>OX465395.1:12661293-15603659 GCA_950005105.1 Lycophotia porphyrea | reverse complement strand
GTGCATACTCGTTATTTTATTTAAAGTATGCCATGGTGTCACTATACTTCTTTCGTATTTTTTTTTTATTAGCCTCGATGAGTGCCCCACTGCTGGGCAAAGGCCTCCCCTTTTTCCTTCCGAACCTCTCTGTCCTGTGCAATATCTGGCCATGTTCGTCCCGTAGACGATATCAGATCGTCACACCATCTGCGCCGCGGTCTACCTCGACGGCGTAAATATGTTTTATAACACATTTGCTCGTAAAGGGTCTCTTATTTCACCAATTTCAATATCGTATTGTATCTCATTACGTACCTGTGCGGTAATGTAAAGTAAAACGCACGGTTTCAAGATGCTCCGTCAAAACGAACGGTACTTTTTTTAAATCTTAGCAAAGAGTTTTTATGTCAGAAAAGTGGTCAAAATTTTATGAATAAAATTAACTTTGGGAGATAAAATATAATAAATAAACATTAAATTCTTTAATTTAATTAATTTTGACAATAGATTACAACCATTTTTCTGTAACAAAAACACAAAAATATTAATTTACTATATTAGTAATACTGGCTGTTTTTGTGCCTTTGCCTTGAAAAAAAGCGCTAATGCGCGC
Organism: Lycophotia porphyrea; assembly: GCA_950005105.1. NCBI lineage: Eukaryota > Metazoa > Arthropoda > Insecta > Lepidoptera > Noctuidae > Lycophotia > Lycophotia porphyrea. The sequence continues at coordinate 15,603,064 of OX465395.1, read as the reverse complement.
GGCTCACTAATTTGTGAACAAGTAAAAATTATTCCGCGCGCTTTTTGCTTTCGCTGTATTGTTTTTATTTAAAAATGTCGTCAAGTAATGATGAATTTATTAATTCGACACCGCCTGTAGTCTTAGAGGCAGCGAAAAAGGCTACTCTAAGAATCTGCCCGAAAAATCGACCGATTGATACTTACAAGCGTATCAAAATTTCGTTTAAGAAAGTCTGAGTTTGATTGATTTCCTCACAAATATGTTATAAAACGTCGTATGACATACGTGCGCTTTGATAATTACAGCCTCTGCTTTCTTATAGCCCTCGCCTACGGCTCGGGCTAGCAATATGGCCTCGGCTGTGATTTTCAACTTACCGCACTTATATCATAATGTACTATTTCTTTTTGTACACTGTCACCTTGTTTTTATATTCATGTAATTTGTTGTTTCATTTAATTTTAATTGTGCTTCTGTGTGTTGCGGGAAGACAACCGACTAGGTGGAGAGACGATCTAATTAAAGTGGCCGGAAGAAACTGGATACCCATGTCACAAAACCGCCAAAAGTGGAGAGATTTGGAGGAGACCTACACTCAGCATTGGGTGGCCAAGGGTTGAAGAAGAAGAAGAAGAAGAATAGAAGAAGAAGTGTTGTGTTATGTCTTTTGTGTGCCCTGAATATTTTTTTTATCTATTTAATACTAGATTTTTCTTACCTTATGTTTCAATAGCAAATCGTTCGCACAATTTACATTAATCCCGTATTCTTCACACAAAATTGGAATCCCTAATCACAGATACTTCTTGATATTTGTCGACACTTCCTTTTGAGTTTTATTGCTGAATGAATGAACTGTACGGAACGAATGAGCAGTAAAGGGCTGGCTTTATTACAGTTTGTAACCCACAGTTGCTTGGACTGAAAACTTCAGGAGTTTGTGGACGAAATATGATTACGTGGTGAGAGTGAACTATTGTTATTAAGTGCTGGTTGGTTTTTGATGTTTGTTTGTTGAATTTTGGAACTTATTGCTTTAATTTCTTAGTTAATAATACAAATCTATTATTGGTGGGAAAACCAGAAAAACGTCTAACAAAAGTAAAAGCGACGATTGCTTTACTTAGAACGCGCAGCTTTATAATGACTATGAATCTTTTATGAACTTTATGTCATTGAATATGTACCCGTACTAATTCGAAATGTATAAAAGAAAACCTTATCTAAATTAAAATTTAAATCACCGAGTAAAACTTTTCTATTCCTTCGAACTCACACTAAAAAATCAACCAAATTAAATTGATACATAGCCCGGTTATTTCCCCACATTCTCAACCCGTTCGTGCTAACAAATAGCCAACAGTAGCCAACTTAAATATTAAAGCTAGCCCAAACAGTAGGCATTGACACGCTCGATGGCAGGTTGCCAAACCGTACGCTGATAAGTTCAAATAAACGCCTTCGTAACTATGAGCATTTAACATGGAGTATGTAGAGATGGAGTGTTCACAGATTTCAATCTTTGAGTTGAAATTTTTTTGCTTATTTTTAAAAGAGCTGTTACTACATGTTACCGCTTTTATAATCACGGTTTGTAAATAAGGATTGGTGTTTTGCTGAAATTGATAATAAATAACGTCACTAAGCACCAGCTACCTAACGATAGGTACATTTTATAACGCCCTTCATGCGACACGACTATTAGGATATTCTTGATGGTAAGCTATATTATGTTCGAGCTCACCTCATTTTCAAAGTGTTTCGGAAGGAATATTGAGCAAACATTGATAAATTGAGTTGTTTTTTTTTATTTCAGTTATCTTAAAAAATGTTGATAACATAACTATGTAGTGTTAGTTGCACACTGCTATACATAGTTTTATACAATTCTTTGTTAACCATGTACATAGTGTGTAATTGTTTATATCCTAAAATAAATCTAATAAAAATGGCTGGTAGTAACAAATTGTAATTGGTATAAAAAGGAAAAACAAAATAAACTCATTATTTTGCCAAAAGTATCTATACAATATTTCCTTTTTGACGAGCCATGATTGTCATTAACCAAAAAGATATTTATTTAAACGTGAAACATGTTTGGTTTCGGCACGTGTTTACTCTATTCCCCCTTACTCCGTGTCTGAACATTAACAGCCCGGGGCTAATGTGCCACTAGCAAACTTTAATTGCCAGTTTATAACATCGTTGTCTTTAGTAGAATTCGGACTATTAAGCTGATGAGAAATATAAGAAATTAGTGACAGAAACAGTAATAAAGTTAATGATATGATGCTCATAAAAAAGGCATCTGGTTCCATAATGAGAGCGAATCTTTTGTGTTTAAAGGTCCTAAGGTCAATAAAACAAACATAAATAACAGAAAATTCGACTTAGGAATATTATAGCTGACAGTAAACATTCGCTGCTGACCATATTATTTACAGAACTCTCCTAATAGATTACTATGTTGAAAATGTATACCAAAATGTTGTCATTGGTACGGACGTAAAATGAATCGCAAGCGCACGAGTGGTGATGTTACGCGAACTACAGTGTACCACGGTGTGCTCCTACGGAGCCCTGATGTTCACAGCTCGAGACTGGGTCGACAGTCAGTGTCTGATCACGGTAAGAGTTGAGACCTCTTGGATCTGTACCCGATTCATTCTCGTGTTATTGTGTTATGTTGTAATCTCAAGCAATTCGTTAGTTGTGCTAGAAACAGTGTATTGCACTCAGTGTGTTTTCATAGCACGAAACCCGTCGTCTGCCCACATAATGCTCGAGCCTAACGGAATAAATTATGACATTACCGACTTATAAATATTCATCATGCTGGTAAAAATATACATTCGTCTAAAACATCATTTGTTTCTAGTGCTAACTTGTAAGATCCATTTTACTACAGTTAGTTTTACTTACACAAACACACGTGACTTAACGAATTGATAGGATATTAAGAGACAAAGAAGAATCGATCAAATAAATATATCATCTGTTTAGAATAGAACCTTTTTTACTCGAAGATAGATTATTATTTAGATTGACAAACATCACAGGCCTTTCCTAGACATACTTATTTTATTTTTAAATGGCATCTAAGACATTTGAAAATAGAACCAGTTCTTCGGATTCTGAAGAATGAAAATATGTTTATTTTAAGGTAAAGAGCAGCTTGATGTTAAAACTGCCATTTCGTGGAAACGGTCTGTAAGAACTTTGAACGACTTTTGTTGCCTTTGCCTTAGTTCAATAAAAAAAAAAAGCCGTCGAAATCAGTCCAGCTGTTTCGGACATTAGCCGTTTGAGTCGAAGTTTTTTTAACAATTTTAAGGGTTTTATTTTTTTGCACGGAACCCTAATTATTTTTAGTCTGACTGTCAGGTTGTAAGTAGAATTGTGTCGAGTGGATCCTTTTTCGGGAATTTGTTTTATAATACCATGATAATATTATCGGTTTTATAACACCGTCAAATTGGTAATTGTCGACATCTTTTACTAATTTCACAGAAACAATCCCAAAAGATAAAAAAAGTGTGTGTGTACTTATTACGCACGTTAGAAGTTATACTTCTTTGGCGTATAAAACAAAAATGTTGACTAGCTAACTTCAGGGTGTATGTTGACTAGCTAACTTCAGGGTGTCGGTTTTTCGTTACGGTGTGCGCGCGCATCGTAAAAATTACTCTCATAATTTTTCCCTAATGTGCCAAAAGAATTATAATTTCAAGAAGAAAATAATAATTCACACGGTTTCACATAGTTCTACTTGACCCTAAGGGCGTAAGTTCACGAGCGGGGTCAAAAGACCGACTGCCACAACTTTTGACATAAATAGTATTTGATAAATTCTCTTTACCATCCGATCATGTTCGAAAATAACATACATAAAACATTTTGATTTACTTGTGATGTCAATGTTTCTGTGCAACAAAGGCTTTGAGGCTGTGATTTTTATTACGTGCAATAATATCTTTAATTCTTTACTGGAGTTGTTGTTTCAAAATCTACGTATCAGTTTAAAGAAATTTTATTCCCAATTAAGACATTTATGTCACTTACTTGAGAACAATACCAAAAGACAAAAACGTACATCAAAAAGTTCGTCATCAGTACTACAAGTTAATATTTACTCATCCAATGCATTCATTTCTGCAGAAGTGATCGATCCGCAATTATGTGCTGGTTAGGTTGAGTTTTGAATGCATTTAAAGAGTGTACATTTCTTAAAATTAATGGTTATTTATTATAGATACGATACGTATATTAACTTTACTCTTTTTCTTGGCGTGTCAATGGCAAATTTTCATTAAGTAAATATTTTCATCATCATTTCAGCCGAAAGACGTCCACCGCTGGACATAGGCCTCCCGCAAGTGTTGTGAAGAACCCAAAAGCCACACGACCCATAAAATCGTCAAGTGTGCAGATGTCAGGTCATGCAGCGCAAGATGGAAGGTGGCCTATTAACTTTACCTGGAAAGTAGAAAACGAGTCTTACTGGGAACCGAAAGACTAGTGTTATAAAGAAACCGGCCAAGTGCGTGTCGGACTCGCGCACGAAGGGTTCCTTACCATTTTCTATAAAAACGGGAAAAAATCATGTCTGTTGTATGGGACCTGCCCTTAAATATTTATTTTATTTTAAATTTATTATTTATTTTTAAAGTGAATATACAACTAAATATTCTCTAAATATTTCAAGTGTCTACCTGTCGCCGTTATTAATATCGAGCAAAAAAACGGCAAAAAATCATGTTTGTGGTATGCGAGCCCCCTTAAATATTTACTTTATTCTGTTTTTAGTATTTGTTGTTATAGCTGCAACTATCACGGTTCCTGAGAGACAGACAGATGGATGGGCAGAGGAGTCTTAGTGATAGGGTCCCGTTTTACCCTTTGGGTACGGAACCCTTAAAACGTACAGGTTTATAAATGACCGAAGTTCGGTGGGGGAATGGGGACCAATCTCAGCGGATGAGCCATTGGTGAATTGGTGAAGAGACAGAATTATAATAAAATTATATTTAGTGCCCAACTTTTTAAAGATCAACAGAAGAGACCAACAAAAAACATAAAAGTACGTAAACATTGAAGCTATGTTCGCATAAAATACCCTCGATATAGTCAAGCACTTTCGATATGATTGAACGAAGTCAATAAACTCCAAATGAGCCACTTCGAAAAGGTTAATGTACCCCTATTTGTTCTCCGTCCAACCATGACTAAACCAAACTAATCTCACAACATTCGATCCGATTCCATTACTTACACCCCGCAATATATAGAAATATAACCTTCATAAACCCAATCAAAAACAAACGGGGGAATTCACGCAATTTCTTACAATCCGAGATCGGATAACAATGACCATAATTCACGTTTACGCGTGATGTCCACGGAGGGCAAGCCTCGGCTTCGGCTTTCGGCTTTCGGTCATGATTTATGACCGGTCAGAAGATTGTGGGCAGAGAAATAAATCTGGAGATATTAATACCCTTCGGTCGATACGAGGTTACGAAGAAAATTATGAATCGTCTCGTGTCTCCTTTGATTTTTCTGGTGTGAATGATTGACAGTGAGAGAGGCGCGATGGGCGGAGTTGAGATTGGATTTTTATTTGTTTTCGTTGGGGAGAATATGGGATACATCCTGTTTATATTGGCAAGCTGTGTAGGTACTATTTTCAGAAGATCTATACCTGTATACTTAATATTATGTGTTTATTCTCCAGCTAATCTCCTTTCAACGATAGTGAAAGAAATGGTAAAGAAAGAAAAAGTATTTATTTGACTCGCACAGGACAAAAAAAAAACAAAATTAAATAAAAGAAAACAATACAATAAACAAGCAAAACCCATTTTTATTTTAACAGATTAATAGTCACCACCACCATCTTACTGTTTAGGTTAGCTCTACGCTAGACATACCAATTTATCCTTAAAAACATCATTAATGGTGATGATAGGTGGCACCAGAAACTTACGTATCTATAAAGTGTAGTAGTATATATTTTTCAGGTTAAGTCCCATAGCCACTAAAACGCCAGCGGGTACTGCGGGACCCAGCAATAAAAAACGCTTAACCGCCAAAATTTGTCCATAGTGATAGTTTTAATGACCCTGGCAGAGCCCTTCAACTATTTTAATTACACCTTGCATAAAGGACCTTAAACTGTCTCCTTATAAGATTATTATTACACGCAGTCTAAGAAACGATCGTCATCAGATGAATGATCCCCAGTTCGCCTTGTAATAATAATCAACACAAACAAAACCCTTAACAAATATTCATTTATTCGTAATCCATAAGCCAAGTGTTATTATATTGGCACTGCAGCTTGGACCCAACCTTTGTGACCAAGATTAATGTGAGCATATAATAATATTTAGTCTGTGGACAGTTATCGCAAATATCATTGACCTGATTCATCTATTGTGGACGTAATGTATGTTGAAAGGGTCGTTTAGATAAGCTGGTTACAATTTATGGGTGTCATGTCATTATCAAATTCTGGGGAAAAAATCTTGAAGTTATTTAATTGGTCTAAATTGAATGTTGAAAGAGAGAGAGGAGGGCCAAAGAAAAGATGGATTGATTGTGTGAGGAATCAAAATCAAAATCAAAGCATTTATTTCAAGTAGGCCAGTTACAGGCACTTTTGAATTGTCGACAAGATAAAAATGTAATGAAGCTACAGTCCCAGTCACAAGGCATAAAAACTGTGAAAGTACTGTAGTTGCCCATTCCCTAGCGTAGATCTCTATGGAGAAGAACGGGCAAGAAACTCCATGGACACTCTTTTAAATCAGTATATTTTTACAAAAACCTTGGTTACATCATTCATGTTGAGATGGTACATTATGTGAGAACGATGTAGCAAGATGTGCAGTGTGCACGTTAAAAGTGTCCGTAGTAAAAACAAAAAAAATAAACAATTCAAAAATAAAATAATTCATTCAAGTAAGCCGTGGCAACCAAGAGATGACCAGTCAATACTCAATACTTTATTGCATTCCATAATGTATACAAGGCTGGTAGGTAAATTAATGAGAAACAATTATGGACCCTGTCGGGCACAGCAAGTTAGTTTTTTAGAGGAGAGGATGAAGCGCTTTTTGTTAGAAACATAATAATATTGAAATTAAGGAAGTAAATCTTATATTTAGATATTTAAGTAGATATTATTTATGAGTAGATTTATATTAATTTTGTTTATTATTAATATTTCTATATTTATTTATTTATATATCACAACACACAATTGACAGCGCCCGTTCACGAACATGACGCATGTATCAGCACCATTCAACTCAACCATTTTGAAGGGAACAAAATTTTGAAAGAATTTTTTTATGAAAGAGAAACGAGTAAATGATGCCGTGATGTGTAACAGGGGAGAATAAACGAATAATACGTGTTACGCCGACCCTAAATAGAATGGGACAAGGCTAGGAAGATAATAATTTGTCGAGTGTGGTAAATGTTGATGATACTGTGTGTAACAAAAAAATAGCTGGCGTAGTTAGGAGTCTTACCTAAAAGCTGCGATCGTCACGAGAACACACGTCGCGTTCATTTTATTCGGCGAACCCAAACACGAATCACCGACAAGAAGCATCTTCCAGTTTACAAATGAACGCGACAACGCTCGCTTTGGTACGATTTCAAATCAAATTAAAAAAATTCGTCAGTTTTCTAAAAGCTAAATTGTTACTGTTAACCAGTGTCATTTTACTGCTGGGCAAAGGCGTCTTCCCGTGACATCGAAATCCTTCGACCCAGGGCCAATATGGACCACTGCTCGTTGGTTATTACGGACATACTAAAAGGTATGAAAAAAAATCCAACCATTCCGGGAGTGCCGACAGAAGTGAAAACTTTTTTTTTTTCAAGATTCTGGATTATTTTTAGAAAATATTTTTGCATAAGTCTTTTACTTATACATTTGACTATACACTGTATTTTTTGGGTTTGTAACATTTTTTGCAATACGTTTAGCTCTGCAACGAAAAAGAGGTAATTTAATGGTGTCGCGAGTTCCATAGTTTTTCCGCATCTCAAATTGCCCAACGCGCCTCAAGAAATTTTGACTTCAATATAATAAAACACTAGATTTTTATGAAATAGTTAAATTACTTTTTTGTCAAACAACAACACAATCTTTGAAAATCACTTTTCTCTAAATTCACAACATGCCTTAATCCTAATCTTACTTCCCCAACACTAAATTCTTCTCCAAAAATCTATTACTCCCCAAGCTCCTCACATAAGTGTTCCCCATGAGATATTGCTGGAAGATATATCACGGCCCTATTTTCAATTGGACCCGAAAAAGATCTGACCTCATTAACCGGGTAGCATATGTGGAGAATGCTTGGGATAAAAAAGTTCCGATTGACCGGCTCAGTCGTAAAAACATGATGTCTAAATGTAGTGGAAACTGGGAATTGAGTACTTTGTTTTCTGTAAGGGATAATTAGGAAGATATGTGGATATATATGAAGAGCTCGTGGCAAAATAATAACAGCCGCTCGGGTCGATCATTAGGTTATGGCTTAACCTAATGATCGACCCGAGCGGCTTGCCTAGGTTGGTCTGTGGACGGGTGACCACCCATTACATACCGAGTTTCCTCGCACGTTAAGCCGTTGGTCCCAGCTGTCATTTGTACATCTTTGACAGTCGTTACAGGTAGTAAGTGGCCCAAAAAGTCTGACAACCAGTCTTACCAAGAGGTATCATATTACCCAGTATTAACTGGGTTGTGGAGGTCAGATAGGCAGTCGCTCCATGTAAAATACTGGTATTTAGCTGCATTCGGTTAGACTGGAAGCCAACCTCAACATAGTTGGGAAAAGGCTAGGCAGATGATGATGAATTGGGAAGATATGTCTCCATTGAGCCATTGATATGTTAGTGGGTTTACGTACGTCAGAGAAATCGTTAAAATTGTCGCACGGAGCTCTTTCACTGGAAGCATTCGCCTGTAATGTAACATTTTACAAACACAAAACATAACATCACGCCTGTAATCCCCGTAGGGTTAAGCAGAGGTGTACCAATAGTACACCCACATTTCGCCAGTTATGTTTCGAGTCCCATGTAATAGGGCATGTAATAGCCTATTGCCATCAACCGGGCACAAACCCAGACTCCGTGGCTGCTTCTGAGAAATTCCTGATGGGAAAACCCAATAGCACTTTGCCCGGGAATCGAACACAGGACCTCATGCTCAGCAGTCGCGCTTGCGACCACTGGACCAACGAGGCAGTCAAACAACACACAACAGTAACAGTAACAGTTACAACAAACAACGCAACGTAACAGTACAAAGTCAAATCGTGGATTGTTACATTTTAGGTGAATGCTCCAGCAAAAATTGTAAGCCTTAATCTGGCTGCGAAACGTGAAAAGATATTCTTTGTATACCGACAATGTTCAGTAGAATTCACTCTTCTTCTTTCGTGTGGTGAGTTATATATCCATGTTCCTTCCTTGCCCTTTGTGTGCCAGGGCCGCGGTATCTCTTTTGAACAGTCCCGCAGCAAGAGGTGCGAGTCTTGGGTTCAAATTTGCGACCAATGCCTTGACACACAACTAGGCGATCACTGCTGTTAGTACAATTTATTAAAATATAATCAACATACCTTCAAAAACGAACTGCCACCCATTCTAATAATTCATAAAAATCTTTTGACCCCCTTTTACGACTTCTACGCAAAGAAGGTACCCACTTCAACCCTAATTGACCCCTTCAAAGGACATTACAACTGTCGACAGTTCGGCACTGTGTTCGGTAATTTAATTCTAGTCCTAATGACTTTTTGATCACAGCAATTAACAGTGGCCTATCAGCATAGAATATAAAACAAAGGGACTTTAATTTATTTAGTGCATGAGCTCTTGAATACTAAATTGATTAATTTATAAACTAATTCACAGAATGGAGTACGGTTCGCAGAATTTTGGAGTTTTAGCTGCGATTTGCACTTTGATAGTGCGATTTAATTTAACCGTTATTAATATGTGGTGAGGCTTCTATTTCGTGTGGTTTTTACACAGGTTTTGATTAATTTAATGCTAAATTGGGTCTTTTTCAGTGGTTAGGCTCGTGTTTGACAATTATTTCAAATGTCTTCAAGTTGAAATTGATGATGATTTATGCTGGTAGCTGTCATGTAATATTTTCTAGTGTGATTAAACGTACGCGAGGCGACTGGGTTCCAGGGCTGCGGGACTGTTCGAAAGAGATACCGCGGCCCTGGAACACAAAGGGCAAGGATGAATGTTTCGGGAGGTTCCTGCACCGACTCGGGCGGGAGGAAACGCCCGGGTGTTACCACTGTGAGGGTCGCCCAGAGGACACGGTGGAGCACACGGTAGAGGTCTGCCCCGCTTGGGCGGAGCACCGCCGTGTCCTCGTAGCGGCGATCGGCGGCGGCGACCTATCGCGTCCGGCCCTGGTCCAGTCCATGGTCCGGAGCGAAAGGGAATGGGACGCCGTCACCTCCTTCTGCGAAGCAGTCATGCTAGCGAAGGAGGTGGCGGAGCGTGAGAGGGAGAGAACCTCTCGTCCCAGCCGCCGCGGGAGACGCCTCGGGCGTCGGGTGTCACGTGGTGGCTTCCGGCCACCGTAGACGCGGACCTGTGGACGGAGAGTAATGGGCTAGCTCGCCGTCCGTCCGTCTTTTGACGACAGGCCGTGTTGACGGCGCGTTCGTGTTCCACGCGCGCCTCAAAGAGATGTCAGCAAATAGGGAGGGGCCCGCAAGGGCCGATGCCTGCCAGGGCTGCGGGCTGTTCGAAAGAGATACCGCGGCCCTGGAACACAAAGGGCAAGGAAGGAACATGGATGGGTTTTAGTCAGTACAAGTCTGACACTCCCTTCCGCTCTGCCCAGAGCGGGAGAAGTCATTTGATGATTTCCCATCCGTATAAAAAAAAAAAAGGGTTAGGATGAAACATGGATGAGTTTTAGTCAGTACAAGTCTGACACACATGATGTCTACACATGTTTTTGCAAATAAATGAACTTGAACTTGACACTCCCTTCCGCTCTGCCCACAGCGGAAGAAGTCATTTGATGATTCCCATCAGAAAAAAAAAAGATCGTAGCAGACGACGTTCTGTAGTTTCTACCTCATATAGGTAAAAAGCGTGTGGTATATAAATCCTAATAATTACTTTTTCCTTCTTTTTTATCTAGAATAAATAAGCATATTAGAAACTAGCTTTTTCATGACCTCGCTTGAGTTATGGTCTTAAATTTTTTTAACGTTTTTCTGATGGGAAATCGTAAGTGACTCCTCCCGCTCTGGGTGGAGCGGAAGGGAGTGTCAGACTTGTACTGACTAAAACCCATCCATGTTCCTTCCTTGCCCTTTGTGTTCCAGGGCCGCGGTACCTCTTTCGAACTCCCGCAGCCCTGAAGATTGCCCCCTACATCGACTACTACTACTTACAAATATACAAACTTTACCTCTCTTTGATATTCGAGTAGTTAAAATATTTCATTATGTTTATAGGAACATATTTATGTTTTAATGAAGTCTAGAAAGTCTAAATTTCTGTGATATTTACTAGAAATCGACAAAATATTCAATAAAAACTAGAAATATGTTAGTGTATCAGCTGTATTTTGTTGCCTATATACTCGTTACTCTAGGTCGTCAACGTTCCAATATTCGAAAGAGTTGATCGTAACCATGAAATAAATTCTGCTATATAACATCATCGTCTGCATTTTTTTGTATATTTGCGCTGAAAATTCAAACAATTTGTGATTAAAAATTGAGTTTAATGTTAAATAGTTCAAACATTTTTTTCATCTGAAATTCATTCACTAAATAGATTATTAAACATTTTATATAGATTCAACATTTATTTTGCGTTGAGTAAATACTTAATCCCTTTTTTTTCTGGGAAGAAACACTTCCAGTCTAATAAACAAGCACTTGTACGATTACGATACGATTTTCGTTTTTCCGATAGCAACAAACCAGACAGACGGATTTCGTAGAAACAGGGTAGAATAACATTAGGATTCAGGTTATCAAAGCAAACACAAATACATTTTATTTCAAGAAATATTAAAACTAAAAACAAGTCTTATTTATGATACAACTGTGTAGCCAAAATAACACAATGTTTAAATGGCAAAATAGCGATGAATTAAGATTGTTAAAACACTTCTTAACATCAATAACGGCTAAACTGAATTCGAAGAAAAACCCACTCGTTGAAAAAACTTGAAATTATTTGATTAAAACATTTTTGTATTGAACATCAAAGATAAATGCTACGGCGTAGCTTCGTAGCATCTCGTAGCGGTATTGGTAGCCGCGTAGCGGAAAACGGTAATCCGTAGCAGTTCGCTTAACTGTTTACTTATTTACAGAGTGTAACTGCACTACTGGTATTAAATATTGACCGTCAGCATTTTCAATTATAAACCAGTATACATTTTATTTAATTTTATTGCAGAAACAATGGTTATTGTAGGGTTTTCTTATGGATACGAAACACTTATTGTTTGTGTTAGGGTCGGACATTTGATTCGGTAGTGTTCATTGAACATCAGAGTTGACCCGAAGTAGTTATTCAACATTTGACTCGTGCCGATCGGCAAACATTCACTTCTGCCATAGCTAAATCTTGTTTAGGTCGGTCAAGCAAAGCCGAGGGGCTTTTTAACCGACTTGAAAAAAGGAGGAAGTTTACAGTGTACATATTTTTAAAATGTTTTTAGGTACACCGATTTTGCCGTGATTAATGGGCCGAACATGATTCATTTATTTTATTTTTTATTCAGTAAGAGGAAGACCGCGCGGTGTTCCCACATTTTTTTTTCTAACGTTACTGAGGAGTGAGAGGACCGAAGGGTTGCCCCTTCGGTCCTCTCACTCTTCTAATCCAATGGGAGGCTAGACACAAAATTAACGGCATGCTTTGAAAAAAATTGCAATTTTAAAAAGTTGTATCCCACCTTCTCAAACGCAAAAACTCATCAAACTCTTTAAACTCATCAAAATATCGGCAAAAAAATACTTCTAGCACTTATTTCCAGGAGTCCACTGTTTTACCAATTATTATACAAACAGCAATCCCAACTTTCAAAAAAGAAGATGCTCCATCTAACACTTGGCAACCGCTTCCAACATCTGAGTCACAAACGTCACAAATACACGTAAGCTTTAAAATCTAATTCAATTCAAATCCCATTCATTCTCAATGCCATCGAAGTCAACGCTGCACTTTTACAACTTCCCTTGCCAAGTTAAGCTCACTTTGTTGTCTTTTAATTCCGGGATCAACTTGGATCGATAGTCAGCGATATTGTGGTAGGAACACACACAAACTTGGCCGGAGTTTGTGACTCAAACTAACTTTGTTTTCCTGTTTGTGTGTTCTCTTGGACTGGAAACATGGTATTGCATGGCTCAGTTTCTGTACTGTGTGGAAGACGTTACTAAGTAATTAGTTGATTGGTTTATCTTTGGCAATAAGGTTGGTTTTTGATTCAAAAGTTTGGAAGAGATAGTTTTGCTAACACTGGGAACTATACTATTAGTATAGACTTGTTCATGAATTCATGTTGAGTTTATTGTATTTTTTATTTTTATTTAATTTTTTTTCGATCATGATATTAATTAGGATTTGACTTGTGATTTATGTTATTAATTTTTGTGTACGCGATACCAATTGGATTATTATTTTTGTCAATTCCACTTCGATAAGTGTGCTGACTGGTTTGATGATGAAGCTGGAAGGTGGCCATAGGATCTCCGTGATAAAACGACGTAACCGCATCGAGTTTGGGCTCGTTTATATGAATGTTTTTATTAATATTTTTTTTTTGTTATTTCAGACACAATGTAAATTGTTTGTGAATAAATTGAATTGAATCGAATTGTTTCGGAATAGTTGGGCGGCAAAGTCAATTTATGTGTTTAGAAAGGGATAAAATAAAAACTTTTTGGTAAAAAATTATGTTTTTGCCCATAATTAGATTAGCTTTGGAAGTCGGTGACATAAAAAATTAATCAAACAAACAAAACGTCGAATCCTACGAATAGGGGCGTAACTGCATAATAGCTACTTTTCAGGAGACATTTTTTATGTTTAATTAATTTAAATTTAAACAAATATGTATTGTTGGTTTCAAATAATGTGTATTGGTATATTTTGGTTCGGCTAGGATTATTTTCAATAAATTATCTTTATATTTTATACGCATTTTGTCCCTCATATCCTTATTATCTGTTGTATTAAGGCGAATTCCTTATGATCGTTGTACACAGAAGCTGTTGGTAAACCTGTATTAAATAAATAAATTAGGGAAGGACTTAAGCAATAAGTTACATTACGCCTTTTATCTCCGGAAATGTTGAGGCCTCAATGGCGATTGTGGACGAATAAAACACAAAAACATAATTTGAACGTAGAAGAAAGACACAACCGTAATTAGGACTTCGTCTCTTCTATACATACGCAATTTAGCCATTCCATAGAACACGGCCACAATCACCATGAGGGTTTTTTCTATGTACCCAATATTAAAATCGCCGCACTACTCGCGAAAAATCATCGTCCATCGCGTCCTGATGGCGATTGTGGCTTTATTCTTCGTTGAAAACGTAGTGCTTACAATTGTGGCTTTTTAGAAAACGTTATTATTTGATAACCTGTACCGTTTTAAATTGTTTTTTTAAACTGGTTATATGTGGTCTAATGAGCAGAATTGAATTATGCAATAAAAAAAGCCCTTATGTTCGTTAGGGCATTATTCGTAGAATACGACGAAAAGTCAGACGTGTGAATCTTGATTTAGATTAACAGATTACTGAAAGTCATAACCATCCATGATTCCATGGTGAAATATTCTGTACAAACATAATCTTTTCATAGCTGTAAGTAAGAGGGCTGGTTCGAGGAGGCACGTGAAAAGAGCACGTGGAAGGAATTGGAGGAGGCCTTTGCCCAGCAGAAGGGACAGTACAGGATGTTGAAAAAAAAAAGTATGAATATAGTTTTTTTTCATTATTCATCTGCCTAGCGTTTTTCCCAACTATGTTGGAGTCAGCTTCCAGTCTAACCGGATACAACTACCATTATTTTACAAGGAGCGACTGCCTATCTGACCTCCAAATTCCAGTCGGCACTGGGTTATACAAGAAATTAAAAAAGTTCTTCCTTATTAAAAAATATACATTTTTCTTTATTCTAACAAGATAAAACTTGTAAATCTCCCTTAATGTAATTAGGCATCTACCTAACAGGTACTTATTTACTTAAGTATTTCCATTGCCCCTGTTTTGTTAACATTATTATATTCGTAAATCTTCTTAATACGAGTCTGACTGCCGTTAGCTTGATAGATCTTTTTGTTAGTTACTTCCTCACGATATATTACTAGAGTTAAAACATCTGGTATTAATTTGATGTAAGTATTTGGGGCTGTTTGGGGCATTTATAGCAATAAGTTTAGAATTATAGTTCGTTTGAGCAAGTATGGGAAATAAGTTTTTAAACTGCCATGGTCACTATCATTCCTTTAATTATTTTATATACACATTTTTTTATATTTTTACATATTTCTTAAAACATAAGTATTAAACAAAAGAAAATTGAAAATATAAAAAAACTGGGTAGAATAACATTAGGATTATCAAAGCAAACACAAATACATTTTATTTCAGGGCAATATTAAAACTATCATCCTTTATTTATTTATATACATATTTTTTACATTTTCAAATATTTAAATATAAAACATAAAAAAACATTTAAAAATATAAAAAATAGTAGCCCACCGGTATCGGGAATAGGGTCCAAGCTACCGGCGGTCAGGGCTCCAGAGAGAGGAACCTCCTAACAAAACGAGCCGTGTCCAGGAGTACCGCTTTCTGAATCAAGCCCTTGATCCAGCTGCCTAACGAGAGCCTCCTCAGGTGTTGGTCGAGGCTCTTGGCAATTAAGCCATGGGCTGATACGACTACCGGCACAATGATCGCTGAGTCCACATCCCACATGTCGACAACCTCGCGAGCTAAGTCAAGATACTTGATTTGTTTATCTTTCTTGGCTTTCACGAGGTTCTCGTCATGAGGGACCGTAATGTCAACAATCATTGTGCGCCGCTCTGATCGATCCACCACCACTATATCAGGCTTATTGGCTACAATAAACTATCATTATCATTAACACTAGAAACGAACGAGATTTTATCCGTGATCACGGTGCCAAATATCGTGAGCTCAAAACCAACAGTAAATATCCAGTTCTGAAAGGAGTATGTAAAGATCATAGCTGCATAGCAGCATAGCAAAATTTTTATTAACAATTTATTTTTCAACAAATCATTAATCATCAACACTGTTTATTAACAATATCGAACAAATTAAAAAAAAAACGATGCAAGACAATCTCCAAGTCAAAACCGCTCAAACAAAAATAACATTTTCTTTAAACAACAACATTTTATAAAAGCATGCACCACGTTACATGGAAGTGAAATATGACGTCATTTCCGTGTGCCCCCACGCCCACTACTTCCGCTAACAAGTTTAGACTTAGTTGACGGTGTTGGATTGAAAGGGGACTGGAAAGTAAAGCTAGGAAAATTGTAGTAAATTGGTAACCTATACATTTATGTAAAAAAAATTGGGTTAACGATTTCTGTAGGTTCGAACGGTTTTATTTTAATTTGTGATAAAGACAGTCATGACGCATTGACGCCTAATTGTCCTAATGTTGTCGTTATATATGTGTAGGTACTTGATTGTAGTCTTATTTCATAGGATCCTAATTTTTTTGTTTGTATACATACATAAATTCATAAACTCACGCTTTTTGCCACGGAGGTAGGCAGAAATCACAGAACGCCACTTGCTACAATCCTTTCATACCCCTTTTGCCTCGTCCACGTTCATATACCTGGTCATACACGCACGCCGGTTACGAGTACTACGCACCTGGCCTTGTTTGTATAATTTAAGATCATTGGTACCTACTTTTAAGGATCCTATTTGCAATGAGTTTGGATTTTTTGTAACTCACGGCCCCCTGCAGTCTGACTGTCACTCCTCATAACTTGCCAAGCCAGGACTTGCATTAATTTGTTTTATTTTATCGTGTTTGGGTAGTTTACAGCTAACAATACAAACAATTATAGTGAGGCAAACCACGACAAGCCACTTAAAAGCCTCCACAGTTGGCAGACAACAGGTAATGGTTCAAGAGCGAGTTAAGTAAGTCTGTTGAAGTAGGTACCTACAGGGCTGCGGGCTGTTCGAAAGAGATACCGCGGCCCTGGAATACAAAGCGCAAGGAAGGAACATGGATGGGTTTTAGTCAGTACAAGTCTGACACTCCCTTCCGCTCTGCCTAGAGCGGGAGAAGTCATTTGATGATTTCCCATCCATAAAAAATTAAAGTAGGTACCCACATAATCTATTTACAGATCTTTCAAGGAAAACATAAACGAGACTTTATTGCTTTCAGGAAATCATTAAAAAACAATTCCACAGAGAAGGGAAAATTACTCTTTTTATTAAACGTCGTAGAATTGTTTATAATCCATTTTTAATTAACTTGGGAGTAAAAAAGTAGGAACATGTTTTGCGATATTGATTGGTATTGTAAGTAATTTAGTTTAATTATAGGTGTAAGTCACTTTTATTATGCCTTTTTTTTGGGATGGGAAATCATCAAATGACTTCTTCCGCTCTGGGCAGAGCGGAATGGAGTGTCAGACTTGTACTGACTAAAACCCATCCATGTTCCTTCCTTGCGCTTTGTATTCCAGGGCCGCGGTATCTCTTTCGAACAGCCCGCAGCCCTGTAGGTACCTACTTCAACAGACTTACTTAACTCGCTCTTGAACCATTACCTGTTGTCTGCCAACTGTGGAGGCTTTTAAGTGGCTTGTCGTGGTTTGTGTTTGTGTTCCAGGGCCGCGGTATCTCTTTCGAACAGTCCCACAGCCCTGGCAAGCATCAGCCCTTACGGGCCCCTCCCTGTTTGACTGTTATTATGCCTTGTGGCTGGACTGGAGCTTCAGCTTTTTTGTTTTTGACAGTTCAGTTCAAAAGTACACGTAAATTACCTATCTGTAAAAAAAAAAAAATCTTATTCAGTCTAGTACATTTGGCTGACGGACAGATAAGACCCAAGTGATCCGGAACGTGTTTTGTTATTTCCTTTGTTGTACGGAACCCTAAAAATTGTCTTTGTTTGCCTTTTGAAGACCGCTGATGGATATATTTCTCTTCAATAGCATGTAATTTTACTTGATCTGTTGCTACTTTCATTCAGCTACTCGCAGTTCTTAGCGAAAATGTTCACGAAGCCTGTTCTAACCTTTATGCAGTGGCGCTCCACAGTTAAACCTCGTTAGAACTGTCAAGTGACACTGTCATGTCATTGTCAATAATGTCAATTTAAGGAACCGGGGGCCTCGAGTGCCCAATGGCGGTTAAGCGTTTTTTATTGCCGGGTCCCACAGTACCCGCTGGCGTTTTAGTGGTTATTTACCGATTCGCAGTCACCTCTCAGAGTTTCATGTGTTTATCATAACGGGATCATCCTGATCCGATGCGAACCAAAGTGCAAGTTGCAATGCAAAGTGTACGTTGAAGTATGGGGTTTTGATGAAAAAATACTGTTGAAGTGATGCCGCACGGTGCGTTAATATTTAAATGTATTTATTTAAGCCTTCATTTGCCTTAACATTAAATTTCTTACAATACAATTTATTTAACATTACATACCTTAAATTTAACATTTCATTAAACATGTATTAAACTAAATTACAATAAACATATTACATTAAAAAAAAAGAAAAAGTAACATTTATCATTTCACTAGCTGACCCGACAAACGTGGTTCTGTCAACCATGAATATTAAATTCCAATTGACCTACTACCTACCTACCTTACCCTACCTACCCTACACTACACTACTCTACCCTACCTACCTACCTACCCTTCCTACCTGCCTACCCTACCTACCACCTACCCTACCTACCTACCTACCTACCCTACCTACCTACCTACCCTACTTACCTACCTACCTACCTACCAACCCTACCCTACCCTACATAGCCTACACTACCTACCCTACCCTACATACCCTACACTACTTACCCTACACTACCTACCCTACATACCCTACACTACTTACCCTACACTACCTACCTACAAACCTACCTACCTATTTTTTTTTTGTTTTTAAACCTTTCCTGTATTCGGACGAATAAAACAAAAAAAGAATTATTCAAATCGGTTCAGCCGTTCTCGACTTTTAGCCAGACTAACGAACAACAATTCATTTTTATTTATATAGATTTAACTTAACATTTTTTTTTCTAATAGAATTAGATATTCGTAAAAACATTACATTTCATTTAATTTAATATTTATCATAATTATTACATTAATTTCTTACTTTTTACAAAATATATGTTTTAAGTTAAGGCCCCGTTTGGGTGGGCTGCGGGCTGTTTGAAAGAGATACCGCGGCCCTGGAACACAAAAGGCAAGGAAAAAAAAAAGGTTCTACAATAAAATTTATCAAATAACTTGCTCTATAATAGCCATCGACAAATTCTAAGAACACTTAATCGTCGAAATACTTTCATACGCTAGCCTTATTAAATGCAGATAAATGAAATATCTTTGTTATTTATAACTACAGCTCATTAAGTTTAAGAGGCTAACGTTTTAATAATCGTTGATAGCTTTGGGCTTTAGACACTTGAATTCTGTGAATACTCCTTTGATTTCTCAATTTGATCACGAAATTATTTGAATTGTAGCTACTGAAGTTTGAATTGGCTTATAATATAAATTAGTCGTTGTCAGATTCAGGGTTAGGTTGAAACATTCAATTCACAGTACTGTATTTGATTTAGCCTTATCAATTTATGAACCTGCATCAATTTATATGTACCTTGTTTTTAAGTTTTTCAATCATAACATAACATCACGCCTGTAATCCCCGTAGGGTTAGGCAGAGGTGTACCTAATAGTACACCCACATTTCGCCAGTTATGTTTAAGTCCCATGTAATAGGGGGCAAGCCTATTGCCACCAACCGGGCAAAAATCCAGACTCCGTGGCTGCTACTAAAAAAATCCCGATGGAAAAACCCAATACCACTTTGCCCGACCTGGGAATCGAACCCAGGACCTCATGATCAGCAGTCGCGCCAAATCATCATTCATCATTTCTTTAGTCAAACAAACGATGATTCTGGTGTCCATGGTTATTGTGTAAATAACGAACTTTAAGGCTGGAAGTGACACCGACGCGAAATCTACTCTATATTTTCTTTCTTGCATCGTCAAACTGATATAACCTGTCTCTTTCAGCGCATACCGCCACAGCGCATCGATGACCTTATCTACGACCTGCGCGATGGAACCAAACTATTGGTGCTTCTCAAGTCAAAAAACACTCGTGTTTTTTCCAACTAGCGTGTATTCTACCATAAAGTAACTTCACATTGGGGGTGTGAAGTTACTTTATACGACTGCAAAACCTTTTGAAGCTGAATAATCCAAACAAAATATAATCCACAAAACCCGAATTATTCAATCATCCCTTTATTGGCGACCCATTAATTTGTCACAGCAAATTAACGAAAATGCCACAAAATAAAACGATAAATCAAATGGAGCGGGATATCAAGCATGTGTCGAATTCCACATTTTATGCTTGGCATAAAACATTGGCAGGATGCCAGCCGGTCTGGCCTGCCATTTTATTTCCAAATTGGCACGAGCTTATTGAGATCATTGCTTAACTTTGTGGCATAGCCTAGCTCGTATGAGGCTATAAATTTAGGGGGTGTTTTAGACCACCTGCGTGCACTGGCCGGGTTTTGAAGACTTTATTGGGTAGTTTTCTGAAGGATTTATTTTTATGTTCGTTGCATATATAGAAAGAAAGAAAAAATATTTATCTGTCGCAGAGACATGACGTGCATACAAAATTAAGAAAAATAAACAGTAAACATATATCGCATAACAAAACATTTAGAGTTCAACAGAACAGAACAACCACAACAAAACAGCTTGCACGTCGTGAGTGCGACAAGCAGCATGATGCTGTGCTATGGAGGGCCCTCAGCACAGCGCTGGTTTTCAGTGGTCACCCGTGAAAAAACGTGCGGAATACAGCATAAATATTTAAATCATCATCATCTGCCTAGCTTTTTCCCAACTATGTTGGGGTCGGCTTCCAGTCTAACCGGATGCAGCTGAATACCAGTATTTTACATGGAGCGCCTGCCTATCTGACCTCCACAACCCAGTTAGTACTAGGTAATACGATACTTCTTGGTAAGACTGGTTGTCAGACTTTTTTGGCCACTGACTACCTGTAACGACTGTCAAAGATGTGCAAATGACAGCCGGGACCAACGGCTTAACGTGCTTTGCGAGGCACGGAGGAAACTCGGTATGTATTGGGTGGTCACCCATCCACAGACCAACCTAGGCAAGCACGGCTTAACCTAAAGATCGACCCGAGCGGCAGTTATTATTTTGCCACGAGCTCCTCCGAGCATAAATATTTAAATATAAAAGTAAAAAAAAAAACAATTCTTAGATTAGGTGTAGCTAAAACAACATAAGATTTAAAATAAACATTACAAAAAAATATAGAGAAGTACAGGGATCTATTTTTCTAGAAAAAAACATGATTATTATAGTTTTTAATGTTTACACCTAAAATATAGCGTAGCATCATGCCTGTAGTCCCCGAAGGGTTAGGCAGAGGTATACCTAAAAGTACACCCACATTTCGCCAGTTATGTTTAAGTCCCATGGAATAAGGGGCGAGCCTATTGCAAATTCAGACTCAGTGGCTGCTGCAGAGAAATTCCTGATGGAAAAACTCAATAATAATTTGTCCGACCTGGGAATCGAACCCAGGACCTCATGCTCAGCAGTCGCGCTTGCCACCACTATACCAACGAGGTAGTCAAAAACTAACAAAACGAAAGTACAGGTAAAAATAGCTTTCTTTTTTTTTAATGAGAATCCTTTTGATGACCAACATAGTATTACCGGTTTCAATACAGTGTGTTGGTCATTAGAAGGAATAATTAATCACACAATAATGACTAACTTCATGCCATTAGTATTTTCAGTACGTAACAACATTTTTTTTTTAAAAATCCACGAAAGTAAAACCGTGCCTCAGAAAGCAGGTTAAGCCGTTGGTCCCGGCTGTCATTTGTAGATCTTTGACAGTCGTTAAATAAGTCAGTGGCCCGAAAGTCTGACAACCAGTCTTACCAAGGGGTATCGTATTACCCAGTACTAACTGGGTTGTGGAGGTCAGATAGGCAGTCGATCTATGTAAAATACTGGTATTCAGCTGCATTCCGTAGAACTGGAAGCCGACCCCAACATAGTTGGGAAATGGCTAGGCAGATGGTGAAACACCAGAAAATCATACACCAAAAGAAACCAGCACTGAGTTAAAGCAAAGATTAATAACCCGAAAAACTTTCAACGTATTTTGCAATTTTAAAGTACCAGAGTGTTTCAAAGCGTTCCAGTACATAAGTGCAGCTTTAATCTCTTCACGTTAAAAGGACATGAATATTTATGAAATATTAATGCGATACCACAATACCTCGTTTTAAAACTTGCATGAATGTGGGTAGACTGTTTGTCATTTTCAAATTAGCATACTGTCATTTGATATTTAAGTTTCATTAGCTTTGTCGTTTCACAGATGACATTTTGTATGAAGGTTCAGTATTTTTGTTTTTGGGCTAATAATTAATACCAAATAAGCATTACAAAGGAATAGCGCATATTGATACTGTTAGCCTGAATAATCCCACTGCTGGGCAAAGGCCTTTGCCCAGCATTGATTTCCTTGATTTCCAGTTGTTTCGACCCAGGGCTAATGTTCATACTGAGAAAAAATGTATATAAAGCAATCAGAGGCTCATGGGCGGCATTAAAACACCAGGTTAGGCACCAACCACCAAAAAAAAAGGAGAAAAATTCATTGTTGAAATAGTTTTTTTTTGACATTTTAGTCATATTAGTTTTCTCAATTTTGAGTTTACTTTACAGCTGCTATTTTTCTAAATGTAAATGTTATGCCACAAATTCAGGCTCAGAAATCTACCTGCGGGTAATATTTTGAACCTGCGGAAATCGAAAATGTCAACGTGCTGCAGGTGCGTCAACCGGTCAGAATTATATTTCGCGCCTGCAACTGAACTACACTGCGAAAAAAATGATGTATGGTGTTGACTTCGTCTGCGGACTGCGGACGTCTATGGACGTCAAATCAAAAATCAATGCATGGCACGTCGAAAATAACACTTTTTTACGGTTGCTTGGCGTAAAGAACACAGATTTTCGTTATTGACGTAGCGGTCAAAAGGTTAACGTGCTTTCCGAGGCACGTGGGTATCACACCGCCATCTGTCAAACTTCGGGCTCCTACTGTGAAATTTCTAATGGAAAAACCCAATTACACTTTATCCGACCTGGAAATCGAACCCAGGACCTCATGCACAGTAATAAATAGGTATAGTTTATAATCGTTCATTCAAATAAAGAACATAGTATTAAGTAGATTTACGAATTGATATGTCTAAATCACTGAAGCATTTAATGAGCACTTAGCAAACATGAGCGTGTTTACAAGGTGGCTTTAGTTCCTGGAATCTTGTGTCTTGTCGTTATTACTCAACTGATCAGATTTGTCTGCGGATGTGGTTTACTGTTGTAGGTACTTGTAAACTCGTGTCTTTGTCATCTGCCTATGTTGCATAAGTTGGCCGAAGTTGGATTGGAATTACATATGACTTAAACATATCTAGCGAAATATGGGTAAACTATGTATTAATCAAATAAATTGGGATATGGGCAGGAGAAATATGATGACGACAATAACCCAAGTCACCAATAAAAATATTTTCCATACAAATCAACAAGTCAACGTTAAAACATTGAAGCTACTATTGAGGTCGAACAACAAATGTAAACAGAAGTTCAGATTAACTAGAATTACATCCCAAATTATCCAGATAGCGGGATATGGGTTAAATGATATGCTTTGTGGTTTAAAATAAGCTCAAATGTAACTGATAGTCGATTTAATACATTAACGTAATAACATATTATTTCTATTTATTATTCAGGATGTTGTTCATAACGTTAATGTTCAATAGACAGACTGTTTAGTTTGGTTAGGTGCATAGTTGAAAATAGTCAATCAATTGTTAGGTCAAAAAGGTAAATTATTTATTAAATGAATATTTTAGATTTTTATGTTGTTACACTTATAGTTCAAAAGAAAAAAAACATAACTGGCGAAATGTGGGTGTACTATTAGGTACACTTCTGCCTAACCCTTCGGGGATTACAGGCGTGATGCTATGTACGTATATCGCACCTTCGGTGCAACAAAGTCACAACAGCCCATTTACAAAATGGGCTGTTGTGACTTTGTTGCACCGAAGGTGCGATATATACATATTAAGTGTTTTCATACTAATTTCTCTATTATACAGGCTGTAGTTTTGCTTTCTCGTCAAATTCAATGAGGTAACTAAGCTAATGATTCTCTACGAATCAATAATAACATGGGTATGGTATTTTTTTTTAATTCTCTTAAAGGTCTATAAAAGTTTGATCCGTTTTTTAAACATAATTATGAAACATTTTTTTTTAATATTTTTTAATGTTTTTTTTATGTGGTTTTATATTTAAATATTAAAAAATGTTACAAATATATATAAAGATAAATAAAAGATGTAACATGCATTTTATTTTAACCACGAAGCCACAAAAAAAAGGCTACTCTGACCAATCAAAACAAGAGTTTATTAAGCTTGAAAATTTAAATGATTTTGTTGAAATTACGACTCGAAATTAATAAACTGAATGTTAATTACTTCCAAAAAAGCAATCTCACTTGAAAAGACAATATATATTTAATAAGGGACCGCAAGTGTTACGAAGAACAAACTCGTTAAGTACATTCATTAAAACTTTCTTACTATTCAAGTAATACTTGTGGTGGCTAAGCTTTGGGTAAGGAAATGCAGGATGGGAAATATTGCGAAAACTTACGCCAAATAGTATTGGGTGTATCCTGATAGTCTCTAACGCCATATTGGCAGTTTTACTTAAATATACAGAGGGAAAAATCAGGCTATTTTATTATATTTTTCAGTCTTTAAAAATATTTAGTTCTAAAAAATCCTATTTGGTATAATTATCTCGCTTTTAATATTTTTTCAATGTAAATTAAATACTTTCAATTCAAGCTCAATATTTTTTCAGTAGCAGTTGTTCCAGTAGCATTACCTACTTTTTTTCAAGTAATTAGGTATACTTTACGTAGATGTATAAAGGGTGTAAACAGACTCTTAACGAAGCCGAAAGGCACTTGTTCTCCCTGTCGTTGCGATAATTTTTTTGTTTTAGACCATACCTGGGAACCTTCTGGTTACGGAGATATTGGTGGTCAAAGTTCCAACTTTTTCACAACTTTTTTTTTAAATACGTGTTTTTGATGTAAGATTTTTACTTTAAACACCTCCACGGCTCCCTTACTATTCATTCCATCCATCAGAACAATGTTTTGAGTGTTTGTTTTTCGTTACATTGAGTCCTGCCGTAAAACGTGATTTTTCAGCCCAATTGCAAAAGTTGTTTCCCGGCACTAATTTTTGCGTAAAGTTACTTAGTATGATGTACATAATGCTTGGTTGACGGCTTCGTGAAGAGTCTGTTTACACTTTGTATTTAAAAAGAAGTATAAAGTAAAGTAAATACATTCTTACTTCCTTATCGTTACTTAATATTATAAATGCAAAAGTAAGTTGGCTTCTATTTTACCTTTTCACGCCTAAACCACTGAAGCGAACATCTTGTAATTTTATCAGGATAAGATGTCAGGTGTACAGAAACGGAAATAGCAGGATAGAAAAACTGCAATTACGTTCTTATGCTCATAGATGGCGCCACGTGCCTTTCGAATCATGATTGAATTACTAACAGAGTACAACCAGAATTGATTGTCAAATTCTAAATTAACGCGAGCGAAGCCGCGGGCAAACGCTAGTAAGTTATAAAAATAATTCATAAAAGTTTTTTCACCATTTTTTTAATCGAGCATATCTTCATCATCCAGCCATCCGGCTTCCCCAATCGATTTCCAACGTGTCCAGTCCAATGCCACCTGCATCCAGCGAATCCCTGCAATTTTAAGAAGGTCGTCGGTCCATCTGGCTGGTGGCCGTCCCAAGCTGCACTTTCCAATGCGTGGTCTCCACTCCAGCATCTTTTTGCCCCATCGGCCGTCCGATCTTCACGCTATGTGGCCTGCCCATTGCCACTTTAGCTTGCTTATCCGCTGGGCTATGTCGAGGACCTTGGTTTTTCTACGGGAAAACTTACCATAGATAATTAGAAATTCCGCACAAAACCTCAGTTTCTGGCAACCCTACTAAAGCTCAGTGTTTGCGGATACTTTTGCTTGGTAATCATGATTCTATGACACGGAGAAAATTAACTTGACTCAACTATTTAGTCTTATTATCCAAGTAGGCAAGAAATGGTGGTCGTTAATTGTGTTTTCTTAGCACATTTATTTGTACGCAAAAAGGTTTGATCAAACTTCTTTTATTGTAAACTTAAGGGTTATTGGTCTAGGGCCGATGCCTGCCAGGGCTGCGGGACTGTTCGAAAGAGATACCGCGGCCCTGGAACACAAAGAGCAAGAAAGGAACATGGATGTGTTTTAGTAAGTACAAGTCTGACACTCCCTTCCACTTTGCCCAGAGCGGGAGAAGTCAGTTGATGATTGATGATAGATGATTTCCCATCCGAAAAAAAAAACAACAAAAAAAAGGATATTGGTCTATGATAGTGAATAGCCCCCAACCCTTTAGTGTTTTTGCTGAACCTATAGCCATCATCATTCTCTTGCCCTTATCCCAATTCATTTGTGCTCGGCGCAGTATGTCTTCTTCTTTCATACTTCTCTATTACTCATCATCTCATCAGTCACCTCCATACCCATTTAGATCTCACTTCTATTGTCGTTGAACTTGGCTCTCATTTCACATTTATGTTTTTGATGGGTTTTATATTTTTAGGTCTTTACTCTGAAAAAAAGTTTGAATAGAATCGAAAACTGTAGCTAGTCCAAGTAACGGTGTTTTATGTTTTTAGTATGGCCGTCGCAACTATTTACGATGAACAGCCGATCAAGTATGCCACATATATACACCGTGATTTTTTAGTCATCTGACAAAGGTGATCCACTCAATGTATCCGATATAAAATACCTCTAGGCGTGTTTTTTTTACCATTAATTAAGATAATAGGTACAGAGAAAAATAAATCATACATTAGAATTATGAAACATCCTGTTAATAATGTTTACGTATCAAACAGTAAAACCTACTCGTACCTAACCATGGCACGAGTCTAGTAGATAGATCTTCGCTCGCAACAGAATGTTTCAACTACGTTATGATATAATAATGGATTTTATTAAAAAAAAAAAAAAAAAAATCTCTTAAATGCCATTTTTTGTTGTTTATTTACTTGGCTTTAAATCAGGCAGGTAACCCATACATTTGTTAGTATTACTTGACCTATGTCAGAACAATTCATTAAAATACACAGTAAATAAAACTTCTTATATACTTAATTCCGCCACCTACTGGAGACTCCCGGCAACAATACATGCACTGCCCACAGGTGCCTCATTAGGTGGCCTTCAGTCTTACTAGCAACAATGCCCAGAAGACTGTTGACACTGCCTCGCATCCGACGCAGTAGTGACGCGGATCTTTCACGTATGATCGCAAAGAAGTCATCTGTATGTGCAGCAGCGAACATCCCTGACGCGCTACAGAAACGAGGCAGCGACAGCAGTATCCTAAAAGCATGCTTGTATTGCACACGTAGGGCATTGAACGTTTTCTGCGTGTATCTGGCCCACAGACTGCATGTATAAAAAGCCTGGCAATATGCCCTAAATAGAGGTATTTTGACATTACTGTCACACTTTGCAAATCTGCGGGCCAGCATGTTGCATCGCCGTACGATGCAACATGCAGGTATGGTCTAGAACAAAAAAATTATCGCAACGACAGGGAGAACAAGTGCCTTTCGGCTTCGTTAAGAGTCTGTTTACACCCTTTATACATCTACGTAAAGTATACCTAATTACTTGAAAAAAAGTAGGTAATGCTACTGGAACAACTGCTACTGAAAAAATATTGAGCTTGAATTGAAAGTATTTAATTTACATTGAAAAAATATTAAAAGCGAGATAATTATACCAAATAGGATTTTTTAGAACTAAATATTTTTAACGACTGAAAAATATAATAAAATAGCCTGATTTTTCCTCCTGTATATTTAAGTAAAACTGCCAATATGGCGTTAGAGACTATCTATCTATCTGCGTGTATCTGGCCCACAGACTGCATGTATAAAAAGCCTGGCAATATGCCCTAAATAGAGGTATTTTGACATTACTGTCACACTTTGCAAATCTGCGGGCCAGCATGTTGCATCGTACGGCCAATGCCAGGGCATTGGCCTTACGATGCAACATGCTCCCTCTCCCTCTCCATATCACGGTTATCAGTGCCATCCTCTGTAACCCAATGACCAAGGTATTTAAACATGAATGTTATGAATGTATAGTAGTCATTGAATACATGAAGTGGGCTGCCGTTGTCAGACGACTAAAAAGTCACGGTGTATATACCTAGGTGCTAGTTAAATCAATCCATACAAATAAATAAAATTAAAGTGCCTCTTTTTATTGTCAAAATTATACTTTTATGTCTGTTTTTTGTCTGTCTGTCTGTTTGTTCCGACTAATCTCCGAAACGGCTGGACTGATTTGACGGGACTGACGGATGCACTAAAAAGATTTTTGCATTTTTTTAGAAAAAAATACCTTTTAACTTCCTCTCCTTTAAATATCGAAATCCTTAACATCCTTGTACTTGTGAAATAGTATTAATATAACATTAGTAATCGAGCTATATATTCGCCTATGTTCTTCCGAACCCAATTTCTTCGAAACTAATCTCCGCTATGTACCATCGATCAATAAACTAACAAGAACCAACATCTTAACAAGAAACTAATCGTATTACAACGTAATAAGTCGTAATGTTCCACAATAGGTATTGTGAAGACTCCCAGCTCTTTGTGAGCCTGATAGATAAAATTACGCTGTCCATTGACAGTCTAGTATTGTTATTGAGGATATTTCCGGTACAATAGACTATTTTGGGGTTGAGAACAATAGGGTTGGCCTTGGGATCTAAAAGAGGATTTATTTAACAGGTTTAGAGGATTGAATAATCCTATCGGTATGTGTTACTGCCGCATATCGGTGATACATGGAGCTTTTGGCGTTCAAATGACGTTAAAACAGGGTGAAAGCGGCACCGACGTGAAAACAGAACCTCGTATTCAGTACATAATTCTGAGCCCCACATAGAATGTTTTTATTTATTTATTTATTTAAACTCATGTACAAGAGTGGTACATAGGCGGACTTAATGCCACAAGGCATTCTCTACCAGTCAACCTTTGGGTCAAATAGGACAGCATTGTGGTAGAGTACAAAAACAATAAATAAGGAAGATACCATTTAGCAAATTTGTAGTGATACACATAAACGGGTACATACTAATTCATATATATATAAATATATAATAGACTAATATATATTATAATAAATACAAATAGTCTGAAAAACGAGAAACCTTATAATAATTACTATGACTCAAGTGATGACTACTTAGATAGTAAGGAATTGGTGGTTTTTCAATGGTTATAAAAAACCAAATCAGTTGTTCCATCCATTTTAACCGTGTAATTATTGCATTTTTGAAGGAAACGGCTGTTTTTTTTCCTTCTACCCCATATAGTGGCGCGGCTAAAAAACCAGCCAAGTACGAGTTGGACTCGCGCACTGGGAGTCCCGTATAAACTTGAAGGTGTTTTTTTTATTAAACTACATAATATTTGCGGTTTCCACATTTTTTCCTTTATTATGTGCTGTAAGTCATTGCTTCTTGCCAAATTTTGTAATTCTAGGTCAACGGGAACTACCATATAGGTTTTCGACCCAAAACCTATAGGGTACTTCCGTTTGACCTAAAATTGACAATTTTGGTTAGAAGGAAAAAATCCGAAAAGTAAAAAAGTTGAAAATTAAGGTAAATTTTGGTACTTACATGTTTTCGCGAAAAATCTTAATTTTCCCATATCTTTCTATCTTGTTGACTCAGGACTTTCATTTTTATACATCTAATAGGGACTATAGACCTCAATATCTGTTTATAATTTCGACTTGCTAGGGCCACCCGTTCCCACGGGTGGTCCCAACACAAGTGGACCTAACACATGTGAGTGGACACGGACAGACAGATGGACAAAAGAGTGATCTTATTAGGGTTCCTTTTTTTACCTTTTTAGGTACCGAACCCTAAAAACCAGACCCTATATCTTTTTATATCTACTGTTACTAAAACAGGCAATTGCTTATTAGTGCAGACAGCCTCTAGAAAGAATGAACACGTTTTTAAAGTGCTAATCCAAGAAAAACCGTGCCGAAACTTGTTAAGCCAAACAAAATTTTTCAACAATACTAAATCAGTAACTAAGCTTCAACTAAATACTCTTTTTTAACTGATTATGCTTTTCAGGATCAAAAGTTGAAGTAACAACTTCAGTTTTTTACATGGCTTTGAGCTCGGTTTTAAAAACTTTACAGGATTGTTTTTGAAAGTTTCTGTAAGCAATGGTGAACTGTAAAGGCTTCAGAACTCCTTCCATTATTTTCAACCTAACAATAAAATTAATGTGTATTTTTTCTTATTTTTTATGGACTTATTTTGAAGTGAGCTCTTTTGTTTGATTTGCACGAAACGAGATTTCAGGACAGGGATTTCGGTCCAATGTTTGAAAAAATTTAGAATTTTTCCCACAACAAAGGGAAGGTTATTACTTTCAATATTTGAATTATTTTAAGAGGTAAAGAATGGCACAATATTTATTTTTAATGAAAAACACCAACCACCGCACACGGCCGGTGTGATGTACGGCCTGTAACACATTTCCTCGACAGGCAACTAAACTGCATCAATTTAAAATAGGTGGTTTTAGCAGACTTGGTAAATCCCACATAACTGGACGTTAAAACGGGTTCGACTGTCAGACCGAAGTTTTTACTGGTTCTTTTCATCTGAAATTTTTCAGTAGCAGACACTGAGCATAATTAATATGTGTGTGTGTTGTAACTTACAATGCACCAAATACAGTATGTATGTAACCAGCATTGAGATATTTCATTTCTATTCAGTCCCGTCCTTATAGGTGTATTAAAAACCTTCGAAGATTACAGGCGTGATATTATGTCATGAAATAGGGCCTTTAGATCCATTCTGTACAAAAAACATAAAGACATTTCACATGTTGATATACTATCAAATTACAACTACACGAAGCGGGTGAAAACAAAGACATAAACTGTATCTTGTTTCTTATCGGTATACCCTAGCCGTAAAGGTCAACCAAGGGGAAGAACCTCTAGTAGCTAAAGGATGTTGACACGATTTAATATAGCTACAGTCAAGGAAAATAACTCGTGGCTGAATAATAACAGCCGCACTGGCCGATCTTCAAGGTTAAGCCACGCTTGCCAAGGTTGGTCTGTGGATGGGTGACCATCATTGCATACGAAGTTTCCTCTGTGCTTCGGAAACCGCGTTAAGCCGTTGGTTCCGGCTGTCATTTGTAGATCTTTGACAGTGGTTACAGGAAGTTAATAGTCCGAATGTCTATCAACCAGTAGGTACATTACCCATTACTAACGGTTGTGGAGGTCAGATAGGCAGTCGTACTTTCATTGTGCTATTTGCAAATAGCTCTGTGAAGAAACTAGTCCGGGTAAGCACTTCACGAATCAACACCAATATAAAAGGAATATTATTTATTTATAACTTTTACAATGATACAATTGATTGCAATTGATACAATTTGCGAAGTGCTTCCATTATGAATGAACCCGTTTTAAATCTATATAAAAAGAAAAATATCGAACAGAACAATCAATAAAAAACAATTAATTACACTCAATAACGTTATTGCACAAGTGACATGTCGATTGAAATTGCAATACTTTTGAATCTGTTTTTTCAGCTAGCCGAGGTAGGATTTTTCTGTATTTTTCTAATTGAATTAATGTTCTGCAGATTTTTACTAAAGCTGACTTTTTATACAAACTTTTACATAACTTAATTATGTCTTAATAAATAATGCTATTCTCTTTACTCTTAGATCAGGGGTCCATTTAATAAAAGCCACAAGCGAGGATCGACATTCCAACTTTTATAAGTTCGCCAATTTTTATAACTTTGTCTCATAGCTTTTCACCCGACTGCGCGACGCAAAGGAGGGTAATGTGTTTATCAGCATACGTGTGTCGGTTCCTTTGTGGCGCTCTAAAGACCAAACGCATGAGCTAATATTGAATGATTCCTACGGCCTTTTCCTAATCGTGCAAGTGTCACTAAAGACATGACAGTAATCAAAATTCAAAATGGCGACAACCAGACGCCATATTCTGTAAAAGAAAAAAAATAAATTCCAATGTTAAGTGGTAGTATCATTGAATAGGTAACATCACCCTGCAATCCCCGAAGGGTTAGGCAGAGATGTACCTAATAGTACACCCATATTTCACCAGTTATATTTAACTCCCATGTTACAGGGGGCGAGCCTATTGCCATCAAACGGGCGCAGTTCCAGACTCCGTGGTTGCTACTGAGAAATTCCTGATGTTAAAACCCAAAATCTCTATGCCCGACCCGGGAATCGTACCCACGACCTCATGCTCACCAGTTGTGCTTGCGACCACAAGACCAACGAGGCAGTCATTGAATAAGTATTTGTAAATAATTCCAATAAAAATAAAGGATCCCACGATAAAACTAAAGGGTGTAAACATACTCTTAACGAAGTCGAAAGGCACTTGTTTTCCCCGTCATTGCGATAATTTTTTTGTTGTAGACATGTTCTAGACCATACCTGGGAACCTTCTAGTTACGGAGATATTGGGGGTCAAAGTTCCAACTTTTTCACAAGTTTGTTTCGAAATACATGTTCTAATGTTTTTTTTTTTTACTTAAGACACCTTCACGACCCCCGTACTATTCAATCCATCGGTCCATCAGCACAATGTTTTGAATGCGTTACATGGAATCATAACGTAAAACATGATTATTCACCCCAATAAAGAATGTCGTTTCCCAGCAATAATTTTTGCGTAAAGTTACTTAGTTTGATACATAACGCTTGGTTAACGGCTTCGTGAAGAGTCTGTTTACACCCTGTATACTAAAATGAGGTACACAGTGAAGTCCACTGATAGATTCAAGGCTTCGCATGAGCGAACTAAACCAAACAAAGCGCCACCGTGTTGTTTTACTACTGAGTTCGCTGATATGTCGAGACAGGCACTAATGCCATTGTGACACCCCTGATGTGTCGTGTTGTTATCACTTGCAACGGGATTCTGAACTCTATTGACGAACTGAGTTATGTTTATTATTGCTTACAGTTAAAATTAGTTTGGTTGTTAGATTCGTATGATGCTCGTTTCTGAGATAAATAGGTAGATAAATATTATTTCTTTTTGTTTTTAATATTGTATCAAACATACCTGTTTTAAAAAAGATTCTACATCGTTCTCACATATATGTTTAATCTCAATATGAATGATGT
Source organism: Lycophotia porphyrea (assembly GCA_950005105.1). Taxonomy (NCBI): domain Eukaryota; kingdom Metazoa; phylum Arthropoda; class Insecta; order Lepidoptera; family Noctuidae; genus Lycophotia; species Lycophotia porphyrea. The sequence goes on along the minus strand of OX465395.1, from coordinate 15,569,264 downwards.
AACCAAAATTTTGTAACAATATTTTGATTGAAAAGAGTGTCCATGGAGTTTCTTGCCCATTCTTTTCCATAGAGATCTACGCTTTGGAATGGGCAACTACAGTACTTTCACAAGTTATTATGCCTTGTGTCTGTGACTGTAGCTTAGCCTAATTTGTTTTTCTGACATTCAAAAGTGCCTGTAATGGTCTAATTGAAATAAATGCTTTTGAGTTTGAGTTTGAGTTTGATTTGTAATACAGTCGCAACCAAAAAAACACTGAAGTAAGTGGTATTCCGATGAAGCTATGTGTGAATGCGGTGCCTCAACGCAAACAATGGCTGCACTGTGCACTATGTTTGGTTCCTTTTACACTTTGAAGGACCTGTCCGATGCCAGTACCAACGCCGTCAAGGTGGCACCACGGTAGTGGTGACTACTACGGTCAAAACTAATTTATTTAAAAAAGAGAAAGGAAAATCGTCGACACGACGAAGAAGACGTAAAAAAATACTTAGCAATATCTGAATATGCAAACAACACAACTAAATATCCTAAAAGGTGTTTACTTCAAAAATATCAATAAGACATTTGAAAAGCTGGAATATCCAGGACAACGTCTAGCCTAGGCAGCTATATAAGTACTGAACAAAACCGTAGGCAACACGTCCGCATCATAAATACAAGAACTTAGATTTAGGAGGCTTTCATCGTGAAATGTATAGAAAATCCAATAATAAATATTAGTCTGGGAAATCGGTCAGACGAAGCTAAGAATATTTGCTAGATGTGTTATTTTCGTGGATTAAAATTTTCTTTCAGATGTTTTGCTGTTTGTGGAGTATAAAGATTCAGTGCCTGGATGACCGAGTTTTGCTCGGTAACACGGATAAAATGACGTTTTCTAAAAATGAAACCTACCTAGATCGATTTATCGCCCCCGAAACCCCCTGAGTACTAAATTTCATGAAAATCGTTGGAGCCGTTTCCAAGATATATATACAAGAATTGCTGCTCGGGTATTAGATTGATTAGATAGATAGATAAACAAATGAATAACGATTTTAGAGAGAATTTCAAATTCTACTTAATATTATAAATGCGAAAGTTTGTGAAGATGTTTGTTACTCTTTCTAACCTAACCTAACCTAACCAAATTAGGATGAAATTCGGCACACAGAATTATAACCTGGATTAACAGATACTTTTTACTCTGGTAGCATGATCTCGTGGGACAATTACCGAACGCCACGCACGCGAAGCCGCGGGCATAAGCTATTTTATGATATTTCAGTAGATAGCTATTATTTTAGTCCAATCCGTTTTAACTGAAGCTTTAATATGATCGGCCAGCATTTTCGCATCTAATATAGAATTTTAAATATCACAGGAGATATTAATAGGAAATAATTGATAAGTGTGTGACAAAGCAAATCACTTAAGTAATTCACAACAGCTTCCAGGAATACTACCTTAAAATCATAGCTACAATACCTAATACATGGTGTAAACGGACTCTTCACGAAGCCGTCAACCAAGCATTCTGTACATCAAACTAAGTAACTGTACGCAAATATTATTGCTGAGAAACGACTTTATTTTATTTATTTTATTTTACAGTTTTTGGTAAACTTACACAAGATTATGAGTATCAGAAATAAGGTCAATTAAAAGTTTTCACAGATAGATGAGAGCTTATAAACAAAAACAAAAATATTTAAGAAGGCAGACAGTGTTTGTAACCAGTATCAGAGGTAAAAATGTGTTTCAAACAGCGCAAATTGCAATCAATGATTTTACCTTTATCAATTACTGTACGTTATCAAAAGAAATTACAAAGACACCTCTTTAATTTTGAGATGCTAGTACTGAAAATATCGATATCGACGCCCTGGCCGACCGCATTATACGTATGACTCGCTCTTATTAAGTATGAGTTGAGTGTGGGTTGGAAAATCACGTTTTACGATAGGACTCAATGTAACACATTCAAAACATTGTGCTGATGGATGGATTGAATAGTACGGGGGTCGTGAAGGTGCCAGCCAGCATATAAGCTACTCGAAACTTTCACATTTTCCCAGTCAACCTTGAAGCTTTAGAGATAAAGTTTAAAATTGTATTAGAGAAATTTGACAGATTGTAGTAGCTTGATGTGCTTGGCGTCTGTACATTACGATTTTGTGCGCGATGTCCCGTCTATAGAAAGTATATTTAAATGTCCTTGTCTGAAACCGACTAAATGGCAATTCTAGTCGTTTGTGCCTCTTCTGCCACAAGTAGGTGATCGTCTATATTCCTGCCACGCACGCTGGCATCGTAATTGGAATTCCCTCGGAGATTGTGATCTTATGAGCGAAGATCTGCGTCAAATAAATCACGTCGTGGATGCCTTTAAAATTGTAATGACAGTAATACTCGATTATGAGCTTTTGCGTAGAATATTTCTTTTGTTTTTAACAAAATTTGTTACTGAATATTTTTAGTACCAAAAATCTATATTGGGTATAAAAAAAGTTCTTTTTATTTGCGGCGTGTATTTGTAAAATATATTGACTCTCTACGATACTTTGTCATGCAATTGTCAAGAATTACAGTTCTAGGTACAAATTATACGAACTATTTCATTAATTGTTTACTTTGATTTGAGACAGAAAATACATTATTAGGTTTATTCTGTATTAGTTTTATTGCATTTGGTGTATCTTTTTTATGTCCAACATCACTCTCAATTATTGCATGCGTTCATTGCAGTAAATCATCTATTACTTACCAAGCATGGTAATGTCCTTTTTGTATCCCAAACAAAGTTGTTTCTTCAGACTATTAACACTTTTTATCTCGATTCTCAGAAGTCGTTGTTAATGTTGTTGTTTGTTAGGAATTATACTTACCTCTTATAACCTAAATAAATAGCAGGGATGTTATGGAGCTCCGTAACCGTAACCGAAACTATCGGATATCCAAAATAAAAATATATCCGTAACCGTAACCGTATCGGTTTCACAAGTTTCGGATAGATTCAGATAGTTTCGTATAAGAGCGGAGTCTAAATAGATCGACATGTTTCGACAGGTTTTTGTTTCACCGCTCTTGCGCCACGTGAATCTTGCAGTTTGTTTGTTATTTCTAGTCATAACATAACTAGTTAATTTTTTATTATATCCGTAACCGAAACTATCCAAAACTAACGGATAATCCGAAATAATTACATATCCGTAACCGTATCCGAAACCGAAATAATATTATTCCTATATCCATATCCGTATCCAGATCCGAAATATCGTAGCCATAACATCTCTGATAAATATAGCTCGTTCAATCCTTTTGTTTAGTACTCGTACTTCGTAGAAATATCTCATCGGAGTTTGTGTTTTGTAATTTAGTGCGCTAACTAACCCATTTATTTTGAATGAAGATTTCTTTTAGTTTCCATTAGTGTTGTGTTTGTTAATACAACCGTTCATCAGATTTAATTGCATATCTAATTATTGAATTGCTGTTTCTACATAATTATGATTATTTGACGAAAAGAGGGTAGCTTAAATGCATCTGTAAGATCCAAGCTTGTTTATTACAACGAATAAATAGTATATAGGTATGTAGTTTAGTGTATAATATTAACTAATTTAAGTAACAGAATTTAATATTAACCTCCCATAAGTGTATCCTCTTTTGCAAATCTCGCAATCAAAATTAGGTTTGCTGTAAGAAAACCCAATTCTGGATTTAGCTCGCTTTTGTACATTAGCTTGTTTTGTGTACAATAAAGAATAACAATATTGTAAGTGTCACTGTTCCTAAAATACCCTAGGCTGATAAAATTTTCGTTTTTCCGTAATCATATTAATATTAGTATTAAGGTCGGTTTCCCTGAAGGGGAAAAGGCCGCGCCCCGCCATCCGCGCGACCCTGTAAGGCTCGTCCCGGACTGATCACCTTCCCACCGACTAAGAGAACTGAATTCCTTAACATGTAGATGTCCAATGCCTCGTATCATTATTAGATCGAGGAAAGGATTGAACGATATAGTAAATCAGACTATGGAATTCATAGTTATTGAAACATATTGAAAGTGGTTTCAAAAGGGTAAAACAAACTGGGAGATGCTAAGTATATGGCAACCAATAGTTCTTGTAAATAACCATTACGCTAGCGTAATAGGTAATTGGTCAGTCGTGACTCACACGATACTTCACATCTACACCTGGAGCACTTACAGATACACTTCCATACGTGACGTAAGCGGCTTTTCAGCGGCAATGCGTCGGCATCATGCTCCTAGTGAGCATTGTCCCTAGCAGTCCTTAGACTGGTTATATAATAGCTGTGGTATCAAACCATTCCAATCCCACCCCATGGATCTTTGTGTTCTCTTCGTACAACTAGCGCATCTGCAAGACTCGTGTTTGTGTCAGCCTGACCGAATCATCAGTCAGAGATATGAACATAATATTATTCTAGAATCACTATATGGTTGATCATATAATGAGATTGAGATTCCAAACTGAAAAGGCAAGTTGGCTGAATTGATGGTTAGAGCTAATGAATACATGATTCAAGAATTATCAGATAATAGAGTTAATAATCAAAACTCAAGAACCATTTTGCAATAGAGTTGGAGATTTACTCTATTGAAACCCTATAGACAGCCCCAAAAGCGCCCACCCTTCACCACTTCCTAGTGTTGGAGCTGGGGAGAAGAAGTGGCACAACAAACTCCCCAGCAACAAGTTTCTGTCTGTGAAGTTTTAAGAACTTTAATTAAATCATCAGCCTAGGATAATTATTGTAATAAAGGACTCACCCTGTCGCTCACCAACAAACACACACACATACTAGATTATTCTAAACAAGGATTTTATTCCGACTATATTTAACTTATTCAATCATTATCACACACTTGCGACAACCCACTTGGACATAAGCCTCTCGGTATTCACCAGGTCTCCTAACTTAGCTCAAATAGCTTATATCCTCTCAACCCTATCGCGTTCGCGGTATCAATCCAGACCCCCTTTCACGTCTCCAGACTTTTCGTCCGACCTCTCAAACCGTCCCAGACTAACTGCCCAGTTCCCTCTCCTTTCTTCAGCCTCCTCAAACCACCACGCACGATGAGCCATGGGGCTCCTTTCACAGAATTCATTTACGACCGTTTTTGTTCAAACGTCTCAATTGTATTAAGTGTCTCTTTGGACGCTTACGGCCCAAAACATGGTAACCAGATGTCGGCGTTAGTGTTGAGAAATGCATTTAGAAATTGAATGTTTTTATATTTTGCTTATGGATTCTTTGAAATATTATATTGGCCTGTCATTTAGTTTCCTTCCCTAGTGCGTTTCCCATTAAATAAAGAATTTATGCGTTTGTAAGCGGTTCGATATTGTTTTACAATTCAAAGAAAGAAGGAACCTTTCTTTATTAATTACGGTAACATGTCAGCCTGTCAAACCCATAAACTAGAGATACAATGTGTTTTGTAAATGGCCGATACCACGTGGTGATATTGAAATAAGAATCAATGCAAAGATATTTGCTTAATAATTAAGAGTACGTGACAGACAGTCATATAAGCAAAAATAACACTATGGCGATTTAAATGCTGGTTTAAAATTAAAATATAGTTACTTATTCTGAGCAAACTATATTCAGGTTTCGCATTCGTATACTAAAAATAATGTTGTATATAAACTTAGTTTATTACATCTATAGAAAAAACCTGGTAATCAATTATAACTACTACTACTATTCACGTTTTATATAAATCACCCCTAAAAAAAAGATCGGAGCAGACGGCGTTCTGTAGTTTCTACCTCATATAGGTAAAAAGCGTGTGGTATATAAATCCTAATAATTACTTTTTCCTTCTTTTTTATCTAGAATAAATAAGCATATTAGAAACTAGCTTTTTCATGACCTCGCTTGAGTTATGGTCTTAAATTTTTTTAAAGTTTTTCTGATGGGAAATCGTAAATGACTCCTCCCGCTCTGGGTGGAGCGGAAGGGAGTGTCAGACTTGTACTGACTAAAACCCATCCATGTTCCTTCCTTGCCCTTTGTGTTCCAGGGCCGCGGTTCAATGGCGTTAACAAGTACTTCACCTTGCGCAGGTGCGCTCGCACACAGTTCCAGTGTTCAAAACTTATAAAGTATTCTAATTAGAACTGCCATCTTCATTGTGAGTTCGATCTAACTTTATAACGATGGTGGATTCGGTTTCGTTGGCTCTTAGAACAGAACCGGGAATTTAGCTCCTTCAGAAAAGGGCTATTTTGTTCAATTTTGTCGTTTTGTTTGTTTTTGTTTATGCTAGATCGTGGCTAAATAATAACAGCCGCTCGGGTCAATTTTTAGGTTAGACCGCGCTTGCCTACGTTGGTCCGTGGATTACAAGTTTCCTGCATGCCTCGCCGTTGGTGATGTACTGAATATTCTTACGTCTTTCTACTGGTGCGGCACAGGCCTGCTGTCGGTAATCCACAACGCGGGCTAAGTTGGGTTGCTCAGTGTCACATGTCTTCGAATATCAGACACGTCTGCTAAATGATTAGCTATAATCGATTTCATGACTCTCTGAGATAAGATTACTATGGCAAATATACATTATAGAGGTCTTACCAATACCTGCGCAGTCCGAATTTACTTCCCATAAAATAAAATTGTGTTTTAGTGCGGAAATATCGTAAGTGGAGTGATATTGGCGTTGCGGTAAATTGTCACTTACGGTTAGTAGATCTGTTTCATAGAGAATTTATATTTTCTTACTTGGTCTAGAGAAAAACAACAAGTTTGCTATCATCCTTTAAAAGTCTTACTTATTAGATAAGTACAGTCACGACCACCAATATGTAAACACTTAACAACTTTTAAAAGTGTTTTTCTCCTAATTTTCTCATTAAAATTTCATGTTCTTTCGAACATAGTATTTGGAACTCATATTTTTATGAAAAAGATTCTATCTCCAAGTTACAATCGTTATAAGTTACTCGGGAATATTGCTTTTAAATTTAAGAAAGTGTATACTATACATATTTGAGCTCGTGACTGTACATCGCTGTCCAATTGTTTGTTTTTTGAAGTGAAAACTTCTTTAGCATCTTTGTGATTTGAAAGTCGATGAAACGAAAAAGCGACAGTAAAAAGAGACAGACACATAAATTCATAAGATTTAGCTTGGGAGAAGATGAGATAGGAAGCATTTTACAGTGTTTATCTTGAAGCCTAACATTTTTAAGGTTTCAGTTCTACCACGTGTGAATTCCCCCCTTTTTATTTTTTTACTCGGAGTAGGTTTTCATTTTCTTCAACTCGCCTGATGTAAAGCGATGATGTAGCCTCGAGTGGATCACGCTTCATCATCATCATCATCATTTCAGCCGAAACACGTCCACTGCTGGACATAAGCCTCCCCCAAGTGTCGCCACATTTACCGGTCCCGTGCGACTCGCATCCAGCGGATCCCCGAAACCTTCACCAGGTCATCGGTCCACCTAGTGGGGGGCCTTCCAACGCAACGTCTTCCGGTTCGCGGTCGCCACTCCAGAACTTTACGAACCACGCTTGTTTAAATTAAACTGATTCACTCAAACCTTGAAGATTTCCAGATTATAATGATCTGTGAACAGAGAAGCCGGCAGGAAATTTCGCAGACCAGCAGTTCGCACAGTAAACGTTGACGTGTAGAGCTTTGTTCCGGTTCGTGGGACTTCAACCAGTTAACGCTGACGCTTCGCCTTGTTCCCCTCTGTTTGATGGATGTGGTTCAACCAATTTTATTAAGCCGTTACGGTGTAAACCGGTGTCAGACAGACACACAGAGTTATTTTAGTTGACGGCACGGTTGGCGCAGTGGCTAAGCGATTGGCTGCTGCGCTGCATCGCAGATTTGATTCCCACACGGAACACAATTTGTATGACTTACAGGTAGTTGTGGGTCTGGCTGTTTGTGTATAGCTGAGTTTAAAATGTTTGTAAAAGCACCCACGATATAGAAGAAATTCCTAGTGTGGGGCAAGGTTTTTATAAAAATTAAATAAAATAAAAAAAAAAAACATTTTTTCGCGTTTGCAGCAGTGAGATAATATCTACTTTTTGTTGTGAATAATCTACAAGGTATATAATGTTTCTTAGAAAACGTCATGAAATGAGATATGAGAATTCTCAACGCTTTTAATTTAATGCGAAGTTCGTAAAAGGCAATACATATTCCCTAGCCATTTACATTGCAGAATATCTTGCGTTTTGTGAATGAAAACAATGCAATAAAAAAAGAATGTCTGATATTCTGATATTAATTTTTAGTAGCGTCTTTTTCTTCCTTCGTACGAAAATTCCAGTTGAATATGAAACATGGTTATTCATTTGATCTACAAGATTAGTGAACATTTAATATTATGTAAGGAAATTTACATACTTATCTTTATACTATCACTAGCTGTTGCCCACGACTTCGTACACAAAATTGTCCAAGTTTCATACAAGGTTTCAACCTTCGTTTTAACCCTATAAGGGAAAAAAAAATCTAAAAATGTCTTCTTAGTGCGCACTTACGTCGTTTAAGGAACGTTTGTGCAAAAATTCATGCTTCAAGATCCAGCGGTTTCGCTGTGCATTGATTGATCAGTCAGTGAATCAGTCAGCCAGTCAATTTCTTTTTTTTTAATTCTTTTTTTTTTAAGTTAAGATAAGGATTTATCTCTCACCACAATACAAAGGTACATTATTAGGTTTCATGAACAATACATTCATTTTTTATACTGTGGCAGACTAAGCTAAACGAAAGGCCTGTATTTCAGGACAGCACGTCTCCACCCCTTCGGAAGCACATTAAAGCTGCAAAATTCAGCTTTATAAAACTCGTACACAAATTAATACGGTAAGTGAGCAAGAAAAAATGAAAGATAAAAAATACACATTACAACTGTGATGTGACTAAATATTCAATCAGGGGTTTGTACTTGTGTGTGTGTATGTAAGTATGTGTGTAGGTGGTGGTTGTGTGTGTGTGTGTGGTGGGTGTATGTGCGTGTGGGTAAGGAAAGGAAAGACTGACTTTATATTATATACATAGATAAACACACGCGTTTTCCTAATGGGGGTAGGAAGAAATTACAGAAGGCTACTTTCTACGTTCCTTGCGTACTTCTTTTGTTACGTCCACGGGATACTCACGAACGCCAGTTGAGTACTTCGCACCTGATTTTCTGCAGAACACCACCAATAGTCTCACTGTTTGTACAGAGGCCAGCACATCAAGCTACTGCAATCTGTCAGATTTCTTTAATAGATTTTCGACTTTAATGTCAAAGCTTTAGGTCGAAGGTTGATTGGGAAAATCTGACAGTTTCGGGTAGCTTGACCTGCTGGCGTCTGTACTAGGAGTTAGGAAATTTGTGATTAAAAAAATACACTTGTACAATCTTCTTTATTTCATTATCCAAGAGAAATATAAACAGTTCCTTTTTGTAACGTTACACAGTTGAATTTAAACAATAATATTTCTTATGTTTAAAGTAATAAGATCAACTGATTTGCTAAGAATAATATCGAGTGTGGAGAAATGCTGTAGAGACAATGAGCGCGTTGGAGTTGCAACTCTCGACTCAACGCTGAAAGTTGAAAATCCAACAAGCTTAGTGTCCTTTACGACATTTCATTCTAACGTCGATAGAACATATATATAACATTATTAAATTACAATTATTGAATGCCACTATCGACGTATAATGAATTTATTTACAACTTTAAATTCAAAATTCAAAATTCAAAATATTTTATTGTGGGCATATGTTAGTTACAGGTCTAGACAATAAATTAAAGTTTCAATATGTCCTGCCTAATAGGCATACAATAATTATGTAGTAAAGCAATAAGTACATTTAAAATTATTTTACATGTCAAAAAAAAGTTATTAAATGTCAAAATATCAATAAACAATCAAATTAATACATGGTCAACAATTTAATTAATGATTCAAGAAATCTTGGATCGTGTAGTATGCTTTCTCAGTTAAGAATTTACGTAGTTTATTTTTAAATATTGGAAGTTCCTTAGTGCTCAGAATGTCAATAGGTATTTTGTTGAATATTTTTGATGCCATGCCAAAGAAGCTTTTGTTAAATAGAGCCGTTTTATGTGGTACATTAGAAATTTTTAACATATATCTTCTCGATTTGAGTTTATCAAATAGATTTTCATTTGTCTTTACAAATACGGCTACTTCATAAATGTAAAGTGCAGGAAAGGTCAAAATTTTATATTCCTTGAAACATGGTTCACATGAATCAGGAACACGGATACCGGCAATCGCACGTATACACCTTTTTTGCGCTTTAAACACTAAATCTCTATTAGTGGCATTGCCCCAGTATAAGACTGCATATCTCAGTGTCGACGAAACATAAGCATGGTATGCGGTCAAAAGAACTGATTGATCAACAATTTTGGATAATTTATATAAAGCATATGAGTACTGATTAAGTTTATTGCATACTGTGTCAATGTGTGTTTGCCAAGACAAATCATTATCTATCCAAAGCCCTAGAAATTTAACACAGCTGACTTGTTCAATTTTCGTCCCATTATAATGAATACTGCTGTTGTTATTTTTATTGTTACGCCCGAAATTGACTAATTTAGTTTTTTCTAAATTGATAATTAAGTTATTGACCGTCAACCAGTTAATTATATTGCGAAGAGTGTTATTTATGTCACTTTCAAAAGTATCAATATTTTGACCTGTAAAAATGGCTGTGCTGTCATCGGCAAAAAGGATCATGGGATGCTGTGAAACTTTAGGCAGATCATTAATGTAGATCAAAAATAACGGTGGACCTAACACGCTACCTTGAGGCACTCCATATAGTACTTTTTTGGGAATGGACTTATGGTTCTGTTCGGTATTATTTAAGACATTAATGTTATTTATTTCTACTACCTGATATCTATCATTTAGGTAAGATTCTAGAAGTTTATGGACATTACCCCTTATTCCATAACTGTACAATTTGTCTAAAAGAGTTCCATGGTGCACATAATCGAACGCTTTTGTCATATCCATAAACATTGCAGAAACAGGAACATGTTGATCAATATTAGTATATACTGTTTTTAAAAGGTCATAAATTGCTAAATTAATTGACTTATTTTTTCTAAAGCCTTTTTGTTCTTTTGCAAGTAGATTGAACTTCTCTAAGTGAGTATTAATTGCATTATATATAATTTTTTCAAATATTTTGGAAAAAATAGGGATAAGTGCTATTGGTCTGTAACATGCCATGTCTTCCTTGTTATTTTTCTTAAAAAGTGGTTTCACTACGGATTTTTTAAGTTTAGTCGGAAACACACCATTCTCAATACATAAGTTAAATATATGACTGAGTACTGGGCTGATGATTGGCGCAACTTCTTTTATTGAGGAAGTTGTTATGTCATCATAACCCGTACTTCTAGTATTTTTTAGTGTTTTAATTATTATATTAATGTCATAAGGTATTACAGGTTTTAAAAACAAAGATTTATATGAACTACTGGGTAATGTCAAATTATTATTGAAAGATGTAAAATTTATATTAGGATTATTACTATTAAAATTGTCCGCAACTGATGAATTATTATTATTGGGTAAATTTATGGGTTTTATTAAATTAATATAATAATTATTAAATTCTTCCGCAATTGTTCGTGGGTCTGATATTGTATGATTGTTTATTTTTATTTTATTAATATTTTCTTTTGGAAGTTGGGTTTTGTTTGAGTTTATAATTTTCCATGTGGCTTTCGATTTGTTCTCTGCATTGGATATTAGGTAATTATTTTGAGACTTTTGGGTAAGTTTAACTATTTTTTTGAGACGAGTACTATATTGTTTGAGAGCATTTTTCTTGTCTTCACTAGGACTAAGTCTATACTTCCACAGTTGTTTTCTTTTTTGCCGACAACACTGACTTATTCCCTTAGATAGCCATTTAGGTTTTTTAATAATAGTGTTTTTAATTTTTATAATTGGAAAACAGAGGTCATAAAACAGCTTATAATGCTCGAAAAATATGTTGTATGCTACCTCTGGATCATTAATTGTGTATACATCATCAAAACTTAAGTTCATTAAACATTCTTTAAATTTAGTCATGTTTTCTTTACTAAAGTCTCGCCTTTTTGTATACCAGAAGTTGACAGTACAAGTTTTTTTAACAGGGAATTTTAAGAATTGTGCCGTGTGATCTGACATACCCAAGTCAATGACGTCACATTTGCTGCCTCTAATATTGTGGAAAATGTTGTCAATGCAAGAGTTACTCTTTGGCCTTGTTGGTTTGTGTGTGCCAATTTTCATATCAAAGCTGGAAATAATATGTATAAGTTTCAAAGAACTGGAGTTTCTTTTTAACAGATCAATGTTAAAATCACCGCAAATAATCGTTTTAGTTGATTTTCGATTGCGTAATTTGTAATGGATTGTATGAAGTATGTTAAAAAATGTATTAACCTCTCTTTGTGTAGTTTTTGGAGGTCGGTATATACATACAATCACCACATTATGATTCAGAAGTTCAACAGCGGAACATTCCGCTACATTAGGAACACTAAGGCTAACTAAATCTTGAAGAACTTTATATTTATGAATATTTTTTACAAGTATACACGATCCGCCATTTCTGTTATGTCTATTACAACTCGCCGCTAAAGTGAAATTCGGTATGGTTAGGTACATAAGGTCTGAGTCTATCATATTATGTTCTGCAATACATAAAATATCAACTTCTTTCCCAGATTTTTTTAGATTTTCTATACTTACACACAATACATCAGATTTGCTTATCAATCCGTTGATATTTTGATGCATTACAGTTAGATTATTATATACGAAAAAACTGTTTGTTACTCTCCTGTTTTTCGAAATTAAAACTATGACTATCATTTTCATTCGTGGTCACTACAGACTCAGATTGTGATAAAGTAACAATATTAAACATATTTATCTCAGTGATGAGCTTCAGAGCATCTTTTAATATTATGTTAATACCATTGTTATTAATTGCCCCTGACCGCTTATTAAACGAGGTAGAATCACAGTTTAGATTTAAGTTAGAGTCAAGTACATATGCATACTCATGCGACATTACATCTAGGCAAAGTAAGTTATTAAAAATTTCAATTCTTCCATTAAACATATTTGTGTAGTAATTTAATTTATACGTGGGTAGACATAAAATAATATTTGTGTTATTTATATCTTTGAGGGCGGTTCTTATAGAAGCTATCAATTCTAAGTAATTTTTCGTCCTTTCAAAATCCTCAGGGCCAATCAATATGATGCAGTAGTCATTCATTGTGTAATTTTGCAATTTAGACTTTAGATCCGCTAACAACAGGTTAACTCCGCAGGTAGGCTTTAAATAATGACATGTTTCGTAATCATTCAGGAATAAATCCATAGCTGTTGTTAGGATGTTATTATTTTGGTTACCACTTATAATGCAAAGTTTATTCTTTCGCTTAATTTCCTTAACATTTTGTGTTGAATGAACTAATTCGTCATGAAGAGTAACTTGGGTGCATTTGAAAATGTCCGGACTTCCATATCTTGAGTAATCCTCACGGTGTTGTTTATGTAAAGACCCTCTAAGTGGTGTAGATAATTTTGTTCTTATATTTGGCGTTCCCACCTCAGAAGCTAACTTCTTAGTTACCTTTTCTACAAGTTTATGTTTTATGTTCATATTCTCAATAGTTATTTTTAATTCGGTGTTTTCAATAGATAGAATATTTATTTCTTCGTGAGCCGCCTGCAACTGTGAGTTAAGTTCACTTATATGACGTTTGAGGTCTTCCATTTCTTCATTAACATCATTTGCAATATTTGGGACGCTAATATTAGAGGCGCCATCTAGTGTTGAATTGTTAGAACGATCATCGAAAGTTTCTATTGCCGATTCGGAACGTCGTCGTCGACACCGTAGTGTAACATTCTCACCGAAATCCATTTTGTACCAATGTTTTAAGTTAAGTACTTAATAAAATATATGAAAAAGTCTTGTAAGAAGCAGGATTCGAACTCAATGCTTTATCCGTGTAGCCGTACGCTAAGACCTAACGCTTAGCCGCTGCGCCAAACACTCATTACGAAATGTTGTTGAATTAGGTGAATGGATACTTCTTGTTCTAATAACGTTTTACGACACGCGTCGAGCAGGTCCAAAGTTCAAGTCTTTGTTAGAAGAACGTATGTTTAGAACGGTTAAGATTTAAATTATTGACTTTTCTTTCTTGTTTCTAATCACTGGTTATCCATGAGTTAAGGGTCATATCACACCGTATATCACTAGTAATAGTTTCTATTTTCACAACATTAACAGTTTATGTCATATAAAGTTAGTTATTCATTGATAATTATTAGAATTTTTCACAGCACTTGTATTGTTTATAACTTCATTTATTGTAAATCCTCTTCTTTAATAACATTGTCACATATGTATAGGAGTGTCCTTTCACCAATAGTCTTTGTTTTATAACTTAATTATTACTTATTAATTATTAAAGATTTTAAATAACGGAGCTGTTGTTTATACCAACCGCGGCGCCCAGTACTTTCAAGTTAGTTTAGGCCAGCTAATGTAAGAAACGCTATTATCTCGAATGCTATATTCTATTACAGTTATATCAATTTCATTATTATATCGTGTCATATAAATTATACAAACGTATGTCGTAGAATAACGTTATACATTATAAGATTTATCCTCTTTGATCTCTCCAAGAAATAGTATATAGCTGAACAAGGAACTTTTTCTTTTCGACTCGTTTTACAAACCAACTTGAAAGATGTTTACCAACAACACCCTCCTGTCAACGTTATACGAGTGCCAAAAGATCCTTGTACCAATGTAAAAATATATAATTTTGCAAAGCATACTAATAAGGTTTGAAGATTTTAAATACTTATATTAAACTGCTTTTTTCTCTAAAATAGTTGCCGCATACAATAAAACCTCCCAAATTACTCATATTCCAAAAAAAACAGCTTTTTTTAAATCTATAAATAAATTAATAACCAATTTCTTTATCATAGCAGTTCACATGTAATCTATTTAGTCTATACAGCGTTATGGTCCTAATTTATACAATTTTTTATTCCATACTTATTGAGCTTATAATATTATTGATTTTTTGTTACATCCAAAATTTATGGGTACATTATATAATTCTTTGCAAAAATTTCTATACCCCTCGAAGTTTTAATGAAAAAGGGCCATTGTTCACATGAGGTATGTGCTTATGCAAACGGCCGTATGCTTATGGAAACGGCCGTACACCGTATCATAAAATTAAAACGGTAAATTTTAATATGGTTCCATTTGATCAACGCTCGTTGGATGAATGTGTTGCAATACCGTAGGCCGTTACCATAATTCTTGCGAACATGGCCATGGAAATGAAGACCAGTCCTTATTTGCTTCGTCATTTATTGTTGTTTGTATGAGGTACTTCCCAAATAAACATTATCGATAAGACAATTAACTTTTCTGTTCATGATTAAATTATACAGGGTGTTTGGCGCACGGACCGACACAATTTTTCCAGGGATTTGGGAGGTCATTAGCTAGGTTTTACCCATACACCCTTTGTCCCAAATGTCACGGTTGGTTACATATGATTTAAAAAAAAATGAAAAAAATGCCCAAAATGTTTCCTTTAATTCGAAATAACTTTTTTCTTTGTTTTCTTTTTTTTTGTAACATTTTTTTTTGTGTTTGTGTTTAGGTAGAACCTAGCTAATGACCTCCCAAATCCTTGGAAAAATTGTGTCAGTCCATGCGCCAAACACCCTGTATAACGTCCAACTCTCGACAAAAAACGATGCGATCGTACGACTCGCATGAAACTACATGCACGCGTTTCACTTGTTTCATCGGGTTAAATCGTGGCATGATCCAAACATTTGCTCTAACCCATTGATATATAAAAACCCAAGATATACACTCAGCGTTTCCGCAGAAAAGGTATGCACAATAATAGCCATTGTTTTTCGGGAAGTGAATTAGAAAAGTAAAAAAAAAGTCAGATGCTTGCATATTGTTAACAACTGGCCTTTGACTACCGAAGTTATAATGCAAGATTTATCTTACTTCAAGGACTTTCGGGAAAATGTGCCCTGTGTGTAAGTACGAATTTGTGTTTAGAACGAACTTCAGATTTTTGGTTATAATTTGACATTTTATTTTATCAACGACACTTGCAAAGCACTGTGCATCTTGGTTTTTTACATTGAATGTATCTATGTTCCTATATTTTTTTTCTTTGCTACCATCACATCACGCGTGCCACTTATGCAAGTAGCTCGTGGCCAAACAGTTACAGATTTTCACTTCAACATTTTCCAAAATATTAGAAACAAGATCGTCATTAAATACAACTCAAAACATTCTCTTACATTGTTATGTTCCTGCTCCAATGTCCAGGTTGAGATTATCTTCTAAGTCTCAGTTACGTTTCGTTACGTGTGACATAAGGCGTAGAGATGCCAGCCACTTGGCTGGAGCACTGCTTCTGGGCCTGACCCGCTCTTGGCACCAACACCAACTGTTCCAGATCGCCCTGTCAGCAAAACATTGTGTTATAATCGGATAAGATTTGGCGAGTTACGGGTGAGAGATTTTGCTGTGTTTGTTGCCTTGCAGGTGCATTTAGCTCTGGTTTATGGTAGAAGGCTTTAGGTTTAATGATATGGACTATAAAGTCACAGTTAACATAACTGTTTTTGTTGCATAAATACTTTAATTTCTTGAAAATAAGTTAAGTAGCAATACAGACATTGCAGTAATAAATGAGACTGAACTTGAAAAAAACAATCTTCACCCCAGTAAAAAGATAATCTATAATGAAATAATAATATGTGGCGCTCATTATAGGAACAAAGAGAATATCAATTAGTGTGCAGTCCCATTCACTTTGAAATAATAAAATTCTTACGAATTATTCTTACTTAATGTTTTTAATACCAAATCATCGTTTGAAAAAATACGGTTTAGTGTCAGAACTTTAGAGAGTGAAAACATAAATAATAAATAAACATCTACATCTAAACAAAACCACTAAATAAATAAATCCCAAAATAACACCTTTCATTTATCCACTTTCTGAATCCAAAACATCAATCACACACAAAGTCCTATGTAAATATAAAACCGTGTCCCTTCTACACGGTCTGTTGAAGATTTAATTTTATAAACCAGAGGGATAAATACATATAAGGCGGATCATGCAAGAAAATACTCGCAATGAGAGCAAAACCTAAGGCAACAGACAATTGCCCAGAATTTACCAGCAAAATTGGAGATAGGCCAGCCACATCAAAGCAATCAAGAAAAATGATGTAAAATAATAACAGATTGGTATCCAAGGAACATTAAACGGAGTCGGGACACCAAATAACCTAACTGGGGAAGAATAAGTCGTAAGAGAACTCAGAGGGAACAGCTGGAAGGGGCCTTTGCCGAAAGCCACACTCTGTTGAGGGATTTGCTAGAATATACTAACTGGCCCGACAGACGTTGTCTTTCATTTTTTTGGATATCGTCTTCAGCTTAAATCACATAACATCAACTCAAACTATAAGTACAAAAAAAAAACTCATAAAAATTAGCTAAGCCGTTTACTTAGGAGATTTACAAAAACCCCAATTCAGTGTTCTAACCCAAAACCGAAACTAATTCAGAAGAAAGGCAACTATAATTGTATATACTTACAGAAAAGAGATAGCCGATAATGAGGTCAGCGTCCCTGGGAGTGTCGAGGGCATCTTTCTCGAGGACGTCGGTCCTCAGCCAGCGACAGTCCACGTACGCGCGGACTGTGTTGTCGTCATGGACACTGTGGATAAAGATGACATTATAGCCTTTTGAACGCCATTGTCACATATACGTGACAAGCAAGCGCGTGCCCTGTAAGCCAAACGACACAAATATGTGACAAAATGGAAGGTGAAATTGTGGCTTGGCGTGGAGGGCACGCGCGTGCGTTTATGCTGTGGCGTACAAAAGGATAGGTGTGCTAATAATTAAGTTTTTTAGTCGAGGAGCTTGTGGTTAAATAATAACAGCCGCTCGGGTTATCTTTAGGTCAAGCCACGCTTGCCTAGGTTGGTCCTTAGATGGATGATCACCCGTTATATACCGAGATTCCTCCGTGCCTCAAAAAGCACGCTAAGTCATTGGTATCGGCTGTCATTTGTAGATCTTTGACAGTCGTTATGGGTAGTCAGGGACCCGAAAATCTGACATCCTTACCAAGGGGTATCGTATTACCCAGTACTAACTGGCTTATGGAGTCAGGTAGGCAGTCGCTCCGTGGAAAATAATGCTACCGACCCCAACATAGGTAGAAAGGCTGGGGTGTTCCTCAAAGCGCAACTAATTTTGAGCGCAACCAACTAAGCGCAACTAAATTATTCCTCGAAGCGCAATTATTAGTTGCGCTCACAAATCCAAATTGTTCAAATGGTTGCCCGTCGAGGAATAATTTAGTTGCGCTTAAAAATAGTTGCGCTTTGAGGAATACCCCGAAAGGCTAAGCAGATGATTCGAGGGTATTTTTTTTAAGGTTTGGTTAAACTAGTGCGAACAACCTGCAGACCAACTGCGGACACCGGAATCTGACAGACACAGTACAAGTATTTTTGATGACCCCTGAACTTTTCAATTCATCTATGAGCACAATGTTTCGAGTGCGTTACCATTATTTTCACACCAAAAAAAAAAAGAAAATGATGTAACGATTCGTCGGTTGCAGGCTTCGTGAAGGGCCAGTTTACACCTTATATACTCTTTAGTAGACTACTTTTTAAGTCTATATTCTTAGTTTTAACTGAATCACCTTTTTCATATTGAAAATGTGTATCGCTCAAATTGAAAATTTAAACAAACTTATTCAACTGAAAATCCCCAGGCTTTAAATCCAAACAGATTAAAGAAGCAAGCAAAAACATTTCAACGATGTAGAAATTCAGAAGGCTTTATACAGTAATTCTTAAGGGATCTGTAAACCTCGGTAATGTTGTAGTTTAAGCTAGTATTTATAAAAACTTATTTCTGTATTTATTTTCTTGTCAAATTTGAATATTTTTATATCATAAAATGAGGCTTTTCACATATGTTTATAAGGTTGACAATGCATTGGTCTATAGAGGTTTTTCGTTTTCAGCCAATGGAGCTTTTGGCTTGTTTACCAGGTGACAAATAATATTGCATACGTTTAAAAACGAAAAATAAATCTTTTTTTAATATTTTTTTAAACTAAATTGTCCCTCAGCTAGACAAAAATCACTCCATCTTTCTGTACGTCGTTCTATAGCCAATCTCTCACAAAAGCCTTTAAAGTCGTTACACCAGCGTTTTCTAGGCCTGTGTCAGCAATTTGTTTTAAAATATTATCTGTACCAAATTTATTTTACCACCATCTTCCTTATTCAAAACGTCAATAAGATCACAGAACTAAAACCTTAAATATTTATTATGTATTTTCTTATACACATCCAAAACGAAGTTATTCCTCTACTACCCTTACCGAACTATTCCTGTTACCAGCGATATGGCTGATCGGGTTATATCTCCCCTGAGTATTATAGCTACGCTGTTCAGCTCCCTGTGGAGTGATTCTATCTGTGTACTATCCACTATCTCAGTGTGATTCGAGCCTTTTTTTTATAGAAACAAGATATTTGGAGTTTCGGTTTAACATTAAAACTATTTTGCTTGGTGTCCCTTGAGAAAGTTGGAGATTTCTTAATAGTAGATGTTAGTGAGTAAATGTGTAGGATTTTTTAAGCTATTGCATAGCTTCTATCTAGGGCCTTGAGCGTGGAGACCGAATCCAGAAATTCCGTAACGAAAATAACCTAACACCTAGTGCCTAACTCGTAGTGTATAATTATAATTATTAGGTTAGTTTGTATAGGTAAAATTTACCTATATAACCTAACCTCCTAGCTCCAGCAGTAGATTAAAAATAATAACCTAGGCTTGTCAATATCTGACACTACGAAAGTGAATAAATAATTATAATTACATAAGTTGATTAAAAATGCTATGCAATAGCTTTACCGCGGCAGTCTCCGAGTGCCACACGTCTTTTTTTTATGTTTACTGATATAAGTAAATGTTTCAGTGATGTATCGACTATCTATTACGGTGGTGGTGATGTTGTAAAATGCAAAGTAATAACAAAAATTTGCAACAAGTTTTAAGGCATATTTTTGGTTCTTAAAAATGTGCAATGGAATAAAAGTGTGCAACATTACATTCATTTCTGTTATATCTTAGACTCGTTAAACATCATCATCTGCCTAGCCTTTTTTCCAACTATGTTGGGATCGACTTCCAGTCTAACCGGATGCAGCTATATACCAGTATTTTACATGGAGCGACTGCCTATCTGACCTCCACAACCCAGTTAGTACTTGGTAATACGATACCCCTTGGTAAGACTGGTTGTCAAACTTTTTTGAGCCACTTACCACCTAACGACTATCAAAAATCTTCAAATGACAGCCGGGACCAATGGCTTAAAATGCTTTCCGAGGCACGGAGGAATCTCGGTATGTAATGAGTGGTCACCCATCCACAGACCAACCTTGGCAAGCACGGTTTAACCTAAAGATTGACCCGAGCGGCTGTTATTATTTAGCCACGAGTTCCTCGACGAGTCTTAGACGTTACTGGTATCAGTAAAAGGAAACATCGTGAGGTAACTGCGAGGGAGCGTGGTGATCATGCTGGCATGAGCCTTGATCACCACGCTTGCTTTGAGTGGAAAGAGGCCTTTGGCCAGCAGTGGGACAGAAATAAGGCTACTATTATTATTTACAATACTACCTACGATGATTTAAAAGTTAAGTTAAATACCTAGTTGTTTTCTAATAGCCTTATATGTCCCACTGCTGGGCAAAGGCCTCCCCCATATCCTTCCAGGCACTCTTCTCCTGCGCCACCTCAAACCAGCCTTCGTGGTGCGCGTCTAGGTCATCCCACCACCTCTTTCTTTTCCGGCCTCGGTGGCGCCATCCATCCTCTGGCATCATTATTTTAATATAGTAGTGTCTATTATTTTCCCTCACAAATTAAATCTGTACACTACTAATATTACAAAACTGAAGAGTTTGCTTGGTTGAACGCGGTGATCTCAGGAACTAATGGTTCGAATTGAAAAATTATTTTAATGTTAGATAGCCAAATCTCGAGGAAGGCTATATGTAGGCTATTTAACATCACGCTACAACCAATAGGCCGAGCAAAAAGAAAACAAGGCGGAAACGGCGGGTGATAATTAGGGGCACAGCTAGTCAATAATATAATTGCTTAATTTTTCCGTTCCAAAAACAAGACAAATATTCATTATACGATAATTTAAAGTTATTCAACTGAAATTGAAATAATTGCCACACACAAATATTGATCGTAATATATGTCCAATTATATGCTGCCAATTTTAAAGAACTTTCATTTTATGTCCTCAATTTAATTTCAACGCGTTTTAAAATCGGATTTCACGAATTAAATGTATTTTAATTTTCATATTTTAAGGAAATTGGGGAGTGTAGCGAGAATTAACTGGGTTCAACATAATTAAAAACATATCGTGTGTTACACACAAGGATTTTTATGAAGGTTCCAAACTGAAAAGGAAAAAAGGAACTTGTCGTCTGACACAGATGATTTTATTTGGTGGAATAAATATTTTACAAAATGGCTTTAATGATAAATATGAGTTCCTCGATGTCACTATTGTTATATTTTCACAGACTACGGAATTGCTATATTTTACATACGAATATTAGCCTTAACATCATAACTATACAACTAACATACATGATGTAGGTGATTTTTACTTTTAATTATATTATATTATATTGAACCAGCTAATCGAATTCAGTCCCAAAAAAAACCTCCCGAAGACTAAATTAACATTATATACACGAAATTCTTAAAGTTAATTTAATTAACACCGTAGTGTTAAAAAATTAAATTTAAGAATTTTGAGTGAGCATTGCACTCATCATTATCAACAACTTGTACTTTGGGACGAACGCTGAAATTGTGAAAAAAAAGTCACTTTATATTTCTCCAAAAT
Source organism: Lycophotia porphyrea (assembly GCA_950005105.1). Classification (NCBI taxonomy): domain Eukaryota; kingdom Metazoa; phylum Arthropoda; class Insecta; order Lepidoptera; family Noctuidae; genus Lycophotia; species Lycophotia porphyrea. Next base: position 15,547,157 of record OX465395.1, on the reverse strand, counting down.
AATAACACGTCTATCTGCCACAACATTAAAAACAAAAGTTCTAAATACCCGAAAAATTTAATTAACCCCAAAACCCAAAGCCTTTACAAACATTAGACTATAATCGCATATTTCATTAAAAAAGCAAATATAGTAGAATATTTAATTAAACGCAGTAAAATTCTCTTGAAGTTTTCATTTCGTTCTACACACAAAATTAAATAAGTGTCATGGCCGCTTCGTAATGAGGTAACGAGATTTTCTAACTGGAATCTGTTTATTTAAACTATGTCGTTGTCGCCATGTTTCTCTGGCGTTTTTGTCTGAGTTTTAAACTTTATTTCCTTTGAGAGAACTAATTTTAGCAGCAATATTAGTGTGAACATCTGCCACGTGTATTAATTGAAAGGTTAAGTTTAAGTTGACAGGGTGAATCGAAAGGATGTTCTATTCCTGGCTAGGAAGATTAATTTTTCAAAAATCCAATGAGTTTAGTGATTTTAGTTTTCATCGAAATCGGGCTAAAATCGGGAAAATACTCAAAGGAGTCTCGAGACTCCTTTGAGTATTTTTTGCTATTGCTCATAGTTTTGGATTCGGCCATCGACGCCCACTTGAAAAGTTCACTCAGTATGTACCTACGATACGTAAAATATCTATGGTTCAAGGCACCCGCAGGATAGTCCGAATAAAACAGAAGATGACCTTCTAGGTTCACCTGCGAGATGCCATTCACAAAGAAAAAGATATCTATAGACAGAGACCACACTAATCAAAGTGGAGTAAATTTGAGTCGGCCAAAAGGTCTTGATAATTAACAAGACGCCATCTGTCAAGGCTGCTTTTCAGCTTTAAGATGAGCTATGTAACGTTGCTATGGATGCATTTGTTAAGCACCAATCATATTCGTTGCCAAATTTATTTCTAATCTTGCAATAGAACCATTACCAAGGTACATTATAAGGTTCTGAAACAAAACACCTTATGAAATCGGATATTACAGATTTAACTACAGGATTTCCTTTAAATAGAGTTTAACAAAAGGTATTATGTGCAAGAGCCACTAGAACAAAACAATATACCAGTAACACTAAATAAAGGGTGTAAACAGACTCTTAACGAAGCCACGAAGCCGAAAGGCACTTGTTCTCCCCGTCATTGCGATCATTTTTTTGTTCTACGCCATACCTGGGAACCTTCTAGTTACGAAGATATTTTTTTTTAAATACATGTTTTTTGTAAAATTTTTACTTTAAACACTTTCAGGACCCACTTACTATTCAATTCATCGATCACCACAATGTTTTGAGTGCGTTACATTGAGTCCTACTGTAAAACGTGATTTTTCAGCCCAAAAAAAATAGTTGTTTCCCAACACTAATTTTTGCGTAAAGTTACTTAGTTTGATGTACATAATGCTTGGTTGACGGCTTCGTGAAGAGTCTGCTTACAGCCTGTATACCAGGAACACTTAACAGAATTTGGTTAAGATCGAAACTTGATAGTTTCTAGTCTCGAGAATCTTGAGGTCAGCATTCACGCATGCGAAAGTAAGCTTGTTTGTTTCCTTTTCACGCCTAAACATCTTGTAATTTTGCATATACGTTGCCAGGTGTACAGAAACGGACATAGAGATAACTTTCATCCCGAAAAAAAATGCTGTTCTCGAGGAAAACAACAATAACGTTCTCATGATGATAGATGGCGCTACGTGTCTTTCGAATCATGATTCATCATCATCATTCTCTTGCCCTTAACCCAATTCATTTGGGGTCGCCGCAGCATGTCTTCTTCTTCCATACTTCTCTATTACTCGTCATCTCATCAGACACCTCCTTTCTTGCCATATCATTCTTTACACAGTCCATCCATCGTTTCATTGGTCTTCCTCTAGTCTTATACCATCTATATTTTTCGAATCATGATTGAATTATATTATTACAAGCACATTACAAACCGAATTGATTGTCAAATCATAAATTAATGCGGGTGAAGCCGCAGGCAAAAGTCATAGATATAGATAAAGTTACATAAATACATAACGCCCTTTCCCCATGGGGGTAGGCAGAAACCACAGATCACCACCTGCTACGATCCTTACATACTCCTTTTGCCTCGTCCACGTTCATACATCTGGTCATACACGCACGCCGGTTGCGAGTACTGCGCACCTGACCTTTCTGAAGAACCTCACCAATGACGTCAGCGTATGTCCTTCTAGGGCGCCTCTTCTCGGCGTATAAAGAAAAACTAGAGATAGATAAAGTTATCTGTGTATAATCACAGATTCAACGGTACTTCTGATCTACTATCCTGGTTTTATTTCTAGGAATAACCACAAATAGGATTGATTTGATTTCGTTCCTAGAACTGTTATCGTCTATCTCGAAAAGTTTGTTGATTCTATTAGCCGAGCTGGGCCTTGCAAGTTAATCAAGTTTCAGATTCATGGGAAAAGGTAATAAAAACACTTTTTCAATGTAGTGTAATGACCTACATTGGTATCTATATATCCTGTAATCCCCGAAGGGTTAGGCAGTGGTGTACCAAATAGTACACCCACATTTCACCAGTTATGTTTAAGTCCCTTGTAATAGGGAGCGAGCCTATTGCCACCAACCGGACACAAATCCAAACTCCGTGGCTGCTACTAAGAAACTCCGGACGGAAAAACCCAATAACACTTTGCCCGACCTGGGAATCAAACCCAGGACCTCATACTCAGCAGTTGTAATTATTACATTCATAGTACCTACAAAGAAAAAAGCGTCCCCTGCAGAGAATGTATACCAGCCTATTACTGTCCTGCTGAAAGGCCTGATGAGCCGCGGATATACTTCTTCTCATTCAGAAAAGGCAGGAGGTTTCAAACTCTAATGACTAATAATACGTCTAACTAATTTTACACTAATAAGTCTATGGTTTCCTCACGATGCTTTTATTTGACTAATGTCAGTGCCACAAGATAAACTTCGAAAGTACATAATTATGTATGAATGAAAGAACTCAAATTGGTGCCAGAACCGGGGTATTTCTCAAAGCGTAACTGTCTTTAAGCGCAACCAACTAAGCGCAACTAAATTATTCCTCGAAGCGCAACCATTTGAACAATTTGAATTTGTGAGCGCATCAAATGGTTACGCTTTAAGAAATAATTTAGTTGCACTTAGTTGATTGCGCTCAAAAATAGTTGCGCTTTGAGGAATACCCCGGTTCTGGCACCAATTTGAGTGGGGAAACTTTAAACTTTGGGCCATCACCACTTTTTCACAAATAGCAACAGATAATGTAGGTTCCTTAAAACTTACCTGATAGCAATATGATGCCAGCGGAAATCATACAAAGGTACAGCTAAGTATATGGAGCGGGATGTTCCCGTGCCAGCATGGACCAGCCTGGCTGCCCCTCGGCCAGCTAGCTCCAGGGACAGGAAGGAACCCGTGCGTCTTCGAGACCGCAACGAGAATAGGGTTCCTTGCCCGTAGCCACCGCTCTGGGGGAAAAAAATGGGTTAGACAAGAGCTAGAAGTCTTCTACAGACATGGTTTTTGGTGGATATTCCCGCTACACTATTCCCAAGCCACAGTTACTCCTGAAAGCCAGAATCAACAGTGGTGACCGCTGAAAAACGAAGTCACGGAGAAACAATTTAATTGTCATACCTCAAATACAAGATTGGCTCATGTCGTGGTCAAACTGGCTTGTCTAATCCTGTTTGTGAGAAATGGTAACTTGGGGAACCGACTTAAAACATCATCTTTTGAAAATGCTTATTTAATTCTATTGTTGGTGATGTTCTTTATTTTTTTTTTTTTTAGAAAGAAGTACATTATTTTAGTACAACTTTTATAATATTTATTTTACGATTTATCTACACACAGAAGAGCACAGGAAAATAATATTTAATATTTGAGAATATAGGTACCGCTTATTTCTTAAGAAATTTCTATCAACAGACCTGCAAAACAAATATTGTTTTACATAGCTGGTAATTTTAAGAATTATGATTAGTTTCAAACCTTAAATACTTTTAAAGACCAAATTAGGGAGGGTTCACTTCATTATGAACATGAATTTAAAAACTGTAGTACTTTTCCAAGAAAATTATAACTTTGATCTAGCTTACACTTTCCATTATAATGACCACATTTAATCCATTTTTTTTTCTCTGATTCATATAGATTTCAAAGGATACAGGCAGTTTCAAGGTTCCAAAAAGATTTAAACCGTTAAATTGGCCCAACTATTATTTATTTAATATCTAAATAACTTAAGCTAAATACAGTTTGGTTTTAGCCACACATCGAAAGCCTCTCAGGGCTTATCTGTATGCTGGCGAGCCGTTCAATAACTTTTACAAAATGTTACAACTACAATGATACATTCATACATTTACACATTTTTTTTTTTTTTTTTTTTTACTGCGTCATTCACCTTCGAATAGTATCGTCTCCCTCACTCTACTTTAGCGAAACCTTAAAAATTTGCAATTTCATTTGAAACAGTACCGTATTTATTGCAAACATAAACAACAAACAATAAATTCTAAACAACAATTTCATTGTTCGAGTGTTTCTCTGAAAACATTATAAATGTTTTATAAAGTTATCATAATATTATCAATTCTTCAGGCAATTTACTTGGAAGGTAGCAAAAAGATTAAACGTAAAGTATTTGCCTCGCCAAAGAAATGGCTTCCATGAAAACAATGCCAGTCTTTTTATTTCTCTCTTACTGTGTGATAGAGGATTTATTTAAAAAGAAAAAACTTTTTTTGTTGCCAATGAACTTCGGTAGCGAATCGGAAATCGGAATATAATTACGCTCATCAATGCAAATGTATGTTAATATTCAAAAAGCAGGCGTAGGTACACCATTATTCAACATGAATATGTTAATTAAAATTATCATCCAATAACAGTGCGTTTCTACCATTCAGTCCTCGAAATTAAATTCATTAGTTCCTCTCATTCAACTTACCTCGGGCCGTAATCTTAGAGAGACGAATAATGTGAATTCTCTGGGGAAAGTCTTCCCAGCTGCGAAGAGCTCTGATGACGCAATCCAGATGTAGGAATTAGGTCTTAGGCTGAAGGCATGCGGTCGATCGGCCACCGGCCCCCACCTGGCCTGGGCTGGGTGGAAGTTCCGCCTAGCTCCCGGCGCGAGCGGGTTTATTGTACCTGAGAAGAATTAAATTATAATGTATGTTGACGTTATTACTTTGCACGTGTATAAGGCTTTAATTTAATGTTGCTTTGTATTAAAATTGTGTTGGTAATTAATTTTCGTAAATTGTAATTAGTAGGTAGGTCGTGTCGGGAGAAAATTTAAGCTGATATCAGACACTTGACTTGAGTGAATTTTGATTTCACGTTCACACGATATCGACAAAAATATAACATATGAATGAACGTCCATCTAGTCCTTTAATTTCAGTTTAAGTTTATTCGGTAGGTGAGTGAAATATGTGTGCTGGTAATCCAAGATCCAAAAAAAATACAAAATGTGAACTAAAAGTGTTATTCTTAGCTATAATGTTCATCATGAATTGAGTACAAAAACAGTAGCACACAATCTTAGCAACTACAGCAGTTACCGTCTATCATAACAACATGGCCGACGTCAAAGCCAATTAAAAATAATTCTTGCAACAAGCCATTTTGATGCTAAAATCACTTTATCAAAATGTCACGTACATTCTGCATGCTTGATAAGTAGTAGTTGCCTAGCTGGCGACTTCCAGTTGACCTATCGTTTACAAGCTAGTCTCGAAATAATTTAAAATCCAATATTCGTTTACGTTTCGACGGGAACCAGTTTTCTACTGATGTGGAACTTTTACTAAAATGTTTGCTTTTAAGGTTTTGGAATTGAGTGGACGTTTGCGGAATAGAAGTTCAATTGAAATTCCTTTTCAGTGGAGCATATTATGTGGTTTTGAATGCTGGACTGTATTGTTCATTTACGATGTAAGAAGATTTTTATAAATAGCAGAGTAAGAGCCTTGTTAGCCTTTAGGTACACCTTCCCTACACTATCACTGCTCAATCTTTTCATCAATTATATATAGTTAAATAACAGCTTGCTAAAAAAGGGTAACCTTACAACAAAGCGAAATTAAACAATAAACGCGATTAAATCCGCAAACCCATTTCAAAGTAACTTCGCATTCCGTTGCGTTAATTGCGACGGAAATCTACTTACCTTCACAGTCGAAAGAGTTACATGCCCTTCCTTGCTCCCCGTACCCCTCGCAGGTGGGTCTGGAGCAGTATCTCTTGCGGGTTTGTCTTCCCCCTCCGCAGGTCCTGCTGCAAGCCCCCCACTCCCCCCAACCGGCCCAGCCTGCAATATTGATAGATGAACACTCCTCCGGGAAGTTATTGCAATAGTCTTACCTAGTTTTGTTTGTGGAGAACTTTCGTGCCGGGTGCTATGAAATTTCGTTTGTGAAGTACAGAGAGTAAGGAGTCGGCTAGAGACTCTTTTCTTAATAATATTCGTGCCTGAATTTGGTGCAACGGCATCGTTGGCATCTGCGGTGAAACCTGAATGAGGCTCAGAGTGGAACGTGGAGATTCACACAAGCAAAGAGACGCCTATTATACCTAGTGGAAGGTGAAGTCTACGGGTGATGATGATGAGTGTCATTGGCTGTCACAAGAAATGTAAGAATTGTCATGGTCTTTGGTTTCTAAGATTTAACGGTGACGTCCGCTGACACACATACATTTTTATGGAAAAAATTGTGGATGCCGTGTTTGGCAGTGGTCGCCAAGTCGTCTCTGTGATCTCTGGTAAAGCTTTCTGCGATTTATTCTGTTTTTGATAGGAAGTTAGAAGTTGAGTACTGGACTTTTGAGTTGATTACACTGTTTTAATTTAAGTCTTGTTTTGAAGTGAATTAAACAAGCTTGCGGGTGTGAATTTACATAGTTTGGCTTGTACTTTGGATGAATGATATTTTTACGACTGCTTTAAATAAATGGTCACAATGAAAATATGCTGCACTATCAGCAGTTTTGTTTTAATCATATTCAGCGACTTTATTGCCTAATCACAACGCTATTCATGACAATTCAACAATATCCATTGCATTATTTTCAAACGAATTTTTCAAATTTAACAAGCAGACAATTACGCGGTTTTCAAAATCCCTAGTAAATGATAAAAAATTGCGTTATGCAATTATGTTGTAGTTTCTAAAAATCGAACGTGACTATGAACGTATAATTATTTCCATCTTTCCTCAACTAAAATCAAAATAGAAACCACTAAATCATTAAAAAGTTTCCCATCAACAGTCCGAGGTTCGTAAATTTTCATAGTGTTTGTTATAAATGGCGTTTTCAAATCTGAAAATACAAACTCATTTCTCTTAGTTTACTCCTCAAACTTTAGCAGTAAATTGCGAAGTTCGTTCATCTATTTCTTTTACTCCGCCGTGTAATTAACAGGTAAATTTTAGTATTCATTAACGGAATTCTGATAATGGCGTCCTGTCTCCGGTTGGGATTGAGTTAGTGGTTACGGAATTATATTATTCGGGTGGGTAGCAAAGTCTTAATCTTGACTTTTAATATTCTTAAGAATTGGTAGATAGCCTCTTTTCATTCAACTTCTTTTGGCGCGTTAGGGAAAAATGATGAGAATAAATTTTTACAATGCGCGCGCATCGGCACGAAAAATCGACACCCTGAAGTTAGCTAGTCAACATACACCCTGAAGTTAGCTTAGTGTCAGATATTGGCAAGCCTAGGTTATTATTTTTAATCTACTGCTGGAGCTAGTAGGTTAGGTTGTAAAGGTTATTGATATTAAGCCTTGTTTCTACAAACGTAGGATAAGGCAAAAGATAAAAATTTTAAAAATATTTTTACGTTTTTCATAAGTACACACACACTTTTTTTTTTAGAGACAACTCAATGAACACTTAAACATTTTTTCACTATAAGAATTTTAACTCGGCTCAGCTCAGCTCTGACGAAATGTTGAAACACTAACTGTAAAGTAAATATAAGCGTGTGAAAACATATTTGCATATATACCTGTTTCAAGACAGTGCATTTGTTATATTCCATCATAGAACTAGTCATGTAGTTTACAATGAGGTGATACAAGAAGTTTCCCCAAACAAAACTACAAAATAACTGTTGAAGTATTCAAAAATATCTTACCAACAGCATTCCATATAGCTATATCAACGCCAAGGCTCCAGGGTACGGCAGCTGCCGTAGCTTCTAACCACGGCCCATCAGGGGGCGTCGTCTCCAAGTCTACTGCAGGATCACTTATCCTTGCGAAGACCACCAGCTCACTTTGCGACGGCGTCATACTCCAATTGAAGCAATCACCAAGTTGTGGACTTATTTTTAGATTCACCTGCCTGTTGACAAAATAGGTTATCTTGATATACTTGTTCATCATCATCATCTGCCTAGCTAGCCTTTTCCCAACTATGTTGGGGTCGGCTTCCAGTCTAACCGGATGCAGCTGAATACCAGTATTTTACATGGAGTGACTGCCTATCTGACCTCCACAACCCAGTTATTACTGGGTAATACGATACCCCTTGGTATAACTGGTTGTCCTACTTTTTGGGCCACTGACTACTTAACGACTGTCAAAGATATACAAATGACAGCCGGGACCAATTAATGGCTTAACGTGCTTTCCGAAGCACGGAGGAAACTCGGTATGTCATGGGTGGTCACGCACCCACAGACCAACCTAGGCAAGCACGGCTTAACCTAAAGATCGACCCGAACGGCTGTTATTATTTAGCCACGAGCGCTTGACATACTTGTTCATCCTTCTTAAATGTAAGCTAAATTATTATTGTAATTGATCAGCCTTAAATTTTTAGGGTCCTCGCACACGGCGAGTTTTTGTAACGGAATCGTCGCGCGTTTTGTAAACGTGCTTCTGCATCGCTGCTATCGCGAGTAAGTCGCATTCGCGACGCGCGATAGAAGCTACTGTATCAATGTAAACATGTGTCTGTTTCTTACGACTTCGGGGGAACGAATGGAGGTGACCACGTATTTTTATTGTCACAGCATTGCGTATACCTAGCATTACAATAGTATCGATGCAGAAACGTGGTTACGCGGGCGAAGGTACACAGTCAGCGACAACATCGCGACTGTATCGCAACCGTTTTGTATTTGCTTCGCTGCAAAAACTCACGATAGACGAGGGCCCTTAGCTAATTAGGTCACATGAGAAACGGCAATTTGAATTTTCCTTTCCTAGCTCGGGATTAGATTAAAGCGATACAGTTTCTTTGGAGTATAGGTTGCTTTGATAAAAGACGTTGCTAATATATTGTGATACGAGTATTATTTTATTATAGGGAGCAATGTTCATTTTGTGTCACCTAAACGAGGAGAATATTACTCTCGGAGAGATAGAATAAATTGTAGCATCACGCCTGTGTCTTCGATAGGGTTAGGCAGAGCGTAAATAACCTATATTTCGTCATGTGGAAAGTACAGATTTTTTTTTTTTTTATATGTTGTCTGGTAAAATGAGATAAAAAACTTGTTATTGTTTAGGCCCATATTATGAAATCGGCCATTTAAAAATATTACGGTTTTTTACTTCGCGTGGGAGTCACGTATGACTTGATGTATGTAAGTGGACGAATTCTTCTTCTTTCGAGTCGATGGTACGGCTTATAAAGGGTGTAAAAAACTCTTAACGAAGCCGAAAGGCACTTGTTTTACCCGTCATTGCGATCATTTTTTACTATAGACCATACTTGGGAACCTTTTAGTTACGGAGATATTAGGGGTCAAAGTTCCAATATTTCACAAGTTTTTTTTGAATACATGTTTTTAGTGTATTTTTTTTTACTTAAGACACCTTCTCGACCCCGGTACTATTCAATCCATCCATCAGCACAATGTGTTGAATGCGTTACATTGATTCCTACCGTAAAACGTGACCCCACAAAAAAGTCGTTTACCAGCAATCATTTTTGCGTAAAGTTATATAGTTTGATGTACAGAATGCTTGGTTGACGGTTTCATGAAGAGTCTATTTACACCCTGTATTTCCTTGGCTCAGTATGTGGCTACGTTAATCGTCTGTGGCGTCTTTTAGGTCTTTTAAAGTGCAGCTATTGGGACACTTCGGATATTCCATCATCGTCTGCTCCGCACCGCATTCACACTGTGTGTCAGAAGGATCTTTCATTTCCCATTTTGCCAAATTGTTTTTACAAAGGCCTACTTCTTCTTTTTTTCGTATCGATGAACTCAAATTGTATTAGACCAGTATGTAGCCACCTGAATAGCTCTAACAGGCCTACTTGGATCCGTAATCGGTTTAGTGGACGAATCAAAAGGAGTATGTAAAAAACGTAGCAATTTGCGTTCTACCAACCCATTTTTTGTGTGTACTCTAGACCTCCCAGCAGAAACGAAATGGGCTGCGGGACTGTTCTAAAGAGATACCGCGGCCCTGGAACACAAAGGGCAAGGAAGGAACATGGATGGGTTTTAATCAGTACAAGTCTAACACTCCCTTCCGCTCTGCCCAGAGTAGGAGAAGTCATTTGATGATGTCCCATCCGTAAAAAAAAAAAATGTAACGATGGTTTTGTAAAAATATACTGCTTTAAAAGAGTGTCCATGGAGTTTCTTGCCCGTTCTCCATAGAGATCTACGCTAGGGAATGGGCAACTACAGTACTTTCACAGTTTTTATGCCTTGTGACCGGGACTGTAGCTTCATTACATTTTTATCTCGTCGACAATTCAAAAGTGCCTGTAACTGGCCTACTTGAAATAAATGCTTTGATTTTGATTTTATGATATGTTTATTAGCCGTATCAGCCATTTTATTTTAGTTCAGTTTAAACTTTCCAGTATTTTATCCGTTTATAAGCATTCGAAAGCAGTTCTAAGTCTTTCCCTTTACTGGATTCGCAATCCAACGGCCCTTTGACAGCAATAGGTTAAGCAGTGGCACAGTTTAGCTCGAACTCGATAGTTCTCGTAATAGAAAAGACGGTCAAGAAATATCTTGGAAAACTCCAGTAAGTGTGCCAAGCATTCTTGAAAATGAAAACATAAAACACTCGTTAGTGCTGACTTTAAAAATTCTAGAGTAGATTTTATTAAGAGCAATTTATTTTTTCATGTCTTCTTATACATTACAGTTTCAATTTATTCAAGAGCTTTTTATTTGCGTGAGTTTTATCTGTAGAAAATAGAAAAATTAAATAATGTTGTCTATTTGGATGACGTAATAACATTGCCTCCCGTGAATATTTCGTTTTCATGCCAGGAAGAAAACTGTTTTGTATCTTTTGGAAAACAGATGGTTTAGAAGATAAATGAGTAATTTGACTACCTCGTTGATCTAGTGCTCGCAAGCGTGACTGCTGAGCAAGAGGTCCTGGTTTCGATTCCCGGGTCGGGTAAAAAGTTATTGGGTTTAAATTGGGTAAAAAGTCACGGAGTCTGGATCTGTGCCCGGTTGATGGCAATAGGGTCGCCCCCTATAACATAGGACTTAAACATAACTGGCGAAATTTGGGTGTACTATAAGGTACATCTCTGCCTAGCCCTTCTGGGATTACAAGCGCGATATAATGGTGTTATGTTTATAGAGAATGGCTTTTTAAAAATCATAATGAAGGTAGTTTTTAAACAATTGAACAGAAAGCTTAGTTAGATTGATAAAGAAACAGTGCAACAAGTTCTCCGTTTCTCTTAAACAAAAAATAAATGAACAAATTCTGTTACTACTTCTGCGTTATTTGCAAGAATGCAAAAAGAAAATGAGCTAGAAACTTTTATTCGCAACAATCGCTTTGGAAGTCCATTGTTTATTTAAAGTTAGAAAATGTACAAATCATTTCAGAATGCTTTCAAATTATACAATTTTACCTTTGTATAAAAGCTATTAAGGCTCAAACATGAAAGTAGTAAATTATTCAGAGATACAATTCCCGATATTAATGTTCATTTGTCTCTGGTAATTACTGAATAAAAAGTTTGTATATTACTTGTACATTAAAATTGCTCTTTTCGTTGTTAATGTTATTTATAAAGTACGTTACCAGGTGCTTTTGTATGATAAAGTATTAAAATGGAAGAAATATTTTTCATTTTATTATGGTAATTATCAAAAGTTGACTATGGTAATTTTATTGGTGGTTTGTTTATAATTTTAGTGAATTTAATGATGACGTAAAAATTTAGAAGCATTTTGTACCCATTCTTATTCGTTTTTATTCTTGAGTGACTGCTTATCATTCTTTGTCTTTTTCGGGATTTACGGACTATTGATATACATACATACATCATCATCATCTGCTTAGCCTTTTTCCCAACTATGTTGGGGTCGGCTTCCAGTCTAACCGTATGCAGTCGAATACTAGAATTTTACATGGAGCGACTGCCTATCTAACCTCCACAACCCAGCTAGTACTTGGTAATACGATACCCATTGGTAAGACTAGTTGTCACGCTTTCGTGGCCACTGACACTGTCACAGATCTACAAATGACAACCGGGTACAACGGCTTAACGTGCTTTCCGAGGCACGGAGGAAACTCGGTATGTAATGGGTGGTCACCCATCTACGGACCAACCTAGGTAAGCGTTATCATCTGTACATAAGTGGGTTAATTTGATTAAATTCGAGGATTCAATAACAAGTGGTGGTTCTAAAACTCCGCTGTTGCGAACATAGAAATGAAATGAAAGTCAAAAATGCCGGTTATTTGAGAAAAATCTCGAGCAAACACGCTCAAATATGTCTGAGAGTTCCGAAACGGTTTTTTGATGCAAACGTTAAAGCTTATTTTATTTGTGAAGGTACTTGCCCGGTGAATTTGGACTTTCAGCAAACCATTTCTAAAACTTCTGTATATTTTGTCAAAATCTATCAAATAGATATATACAGAAAAAAAAGGGAGCTTAAATAATTGACAGTCACGGAAGATATCTCGTAAGTGACAGTTTAAGTTTACAAAAACAACTGATTTTAAATTCAAATGGAAGTTGTTAAATTCGTATTAAGAACATTGTGTTAGACGAAATAATATTCGAAATACGAAGTTATAGGTCTTAAGAAAAAAAATCTATAAATGATAGCCGGCTTAACGAGGTTTTCGAGGCACGGAGGAAACTCGGTATGTAATGGGTAGTCCCCATCCACGGACCAACTAAGGCAAGCACGGCTTAACCTAAAGATCAATCAGAGTGAACTCTTCTGTGATAATGATATCATCAACATAAACTACAGTATTGAATGCCACTTAGATCTACACCAACAAAACTTTCTGTAACAGCAAAAATGATTAATCCTTAACAAAAGTCACAAGGCATACGTATCACAACGTACATTTTCTTTGTTTCTTGTTACTAGAACCCAAACACCTCGTTACGTTACTTTTAATATAGCTTGATGGTACCCGCTTCTCGACTCCGAAAAACTGGCCAAGTGCAAATCGGACTCGCGCATGAAGGGTTCCTTACCATCGCAAAATCAAAATCAAAGCATTTATTTCAAGTAGGCCAGTTACAGGCACTTTTGAATTGTCGACGAGATAAAAATGTAATGAAGCTACAGTCCCAGTCACAAGGCATAAAAACTGTGAAAGTACTGTAGTTGCTCATTCCCTAGCGTAGATCTCTATGGAGAAGAACGGGCAAGAAACTCCATGGACACTCTTTTAAATCAGTATATTTTAACAAAAACCTTGGTTACATAATTCATGTTGAGATGGTACATTAGTATGGGACGCCGCAGTATGGGAGCCCCGCTTTAATTTTTAATATTAATTTGTTATTATACCGGCAACAGAAATACACATTCTGTGAAAATTTCAACTGTGTACAGACGCCAGCACATCAAGCTACTACAATAAAGTTGAAAATCTATTAAAGAAATTTTACATTCTTTAATAGATTTTCAACTTTATCTCAGAAGCATTAGGTTTAAGGTTGGTTGGGAAAATTTGATAGTTTCGGGTAGGTTGCCCTGCTGGCGTGTGTACCTATTACGGATCATGAGATACACCCTGCTAACAGACAGACAGACGGACGGACGGACAGCGGAGGCTTAGTAATGGGGTCCCGTTGGTACGGAACCCTAAAAAAGGTAGTTGCCAAAAGTTTTTACGACCAGCTTACGTGACTTCTTTTCGTGATACGAGCCCAACATGTCCTAAATTGAGTGGGAATCCAACTAAATGCCTTGTCAGAGCGTAGCTTAGGTATAAGACCGCACCAAATTGAATCTGTAGTCACTTTTCGCGGATGATTGGACTCGTAGGAAAATAAATACGTGTCATGTTAGTGTTGAGTTTGACATACAATTTAGTTTATTGTGTTTGCTTTGTGTTTTGAGGATAAAACGATTATTATTTCAGTATTTATTTGTTACTACCTACCTTTGTTTGTTATTTGTTTGTTTTGTCTTACCTTTTTTTTTCGGATGGGAAATCATCAAATGACTTCTCCCGCTCCGGGCAGAGCGGAAGGGAGTGTCAGACTTGTACTGACTAAAACCCATCCATGTTCCTTCCTTGCTCTTTGCGTTCCAGGGCCGCGGTATCTCTTTCGAACAGTACCGCAGCAACAGGCTTACCCCTTGGTAAGACTGCAGGTTGTTCAATAAAGTCTAAATTTTAGTTCTTATAGGTATCGTATTACCCAGTACTAACTCGGTTGTCGAGGTTAGATAGGCAGTCGTTCCATGTAAAATACTGATATTCAGCTGCTTAGACTGGAAACCGACCGACCGACTGGCAGATGATGATTTGTGACTGTTCAATGAATACAAATGTTGAAATGGGTTTTTGTTGAGTCGATTATCTGTTGAACATATTTCAAAACTACTATACAGTAAGCATTCAATTCGTTAAAGAAAAACGTTTTATCCTTTAAAATCTGTAAAAAACTAAAAAACAGATCCTTCACTCAATCGTTACCCTCAAAGCATTCGCAAAGAAACTGCTTTCCATTACTCTGTATCTTCAACCTTCTCTCAATAAAGCTGAGTTTGCGCGCGATAAACACCGACGCCTGCATCCGAAGTACATTCCGATCACGCAGCACTTTTGCTGGGAAAATTTAATTATACGGATCGCGATCTCCCAGAAACTTGGTTGCTTTAATTGAGTTCCGCACTAATCTTTAACTTGCTTCTTCTGTGTGGCAAGACTCAAGCGATAAGCGTTTATCGGATGAAAGTTTTCAAAGATGTTTTCTAGAATGTTCGTTTGATAGTTTACGGTTCTAAGTTTGTAAAATACGGGAGAAGCGGTTTTCTGGAGTCCTTTGTATCTGTGAATGGTGGACTTTTTTCTGTACGAGATTTTGATCATAAGAATCTATGAACCATTTTGATGAAGACTAAGCATTTCATAAACTTCTGTCATTATTGCAAGGCTTTGCATTTTTTGTCATTATCAGTCTTATTGCATGAGCAGTAATATTGGGAAAATCACCCTGTAATGTTGGGAAAATTACAGGTGTTATTGACTGCTGGGAAACAGGCCCTCTGTATGAGAGGGAATTGGCTTTATTTAATCACGCGGGCCCCTGCATTGCGGGTTGGTAGATATCACAAGTCTTCGAATTTTAGGTTTTGGGATCTGCCGGTTTTCTCAAGATGGTTTCCTTCGCTGTTTTGAGAGCAAATTACACAAAGTCATATGCCTTGGTTCGAACCCACGATTTACTGCTCGTAAGTCGGGGCGGCTGCCACTGGGCCACCGCTGCTCTTTAGTCACTACTCAGTCTTATTGATTGGCACTAAAATAAAATATGTTTTTTAAAGCGTTGCGCATTTATGAAATACATTTAGTTATAAAAACATTCAAAATATTGTATCACAAAAACAATTTCTCTGTAAATTGAACTTTTGATACTATTATTACTCCAAACAATGTCGGCAACATTCTCCTCCAGAATTACACCAACAAATGGAACCGTAACTCAAAGCCACAACTTGCCACAATTAAACAACTTCTTACTCAACACATCCGTCACTACGCTTATAATTTAACCCATACTGCTGAACTTGTGCGTGTTTACTTCGGTCTTCTTGGGCAAACTTCAGTGCTTCCAATACCCTCGCGGTGGCTTTCACTTAGTTTGTTTTGTTAGCCGTTTTATTACGCTACACGGTAAGGTTTAGGTCTTACATGGCATGTTTATCTATACTTCTATACTTACATTATAAAGAGATAAAATTTGTTTGTAAGTTTGTATGTAGGGTGTAATCTCCGGATCTAACGATCAAATTTTAAAATTCTTTCACTGGCAAAAACAATCTTTTTAACACACTTGCTCATAAAATGGCTCTAATTTCACCGCAATTAGGCACATAATGACACCTGTAATCGAACTGTGACTTTTTCATTGCTATTATTCACCAGTGAGTTATAGGGTTTTTTTTTTATTTTATTGGTTGAGTTGGTTAGTTCTTAAAAAAGTTTCGATACAAAAAATATTGTGATCAAAAGTACAAATAAATTAATTTCCAACACATTTGCTCATAAAATGGCTCTAATTTCAACGCAATTAGTATTATCACCTGTAATCAAACTGTGACTTTTTCATTGCTATTATTCACAAGTGAGTTATAGTTTGTAGGTGCTTTGTTCTTAAAAAAGTTTCGATACAAAAAAGATCGTGTTTAATAGTACAAATAAATTAACTTTCTTCACAAGTGTGTTGAAAAACGTCGTATGATACACGTGTGTATTGATGATTACCGTCCTCGGCTCTCTTAAGACCCTCACGTAACGGCTCGGGTCTCAATGGCGCCTCAGCGGTAATCACCAACATTACACACTTGTACCATAATGTGCTATTATTCTTGGGTGCTCTAATCTATAAATTTTATTTATATCATGTTTGTTAGTCGAGCTATCATAATTTATGCGAACGAAGTCGCGGGCGATATGCTAGTCTTCTTTTTAAGCGAGATGATTTGTGACGAGGTTGCGGTGTAATTTCGGAGTTTGTTGAGGCAACGTTTGGGTTAGGTTTTGAGTCAAATATTGGAGAAGTGAAAGGATTTAAGTTTAAGTTGGTTGGAGATTTATAAATGTCAGATTTCTTTCCAGTTAAAGAAGATTACTAATAATGCCTTTACCTTTTGTATTAATGTTCTTTTCTTATGTTTTGTCTCAACAAAAGAAAAGAAAAATCCCTTCAATTTCACTAATCACCTCTAAAACCGATCAAGTGCGAGTCGGACTCGTGGACGAAGGGTTCCATACCATCGCAGTAGGGAAGCTCCTTTGTTTTTTTTTAACAAACACATACCGGTCACCGGTGACCACCACGGCGCCGTGGTGGTCACCGGTGACCGCCACTATACTTTCCACCGGTCACCGGTGAGCCCCATGGCCCAAACGGAACAACTACTAAATATGAATCGGCGTTTAATGTGTTAATTATTTGTTATTATAGCGGCAATAGAAATACAAATTCTAATAGAAATAAAAATTTCAACTGTCTACCTATTACGGATCATGGGATACAGCCCGCTGACCGACGAATAGACGGACAGACAGTGAACGCTTAGTAATAGGGTCCCGTTGGTTCGGGTACGGAACCCTAAAAAGCAATGCTTTCTTTTCAAACTAAAAAAAATATAAATAAAAAAATATTTTGGCTTCAAAATACTTTATATAAAAATAATGAGACAGTCGTATCGTTAGTACTGATCAAAAGCTGTATCAAGCTCATACTAATTCCCGTTACAAAGAACCATCAAGTCGTTGAATTCGAGGTAGACTTACCATTATTTGACATAATGACACAAATAACAATTATGTCGCTGTAGACGTAGGTGGAGACACGAGGCTCATATTAGCGCGTAATATGTAAGACGCTAATGAGACAATCATAATTAAATCCACTATCACGCCTCCCAACGGGTTTCGTGTTAGAAGACGGATGAAATTTAATTTAAGATGGCGGAAAGGCATGCTCTCTTGTTCAGTGTAGTTTAGCACAATAAGATTATAAGTGAATTATAATAAAAGGGAAACTTCTAGAACAAATTATTAAATTATGTACATATACGGTTGGAACGATATTATTATTATTATAGCTAGCCCATATGGTCCCACTGCTGGGTAAGGGCCAGCAGTGGGACAATATAATTGTACAACGATAATTGTAGTAATATTAAAATTCAATAATCAATCATCTTTATTACACACCAGCTGATGCCCGCGGCTTCGCCCTCGTGGATGTCGGTTATGGCCAAAAGTAATCATATAATTTTGATCCCGTTTCCGCAGCAAAAACTTGACAAATTATATACTAAAACCTTTTTCGAGAACCACTCTATCCAATGGTGAAAACAGCATAAAAAAATCGGTGCAGTAGTTTTTGAGTTTATCGCGAACAGACAGACGGACGCGGCGAAGGACTTTGTTTTATAATATGTAGTGAACATATTACTAGATCCAGTGCCTTCTGCCAGGAGGAGATATTTAAGAATCATGTGCAATAATTTATTAAAAAAAATATTAAAAAGCTATAGTAACAACAAAAAATAAATTGGAAAAAATATGTAACAAAAATATAAACAGGATATAAACCGTAAATACAACACACTTGTTCCATTAATAACAAAAACAAACCAACACAGGTATATAAATCTAATGAAATAATCTGAATGAAATAACAAAATCCAATATCAAACATTTTGGAAGGTAAGTAATTTAAAAGAGATTTCCATATCCTTTTATAGATTGGCTTAATCAATCGCAGCTGAAACTCCTTTGGTGAAAGTTTTTCTATATAGGGTGTAAACAAACTCTACACGAAGCCGTCAACCAAGCACTATGTACATCAAACTAAGTAACTTTACGCAAAAATTATTACTGGGAAACGCCTTTTTTTTGTGTGAATAATCACGTTTTACGGTAGGATTCAATGTAGCGCATTCAAAACATTGTGCTGATGGATGGATTGAATAGTACGGGGGTCGTGAAAATGTTATAAGTAAAAAGATACATTAAAACAAATGTATTTTTAAAAAAAACTTGTGAAAAAGTTGGAATTTTGACCCCCAATATCTCCGTAATTAGAAGGTTCCCAGGTATGGTCTAGAACAAAAAAAAACGCAATGACGGGGAGAACAAGTAAGTGCCTTTCGACTTCGTTGAGTCTTTTTACGGAAATCCTTGATCAGGTTTATTGTATAAAGGGTTATATAAACCTGATCAAGGATTTCCGTGAATACTTTATTTCCCAGTTTAATTTTGGAACTTCTACATAATTTTACACCGATATTTTCAAAACATTGATTAACGTTTTCAGATAATTAATCCATCATTAAGTTAAAAATATATTTTTAATTATCAGTTTAAAACGACTTTCCAAGGTAAGAGCAATTAATTTAATGACTGTTAACAGTTATTGAACGTCCTTGAATGAAGTTATTAAGGAAATGATCATTATTTTAATGATGACACAATTATCACAATGAAATGAAAAGTCATTTTTTTTTTTTAATAAAGAACTTTCTAGCGATGATTACTACCTCTGTGCCTCGGAAAGCACGTTAAGCCGTTGGTCCCGGCTGTCATTTGTAGATCTTTGACAGTCGTTACAAGTAGTGAGAGGCCCGAAAGTCTGACAACAAGCCTTACAAAGGGATATCCTACTACCAAGTACTAACTGGGTTGTGGAGGTCAGATAGGCAGTCACTTCATGTAAAATACTAGTATTCAGCTGCATCCGGTCAAACCGGAAGTGGATCCCAAGATAGTTGGGAAAAGGCTAGGCAGACGATGATAACTTCACATTTTATATTAAAATAATACCTAACTAGAACAACGAAAAATGGCAAAAAAAAATGAAAATAGACTCGTTGGTCAAGTGGTCGCAAGCGCGACTGTTGACCATGAATGAGGTCTTGGGTTCGATTCCCAGGTCGGGCAAGGTGCTATTGGGTTTTTCCATCAGGAATTTCTCAGTAGCAGCCACGGAGTCTGGATTTGTGACAGGTTAATGGCAATAGGCCCGCCCCCTATTACATGGTACTTAAAACATAACTGGGGAAATGTGGGTGTACTATTAGGTACACCTCTTCCTAACCCTACGGGGATTACAGGCGTGATGTTATGTTATGTTATGTAAAACAAATGAAAAACTTGTAGCTTCATGTGCCAATCGGAACTCAGTTATGCCGTTTGGTAGTTGTTTTATTTTTATTTTTTTTTATTTTATTTCATTTGGGAAAACAAACAGTAGTATATTAAGTATACACAACCTTAAAACTTCTTAAAATTAAAATTAACAAATATACTACCCACAACATTTTCCACAGATTACAACATGATTGTATCAACAACATAAGATTGTTGTAGCACCCTAAGTTCGATTGTCACTTCCAATTCTTTAAATGATAAGGCGTTCAAGAAGGATCAAACAACAGATAAAGCTTTTCAAAGTTGAAAGGAATGTTTCAATTTAGGTTTTGGCTGCGGACATACGTCACTTATGTTATCTGTCAGAGTTTGATGTCGCCGTAGTGGTCTGCAATCTATCCGTAATTCTGTACTGGATTAACCGATCTTTTACTGGACATTGCTTTCAAATATTTTTGATGACGAGCTAACTCTTCGTAAAGAATTGTACATTATCTTACTGTTCTGTTATAAATGCGAAAATTTGGGAGGTATATATTGATGGATGTTTGATACTTTTTTACGTTTTATCTACAAAATAATTTGGATGAAATTTGGCACACATATAGTTTACTAGCACTGCACCCGCGACTTTGTCCACAAAAATTGTGTTAGCTCGGCTAATTTGCACAATATAAATATAATTTATAGCCTTACTTTCTGATAATTAAGTATTTTATTGGTAAAAATATGGTTAAAATCGGTTTAGTAATTTCTGAGCTTATTCGGTACAAACAAACAAAAAAATCTTTCGTCTTTATAATATTGATTTAATAGATAACCTGGATTAAATTTAATCCCGTTAGACTGTTACCGAACTCCACGCAGGCAAAGCCAGGGGCTTAGGCTAGTTCTATCATATTTTGTCGTCGGAATTAATAAGATAACTCACCTATCTGTAGTATTATATGGTGAACCAGCATATTGGCTGATGGAAGCCAACTCTACTCCTCCTCTGTATATTGATACTAGAGCCAAGTCTAGTGTTTTACTCTGAAACAAACAAGAAAAATGTAAATACAGGCATTTATTTAATAGAAATGTTTCCCGAGTATAAAAATATGATTCTATTTAGTCCGTTAGTTAGATTTTCGAAAAATATTGTATACGTATTTTTTGTTTTGTCAAATCAATAAAAACCTTATAAAAACCTTTGTGTTTTGTGTTTGTACCTTTGTTCTTTGTTAATGTAATTGTCCTGTTAACTACTTTGTGTGTACATAAATAAATAAATAAAAACTGACGAAGATAAAACGCATCAAAGATCATGAGTGGCGTCACTCCACCAGTAAAAGTGTACTAACATTATGACGTCACACGAGTTCTCGACGCGCTGTATCGTCTTCATTTCTAGTTTACGTAAAAAAAAAAAATACCTGTTCAATATTTTTGGGAATCTATCTGACAAACTAATTATTTTTTTTGGTGAAATACCCTATTGGTTAGTAACAGATACAATGGACACGAATACCCAATTAAAAACAATTTCGTTTAAAAGCTATAAGTAATTCTACAATGAATTTCTACACGATTGATATAATAACCTTTTCAGTCAGTATTAAGGATGGAAGTAAAGTAAGCCGATAAGTAATTTAACATTTAGACATGCGTCGATACTCTTGCGCCATCCCATCTTCCAAGCTCATCGTGCTGTGCTGGTGCTGCCGCTGCGGCTGCAGAGAACCTCAAACGGCGTAAATATAGAAACCTGTGTGGTAACTATATTTTCGAGCCGTTTGGGGTTGGCCGTGGGGTCCGAGTGCTCATAGCCTATTTAAGGAAATTTCGAAACGCCTAGTTGACGCTTCCCGTGACCCAAGGGCTGGCTTTTACTTTGGCCAGAGGCTAAGTGTTGCCATACAACGTGGCAACGCCGCCAGTCTCTTGGGCACATTACCATCTGACAGCGTTGAGGAGGAGTTTTTCGATGCCCTTTTATAGTTTTTTGTTAGTTTATCTATTTTAATTTAATAGTTTTTAATTATCAATGTATATAGGTAAAACATTTTTTTTTAACCTGCTGGTACAAATTAAGTATATGCTAACACAAAACCAATTTGATTTTAATTTATTTTGCTTTGTTTAAAATTAAGCAATTATTTACATTAAAACCCTTTTCAGAATGTGTTCAGTGTGAATTAATAATAAACCTACATCAAATTATTTTCCTGTTGGCATAAAATAAATTGAAAAATAAAGTGATATTTATTTAGGTGACTTTGTAATTTTAGTCCTGTCTTTATAAAAATATAATATATAAAAATAATAAAATAAATATATCGACTTTCCGCGGTTGCTACCGGAAGATAGCCTTAATTTGTATAATTCCTGTACAGCGATGTCTGCTTCTCATTAAATACAATATTGTGGTTATTTTCAGCCTCTTTAATAATTTATTTCGAAGGCTTTTCTATAAATAATTTTCCTCTTGAATATTTCCGTTAGTAATTTATTTCAGGTGCCTAAACATAATCGTCAAGTTAATTTCAAAAGCGTAACTTACTAAATTATCAAATGAAAGGTGACCTTGTTTATATTACTCTTGATATGGAGCTTAAATTAAGGAAAAGACAACATAAAACACAAATATCCCACTTAACATTGCGGAAAAAATAAAAAGCCACCGAAATAATAAATTACTTCATCTTGTTAAACAAAGCCAACATTTGTAAGTCACTCCTCAGAAAATTTTAATTTTACACTAAAGTAAAGTATATACATTTTTCTGAAACAAAAAAAAAATACATACTTCCTCTTTATTTGTCTTTCTGGGATAAAGAAACAAAATACGGATTTACCAAAATGACTGCGACATATCCATAAAAAGTGAAAATAATCGCCTGTCGAGTAATAAAAGTTGAAACGTGGAAAACCTACCTTACTCAACCCTGATAAAGTTTACTTTTCTTTAGGGGAAGATAGGGAAGTTTAGGTAAGGTATCTGTCTTTTCTCATACGTTTGTGTGAGAGAAATATTAATATTTTCGCTTGTCTCTGGAATATTTCTTCGGCTCTTAGAACAAAGAGACAAAGTTCCTCTTCCGGAACATAGAGACTTGCCTCTGGGACGGTGCAGTTGCAAGAAGTTATGTCTTTAAGAATACATGTTTATGGACTTAGGGAGGAAGTATTTTGTGAACAAGTTGTGCAGGTGTATTAGTTTTATATTACGTGTTTATGAAAAACTAAACGCCTCAGCTGATGGAAAATTGGTGCTTAGTACTTGCACTTCGTTAATTTTCTGTATCCGTCGCTTTTTGTTACTCATAAATAATTTGGAATGTTCCTACCTTTCAAAAGAGTGTCCATGGAGTTTCTTGCCCATTCTTCTCCATAGAGATCTACGCTTTGGAATGGGCAACTACAGTACTTTAACAAGTTATTATGCCTTGTGTCTGTGACTGTAGCTTAGCCTAATTTGTTTTTTTGACATTCAAAAGTGCCTGTAATGGTCTAATTGCAATAAATGCTTTTGAGTTTTGTGTTTTACATATTCGTTGTCAGGTGTACAGAAACGGAAATAGGATACTGTTCTTCCCGAAAAAAAGTTCAGTTCCCGAGGAAAACAACAATAACGTTATAATGCTCATAAATGACGCCACGTGTCTTTAGAATAAAGATTGAATTACAAGCAGAGTACAACCCGAAATGATTGTCAAATTATAAATGAACGTGAGCGAAGCCGCGGGCAAAAGCTCGTATCGTATAAACGTTGAAGATATTTGCCTTCGACTTTATCTGAATACTAGTCGGTATGTTACACACACCGAACACATAGCGCGAGGATCGGACGGCCGATGGGGCAAACAGATCCTGTAGTGGAGACCACGCATTGGAAAGCGCAGCGTGGGACGGCCACCTGCCAGATGGACCGACGACCTTGTCAAAACTGCAGGGAGTCGCTGGATGCAGGTGGCATTGGACCGGACCCGTTGGAAATCGATTGGGGAGGCCTATGTTCAGCAGTGGACAGCAACGGGCTGATATGATGATGATGATGATGTTACATGGAGCGACAGCCTATCTGACCTCCGGAACCCAATTGCTAGTTAACACGATACTCCTTGCTAAGACTAGTTTGGGACTAGACTAACTTCTCGATACGACTGATCAAGTGATCATTGCGACTTTGAGTAACTGGAATAATTAATTTATTTTCGTAATAAAAGACACAAGGTCAGGTGAGGAGCTTTGGCTAAATGATAAAAGCCGCCCGGGTCGACATTTAGGTAAAGCCGTACTTGCCTAGGTTGGTCCATGGATCATACATTATATACGGAGTTTCCTACGTGCTTCGGAAAGGCATTACAGGTAGTCAGTGGCCTGGAGCGAGAGGGAATGGGACGCCGTCACCTCCTTCTGCTAAACAGTCATGCTAGCAAAGGAGGTGGCGGAGCGTGAGAGGGAGAGAACCTTTCGTCCCAGCCACCACGGGAGACGCCCCGGGCGTCGGGGTCACGAGGTGGCTTCCGGCCACCGTAGACGCGGACCTGTGGATGGTGAGTAATGGGCTAGCTCGCCGTCCGTCCGTCTTTTTACGACAGGCCGTGTAGACGGTGTGTTCGTGTTCCACGCGCGCCTCAAAGAGACGTCAGCAAAAAGGGAGGGGCCAGCAAGGGCCGATGCCTGCCAGGGCTGCGGGCCTGTTCGAAAGAGATACAGCGGCCCTGGAACACAAAGGGCAAGAAAGGAACATGGATGGGTTTTAGTCAGTACAAGTCTGATACTCCCTTCCGCTCTGCCCAGAGCGGGAGAAGTCATTTGATGATTTCCCATCCAAAAAAAAAAGAAAAAATACTAGGTAGTCGGTGGCACGAAAGTCTGACAACCAGTCTCACTAAGGGGTATCGTATTACCCATTACTTCCTGCGTTGTGGAGGTCAGATAGGCAGTCGCTTCATGTAAAATACTGGTATTCTGCTGCATCTGGTTTGACTAGAAGCTGACCCCAACATAGTTGTGGTTCTTGCCCAAGAACTAAGAGAAGAGAATGCTCTTTAATTACATTAATTAAAACATTACTAACATTAAAGGTCTCCATACTGCAATATAATATAATTATGTCATACTACACACTGCAGAGTAGTTCTTAGTAGAGCAAAACTTTGGGCATAAAGTTATGAGCAAGTTTACTACAAGATGCTATGTAATAAGTAACCAACTATTACGTGGTAAGACATGTAATTCCGGTGTTTTGAAAGAGCTATATGTCTAAATGTGCCTGACAATGATGTATCGCGGCGCCGGAAGCCACGGTTACTAACAATTCCTCACGCACGAACCAATTTGCTCAGCAAGGCGCTACTGACGCGCGCCTTGCACGCACTAAATGACATTGCTGACAGGATCGATTTATTTTCCTGCTCTCTGAATGAATTCACAAAAACAATATTTTATCGTCATCATCTGCCTTCCCAACTATGTTCGGGTCGGCTTCCTGTCGAACCGGATGCAGCTGAATACCAGTATTTTACATAAAGCGACTGCCTATATGACCTCCACAACCCAGTTAGTACTGAATAACACGATACCCCTTGGTAAGACTGGTGGTAAGACTTTTTGGGCCACCGACTAGGTAGTCAGTGTATAAAAAGTCTGACAACCAGTCTTACCACCAGTCCAGACCAGTCTTTGACAGTCGTTACACCTGTAACGACTGTCAAAGATCTACAAAATGACAACCGGGACCAATGGCTTAACGTGCTTCCCGAGGCACGGAGGAAACTCGGTATGTAATGGGTGGTCACCCATCCACAGACCAACCTAGGCAAGCACGGCTTAACCTAAAGATCGACCAAAGCGGCTGTTATTATTTAGCCACGAGCTTCTCATACAAAAGTATTAATTTCATACAGAAGTATGAAAGAAGAATACATGCAGCGCCGAACCCTAAATAATTTGGGACAGGGGCAGGAGAAATATGATAGAAAAATCAATAGAAAGGTATACGTGACATTGTTAACCCCAAAGTACTGCATAGTGTTTGTTGTAAAAAGAGGTCATGAATATTATAGACTTCAGAAAAATTCAACCCTAACGGTATGTGAAAAGAATGGCTCTATAAAACTAAAGCCTGTAAAACCTAAAGTTGCGGTTAAGCTTTTAGTAAAACTGCTTCATTGCAGAAAAGACTTTAACTCATCCCTAAATATATACATTTTCCCCTATCTTTACCATAAACATTAACCCCTAAACGCCATGGATTCTGAAGCCCATATAAAATTATTAACCGCCATAACATCATAACCACGATAACCCAAGATTACCCATAACTTCATATCTAAGATCGAATCCATACCTTTATTGAACTTAGAATAATAAGAACATAGTGCCCCATAAAATTATATGGCAGGTTATCTCTACAAGATAATATTTACCTTACGACCTTCATTATAAGGCTGTGATCTGAAATTCAGTGTTAGGCGTTATTCTACGTTTTAGAATTAGGTGAAAATGTGTTCTATGTTATCGGTTCAAGCGTGCAATCTGATTGAAATACAGGTTTATGTTATTAGAAAAGTTTTTTATTGAGTTATTCAGTTGTTCAGCTGAAAGTTATTTTGTGTCAGCATATTGAAAACTTCGTGAAAGTATTTTTGACACTAAAAGTAATAAGCCTTTTTTTAATTGAAAATATTTTTGGATTTTCAAATATGACGATTATGAAAACAATCTCGGTGTTTATCAATCAGCAAGCTTAGGTGTATTTTATGATACTTTCTACCACACATATAGTTAGCTAGGACTAAATATAAATAAAAAAGTATTATTTAATTTTATTTACGTAAAGCTACTTCGTTAGCCTGCCAGGGCTGCGGCACAAAGGGCAAGGAATGAACATGGATGGGTTTTAGTCAGTACAAGTCTGCTCCACTCCCTTCCGCTCTGCCCAGAGCGGGAGAAGTCATTTGGTGACTTGCCATCCGAAAAAAAAAACTACTAAAAAGGCTACTTCGTTATAAATCATATAAGGAGGTTGAGGCTAAAGAATAACAGCCACTCGGGTCAAACTTCAGATTAAGCTGCGCTTGGCTTGGTTTATCAGTGAATGGGTGACCACCCAGCACATACCGAGTTGTATTCGTGCCTCGGAAAGCAGGTTCAAGCCGATAGTGGATATCAATTGTAGGTTTTTAACAGTCGTTAAGTAGTCAGTGGTCCAAAAGTCTGACAACCAGTCTTACTAAGGGATCGTATTATCCAGTGCTTAACGGGTTGAGGAGGTCAGATAGGCAGTCGTTTCATAGGTTAGAGAGGATACCGACCCCAACATAGTTGGGAAAAAGCTAGGGAGATTATGATTTCAGGGCTGTGGGACTGTTCGAAAGAGATACCGCGGCACAAGGAACACAAAGCACAAGGAAGGAACATGGATGGGTTTTAGTCAGTACAAGTCTGACACTTCCTTCCGCTCCGTCCAGAGCGGGAGAAGTCATTTGATGACGTGCCATCCGAAAAAAATAATGATGACTTCACAAAATCTTACCCAATGTAAACGTAATAAAAACTTTATGAAATTTTACATTAAAACGGAATAGTAAGTACCTAATATTTATTCTGTTATCTACTGCGTAGCTTACGTGTATACTGAGTAAATAAATAAATCAAACTAATTCTATTGACCTTGATAAAATTATTACTAAGGTAAGGTTAAATTAAAATTTTAGTAGGTGAAATAAAGGTGATTTCAGTTCCAGACGTAGTTAATAGAATAATAATTTATTCTAGTTATATCTAGGTGGCTTGTTCGGGCTTTAACGTTAAATAGGTCAAATTATTTAACCGTGGTTTTACATGATACGTTTTTAGAGTTCCGTACCCATAGGGTAAAAACGGGACCCTATTACTATAGAAGACTCCACTGTCCGTCTGTCTGGCTGTTTGTAACCAGGCTGTATCTCATGAAACGTGATAGCTAGACTGTTGAAATTTTACAGATTATGTATTTCTGTTGCCGCTATAACAGCAAATACTAAAACAAATATTGAAGAGGGGCTCCCATACAACAAACGTAATTATCTGCCGTTTTTTTGCTCGTTTAATTATTATGGGCAACTATGAACTACGGAACCCTACATTGTGCGTGGCCCGACACGCACTTGGCCGGTTTTTCATCGTGGTTTGATACGGTGACATGACCGTGAATGTACCACTTTAAACAGAACTGTTCAGCAATGGTCCTCATCATTGCTGTATGTAAAACAATGTTTTGAATTGATAAATACATACATAATCATCATCACACGTATTATCCCCGAAGGGTTAGGCAAAGGCTGTGGGACTGTTCGATAGAGATACCGCGGCCCTGTAACACAAAGGGCAAGGAAGGAACATGGATAGATTTTAGTCAGCACAAGTCTGACACTCCTTTCCACTCCGCCCAGAGTGAGAGGAGTCATTTGATTATTTCCAATCCGAAAAAAAAGGGGTTAGGCAAAGGTACACTTAATTTTATCTGGCAGTTATGATTAAGTCCCATGTAATAGGGGCGAGCCTATTGTCATCAACCGGACGCAAATGCAGACTCCATGGGTGCTACTGAGACTTAGAAATACCTGATGAGAAAAATCAATAACATTTTCCTCAACCCGGTAATCGAACCCAGGACCTCATGCTCAGCAGTCGCGCTTGCGAGCACTCGACACAGCTTAGATCCAGTGGTTTAGGGTGTGCGGAATGATTATAAGATATTTACTAACTAAATTGATGTTAAAGAGAAGCCCCAATTTTGCTTTTATAACAAAACACGCAACCGGCCCGTGTGATGTAAAGATAAAAATATTATATACAGTATTTTATCACCGAAAAACAGGCTACTTATCACACGACAATCCACAGACATAACATTACAAAATTTACCCTTAAAACATCATAAATCCCATGACATAAAACAGACACATTGCTACCAGACTGTGAGTCAAGCAATTTGGGAAAATTAAACAATAAAAAGTTACTCTCGCAAATTATGCTGTGACTTTCACTACAGACTAAAATATGAAACATATTTATATCTAGTAAGTTTTTATATTTTAGTTTATCTCTTTCAGGCACACTTTTAATACGACGACTTTATAAATAAAACAATCGGACATTTTGTTTAATTAGGGTTTAATTATTCAGAAAAAAAATATTTTACGAAAATACGACTTTTGGCTTTTGAGGAATAAGGGGGTTAGTTTACTAACCACCGTGGCGGTTTTCGCAAGACATGGTCAACAATGACTTTAAAAAGCATAAAAGTCCAGCGCATCGTCGATTCCACGTATAAATATTTTGAAACAACCGAGAATAAGGGGTTAGAAAACTAACCACCAAGCCTGAAAGAGTTATGGATATACTGTCGTTTTATCGTAAGAAAACAATCAATAAAGGGTGACTGTGGTAATTAGTGACCGATACTTAAACACGTGATTGTACTCATGACAACAAACCACTTTCCCAATTAAACATTTTTTTTTATACTTTTAATTTAACAACAATCTAAACATGTTCTTACGGCTGCTGTGTTATTGTGATAAAAGTGAATGAGTATTAATTTCAGAAATTAAAAATATAAAAATTGTGAGCCGTCTCGACGTCTTGCAGATGTGAAACTTCGAAATTATTTTTTACAAGTAATATGCATAAAAGAACAATCAACAGTAACAGTACAGTATACATATTTATATACCATCTCATAGTGTGGCGACGCGTCGCCACGGCATGCGTCGACGCGCCAACAATCAGTTTTACCCGTGGCGATAGATGTTTGACATCAAAAAAAAGTTTCTTTGGGTCTGTTTGTTATCATAAGTACAACCACGTGTTTAACTATCGGTCACTAATTAGCAGTCACCCTATATAACGATCATTGCTCGTACCTTATCTGTATGTCAATAAGCCTTTGCCCAGCAGTGAGACTATAATAGGCTAGTATCACACTGTCATTCAATGGTCTGGCTAGCTAGACATGTTACAAGCAACACTACTGAGCTGCGGTCCTAGTTTCAATCCTGAAGATGGGCTAAGTTTTGATCTGACCCTCAGTTTGTTCCAAGTGTAGGTAACTGGGTTTTTCTAAAGGGAATTTCTACGGCGTAGCCTGGTCTTGATTTGTGACTGATTGATTCATTAAGGCTAGTATGAAACTCAAATGCAGCTAGTACTATGTTACTAAGATGCCTCTGTCAACCCGTTTTGGGAACAAGGATGATGTTGTTCATTACAACATGATTCGTTACTATGGCGACCTCGTGGTGTCGTGGTTTAATTAATTAAATTATTGATTTGATTCAATTTAATCGATCATCAGCGGGAAACTGCGAAATTGCCCACTGATTGTATGACCAGTCACTAATGTTGAAAATATTATCTGGTCATCTCTGCCATGCATACATGACAAGTAGGTACTGCTGAGTTCACCGAAGGTCTTATGCCCTAAGTAATAAGGTTGAAAAGTGGTCGACCGTCAGTAAACTCATTAGTACATTAAATTGACGTATTGTATATTTATCACCTGCTTCGGTGGTGAAGGAAATCATCGTGAGGAAACCAGTATGCCTGAGAAGAACACACGAGAAAGAAGTCGGAATTATGGGGAAAAAATGGGACGGACTGCCCATGGTGTGCATATTTCAGTAATTCTTTATTAACTTTCAACACTATATAAAATAATTTTAAAATACTGCATCAAAGTATGCAATAAGGCTGAACTGACAGAGAAAAGATACCTATTTTATATCAGGTGGCTGTAATTTTACCATTCAGAAGTTGGCGAAGTTGGCAGTAACGTAGGTATGTTACTTTCCCAGACAAATGCTTTCACAAGAAACTTGTAAACTATGATGCTAATTTATTCATACACCAAACTATGAGAGCAACCGCATGCAACCATACGCCGTATCCTTGCACCGGAGCCAAATTTTGTACATCGTAACAGTGTCATTCACACAAATCTGGAATAACATTGCCTTGGCAAAGTGCGGCCATTTCCCATACTACGATACAACGTTTAGTCGTGTGGTTAAGCCTTTTAATATTTTAAATTGCAGTGCTTGTTTTGTTGTTGTGACTTGAAAATTGAAGAACATGTGTTTAATGTTCCGTTAAGGTACATTTTAAGTTATTATTGTTAACTCTGCAAGGAAAACTGACCTCAATAGTTTGGAATCGTTGTCTTGCGGTGAAGTATAGTGCGACACGGATGTTCTGGCACTTGATTAACACTAACGGGGACATTGTTGGTAGATAAATATTTTTTTGTTTTTCTGTGAACCCAGTGCATTATGCTTAAACCAACGCCAAGTTCTACCTGCAGATTATGATGCTAACAACAGAAACGATACCCCCATTTTAAATTCACCACATTCGGGTAAAAAGGAGGTCAAACAATTAAGATTTAAAAAAGGTTTCATGTAAGTAGTGCTAAAGGCTTTACGGTAGAGCATACCAACAGTAATTAAAAATAAATCCAAACGGCACGGGAAGAAGGATTTTGCAATCGTTTTTTTTCTGTAATTTTGCGGTCTGTGTTCTGTTTTTGGGACTGTGTCGAAAAGGAATAAAATTAAAAAAAGCTTTCAAGGATTTTCAAAATTTGTGTTATGATTTCAACCTTTTATTTAACTAAATTAGTTTAACTTTTATTTTTCTTATCCATTCACGTAAGGTTTTGATAAAGTGACCATCAGCAATAATGACGATTTTAAATTCAAAATGTTACTGGATTGAATGCTGAAAGTAGTCTTCATAATAAAAATACGAAGCGCTTTAAAAAAGATGTCCACTTGCCTATGCTAATCTTAAGCCTTTAGCTAGTCCGTATTGTCCCACTCCTGAGCAAAGGAATTTCTCACAATGATGTGCTTCTTCTCGCCAATTTGCGAGGAAGCCATCCAAGACGGCCTGCCATCTTCTCCTCGGTCTGCCACGACCTCGTCTAGCTGTCTGAGGGCTCCAATCTTTAAATATCAATAGCCTTTTTTTTTTCGGATGGGAAGTCGTCAAATGAATTCTCCCGCTCTGGGCAGCGGCAGGGAGTGTCAGACTTGTACTGACTAAAACCCATTCATGTTCCTTCCTTGCCCTTTGTGTTTCAGGGCCGCGGTATCTCTTTCGAACAGTCCCGCAGCGATATTATTAGCCTAACATCGAAAAATATTTGTCTGACTTTAGACTTTAGTCTTATCAAATCATCAGAAAATATTTTCCTGCTATCACTCTAGTGTTTTCAACAACTAGCTACAGGGTTTATGTAAGTACACTATGTACACCAAAACTCAAAAACAAATAAACAAAGAACAAACCCAACTAAAATTCAACATTATCAAACAAAATAAAGGGTCGAGAGGGTTAAATGAAGTCCTAATTACCACAACCGTCCACTACCGACCTAGTCAAATTGCCTCATTATTGTTTTTCATTTGTGATACGGACTCGTGAGCGTTGGGCATCGGTCCTACTGCCAGCGAGAAGCGACTAGCTATTAGACAATTATCTCGCTCAGTAAACTTGCATTAGATTATTAATCCTAATAGAATAGTTATTTGTAATTTATTATCTTTGTAAATATTTAGTTTGTTGTGTAATATTGTACTAAATGCACTGCGTGAGTAACACAATAAATATTATAATAACAAAATCAAAAGTTTTTTATTCAAACAAGGCTTGAGAATCAAAACGTCAATTACATAACACAGGCCTCTAAAAACTTTTGCCACTGTCTAGTGTTTTAGGCCTGTTTTAGTTGAGTATATTTTCTGCGCGTATAAGCTCGTTTTTAGTAGCGTGTATAGACCCGCCTTTTTGCGTACAATACCGCGCAATATTTTGAGCGTTTTCAACGCGCTTAGAAGCTAGTAAAAGTTCGAGCCGCGATATATATTTTATGACATATTGTTATTGGCAGAACCCACTGGTTCGAGGGACCACTCCAGAATGAGCACAAAATGTGGCGCGCGTCTTCTGGTGTAAGCCGAGTACGAGCTGAAAAACCAATCGCTCTTAGCTGGTTAGAAGAAGTGGCGGACTAAACTCCCCAGCAACATATTATTTGTTTGTTCAGTTTGATTAACAGTGGATCGCTGGTTGTTCACGTCTATTTCGTTATTGTTCATCTCTATCATACAAACAACTCGCTTTTAGTTGTTCGTATCGCTTATCGCTAATCGTTGACAGTGAGGCAGAAGCGTTGGGCTCGCAAATAGCGGATCTTTGCCAAGCCGACACTGGACCTAATTTGTGGGATTGTGGCTGCGGACGACTGTAAAGATAGCTTTGGGAGTTGAGTTTATATTACTTTTAGTTTTTTCTATAGGATCATGTGGATTTACTTTTAAAAAGTGAATAAACGTCATTCAGTTTACTCACTTTTTAAAATTCGCTTAAAATCGCCGCGGAGTGAGAAAAAGAAACATTCATTCCAAAAACAAAAAGAAGAACCAGAACTATGTACGGTGAGCTGCATCATTTGGGTACCCCAGTTGCGAACGTAGGTGCTTTCAAAAGGGGTAACCACATCGTGACGCTGACTGTACCTAGTTAGTATTTTTTTTAACACTGCATCACACCTGGTGTTCCCCATTAACATTAAACTAGCTATCGTTTTCTCTAGGTATGCTAGCCTTTTGTCTACTCCGAAAAGAACCGGCCTCTTGGCTGCTACTTAGCTGATATTTCTAATGGAGAAAGTACTACTTTTAACGACCCGGGAATCGAACTCAAAACTTGAGGTCTTTCTTAGCAGTAGTCCGAGCGCAACATTTTCGCTGTATTTTGAAAGAAAATACTATCCAAGCCCAAGCTGGTTCGGAAATTAACAAAACAAATGCTATTCGTTATTGTTATCAGGACAAAGCAAGCCTTTTATTCGCTTGTAATTTGTATTATAGAAGCCTATTTTACAAATCGGCTTCAAAGACTTTTCAGTTTCCACTAACCTTAGAAGACCCATAATAGAATGCGTAACTGAAAACACGCTGTTGAAATTTCGACGCTGGCCTCTGTAGCGAGAGTAGAAACTCCAATAGCGTAATAATGCTAAGGTATTATTCAGGTATCGCCTAGCCTTACTGAAAACGAGTATTGAACTTCGAAAACGTTTGAGCATTTTGTACAATAATATTATTTATTGTTGAAATCGTATCGCTGTCTAAATTATTGTGTCGTCTTAACGTTTCCCGCGCTATTTATTGTGGTCGGTCTCCATTTTGAATACTAATACAAAATTATGCTTATTATTCGTTAGGTTTATTTATCTTGTAGGCGGGAACGTGCCAAGGTTTGCCCTTGGTTTTATTTCAATGTCGACTTATCTCTGTTTCCATATTTTGTTTCTTGACTTTGAATTTCCTTTTTATGGGATAATTTAGTTTAGTGTGACTTTGAACTAAGTAGGTGTTTGTGTCTCACAGAATAAGTCAGCTGAATTGGTAATGGATTGGCTATATTAGCCGTAGAACCGATGCTCGTTGGGACGTGTTCTTTGGATGGGAAATCATCAAATGACTTCTCCAAAAGAAAAAAAAGAAAGGAGTGTCAGACTTGTACTGACTAAAACCCATCCATGTTCCTTCCTTGCCCTTTATGTTCCAGGGCCGCGGTATCTCTTTCGAACAGTCCCGCAGCCCTGGCAGTGGGACGTGTTCTTGAGTGGAGACCGCGAATCGGCAAACTTAAGGTAGGACGCCCACAAGCTCGGTGGACAGACGGTCTTCGCAGGGTGGTTGGTAGCAGCCGGATGAGAGTTTCTGTGAATCGAGTTGAGAAAGATTGGCGTGCGGGGATAGAGGCGATAACTGAATACAGGAGGAGCATGGTGGAGCATGGCTGTGTTATAACCACGCGACAGAGGTGAATCTAATAGAACACCTATATTTCGCTAGTTAAGTTTAAGTCCCATGTAATAGGGGACCACCAAACGGGCGCAAATCCAGACTCCGTGGTTTTTTTTTCGGATGGGAAATCATCAAATGACTTCTCCCGCTCTGGGCGGAGCGGAAGAGAGTGTCAGACTTGTACTGAGTAAAACCCATCCATGATCCTTCCTTGCCTTTTGTGTTCTAGGGCTGCGGTATCTCTTTCGAACAGTCCCGCAGCCCCGGCAGGCATCGGCCCCTGCGGACCCCTCCCTGTTGCTGACATCTCTTTGAGGCGCGCGTGGAGCACGAACTTGCCGTCAAAACGGCAAATTCCGTGGCTGCTACTGAGAAATTCCTGATGGAAAAACCTAATAACGCTTTGCCCGACC
Organism: Lycophotia porphyrea; assembly: GCA_950005105.1. NCBI lineage: Eukaryota > Metazoa > Arthropoda > Insecta > Lepidoptera > Noctuidae > Lycophotia > Lycophotia porphyrea. The sequence goes on along the minus strand of OX465395.1, from coordinate 15,511,765 downwards.
CGGGAATCGAACCCTGGACCTCATGCTCAGCAGTCGTGCTTTCGACCACTAGACCAACGAGGCACTAGACATACAACGTAATACATTTAATAAATCAAGTAACTTTCAAGGTATTCCAAGTATTACCTACTTCAAGATAACATTGGAAGCTAAATCCACACCAAAGCGACCCTAACTTGAACAAGTTTATCAGACGATCCGTACGTCGAGCTGTACTTAATTAAGCTGTACCATGCTCCTCCTGTATTGAGTTATCGCCTCTATCCTTCATAGAGGTCTTTAGAGAATTCGTTGGTAGGTATGTGTCGCTTTTCTCATTAATTTTGTGTCTGTCGAGTTTATGATGTCATTAGTGGGGCGGTATTCTTGCTAACATACCTATTAGGATGTAAGGCGCTCGGAATTATGGAGGTTTTTATGAGTTGGACTTTCAGATGTTTCAGTAAATATGGATTCAATTGATATTTAGTCACGTCTACCCCCTCAGTGTAGTGAAGCTCTTAGTTTATTAACCCGTGGACAATGGTGTGGGTTATATATTTACGTATTTATGTAACGACTCTTAATGCTAAAATTGAACATGTAACTGTTTTTTTGTCCCTAATGAATAAAGTAAAACAATGTTGGAGTCAGCTTCCAGTTTAACCGGATGCAACTGTATACCAGTATGTTACATGGAGTGACTGCCTATCTGACCTCCTAAACCCAATTAGTACTGGGTAATATGTCACCCCTTGGTAAGACTGGTTGTCAGACAATCAGCCCACTGACTACTTGTAACAACTATCAATTGTAGATCTATGACAGTTGTTACAAGTAGGAGGCACGGAGGAAACTCGGTAAACCCTTTCAGTGCCCAGCACCCAGCATATGAGACGAACAATAATTCGTTCGTTCGCACAACCCGTACCCGTAGCTGTGGACTCGCTAGTCGGGTTCTGGGTATGAATACAAGTCATCTATAGTTAATTATAACCACGACTCGGATACGGGTTGTGGGCACGCGAACGAAGTACGCGAAGTGTTCGCAAAGTACTGGGCAGTGAATGGGTAAATGCGCGGTCACCGAAGCAAGCGCAGCTTAACCTGAATATGAAGAGAGACAAGAGCGGCTCCATTATAATTGTCAACAATCTCTTGTGGAATCAAGCAGCATAATATAATTAATTGGAGGAAACTAAGACATCGATATTCCCTTTTGATTAACAAACATCAGAGGATACTCGCTCTCGTACCATCTCTTAATCTGAAGTTTAATTATATCTCAGGCATCATTACGTGAAATGCTTTGTTTGATGTGCGAGAGATCTTAATCAAAGATGCAGGAAGGATTTCCAATAACTAATTTTGCATTTTGGCTATATATATAGGTATGTGCGGTATGTAGGAGTCACTCATAGGATAATGAAGAGGGCTGTGCTCCGAGTTTCCTTAATCATAGATGAGGACATCCGCAAGAGAACCAAAGTTACCGGCGTAGCCCGAAGAATTGCCAAACTTAAGTGGCAGTGGGCAGAGCACATTGTTTGCAGAATGGATCAAACTCAAACTCAAAATCATTTATTTCAATTAGACCATTACAAATGATGATGATGATGGTGACTATGATGATAGGTATGTATTACTTGTTTGCTTCTCACGCGGTAAGGTTAAAAAAATATACTGCGTATTTTTTTTTGTGTACGGCATCTGGCATGCCTAGGAGGTTACGACTATCCTGTAGGTGCCTTGAGTATAAGGTATCCAACCAGGGATAAAAAACACTTAAAAACTAAGCGATTACAAGCTAAGGGCACTCCCTGGGGGAGAACAGCAAGGGACAGGCTGATCGGAACAAACAATATTTGCACCTTTAAATAGCACACAAACACACACACACACACACACACAAACCCATCATCAAGTTAACACGACTTTATTCACATATACAATTACACACTACACAGAGCTGCTAATTACTTTGTTTCTCTTTGGTCTTAAAATGTTTTCTTAAACTTAATTTCAATTTTATATAGTCTCAATATTGTGAACTATAAAATAAGGGAAGGAGCGAGACAATCCCCGACACAAGTATTATTAATAACTTACTGGGGCTGTCTCATTCACATTTGTAAATGTAACCGTTTGAGACAATAAACACTTTTTTTTTTTTTTTTAAATAGGTATCAGTGGAGTGCATAATGGCGTAACATATTGAAAATGACAATGCCTTTAATTTTGACCACTTCACAATATACGAGTAATCATAGCGTTAGTTATGTCGAGGCAGACCTCGTAAAAGATGGCGGGAGTAGCTGGTCTGAACAATTGACTAGTGGTCCATATTGGCCACCGATCGAAAGAACTAGAAGTCACGGTGGGAGGCCTTTACCCGGCAGTGTGATAACGCAGGCTTACAGTATTAATATTTACTATCTATTAGCTACAGTAGTGATTAAATACGGGACCGAAACGTGGTCGCTCACAATAGGCCTCATCAGAAGGCTTAAAGTCAGTCAAGGGCAATGGAGAGGCTATGCTCGGAGTTTCCTTGCGTGATCCAATCAGAAATGAGGACATCCGCAAGAGGACTAAAGTTACCGACGTAGCCCCAAGAATTAGCAAACTTAAGTGGCAGTGGGCACATTGCTCGCAGAACGAATGGCCGATGGGGCCGAAAAGTTCTGGAGTGGCGACCGCGAACCGGAAGACGTTGCGTTGGAAGGCCTCCCACTAGGTGGACCTGGTGAAGGTTACGGGGATCCGCTGGATGCGAGTCGCTCGGGACCGGTCAATGTGGCGACACTTGTGGGAGGCCTATGCCCAGCAGTCTTTTGGTTGAAATGATGATGATGAACATGGTATTGTGTTGGTAAGACTGGTTTAGCTAAGCAGACTTCTAAAAACATACCGTTGAAGTAATAAATTATGCGTGTGTAATTATCCGGCTCGAAGGACCATATGTTGACGCTGCTACGTCGACTGCTCAGTTACAGGAGCGAAGAAATAAAAATACGTGGACTATATAGGTAAATCTGGTGTAATGCAGAACCAAGTTAAAAAGGCGCAGTGCTTTCGTCGTGATCGGAGCCCGGGACCGCGCGAGCGCCGCGCTGCCCGTGCTTCCCTCAGCCGCCGCCGACGCCTGATGATGATGCCGCAACCCGCGCGCCTCCTCAGCCACCGCGTGCCTCCAACCAGTCGTAGCATGTCATGCGTAGACAAATTTACTTCAAAATCCTTTGGTTTTTATTGTAACGTTTTACATGATTTCGGTGCTGAAATGCTTCAATTAACAAATAGAACTTTTCCGTTTACCAGTCCATCTGAAGCTACTAAGCATGAAGTAATAATTCATGTTATAGGTTATCTAGGTCTGACATTGTAACAGTCATTCCAATATTAGTGAGACAACATTTCGATGTTTGTATTTACCAAACATTTGATTACTTTTGTGCCCCTTTGGGAGCGTTGTACGAAACAATCAGTAAAATGGAACTGAAAGAGACCTGTATCAATATTTTTAATCAAACTTTACTTTTAGGCAATTTCTCATCAAACTTTTATTATCAGAATATAAATAATAAATAAATAAATAAATAATAAATTTTATTCAAAGTTATTATAAATATGGTGGGTATAGTAAGAAAAAACGCGCTTTAGCTCGCTTTTCTTGAGAACTTGCCTGGCGGTCAGAGAGTCATTGTTTTGTGATTTCTCAATAATTAACAAACATACTTAATTGTTTTTATAACACATTTGGTCTCTTATTTCACCAATTTCAATATCGTATCGTATCTCATTACGTACTTGTGCGGTAATGTAATGTAAAACGCACGGTTTATCAAGATGATCCGAAAAAACGAACGGTACTTTTTTAAATCTTAGCAAAGAGGTTTTATGTCAGAAAAGTGGTCAACATTTTATGAATAAAATTAACTTTGGGAGATAAAATACAATAAATAAACATTAAATTCTTTAGTTTAATTAATTTTGATAAAAGATTACAACCATTTTATCTGTAACAAAAACACAAAAATATTCATTTACTATATTAGTAAAACTGGCTGTTTTTGTGCCTTTGCCTAAAAAAAAGCGTGTGATGCGCGTGGCTCACTAATTTATGAACAAGTAAAAATTATTCCGCGCGCTTTTTCTTTTCGCTGTATTGTTTTTATTTGAAAATTCGTGGACGTCAAGTAATGATGAATTTATTAATTCGACACCGCCTGAAATCTCAGAGGCAGCGAAACAGGCTACTCTCAGCCTCTTGCCCGAAAAATCGACCGATAGATACCTACAAGCGTATCAAAATTTCGTTTAAGAAAGTCCGAGTTTTATTTCCTCGCAAATATGTTATAAAACGTCGTATGACATACGTGCGCTTTGATAATTACAGCCTCTGCTTTCATGTAGCCCTCGCCTACGGCTCGGGCTAGCAATATCGCCTCGACTGTAATTTTCAACTTACCGCACTTATATCATAATGTACTATTACACACCTTTCTTGAACTATCAAGCTATACAACACGAGTGAATCTCAACGGTGTTATTGATTGGGTAGTAGTTCCAACATGTCACAGTGTTACTGCATGAGAATATTTTATTCCTAAGGAGTCACACTCTTCACATGGTGTGTAATCCGTTGGGAATAAACACAAAAAGTTGTCCTGTCGAGTAACGAATCGACAGGAAATCTTCACAATTTTTCCAAACGTGTCACACGTTACAGTGTGACTCGTCTGGCAAGGAGGCTCGCCGCATCGCTGGAGATCGTGCGGTACCCCCGAACTAGCCTTACGGCTACCATTTTCTGGGGCGCATTCAGGTAGTGAGCGGCTCGCCGTATCAAGGAACGCGCCCACACCGGGGCCCCGTAAAGGGCCTTGGACCACACGACCTCCGCGAAAACCTCCAGCAGCAGGCATTTGGACACCCCAGGGTTGGGCAGGAGCCGCCTGAAGGCAGCCCCGGTTCGTTCCAGTAATCAAAGACTTGTTTACGAGTAACGCAAAAATCTTATTGCAAAACTGACCACTTAGTACAGATTCTAATGATAGTTTGTCAGTTTAGTATGCAGATTTGTATTTCATTCACAGGTACTTTTAAGACTAAAATATGAGAACTGGCTTGATGGTACATGTGACAGAAAAACCTTGTTTTGTAATGGGATCGGAATTACCTATTGAAACTTTATACAATTTTCCGCATGATTAACTGAAAGCGATCAAATACAGCATTGTCTGTTGAAGTACCATTAATTTATTGAACTGTTAATATTGCACATGTCTCCACCAAACTCTGATTTCACTTTATTCAATTTCATTCATTATGCACACACACCACAGAAGTTCGTTTCAATTGTGAATACGTAACGTCATGTGAATTCACGTATTTTATTTATTTTATCGTTGTTTTATTTATTCTGTCTATGAACAACCGGACCTTTTATTTCCCAGTGAAGAAGTATAACTTTAAAATATAATTGACCTTAAATCAAACTTTAACTAAGCTATCAGACAAGAATTAAGGCGAATTTTACCAATGAGCTGTCTAGTAGGTACAACAAATAATGACACTGACAGTGACGGTTCTTGAACTCAGTTTAGATGACTGTGTTAATACTGTTCAGTTGCATTGTTGGAATTCGGTCTCATTAATTCTAGCTGACGTATAGAACACTTATTTTATTCTCAAAGAATAATGTTATTCCGACCTATTGTAACCATTAACTTTACACAGCTTATATCTAAAAACGTCTATATTTTCGAGCCGTTTGGGGTTGAAACTCTAGGGCCGTGGGGTCCGAGTGCTCATAGCCTATTTAAGGAAATTTCGAAATGCCTCGTTGACGCTTCCCATGACCCAAGGGCTGGCTTTCACTTTGGCCAGAGGCTAAGTGTGGCCATACAACGTGGCAACGCCGCCAGTCTCTTGGGCACATTACCATCTGACAGCGTTGAGGAGGAGTTTTTCGATGCCCTTTTATAGTTTGTTGTTAGTTTATTTATTTTAGTTTAATAGTTTTTAATTATTAAAACGTCTGGTATTCTGATATAATATGATCATCATACTATGCCTAGCCTTTTTCCAACTATGTTGGGGTCAGCTTTCAGTCTAACCAGATGCTACCAAATACCAGTACTTAACATGAAGCGACTCCATAACCCAGTTAGTACCGAGTAATACTCCTTGGTAAGACTAGTGATAATATCTACAATATTACTAGACCACCTTTATGTCCTTATAGATGAATAGTTATTTTAGTCAGAAGGTGAGGTTCTTATAAAAAACAGACAATGACAAGATAATAAACCTGTCTGAAGTCATACTAATGATAAAATAAGATATCTTCGTGCTTAATGAAGGCCCATTGTTCTAAGAAGAGGAGATAAGTTAATTTAGTTTAATCTGAATGCTACTAAAGACATCTCAATAGAGTTTTTGAGAATTCATCTTTGATAGACGAATAAAGCAATACGTTTCAGGCCATGCTGATGACATATTCATGTAGTATTAAGGTAAAGATTCATAAATTTTTAGTTTGAAAGTTTTGAGAGTAAAAAAACCTAAAGAATTTAATCAATGGAAAGAAATATATTTTAAATGAAGTGCCAATGACGACGAAAGTTGCGTAAACTAAAGTAAGATAATTTTATTTTATTTTTAGAATTTAGTGACTCTTATTTGAATACCTACAGGGTGTAAACAGACTCTTCACGAAGCCGTCAACCAAGCATTATGTACATCAAACAAAGTAACTTTCCGCTAAAATTAGTGCTGGGAAACGACTTTTTTTTTTGGGCCGAATATCGCGTTTTACTGTAAGACTCAATGTTACACACTCAAAACATTGTGCTGATGGATGGATTGAATAGTAAGGGGGTCCTGGAGGTGTTTATAGTAAAAATCTTACATTAAAAACAAGTATTTAAAAAAAAACTTGTGAAAAAGTTGGAACTTTGACCCCCAATATCTCCGTAACTAGAAGGTTCCCAGGTATGGTCTAGAACAAAAAAATGATTGCAATGACGGGGAAAAAAAGTGCTTTTCGGCTTCGTTAAGAGTCTGTTTACACCCTTTATATACATTTGATTTCCGCATACCTTTTTTGCTGAGATTCTTAAAGAAGTTTTTTTTTTTTTTAACTAAATTTTACAAAGTTAAGCCTGCCTATATATTTTCATCCGGATATCGTTTTCCTTAACAAAGTAATAACAATCAAACACTAGTTACAAAATAATTTTAAAATACTATCACATTTTGTTTATACCTCAATTTGATATACAAATTCGTTTGTCTGTGGTCGTTCCCTTTTTCTGTTACAACATAGCGAGCAACACTTTCTATTCTTTCCAGCCAGCGTTTTATAGTTTGCGAAAAAGAAAAACAACCAGCATTTTGTTGTTCTTTCATTCCAGATAAGAATGAGGGGGAAGAGAAATATAAACACTTCTTTTAAAGTATACGAGAGATGTAGATTGTGAATTCTAGAGCTGCATGAATATACTTGGGCTAAGAGTGGGTTCACGCTAATAGATTAAAATAAAGAACATCGAACTTGGTATTTATGAAGTAATGATAATATTAGCTTTTTAATATTAGCGTCGAGGAGCTCGTGGCTAAACAATAACAGCCGCTCGGGTCGATCTTTAGGTTAAGCCGTGCTTGCCTAGGTTGGTCTGTGGATGGGTGACCACCCATTACATACCGAGTTTCCTCCGTGCCTCGGAAAGCACGTTAAGCCGTTGGTCCCGGCTGTCATTTGAAGATCTTTGACAGTCGTTAAAGTAGTCAGTGGCCCAAAAAGTCTGACAACCAGTCTTACCAAGGGGTATCGTATTTCCCAGTAGTAACTGGGTTGTGGAGGTCAGATAGGCAGTCGCTCCATGTAAAATACTGGTATTCAGCTGCATCCGGTAAGACTGGAAGCCGACCCCAACATAGTTGGGAAAAGGCTAGGCAGATGATGATGACGATGACTTTTTTTTTTTTTTTGTGAAGGGCATCTCGCAGTTCAACCTAGGGAGGTTGTCGACTGCTTAACCGGGTTTTTCTGTGGATGCCTCGAAATTAAGGCCTCCAGCCAGAGCAACTTACAAACTAAACTACAAACTAAGCGACTACGCACTGAGGCCACCCCCTGTGGGGTACGGACCTCGGCTCAGGGCGTCGCTGGAAGAGGACAGCAAAGGGACAGGCTGGATCTGAGCGATATTATTTAGGGGCTGATTTAAGTCTACAGGCTCAGCTGCGCGGGCTGGCTCGAGCAAGGGTCGGGGAGGGCGTGTACCGGGGTTTCGCGACGGGCCTCGTCGGCGAGGACGGAAAGACGGATAACGGCGTCTGTGTTTTGTGAGCGTGCTGGTTTCCCTACTGCTCTCCTGGAGGAGGGTGAAGTCGTCGTCGGGGTCAACGAGAGTGTGCCTCGGGCGGCGGATCTGACTAATACGCGAGGGCTGGTATCGGGCGGCCGATGCGATCAGAGGGTTACGGTGTCTAACAGCAGAATCGAAGAAGCGCTTGGCGAGGCGTTTCATGAACTGCTGGATAGAGGGCAATCTAAGATCAATGTGCAGACGATCATTGCGGACATAATAAGGGGCTCCCGTGACTTTACGTAGGAATCGGTTTTGGAGAACTTGCATTTTATAAAGGTACTTTGGATTGGCGTGAGCGAATACGACGCACGCGTACGTCATGATATGATGATGATGATGATAATATTAGCTTTTGAAGGTATTCTGCAAGAAAGTACCTATTCGCTTATTGTAAGTAAACTAAGTTATTGAAAATAAAACGTCAAAATGATTAAAATGTTCTGCGTATAAGGAGACACAATGGAAATTGTGTTGTTTGTATGACTAAGGTATAATTATTATAAAAAAAATAATCACGAAACTCGACGTTACTGCTGAACTAGAAGTCCTGGGTCCGATGCGTAATTTTGATACAGTAATAATGAGTTTTTCCAGCCCCTGGCTAAATGTGGGTGTTTGATTCCCGAAAGGTTAAACAGAGTCACGTGTACCGATAGTACACCCACGTTGTACCAGTTTTTGTTCAAGTCTCGTACAATAGGCGGCGAGCCTTTTGTCATCGACCCGGCACAAATCCCGACTCAGACATCTACTGAAAAATTTTGATGAAAAAAAAAACAGTATCACTTTACTTCCTCCGTGCCTAGGAAAGCACGTTAAGCCGTTGGTCCCGGCTTTCATTTGTAGATCTTTGACAGTCCTTAGGTAGTCAGTGGCTCAAAAAGTCTGACAACCAGTCTGCTGAACTAACTGGGTTGTGGAGGTCAGATAGGCAGTCACTCCATGTAAAATACTGGTATTCAGTTGCATCCGGTTAGACTGGAAGCCGACCACAATATAGTTGGGAAAAGGCTAGGCAGATGATAATGACTACCCGAACCGGAAATTAACCTCTTGTTCAGCAATAACGTATCGACCAAAAAATTACACACTCAATATTGATATAAGTAACAATCACTCACCTGATAATGTGTCTGTACGATCACCGCCCTAAAAACTATGGACGCATCTTGAACTCGCGTCTCTAGTGGCTTTTCCGCAAACTTTGGACACCGACTGTCACAAACTATTGTCCTGCACAAGAACAAAACAACCACCAACAAATCTCTGTTCGTGAATTTACCCATTGTTGGCCACAACGTTGCTAAGCCCATTTTGAATTTTAACATCGTTGTAATAAATTACATTTTTCTATGGCACGTCCATCGCACGACACTAATTCTCTTCACTCGCCTTTTCCTCTGACGTTTCCTGGCTTGCATTTTTTATCTGTAACAAAGAAATAAGTATTAATTTTTCTGTTACTTTGTTCCATTTGAGTAATGAACAGATTAATGTTTTATGAGGGAATCATATTATATAAGCTGTATTTCAGGGGCTACTTTTGCCAAATTGCTTTCACGTTTTATTTTTTATTAATTCTGTAGGCCTAGCCCAAACCTACAAAGTTTATGTGGCGTAAATTCGAACGAATTATTCCCATTTGAGCACCGATTGCAAGAGCACCAATGCTTAGAGCACCAAAGATATTCCCTTTGCTCAAAAGGGAATATCTATGGTGCTCTTGAAATCGGTGCTCAAATGGGAATACGCCATTCGAACGATTTAAAAATTAAAAAAATAAAATGTTAATATTACCTATATACGGGGTGTAAACAGACTCTTCACGAAGCCGTTAATCTAGCATTATGTAAATTAAACTAAGTAACTTTACGCAAAAATTATTGCTGGGAAACGACTTTTTTTTTTGGGTGATAAATCACATTTTACGGTAAGACTCAATGTAATGCATTCAAAACATTGTGCATTAAATAGTATGGGCGTCCTGAAGGTGTCTTAAGTAAAAAAAAATCATTAAAAACATGTATTTAAAAAAAAAACTTGTGATAAAGTTGGAACTTTCACCCCCAATATCTCCATATCTAGAAGGTTCCCAGGTATGGTCTAGAACAAAAAAATGATCGCAATGACGGGCAGAACAAGTGCCTTTCGGCTTCGTTAAGAGTCTGTTTACACCCTTTATGTACTAAATGAGTAGGCTCATTTAGTATATAGGTAATATTAACATTTATTTAAACCTTCGGGAGATACCTATTGTACTTCTCGGAGAAAATTTATGTTATAAGATAATAATATAACCCACACCTATTCAATTAATATTTTAATTTACGTTACGCTCATTTTACGCGTTTGTACCTTGGTACTCGGTTACACGCATTAAGTTTGACCTACCTACGTCTAGAAACTCACATTCCGAATTCAATCGAACTTACTGACTACCTAACCAAGAAAGCCACGTAATTTCGAAGCATTTGAATCAAAAACCCCAAAGTTCCTCCAACCGCTGAAGGACGTAAAATAATTACGAAAAACATTAATTACACAGTTAAATTAATCAGAGTATTCAAAAAACTACTATTAAAGTAAACTGGTACCCAAAATACTGGTTGATAGGCGAATGTTCTGTAATCATTTTACATGAAAACAGTAATTTAAAACTTTGTTTTACGTCAAAAGACCGATTGAATGTCGTGTTACCTTAAAACCCTGCAATTAACGCTTAATAATTAATTTTCTATTAGACCTTACCCCTTCATTACGAATAATTGTCGAAATAAAGATTATGTCGACAATTTGCCTTGTGTTTCGTATGTAATCAATTTTAAATATCGTACCCGGTAATTATTTAGAGGAGATCGTGGCCAAATAATAACAGCCGCTCGGGTCGATCTTTAGGTCAAACCGAGGCAAGGTTGGTCTGTGGAAGGGTGACCACCTATTACATACTGAGTTTCCTCCGTGCCTCGGAAAGCACGTTAAACTGTTGGTCCCGTCTGTCATTTGTAGATCTTTGACAGTCTTTAGGTAGTTCGTGGCCCAAAATAGTCTGACAACCAGTCTTACCAAGGGGTATCGTATTACCCAGTACTAACTGGGGTGTGGAGGTCCGACAGGCAGTCGCTCTATGAAAATACTGGTATTCAGCTGCACCCAGTTAGACTGGAAGCCGACCCCAATATAGTTGGCAAAAGGCTAGGCAGATGATGACCCGGTAATTATTTAAGTTACATTTTATTAATAACTTTCATGTTAAGTACAGTGTTTGCCGAGATAATAAACACGCGAATTTTTGTAAGAAATAAGAGTAAAGAGCATTTAAAAAACAATAACCTAATCATAAATAAAATAATCACGAAGAAATAATCAGGAAGTGGGACGTGTCATCACATCTCTATGAATTTCTTCGAAAGAGGTTATCAAGAATGACTAACAACCTTAGCAGAGAAGCAAAGATATCATCACTTCGGTCCGTTCCTTCACGTTTCACCCGAGACTTCTTCGGCGACTACCGCGTTTCTCCGAAACTTTGTCAAAAAAAATTATTGTATGAACCATCGCAAAACAAACGCGGACCAAACCGAACACTGCCATGGCTGTAATATACTTTAAGCTTAATAAAATAACTGCAGAAGAGCAGAATAGCACTCACGTTTTGACACACTAATCCGCTTGGCCACAAATCATCCGCTTTGCATCCAGTAAGCCCATGAAATATGGTATACAAATGAAAATTAATAGACTACAATGGAAATAAATGTCCAATCAATGAAATTTAAGGGTTAAAACCCGTTACTATACAAATAATGATACTAGTAAGTTTTGATTTGATATTAGAAATGTCGGTTTTAGTACTAATCGATTTCAACATAGTTATAATGATATTGATATAAGTTTTTAAACTGACATGGCCACTAACAAAATTTTCAGTGTTAATAATAATATAATTATCATTTATTTTTCTCTACACAAGTTACTTAATGCTAGGGTTACTTAAATTGGAGCACGCACTTATAAAAATAAAATTACAACAACAAACACAAAATAACAGAAAAAAACAACAACAAAAAACAAAAAGAAAACAACAAATAAACAAAAAAAAAATTAAAATCAAAAATAAAAAACCAAAAACAGAAAAAAGAAGTTTTGTGTTGTAAATAACAGACTTGATTAATAACTTCAGTTTATCCGTGATTCCATGTGCTTGCAGATACTACAAACTAATAGTAAACAAGGTAAATATCCCGTTTTAAGTTTTAATAATTATCATGAGCATGGTGTTGAACCAATTTAGTCTTATTTCAAAACAATGTCTAAGTTTTTGCTTTCCTTAATAGTTGCTTTCTGCAACAAAGACGGTATTTAACACATAATTCACATTGAAAACCAAACCGACTTAAAATCAAGTCAGATAATCAAAACTAGTTCCAAAAAACTTTATCTGTTATAATTAATATATATAATAATAATAATAAATTTATTTTACAGATCATACAATCCAATTTGTTAGAATCCAATTTGTTAGATGTTTTAAGATGTGTATTAGTACAAATATATTTGGAAAAGTTAAATAATGTCAAAATAATTAATAATAATAACTTCAAAATCACCATTAGTCATTAATCATGTCAACATTATTAATAAAACAATAAAATAAAAGAAATAAATAAAATCAAATACGCAATAACACATTATTCACAAACATTATTCAAACATTATTTCAAGGCACGATTTGAGGGAAATACTTGTGTTGTGGTCTGAGTATTAGTGCCTGGATATATACTGATATATATTTTTTGTTAGTTCAAAAACAACAACAACAACTATAGAAAAACTATTTATCAAACCTCGACTCAACATTATTTAGGTAACAACGTAATACACGAGGGGCTTCAAATTACAGCCTAGTCCACTGCCCACTCATATAATTACAACTTGTATATCGAAACAAAATTAATTCGAAGGGTAACGGCAAAAAAGATGTAGGTACTCGTTCAGTACAGTTTGCAGCTGTCAACAGTGAAGAGGGTATTGTTCAGTGTTCATTGTTTTTGCCCTACATGGGAATTGTTACATAATAATTAAGAGCAATAATTTGACGGTAACTGAAAATGGGTCAGGGGCTCGTGGCTTGTGGCGAAGGTTAGGCTACTGTAACCGAGGTCGGTTCGTGGATGGTTAACCATTCATCACGTTAAGCCCTTGGTCCCTGGTTATCATTTGTAGATTTTTGACTGTCGTTAGCTAAGTAGTCAATAACCCGAAAGTCTTACAACCTATCTTACCAAGAGGTAACGCATTACCAAGTTTCTGTGATGTGGAGGTCAGATAGGCAGTCGCTCCATGTGAGATACTGGTACGTAGCTGCATCTGGTTAAACTGGAAGCCGTCTCCAACAAGTTGGAAAAAGGCTAGGCAGATACTAAAAAAGATGTAGGTACTCGTTCAGTTCAGTCGGCAGCAGCTGTCAACGATGAAGAGGGTATTGGTTCAGTGATCATTATTTTTGCTCTACATGGCAATTGTAAAGTAATAATTAAAGGTAATAATTAGACTGTAACTGGAAATGGGTAAGGGAGAGGTGAAGGCTGTTCTGGTAATTGTTAAATTAAATTGTCTCGGTTACAAAGAAATGTGAAATTCAAAATGGTTGGAAGTCTTGTTGACTGACTAACTCAAGGAGAATGTAGGATAAAATTGCTTTACACAGCTGACTAATCAGCAAGATCCGTGAATGCATATCAAACTCAGATTATAGTGTTATTAATAAATGCTTTAGTCAAAAACCGGCTGGACATAATGACTGGCTTATTTGCTGCTGAGCTAAAGAACAATTTATGCATAATATACTCCAAAACTGAAACAAGAACCAGTAACTGTCGTAGACAACAAACCAGACACAAAGCAACAATTGTTTCATAACAACACAACATTACAGCTCACAACACAAAATCGATCCAACTAGAAACTAACATATCCCAAATTCTTGTTCACATAATCAGAATCACACAACCACCACTAAATTTGTTGACAAAGGTATTAGAGTCGATCATTAAACAGGATGAACTCAATCTGCAAAGCATGAGTAATCCTTCAAACACGGCCTACTTAGAGGTCCATATCCTGTTATTTGAGCCCTTAAGCTTCGAACAGTGCCAGTCCCCTCCGGCTTCTCATATTCAGAGATAAACGAAAAGCTTCTTACTGATGTAGGTACTAATAACGTACTAGAGGTTTTGTGTAACAAGATACTGAAGTATGTCAAGTATGTTTGAAATGTTAAGTGTGTTTAAGTATTTACAGGAATTTATGGTTGACAGAAATGATTTATAACATTTTCATGTACAAAATCTCGAGCATTTTTCGGTGCTCCGTATGGTGAATAGCATAAATAACCATACACGTTCCTACTGCTGGGTCATATGATAGGCCTGCTCTCGGTGAGAGAGAGTAAACTATGATCCATCAGTGATCAAAACCTCAACCCAGCCCAGTACGAGTCGTTGGATGGCACATGTCTTCGAATTTTTTGTTGCGCTAAAAGGTACTATTTAATTATAACCACGCTTGACTGTTTTTCTAAAACACCTTGTTCTTTAAAGAAAGGTTTGAAGTTTCTATTTTCAGGTCTTAAAATATTTGTCTTATATTCAAACAGAAACTAAATTGTTTTCCGGAAATCTGTAGGATCCAACCTCATCCATGGAGTGTCACTAAACTCAACCACGAGATTACGTGGAGTTCATTGGTAGAAACGTTCTCGTATCTAATCAATAAGACCCATATGTGTAGCGGGATTATGGCTTTATCGCTGATGGTCGTTATTTGCAGCGGTCAGCCCGTGATTAATTATCAATAGTAGATTGAAGATAGAAGGAATATTGTCAAACTTTATATAGGGTGTAAGGGACGGCCCTCCACAAACTGACGGGGTGAATTCAGTATATCATACTAAGATGACCGCTACAAGAAATTATTTCAGGAATGTTATGGGAATTCAATAAATTTGATTTTTTTTTTGTTCTTCATACGTCATGTATCGTTAACGTGCCAAAACGCACGTAGCAAACGGCAAGCGCACCAACGAGTTCGATGAACTCTGTAGCTAGGCATTTAGTGAACAGTTGATTTCACGTGTTAAAGTTAGAGTATTTCAACATCCATAGTTGGATTTTTGATTTTAGCCGTATTGTTTACTGGAGTGCTGCGTACAGGGAAAGTAATTTTACATTGAAATAAAGTAACAGAAACTGATTTTTTTTTTAACCGAAAAATTCCGGTGGAATATGATTCAAAATAAGAAGCTGAATGCATCCTGTCAATTTGTGGAAGGCTGTCCCTTACACCCTGTAGAAGTCTATAAAAAAACCGTGTTACATGAACATAGTCCAGATCTATCCCATCACCATCTGCTTAGCATTTTCCCAACTACGAGTATGTTGAGGTCGGTTTAACATCAAGCAGTTGAATACCGAAAACATAATGTTACATGGAGCGATTGCTTATATACCTCCACAACTTAGTTACTACTAAAACTGGTTTTTCAGACTTCCGGGCTTCTACCAACCTGTGTTAACTAATTAAAGGATATTTTATTATCTATTAAGTGCGTCTATCTATTATAATTTAGTAACAAACGTCTCTGATTATAGAACTGACTATACTTGTTCAATTATACAAACTATAGTTTGGTGTTACATGACTAACCATTTAACTCACACAATTGCTAGTTTACTTACTATTAGGTACTAAAGGTACCATTTCTAGACAATAATACTAGTATTCAAGGCAATTTTCAGTATCATCGTAATAAACCTCAAACAATCTAACATAAAACTTAAGTACTACAGAGATAGCAAACATTTCCACAAATGTAGAAAATAGACAAACGAACACGTCATTTATTAGTCTATATATTCCACCGTCTTAAATCAAAGTCACGTCAAAGAACCAAGAGGCAGGGTTCAGTATATCAGTATTATTATTTTACTAAAAACATTCGTTACGATACCAAAAGGCTCGTGACCTTCTCGTCATTATCGATGTTTTTTTGTACCGAACTATATATACCTTTTAGGATATATTTAAAGTTAAGTCAAAGTTTGAACTTAACTTTAAATATATCCATTACATCCATCCTGTTCAATGCATCCATCAGCAGAAAACGTTGAGTACGTTACATTGAGCGCTACCGTAAGCCGGATTTTTCACTTAAAAAAATCGTGTTTCAGCAATTATTTTTGCGCAGTGTTACATAGTTTGTTCTACAGAATGGTTACGTGTACGTCCTTTGACATCCTTTATGTAGTAGTAGTTTTAGTACCTACACTAATACTAGGAATTGTTCAAGAAAATTTTCAGCAACACCATAATGAACCTACTATCAAGCTTAAGTACTACAGAGATAGCAAACATTTCCACAAATGTAGACACACACGTCATTTATTCCCGCTTCGTCCATATATTCCACCGTACTAAATCGAAGTCGTATCAAAGAACCAAGACAGGGTTCAATATATCAGCATTATTACTTTAACAAAGGTTGAGGACGTCATTTACCGATTCTGTTTCACTGGCCAAGGAAAATTGATTTATAGCCCAATAAGAGTGGCTTGTGGTATCTAGGAATATACGGTCCTTTTTTAAGAGCATGTTTAGAGTTCTTTTGAAGACTCGAAGTGATAAAGTGAGGGTTTAGTGGATAAAGGAGCTCGTTCGTTTTATAAGTGGGTAAAAATGATGGCTTGTAAAATAACTTAATTTTTATTTCATTTTGAATTCAGTTTAAGTTACGTTCTACTGATATAAAACATTTTTGACTCTCTGATATTTTAAGTGTTCAGTTGACATAATTATGTGTGTACTAATCTTGTTTTGATAAGAACTATTTTTGTAAAGAAAGTCACTTGGGAAATTCTTTATGTTTTTGAAGTTTTAATTTTTCTTTAGAATTATTTGAAGGACTAAACCTGGCCCTTTGATATCATGCTTGAAATTCTTTAGAAATATTGTAAGCTGTGAATCGGATACAAGTCTGTTTTTACGATATAATATAAGATGTTGCTTCCTGATAAAAAATTTGAAGGACCTGTTCCACTGAGACAAGAAGGAAATCTATCTTTAGACAAAAACCGAACCACTTACGATTGTGACGTAGGCGTAAGAGGACCAACAATACGACATACGCACTTTTGTTTTACTTTGATTTCTTTACAAACCTCTCAGGAAATAATCTAAAAAGATCCCACATTAAATAACTGCTATGTTTTCTCTGAAAATAATGGGGAAACGTAATATCCTAATAATAATAAGCTAGAAAGCAATCACATCTTCCAATTCAATGAAGAAGCCGCAAAAATGGGAAGGAAATAATTTTTGTAAATCATGTTATACCTTACTTAGAAACCATAGGAATAATATTTTCATGGAATGAGCTGATTGATCTTTGTCGGAAGTAGAACTAACTGGAATTATATTATTGAATTTGGATTGAGGAGCTCATAGCTAAATAAGTGCAGCTGCACTACATTCTCACCGCCATGTGGTCCGCCTGCCGCCCAGATACATTGCGTGCTGCAAAAGTTACACAAAATCTAGCGTGGCGTGGTGTAAAAGACATTGCATGGCCCGCGCGCCACCCACGTGGCCTGTTGTTCTAGAAAAACCTTAAATGTGAATGGCGGTGAGAGTGTTAAGGTTAAGGTGGAATCGTCAGGGTAACCCGCGAAATTCAAATATTCTTACGTTTTTTGTAACAGGTCAGTGTCAGGTTGTACGTTGATGAGACATTAGTTGCATCAGTAACACGTTTGTAGTTACAGAATTACAATACAACCCTCTAAATTCTTGTCAACGACAAATATGTGGTACATGATGTGCTTACCTGTACGAGGTTGATACACTGTCTTGTCTGTAACTTCTATTGAATGTATATCAATTGCAATTGTTTGATAAAGCTACGCAAAGAAGCAATTGTTTGATAAAGCTACGCAGACGAGCCTGGTTGGTCATTTTCATAAAAAAATTGGATTAAAACAATGATTGCATTTCTATTCTGAAATATGAGCCGTAGACACAACAGAGATAGGAGAAAAGGCTTGTCTCAAAGCATTGAAAATTATACAGGCTAATAATGCTACGGAAACAAATATTTTATATATATTATATAATGTTATTCTCCTGTGTTGTCTACTGTGTGTACATAAATAGTAAAATAAATAAATAAAATCGAAAAAAAACGGAACTTAAATAGCAAAGTTAACCAGATTTGAACAAAACGACATAACATCGGACTCACAACAAACAATAAAGGAAATAACTGGTCACATTTTTGCAGAAAAAAATGAATCGAATGAAAATGTATAGACAGATATCGCTGTCGACGGTAACGTTACAATACAACTCAGCATATTTCTCGGTACATTAAGCACTTGAGTTATATCCAAACAAATGGTCTGACGGAGCCATATGGAAGGAAATTAAACTAACATTTTTCAATATTAGGACGAGTTCAGAGGTTGACAGTTGTGAGAAAAAAAGGGGTGTGTCTGATGCCAGTATTTTTTTTCTGAAACATGACAGGCGGTTCTGTTGTTTTGGTTTTAGGACAGTGGTGTTGAAAGTAATCTTGAGCAAATTTGTATGAATGTTCCCGCAACCCATGGGAACCTATTCCAGGGATAAAAAGTAGCCTGTCTTATTCCAGGCTATAATCTATCCCTGTACAAAATTTCAGCCAGATTTTTTGAGATATTTACCGACACCTCCAAAAAATCATTATATTTTAGCCAATGTATACAAAAACTTGACAAATTATATACTAAAACTTTCCTCGGGAACCATTCTACCCATTGGTGAAAACCCCATACAAATCAGTGCTGTAGTTTTTGAGTTTATCGCGAACAGACAGACAGACGCGGCGGAGGACTTTGTTTTATATTAAGTAGTGATAGTGATATACTTAGGCATAACAGAAAAAAAATACATAATAATATGTATAACTAATAAATATAAGAATACTTAAATACATCTAAATGTATTTAAGTATTCTTATATTTATTAGTTATACATATTATTATGTATTTTTTTTCTGTTATTGCATCTACTGTGCATTACGTTTCCGTCATCCTAAGGTAGACTGGTAGAAAACGCCGAAGGCATTATATCAGTGTCAGTCACATGATCCGTTTTAACTTGTAGATAAAGTTTTAATAAATAAACAGTACAACAATAAATTAAACATTCTATTTTGCACACGAAATGCAAATTATATCCAGTAGTTTGATCACTAGCTAGTCAGCTAATCAACAAACGATAGTTGCCCATCACTAGCTACTTTTTACTGAGTATGTGTGTTTTTTTATTTTATTTTGATCACAATATTTATTGGATAAGTACAAAATACTTTTAGGCAATAAGTAACTAGAAGTATAACACGATGGTTTCCAAATATACTTTCACGTTATCGTCATTAAATGATGTACTTAAACAAATTTTTTTTCATGTACGTTCTAAGGATCCATTGAAATACTTAAAAAACCAACACAGTGATTTCCAAACGACATTAACTCTAAAAAAGAAACAAAATCTCATATCTCACAACGCCACTAAAACCACACCAGGTTAATCCCATGTCAAACCCCGTTTTTTCTTTTTCCTACTTAAAAAACGACGCGTCGAGTACTACACGGAAAATTAAGCCCGCTAATTCCGAAACGCTGACTTAACGCATCTGAACACACCGTTATAAATGGAGTGATTTAACAGGATAACAGACCTTTTCAGTGTAAATGTGAAAAGGGTTTTTGAGTTGGCAGTTTTCGTGTGGAACATATGGTCTTGACGCAAAAAAATATGCGAAAATTAGTTGAAAATTACTCGAAGGGAAATTATTTTGCGGTGAATAGGGAGATTTCATCTTGGGATGGGACAGAGAGTAATATTCCGGATAATATTATATTTAATAGTAAATCTCCGAAAGTTGATTAGATGTTATAGAGACTATTTTTTGATAATTGGTTATTACAAGCGAATAATAGGAATACTTGTGGAAATAGGATTTTATGGTTCAGAGCGTTTTCTGACTAAATAATAAGTATGGATTTTCGTTTATTCCCTAATATTATTTATAAATTGGTATTATCCAATTCAGTTCTCTCTTATTTGTTATAGGTCATGGTTTTGATGACACACAATAATATGCTGGTTACTTGCTTGTTCAGATTTTCAAAAACATATAGGATTATAAATATAATAGATAGGTATTTAGAAACATAAAAATAGCAGCAAAGATCTAATGATCCAGAAGAAGATTCACAAAAAATACAAAATTAAAAAGAATCTTCAATTCTTCAGTCACAAAAACTGATTTAAGGGTTATCCACAGTACTAAGAATGATAGAAAAAGTCAATGTATCATACGAGTACAAATTGCATACAAACAACGATATTTGATATCCCGAGAATGAAGAACCGAAGATACCCTTCAACCCGACCTTCATGACTTGGGATTCGAAACAAGACCTCTTTGTAATAAAAAAAAGGTTTTATAAGAGTTATGGAATAATCTATGAAGTGTGGATAGGTCTGATGTAGGTGTAGAAGCTTCGGATGAATGAATAAGTGTTAGGTTTGAGAAAGTACTTTCTTTATTGCTTGAATTGTGATATGGAGCTTTGGATATTGAATATAACAAGGTCGTAAAGAGATTGTTTTATGAGGTTATTGAAACAGATAAACCAGAATCAGATGATAATGGTAGAACATTAGGAATTGACGAATCATAATTTATTTCTGTTAATGACAACAGGTCTGGCAAGCCTGTTGATAACAAACTATTTACCAATGGCCTGTTACATGTAGAAGAAGAACCATAGACGGGTGTGGGTGATACAAAATCAGAAAAGAACTTTGAGCATTCGGAACAACACTGAAAAGTAATGTTGGCACAGCCAAGTCTTAGATCTCTTATTTCAATTATGGAAATGATGACGACATCAACAAAATCACACAAACATTATTCCAAGCTTCAAAAGTTGAACTCTTCAGGGACAAAGAAAATTTTCTATACAATGTAAAATAGGTAGAGTAACCCTTAAGGAAACAACAGCCTTTGGTGTTGCCCGTAGCTCGACATAGAATATGTTAATGTTTCAAGCGACAGGTGGCGTTGACTCTGACGGTTCTCAGAGCGACATACATTCAGAATTTATATGTATTTTAGCACCAGGCATTTCTTAAGGCGTTTTCTCTCCGTCGTTTGTAATTGGTTATATATTTTAATGGGGTATTTACGTAGGTGGATTCTGAAAAGGCCGAATCTAAGTCATTTCTGGAAAAATGTTTTTCGTTATGACTCGTAATTTCTGGAAATATGTACATTATAGTCCTGTAAGATCGTGTCTATTGCTTGCTCTTTAAAAATCTTGTGGACACCTATAAAGACATTCAGATGTTTGATTCTGCAGAATTTGTAATATATCCTAAATCATTTCTCTAAATTGGTTTACACGTCACATCACGTTTTGTTGCATAATCTAAAACGTCTTTTTTATCTTTCACTGACGGCCAATATAACTTATATTTATCTTGTTTATCAATGTTACTCTAACTCAAACAGAAACTCAATTCATTTAGTTCTATTACACCGTTTATAACCACTTCTGCACAGGGAGGGGCCCGCAAGGGCCGATGTCTGCCAGAGCTGCGGGACTGTTCGAAAGAGATACCGCGGCCCTGGAACACAAAGCGCAAGGAAGGAACATGGACGGGTTTTAGTCAGTACAAGTCTGACAATCCTTTCCGGTCTGCCCAGCGGGACAAGTCATTTGATGATTTCCCATCCGACAAAAAAAAAGGAGTCGGTCAGTTAATCAAGAAGTTAAATCAAGTCCCCCGTTCTAAAACGTAGAACCGGGACGGGGATGAGAAAGACTGGGCAAGAAGTTCTTCGGAGACTCCTGTAAATCAAGTTAGGTAAATAAGTTCTAGGTACCGTTCAGCATCTAAGCGTCAATTTCATCGCATATACGCAAACTCAAGCTAACGGTTTTGTTATTCTTGTCTCCTAAAGAACCCCACATCAGAACTTTACCTCAACAATCTACCCTCCATTAACCACCAACCAACAAACTTTGCTCCTGTAAGCGATCCTAATCTATCGACCTTAGACATCGCCCATCAGCTAATAGACCTATAATAGGAGATGATCACTTATTCACGATCTGATAAACGTGGACTAGGGAACAATTAATGTGATAACGGAGCACTTGCCCCGATTACATCAATTAGTACGTACACAGGTATATTGTTTGTTAGAACTAGTTTTGATTAGGGTCACGGTACCGATACGGTTTCGGGACTGGACGCATGCGTAGTTTCTATGGAAGGAGCTGTATAATATTGGCAAAGAGATTATCCGTAGACGTTGTCAAATGGTTTAGTAATGCAAGGAGAGGTCATGAAGCAAATAAATGTGTGTTTTTCGTAACTGCTGGTAAGCAAGTAAGTAAGCAACACAAAAGAATCTGGCAAGGTAATATGGTAATCGTAATTAATGACCTTTCGAAGAAGCGTATAATGTTGAAATTACAATGAAATTGTTTTCATTAGCTATCAATTACAGAAATATAAAAATCTTATTCCAAAAATATAAACAGGTAAGAAACTTATCTTGGAAATACAAAATTGAACATTGGAAGGCTCTACAATAAGTTTCCCATTTTATTCAATAATAATACTTAGTAGCTTTTGTCTCAAAATAGCTTAAAATGTAATACAATTTCAGAAAACTCAATTTGGAACATTTCTTGGAGCGAGTCCATAATTGGAGGACTCCGGACAAGGCCAAAACCTGACCGCAGTCAGTTTTCTATTCCGTATTTATTCAAATTATTATTTATTCTATCTTGAAATCGGTTTTCTTATGCAAGGCTAACAAATCGCTGGGCCGTTTCTATATTAATGAAGGGTGCTGGTTAGAACCACCGCTGATGAGATATTAAAGATAGCAAGCTCTTTTAATAGCAGATTTTTGTAAAACATTTCAAAATAGATCTACGGCGGAAGATGCTTGATTAAGATGAAAAGGCCAAAGAAAGTGTCCAAACCACCTTCATATTAACCTTAACATGAAAAATAACTGGACTGCCTCGTTGGTCTAGGGGTCCCAAGCGCGACTGCTGAGCATGAGGTCCTGGGTTCGATTCCCGGGTCGGGCAAAGAAAATACTATTGTGTTTTTCCATCAGGAATTTCTCAATAGCAGCTACGGAGTCTGGATTTGTGCCCGGTAGATGGCAATAGGCACGCCCCCTATTACATGGGACTTAAAAACATAACCTGCGACATGTGGATGTACTATTAGGTACACTTCTGCCTAACCCTTCGGGGATTACAGGCGCGATGATTTGTTATGAAAAATAGTCACCTTGTATATTGACCTTGATACTAATTACTTATCATAAAATCACGTCTGTAAAGTCTGAAGGGTTAGGCAGAGGTCTACATAGTAGTTCACCCACATTTCGGCAGTGTATACTAATTAAACATTATTATAATGTTGAATTCGATATATTCTAATGTTATTACTAAATTAATACATCAAAATATAAGGCATCCACAAAAAAAAAACATATTGAAGTGAATCATAAATCAAACGTTTCTACCGACAAAAGTGCTCGTTTTGCATTTAAAAAAACTAATATTTTGTCTGTTACTGGCGTTTTTATTCATGTGCACGCATGAATATTTTTGATTGCTATTACTGCGTTGAAAATATTTTTACTAAAACGCTATGAAATGTAAATAAAAAAGATTGATGCCTGAAGCAAAACATGTTTACGTTGCACATAAAAAATATATTTTTAAATTAAATTGACGTGAAATGCCACATTACACGTAATTTTGTAAATTGATGAGCTTGTAGCAAAAAAATACTGAATGAATATTAAACGCATTAAGTCCGAATTTGTATGTACATTTTTACTTGTGGATAAAATTTTAATAAATCGTCATCATCTAGCCTTGCCCTTGCCCCCTTTTAACTTGGGGTCAATGCAACTTCTTCAATTCTTCCCTATCAAACGTCATGTTTTAATAAATAAAACTATTTTTTTTTTTGTGACTTTTTTGGAAAAACCATAAAGTGTGTAAAAAGACTCTTAACGAAGCCGAAAGGCACTTGTTCTCCCCGTCATTTCGATCATTGTTTTGTTCTAGACCATACATGGGAACCTTCTAGTTACGGAGATAATGGAGGTCAAAGTTCCAACTTTTTCACGTTTTTTTTTTAAATACATGTTTTTAATGTAAGATTTTTACTTTAAAAACCTCCTGGACCCCCTTACTATTCAATCCATCCATCAGCACAATGTTTTGAGTGTGTTACATTGAGTCCTACTGTAAAACGTGATTTTTCAGCCAAAAAAAAAATCGTTTCCCAGCACTAATTTTTGCGTAAAGTTACTTACTTATATACATAATGCTTGGTTGACGGCTTCGTAAAGAGTCTGTTTACACCCTGTATTTTTGTTGGGCAATGGTGGTCCAGTAGTTACAGAAGTTAACTTTACGTGCCGTGGGTTATGCTTTGAGTAGGTTGTTTCGTCACTATGCGGTTATAACTGTGAAGAAATATATTTAAAGAAAATCAGAATATTCTATTGCAAAAATTCGATGACACGTGACATCCACCAACTTTCAGTGGACCCTTGTGGTGGATTTTGGTGTCCCAGCAATTGGGAAGGTACAAGCTGATTTATGCTAAAAACAATGTATACCTACCAAGGTCATCATCATCAGCCTATAATGTTCCCACAGCTGGGACACAGGCCTCCTCTCTATGAGAGGAAATGGGCTATAATCCACCACGCGGGCCCAGTGCGGATTGGTAGATGTCACATATCTTCGAATTTTTGGTTCTAGGACATGCCGGTTTCCTCACGATGTTTTCCTTCACCGTTTAAGAGAGCAGTGGTGATGAAATAAATTACACAAAGTAATGCGCCTGCCTGGGTTCGAACCCACGACTTACTGTTCGTAAGTCGAGGTCGCTACCACTGGGCCACCGCTGCTCTCCAAGGTAAATCTATGTTATGACTAATAAATGACTAAGTTATCTTTTCACATAAACATGCTTTTAATATAAACATTTCATATTCAGTATTTTGGGTTTCAATAAATATCAGCCCGATAATTCAACCTTAATAAATATCGTAAAATACCAACTTAAACTTTTGCTATTATACGTTTTCAGCGTTTTTTACACAAACCTCATTTAGATACCTTTATTGATAATAAATAAACTGTAATTGCTGAAAATAACGCTCCTTTTTTGTTTTAATTGCCGAACCAATAGCTGTATCAAATTTGGCTAATAATTTACAGGCGTTATCTATGAGGCTAATTGGAATATTAGGCTGGAATCGTGTTTAGTTTATTATGAATAGAATTCATTTTTACTTTTGTTTATGGTAAATTACTATTTTAATGAAAGGTTATTAGTTTTTATTTTTCGTGGTTATGTTTAGTTATCGATTGTTTTAGTGAATATTATTGTTGTAGATTTATTTATGAGTAATATGAGTCGTGAGTTATTGTTGTTTGTTTTGTGTTTGTGTGTTTATTGTGAGTGTGTTGTTGTAACCTGAGGTTTTGGTTTGTGACAGTTTCACTTTATGATTAAAATCGTTTTCTTTTTGTTTTTTTTTTTTTGTGTATGACCAGTGCATTCTGCTAGTCCTAATCGCGTCAGAAACAACACCCTGCGCTCTACAACTCAGGTTGCACCAACTCAGGTTGGGTGGTTGATGTTTGGGATAAAACTGCCAGGCTAAAGTAGGCTGGTCACGTAGCTTGAATGCACCCGGAGAGGTCAGCATGGATCGTCACTCACTGGACACCTGGCGAAGGAAATCGGAGCCGAAGTAGACCGTGGCGAAGGTGGTGATGATCTGATCTTGTTTTCGGGGCCACCCTGACAGGTTTGGAAGGAGAAAGCGGAAGCTTTTGCCCAGAAGATAGTCATATTAGAAACTAGCAAAAAAAAATGTCCAGTCAAACCGAGCGGACCGGATTGCACGCACTAACCGGACTGTGACAGATAATATACCGAAATTCCTGTCAAAATAAGCTGTTCACAGCCAATCTGCAAACCGATCCGCTTGATTTGAGTGCATATAAATAAGAATAAATTAATAATGGTGGTGGATGTGATTAAAAAAAAATCATGTTGGAACATTGTGCAATGTTCTGAATCCTACCAATCAAAGTCCATGTCAACGGAATGCAAAAATTGTTGCTCATCTCGAGCTATCAGATTTCGTGTACAGAGTTTATTGACAAAACATTTCCTATGAGTTAAACTATCTACTCCATTTCAATACATTTATGAAACAATAGTGGCATTAATACAATACAACCAAATACCTAGCTCGGCCGTTTACTCAATTACCTATAATATATATTGTGTGCACCTATATCCTTTGAAGGCAAAATTCCGGCAACTATGGTCAACTTCCTCCTTATGAAATGAATAGTCCTCGATATCATGCAACCCGAGTATCTATCCTATTCAGCCGTATCGATCTTTGAGGTTTCATATTTTGTAGGCCAGTATTGGTTACATGCTCTTCTAGGAATTTTGCATAAGATTTAGTAGTTTTGTTCCACTAGTAGGTAGGTAGTGAAATAATGTTTTGGATTTTCTAATTGAAAAAAGCTATTATGTGAAATATTAGATCATTATTTGAGAATATTCCAAAGCGACCTCGTTGGTCTAGTGGTCGCAAGCGTGACTGCTGAGCATGAGGTCCTGGATTTGAATCCAAGGTCGGGCAAAGTGTTATTGGGTTTTTCCTTCACGAATTTTTCAGTAGCAGCCACGGAGTTTGGATTTGTGCCAGGTTGATGGCAATAGTCTCGCCCCCTATTACATGGGACTTAAACATAACTGGCGAAATGTGGTTACACCTTTACTTAACCCTTCGGGGATTAGAGGCATGATGTTATGTTATGTTATACTAAAGCGAAGTCAGAAGCCCATGGGCGGCTTAAACTTTGACACCGGCTAGGCACTAATCAAATGATAAAGAAAGAATGTGAAATAATTAGATACTTAGAATATTCATAATATGACGTCATGCCTATTCTTCTCCGAAGGGCTAGTAAAGGTTATTTTTAAGTTACATATACTAAGAAGCGAGCCTCTTTCAAATTTATGACTACTAGAAATAAACCATTTGTGAAATTACCTACTGTAAGTGTCAAATAAATGTTCGGTTAATGGTATTTAATAAATATTTAAAAAGTTTTTAAAAATATTTAAAATTGTTTTAATAATTTTTAAAATATTTAAAAAAATATTTAAAACGTAAATTGTAAGAGAGCAAACGAATAAAGGTAGAATAATAACATAAGCAGGTTATAATATAAACTGAATAAAATTTCCCACAGCAACTCATCGTTCAGGTACTCAACGAGTTAAAATAAATCGATTGCTTCCAGACAAACAAAAACAGTATCTACACGTTTTTCTTCCATTCCAGAGAGCACGAAAATTAAAATTCCACTCAACTTTTATTAAAACCACTGATCAAAGCGAATTCACATTTACAATACGATGGAAATTGTAATGTATATCGTGGTCAGAAATAAAATAATCCCAAAACGTTTTAGAGTATTCAATAACTTTTTCAATTATTATCAAAACACCGTCTAACTTTTACAATGGCATGCGTATAAACGTTTCGTGCTTAAAATACGGTTTCGAAATCAGTTTTTGTTTTGCAAATACCGCTTTGGGTCACAAAGGAGCACAAATTTTGAGAATAATGAAGTGTTTAGGGCTAGCGCGATTGTTGATGCCCTTTCGACTTTTGTTATTTGATGTTTGACGACAATTTCTGTGATAATCGCCTTTGTGAATCTGAGCGATGTTTTATTCGGTGGGTGAGTTTATAAGCAGATCAAAATTATGGCGGTTATTATTGAAGTTTAATCCGATGTCAATAGGTTTTTGCATGTTTTCTTGATGCTAAGTAAATTTTGTTTCAGCACAATATAAAAGTGATAGTCTGTGGCGTGACCGTCAGTGGTGTGACCGTCAGACTGCCAAGTCATAGGTCTCAAATTCGGACCCAAGATACGCCCCTCTGAATTTTCGGATTCATTTATTAATTTAAACTTCATGTACAAGAGTGGTACATAGGCGGACTTAATGCCACAAGGCTTTCTCTACCAGTCAACCTTTGGGTCAAATAGGACAGCATTGTGGTTGAGTACAAAAACAATAAAGAAGGAAATTACCATTTTGCAAACTTGTAGTGATACACATAAACGGGTACATACTAATACATATATATAAAGATATAATAAACTAATATATATTATAATACATACAAAATAATAAAAACATACAATTCATTTGCGTATTGTATAATCGTCACTTGCTTCGGTGAAGGAAAACAGCCTGAGAGATATTTCTTGACGGCATGTAAAGACAAGCCAGAGACCCATGAATGGCATAAAAACTCTGACATCAAGTTAGGCACTAACCAAACGATAAAGAAAGAAAAGGTCAGTATAAAGCTCTTAAGGCAGCTGCATTTAAATCTTTTGGGTTTAAGTTCTCTAAAAGTGATGGTGAAAATAATTTCAAATCCATTGCGCGGTTAAGAGGAACTAAGCGGTCTTGCAGGCACGAAATATGAGGTTAATTCATACTATGATTGTATGAATACATATAGATAATAATATCACTTTTCTTTACTGCCTTATTTTTTTTTTTTTTCGGATTTGAATTCGTCAAATGTCTTCTCCCGCTCTCCGTCGGAGCGGAAGGGAGTGTCAGAGTTGTACTGACTAAAAACACATTCAATTTCCTTCCATTGCCATTTGTGTTCCAGGGCCGTGGTATCTTTTTCGAACAGTCCCGCAGCCCTGGTTTCTTTACTGCCTTACAACGAAAATTATACAGCAACAGTCAGTACCAATCGTTGGATCAAAACATAACAGTCTATTTTTATAATTGTTTCAAATCGTTCTCCAAATTTTAAACTCAGAACACTTCATAAAATGAACTAAGTATTTTCTCCAAATTCGAAACGACAAAAAGTCGCAAGGATAGGTACATCATTAGTGTCCGACCCTCACACCGAAGCGAACTTTCGTATTACAGTTATTCGCTTCGAATTTCGCCCGATCTGTTCTCCCCAAGTTATATAAACTTTGATGGAAAAGGTGCTGTAATAAAAAAATCATAAAACCCTTTCTGCTAACTCGGTAGATTACGGTTCGCAGTACTAAAGTTGGTTTTGTGGAAATAAGAGAACAGTAATCAGTTTATGGATAAGAAAATACTCAGTATTTCATTCATCATTTTTATTTTTATCTCGATCCAGTTGTGTTTTTGAAAAGTCATAAAGTTGATCGTCATTTGGTTTTACCTCCGGTGGTTGTGAATAGAATACCAAGTGTGCACTGCGGTGGAAAGCCGCGAATTATAGGTAGTAAATTGAATAGATGTTGGAAAAACAAAGAAACAAAAGTTTTAATCTTCTTCTCTATCGTGTGGTTAGTGCCTAACCTGGTGTCAGAGTTTTTATGCTAACCATGGGCATCTGACTTGGTTTTATATGTCGTCGAGAAATATCTCTCAAGCATGCTGGTTTCCTCACGATGTTTTCCTTAACCGAACCTAGTGAAAATCATACAATACGCACATGAATCCGAAAAATCACAGTTGTGTGTCTTGGGTTCGAACTTGAGACCTATGACTTGGCAGTCCAACGGTCACATCACTAGGCTATCACTTGCACTGCGAAGGAAAGTCTCAAATATAGGCAGTGAATAGAATAGATGTTGGAAAAAAAGGAAACAAACGTTTTAATATATGTTATTTATTTCATCAACACTGCTCTCGAACCGTTGAAAGACCGCATCGTGAGGGAAACCGGAATGTCGTTTTAACAAAAATCGAAGATATGGGGCTTCCACCGATAGGCACCGGGTTCTCGTGATGGTTTACGGTCTACTCTTCCTCTCTTAGTTAGGAAAGCTGTGGGCCAACAGTGGGTGCGATGGAAACCGTCAAATTTTATGGCACGCAATAAAATAAAAAGTTACTTTTGAAGAAAACCCAATTAAAAATGTAATTACGTGTAGGTATGGAGTTCACAGCGGGCGGCTAACTGCTAACGTTAAACACGTGCCACATGATTTGTGAAAGTAATATTCATAAATACAAGTTTTTGCGCCAAATACATCAAGCAACTACCATTTATTGCTAAAGTTATTTCGTTTTCGCTTTCTTTCATACATCCTATACTTATAAAACCCAAATATAACATATTCAATTAAAAAAAAAACCATACACAAACAAGCCTAAAGACATCAAAACTCCTCAAAGAACACAACGGTCTAAAGACAATCCAACAAAGATTAACGAATTAGTCACTGAACCAACAATAGAGGGCGCCACGTTAACATTGCCAATGAAAGTTATTACGTCTACCATTCAGGCTACCAATTTATTATACGTACAGAAAGCACTCTGAACTATTGTTTCGAGTCGCGGGAACCGAGTCAGGCAGCACAATGCTTGAATTTCTGTAGGTACAGTTACGAACGCTAATAATGTTTACAATTTGCAACATTCAAAAGGGATTTTCTCTAAGAACAATCGTACTAATATTATAAAGAGGTATTTGTTTGTAGGGGCTAATATCCGGCACTAATGATCCAATTCTAAAAATTATTCTACTGACAGAAAGCTACATTATTCGTGGGTGCTTATAATGCCCATAAATTATATTTCCACATGGATATTAGTCGAGTTATCAATTTTTGAGGACGAAGTCGCGGGCAAATTGTTTGATACAAGAACTGTTTCATTATATGCATTCCAAAACCTATAATGGTCGCAGAATGCTCAGAAAAAAAAAGATAAAAAAAATTGTCACATGCCACAAGACTAAATCTAGTATCCCATTTTGCAACGCGTTTTCCATAGTTGTATTGACAAGGAAACGAACTTTTCTTTGTTTTCAATCATTTTTCTCAGAGGCAATATTGGAATGTTGGTGGGTAGTACATCATTGAGCGACGTCAATATTTGTTTCTTGGAATCAATTAGGATTGATTGCCTTGATTTTATAGAGTTCGTTGTAATTTACGTGGAACTAGGGTATTTATTTAAGGGACTTAAGTGTACTCGTCTGTGTGTAATATAGTACTTTTTGTACCTTTTTTACTTAGGCAGGTATTTATGCTTTTAATAATTTTTATAACAATAAGTGATTTGATTGATTGATTGCACCTAAACTAAAACAAACAACCCCTAAATCTTTTCCATTAATACTTACGTTACTGTTAGATTGCGCCATCCCACAGCTAGGAAAGGCCTCTACCATGACTACCAGATCTTTCGATTCAGGGTCAATATGGACCACTGGTCGTTGGTTCTGTCCAGCTCATCCCGCCATCTTCTGCGAGGTCTACCGCGTCGCTTTCTGGCTGTTTCAAGGCTCCATCGTGAAGCTACAATACTTTCTACTATTTTAAATATTGAATGCTAAAACTAAATCAATTACCAACTTTTTCAATCAAATCGATCGTCTCCAAAGGTCCTCGAACTCTTTCCAGTTAAATATAAAAAAAAACCAACAGGTAGGTACGTATCCTTATCCTTTCTTCCTTACATTTATTTATAATATAATTATTAATATAATAAATGCGAAAGTAAGTCTGTTTGTTACCTTTTCACGCCTAAATCACTGAACCGATCATCCTGAAATGTTGCATATACGTTGACAGGTGTACAGAAACGGACATAGGGTACCTTTCATCCTGAAAGAAAGTACTGTTCCTGAGCAAAACAACAATTACGTTCTTATGCTCATAGATGGCGCCACGTGTCTTTCGAATCATGATTGAATTACTAGCAGAGTACAACCCGAATTGATTGCCAAATTCTAAATTAAAGCGAGCGAAGCCGCTGGCAAAAGCTAGTAATCCTATATAACATTGTGTTTCCTCCAGGTAAAATATAATAATACATACACACACAATTACGTTTTGTATTCAAAACGAGGCCACGCATGAAACCTTATGGGTACATTCATGTGGTAGCGAACGCCGTAGGCTACAATTTCGAACCACACCGGAACAATCCACTAGCCTACTTTGATTTCATAGTTTGCCTCCCTGATAAGATCTTTTGTTTTGATTCTCCGTAGCTCGGGGTTGTTTTAATAAATGTTTTGTTTTTTTTTTGTTACCTACATAAAAATTGTGCTTCATATACAGAGGCTCTAGCACGAGCGCACTGTTTATACGAAACGTGTGTATGTGTGTGTGTTTTACATTTAACAAACAATATTTTTTATTTCATACTTTTACTCTCGATACAGTAGTCAACGTTTTAAAGTGTGACAACCAGTCTTACCAAGGGGTATCGTATTACCCAGTTCTAACTGGGCTGTGGAGGTCAGATAGGCAGTCGTTCCATGTAAAATACTGGTATTCAGCTGCATCCAGTTAGACTGGAGGCCGACCTCAACATAGTTGGAAAAAGGCTAAGCAAATTATGATGATGGTGACAGCAGTCAACGTTTTATATTTAAAATTGTACAATTTATATTATTATGTTTTGTTGATATCAAAACATAATAATATAAATTGTACAAAACACGACCAAACAATGGCAATAAATAATTTGAATACCAGTAATGGGTTCCAATGTTTCCAGAGAGCTTATTTTCACGTAGCGATCTTTAAATGCGATTCTATTCGAAATGTATGTGAATGAAAAGGAATGGAGCTTTGTTATATTAACAATAAAGATTACATTATTAATTTGATGTAGGTAATATTTTTGAAGTTATACTTCTTTTGGCGCGTTAAGGAAAAATTATAAGAGTAAATTTTTACAATGCGCGCGCACACCGTCACGAAAAAACCGACACCCTGAAGTTAGCTAGTCAACATACACCCTGAAGTTAGCTAGTCAACATTTAAGTTGTATAAGCCTAAGAAGTTTAACTTCTTACGTGTGTAATAAGTACACACACACTTTTTTTGAAGCACTTAGAGTTTCATTGATGTGTTTCTATTAATTTGATATTATGACTTAGATTAAATTTGGAGTTACAAGAGGTGTTTGGATAATAATAACTCGTCATCTGCCTAACCTTATTTCAAATTTATTGGGGTCGGCTTCCAGTTTTGTTGGATGCAACTGAACACCAGTATTTTACATGGAGCTATTGCCTATCTGACCTCCACAAAACAGTTAGTATGAGTCATTTCTTTTGCATGTGTGATGGATGTGATTTATAGAAGTTTATGGGCTCCTCCAGAGAAGACATAAAATCGTGTAACTATAATAATAATAATTATGTTGCTTCTACCATAACAACACCAAAGTACACATAACGAGAAACCTATTCTCGCATCGCCCGTGTGAGGTGTTAGGTGGGAAACCACTGACCCCAAAGTATTAAGGCGCGTTTTTCATTATATAAGACCTCTGAATTTCATGATTTCGTTCCCTAAAACCAAATGGTAAATTGGGATATCCGCAAGGGGATTTCAACCCATCTGAGAGTTGCATAATTGGATACGACCACAAGTTAGTAAAGACTAAAATAATATGTATCTATAACGTGTCTACTGCTGGGAAACAAGCTTCCTTTCTGCGAGAAGTGGTGGGCCATAACCTACCACGCGGGCTCAGCGGGGGTTGGTAGATGGCACAATATGTCTTTGCATTCAACACACGACCTAACAATAAATAAATAACATGACATATAGTAAAAAAAACATATTTTTTTTTTTTTTTTTTTTTTAATATAGATATATGTAGATACATATTTCGTTGAATCGTTCTTTTCAGCAAAACCTTAAAATTGATACCCATATCATGGGGATGCATAAAAATAACTAGTCCGCCATCTTTGGGAGTCTGCAATATTGGATTTGGAATGACGTCACTAAACTAACCACGCATTGTCATTCAGACTAAACGTGTATGCAAAATTTCAGCTCAATCGGTTTGGAATAACTGTTCTAAAATTAAGTTGCAAGGTTTGACCTAAACAAACCAACAAGCAAGTTAAATCATCATCTGCCTAGCCTTTTCCCAACTATGTTAACCGGCTTCCAGTCTAACCGAATGCAGCTGAATACCAGTATTTTACATGGAGCGACTGCCTTCTGACCTCCAAAACCCAGTTAGTACTGGGTAATACGATACCCATTAGTTAGACTGTCAAAGATTTTCCAATGACAGCCTGGACCAACGGCGCTTTCCGAGGCACGGGGGAAACTCGGTATGTAATGGGTGGTCACCCATCCGCAGACCAACCTAGGCAAGCACGGCTTAATCTAAAGATTAACCCGAGCGGCTGTTATTATTTAACCACGAGCTCCTCCAACATTGCAAGTTAAATAAAAGTTTGTAAAAATACACGTTAACTTGAGAACCTCCGCCTTTTAGTCGTCGGTTAACAATTCTAACAATAAAACTACAGGCTCATGATAATTACGAGTTAAATTACTGTTTTGGCTTGAAATTGTTGCTTCAAAAACTTCATTTTGTACTAATATATCGAGTTTTTTTCTAGACACGCGAAGTGGTGATCAGTGTTTTGAAATAGTTTCAGAATTGATACCTTTGGTCTTACAGAGAGGGAAATTATTGGTATGAGAGTAATTTAAAAAATTAAACGGTCATAATATAAAATGTGTTTGGTTCATGTGAGGATATAAAACTGAACTGTACTGTATGGTGTCGGACGTAAAGAATAGCACCCGTGGGTTCGTAAGAAGCGACTAAGGGACCAGAAAATGGGCAACAGCGTTCTCTGTGCCTTTGTAACAACCATACTGCGATCGCCAACCCGCCTGCCAAGCGTGGCGATTATGGCTAAAACCTTTGGGGGAGGCCTATATCCAGCAGTAGACGTCTTTTGGCTGAAATGGTGATGATGATAAAACTAAAAACGTAAAGTGTTTTGCGAAATAACTACGGGTACTGGTAGTAAACTAAAATAAATACTATTTTTTTTGTGAATATATTTATATTTTTGTGGGATAAGGGCAAGAATAATGATCTTTACGATATCTTTATTTAAGCACACAGAAGTCGCATTCCCATGCAGTTAAATCTTTTTATCATAACATAGCGCCTGTAATCCCCGTAGGGTTAGGCAGAGGTGTACCTAATGGTGCCTACACCCACATTTCGCCAGTTATGTTAAAGTTTCATGTAATAGGGGGCGAGCCTATTGCCATCAACCGAGCACAAATCCAGACTCCGTGGCTGCTATTGAGAAATTTCTGATGGAAAAACCCAATAGCACTTTGCCCGACCTGGGAATCGAACCCAGGACCTCATGCTCAGTAGTCGCGATTGCGACCACTCGACCAACGAGGCAGTCCAAACCTTAAACCTTAAAACAAACCTTGAAATTACCTTATATAATATTATTTATATATAGTATAATAAATGCGAAAGTAAGTTAGTTTAATTGTTTGTTACCTTTTCACGCCTCAGCCACTGAACCATCACCATCCTGAAATTTTGCATAAACGTTGTCCGTAGTACAGAAACGGATATCGGGTTAACTTTTATCCCGAAAAAAAGTACTTTTCCCGAGGAAAACTACAATAACGTTCTTATGATAATAGATGGCGCCATGTGTCTTTCGAATCATGATTGAATTATATTATTACAAACCGAGTACCTACCACCCGAATTGATTGTTAAATTCTAAATTAACGCGAGCGAAGCGGCGGGCAAAATTTAGTAAATAATACTTTCATACCCAGATTACTTAATTTTATATTAACTCTCAAGAAAATGTAACTATTGATAACTTAGATACTGAACCCTCTAGTTATTCGATACCAACCCATGATTACACCACCATACTATAGAATTGATGACACGAGGTCGTTCACTAATAATGGATTGTATTACCTAGAAACCTTTCATTCAGATATTGATTTAGGACTTAAACATTGTAGACACACAGCTTTATTTTATTTGGGTCTGTGCGTTGCAATAGTGGCTAAGATTCGGTTCTTTAGCCAGAGAATTACCTACATTTCCTATTATTTTCAATTTTGATGAAAGATCCTAATTGTCAAATTTCATCTGTGTGGTGCCAACAGTCTAGGAGTAAAATGGATGTGATATATGCATGGATAGACAGACAGAGAAAATCCATAAGGGTTCCGTTTTAGCCGTTTGGCTACGGAACATACTTGTATCATATTTTTTTTTGTGGTTAAGATGAACTAATTTTAATTTACACAGAGAAATACGAAAAACGACTTAATTTTTTTACTGTTCACAGAATCAAATGTCACTTAATCAAATTTCGTTAATAGTAAGAACTATCAGAACGTCAAATATTACATGAGACCGTCTCCCAAAACGCCCGCTCTTCGCTTTTCTTATTGAACAAAGAATAGTAACCATGTAAAATAACTGCCATTCACACGCCATAAAATAAAAGCTGAACTAAAAAAAAAATGAGCTTTTTATGAAGTTATGAAATAAGTGAAGTTCTCAACAAAAGTAAAACGAATTTTCATAATATTTATGAAAATATTAACTTGCAACGAAACCAAACAGATTATATTATCAAGATATTTATTATTCCCTAGTTTATTTACGTATAATTTGTTGTATGTTTATTATTTTATGTTAGTTTTTTGTACACATATCTATTTTACATATTTAAGTACCTATTCACCACTAAATTTGACACAAAATATAAAACTGTTTTACAACCGTAACCAATATAATCCAGGTCCAGTTGAAAACCAGCGTAGGACACTAGTTGACCGCTTTTGCTAAACTGGGCGTATTTGGCGCAGCCGTGAGGCACACAGTGTTAAGTTTTAAGGTAATATTTTTTTTTTTCCTTAAGTTTTAAGGTAATTTTATTTATTTTTTTCCTTTTTTAACCGACTTTCTTCAAAAAGGAGGAGGTTCTCAATTCGGTTGTATGTTTTTTTTTGTGTTTGTTACCTCATATCTCCGTCGTTTCTTAACCGATTTCAAAAATTCTTCTTTTATGTGAAAGGATATACTTCCCGATTGGTCCCATAGAAATTTCATCAAAATCGGTTCAGTAATTTGCTATGTTTTCACGTTAATTGCTATATCACGCGACGACGCGCCTGAAGTTTTACGTGTTTAATTTGACCCACTTCCAGATTTCCTATTGAATTAAAAATTTGCACACTTATGTATATCGCATGATAGTACAATATATCGATGACATGGAGCTCCATGAACAGCTGATCTGATGATGGAGCTGGACGGCGGCCTTAGGAACTCCGTTATGAAACGACATAACCCCATCAAGTTTGGGCTCGTGTGATTTGTCTTGACGAGTACTTTGTCTCTAGACAATATCCAGGGTCTGATGATGAACCTGGAAGGTTGCCATAGGATCTCCATGATAAAACGACGTAACCGCATCAAGTTTGGACTCGTTTGATTCGTCTAAATGAGTAGTTTGTCTTTAGATGGTATCCAGGGTCTGATGATGAACCTGGAAGGTGGCCATAGGATCTGCGTGATAAAACGACATAAACGCATCGAGTTAGGGCTCGTTTGATTCGTCTAAATAAGTTGTTTGTCTTTAGAT
This sequence comes from Lycophotia porphyrea, assembly GCA_950005105.1. NCBI lineage: Eukaryota > Metazoa > Arthropoda > Insecta > Lepidoptera > Noctuidae > Lycophotia > Lycophotia porphyrea. The sequence goes on along the minus strand of OX465395.1, from coordinate 15,473,746 downwards.
AGTATCCAGGGTCTGATGATGGAGCTTGAAGGTGGCCTTAAGAACTCCGCTATAAAACGACAACCCCATCGAGTTTGGACTCGTTTGATTCGTCTTGACGAGTACTTCCTTAAAGTTCTGGTTACAATATAAAAATTAATTCACGATTAGAATTTGTGTGGTATGCTAAAAAGTCTATAACTAAAAAGGGTAAAATAAAAAACTTTCTGCGAAAAAAAACCGACTTCCAAAAAAATCACAAAAAAAAACTTAAATAACTTTTTTTAAATTACTTTCGGAAGTCGGTGACAAAAATGACAATGAAACAAACAAAGTCACTGTGCACTTGTGGCATGTGCCAAATGAATGAATGAATGAATGTTGTATTTTCTTTCCTTCTCTTTCTTTCAACGGCGCTCCAAAATTAAAATTTAATATCTATTAGGCTTAGAGATATTTTTTAAACCTCAAACAAAACTATTACATTCTACGAGTTTTACTGTCCCTCGCGCATTGTTTTGTGTTACCAGGGGACCATGAACGCTAGGGTGAAAATTCTCCCGTTGAAATACTGAACTCGCGGGAAAAACATGCTAGATGTGAAAAATGCAGTCTCGTTTGCAGTTGAAAACTCCATGTCGCCCCTGTTTTTGATCAATGGCCGTCCTTATTTTAATTTTTGCAGTTTAAAATTGGATGCCCGAAATTTTCCTGGCTGACGAAGGTAACATTTTACCACAATGTGATTACTTTTACCAGTAAAGAGATTTGGAGTAATTTTAATTTGCTGTAACTCTTAATCAATATCCAATTCATCATTCATCATCATCATCATTCTTCTGCCAGTATCTCAATGTCTTTGAGGACGGCGCAGCATGTCTTCTTCTTCCATACTTCCGTACAACTTTAAAGTAAGGTCATCAGAGAGGAACCGATGACCAAGTTAAATAGTTTTCGATTATCTCTTTCGACCACGTCCAACAATGATCTGCTAAAGGCTGGTGTTGATGATATAGTCCACTAGACCGTTTTTGGTAATGGCGGCTCAGCGATGACAGCGGTCATCGATCTAAGATTCGAGCGAGAAGTATTTGCGTATAAAGGTGTACTATCTGTTCCCTCACGTTCATATTCAACAACTGATCATGTCCTACTCTGAATATCTTACAAGCGGTCCTACCCTTTTTTGTTTTTTTTTCGGATTGGAAATCATCAAATGACTTTTCTTGGGAGTGTCAGACTTGTACCGACTAAAACCCATCCATGTTCCTTCCTTGCCCTTTGTGTTCCAGGGCCACGGTATCTCTTTCAAACAGTCCCCCAGCAGCGGTCCTACTCTTACGACGTAACACACAAACGGGGTTTCATAAAAGTCTGCACAAGAATTAAATACCATCATTTTTAAATTCCTCCTTCAAAATCCACTCCGCTAGCCAGTAAGAAGCCAATATTTAAAGATAAAAGACTAAGAATCTGCATAGTAAACACGCCCGGAGATAAAGCAAGCTACTCTTCGCTTAACTCCAAAGTAAAACCACACAGACTAAAAGCAGTACTTTCAAATTCACGTCTTATAAACTAGTTTGCCCTAAAACATCTAGCTGGTATAACAAAACGTGTGGAGAGTACATTATGCATAATATCAAAAGGGGCTTAAACAAGAACGGAGAACTTCATTAAAGCTGAACTAAAGTCAGCTAAGTGAAACACTACCTGGTTTGAATGTGATTTACATAGTTTGTTAATTAAATTGTTGTATTAAAAAGTTTGCCCTGATGCGTGTAAAGTTCAGGATGAAAATCCCTATGTGAAAGTTTTGCTCGCGAAGTAAGGCAATCCAACTAGGCAAAATTTCCAGTTGGCTGGATCATCCATCATACCTAATTTCTACAGGATGAGGGTTGTTAGCTAATAGTTGGTGGTCTTGGAGTGAAATTGATGAATACATTCATGTAAGGATTGCGAAAATGAGGAAATGAAGCGATGCACTTTTGAAAGTCAAGCTTTACAAAGATATAGAATTAATTCTAGTTACCTATTCGTAAAGCGGTGTATTGAAAATTGGTCAAGAATCTTCATCGTTTTTTTTTGATGTTACATGAATATGCCTAAGAGCAGAGAGATGATGATGATGAATTTTATTCAACAACATATCATCACGCCCGTAATCCCCTAAGCGTTAGGCAGGGGTGTACCTTTCAAGACAGCCACATTTAGCTAGTACTACCAGTCATCTTTTAATTACTCAAAATCTTGCTTCTCAGTTTAAGATATCGACAAAACTACCTATAGTCCAGTCATTTGATGCTTAAAACGGGGGTTACCTAGAAAGTTTTCCGGATGTTTTGAAAATTAGTGATTTGGTCGATTTCGACTTGCTCTTTCCGAATTTTTATTTTGCTACTTCGTATCTTTGCCGCTCGCGCCGCTATTTTGGAAAAATGGCGCCCAAAAACAGTTTTTTGATGATATCTTCTTTCCCTTCAACTCATTTTACGATGAAAATAGATAGTAATAAATTAAACTCCTGAAAATTTCCTGCAATTTATGTAAAGACCTTTTTTATAAAATCAATAGTTTCAGCATACGAGAGCCGCAAACCAAGATACGTCTACAGCAGCACGCGAGAGATACGAGGTGGCAAAGTAAAAATTCGGAAAGAGTACGTCAAAATCTATAATATCACCAATTTTCAAAACCCCCGGAAAACTTTCTTAACTATAATAACCCACGCACCTTTGATGTTTTGAATTTATGTGCGTAATGAACAATTATCACTCGCTACGGTGAAGAAACCAGCATGCCTGAGAGATATTTCTCGACGGCATGTAAAGCCAAGTCAGAGGCCCATGGGCGGCATACAACTCTGACACCAGGTAAGGCACTAACTACACGATAAATAAAGAATACCTATACTTATGTTTCTGAATTTTAAATAGAAACTTTTTTCTAAAGAAAGTTATTTTAATCCATTAAAATCAATTAATCATTCAGATACACACTGGTCACGAAACAATCATTATGTCAAAAGAAATGACTTTTATTTTATTTTTTACACAATGAAGGGATATCAATATACAAACTTTTACAATGGATTCAGTAATTAGACTGACCAGCGTATTATAAAGTACTCGCTATCACAACTTTTTATAATTACAGGTTATATCATCATCATTTGCCTAGCCTTTTCCTAACTATGTCGGTTTCCAGTCTAGCGGTTTTACACGGAATGACTGGCCATTTGACCTCCATAACCCAGTCAGTACTGAGTAATATGATACTTCTTGGTAAGACAGGTTGTCACACTTCGACCAATGTCATTTTTCGATATTTGGCAGTGGTTACAGGTATGTAAGGGCTGGGATCAACGGCTTAACGTGCTCTCCGAAGTACGGAGGAAACTCGGTATGTAATGGGTTGTCACCTATCCACCGACCAGCATAGGCAATCGCGGCTTATCCTAAAAATCTTCCCGAGAGACTACTTTTACTTAGCCATGAGCTCCTCAATTGTATTCTAAAGCATAAGCAATCAATATACAAAAGGCTGATATACAAAGGGCTAAGAAGAAATATATATTTTTTTTCCTTTATTATTTACATACGTTTTTTTTTTACTATTGTGAATTTTGACATTCAATGTTTTTGACGGGAATACTTCGTTAAGTATTTTACTATATTTTTTTTTTTATTATTGTGACATTTAATGATTTTTTTAGGTTTTTTATTGACATTTATTTTGTGAAGTATTTTAATTTATTTATTTAATTTCTGTGAATGTCTCACCATGGTCCTCACCATGTGGGTAATATTTTAATTTTATTTTTAAATTTTTCCCACGAATGTCTGGCAGTTTGAGCACTACAAGCGACCTACCCAAATGTCCTTACTTTGATATTGTTCGTCGTGTCGTTGAGCTCCTTGAGTTATAAGTCGAGCTCACGATAACTGACAAATGCTTGCACTGACTGGACAGGTCCGCTCAAATCTGTGTGGTTCTTTCTTCCAAAGGCCATCTCAGACACTAATCTGCATAGTCCTCATGTGAGTAAACCAAGATTATGTCTGGACTTTAAAAGAGACTATGACCTCTGAGTTTGTTTCGGCTGTTTCTTCTCAGAGTAGTCAGGTACGAAACACCGGCCCCATCTAGCTTTAAAAAACATGACGTGTAAAAGTGTTTGTAAAAACCTACTTGCAAAATAAACATCATTTATCATTTATGGATGGGTTTTAGTCAGTAGAAGTCTGACACTCCCTCCTGCTCCGCCCAGAGTAAGAGGGGTTATTTAATGAATACGAATCCAAAAAAAAAAAGCCCCATGATTGCGGGATGACGCTTGCAACAGCGTCAAAATATCGGGAGCTCACAATAGTTGAAAATCACAAAAGATATACTGTAAGGACAGTGTAGTAAGTTTAGTTACAAACCGTGGAATCTTAAAACAGTGTCCAATTATTACACTTGAAATTTCAGATACTTTGTTGGCAATTTATGTCTTTGACCTCTATCTCACCAAGTGGGCAACGACTTATTCATTTCATTCTGTAACTTTCATCGCCAATTTCCAATCCACTTACACCAAAATTCCTTTGTTCCACTAACGACAATATCTCTAAAGCTACCAAAAAGAGAAACATTGAGCATTTTCACGAATCACGTAATACCTGAGCGAAATTACAGACCGACCTTGTACTTATAGTACGACCGTTAGTAACATTGGATACACGAAAGAAATAATGTTCTCAATACATTTTAGTCAATGGTAGATATCGAAATTAATCCGAAAAAATGCGCTAATTACCATAAATTTTATTGTTACAGATATTACATTAAAAAAAGAATTAGTCAGTTTCTCAGAAATAGCTCGCAAATAAGATTTATAACGGCAATAAGTTCAGCCCTTCTCATATGCGACTACCATAGGTCCATCACAGCCTAATGCTTCGGCGCTTACAGGTGTGATGTTAAGTTATTAAAAATCTAGTCACAAAGATTCACGATTGCTTAGTTTGCTTTTTTTTAATAAACAGTGACCAACGTAAGCCCCTTTATGTCGTACGGCCGTGATCTATGTTCTTTATTCCGCTTTCTTTATGAAAGAGGAATGTTGGCACCATTAATTAAAAAAAAAGAAATATACCAAACTATCAACCGCCTTTGATAGTTTGGTCACCAATTGATTGATTTAATTTAATAGAATTGGTAAGTTTAGTTTTCTAAAACCAAGAATAATTTATATATTTACTAGCTTTTCCGCGGCTTCGCCCAGGTGGTATACAAAAACTTGACTAATTATACAGGGTGTAAACAGACTCTTCACGAAGCCGTCAACCAAGCATTATGTACATCAAACTAAGTAACTTTTTGCAAAAATTAGTGCTGGGAAATGACTTTTTTTTGGGCTCAAAAATCACGTTTTACAGTAGGACTCAATGTAACGCACTCAAAACATTGTGCTGATGGATGGGTTGAATAGTAAGAGGGTCCTGGAGGTGTTTAAAAATCTTACATTAAAAATATGTATTTAAAAAAAAATGTGAAAAAGTTGGAACTTTGACCCCCAATATCTCCGTAACTAGAAGGTTCCCAGGTATGGTCAAGAACAAAAAAATGATCGTAATGTCGGGGAGAACAAGTGCCTTCCAGTTTCGTTAAGAGTCTGTATACACCCTTTATACTAAAACCTGCCTTGAAAATCACTCTATAACCCATAACCATTGGTGAAAACAGCATGAAAATCGGTGCAGTAGTTTTTGAATTTATTGCGAACAGACAGACAGACGCGGTGGAGGACTTAGTTTTATAATACGTAGTGATAGTGATTTATCGTGACGAGTATGGTTGCAACTACAACGACCTGCATGCCTCACACACTATGTGGGACTAGAGAAAATATCAAAACCTTATGAAATAATTGTTTATGTTTAATATTTATAAACATAAAATTTCTGATATGAATTATCTAAATTAGGCTGAAAAGAACCTCAAAATCCTTTGCATAGTTTATAGATGAACAACTTCGTCACAAAAACAGATATGAAAAGCGATTTTATTTTATAATATTATCTTTAATTAAACAATGCCAACTTTGCCGCTAACCACGTATGAAAATCACAATGTTTCAGCAACCAGAGTTGCCAACATTAACGAGATCCACAATCAGCAATTTCCTATTATTTGACCTTCGCAATTGCGTAGGATGTTGGCATCCCTCCACCTTTTATTCCCAAATCAGGACGGGAGTTCCGCATCCGGTCCCTGGTTAACATGTTCCAATTACATACCTTCCAAATTGGGTGAGTTGATTAGTTATCAGCCGGGGGAATATTCGCACATGGCTGGATTATAAGATTTTATATTTTTGGGACACCAACCCGGTTCCTGGTTATCAATCCATTTGTCGATGTAACCATTTTTTGTAGCCATTGACTATGAACTACTTTTTACGAACCTGTTCAGGCTCTTAGTGTCTAATTGCTAAAAGTCTGAAGACGTCGTTCGTGGAGGTCATCGTCATCTGCCTAGTTTTTTCCCAACTATGTTAGGGTTGGCTTCCAGTCTAACCGGATGCAGCTGAATACCAGTATTTTACATGGAGCGACTTCCTATGTAACCTCCATAATCTAGTTAGTACTGGGTAATACGATACCCGTTGGTAAGACTGGTTGAGGTGTAGGTGATCATAGACTAGACATGATGCGATTTTGCTAGCCATACAACTGTCTAGCTTTTTCTTAAGCATATTGAGGTTTGCTACCAGTCTAACCGGTACCTGTATTTTACCTGGAGCAACTTGGCCCGCAATTAGATAAAAAGATATTTTGAACAGACTTCTGAAATTATGCCAGTACCTCTAATGGTAGTATTCGTACCAAAACATCACGATAAATATCTTCAAATATTAAAAGCTGCCAATTTCGTACCATTCGGCCGTTTCAAAATCATAAAGATAAATCAAAATTACTGTTGCAAGCCAATCTAAATAGGTGCTCGGAACGCGAAAGCTGAAATATCGACACAAAATATTGGGCTATGTTAACTTCGGGTCAATTTATATGAAATTCGTTGGCGAAGTTTTTCAGGCACGGATGAAAAAAATGTTACTTTTTTTTCATGTCGAGGTATCGGGCGATCGGGATGATTGAAGTTGTCGAATAAAAAGCTTACTTAATTTATCGGATACCTTAACTAAAAACCCAATATTGGTATGTAATGGAAAATACGTCATCATTATCAACATCATTCGCCTGCCCTGATCCCAATTTATTTGGGGTCAGCGCAGCATTTCTTCTTCTTCCATTCTTCTCTATTACTCGTCATCTCAACAATCACCTTCTATCAAGAAATATCATCTTTCACACGTCATCATCATCATCTGCCTAGGCTTTTCCTCATAATATTGGGGTTGGCTTCTAGTCTAAACGGATATATCTGAATACCTATTTTACATGGAACTGGCCTCTAGAAGCTTTTTTTTTACTGGGTAATACGATACCCTGTAGTAAGACCTCGGTTTTTCATTAATTTATTAGAAACAAGAATTGAAGAATTCATTCATCAATAACTTTCATGTGACATTGTCTTTGTTTCACACCTAATAGTGGCAGGTACTTTTCAGGCAGGTAAATGTTTTCTCTTTAATATTATTCTTAAGTATGAAAAATACCTTCCCTAAAAGGATATGAGCAATAAAACAGTGTTATATAAAACTAATCTTCAAACCCAACAAGAAATAAGAGAAGAAGGCCCAGACAAAGTGACAGCGATTAAAATGATCCAAAAATTTTAAAAAAATAATGTTTTACATAAGCTACCGGAAAACTTTAAATAATCCAGTTCAAAATCCTTTTAGAAATACAAAACACTTTGATACCAAATGCCCCTTGTCTGCCCCTCAGGCACGATCTGGACGTAACTAAAATAATTTGATATTATCACGAAGCCCAAAATGTCCGCATACCACAAACTAGACACTGATATTTAAGGCTTGTTTGCACCGAAAATTATGAAGTATAAACTAATCACCACGTCAAAATATACGTTACATTAGCTTCTATTGCCCCGCCGCAGTTAAACACGCGTTTAAAATAAACGTATGTTAATTAGTCGTTAAAACAACTCGCTCACAAAAACAAACAATATTACTTACTTCTATGGCAAGTTTATAGAATCCCCTTTTTATCACAAACACAAAAAAGTTGGTTCACTGATTTTTTTTTCACAGTGCCACGTTCCCGTTGAAGTTATTACAGAACAGGCGCGGTTGATCGCTCGGGACGTGCGACCTCACCAACGCTCGGGCGACGACTGAAGCTCCCTCAATACAATCTAGATACGAAAGGGTGTGAAGTAACGTCCTATCAACCCTGACATTATAGAGGCATTAGTGACTCCCTGATCAGTTAATTAACTTAAAGTTTACAGTTAGTGTTACGATAATTTTGTAGGAAATTAAGTTCGAGTTATGTTACAGATTTTCGGGGGGAGCTAATTTATGGTAGATGTTTCCTGTTGCGTAAAAATATACACCATTATAATGCATATGTATGTAATTATGCGTGAGCATGCATTAAGTACGTGTAATGTAGTGAAACACACAAACATTTATTAGGTTAAACTAACTATGTATATACATTAATAATTAAAAACTATTAAACTAAAATAAATAAAAACAAACTATAAAAGGGCATCGAAAAACTCCTCCTCAACGCTGTCAGCTGGTAATGTGCCTAAGAGACGGGCGGCGTTGCCACGTTGTATGGCAACACTTAGCCTCTGGCCAAAGTAAAAGCCAGCCCTTGGGTCACGGGAAGCGTCAACTAGGCGTTTCGAAATTTCCTTAAATAGGCTATGAGCACTCGAACCCCACGGCCCTAGAGTTTCAACCCCAAACGGCTCGAAAATATTGTTACCTCAAAGGTTTCTATATTTACGCCGCTTGAGGTTCTCTGCAGCCGCAGCGGCAGCACCAGCACAGCACGATGAGCTTGGAAGATGGGATGGCGCAAGAGTATCGACGCATGTTCCGTCCCACACTAAAGGCCTACCCATTTTCCAATGAAACAAAGACATGCCGTCCGGTCTCTTGCCATCGTCGCGTGCCAAGCCATTGGGTTCTAAAACAGCTGGGATGCCGAAGAGCTCGTCGGATGATGTCGTTTATATTTGCGTGCCGTGCAAAACGGCCCGCACTTCGGCTGCATGACAGGCCGTGATAGTAATGTAGTGAAATAAATGTTTTTTGTAAGTTTATCTTCTTTGATCATTGATGGGATTGCAAAGGAAAATATCATGAGGAAGCCTTGACTTACAATCATTGTAAGTCTGACATTGGCAATCTACTTTGATCAATTTTTATGACTTTTCTGTGTGAGAACTGTGAGAAGACACTTTTGCGCTGAGTGTGGTAATTATAGCATAGTATTTCCTTTATTTAATCTTCTTACACAAATTTTTCATTTTTTAAGAAAACATTTTCATTCATTGACCTAACGGTTGGCGCAGTGGCTGAGCGATTGATTGCTGCGCTGCGTGTCACGGGTTCGATCCCCGCACGGAACAAATATTTGTATGGCCTACATATAGTTGTTCCGGGTCTGGCTGTTTGTGTATGTGAGTTTAAATGCCCGTGAACGCATCCACAATACAGGAGAAATTCTTAGTGTGGGGCAACGTTTTTAAAAAAGGAAACGTACGTTTTTTTTTCTTTTCTTTTTTTTCGTAGAAAACAATAAATATTTTAAAGATCATTATTAGGCTACCTACGTTTTTATTTTTCGTAGAGAAAAATAAATGTTTTAAAGATCATTATTAGTCTCATTATTATCATGATAGGGTCCAAGCTACCGGCGCGGCGGTCAGGGCTCTAGAGAGAGGAACCTCCTAACAATACGAGCCCTGTTCAGGAGTACTGTTATCCGAATCAAGCCCTTGATCCAGCTGTCTAACAAGAGCCTCCTCAGGTATTGGTCGAGGCTCTTTCCAATTAAGATATTGGCTGAAACGACAATTGGCACAATGATCGCTGAGATGGTATTTTAAAAATATGGAGCGAATTCAGAACTTACATGTCGTTACAAGATTAGTTCCAGAAGTTTCTCTCGGACGAATAAGTACGAATAGTTACGACTATATTTCCTGGGCTTCCTACTTCGTTGTAAACCCCTCTAGGTGAGAGAAGGAACCCAGTTTTGTAAATTCAGACTTAAATTTTTGAGTACACCCGTTTTATTTGCTCGTAATATTTTTACGTGACACGTTCCAATTTTCGTCAGTTCTTGGTATTATTTTTATATTTCTTGATGGAGGGCAGTATGGCGTAGCTTGGAAGCAGGCTCGTTCTATGTCTGGCAGTAGATTGACATAACGTCGTTCAAGTTCCAACACCACGTAAGTTATTTTAAGCGGTTTTGACACTTGACATTTTTGGTGCCGTTTACTAGAGAATTGGAAGACGCGTTGTTTCAGCCAATCACGGACACAATGTCTGTATCTAATTTGAATTGAAAACAAATTATAAAATGGTATTGTACAATTTTTTTTTTCGGATTAGGATTCATCAAATGACTTCTCCCGCTCTGGGCAGAGCGGAAGGGAGTGTCAGACTTGTACTGACTAAAACCCATCCATGTTCCTTCCTTGCCCTTTGTGTTCTAGGGCCGCGGTATCTCTTTCGAACAGTCCCGCAGCCCTGGCAGGATTGTACCATTACATGGGATAATAATTCAGTTTTTTGTTATTTTCTTTTATTTTTATTTTTTTAACTATATGCACATAATATAAAAAAAAACACTGTACTAAGGCGAACTCAATACTATTTTGACGTACGAGGTGTAGAGAACTTCAATGACGATAGGCTGAATAGATTTTTTGAAACTTTCTGAGTTTTTTTAATGTGTCGGAAGAGAAAGGACACTGGTAACACAATCATTTGTATTGTATTTATTAATTTCAGTTTGTCAATACAAATTAGTTTTGTCATATTTGTGTAATCATTTGGAAAATATTATTTATTTAGTATTGTACTTAGTTTTATAAGATTATCCTATTATTTAGTTTAGTAATTTATATTGCCTTTGTAGCTTCGAAACGAAACTGAAGAGTTTCCTACAATATTGAAAAATAAAAAAATGGTAAATAATAAGTGGCACGTGGCATTTAAAAAAATCAAAATCCACGGTCGGTGATTCTATAGGTGCTCTAAGGTAGGCATCGCCGTTGTTGGCGATAAGTCTGAGAGGTTAAAATGGAACTGGGCGGGTCACATTTCCGGGATGGGTCAGTACAGATGGGCCAGAATCGTTACACAGTGGGTGCCTGAAGACGGTCGTCGTCACCGAGGCAGGCCCAAGAAACGCTAGCGTGACGATTTGGACTCGTTCCTGACTGATTGGCTAGAGGAGGCAAAACACCGAGAGAGTTGAAAGGAAATGGGGGAGGCCTTTGCCCAACAGAATACGCTAATCAAAAAATTATAATAATAAGTTACGCAAGCTTTGATTGTAAGTTAACTAGGTTTTGTGTATGTTTTAGAATGATTATATTAAAGGTAACCTAATTTGTTGTAAAAATCGTATGCTTTTAGCACCAGATATGTCCGGAACCATTATCACAACTTTGCGCCTACCATATTCTACGGGATAATTTTTATCCTTCCTTCAGTTATCACATCATCAGCATCATCATCTTCCTGCCCTTATCCCATTCTATTTAGGGTCGGCGCAACACGTTTTCTTTTTCTATTTTCCCCTGTGAAACGTCACGGCATCATTTACTCTTTTCTGTTGCATATCATTCCTCACAAAACCATCCATCTTGTCTCTGGCCTTCCTCTCCCTCTCCATCCATTAACATTCATATAAATCACTCTTTTAGTCACATGCGTTTCATCACTCCTCATTACATGTCCATACTAAGGCAAACGACTTTCTTTCAGTTTTTCTGTAACAGGCGCCACTTTCAAACTTCCTGGACTATAGGTACTCCTTCAGTTATCACAATTATCATTAAATTAATTGATAAATACTCAGAATCTACTTAAAATCCTAATCCAGTACCACACGGGATAAAATTATGTTCCAATTCATCGCTATTCATAAGCAAAAGTAATTTTGTTGATGCCCTTAATCGGTTTACATTGAATTGATGAACATAAATCGGTTTGATAATTATCGGTTTTTTAATAACTGAGCCGTTTTAAATATCAGCTGGTTTGATTAAATTTATTTGGTTCATTTTACGCTTTGATGGATTGATTGGTTTTATGAGTTTGGAGAAATACAAATTATTGTAGGTATTAACTCTTTTACTCTTAGATCTAAGTAATATGTACATACGTACGTCTTTTACAAATCCTCAAGTATGTTATTACAGATCTATCATTCCAGCTTCTTTTCATTGATTGGAAACCACAAACTGAACGCTTTTTTTAATAAGGTTTACGCTTGGAAGAATTTTGTTCTAAGATGTTCTTCATTCTGCTTGATATAAGAGTGTATTAAGCATACTGAAAGTTGTAACGTCGCAAATATGTGTCAATTATTTCGTTATTTTGATTATTGAATGAAATTATGGATTATCTCTGTTTTACAAAAGCAACATAGAGCGATATTCCATTTTCACATAATATCACACCTTTAATCCCCAAAGGGTAAGGCAGAGGTGTACCCAATGGTAGTACACTTAAATTTCGCCAGTTATTCATCAAAGCAGCGATAAATTTTACAGCAATTTATGATGTTGCCAACTTTCAAAATTAACACTCTTAAGCGTTTTGTTTTTCTAATCCCTATTTAGTTTCAAAAATAATGAGATGTGCAGAGCTAAGTCTGTTCAAATAAGAAAGTAATAGGTCCCCAGGAAATTATAAATTTTGAAGGTTTAGATCTGCTAGCACAGATTCTAGAACTAGGTACGTCATGGAGGTACAAGTCTTCTGAGTCTACATAATCACCATCAACATTTTCCCAACTATTAACTACGGGTAGGCTTCCCGTCTAACCGGATGCAGCTGAATACCAGTATTTTACAAGAAGTGACTGTCAGTACTAGGTAATACGGTACCCCTTGGTAGGGCTGGTTGTCAGACTTTTGGGCTGCGGACTACCTATAATGACAAAGAGACTATCTATAAATGACAGCCGCGTCCAACGGCGTAACGTGCTTTCCGAGGCACGGAGGAAACTCGGTGTACAGTAATGGGTGGTCACCCATCCACAGACCAACCTAGGCAAGCGCGGCTTAATCTTAAGGTTGGTCCTCCTCTTCTGAGATCTTGTTAATGTTGACCAGAAAACCAGTAAATTATAAGAGCACCTGTAACATTATGGAATTTTCCCAATATTTGCTGTTTGTCATTAGGAGTTATATTCGAACAACATAGCAACAATAACGTAGCAAAAACACGCGCTTTTCTAAGCCATGTTCTATTATACCATTCTTCGAACTGACTAGCGTTACATTTTCCCGAAGGCTCTCTCACAAAACCGTGTGGTATATTGAAGTAACCTAATATTTGCAGAATACAAGCTTATTTAGCAAATATCAGTATTTTTCCAGCCCACATTGTGTAGGCGTGTAAAAATATAAAATATAAGGAAAAATTGATAAGAGAAAATGTAAGTAGGTGTTCGTGGATAAATGTAGATATGAAGAATAAGGGGATCTATACACGAGGCGCGATGTAGTAAGGACAATGAACTTTTTTGTGATAGATACACCTCGAATTTTCCCAACCTTTTTCTATTTTTTTGTCCATTCGCACAAGTTTAGGTCCTGATGAGCCCCAGAGAAAGGAAAAGAAAAACAGAACGGAAAATATTAAACAAAAACTCATCGAAGTCCCGTGCAGTATCACAACTTAGTTTTATCAATCAAATTCTCATCACATCCTACAGTCTTATAATGACCTATAAAAAAATAAGTACTTATGTACTTATGTGTGTGTACTTATTACTCACGTAAGAAGCTGTACTTCTTTGGCGTATAAAACTAAAATGTTGACTAGCTAACTTCAGGGTGTATGTTGACTAGCTAACTTCAGGGTGTCGGTTTTTCGTGACGGTGTGCGCGGGCTTCGTAAAAATTTAATCTCATCATTTTCCCCTTATGTGCCAAAAGAAGTATAACTTCAAAATAAACTTCTTTATTTGCCAAATCAAAATAGCAATCTTGCACAGTTCAATAAGTTACAAATAAGCAGTTGATGTAGTTACAATTTTTCTTTGTTACGTGTCGGTACTTATTAAGTACGTCATAGAGTTGTAAACACAGAAATGATTCGCTTTGTTCCTCGCACTAGTATGTATTGTATTACGGTGGAACAGTTACCTATAGTCGTACTTTAAACAGTACACGGCAATGATTCACACGACCATAGTTAGAATAATTATGCGGCAAAAAGTTGGGATCACCAGTAGAACCGGCCATACATATTTTGAACACAACTCTCAGTTCATTATTGATCGAAGCAGTTCACAGTTTTTTTCTATTTTTAAACGACGAAAAAAAAAGGAAAATCTCTCAATTCGAGATGAATATATATTGTTACTTTTTTATGTATGACCACGTATACTTTCGTTTATTCCCGTCTACCCCCACCGGTCTGTCCGCAGTGGTGACTGTTTCAACTATTTGTTCCATCTACCACCTCTGGTGGTGGTTGCGTCTGATCAATCGCATTTGCCACCACCTCTGTCCCCACTGGTGGCAGATTACACTTAAATTAGTGAAATCCGCCACCAATGGTGGCAGACTCGATGATTATAGGCAACCATATTGTCGTGTGTTGACAGTGATACCATTCTTGCAAATGAGCAAACCTACAAGCTTACAGTTACGTGTGTGTCCTCTATGGAAGTTGATTTGTATGAAGGCTTTGCATGCACATTTAAAACTCATCCATAACCTATCGTCTTCTGCCGGCTTTAGTGTAACGACAAACATACAACAAAATTTCCCGGGCGCATGCTACAATCACAGAAGCCCTATATAATCACGTAGGTGTAGACAGCCAAACGCCCACAGAGGATACAAATCGAGTGTGAACCGTACAGGTTCAAGTGTACCGTCGAGCGGAGCTTATATACTGCGTAGGAGTCACTCAGCCGGCGTCGTTGACCGTGTAGAACTTTTCGTAGACGCGTAGACATTGTTGTAGCCACTTAGATTTCAACGTAGCCACGTAGTCCTTGCCGTAGCCGTGTCCACTGTGCAAGTGTGCACTCTATGCAGACGTATGAAAGGTCATCTATTATACGCATCGTAGCTGTTTTTCTTTCCCGTAGCCTGGTTAGTCGTTCTTCGTATTAAGGCGCATACCCTCGGCGGCGCACGGAGAGGCTACGCACGTGTGTTACGCTTCGCTTTGCAATAAATTGTATGTGATTGTGTTCACTGCAAACCACTGACAGTACATGCGTGGCTTGCTCGAATGAGATGCTCACATAGCTCAACGCTGTCAACGCCATGCACGCTGTGCATACGGTACACGCTATACACGAATAGTAACCCACGACTATACCACGGTGGGCCACGCACGCTACAGTTGTACATAGTTGTGGGTGTGTAGCGTTTGTTGTAGTGGAAACGTAGACTCACGTTGTGAAACAAATGAATCCACGCAGCTAAAATGCGTCGCGTGGCCGTGCACAGCGCCGCGGTGGGTTTGCGCCTTTATCGTTCATCCACCTTAATAATCTTTTGATAAAAAAACGGTGATCGAAAGTATGATATTTTATTAATAGTGACGTAGGAAATAAAATATTTTTGACCGAATAAAATATCAATGACGAAAAAATGTCTCATTTGTATAGTTACCTTTAACCCATTCACTGCCCAGTACTTCGCGAAAACTTCGCGAAATTCGTTCGCGTGCCCACAACCCGTATCCGAGTCGTCGTTATAATAAGCTATAGATGACGTGTATCCATACCCAGAACCCGACTAGCGTGTCCATAGCTACGGATACGGGTTGTGCGAAGGAACGAATTTATTGTTCGACCCGCGTGTCGGGTGCTGGGCACTGAAAGGGTTAAACTATTTTCCTTTTAACTCGCTGAATTAATCAGGATAGAGCAAAGCCTCACCTTGAAAAAGCTCGAACGGGTTAATCTCCAGGGTTAAGCCGCGCTTGCCAAGATCGGTCCGTGGATGGGTGACCGTTCATTACATACCAAGTTTCCTCCATGCCTCGGAAAGCACGTTAAGCCGTTAGTCCCGGCTGATATTTGCAGATCTTTGACAGTTGTTACAGCTAGTCAGTGGCTCAAAAGTCTAACACCCAGTCTTACCAAGGGGTATCGTATTACCCAGTACTGAGTTGTAGAGGTCAGATGGACAGTCACTTCAAGTATAATAGTGGTATTCAGCTGCATCCTGTAAGACTGGAAGTAAAATCAACATAACTGGGAAAAAAGTTAAGCAGATCAAACCTTCACCTTAATGCTGTCCAATTATCCGGGGATTTTAAATAAAAATTGGTGACTGTCTTTCTACTGACATGATGATCACGGTGAACTAAGATCATATTCACAACGCTTCCTTACATCCTACCCACAATTCAATCTCCACGCTAACATACACCTCATAAACTGATTGTTCAATGGTGTGGCCGTTTAAACTGTCACCGGTGGATCCGCTGAGCGGCTCGGCGCGCGCCAATCACGGGGTTAAGATAGATTGCCAATACCGGTGCGGCTTTGTGCTCCACTTGGGACTGCAATTGGTCCCTTTACTATTAAAATAGATTGGGGAATCGCGAGGACTTTTATGGATTTAAAAAATTAGTGCTGGGAAACGACTTTTTTTTTTGAACTGAAAAATCTCGTTTTACAGCAGGACTCAATGTAACGCACTCAAAAGATTGTGATGATGGATGGATTGCATAGTAAAGGGGTCCTGGAGGTGGTTAAAGTAAAAATCTTACATAAAAAACATGTATTTAAAAAAAAACTTGTGAAAAAGTTGGAACTTTGACCCCCAATATCTCCGTAACTAGAAGCTTCCCAGGTATGGTAAACTGATCGCAATGACGGGGAGAACAAGTGCTTTTCGGCTTCGTTAAGAGTCTGTTTACACCCTTTATGTGTGTGTCCCCTTGGTAAGACTGGATAGGATAGGTCTGACTAATGGGTGTGAAAGTATCCTTACCAAAGCCGAAAGGAAGTGCCAGACCATACCTTCTGGTTACTACCAACCAAACCTAACCTAACTGGTTTTGGTCATAGTTCAACAGCCAAAATCTTGGACTTGGTCAAACTCTTTCTAATATAACTGTACGGTCTCATCGCCGTACATTTTACTGCTTACTCGGCAACCTACTTTAGGCCAACGATGCGCGTCATAATTTAGCATAATGACACAACATGATCAATGAATTTAAATATAGTGAACTTATAACTGGGTAGCTATCAACAACTGAGAGAAATAATCGCCTTCCACTCTAGTACTGTAATTTACTCTTAACTTAAATAAACTTAACTATTCAGTGCATCTTAGGGAACGTGTTTCCCTTACTAACTAAACTTACAAACCTTCACGACAAATCAGTGTACGGAGTTAACTACTACAACCCGTATAATAACTATAGATATTTTCAGAATGTAGTAAATCTCTACCGATTTGAAAACACTGGAACTAAAAATGTTATTGTTTGATAGAATATCTACTTATTCAATTTTAAATCTAATAACAAACTGCTGAGTAAGTTAACGATTCATAATTAATCTTTCACTTTATAATTAAAAATTTACAGAATCTCGATTGCGATGATAAAGTCATAATAAATTTTGTGATTATAAACCATAACATATTAATTTTAAACCATTTTCGCATTGATTAGGGTGAAATGAAAAAGTGATGATAATAAAATTAACATATTTTAATGTACGCAATGAATATAAGGAGAGCAGCGGTGGCCCAGTGGTAGCGACCCCGACTTACGAACAGTAAGTCGTGGGTTCGAACCCAAGCAGGCGCATTACCTTGTGTAATTTATTTCATCACCACTGCTCTCAACAACGGTGAAGGAAAACATCGTGAGGGAACCAAAAATTCGAAGACATGTGACATCTACCAATCCGCACTGGGCCCGCGTGGTGGATTATAGCTCATCCTCTCATAAAGAGGAGGCCTGTGTCCCAGCAGTGGGAACATTAAAAGGCTGATGATGATGATGATGAATGAATATAATTATCATAGTTAATCTAGGCGATTATCTGAACTTGAATGGTAACTTAGTAGATTGACGCAAAAAAATTCAACACGTCAATATCTGCTTAGTCTTTTTCCCAACTATGTTGGGGTCGACTTACAGTCAAATTTAACCGGATGCAGCTGAATACCAGTATTTTACATGGAGCGACTGCCTATCTGACCTCCACAACCCAGTTAATACTGGGTAATATGATACCTCTTGGTTTTTGACTGGTTGTCAGACTTTTTGGGCCACTAACTACCTGTAACGACTGTCAAAGATGTACAAATGACTGCCGGGTGAATACCAGTATTTTACATGGAGCGACTGCCTATCTTATCCCCACAACCCAGTTAGTTCCAGGTTAATACGGTACCCTTTGATAGTTACAGTGATTGTTAGTCTTTTGGGCGACCACCTGTAACAACTGTCAAAGATCTACAAACGACAGCCGGGACCAACGGCTTAACGTACTTTCTGAGGCAAGGTAGTAACTCGATATGTAATCGATGATCACCCATCCACGGACCGACCTAGGCAAGCGCAGCTTAACCTTGAAGATCGACTTATGTGGATGTAAAAAAAACTACACGTGCCAAATAATATTCCACACATGTCAAAATACAGGGTGTAAACAGACTCTTCACGAAGCCGTCAACCAAGCATTATGTACATCAAACTAATTAACTTTACGCAAAAATTAGTGTTGGGAAACGACTTTTTTTTTGGGCTGAAAACATTTTGCTGATGGATGGATTGAATAGTAAGGAGGTCCTGATGGTGTTTAAAGTAAAAATCTTACATTAAAAACATGTATTAAAAAAAAAAAAATGTGAAAAAGTCGGAACTTTGACCCCCAATATCTCTGTAACTAGAAGGTTTTGTGGGTTTTTTTTTAGGTATGGTCTAGAATAAAAAAATGATCACAATGACGGGGAGAACAAGTGCCTTTCGGCTTCGATAAGAGTCTGTTTACACCCTTTATATCAAAATAATCGTTGCTTGAGACAATCTATTTACTTAATCATACGCAATCTATAACGCAATCAAATAAGCCCAGAGGCCCCACAATTTTCTTTCACAAAAATCAGTTACACATCAAACCTTCTTAATATTCCAGCTCATCCGTAAAAAATACAGAGCAAGACTTCACACAAAATAAAAAACAAAAAAGAAACAATTCGTACTAATAAAACAAAGCTCAACTGAACTACCTACATTTGGTTGGAAAAATAAAAAAGCAAAGGATCAAACCGAAAGTTAATAAAAGAACGGAACCCGACAATACCCGACTGGGTTCGATCAATCACCCGACAAGTTCGGATGAAGACCGAACGTGTGATTACCGCATAATGACGGTGCCACGAACCCCTAAAATGTGCCCACATATTTATAGAGTTGTCTCTTTTTGTATTTACCGTTCTACTCGTGCAAAGATTTTGTGGAAATAGAGTGAGCATTTTGTAAAGTGGGTTTCTCTTTAGTGCGCATTGGGGTTGGAATAAATGTAGAAGTTTTTGAATGAATAGGTTTTAGTCCAAATGCAGTTTTAATGGTTCCATACCCAAAGGGTAAAACGGGACCCCTAAGACTCCACTGTCCGTCCGTCTGTCTGTCTGTCTGTCTGTCCGTCTGTCACCAGGCTGTATCTCATGAACCGTGATAGCTAGACAGTTGAAAATTTCACAGATTATGTATTTCTGTTGCCACTATAACAACAAATACTAAAAATTTAATAAAATAAATATTTTAGGGGGGCTTGATCCCATACAACAAACGTGATATTTGTCTAATGTTTTATAGTGGTACAGAATTCTTCGTGCGCGAATCCGTCTCGTACTTGGCCAGTTTTTTAATCTGTCTTGAAAACTCGTATTTTATTGGAGAAAATTATTTGAATTCGGAGTTAAAAATAGGCACATACGAGATAAGCATCCCCACTGATGAGACTGCTGAATGTGCAGTTCAGTGCCAGCACAGACTTTGCAGTACACTCCATAATTATATACACAGGTGGGGTTGCCTATAATATTGTATGGAAGTTTGCAAATTCAGCATGGCATTCTGACATTCACTAACCTGAAGTTATTATAAAACAAAAGCATGCAAGCTAGGTACTTGCATTTTACACCGGAGGAAAAATTTACTCTACAAAACAAAATATGGTAGACTAGGTTTAGCCCGCGGCTCCACCTGCGTTTATGACGAAAATTATGCGACTAGAACGTAGAACAGGGTTTAAAGGTCTTACCTTTATTTTAATCTAGGTTATAAACTATCTTCGTGGCAACCACATCAATCCGTTCACCTGTTCACCGTTAGGGTTCCGTACCCGAAGGGTAAAAACGGGACCCTATTACTAAGACTTCGCTGTCTGTCCGTCCGTCTGTCTGTCACCAGGCTGTAGCTCATGAACCGTGATAGCTAGACAGTTGAAATTTTCACAGATGATGTATTTCTGTTGCTGCTATAACAACAAAATAATAAAAATATAAATTATTTAATACCATAAAATAAACGTGTTTTTTTTCGGTTTATGGTACGGAACTCTTCGTGCACGAGTCCGAACAAACATCCATCCTCACAAATCGCTATTCCAGAAACATAAACAACGACTTGTTTAAAAAGAAATTAAAAACTTGTCGCCTTTTATGTTTAAACACCAATCCCAATCCATCCTAATTCGAAATAAGACTAACTCCGTCACATACACTCAAAGCTTTAATAACACTAATAAATATACGAAAAATCTATGAATTTCTCGACCAGAACACCACAAAAGAAAATGACACATTCCTATTTACATTCACCTTTATCCGCACGCTCTGACTACAACTTTGCTCGGCGTAAACACAGAATAGAACGGGATAAAAGTTTCAATAAAGTACGATTTCGTTTCGATTCTGTTACCAGCGTGTTCGCTTGTGAGGCGTATTGTCACCGCTTGGTTGTAAACACACACGTTCTGCGACAACGACTGGGAAGTAATCAAATGAAAGAAATGCCTAGAGCATTCCATGATTCATCCCGACGCGATTTCCGACGCGAAGGCGCGGAGTTTGAGTTGCATCTGTTATTTAAATTAAATACAGTGCTGTGTAAAACGAATTTTTGTCGCTAACTGGGTTGTGGAGGTCATAATAATAGGCAGTCGCTCCAAGCCAAATTGTGGTATTCAGCTGCACCTGGTTAAACTGGAAGCTGATCCCAACATAGTTGGGAGAAGGCTAGGCAGATCAGGCAGGCCTTGAGCTGCTCTAAACAATCTTCTTCCATTTTATTTCTTCACACTTCCATTAGCGACACGCGTGACACTTGAGCGTTTAGTCCGTGGCGAAGTATGTACAGTCACCCACGCAAGTTATGTCGCACCAAGTTCCTATTTGTGTTGAGCCGACGTGTTTATGTTGAGCGGTGTACTTTTGAGATGATGGTATGTTATTGCACTGTGGTCTTGTTGGTGTTGGGGGGAAATAAGGAAGTGTTGGAAAACAAAGTAAAGGAAACGCGGAGGGATTTGACAAAGTGAGATTTTATCAGCAATAACGATGATGGTAAAGTGAAAAATGTTTTGGATTCAATTAAGCCACCTAAAAATGTTTTCAGTCCTATTACAATGTACGAAAAGTTTTAAAACGTTTGACACTTTTTTACGTGAACAGTATGAAGTACTCAATGTGATCTGATGCTCGTTATTCGTCACTTTGACACCCGTATCTTTTATAAAAAAGTCAAAGTGATTACTCTAGTAAAAGTAATAACTTATGATACGTTTTTTATTCTGTGGTCTAGTAATTGCTTGAAGTTAGAACTGTCAAAAGTTGGAATTCTTAGCTTTGTTTTCTTTGACGGTTCTTACTTTGTTTAAATTCTTGTCTATTGCATAAAAATGGTTGAGTAAGTCATTACTTAAACTCAAGTAATTACTTTAAATTGACTATATATACGAGTGTTAGGTGGTTTTGTCTCGTGACATAGATTAATCAAAAAGGCAATTAAGAGTACCTACCTATCAACTGCACACTTTTCAAAAACCTAAATTTTTCTCGGTTTAGAAAAAAAAGTGTGTGAAACTCATGTACGCAAGTAAGAAGTTATACTTCTTTGGCGTATAAATCTAAAATGTTGACTAGCTAACTTCAAGGTGTATGTTGACTAGCTAACTTCAAGGTGTATGTTGACTAGCTAACTTCAGGGTGTCGGTTTTTCGTGACGGTGTGCGCGCGCATCGTAAAAATTTACTCTCATCATTTTTCTCTAACGCGCCAAAAGAAGAATAACTTCAAAAAATTATTATTTCATGATTTTTTACCGTGTACTTATTCCTCTTATTTATTTAGTTTAATAGTTAAATGAATTCATCAAGATCCCCTCCTCCTCTGGTACAGTCAGAAAATTAGGAGAGCTAAAAAGAAGAAGCAGATTAAGATAGGACCTTATTTTGCCATAATGCTCTTGAAAGTCTCGGTTAGTTGAAAGTGTGTGTTGTCAGTTTGAAGACCTTTGACAGTCGTTAGGTAGTCAGTGGCCCAAAAAAGTCTGACAACCAGTCTTACCAAGGGGTATCGTATTACCCTAACTGGGTTGCGGAGGTCAGATAGGCAGTCGCTCCATGTAAAATACTGGTATTCAGCTGCATCCGGTTAGACTGGAAGCCAACCCCAACATAGTTGGGAAAAGGCTAGACAGATGATGATGATGCTCTTGAAAGTTCCAAACATTATTTTGGTTTACTAAACACTCATTAATCCATTAAATCTCTTACAATATTCATCCCCCTAGTAATCCACTGTTGGTGAGACTCATATCCTACTTATAATTTAATAACATCGCATACACCAGAGTATTCGCCGCTAAGATGTGGAAACGAATCAGAGCGCGCACTAATTAGCACGAACTCTCAACGTGTTTGTGGAGACATGTGCAGTATTTGCGGCGCTTGAAATATATCTTGCAGTAAACTGAGATATGGCGACACTTGGGGGAGGCCTATGTCCAGCAGTGGACGTCTTTCGGCTGAAATGATGATGATGATGACGAAACTGAGATATTGTTTAGCTTTTAGTAATCCATAGTTGGTGAGACACCATACTATGATAATAATTCATTAACATCGCATACGGCAAGTCTTCCCGGCTAAGATGTGGAACGGAATCAGAGCGCGCACTAATTAGTACGAGCTTCCAACGAAAGCTTGTGGAGACATGTGCATTATTTTTGGTGGTTGAAATGTATCTTAGGATGTGCAAGGAGAGGTATTGTTTGTTGAGAGAATGGAGGAAGGTAAGAAATTAAATAAAAAAGAAAAAGGCGGTACGGTTGGCGCATTAGGTGCTGCGCTGCGTGTCGCGAGTTCGATCCCCGCACGAAACAAATATTTGTATGACCTACAGGTAGTTGTTCCTGGTCTGGCTGTTTGTGTATGTGAGTTTCGATATTTTTTAATGCACCCACGATACACGAGACATTCCTAGAGTGGGGCCAAATTTTTAAATAAAAAAAAAAATGTGTTGGACAGAGGAAGATGATATCTTAATGCAGTATAGGGATAGGTATTGCTTTTTGTGAGATTGGAGGAAGAAAAGAAATTAAGAAAAAAGAAGAATAGTAGGTCAGAGGACCCTGACAAAGTAACCCTATCTGCGATAGAGATGATAGAAAAGTCAAACATGTATTGGAAAGACATAAGTTGTTGAAAGTGGTTGAAGAAATACACAACGCTTTAAAAATGATTGCCGGTTGTCTAGGTTCTCACATATATGGGGATGCAAATACTACTTGAATACCAATACTTCACCACTACACTACATACTACACCACTACACCACACACCACCACACACACACACACACACACTACGCGCACTCACACTCACACAACACACACTCAAACTACACTACACTTCACTACTACTTTAAACCTACTAAATAGTACTTGAATATAGTTATCTTTTGTTGTTGAAATTATAGTTTCATGACTGGTTTGTTAAAGCTATACGTAAAGTGATGTAGAAAAAAGATGTAAGTAATAGACATTAGGGTATGTGTAACCGGGTTTTGCTGCTATAGCAAAAACCGGCAAAACTGGGTTTTACTATGGGACCGAAACCCGGTTCCGCTTAACCTAGTATGCATGTACAAGCAACTCGTGCGCAACAGCAGTATATGCATGAACAAGCAACTTATACGCCTAATAAATACACGTCAAGACCGGAAAAGAACCAAAATATTCCCATAGGAAGTTTACAGCAAAATAAAATAAACGCAAAAATTAAAATCCATAAATAAACCAACATACAGTTCTTAAATTCAATACCAAAATAAGACAACATTTTAAAAATGCCGTTTCAATACTTTGACCACCTGTGCCCATATAAATTACTAAGCGTGGCTTGTACACATAAATACTGCATTTGTATTGCGGCACAGAATTTCGAAGCGATAATTATGTTCAATTATATTTTAAAAATATCCTTTTACAATACGTTTGTAAAATGTTGTTTATTAATCTGAAAGTGTAAGTGAAAACGTATTAAGTATATCCTTTCCTAGGAAAAATTATATTAAAGATTTCAACGTTTTTATTTGCACAAAAACTCATCACACCGAAATATACTTATACCAGCAATTGGTACCAGTGGACTAACGACATTGCCTTACGCTCGAACGTACAATCGATATCGACTTCCGACGTATCATGACGCTAGCTCGGTTACCAACCGACGTCGCTTAGCCGGCCGTGTATTCGCAATCTTTGCACAAAACTACCCGCTACCTATTTTCTATTATTATAACTTAGTATTATAATAAAACGTACATTTTTTATATAACTCATCTGTACATATAAATAAAATAAATTGGAGTGTCTGTTTCTAATATTAAAATAACCGCTTTTTACTACAGTGCTACTGTTCGTTACGTAAATATTATTAACATGATGTTTCCTAATTCTAATGTATTATTTATTTTCTTTGTACCTATTATCTTAATTAATGGTAAAAAAACACGCCTAGAGGTATTTTATGTCGGATACATTGAGTGGACCACCTTTGTCAAACGACTAAAAAATCACGGTGTATACTTGCAACGGTCTGAACAAAGACACTAAAATAATAATTCCCGAACTTAACAATAACAAAATTACTCCAACGAGTTTATATTTTTAAAAGGAACCTTCGCACTGATTACTCCATATGCTGCAAAGAGGTTATATATGCGGTTAATAAGCCACGAGCGAACCTTACTGACGATGCAGGAATTCTGAATAGCATTACTTACAATACAATGAGAAATCTTACACTGGAGATAGCTAGGGAACTCTGTGGGCTTTCATCTTCAGCTAACGTTGAAATTAGATTCATAAACTGTTGTCTCTAGTGTTTAAGATAGAGGAAACTGATGTTGATATTTATACACATGGTTAGTTGATATAAATAACATGGTTTATAATATTTGACCTCGTGGCTAAATAACGGCCGCTCGGGTCGATCTTTAGGTTAAGCCGCGCTTGCCTAAGTTGGTCCGTGGATGGGTGACCCGCCGATCATACCAAGTTTCCTCCGTGCCCCGAAAAGCACGTTAGGCCGTTGGTCCCGGCTGTCATTTGTAGTTTTTTGACAGTGGTTACATAGTCAGAGGCACGAAGTCTGACAACCTGTCTTACCAAGGGGTATCGTATTATCCAGTACTAACTGGGTTGTAGTGGTCGGATAGGAAGTCACTTCACATATAATACTGGAATTCAGCTGCATCCAGTCAGACTGAAAGTCGACCGCAACATGGTTTTGGAAAAGGTCAGGCAGATTGTTGATTTACTGATATATATTTTACATTAAATCAAAAAACTTTCACTTTTATTTCCTCTTAACACTACTTTAGAATAACCACCTTCACACTTGCATCCAACTATTCAACACTATCCACTAAAACGCCAGCGGGTGCTGCGGGACCCGGCAATAAAAAACGCTTAACCGCCATTGGGTACTCGAGGCCCCGGTTTCCTTTTTTAATGTCGTAATTTTGAAATTGATATTATTGACAGTGACATAACAGTGACACTGACAGTTCAAACAAGGTTTAATTAAGTGGGGCGCGCCATACCTGTCATCTATTCAAGACCGATCGCACCGATAATTCCCACGACCAACTGAAACGGTTAATCCAATTGCAAACTACACCATGTTAAAGTAAAACATCGATAGATCATCTTCAAGATTGAAGCCCTGACCCATTAATGTAAGGACCACTAATAAATAATACTGATATGTCAACTGAGTAATTTATACATCTTTAAACATACATACCTACAGTACACACAGATAAATAAAATTGGAGTGTCTGTTTGTAATATTAAAATAACGAGATGTATACACGGTATATATACTAAAACAACATTTTTTACAATTTTTTTCTGTCTGTCTGTCTGTTTGTTCCGGCTAATCTATGAAATAGCTGGACTGATTTTGACGGGACTTTCACTGGCAGATAGCTGTTGTAACAAAGAGTAACTTAAGCTACTTTTAGTTTAGATGAATAATTAGGGTTCCGTGCAAAAAAATAAAACCCTTGAAATTAGTAACAAAATTCGATTCAAATAGGGGAGTGCTTATAATAATGGGGATTTTTTAATAATAATTTCACCCGAATGACGGTCGCGGGCAACAGCTAGTTAATCAAATAAATATTGAATGTATCTACGAATTAGTTTAGATTGAGCCAGTGGCGGGCGAGTGGCAAGTGTTTTCGCTAGTAAGGGATATGAGAACTGGAATTTAATTTTGAAGGTCTATCGAGCATTAGAAATTTCTTAGTAGTGGAGTTCGGAAGGGTGTGATATTTATTTATTCAACACTTCAAGCAAAAAGTACAGAGGAAGACTTAATGCCATAGACATTTTCTACCAGTCAACCTTTAGGTGATGCAAAGACAAGCAGTGGTAGGTGTATTTCTGATAATAATTTTAATTAAAACGGCGGGATGGTTCTCCCAAAGATCTATATTGCTAAACGATCAAATGCTTAAGAGGAAATGCGGTAGGTTTTTGCAAAACTATCGCTGTCGCTCTGCGAGCGCGATTTCGACATGGGTGCGATAAGGACATCTACAGTAAAAAGTTATAATTCGAGGTTTGGCTCTCGACTATTTCCTTCTCTAATATTCGACCAATTTAAAAGATAATTCATAAACTGAAAAACGAAAAACATGGGGAGACAGTATATATCCTTCGATATATATATCTATCTATGTTTTTGTTTTTTTTTTTTGTTGTTGTTATCGATCTATGTTTTTCGTTTTTCATTAATAGTACTCTTTGTACACTAGGCCTCTGTTGACAGGCGATCTAAATAGGCAATTTTGAGTTTGATATTTATTTAACTGTAAAAAGTCATAAAACAGAAAGTAAATAGGCGAGAGCGTTTGTATGGAGAAAAGACCCGCATTACCTCTCGCTAAATCAATTTTTACTTTTTTAAACTCCTTTCTACCATAAAAGAACAATTTGGAAAAGACGTTTTGCGAAGTTTCAAATTATGTGTTGAGTACACATAATTTGAAACTGAGTTCAAGAAACAAGGATCAGATAAAATATCTAAAGCATTTGAAATATTAGAAAGGCGAATTTTACTTTGAAAGTGTCACTGGCACAGATATCGTAGCTGATATTTTAACAATTGTTTACTAGCTCCGATATTTTATTAACTAAGGAGTAAAATCAAATTTTATGGTACAATTTTATTTGATACTTTTACTACTTCACAGTTCGCGCGAGTGTTCGAGTAACTTCCAAATGGATTCACATGGACATCATAAAAGGACAACTAAAGGATTATACCAGTGGGGTGGGCAGTAGCAGTCGTCTGTGTTAATGTGATCAGCAACTCACTTGCGAAATGGTTTGTTTTATAAGCAAGCGTAACTTGAACATTTTATTCAGTCTTTGATTAAGTATACTTCCTCCTTTGTGATTTTTTTTTAATTTTATTTATTTGAACCTGAATGTCTAGGTACTTTTGATAGAATAATATTTTGATTCTAAACTAGCTTTTGCCCAAGACTTCTGTCGCGTTAAATTGTGTAGCTGTAGCGTATGTTAACACATGCTACTTACACCAGTTCACAGATGACTTGAAATAACTCCAAGTCATGTGTGTAACTAAATCTGCCCAGCCGTTTTTGCGTCACCCACACTAACTTTTGCATTTATAATAATTAGCAATGTGACAAACGTACGATTTACGTACTTAATAAAAAAAATAACATGTATTTTTTAACGTCCTACAACCCAAGTACCGCAATAAAATATTTGTTCTGCAACACGTCTTCAAGCTGTAACTTCATGCAGCGTAGCTTGCGACGTGACTTCCTAATGCAAAATGTAGGCGAACCTCTTTCGTGCAACTTCCTTCAGCATTGTGAATCGTTCAACAGGTTGGTCAATATATTGCACGACATTTGTCGTCCTTCCACGAGGGGAATCAAGATCTAACCAACAATACGACTGTCTCACGCAAACAGCGATTAGTCTCGGTTCTCTGTAGTCTTGCAAATTGTCGGCCTTAATTGAGGCTATGACGACATGATGTCAAATTTAATGAAAATCTGTTCATCTGCATTTAGAGGACAAATAAAAAAAATGGTTGTCTGTAAAGTCGGTTTATGGACGATATATAATTTTACGTGATAACGTCATAAGAAAACATTGATGAAAAATTGCAAACTTTTATGAATTGAGTTGGATTGTTATAACTGAATCATCATTATTTTGTATAATACATTGATGGGTCACAAGCTGAACGCTTAAGCCAATCGTGCCTCTCTATCGCTTAGTCCGCGCTCTCGGTTGCACGCTTGGCTCAGCCAGAACGTGACACTTTTTCGTGCGTGCATCCGGCGTTTTTATAAGATATACATACATATATAGGTAGATAGTCTGCTATTATATAGTTTTACTATATTTTTTTATATAGTCTGCTAGCTGTTATATCATAAGGATATCATAAGGTTTATCCATCTACAAATCATTTACTCGACTCAGCCAATCGCAGGCTACTGCTGGACATATATAGGCAGTGTCAGTTGTGATATCAGATAATTACTATTGTCTTCGTCGCTCGGGACTATGTTGTAAACACAAGGACAACCCAAGCTGTGGCGTTATTCCTTACTATGCGCCGCCGTTGGCCCGGGGCGACTTTTCATACAAGCCTTAGCCTATATTGGCAATCAAACATAACAAACATACATACCAACGCTGAAAATTGTACCTATAAAAGACTTTACTTTGAAAAAAAAAATGGTTGTCTGTAAAGTCGGTTTACAGACGATAATTTTACACGATAACGTCATAATTGAATTGAATTATTATCTCCGAATTATAATTATTTTGTATAATACATAGGTGCGTCACAAACCGAACGCTTAGGCCGATTGTCGCTTGTTCGCGCTCTCACTTGCACACTCGGCTCAGGAAGAACGTGACACTTTTTCATGCGTGCAGCCAGTGTTCATCGATTTATACGACGTTATCATGTCAAAAACAGTAAGAGTAACAAATTTTGTAATATAAAAAAAATGCTTTATATTTCGACTCATTGCTACCTTTATTGATAAGTAATAGAAAAGTATGGAAGAAGAAGACATGCTGCGCCGACCCCAAATAAATTGGGGTTAGGGCAGGCGAATGATAATGATGAAATAGAAGGGGCGGCGATTTTCCGATCAGCGCCGGTCGACAAATACCCACGCTACGGCGCTGCACCACACTTAGTTCTTGGCCTTTCACATGCTGTCTGTCCACCTTGCAGTGGAATTTTGAATCTTTTTTTTTTTTTTTTACTAGCCTGCTCTGTCCCACTCCTGGGCAAAGACCTCCCTCCACTCCTTCCATCTCTCGCGAATCCGCGCGTCCTCCTTCCAGTTCGGACGGAACTTGTCCAGTTCGTCCCATCTCCTTCGTGGCCTGCCGCGAGCCCGCCTTACTGTGTCAGGGCACCAGTTACCTGCTATTTTGGCCCACAGTTTTGAATCTTATTGAACTTATATTTTAGTTTTTCGTTTCATGGAAAGTATTTTTTGTATTTATAGGGTTCCATACCTCATAAGTAGAGGTCGGAGTTAGGTAGAGTTATTTATGTACTTACACTGATTTCATACAGCGAAAGAATAAAGTGGATATGCTTCAAATCCCGAGATTAATTTTAAAGAGAAACATCCCGTGATTTATTTTTGTGTATGTGTGAGTTTAAATCTTTGTAAACGCATCCACGTTACAGGAATAATCCTAGTGTGGGGCAACGCAAATAAAAAAAAAATGTATTGTGAATTAATGTAAATACTAATAAAAATTGTATGTTAATTATCAACATTTCGATGCAAGTACAGTAATAAATTCCGACCAAATTTCGACCTCTGCTCTTAAGGTAAAAAAGGAACCCTTATAAGATCACTCTTTTTTTCGGAATGTTCCCTTTACTTGTGCTGCAAGACCTAGCTTTAAACCAAAATTGACACCTCTAGGTCAACCGGAAGTACCCTATAGGCTTTAGGTCGAAAACCTATATGGTAGTTCCCGTTGACCTAGAATCACGAAATTTGGCAAAAAGCAAGGTCTTACAGCACAAATAAATTTAAGGAAAAATTCCAAAAAAAAAAAAGTTGGAAATTTAAAGGGTGTCCACCCTTTAAATTTTCATACATACATATACATACATAGTCTAATGTTGTATAGTACCCTTCGTGCGCGAGTCCAACTCGCACTTGGCCAGTTTTTCTTTCTATAAAGATTACCAAAAATAAAAGCTGTTATTCATTTCCCTCTTTCCATGATGAGATGCTTTTCATTCTGACCTACTCATAATCTCCTTATCCTCCGACGCAATTAATTCCGGATATTGCTGAGATTAACCAACAGCCCCAATTATTTTCAGTTCATCCGGTCTTCATTATCCATCCTGATTGGACCCATGTTTAATCATTTAGCACGTGTATTGGAAAATTATTGAAATCTTGTTAAGGCTTGTCCACTCGCAGTTTTGTAGATAGCTTATAACTTAACGTTTTAAGCTTCCTTCTCATATTTTTCAATGATGTTGATATGCTTTTAGTTATAAATATGTTACAAGCAAACAAAAACATTCGATTTAATGTTGTAGACGTTTACAACATAAAAATAAACTAACTAATATATTATAACAACATAAACTAAGATAAAAAATGTTCAAGGCATTAAGTCCACCTTTGTACAGTTTTTTTTTGTGCATACAGTTTTAATAAATAAATAAAAATAAAATTAGGGCTGATTTTATTTATTTATTAAAACTGTATGCTCAAATGAAAACATTAAGTCCACCTTTGTACAGTTTTTATTTGTGTATAGTTTTCTCAGTCACTCACTCAGTTCAGTCACGTGTTACAGTAGGAGTCAATCTAACGCACTCAAAACATTGTGCTGATGTTTGGATTGAATAGTAAGGGGGTACTGGAGGCTGCGGGCTGTTCGAAAGAGATACCGCGGCCTTGGTACACAAAGGGCAAGGAAGGAACACGTATGGGTTTTAGTCAGTACAAGTCTGACACTCCCTTTCGCTCTGCCCAGAGCGGAAGTCATCTGACGATTTCCCATCGGTAAAAAAATGGGTTCCTGGAGGTGTTTTACATTAAAAACATGTATTTAAAAAAAATGTGAAATAGTTGGAACTTTGACCCCCAATATCTCCGTAACTAGGTTCCCAGGTATAGTCTAGAACAAAAAAATGATCGCAATGACGGAGAAAACAAGTGCCTTTGGGGCTTCGTTAAGAGTCTTTCTATACCTTTTATAACTACTCAATACTCAATCTTTATTTGCATTCCACAATGTGTTCTTAGGTTGTAAGTTAAAAGAAATTGTGATCATTATGGACCCTCGGCTACTCGGCTTAATCACTCGCTCAAATCACTATCCTAGTCCAAACCGAACTTCAGCATCAATATAAATCAGTCATGTAGAGTACAAGATAGATAGCGTAATATCTTGG
This sequence comes from Lycophotia porphyrea, assembly GCA_950005105.1. NCBI lineage: Eukaryota > Metazoa > Arthropoda > Insecta > Lepidoptera > Noctuidae > Lycophotia > Lycophotia porphyrea. The sequence goes on along the minus strand of OX465395.1, from coordinate 15,441,557 downwards.
GTCATCTTAATTGTCTCCAGCGAGAGCCAATCAATCACTTGAAAAAACAAGGTGAAAGGTTCTTGTAGCCAATCACAAGATTGGGTGTGGATCGTGAATATTAAAACAGAATTTACGGTGATTGCCATTTAATGCTTCTGTTTTTGAAAGGATTTTTATAGCGCTGTTTGTTTTGTGTTGATCTTTCAAGATTAATGTCGTGGTTTTCAATAGTATCGTTGATTTTCGAAACACAAAGGAAAAAAAAATCAAATCGAATCGGGAATTTCTCAGTACCAGCCACGGAGTCTGATTTCGTGCCCGGTTGATGGCAATAGGCTCGCCCGCTATTAAATGAGACTTGAACATAACTCGTGAAATTTGGGTGTACTATTAGGTCCCCTTTGCCTAACTCTACGGGGATTACAGGCGTGATGTTATGTTATGTAAAAGTTTTTTTTTATAATAAAAACAGTGCGAGAAGCTTGTAGGATACCCCTGCAACCTTCTCGCAGTCTTTGGAGTACGAGTTTACACCCAGCTTTAGCTCGTGGCTAAAACAATAACAGCCGCTCGGGTCGATCTTTAGGTTAAGCCGTGCTTGCCTAGGTTGGTCTGTGGATGGGTGACCACCCATTACATACCGAGTTTCCTCCGTGCCTCGGAAAGCACGTTAAGCCGTTGGTCCCAGCTGTCATTTGAAGATCTTTGACAGTCGTTAAAGAAGTCAGTGGCGTAAAAAGTCTGACAACCAGTCTTACCAAGGGGTATCGTATTTCCCAGTAGTAACTGGGTTGTGGAGGTCAGATAGGCAGTCGCTCCATGTAAAATACTGGTATTCAGCTGCATCCAGTTAGACTGGAAGCCGACTCCAACATAGTTGGGAAAAGGCTAAGCAGATGATGACATCTACGGAGTTTCGCTAGCTAATTTAATTTGACCTTGTATACAGAGTGGAAGGGACACTGATGCACGAACGCTTAAGTATACAATACATCAGTCCGAGCCCCCCAATATAGAAATTTTTCATCGATAATTCAAAAAAAAAAACAGTTTGTATTTCCTATAAAAATGCAACACCTACACGGTAAAAATGTATAGAACAGCTGTTTTTAGGGTTTCTTACCCAAAGGGTAAAAACGGGACCCTATTACTAAGACTTCGCTGTCAGTCCGTCCGTCTGTCTGTCACCAGGCTGTATCTCGAACCGAACTGCATAGCTGTAAATCGCAATGCACCGTGATAGCTAGACAGTTTAAATTTTAACAGATGATGTATTTCTGTTGCCGCTATAACAACAAATAATAAAAATATAAATTATTTAATATTTAAAGAGGGCTCCCATACAAGAAACGTGTTTTTTTCGGTTTATAGTACGAAACCCTCCGTGCGCGAGTCCGACTCGCGCTTGGCCAGTTTCTTTTTTTATTACGCTTTTGGCGGAGTTCGTGCGTTCATTTGTGTCCCTTACACTATGTATACAATTTTTTTTAAGCGAAGTACCAATATTACAAATAGCAATTTGAATCAAAATCCCGAAACAAAATCCTCAAATAAAAAATAATAGGTAACAATACCATTTTGGCGACTGTCAAAAAGCTAAATTTATACCAGTCTGGTTACACAGAGCCTACTCTCTATGCATTGTGTCGCCCCCTGATCTATTGTCGCGGGGGACTTGCTCTTTTTATTTAAACTTAATGGCTTTTTGAAATGTTACACCGTTCAGTCTCGCTTAGATAGGTAGCTATTGGATTGGGGTTAGAAGAGAAGGGCTGCGGGACTGTTCGAAAGAGATACCGCGGCCCTGGAACACAAATGGCAAGGAAGGAACATGGATGGGTTTTAGTCAGTACAAATCTGACACTCCCTTCCGCTCCGCCCAGAGCGGGAGGAGTCATTTGATTACCCATCCGAAAAAAAACAGGGTTAGAAGAGAAAGTGGGGTAAGAAACTCTTTTGATTTGACCATGGAAGTTGGTTAGTTGAAATTAGTTACAAAAACAATTGTCAATCAATACATTCTTGTCTAAAAGAAGGGTTCTTGGTTCTTTATTAGATTCAAGAACAGCGATGGCACAGGGCAATGCTCGTAACAGCAGCGACTAACTACAGTGTAATTATAGGACGAAGATTAGCCAAACGCACTGCTCTCAAAACGGTGAAGGAAAACTTCGTGAGTAATAACCAAAATCAAAGACATTTTTGGCATCTACCAACTTATACTGAGTCCGTGGGGCACCCCCTTTTTTTTTTCGCCTGAGAAATCATCAAATGCCGTCTTCCACTCTGGGCGGAGCGGAAGGGAGTGTCAGACTTGTACAGACTAAAACCCATCCATGTTCCTTCCTTGCCCTTTGTGTTCCAGGGCCGCGGTATCTCTTTCGAACAGTCCCGCAGCTCAGGCAGAATCCCGCAGCCCTGGCAGCCCGCGAGGCACACCCTCACACAGAGAATAGGTCTATGATGTTGGCCATACTAAACTTTGAAGTTTAAAATACCGATGTACTGTATTCATAAAGTTTAAAAGATCGATTTGCGTGAGTTAAAAGGTACGCTGTGACGACTAATTTAATTGAGAATGTTCATAATCGCAATGTACTGAACTTGATAAAATAATGGGAATATTATAGGCTGATTACGCAATTCACTTGTAACCGGATAGATTGGTTTAAAATTAAAATTACCAAGATATAGACATAAATAATTTGCGAACTATGAACTTAAATCTGTTTGTATATAATAAAATTGTAAAAGGCCGATGTCTATATATTGAGAATGTGGAAAAAAATACATTTTGGGGTCTTTATTAGAGCAACAGAAGCCAAAACAACAGTTTTTTGAATTTTTGTCCGTCTTTCTTTCTGTATGTTTGTAAGCGCACCACGCAAAAACTAATGCATGGATTTGAACGCAGTTTTGACCGCTCTGCTGCACGCGCTACTGTGAATAGTTTTTTTTTCGGGATGAAAAGTACGCTATGTCCGTTTTTATACACCTGACAACGTATATTCAAAATTTCAGGATGATTGGTTCAGTAGTTTAAATGTGAAAAGGTAACATTTACAAAATAATAGTAAGGATTATCTATCATGATTGATAGGTTTAATTGAAATCTCGTAAATAAAACTTTGTAACAACTTTCAAAACTAACTGAAGCTGATTTCTGAAACTAATATCTCTTTAAAGTTAGTAATAAATAAGTTACACAAATACCCGATGGCAAATATTTTAATATGTAAAATATATCTTCAAATCGAATTTTAGAACTCACTGATGAGTTAATACCTACACCCGTTGGCAAATACTTTAGTAAAAGTATTTGCCAACGTACGAGTACGTGGGAAAAGGCTAGACAGATAATAATGTGGCTAGAAATGTGAAAATTACACATTTTGTTTTTTTTTTTTCTGGTCGCCATTTTTTCTGCTTGTCAAAGTGACTTGATCATTTTACGTTCGTGATACCATTTAACAGCCTATTTCATCAACTGCATTAAAATTGCGGGCACCCCTAAATACATGAAAAAGGTCATATTACATTATATGGCCCACTTATCTAACACTCACGAACGTCCTCTGGTGAAATATAAAACGAAATAATTTAAAGATTAGATGTTGAATTTTTATTATAGTCCTTTTTTATCGGTCGTAATAACTTTCTGTCGTTTTGCATGCCAACGTGTCGTAATGTTGAGTGGTTAGGCATTCATTTGTATGAAAAATTATAATATTGGATAAATTTTTTTTCAAAAATAATATCGACTTCCAAAAAAAGAAAGTAGTCGGAAACTTTGTTTGTTTCATGGACTTTTATGCCACCGACTTACGACTTCTAGTAATGGAATACGAGAAGTCGCAAGTCGGTCGAATGAATGTGGGCCGAGAGTCGTTTGTTTTGACGAGCAAGTACCACACTCTTCTATTGGGAAAATCCTTTATATATAAATCCTTTATATAATAAAGAATTTCAACATCAAAACACTAAATAAAACATGAACTTAATAACTTCACTACCAAAAACGTAAATGCTTTTGGAAAGCAAAACAAACAAAACTATTTTTATTTTGCTACACCAAATAAGCTCCTTTAACAATAAAAATAAAATCTGACACTAACTCAGAAACATTTTGTTTTATTAAGAAAAATAAAAGGGTAACATAAGCTGAATATTCTTGTTTTAGGAGTACATAAAGGCAAGCTATTTAAACTCTTTGGAGACCTACTTTTCACTTACTTAGGCAGTTTGCTTGTAGTTTTTGCTCTAAATAAATGGAAAAAGATCGAGGTTTTTGTATTATATTCTACAAGTAATATTTTTATTTTAGTGTGGGTTTTTCTCATACCTATTTAATAAAAATCGGGAGTTAAATTATGAATTCTATTTTCGGGGGTAAATATTATGGAACACACGGCTCGTGGTTTTCTAAATAATATGTTGAATTATTTTATTTTATGTAAAGCTTTGAAATTCGCTTTTTCATTAAATATTTGTTGTTTTATTAGTAACTTCTGAACGGTAAATACCCCTAAAAAGAGGCCAAAGTTTTCCCGATTTAACTTAATTAACAATATTTTGTTCTAAGTTTTTCACGTAATAAAATAAATTATGCTATATTTGGAAATCAATCAAGGTCTCAGAATGAATTTTAAAGGTCAACGGTAATTTGTAATAATGAACCTCATTAGTACGGCAAGGCCTCGTTGGTCGAGTAATCGCAAGTGCGACTGCTGAGCATGAGGTCTTGGGTTCGATTCCCAGGTCGGGCAAAGTGCTATTGGGATTTTCCATCAGGAATTTCTCAGTAGCAGCCACGGAGTCTGGATTTGTGGCCGGTTGATGGCAATAGGCTCGCCCCCTTATACATGGGACTTAAACATAACTGGCGAAATGTGGGTGTACTATTAGGTTCACCTCTGCCTAACCCTACGGGGATTACAGGCGTGATGTTTATGTATGTATGTAATATTTCTTTTAACATCTAATTTTAGACTAGTCACTACATTAAAAAAGTTTTAGAGATGGCGTTGTTTCAAGTTTTTTTTCTACGGCAGTGACCTCTTTCGTTCTTGCAGAAAGCTATTGAAATTTCTTATATTTAAGCTAGATGGCGTTGTTTCAAGTTTTGACTCCTGCCGGCACTCCCGGAGTGCAACCCATCTTTTTTTTGTAGATACTACATATGCATAATTATATTCACGCTTAAGTTCGATGTGGGATGGCTGAAACTACAGAACGCTACCTGCTACTATCCTTAAAAACTCCTTTTATTTGATTCGTTCATATACATACATCAGAGCCTTTAGCACGAGCGTGCAGTGCACGGTGTAACGTGACGAAAATACGTCGATTTTAAAATTATAAAAACCCGTTTCACATATAATATTTTCATCACTTTAAGAATTTTTTCATATTTATGAGCGGTACTGATTGTGTTTGTTGCAATCAATTTAATTAAAATGGTTTAAGATAATTGATTTTCGCTTAAAAAATCGACATTTAACACAAATATATATATATATATATATATATATTCGCTAACGCCGTGCGTTCGTTTCAGTGCCTAAGAATACTACGCAATTGAACTAACCGAATAAAAAGTTTAGTTCTGCTCAATAACTTTTATTAATCGACTTTCAAAAACCATCACCAAAACCATCTAAGAATACTTTACAGATACTATCTATAAGAAAAACTTTGCAGAAGAACTAAAGATCCATCTTATTGGCGCCTACAAATTATTCCTCAGTATTCGTGCCACTTTTTGAAACATCTTTGAAATTAAAAGTCTCGTCTTAGTGTTGAGACAGAGTCTCACCCCTTGCCTTTTTAATCAGAGAGTATGAAAGTAGGTCGGATCGCAGAAGACTCCTAAAAATATCGAAGTAGGTACCTAAATATGAAACGACAGTGTTTCTTATTTCGATTTTTAGGGTTCCGTACCCGGAGGGTAAAACGGGACCCTATTACTAAGACTCCGCTGTCCGTCTGTCGGTCTGTCTATCTGGCTGGCTGTCTGTCACCAGGCTGTATCTCATGAACCGTGATATAGCTAGAACGTGTTTTTTTTTTTTGTTTATGTTACGGGTTTCTTGTACGGGAGCCCCTTATAATTATTAAATAATTTATGTTTTTTATTTTATTTTTAGTATTTGTTAATATAGCGGCAACAAAAATACATCATCTGTGAAAATTTCAACTGTCTAGCTGTAACGGTTCATGAGATACAGCCTGGTGACAAACAGCCGGAAACGTGTTTTTTTCGGTTTATGGTACGGAACCCTTCGTGCGCGAGTACCCTCCGAGACTCGCACTTGGCCAGTTTTTGTAATATTAGAATCGATTGAATGAATGTGATAGTAAAGTAAGAATTATTATACTATTAGCGAAATATCAATGTCGCTATCAAAAGGCTATGTTCAAATTAACTATTTGATTTTATTTGCTAACACATTATTCATTGGATTTCTCAGATAGTCATCATAATAGTCATCATTAATTATTCTTGGTCTTTGGATTATGGTTCATATTAAAAAAAAACTCAGTTCATTTACAGTTTCGAACGAAACATTCCTTAATACGGTAGGTATCAGCTATGTTCTAGAATATCTTTTTTGTAAAGAAATAGCGATCTAATATGAATCGTAATTTAAAAAAAATATTTTCTACATAAAATATATCTCAATAAATCAACTTAATAGAGCTCCAGTAACAAATTATAACCAAGACAGATCAAAGAGAATCAAAAACATATTACATACATACAGCCAGACAAATCGATAGCAAACTATAAAGGGAGCCTTAAATCAAATTAGTAAGACTAATTTCGATGTCTACCATTGACTAAAATGTATTGAGAACATTATTTCGTTCGTGTATCGAATATTAACCAATGTTACTAACGGTCGTACTATAAGTACACACTGCGGCACATCAAGCTTTACAGTTACAGTAACGTGACCTCGCTTAGTATATATTTTCTGTACAATGAGAGATCCGCATAAACTGGTTTTGTGTAGCTTGATCAGCCGTCGTGCGTACAAGGTCAGTCTGTAATTTCGCTCAGGTATTACGTGATTCGTGAAAATGCTCAATGTTACTCTTTTTGGTAGCTTTAGAGATATTGTCATCAGTGGAACAAAGGAATTTTGGTGTAAGTGGATTGGAAATTGGCGATGAAAGTTACAGAATGAATTGGTGCTTGAAGTCGTTGCCCCCTTGGTGAGATAGAGGTCAAAGACAGAAATAAGTTGCCAACAAAGCGATGACGGCACAGTTGGCACAGTGGCTGAGCGATTGACTGCCGCGCTGCGTGTCGCCGGTTCGGTCCCCGCACGGAACAAAATATTTGTATGGCGTACAGGTAATTGTTCCGGGTCTGGCTGTTTGTGTATGTGAGTTTAAATGTTTGTGAACGCACCTAGGATACAGGAGAATTCCTTATGTGGGGGAACGTTTATAAATATTAAAAAAAAAGTATCTGAAATTTCAAGTGTTATAATTGGACACTGTTTTAAGATTTCACGGTTTGTAACTAAACTTACTACACTGTCACTTACAGTATAAATCTTTTGTGATTTTCAACTATTGTGAGCACCCGATATTTTAACGCTGTTGCAAGCGTCATCCCGCAATCATGTCGCTTACAACAGCTTCGAAATATCGGGAGTTCACAATAGTTGAAAATCACAAAAGATATACCGTAAGTGACAGTGTAAGTTTATAATAATTGGTTTTCATGGTTGAGAAGTGCCTAAAATTCGAAGATATGTGACATCCCCAAACCCGCATTTGGCTCGCTTGGTGGATTATGGCCCCGACCCACTCCCACCCACAGACGGGCCTTAATCACATCAGTGGGAACATCAGTGGCTGATTTTGCTAGTTGTGTACAAAATAATCTGTGAGCTATGACTGAAATATCTCCGTACGTGTCCTTCTATATTATAGAAGGACACGTACGTAAAACATATACATATTTATGAAATAGTGTGTATTAGAAATGGTTTCGTTAAGGCTTAGTAATTGTGATTTGCAGCCGTTGTGATGAATTATAGAATATATAACATTGATTGTATTACTGCGTAGTAATTCATTCGGATTTCGTCAGAAAAAGCAGTCCGCTGAATTCACCAAAGATAAGACCAAAAAAATTCATCACAACGGCTGCAAATCACAATTACTAAGCCTTAACGAAACCATTTCTAATACACACTATTTCATAAATATGTATATGTTTTGTGAAAGAATAAGAAAATACAGAAGTGAAAAGTGTGGGCTTTTTTGTTCATCTAACAACGAAAGAATGGTTTGTCCCTGTTAACACAAAACAATTTAGAATTGAGATAGTCAGACGTCTGAAAGTCTGACTATCAAAACTCAAAAGCATTTATTATAATTAGACCATTACAAGCACTTTTGAATGTCATAAAAACAAAAAAGCCTAAGCTACAGTCAAAGACACAAGGCATAATAACTTGTGACTGTACTGTAGTTGCCCATTCCAAAGCGTAGATCTCTATGGAGAAGAATGGGCAGGAAACTCGATGGACACTCTTTTCAACCAAAATATTGTTACAAAATCTTGGTTACATCATTTGTGTTGAGATTATACATTTATATGTAAGAACGATGTAGAAATACGTGCATGACAAGAGCGTCCAGAGTAAAAGATTATATCAACAATTTAAAAACAAACTCAGTAGTAACAATAAACCGTGGCAGCCTAGAGATGACCAGTCCCAACTGACAGCGCCCGTTCACGAACATGACGCATGGATTAGTCTTAGCAAAGGACATAATGTATTAACCTGGTACTGGTTTGTAGAGGTCAGATTGGCAGTCGCTCGGTGTAAAATATTGGTATACAGCTACTGTAGACGATGAGAATCTGTGAGAATGAATGTTTTTGTGATTGGTTTACGTTGCTGCTAAGCTTTGCGGTGGTGTCTTTCAAAAAAGCACCTTAAGGTGAAAACCCTGGGGTAGCCCGCGAAATTAAAATTTTCTTCCATTATCATTGAATGACCTTTTTCATGAAATAGTCATTCAATGGGATTAAATGAACTTAGAGGTTTGTATTGATGATTTTATAATTATAATTCTGTAAATACAAATGTCGGGAATGTCAGGATTTATTTCGTTAAGCTCGAGCATTATGTGGGCAGACGATGGGTTCCGTGCTATGAAAACACACTAAACTGTTTCTAGCAAAATTAACTAATTACTTGAGATTACAATTTAACACAATAACACGGGACTGTTTCAAGAGGTCTTAACGCAGCCGCGATCAGACACTGACTGTCGTCTTAGCGTCGAGCTGAAAACATCAGGGCTCTGCAGCAACGTCCTCTGGTGTAGGTAGACTTGTAACTAGGTTGCGTGATACCCCACCACAGGCACGCTTGCGATTCATTTTTAAGTCCATACAAGACCGGATCCGCCCATGTGTATTACGGGCGCGAATCATATTTTGTTCAATATACAGCATGACATTGACGGGCAAATTTGAATTTCGCGGGCTACCCTTGCGTTTCCACCTTAAATCTTAATGGTCCTATAGAAGTATCAGTTCTACCAATCCTTATTCTATGCCACTATACAGACGCAATCTCTTTACACATTTATGATACTAGATATGCGCATAAAATACAAATAACTGAAAGCGTTCGCTTTATCAAAGATAATGATATTCTAGATTTAATGTTATGGGTCTGTTTTGTTTTCTCTGGAGGGTAAGCACGGTTCTCACGAGGATTTGGCAAAGTTGGAAGAGGTGCGAGAGTACTTGTAAGTTCGTTGCGAGTTTTGAGAAGTTTGTTTTGTCGATTTTTGTGCTTTTGGATGAGTATTTTTAGAGATTCATCATCATCTGCCTAGTCTTTTCCCAACTATGTTGGGGTCGGCTTCCAGTCTAACCGGATGCAGCTGAATACCAGTATTTTACATAGAGCCTCCTAGAGACCTCCACAACCCAGTTAGTACTGGGTAATGCGATACCCCTTGGTAAGACTGGTTGTCAGACTTTTTGGGCCACTGACTACCTGTAACGACTGTCAAAGATGTACAAATGACAGCCGGGATCAACGTCCTGACGTCCTTTCTGAGGCACCGAGGAAACTCGGTATGTAATGGGTGGTCACCCATCCACAGACCAACCGAGGCAAGCTTTTAGAGATTAAAGATTAGAATAGAAGACTCAGATTGCAGACGTCGGAGAAAAAACAGCCATGGTAAATTGGGAGTGGGCTGTTCACGTAGCACAAATGTACCCGGAGAGGTGGGCAAAGATGGTCACTCACTGGACGCCTAACGGAGGACGTAGTGACGGTCTGATCTTGTTTGCGAGGCGAATATGGCCAGATAACGCAATACAACAAGGGCAGAGTAACGAGCTTTGATAACTTATTTGTTTTCCATAGGTAGGCTTCAAATTAATCAAAGTAATAGGAGTCAGGTACCTAAGGATTCGTTAAGTTTGGAGAAAACCCTTAATATTTTCTGCAATATTTACTAAGATATACTAATAATAAAATAATAATTTAGAAAAGAAATTAGTTTAATTTAGTTGATTCAAGAAAGTACTGTTCAACGTTAAAATCACGAATATCTTGACTATGTAAGAATACATGAAACGAATACAATATTGATATATATATAAAGTGTGTTTCTAGCACCAATAATACTGTAGGAAATGTCAAAAAAGTATTGGCATGACCTAAGTTACTACTTAGTTAGTTAAAAGCTTAAAAGTTAGACAACCCTGTTGGAAGTTATTTTGGAAATACGAAACGCTATCTCAGAGATTACCACTGTCTACAGATCGCGACACGTAATTTGAACCAAAATGGCGGTCGTCCACGCAGTTACAATTATGTATTGAGACCGATTGAGACCCGAAAATGTGTTACTGCGCATTCTAGGTCAACTTACGTGCCGCGCGCTGTAACACACACATTTTTGAGTCTCAATCGGTCTCAATCCATAATTGTAACTGCGTGGACGACCGCCATTTTGGTTCAAATTACGTGCACCGCGATCTGTATTTTTTCTCTGTTTCTTAGGTCTACTTTGTCTACAACATTCCTTTTTTTTTTCAAATTTTGCCCATAACTACACAAAGAATTTGTGTATCGTTTAAAATAGGAACTTTACTTTCTATCATTTTTTGTCAACAGTGGTAAAGCAATTACCAGGTTGACGATACCTACCGTTACACATATCGCTATACTGCAGACACAGTTTCAGTTAACACCTCATGGGATATTATGGCAAAATGGCGCATCGCAGAGCAGGCTTGACTGATAGATCGTAGCTTGTTGAACGTAGTATCCCCATGGGTTTCTTTGTCTTGGAGTACACTGTGAACTAATAGCAAAGTGGCCTGCAAGATACCTACGGTTAATTGGTCTTCTACACGAGAAGGCAATCTAAGTTGAATCTGCCCAAAATTTTGCTTCAGGCTCTTCAATCAACTCCTGTAACGTTCAAACAACAGGACGTAATATGCTCGTCCGACCAGGGCCGGACTAGCATATTACAAGTCATGGTCCGGAGCGAGAGGGAATGGGACGCCGTCACCTCCTTCTGTGAAGTAGTCATGCTAGCGAAGGAGGTGGCGGAGCGTGAGAGGGAGAGAATCTCTCGTCCCAGCCGCCGTGGGAGACGCCTCGGGTGTCGGGGGTCACGTGGTGGCTTCCGGCAACCGGAGACGCGGACCTGTGGACGGTGAGTAATGGGCTAGCTCGCCGTCCGTCCGCCTTCTGACGTCAGGTCGTGTAGACAGCGCGTTCGTGTTCCACGCGCGCCTCAAAGAGATGTCAGCAAACAGGGAGGGGCCCGCAAGGGCAGATGCCTGCCAGGGCTGCGGCCTGTTCGAAAGAGATACCGCGGCCCTGGAACACAAAGGGCAAGGAAGGAACATGGATGGGTTTTAGTCAGTACAAGTCTGGCACTCCCTTCCGCTCTGCCCAGAGCGGAAGAAGTCATTTGATGATTTCCCATCCGTAAAAAAAAGGGTAGCCCGCGAAATTCAAATTTTCTTACGTTTTTTGCAATTTTAATTTCGCGGGCTACCCTGACACAAACACCTTAAAGAAAAATATACGATTTCTAATCGTCAAATGTATTATCTAGACTGCTTATGAAAATGTGTATTGAAAGTTAATTTTCTTTATTTTAAAATTCTTTCATATTTCTGAAACAAACGTCATTCATAATTTTTTTTAGACATTTTGAAAACAAAGAAACGTTCTAAGTTCTAAAAGAAACAACTATTTTTAGACCGCAATAAAATTCTGACAGACCAGTGTGAAATGAATTAAGAAAATCCGATTTCTATTACATCTTTGTGACCCGAAAAAGGAACGAAAAAGAAAAACTAAACAGAATCCAATAAAAAATAAGGACAAGAAAATTCCGAACAGTCGACGTTGATTTTCCCTTTTTTAAAGGCCACATTTACCGGGCATAGGTCGATGACTTTAGGTAACAAAAGTACAGACAGTCCCCGAAATCCTCTAAAGTTATTCAAATGAACTGGGGCCACAGAATAGCGAATAAATGCATATTGAATTTGTTTACGTACGTCGAAACGGGATAGAAACCATACTTCTTTATTTAAATTGTCCCCGACAATCTACATATTATTGCTGGCCGAGACGATACCTGATTCTTTGTTTATAGATACTGCTTTTGTTTTTTAGCTTAGGAATGATACACATGTATGTACATGTTGTATGTTCAGGTCCGTTTCATTCCGTTCGGCAGTGTTTACAACCAAGCCTACCTGGCTTCCATTCGCGTCGTGTTGATTGGAAAACTCAACTTGCATCTGACATTATTAGCCAAGACGGCTTGACACAACGAACTAAGCTATGATGAATGGTTTTTGGCCGAAAATTACTACGTACAGGTTACTATTAGCCTGCGTCATCTCCACAGGTAGAGAGATAACTCTCGCCATGACTTTAGTTCTTTCGATCTAGGGCTAAGGCCGGCCACTGGTCGATAAGTCTGTACATTTAATCGGCCGTGCCAAAAAAAGCCGATCTGAACAAAAGTATGTAGCTCTCCTTATACATTTTTGTAGACCGGTTCCACTATCTTGTTTCAGATACGTTGATAGCTATGCGGTAGCGGCCGCAATTTTATCACTATTGTTTTATGCATTATCTGGATAATCTACCGGAAGAAATAAAAGGAAATATAGATTCAAAGAAAAAGAAATAGGGATTCACCATTACGCAGTGGCGCGTCCCAGTTAAACCTTGTTTGAACTGTCATTGTCACTGTTATGTCATTGTCAATAATGTCAATTTCAAAATTACGACATTAAAAAAGGAACCCGGAGCCTCGAGTACCCAGTTGCGGTTAAGCGTTTTTTATTGCCGGGTCCCGCAGCACCCGCTGGCGTTTTAGTGGTTACTGAAGAACTCGGTGGTTCGAGTCAATTGCATATCGGATGGTTCAATAAAAATATAATTAAGTAAAGAGACATTATTGAAGGACTAAAATTAACAATAAACCCATTTCATAACAATTGTTGGTTTAAACCATACTTGAAATGGCCAATAGATATAAAATAGTCAATTCTGGAATTGTACTCAAAAAAAGTTCAACCAGTCTTTGCGCTGCGCATACAAATAAAGAACCCAACATACAAAGGTCACAAAGCACCACCTTAGATAGGACTTTCTTCAATAAAAATGACAAATGACTTCGAACGGAGACTTCATCAATCTAACAACAAAGGTTTCTTATGTAAAAAAGAAAATATTCTTTATACAGTCGTTTTCAGGGTTGCTAGATCAGGTTTCTGAAAGTTACCCAAAATTATGTATTTTCAACGTCTAATAAATCGATGAACGCCGGCTGCATGCACGAAAAAGTGTCCTGTTACTCTCATTGCCCCGTTACGCTCAGTGCACGTATGCGCCGCATCTATCTATCGACTCAATCATCGATTTTATGACGTTATCACGTTAAACTATCGTCCGTAAACCAACTTTACAGACAACCAATTTTTTCAAACAGGAAATTAAATAAATGAAGAGATTTAAACTATGTTTATTCAAAAAACGAGCGGATCACACGCACACTTGCAGTGCACTCCATCTTTTATCTGCCTGCAGTTGGTCAAATTTTGTGTCAGTGTGTGTAATAAATATCTCTCGATTTCTTAAGTCTGATATCTTGGGCATTTTTTCCCTAAAAAATCCAAGGATTTAATTTCCCCAAGAACAATTTTTTTCCCCAAAAATCCCCAATCTACCAACACTGGTCGCTTTACATGGAGTGGTCACGGGACCCCGACTTTACGGCCTCATAAAGCCTTGACTCTATTCATTTTATGAGTTGAATTTCATCACCGCTCACTGAAATCCTACTTTCCAGTTATCTTTATATTTATTTTACGATAGGCACAGATGAGATTTACTGGATTAAATTCAATGAGATCGCTTAATGGGGCTGAGTTTTTAAAGACTGACTTGAGAAATTGAATATAAACAACTATTGGATACGTGGTTTATTCAGGTATTTGGACTAAAAATATGGTGGGACAATATCGAGACCTCTTCATTGGTCTAGTGTTCGTGTTGGTTTTCTTTCAGGAATTTTATCCGTAGTAGCCATGGAATCTGTATTCCTGTCCCGTTGAAGACAGTAGGCCTTTATTAAATAAGACTCAAACTTATCTGACAAAATGTGGCTATATCTAATAATAGGTACACATCTGTTGAACACTAATTATATACAGGCGTGACGATTTGTTAATATCGAGATAATACGGCAGGAATGGCAGTATTTAGAAGATTACCGAAATGTATAAATTGGAGCATAATTATGTATTTATCTATTGACTAGCACTTCGTCCGCAAGAATTGTGATAAATATAATTTAAAGCCTATAGCAGCCATGAATAATGTAGCTTTCTGTCAGTGAAAGAATTGTTAGTATTAGATCATTACTTCCGGAGATTACCCAACATACAAACTTAAAATATTAGTATCTTAAGCCAACGGATCTACACATGTAGTTACGACCTCATCAAGCTAGGTGAACATAATTATCATTTCAACAGTTATTTTGACGATAATATTGCCACAACTATACCGCTGTGAAACCGATGACCAAGGAAAAGGGTTGCTCTGTCCATCACCATGGATCATTTTAATATTACATAGATATTCATCTCCGAAAATACTATCCAACCTGTTGATTCTATTCGACGGACGTTTCCGATAGATTTATAGTGCGGGGAGGCTTTTAGAGGCCTAGCATAACTCTGAGTCCTAGGTATAATATTGAAAATGAAATAACGTTCCCTGGCCTACTATTCGAATAAACCTTTCTAGGTACCCTATATTGAAGGTTCTTTTTCTACAAGGTTTGAATATCGATTCTAACAAGTGCTCTTGGTCTCTTAGCTAACAACAGCCGCTCGGATCAGGCCTCAGGTTAAGCCGCGCTTGCTTAGGTTGGTCCGAGGATGGGTGACCACTCATTACACATCGAGTCTTCTCCGTGCCTCAGAAAACACGTTAAGCATTTGGTCCCGGCTGTCATTTTGCGATCTTTGACAGTAGTTACACATAGTCTATGGTCCGAATGTCCGACAATCAGTCTTACCCAGGGTATCGTATTACCCAGTACTAACTAGGTTGTGGAAGTCTGATAGGTAGTCGCTCCATGTAAAATACTGGTATTCAGCCTGCTGCATCCGGTTAGACCGGAAGCCGGCCCCAACTTAGTTGAGAAAAGGCTATTCAAACGATGATACTCGTAAATGCTCCTGAATTTTGAATTTAAAAATATTTATTTTCATTTTTTTAAAAAGAGTTATAAACTAAGTATCATCGTCATTTTTAGGGATCCGTAGCCAAATGGCAAAAAACGGAACCCTACTTCCACCGAAAATTGGTTTGAACGAGATCTAGTAAGTAGTTTTTTTTTAATACGTCATAAATCGTACACCGCAATTTACCTTTATCTAATGTTGTATAGATAATGGTAGGGACCCTTCGTGCGCGAGATCGACTCGCCCTTGGCTAGTTTTTCTACCATTGACCTGTTTTACTTTCCCCTGTTAATTTTTATATTTGCCTAGTTTGGGATCAGATGGCGGTGTGTTGGTTGTCCCAAGATATTATTATTATTCCGTTTATTCATTTTATTACATATTATATTTATATTTTTACATATTTCTTAAAATAAACAATATAAAAAACATTTAAAAATATACAAAAATAGCGGTCCGCCAGTGTCGGGACCAGGGTCCTAGCTACCGGTGGTTAGGGCTCCAGAGAGAGGAACCTCCTAACAATACGAGCCGTGTCTAGGAGTACCGCTTTCTGAATCAAGCATTTGATCCAGCTGCCTAACGAGAGCCTCCTCAGGTTTTGGTCGAGGCTCTTGGCAATTAAGCCATGGGCTGATACGACTACCGGCACAATGATCGCTGAGTCCACATCCCACATGTCGACAACCTCGCGAGCTAAGTCAAGATACTTGATTTGTTTATCTTTCTCGGCTTTCACGAGGTTCTCGTCATGCGGGACCGTAATGTCAACAATCTTTGCGCGCCGCTCTGATCGATCCACCACCACTATATCAGGCTTATTGGCTACAATAGTCCTGTCACTGATGATGGATCGATCCCAGTACAGTGTGATATTGCCATTATCGAGAGCTGGATCGGGCACATACCTATAGTACGGCACTTCCGATTCCACAAGGCTGTATTTTTACCGTGAAGCTCCTTACTCTGCCATACTCCCCTGTGTTCGTTACTGTCAAGTACTACAGGTTTGCGCCAGTTCTCTTAAGCCAAGGAGAGCGGGGTGAAGCCCTTGTCCACCGCGACCACATCTCGATGCATCCCCACGTCGGCTTCTAGGAAATATTCCCTGAGATTGCATATCTCGCGATTGTGAAGAGTCTTAGCATTTAAAAAGCCTCGACCCCCACACTTCCGCGGGATATACAGTCTCATAACCGAAGAACGTGGGTGATGCATTCGAAATGCCGTCAACAATTTGCGGACCTTCACGTCCAAGGCGTCTAGTTCTGTTTGAGTCCATTTGAGTATGCCAAAAGAGTACATCAAAACCGGCATGACCCAACCGTTGAAGGCACGCACCTTATTTCCGCCTGACAAAAGACTATTAAATACTTTTTTCAGGCGGCCAAAGAAGCGCTCCTTCAACGATTGCTTCATGTCAGCAACATTGATGCCCAGCGCTTCTGACATACCCAAATACTTATAGGTTTCGGTTGCTGAGAGGGATCTAAGATTTATGGAATCCGTGAGCTTGATTCCCACAGATTCCACAATCTCCCCTCGCTTTACATGCATGACCGCACATTTGTCCACACCAAATTCCATCCTGATGGCACTACTGAAGGTTTCAGTTACCTTCAGTAGCTCCATCAGTTGCAAATCGTTGGGGGCAAAGAGTTTCAGGTCATCCATGTAAAGGAGGTGAGATATAACTTGACCACCTCTCTTCAACCGATAACCTAGCCCTGAATCCTCCAGCAGTGTGCTTAGAGGATTCAAGGCCAAGCAGAACCAAAGCGGACTCAAACTATCGCCCTGAAATATTCCTCGCTCTATATTTATAGGTTCGTTATTCCTCTGGATTTGCCGACATCCTGGATAGCGAAGAACTGTCCTCCATTGCCCCATACATGATATCAGGAAGGTGCGCAGAGTTGCATCAACTTTATACAACTCTAGCACCCTCATGAGCCATGTATGTGGCACCGAGTCATAGGTCTTCTTATAGTCTATCCAACTTGTCGACAGATCCTTTCGTGAACGGCGAACCTGTTGACTAATGGCCATATCAATGAGGAGTAGCTCCTTAGTACCGCGGGACCCGTTCCTACATCCATTTTGAGAAGCAGACATAACAGAATTTTCGTCAATTATTATTATTATTATCTTCTTCTTCTTCTTAGCGTATCGATGGCAAAAAGTCTAAATAGTATGTTTAGCCCAAAACTCAGCCACGCTCACTGATGCAGTAATTATTATTGTCAAGGGCAATAGGTATCAAGTACACTAACTACTTGCTAACTTCTAAAATTAATAACATCCCGTTCGAAGGTAAACTTTCCAAAACAAGGAATATCTAACCAGTATCCCCAATGTTAATAAACATCTCAATCCCAACATCTCTAAATTGTAAATCCAGTTGAGACGTGTTACTTCTAATAAGGCTAAAGTTAGCCGAAGTTCGCATACCTACGACACGGAATTAAATAGTTAGTTATACACAGAAGGCTACCTTCATACAGCGAGCGAAATTAGGGTCTCGCACTGTCATGGTGGCTCATGGACGTTCCGCGGCAGAGCGAGTACGAGACTGTAATAATACCGCTTGTCTAGCCTCGGTGCTCGTCATTTGCTCTTCATCCCGTGTCTCGGGAGAGACATAAAGAGAGCTCTCGGTCGAGAGTGTACAGTCACCTTTAGATACAATATATATATATATACAATGTATACACACGACAATCTCAGGCCTCGTCCACGCTCCAATAATGTGAATTGCGGGAAGCGACTTGCTTCACTTGTTTTTTGCGTGTGAGAACAATCGCTCCACAAGTCGTCTCTAAAATTGTCTTAAACAAATGACAGTCACGGTCATGAGTGCGCTTGCACTCGCTGTACATGAGGCGTATCTGTGTGTGCGTGTTTTTTCAATCATTGTAGTATGGGTCGAACCTTCTGTAACTATCTAGTCTGTGCTTTGGGCGTTAGGATTAATTCAAGGATTCCATAACAACAATTACTTGTTGGGACGCATGAAACATGAGGGAACGGATCATAACGGATTTGAACTACAATAATAGTTATTGTTTGTATAGAAAATGTTGTAGCATGTTGGGTCTGATTGTAGTGTAGTATAAATAGTAGTTTGTCGTTTTAAAGTTTAATCACGGTAAAAATATGAGTTCACTAGTTTTTCCAACCTTGTCAAGAAAGTTAACTGATAAATGGTTTTTCCAGTTCCAGTTCTTAGAGACAAGATTTTTACACTTCAATCATCATCATCATCATCAGCCTATTAATGTTCCCACTGCTGGGACACAGGCCTCCTCTCTTTGAGAGGGAATGGGCTATAATCCACCACGCGGGCCCAGTGCGGATTGGTAGATGTCACATGTCTTCGAATTTTTGGTTCTAGGACATGCCGGTTTCCTCACGATGTTTTCCTTCACCGTTTTTGAGAGCAGTGGTGATGAAATAAATTACACAAAGTAATGCGCCTGCCTGGGTTCGAACCCACGACATACTACACACAAAACACACACGTTTACACTTCAAACGTGACCTAAAATCACTGACGGTCTAGTGGTAACAGCTTTGATTTATGTGTACAGATTCATGCTGGCATTCAACTTTGTGTAATTTATTTCACCGTCACTGGTCTAAAAAGGCTGTAGAAAAATATCGTGAGGAAGCCGGCCAGCAAATATCCGAGAGCCAAAATTTTAAAGACATGGGGCATTCCTCTCAGAGACAAAGAGGCCGAGCTTCAGCAATAAAAAATGGATACGTTCCACGCCGGTAAAGCAAGTAAGTAGAACAGTAAGTTGTTAGAACTAATGCATACTTCAAGCCGGATTAAACCTCACAGAATATCGTATCTCTGTCATTCTCATTAGTGATAATTTTAATTAATTTTCATTAAAATTACTGTCTCGTTGGTATAGTGGGCGAGCAATATATTGTTCCTGGGTCGAGCAAAATGTTATTGGGTTTTCATATTTCTTAGTAGCAGCCACGTAATCTGGACATGTGCTCGGTTAATGGCAATATTATAGGCTCACCCCTTTTACATGGAACTTAAATATAACTGGCAAAATGTGGGGTACACGTCTGCCTTTTTTATCTGATGGGAAATCATCTAATGACCCCTCCAGCTCTGGGCGGAGCGCGTGGAAGGGAGTGTCAGATTCGTACTGACTAAAACCCATCCATGTTCTTTCCTTGCCCTTTGTGTTCCAGGGCCACGGTATCTCTTTCGAATAGTCCCGCAGCCCTGGCAGGCATCGGACCTTACGGACCCCTCCTTGATTGCTGAAATCTCTTTAAGGCGTGCGTGGAACACGAACGCGCGCCATCGAGACGGCCTGTTGTCATAAGACGGACGGACGGCGAGCTATGTTATGTTTCATTAAAAAAAAAAAATCACTCAAGATCCTGCTTCATTCTTCAATTTCCCTTAGCATTACCAAGAAGTGACAACTCTTTATGTCATTGAAACACAAACCCGTTTTCATTACTTGGAAATCTAACATAATTGTAGAGAATATTCGTTGTAAATACCATCGACTTCAGTGCCTCACCGCAAATAATTCAGTTAACCTTTGCTAAATTAAATATTCACTACCAGCCGACTTGTTTTGGACAGGGTCCAAGCTACCGGTCAGGGCTCCAGGGAGAGGAACCTCCTAACAATACGAGCCGTGTCTAAGAGTACCGCTTTCTGAATCAAGCCCTTGATCCAGCTGCCTAACGAGAGCCTTCTCAGGTGTTGGTCGAGGCTCTTGGCAATTAAGCCATGGGTTGATACGACTACCGGCACAATGATTGCTGAGTCCTCATCCCACATGTCGACAACCTCGCGAGCTAAGTCAAGATACTTGATTTGTTTATCTTTCTCGGCTTTTTGTTTTCTTTATTATTATGTTGGTTTAATATTTGTCTATTTACTTAGTAACTTCTAGAATAATCTCCTATACTTATTGTGAAAGCTGAATTAAAATCTGCAGACAGCAACGAAAAGTGGCTTAAATTATCATTTGACGTAACTTAGAAACTACTACTACTTTATAATGTCAATGCTTATTCCCTTTTTAAGCTTTCTTGGTACATATTTTTGCTACTACATTTCACCATTATTTTATAAGCTCGACTTTTCGCTCTATTCAACTATTACAGAAAATAAACAGTAAATAAGATGCCAGCTACGTGAAATTCAGAAAGTTCCAGTATATCTATCAAAGGCCCTAGGATAAACATACTTGATATTAAATGTACACCAAATAAACTCCGCTAGGAAATCACTGCATAAATTGAATAGGTTTGACCTTTTCGCTATCGTTGCGTAGGTTAAGGTTCGTATATATTGTACAGAATCATCTGAGTAAAGTTACCACCCAAGCCGGTGACAGTCCCATTTCTATTTTGGACACACAATACCTACACACACACTCATAAGCAGTCACGCACTCAATCGTCACGCAGTGGGTGTCAGAAGACGGGCGTTGTCGCCGAGGGAGGGCTAGAAAACGCTGGCGTCACGACTTAGTGGCGTTTGTGAGAGACTGGCCGGAGACTAGAGTGGAAAACTATGGGGCAGGCATTTGTCCAGCAGTGGTACAATATAGACTAAGAAAAAAAACACTCAGCCAAAGTAACACCTATTGTGTTAAAATAGCGAGCACTTTAAAGCCTACACAAGTAGTGTTTCTTAAATTCACGTCTCGTACACCCTAGACTGCCTAGGTATATAACATTTTCACTAGGTACAACATGAAGTATTTTTATATAGTTCAGAGCGATACGAGAAAGGAAATCGTCCTAACAACCCTTAAAAATATCACAAATACAGTCAAATCCTCTTTTACAAATTCATAAAAAGCGCTGAACGAAAATTCAGTTTGTAATACCACTTTGCTCGCTACGTTCTTTGCCTATTAAAATAAAATAAAAATAAATTCTAGTAAGTATTGCATACGGGAACCTGAAGCTTTGTCAGTTGAATGTAAACGTGTAGTTTATGTACGTTTCTTTTGAAGAGCAAATAAGTAACATGCAGAGAGAAAATACCTTTACCCATATATTGAAAATACCTTTGCTGTAGTGCAAGATAGACACGTAATACAGAAAGTTCACTCCGTATGACATCACAACAAGTTGATGCAATATTTTTCCCCACAGTCACAATTTTTACCTGTAATATAAGACAAAGTTTTATTTCCAGTCTCCTTCAGTTTTCAGTCTTCCTTTCAGTTTAATTTTCCAGTCGATCAATTGGATATCTCTTTACCTAGTAACTTGGCAGTCGTTAGTCAGAAGCCAACCCCAGCGTAATTAGAACAATGCTTGGAAAATAATGATGCGTGATAGACCATTTTTTAATCGATGGTCTCTATAATACCGAAATTAACAAGGATTTCAGATTCAAGTTTTGGTTCAATTTTCGTTTGGTTCTATCAGAGAAAATTTTCAAAGAAATTTTTTATTAATTAAAGCCGAAATTTTGGCTTTTGAAATGTCAATCCATATACATTTTGGCTACTGAAAATCTTGTCAATGTATTCATTGAGAAACGTTGTATAAACACAAAACACTTTAAAAGGGATTTTTAATCATCAGGGCCGTTTTGATATATTAATATAATACGTATTATCTGTGCGTTTCCGTGTTTTTGTCGTTGTAAGAAAATGGCCTTCTGTATCTTTCTGTTTTGTGAAACTATTGCTTGAAAATATCTTAGTAATTCTTGGAATTGTCTGTTTGAATCGCAAATGGGCAAAATGTTTTTACGGATTTATTCGTTTGCTGTTGCCTAGTTTGAATAATCTGCTGGATATTGATATTCCAATTTAGAGTTTATTTTTTACTAATGGCTCGTTTTTTGAAAAATTCAGCGTACTGGATACTTAACTACCAAAAGAGTTCAAAATTAATAGAAATCAGTATCATTATTTCATTTAACTTAAATAATACTCTTTTACTGTTTCCTTCATGTTGTTGGCGAGGGTCATCACCATCATCGACTTGCCCTTGTCCCCTGTTTCTTAGGGAACTCGTTTTCTTCATTGAAATCATCATGTTCCTTATACCAATTTATTTGGAATCGGTGCAGCATGTCTTCTTCTTCCATACTCGGCATCTCAGCAGTCACCTCCTTTCTAACCATATCACCCTTCACACCCCTTATAACCATTCAAATTCATACTCAAAACTTTCCTTACGACATTTTTTTCGTTCCTTTGCACCACGAAAATTGGCAATACCGTCACAAAAAAAAATATCATCATATTGAAAGCATATTATAAATATTAACCTCCTTATAACATCTAAGTCCAATCAAGCACCTTTCTGGCCATATCATCCTTCACACAGTCCACACACCATGCCACATTCGTACTCAAAACTTTCCTCACGACATTTTCCTCATCTTTCCGCATCTCATGTCCATACCACAAATATAAACAATCATCATCATCATTTCAGCCAAAAGACGTCCACTGCTAAACATAGGCCTCCCCCAAGTGTCGCCACATTGACCGGTCCCGTGCGACTCGCATCCAGCGGATCCCCGCCACCTTCACCAGGTCATTGGTAAACCTAGTGCGAGGCCTTCCAACGCAACGTCTTTCGGTTCGCGGACGCCACAAAATTAACGAAACCGACAAAAAAAAATATCATCATATTAAAAGCATTCATTATGAATATTAACCTTCTTATAACATCTAAGTCCAATCAAGCATCCTTTTATCAGGTATTCTCTCTATCCAAAAACCACATAATTCACAAAACCCATTAGATACCCTAAACACACAATCAGATAATGTGGCCCGTAACGCCTATTTCTTTCCATTGTACCTTCCGATATTTACTTAGGCAATATTGCTCGGACGATAAAAGTAATCATTGTGTTATTTATTGAAGTATAGTAGAGATGCGATATTTTATCGATAGTTTGGATCCATCTGAATCGTAACCATACGATAAGATATCGTGTGGCTTTGACCTGATTCTCCAAATACCGACCTATGATGTGCACAATACAGGCAAAATTCCAGGAATCCTTTTGCGTCCTCTTTTTGACGGAACATGCTCCTTGACATGATTGATCATGCCATTAAATACAATGTGTGCAACATTATATGATATGATCTATTAATTCTGATACCAATAATTAACTGTTTTCATTATCATTATCAGTCTACTGCCCTTGTCCCAATTTATTTCGGGTCCGCGCAGCGTATCTTCTTTTTCCATACTTCTCTATTTCTCGTCATCGCATCCGAAACTTCTTACCTAGCCATATCATCCTTCATACAGTCCATTCATCGAGTATCTGGCCTTCCTCTACTCTTATACGCATCAACATTCATACACAAATCATTCCTCTTGACGATACTATTGTATCAATCCAAAATATTGGAGTATTGCATCCTGTTATATCGATACTCTAAAGTATCGGGTCGGGTCGTGCATCACTAGAGCATAGTTGCGGACTGAAGATCCGTAGGGTTCTAGTTTATTTATAGCCCCGTCCATTCATTGTACCTACGTGATTACGGAAGTAAATGTTAGCACAATTAGGCACGTTAAGGAATTTGTCTTGGACACGCTCGCTGAATGGGGTTCCATTGATAGCGGGGAATTGGGGTAATTTGTTGTGTTCTCCGCCATTTTGTTTTCTTACGTCATTTGGTATTGCTGGATGGAAGGGAGTCTCTGCTAGTCTTCGATGATTTGTTGTGGTGAACTATCGCAATGACTAGTGTTAATTCATTAGTAATTTCCATTTCTTAGGTTTGTGTTTAAATTATTGACATCTGGCCGGAAAGGTTAGGTAAAGGAAGTATTTCTACGTTTAGATACTTATGTTTCATAAAAATACCATGTAATCGGGGCGAGCCTATTGCCGTGTTGAAGCACAAAGTCCTGACTCAAATGCTTTAAACTTGAAAGCAAGTGACGTAGTGAAGTACTAAAACAGTTTTAAGTTCTATAAACTAACACAAATGGCATTTTTTATATGTCTTAGTTTATTATTTATAAGATAAATTTTGTGTATTTTAAACTATGGACCTTAGTTGCCTGACATTATACGAATTATTATTGTTAAATCAAAAAAGTAACGATGATTACTTAAGAGGAAACACGGTAGGTATTTAAAGAAATATTTAAACTATTGCTGTCGCTCTGCGAGCGTGATTTCGACATTAGTGCGATAAGGACAACTATACTAAAAAGGCATAATTCGATGTTTGGCTCTTGACTATTTCCTCCTCCAATATTTGACCAACTTAAAAGACGTTTCATAAACTGAATAAGAAGGATATATACTATGTTTTTCGTTTTTCATTAATAGTTGTCAACTGTTGACAGGCGAATTAAATAGGCAATTTTGAGCATTTTGTAAAGGATTGTACTTATATAGATTATGTATCATCAAAAAGGAAAACATACGGACATAGAAGAGGTTGATATTTATTTAACTGTAAAAAATCATAGCTTTAAAGTGAACCAGAAAGAAAACAGGCAAGAACGTCTGTATGGAAAAAATACCACTTGCATTTCCTTTTAAATGTGGTTAGACTCCGACCATAATATAATTGGGAACAGGCTAAGTAAACAGAAATGATGCTTATAATAATTATTATCTTGTCAACAATGATTAAATTTGAGTGTTTCTAAGAACTTCAGAGTAACTAAATCAAACTAGGTAGTTCCATTGTTAAATTTGTAAGAAAGGTAATCAAAGTTAATTAGTGAATATAGCCTTGTCTATCTGTCTGAACAAACCTGTGAAAATAACACTGTTATCTAGTAATAAATTGAATCTTTACTCGTCTAGCTCAATTGTCAGATTGGATTTGTTCCTATTGTGATAGTAGTTCGTCAGTGAATGTCGCTTCCCTATGGTTTGATTGTAATTGAGAGGAGTAAAAGGTTTGTTCTTGATTGGAAGTTACAATGTGAAGCATTGCTAAATAATAACAGCCACTCGTGTCGATCTTCAGGTCAAACCGCGCTTGCCTAGGTCGGTCCCTGGATGGGTTAAATACCGAGTTTTCTCCGTGCCTTGGAAAGCACTTTAAGCCGTTGGTCCCAGCTGTTATTTAAAGATCTTTGGCAGTCGTTACAAGCAGCCAGTGGCCTGAAAGTCTGACAACCAGTCTTTCCAAGGGGTATCATATTAACCAATACTAATACTATTGTAGAGATCAGATAGGAAGTCGTCCCATGGAAAATAATGGTATTCAGCTGCACCCGGTTAGACTGGAAGCTGACCAGTTAGATTTTAAGTCCCATATTCTTATGTGAAATGTGAGTGTGGGTTTATAGATACACCTTTGCTTAACCCTTCGAGGATTTCAGGCGTGATGTTATGTTATTCTTGTACTTATTACATAACGAGACGAATAGGCCATTTCTTTTTATTATCTAAACAGTACTCTGTTTAGTATGATAGCTTAAAATTTGATGAGAGTACAAAAAAATGCGCTCTAATTTAGATAAGTACATTCTGAGGTCCTTGCAGACGAGAACCACAGGTGCATGCACTTTGTACTAAGCACGCCATTATGTTACGGGATGTATTTAATAGCACTTTACATATCAATTTTCACTTTAAAATGAAATTTACTTATACTTTAAATTAATTGAATGACGATTAGCTTTCAAATTAATTAAGAGAAACCATTATTAACCAAACCAAACCATTATTTTTATAGTTCTCGGAAACCAACTCCGAAACCAGTTATTTAAAAAAAATTGTATCGTTTGGTAGGAGGATAGGGTTGGGAGGAGGGAATGAAGGGGGGGGGAGGTAATGCTTCTCATCTGACACCACTCCCATGAAAAAGCAACGCGCCATTCTTGAAAACAAACAATTATTGTAACCTGACCTTTTTTTTTTACGGATGGGAAATCATCAAATGACTTCTCCCGCTCTGGGCAGATCGAAAGGGAGTGTCAGACTTGTACTGACTAAAACCCATCCATGTTCCTTCCTTGCCCTTTGTATTCCAGGGCCGCGGTATCTCTTTCGAACAGCCCGCAGCCCTGGCAGGCATCGGCCCTTGCGGGCCCCTCCCTATTTGCTGACATTTAATTTGTTGCTGATATTTAATTAACTTTAAAGCCAAGCATACTTATAGTGGAAACCATTATTTTTGTAGTTCATTCAATTAATTTAAATCTAAACTAAACTGTGAAACATTATTTTTAATGTGCGCTTATATAAATTTCCCTTATGTTACTTGGTACTGCTACTTTTTTCATTATACATTATAAAAATTAGGCTAATTCCCATATTTCGCACTTTTTTCATCAGCGTAATCTGGTACCTCCAAGGGTACCTGTTGAGGTAGGAGTTCCAATGGTGTCTAGAGTGAAAGGCGGTTCAGATATGAATGAATTTATTGCTTAACGTCACCTATTATATACAAAAATATTTACAACACTTTCAGCGACTACCTACATGTATAACATTATAAAATAAATCAAACCATATGTGGGTGAGTCGAAAAGGTTTGAATTGCTCGCTCACATATAAAAGCCTACGCCGCGCCTGGGCCACTAGTATTCCACTAGCCGCCACCGCGCGCGTATGATGCATGGATGAATGTGTTGCAGCTACAGGACTCCCCCTCAAGCGAAGCGTACGGGCATCTTCACGACTCTTCCAGATCTGGTTCTTCGCTCACCGCTCACTGATGGCATTGCATTTATGGTTGCATGCGGTGTTGGTGTGCTTGTAGTTATGTTCGCACTGCGATGTTCGATACCTGTGTTGATTGTGTACGCCGGTTTTAGGCGGTCGATGGAGACGTTTGCAGTTCTACCGGGCATCTGTATCTTGAAATACTTGTCGTTTCTTTCCAAGACAAGGTAAGGCCCTTCGTACGGTCGTTGAAGTGACTTGCGGCCGGTGTCTACTCGTAAAAACACAGAATTGCATGTTTGCAGATCTTTATGCACGAACATACTGCGCTTGTTGCTATGCGGTACATATGTCGGCGTAAGTTGAGTAATAATGCGATGTAATTGTTCAGCGTAGCCGTGATTCATCTTTGTATTGATCCCAGATGGTGAAATGAAGTCGCCGGGTAGTCGTAATGGTTGTCCGTATGTTAGTTGAGCTGGGCTAGTTTCGGTGTCGGTCCGGGTAACAGCCCGTAGTCCCATGAGCACTGTAGGTAGTTCATTCAGCCACTTGTTGTTGTCCGTGAGTCTTGACATGAGTGCAGCTTTAAGTGAACGATGCCAACGTTCGACGATTCCATTACTCTACGGGTGGTAGGCAGTAGTACGGGTTTTCTCTGCGCCTAATAGTTTGGTGAGTTCATGAAACAGCTGACTCTCAAACTGTCGTCCTTGATCCGTCGTGATGGTGGTTGGGCAACCGAAACGGCATATCCATGTTTCATAGATGTTATTTGCTACAGTTTCTGACGTCATGTCTTGCATTGGGATTGCTTCGGGCCAGCGTGTATTTCGATCGATGATTGTTAACAGGTACCTGTGTCCGTGAGCTGACGTAGGTAGCGGACCAACGATATCTACATGTATATGTTGGAATCGGTCGCAGCTCGGGAACATTTCAATGTCGCTGCGTGTGTGACGTTGTACTTTTGATTGTTGACACGCTGTGCATTGTCTTGCCCAATTACCAATATCGACATTCATTGATGGCCAGAAATATCGATCTTGAATCATTTTCCGTGTCGTTCTGATACCGGGATGACTTATGTTGTGCACGGCCTTGAAAGCGATGCAACGATAGTCATTGGGCAAATACGGTCGTAAGGTTGCTGTTGATGCTTCACAATATATTGGCTTGGTTGTTCCGGGAACTGTAATTTTCTTCAATTGTATGTTGGTTTGTTTGGTAAGTGTTTGTATCGTGCCGTCTCGCTCTTGCGCTGCTGCTAGCTGTACGTAGTCGATTGGAGTTGGTACGTCGACTGTCTCGACACGCGATAGGGCATCGGCTACTACGTTGTTTGCTCCGCTGATATGACGAATATCTGTTGTGAACTCGCTGATAAACAGTAGTTGTCGTGTTCGCCGCTGCGTGTCGCTTGCTGACGGCGGTTTGTGAATGGCGTATGTAAGCGGTTTGTGATCGGTGTAGATTATGAGTTCACGTCCTTCGAATAACTTGCGGAAATATTTCACAGCCATGTAGATTGCCAACAACTCTCTGTCGAACGTGCTGTATCGCTGTTGCGTATCAGAAAACTTCTTTGAAAAGTAGCCGAGAGGTAACCAGTTGTTGTTGACCCGTTGCTGTAAAACAGCGCCAGCGCTGGTGTTTGATGCGTCGCACATTAGCGATAGTGCGTTCTTCGTGGATGGTGATGGATGAGCAAGCATAGTGGCGTTCTGTATGCTCACTTTGCATGCTTCAAAGGCTTCTTCAGCTTCTTTTGTCCAGCTGATCTTGTTTTTGTCCCGTTTTTTTGAGTTGTGAAGGAATGCATTCAGTGGTGCTTGAATACTTGCTGCGTTAGGTAAACTATCACGATAAAAGTTCAGTATGCCAAGGAAACGTCGTAGCGCTTGTATGTTTTCTGGCTTTGGGTAATCGGTGATAGCGTTGATTTTTTCAAGTGGTGGTTTGATACCTTCTTCTGATACGTCATAACCGAGAAACTTAACAGTCTGCTTGCCAAAGACGCACTTCGACGGGTTTATGGTAATCCCGTAATCGTCTAATCTTTGTAGGACAGCACGTAGGTCATCATAATGTTTCTCCTTGTCTTCTGACGCAACGATGACGTCATCGATGAATTGAAAAGTGTTGTCGCATTCACTGAGCACTTGATGGATGAACCTCTGAAAGGTTTGTCCTGCGTTCATCAGTCCGGGACACATGCGAGGGAATTCATATAACCCGAACGGTGTTGTAATTGCGGTCTTCTCAATATCGGGTCCATACACGGGCAATTGTTGATATGCACGGCAGAGGTCTAACGTGGTGAATATCTTTTTTCCGTGGAGAAGATATGTAAAATCCTTAAGACGTGGGACTGGGTAGCGGTCGGGCTTCGTAACCGCGTTCAATCTTCTATAGTCGCCACATACGCGTATGTCACCATTTTTCTTGGGAACTACATGCAGCGGGCTTGACCACGGGCTCTTGCTTGGTCGGCACAGACCCTGTTGCATCATGGTTTCGAATTCTTTCTTCACAGCTGAGTAGAGGTGCGGTGATAATGGTCGAGTCTTGCAATACAATGGCGGACCGGTGGTTTCAATGTGATGTTCGACGCGATGCTTTGGTGTTTCTTTCATTGACGAAGGTCGAGTGATGTTGGGGAATTCAGCAAGAAGCTGGTGATACGGATGTTCTATGTCTATGCTTCGTATCGTTGGCTCGCTGGAGTATGACACTGGTGCTTTGACGAATAAGTTCGTGACTTTATCGATGAGTCGTTCGCCTGCGACGTCGACCAATAAGCGGTGGTGCCTCAGAAAATCAGCGCCGATGATTGGTTTGCTGACTGCTGCGATTACGAACTTCCAGCGATATGGTCTTCGTAGTTTGAGGTCCAATTCGAGCGTCTTCTCGCCGTATGTCGAAATAGTAGTATTGTTGGCCGCGTATAGATAAAAGTTGGTAGGTGAAGCTTTCATGCCCGCTTTCCTCGGTATGACAGAAATGTTGGCTCCGGTGTCGATCAGGAACGACAGGCGTGAGTTCCTGTCTGTGATAAATAGGCGGTGTGAAAGTGTTTGCGCGCCAGTTGCCGCCTCAGCCAACGCAGGTCTTAGTTTTCCGAGGTCGTTTTTGGGTCTTCAAAATTGCAAGGACGGGTGCATCGTTGAGCTTGTTTCCCGAACTTCCGATGGTAGTAACAGATCCGATCATTTCTAAACGATGAGTCACTGCGGTTGGAGCGGGATCTGGATGGTGTTCTTGATCTGGAACGATATCTTCGGAATGGTCGTCTTTGCCGATAGGATGATTGGTTAGCTTTCAATTCGGCGATCTCACGAGTCAACAAGTCTATCTTCTCATTCAGTTTCTCCGTAGTAGTCATCTCGTGAGTTGTTGCTTGGCTTGTGCTGGCGGAGACAGCCGCAATAGTTTGCGGTTGTGCCTGTTCTAGTATCTTGTCAGCCATTTGCGCGAGTTCGTCGATGTCTGACTTCTTGGCGATGTTGTCGCTGACTGCCAGGACCGCGCGGACTGACTGTGGCAGGTGATTCGTCCACATGATACGCAGCGCCGAGTCGGATATGTTGTCGCCAGCGAGGTTCTTTATGCGTCGCAGTAATTGTGATGGCTTCATATCCCCTAGTTCCATTTCAGACAATAACCGCTGGACCTGTCTTTGTTCAGATTCTTCGTATACCTCCAGTAATCGTTTCTTCAAAGTTTCGTATTTGTCATTTTCTGGTGGTCGGAGGATAATGTCGGCTATCTCGTCGATATCTTGACGTTCCAGCTGGCCAATGACGAGCTCGTACATCGCCTTGTCCCCCTTCTTGTGTGAGGAAACGATGGCTTCGAATTGCGCGAACCATAAACGCAGTCTCTCGCGCCAGACCGGTGGAATGCGAAGAGTAGCAGAGACACCGGACACTTCTTGCTCGTCTTGCTTCAAATCGGCGTTGGATGAAGTCATTGTAGCTTTTCAATCACGTCGGGGTCACCACTGTTGAGGTAGGAGTTCCAATGGTGTCTAGAGTGAAAGGCGGTTCAGATATGAATGAATTTATTGCTTAACGTCACCTATTATATACAAAAATATTTACAACACTTTCAGCGACTACCTACATGTATAACATTATAAAATAAATCAAACCATATGTGGGTGAGTCGAAAAGGTTTGAATTGCTCGCTCACATATAAAAGCTTACGCCGCGCCTGGGCCACTAGTCAAACATTCCGCTCTCGGCCGCCGCAGAGTGCACACGTGCGTTCCGCTGCTTCCGATCGCTCCCTGCGCCCCCCGCGCCCCTCCATTGTCACTGTGTGCTACTTCGTAGCACTCAGTGTATGCTCCGCCCGCCGGCCGCCGGCTCCGTCAGTGCTGTGTTTGTGTAGTGCTACGTCGTAGCAGGTCGGTTGTGTATTGCGTACGCGATCACAGCTGATTTGCTACGCCCGCGGTTCGCGTCGCGCTTTTGACTCCTTAGGAGTAAAAGCCACAGTTTCGTGGTTCTTGGTGGAAACCTCACGGTGCCAACGAAGCCAAGAGAGTGGTGACCCAATCCACTCGCCTAGCCCCTTCAGGGTGAAGCTATCCATTGGAGTCGAGAGCTAGGACCTTGGCCTTGGGGGCTACCCTCGTCAAACCTAGTCTCTGGTTCTCTCAACAGCTACTCACCTTGTGTCGGTTGGGAGTGTCTACCCCTTCGACCTTGAGGCCCCGTCGTGGGCGTAGGGACCTGTCGCACATTAAGATTGGCGACAGTATCACAGCTTAGGGCACACCTTAGGTACTCACCTCTCTGTTCTGCCACAACAGGCAGAGAGGCCTCACACCCCCGGGCCCACCCACCCGGGGAGTTAGGGTACTAGGTTGATTAGGTGTGAGCTTCACTCAATGTCGGCTAACTTTTAGCCCACTAGGCCCCATAATGTCTGACAAAATCCTTTTGGATTTTGTCAAACGCATTCTTTTTCAGGACTCCTACTTTCGGGAGAAATATGGCGCCCAATTCGACGCCCTAGAGCACGCGGCCATCGCAGAATTCAGCGATGCCCTCGACAGCTCCTTGCTACCTACGCCCGCCGACAATGGCATTCCTAGAATGCCAGAGTCGGCACCCATTGTTGTTTTTAGCGAGCTAGATAGTCCGCTATCGCCCCCACCCGCCGACAAAGGCATTCCTGCGAAACCGACGGCAAAAGCGGCGTCTATTGTTAAGACGCCCATTGTTAAAATGCCCATTGTTTCGAGCACAATGGAGCGTTCCACACCTGCACCGTCTTTGTCCTCTTCCGAGAAGATGGACACGTCAGTACCGGTTAGTGACCCCGAGTTCTCGGAATCGTCCGCCTCCTCGTCCTCTGAAGACGACTACCAAGTCGTCGGAAAGGGGAAAAGGAGGAAGGGGAAAAATTCCCAAGCCACCGCGGCCAAAAAACATCTGGCGACTGTCGCAAATCCCCCCACTCCCGTGACTTCGCGTCCCTCCTCGCCCGTCCAATCGGCCTCTGCAAAGGACGGCAGGCCAGCTAGCCCTAGGGCTAACCCGCCCGCCGCTTCGTCCAAGAAGCCCAAACCCCCTCCCCCGATATTTATTCACGACAAGTCCAAGTGGACTGATGTGTCTAAAATGTGTGTTGATCAAAGGATCAACTACACCAACGCCCGCAGTACCCTGCAGGGCATTAAGGTCACCGTGCCCACCGTCGCGGACTATAGGGAACTATCCCGTCACCTTCGCGGAAGGAACATTCCCTTCCACTCTTACTCCCTTCCGGAGGAAGCGCCCCACCGCGTCGTGATCAGACGCGTTCCTAAGGAAATCCCCACGGAGGACATTTTAGATGACCTCCAGCGGCAGAATATCCCCGCTACTGCAGTCCACCGCCTTCACAAGGCTCGTGGAGGCGAGCAGTATGACATGGTACTGGTCGTCTCTGACAAGGTGGAAGGTCGACACCCGATTTTCAAAATAAAGTCGGTCTGTTCCCTTTCGGGCATCCAAATTGAGAAGCCCTTTAAAAACTCGGCACAAATTGGACAGTGCCATCGCTGCCAGCTGTACGGCCATAGCAGCAAAAACTGTTATGCCCGTCCCAGGTGCGTCAAGTGCCTTGGCGACCATGGCACAGAGGACTGCTCACGTCCTAAGGACATCACCAAGTGCACAGAGGCACCTAGCTGTGTTCTCTGTGGTCAGTCCGGCCACCCAGCCAACTACCGCGGCTGCCCCAAAGCCCCTAAACCCACATCCGCTAAGCTCGCTAAGCGCGCTAACGCACGCCAGCAGCGAGAATGCCCCTCTGTGAGGATTCCCTCCTCCCAGTTGCCTGAGAGACTCGCCCCTCAAAGGCCGTCACCCTGGAACCCGCTGAACCACCAGAGAGCGTTCCCAGCTCTCGGTAAAGCCTCAGCCGCTCCCATGCCCGGGTTATTAGATACCCCCATTCCTCCCCCGGCACCTTTCGTAGCAACTCCTGTTGCACCTGCAGTCCCATCAGCTTCCCCTCGCGTCGCGCCGTCAGGCCGCGAGGCCGTAGAAAGCTCTTTTAGGACCATCGCTAGGTACAAAATCTTTTGCAGTCCGGAGGCCGACCGCTTAGCGGCCGACCTCAGGAAGGCAAGAGAATTTGCAGAGATCGCGGCAATATTTGATGCCTATCCCAATATCAGGGATGCCCTTCGCAACCTTTAAAATATTTCCAATGGCTACTAGAAATATTAATTGCACCAAACCCCGATCCCTTAGACTAGCTTATTTCAATGCTAATGGCCTTAGAGACCAACGTGATGAGATCGCCGCTTTCCTCCGCGACCATCAAGTCGACGTCCTCCTCATACAGGAGACGTTCCTCAAACCCTGTAATCGCGATCCGAAAATAGCCAACTATCGCATAGTTCGTAACGATCGGTCGCGCTGTCACAAGGGCGGTACTTTAATATATTTTAGGAAAGAACTACATTGCATTCCGTTAGACCCCCCCCCGTTAGAGTCTCTTCTTGAGGTTTCCATCTGTCGGCTCGGCATGTCCGGTCACTCGCCGATCACCATCATTTCGGCTTACATTCCTCCCGGTGGCTCGACCGAGGAGCACATCCCACTCACCAAGGACCTCACCGTCCTCTTCGGTCTGAGTGACTCCGTTATCTTAGCGGGAGATCTCAATGCCAAACACCCAGCCTGGAACAGCACGTTGACCTCTCCTAGAGGGCGACTCGTGTTCAACCTAGCGAACTCTCTCATCTTTGACCCTATCGCTCCTATGGAGCACACTCATTATCCCCACGATCCCAATCTTCGCGCAGATGTCCTAGACATAGCGCTTCTCAAGAATGTCAACCTCAAGTTGCATTCGATCGAAACGCTCCATGAGCTCAACTCCGATCACCGTCCAGTGCTCATGCACTTAACTCCTCGCTCAGGTCCCTCAGACCCCAGCCAGCCCCCGCCTACCCAAGTGATCACCGACTGGAGGAAAGTCAGCGAAAAGCTGAAGTGCCTCTCGTCGCCTCACCTGGATACTATCCCCAATCACATTGTCTCAATTGCTGACACGACGGCCGCCATCGACTCGTTTACAGAACACATCCAATCCGTGCTGAAGGATTGTTCACGAGAAGTCCCAGTCATGAGTGATCATCGCTGGCGTCTTCCCGATGACGTACGTGAACTGATAAACGAGAAGAACGCGGCCATCCGTGCCTACAGCTCTTTTCCCTGCGACGCGAATAAGACCCACATGCGCTACTTGCAGCTTGCTGTAAAGAAGCGCATCAGTGAGCATCGCTCCGCCCAATGGGAGAAGGACATAAGTGAACTCGAGCCCACCCACCTCGCTTTCTGGCAATTGCAAAGAAAGATGCGTGCCACCGATCAGGCTTCGATGCCTCCTCTCATCCGACCAGACAAGAGCGTCGCTTTTGACGACTCTGAAAAAGCCGAATGCCTAGCCGACAGTTTAGAAACTCAGTGCTCTCCTAGCTCTCAACCAGTAGACAGAGCTCACCTCGAGATGGTGAACGCTGAAGTCGAACGTAGGGCTGCCATCCCTCCCGTCGAAGACCCCGATGATCCTCTGCCTGAAGTCTCACCAGACGAAGTGCACGACATCATTAAAAAGCTTCGACCACGGAAAGCACCAGGCTCCGACGGTATCACTAACAAGGTACTCAAAATTCTCCCCAGTCAACTCATAGTTTTATTGGCGGCCATCTTCAATGGCGCCCTGAGTAACAATTTCTTCCCCCAAATATGGAAAGAGGCCACTGTTATCGGTATCCCGAAACCCGGCAAACCCAAGGCGGAGCCCTCCAGCTATCGTCCTATCAGTCTCCTGAACGCACTCGGCAAAATCTACGAGAGGCTTATTTATAAGCGACTCAAAGATTACGCCGAAGCTAAGAGCCTCATTCCTAACGAGCAATTCGGCTTCAGGACCGAACACTCATGCATTCAGCAGGTTCACCGCATCGTCGAACATTTGAGCGCTGGCTTCCAGCGCGGAGCGATGACAGGTGTCTTG
Source organism: Lycophotia porphyrea (assembly GCA_950005105.1). Lineage (NCBI taxonomy): Eukaryota > Metazoa > Arthropoda > Insecta > Lepidoptera > Noctuidae > Lycophotia > Lycophotia porphyrea. The sequence continues at coordinate 15,405,624 of OX465395.1, read as the reverse complement.
TACTTCGACATAGCGAAAGCCTTCGACAAAGTCTGGCACAACGGCTTGTTGTACAAGCTGTACCAACTGGGCGTGCCGGATCGTCTCGTGCTCATCTTACGAGACTTTCTGTCGGATCGCACCTTCCACTATCGCATCGGAGACGCTCTCTCCTCCCCTCACCCCATTCGCGCAGGAGTCCCGCAAGGCTCCGTTCTCTCTCCGCTCATTTTCACCCTATTCACGAGCGACATACCAAAGAGCAAAAAGGCTCAGTTGGCCCTGTTTGCAGACGACACGGCCATCTACTATACGGGTCGTTGTAAGAACGCTATCGCCAAAACCCTCCAAACCTCAGCCAACGTCCTAGGCGCTTGGTTCAGGAAATGGAGAATCGAGGTTAATCCCGATAAGAGTCAGGCGGTTCTTTACTCGAAACCGTCGCGCGGTAACAATCGCACCTCCCCCAGCCCGATCACTATGTACGGTAAGCCTATCCCTTGGGAGAAGCAAGCCAAGTATCTAGGAGTAGTTCTCGATCAACATCTGTCCTTCAGACACCATATCACGGAAGCTCGTAACCGCGCTTCCTTCGCGATGGGTAGACTCCACTTTTTGCTCATGGCAAAAAGTAAACTATCTCTTAGGTGTAAATTGCGCCTTTATACCGCGGTGATCCGTCCCATCATGACGTACGCGTGCGTCGTTTTCGCTCACGCCAAGCCAAAGTACCTTTATAAAATGCAAGTTCTCCAAAACCGATTCCTACGTAAAGTCACGGGAGCCCCTTATTATGTCCGCAATGATCGTCTGCACATTGATCTTAGATTGCCCACTATCCAGCAGTTCATGAAACGCCTCGCCAAGCGCTTCTTCGATTCTGCTGTTAGACACCGTAACCCTCTGATCGCATCGGCCGCCCGATACGAGCCCTCGCGTATTAGTCAGATCCGCCGCCCGAGGCACACTCTCGTTGACCCCGACGACGACATCACCCTCCTCCAGGAGAGCAGTAGGGAAACCAGCACGGTCACAAAACACAGACGCCGTTATCCGTCTTTCCGTCCTCGCCGACGAGGCCCGTCGCGAAACCCCGGTACACGCCCTCCCAGACCCTTGCTCGAGCCAGCCCGCGCAGCTGAGCCTGTAGACTTAAATCAGCCCCTAAATAATATCACTCAGATCCAGCCTGTCCCTTTGCTGTCCTCTCCCAGCGACGCCCTGAGCCGAGGTCCGTACCCCACAGGGGGTGCCCTCAGTGCGTAGTCGCTTAGTTTGTAGTTTAGTTTGTAAGTTGCTCTGGCTGGAGGCCTTAATTTCGAGGCATCCACAGAAAAGCCCGGTTAAGCAGTCGACAACCTCCCTAGGTTGAACTGCGAGATGCCCTTCACAAAAAAAAAAAAAAAAAAAAAATGGGCCACTAGTATTCCACTAGCCGCCACCGCGCGCGTATGATGCATGGATGAATGTGTTGCAGCTACAGTACCAAAAGGTCCCGGCAAATGACCATTACTTCCGAAGTATTCTGTAACGTATTTTTACGACTTTCGAAAGTATTGACTGATGCTACAAACGAGCCACAGCCAGGTAGCTTGCTTAGTGAGTCGTATAGCGATTACCAGTGAAACGTACGATCCATAATTTTCGCGTCCGGCCTCGCGATATCTTTGTGACCACTCACATCAATCGCCTAAAATATCAATTGATCACCAAATTTAGTAAATGAGCACCAAATTTTAATGAGGTGTTTGATGACCAACTAGTTTTGCCTAGGCCGACTTAGGGCACCCGACACGAATAGATTAGGTTAGAAGGGTATGGCGGGGTCAAATGAGCAAGCGAAGCGAGCGAATAGACCTCGCCATACCCTTCGTGGTTATTTTTTATAAATCTTTCAGAAATGGGAGCCCCGCGAAGCCGGGCACCGTCGACCGGGTGTCTCCCTCGACTCGGATGCAAGAGCATAACAGTTCAATTTCTGGTGGTCATTAACTATTTTTGGTTCTAATTTCACGCTAAAATGGGGATCTAATTTTGGTGATCATTTACTAGATTTTTTTGCCGTTACATTTTACTAAATCTGGTGGTTGGTTAAAATTACTTAAGCCAAAATAAATTATCTTCTGTTACTGATCTAGGATGCAGATTTATTGGAGTAGTAAGGTAGTAACCAAAAATTCGAAGACATGTGACATCTACCAATCCGCACTGGGCCCACGTGGTGGATTATAAGCCCATTCCCTCTCATAGAGAGGAGGCCTGTGTCCCAACAGTGGGAACATTATAGGCTGATGATGATGAAGGTAGTTTCCACTACTGGGTTACTGAGGGAAAGTGTGTGGGTTCAGTGTGAGTTGGTGGATATCAAATGTCTTAGTTTTCTTCATGACGTTCTTCTACACCGTTTTGCGAGCTGACATGACGAAAATATCATAACTACTAAGTAATATTAAGTCAGGTCATTTACCAAAAGCTGGATCCACGCAGGACGATCCAGCACGCTCTTATCACGCGATCTAAATCTGCGATGTGGACGTGCCGCGCGCGATCTGAGCGTGCTTTCCGCGGTTATCGCAAGTTTCAACATACTGGGTAGGCTTAGTACAATCCACACTCCACGATCGCAGATCGGGGATCGCCGATCCAAAATGGATCGTCCAGTGTGGATTCACCCATCGGGCCACCACTGCCCCCAGAATACAGAGTAGGTATTAGGAACATTAGTAGATATTTAAATTCAGTCGCTCGAGTCGATCTTTAGGTTAAGCCGTGCTTGCCTAGGTTGGTCTGTGGATGGGTTACCGAGTTTCCTCAATGCCTCGGAAAGCACGTTAAGCCTTTGGTCCCGGCTGTCATTTGCACATCTTTGACAGTCGTTACAGGTAATCAGTGGCCCAAAAAGTCAGACAACCAGTCTTACCCTGCCCTAGAGTGCAAATGTGGTGCTGTTCCACAAACGATGGGCCACTTAATATCGTGTCCTGCTTGTCCTGTCACTTGTTCACTACAGGAACTGATGGATGCTACCGAAAGCGCCAAACTAGTAGCTCAGTTCTGGGCCGACACAATATAGATTGCCATCGACACGCTAAGAAGAACTGGGTAATACGTAACTGGGTTGTGGAGGTCAGATAGGCAGTCGCTCCATGTAAAATACTGGTATTCAGCTGCATCCGGTTAGACTGGAAGCCGACCCCAACATATTTAGTTGAAAAAGTAAGTTAGTTAAGCAAGCATAGTTGGGAAAAGGCTAGGCAGATGATGAGTACATATTTAAATTCATGACATGTATTCGCGAATTTTCATTTAAAACAAAAATATAACTTATCATCAAGAATGTGAATCTTAAGTGGTAATTGTTCAGTAAAGCATTAACTAAGATTTAATAAAACGGGTGTGTAAAGTGTCTCGCTGATTTTAATTAAGATATCACAGAAACGTAAATCCACTCTTATCTTAGCATAACATGTTTTCTGGCTTCGTTTACATGAATATAAATCTTGGAATATTTACATGGAGCTTTTACTGGAAATTTCAGCTATGGTTTTATGTAAAGATAAATAATATAAAGTACCTACTGTTTCGAGAGCAGCGGTGGCCCTGTGAGAGCAGCGGTAGCCCAGTGGTAGCGAACAGTAAGTCGTGATCGGCGCAGGCAGGCGCATTACTTTGTGTAATTTATTTCATTACCACTGCTCTCAAAAACGGTGAAGGAAAACATCGTGAGGAAACCGGCATGTCCTAGAACCAAAAATTCGAACACATGTGACATCTACCAATCCGCACTGGGCCCGCGTGGTGGATTACAGTCCATTCCCTCTCATAGAGAGGAGGCCTGTGTCCCAGCAATGGGAACATTATAGGCTGATGATGATGATGATGATGACTGTTTTTGATATAGAAAACAAGAATACCAAATTCAGAAAAGCAACTCATGGCACAGACTAGACGGTACACGGCTGCACTACAATGCTTAAATGTCTTTATGATGATGTAAACTTAGTGTCTCGTGAAGATGCATTGGACTGTGGTCCACAGTGGCGGCATAAAGTGGCTGAGAGAGATCACACAACGATGTAGGGTGGCTAATATTTTTTGCACGGCATTCATTTACTTTATGGAGCAGAACCTTAGCGGAATTGTTGCCGAGACATGATAGAAGTGTTGGCAGACAGCTAAATGTGAAGATGGCGTAAAGAAGATTTCAGGGTAAGACCTGGTTCCAGAACTGTGGGACTGTTCGAAAGAACCGCGGCCCTGGAACACACAGGGCAAGGAAGGAACATGGATGGGTTTTAGTACAAGTCCAAGTCTGACACTCCCTTCCACTCCGCCCAGAGCGGGAGGAGTAATTTGATGATATCCCATTAAAAAAAAAAAAGGGTAAGACCTGGTTGGGACACTGACAGATCAGGGGTCTGTGGGCCCCAGGGGTTGGTGTATGCTTCCCTTAGTATATTACAAAACAGGAGGAGGCTTAATAATCAGCATTGGGTGAATAATTGCTATTCACCAAAGTACACATTAAATTGTTTGTTTTATTGTATACTAGCGACCCGCTCCGGCTTCGCACAGGGGTAATGTTATACATATAAACCATCCTCTTGAATCGTTCTATCTATTGCTGAAAACTCCATTAAAATCCTTTGCGTATTTTAAATGATCTAAGCGTACAAATAGCGGGAGTGACTTTGTTTTATACTATGTAAAGAAGAGGAAGAATCCTGCCATGCCCTTCAATTCATTCAAAACTGACCCTGCTTAACTTAACATCAGGCCTGAAATCCCTGAAAAGGGTCTTTATGTAAATTTTGAGAGTCATAAAGGGTGTAAACAGACTCTTAACGAAACCGAAAGGCACTTGTTTTCCCCGTCATTGCGATCATTTTTTTGTTCTAGACCATACCTGGGAAGTTTCTAGTTACAGAGATATTGGGGGTCAAAGTTCCAACTTAACAACAAGTTTTTTTTTAAATGCATGTTTTTAATGTAAGATTTTTACTTTAAACACCTCCAGGGCTCCTTTACTATTCAATCCATCCATCAGCACAATGTTGTGAGTCCGTTACATTGAGTCCTACTGTAAAACGTGATTTTTCAGCCCAAAAAAAAAGTCGTTTCCCAGCACAAATTTTTGCATAAAGTTACTTAGTTTGATGTACACAATGCTTGGTTGACGGCTTCGTGAAGAGACTGTTTACACCCTGTATGTATGAACGAACTGTGGACCCGTAAAGCTCAGAATTGGTGCCCTGAAACAGTGATACGGGGTCGCGACAAACCACGTAGGAGATGGCGGGACGAACTGGATGTCTTCCTTGAGAATTGGTAAGAAGTATCCAGAATCGTGACCGTAGGAAGGAATGGAGGCAGGCCTTTGCCCAGCAGTGGGACAGTATGGGCTAACTATAATATACAATATGTATTAAGTCACATATAATTGGGGGCGAGTTAGTACCGTCAACCGGGCACAAATCCAGACTTCATTCGTTGAAGTAAAAATAATGTTCTAGCAGCCAAAGAAAAGTCACAAAAGTACAGTCAACCCTGTATTTATCACACAACATCGGTGCAAGACTTACAACGGTGGTGGCGAGTTACAAGACCACATTTATTGCAACAACGGAGCGGAGTACAATCTTTAATCACTGACTCGTGAGTCTTAGCACTACTTGGGACTTTGTTACGTGTTTTAGAGGGAATTGAATAGCTTTGAAATATTGTGTCTCTTTCTGGACTTCTATTTGAGTGTGAAAGTAGTTAGCTCCCGTTTAGTTGACTTAAATGTTTCCGCTGGAGATCTTTGCAAAGAAACAAAACGTCATCTGCATTCATTACTTAAAAGTCGAGGTTTCATCGCCCGTAATCCACAACAACGCTGTATTTAATGCATTGATCAGGGAACGGTTATTTTGTTTGCATCTATAATACGCGTAGAACCCAAGATGATAACGATGATAGATTGCCATTCAAATCTCAACCATAAATAAGGAAGTATCATCCACCATAAGCCAAAGAAAAATTTACACCTTCAAAGTCAAATCTCCATCAAAAGAATCTTTTACACACGTAATACCTCTACATCAGAGTACACCAGTGTCTGATTGTGAGAGTAAATTACACGCTAACGACACAACACTAATTGGTACAGCACTAATGTGTCGAAGCTGAAAATATTGCGAAGATTAAAGTGAGATGGAGGGGATCCATCTTGGTTAGTGTTTGTGATAGAAGTAATTCGCAATTTCGAGAATTAGGCCATTATTTGCAGGGCCTATTATCGTCTTGTGTGGTGCTTATGTTGTGTGGGAGCAATAAAACGAAGGTCGCATTCATGACCTCGGACGATACGACTTGCGACCCGATTTACGTTAAGTGACGCGCATAAATGACTTAACATCGACGGCGCGGTTGGCGCAGTGGCTGAGCAATCGACAACTGCGATGCGTGTGGCAGGTACGATTCCCGCACAGAACAAACATTTTTATGGCCTACAGGTAGTTGTTCTGTGTCTGGCTGTTTGTGTATGTGAGTTTAAATGTTTGTAAACGCACCCACGATACAGGAGAAATTCTTAGTGTAGGGCAACGTTTTAATATATATATATATATCATGCCCCAACCCGTCATGAATCGTGAATGCCTCAATGTTAGATAGTACATTAGATTCACTCGGATGTTAAACCGCTAGTAACCTTTTTTCATCGTATGAAAATACACACCAAATCACAAGTATCACCGTGACTCATGGCTCGCTCTATACCACGTTTTCTTTCATTTGTTTTGTCCGCGATCGCTGTCGCCAAATCCGTCTAAGGCCCGGACTCAATCAAAGTGGAGACGTGCGGAGAGGAGTGGGGATGCTTAAGAGCTAGGATGTATCTACCGAAGCTGTGCGGTGATGTGAAATATATTCTTTTTTTTTTTTAAACGCGTAGCATGACTACCGTAGAAACGGGTTTTGTCGACGGAAGAATCGACAAAACGCGTGCTGTTAAGCGACCGTCTCACACCACTCGCCGCACGCCGTTCGCGTCTCTCCTCGTCTCCGCTGTGGTTGAACCAAATATGACACATGTCCTCTCCTCTTTGCTGATCCGTTTCCACTAAAGCAAAGCGGAGACGTGAAGTGTTAATAACAAAATTCTATTAGTGGTTTTAAATGCATCTTCCCTCCTTTCGTGTCTCTCCGCTTAGGTGGCACAGGGACCTAAGCATGTAGATCAGCAGCCAAGGGACTAGAATAAAGACGTAAAAGAACTTTAAACGCTTTTCAATTTCACAATCCGATTTGGAAATGGAATGACTTTTCTTTTTTCTTTGATAGATGTAAAGCGAACTTACTTTATATGATAGCCAGTATCGTGAATTTGTGATCGTTAGAAAGGTCAATGAGTTTATAGAAATACAGACAGCTTTAATCAACTGTGAATTAAGAATATATTAGTGTTGCCCAAAATCGGTCGTGGTCTTGCAAAAATGCAAGAACAAGACCAAGACTGCAAGACCTAGACCGATTTTGGGCTTTAAACTCGCTAAATCTTTACATAACGTGCTTTGTGTGCGCTTTTATATTTACAGACGAAAGTAATTACAGACCAGCGAGAACTGCTAAAGGGAAAAATCGGTCTTGGTCTTGCAGTGTTGGTCTTTTTCTTGTATTTTCGCAAGACCAAGATCGATTTTGGGCAACACTAGAATATATACCATTGCAGTTAGTAATTTGACTGCTTTCCTCGGTGATCGTCTTCTAAATCTTACTACTACACGTTGGCCCCCTAGGATATCAGAATCTACTTGAAAAGGAATATTTACTTACAGACAACACACAACCTAACCCTGGGCAAAGAAACATGAAAGTATTCATAATACCTCCTTAAATACTAAAGATAAGCACTAACACCACCAAGGGGTTTTATAGGGCACGAAAGTAAGTACATAAGGTCGTCTTTTGCGTGGCTTGTAAAAAATTATTCATAGTGTCTCAATTTATAGTCAAAGTTGAAAAACTAAATGAATTAATAGAGCGTTTTTCATCAGGGTTTTCTGTAACTAACTTATGTTTTGCTGATTTGGCATTGCATTAAACGGTAACCATTCAGCAGAACCTGAGAGTAATTACTTAATTACAGTTCCACGATCAAATACTTTATGAGCTTCAAGTCAAACAATTGCTGTGTTGCATCCCAACGGAATAGAACATCATAAAAATAACAATAAAATAATAAAACCGTATAATATCTACAGAGTCAACAAGAACTAAGAACTGTTTCTTTCCAACAATTACTTTATTTCTTATTTGCAGTTTCTCTTCTAAATAATTGTTTTCTGTAGCTATTTCTTTCATTTCAGTGACTTCAAAAGTACAACTATGTATCCGTTATTTGAAAATATAATACTTTGTTATCTTTTTGTATTACTTTTATTACTGGCCGTTATATCTTGTAAGCCAGACGAGTTAGTTTTATGATAAATAAAGTTTTTAATTTCATTTTATGCTTTTGTTTTCTTAGGTACCTACAGTCAACAAAACAGATAGCTATGCAGGGTCGGAAGATATATTTTTAGTTTTTTTAGAAACTGTTGCACATCTTCAAATGAAATTTGAATTAATTTAACCAATTGATTCCAACCATCGATCGATTTTTAAGAAAAAATCAATTATATCTTTCGACCCTGCATACCTATCTGTTTTGTTGACTGTACTAACAATTCTTGTAACGATTTTTGGAGGTAAAAGATTATTCCGTGTTAAACCAAGATTCAGATTTTCCTAGAATCTTGGTTTTTTTTTAAGACAGATATCACCATCATCATCATCATCATTTCAGCCGAAAGACGTCCATTGCTGGACATAGGCATCCCCCAAGTGTCGCCACATTAACCGGTCCCGTGCGACTCGCATCCAGCGGATCCCCGCAACCTTCACCAGATCATCGGTCCACCTAGTGGGAGGCCTTGGAAGGCCTCCCACTAGGTGGACCGCGAACTGGTTCTGGAGTGGCGACCGCGAACTGGAGTTCGCGGTCGCCACTCCAGAACTTTTCGGCCCCATCGGCCATCCGTTCTGCGAGCAATGTGTCGCGCCCACTGCTACTTAGGTTTGGCAATTCCTCGGGGTACGTCGGTAACTTTGGTTCTCTTGTGGGTGTCCTCATTTCTGATTTGAGCACGCAAAGAAACTCTGAGCATAGCCCTCTCCATTGCCCTTTGGGTGACTTTAAGCTACAGATAAAAAGACAACGTAATCGTAAAACGTTGAGATAAGAACAAAATACATAAATATTCTGAGATATTTTAACGAAGTACCGCGAAAGGAATCACCAGCAAAAAGAACCTTGGCAAGTTTCTGTCCGAACCAAAAACCAGGATAAACAAAAGCCAACCGCGAACATAATCCATAATGTATTGGTCAAATCTGAGACTAAAACAACCCAAACTAAAAACAGATGTTTATACTGCAAGTGCACTACGGATGAATAATTCCAACAAAATACTGGATTATGGTAATATTAGGAATCAGTGCGAGCTGTTTGCTGTCCCCTGTATATTTACAATACAAAACAGTGCAGCAGAGCAGGAAATAGTGGTGGGCGGTTCTTCTTTTTCGCCTATAGCATGATAAATAAATAAAGTATTTTACAGTGATACGTGGTTTTAACAGTGATTGGTGTTTGTACCAAAGAAACGATGTATGGACTTTGTGAAAGGTGCCAAGAAAGAGAGTGACTCATAAGAAATTGATTAACAGAGAAATATAGCAGAAAGTTTTGTCGTTTTAAAACCGCATAACTTCGAGATGCGTCGTATGTAGTGACGATCTTGAACATTGAACAAACGACAAAGAAGAGAGAGTAGCATTCAACTTAAGGTTGTTAAATCAATTACGAAGTAACATAAGAAATATAAATAAATTCAAAACGCAGATAGAATACACTATATATATATATATATAAATATATATATAGTGTATTCTATCTGCGTTTTGAATTTATTTATATTTCTTATGTTATATATGTATATTTATATATAATAATATTAATAATAATAATTTTTAATATATATATATGTATATAATACAATATTTAAGACCGCCATTACGACAAGAAAATTGTAAAAGAGCTGTTGTTGTACAAAAAAGTATACATAGTAGAGTCTAGATCTATCTTCCGTCTAGGTCAAAAATACGCCAATGAAAAAATAGAACACCCACAGAAGTATCGATATTCAATATAGACATCCCTAAAGTGCGAATCCAGACTAATATGGCGATATAAAGTCGGAAAGTCCCACCGTATCGCTAGCTAGCTGAATTGTACAGTCACGAACACCAATATACTGATGTTTAAGATACTGTGAATGTTCGGTAAATGTCGATAGTCACCAACTTCGATGGTGGTAGTCCGAAATTTTTCATTAATTCACTAGTATCGGACGTAACCGGTGAATTAAGATTCATATAAAAAACCAAGGTAATATGGCGGATCTTCTATTCAGCGATTTAAAAATATGTAAATGTTAACTCAAGCGAGTGTTTATTCGAAAAGCGAGAAGTACTACTAGATCCATCTTTTTGTGATATGCCCTAGCCTAGTAACTGCGACTAGGCTCTATATCCCAAAAATTATGATTAACTACTACTATTTTTTAATAAACTAACCTAACCCATTTTAGTTTAGGTATTGACAATTTCATGTTGCCACGAACATCGTATTTTGGAACCCTACAAAAGTTCTAATCTCAAAATTGCTCACAAGTTTTTTTTAAATAAGTATTTTTAATGTAAGATTTTTACTTTTAACTCCTCCTTTTGAGTGCATTACATTGAGTCCTACTGTAAAACGTGATTTTTCAGCCCAAAAAAAAAGTAGTTTCCCAGCACTAATTTTTGCGTAAAGTTACTTAGTTAGATGTATGTACATAATGCTTGGTTGACGGCTTCGTGAAGAGTCTGTTTACACCCTGTATGTACTTATTAGTGCTCTTGACTGTACCGAAACGCGTAGCGTCATTTCGTATAGATGTCGCAAACTTAAATGACACTTCATTTGAAAGTTTAACAGATTACGCTTTACATTCTGTCGGATGGCATGTTAGAGTACTCACGTACCTACTATACAGATAGGTGTAATATGCTTTGTCGTTTACCTTTTCTCTTGCGCGTCGTGTACCCTCTGGGACTTGAATATGGCTAACGACAGAGCTGTCCAGGTCACTATTTTTTAACCAACAATTGTTTGCACAAAACATTTATAAAGCAGTGGTTGTAGATTATATTTATGAGTGCAACAATTAATGACAGGTTAACACCATATGCACTAATGGTTAAACGTAAATATATATTATTAAAATTATAAAATTAATTATAAAATACCCAATGAAATTATAAAATTAATACAACATTATTATTAATTCTAAATAATAAAATTACTACTAATACAAAATAAAATTATTAAATTAAGTTCATCAATAAATTTCACACTATGTATTGGTCTGATAAAATCTCAGTCATCAATTCGAGAAAAAGAGTTAGTAAAAGAATACAGAAAATGAAAAGTAAGTCCACGCCTGGTTAGATCTTTGTAACTGCTTTATTCCTTGGCCAACCACAACGGACAACCAGAATGGTGTCTTATCTCTCTAAAAATATTTTTGTAAAACTACTGTCAGTAAAAACCATACAACATAACAGTAAAAAAAATCTCGTTTAAATATTAAATAAAACGAATAAGTAACGAATGAAAAATAAATAAGAATATCCAATTCATTTCCATAAAAGATCAGCGGAAAATTACAAAAAGATGATATTATTTAACAGCGGGACTGACGTAGGTAAACAAGGGACACACGGCGGCATATCAAGCTTTATATTTCCAGTATAACGTAGCCTCGCTTTGTATATATTTTCTGTACCATGACACATCCGCATAAACTTGTTTTGTATAGCTTGATCAGCCGTCGTGCGTACCATAAAAATACGTTTTATTTATTTATGTCTAATCATCAAAACTTGAATTAGACGAGCTTGTGGCCATATAATACCAGCCGTTTGGTTCGATCTTTAGGTTAAACTGCGCTTGCCTAAGTTGGTCCATCGATGGGTGACCACCCATTACATACCCAGTTTCCTCCGTGAATCGGAAAGCACGATAAGCGGTTGGTCCCGGCTGTCAGTTATAGATCTTTGACAGTGATTACAGGGGCCGAAAGTATGTCAACCAGTTTTACTATGGTACAAACGTATCACTGAGTACTGAGTACTAACTGGAATGTGGAAGTCAGATAGGCAGTTGCTCCATGTAAAATACTGGTATTCAGCTACATTCGGTTAGACTGGAAGCCGACCTCAACATAATTGGGAAAAGGCTAGGCAGATGGTGATCAGGACTTGAAATAAAACGTCACACTTGTAACCGCAAATGGCATAGTAGAGGTATACAGTATATCGAATTCACCCTCATTTTACCAGTTATGTTGAAGCTCTCAAAAACGGTGAAGGAAAACATCATGAGGAAACCGGCATGTCCTAGAACCAAAAATTCGAAGACATGTGACATCTACCAATCCGCACTGGGCCCGTGTGGTGGATTATAGCTCATTCCCTCTCATAGAGAGGAGGCCTGTGTCCCAGCAGTGGGAACATTATAGGCTGATGATGATGATGATGATGTTGAAGCTCCATGTTAATGAGAATTTTCTATTATTTTACAGTTCACGTAATACTAGTATTTAGATGACGCTACGACCTCGTGATTAATTTAAAATGGGTTTATGTTTAACCAAACACCAGATTTAGTAAAATGTAACGGCAAAAAAATCACTTTTTATTGCCAAAAATAGTAAATGATCACCAAAATTAGATCCCCATTTTAGCGTGAAATTAGACCCAAAAATAGTTATTATATAATAATAATATAATATATCATTTATTTCAGGTAACAAAGACGCATAACATAAATACCTTACAGACTAGCATACATAATTATAACAACCAGAAAATATAAACTATTGTACACGAAGTGACGGTGTCGTGTTGCAGTGCGTGGTGTCGCGTAGCCTTCCGCGGAAACGCCGATACATGACACCCTTCGGCCAAAACTCTTCCGTGAGGAAGGTCTCAATATGATGAGTCGGAGCTCGCACCACGAACGACTTGAAATTCGTGTTGTGGCGCGAAGACCAGCTGGACCTTGAGGGTTGAGAAGTTGGTTCTCAACCCTCAAGGTCCAGCTGGTCTTCGCTCGGAGATACTCCATGATCTCCTCAACCTTCGTGGTGTGATGTAGCCGGGACACATAAAGCAGCGTCGTTGGAATTGCCGGACGCAGCACATTGGGTCCTGCCAGCGCGGTCCCGCACTGGGGACTAGGGGCTTCTTCCTCTTCTTCCTCTCCACCATCACGAAGCCCTCCTTGTCACACGTGCCCGTAGCTGGGCCTCGCTGTTTCGTACCCCTGTTGGCAGGTTCATAGCAGCTCTTCTTATCCCCTTTCTTAATCTGTAACACAGGTTTGTTCGTGGCGACGATAGCAGCGTAGGCACGTTTAGGGGTCAACGTACCCACACGAGTCACTAGATCGACCGGCATCGAGTCAGCGACGGCGGCGGCGCAAAGTGCAACGCGTGCAGTATCAGCAGCGGGTGACGCACTGGAGCTCGGCGACTCAAAACTGCTGACGCTGGCGTTTCTCGCTCCGCGACATGTGCTCACGTTGGAGACATCAGGCAACCTATTTACCGTAACAGCGTTGCGTAACAACTCCACTTCGGCACGTAGCTCACCAATGGTGTTATTCGACACCTCCAACTTGGACTGTACCTCGGCCAGGCTTGCCTTGAGGTTTGTGATGTCGCAGCAGCTTGGCACTGCTGACCTCCTCCTCCTTGAAACTGGACTTGCAGATCTGCAAGATGCTGACTTCGTCCATGTAGTCAATGGCATGTTTGATAAATGCCAAAACCTCGTTAGCTATGAGCGGTTGTGAACTCATAACGACGTAAACCGGGCAACGGCTAAAGCCGCGCGACACGTGAATATTCGTATCGAGCAGCGCAAACACGTCCGTACTCGACCGCGCATTGCGTTACATTGTCCACCAGAAACTGAACTGTTATGCTCTTGCATCCGAGTCGAGGGAGACCCGGTTGACGGAACGGGCTCCTACTTCTGAATGGTTTATAAAAAAATCGAGGTGCCCCAAGTCGCCCTAGGCAAAACTAGTTTATCATCAACCACCTCATTAAAATTTGGTGCTCATTAACTAAATTTGGTGATAAATTGATATTTTAGGTCATAGATGTTAGTAGTCACAAAGTTATTTTTGATGGTCATTATACTCGTATTTATCCCTTTTTAAATGTATTTCTCATACTAAAAGTTAGTTGACCAAAAGATACCAGCAGATAAGAGAGCAAGCCGCCGATTAGCAGCCAACATAATTTCGTGTAAATTTACTACACACTTGGGATCGTGAACTGGAACTCTGTAGTTTTCGTCAACTAAACTACACTGCAGATCTAGAATTCTGAACCGTACAATTATGGTGCATCATCATCATCATTAGGCTTCTCTGAAAGGGGGGGTTTTGCCATAATCGCCTCGCTTGGCAGGCGGGTTGGCGATCGCAGTACGGTTGTTACAAAAGCACAGAGAACTCTGCTGCCCATTCTCTGGTAAGTCCCTTAGTCACCTCTTACGGCTCCCACGGGAAGATATGGGATGGTGCTATTCTTTACGCCTGACACCATACTGAACAAATGAACAGAAATAAGGTGCACGTAGTGTTATTTTGTTTGTCTCTGCATCACGCTTAGGTAGACAGGCAGAGAATACCTGAGGCATTAGGTTCGTTTCTGTGCATTTATTTTTAGTATGTATAAAGTTTAATAAATAAACAAATCCAGGGCGTGCATATTGCAACTAACCAGACACAAATCAAGACACACTGCTACTGAGTATTCTTGAATGTCCAATTTTAAACCCCAACATTCAACACACACATCTCAGTACAAAGGCGTCACAAATTTAACAGGACAAGCCTGAACATGTTGAAGCAGGTCGTAACGCGCTAACCGCAAACTTCCAAATGTATGCAAGGACGCTCTGTACAATGTACGATGTACATGTACATCTCAACGCCGAATTACCTTTCTATTGAAAACGAGGCGACTGAAACTACGGCAAATGTAGAAACAATGTGTGAAACATGACAATTTGCTACCGTAACTATTTCTAATGTAGAAGTGGAAATATTTTGTGCTGAAAGTTGCAATGTATTTGACAACACCTTTTATACCTACATAGTAGAATGCATTTTTTTAATAGCCTGTATTGTCCACTGCTGGGCAAAGGCCTCCTCCAATTCTGTCCTTGTGCTCTTTTCCCATGCCTCCTCAAACCAGCCCTCCTTCTGAACATAAATACATATGTGAATGAATTTGAAAATCCTTTATCCACTATTTTTCTGTCAGCAGAGTTTGTAGTATAAGTAATCGAATATGCTCACTCCCGTTACAATGCCTTCTTTTACTTTAAATTTAACTGGCGTAGTTAGGGTGCCCTATGCTGTATACTCTTCTGTTGAACCCTTTAGAGAATACGTGGCATGATGTTGTGTAAAGACACAAAGGCGGACATAATGCCTTAATGATTTAAGCAAACAACAATACGAATTTAACGTTTGAATTTTTTATCAGTTAAAGTACAAAGATGTCACCAGCTGAAGTGACATGTAACAACATACCGGGCATTCAGACAGGGGGACATGTGGCCACAAGACCACAACCCGTCACTAAATGTATGCAAGGATCGCTTCACGCTTCGGATCTACAACGCATTGTTGCACTGAATGATCGTTTTAGAACAGAACAGTGTTGGACCAAGAATAGAACCTTGTGGCATTACATTCTAATATTGTTTTTATATTTTCAATAATTTTAATGACCAACGGTTATTTAGCGATAAATAAATACGACACTCTTTACTTCCATCATCTGCCTAGCCTTTTCCCAACTATGTTGGGGTCGGCTTCCAGTCTAACCGGATGCAGCTGAATACCAGTATTTTACATGGAGCGACTGCCTATCTGACCTCCACAATCCAGTTAGTACTGGGTAATACGATACCCCTTGGCTAGATTGCTTGTCAGACTTTTTTGGGCCACTGACTACCTAACGACTGTCAAAGATCTTTAAATTACAGCCGGGACCAACGGCTTAACGTGCTTTCCGAGGCACGGAGGAAACTCGGTATGTAATGGGTGGTCACCCATCCACAGACCAACCTAGGCAAGCAAACTTTACCTAAAGATCGACCCGAGCGGCTGTTATTATTTAACCACGAGCTCCTCACACTCTTTACTTCCAAACTATTAAAATTATAAATGGAATGCACAGCTGAACGCTGGCCAGAAAAAAATCCACACCGAAGACACACAGAAGATGAGATGGATCAAATGCACTTAGAAAATAGCAATATTAACAGCTAAGAAGCTATTAAAATTCCATGAAGGTTAATAACCTAACCGTACATAACTATTCAAGCAGTCAATGCTTTAAAAACATACACCAAATATCATAATGATACAAAACCCAGCCCTCATAATATATATCAGAATTTGGAATATGCTTTTAGAACAGTATTGTACGTGTAGATTAAAATTGAAGCTACTAAAATGCATGGCGGCATTGTGTTAAATCGCGGTGCTATTGGAAATAGTCATTTAAACGAATATCCGTGGTAAATGTTTGACTATCTGTTTATTTACACGAAGCGATGTTCATGCAATGATTTCTGATTAGTTTTGGATGTTAAGTTTTACTGTGATTTTTGTCAAGGATAGAAATTATGTCACAGAAACGTATTATTAGTCCTCCTGGCCGTTTTCGGTGACGGCGGCGAATCTCAGTAGAGACTAGCCATCCTGCCAGGGCTGCGGGACTGTTCGAAAGAGATACTACGGCCCTGGAAGAGAAAAGGCTAGGAAGGAATATGGTTGGGTTTTAGTCAGTACAAGTCTGACACTCACTTCCGCTCTGCCCAGAGCGGGCAAATTATCAAATGTCTTCTATATTTGATGATTTCCCATCCAAAAAAAGTCTAGCCATCGGAAATATTATAGTATATACAAGTGTGTATGCAGGCACAGATGCACTCTCTCTTCCCTTACACTCATAGTCCAATGATACGGTTTGTAAGTTTAGGCGCCGAATCGAACCCTGGTCCCCTCACTCAGCAGTCACGCTTGCGACGCGTGACCAACGGAGCAATAAACGGAAACGTACTAAGGGTATAACGTATTCTATGTCATAACTTAGGTCATGGTCTCCCTGAATACCAAAATTGAACAATATTCAAAGGTCCAGGGGACAGACTAATAGAGGAAGAGAAACGGCCAGACTTTTGTTTTAGTTTTGGGACAATCTTGTCACACCACTCCCGTAAATCGAGAGTAACCTAAGCTTTAAAAAAACGCAGATCGAAACATTCTTATTACTTTAAAGTAAATGAATACTTATATATATAATACTTGAAGTCTACAATTGAAGATTTTTAGCTGCAAGATTTATTCAAGACACGTATAGACTTAAAACCCTCTACACAGGAACAAAATTAAGTAGTTTCGATAAAAAAAAAAAAGGACCCACTGAATTTGTCTTTAATTTCCTCTACTAAATACTTTACCGGAGTTTCCTTTAAGTTCCGTCGACAAAGATAAATGGTTGGTAAGGTTTGCATCCAGATAGTATAATAAACTTTTGTTCATGATGCTACCTCGGAAGTTTCCTCGTGTTTTCCTACAGTTCAGGTAAGACTATATAAATTCTTAGTCTCCATGAATTTTCTCAAGCTTTTTCGGTGTCAGCGTTTTAATTCTTCGAGTAAAATTTTCTCAGAGTTGTTTATGCTCCAGTATTTTATTATACTGTTTTTATTTGTTAGCTACTGGATACGAGTTTATTTTGCTTTTATTTGGTGCTGGTTAGGTGCGAGGTTCTTTGTAAAATTATGTTGTTAGGGTTGCAGTTTGAGAAATAAAATATCTCTTTAAAGTTTATCGGACTTTTATCGCAGTTAATGAATCCTTACAAATGTTATAAATCTGCATCACCCCAAGGTTGACTGATAGAAAATGCCCAAGGCATTAAGTCCGCCTTTGTACAGTTTATTTTTACTTGTGCATAAAGTTTTAATAAATAAATAAAATATAAATGCGAAAGTAAAATTGTTTTTTGTTACCTTCACGCCCTGAACCGATCATCCTGAAATTTTGCATATACGATTTCAGGTGTAAAGAAGCGGACTTAAGGTACCGTTCTTATGATAATAGATGGCGCCACGTGTCTTTCGAATCATGATTAAAATATATTATTACAAGTAGACTACAACCTGAATTGACTGTCGAATTATTAATTAACGCGAGCGAAGCCGCGGGCAATAGCTAGTTTTCTATATAATTTATAATAATTTTATTATGCTATCGTTAAACGAAAATGGTATAGAAATATCCGCATGTAACTTTTCCCAAAATTCCCATTATATACAAAATGCCTTAAATTATTTATCTAACCAAGTATCTTTCCATAAGTGAACAATATTTAAGCAAGCAAGAATGAACTGCCGAACATTAAAAGCGATGTTTAAAATCTAATTTATCCCTTTAATGCTTCAAAAGCTAAAGAGAAGACACTTTTATCTCCTTGGTTGATCAGATAAGGGGGACTGTGAAATAAATGTCTTTATAATAAGGTTTACGGAATTACAGGCTTTTGCTGCCACGAGAAACTTGGAACTCCATAGAATTTTGAATTAATGTTTCTGAATTTCGAGAAATATCGGATAATATGGGTAGTAATATCGGGAATTTGGACCTTGTCCTGTGCCCGTCTACGAGTCTGTTTACCAAATATTTATGCTAAACATTTTATTTTTGTTTTTTTATTTCTTAATATAAATTACTCAGCATAGACAATAATTTGCCAAAAATATTAAGTACTTTGTTGTAACAAAAACTTCTTTAATACATACATACCTAAAATATTTTACAAAAAGAAACATTTGGGAGAAAAATAATATAAACAAAATAAACATCTTTTCATTCTGTAATTATCTCCACTTCAATACGAATATCATCAACAAAAAAGCTAAATAATACTCTAATGTTTATAAGCCAACATAAGTCTAAGAAAATAAGTCCACAGCTACAAAAACTCTAATTTTAGTATCCACTTAAGTCTAGACAGGCAGAGATATAATGCCAGCAATAAACTTATTACTACCACGATATAACATTCTAACGTTCAGAAAAAGTTCATGTTATTGCCTAAACTTTGGCTGTAGCAGGTGCTTTATAAGAAGCCAAACATTCTAGGATGTTTTTTCTCACAGTATGCAGACGTGTGTTTGTATAGAGGAGCTCGTGGCTAAATAATAACTTGTTATTATTCTTATTATGAGAGCAGCGGTGGCCCAGTGGTAGCGACCCCGACTTAGGAACAGTAAGTCGTGGGTTCGAACCCAGGCAGGCGCATTACTTTGTGTAATTTATTTCATCACCACTGCTCTCAAAAACGGTGAAGGAAAACATCGTGAGGAAACCGGCATGTCCTAGAACCAAAAATTCGAAGACATGTGACATCTACCAATCCGCACTTGGCCCACGTGGTGGATTATAGATCATTCCCTCTCAAAGAGAGGAGGCCTGTGTCCCAGCAGTGGGAACATTTATAGGCTGATGATGATGATGATGATTATTATAGCTAGCCCATATTGTCCCACAGCTGGGCAAAGGCCTCCCTCCATTCCTTCCAACGGTCACGATTCTGTGCTACTTCTTTCCAATTCTCAAGGAAGACATCCAGTTTGTCCTAAATAACTCGTGGCGCTATGAAAAAAATATCGAAAGATACTAGGAAAAAAATGTTGTGAAAACGTTGTTTTATAAAATTCTCAGCGATGTTGCTGAGAATAAAAAAAAACAACGTTGTCAACATTTTTATGAGACAAAACGTACGTTTTACATTTTCTACCATAGCACTTAAAAAAGCAACTTACTTCCAAAATAATATAACTACCCTTCGTTGTTAATATAAGTAATTTAACTCAAAATAATGGTATGTATTATAGAGAAAAAAACATTGCTAAAACAGTCCTAGCAACAAAACTCCAAGATCATAAATCTAAAAAACCTACACACGAACTTTCAATAAACGACCATACACAAGTATTCGTAACGTGTAAGGACGATAAGTGTGCAGTAAGCCTAATAGGAAAAGTTAGAAATTGCCAAAGTTTAATAGGATCTTTAGGTATTGTGACACTTTAGTAGCAGTGAAACTACTAAAGTGCTTTTATTGCAATTATACTGGCTCTCCGTCTCGTCATTGCTCGTAAACGGTTTAAGAGTTTTAGTGCCTGTTCGCGAGTTTTATTTTAGTTTTTATTTCTTGTTAACATTGAGGAGCATCTTCAGTTTGTTAGTTTTTAATAGCTTCTTCAGTTTGTAGATTTACAATAAGCTTTCGTCCGTTCGACGTACTATATTTTTTTTTATTGTACTAACTGTTATTTTATAGCTATTTCTCAGGCTGCTCCTGAGAAATAGCTAGGGAGTCTGGATTTGTGCCTGGTTGATGGCAATAGTAATATCGCCCTCTATATTGGAGACTTAAAAATTACTGGCAAAAAGTGGGTGTACTAGCTATTAGGTACTGTAGTACTTGAACTCTTTATTTACTTTAAATTAAATTTTCGAGTCTGTACTTCTGACAATCTATCATTTTTCTTCCTCTTTTCCATTCAAATATATTTACTTTATTAAGTTGCCAGTATCAATCAGCTGCCAGAACGATATATCATCATAGGATCTCTACGGTCCTACCGGGCTAAGGGTGAAAAATAATTTTTTGCGCAATTTTTTTTTTTTAACTATACAAATTCTTGGACACCCTTCTCATTCAAATATACTTTACTTCCACTTCTGCTTAACGCTTTGGGGATTACAGACGTGATGTTATGTTATGTTTTTCTTCTATCGGTATCCAGTTATAGGCCACGGAACAAGGCCCCATCTTTCAAATAAAGTGATTTTTTTTCAAAATTCTTATCTCTTAACACTTTTCTTCATCGCTTTATAAGAAAGTCTTTTATCTAGACACTTTGGTTTAGGCTATGTGTAATTTAATCAATTTAAGATTCTCATTAGTACGTCCAGTTATTTCCTGCGAAGTCTACCGCGTCGCCTTCTATCTATGTCAGGGCTTCCACATCGTGGTTATTTTGGCCCACAGTTCATCAAAATTTTTAGATGATTAGCTACTTTCCATGGAACACAAATTAATTATTCACCTTCTATTTTATGAAGATTAGGATTTGTATTTTTATTTACAGTAGGAGGTTTAACAGGAGTTATTTTATATATGGCAGACATGACCAGCCCCATTTTAGTTTAGAGGGTTTTTGAGCAACGTCAGTAATTTGTGTTTTTGAGCGCAGTGTGGTGTTGCAAGAGATGGCGGGATAAGCTGAACAGAAGCAACGACCAACTGTCCCATGGGCCAATGTGAACCACTGCCCACATTGTCCCTACATCGAAGTATTTTGAAATCATGGGGAGCGGCCTTTACCCAGCAGTGGGACGGCACTCTAACAGTAAAGCCCGTCGCAGACGTAGCTATAATATATAATGTTTTTGGTGCGTACTAGAAATATATATATATTATAGCTCCTTCTGAAGTCACTCGAAGATTACGATGAAAAATATATTGTAATATGTCTTGCTATAATATATATTATAGCTACGTCTATGGTGGGCTTAACGGTAACATAAGGTACGTAAATGTTCCATTCTGCTATTCTCCCCAAATCAGTGACCAGAAATAATGAGCCGAATTAATTAATCTTCCCCCCCCTTCTGACGTAAAAACTTCACAAGACACACACCTTTAATTAAATAAAATCATAAAAATGTTAATTACTTTCTTACTTGTCTTTCAGCAGACTTGCTTACGTGTTCGTATTTCAAAACTCCCAAACAGAAGTAGAACCAAGTTCTCTTAACTTATTAATAACTTGAAGTTTAACATTTCCGTGTTAAAAGTTAAAATGTTGTACGTTTCATTAATTTTCTTGTGTATTTAGTTAAAAGAGCACAGGAGCTTTTATTCTGCTGCTGATTTATTCAAAAGAACAATGGCAAATAATTACTAGAGTAAGTTAATTTTGCAAAAAAATAAAGACTGTTGGGATGTTTTTTTCTGTTAATTTTAAACAAATGACTGTCATATATGTCGTCTCTACGTAATAGAATCAGAAATGAGGAAATCCGTAGACGAACCAAGGTCGTCGACATAGCCCAGCGGGTAAGCAAACTAAAGTGGCAATGGGCAGGCCACATAGCGCGAAGATCAGACGGCCGATGGAGCAAACAGATACTGGAGTGGAGACCACGCATTGGAAAGCGCAGCGTGGCACGGCCACCTACCAGATGGACCGACGACCTTATCAAAACTGCAGGGAGTCGCTGGATGCAGGTGGCATAGGACCGAACACGTTGAAAATCGATTGTGGAGGCCTATGTTCAGCAGTTGACAGCAACGGGCTGATATGATGATGATATGTCGTAGGTACATGTTTTAGGGGTTTACATTTTAAGGGAAATCATAGAGATAACTACTTATGACATCAACATATTATAATTACATATTAAGTTTCCAAAAAAGTGCATGCTGTCCGAATTTAGTTTAAAGTTTGCTCGCGTCCTTATTTCAATTTAAAAGAACACACCGTTATTTCGTTATATTTCTTGTCATTCTTTTATTTCTTAGAATAAAAGAAAATGCTACTTTAATACAAAAACAATGCTATTACGAGTATATCACGTGGGACTTCAAGAAGTTCAAACGTGACTCAGGCACGGAGTGGTTCGTACACACTAATACGAGTGAATGACCTTTACGTTGGAACTTTATGTGCTTGCTAGCTTTTGCTTCGCTCACGTTAAATTAGATTTTAGTAGCCTATGTGTTATTTCAGGTCATAGTAAAAGGGCTTTTTTTTCGGATGGGAAATCATCAAAGATTTCTCCCGCTCTGAGCAGAGCGGAAGGGAGTCAGACTTGTACTGACTAAAATCCATCCATGTTCCTTCCTTGCCCTTTGTGTTCCAGGGCCGCGGTATCTCTTTCGAACAGTCCTGCAGCGCTGGCAGGAGTATAAAAGGGCTTGTGTTTACCTGTGTCAGATCAAGCATCGAAGTTTGGAGGCAAATTTTAGTGCACTTAATTCTGTTCTTTTTTTTTTAATTCTGCCTATTGTCTCGTATAAGACGAATTCATCATGGACCTAACCTTTTCCCAACTATGTTGGGGTTTTATCTAACGAATAAGTTTGTCATTTTGACAGTTTTTGTATAGACAATCTGTCAAAATGACAAACTTATTCGTTGGATAAAAGTTAACTGGTGATTGAAAAACCGGCCCTTAGATGAATTAACCCCAGAAATGGGACAGTGGGGGGTGGAGGGTTATTAGTCCGGTCTACACCCCATCAATTATTGTAATAAAATATTAGTTAATTAGTAGTTAGGTAATTCGGCAATAGCTCCTTTGTATAGGCCGCTATTGTTCATCGTCCTAGATACTTTTTGTAACAGACCTCAATAAATTTAGGTTGACAGATGCCTTAAGGCTAAGCATTACTTTTGTGTAAGACAATATTTGTAGTTTTACTTAGACAATAGGTATTTACCTACTAATAAAATACGACAGGTCTGAATAAGGCCAAAGAAAAGACCACAAAATAAATAATAGGCTGGGTAAATAATTACTAGGCCACTTCTGTCTGAACAATCAGGTTAATTTTGCTTGTTGTTTACAGTATAAATGTAACCAGTGAATCAATGAGAGCTACCGCGCATGAATTCGCCGCTAGAGGCGTTCGTGTAGAGTAAGGTCTTCCGAAATGTCAGATGTCATAGAGTTTCCGCGCGTTGCGTGCTTTTTTATCACGTATTTTTACTAATATTCATCTGGTCTAGATTTAGCCATTCCTGATTAATTATGACTTGAAGATCTTAAGTAGCAACTTATGATCTTATTTGTTCTTACTTGGAGGTAGAATGATTTTTAAATGTTTGATGCTTGTTAATGTTAGGGAGAATATTTGTAAATATGTATTCTGAAGTTTACACTATGTTGGTATACGAAATGAAATAAACTTTTTATGAAGTTATTTGTAATTTAAATTATAAAATAGAATTAATGACAGGACCTTACTCGACAGTGGCGCCATCTGGTGAGCTTAAAAACGATAGCCCCCATTGTGCCCTCTGTATCAAATAAAACACTGGTTTTTATCATTGTCAACGTTACTATATTGGGAACCCCTCTGCCTAACCCTTCAGGGATTACAATCGTGATGTGACGTAATCGTAGTGATCGTGATTTGACTTAATCTGGTACATATATACGACACCCGTTTATATTAGTTCAGGAACTAAACTTTGAACACAGAATCCTCGAGTTTAGACAATCTAATAATAGAATGATATGCTTGACTTTAATTACTTGTATTTTAAGTACAAGGCTATGGAGGTATGTTATGTGACCTAATTAATATAATAGCGTATATACTCTGGAAATAGGTACTATTTATAAATTAGTAGCTTTTGCCCGCGGCTTTGCCCGCGTGGAGTTCGAGAATTGCCCACGGGATCTTACTGCTCCCTGGTGTCGAGATCCACCATTTTCCCGCTTGTGTTTTAGTGTGCTCCTTTAGCAAACTCTTTAGCTGCTTAAAAGGAATGGGCACAATGGGTTCGGGTCCGATGACTTTTGTGCTGGATCCCCTTCTGGCGAGTTCATCAGCTGCATCGTTTTCAAGTGATCAACTGTGTCCTTTGATCCATTAAAGTGTCACCGGCCCCTCCCTGTTTTCCGCAACTTCCCTGACTTCTATGGCGTATGCTGCTTGGATAATGTCTACACACTCAGCTTGATATACAGAGTTGAGCATTCCCAGAGGTCTGGATATTTTAATTTAGGTCGTTGGAGTGGCACGGGATTATCACCACGCCTATTTCCAAACACCGGGCTGAAAAAGCCCACGTACACTTGGCCCGAATCGAATCGAACCCAAAACCCCACGCTCAGCAGTCCACTTGTAACCACGTCTCCAACGGGGCACTAATCCAGCGCTATACATCAGCAACTTAGTACACAATACAGCAACGCACGTCTCTCCTACGTGTGACCGACGCGACGCGCAGAGCTACGTTCGCGTTAAGCCTCTGAATACTTTACACAATTGTGCAAAGAGCACGACCGAGCATGACATATGGCACTGCTGTACTTCTAGATGGACATTGCATGGAGGGCTTTAACCGGTCTCTGTATCACTAAAATAATAGTTGACTCGACAATATCTTCAAACATTCACAAAGAGTAACATTCTATTCAATTCGTTTAAAAGTCCATTGGTTTGAGATAAGCTAACAAAAGTCGTTGCAGAGGAACGAAACACTTTGATAGCCATTTGATTCTAGTCTAGATCCTTTAAGCATTAAACTCAAACTTAAAGTATTTATTTCAAATAGACCCGTGCCAAGCACTTCAGCATAGTTAAAAATAAGCTAGCTATAGGCCAGCCACAGGCATAATAACTAGGAATGGATTGTAATTGCCCAATACAAAAGTAAATCTCATTAAAAGAAACTCCATGGACACTCTTTTAAATGTGACCTTAACAAAATTTACCTGTTCTGAGGCCTTAGCGTGACCAGTACTGCGGGACTGTTCGAAAGAGACACTGCGACCCTGGAACACAAAGGGCATGGAAGGAACATGGATGGGTTTTAGTCAGTACAAGTTTGATACTCCCTTCCGCTCTACCCAGAGCGGGAGAAGTCATTTGATGATTTCCCATCCGAAAAAAAAAAGGCCTTAGCATGAGCGCGCGGTGAAAAATATCATAATTACGCCGATATAAAATTAAAAATACTCGTTAAACATTAATAGCAAGAATTTATTCAAATCTATGGATGAAAGTGATTGAGTGTGTTGCAAACAATTTAATTAAAATGCTATAGGACAGTTGTATTTTTTATAAAAAAAAAATCGACGTGTTTAGTTTACGTTTATGGCTTCTAATCGATACTGCAAGCCCCTTGAAACGTCTAAATAGGCTGCCCCAGACATCCTTGCACAACCTTCTAAAGATTTTCTTCCCATTAAATCTTTCAAACTTTACAGACTCCGTCTTCAAAGTCTTCTTCTACCCAGACCAGCAGGAAACTAACACAATATTATAATTTAATTCGATCTAGCGTTATTGAATTCCTTCAAAGGAAATTCCTGGGAGCAATAAGGCATTCTTTGGCGCAATGCCATTCTCAAGGCACGGGCGTACCACGTCCTGTCCCAGACGCGTTGATTTTTATTTTTAACTATCCACATTTTTTAGTAGGTATGGAGTGAAAGCTATTAGTTTTACCAGTTCTTCAGACTTCATTTTTATATTTACTTGAGGAAAGTGGGTTATGGATATACTAGGAAGTAGTTTGTGTCTTGATTAATGTTTGCGTCGTTTAATTGTTTACTAGCTGTGCCCGCGACTTTGTCCGCGTGGAATAGTGACTTTAGGCAGCATTTTTGGATATAATCATAATTCCATTCTATAATCATGATTTTATATAGACCATTATTATGAAGTTTAGTAAAGTTTCAGTCAGTGCTACTGAACAGAGAAAGAATATAGATAGATAGTTTAAGAAATGTTCGACGTGATTCTTTAAATTGGCATAACTTTTTTATTTATGAACCGATTGACATGAAACATACACTAAATGTTAAGCGAAGCTTACCAAAATATATAATTGGATTAACCGTTTCTGAAATTAGCGTGCACAAATGCACAGACAAACAGGTTAATCGACAAACAGACAACAATTCTAACAACCATTGTTTTGGGTGCGATTTGCGGTGATAAAGGTCCCAATAATATGTTTTCTCATCGATAGCAATCCGTTACTTTTTATTATATGTATATTGATTGAGATTGTGTGAAAAATCTTGAAGTGGAATTCAATTTAGGCATTTGTGTGATGTAAAAAAAAATATGTACAGCCAAAGGCATTTTATCTCTGGAAAACTCGCTACCATTACAAATATTAAGAGAGCAGCAGTGGCCAAGTAGTGATGTAGGCGTATTAATTTGTGTACATTATTGCATCACCACTGCTCTCAAAACATCGTGAGGAAACCGGCATGTCCTAGACCAAAAAATTCAAAGACATGTGATCATCTACCAACCTGCACTGGGTTTGCGTGGTAGATTAATTATAGCCCATTCTCTCTTATAGAGAGGAGGCCTGTGTCGCAGCAGTGGGAACATTATAGGCTATGTAAAATTCAACTGAAAATACCATAAAAGTTAAGCTGATAATCCATACACAGAGAAATATGAAACAAAGTAATTAATACTATACTACAGCAACAAAAATTCCAATACACAATTTATGTAACCCAATTCCATTTTCCACGAGAATGAACGTCACATTCATAAAGTAATAACATACGAAAATCTCCATTAACCCGAATGAATGTACTTTGACACGGCGTACGACAAACATGTGACATACGCTGTCGAATAGGGATGTGCCGAGCACGGGAGGCATCTACATAATTAAATTGAATTTACATCAAGACTCTATTCACAGCGGCACAGGCGCAGCCCTACCTACTTATGTACGGGACAATTAGAACCTTTTAACATAAGCCAACGTGCATTTAGCGCGGTTCGCGAAATTTTCGGGTAATGGAATTTTGGCTTAGAATTCTTCGCTTCTCTTTGCATTTATGGTGTCGGGAATTAAAATAAAACGCAAGTTAAAATTGGGTTTAAAAGGGAAGTGCAGAAACTCCCATTTGGTTTTTAGCTCGCTGGTACTTATCTGAAAACTGAAGGTTTTTGGGAGCTGAGGTCAAATGGCGAAATTCAGGCATTATTACTCCATCTGTATTAAAACCCACAAATAAACAAATGTTTATGTTGAGACAGTCAAGGACCTAGTCAACGGGCAACCGCTTTCAAAAACGTTTCTAGAGAATTACGCTTTGGAATGGGCAGCTGCAGTACTTTCACAAGTTATTATGCCTTGTGTCTGGGTTTGTAGCTTAGCTTTCTTTGTTTTTCTGACATTCAAAAGTGCCTTTAATGGTCTAATTGAAAATAAATGTTTTTGAGTTTGAGTTTTCATTTTTTTACATCGACTTTAACAGTATGATTTAAGTTTCTCGATAGCTTATGTCAATCCATAACACCTTTTTGACTTTTTCGCTATTATCATTGTTGATAGTATATCAATTTGGCTAGACCCTCAGAAATAAAATTATAAAAGGTGTAAAAAGACTCTTAACGAAGCCGAAAGGCACTTATTTTCCCCATCATTGCGATCATTTTTATGTTCTAGACCATACCTGGGAACCTTCTAGTTACGGAGATATTGGGGGTCGTAGTTCCAACTTTTCACTAGTTTTTTTTTTAATACATGTTTTTAGTGTATTTTACTTAAGATACCTTCACGATCCCCGTACTATTAAATACATCCATCAGCACAATGTTTTGAATGCGTTACATTGAGTTCTATCGTAAAACGTGATATTTTACCCCAAAAAAAAGTCGTTTCCCAGCAATAATTTTTTCGTAAAGTTACTTAGTTTGATGTACATAATGCATGGTTGACGGCTTCGTGAAGAGTCTGTTTACGCCCTGTATTTAATCATCAACTTCCTGCCCTTGTTTAATTCTACTCGAAGTTGGCGTAACACGTTTTCTCCTTCCATTCTTCCTTATTAGACGTCACGGCATTTATTTAATAAAATTATAAGGAATAAACAATGATTCATGCGAGATTTCCTTTTTTGGCGCATAGTGGCGCACGAACTGAGTACCTGGAAAGATATGGGGGAGCCCCTTGCCTCGCAGTAAGACATCTAGGGCTACTAAAGAAAAAAAAGTTAGTATTATTATTTTAGCCCACATATCAAAATTAAATCGCCTCTGTAACAAACGCTATCTTGATCCCCAGTCACATGTTTAGCCAATAATTTATTCTCAGGTCGCGGGCCACATTTAGCACCCAATAAATTTATCCGTTGTCAAATAAAGCCGATGGGTACTAGATTTATAAGGGACGGTAGGCCGACGCTTACCTTGGCGTTTTGTTTCTCAAATTATCCTTAGTAAGGGTTTCAGTATCTATTATAATAATTGCTGAGTAAAAGAGAAATAAGACCTAAGACAGCTAGAGGGAGTCGTGGCAGACCAAAGAGAAGATGGACACCTTGGATGGTTTCCTTATTAAGAAGAGGCGCAACATCGATAAAACTGGACGAAATGGTGGGAGGTTTTGCCCAGGAGTGGGATAGCTCAGGCTAATAAATAAAACGGCCAATGCGAGTCGGATAAGGAGTTCCGTACCATAGAAGTAGGGCTTTAATTTTTAATTTATGTTTATTGTTTGTTGTTCTAGTGGCAACAGAAGCACTCATTATGTGAAAATTTAAACTGCCTACTTATTACGGATCATGAGATGCAGCTCCCTGACAGAGACACAGACGGACGGCAGACGTTAGTTACCTTTAGGGTACAGAACCCTGGGCTGCGGGCTGTTCGAAAGAGATACCGCGGCCCTAAGGCGGCAAAAAGACAAAGACACATTTAACAAGGCTGATGTGATTTGTCTGGGACAGTGTAACTTTTCATTAGAGTAAGAATTTTCAGAATCAATTAGTAGTTTCGAAGATTACCCCCTAAATTCAAACTAACAAACATACCAACACACACACATAACATCACGCCTGTAATCACCGAAGGGTTAGACAGAGGTGTACGTAATAGTACCTATACCCACATTTCGCCTGTTATGTTTAAGTCCCATGTAATAAGGGGGGAGTCTATTGCCATCAACCGGGTACAAATTCAGAATCCGTGGCTGTTACTGAGAAATACCAACATTCATCATCAGCCCATAATTTTCCCACTGCTGGGATACAGGCCTCCTTCATGAGAGGGAATGGGCTATAATCCACCACGCAAGCCCAGTGCGGATTGGTAGATGTCACATGTCTTTGAATTTTTGGTTCTAGGACATGCCGGTTCCCTCACGATGTTTTCCTTTACCAACATTACCTCTTTATAATATTAGTAGGTATAGAAATCGTCACAATCCAAAATCTAAAGCGTATTTTCACAGATTGCAAAGCGCAAGCTCAGCTCACTATAAGTTTTAGTTTAGGGGTGATAAATCACCAGTTACCGCAAGGCAGTGGGAAGCCACTGCATTTAGTGGTTAAATAACTATTCCAACTATGCTATGCTTGCTTACCAATAGGTGAGTGGGGCAGGTGTGTTTGCATGTGTGTTTCTGTGTGACAAAGCCAAATAGATTTATTTTTAGCCAAGGTTTACTAAGGCAATAGTAATGGACGCTAATTACAAGGTGGTTAAGGTTGAGAGTTAAATAATTAAACGACACGGTTGGCGCAGTGGCTGAGTGATTGAATGCTGCGCTGCGTGTCACGGGTTCGATCAGCACGGAACAACTATTTGTATTACTGCACGGAACACTGTTTGTGTATTATACTCATTTTAATTCATGTGGTTTACGACTTACGACGTAACTGATTGATATGTTTACTATAGTATCAAAAGAAAATCTTGACTGGTAATAAAGCTTACATAGTTTATTTATTTTTCTCTTGATCTTTACCTCGAATATTGGCTGAAAAGGCGAAGACACGAGATAAACAGATCATGGTCAAAAAGGCAAAACAAAAACCTAACCTACACACAGTAAATAGGATCATGCAGATAGAATAAAGCGGTTTACTGAGAGTTAAAAGACACCACAGCAATGCGAACTCTGGCAGGAGCGGTTCAAACCTCCTGACAATTTCAACGAGCCACCAGAGAACCTTCCACCTGGGCACGAGTTGCCGTGGCTGACTTGGAAAACTCTTAACAGACTTCGAACCCAAGTCGGTCGGAGCAAAGACAATCTCCGCAAATGGGGGTTCATGGACGGCTCAGACCTCAAGTGCATACGAGGCGTCTCCCCACAAACAATGACGCACCTTCCACCCTGCACTGCATGCCCTATGACCTGCGCTCTTGATGATTTATTTACTGCATCAGTGAGCGGGGTTCGCGTGGCTGAGCTTTGGGCTTAACATACTATTTAGACTTTTTGCCATCGATACGCTAAGAAGTGAGGAAACTTGCATATTATCTAAGAAACAAAAGTTGGAAAACGTGACATTCAATTCAAAAATAATGTATACAAAAAATCTGCCCGTTTTTCTCAGTCAACGTTTGTCAAAAGAAAGCAACCTTTTCCATCGAATATAATGTCGTGTCTCCAAGAATATTTTATCTCAAAGAAACTTTACTGTACCTACATCAAAAAAGGTTCCATTTAAATAATAAAGTACCACGGAACAAAACTAGGTGCTCCAAAAACCGCCAAACAGTAAACACTAGATTTTTTTTACAAGGCCTAAAAACAACATTCCATCTATAAAATTGTAGGAACAGTCGAAATTTTGTATTAAAATTTACGCCGAACTGTGGATAAATTAGTTTGTTATTCAGAACACGGGACCAAGGATTTAGAGCCAATTCCCTTTTTGATCTCTCCTGTGCAAACAACAGAAGTCTGTCACGGTGGCAAACGGGGCCCGTCTTTGCATAAAATATTAGCTGGGTTTGGGCTGCCGCCAGGCAAATAATATGGAGCTTGAGTTTTGGCGTGCCTGCAGTAGAGTTAAAGTTTTAGACAAAAGGTCTGTAACTATAACGCAGAGAAACACCTGGATGAGGGAACTGGACAGCGTGACAGAAGAAATGGGGCCTACACCCGGCAGTGGGTGATTCTGGGCTGAGCTGATGATTATAATGATGATGATAGCGTGTGAGATGTTTTTGGACGTGATAAATCTATGAACGCCGGCTGCACGCACGAAAAAGTGTCATGTTCCGCCTGAGCCGAGCGTGCAAGCGAGAGCGCGGAACAAGCGATAGAGAGGCACGATCGGCCTAAGCGTTCTGTTTCCTTATGACGTTATCACGTAAAATTATAGTCCGTAAACCAACTTTACAGACAACCATTTTTTTTTTAAACTTTACCGCACTCTAGGAATTTCTCCTGTATCATGGGTGCTTTTACAAACATTTAAACTTAACTACACAATCAACCAGAGCAGGAACAACTACCTGTAGGTAGGTCATGCGGGGATCGAACCCGCGACGCGCAGCACAGCAGCCAATCGCTCAGCCACCGTCCCCACCGTGTCGTTCGATAATGTTTTGAAAATGAAGAATTTTGTGGAATATTACAAGAAGCAGATAGCTCTGGACTGTTCGTTTTGAATATGAAATCTACGATCAGCAGTAGACATCTTTTGGTTTAGGTGATGATAAATTAGACGATGGTGATGTAAGAATGGGACCTATTCATTATCATCATCATCATTTCAGCCGAATGAATGAATTTCCATTTTGAATGTATAGCCTGTCTCTATAATCACGCACACGCCTCTAGAATGAATCGCTATATTTCCACATTTCCCATTTCTATCGACCAATCTAAAATGGCCCGAGTAAGTTCCTCTGTTTCTTCCCTCACTGGACACCATAAGAGTCATTATCACAATTTTAAGGAGTCAAATAAACTGGTAAACTTACTAAAACTAATAGGTGCAAAAGTTAAATATTTAAACGAGATTTTTTTTTTTAATTTTGTGTCAACGTCACTTGGTTTTGTACATAATTTTGGGCGAATATTCGTTCGGTTGTATGGTAATGAATAAAAAATATTTAAAAAAAATACTCACATATTAGCAGGCCAAAAGTATGCTATTGTTTTGTTACAGGGTGTTGCCCCCCAAAAAAGTTTTTAAATCTCGCTAGTCGCAACACAATTCAATAAAGTAATAAAGCTGCATGCTGTTTAGCTTTTATTGGTTATTAACGTTTCCCGGAACAGATATATCAATGGATTATATTTGACAGATAATATCGTTTCACATATACGAGTAATAGCGGCTGGTCTTTAAATGTTGCGGAAAACATTTTCTTTTCAACCTCTTTTGCAAATCTCGCAATCAAAATTAGATTTGCTGTAAGAAAACCCAATTCTAGGTTAAGCTCGTTATTGTACTTAAGCTATATTATTGCAATTTGTATGTTTATTTTTAATTTGTGTGCAAGAATAAGAATAAAACTTTCAAGTTAAGTACATAGACGACCGGCAGTGATGTAGCTTTCATTTGAGCATATTTCAGCGCTATAGGTCTATTTTTACCCCTAACCAGAAAAGAGGGGTGTTATAAGTTCGAAGTGTGTATCTATGTGTCTATCTGTGGCATCATAGCTTGTGAATGGATGAACCGATTTTGATAAAGTTTTTTTTTACAATAATTCGAAAGGTTTGCGCTCTTTTTATATAATCTTTAACATAAGTGTTGGAATGTGGTTGTATGTAATACTCTTACAATTATTTTTACAATTTTACATACATTTGCTCTGAAAATAATACTAATTATTTTTAATAATATACATTTTTTTGACCTTTAGAACTGTCTAGCTATCAAACTACACAACTTTATACAAGTTAATTAATTTGGTTATGTAGAATAAAATAATTTTGGTTTAACACATTCCCAAAATGTTGATTAACTAAAGTTTATTTTGAATATTCATTTGAAAACTACATAAATTTCTTAGAATTTTGAATACTTAGATGTTAATGTAATTTTGTATAATATGAGCAAAAGCAAATTACATTCGAAAATATGTTTTTATTAATTCAAGAACATTAACACTCATAACAGTCAACAGATTATGTATTCAATTAAGTTCATAACCAAACATAGGTATAATAATAAATATTCGTTGTTTTTTTTTATATTTTTCTCTTATACTTTTGTCTCGAGTTCGAATCCATGACAAGCACCTCTTCTTTTCTGATTCATGTGCGTATTGTATAATAAATCACTTGCTTCGGTGAAGGAAAGCATCGTGAGGAAACCAGCAAACCTGTGAGATGTCTGATGGCATGTAAAGCCAAGTAGGAAGCCCAGGGTAGAACCAAAAATCTCCAGGATATAAACTCTGACACTCATCATCTGCCTAGCCTTTTCCCAACTATGTTGGGGTCGGCTTCCAGTCTAACCGGATGCATCTGAATACCAGTATTTTACATGGAGCGACTGCCTATCTGACCTCCACAACCCAGTTACTACTGGGAAATACGACACCCCTTGGTAAGACTGGTTGTCAGACTTTTTGGGCCACTGACTACTTTAACGACTGTCAAAGATCTTCAAATGACAGCCGGGACCAACGGCTTAACGTGCTTTCCGAGGCACGAAGGAAACTCGGTATGTAATGGGTGGTCACCCATCCACAGACCAACCTAGGCAAGCACGGCTTAACCTAAAGATCGACCCGAGCGGCTGTTATTGTTTAGCCACGACCTCCTCTATAATATAAACTCTGACACTATAGGCACCAAATAAACGTAAGAGAAAATAGCCAAGCTTTTTGAAAATAATTGTTGGCAAAGTGGACTGCCCCATCCAAAGACTCTGGGTAAAAATAAGTATAGGTTTATTTAAAATTGAATAAGGCACTAATAATACTGTTACAATTTCTTGCTTGTTATTACAGACTCTTCACGAAGCCGTTTACCAAGCATTATGTACATCAAACTAAGTAACTTTACGCAAAAATTATTGCTGGGAAACGACTTTTTTTTTTGGAGTGAAAAATCACGTTTTACGGTAGAACGCAATGTAACGCTTTCAAAAACTTGAGCTGATGGATGGATTGAATAGTACGGGAGTCGTGAAGGTGTCTTAAGTAAAAAAAATACATTAAAAACATGTATTTAAAAAAAAAACTTGTGAAAAATGTTGGAACTTTGACCCCCAATATCTCCGTAACTAGAAGGTTCCCAGGTATGGTCTAGAACAAAAAAATGATCGCAATGATAGGGAGAACAAGTGCCTTTCGGCTTCGTTAAGAGTCTGTTTACGCCCTTTATATGCACAATCTGTTACTAACCACTTATGGACTGATATAGGTCTGAAATAAAGATATATAATTTTTTTTTGACTGCCTCGTTGTTCCCGTGGTTGCAAGCGCTGAGCATGAGGTCCTGGGTTCGATTTCCAGGTCGGGCAAAGTACTATTGGGTTTTCCATCAGGAATTTCTCAGTAGCAGCCACGGAGTCTGTTGATTTGTGCCTGGTTGATGGCAATAGGCTCGCCCCCTATTACATGGGACTTAAACATAACAGGCGAAATGTGGGTGTACTATTAGGTACACCTCTACCTAACCCTACGGGGATTACAGGCGTGATGTTATGTATGTATGATTTTTTTTATGCAATCTATTAAGGATGGCGTTAGCTTTCTGTCTGACCAGATGCATCTGAGTAACAGTATTTTAAAAGGAATGACTGCCTATTCGGTGTCGGTAGTAACTCGAATCGATCGACTATAAATGTGCGAAATTAAGGAAGTCTAATGGATATCTATTCTGTGGGTATGTGTAAATATTGGAAGGCACAAATATAAAATATCTCAGCTTAATTTTCAAAATAAAATTAAAGTAATTCCTATTGAATAAATGTCTTTACGCTAGAGGATCTGTAATTTTTTTTTTTTTTTTTTAAATCATTTAAACTTTTATTGTTATTTTATTATTATTTTATTCAGATTTATTGATCTAACTATAAATGTAATGTTATTATTTTTTATTAATTCTATCAATCATCTTTAGTTATTTTTTAATGTTATTATTTCAAACTTTAAGGTGCTGGCCATATTGTTTAATTTACACGTCGAATACTATATTGATGAAATATGAATATATTATTTTAAATTGTTGATGTAATTTATGAAATTAAAATTTAATTTATTTTACTGTATGTGTAATTTCTGTGTGTAAATTCAGATACAAGTTACTTTTTTATGAATAAATAAATGGCTATGACAATGACCAAAATATTACATAAGGAAGTTTTTGGATGATTAAAAGACATGTTGTATTGGGAATAAAGGTAAATCATTTATTGCTTAAGAATAACAGTATAATTAAAAACACCCTCTCCTCCTCCTTTGGGTCTCAAAACCCTCTCCTCCTTTTTCCAGGCTTGAGACTGGCACCTGCGATATTCCGATGGCGGAGTTACTGGCATCTACCTCGATTTAAAGTGACTAGAAATGAGTTCTACAAAAAAAAAAACATTACATCATAACATCACGCCTGTAATCCCCGTAGGGTAAGGGTGTACCTAATAGTACACCCACATGTCGCCAGTTATGTTTAAGTCCCTTGTCATAGGGGGTGAGCCTGGTGCCTGCAACCGGGCGCAAATCCAGACTCCGTGGCTGCTATTGAGAAGTTCCTGATAGAACACCTCAATAACACTTTGCCTGTCCTGAGAATCGGACCCAGGACCTCATGTTCAGCAGTTGCAAGTGCGACCTCTAGACCGACGAGGCAGGCAAATAAATAAAAAATGGGAATATCAAGAATAAATATAGTAATAACGACGGCACGGTTGGCGCAGTGGTTAAGCGATTGGCTGCTACACTGCGTGTCGCGGGTTCGATCCCCGCACGGTATGGTTTGTGTATGCTAGTTTAAATGTTTGTAAACGCACCCACGATACAGGAGAAATTACTAGTGTGGGGCAAAGTTTATTTAAAAAAAAAATAAGAGAAAATAAAAAATAAAGTAAATAGTAATAAAATAAAGTAAAAAAGGAACTGCAGCCGAGCGCTAGGATACTTATGTTAAAGTTTTTACTTCAAAGCGTGAAATTGAATTTAAAACAAAACACAACTAAAAATACAACAAATTCTTATTTGAAAAAATTAAAATTCTCACCTTATTCCCATTATATATTCAATTATTGCACCAATTTATTTAAAAAATACAAATGTTATAAAAAATCATCAGAGTCCGACTCGGGCGGGATGTTCTCCTTATTGACTCTATGTTTGCGCTTCTTTTTATTGCTTTCCCTAGTACGGGACATCTTGCTTTCATCAGCTCATTTTGTTGTAATAGGTACTGATTCTGTAAGAAACGTAGAAAATTATTTGTAAAGTCGGCCAAAACTACTGATTCATACCTACTTTAACGAAATGAAAATGGAGTAAATAGAAATAAAATAAAGTAAAGAAAAAAAGGAACTGCAGCCGAGCGCTAGCATAATTATGTTAAAGTTTTTACATCAAAGCGTGACATTGAATTAAAAAAAAAAACACAACTAATTCTTATTTGATAAAATAAAAATTCTCACCTTATTCCTATAATATATCCAATGAATGCAACAATTTATAAAAAAAAAAATACAAATTTTAAAATTCATCAGAGTCCGACCCTGGCGGGATGTTCTCCCTATCTACTCTATGTTTGCGCTTCTTTTTATTATTTTCCCTAGCACGGAACATCTTGCTCTCATCAGCGCATTTTGTTGTTATACTGGTTCTGTAAGAAAAGTAGAAATTATTAGTCAAGTCGGAACAAACTACTGATGAAAGGGATTCATTTATATTATTTGGTAACTTTTTTTTTTCGGATGGGAATTCGTCAATTGACTTCTCCCGCTCCGGGCAGAGCGGAAGGGAGTGTCAGACTTGTACTGACTAAAACCCATCCATGTTCCTTCCTTGCCCTTTGTGTTCCAGGGCCGCGGTATCTCTTTCCAACAGTCCCGCAGTCCTGGCAGGCATCGGCCCTTGTGGGCCTCTCCCTGTTTGCTGACATCTCTTTGAAGCGCGCGTGGAACACGAACGCGCCGTCTACACGGCATTATTTGGTACCTGACGACGTTTTCCGGTACGCAGCAGCGCTCAACCACCGTTTGCACAATGTCGTTGACCAAAACTGCATCTAGCTTCTTCTTTGCGGGCTTATTCGGAAACGCTGGAGATGGTTTGCCGGTGAGAGAGTGTGTCGCTAAAACTCTGGAAAAATAAATGTGACATTAAGTTAGGTCCTTATTTCGGTTGACGAGAGCATTCAATGCATAATACGTGGTTAGTAAATACCTGCGTGTAAAAACTGTCGTTAACAATTTCCTTGTAGCACTAGTGTACGAATTCCAATTGATATGCCTGAATATTCTTGACGGTATTAAAGCATTCCCGTCTCCTATTGGCACCTGTAAGAATATCGAACCATTAGTATTTTACAAACGACTTTTCAAATTAAATGCTGCATTATGTAAATTATTTGTGTATTATGTACCATGTCATCTGCATTTGCAATAACTTTTCTGTTATTCAATACTTTTGCAGTGTTATTATATCCATTATATTGGCCAGCTTTATGTTTCGGTTTTACTTTTTCGAGAGTCTCAGGTTCAGTAAATGTTTCATTCATATCTGAATCTGACGCATCACTGTCGTCCATTGTCTGAAAAGAAAAGAATACATGATTATTATCCGCGTTCTTATTTTTAAATTGAAGATTTATATCAGAACTTTTGTTTACCATTTCATTAGAGTTTGCTTTATACGATTCATCATCGTCATCGTCATCGAAATCGTTATCATTGTCAGAAACACGTTCGTCCATCGTTTGCGTGGGCTGAGAATTTGATTTTATTTGTTCTTCCAGCGATTTAATTTTCTCACAAAGTTTGGAGATAGTGAACTCCATTGCTTCTATTATTGGATGCTGATATTTTTCCTCGGTTTGCGTCCCAACATCACGAGTTTTCACTTTCATAACAAAAACATCACTTCTGTTTTCCTTTTTAGCTGGTCGAGTGACTTTGCTTGCTGCAAAACTTGAAACTGGGCCTGATGTGACAGTGAAATGCTTTATTGGCTTCCTTTTAAATATTTTAGCACGTTTGTTACTGGATTCTTCAGGGTGGTACGCATGATTATGGCGAGCACGTGTCAATTCTTGATTCCTTTTCGGTGAGTGCTGAAAAAATAATAAAAGTTATAGATAGTTTTAAGATGTACATATTTTGAATATGGGCCGGTACTTTCTTATATGCAAACTTAGATTGAGACGTATTGGAGATTTTAAAGTCTTACCATTGTAGTAACATCGGGCTTCCTCGTTGTATTTGTTGCAACAGCATACATAGGACTAACAGTCCCAACTTTTGGAGAATTTATAGCTGGTTGATTCTACAATAAAGCATAAGTTTAGTTAAGAATTTTATTTGGAATTGCAGAAATTTATTTTCCTTCATAGTTAGCTTTCATAACTTACCGCTACGTTAGATGCTATAAAACAGCTCAATAATAAATTCGCAGTTTCTACAGATTCTCTACGGTCATCTGCAAGGAAAAAAACGAGGTTTACTCTTGCTCTAGTTTTTTTGCTGATCAGAATCTAATTTAAACAATAATATTACAAACTTACAGTTTTCTGTTCGACAAAAATTACTTTGCAGATCCAAAAGTGATTGCGCAACATCATAGTCTGCGCTGGAGACACTCATACGAACCGTCGACATTCTTCAAACTTTTCGTACTGTAAATAATTATGCCAAGTACAATTACTAACACTGCGCAAATCTGCAACTGTTCAAGTCATGTTTACACTCTAACACAGTTAAAAGGAGTAAGACAGTACGGTGATAATGATAACATAGAATGTAAAAAAACGAAACATAATATACTCACACGCTAATAGGTTTAGTCCACAGCAGTTCATTCACACACTACACAGCAATTAGGCCAAAACAACACTGATTGACTAGCTCTGAGAGCAACAACCACACACAACATGGAACCAAAGAGTACTGACGAAAATTTGGCAACTATCCTATTTATGTATCTTCTTGGTTCAATGGGTCATAAAATAAAAGACCACGCTGGTTAAGCTCCACCCAGGTACCAAGTTAAAGTAAATCTCTTTCTTTCCCACGAACTTGTTACTTATTGTCTTTATCTATGTTTTGTTGTGTCTTATGTATTGTCTATAACTACAATATTCAAGGTTTGGTACCTGTAAAGCTTAGCTTTTGTCGGACACATGGTCCTCAGTTGTAAAATCGAACTAACAATAAAGAGTAATTTCGAAATATTCGAGAATTTCTCTTACTGCCTATTTTAGTTGAGACGAAGTTAATAGGATTATCAGTGCCTATAGGCATTCAAATAGCATAACTTATTGGAACCATGACCGAAGTACCTACATGAATTAACACCGACATAAAATACCATCGCTAGATATTATATGGAAGTATTTCCAGTTGCCAGATTAGAAGTATTTCAAGTCCCCCAAAGGGCAATAGAGAGGGCTATGCTCGGAGTTTCCTTGCGTGATCGAATCAGAAATGAGGATATCCGCAAGAGAACTAAGGTTACCGACGTAGCCCAAAGAATTGCCAAACTTAAGTGGCAGTGGGCAGGGCACATTGCTCGCAGAACGGATGGCCGATGGGGCCGTTAAGTTCTGGAGTGGCGACCGCGAACCGGAAGACGTTGCCTTGGAAGGCCTCCCACTAGGTGGACCGATGACCTGGTGAAGGTTGCGGGGATCCGCTGGATGCGAGTCGCACGGGACCGGACAATGTGGCGACACTTGGGGGAGGCCTATGTCCAGCAGTGGACGTCTTTCGACTGAAATGATGATGATGATGATGATTTCCAGTTGACTGGTGAAAGAAAATTTGATTAGCAAGTAGCTTGGTATAAATGATTAAATTCCGGATTTCAGTAAATGGAAATAATTACATATACTTTTTCAGTTTCATTAACCTGTACAAGGTGTCTCTCGAAATAAGCAAATCACTGCACATTTGAAGCTTGGCTAATAAATATTGATTTGTATATTATGGCTGGTTTTGAAGATTCCTAATGAATATTTTAGCTGAAATCATATTGTGCATTTGTGGGCATGTTCTTATAATCTTATAAAAATGCATTGTTATTAAAAGGTCTCAAATTGAGTGGGTGTACATTTTAATTGAAGGCTCAATCTAACTCGATCTCGATTCTCCTTGATCTAGTGATCAACTGATAATTTGGAAAAGTTATAGGTTTTTTTTTCTTCTAGATCTAGTGATCTACTGATAATTTGGAAGAGTAATCGGGGTTTTTTTTCGTAAATTAAATAAAAAACCTCGTAGAAAATGTAGTAAATTAAAAAAAATAAAACATTCAATACAAGTGGGCAAACTTTGACATTGCTGCCAAGGCGGAATTAACACCGACTTGAAACTTCCCGGAGAAATTTCCTACATTCTGGCAAATAAATGGATGTGATTTGATTTGAAACAATTTAAACAGAAAAGAATAGCGGAGGAGTAGGAAAAATATGTTTTCTACTTCTGTCCATACCATACCAAGCAGGAGACAGAACAAAGCAAGGCCAATAGACTCAAAAGGACGTCTGAAACTGGGATAAGCCCAGTTGCCTAGGACAACGTTAGACTTAGTTTAATAGTTATATCTGTGAAATAAACACTAGTAGAAATAAATGAAAAAAAAAACCACGAGTGTGAAATACACAACATATTCTGAACTTTATGGTAGTGCACTAAGAGCCACTTTTCGAGGAAGTATATTGAAAAACTTTATTTTGTTACGATTTTATGTTGCCTATTCTGAGCATTTATGATGCATATTCGAGGATTTTAAGTTGCACCTAATCCGCTCTCTGTTTATTACCATAATGCTCCGTAGTTTCCACTACTTTATCTAATTACTCTTTCTCGGAATAGTAATCCGTATCCTTTTGTTCTTCATTCCAATACGAGTAAGTTGGCTTATGGATAGCTCCCAATAAAACAAATTATTTACCTTTTGTACTTACCATCTTTTGTTTCAGCCTCCTAAAATTGTTAGCAAGAATTGCAAAAATGTCTAGTAAGAAGGGGCCACGCTTTTAACAACAACAACAACGACATACATTTATTATCAGGCTACTCTGGCCCATATATACACACCTTACAGACTAACATACATAATTATGATATAATACAAATTGTATTAGTAAATAAAACCTTAAAACTATGTTAGTAACACTTCACCTTTTAATCTCTCTCTTAAAATATATTTTTCAACACACTTGCTCATAAAATGGCTCTAATTTCACCGCAATTAGGCACGTAATGACACCTGTAATCAAACTGTGACTTTTTCATTGCTATTATTCACTAGTGAGTTATAGGGTTTTTTTTTTATTTTATTGGTTGAGTTACTTTGTTCTTAAAAAGTTTCGATACAAAAAAAAATCGTGTTCAATTGTACAAATAAACTTTTATCAACACACTTGCTCATAAAATGGCTCTAATTTCACCGCAATTAGGCACATAATGACACCTGGAATCAAACTGTAACTTTTTCATTGCTATTATTCACAAGTGAGTTATAGGGTTTTTTTTTATTTTATTGGTTGAGTTACTTTGTTCTTAAAAAGTTTCGATACAAAAAAAAATCGTGTTCAATTGTACAAATAAACTTTTATCAACACACTTGCTCATAAAATGGCTCTAATTTCACCGCAATTAGGCACATAATGACACCTGGAATCAAACTGTAACTTTTTCATTGCTATTATTCACAAGTGAGTTATAGGGTTTTTTATTTTATTTTATTGGTTGAGTTGCTTTGTTCTTAAAGTTTCGATACAAAAAAAGATCGTGTGCAATAGTACAAATAATCTATCTGATTTACAAATAATCTATTTGATTTTACTAACGGCACGTTTAATAATTGTTTTTCTAAATAAACTTTTTATCTACTAAATAAAATTATTTTTTAGTATTATTTTCTTCACAAGTGTGTTGAAAAACGTCGTATGATACACGTGTGTATTGATGATTACCGTCCTCGGCTCTCTTAAGACCCTCACCTAACGGCTCGGGTCTCAA
This sequence comes from Lycophotia porphyrea, assembly GCA_950005105.1. Taxonomy (NCBI): domain Eukaryota; kingdom Metazoa; phylum Arthropoda; class Insecta; order Lepidoptera; family Noctuidae; genus Lycophotia; species Lycophotia porphyrea. The sequence goes on along the minus strand of OX465395.1, from coordinate 15,362,726 downwards.
TGGCGCCTCAGCGGTAATCACCAACATTACACACTTGTACCATAATGTACTATTATTTATTTATTTATTAAATCTTTATGCACATAATGTACAAAGGCGGACTTAATGCCTTGGGCATTTTCTACCAGTCTACCTTAGGGTGATGCAGAGACAAAACAGTAGGTGCAATAGTATAGAAAATTTCCAAGAATAAAATATAATAATAAATACATATATACATACATACAACAAAATATACAAAGTAAAGAGAGATATAAAAATACATACATGAAGAAAAACACAAAAATTAATTGTGAAACGAGTCTGCCAACTTCTTATGAAAGTGTTCGCGAACTTTTACGTTAAAAGTGAACCGACTGGTTGCCATCTTGATATTCAGAGGGAGCGCATTCCAAAGGAAAACCGCCTGGACAAGAAAAGAAGATTTAAGAAAACCAGAGCGGTGAGTAGGACATCGTAGAAGACGATTATTAGAAGATCGAAGAGTTTTGCTGTGCGCAGAGCATAAATATTGGAAGTGAGAAGTCAGATAAGAAGGATCTTATCCCAGCTACAAATTGTACTAGATACATTTTATAATAACATGATTATTGTATAAAATGTGTTTAAAAATGATTATATATTTAGATGTAAATGAATTATTTATCGCATCAAAAATGTATGTCTTAACTAAAAAAAATGTTAATTCCTAGAAAGCCAGACCCATAAAATGTCTGAATTGTGTACTAATAGTACATTATGATATAAGTGCGGTAAGTTGAAAATCACAGCCGAGGCGATATTGCTAGCCCGAGCCGTAGGCGAGGGCTACAAGAAAGCAGAGGCTGTAATTATCAAAGTGCACGTATGTCATACGACGTTTTATAACATATTTGCGAGGAAATAAATAAAACTCAGACTTTCTAAAACAAAATTTTGATACGCTTGTAAGTATCTATCGGTCGATTTTTCAGACAAGACGCTTAGAGTAGCCTTTTTCGCTGCCTCTGAGAGTTCAGGCAGTGTCGAATTAATAAATTCATCATTACTAGACGACATTTTTAAATAAAAACAATACAGTGAAAAGAAAATTTTTTCGCGCGGAATAATTTTTGCTTGTTCACAAATTAGTGAGGCGCGCGCATTAGCGCTTTTTTTTAAGGCAAAGGCACAAAAACAGCCAGTATTACTAATACAGTAAATTCATATTTTTGTGTTTTTGTTACAGATAGATGGTTGTAATCTATTGTCAAAATTAATTAAATTAAAGAATTTAATGTTTATTTATTATATTTTATCTCCCAAAGTTAATTTTATTCATAAAATGTTGACCACTTTTCTGACATAAAAACTCTTTGCTAAGATTTAAAAAAGTACCGTTCGGTTTTGACGGAGCATCTTGAAGCCGTGCGTTTTACATTACATTACCGCACAAGTACGTAATGAGGTACCATACGATATTGAAATTGGTGAAATAAGAGCCCCTTTACGAGCAAATGTGTTATAAAATTAATTACCTCAGAGATTGTCATGACTATAATAAGAACTCAATAACTCGAACAATTCCTTTCTTTTTCGGTCGGAGAATCTTAAAAATACAAGATTTTTTTGATTCAACCTCTAAGAGGGTGAAATGGGGTGTTGAACTTTCTGTGAAACTTTTTATTCTCGGGGTCAATTGACTTGAATTTTTTGTGTATACTCCTTAGTTAAAATTATGAGATACCTGTATCACAGTTTTCCAAAATCATCCCCCAATATAAAATTCAAAGTCCTGATTGACTGACTGATATATCAACGCACAATCCAAACCGCTGGTCCTAAAGACATGAAATTTTAAAGATGTATTCTTTGCAAAGATAAAGAGGTATGCATTCGGAAACGGTTATACGAAATTCTACTCCTAAGAGGGTAAAATGGGGTGTTCAATTTTGTGTGAAACTTTTATTCTCGGGGTCGATTGCCTTGAAAATTAGTGTACATACAGACGCCAGCACATCAAACTATTACAATCTGCCAATTTCTTTATTAGATTTCCAACTTTATCGCTAAAATATTAGGTTCAAGGTTGATTGAGGAAAATTAACATTTTCGGGTAGCTGATGTGTTAGCGTCTGTACTAACAGTCCACGCGCGAGCCTTGACGCTAATACTGGTCGAGCAACGGTCGGGTGCGGCGTACACCGCCCGCTTCCTCAGCCTCCGATTCCTCGGAGCTCGCGCGCGGACGTACCTACTGTATCTATTCCACTTATTGCACATGCCAATTTATATATTTTGGGTTAGCATAAAATGTCTTCTTTTTTCATTCTCCTTACATGATATCTAAATAATCACCCATAACCCTTCAAATTATTTCTTCGGTCTTCCTTTACTTTTCTGTAGTATCGTGTCCCACCTTTCAAATATTCCTTTAACCGAACTTCTACAATATTTTAATTAAACAGTCCACCATTATATCGACTCCATGTATAAGACCAACCCGCGGACTATTGTCTGCTTGACGACAGAACAGATCTCTTTGTGCAGATGAAACAAGATCGCGATATGGACTCCAACATTTCAAAATGGCCGAACGGCCTTTCATATTAAATTAAATGTCAATCGTATTCCGTCATTTAGTCTCGGTTACAAGTGGGGTCGCATCAGCACTTTCCGTTGGTAACTAAGGGTCCGTCAGGTGGATTGGCAGTATCTATACCTGGTTTGTTCCCTTTTTGAAATTGTGACACTCTTTGTTTCGTTCGATTTTATAATATTATTCAATTTTTGTTTTTGATCTATTATTTTTATTTATTTTTATAAAGGAGCTCTTGGCTAAATAACAACAGCCGCTCCGATCGATCTCCAGGTTAAGCAGCATTTGCCTAGGTTGGGCTGTGGATGCGTGACCACTCCTTACATACCGAGTTTCCTACGTGCCTTGGAAAGCACGTTAGGCCGTTGGTCACGACTGTCATTTGCTGATCTTTGACAGTCGGAAAGTCAATGGCGCGAAAGTCTGACAGCCAGTCTTAACAAGGGGTATCGTTTTACTCAGTACTAACTGGGTTTTTTGGGTTTATGTAGGTGTACTATTAGGTACACTTCTCCCTAACCCTTCGGGGATTACAGGCGTGATGTTATGTTATGTAACTGGGTTGTGGAGGTCAGATAGGCAGTCGTTCCATGTAAAATACTGGTATTCAGCTGCATCCGGTTAGGCTGGAAGCCAACCACAACATTGTTGAAAAAATGTACACGTTTAGTGATTTAATACTAAACGTGTACGTTTTGTTATAAATCAGGGGTACCTGTTTTATGTAATACATACATACGCCTTTGGAGATTATTCAGCTGAGTTCTCACATTTCTCCGAACCTTGTAATCCGGGTAGGATGTTCGCAATCATGTTATTTCATTAACGCTCTCATCGTCCTTTTGAGTTTTAAGCACGTGAATTGTGTGTTACGAAATACCTTGTTTGTTAGGTTTCCGTACCCGAAGGGTAAAAAGGGTAAAGACTTCGCTGTCTGTCCGTCCGTCTGTCTGTCACCAGGCTGTATCTCATGAACCGTGATAGCATCGTCATTGAGACAGTTGAAATTTTCACAGATGATGTATTTCTGTTGCCGCTATAACAACAAATAATAAAAATATAAAGAATTTAATCATTGAATGGGGGCTCCCATACAAGAAACGTGTTACAAGAAACCCTCCATACACGAGTCCGACTCGCACTTGGCCAGTTTTTTTTTCGTTAGTAGAAAATTTTTACGCCTTTTATTTTTATAGGATGCTTTTTTTTCAAGTGGGTCTGGATGGCCAAATCCGAAACTATATAGCAAAAATTCCTCAAAGTAAGTCTATTGCTATCTACCGGTCATAAATCCAGACTCTAGAATACAACGTCTACAACTGAGAAATTATTGACGGAAAAACCCAATGACCTTTGCTTTAACTGGGAAACAAACCTCTTGGTCATCAGTAACTGTAGCGTGTAGTCTATACTAACGAGGTAATCTTTTGAATAATATATGTATAAGTTTAAAATGCTTAATTTATTTATTGGCTTTAAGTTTTAAAAATCCTGCAATCGCTGCCTTATTTTGTATCCATACCTTCTGTATTCCAATTCATAAAGGGTGTTAAAAGACTCTTAACGAAGCCGAAAGGCACTTGTTCTCCCCGTCATTGCGATAGTTTTTTGTTCTAGACCATACCTGGGAACCTTCTAGTTACGGAGATATTGGGGGTCAAAGTTCCAACTTTTTCACAATTTATTTTTTTAATACATACATGTTTTAATGTATTTTTTTTGACTTAAGACACGTTCACGACCCCCGTACTGTTCGATCCATCCATCAGCACAATGTTTTGAATCCGTTACATTGAGTCCTACTGTATAACGTGATTTTTCACCCCAAAAAAAGGCGTTTCCCAGCAATAATTTTTGCATAAAGTTACTTAGTTTGATGTACATAATGCTTGGTTTACGGCTTCGTAAAGAGTCCGTTTACATTCTGTATTTTATTATTGCAACGCGTGCAATTTTCAAACATTCCTCTAATTCACGTCTAAATTCTTCAACTTACGAAAGCTTAAACACGACATATTGCTCAATAAATTCATACGTCGATTCTGATGGCTTCCATTGACGTAGCTTCGAGAAAATCGTTGAGATTTTTCACAGGATGAGATAATAAATTTAAAGCGACGATCGGCGACAAGCACGCAAGATGGACCGACTTGAGCACTTACGGTGGAGGTGAGAAACAGGAAGAATTTATCTAGGTTAGGAAGAACTACATGTCCAGAATGGAGGAGATATTTTTGTGGTTTAGACAAAAGTTTATGTGCGCTAAAGTTACTAAATGAATGTGGCAATGTAACATAGTGGTCGAAAATTGGAAAATATGACACATTTCCACGACATAACATAACATAGCATCACGCCTGTAATCCCTGAACGGTTAGGCAGAGGTGTACCTAATCGTGCACCCACATTTTACCAGTTATGTTTCATCTGCCTAGCCTTTTCCTAACTACGCTTATGTTTAAGTCCCATGTAATATGAGGCGAGCCTATGGTCATCAACCGGCAAATCCAGACACCGTGGCTGCTACTGAGAAACTCCTAATGAAAACCCAATACTACTTTGTCCAACCTGGGAATCGAACCTAGGACCTCATGCTCAGCAGTCGCGCTTGCGACCACGCCAACGAGGCAGTCACGCATTTTTACGACGGTTGATTTTAAATATAGCACCTACCAACCTTCTCAAACTTTTGGATGGATGAATTGTTACAGCTGTCGTTCTAACAAATTGACACATTTCATTCACTATTATTTATTATTTTTATTTATTATAGCTAGCCCATATTGTCCCACTGCTGGGCAAAGGCCTCCCTCCATTCCTTCCAATGCAACGGTCGCGATTCTGTGCTACTTCTTTCCAATTCCCTATTACTTTTGAATAAAAAATAAACCGATCAGTTTACATTAAAATAACTATAGCAAATAGGACACTAGTTAAACCATTTTACATGTCACTAGAACGACTGAATAAAATTCTATTATTCCATTATCAGTAATACAATTTTGTCGAACAAAAAAAAAGAACTTAAAAATCAGACCAATCACGGCCATGCCGTCTCGTGAGCCAAAAAGAGGTAACTCAACAAATTGATGTTTCGAAAAAACACGAGATACGTCATCACGAGTTTCCCAACTACGTTGGGGTCGCTTGCAGTATAACTTGGTGCAGCTAAATAACAGTATTTTTCATGGAGCGACTGCCTATCTGACCTTCACAACCCAGTTAATGTGTAAAACGATCCCGCGGTAAGACTGGTTGTCAGACTTTCGGGCTTCTGACTACCTGCTGCTAGTACCGGCAGTTATTTGTAGATCTTTGATAAAAGACTATCAAAGATCTACAAATAACTGCCGGTACTAACAGCTTAACGTGCTTTCCGAGGCACGGAGAAAACTCGGTATGTATTGAATGGTGACCCTTCGACGGACCGACTTTAGCAAGCGCGGCTCAACCTTTTTTTTTTCGGATTGGAAATCATCAAGTGACTTCTCCCGCTCTGGGCAGAGCGGAATTGTACTGACTAAAACCCATCCATGTTCCTTCCTTGCCCTTTGTGTTCTAGGGGCGCGTAACTCTTTCCAACAGTCCCGTAGCCCCGCGCGGCTCAACCTCAAGCAGACTTTTCAATTGTTTTGAGATAGCACGTTTTAGTTTGCGGGCAAACAGCATATTCGAAATACAATTTGAATAAAATCCGTTTGATGTCATACCTCTGAATTATATTCAGGCCGGAAACATTGGCTATAAAAATTGTCACCAACACGCTTCGACCGCCATTTTATAATTTGAACAGTAACGTTAACTTGTTTATTGTATATTTTATTAGAGCTCGCATCGTATTGGTCAATAAAGTCGATCCTGTAAACTGGTTTCGATTTTAAATTGGATGGGCAGTTCGGCCGTAATAAATGTAATAGGACAACGGGACATAGGTTTGTTAATTTATAGATCATGATTCGTGTTTATGGAGCTGTTCAAAGATTTTGCAAGGTTTACGGTATTTTGTAGAGGATGTCCGATCAGATAGATTTATTCGGTTTAATTCCATGTGGCGTTGGGTATAGTTTCTGACAAATGTTTTGATCTTTCTCGTGTGGTTAGTACCTAACCTGGTGTCAGAGTTTCTATGCCGGCTATTGGCCTCTGACTTGGCTTTACATGCCGTCGAGAAATATGTCTTAGGCATGCTGTTTTTCTTCAACGAAGCAAGTGATTATTATACAATACGCACTTGAATCAAAAAGTTAGAGTTGCGTGTCTTGGGTTCGAACTTGAGACCTATGAGTTGACAGTCCGACGGTCACACCACTACGCTATCACTACTTATGCACTGCAATGTTTTGATCAATTATAAAGGGTGTAAACAGACTCTTAACGAAGCCGAAAGGCACTTGTTCTCCCCGTCATTACGATATTTTTTTTGTTCTAGATCATACCTGGGAACCTTCTAGTTACGGAGATATTGGGGGTCAAAGTTTTTAAATACATGTTTTTAATGTAAGATTTTTACTTGAAATACCTCCAGGACTCCCTTACTATTCAATCCATCCATCAACACAATGTTTTGAGTGCGTAACATTGAGTACTACTGTAAAACGTGATTTTTCAGCCGGAAAAAAAAAGTCGTTTTCCAGCACAATTTTTTGCGTAAAGTTACTTAGTTTGATGTACATAATGCTTGGTTGACGGCTTCGTGAAGAGTCCGTTTACACCCTGTTTTTATAGATGTATGAGAACCTTTACGTAAAATAAGAAGAACCTTTCTTAACATATTTTGCTGTGGAGTTTGGCCTTGGCTAGGATGGCTCACTCACATTAAGCGACACCTACATATTATTGTTCAGTTAGAATTTCAACTCTTGGAGCTGAACTAAGGGTTGAAAGTGGCCTGCCAGGGCTGCGGGAGTGTTCGAAAGAGATACCGTGGCCCTGGAATACAAAGGGTAAGGAAGGAACATGGATGGGTTTTAGTCAGTACAAGTCTGACACTTCCTTCCGCACTGCCCAGAGCGGGAGAAGTCATTTGATGATTTCCCATCCGTAAAAAAAAAGGGTTGAAAGTGGCACTTCCAATTAGTCATTCAGGTAATACGTAGTGTTTCTAAAAGCGAGCATTAGTTTCGCTGGTTTACATGTCTAACCTTAGGCACGGTCTGTAATATGTTTTTTTTTTTTTTGTTGTACAATTTTGTATGTCCCACTGCTGGGCAAAGGCGTCCCCCATATCCTTCCAGATAGTTAAATCAATAAAATTGCTAAGCAAAAACTGTATTTGAACCTATTCCAACTACAGAATCAAATTTAGCAAAAACTACTTTAACTCAAGTCCCAATATAAAAATAACTCAACTATCGAAGCGTCTGTTAACTAGATTAAATATATACCAGCACTATTGAAAACGTGGTATTTTACCTATAGATTATTCATGACCTGATATAAAACGGTAAATATTTCTTTTCCGGTGGTTCAGATTTCATAATCTAACCGAAATTTACTTTTTGCGTTCATAAATAAATATCAATACACTTTGTTACGGTTATTTGCGGCTTTTGTTATTCCGTTGGTCTTGTATTTTTGTTTTCGCAAGCCTGAACGCTGAGCATGGGAGCCTGGGTTCGATTCCCAGGTCGGGCAAAAAGTTTTATTGGGGTTTTTCCATTAGGAATTTTTCTGTAACCGTCACGGAGTCTGTATTCGTGTCCGATTGATTGCAATAAGCTCGCCCCTCAAAACATGAGATTTAAACATAACTGGCGAAATGTGGGAGTTTTATTGGGAATATCGACCAAACTTGAATTTGCTCATTTTTAAATAAAATCCCATACGCACGATGTCCACATTTTGTGTTTACCGTGCCAACCAATACATAGTAGTAAAACAAAAAAAAGTACCCCTTTTTGCGGACCAATACTAATAGACCGACAAATATGCTCGCTTTTTTATAATGTTAATAATATGTTTAAAAAAAATCTCAGGCTCTTGACAGATGTTTGGTCACCCCTTTTCGACCAATAGGACTGAAACAAAAAAAAGGACCAAGGAAGAGAAAGTTTTTAAGTGTTTCTAGCGGTCAGGTGCTGCAAACACAAATTATCCTTACAGAGGTCAGATTCAAATCTGGTCGATGGTACACCTCTGCCGAACCCTTTGGGGGTAACAAGCGTGATGTTATGTTATGTTATTTTTCATCCACGTGCAATGACGTCATCTGCACAAAAATCACGATACCGGCACTGTTACACCTGCATTGAATAAACTGGTTCTGAAATTTACTTTAAATTCCCGCATTTTTCAGTCAATTCCGTGCGGTGTCCGTACTTCAGGCCGTAGCAATTTGCACTGGTATGTATGTATTACATAAATAACTCACACGCCCATGTAAAATTTGTAGTGTTACGAGCAATTTAAAAAATTTGGTTCGTGTTATTTCGATAGTCCGTGAGTCGTCAAATTGAAGGGTGCCTGGTGACTGTGACTGTAGCTTCGTTTTTTTTTGTGTTTTTTGACATTAAAAAGTGCTCGTTATGGTTTATTTGCTAAAAAAATGCTTAAATTGCTTTGAGTTTGCATTGCAATGCAAGTTGGTGACCAAGCAAGATTTATAATTTTTTATTAAGTATTTTATTTTGAAACTGTCACTCGATATAATGTTTTTCTTGATAATGGTGCCGATTTCCTTGTTCACAAACTAAACTAAATTAATTTGAGTGCTTCTATTTCTTTCTATTTCATTATGAAAAGGACAGAAGACAAATATTAGTTTAGTCCTGTCAAATTAGTCAGCACCTGACGTAATTTGAAGTAATTTTAGCAGTCAACTTTTTAATCACGCCTAAACTTATGTCAGGCGCTGGTTAATTTGACAGGACTAAACTAAATTTTATCTTCTGTCCTTTTCTTAATGAATAAGAAAGAAAAAGATGCATTCAACTTAAATTTGGTTTAGTTTGTAAACAAGGGAATCGTCACCAATAAGTTTTATGTTAACTAAACAATATGAGTATACAGAATAATTGATTTGTTGTTCTATGATATGAATATCGAAGCATTAAATTTCAATTGTAAAAAAAATCTATGATTTAAAATTATTCTAAATAAGTATTCTGCGTATTGATTATTCTATGAAATGATAATATGAGAAAAAAATTATATTAAACCAAATTCTATGAAACTGATGTCTTTAAAACAGTGTACAATTACATTTATGAGACTACTCAATGCTTTGATTTTATCAATTTGAAATAATCGAGCCAAGAAACTTTGGATGACAATAAAACACCCGTTACCAGTTCAAAGCGCAATTAAAATTGTTCTAAATACAAATAAACGCCTCACCATAATTATGAACAAAATAATCTCAAACAAATCCTTACACAAAAATTCAATGAGCTCTAATTTATATTTTACATAAAGGCGCATAAAACTTTTCCTTTCCAACGCTTGTTCCATTTGTATAGAGAATCCTGAAAACCAGTCTAATGACGCAACTGATATGCTAATAGTCCTCGTCAGTCCCTATTGTGCATCGTAGGTAGCCGCCATTTTGTGTCACCTCTTGAAAAAAATAAGCAACGTGTATGAAAATGCGAACACTTGAATAGTTCATTAGATGAGACAGTCTAGTAATAAGCCTTAATGATAGAGTGGGATTTGAAAGCGAAATTTCTAGCATTAGTGAGATTGTGTTAATATGTTCTGAAATTATAACTCGCATTTACAGACAAGGAAAAAACATGTTGTATACATGTTGTGCCTACTGTTTCATTCATCGTGTACACTTCAAACAAGTTGTAAAAACTAGTTGTATACAATACTTTTAGAAAATAAACTTATACTGACACTTCTGGGATATCATAACATAACATAATATCACGCCTGCAATCCCCGTAGGGTAAGGCAGAGGTGTACCTAATAGTACACACACATTTCGCCAGTTATGTTTAAGTCCCATGTAATAGGGGGCGAGCCTATTACCATTAACCGGGAACAAATCCAGACTCCGTGGCTGCTACTGAGAAATTCCTGATAGAAAAACCCAATAGCACTCATCATGGGATATCTTCCGTGATTAATATTTATTTTGATTTTAATAATTACGGACTTCGGCATCGAAGTGACAGTATAAGATCAGTTTTAAACTGTGAAAGCCTAAAGCAATGTTTGTAAAAAATATGTCAATAAAAAATATAAATATGTCCGACATAATCGGTATAGTGCAGACTGATTCTTTTGGCCCCTGAATTTAAAAGAAAGAAAATACACTTATTTGGCACATCAGCGCTGCGTGTCGCGGGTTCGATCACCGCACGGAACAAATATTTGTATGGCCAACACATAATTATTCCGGGTTTTGCTGTTTGTGTATATGATTTTAAATGTTTGTAAAGGCACTCACGATACAGGAGAAACTAGTGTGGGGCAACGTTTTTTTTACACGCACAATAAAAAAAAACTTACATCTAAACAAAAAATGTAACATTGTGTTCCTCACGGTTGCACCAAATAGGCCCAGTTCAGCAAGTTGTAATTACATTGACAGACGGTAATGATTTGTGAAATAATTATCTATGGACAATTTATTAGAAAAAAAAAATTGTTCCGACAACGGCTGCGCGCGAAAAACATCCTGCTGCAGCACTTATATTAAAACATGACTGAAACAAGTCCACACAACTTGTTTAAAGATGTAAACACACTCAAAACACACGGTTAAGATGTCTGTGTACATGTTATATTATTTGCGAACTAGTGAATACTTGAATATCTGTTGTATTGTGGTGGCAGTGTGATACCGAATATTCGCGCATTTCTGTGGACAAATATATATCCGTAGGCAAACAATATCGTTTCATGTGGGTGTTATACTGACTGCTATTATAGGAAGGCAAATCACTGTGTTACATCAATCAGGTATATTTTACACATCCCTTACGCGCTGTGGGCCTAGTTAGTAGTTAGATAAAGACTAAGATTTATGTAAATAACTTTTGACTGTTATTATGTCCTTTATTCGTATTTATAACTACTCATTAATTACATTTTGAAATATTTCAAAATGTAAAAAAAAACTATATTATTACGTAAATAATAAAATAATGTAGATTAAGATTTGGACCTGATTTTAGTTTGATTTGAATAAGAATCCTGAACGTTGTTTTTATGAAATTATGTTTTTCTTTTCAGAAATCGGTGAAAAAAAGCTTATTTCGAACGAACAAGCCAACCAACTTAAATCAGCCAGTTTATTACTTTATAATTATTTACATACAAGGTGTAACATAATAAACGCAAAACTTCTCGTGTAGTGTCTCAGACCATGAAACTAAACATTCTATGACTTTTGGAAATTCATAACTTTTTCTTAGCTTTCCCATACAAACATGTTGATCAGTTGTCAATTCTTAAAGAAAGTAGTTTTTGACGTGAGAACGTCTTATAAATCGCTGAACGGCGGGTGCACGCACGAAAAAGTGTCACGTTCCGCCTGAGCCGAACGTGCCAGCGAGAGCGCGGAACAAGCGATAGAGATTAGTAGTTATAGAGTATTATACAAAATAATATGTATGTAATTTTTCCTCAATGTTCTCTTATGACGCTATCACGTAAAATTATCGTCCGTAAACCGACTTTACAGACAACCATTTTTTTGAGAATTTCAAGTACTCGTAGGACAAATGTTCAGTTCCACAGTCCGAGACACCAAACGAGAGCTCTTACGTTTATTATGTTACACGTTGTTTTTGTAGTATAGTTTGGTTCAACCACGTCAAATACCAGCATTTCAAAAAAACCTGCATTCGATTTAACGCCTGAAAAAATTGCAATGGCCGACTCTCAACGATGATTGCGTACGGTTTCATTTCTCCTTTATGTTGATTGTGTAATATGACATTTTCGAAAGTTGTCATCGTTGAAAAATATATTTGCATTTAGACTTTTCGACAGCACAGCCATCCGTTTTATTTTATTTGGTGATGTTTGCTCGGAATACGTGAATATTTAACGTATCTTTTCAATATTTTAGTTTGTAAATACAGGACTTATACTAACCTTTAGTTCCTATGAAGCTTCCTATAGGGTCAAGTCGGAACTAATATTGATACCTGATTCGCTATTGAACTGTAGACCGTAGTGTCATTATGATCTCTATTGACAAAATACACCTACTTGTAGATACTAGATAGAGTTTTTACTTAGGTCGGATTTAAGACAGGAATTTAGCATAATAATTGATCTATAATGTTACGATTGTTGAGGTCTCCTATACAGGGTGTAAACAGACTCTTTACGAAGCCGTCAACCAAGCAATCTGTGCATCAAACTAAGTAACTTTACGCAAAAAATATTGGTGGGGAATGACTTTTTTTTTGTGTGAAAAATCGCGTTTCACGGTAGGACTCAATGTAATGCATTCAAAACATTGTGCTGATGGATGAATTGAATAGTACGGGTTGTGAAGGTGTCTTAAGTAAAAAAAAACATGTATTTTAAAAAAAAGGTGTGTGTGTACTTATGTACACGCGTTAGAAGTTATACTTCTTTGGCGTCTGAAGAAAAATTTTAAAAAACAAAACTGCAGTAAATATCGAAGAAAAATTTTAAAATCAATAAAAACAGTACATGTATACAGTAAGTACTGTATATTCAGTTTCCTTACTTATAAGTTAAGTTAGTCATTTAAAGAAATATATATGATTAATTCTATTCTGCAGCCAGCTTCATCATGTCGTTTTTTTGGGACATCGTCCGCGCGCAGGTCATGAATTCACTCTCATCCAAATGCGCCAAAAGAAGTCTATCTTCAAAAACCTTGTGAAAAAGTTAGAGCTTTGAACCCCGATATCTCCGTAACTAGAAGGTTCCCAGGTATGGTCTAGAACAAAACAATTATAGCAATGACGGTGAAAACAAGTGCGTTTCGGCTTCGTTATGAGTCTTTTTACACCCTTTATATAGAGGGAGTGGGCTGTCATTCTCCTACACGGACAAAATGTGGATGTAATTTTGAATTTGTAGCATGCTGATTTTTCTTCACGACGTTTCTATTTAACGTTTTGAGAGCAGTGGTGATGAAATAATTTCCTTAAAGCAAAGTACAATCGAGAACACTTCCGCCTGATCACCACTAAGCTTAGTTTTGCTTGCACACACAACATGAAGCGCTCTCTAGCCTGGCGAGGCGCCTCCGCATGATTCAAGCGAATTATGTTTTAAATGATCAGGTGGAAAAGGCCGCGACTGTACCTGCATGGGTTCAATCCGCTCCTTGTAAGTCGTGGCCATTTCCTTTGGTCACCCACTGTTTTCTCAAATCTAGACAGGTACTATAGGAGCAATTTCCACGTAACCGTTCGTAACCTCTCCCATTACTCCTTCATCAAAATACAACGTTGGAAAAGCATTCGTTAGCTCTAATACCGCATTGCAGACTGAAGCGTCAACAGTTGGTAGTAACTAACTTTGATAGAGGCATTAGCGATACGTTGAATCGATAAATTGTATTCTCGCCTGATTCGAATAGAGGTCATATTGTTTTACCTGTTCACTGGCCACAGTTGGACAGCGGGTTCCTAATCGACGCTTCTGATTTCAGGCCTAGCTCAAATAAGTTCATAAATATTTATTGACCATTATACCTTACATACAAATCCCAACAATCTTTTTTTTTCTGATGGGCAATCATCAAATGACTTCTCCCGTTTTGGGCAGAGCGGAAGGGAGTGTCAGTCTTATACTGACTAAAACCCATCCATGTTTCTTCCTTGCCCTTCGTGTTCCAGGGCCGCGGTCTTTCGAACAGTCCCGCAGCATCCAAACAATCCTGTGATTTGTGTCTGCTAGTATACAAATCTAATCACATATTCTTAATACCTGTGTTATGCGGTTGTTTGATCTTGATTCACACTGACCTCCGAACTACTGAAAACTGTATCACGGCAGGTCAGCCTTCCAAACACTTACAAAAGAATAATAATAACTATTTTGTTCTTGTATTCAATTATACTCAAACTAAATTCAGTCACTTTTAAAACCTATCGTCTATGATGCTACAGTAATAGGCCAGCCATATTTTTTATGAACCTTTGAAGACCGAGGAAATGGTGGATGGATTGTGTGAGGAATAATATGAAGGAAAAAGGAGCAAATGATAGCGTGACGGTTCACAGAGGGGAATGAAAAAAGAAACGTGTTTCGTTGACCCTAAGTAACATGGGACAAGGGCAGGAAGATGATGTTATCCCACTGCTGGGAAAAGGTATCCCCGTGACCCTTCTAACCTCATAACCATCTTCCAGCTAGCCTTATAAAACGTTAATAGATAACCGTTGTAGTAGATGTGTTCTTGAGTAGAGGAAAACATAAGGCAGGATGTTCTAACAGGGAGGGGCCTGCAAGGGCCGATACCTGCCAGGGCTGCGAGACTGTTCGAAAGAGATACCACGACCCTGGAACCCAAAGAGCAAAGAACGAACATGGTTTGGTCACACACTGCCTTCCGCTCTGCCCAGAGCGGGAGAAGTCATTTGAAGATTTCCAACCGAAAAAAAAAAAACGCATGATGGTCTCAGGAAACAGTGACTGTGTAAGAGTTACTGAGAATCGAGATGAATGCCGTGTGGCTACAGACTAAATCTGGACGGGAAGCGCTGGCCAGAGTTGGTTAATGTAACCTCTTAGTTTTATTCTTATTTTCTTACTGTCCCTTTCTGTAAAATAAATAAGGAAACAGACGTACCGTTCGTCGATCGATATAAATCCGTAGACAATAGTGTGGGTTATAAGTTTGTTTTTATTATACCTAAGCTAAATATTAATATTGTAACGTATAACGGTTTTTGTATACATAAAATAAAATTAAAATAAATATTAGAGAGGCTGCTCTAGACTGACTCGTGAAGGCAAATTATAATACGTCTTAAGAACTGACCAGGACTATACAAAATCATTAGAGTATACTACTACTGGTGAATTATAATAAATCGAAGTAAATCGTTATCATCAGACAGAGTAGTGATAATCTCTTAGTCGTGGTCGTAAATAGGTATATTAAACTTGATGATAACGATCAAAGATTTGATAAAAAATAGTAATAGATAATCAAAGAAAATATGTATTATATTTTTATCAGATCTGAAATCGTATCATGATTTTAAATTAGTTAGTAGACTTGGTTAGCAGATTAAGTACAAATGATAAGTAAACGTTGATAAATTTACTGCGTAACACCGTCATGGTTGCCCGAAAGTCTGTCAGCCCAACAAGCTACCTAAAAACACCACAAAAAAATAAGGCATTCCAGCACATTAACCTTGGTATGTTCTTTTCTCTTAAATGTCAGAAAAGGCCTTTGGACTGAACTTAAGGAATTGAAATAATATTTTGTTAGCTGATTGTCCTATGGCAACAACATTTCTAACGTTTCGAGATGGCGGCGTAGGAATTAGTATGAACCAATTTTCAATATAATGTTTTAAGATTATTTAAGAATCATAACCGAGCAATTTCGGGTACTAAAACAAAAAGCCTCTTAAAACTTCTCTTGAACGAAAAATAAAGGAACTAAAGCGTTATTTTAAAAATGGCGAAAAAATAATGTAATACTATAACAAAAATTTAAACGTGTAGAATAACTCAGTTACCAGCAGTTTCAGAATCCATAGCTAAAATAATTTATTCAAAACACAACATGAAATAACAAACAGTGGAAATATGAGTTTTAAAGTAGAAATGTCAAAAACAAACAACCACTATGAGGAATGAGTGAGTTCCGACTGACCTTATCCTCTGGAATTTGAGGTGGGTGAAATAAAAACAATGGGGTTAGGTCACCAAACTATCTGGCTGTTCTAGGAACCCATTTTTTATACCTGAGGGTAATTCCGAGAATTGTATTTTGGCCAGTAAGATAATGCAAATACCCGTTTGTGTAGCGTGTGCTATTTATCTAGAGGAAATAGCTCATGGTTTGATTACAGTTCGAATCTCGATCTAACCCTAAACCTCAACCAAAATTACAATCTCCAAAAACACACGTACAATAACACAAACCTTCCAAAATTAAGGAAATTCAGTACCCATAACTAACAATTTAAATAAAGGGGCGCAAACATCAGCGGTGTTGTGGTCTGTGACCGTCTTTACCAACGATATACGGCCTAACCCTCCTCACTATTAGGACATATGACCATATTTTGTATAGGATTACGTCGAGATCAAATTGTGGAGTTAATTGTTAAAGGATTATAGAGGATAATGTCAGATGTGAAACTCCTAAGATTCTCTAGTTTAAATTACGGGGTTTAGTGAGATAGGGGTGCTCGATAAGTGTGGCGTATCTTTATAATTATAGTGTTTGAATTTAAATCTTATTTGTTTAAGAAAAAGGGTCAAAAACCACCAAATTCTTTTTATCTACCTACATCAAAATCATTGACTCCCAAGTGATATTCGGCAAGTTTTAAAAATCTTCTGTAAGTGCTTATAAATCATTATAAATCATACACACACACATTATCATGACTAAATTCACTAAATCTTTGGCTGAGTACTCAAACACATCAGAACATTGTCCAACACTTCAATATTTTACTTCGTGCAATCTCATCTTACAGCACTGTAAGGTAATACGGTGAAAATTTTCAAAAACATTGATGGTTGGTGATCTTTCGTATCCAGTTATATAGGTTGCAAGTGTCACCACGCTTTTTTTTCTCAAATGTGCTTGGACACTTCAGCAACTGGTATTTTCAATATTTTTTCTTCGCGCAATCTCATCATACAGCACTGTAAGGTAATACGGTGAATATTTCAAAGACATTGATGGTTGGTAATCTTTCGTACGAAGATAGGTCGCCAGTGTCACCACGCCTATTTTTTTTTTTCAAATACTCTTATACAGCAACTGGCATATGCTCTAGTCGGGTGCACCGCATACTAAAATACACAAAAATTCCACGTAACCACTCAAAAACTCCGCCAAAAATTCAACACCAGTTCACCAGCTCACGGAACGGCCATGTTGCCTGGTCCACCATTTTGACACGTCGCAGTAACACGCCGTCATGTAACCAGTTGTCAAGAGCACTCGTGCCGTTTGAGCGCTGGTTCGAGCAAAAAGCAAAAATATTACTTGTGATGTCTCTGTTATAGGCGTTGGCGATAACTGAATGAATTCCAATTTATAGAGCAGTGCATTTTGTAATACCTGACCAGGTTTGTGTGTCAATGGAATTTTTTGTCCGTTCTGAACATAACATACTGCACGGTGTCGGACGTAAAGAATAGCACCATTCCATATCTTCCCGTGGGTGTCGTAAGACTTCGGGGATTACAGGCGTAATGCTATGTTCATCATCATCATTTCAGCCAAAAGACGTCCACTGCTGGACATAGGCCTCCCCCAAAGGGGGGCTTTGCCATTTCTCTGGTAAGTCCCTTAGTCTGGTAAGTTCTTAATAAGGGACTTACCAGAGAATGGGCAGCAGCGATCTCTGTGCCTTTGTAACAACCGTACTTAGATCGCCAACCCGCCTGCCAAGCTTGGCGATTATGGCAAAACCCCCCTTTGAGGGAAGCCTATGTCCAGCAGTGGACGTCTTTCGGCTGCAATGATGATGATGAACATAACATTACGCCTGTAATCCCCGAAGGATTAGGTAGTGGTGTACTATTAGGTACACACACATTTCGCTAGTTATGTTTAAGTCCCGTGTAATAGGGAGCGAGCCTATTGCCAACGACCGGGCACAAATCTAGACTCCGTAGCTGCTATTGAGAAATTCCTCATGGAAAAACCCAAAAGCACTTTGCCCGACCCGGGAATCGAACCCAGGACATCATGCTCAGCAGTCGAGCTTGCAACCACTAGACCAACGAGGCAGTCAAAAGAAGAATAAAATAAAATAAAAAAACAAGAGGCTATCTCCATTTTGACCCCATAGACGTTCATTAAACCTTCATTCCGTTATCTATTCTAACTTAGGTCCTTTAGCTCCCGGATAAATCCGGATATGAGTCCTCCGGCTAGTTACACCGGATGGTTTTAACTATATTTAACAATCCAGACTTTTGGTACAAAGGAGATACGGTTTCTAGGTCAGTCTATTATGTGAAAATGTGTTGTTCTGAAATAGTACTGAAGCTTTTACGTTACAGTTGTCAGTGGCCCAAAAAGTCTCACAACCAGTCTTACCAAGAGGTACCGTATTCCCCGTTTTAACTGGGTTGTGGAGGTCAGATAGGCAGTCGCTCCACGTAAAATACTGGTATTCAGCTGCATCCGGTTAGACTGGAAGCCGACCCCAACATAGTTGGGAAAAGGCTAGGAAGATGATGAGTACTGAAGCTTTTATTTTTTAATGAAGAAGTCTGTTTTGTTCCTAGAAGTTCATCTTTCTCCTTTAAGGGGAAATTTCTATATCAAAGGTATTTATTATTGAGTTTTGTCGTGATATTTTCTTTTAGGTTTTTACATAACATTTTCTGAGTCATTTTGATTTGGAAGCCTGGATTTATGAAGAAGATTTTTTTTTCCTTAATGTTTAAAAAAAATCCTCTCTCACAATGACTTAAGCATAACAGGCGAAATGTTCACTGTACAATAGATTCACATCTGACTAACACTTCGGAGATATGTACGTGTTTGATGTTATGTTGAATACTAGTAACAAAAAAAAATTATAAGCTTATGGCTTATGGCTAAGAGCCTTGACGACCATCTTACGAAGCTCTCCTTAGGCGGTTGGATCAAGGGCCTGATTCAGAAGGAGGTACTCCTCGATACGGCTCGCATTGTGAGGAGGTTCCTGTCTCTGGAGCCCTAACCACCGGTAGCTTGAACCCTGCTCCCGACACAGGCGGAAACCTGTTTTTATTTTAAGAAATATGTAAAAATATGTACTAAAATGAATAAACGGAAAAATAATAATAATCAAGGAAGATTTCCCGTAAGTGATAATTTTAATTTAATTAGTTCTTCGATAATTTATATGAGAAGACGCTGCTGCCTGCACTTTATCAAATTCCTCATTCGTGTTTTACGACAGCTACCGTCAAAGAGCCAAACGTCGCCTGTTTCATACCGGGAACCACACAATATAAAACCATTTAATAAAATTATGAGTATATCAAAGTAAGTTTGAAAAAAGCCGGTATAATTATCCTTTGTCTTCGACAGCAAAATTAACTTGAAATTCCAACAACGTAACAATTAATTGGTTTTACAGAAATATGAAACCGACATTTCATCTGTTTCGAATACATTATCGAACAATACAGAATAAAATGAGACTATACAAAATTCACTCGTAAGTATATACGGAATTAATTGAACAAAATGATGAAAAGTTAATTGTATTCAGCGCCGCTTGCATCGGAAAGTACGAGTCCGAGATCGTCGCATTTTTACGAATGTAGTTTTAATCTGAACATTTCTGTTGAAAATTACTAATAAGAGGGTTTTAATTAATACGTTGAATGGTGTTGTGAAGTTCCAATATTTTTACCATGGTTACGTACTTATTTGTGTGTTTCATACATATAGTAAAAAAAGATTTGTATACAACACTTGCTGACCCGCGCAACTTCGTCTGCGTCACATAATGCAATTAAATAATACTGCGACTATAAATTGAGATGTAAGCTATCCTATCTTTCAAGTTGGATCAAACTACACACGGTGTGGAAATTTGATTAAAATTGGTTAAGTAGTTTAGGAGTCCATCGCGGACAAACAACATGACACGTAATTTATATATATTATATAAGAATGTTACAACTAGAAAATAACTTAAGAAGTGATACAGTAAAAAGATTTGAGGGTTTGATTCTGTCCGGTCCTGGTTCAATCCATGGTACAGAGCGAGAGGGAATAGGACGCCGTCACCTCCTTCTGCGAAGCAGTCATGCTAGCGAAGGAGGTGTCGGAACGTGAAAGGGAGAGAAACTCACATCCCAGCCACCGCGGGAGACGCCCCGGGCCGGGGGCCACGTGGTGGCTTCCGGCCACCGTAGGCGCGTACCTGTGAACGGTGAGTACTGGGCTAGCTCGCCGTCTGTCCGTCATATGACGACAGGCCGTGTCGACGGCACGTTCGTGTTCCACGCGCGCCGTAAAGAGATGTCAGCATACAAGGTGGGGTCCGCAAGGGGCGATGCCTGCCGTGACTGCAGGACTCTTCGAAAGAGATACCGCGGCCCTGGAACTCAATAGGCAAGAAAGGAACATGGATGGGTTTTAGTCAGTACAAGTCTGACACTCCCTGTCAGATCATTTGATGATTTCCCATCCGAAAAATAAAGGGTTTGATTCTGTAGATTCCGATACACCTGGGACCGGGAAAATAGGTATATTTAGTATTTATTTTTCTAGTCGGCTACTTATATGCTTACTCTTAATAAATAGCAATCACACGTATCAGCCTAATTTTCTTTGACCAAGAAACATGATGCAATAGCAACACCGCTGTTAAGAATAAAAATAATTATTTTAAATGGAGATAGGCAGTCGATCCTTGTAAAATACTGGTATTCAGCTGCTTGCAATTAGGCTGGAAGCCGACCCCAACATAGCTGGGAAAAGGCTAGGCTATGATGATTCGAAATGCACATTATACTTTTTTATATCAGCTTGCTCTGTCCCACTGCTGGGCAAAGGCCTCCCTCATGGCTTTCCAAACCTGTTTACAATTTACAATTTGCCCACTCCGACCAATCCATTAACAACGAGTCCAGGTCGTCACGCCAGCGTTTCTTGGGCCTGCCTCGGATGCGACGGCCGTCTACAAATTCATTGTATTATTTTTGACTAGACTTTTATTTCTAATCATGATAACACCATTTAAAAAAAAAACACAAAAATGCTGTATAAACAAACTCACATCGACCAACGAAATCACTGAAAAGCAATCTTGTAAAATAAAGACAAAACTTCCTTACTACTAAGAGCAACGGAAAACTTAACTTAAAACCATTTCCTTTAACATAACTTGCTCCGTAGTACAAAACTGTAAGCCATTTACATCAGATTGCATCAGAAACTTGCCACTTTAAACAACTACGGTATCTACATTAAAAATAGAACTTATTCGAAGCACTATTCTTAATTTGAAGCACTCAGAAACTTAATCAAGTGAATAAAAATGGCAAAGAGAAAAATACAACGGTCTGGCTGGCTGGATGAAATTTTAAATCTGGATTGGTGTTATTTTTTTTTTGTTTTGAATTGGGATGTTGTAATCATGTAGCTGTTTTGTTCGCTCTTGATTCTGTTTTGTTTTTATTTGGTTCTTCTTTTGAATAATGCATAGACACAGAGGTATTATTTTTAAAACGAAAGGTGATAGATGTCAATACTATCGGCTGGCAACGATATAAACTAATCATCGTCAAAAAGACAGTAGGCCTAACTAATCCTACTTCCTACTAATAATATTATAAATGTGAAAGTTGGATGGATAGATGTTTGTTACTCTTGCACGCAAAAACTACTGATCTGAATTGGATGTAATTTGATACACAGATGTGTTATTGAGATGTGTTATTCTGTCCCCCGAACAGTTCATGTGCGTCAGGTTCGTGCACGTACTCTATTTGCGCTAAATTCTTGTCGCACAAACTCTGGCTTACGCTGCCCTATTCATAGAATGTTGGAATCCTATAATTCAAATTTTATTGATGTTGATATATTTGCATGCTCGAAAAATAAATTTAAATCTAATATTATAAAAAAAATATGATAACTGTAATCTACTGTAATCTTATTCTTATTATTTATCTAAGGCAGAATGTTAGTAACGAAATTGTTATTGTTTTTGATCTGATTTGGTTTGTAGCTATAGTTAGCTTTATAGTATAATTATTAACTATTTCAAAATATTTGTTTATTTTGGCAATGCCCATCTAGTGGCAACCACTGATACTTAAATATGTCTTATCTGCGGATAATGTAGTGGACTGCAACATTACCACTTAGTTTTGTTATTAATCTTATGTTTATATATGTTGTAGTTGTTTATTATCCCTAAATAAATAAAAAAAAAAAAAAAAAAAAACAGATAGTTTATACCCTGAATTAACACATAAGTCTTTTTATCTCGGTAGTACGGTCCCGTGGGACATTACCGAAGTATTATATACTACATAACATATACCGATATATATCTCTTTTCAAGATTCAGTAATGAATTAAATAGTTTGGTAGTTTTGTGACAAGCCACAGACTGGCTAATCCTATTACAACGACATAAGTAAACTATTTTGTGACTCTTGCCAACAAGGGTAAAGTGACTTAACCCAGCGTTCAAAAACCACAGCCGAAACCTACTAAAACTATAATTCAATCTACCTTCAAAAGGTAACCCGAATAATTGAATTAACCCTTATTAACAACCAACTGACCCTTAGCTAACCCACATCAAAATACATGTCAATGAAAAGGCAGGCTAACAAGAAGCATACTGTTCCTTCACAGTTAGTTTACTGATTGGGCATCATCACTGTTAAAATTAGTGATCTTTATTTCCATAATTATAAGGTTGCCTTTCGGTTGCTAGCACTGACTTTGTCAAAAAATTAATAGTCTTTATACTCATTACAATAAGGTTGTTGTTAGGTAGCTGCTGTCAGACTTAAGAGGAAATGTGGGTGGTCTTTTTTCCATACAAACGTTATCGCCTGTTTTCTTTCTGGTTTTTGACGTTAAAACTATGATTTTTAACAATTAAATAAATATCAACCTCTTCTATGTCCCTATTTCTTTTTTGAAGATACATAATCTGTATAAGCACTAGAACCTTTATGAAATGCTCAAAATTGCCTATGTAGATCGCCTGTCAACAAAGGCCTAGTGTACAAAAACAACTATTCATGAAAAACAAAAAACATAGAGACACAGTGTCTATCCTTCTTATTCAGTTTATGAAATATATTTACAAACCTCGAATTATGACATTTTACTATAGTTGTCTTTATCGCACCAATGTCGAAATCACGCTCGCAGAGACAGCGATAGTTTTTTTTTAATATCTACCGTGTTTCCTTTTAAGCTAAATATGAAAGGAATATAGTTATTTAACTGCATTAAGAGCGAACAGGGGCTGCAATTCTCCATACAAATGTATTCCCCTTTTTCATCACTTTCTGAACAATGGCTCTAGACTACTCTAGAGCATTTTTTTTTCATAAAATCTAGGCCTACTGCAGGTACGTCCCTGTTATTTCTTTTTTTTTCACAACTAATAATTAAAAAAAACAGGACCCCCAAAAATATCAAATAATGCCCCATTTTTACAGCCATGATTAGAGGATTACCAGACAAACTAAAAAGTTTTTAACATAAAAGATATAGATAGGAACCTAGATAAACTCATTCTAAAAATTTAATTTCACAAATAATCGAATCGGCTCAGTTTTCGAGAAAAAAAAAGGGGAATACGAAACGTCGGCGTCGATCTCGTCAAAAATTTTGTGATATAATCTGGTGTCCCTATCGCACTCTACGGGGGCAGGCTTGACAGCGCGACAGCAATACCTACCTCGCAGAGTCGCAGGTCCTGTTCCGTCTTAAATATTGGCCTGACTTCTCCTCCACTTTGTGGAACCGTGACAGCGTCATGGGGATATCCGAAGTCGAGTTATTAATTTGATCTGTCAAACTCCCGCTTCGCTAACAATACTGATGGCACGGTGGGACCTGTAGATGATTTGTTAGTTACCTTTTGATTGGCTATTTTGGGAGTATTGGATATTGATTTTAGATGTTAAATGTGGCGGTAAGATTTTATATTTATTGAAAAAATATAACATAATACCACACACCTGTAACCCCCAAAGAGTTAGGCAGATGTGTACTAAATAGTACACCCACATTTCACCAGTTATGTTTTATGTCCCATATAATAGAGGGCGAGCCTATTGCCATCAACCGGGCACAAAAGTTAACCCCGTGGCTGCTACTGAAAAATCTGATGGAATAACTAAATAACACTTTGCCCGACCTGGGAATCAAACCCAGGAGGCCCTGGGTTGGATTCTCAGATTGGGTTGGTAGATGTTCTAATCATGGTCTACCAATACCACGATGTACCTATTCCTTTACCGTTTTTTTTTAATTAAAAAAAAACTATAACAGTAGGAAATGGACCAATTTGGACTTATATTAAAGAGCCAAAGAAAATATGTGGTCTTAATAGTAGGCGGTGGGAAAAGCACTACGGGCAAGGAATACCAGGATATTTTTTTCAGTTCGGATAGGTGGCTGGTTATCAATACAAATTAACACTTAACGATCTTTAAGATAATCAAAAGATCAAAGGATATAAGATCGTATCAACATTACGTGAGCTCCAATATATACTGATATAAGAGATAAAGTTGAAACGTTATTTATGTAACTGTTACGGCTAATAGCCGAAGTGCGGCTACATCTAGTTTTAGCCGGCTACAACTAGGTGCAGCCGGCCACATGCGGTTAAACTTAGATGTATCCTACTTATCTTCGGTTAGAACTGGGTTTAACCTTCATCATAGCGACTAGAACTAGGTGCAGCCGCACACCGGTGGTTAAACTTAGTTGTACCCTATTTATCATCGGCTAGAATTAGGTTTTCAGTTCAGTTAAGCAATTCGGTTTTGTTTTGAGATTCTTATCTTACGTTTCTTAATTGATTCGATTTCGTATTACCCCCGTAGACCAGACATCTTACCCCAGACAAGCCATGTCAGTCCGAAAGAAAATTTATAATGGGAATTTATTTACATCTAAACTAACTATATACATTAATAATTAAAAACTATTAAACTAAAATAAATAAACTAACTACAAACTATAGAAGGGCAACGAAAAACTCCTCCTCAACGCTGTCAGCTGGTATTGTTTCCAAGAGACTGGCGGCGTTGCCACGTTGTATGGCAACACTTAGCCTCTGGCCAAGGTAAAAGCCAGCCCTTGGGTCACGGGAAGCGTCAACTAGGCGTTTCGAAATTTCCTTATGTATTGTAGATAATTGTATATGTAACAAACTGGTAGGTAGGTTCAAGCTTCTGTAAGACAGTTCAATTATAACATTGCTGCTGGATGTGCGTGTATCATTTACTGACCCTAGACATTACACCTTAAATAGGCTATGAGCACTCGGACCCCACGGCCCCAGAGTTTCAACCCCAAACGGCTCGAAAATATAGTTACCACAAAGATTTCTATATTTACGCCGCTTGAGGTTCTCTGCAGCCGCAGCGGCAGCACCAGCACAGCACGATGAGCTTGGAAGATGGGATGGCGCAAGAGTATCGACGCATGTTGCGTCCCACACTAAAGGCCTACCCATCTTCCAAGGAAACAAAGACATGCCGTCCGGTCTCTTGCCATCGTCGCGATCCAAGCCATTGGGTTCTAAAACAGCTGGGACGTCGACGGTGGCAAGAGCTCGTCGGATGATGTCGTTTATATTAGCGTGCCGTGCAAAACAGCCCGCACTTCGGCTGCATGACAGGCCGTGGTGACCGAGGTTGTTGACAGCTTCACCGCAGTGACAGCGTTGAGGAGAACAGCAGGCGGCACCAAGGCGTAAAGAAACAGCGAGGCGAAAGGTTATGTCGTCGAACAATGTGCCTATGCTCGACGACGGCAGTGCGTGAAGCCAAAGACCCGACTCCCACTCACCCACAGCCAGTAGGCGCGCACGCTCAGCAGTAGTAGCAGACGTGTTCAGCAGATTGCTCTGAACTACCCTGCAGAGCGGCTCGTCCCACCGTCTCTGGGAAAATGGATGGTCGGGTTCTTAAGTATTCGGGCAAGCGAGTTTCCAAGCATCGATAGCCTTGGACATGCACGGCACATCAAAATCAATCAGTGTGGAAGACAGGATATTCCTGATTAATTTCTTAGTGCCGTGGACCGAGGATATAAAAGCCGGTAAATTAATACGGGAAATTTTGCGGATTTAAGATTTATAATTGTGTTGAATTATATTATTATTCCCGTGACCCAAGGGCTGGCTATTACCTTGGCCAGAGGCTAAGTGTTCCCGTACAACGTGGCATCGCCGCCAGTCTCTTGGGCACATTACCAGCTGAAAGCGTTGAGGAGGAGTTTTTCGATGCCCTTTTATAGTTTGTTGTTAGTTTATTTATTTTATGTAATTATGAATGTATATAGTTAGTTTATCCTAATAAAGTTATTTCATTATATTATGTACTGAAATGAAATTGTGTACTTAATGAAATTGTGTACTTAATGAAATTGTGTATTTAATTTCGCATGGAGGTTTGCACGCGCCATTTTTTTTATTGCATGATGGGCTTGCTCTTGACCTGTGACCGATCCCACCTGATGGAAAGCGATGGATGAGGTCTATGATGGAACGAGCGTCCCATAAGATGCCTGTTCACTCTTGCTTTGAAGGCAGACGGGTTAAATGTAGAAGGGAACACAGATGCCGGCAGAGAGTTACACACCATGGCTGTGCACATAATAAAAGTGCAGGAGAAGCGCAGAGTACGACTAGTCGGGATATCTTGTTTGAATGGTACGCTGCAGTACGTCTGCTAGTCCGGTGGTAAAAGGGTATGGTGGTATTAGGTCGTGGAGCTCCTGCACCCACTCACCGAAGTACAGCCTCTAGAAGACCGACAGGCAGGCAAAATTACGCCGATGAGCTAGGCTGTGAACCGTGGCTATCAACGTGTCGTCGCCTATTAGCCTTTTAGCTCTGCGTTCCACCGAGTCAAGTGCAGCAAGCTGATATTTTGCTCAGTCATCCCATAAGTGACTGCAATACTCCATACAGGGACCGACCTGTGCTTTATACAAATTTAAAAGCTGTCCAGAAGTGAAGTATCACCTACTTCAGGATGCCCAGCTTCTTTGCTGCGGTCTGAGCTCTTGACTCGATGGTTGAGCCAAGGTTGAGATCCGATGTCAACTCCATGCCCAAAAGCTGTAGGTGGTCAGTAACTGGTAAAGATGTACCTCGGAAAGTAGGAGATAACTGAAACTGGCTCCTTTTAGCAGTGAAAAGACACGCCTGTGTTTTCAGAGCATTGAATTTGACCAGATTGTCGTCACCCTACTGGGAAACGAGATTTAGGGTCAAATTCATTCGCTCCACCATGGCTTCTTTAAGAGTAGCTGTTTTCTCTCTGCTGGCTCTTGCACTGGACTGGTATCTTTCTGCGACTGTGCTGTCATCTGCGTACCCGATTGCACCAAGCTGTAGCAGGTCGTTGATGTGCAGCAGAAATAAAGTTGCAGAAAGAATAGACCCCTGAGGGACACCGGCATCGACTGCCTTGTGTTTTTTTTTTTTTCAATATAATCGAATCAATAGGGAAACGCAAGATAAGAATCTCAAAACAAAACCAAAATGCTTAACTGAACTGAAAACCTTATTCTAGCCGATGATAAATAGGATACACCTAAGTTTAACCACCAGTGTGCAGCTGCACCTTGTTCTAGCCGCTAAGATAAAGGCTAAACCTAGTTCTAACCGCAGATAAGTAGGATACATCTAAGTTTAGCGCATGTGGCCGGCTGCATCTAGTTGTAGCCGGCTAAAACTAGGTGTAGCACTTCGGCTATTAGCCGTAACATAAATACTATCAAACAGGTACCTACAGCCACGCGCCAAAATATCGTATGATACTACTACTTAGTTTTTTTCAGGGGATTAATAAGTATCGTTGTTATAGTGACCGCAAGCGCGACTGCTGGGCATGAGGTCCAGAGTTCGATTTCCAGGTCGGGCAAAGTGTTAATGGGTTTTTCCATCGGGAATTCCTCTCGAGCAGTCACGGAGTCTAGGATTGTGCTCGATTGATGGCAATAGGCTGGCCCCTATTACATGGGATTGGCTGGATATGTGGATGTTACTATAAGGTACACCTCTTCCTAACCCTTCTTATGTTATGTAATATTTATGATTTGTTTTAATATGCAATTTTTTTCCCATTAATATTGTACTATCATTCACTAATAGCTCCGCATCACGATTCAAATGATTTTTGTCAACTTTTTTCATGTAAACATCAAAAAAGGCTTAAATGTAAGTTAAATATAACTTACAACTACCTCACACTACTAACTTAATTACTTACTTGACAATATTACTTTCTTTAGTTTTAAGTTCTCAAAATTAAGAATATGAACTAGCAGCGCTCTGCGGTTTCACCCGCGTAGTTTCCGTTCCCGTGAGAATAAGAGGATAAAATATAGCTTATATTAATTGCTGATAAATTAGCTTTTTCAAATCGGTCCAGTAGTTTTTAAATGACTTAAATCGTAACAAACAAAAAATCAAATATTTCCCCTTTATAATATAAGTCTAGATAAAGGTTCGGCCATACTGCAGCGGATCTCGTGAGTCGTGCGGAATACGGGATGAATACACAATTTTTCGGCTTAAAATGATTCGACATGGGTCTCATAATCGCAAACATGTAGATAAACGTTTGCGAAAAAGCCGCTTGACTTATTTTAAACTAGCACTTAGTCCGCAAAAATTGTGATAACTTGCCTAATAACCCACGAACTGTGTAGTGTGTGTTCTGCCAGTGAAATAATTTTAAGAATTGAATCATTAGTTCCGTAGATTATTTAGGGATACACATACAAACCTACAAATAAAATTTACTTTTTTACAATATTAAAATAGGTATAGATTGTTAGATGCCGAACAACTTTGCTAATCGACACGAGCCGAATGGAGTCCGAATATTGATTGGTGCAGTTTGGATTTGTCTTCCCACAAATACTGCCGAATCAAATGCGCTTAACACGAACAAGTTTGTAGAACCCGAAGGTGCAAGAAAACAAAAAAAAGATTAGGAAAACAAAACATTTATTGGATTATACTCATACAACAGACAATGCAATCATCACTCTTGTTTATCATTCTTGAGCATCAGACGGAAACACAACTTCAGTTAGAACAAAGGTTAAAGTGAACCTCTGCCTAGTCCGACTCACGCTGTTATCAGCAGAATGGCGGACCAAGGAGATCAGCTCATAAGTTCCACTGGCCGACACAGGAGCATTCAAGAAACTTATCGCACAGCTGGTAAAGGGTTGGACGGCTGGCATGAAAGCAATGGGACCTGGTGGAATATTGTTGTTAGGAAAACCCTCATAGGGGAAGCCATTAGGGAACACGACGAGGCATTGTTCAAGGGTGTCCAGGAAAGATTTGGCGATCGATATTGACTTGCCGATCCACGGGTTGCTAACGAACGTGGTTTCCACATCCGGCAGTGTGATCTCGGTGATTTGACCTGTAAAGAGAAAGTGGAGGTAAATACAGGGTGTAAACAGACTCTTCACGAAGCCGTCAACCAAGCATTATGAACATCAAACTAAGTAATTTTACGCAAAAATTTGTGCTGTGAAACGACTTTTTTTTGGGCTGAAAAATCACGTTTTACAGTAGAACTCAATGTAACGCACTCAAAACATTGTGCTGATGGATGGATTGAATAGTAAGGGGGTCCTGGAGGTGTTTAAAGTAAAAATCTTACATTAAAAGCAAGTATTTAAAAAAAAACTTGTGAAAAAGTTAGAACTTTAACACCCAATATCTCCGTAACTAGAAGGTTCCCAGGTATGGTCTAGATCAAAAAAAAATGATCGCAATGACGAGGAGAACAAGTGCCTTTCGGCTTCGTGAAGAGTCTGTTTACACCCTATATAAGGAAAGATAGCGCACACTATATGCAGGATTAATTAGTAGGTAGGTACATTTTACTTCTTAGAGTATCGAAGTTCGAATATGTTGGGTCCAAAATTCAGCCACGCAATCGCGCCTTCCTGACGCAGTAATAAAGTCATCAAGCGACAGGCTACAGGGCAAGCAGCGCAATGAAGGCGATTGTTTACTGGGATGCGTCGCACGCGCACTTAAGGTCTGAGTCGTTCATTTTCGCTCGATTTTCAAAGTTCCGAGATTTCCAAGTTGCCCAAGACTACGTGAGCCCACTTGCCCAGGTAGCAGAAAGTTGTCAGGATGTTAAACAGCTCCCTCCTGACATTTCACATCTCTGTCGAGGCGTTGGTCTGTGTGGCTGTTTCAGGGAAGCCTACGCACCGAATTTGCGCGGCATGTCGCAGGTTCAAGTCCCGCACGGAGCAAATATTTGTATGGCCTGTAGGCCAGGCTGTTTGCATATGTGAGTTTAAATGTTTGTAAACACACCAAAGATACAGAATAAAATCCTAGTGTGGCAATGTTTTTTTTAAAAAAGCTATTCAGTTTCATGATAAGCAGGAATTTGGATATAATTCTATTGTAAGCAGCCCAAACGCTTCAATAACATTGTAAAAGTTAAATCAAAACATAAGAAGATCCGCTTTAATGGCCATATGGCCGGCCGGCTAGTCAATCAAACTAAAAAAAACATAATAAGTCACATACAAAAAAAACGTTTTCACTGACAAAATAAATACATTGAGTGCACAATGTTCATAATGGAAAACTATTTGAAAAGTTTAAAATTGGTATTTAAAAAACTTATAATTGGTATTTAAAAAAACTTATACCCACTCTTATCATAGGATTCGAAAAGTTTAAAATTGGTTTTTAAAATATTAATATTCTAGTACCTTGAGTCGAAGCGAAAACCGCTGCTACCACAAATAAAGACAATAATTGAACTGCCATTTTTACTACAGAACTGTGGACATCTACTGCGTTCTCCCTCTTATATATTTTGTTGTAAAATTGTCATCTGATAAATCGAATCTGATCAATCAAAATGATTGACTGTTTCATTTTAATCTTTAAATTAATTGGCGAAGATAAGAGTGGGTTTATATTTTTTTTGCTCTTAAGGGGATTATAGATCTGAAATGACTAATAAAAAACATTAAATGAGACCAGCGGCCAAGCTGTTTACACTGAGACAGAGTTAGTTAAGTAAACAGGCGGCAATCCACCACCCCTTAAAGTTTTCATAGAGCTTAGTAGCAAGCGGTAGAGTAACAACAGGACTGCGGGCTGTTCGAAAGAGATACCACGGCCCTGGAACTCAAAGGGCAAGGAAGGAACATGGATGGGTTTTAGTCAGTACAAGTCTGACACTCCCTTCCGCTCTGCCCAGAGCGGGAGAAGTCATTTGATGATTTCCCATCCGTAAAAAAAAAGGGTGGCTAACAAATGAAGTGACTAGGTAGCAAGGTGCGGTGATGGCAGTTGGAGTAAAGCTGTGACCAAGTGGCGTCCAAGGAGTGGAAAGAGGAGTGTTGGCCGTCCAGCGGCGAGATGGGCAGACGACAATGTTGCCATTGCGGAAATATCCTGGATGAGGCTGGCACAAGAGCGAGGAGCTTGGCACAAGCAAAGAGAGGCCTATATACCCAGCTGTGGGTAAAGTCAGGCTGTGGATGATGATGATGATGGGTTACAGCTAACAATCCAAAAAGTCATAGTAAGGTAATCAACGATAAGCCATTTTTTACAAGACTCCATAGTTACACAAACTAATAACTAAGCATAATATCTAGAAATAAACTACGACTAAAATTAATATTAAATTAAGTACTCGCACAGGCAGTAACCACTGAAACTAGAATTAAAAAGAAACAATATAGCGTACTAATTGACACGAATCGATTGAGAGGTGTTCGTTCATTAGACTTGGTTAAATGCTTTGATTGAGCGAATCGGTTAACTGTGCGAGCGTAAGGAGCACGAAGAAGATTTCTCAAGTGAGAATGTCAAGGTGAACTATTCAGTGACAGCTTAAAAAGAAATTCAGGACATTCTCTGATTACAAGTGGGGGTAAGTGGAATCGAACGCATCGTTCATTGTTACTCAGATAAAGGATTTTTTGTAACCTAAGTATCTCGTGAATTTCCTTTGTATTCGTTCCAATCTGCATGATGCACTGCATAACTCGGATTCCAAAGAACAATGCAACTCATCCCTAGAAGCCTGGCCTACATTTTTGAAACATGTTGCACAAAGATGAAACCAATGGTAATTGATAGACCTTACCGTCAATAGTAAATTTTACTATGGCACCAAAAAAATCTATCACGGTAAAATAACGGCAGGACGGAACCGAAACGTGGTCGCTCACAATGGGCCTCATCAGAGGGCTTAAAGACACCCAAAAGGCAATGAGAGGGCTATGCTCGGAGTTTCCTTGCGTGATTGCATGAAATCGGAAATGAGGAGATCCGCAGAGAACCTAGGTTACCGACGTAGCCCAAAGAATTGCCAAACTTAAGTGGCAGTAGGCAGGGCACATTGCTCGCAGAATGGATGGCCGATGGGTCCGAGAAGTTCTGGAGCGGCAACCGCGAACCGGAAGACGTTACGTTGGAAGGTCTCCCACTAGGTGGACCGATGACCTGGTGAAGGTTGCAGGGATCCGCTGGATGTGAGAAGCACGGGACCGGTCAGTGTGGCGATGGTGGTCCACGTTTTTTGGCTGAAATGATGATGATGATGATGATTGAGCGACTGCCTATCTGAACTACAAAACTGTGTTACTGAGTAACACGATATCCCTTGCCTGGTTGTCAGACTTTTGAGTTTCTGACTGTCTGAAACCTCTTTCAAAGATCTAGAAAAAGCAGCCGAGACGTAATGTGCTTTCTAAGGCGCGAAGGGGTCGCGGTATATGTATAATGGATGACGTTGTGGAACTCCATCCACGGACTGACATCAGCAAGCGTTGCTTAACAATGAAAATCAACAATAATGCAGTTGTCAAAAAGAAAATGCCACGTTGCGCACATTTTTTTTTGGAGGGACTCCTTATAAAAATGATTGTATTGGGCACTTGGGGGAGGTCTATGTCCAGCAGTGGACGTTTTTCGGCTGAAATGATAATGATGATGAAGGAAATTAATAAAAGGTTGTAAGATAACATACCAAATTTACACTTCACGTCCTAAGATAACCAAAAGATCGGAAGATATGAGATCGTATCAAAATTACGTGAGCTTCAATACATACAATTGATAGAGATCAGATAAAGTTAAAATGTTCCGAGTGTACTTACCCGAACCTAACACCGATCTTATTGTAATAAAGGGTGTAAACAGACTCTTAACGAAGCCGAAAGGCACTTGTTCTCCCCATCATTGCGATCATTTTTTTGTTCTAGACCATACCTGGGAACCTTCTAGTTACGGAGATATTGGGGGTCAAAGTTCCAACTTTTTCACAAGTTTTTTTTTAAATACATGTTTTTAATGTATTTTTTTTACTTAAGACACCTTCACAACTCCCGTACTATTCAATCCATCCATCAGCTCAAGGTTTTGAATGCGTTACATTGCGTTCTACCGTAAAACGTGAATTTTCACCCCAAAAAAAGTCGTTTCCCAGCAATAATTTTTGCGTAAAGTCACTTAGTTTGATGTACATAATGCTTGGTTAACGGCTTCGTGAAGAGTCTGTTTACACCCTGTATAAAATAATTATATAAAATAATTCACTGTAATTTTGTCACCGATTTTATTGGTAATTCTCAGTTGAAAAAGGTCAGGTGTGGTGGACTAGGCGAAAGGAAGGATCAACGGAACCGTCAACTAGGCGTTTAGGAATTTCGTAGTACTCGGACCCCACGGCCCTAGAGTTTCAACCCCAAACAGAAAGGTTACTATATTATCGCCGCTTGAGGCCCTCCGTAGCCACAGCGGCAGCGCCAGCATAGCATGATGAGCTTGGAAGAAGAGTGTCGACACAAGTTGCGTCCCACACTAAAGGCCTACCCATCTTCCAAGGAAACAAAGACATGCCGTTCGGTCTTTTGCCATCGTTGCTTGCCAAGCCATTGGGTTTTCATACAGCTGGAAAGCCGACGGTAAGGTACCTTGTATATTTCTTTGTAAATTTCTTTATTAACTAACTGGCGAAATGAGGGTACTATAGGTACACCTCTGCCTAACCCTAAGGGGATTACAGGCGTGATTTTATGTTCTTTATTACCTCGTGTCTTCCAAACGGCTGAATGGATTTCGACAGGTAAAGTATCGTTATATTTGTCTTAAAAAACTCCAAGTATACTTAGATAGGTGTTTGAAAAAAAAATACAAAATGACGGATTTTAGGCGCCTCATAGTAATAGGTTAATAAAAAAAATATAACCAAATCAAAATAAAGTAAATTTAAAGGGAATTCCAAAAATACTAAAAATATATATAAATTATATGTTTTAATTTAATTAAGAAAAATGTAATAATAGTAATATTTGCAGTCGGGTTTTTGATTTTCCTAGTTCTGTAATTTGTTTTAATAAACATACTTGTAGTATATAGTGACATGAATACATTAAAACAATAAAACTTGATCATTATTTTATTTAAAGTAAGCCACCCATCTTTTTAGGGTTCAGTATTTATTATTACGCTAGGTCTTTTTTTTGCTTGTCTACATCGCGGTGCAATAAAATTGGACCACGGAACTATGGGGGCAGACCCGAGCAAGCAGCACCTGCGATCACAATTTATTGTAAAAGCTTTAACTATTTATGTTATGTAAACATTTATGTATCATACCGTTCGCGGTTCGTTTCGTATAAATTCAATTCGGTGTTCACTAAAATTCTTCATGTGAAAATTGCACGGTTGAATTTCGTTGAAATATAAAAATAGATGGATAAGGTAAGGTAATATTAGGTATCACCCAATGGTGGACTGGTAAAAAATTGGCCATAATATACCACTTTTTAAAAAAGAGTAAACAATAAAATACCTCACTATTGGTTAGCTCAGCTTGCCGTGGCCAAATTCACAACTTACTCTGTCATGAAGCATTTTCATAGACTTTTTTCTAATACAAAACTGGTAATTTTGTATGTGGTCACACTCACAATCGAATAAACTTAAAAATATTAAATAACATTATATAAAATCACAATTCATATTCAAGCAATTAAAATAATAAGTCAAAATAACAAAATAAAGAATCCTTCGATCCTACGTGGAAGACTAAGTAGCGTCCTCCTTTATCTTCGATGTGCACTATGAAGTCATTACGGCCATCATTATTTTAATCGAATTTAAATAAAGATCCAACCAATCCCAGGCGCGACCACAACAGTACGACCGCAAACCGTTGGTAATCAAATTAAAAGGTTATAGCTGAACTGGAAATCCAACAAAATACTTAAACGACATTCACTGGATCTGAATTTACATTTCATTTTATATTTTTGCAGTGATTTCAAGGAGCTCGTGGCTAAAAATAACAACAGCACAGGTCTATCTTCAAGGTTAAGCTGCGCATGCTAAGGTCAGCCTGTGGATGGGTGACCATCATTACATACCGAGTTTCCGCCGTGCCTCGAAAAGTATCTTAAGCCGTTGGTCGGCGTCAATTGCAGATTTTTGACAGTCGTCGACAGTGGCCCGAAAGTCTGACAACCAGTCTCATCATGGGGAATCGTATTAACCAGTACTAACTGGGTTGCGAATGTAGTCGCTCCATGTAAAACACTGGTATTCAGCTGCATCTGGTTAGACTAGAAGCCTACTCCAACATAGTTGGGAAAAGGCTAGGCAGATGATGAGTGTCATTTTTATTAGCTGATGATAAAACTTACACGTATTTACTTTCACTTGCTTGAGATTCATATTTCAATCTAATAAGGTATTCAGCAACGTATGTTCATTGAACAATAAATCCTATTCATTTCTTTCTATAAAGTGTGTTTTTTTCATCAAATTTTAGTTGAATACTATTTTCTATAGAATTTCCTACTACCAAGTATGTTCAACACGCTATTCAAAATTTATCTCCACACATTGTAAGACCCAATTTAAATGTATTATATTCTCTCGCTAAACTCCTCACGAAACGTGACATTAAAATCTCGTCACCCAAGAAATCGGTCGATAGCTTTAACAATTCAAAACGCGTTCAAAGAGAACAGTCTCGTTCGTTACATAATGTGACACGTAAAACAATTTCCAAGACCCTTATCCAAGACTACGTTGCGAATACAATACACGTTGTAAAGAACCAGGATACATTGAACCTTGGTGATGAAGAAAAGAATACCGTAGAGGGTCTAGATAAAGTGGACATGCTGTGATATCATTGAGTTGTGATGTAGGGTAGAGTACATCGTGTACTCAAGTTTGATGGAGTGGCTTAATAACTAGATTTCATTGTGGTGGAGCTACGATGAGATATGGGGACAAAAATTGTGTGCAAGATTTATCAAGAAGAAATGTAAGTGATTTTTTATAAGAGTTTAGAAAGAAGTCATAAAGATTAAATAGCGAATATGAAAATTAAAGCTACAGCTTAATATTCGAGGAGGTGAGAAAAGATGCACTCAAAAATTCAGTCATAACAGCTTGGTTTGCAGCAATCTTTTGAAATTGAATTTAGAAGAGAGAATTTAATTTTAATTTAGAAATTATAACTTATCAGTTTTTCCAGACTCTCACTGACACATTATAAGGCGACATTGATCCCGGACAGTTCGTTGACCTTAATCCAACGAATTCAACTATTTTAGTGGGACATCTACTGCCAAGGCCCACATGGGAGACCCTAAACCAGGTAGGTCGCTGCAGATAAAACTTGGGCCGGTAGTACACCTAACGGATCAAGTTTTATCTGCAGCGACCAATGAAGCAAGGTGTGACTGGTACCTCAACACAAGATATGGTTCACCACCTGTGTTGCTATATGTTTAATTCCACCTGCACTTTGAAGGACCTGTCCGAAGCCACCACCGACGCCGTCAAGATGGCAGATTTCAGGTTGAAGTCTATTTGAATCTAATAAAGGGAGTCATCGCCACAACCATCCAATTCCCAAAAACTACACAGAAAACAAACTGCCCACTAAAAGGAAAAATCAATTTGCAACATCCATTGAAGATATTTACGCGACTTCTGCAACACAAATAAATGTACAGCGCTCGATGGACGCCTTATCCGTTCGTGTTTTACTAAATGGCCTAACTTTAGCCCATTTTGTACACCCACGTTCTATTTACAGGCTCTTGTTAACGTTTTCGGGTTTATTCTTTTGCCTTATACGACTTGTGAAGTGGATTTTGTTTCTTGGGTTCTGCGTTTAATTTGTTTTTGATATGTGACTGTTTTTTTTTTTGCTAGTCATACTGTAATGAGGGATAGAATCATACATACCAACATGCTTAACTATTTTGTTGATAACAAAACCCATCAAGTGCTTACGCCATCTTTTTGCTTTGTGGATCCAGAGAAGGGGGCAATCGCTTTCCTATTTTTTATTTATTTCTGCTACAACTTTCAGCAGAATTCACATTAAATTTCGGTAGTTGCGTTTGTGAGTTGTCCATCATCGTTGTCACTGGTATAATTTCACTTTATTTAGGCCCTCAGAAGACTAAAAACTAAAATTTGACAATTTTTTTGTATTCTGAGCTAAAGCCACTAGAATACTAATTATTACACATATAGATACATCCGAGATAGTAATGTATGCAACGTTTGAAGTGCGTACACGGCAGCTAGATTAGCGTGAGCACTAACAACTATCTCAGTTCATTAACGAACACATGCATTATACAATGTATCAACTACATATAAGTACGTAGGTACACATGCACCTAGTTAATTCAACAAGAGATTTCTCCCATTCACAACATCAGGCGAAAAGATTTGCGTGAAATGAAACGCGTGAACGTCACTTGTTTCATTCGTATCTCTCTGCAAAACGCGTCACGGTGGCGCGTACAGACGCCAGCACATCAAGCTACCTGAAACTGACAAATTTTCCCAGTCAACCTTGAACTTAATGCTTTAACGATAGATTTAAAAATCTATGAAAGTTTGACAGATTATTGTAGTTTGATGTGCTAGCGTCTGTACTGCACCTTCTTTAATTTGTTTAACCCTCAGTTGCTGTCACAACACGAATGTCGCTTGAGCATATTCCACGTGTCCAAGCGGTACTTCAACAAAACACTTCTAACAGACTCTGAGCAAAATTAATATCCCCCAAACCGCTTGGTTCGTACACGAAAGGTAACACTTATGTAGTATACAAGAGTTAAACAACAACAAGAAACATTAGTTCACTAGTTCAAATATCGACGGTCGGTAAACATACGGGTAAGAGTTTTTGGCGAGGCCGTTGACCAAGTGAAGCTAGATGAACTATTTGAGACATTCGTCGTCGATACCCGCATTACGTTCATTTTTGCGACTTTTAAAGTTCTTAACATTGTTTTGCATAGTTCATAACTTTATCTTCCTTATTCATCATAACTTCTTTAGTAGCCATTTTATCTTTCACAAATTTGATTTTGCTTTTATTTTATTAATATTTTTTTGTATTGTCTTCCGTCTAGATATTCCTATTAACACTTGTTTGCTTCCAATATTATAAGGAAGCTATGCTCTAAAAGATTATCCATTGTGTTTTTAGGCCGTTCTTCTTCATAAGAACCTACTACATATTAGTTTTTATGTTTTCTCACTACTCCCTGCTCCTCTATGACTTCCTGACAATTCAAAATTGTATGTAAATAGTTTAATGAAATATATGCTTCAAGTTTTTTTTGTTATTATTACTTAATTAAATTAGAAGGTGTCTGATAAGATGACGAGTAATAATAATAATAATCATTTTAATGTCTGAATAAAAACATTCCATAGATTGTTAGTACATAATAGTTATAACTATGTTAGTGCGTTATTCTTACATTTTAAATTAAACTAAGAAGAGAAGTATAGAAGAAGAAGACATGCTGCGCCGACTCCAAATGAATTGAGATAAGGGCAAGAGAATTATGGTGATGATGATATTACTGAGAGCAGCGGTGGCCCAGTGGTAGCGACCCCGACTTACGAACAGTAAATCGTGGGTTCGAACCGAGGCAGGCGCATTACTTTGTGTAATTTATTTCATCATCACTGCTCTCAAAAACGATGAAGGAAAACATCGTGAGGAAACTAGCATGTCATAGAACCGAAAATTCGAGAACATGTAACATCTACCAATCCGCACTGGGCCCGCGTGGTGGATTATAGCCCTCTCATAGAGAGGAGGCGTGTGTTCCAGCAGTGGGAACATTAAAGGCTGATGATGATGATATTACTTAATTAAATTCAAAACCGCAACGCCCATAACCAATCTCCATGTAACCCTAACCCTGCTAAGCTATACATCAACCAGTTCTTATTAAACTGTGCCAAGTTTTGGACACTCCTGAGACAATGGCGGACGGGTTGAGCCAGCCTGACACCAAGATGGATGGTCGCTAACGATTCTACGATACCTAATCAGTGTGAGTGGGTGTGCTTGGCTTTTTGCTGACTCCCATATGGATTTGGGATGGCAAAATAGATTTTGGCCGCTATACAAAGGCGTTGATTGTGGTTTGAAATTTCGGTCTGGAATCCGGGTTAAATGTTTTTAGACTAAGCCAGCTTTGAGGATTAAAAAGGTTTTGGTTTTTGTTAATAGAAAATCTTAGATTTTAATTTAAAAAGGAAAATGTTGTAGAGGATTTTGATTACTTCGGATTGCCTAGAGAAGGTAAAGTCCTGGGGATGACAACATTAAAAAAATGTTTTTAATTATCTTCTGTCTGAAGATTATTTCTTTATCCTGTGTCAATTTTTTATGACTTTGCCTTTTACATTTTTTTTGACCCGATTACGCGTCATCGACATAGTTATGTTTTTCTAGTGAATCTTTTTAACACTCCAATGCTTTTTATCAAACAATTTGGTACGCAAACTTCATTCTCTGAAACATACCTGTCCTTTATAAGTCCTATACAATATTCAAAACTGAAGGTATGTACAGTTTTAAACATCCGATACAATGATATCTTTTCTCGGCCCAGGGAAAATATTCTACAATTCAAAAACCGGCCAAGTGCGAGTTGGACTTTCAACTGTCTAACTATTAAAGATAATGAGATACAGCCCGCTGACAGACAGATGGATGGACTGACGGGCGGATGGATAGCGTAGGCTTAGTAATAAGGTCCCGTTGGTTACCCTTCGCCAAACCAACCGCCAAAACGCCACCAAATCACAGTAATCAAGCAGGACTCACTAAAAACGTCCATTCCATTAATAATATTCGCAACGCTCTCACTAAGGTTACTCAAATACAGTGAAAATATAGTATCGCATTTAATTTAATTGCAACGATCCCTTTCAGTGCAGGCGGGCCGCACCGCACTCACCATAATGACGTCATTTTCTGTAATGCTATTACTCGCGACTCAACTTAGGCTCGAACCGATGTTGAGCTGCTACTACTGTTGTTGATTAAAACGCGCGGAAATGTTTTGCTGTGATTAAAATGTGCGTTTGTGTGTAAACAGAGCTGAGTTTTCTTTTGTGACGGACTATATTATTTAAAGTTGCGATGGGTGTACAGGTCACTTTTTAGGGTGCTAGGCACGTAGTAGGTTTAATAAAACAACACAGTTTTAGTATCCACACGCACGTCTTACTTGCACGGCGGACCAGCAGAAAGTGTGCGGTCAGTGAAGCGATTACTCTGACCGCACCCCCACTACCGCTCCCCCACCAGTAAGGCATGTCGGTATTTATTGGTACACTACATCTACCTTTTACAAAATTAGAAAAATAGCATAATTTCGTATAAGTATAATCAAATACAAATCAGTTTGTTTCAAGAACAAATATCAAATAATTTTAACCACAATCAATTTATTAACTTTCGTCACACACATTGTTATCAACGGTATCTTTGCTTCCTGAACATTTATCATCCTCATTTGTGCAAACTTCCCACTTTCCTTCAACCCTCTTCAAATGTACTATATTTCTACGTAACCGTTGTCCACTATCATCATTTACTAATTCGACATCGTTCCCTTCTTTATTTACCACTGTATGTGACGTATCCTTGAATGTGGTGGACAACTTGTTTTCCTTTATTGTATTCTTAACGTACACTTTTTCTCCAATATCTATACTAGATTCCTTTGCTTGCCTCTTCCTATCGGCATAATCTTTTCCTTTGCTTTTCATTTCACTATCCTTGTCTCTGGTTCCTAGATCAGTAAATTCTATATCTACAACGGAAGGCAGCTTATCTCTAAACTGACGTCTGAAAAAAAGTTCTGCAGGAGTTTTACCTGTGACGGAGTGGGGGGTGCTATTATACATAGTAAGATATTTGAGCAAATCTTCTTGCCAATTAGACTTTTGGCTTTGGCTAATCCGTAACCGTTTCAATATACTGCGGTTCTGCCTCTCAACTTCGCCATTTTGCTGAGGCCAATAGGGAATGGTATGAAACAAATGAATACCAAATTCTTTGCAAAAACTTTCAAATTCTGTACTAGCAAACTGCCGACCATTATCAGCGGTAACGCTTACGGGTGTGCCTAACCGAGAAAATACCTCTTTAAGCATGCTAATGGTGTGTGCAGAATCTATGGTTTTAGTTATTTTAATTTCTTTATATCTACTGTAATAATCTATAATGACTAAAAGATAATGTCCGGTAGGCAAAGGTCCAAGATAATCTATTGCTATATCAACCCAGGGCTGTATTGGGAGTTCTCTTCTGCGCATGGGGTTAGGAGGATTTGGAGCAGAAACCAGAGTACAACCCTTACAAGCTCTAACACAATGTTCAGCATCTCTGTCAATTTTGGGCCACCACACTTTGGAACGTAGTCTCATTTTCATGGCCACAATACCCGGGTGGCCTTCATGAGCAGCTGCTAAAACTTTTGACCTCAGACATGACGGGATGACTATTTTATTCCCACGCAACAGTAAATTGTCTTGAAAACAAAGTTCTTGTTCAAAGACCCTATAAACGTTGACACTCTGGTCCCAGCTATTGTTATAAATCCCATTCCTGACTAACTTCAGCTCTGAATCTCCCTCACAAGCTTGCCTTAACTCACGCAAAGTAATTGCTACAGGACGATATTGATCAACAACTAGGTTCAAATAATTATCATCATCAAAAGGCTGAGGGGACTTATTATACGAACAAAGTCTTGACAGTGAGTCTGCAATATTTTTCTTGCCCGGGCTATAGACTATTTTAAAATTGTAAGATTGTAGGCGCAGGACCCAACGCTCGATTCTTGCACACGGTTTAGAATCGGTTCCGAATATCACCTCTAATGGTTTGTGGTCACTAACAAGTTCAAAACTATCTTTTCCAAACAGGTACATATCAAAATGTTCCACTGCCCAAACCAACGCAAGAGCCTCCTTCTCGGTCTGACAGTACCGTTTTTCGCGGTCTGTGAGGCTCTTATTGCCATACGCAATTATTCGGGGACCATTAGTGCCATGTTGGACGAGCACAGCTCCCAAACCAACTGGACTAGCGTCAGCATAGACTTGGGTACGGTCAAGCGGATCATAGTAGCCTAAAGTTTTAATTTGAATCATGGCACGTTTCAACCCATCAAAAGCCTGTGTTTGTTTATCGTGCCAATAAGAGGTGATATCCGCACCTTTGCTTAGTTTTAGTCTTAAAAGTTCGCGCAAGGGTTCGGTCCATGTAGCTAAATTAGGGATCCATTTTCCTACGTAATTTACTAACCCTAAAAAGCTTTGTACTTCCTCAATAACTCTTGGTTCTCGAAACGACTCTATTGCCTTTACATATTTATCGAGAGGTTTAACTCCCTTACAAGATAACTGATGACCGAGAAAATCAATTTGATTTACGCCATAGGCACATTTTGTATCATTTAGCAGAACATTGTTATCTTTTAAAACCTGT
The DNA here is from genome assembly GCA_950005105.1 of Lycophotia porphyrea. Taxonomy (NCBI): domain Eukaryota; kingdom Metazoa; phylum Arthropoda; class Insecta; order Lepidoptera; family Noctuidae; genus Lycophotia; species Lycophotia porphyrea. Next base: position 15,319,480 of record OX465395.1, on the reverse strand, counting down.
AAGACTTTTTTGAGCCTTGTGCTATGTTCGGACTCGTCGCTACCGTAAACGACTATGTCGTCAATGAAATTAACAACTCCTGTACAAGGCAAGAGAACCCTTTCTAAATTTTTTTGAAAATATTCGGGAGCACACGAAATTCCAAACATGAGACGCTTGTACCTAAATAATCCTTGGCTACAAATAAATGTCGTGATGTGTCTACTGTGTTCACTTAGCTCTAATTGGTGAAATGAATTTTTTAAATCTAGTTTGGAGAATACTTTGGCCCTTCTAAACTTTGGGATTAATTGTTCCATAGTGGGCAAAGGATGCTTTTCCCTAATGATAGCTCGATTGGCTCTCCTCATGTCTACACAGATGCGAACATCGCCATCCGCTTTTAAAACAGGTACCAATGGAGAGATCCAGTCAGATGGGCTATTAACTGGCTCTATAATGTCTAACTCAACAAGCTCTTGGATTTTTTTATTAATTTTAGACTCTAGTGGGACAGGGACTCTTCGACAAGGCTGTGCAACTGGTTTTATAGATTTATCTATAGGGATATGAATTTGAACATCTTTAAATTTAGGGAACATACCATCGACTGCATTTACTCCTAATCCAATTTTTAGAACTCCAAGGCGCATGGCGGTATCTTTCCCTAGCAAATTTCTAGTGCCATCTTTTACAACATAAAATGTGGCATTGGCTCTAGAAAAATTATTACCAATTGTTATGGTAGAGTCAAAAGACCCAAGTACGGTTAAAGCATTACGACTTCCGTAGGCCATAAATCTCTTGTTTGGAGATTTTACTTGATTTTCAACAAGGACTCCATTGTTCTTGAGAACTTGCCACGTTACATCGTTAATTATATTACTTTTGCTGCCAGAGTCTATTAACATGTCAATTTCAACACCCCCTATCGTACATTTAATGGTGTCATCATTATCAATATGAAAAATATAATCTACCTCTTCAGACTTGCTTTTGGATTTCTTACTAAGGCTGATAGGTTTAGAAGAAATATCATTATTTTTACGTTTTTCCGCCCTAGTCCTACACTGTTTGCGAAAATGTCCAACAAACCCACACTTAAGACACTTTTTATCTCGGGCTGGACAGGATTTAACATCACTTGAATGATTGCCACCACAACGCACACATGAATTTACTTTTGAAGTCTTTTTAGAGGCTTCCACTCTATTAACCGACAGATCTCTACTTGATCCCGGCAACCCAAAATTATTGAGTTGTCGATTTACAGTCTCTAAAGCGTTTGCTTCGGAAATAATCTTGTCAAGGGTGACATCATCACCAAGGGTCAGAATTGTTTTTCTTAATTTGGCTGACTCACACTTCTCGGTGATTTGATCGATCATGTGTTCGTCAGAGGCAGTGAATTTACATTTGGAGCACTGGTGTCTAAGTCTGACGAGAAATTTGTCAAATTTTTCTCCATTTTCTTGTTTGATGAGCCTGAACAAGTGACGCTCATAAACACGGCTTTGTTTGGGGGCAAAATATTCGTCAAGCTTGTCGACAGCAACAGTAAATACATCATTGTTATCACCAGTAGCTTCTACATGTGCACCAGGAATATTATAATATATTTCTTGGAGGGGTAACCCACCCATGTGTAAGAGCAAAGCCCTTTTTGCCTCAGGTGTGGTAACGTTGGTTGCCGTCAGGTACAACCCTAATGCACGTTTCCATTTTTCCCAGCGTAAACCAACTGATGCTGGGTCACCGTCACAGTCCAAAGACTCTAGAGGTGGTATGTGGGACATACTTGTGGTCTACCTGGAAGGAAATAAATATTTCCTTTTTTTAGGTACCGTTCCGAATTAATCGAACTACCTCTTGATCTTATTGTATTTTACCCCAGTCTATTTAGACTGTTATCGATACAAGATCATTTAGGTACCGTTTGCTTAAGCAAACTACCTCTGACGACAATGTTAACCTTGATTATTGACCGAAGAAAAACTGTTAATTTGAACACAGACAATGTCTATCAGTGGTATCAAGATTACTCAAGAACGCAAACAATAATTTATAATTGGTTAACCTAAGGAGCCACACAGTATAGCATACATACTATTATCTTGATCTAAACTTCCTTACAACGATAATTAAATAACAACTATCTTCAATTTATACCCCCAATATCACTATAATGTTCAAAATGTATATTTATGTGCTTAGTAACAACACTCCAATTCGTCTTAGCCAATAATCAAAGCACCCATCATTGGCGTATAAGTTTCGTTATTACACGAATATTTAGGTACCAATCAATGTAACTAAATCAGTTTCGATTTGAAATAATAACTGCCTTTAACAATGTATTATAACAATTTAATAAACATTACAATATTTATTTCAAAGGTTGCTTAAATACAAATCAAAGATGCCAACAATTAGAAAATTATTATTTAAGGCATGAATATACAACCAAACTGATCTGCTACCGATTTACCTCTTGGTTACTGTGTTTACACTCAGTTTGTTTTAAATTAGGCACGTACCTTATATTTTTAGATCCTGGCAGGGTCGCCACTTGTACAGGTCACTTTTTAGGGTGCTAGGCACGTAGTAGGTTTAATAAAACAACACAGTTTTAGTATCCACACGCACGTCTTACTTGCACGGCGGACCAGCAGAAAGTGTGCGGTCAGTGAAGCGATTACTCTGACCGCACCCCCACTACCGCTCCCCCACCAGTAAGGCATGTCGGTATTTATTGGTACACTACAATGGGCATTGTTGATACTTTTGTATTCGTTTATGTACGTGTTGGAAAAAAAGTTATTTTATTTATTTACTAGCTGATGCCCGCGGCTTCGCCTGTGTGGATGTCCGTTATCGCGACCAAAAGTAATCATGAAATTTTTATCCCGTTCCCGCAACAAAAACTTGACAAATTATATATTAAAACCTTCCTCGAGAACCACTCTATCCATTGGTGTAAACAGCATAAAAATCGGTGCAGTAGTTTTTGAGTTTATCGCGAACAGACAGACAGACGCGGCGGAGGACTTTGTTTTATAATATATATTGATATATCACAAACAAAACACTTATACAAGAATTAACATACGACAAAGGAGCACAAAGGTACCGCTTATTTCATTTAGAAATCTCTTCCACTACAGGATAGATAGACAAGAAACGTAGTCACAGTGTATAGAAAGAATATAAATAATAAAGCCTTTACTTAAACAAACATAATTGAATGATCTATGATGTCTGATATGTTTGTGTTATGTTTTTATGGTCATAAATTAGTAAAAATAAACACTACACTGTAATGCTTAACTCAACTTGCGGCTCAACTTAGGATCGAAGCGATGTTGAGCTGCTGCAGTTGTTGATTAAAACGCGGAAAAATATTTTCTGTGATTAAAATGTGCATTTGTGTAAACATAGAACTGTTTTCTTTTTAAACGAACTGTAATATTAAGAGTTGCCAATGGACGTTGTTGAAGTTTTGTTATGTGTTTGTAACCGACTTCCAAAAGGTTATCAATTCGTTCCATTTTTTTGCGTATGAATGTTCACTATTTAGCGATATTTTTGTCAATAATTGTAATAGTACATTATGGTACAAGTGAGTAATGTTGGTGATTACCGCTGAGGCGCCATTGAGACCCGAGCCGTTAGGTGAGGGTCTCAAGAGAGCCGAGGACGGTAATCATCAATACACACGTGTATCATACGACGTTTTTCAACACACTTGTGAAGAAAGTAATACTAAAAATTCATTTTATTTAGTAGATAAAAAGTTTATTTAAAGAAACAATTAGTAAATGTGCAGTTAGTAAAATTATAAGTAACTGTTTTTGATGACCATGGTTCTCTACGTATTTTACAGTTATATTTGTTAGTTCTTGTATCCTAAATGCACCAGTTACACCAAATATTAAAGCAACCTGAAAAAAAGAAACAACAATTAAGTTCAACACACAACACAGGCTGAAGTCACATAGATATTTAAAATTAATTTAACTAACCTTAGTAGCCAGATATTGGTTATATGGAGACGATAAAAACTTTGATTTCTTGCTTCTAAATCCATCGGATAGTCTCTTGGTGATAGTTTAGATAAGCTGACACATTAGACTATGTTTTTTAAGTCCACTCCATTCTTTGTTCGGACTGTACTTTTTAACATTGAGTGTTACACCACAAAGAGATAGGTTTGCACTTAGAAAATAATTCTTTAAAATACGCCATGAACACATTTTCTGAAAAAGACTGCGTATTCTTGTTGTTTTGCCATTGTATGAAATTTTGGTACGCCAATAGATATTTTGTCCTTGGAATTTTCAGGTAGTAAACATTCCATAACGCTAAGGGCTTCACATCTTAAATCGGGCGGAATACAACATAAATTATTTTCTTCATAACTATTACTTGTAGACATTTTAATTAATAAATAACTATAATTTCAACAGTAAAAACGAATTGTGAAAATAATTTCGTAATGGCGGGAAAAATTAATCAGTTTTCCTCTGCGCGCGCATCTAACAATGGCGATCGGCCATAGACTAAATAATGAGATTTCTTTTTTTTTGGCTTTTCGCGGATAGCGTTTTATCCACGTACAAAATGGGGAATTCAAAGTTTTCTTTATTACAGAGAAAACTAATTTATATTTGAGTGAAAGTTTTATATATTAAAAATGTACAAGTTGAAATTATCTATTTAAATACGAAGTTGCATGAAATGAGCGAGAAATAAGTACATTAATTTATTTGTACTATTGAACACGATTGTTTTTTGTATCGAAACTTTTTAAGAACAAAGCAACCAAACCAATAAAATAAAATAAAAAAAACCCTATAACTCACTTGTGAATAATAGCAATGAAAAAGTCACAGTTTGATTATAGGTGTCATTATGTGCCTAATTGCGGTGAAATTAGAGCCATTTTATGAGCAAGTGTGTTGAAAACTAATTTATATTTTGCTTGGAAGAATATTAGTTTGCGGTGGTCCCGTAAAAGATTGGTGAAGATCTGATACTGAAATTCGGAGATAGACAATGGAATTCTAATAATAGACAGCAAGTCGGTCGCGATTGCTGCAAGTTTTTAGACGCCCAACTGTACCAACAATTTATAATGCTAGTTTCCAATGTCTGTTGCTCACGACCTACCTGTACGTAAAGATAAACAGCAGTCTTGAATATCAATATTGGTACCTACTAGATTATGGGGTGTTACAGACGAAGGTTTAAATATTAAATCTATCAGCTTATCTAGTATGGCTAAAGTAGGAATTATGTCCCTGCCTTCCACAGTACTTGTGTTATCATAACACAACAATGTGTTTTGGAGACAGAGCGACACCGATAGCTAGATAAATATTAGCCCATAAAATAAAATGTTTAAATAGCACATTTTAGTTTTGTTCTCTAAAGAACTTTATCAAGTTACTAGAACTTAGGTACTTTTGAAGTTAAACTACTACAGAGCTATGAGGCTCATTTAGGACTCGATTGACCTCGGTAGATTGGCGCTGTTGATAAACTTTGAAGATCACCATCTCAGTTCCAGTTGAAAATCAGTGTCAGGCAGTAGCTGTTCGGGAGTTTTCTGAACTGGTCTTATTTGGCGCAACCGTGAGACACAAATTATAATCTCTTTTTTTTCTGTTTAGATTCAAGTTTTTTTATTTTACTGGTCAATCGTCGAATCCGACTCGGCTGGGCAGCGTTCGGTAAGTTGCGTGGTATCTTCTCGTCCAACTTACCGCAGTGTCTCAAGACGAAAGTCTATGACCAGGGTGTGTTGCCAGTGATTACATACGGGACCGAAATGTGGTCACTCACAATGGGCCTTATCAGAAGGCTTAAAGTCACCCAAAAGGCGATGGGGTGGGCTATGCTCGGAGTTTCCTTGCGTGATCAAATCAGAAATGAGGACATCAGCAAGAGAACCAAAGTTACTGACGTCACCCAAAAAATTAGCAAACTTAAGTGGCAGTGGGCAGGGCACATTGCTCGCAGAACGGATGGGGCGAAAAGTTCTGGAGTGGCTACCGTGAACCGGAAGACTTCTACACCTATAGCAGAACTGTTTGAAGTTGTATGATTGATTTATTTATATTTAAACTTTACATTGAGAAACTTAGGTGTATTAATTTATTAATGCCCAAGGAAAATGTAATTTTATTTTAAGGGAAATTCCAGAAACATTTTGACTATAAACGGTAAAAAATAAAAAGGTAGGTAGAAATTATTATTTTGTTTACAAGTAACTGTTGCCCGCAACCTCTGTCCGCGTGAAATTATTATAAAAATACTATTTCCCTATTTGAATCAGATTTGTTAACAATTTCAAGGGGTTCTTTGCATGAAACCCTTTCTACTAAAATAAAACTTACTTAAATTACTCCACACCTACACACACATCAGCTACTGCCACTAAAAGCCCCGTCAAAATCGGTCAAGCTGTTTCGGAGATTAGCCAAACAAAACGCAGAATAAAAAAACACATAAAAAAATTAAGTTCCGCATTTTATACTTTCATAATAATATGCATTCAGTATAAAAGCTATTGTTTTCAAATTAAAAACAGACACTCCAATTTTATTTATTTGTATGTATTGACTTGTACTTCACTAAACAATTTAGATAACTACAGGATAAGAAACTCTAATTTTGGATTAATATACCAACAATTTCTTAAAGTACATCTATATAAAACCAACTAATGTTCAACCAATACATCCATCTCACAAGATTCCACTTTTCGCCCATCCATTTTTGTACCAATGTGAATAATGTAAAATCCTTCAGTTCCGACATCGCTCAGCTCCGCTCCGCTCATCTCGCGACGATTATTCAACTGTACTTGTGCTAGTTACACATTCCGTCTACAGAGCAGCTGTAGGGTGATTAAGTGACGCTTAGAGATGTAAGGAGCTTCCTACTGAATTATTTGTTACATTTATTATGTCCAGTGCAGACTTAGAAGAACCGCTATTAAACAAATTGAGGTAATACGGTGATAGTCAAACTTTTAGGGGTTTATTTTCTTCTATATGTGAACCATTTTGTGTAAAACGGGCTTTAAAGGAGAGCTCATCCAGGAGGAGCTCGTGGCTAAATAATAACAGCCACTCGGGTCGATCTTTAGGTTAAGCCGTGCTTGCCTAGGTTGGTCTGTGGATGGGTGACCGCCCATTACGAGTTTCCTTTGTGCCTCGGAGAGCACGTTAAGCTGTTGGTCCCGGATGTCATTTGAAGATCTTTGATAGTCGATAGGTAGACAGTGGCCCAAAAACAACTGAGTAGTTGTCAGACTTTTGACTATAACTACTGACTAACTGACTATGACTAGTAATACGATACCTCTTGGTAAGAATTTACCAAGGGGTATCGTATTACCCAGTACTAACTGGGTTGTGGAGGTCAGATAGGCAGTCGCTCCATGTAAAATACTGGTATTCAGCTGCATCCGGTTAGACTGGAAGCCGACCCTTACATCTGCATAGTTGGGAAAAGGCTAAGCAGATGATGAATCTATACTAACTTTACTTGGCTTTGATGCAATGTTAGTAGACTTTTATGGATAGCCCTATTATGACGTTAGTTCACGAAAAGGGGAACGAGGGAAGGCATTCTAATCATAATTTAAATAACGGCCTATGGCCTTTTGGCCAAGAGCCTCGACGAACATTTTTCGAAGCTCTTCTTAAGCGATTGGATCAAGGGCCTGATTCATAAGGCAGTACTCCTCGATACCGCTCGCATTGTGAGGAGGTTCCTGCCTCTAGAGCCTTAACCACCAGTAGCTTGAACCCTGCCGACACCGTGGAAACCTATTTTTATGTTATTTTTTAAAGAAATATAAAAATAATAAAATATATAAAATTATAAAAAAAAAAATGAAATATATAAAAAAATTATCTATAGATTAATCTACGAAATTTTACTATCACAAGTTCTCCGTCAAGATTCATTAGCATTAGAGATTTTATTTAGCACTATAATCCGATTGTTGAATTCTGGTTAATCCCAGTGTGCCTCGACTCTCTATAAAGTCAATAACCACGTGTTTGTCATATTCAAATGACGTATGAAGTAGGTATGTAGAAGATTTTGTACAATATTTTGTTTGAAAAGAGTGTCCATGGAGGGTCTTGCCCATTCTTCTCGATTTACGCTTTGGAATGGGCAACTACAGTACCTTCACAAGTTATTATGCCTTGTGTCTGTGACTGTGGCTTAGCCTTATTTGTTTTTCTGACATTCAAAAGTGCCTGTAATGGTCTAATTGAAATAAATGCTTTTGAGTTTGAGTTTGAGTTTGTACTTCAATACTTGGAAAACTGTACTAAGTACTCCTCACTTACTCTTACTTCTTCTAATCTACCCAACCAAGTGCGGGTGAGTGATTTATAAAAATGTTGTTCAGGAAAAGTGCTTTTATTTACGTTAGGAAAAATATCTGTTGATTTCCGTTGCTGCATTGTCATACAGCTTTGAAACTGAAAAAACAAACTTAAACAATAAAGTGAAATGAATAAAAGTATTCCTCAAAAACCCCTTTTGCACATTCATCACAAAATATAAACAGGAACTACTGAATACCCGAAAAAGACGCTAAACACGCGCTAACATTAAAACACATTTTTACAAAACCCACAAATAGTAATACAAAGGCAAAAATGTTTTGACAAAACATGGGAATTGCCGAGACAAAGTTTGTTTTGCAAAGCGTTCGTGCCATTTTACTTGCATGCACGCTGGCTTAGTATTTCCAAGTGTCAAAATTTTAACATCTCGACTTCCACATTCAAGTGGTTCCGAATTTAAATAGAATTGCACAAAAATGTGTACCGTGTGCATGTTGGCTTTTGCTTTTACTTCCCTGTTCGCGTGTCGTGAGTTTTTTTTTTTAGTTTGGCAACATTGTGATTTCGCGGCCAGGCTTTGGTAGCACTGTTTGAATACAAGGATAATGTGTGCAAAATTTCTTGCGTATTTTTACTCTTTATCTTGATGATAATTATTAAAATAAAATTCAAGTTAGATCAGACTTAGACATACAATAAGCGGCTTCATAATGACGTTCTAATGTAAAAATACTTAAATAATTAAACAACTTCCCGTGACCCAAGGGCTGGCTTTTACTTTGGCCAGAGGCTAAGTGTTGCCATACAACGTGGCAACGCCGCCAGTCTCTTGGGCACATTACCATCTGACAGCGTTGAGGAGGAGTTTTTCGATGCCCTTTTATAGTTTGTTGTTAGTTTATCTATTTTAGTTTAATAGTTTTTAATTATCAATGTATATAGTTAGTTTAACCTAATAAATTAAACAACTATTTATAAGAAACAAAAAATATTGTGAAAGGATTCTATGTTACCTCCCGCGATATCTTTAGCTACGTACCTAATAACTAATAACTCTAAATTTATAATGGAGACGCTTATCCCAGGTTGCTGAAATAGCTATGAAAAAAGGCCAAGTGCGAGTCAGACTCGCGCACGAAGGGTTCCGTACCATTGTTCCAAGCGTCAACCTGTCGCTGTTATTAATATCGAGCAAAAAACGGCAAAATATAATGTTTGTTGTATGGGAGCCCCTCTTAAATATTTATTTTATTCTGTTATGAGTTGTTATAGCGGCAACAGAAATAAATCATATGTGAAAATTTCAACTCTCTAGCTATCACGGTTCATGAGATACAGCCTAGTGACAGACAGCCAGACAGACGGACAGTGGAGTCTTAGTAATACCCGCTTTTAACCTTTGGGTACGGAACCCTAAAAACATTTTAACATACCTAAACAAACTTGACATTCAACCACATCAAGATAAGAGAAACTCTATCTGGGCTAACAAACAGAAATAGTCCTCATGAGTATCTATAAATACAGGCATAATTAAACAAATTTCCGAGCTCGTGGCAAAATAATAACAGCCGCTCGGGTCGATCTTTAGGTTAAGCCGTGCTTGCCTAGGTTGGTTTATGGATGGGCGATCACCCCTTACATACCGAGTTTCCTTCGTGCCTCAGAAAGCACGTTAAGCCGTTGGTCCCGGCTGACATTTGTACATCTTTGACAGTCGTTACAGGTAGTCAGTGGCCCAAAAAGTCTGACAACCAGTCTTACCAAGAGGTATCGTATTACCCAGTATTAACTGGGTTGTGGAGGTCAGATAGGCAGTCGCTCCATGTAAAATATTGGTATTACAGTTACATCCGGTTAGACTGAAGGCCGACCCCAATTTAGTTGGAAAAGGCTCGGCAGATTTGAATTAAACCAAATTCCCGGGTTTCCCTTTAAAGAGAGAGAATCACGGAAATGCGGATACTTTATTTCTCCCCAGCTGTTCACATGTCGACACCAATTCCTAACATTTCTTAGAGCCACTTACGAAACGAAAACGTCGACTCCCAGCAAAATTTTATCTTCAGCCCTTGTAACTTCATCCACACGATTTTGACAAATAATTTCAGAAGCCTAGTGTTCATAATTGTATGAATGGAAATAATAGGTGGAGCGCAAAATTAATGTCGTCATTCCAAACCTTACTTTCGATTCATGCAACAATTTTCACGGGGAAATGTAACGGAGTTTTCGGAATGGCAATTTTTCATATGTGTGAGAATCAATCGTCGGATTTATGTCACGCTGTCTTGATTTAGTTATGAAAGAAAGTCAGCGGAAAGGAAAATGTTACATAAGCGTTGATATATCGCAAATAATGATATAATGTTGTAGGATAAATCTATTACAAATCTATTTTTATCTGAAAGTGCTACTTTCTGTCTGGATTTTGGAAATCTGGATTTGTGCCCGGTTGATGGCAATAGGCTCGCCCCCTATTACATGGGACTTAAACTTAACTGGCGAAACGTGGGTGTACTATAAGGTACACCCTGCCTAACCCTACGCGGATTACAGGTGTGATGTTTATTGTTATGCTACTTTCAGAGAAAAATGAAAATCCAGCAACCGCAGGTTTTCTTTTAAGAAAGTTGACATAAAGGTCCAAACAAAAGTTCGCCGAAAGTTTAGGCAGAGGTGTACCTAATAACACACCCACATTTCACCCGTTATGTTTAAATCCCATGTAATAGAGCCTATTGCCAACAACCGGGCACAAATCCAGTCTCCGTGACTGTTACTGAGAAATTCCGTATGGAAAAACCGGATAACAATTTGCCCATCCCAAGAATCGAACCCAAAAGCTCATACTCCGCAGTTGCGATTGTAACCACAGACCACTGACCAACGAGGCAGTCAAAAAACAAGAAATGTAGAAAACAATTTATAAATTGGTTTCATATAGGTAATTTATATTTGCCACAAATCTCCTTGAGAAATTAAATGGTATCTAGCTTCTTATAATAACGCAAAATGACTTACAAAATATGTTTCATACAGCGTACAGCAGCTTTAGTTAGAGCTCTAATAGAGATAAAGAGTCCCAAATTAGTTCATACTACATTAAGATGCTATTACACTAAATTCTGTTAGTTTTTAGTGCGTCAAGTTTACAGGGAAAAGGGAACTAAAGGTGAACGCGCACCTGTCCGCGCCGCACTCGCCGCAGTCATCGCATTTCCTCATAGCCTCATCGCATTTCTCCGCATCGTACGCGCCGAACCCGCCGCACGCGCCGTACTCACAGCAAGCGGCGAATCACATCCATCATTTAATGAATACGGATGACATCATCACCGGCGCCAACGCGCCCGCGCCGCACTCGCCGCACGGACCGCACTCGCCGCACGCATCGAACGCGGCCGAATTTCTTGACGTCATCCGCACGAACTTGTGAAATCAGTATACCTACAGGATTTTAAGAAAATGCGGATGGTTCGGCGCGGATAGGTGCGCAATGCCATATACTATTTCATAATTATAAAGATTTATAAAATGCGATGACTGCGGCACGTGCGGCGAGTGCGGCGCGGTCAGGTGCACGTTCACCTTAAGGGGTCACTAAGATACAATTTTGAAGGCGACTGCAACGGTAAACCTCAACAGCAATGCCACTCGAGCGCAACGACAGACCGCAGTGACACGATACGTTTCTTTGTCTTCATCATCCTATCCTATTCCCAACTATGTTGGGGTCGGCTTCAAGTCTAACCGGATGCAGCTGAATACCAGTATTTTACATGGAGCGGCTGCCTATCTCATCTCCACAGCCCAGTTGGTACTTCATAATACGATATCCCACGGTAAGACTATTTGGAGTTTCGGGCCAATAACTAACTGTAACGACTGAATGACAGCGGCTGTAGTACCCACTTGTAGCTGAGCTAATAGGTTACTAACCCAATTTACTAACTATATCACAGGCTCACCAACACCACCAAGCCCCAGTTCAGGGTTCGCTTCACTTTCCAACTCCCGCCATAAGTGGTAACTGACAGTTGTCATTAGTGACAGCTACCCGACTACTTGTAGTTGTGAGACAGTGTTACCATATCTTTTAAATAGATACACTACAGCGGCATATCGTGCTTTTCGAGGCACAGAGATAACTCGGTATATAATCGGTGGCCACCCACTGTTAATAAGTAGCCACGAGTTCCTCTAGCCACTGTTTTCCACGTAATTGTATGAAGGCAAATCTTGCTACTATCACCATCTTTGGAGTTGGTACAATTAACCAGCATAGCAATCAAAAACCTCATTTCAGACAAAAAACTGCTGGATACAACGAGTGCATGATCCTGCGCGGCCAATTTCTTCCCCCTTTACTAAGATATAGGAACCTTCTCCTAGTGGCGATACTTTTATACAAGCCTAAAAACTTCGCTTACCCTACTCTTCATGATGTTCCGGATTCTGAACAGTCTACTCGCCTTATAGGCTTGCTGTATTGTTGGCCCCTAGGCACGCTACAGCCAGGCTACTCTATACAAGTACCGTTACAACCTATGGTTGCTGGCTCCATCATCTTTTCTTTTTCTTGAAGTCGGTGTCCATCATGTCTGTGGAGTCTCGCTAGCTAATTTATTTTGACCTTGTTTAACAAATATAATATTTCTAAAGCAAAAGATATAGTTCCTTTCCTACAGTTACCCCCAAAATCCACTATAAAACCAGCCACAACCCCTAACAATTTATACTTAATTAACTTACCCTTTATTTTAAAGCCACTTATCTATACCAAGTAATTAGGGTGGTATAGTTTCTACGTACGTTCGTAATTACTAAGTCCGGACATTATTCTGCTGGCTTAACTGGCCAAGAGGAAAGCGGTTTAAAAATTCATTGGAATTAGAACTGGGTTCTCTGAACTTGTTGTACACTAACTTGTTTAAATTGGAATGTTTCTGTAGTTGTTGAAAATAATTAAAGGCATAGCATAACTCCAGGGCTGCGGGACAGTTCAAAAGAGATACCGCGGCCCTGGAACACAAAGGGCGAGGAAGGAACATGGATGGGTTTTAGTCAGTACAAGTCTGACACTCCCTTCCGCTCTGCCCAGAGCGGGAGAAGTCATTTGATGATTTCACACCCGAAAATAAAAAAAAGGCATAACATAACATCGCGTTTGTAAGCCACAAATCATTTGGCAGACGTGTAAAAAATATGGTGTACGTTGAATTCAGTGATAATAATTATTGCTTAAGAACACTTAATCTTTACAATTCAAGATGGCGCTGGTTGTCAAAAAAAGTTCATCAATAAGTATGTCAAACTTTTTTCGCTTGCACAGATATGTTGGCTGAACCCTAAAATTACACAAACGTCAATATAATTGATTGTTTAAAATACCATCGAATTATCGGGATACTTATACACCGATTTAAGTTAGCTTTGTCTAAGCATGAAAAAAATTGACTAAAATAAATTCTGAAGGCGGAAATGTCACCATGTACATAACCGATTTCATAGATTTACGGAAATAAGTTGCGGTTGACTTGAGGATTGAGACAAGTGATAAAACACAAAATTACATAAACACAACCCCCAAAAGCAATAAAACGAATATATACTCCAATGCAAGAAGTATTTAGGTACAAAGGTAACCTAAATTATGCAACCCAGCCGTACGTATGATATTCCAAACGAGGCCACAAGGCCAAGTTTTTACGAATGGCAATTCCGTTTGAGCCCACTAATGAATTTCTGAAGGCCTACTCTAATCAAAGTTTTCTCATTTGCTATGATGTATACCGTCATCGTGCGGAGTTATGTTCTGACAAATCTCCGTTTGGAGAAGGTTTAAAGTGGCTTTTGAGCACGAGGAGGAAAAGGAACGGTATTTCTTTTAAACGTATGCTGGCGGAATTTTTTTTTCAACCTGTATCAATATGAGATGATTACATAGGTGGCCTATACACGTGAATTTAATGAAGATTTACAGCATCATCATATCGCCTGAGCCTGAAAACGTCCTGCCGACCCGATATTACACTGGTAAGTACAACAAATAACTGGCCAAGTGCGAGTTAGACTCGCGCACGAAGGGTTCCGTACCATAAACCGAAAAATAACACAACACAACATTTCTTGTATGGGAGCCCCCTTTCATTATTATATTTTTATTATTTGTTGTTATAACGGCAACAATACATTATCTGTGAAAATTTCAACTGTATAGTTATCACGGTTCACGGTACAGTCTGGTGACAAACAGCCAGACAGACGGACAGTGGAATCTTAGTAAAAGGGTCCCGTTTTTACCCTTTGGGTACGGAACCCTTATAATGAATTTTTCCTGTGCTGAAAACCTCAAACAGCGAAATATAAAAAGCTAATTGGTGGTTATGTATTTAAGCCGTTTGGGCTTGAAATATTAGGGCCATGGTTTACAAATGCTCACCTAGTCCTCCGGGATATCACTAAACGTTTGGTCGACTCTTCACGTAAACTAAGTGCTGAGGGCTTTTATTATTACTTCAGATCTATTTGGAATATGAAAATAATGTATATAGAAAGGAATAAAAGATCATAACAAAAGTACATAAACATCTATTTCAAGATCACAATCCATTGGTTACCATTTTACCAATGTTTAGCGAGTCCCCTCGGTTATTTTTCTACTTAGAAACGAGTAACACAATACATATTGCCGTGAATAAGCCTCCAGAGAAATGAGACCAATTTTCTTTTGATATATGAGACTTCACTCTTCAAAATACAATAGTGGTTTTTCACCTTAATTTTCCTGTTACTGTTACAAATAAGTGAACCTTTGAAACAGAAAACTTGGTACTCAGAAACGAGAGAATTGTTGTAAACAACATTTCATCTTGATGAACCACCATCCCTAATTGAGTAAAGCTCACACACGGATGAAAAATTCTTTGTAGAAATTAGACATTGTTGGTGAAGGTGCGGTAATTCTGCTGTCATAAGGGTGTGGGGGATGAATTACGGTGGATTCTTGCTAGAAAGAAGAAAAATTAAGATATATGTTCGGGTTTTGTATTGGCTTACCGTTTACATTCGTTGCTTCAACTGGCAGCGTATTAACAGTTTACTGTTAATACGCTGCCAATACGCAGCTATTTAACACGCAGATTAACACACAGAGACTGACGAGTGGCGACTGCTTCTGGTTCGATTCCCAGGTCGGGCAAAGTACTATTGGGTTTTTCCATCTGGAATTTCTCAGTAGCAGCCACGGAGTTTGGATTTGGGCCCGGTTTATGGCAATTGGCTCGCCCCCTGTTACATGGGTCTTAAACATAACTGGCGAAATGTGGGTGTATAATTAGGTACACCTCTGCCTAACCTTACGGGGATTACAGGCGTAATGTTATGTTATGTAACACACAGAGCACGGAGGTGCCTCGGCTGATGGTGCTGGAGGCAGCCTTCTTAACACTTTTCATACAAAACAGTGACGTTTACGGAAGTTCGAGTATTGCGATCAATACACTTGCAGCGGAAATTATGTTTTTCGCACTCCTCCGCTATTCTTTTCTGATTAATTTCGTTGCGAGTTCAAAGACAGTTACATTGTTTCTCTAGGACTTAATCGAGCTTCATTGTCTCGGCGCTTTTCTGGTTCGCAGCTGTTGTCTCTGGTTTCCAGGCGTTTTTGTGTGCTTGTCCCAACAAAGCACTTGCAGCGCCATGAATTTTATTGATGCTGCCATATCTAGATACTGCCTGTTTGCCACACTTTAAAGCGCACCTTTTCTTTCAAGCTCCTGGGTAAAGGTAACCTTCCACTTCTTCCACTTCCCTTGAACCCGCGCGTCCTCCTACCAGTTAGGACAGGAGCCATCCAGTACGACCCGCCATCACCTCCGTGACCTGTCGCGACCTCACCTTGGCTAAGATGTAAATAGTATAATGATCACCACTAAGCTCAATTTTGCTTGCACTCACAAAATGAAGCGCTCTCTAAACGGGCGGAGCGCCCCCGCACGATTTAAGCGAAAACATTTTTTAATGATCAGCCGGAAAAGGCCGCGACTGTACATCTGCCATTGCGTACAAATAAAAGTTTCATAATACCCCAGATATTTTAGGGCATTCTGCAAGTGCGCTCAAAAAAAAGTATATTTCACAGGCTTTGTTCGCATTGTGTTCTGTAGCTGTTGTTGTTTTAGCTACAACGGTAACTTTTAAAAACGCTCATTTGTTCAGGTCTTAAATTCTGAAAGCGAATGTCGTACATTTTTTAACAAAAGAAGAGTCCCATAATTTTAATGGATACGCAGGACGTAAGTACAGTACCCACGAAAAAAAAATAATACCTAGGTATACCTTTGCAATGTTTTATTCAACTTTACTTTGTACTGTATGGTATCGGACGTAAAGAATAGCACCATCCCATATCTTCCCGTGGGTGTCGTAAAGGCACTTACCAGAGAATGGGCAGCAGCGTTCTCTGTGCCTTTGTAACAACCGTACTGCGATCGCCAAGCCGCCTGCCAAGCGTGGCGATTGTGGCAAAACCCCCCTTTGGGGGAGGCCTATGTCCAGCAGTGGACGTCTTTCGGCTGAAATGATGATGATGATGATGATTCAACTTTAGTTTTAATGTCTATCTAGGGATTATCAAAGACAAAAATAACACATCAGTCAAAAATTATACTGTCTCTTACGAGATATCTTCCGTGATTGTTCATAATTTTGAGGTCCCGATATTTCGACGCTGTTACAAGCGGGATGATCGCGGGTTGACTGGAGAATTCGGGTGGATGGAAAATAATTAGTTAGGAGCAGACAAATCTGTCTACGCTCTTTCATTGTCTTTTGCTACGCGCACTACTGGCACTGGACACTAAGGCACGGCAAAACACACTCACAGTATCACCAGGTTTTGCGAAGAACAACCACGGAAACCACAATCACGGAAGAAATCCTGTAAGTGACAGTATAAATTTAAAACGTGAAAGTTTAATCTTATGACCGACATAGTCACATATACGTGACCAGCAAGCGCGTGCCCTGTACGCCAAACGACACAAATATGTGACAAAATGGTAAATGAAAAAAATAAATTTAAAAAATAAAAATACCCGACTGCGTAAAAAATAACTAATAATTAAATAAAAACTGAAAAGAGAAAAACAAGTTCAGTCCAGAAGTGTTGAACCCATTAAATTATTCAGACCAAAATCATTCTATCCAATATGTTTTTTTTTTTTTTTTTTACACCTTTTTGTTACATGGTCACCATATACCATTTTAAAATTCTCATGACGAGCCCTTTAATTTGATACCCTTATAGCAGAACCTAAAAAAAAAAAAATTGTACTTTAAACTATATCGTCTCACAGTCGTCATGTCGGATTTTTTTCATGTCACCTATTTAAGAACACTTGGGTTATCAAGACGAATCTAATGGTATATTAATTAAATAAATCCGTGCAGCGGTTTGGGAGATATGAGATTATAAAGAATATTACATGCATACATACATACATACAAGATACGCGCGAAAACATAACCCTTCCTTGGCAGTCGGGTAAATAGTGGCTTGGCGTAGAAGGCACGCGCGTGCGTTTATGTTCTGGCGGTCAAAGGGTTAAAATAATGTTCGAACACATCTGTCGTTCTCATTAAAGTCTAATTTCCAATCCTCAGTATATTCAACTAAATAATGATCCTTTTGGGTAAAAATACGTTAATACGGTCTATTCGTTTACTTGAAACCCATTAGCGTTACTAGAATTAAGTACATAAATTAATGGCGTGGCTAATAGCTATCCAAGTGTATGCCTTAATCCTGGAGACCTAAAAAGGCTTATGTCTTGGATACAAGGTCTTCACGTACTGGAATACTTTAGTTATCAGTAGGCTAAACCTGCAAGTTAATTTGATTTGTGCTGGAATATTAAAGAAAATATAATTTTTTTATAATGTGCGTAAGTGTCGAGCTATTAGTATTGAGTGTACCTGCTAACTTGCATTCATCATTTCAGCCGAAAGACGTCCACTGCTGGACATAGGCCTCCCCTAAGTGTCGCCACATTGACCAGTCCCGTGCGACTCGCATCCAGCGGATCCCCGCAACCTTCACCAGGTCATCGGTCCACCTAGTGGGAGGCTAACTTGCATTACTAACCCATTTAAAGAAATTTAATATTTGAAGGATATTCACAATCAAAGGTCTGTTTATGGCCTTCTAGGCCGCCCCTCCCAGCGTTGCCACTCACATCTGTCATGTAAATACGAACGGTCAGGTGCGTAGAACTCGCTACCAGGTTGCATATGACCAGATGTATGAACATGGGCGAGGCAAAAGGAGTATGTTAGGATCGTAGCAGGTATGTATGTATGTTCTATGTTTTCTGCCTACCCCCACGAGAATAGGACATGAATTTTGAAGTTATACTTCTTTTGGCGCGTTAGGGAAACATGATGAGAGTACATTTTTACGATGCACGCGCACACCGTCACGAAAAACCGACACCCTGAAGTTAGCTAGTCAACATTTTAGTTTTAAACGCCAAATAAGTATAACTTCTTACATGCTTAATAAGTACAAACACACTTTTTTTTATGCTCAATCAAACTCTTAACATCTCAATGCCCCAAGAAAACGAAAAACAAACATTATCCCTATCACCAACCAAAATCAAGTTATAGTTTAAATTCGTTACCGAGTTAACAAAGTAAAAAACTTTTTAATTTAAATCCCCTGTATTTATTTGTTCGGTGTACCTCAGTTTGTAAACTTTTGCCTCTGATTACAGTAAATATTTACTTTTTACTTTGTTGTCTGTCACCGGAACGAGGCCTGCATTGATTGAGTTACATTTTGGAGTTTGTTTTAGAATTTTTATTTGTGATTGCATTGTTTCCTAAACGAACATCAATTTTAAAGGTAAATTGATTTTTAGGGTTCCGTACCTGAAGGGTAACCAACCGACCCTATTACTACGCCTTTGCTGTCCGTCCGTCTGTCAGCGGGCTGTATCTTATGGTTCGGAATAGGTAGGCAGTTGGAATTTTTACAGAATATGTATTTCTGTTCCCACTATAACAACAAAAAATAAAAAATTAAGTTGGCTCCCCTACTATGATGGTACAGAACCCTTCATGCGTGAATCTGACTCGCACTTCGCCAGTTTTTAAGGTTAAGCTGCACTTGCTACGGTTTGTTTGTGGATGGATGAGTAGTTTTTTTTTAAAAAGAGACGTTATTTTACAGTTTGTTACACTGTTGCTCTTGAATATCATACCCGGTGTTACATAGTGGTTATACTTCTGACAGCTTAGGTTCTTTTTTGGCATGCAAGCCAAAAAAGAACCTTATTGCAACGTTTATGAAGATTATAGTGATTTTGACAGTGATGCAAAATAAGAAAGTTGTGAAACGGCTATATAAATTCACACTCCACAGGTAGATTTAAGTTGAAACGCCTGAAAACCAGTCCCTGAAATGATATCTAAATTAGTTTTCCTCAGTTGAGTTGCTCTGACCATACGGCAGGCGCTTCAAAGAATAAATTCTTCAACATCAGTCTGATTAGGGTTGAAACTCACTCTTACAAACCTACATAGGTAAAAGAAAATATTATATCTTCACTAGTTTATGCCCGCGGCCTCCCTCACGTTAATTTCGTATTTGACAATCAATTTGCACAATAGGTACTAAAGATTCTATAATAATATAATGCAATCCTCATTCGAAAGACATGTGGCGCCATCGATTATCATGAGAACGTTATTGTTGTTTTCTTTGAGAACAGTACTTTTTTTCGGTATGAAAGGATTTTCGTATACCTATGCAAAATTTCAGGATGATCGGTTCAGTGGTTTAGGCGTGAAAAGGTAACGAACAAACTTACTTTCGCATTTATATTAGTTAGAATATAATACAGAAAAATCTACAGTCGTTACCATTTCTCCGAATTTACTAAAAATGGCTGGTCTAACAAGAGTCTTTACTCAATAGCTTCTTATTACTGCCAATATTTCGATACTCAAGTTCGTTTTAGGTATAAACTAATTGGGGTACGTTGGCAGAGTATACCTGATATTGGAAAATGCCTAGAGGTTAAAAAGGTATTATAGAAAAATAGAAAGATAACTTGACCAATGAAGATAATAAAAATATCGCAATTTGACATCGACCGCTGTCGCAGGCGTATGGATGAATGTAATCGAGTAATTGCAACTAATGTGCGCCAAATGGAAAACAGAATTCAATAGCAATATATTTGGCATTTTAAATGACTGATGCATAACGTCCCCTAGGCAAGGACATGGTAAACCGATGTGTGCCTGATGATGGACGGTGCCGCCGGAGGCTGGCCTAGAAAGAGGTAGGAGAAGAGTACCTGGAAGGATATGGAGGAGGTCTTTGCCCAGCAGTGGGACATACAAGGCTAAATAAAAAATTACTGACGATCTGAAAACCTTTGCACATGAACCAGATACAAACGAAGAGCTTCATAAACATAACCTTACCTTTGGCGCAGTCGAGGAGAAAGCTACTTCGACAAAGCAACCATTAAACAAGACCCCGAAAAATGTCCCGGGAAATCATTAGAACTCAAAAGTACCAACGCACTTGTTGAAACACATAAATTGACTTTCCCCGCCTAAATACCCCAGGGTTGCCATTTGTAAAATGTAAAAATGTGAAATATAAATGCAAATATGGACATTAACAGCCCTTTTGTGTGGTGTCAAAAGTTTTGTCAGCGAATATATATTCCGTGTTTGAGAGGTAATTCTGACTGGTATTTGAACAAAGTTTCTTTTTGTAGGTGGAATAGAATATGAACAAAAAAATGTGACAATACTTACAGTAACAGGAAACATATTAAATGCCACAAGAGTTGTTCCCTGAACACAAAACATATATTATACTTCTTCAATGATATGATGTAATCATCATCGGCCCAGTCAGTTTCCGAGGCACGGAGGAAACCCATTACCTACCGAGTTTCCTCCGTGCCTCGGAAAGCACGTTAAGCCGTTGGTCCCGGCTGTCATTTGAAGATCTTTGACAGTCGTTAAAGTAGTCAGTGGCCTAAAAAGTCTGAAAACCAGTCTTACCAAGGGGTATCGTATTTCCCAGTAGTAACTGGGTTGTGGAGGTCAGATAGGCAGTCGCTCCATGTAAAATACTGGTATTCAGCTGCATCCGGTTAGACTGGAAGCCGAACCCAACATAGTTGGGAAAAGGCTAGGCAGATGATGATCATCGGCCCAGTCTTTTCTCAGCTATGTCGGTAACCAGATGCGCTACTGGAAATGATGTTGATGATGAGATGTAAAAGAGGACATACTTATCTAGTATATCCTCTCTTTTTTTCTTTTTAAGGTGTCTAGAAATAAAGGGTGTAAAGAAACTCTTAACGAAGCCGAAAGGCACTTGATTTCCCTGTCATTGCGATCATTTTTTTGTTCTTGACTATACCTGGGAACCTTTGGAGAAATTGGGGGTCAAAGTTCCAACTATTTCACAAGTTTTTTTTTTTTTTAAGTACATGTTTATAATTTTTTTTTTTTATTTATGACATCTTCACGACCCCCGTACTAAATAATAATCCATCCCTCAGCACAATGTTTTGAATGCGTTACATTGAGTCCTACCGTAAAACAAGATTTTTCACCCCAAAAAAGAAAAGTCGTTTCCCAGCCCAATAATTTTTACGTAAAGTTACTTAGTTTGATGAACATAATGCTTTGTTGACAGCTTCATGAAGAGTCCGTTAACACCCTGTATGCTGTACGAGCTATTTTTCGTGCCTACACGAAGAAAAAGCAAACTATGGGAAATGCAGTTTTAGTAGAATTATCTATGCTGAGTAGGCATCTCTTGTAAATCAGTCATTCAGACAAACACGCATATAAATAGAGTGATTTTTTTTTTTGTTTTATGTCCGTAGTTTTCATTATAAAAATAAAGTAATAGTAGGCGAGTGATAGCTGGCATTCAAAAGCCTGCTCGTTTACTTATTTAATACCTACTGCCTCAAAAAATCACCTAATGGCATTCAAAGCAGTCTTATTTCAGGCTATAAAAAACGCCATTAAGAACATTAAAACTGTATTTATACAAAAACAACTTAAGTATTCGCACCAAACAAAAATATGTTAATGCAAGTATTAACAGCCCTTTTGTGAGTATTCATTTTTGACATCTTTCTCTTGACGGTCCTCCCAGGCTTGATGAAAGAAGTTCTTTTTGACCACGACATAGAGAATCACAGAAGCCCTAGTCTGAAACGGTATGGTGACCTAGTAGAGCTGCGGTGACCCAGAGAGCAGCGATGGCCTAGTGGTAGCGGCCCCAACTGACGAACAGTAAGCCGATGATTCGAATCCAGGCAGGCGCATTCATTTGTGTAATTTATTTCATCACCACTGCTCTCAAAACGGTGAAGGAAAACATCGTGAGGAAACCGGCATATCCTAGAATCAAAAATTCGAAGACATGTGACATTTACCAACCCGCGCTGGGCCCGCGTGGTGGATTATAGCCCATTCCCTCTCTTAGAGAGGAGGCCGTCTGTCCCAGCAGTGGGAACTTTATAGGCTATCTATATGCTAATCTAAAATGAATCATTCTATGAGCTAGGAAAGGAGCTACGTCAAAGTCTACCTCGATATAAAATCGTCATCTGCCTACCCTTTTCCCAAATATGTTGGGATCGGCTTCCAGTCTAACCGGATGCAGCTGAATACCAGTATTTTACATGAAACGACTGAGTATTTAACCTCCACAACCCAGTTGTTACTAGATAATACGATACCCCTTGGTGAGACTGGTTGTCAGATTTTCCACTGTCTAACGGTAACGAGGTCAAAATCTACAAATGACATATTATAATTTAATTTTGCGGGTAGCATGAGGGGTGACTGCCTCGTTAATCGAGTGGTCACTAGCGCGACTGCAGAGCACGAGGTCCTGGGTTCGATTCCCAGATCGGCCAAATTGCTATTGGGTTTTTCCATCAGGAATTTCTCAGTAGCAGTCACGGAGTCTGGATTTGTGCCCGGTTATTGGCAATAGGCTCGCCCCGTATTACATGGGACATAAACATAACTGGCGAAATGTGGGTGTACTATTAGGTACACCTCTGCCTAACCCTACGGGGATTACAGGCATGATGTTATGTGAAGCGTTCAAGGGTAAGAAAAGTTTCCAAGGCTATCTTCCTGTAGTTTTTGCTCAATCAATCTAGATGCATTATAAGCATATCGTAAAAGAAAACGTAGGTATAAAATCGCAAAATTATTTATAGACTGGGATTTCTGTTCCCATTAAATTCATCATGGCCTGTCTTATTATTATCTACAGTTGGTACGGGCTCCGAAAATTATCTCGAAGGTCTTTATCGCTGACTCGAAACGGTTGGTGGTCATAACTTTGTTTAAGTCCAAGCGATAATATCTGGAACAGTTTACGTAAGTCAAAGGAGTTTTGTATACTTTCAGAGGTTCCGAAGTCAAGGAGAAAAGATTCTTTTGGAGGAGGAGGGAAAGTTTTCCGACTTTTGATACTGGTTGGAACGCGAGAGGAGAATGTGCTGCCATTTAGGTGTACATTGTTTGGGTCAAGTATTTACTTCTAATAATTGGTTCCAAATTTAATGTCGTTCAGCCTTTTAAAATCATTGTTTGTAGGTATAATTTTTTTTAATTATAATTATAATTTCGAGACAACTCTAAAATCGACCCAACATAGTTGTTTCTCCAACAATGTTAGGTTGGCTTTATCAGTCCATTCGGATGCGAGTATTTTACAAGGAACGGCCGCCTACTTTACTACAGTTAATTTCATCTATCGTTTGATTGGCTGCTGCGCTGTATACCGTGGGTTCGATCCCTGCATGAAACAAATATTTGTATGACCTAGCGGTAGTTGTTCCGGGTTCTGGCTGTTTGAGTAAGTGAGTTTAAGTGTTTGTAAACGCATCCACGATAAAGGAAAAATTTCTAGTGTGGGGCAACGTTTATAAAACTTAAGACTAACACAAATCCAACTCAGGTTTTCCATCACAGACCCACAAAATGACTTCTCCCACTCTGGGCGGAGCGGAAGGGAGTGTTAGACTTGTACTGACTAAAACCCATCCATGTTCCTTCTTTGCCCTTTGTGTTCCAGGGCCGCGGTAACTCTTTCGAACAGTCCCGCAGCCCATCACAGACCCCTAGAATCAAATACTCAAGATCTAATCCAGCCCTTTGCTGTCTCCCGTCACGTCAAATGCCTGAATGACCAGATAACATGCCTGATGACGTCACTAGCTCTACTTGTCATGTCATTTTGGAGTTGTCAGTGACAAAGCAGGTATTCTCTTTGGTACGAGTTAGTTGTTAATTTTGTGAGTGACCGGGCGCAGGCAAGCGGACTGTGGTATCTCTTTTAATCCTTGTTTCGGCTTTGAAAAGGGTGTATGCGTTTATGTTTTTACCTAGAAATATATTGGCACATCTAGGTACGTTTCTCATATTTTACAGAAACGAAGATCAAAGATTTTATAAATGTTTAAAATTAATTGATGGGTTCTTTTTACGTTTTTTTTTTTACAGATTTTACAGTTTTATTATTAATAATTATAATTAAGTAATTACTAGTACCTAACTAATTAATTTTAAATCTTTGATCTTCGTTTCTGTAAATATGTTTTTAATATCAATTACATTTTATGTACATTATATACCTACAGACTACAAATAGAACAAAAATAATGCTAAAAACATTTATTAAATCTTTGATCTTAAAGAATATTTTACAAATCTGTTATTAATTTTGATAATTCGACACTTATCTTACATTTTAACACAATTTTCATTTGAGAGGCGTTTTAGGAAAAGGCGATCATTTATTTTCAGAATCGTTTAAGCTCAGCTAAAGGTTTTCGTGGTATTCAAATAATATATAAAAATTCAAACTATTTCTGTATGAACTGACTTTACAAATGGTCCATTTTCAATACAAAATATTCCATTTCTGTTAACAAAAAATCTATCTAAAAGCCGCTTGACATTCTACAAATGAAACCACTCAGTGGCGGCAATTTCCTCTTTTACGAAAATGGCTTCAATTACACCGCAGTGTAACATAAATTATTGTTGTGTAATGACACCCTTGGTCGAAAAACCTTACCTTACTTACCTTATTTACTTTGAGACCATGATAATAATATCAAGCTGTAACGATAAACATTGGTTATATTATTGGTTATATTATTTTTTGGGGTCGAGGGGCCGAGTGGATTAAACGGATTTTTCATTAGAATAAGTTTGTTTTAAACGTCAAGAGCTCGCAATAATCGCTTGAGACTGGACATTGCCTTCAAAGTCGGCGCGGAAAGAGGTGGCGAGCCGACATTGACGCGTTCTGTGATAGCTGGTTCGAGGTAGCGCTAGGAAAGAGCAGCTGGAAGGAATAAATATTTATTCCCTTAAATATTTATTATATTCTGTTTTTAGTACTGTTATAGACGGACAGACAGCAGAGTCTTAGTAATAAGGTCCCGTTTTACCTTTTGGGTACTGAACCCTAAAAATAGGCATGACTATTGTTGAGCAAATACAAATAATGTTTATTTCAACAAAAATATCACATTGTCAACTTCCTCTACATAGAAATATTACTTTATGAGGAATGTAAAGTTGTCTGATGTTATTTTCCTGTATCGAGAGTATTCAATCTAAAATAGAATACAATGGCTCTATTCGCAATATAGAGTTGCCGTGTGTGCAGTGTCGTTCAGATAGTATGTTCCCGCGTCAATAAAATATTCCTCGAAGAAAACTAACCTAATATGTCACACAAAAGAAATACGTCAGCGTCACTAATTTCAATACAAGCGTGTATTGTAATTATACTAACGCTGACTTACTTCTCTTTATCCCATACTTCTCTTGTATTATAACAGTAATGCCATAAAAATGAAGTGATGCCAATCCAAGCCAAGCTTAAAAGAATTTTGTTTAATTGTTTTATTACGAAATCAATCACAAATTAATTTTAAAAATATCACTTACACGCATGAGGTAAGATGCTGAGATGACTCACACAGAAGGCTTTGTACAGATTGATAGTAGCACAGGGAGTCATGAAGCGTTCCATGCTCGGCATAAAACTAGTAGACCAAGTTTCAAACGTCAAAATTTGGAGACAGCGTTCAAATACTGGAAAGAAAAGTTCTGCTTTTTTCCTCGTGGGCTATCCATGTGTCGACATAACCACATTCGACGCCCCGCGCGACCTGAGATCATCTTTAAATATTTATTTATTTTGAGCCAGCCTTGATAATGGCAATGATAATGATAGAAATAAGATAATTTAGTTTACGTTAAGGATAGCTTAACTTTTAAATATATTTAAAATTTAGTGAGCTACTGGCTTTAATATACTGGAAAATGAGCAAAGATATGTTTGTTTCATTAAAATAGTCTTTCAGCTACTCCCCTGCATATTAAAAGTCTGATTTCTTCAAAGTGTCTATCTGGCTAATTTATTTTAAATACAGTGTGCAAACCGGAAGACGTTGCGTTGGAAGGCCTCCCACTAGGTGGACCGATGACCTGGTGAAGGTCGCGGGGTTCCGCTGGATGCGAGTGGCACGGGACCGGTCAATGTGGCGACACTTGGGGGAGGCCTATGTCCAGCAGTGGACGTCTTTCGGCTGAAATGATGATGTTGATGATGACAGTGTGCAGCTCAACGGTGCCCGAAATTCTTTTTTTTACTGTTTTATTTTTATATAAGAGAACACACAACTTTCATTTGGTTCAACGTACACATATTTAACATTACATCAGCCTACTTAACCAAGTAAAAATCTTACATTGGGCCGGCACGGTGGCAAGATGGGCAAACGATATTATAGCCATTGCGGGTATATCCTAGCTTTGAGGCTAGCACAAAAAGTGGAGCTTGGCATAAGCAAAGAGAGGCCTAAAGAGAGGCCATCAGTGGTTGAAGACAAGCTTTAGATGAAGATGTTGAAAAAATATCAGCTCGCAACGGTGTAACAAAAGCCGAATCCTTTAAAATATCGACATAACAAATGCTTATAAAAATAGGCATCGAGATTTGATAATAAAGGGTTTGGGAAAAGGTTTGCTTTGTGTGTTGTTATACCTTAACCGAATGCGAAACCACGGGCTTTGACTTCTAAAAGTGACGAGGGATGGAGAAAAGAGGAGAAAAATTGAGGAAACTTGGAGAAAAGCGGAGAAACATGAGGAAATAAATGGAACATGTTTGTATGAGTGTTATGAATGTATGAAAATTTTTTGGCATACTGATGTTAGGGTATTTTTGGTCCCTTTTAAGTGGGTTGTTTGTTAAAGGGAAGTGATGAAATAAGTTATTGTGTGTGCGTGGGTTTGGTGGGGTGTCGATTGAAAGTCGGCGAGCAATATTTTCTACGTTATTTATTTAAATGTCAAGCATTCGGCACATTGGGCAGCCCTTCCTGCTTTTTGAAAATTTGCCTTAATTTCTGAATTTGAACAGTTGAACAGAATCCTATTTCACCACTTTAACGAAGTGGAAAATTCATTGTTAATTTGTACAGTCAATCCCACGTCTGGAACAAATTCTTTTCTGTATCAACTGATAATGACACTTTGCAGCTACGACATTGAGCAGAATGAGCCAGTAACTCAGTGTCGTGGATAATTGAGATACCTTTTTAGGGTTCCGTACACGAAGGGTAAAAACGGGACCCTATTACTAAGACTTCGCTGTCTGTTCGTCCGTCTGTCTGTCAACAGGCTGTATCTCATGAACCGTGATAGCTAGACAGTTTAAATTTTCACAGATGACGTATTTCTGTTGCCGCTATAACAACAAATTATAAAAATATAAATTATTTAATATTTCAAGGGGGCTCCCATACAGGAAACGTGTTTTTTTTCGATTTATGGTACGGAACCCTTCGTGCGCGAGTCCGACTCGCACTTGGCCAGTTTTTTTGATACACAACAAACAGAGCTGTCATAAATTACAAAGATATACTACACAACAAGATAATTCTTCATTAGTAACCCACAAATCATAACAGGAAAAAAATCCCGTAACATTTTCTTTCAAGGCCAAACCATACATCTTGAAGACAGTCTGAAGCCAGGTGAGGGTGGTAAGGGCTACCCGACATGGAATATAAATCACTTGGGTATCGTAGCTGGCTACTGAGATGAAAAACTGCCGTCTGCAACGTTATGAAGGGATTCTGGGGCATATATCATACTCTGATCTTGTGTAATACAGACGTTGCCTCGTCTGTCGAACGGCCACTTCGTCGGTTTACTATTTATTTTGAGATCTTGATATTACTGGTACGAGAAGGAAGAGGGTAGATTGATTTCTTTGCTCATAAAAAATAAATTAAAAAAAAAACACCCATCTGCAATAACTTCTGTTTATCCATGATCATGGTGTTTGCGACAGCGTCGAAATATTAGGAACTCAAAGTAATAGCACCAACACTATTCTCAGTGAATTCGCAGATCGGTAGGATTCCCCGATGTTGCGGTGATGGATGCAGCTCCACGCTGAACTTTAATACGCTTACTACGTCACCCCGCTGCGCTGCGCTTATACGCTTTGATATTTTTTTTTGTCTGTGTGATACTAACACTAGAAGTTAAGTTAAATTGTTATTAACCCTAAGGACTCCGGTCTGAAATAAATGCTTTCTATTCAATTATATTCTAATAGTACCTAATCATGGAAAATTTAAACTATTTATAATTATCAATCATTCTCTTCGCACCCTGTCAGCACTTGGCAGTATACTTAAATATTTTCTCAAAAATGTTTATGCAATAATAATTTCTATAGAAATAATTTACTATACAGGCAAGTACATAAGCGTTTTCGGAAAACATTAAAATAACCGTTTCCACGAATTAAATTATTCTCAATAATTTAATTCGTTCAAGCCCGTTTTTGCGAAAAGTAAACTTGTATAGTACCTACTGTACCAGTTCTTTGCAACCTGAAACTCAATACAGACAAAACCGTGATAGACCAAACTCGAAAATTAAATGAAACATCCAACATGCAAATATGAGTATCATACCGACATCTAATAACAAAAGTATCACAATATCTTCCAACTCGCTTTAAACTTAGCTACTTCAAGAAAATACTGCAAAGAAACTTTTGCCAAGGAAAAATTCTTATCTTAGCAAATTCTTGGTACCCTTTACGGGATTTTGCGAAGCGTTCCATTATATCGCTAGCATCAAAGGGAGCTGGCAGAATTAATTGGCGTTGTCGTTCAAGTTAAATTTCGTAGTACACGCTTTTAAAAGGGAACAACAGACTTTGATGATTTTCGATGTTGATTAAGTTTGTTTCACTTTATGGGTTGAGTTGGGACAGAAGGGTAGATTTCATCAAGATGGGCTCGTATTGAACGATCAAAGTTTTTGAAGTGTTATCATATTCGCGGTAAAAAGGCAGGAAATATGATAAGGAAATCTACATAGTATCCAACGGATTTTTCCAACAGATTATATGTTTAGAATTACAGTAGGAGTCATACCTGGACTATCAATCTGCCTTAAACATACCACAAAACGTGTATAATTATATTCAAAGTACCTACATCTCTACCTAACCCTGTCGGGAAAACAGACGTTATGATACGTTAAATATTCACAGCTTGAAAAGTACAGCTTGACTCGGTTTAGCTTTTACCATTTTTCAACCTTAAGATTTAGGGCATCAAGTTCATTTTGAGCGCCCCTGATACTCTACTTGCAAAGCCCGTGCCTACAAAAGCAACCGAACGAGCTGATGATGAGGGTTTCATGACGATTCAAAGGAGGAAATGCCGTTAGCGAAACTGTAAGAACCGCTCCGGCAAGGCTCAGAAGCTGAACACCCCGGTGTACACATCTCGCCTTCATTACACCACTGAGGCAGAGGATATCGAAGAGTACGTGTGCCAAAGGTTGAAGTACAGGTCGCGTCGCAACGTCAATTTCAAGGCGTTTGTGGAGCGCGAAGCAAAGTGTTTACTCCTGTGGTATTGGTAGAAAGTTTTGGCCGCAGAATGTGGTGTTCCGTCTCATCAGCGGTAAAATTCCACAAGAACGCACAAAACATAGTTCAAGTGAAGTGTTACTAACATAGTTTTAAGTTGCATATAAAGGGTATAAACAGACTCTTAACGAAGTCGAAATGCACTTATTCTCCCCGTCATTGCGATCATTTTTTTGTTCTAGACCATACCTGGAAACCTTCTAGTTACGGAGATATAGGGGGTCAAAGTTCCGACTTTTACACCAGCTTTTTTTTAATTACATGTTTTTAATGTATTTCGTTTACTTTAAACACCTCCAGGACCCCCTTACTATTCAATCCATCCATCAGCACAATGTTTTGAATGCATTACATTGAGTCCTACCGTAAAACGTGATTTTTCACCCCAAAAAAAAAAGTCGTTTCCCAGCAATATTTTTTGCGTAATGTTACTTAGTTTGATGTACATAATGCTTGGTTAACGGCTTCGTGAAGAGTCTGTTTACACCCCGTATGAACTAACAAAAATGTTATTAGTATGTATATTCAGGTTAAGGCATTTGTGTAAAGTAAACCTCAACATAGTTGGGAAAAGACTAGATGACTTTCTCGTAGACTTTATTACTTGTAATAAATGGATTACTATTTAATTTATAAAGGGTGTAAACAGACTCTTCACGAAGCCGTCAACCTAGCATTATGTACATCAAACTAAGTTACTTTACGCAAAAACTCACGTTTTACGGTAGGACTCAATGTAACGCACTGAAAACAATCAACCACAATCAAACACAATGTTTTCAGTGCGTTACACGCACTGAAAACATTGTGCTTATGGATGGATTGAATAGTACGGGGGTCGTGAGATGTTTAAAGTTAAAATCTTACATAAAAAACATAAACAAATAAACCTAGGGAAAAAGTTGCAGCTTTGACCCCCAATATCTCTGTAACTAGGAGGTTCTCAGGTATGGTCTAGAACAAAAAAAGTGATCGCAATGACGGGGAGAACAAATGCCTTTCGGAGTCTTAAGTCGGTACTATATCGAAAATATTACTAAATCGAAAGGTAGCTTACCTATTTTAAAAGCCTAACCTAGTTACATCAATATCCGCTTCAATTACTAATCGGAATTTTTCCTCACCAGTGAATAGAGATTTCTGTAAAAAAAGAACTTAAACCGACTAAAACAATCGCCTCTCTAGCAATTATGTTAATTATCGGAATCGTTCACGGTAAGGAAAATTATACGATTTCCGTGTTCCATTCCAATGTCAATGTTGGAACAAATCGATTTATTTTAGATTGGAAAAATAATTTAGTGTGATTAGATAGGCAGGTAGTTATACTTATTTATTTTTTGGTCAATGTTGAATGGATGGATGAAAGGCGACTAACAAAAGGCAAATATGAATTGAACGACATTTCTCCCTCCCGCCTTTTGCCTATGGGAGGCAGAAACATCAGAATGCTACCCTTACAAAATATTCCTTTTGCTTTCTCTAGGCTCATACATCTGGTCATACTATGCGAACTGACCTTTCTTTACTCTAAACTAGCTGATGCCCGCGGCTTCGCCCGCCTGGATGTCGGTTATCGAAACCAAAATTAAGAGATAGACATATACCATCGTGGTTTTTTTTCTGTAGAGCTATTATGATACATAATTCTACCATACAGCATTTTGTTAAAGCTCCCAGACGGCTTATTTTTTTCCGACATCAACAAATATCATTATATTTTAGCCAATGTATATAAAAACTTGACAAATTATATACTAAAACCTTCCTCGAGAAACACTCTATCTATTGTTGAAAACAACATGAAAATCGGTGTTTTGAGTTTATGGCGAACAGACAGACAGACGCGGCGGAGGACTTGGTTTTATAATATGTAGTGATAGTGATGTAGTGATAAGCTTGCGTACGGCCGCAACTCACCTGATTTGAAACGACGATGCGATCAAGGGTTGAGCACGATGCTTAGAAAAAACCGAAAACCGATTTTCTGAGGAAAATCAACCACAAGATCAGGTTTGCTCTCGGCTTTTTCATACATCTTTTGTTATTCGTCCTTCATTCATCCGGTCAATTTAACTTATCCATACCATCTAAGCACACTCATGATACAGAGAAACTGACACTCACTGTCTTATTTATTTATTTAGGTTAGCCAACAATTGTTTACACCAAATATTATAATTATACTTGCTTAATAGTACGTTTATAAGTGCAACAATTACTTACAGGCTAACACAACATTTACCAATAATGGTTATCTATGATACAATAAAATACAATGAAAAAGCCAAAAAAGGCACTTACTATCTAAAGATATTCAAACAATATCAATCAAAAAAAAAAAACAATCAAATTCAATTGTTATTTTGTTTTTAATTGTTAGTGTTTTGTTGTATTTCAATTGTTATTTTGTCTTACGTAGGTAAAATGAAGATACAATTTATGGAAATGTAAACTCAATAGTTCGAGGAGCTCGTTCGCTTGGTAATAACAAACGCACGGGGCGATCGAAGGTTAAGCTATGATTACCGAGGTCGATTTATGGATGGGTGACCAACCATCACATATTGAGCTCCTCCGTGTCTTGATTAAGCCTTTGGTTCCGGCTGTCATTTGTATGTATCTAGTGCACAGCTTAATCAACAGAGAGATATTAGTTATCTTGACAGATTAATTATAATTTTATACAATAAGTACATAATGAATGGACCTGTATAGTCTGCTTACTGGTAGATAGTATGTTAATTATAACAATATATCAGAATATTTTAATGTACTATCCATACATTAAAAACCAATAAATTAATGATCCACTTACAAAATACGAGTACATTATTACACGTTATTAACACACGTTCATAAAATTATTTTGATTATTTTCTCTGTCCATTAACTATAATCATCATCATCTGCCTAGCCTTTTCCTAACTACGTTGGGGTCGGCTTCCAGTCTAACCGGATGCAGCTGAATACCAGTAATTTTACATGGAGCGACTGCCTATCTGACCTCCACAACCCAGTTAGTACTGGGTAATACGATACCCCTTGGTTAGACTGGTTGTCAGACTTTTTTGGGCCACTGACTACCTAACGACTATCAAAGATCTTCAAAGACAGCCGGGACCAACGGCTTAACGTGCTTTCCGAGGCACGGAGGAAACTCGGTATGTAATGGGTGGTCACCCATCCACAGACCAACCTAGGCAAGCACGGCTTAACCTAAAGATCGACCCGAGCGGCTGTTATTATTTAGCCACGAGCTCCTCCCATTAACCATTTACTATAATAATTATGATTATTTGTTACATATACGGAAAGCTGGTTTTCGATTCAATACTTCCAAAATTTTACCGCCAAAGTAATTCGAATCAAATAAAATGGTGCAATAAGTAATTCAAACTATTTATTCGCGTGACCTCTTTCAAAACAGAAACAAACTGCCTACTTAATCTTTCGCTTATATCCAATTCTCATACAATTTACCCATAAAACCAATACAAGCATAACACTACAGTCATACAAACAATCAAGCAGTTGAAAGCAATATTGAGAGGTCACATAACTGATTTCATCGTCCATCTTTGCGGGCCGACATTGGTGCCGATTCCCTTGTTCACAAACTAAACTAAATTTAAGTTGAGTGCATCTTTTTCTTTATATTTCATTATGAAAAGGACAGAAGATAAATATTAGTTTAGTCCTGTCAAATTACTCAGCTAAAGTGGGAGTGAACTAGGGCCGATGACCAACGAAGCAAGCGAGTCCTGGAGTGCAGACTGCGTATCAGCAAAAGCACGAATGTATGGGATGACCTCTAGCTATTTGGACCGACAACCTTGAAAAGGAACACATTATATGCGGAAGATGGAGGCAGGGTAGTGTGGCTCACATGCACGCCTCCAAGAGATTTCAGCAAATAGGGAAGGGTCCGCAAGGGCCGATGCCTGCTGGGGCTGCTGGACTGTTTGCAAGAGATACCGCGGCCCTAGAACACAAAGGGCAAAGAAGGAACATGGATGGGTTTTAGTCAGTACAAGTCTGACACTCCTTTCCACTCCGACCAGAGCGGGAGGGGTCATTTGATGATTTCCTATCCAAAAACAACAGGCTCAGCTTTGGAGAAGCCTATGTGCAACACAGGACTGCGACAGCCTAAGTTGGTTGATCTACCTTCCAAAAGCAAAAGATTTTTAAAGATGACGTGACTTAAAAGAACATTTTTCTCTATTATGCTGTTGTCTTGTCTTTCAAACATAAAATTGTTCTAGCTCGTCATAAACTGTTAACATTAGCAGATACCTGTGTTGTTTAATCTCACAACTTCAACATTGCTCCGTTACATAAAGCATTTTGCATAACACAATGTGAAACTGACACTGCACTGTCTTACCTAGGTAAAATGAAAACAGAATTTATGGAAATATAAACTCAATAGTATGAGGAGCTCGTTCGCTTGGTAACAAACGCACGGGGCGATCGAAGGTTAACTTACACTTATCGAGGTGGATTCATGGATGGGTGACCATCTATCACATTTATCGAGCTCCTTTGTGTCTCGGAAAGAGCGTTAAGCCGTTGGTACTGGCGGTACTGACTGTCATTTGTAGATCTACGAGAGAGAGAGATACGAGTAGATGGAACCCGAAAGTCAACCATTCAATCATTCTTACCAGGGGTATCGTATTAACCAGTAACTGGGTTTTGGAAGTCAGATAAGTTTTCACTTCATCTGTAATAATATTATAAAGAGGTAACTTTTTGTATGTTTCGTAAGTTTGAATGTAGGGGGTTATCTTCGGAACTGCTCATTCTGCTCAAAAAATCACTAATTGTAAGCCACATGATCTCCTAGTAGTTAATACGATCCCTTACGGTAATTACAAAAAAAGGGTTCTTTCCAACCTGTGGACGGTGAGTAATGGACTAGCTTGCCGTTCGTTCGTCTTTTGACGACAGGCCGTGTTGACGGCGCGTTCGTGTTCCACGCGCGCCTCAAAGACGTGTCAGCAAACAGGGAGGGGCCCGCAAGGGCCGATGCCTGCCAGGGCTGCGGGACTGTTCAAAAGAGATACCGCGGCCCTGGAACACAAAGGGCAAGGAAGGAACATGGATGGGTTTTAGTCAGTACAAGTCTGACACTCCTTCCCGCCCTGCCCAGAGCGGGAGAAGTCATTTGATGATTTCTTATGCGAAAAAGTAAATGGTAATTTCTAACCATAACGGGAGCAAAACCACGGGTAAAATCGTTTAGATAAACAGTTACTCCATGTAAAAAACTTACTAATCAGCTGCATCGGTTCGACTGGAAGCCGACCCCAACATAACACTCAAACGCCAGCGGGTACTACGGTACCCAGTAATAAAAACGCTTACATGACATTATTGACAATGATATAAGTGACACATTTGACAGTTGACAGTTCAAACAAGGTTTAACTGTGGCGCACCACTGGTTTGTGGTTGAGAAAAGTCTAGAGAAATGATGAAGTTAAGTCAATAGCCTAAAAGTTGATTGTTAGAGAATGCCTTGTGGCATTCAGGTCCGCCTACGTAGCACTATTTTACAAAAAGTTTAAATAAATAGCTCATACAGATATATAGTGTGGTATAGTATGTTTACAAGGATAACTGTTCGCTATTGAACAATCTATTATAACGTATAGAAGTGGACGGCACTTGATATATCAATGTATTATTATAACAAACCTTTCATGTTTGTTCTGTCGTAATTTGAAATGGAGGCTATGTGTATATTTTGTGATTGATTTTTTGGACCTACATCGTTTTGTTTCAGTCAAATCTGATGTGATTTTTGGTAAGCGTTGTCCCTTGAGTGTCATTTAACGTCATATATCATCGTCATGAAGGATTATAAATAGGTACATACCTAAATCACATTATAATAGGTGTAAAAATACCCATAACGAAGCCGGAAGGTTGTACCAGTGTACCTTTTTCTCCTTCTTTGCGATTTATTTTTTTATTCTAGACTACCTATACCTGGGGACCTTCTAGTTACGGGGATATTGAGAATCAAAGTTCTAACTTTTTCAAAAGCATTTTTTTAAATGCAAGTTTTTAATGTTATATTTTTACTCGTAATACCTCCGTGACCCCCGTATTTATATTTACAATGCATCCATCAGTAAGTTTTGAGTGCGTTACATTGCGTCCTGCCGTAAAACGTAATTTTTGACCACAAAAAAAAAATCCATCTATTTTTTTTTTTGAGTTTGATGTACAAAATGCTTCGTTGGCGGTTTTGTAAAGGGCCCGTTTATACCTTGTAGGTAATATCTGCTAAAACTCTTTCGTTAGACTAAACTCTAATCTGCAAGCTTTTTCTATTGAGGCAAGACCACAGGACCTCAGGTCCGAATCACAGGTCCTACAGTTTTACTGGGTTTTTTCATCAGGAATTTTAAATATTTGCCCGGATTCAATGAATTTGTGCCTGGTTCACTGGCTGGTGGTGATGCATTGGACACACCTATGAAGGAGGAATTTGAGGGAGGCCTTTACAAGCAGTCTCTTATTGCGAAAATGATTTAAGTCTCCAGAATTGAGCCAAAGACATTCATAAAATCATTGTAGATAAAAATATTTCAAGAAAAGTTAACATCGGTTTGGAAACCGGGTTAATGATAAAGGTTTTAGCGCAATATCCTTTAGTAGCCTTTTACGAGGCCCATGGGGAAACTAAGGGTTAGCCTATTCTTCTCTCGGAAGCCTAAATCTGGAATCACACTTGGGAATTAAAGGAACGAATTCCGAACCGGATAACCGTTATATGAGCAAACGTTTTCGTTGAAGTTTAAAAAAACAAGTGCCACTTTTTAATGTTTTACGATGACCGACAGGCCACCATTTCGTCTGAAAAGTGACCATCGCTTTCAAACCGTTTGCTATTTCTAAGGGTACTCCTCCAAGGAGGAGATGATTCGAGAATAGGTATTTTTAAGAATAAGTCTTTCTGTGAATGAGTCCAAAGTAGAATAGGTTATTTCACGAATAGGGCATTTTCAGACTGAGGCATATCGCGAATAAGTCCGTAAAAGACTACAGGTCATTTCGCGAATAAGTCCAATGTCTACTAAGCCATAATTTGGTTTCTGTATCGAATATTTATTAATTTTTTCATATAGACTTTTCCTTGGCCCAAAGGAAAAAGTTTAGAGGTGTAATGTCACAGGACAGTAATTTAGACCAATTCCTTGGTCTCAAGCGCGAAATTAAACAACTGTTTACCAATTTTTTCTCGCAATAAAGCCATGGTTTGTGCTGTGTGGCAAGTTGGCTCTCAAACTTTTCGATGCTATAGCGAAGCGTGCTTTCCGTAGGCCGATTATGTTGACGATAAGCTGCTCTAAGTGCACACATTCCTCGTAGAACGCTTATTTTTGTAATACAGCTGAAAAATTTGTACAATTTGACTTTGCAAATGTTTTACTAGGGGTGCATGTTTTCTAAGAAACTCTGTTTACAGACTGTCTTGACTTGAATTTGCGCACAGCCTAATTTCATGTTAATTGTCACCAGGTATATGCTAAACCAATCGGTTAACCACAATTGACTTGGTCTGTGATTCACAATTCACACTATTGTTTTCAAAAACACGTCATTATAAATACGTGGGAACATCGCAATATTAAAGGTAAAATTATTGATTCAATACAATTTGGGTTACGGTAGTAATGTATCATACAATAACAAGTAATTTCAGGAAATGTTATTTTTTTATTTTATTTTATATAATATGATACTTAATAACTAAGCCCCACAAAACTGTGGCAATGGTTTGACTGTGGGGTCGGCGAGTCTCTATATATATATAAGTACATAATTCTAAATAATATCTTTTTAATTTAATTTTAAAACTATTTTTATTGGTTTCACTCCGTATGTCTGCCGGCAGACTGTTCAATATATATGGTATTCGTTTTTTTAGGGTTCTGTCACCAAAGTAATTAGTGACTCTGGGTAAATTGAATCTGCCAGCAGCCATAGATCGTGTGTTATGGTTATTGATTACGTGAGATAAGTTATGCTCTTGGGTATGATGGTGGTTAACTACTAATATTGGTTGAATATTTGAAAGGCAAGTATTATTCCTTGGAAATATTTCGAATTAATTTTCGTTTTCGTCATATTCACGTCAATGTCAGACCTCTTAATATTTTAATTTTTTTCCCAAGTTTAAGGTCATCTTTCCGTCTTACTGATTACACGAACCAGCTTGATACACAAGTTAAAATGTTTTTTTTTTATCTACATTGTTATATTTTCACTTCTGTTTACCTTATTTGCACGTAAGCTATGTTCCTACTGGGATTTTCCAACGGAAAAAAAACAAACGTCTACATATACAAACTTTCGTCCTGAATTAAACTGAAGTATGTACTGATACAGAACAGCATAGATTAATAGATAAGCAAGTTAAGAAAGCTATTAAAATAGATCTCCGAAATTTAAATACCCACTTAGTCAAAGTAGCACTAGAAAAACACCGGTCGTTAAGAATAGCAAAACAGGGAATCTCCCGAACCAAACCCTGGATCAATAGCTTAATGGACACTAACGGAATCAAACACCATAACAGACAAAAAATTATAGGCATTTGCACAGAATTCTACACCTATCTTTATTCAGATAGTTCAGTTCAAATAGAATCAGAATATAGATATAGCTGCCACGAAGATATCCCTCCCATAACGGGATATGAAGTAGACAGAGTGCTCAAAACAATGCACTATGATAAGAGCCCTGGCGACGATGGCGTTACCACCGAAGCCCTAAAACTAGGATCCACCACACTGCTCCCTCACCTAACTAACTTATTCAATGAAATCCTACAGGTAGGTAAACTCCCATCCCAGATGTGCCACTCAAATATTGTTCTTCTTCATAAGAAGGCGACAAGTGCAATATTAATAACTACAGGCCCATTAGTTTAGTTTCTCATATTTATAAGGCGTTTATCAAAGTAATCCACAATCGCATAGATTCTAAATTAGACTCACACCAACCACCGGAACAGGCCGGGTTCCGTCCAGGTTATTCCACGGCAGA
This sequence comes from Lycophotia porphyrea, assembly GCA_950005105.1. Classification (NCBI taxonomy): domain Eukaryota; kingdom Metazoa; phylum Arthropoda; class Insecta; order Lepidoptera; family Noctuidae; genus Lycophotia; species Lycophotia porphyrea. The sequence continues at coordinate 15,279,994 of OX465395.1, read as the reverse complement.
CCACCTTCACACTTTAAACCAGTTACTGGAAAAATATTCAGAATTTCACAAACCTCTGTACCTGGCTTTCGTGGACTACACAAAGGCTTTTGATAGTATAAAACACAGCGCCATATTCTCAGCTCTACGAAGTCAAGGAACAGAGGAAACTTATATAGAACTGTTAAAAAATATTTACAATAATAGCACGGCTAACGTTAAATTAGATTCTGTAGGCTCAAAATTTAAAATTTCCAAAGGAGTAAACAGGGTGACCGGCTCTCTCCTAAATTATTCACCAGCATCCTCGAGGAAATATTCAAACACCTTACTGACAGATGGACAACGCAAGGCATTCCAATCGGTGATAAAATGTTATCAAACCTTCCCTTTGCAGACGATATTGTGCTTTTTGCTTCTGAAGCAGATCATCTGCAACAAATGCTCGAAGACCTGAGCACTGCAAGCCTTGAAGTTGGACTGACGATGAATCAGTCAAAGACTAAAGTCATGAGCAATGCCGCTAAATATAGGGTCGAGGTCGATGGGCAGGAAATACACTATGTCGACGAATATATCTACCTGGGCCAGCTAGTTTCCTTCAACAACAGGCAGGACAAAGAGATCGACCGTCGAGTTGAAAATGCCTGGAGAAGCTACTGGTCCATGAAAGCGCTTATGAAGGGCGACCTTCCTATTTCACTTAAGCGTAAGCTCGTCGACATGTGTATCCTGCCTATCCTTACCTATGGCGCCCAGACTTGGTCCTTGACGGAGGCTCAGAAGTCCAAACTCAAGTTTTGCCAAAGAGCGATGGAGCGTAGCATTTTGTGCATCAAAATCACAAATCGAATACGCAACACCACAATACGCTCCAAGACAGGCATCGCCGATGTTGGCGATAAGTCTGCGAGGTTAAAATGGGACTGGGCGGGTCACATTTCCAGGATGGGTCAGGACAGGTGGGCCAAAATCGCCACACAGTGGGTGCCTGAAGACGGTCGTCGTCACCGAGGCAGGCCCAAGAAACGCTGGCGTGACGATTTAGACTCGTTCCTGACTGATTGGCCAGAGGAGGCAAAACACCGGGAGAGTTGGAAGAGAATGGGGGAGGCCTTTGCCCAGCAGTGGGACAGAACAGGCTAATGAAAAAAATGAAATGTACTGATAGATTTTATTTTATATATTATTTTGAAATTTAAAAAAAAAACGCTCATATTTTATAAATTTTTTGAATTAAAAAAAAAAAACGCTCTAGAACAACATGCTGCTGCATCGTCGATGCTGCCGCGTGCGATAACAATCCTGCTCTGTATCTCGCTCTAGCAAATGACAGTTCTGAGTAACAGAAAAGGACAGAAAAGGAAAAGTACGATTTCGTGCTGCTATATGAGGTTCAACCCTAAGTGCTCACCTTCGTTGCTAAGGAAAGTCTTGTGCAAAATTCATGCTTCTAGCTAGACATATAGTGAAATTCATGTTTTTATTAAGTAGATTGGAGAAAAACTCAAATATAATAAATAAATTATATCACGACCACAATATAATCAACCTTATATAATGAAATTAATTAGACCAGCAGTAGTAAATGTACGGTAAAAATTAATACCAAGGTCGGGATCGCGTCATGAACGTCCGATCGATAGTGTAGTGCGCGTCTCCATTGGAGGTATTTTTATTTCTTAGACGATATTCTCGCGTGATTTGTGGGACTGTGATTTTTGCTGTTTATTTTTTTTGTATTTATTAATTTAAATAATAATCACTCTTACAGACATTAAAGTAAATGGAGTTATCTTACTGGTTTATTTTTTTAATTTCAAATTTTGTTTTTGTGTTTTCGATTTGTTTTCGTTTTTTGTGAAATTGTTGTCCGAATTTTAGGAACCGATATAAACAACACTCAGAATCCGAGTGTTAAATAAAATTCGGACCACGATTTGTGGCACATAAATTAATGTACAGACGCTACACATCAAACTACTCGAAACTGTTAAATTTTCCCAATCAACCTTGAACCTAACGCTTTAGCGATAAAGTTAAAAATCTATTACAAGAAATTTGTCATTGTTGATGATGTGCTGATGGTAAATATGTTATCAATTAATACAAAGCAATTATGATCAGCCTTTAACCTATTAAATACTTTTAGAACAAACACCTAGTTATAATCATAAGTAAAATTCAGGTTTTCCTTAAAGAAAAACCTCCGAAATTTCCTTCAACTCCTAATCATCGACCGATCAATCAGGCCCCAAGTCTTGGGGGGTGAACAACCCTTTAAACAGGCCCGACGAGATTTATAATCCGTTAAACTTTAGCGGCACCCCAGGGAGATCTTAAGAGGCAGCGAGCTAGCCTACGAAATGTATCTGTTTCTGTGGCTTAGGTATCGGAATTAATCCGTGAGGTAAAATAAACTAAACTAATCTGAAGATCCTATTAGTTTATTACAAAACTATTTAGGTTCTCTTTGGGTTGTTCTGTTTTTAGGGTTCCGTACCCAAAGGGTAAAACGGAACCCTATTACTAAGACTCCTCTGTCTGTCTGTCCGGCTGTATCTCATGAACCGTGATAGCTAGATAGTTGAAATTTTCACACATGATGTATTTCTGTTGCCGCTATAACAACAAATAATAAAACTATAAATTATTTGATAATTAAAGGGGGCTCCCATACAAGTAACGTGTTTTTTCGGTTTATGGTACGGAACCCTTCGTGCGCGACTCCGACTCGCACTTGCCCAGTTGTAGGTTTACTAAAACTCATTACTTTTTTTTGACTGCAGCTTTTGTTCGTTTTTGATTGCCTCGTTGGTCGAGTGGTCGCAAGCGCGATTGCTGGGGACAAGGTCCAGGGTTCAATTCCCGGGTCGGGCAAAGTGCTATTGAGTCTTATATCAGGATTTTGAAGTAACAGCAACGGAGTCTGGATTTGTGACTGGCGAAATGTGGGTGAACTATTTGGCACCTCTGCCTGATCCTTCGGGGATCACAGGCGTGATGTTATGTTATGTTATGGTGTGTTTCCAGGTTCGAATTTATAATTTGAATTATATTTTAAACTTATTTTTTTTAATTTCAAAGCTATTAAACTAGTACCTACCTAAGTATATCAATCTGTAGATTCTGATGGTATTTTCTATTTCTATGTGTGTGTATCTGACGAGCAAAACATTACAGAAAATACGAAACATACTCGTAATCACGTACGAGAAAATGTAGGTCAAATAAAAAGAGGGTGATAAATACGATTTACTTAGTTAATTCTAACACACACGGCCGCCACATTTTGATAACATTATCAGAAGCTAGTACTTTTAGCTAAGGAATAAACTAAACCTGCATACCTTTCGGTGTCAATATAGATCCGACAAATGACTTTAAAAAATTGCTAGTCAAAAGACCAATTAAAATTCTGATCTAATCTACTCAAATACAAGATAACAAAGAAATCACGTTCTTTAAAAAAAATATGTGTGTGTACTTATTACGCACGTATGAATTTATTCTTTCTTTGCGTATAAAACTAAAATGTTGACTAGCTAACTTCAGGGTGTCGGTTTTTCGTGTCGGTGTGCACGCGTATCGTAAAAATTTACTCTCATCATTTTTCCCTAACGCGCCAAAAGAAGTATAACTTCAAAAAAAAACACAATCATTCACCAACAGCGCCCTCTGTCAATATCACTCGATCGTCAAAACATCCATATAGTACTAAACACTAATATTGCGCAATAACTACGTCACTTTAAAACCGTACAGACTTGCCACATGGAAACACACACGCAAACCCGTCAGTTTATATTTACGCGCCGTCTGACGCAAGCGCAGTGACTTACACAACGAGGTTATGATCGCACGTGTGCTAATAAAATAACGATAAATACCGCGTATAAACAGTGTATCGATAACTTAATAATCGATTTTCAATATGGATTCGATTCCAGTGAACCTTCAGGAGCTAAAACCTGAGAGTTTTAAGGCTTTTCTCGATTCTTTCGATCATGTGTTTTCGGATTGTGATGGTATGTGGAATTATCTATTTCTCCTTTGTTTTTGGTAGTGTTGTTACTAAGCTGCTTTCACGTGTAATATATCGAAGTATTTTATAGCTATATTTTGAGTAATAGTGATGTGTTCACGTTGCTTTCCAGTGTTAGTAAAACCGGCACCAATTCTAGATTTTGTTGACCTGTTGTTGAACTTAGTTTCTCTTGTTCAACTTTTATATTAAAAACGGTCATAGTTTATTCTATTATTGTATTTTAATACAATCAGACTAAGTATCTGAGTATATTGATGCTTATCACAGTTCAACAGTTGAATAAATTAGCTGACATAAATAAATGTCAAGAGCAGCTGTTAATTGACTGATAACGCGATGGTTGATAAAAATGATAGATCTAGTTGGTCACTAGGTACAGACGACAGTATATCAAGCTACCCGAAACCGTCAAATTTTCCCAATCAACCTTGAACTTAATGCTATCACTATCATCACTACATATTATAATAAAACAAAGTCCTCCGCCGTGTCTGTCCGTCTGTTCGCGATAAACTCAAAAACTACAGCACCGATTTTTATGCTGTTTTTACCAATGGTTCTCGCGGAAGGTTTTAGTATATAATTTGTCAAGTTTTTGTTGCGGGAACGGGATCAAAATTTCATGATTAGTGATTACTATTGGTTGCGATAACCGACACCCACGCAGGGGAAGCCGTGAGCATCAGCTAGTTAGCGATAAAATTGAAAATCTTTTATAGAGATTTGATAGATTGTAATAGCTTGATGTGGTGTCTGTACTATTCGTATAGACTATACCTATTTACGTTAAATATTAAAATACATATATTTAAAGTTATGTTTGTTTATTATTGACATTTGAATTCTTCAGATTTCATGTAACCTTGGACGTTCTATGAAGGGTTTGGTTTCCACACTTAGTCCTTAAAAGTGTACCATTGTGCGTGAAACCTTGGACGTTATCTATCACAGATTACTTCAGTCATGATCATGTAAAATATTGTTTATTTTGAGTCATTATGTATTGGCACAAAAAATAATCCGTTTCACTGGAGCAGGATTTACCTAGATGTTTTTGTTAATGTATGAGTGCGTGTAAATAAAGTAGTTGCCATGGCAACATCGTAAAATTCGAAGACATATTATGACATCTACCAAGCGCTAATGGAGTCATCTCCTGGGACTGTGTACCAGCAGTGGGAACATTATAAGCTGATACCATACGTCACGCCTGTAATTCCCGAAGAGATCGGCAGAGTAATACGGGGCGAGCTTATTACCATCAACTGACCGAGACTCCGTGGCTGCTTCTTAGATATCCCTCATAGAAAAACCCAATCTCTCTTTTCTTTATCTGGGAATCGAGCTCATGAGAGACTAATTATTAAGACCATTTTCTTTTTAGGAGTAATATGGACCAAAGAACCAATGCCTGGTGCTGGCAAATTCTTCAGCCTGATGAAGAAACACGGAAAGACTGTCAATTTCGTTTCGAATAACAGTTTGAGAAGCAAAGAAAATTACAAAGATCGGTTCAGAGCTGCTGAAATTGAAAATGGTTTTGTAAGTAACAAAGCATACTGTTAGGTTTGTATGTTAATGATATTTCAAAGACAGATCTCTGGTAAATGCTATTACATATTATACAATTCGGGTTTCGTATGGGTAACTCAAGGCCAAACAATATTGTCTGTCAGGGCTGCGGGACTCGCGGGAGGTTCGAAAGAGATACCGCGGCCCTGGAACACAAAGGGCAAGGAAGGAACATGGATGGGTTTTAGTCAGTACAAGTCTGACACTTCCTTCCGCTCTGCCCAGAGCGGGAGAAGTCATTTGATGATTTCCCATCCGAAAAAAAAAAAAAAAAAAAAAGTCTAACAATATTATATTTTAATTCAATATAATTTCATTAAATTTTATATGTTTTTTATTTATTATTTGGGTATCATCTGCCTTTTTGTAACTATGTTGGGGTTGGCTTTCAGTCATATCTGACCTCCACAAAACAGTTAGTACCGGGTAATACGATACCCCTTTTTAAGCCAGGATGTCAAACTTCCACCCATATCATCCACAGACCAACTTAGGCAAACGTGGCTTAACCATGAATCGATCTGTGCGGCTGTTATTATTTAGCCACGGGCCTTTTTATATCACTACATAGTATAAAACAAAGTGAAGTTTAAAACTACGCAACGGATTTTGATTGCGGGTTTTTTTAATAGATAGATTGATCCAAGAGGAAGGCTATATCTACATTGCACCCGTGCGAAGCCGGGGCGGGTCGCTAGAGCTATATAAAAGTGCAATTTATTGCTCCCAAAGATCTAGGTCGAAAACTCCGCAATTTGAACCAAATCCCAAAATAGGCAGAATTAAAATAAATCAACCTCATTTCCTTCCAAATGCAGAAAACCCGCTGAAAAGGAAACTGTCTCCTATTATGTAAAACGTTGAACTATAAACTCGACGCTTCTCTCGGCTGCTAGCCAATCCATAGTTTTGAAACCACTTGGAGATCTGCCCGCCTCGTAAACTGAGAACGAGGAAACAAATAAAAGAGATTCTCTAAGATTTTTGGACAGTTTTTCAAAGTCTTCTGGGATAGATTTGGTATTTCATTTGTGCAATAGAAAACCAAATCAGTATGAGGAATGCAGTTTTTAATCTAGAATCTAACGCAAGTTTCACTATTCACACCAGCCTGCATAAGGGTTTTATTTTATTCTTTCATAAGCCATGTGTACGATGGGATTTCCCCTCCAAAAGCGGTGAATTCACATAGAAGGTTTCATACCCTATTTAAAGCCTTTAAAGGGAAAAATTCAAAAATCCTTCATGAGTGTTCACTTTCGTTGTAAAAGGAACTTTGTTGCATACAAAATTTTACGTTGCGCTTACTGAGAGACAATGCGCTGGCCGTTACCATGCGCTTACAACTTGCAACTAAAGATACTGAGTAAACCTGTATTAGTGAGTAAAACTGTATTTTATTTCTAACGCCTTACGTACTGCTATGTAAAACACGAGCATTGAACGTGGAGTTACTTGAAATATAATACCTATCGCTAGAAATATCTGCAAAGCAACACTAATGAGTGTCATATCATTCTCTTAATGCCTGGCTGGCACTCCAACATCACGTGATATACTGAGCAATATAACTTCAGTGATATGACAAGCACCTGAAACCTATCCAACTTTATGCCGTTTTTGTTTGACATCTAATGTTACTGCCAAACTGTTAAATTGGGAGAGGTGAGACAGAGCTCCAAATAGTTTGTTAATGATGGTGCAAGCACGTGGTAGATGCGTGCATACACTTTGATGTGTGATTTTTTTTCTATTACCAGCTGTTCTCAAAACAGTGAAAACTGACATAATCATCCTAGAATAAAAATTCAAAGACATGTGGCATTCGCCAACCTGTACTGATAGTGGGTCACAGAGACAAGCAAAGGGAACCCATCACATCAACAGCCTTTAATGTTCCCACTGCTGGGACACAGGCCTCCTCTCTTTGATAGGGAATGGGCGGCACTGGGCCACCGCTGCTCTCTGAGGGGGAGGGGGAGGGGGGGGGAGGGAACCCATACAGTAATTATTTTCAATTGAAAAATGCCAATTCAAACAAGGCTTAGGCATATAAAAGGGTGTAATTAGGGGAAAATTACAATTTGCACATAATGTCCTCATTTTACCAACGAATGAGCAGTCATCCTCAAGATTAAACAATCGCCTTCATAGTTTTAATCCACAATACAATATAATTACTTTCATTCGAAAGTGTAAGAGGTTAGTCACAATACTCATGATTCCATCATCCCCTTCAATAAAACTTTATACTACTACCTATTGTTAAGTTCTTAACCAAATATGATCGTTTTATGTCAGTTGTAAATTTAAATAAGATTAGTTTTACAAATACATTACGAGCAGTAAGTAGGTTCCTACATAATCTTCCTTCTGTCCTATGTTAATTCTATTTTCCCTTGTCAATCTTTATGCTATCATTTGTTTTACTCTTTTTCCTTCATTTTTAGTTTAGCCCACTGAGTTTTGTCCCACATAACAAAATCCTGGGTCGTCCCAAACAATATGCTTCCTTCGTCCCAAAAATTATGCCTTGTGTCTGTTACTGTAGCGTAGCTTTCTTTGTTTTTCTGATATTCAAAAGTGCCTGTAATTGTCTAATTGAAATAATACTTTTGAGCTTTGAGTTTGGGCCCGATAGGTGGCAACGTGAGAAGTACATAAAAATTGGTGTAAAAAAATATGCGCCATCTATGCGTTAAAACTATCACATTTTTTTTATATTAACTGGGCCTACTCTTGACCTACATCTAGTCCTGAGGACAGAGATGAGGTTAACAATGGAACGAGCTAACCCAAAAGATCAGTTTTCTTACCACTTTCAAATCTAAATAATTCTAATTTAGTTTTTCTTTCCAGGATTACCTCACCATACCGTCCATTGCCATAGCCGAGTACTTAAAATCAGTAAATTTTAACAAGATAGTGTTTAGTATAAGCTGTCCTGAGACTAATAACGTATTGAAATCCTATGGTTTTGAATATAAGGAAGGGGTAAGTGTGTCTCTGATTTAATCTTTTATTATTTAAGGCAAATTAACGCAATACCAAAGTATTATTTCTCAAAGAACATAAAAAACCTAAAAAAAATACCAAATGAGTTTATCTGTAGCCACTACATCTAGCTTATAATTAACTTAACCTTTTCTGAAACATAAAGCAGTGGTGTCTTGTAATAACGACTCTGACTTGCAGAGTCCAAGTAGACGTTACGTACTTTGTGTAATTTATTTCTTTAACACAGCTCTCAAAACTGTAAAAGAAAGCATCTTGAAGAAGCCGGCATCAAACCGAGCTGGAGCCGCGTGATGGATTAGAGTCCACTCAGTCTTACTGAGAAGAAGTCTGTGTCCCAGCCGTGGGAACGTTATAGGATGACACCAACCCGTCCTGGGGCCACGTAATCCATTACGGTCCATACGCACTAAAAGTTAGGAGGCTGAGTTCTGTTAAAGTTAGGAACCATAATAGGATAATAATATGAATCACGTTCGGAAATTCTTAAAATGGTCACAGACGCAGTTAATATTATGAATTGTCACTTTCTTACCATTTTCCGAATTGTAACGTAATTCATATTATTACCCACCCTATCATGATCCTGCTTAAGCGGCAATTTTAGGCCCCCTGATTCTAATGAATATGGGATTATTAATGAGTCACTTTGTTCAGACCATTATTTTATTTAATCTTTTATTTGTAGCCAGATGTAGGAGCGGACTACTACGAAGACTACGTCCAATACATGAGAGATGACCCAGAGATAGGAGCCGTGGTGATGGACTGTGACTTCAAAGTGAATCTGCCTAAGTTAAACAAAGCCATCACTTATCTGGGCAGGCCGGAGGTTCTGTTCCTGTGTGGTGCCACGGATAGGCATGTTTATTATAAGCCTGGCGTTAGGACTATAGGTAAATATTATTAAAATGTAATTTGCGACTGTAACCACAAACAACACTGAAATCGGTTAAAAACTGTAAGAGGTGACAATGTAAACATTGACGTAGAAATCAGTCGTAACGCAGTTAGTTCAGTGGCTTGTTGTAGCGATTGAGCGACTTTGTAGTTGCGGTTTGCCATTAAGATACGCCTTAGAAATTAAACTTTAATTTCAAGTTTAATTATATGGTGATTTAAAAGAATTACCATGAGTCACTATATAATTAACAACGTAATTTGCTCTGCTACCATTCATGATGACTCACTGACTGACTTCACTGATGATAAAGCTGTATTTATTCATAATGGGTACCGCAGAGCACGTTTTCGCCGCACAAGCAGTGACTAGAACCGCCATAATTTAATTCATGCCAGTGCAATGGGGGCTATCGTTTTTAAGCTCTCCTGATGGCGCCACTGTCGAATAAGGTCCTGGCATTAATTCTATTTTATCCTTTAAAGTTCAAATTCAAATTCAAATCTTTATTGGAACCAAAACACATTTTACAAAAATTGATTGTGTTCGTAAATAGCTACATTAGTTAAAACTGTGTCGCAGCTTTTAACTAATGTCCACAAAGTACAAATTACTTCATAAAAAGTTTATTTCATTTCGTATATCAACATAGTGTAAACTTCAGATACATATTTACAAATATTCTCCCAAACATTAAAAAGCATGAAACATTTAAAAATCATTCTACCTCCAAGTCTAAGTTGCTATTTAGAATCTTCAATTCATAATTAATCAGGAATGGCTCAATCTAGAACAGAATCATGAATATTAGGTAAAATACGTGATAAAAAAGCACGCAACACGCGAAAACTCTATGACATCTGACATTTCGGAAGACCTTACTCTACACGAACACCTCTAGCGGCGAATTCATGCGATACGGCATGCCATTGGCATTACGTTTCATCGGTCACATGCATCATCAGAACTGTTACGGGTCTTCAGTTTTTTAAGACTAAAAAACCGGCTAGTCGGCCTCGTGCATGCCTCGTACCGTCGTTATTAGGGGGAGCGATGCCTGCCAGGGCTGCGGGCTGTTTTAAAGAGATACCGCGGCCCTGGAATACAACGGGCAGTGAAGGAACATGGATGGGTTTTAGTCAATACAAGTCTGACACTCCCATCCGTAAAAAAAAAAGGGAAGCCCCCCTTTTTTTTTCGGCTGTGATATCAGCAAATGACTTCTCCCGCTCCGGGCAGAGCAGAAGGGAGTGTCAGACTTCTACTGACTAAAACCCATCGATGTTCCTGCCTTGCCCTTTGTGTTCCTGGGCCGCGGTATCTCTTTCGAACAGTCCCGCAGCCCTGGCAGGCATTGGCCCTTGTGGGCCCCTCCCTGTTTGCTGACATCTCTTTGAGGCGCTCGTGGAACACGAACGCGCCCTCTACACGGCCTGTCGTCAAAAACGGACGGACGGCGAGCGAGCCCATTACTTACCGACCACAAGATAGGGGAGCCCCCTTTAATTTTTATTATTTGTATTGCTGTTATAGTGGCAACAGAAATACATATTCTGCGAAAAACTCAACGGTCTACCTATGGATCATGAGATACAGCCCGCTGATAGACAGATGGCGGAGGCTTAGTAATAGGGTCCCGTTGCTTACCCCTTGGGTACGGAACCCTACTATTGATTATTTTTTAAAGTGTTGACACGTTTTAAGCAACGCTGGCGAAGGCTTCTCGCCGCTCTGTGATGGCTACCTATTCAAAAAAGCTGGTGATAAGGACTTAGGTAATCTTTGATTTGATTTTTGTCAATAACATTGTTATTTTAATTTTAGCCACCGGAGTGTTCTCGGAATTAGTAGCTGAAGAAACAAATCGTTTGCCTGTCTCTCTGGGGAAGCCTGGCAAGCCCTTTGGAGAGTTCGCGATGAAGAGGGCTGGGGTCGCCGACCCTAGCAGAGTTCTGTTTATTGGAGACATGTAAGTTTAGAACATTGTATAAAAATAAAGATTATATTATATAATATTATTGTATCGTTATTGTTGTGTTGTATTATTGTATTTGTGTCTACCAGGCCCGAAGGCACCTAAGAAGCCAATTTCTTTCCTTTGGGAACAAGGCGTGTATTCCACTACTTTTTTTTTACCATACTTTGCACCATACTAAGAATTCCTCCTTTAGCGTGAGTGCGTTTACAAAAATTTAAACTTACATACACAAACAGCTAGGACCGGATCAACTACCTGTAGGCTATACAAATATATGTTCAATGCGGGGATCGAACACCGCGACACGCAGCGCAACAGCCAGCCAGCGCGCCAGCGTCCTATTTCCATACTTCCCTATAACTCATCATCTCAGTAGGCACCCCCTTTCAAGACAAAATATCTTTAACACAGTAGTTCTATCTTTTTTCCGGTTTGCCCCTATTTTTAATATAAAAACAAAGATAACATCGTTTCGAAGTAGGAAAGATAATTCGTTACGCGTGTTCAGAATAATAAAGAAATTGTTTTTCTTTCTTTTATTGTATCGTCATTAAATTAATTTAATTGTCGCTTATCCAAGACTAATTATTTGATTGTTTGTTTTTTTAATAACGAGATGGTTTCTACAATGCCGTTATTTGATGGTTTATTTTTTACAAATACACTTTTGATTGCGGGTACCTTTTAGGTGATACAAAAAGTATTATAGTATCTAAGTTGTACAATTTTAAGCTTTAAATTGTGTAAATTTAGTCAAAATTTCCTGTATTTGAAATCTAATCATAGGGCTTGGGCAAAGTGACATTCTGTTAAGGATAGGTTTAACAATAACAGATCAAAATATGCAGGGTCGAAGGGACTCAATCAAACAGCGTTTCCAACAAAATTACTATACCTACACGGAAAAATAAATATGTGAGAGGGTTCAGAATGATGTACTACAAAGGTACGTAGTACCTGTTTTTACCGTCGGTGTCACTTCAACTTTGCATAGGATTTACATAGACAAGATAGACCACACGTATTTTGGTCTACTAGTCTGAAACCATAAAAATAACTTTCAGATTGCAACTTAATGCAGTCAGGGAAATTAATCGTTAAGAAAATTGCCACAGATAAAAAAAAAATAATACGTAAAGCCATTTCCTATAACTGACAAAAAATTATAGTTCTAATTTTAAAATACGAACAATTAAATTGGTCATCAATTCCCCAACCATTAATTTCCAGGACGTTATGGCTTCGTTTTTTGAAGTAAAAACTTCTTTAACATCGTAGTGAAAGTCGAAAAAAAAAAGCGACAGTAAAAAGAGACAGACGCATAAATTCACAAGATTGAACGTGGGAGGAAATGAGATAGGAAGCATTATACAGTGTTTATCTTGAAGCCAACATTTTTGAAGGTTTCACTTCTACCACGGGTGAATTGCACACATGTTTTTTTTTACTGCATTAAGTTAATTTTATTGGTTTTCATTTCAGGATCGAACAAGACATCGGTCTAGGCAGAGCTACAGGATTCAAAACGTTGCTAGTACTGACAAACGCATCCAAGGAAACAATGCTGGAACACAAGACTATCAGACCAGATTTCTATGCTGATTCACTCGGCAGCATTGTGCCTTTATTAGAAAAATAATTATTTTGTAAATTAACTTAGGAAAATTAGCGAAAAAATTGCTATCCACGCTATATTTTTTTTAAAGAGAATCGCGTCCATTAAGCTAGCACCCGTATCTACAAACAGTCAAACTGATTACTTGAGTAAAAAAGTCATTATTTAAGATACAATTTTTATTCGGTAGTTTTTCAATTGCTTGAAGTTAGAACTGTCAAAAGCTAGAATCCTTTGCTTTCTTTGACGGTTCTAACTTCGTTTAAATTCTTAATAGTTACTATAGAACAGACTGTTTCTGAAATTAGATTATATGTACAAATCCCAATGTATAAAGCCCTGGTAGGCTTATAACTGCTCTTAAGGTAGATACAATCCGGGCTGCGGGACTGTTCGAAAGAGATACCGCGGCCCTGGAACACAAAGGGCAAGGAAGGAACATGGATGGATTTTCATCCGAAAAAAAAAGAAAAGGTAAGTAAAGGTTTTTCAAACAAATTATGATTACACTTTCGTGACAGAATATGGCCCTAAGTATATGAATACTTATACAATTTTTTTTTTGAAAACGTATATTAATTTTGATGTCATTTTCGTCTTTGTGATCCAACAGTAATAATTTGTAGTAGGTAAACAATTTACTTTGTTACACGTACACACGGCGACACAGCAAGCTATGCCTACATATCCATTATAAGCTGACCTCGCTTTATATGATCTTACCGTATGATGAGAGATCAGCTTAATTTGGAATAGTTTGATTGGGCATGCATACGTATTACGTACCTACATATTTTTATACAAATGCTTTTAATGAATATCTTTTTTTCAAAATTACAGACCATACACCAAACAAATTCAATTTATTAGAATAATTAATTTATGAAATACGATATCCAGTATACTTAGCTGTAAGTCGTGTACTTTTGTAGATTACCTTTGTGATAGGTTTGTCTATTTTTTTAATGTTCGTGCTTTTAAACGTTATGTGTAAAAATTATAATGAAAGGAGTGATGTATGGATTGTATTTAAATTGTTCCAACTCAAACAGAACTGTATGGAAACTTATGTTGAAGTTTAGAATATGTTCCAACCTCGATGTACCTTCCTAGTGAACAATGTTTATTTAGTAGGTATATCATAGAAAAAAATAATAATAGAAGTTTTCGTACATTTGATCAATAAACATGAAGCTGCAAAATGAGACATTTTCTTTAAACCATAAAACCTGTTCCTTGAGAAATTTTAACAAAAAGTTCCCGATGTTTAATGTGTGGTAACGCAGTTATTTCGTCATGGCTTTAACTAATCAATTTCAGTTTAAAAGGAACTACAGAAATATAAACTAACAGTTCTAAACAAAATAATACCTACTTTTTAAGTACGCCAAGTCAAGTCAAGCAAATCAAGCAAGTCAAATAACCCAATTACTAATATAAAAAAAAACCGGCCAAGTGCGAGTCGGACTCGCGCACGAAGGGTTCCGTACCAATACTAAAAAAAGGTAAAAAAATCATGTCTGTTGTATGGGAGCCCCCTTAAATATTTCTTTTATTTTAATTTAATTATTTATTTTTAAAACTAAACAACTAAATATTCTGTGAATATTTCAAGCGTCTACCTGTCGCTGTTATTAATATTGACCAAAAAGCGTAAAATAATCACGTTTGTTGAATGAGAGCCCTTGTGTCGGGTGTCATGTTGATGGCGTGTGTTGTAATAACATTAGTTACGCCGACGACATGGTGCTGCTGAGCGCGTCAATCTGTGGGCGAAGGACACTCGTAGCCACTTGCGAGCAATATGCAAGACTTCATGGTCTGGCATATAATGGTAAGAAGAGTGTAGTCATGGTCTTTGGGGCCAGGGGTAAATACCCAGAAGCAGTACCCTCAGTCAAAATAGATGGTAAACCCCTTGTGAGGGTACAGCAATTTAAGTATTTGGGTCACTTATTGACCACTGACCTCAAAGATGATGAGGATATTGATAGGGAGCGGAGGGCGCTGTGTGTGAGAGCTAACATGATTGCCTGCAGATTCAGGCATGCTTCTAAGGAAGTCAAGCGCACTATATTTAGTGCGTATTGCACGGCTTTCTAC
The DNA here is from genome assembly GCA_950005105.1 of Lycophotia porphyrea. NCBI lineage: Eukaryota > Metazoa > Arthropoda > Insecta > Lepidoptera > Noctuidae > Lycophotia > Lycophotia porphyrea. Next base: position 15,264,783 of record OX465395.1, on the reverse strand, counting down.
ACTTGCAGTCTGTGGGTTCATTTTACTCAAAAATCATACAGCGCCCTTCGCGTCCAATACAATAACGCATTCAGGGTGCTGATGGGGTTGCCCCGATACTGCAGCGCATCAGGTATGTTTGCTGAAGCTCACTTGGACTGCTTTTACGCGGTGATGCGGAAGCGGTATGCATCCTTGGTCCGTAGGGTACGGGGCAGCGCCAACAGCATCCTGTCTATGATAGCGAGCAGGCTTGATTGTAAGTTTATGAATCATTGCTGCAAGGTCTCGGCTGGGCCTGTTACCTTGCAGCAGTGATGCCACAATCTGGTTCTGTTTTTTTTGTTTTTTTTTTTGTTTTTGGCTTTGTCAGTGTATTACTAACATAGTTTGTAAGTATATTGTTACTAACACGTGAATTAATTAAGATTATGGATTGAATTTATCTGAAATAAATGAATTATTATTATTATTATTAAAAAAATATTTTATTCTATTTATTGTTATAGCGGTAACAGAAATACATCATCTGTGATCATTTCAACTGTCTAGCTATCACGGTTCATGAGATACAGCCTGGTGACAGACGGACAGACAGACAAACGGACGCACAGCGGAGTCTTAGTAATTGGGTCCTGTTTTACCGTTTGGGTACAGAATCCTTAAAATTACCTACGAAATAAACGTCTAACTTAATTTATTTTATTACAATATTTTAATGTATGAGACGTGTTCATAACTCCGTCTCTTTTACGATCTTCTTTTATAGGTCAATATTTTCGCATGATTATAAAAGACTTTTTATTTTCTACTTAGACTGATTAAGAGGTAATCGAATATAGATTACAAAGCAAAAATATCCGAACACAAAATTAAATTTCAATTTAATAATTACCACATAATGAAAAGTATTTTCCATATTGAATTACTAATACAAACGAACGAGTACAAATTAAATGACTGATTCATCAAATACAAAACGCAAATAAACGCCATATTACTCTTTTCAAATTATCAAATTGTAAATTATCGAAGCACTAAACGAAACCAAATCGATTTCACAACAAAAGCTCCATAACCTTCGAACATTTTATTTGTAACAAAGCTTCCATATTTGTGTCGACAATAAAGAATTAAAATCAACACAATTGTATCCTATTTTCTAGTTGAAAAGTCTCTATTCTGTCTTCAAATTGTGTCCAGCGGGCCGCAAAAAGGTTGAATTGATTACGCTGTCCAAAAAGAATTTTTATTTATAGGTCTTCTTTTTTTTTCAATATAAATTCTAGCTGCCGAATGTTTCCAATGCTTCCGGAATTCGTATTGGTTCCGAATAAAAAGTGGGAAATACAAAAATACCGCAAGTTTTCGGTTTTTCAGGATTCCTTGAATGTTCAGGTCTTTGTGGTCGTCCCGGGATTGTATGTAACGTGGGTGCGTGAATGGGGGATTCCTCTTGCGTGTCAACGGTTCGCACTTGTTCGTTGCCACAAAGGTAGAGAGGGATCGCTGCCTACGCGATTTATACGATCTTGTGATGTTTTCTTGCGATTAAAAGATACCGAAAATTTATTTTGCCACAGTAATTTTGGTGATGAAAGTCTTTAGCAGCAGAGACAAAATCTTCATCATAAATATACGGTTGAAACGATAACAGAAGAAGGTGTATCAAAAAGACCGCTACATTATCATCACCATCATCACGCCTGTAATCCCCGTAGGGTAAGGTAGAAATGTACCTTACAGTACTCATCCATATTTCGCTAGTTATATTTAAGTCCCATGTAATAGAGGGCAGGCCTATTGCCATCAACCGGGCACAAATCCAAACACCGTGGCTTCTACTGAAAAATTCTTGTCGGAAAACCCAATAACAATTTGCCCGACCCGGGAATCGAACCCAGGACCTCATGCTCGGCAGTCGCGCTTGCCACCCCTAGACCAACGAAGCAGTGCTACGGTGCCGTACTACAATAAAGAAAGGGAGACATTATATTTTAGACTAGCGACCAGTCCCGGCTTCGCTCTTGAATCACTGTATCTATTGCTGAAAACTGCATTAAAATCCGATGTGTAGTTTAAAAGATTTAAGCGTACAAACAGCGGGAGTGACTTTTTGATAATATTTAAAGAAGATATTAATTTTGACATGTCCTAGAACCATAAAATGACATCACCCTCCTTCGTTGGGCCCACGCGTTCCCTTCTCATAGACGGAAGCCTGTGGCCCAGCTGTGGGAACGTTAAGACTGATTAATTGTTGAACTAATGCTATGTCTAGTAAAGCACAGAACCCATTACATTTAGGACACAACACAGTACACCGCACATTTTATTCAGTACCTACGCAAGTGTAAATCGTCGGTGGTCGGTTTTATTGCTGCGCGGTGACATTCAAGATTTTTGCATACAGTCCTGCAGTTGCCAAGGTTTCGGCTACGCTTCTATGTTTACATATTCAAATACGAGCGTTTGAATCGGCGTGATTCGGCGCCGTTCGTGTGGTTATTTTGAAGTGTGAATTAACTTTTCTTTGTTTTACGTGTATTACTACTTTCTTTCTGTTTTTTTTATTCCACAGTGACCTGTTTTTTTTTTTAAGTTATACTACTTTTGGTGCGTTAGAGAAAAATGATGAGAGAAAATTTTTACGATGCGCGCGAACACCGTCACGAAAAACCGACACCCTGAAGTTAGCTAGTCAACATTTTAATTTTATTCGCCAAAGAAGTATGACTTCTTACTTGCGTAGGTACATCATAAGTACACACACTCTTTTTTTTATCAGGTAATTCCGCGTTACATATATAGAATACTTACTATTTATTGTACTTACGTATACCGGGGTTTTCCGTCAGGAATTTCAGTCAGGAGGTCGTGGGTTCGATTCCCAGTTCGGGCAAAGTGTTATTGGATTTTTCCATCAGGAATTTCCCAGTAGCAGCCACTGATTCTGAATTTGCGCCCGGTTGATGGCAATAGGCTCATCCCTTTTTACATGGGAGCAAACTTGTCTGGCAAAATGTGGGTGCACTATCAGGTACACCTCTGCCTAACACTTCGTGGATTACAGGCTTTTATTTATTTACCAGGAACAATCTATATTGTGTTTGATACATTACTTAACATTACATAAATGTTTAGGAGAGCAGCGGTGGCCCAGTGGTAGCGACCCCGGTTCGAACCCAGGCAGGCGTATTATTATTTCATCACCACTAGAAGCTCTCAAAAACGGTGAAGGAAAACATCGTGAGGAAACCGGCATGTCCTAGAACCAAAAATTCGAAGACATGTGACATCTACCAATCCGCACTCGGCCCGCGTGATGGATTATTATAGCCTATTCCCTCTCATAGAGAGGAGGCCTGTGTCCCAGCAGTGGGAACATTATAGACTGATGATGATGATGACATAAATGCTATGTTATGTTCAATACAAACCCATATTCATTGACTCTTAACACTACCTAACCAACACGTTCACACCTCCGACATCACTTAACAATTCCTAATTGCCGCCACGTTCTGGACACGTGATCAACATACTTAATTGCAGCACTATCGACCGCCTGCTACCTACGGAACCCGTAACACGCTTGCTCCGAAGTTTTGATGAACGCAATCATCCGACGGAACCCAATTAGCCTTTGTTTTACGTTTCGAACTCAAGGGTAGGGAACGTGGAAATGTGGAGAATTTTGTTTTATGGTTGTCTTTTGTAAAAGTGGGGGTTGAAAAATTGGTTTTGAAACTAGTTTTGGGGTCTTTTTTGTGAAGGGGTTCCTTGGGATTATCATATATATCTAATATAGGACCTCAGGAAGTCTCTTCTCAGGGAGGGCCCGCAAGGGCCGATGCCTGCCAGGGCTGCGGGACTGTTCGAAAGAGATACCGCGGCCTTGATGGAACACAAAGGTCAAGAAAGGAACATAGATGGGTTTTAGTCAGAACAAGTCTGCCACTCTCTTCCGCTCCGCCCAGAGAAAGAGAGAAGGGAAAGTCATTTAATGATTTCCCATCCGAAAAAAAAAGAAAAAAGAAGGGTAGGGAATGTAGGGATGTGGAAATGTGTAGAATTTTGTTTTTATCGTTGTCTTCTGTAGAAGTGAGCGTTGAAAAATTGGTTTTGAAGCTTGTTTTGGTGTCTTTTTTTGTGAAACGGGTTCTTTAGGATTTCGAGGATACCGTTAGGCTTTATAGTAAATTGCAATATAGGACCTCAGAGAGTCTCTTCTCAGGAAGGGGCCCGCAGAGGCCGATGCCTGCCAGGGCTGCGGGACTGTTCGAAAGAGATACCGCGGAACACAAAGGGCAAGGAAGGAACATGGATGGGTTTTAGTCAGTACAAGTCTGACACTCCCTTCCGCTCTGCCCAAAAAAAGAGGTCTCTAATCCCTGGACAGCTTATGATTGATTTAGATGATTTTGGATATTACAGAAAAAGTCACCTTTGCAATTCCAGTGTTTATTCTGTTAGTACACTCTTTTATTCTACAATTACAGCTTCAAACCAGATGCCAATATTGCCAGCCACATTTTCACGCTAGGAAAATATTTAGTCAAAACTATTTGCAAAGTAAAGTGGAATGCTGTGCGCGCACCGCTCACGGTATGAACACTAAAAAGTGCTTCAAATATCGGAAATCTAAAAACACAACTTTCATTTCATAAAAAAATGAATAGTTCTGGTTAGAATCTTATCGTACTTTAAACACAGTGGGTGAATTTAAAACTTAAATTGAAAAGAGTATTTATGCTTAGATGGTTTGGTCCTTTTGAGAGGATAAGTAAAACACTACTAACTAAAGGTATTTACAATGTAAATATGAGTGGCAACACTGAGATTGGACGCCCTAGTAGAAGGACACACACTGACCTTTTTTGTGAAGTACTTCAAAAAGGTCAGTTCCGTAGTACTCGCAACGAATGAACGTGGACGAGGCGAAAAAAAAGTATTTATTAGGCCACACAGGACAAAAAACAAAAAAAAAAAAAACAAATTTACAAATAAACAAAATTACATAAAATGTGAACAAAGGAAAAAAAAAAAACGAAAGGTAAGGTGTAAGGGTCGTTGCTGCGGTACTAATCGAAAGAGATACCGCGGCTCTGGAACACAAAGAGAAAGGAAGGAACATGGATGGGTTTTAGTCAGTACAAATCTGACACTCCCTTTCGCTCCGCCCAGAGCAGGAAAGGAGGGTCATTTGATGACTTCACATCCTAAAAAAAAAAAAATGTGTAAGGATCGTAGGCTCTTTAGTCAACTGATCCCACTGTAGCAGGCCGTTATATAGTTTCTGCCCATCCCCATGAAAAAAAGGCCTAAGTTTATGCATGAGTTTTATTAAGGCCTTAAAAATATCTTTACCATCACGACTACTACCTATTTTAGTACACTTTACTGTCTACATAATGGATGTCAAAAGACTCTTAATGAAACCGAAAGGTACTTGTTCTCCCCGTCATTGCGATATTTTTTTTGTTCTAGACATAATTAGGGGTCAAAGTTCCAACTTTTTTTTTTAAATACTTGTATTTAATGTTTTTTTTTTTTACTTAAGATACCTTCACGTTCCCCGTACTATTTAATCCATCCATCAGCACAATGTTTTGAATGCGTTGCATTGAGTCCTACCGTAAAACGTGATTTTTCACCCCAAAAAAAAAGCCGTTTCCCAGCAATATTTTTTGCAGAAAGTCACTTAGTTTGATGTACAGAATGCTTGGTTGTCGGCTTCGTGAAGAGTCTGTTTACACCCTGTATAAAATATCCCAACTTCGTTTTCAAAATCTACTTCATAGCTTCCATTTTGTCCACCTTTTAAACTGCGTATCAGTTTAATAAACCCATTCACACCAATCAAATACCACTGAAAAAACAAAAGCCCATCACTCGTGCCAAAATACGTTCGAAACAGATCAGATATTCGAAACACGTAATAACAATGTAAACAAAAATCCTAAATGGGACATAGGTAGATTTATTAGGGTTGAACAGGGTACAACAGGGTGGAACAAGCCCACCGTGGATTGCTTTCGGTTTTACGGTATGTTAGACAAGATCGGCAAACATGTCATTTAGCCGGTCAAGGTTGAATGCTTTGGCGATTTCAATATTGGTATCTATTGTGGTATATATTGTGTGGTGGCAGCTGTTTTTGGCAGTTTTTTTCGCGTCATCTATTTGTGACAGGATAGGAAAAATTAGTTTTTAGATACATGAAAATAATAATAATAATAATAATTCATTTATTTCAGGTCCGAGACCCATAAACAGACACAAATACACAACAGATACAAATACACATACAAACACTTATATTAAAAAACCTAAATGCTAAGCTAGTGAGAATAATCAAAATTTTATACAAAATCAAACTCAAAATTAAAATCAAAATTAAAATCAAAATTAAAATCAAAATTAAAATCAAAACCAAAATCAAAATTAAAATCAAAATTAAAATCCAAATCAAAATTAAAACAGTATCTTAACAAGAAAAAGAAAAGAGAAAAAAAAGAGAGGTTTAAGTATGATTGGCGCCATAGTAATGAGGAGACGAGGTAAACGGAATATTGTAATAAATAACTACGATTGATTTTAATAGTGAATGGCTATTTGATTTGATTGTATCAGAAAGGTGTATTCATATTTTAAGGGAATGGAACAGCAGCCTTACACACAAACTACAATCGTTGACTAAAATCAAATGTGAGCGAATTACGTCATCTCAGCGTTAAGTCACGTGGTCGAAACAAACGAATAGAAAACTCGTAGCCAAGTTACAGTTTTGCAAGCGCTAACGAAACGATGTCTATGTTTTTGAACGACTACTGAGCGATTGCCGAGACCCAAGAAAAAACGATAAAAAATGGCGCATAAATGATCCAGCTTTGTTGAGACCGAGAAGTGTTTTGTTTACTTACCATAATGTTGGACTGTATTTAATATTTAAAATGCTTTCACAAAATATAAAAGGGTCAAATACAATTGGTTTGTTTGTTTCGTAAGTTCATGTCGCGTATGACATCATTATTTATGTTTCCAACTCTCAAGTGCCCAAGTACGATAGATTTTTAAAAAGGAAGATTACGAAATGACTAATAATTTGTATACTTTTCTATAAATTCCAATAAACCTGCAAACTGTACTGGGCTTGGTCGAGATCTAGATTGTTTCTCATTCAAATGCACGATATCATATTATTTTGAGTCATAGTAATGTTTATTATATTTACATTCCGCACTTTGATATTATAATAAACCAACTAACAGAAGATCTCGTACCTTATTTTGTTAAAATTTTTAACACTTCAAACAATTATTTTTTTCTTAACCATCCAAAACAAAACTTCTGTGACCTTGACGTTAGTTTGACGTTTGTTAGAACGCTCACCATAGACTAAAGTATAGGTTTTTTCTACAGACATTGGAGAACGAGCGATCGACTCCGTCGTGTCAAGTTGGCTCCCAAGTTAGCGTTTTCTACAATTGCTTACATTGACGATTGTAGAAAGAGATTCGATATGAAGCGTTTCTAACTTGGCTAGGCCCGCAGACCATCAAACTGAATATATTTTGTATGGGACTAAATCGTAATCGCACAAAAAAAAACAGCTAACCCATACACAACTTCAGTACATACTCGACCCAATTGTATAAGACATCTGATAATTTCTGCAATTCTGATGTTAATTGACGCTGCATAAATTCTAGTTTATACAAAATAACTTTTCCTGCATATTTGATGCAGATAAATTTGGCTAAAACAAGCATCCTTTCTCCACAAAGTAAAAGCATATTATCCATCAAGCGCAAGGTCTTCATAGACAACATTTTACCCTAGTAACCTCACGACCTGCATGGGTGATGTGAGTAACAGTTGCAAATTTTCCATCGTGCAGCTTAACGTCATAAATTCCTCTGGCCCACCAGGTAAATAGTGACGTTAAGGGTGTGTGGAAAGGTGCTTTTTTGTGGAAATTAATCATTTAATTATTTTTTTTAAGCTATAACATCACACATGTTATCCCGAAGGGTTAGGCAGAGGTGTACCTAATAGTACACCTACATTTCGCCAGTTATGTTTAAGCTTTTTTCCACAATTCTTGCAGGTAAAGGATACTGGCAGCCCAGAAAAGCACGGGTCACAATATTGATGCACGGAATTGATAAACCGTCCAATAAAGGGAGCGATAATCCTCAGCAATGAAGGAACGAATGTAGGATTTGGAATTTTAGAGTTCATCCAAATTATTAATTTTACATTTATTACTAAACTTTCTGCCTCGTTGGTCTGGTGGTCGCAACGGCGACTGCTGAGAATGAGGTCCTGGGTTCAGTGGGTTCGATTCCCGGGTCGGGTTAAGTGTTATTGGGTTTTTCTATCAGAAATTTCTCAGTAGCAGTCACGAAGTCTGGAGTTCAACCCCAGTTACGTGGGACTTAAATACAATTGGCGAAATTTGGGTGTACTATTAGATACAATTCTGTCTAACTTTTCGGGTATTACAGGCGTGATGTTATACTATCTATGTACTAAACTATCTCTTTAAACAAAAAATATTTTGATAAGCGACCCAAACTTCACATCCGAAATTCCCTCTTGTATCGCTACAAAGTATTACCGTCGGGATAACCTCGTCCTAAGCCAGCCCGTAATATTCATTATCGTAAAACTCAGGTGCTAGCTCCACCAAATAGCCACTCGATATAAAAGTGCTTTGACAAGTTTGCTATTACCCGACCGAATTGAGAGGGCACTTTGCTCCTGAAAGAGAATTGAAATAACAGGACTTTGTAACTTGATAGTGTTATGTTATTTTTGTTTCTAATTTGAGATAAGGATCATTTTGGAGTATAAAAGTGTTTTATTATGATTAATGTTGAGTTATGAAGGTGCAATCAACAGTTTATTGTTGCAGATGCAGACAGGACTGCACACTGCATACAAAGAACAATATCTTAGCATATTAATTTTGGAACTACGTCAAAATATGAAAATAAACTCAAAACTTCACGTAGCTACGCTACCAGCTGCCGTTGATCCTGAAATTAGCTGTTTTAAACACGCTTTTATTAGAGGAGCTCGTGGCTAAACAATAACAGCCGCTCGGATCGATCTTTAGGTTAAGCCGTGCTTGCCTAGGTTGGTCTGTGGATGGGTGACCACCCATTACATACCGAGTTTCCTCCGTGCCTCGGAAAGCACGTTAAGCCGTTGGTCCCGGCTGTCATTTGAAGATCTTTGACAGTCGTTAAAGTAGTCAGTGGCCCAAAAAGTCTGACAACCAGTCTTACCAAGGGGTATCGTATTTCCCAGTAGTAACTGGGTTGTGGAGGTCAGATAGGCAGTCGCTCCATGTAAAATACTGGTATTCAGCTGCATCCGGTTAGACTGGAAGCCGACCCCAACATAGTTGGGAAAAAGCTAGGCAGATGATGAAACACGCTTTTATTAGCTTCACTTGTAACTTACCAAGTAATAAAATCTTAGAAGTTAAATTTGACCAACTTCCCGGTTTCCGCTTGAGCTGAAATTTTGCATGCATATTTAGTTCTAATGACAATGCATGATTTGCTAAGTGACGTCATTCTTAATCCAATATGGACTATCAAAGATAGTCAACTAGTTTTTTATGCTTTCCCATTATATGGCTAATAAATGAAAGGGTTTTGACGTTACTTTAAAGCATGTCTTTTGAAGTGAAAACTTCTTCAGCGGCGTTGTGCACTTTTTGGGATGGGTAAAAACTGTTAAACTCGCGTCAGATCGTCAGATCGATCGGCGGCGCAGGGCGCTTGCGCGAGTCTGCGTGTAGTTTAAGCTAGATGACGTTGTTTCAAGTTTTTTTTCTACGGGAGTGACATCTTTTGTTCTTGCAGAAAGCTATTGAAATGTCTGATATTTAAGCTAGATGGCGTTGTTTTAAGTTTTTACTTCTGCCGGCACTCCCGAAGTGCAACCCGTTGTTTTTTTAACTATGTATGTTAATTTGACTTCGTATCTATATTATTTTCTTTTCCTGCAGTGAAACTGAACACTCTTTAACAACACACTCACATTCAGAGTTTTGAAGGGCTATGTAACATACATAGCGGTTTATGTTTTTAAAGTAACATGGTCACTAACATTAACATTGACACTGAAAACGGGATATTTATAATGTTTACTATATATTAGTTTCGAGTTCCCGATATTTCGGTGCTGTAGCAAGCAAGTGCATGATCACGGATAAGCAGAAGCCATTTCGGATGTTTATGATCAGACAAATCGGTCTTCCCCTACGACGTATTATAAATAAAGGGTGTAAACAGACTCTTAACGAAGCCGAAAGGCACTTGTTTTCCCCGACATTGCGATCATTTTTTTGTTCTAGACCATACCTGGGAACCTTCTAGTTACGGAGATATTGGGGGTCAAAGTTCGAACTTTTTCACACCTTTTTTTTTAAATACATGTTTTTAATGTAAGATTTTTACTTTAAGCACCTCCAGGACCCCCTTACTATTCAATACATCCATCAGCACAATGTTTTGAGTGCGTTACATTGAGTCCTATCGTTAAACGTGATTTTGCAGTCCGAAAATAAAAGGCGTTTCCCAGCACTAATTTTTGCGTAAACTACTTTACTTAGTTTGATGTACATAATGCTTGGTTGACGGCTTCGTGAAGAGTCTGTTTACACCCTGTATACGCGTCACGTATGAACATCACGGCACTCGAAAACAGCGTAAAACTTATCTAGTAGCTAGATAGATACTTAGACGCATGGATGTCATCTACGGAATTAATGTTGTTGGCGAGAGATAAATATATTTCTTTAGTTACGTTGTCATCTTGTACGTACGGCCCGTCACTTACCTCAGGCGCCGGTCGTCATTAGAATGTATCGAAAAAAATAAAATAAAATACATTTTTCTTGACACATATGAAATGATACTTATCTTTAACTGTTGCAGTATAATTTTTACATTTCCTAAAAACACAGGATGGAATTTTTTTTTGGTTTTTGAGGAAGTTATTCACACAAGTTGATTAAGTATCACGTACAGCCACGGCACTGGTTGGTACGCGACTAAAGGGACTCAGGGCAATTACCTGGCATTTATGTTGCCACTACAGAGCGCGGGTAACGTATCTATAGTTTATATATCATTGGTCTTCCACTCTTCCCTCTTTCTTTTTTAACACATTTTTTCAACATAACATCCACAGTCATACTCAGAACTTTTGTCACGACATCTTCATCAATACACCGCATCACACGTCCATACCTAGACAACCGAAATCCAAAAATTCCACTTAGAGTCAATTTAAATAAATAGCCCTGCTTAACAATAACCACGAAAAAATCGTAATTCCTTTTTCGATAGCACTCAACTTTCGTGCAACTTCGGCTAACCTCGGGTAACACCGGCACCATAATCCCAGCTAGTATATGTTCAGTATAACGGTGCAATATTCATTACCCTGAAGCCAGGTGTGCGGGCTTTAAGGCCCTATACGTGTCTAATTTGTGTGAAATATAAAAGGCATGCACTAACATTAAGGTTGATGAGCTTTTACTTGGGGAAGATTTAGCATAATTTTTAGGTGCATCAGTGGGCTTAAGGAAGTTTTATGCTATGAGGGTTGAGTTATTTCGATTTTAAGGGTGATATGTTGATGAGAGAACATGTTGTTATCTTGTCGACAGTTCAAAAGTGCCTGTAACTGGCCTACTTGAAATAAATGCTTTGATTTTGATTTTGATTTTGAACCCCAGATATCATGATGGTTTTTTTTAACACTAATACCTATAAACAACCTGAGCAACTCGTGGCTAAATAATAACAGCCGCACGGGTCGATCTTCAAGGTTAAGCTGCGCTTGCCCAGGTTAGTCTCTGGATGGGTGACCATCTATTACATACCGAGTTTCCTCCGTGTCCCGGAAAGCTCGATACATCGTTGGTCTCGGCTGTCATTTGTAGATCTTTGACAGTAGTTATAAGTAGTCAGTGGCTCGAAACTCTGAAAACCAGTCTTACCAAGGGGTATCGTATTACTCAGTAATTGACTTTACACTGAATGGCAAAAGATTTTCTCGTTACACTCGAAAAGACTGGAGTCTTTTCGAGTTTAACGAGAAAATCTTTTTTTTTTCCATAGAATCAGACAAGTTTGCTATTAACATTAAAATACTAAGTTAAGTCTACGCGAATAATTATCTTCTAAAAGTAAACAACTTGTTTAATTAAATGCAAGTAGATTATTTAATTTGAAAATAAAATTATTCAGTAGTTCGTTTATTACTTGCTGGAGTTTGTATTTATGAGCATTAGAACAAGTTTAATTAATGTTAACTTTTTAGTTTCGACTCATTAAGTACGTCTCGTCCTAGCTTAGGGCATAAAATATTATGTAGATGTGATAAAACTATAGCTTATACCCGCGGCTTCGCCCGTAACTGTCCCACGGGATCATACTACCGAGATAAAAAGTATCCTATATGTTAATCCAGGATATAAACTATCTATTTGCCAAATTTCATCCAACCCCGTCCAGTGGTTTTCGCGTGAAATCAAGATAATATCATTTTATTAGCATTAGCCCACTGCAGTCGACTGCTTCAAATAGGCTCCTCTAATTTATGTATTTATATCCTTTATTTAACAATCTTACAATAATTTTGTACTGTTGTACTGTATGGTGTCGGACTTAAAGAATAGCACAATCCCATATCTTCCCGTGGTTGTCTTAAGAGGCGACTAAGGGACTTACCAAAGAGTTGGCAGCAGCGTTCTCTGTGCCTTTGTAACAACCGTACTGCGATCGCCAACCCACCGGCCATACGTGACGATGATTGCAAAGCCCCCCTTTGGGGGAGGCCTATGACCAGCAGTGGACGTCTTTCGACTGAAATGATGATGATGATATTGGTGCCGATTCCCTTGTTTACAAACTAAACCAAATTTAAGTTCAGTGCATCTTTTTCTTTCTATTTCATAAAGAAAAGGACAGAAGATAAATTTTAGTTTAGTCCTGTCAAATTAACCAGCGCCTGACACAAGTTTAGACTTGATTAAAAAGTTGACTACTAAAATTACATCAAATTACGTCAGGTGCTGACTAATTTGACAGGACTAAACTAATACTTATCTTCTGTCCTTTTCATAATGAAACAGAAAGAAAAAGATGCACTTAACTTAAATTTAGTTTAGTTTGTGAACAAGGGAATCGACACCAATGTCAATAATTAGCTTTAATAGAGATAACGGAATAGAGATTATCTACGATCAATTTACTGCTATAGTTTGCTACGGTACTATTAGCTTAGATCCTTGTTTATTAGTTAACGCTCCTTTATTCAAGCGTTAACAAGGTAATCAATTCTAGTTTTAATAGAAGAGATAATATTGTGACATAACATAACATTGAGCATGTAATCCCCGAAGGGTTAGGCAGAGGTGAACCTAATAGCACACCCACATTTCGAAAGTTACGATTGAAGTCCCATGTAATAGGAGGCGAGCCTATTGTCATCAACCAAGCACAAATCCAGAATACGTGGCTGCTACTTAAAAATTCCTGATGGGAAAAACCAATAACAATTTGCCCGACCTGGGAATCGAACCCGGGACCTCATGCTCAGCAGTCGTAGTTGCCACCACTAGACCAATAACTTAGGATTATCTATTCAGTTGTATTTTCTGTGTTTTAGGAGCTCGGGGCTAAATAATAACAGCCGCTCAGGTAAACCTTTGGGTTAAGCCGTGCTTGCCTAGGTTGGTCTGTGGATGGGTGACCACCCATTATACACCGAGTTTCCTCCGTGCCTCGGAAAGCACGTCAAGCCGTTGGTCCCGGCTGTCATTTGATCTTTGACAGTCGTTAGGTAGTCAGTGCCCTAAAAAGTCTGACAACCAATCTTAAGGGGTATCGTATTACACAGTACTAACTGGGTTGTGGAGGTCAGAAGGCAGTCGCTCCATGGAAAATACCGGTACTCAGCCGCATCCGGTTAGACTGGAAGCCAACCCCAACATAGTTGGGAAACGGCTTGGTAGATGATGAATATTTTCTTTGTTTTAATTGATGTGTACGTTTTTCTGGTTGGCACTCTAAGATGACTAATATCGACTTCAGACTTGTATAAGTTTTTACTAGGTTAAACTAACTATATACATCAATAATTAAAAACTATTAAATTAAAATAAATAAACTAACTACAAACTATAAAAGGGCATCGAAAAACTCCTCCTCAACGCTGTCAGCTGGTAATGTTCCCAAGAGACTGGCGGCGTTGCCACGTTGTATGGCAACACTTAGCCTCTGGCCAAGGTAAAAGCCAGCCCTTGGGTCACGGGAAGCGTCAACTAGGCGTTTCGAAATGTATAAGTTAAGTTAGTTTTAGATCGGTTAATATTGCTGAAAAAGTTATTTATAATCATTTCATTACATTTTCCAAAAACACAAAATGTTCAAAAGTTTGCGAATCAAATTGTGAACGCAGTGTCTAGCTGTAACGAACAGACAAATTGTTACAAATAACTTCACCAAATCATAAAAGGACCTGCATGAAGTATTAATCAATATTATCCTTTACACTTAAGTTCATAAAGCCTAGCATCCCGTGTTTGTTAAGTATATAATACGAAACAAATCACCGTGTTTACATTAGAAATGTATAGCAGTATTAATATCAATGAACCGCTCAATGAAACGTTTGGATCAGTCATAAATTCATAATGGTAACGTTTATATCAAAGCGTACGTATTCATTAGAATTCAAAGGGTATTTTCAAATGATTTTCTGTTTGCGTAGGTTTTGATTTTGTTGTTAATTAATGTTAAAATGTTGGCAAAGTTAAATTTAGAGTCAACTACACTTACAAAAGTTAAATCGATATTCGTTTGATATTTGATGTTTTATTGATATGTACATTATTTACAAACTACAAATCTATAATAGTAATAAAAATATGTACAAGTATCAAAAGGGTTACAGGGCGTCATAAAATTCGTCCGCATCACTGTCAATAAGAAAAGTGCCCAGAAGGCTGGCAGCATTGCCACGTTGGCAGGGAATGCTGATTCTTTGGCCAAAAATAGGCCCGCCCTCTGGTCACGTGAAGAGTCGACCAACCGCTTAGCGATTTTCTGAAATACTAAGTGGGCACTCGGACCCCATGGCCCTAGTATTTCAACCCCAAACGGCTCAAACACATAACTACTAATTAAATTACTGTATTTGCGCCGTTTGCGGTTTTCAGCACCTGCAGCAGCCGTCCTAGCGCAGCCCACTGTGCTAGGAAGATGGGATGGCGCAAGGGTGTCGACGCACGTTGCGTCCCACACCAAAGGCCTACCCAACTTCCATGGCATTATGGTCATACCATCTAGTCTCTTCCAACCGATGCATGCCAAGCCAGTGGGTTCTAAAACAGCTGGCACACCGGCGGTGGCAAGAGCACGACGGATGAGATCATTAATGCTAGCGTGCCCTGCACTCTTACTATAAGAAAGGTCATGGTGTCTGAGGCAGTTGACTGCTTCACCACATTGTTTGTATTTGATGTTGCTTTAACATAAATTATAACATGACATTGCCATTGCTATCAAGGCACAAATCCAGACTCTGGACAGCAACTGGGAAACTCCTGATGGAAAAATGCAATAATATTTGACCCGACTCGCGAATCGAAACCGGGACTTTATGTTCAGCAGTTAGGCTTGCGAAATGATTATGATTTAGTGGAGGTCAGTTAGGCAGCCGCTCCACGTAAAATATTGGTATTCAGCTGCATTCCGTTAGACTGGAAGCTGATCCCAACATAGTTGGAAGTTGGAAAAGGCTAGGCAGATGATGATGACTTAAGAGGAAATGCGGTAGGTATTTGAAGAAACTATCTCTGTCGTTCTGCGAGCGCTATTTCGACATTGATGCGATAAGGACAACTATAGTAAGTCATAATTCGAGGTTTTGCTCTCGACTATTCCCTCCTCCAATATTCGACCAATTTAAAAAATATTTCATAAACTGAATGAGAAGGATATATACTATGTCTTTAGTTTTTCATTAATAGTTGTTAAATTTGTACACTAGGCCTCTGTTTACAGGCGATCTAAATAGGCAATTTTGAGTGTTTTGTAAAGGTTCTAGTGCTTATACAGATAATGTATAGTCAAAAAGGAAAGCATAGGTACATAGAAGAGGTTGATATATATTCAACTGTAAAAAATCATACCTTTAAAGTCATAAACCAGAAAGAAAACAGGCGAGAGCGTTTGTATGGAGAAATTACCACCCGTATTTCCTCTTAAGTTTAATGTTTCTACGGCTAGAAGAGTGTAGAAAAATTATAAACCCTTAAACTTTATTAGCTTTCCGATCGATATACTGACTTAGGTCTGGTGACTAGCCAATATTTGTAGGAGTGTAGCCAGCGCCATTTATTTGGCAAAAAAAGCTTTTTAAAATATGTACGCGCCAAGCCTCCAGCAGGGACACTGTTCGAAATATTATAGTTATGTTTTAATGGTCGTATATCCCTCTCATAGGGAGGAGGCCTGTTTCCCAGCAGTGGGAACATTTATAGGCTGATGATGATGATGATGATGATATAACTGTGGAGATTTTGGTGGCGCAAATTTTTTTATTCTTCGTTTTTTTTTTAAAGAAAATTCAGTTTTACTATTTATTAGTCTGCGTTTCTTATTGTATAAAAAGGCTTTTACTTTTAAATATAACTTTGGTAGAGGCCAAAGTAATACAAACAAAATCGCTGTAAAGCTATCAAAAGCTCTTAAACCGTTATTTCCTAACCGTACTTAATTACGCAATTATATCTAAAAGCCTAATTCAATTCATTCTCCATATTTAAATGTTCTTCATTAGAAAGTTAGACACCGACCTAAATACAAACCCGATGTCTTGTAGAGGAGAGGATACCTATGGAACAAGATTAACAAAACGAGGATACCTATTGTTTAAATGAACATAAAGGGTGTAAAAAGACTCTTAACGAAGCCGAAAGGCACAATTGTCCTCCACGTCATTGCCCGTCAATTTTTTTATTCAACACCATACCTGGGAACCTTCTAGTTACGCAGATTTGGGGGGTTAAAGTTCCAACTTTTTCACAAGTTTTTTTTTAATTACATGTTTATAATGTAGGATTTTTAAACACCTCGACGTCCCCCTTACTATTCAATCCATCCTTCAGCACAATGTTTTGAGTGCGTTACACTGAGTCCTACCGTCAAACGTGATCTTTTAGCTTCACTAATTTTTGCGTAAAGTTTGACGTACTTGGTTGACGGATTCGTGAAGAGTCTGTTTACACCTTGTATTGTTGTTTTCATAACAAGGTTTTTTTTATTTCTTTGACTTTGGTATTAATTTAATAATAATTTTCTCAATTAATTTTCTAATTTTTTTTTTTCTTTTTTTTTTTTTTTTTTTTTTTTTTTTCATGTTCTACAACGTGCGGACGTTGTAGAACATGATTCATATTGAGATATCAATCACCCACATCATGCCTAACAGTCAGAAGCTAGATAATAACAAAGTAGCTTACGAACACGTGTTGTCGTAGGACATGTTTACTATTACTTCAGCTGCACACATTTCTATGTCTATACTATAAACATTATTAGACGCCTCATGCTATAGACTCATAGCATGACGCGAAGAACGTGTGTAAACATGCCAAAGGTGGTTATATAAAATCGAGAACGTATCACACGTGTCTTCGTTACAATGCAGTATAAATGTTATGGTTTTGTAATGGGGTGATTCAAAAATGTGTCATATAAAACCTTAGGGCAATTAACAATCACTTGCGAAGTGTTTCTGCTGGATTGACGTTAGCTTTTGGTAGCTAAATCTTTGTCTACCTCATCATTGACATTGCTGAATCTTTTCTCATTTTTAAGGTTCCGTACCTCAAAAGGTAAAAAAAGGAACCCTTATACCACCGATTTTCTCAGGAACGGGTGAACACAGAAAGTTGAAATTTATACCAGATACTGAGGTATATAGTCACTATTGGGTGTGTAAAATCAAGGTCCTGAGTCAACACGATAAAAAGATATGGGCAAATTTAGCTTTTCGCAAAAACTTGTAAGTACCAAAGGACAATGGCAGCCACCCATACATTGATTTAGCTGAGATTAAAATCTTGCGTCTTTAAATGAAAAATATCTTGTTAAACTCGGCATCAAATTCTGAATCAGTTTGTGCAAGATTTTTTTTTACATTGCATTAGTATTTTCCTTTCTCAATTATTTAAGCATGCAATGTCTTGTAAAAATGTCACTCTGTGACATGAGTGTCGAGTGATGAGATCTTTTTTAGATTTGGGATATTAGTATTTTTGCCAGTCATTAATTGAAAGTAATTCATTTATTTTTACAGTACAACATTTTTACCTCCCTGCAAGGAACACTTCCACTTAGAAATAAACAGTATTGTTAATTCATTTATTTAGTTTAATTTAACAATAATAATTTAAAACTGGTTATAATACAATAGTGCTGTACTTACTGTCACTAAGCAGAATAAATATAAAATAGCAGCACAAAACGTCAATGAAAAAGTCAAATAACTTTTCATTTAAAATATTTTTTTTATCCGGCCCTAACTAGTTACTGTGATACTTTTAAAAAACAAAGAAAAATAATGGAATTGCCTTCGTATATAAGTCACCTTTAGACGATCAAATTAAAGTCAGCTAAGATTTCGCCATTGTCCTTTACCTTAATTTTATTCCCATTTCGAATAATGGTAATTCAATTACAATATTTTACCCATTCCACCGCCATACCTCATGGGACTACAGTTCCATATAGCTAAAACTACAAAATAAATAACCCGGGATAATTCACTCTACGCCCATTTGAATTTATTCAGATTAGGTCCATTCGACCCTTGGTTAACCTTACTTGATACAATAATCATTTTATTGCGAATCTAATACCTTTCTGTAAGTTAATGACCTCGAAATAGGTTTGGTCTAATGTTAGAGCACTATTAAGTTTTAATAGGCTCACAATGTTGGGCTAATTAGCTTTTATTACGGGGGCTTTGATAATGAAATTGTTATAATACTGTTTGTCCTACTTCAGAGCGTAACAGACCACTTTTCAGTTCAATAGCCACACAACTAGATCTTTTTTTAGTTATGATATTAAAATGAGCATTTAATACTTGAGTGGAGACTACGAAACTGAAAATGTGACGTAAGATTTATTTATTTAAATCTCCCTTAAAACTATCATTACAGTTGTATCTCTAATGCGATAGCGCGGTCTTAAAACTGACATAATTACAATATAAAACTATGAAAAAAATTGGTTGTCTGTAAAGTCGGTTTACGGACGATAGTTTAACGTGAAAACGTCATAAAATCGAGTGGAAGAGAGATAGATGCGGCGCATGCGTACAATGAGCGTAACGGGACTTTTTCATGCATGCAACCGGCGTTCATCGATTTATTGGATGTTGTCACGTCAAAAACGTTAAAAATAGTAATACTTACAATTAAATCTAATAATCTTCTATACTAAGTTCCCTAACTAAATTAAAAAACACAATATTTAAAGTATAAAACAGCAACATTTAGCCTACTCTAATCTATATAATATATAAAATGCTTTGTCCTGAATGACTGACGGATCAACGCAAAGCCGAAACCGCTGATCGTAGAGACCTAAAACTTGGAGGATGTGTTCTTTGTATGACGTAGACATCCGATAAGAAAGGATTTTCCGAAATTCTACCCCTAAGGGGTTGAAAAACAGGGGCAAAGTTTGTATGGGACAACGTGATTCCTTGTCCAATCTACTTCAAATTTTGCATGAACATTCTTTAATAGAATTGATAGAAGACGTGTTTCGTATTGTATTGAAACTCATCGCCTAACAGGGTTAAAAAGGGGTAGAAAGTTATTTTGGGAGTAATTTGCATCGAAGTTGATATCAATACTCGTTAGTGCAAAACTCAATCCGATTTTATTCTTAAAACAATCTGGCCCGAGTGTCAAATTGACAAAACATATTTTTTCCGATCCAAAGTTTATCTTAATAAATAACAGAAAATCAATTTTAAATACAATGAAAAGGAAAAAAAAGCAGTTACTAGACTTTCATCGAAATTGACCCATAAAATAACTACATCGAAAATATGTCGAAATGTCACCGATGTTGAGTAGAGACCGGGCCAAACTACAAAAAGAGGCACACCTACCATCTCCAGGCTCATTACTCAGCTCCACCTTGCGCCCCAACCGTGAGCGTCGTGTCTCCGGTCGCTGCAGTTGCGTCGAGCTTGAGTGACAAGTCCATCTTTTCATTGGCCTTCCTTTCCCTCTCCATCCATCAACATTCACGTCCATCACTCTGTTAGTCACATGCATTTCATCCCTCCTCATTACATGTCCATACCAAGACAAACGACTTCCTTATATTTTTCTGTAACATGCGCCACTTTCAAACTTCCTCTAATACTTATTCCTTATTTACACACATCCATCTCAATATTGTCATCTCCGCTACATGCAATCGTTTTTCATCCATCTTTTTCACAGCCCGGCATTCTGATCCATACAGTACGACAGGTCTTATCACGGACTTGCATATTTGACCCTTTAACTTTATGGACATCCGTGGGTCGCAAGTTGTTCCAGCAACCTGTCGCCATCTCATCACACATTTTTATCGGACCAGGAGCGGGTCAGCTGGCGCAGATCCCCAGAATTCCAATGATTCCCACCGACCTGCTTATATCGTTTAAGCGACTCCAGTTTCCCATAAAAACATAATTTGCCCTGACTTTGGTTGGCATTTACTTAAGACAATAATGTTTTACCCAAGGGTTGTGTTTTCGAAAACCACGCGGGCGAACTGCTAGTCTACACTATAACATAAAATAAACAACAGTAATTTTGCGAACTCACTAAAATGACATTTAAATACATCGATCTTCTCGTGAAGATCGTTAATAACCCGAATTGCGCGGGACAATGGTGGTCAATTTTAGCAAGATAACAGGCTATTTTGGTAAACCATGCTAGCAGGTAAAATCTTAGAGTAGTCAAGTCTCGAGTTGAATGGTGTGTAGCTCGAGGAACCAGCGTCGTCTAAGATGGCAGAATGACGTTATAAGAACAGCGGATTCAACTTGGATGCTCTTAATGTGTACGTCTTTCTACATCGTTCGCACATCACTACATCACTATAACTACATATTATAAAACAAAGTCCTCCGCCACCTCTGTAGACGTCTGTTCGCGATAAACTCAAAAACTATTGCACTGATTTTTTCATGCTGTTTTCACCAATGGATAGAGTGGTTCTTAAGGAAGGTTTTAGTATATAATTTGTCAAGTTTTTGTATACATTGGCTAAAATACAAAGACAAATATCTTTGTATTTTAGCCAATGTATACAAAAACTTGGAGGTGTCGGAAAAAAATAAACCGTCTGGGAACCGACATCCACGCGGGCGAAGCCGCGGGCATCAGCTAGTATATGTATAATCTCAACATGAATGATGTAATCAAGATCTTGTAACAATATTTTGATTGAAATGAGTGTCCATGGAGTTTCTTGTCCATTTTCTCCATAGAGATCTACGCTTTGGAATGTGCAACTACAGTACTTTCACAAGTTATTATGCCTTGTGTCTTTGACTGTAGCTTTGCCTTTTTTTGTTTTTCTGACTTTCATAAGTGCCTGTTATGGTCTAGTTAAAATAAATGCTTTGAGTTTGAGTTTGATGGGACAAGCACAAAACCGTATACCATGCTGGAAAGCAAGACAATCTTCATATACTAACGAACTAAATAGAAACTTATTGTGACAACTGAGGATTGAAAAATCGGCCCTAATGAAATACGGCATCCGACTTTAAGCAATACAACAAAGAAAATAGAGTTCATAATTCGATAGTTTCTTGAGAAACTGTGTAGAACTTGGTAAGTATGAAGAAAGGATATTACATTTCCTAGTAGAAAGATGAGTGAAAGACGCCGAGTGCATGTTATCATAATTTAAATTTAAGTAGCTAGCGAAGTAAACTTGTATTTTGTTCTCCGTATGGTTATATACCTGGCTGCATAATTTTAGAGTGCACTTGACTTCCTAGACAAGGAATTTTAAGACGAAATTAAGTGGTACAAGGAAAATAGTGTTAAAGCCATCATTGTATCCAGGAAAAAGACTTCTTTTTAGGGTTCCGTACCCAAAGGGTAAAACGGAACCTTATTACTAAGACTCCGGTGTCCGTTCGTCTGTCTGTCTGTCCGTCTGCCACCAGGCTGTATCTCATGAACCGTGATAGCTAGCACAAATGATGTATTTCTTTCTGTTGCCACTATAATAACAAATACTAAAAACAGAATAAAATAAAAGGGGGCCCCCATACAACAAACGTGATTTTTTTACCGTTTTTGTATAATGTTGAATAGATAATGGTACGGAACCCTTCGTGCGCGAGTCTGGCTGGCACTTGGCCAGTTTTTTTTATTTCTTTAGATTTTTTCTTGAAAGTAAATCATCATCATCTTCCTGCCTGTTGTTAGTTTGGGTCGGCGCAACACGGTATCACTTACTGCGTTTTCTTACATATCATTCCTCATACGATCCATCCATCGTTTCCTTGGTCTTCCTCTCTATCCATCAACACTTAAATTCATCACTCTTTTAGTAAATGGGACGGCACGGTTGGCGCAGTGGCTGAGCGATTGGCTGCCGCGCTACGAGTCGCGGGTTCGATCTCCGCACTGAACAAATATTTGTATGACCTACAGGTAGTTGGTCCGGGTCTGGCTGTTTGTGTATGTGAGTTTGTAAATATTTGTAAACGCACCCACGATACAGTAGAAGTTCCTAGTGTGGAACAACTTTTTTTTTAAAATAAATGAAATATTAAAATTAAACAACCAATAATATTATGTTTATTTCTGCCAGATAACAGGGGTTAAAATGTCTGCCAAATTGCTTACTCAGAATTTAGGGAGTCAATGCTGCTAAAGCAGACAAGCGTCATAATAAGCCCTTACTTTGTACTGTGGCTAGTAAACCTTAAGTTAGTCAACCTTGACCTCAATATTAACTGAGTACACACTTACACAGACCAAAGAATTGACGCAGCAGCGACGCAAAAATATACGCGCCCCTTACGGCCGCACTAACACGTCTCGTCTCGGCATTTTACGAGTCTCACCAAGTTTTTCATAAATTTTCCGCTTTTGAAGGCACAACAGTATAAAAGTTTTGAAATGTCCCGACAACACTGTTTTGTGAAGTTTTATTTTTCTTCTCATAAATTCTGGTTGGTGCTATTTTTGAGCTATGGGAGTAATTGATTTGACAGACACATTTAATTGATTTGAGACATTGATTTTCTGAATTTGTTTGTTAAAAGTGTTTGTTTCTGCAGTAACGTTTTGTGAATTCAAACTACGTCCCTGAGAAAAAAAAATATAGCAATTATATATCACATATCTCTGTTTTTAAATAAACTATAACAACCAAACAGCGACTACCAAACTTATCATTTGACGGCACGGTTGGCGCAGTGATTGCGGATTCGATTCCCACACGGAAGCCGGAGAAATCTCTAGTCCAATTTAACATAAATCTTTTTAAATAGCTTTGCAAAACACATAAGTTGAAAGGTAAAATCTTTCCACGTTTTATGCTATACGGGACGAGCATAAAACGTGGAATAAACTCCGCTCCCATCCGAATTCATCCATCTCAAAGGCTAAAAAAAATCCCGGCATTTTAATAGTGATAAAAACTAAAAAAACTGTAAATAGCCAGCGAATGAAGCTGCATTTTCTAACATAGGGCTGGCATAAAGAAAATAAAAATGGCCGCTTTCGATATTTGACCAAACCCGAAACTACGCTCGCTCGGCTCGCAAGTGGTCGCAGTTTTTAACCCATTTAGACGAGATGCTTTATGATGGTCCTAGTTTGGCCTAGGACAAACTAGTTTGCACATATATCTACCATTACGGTAATCATCAGAGACGATAAAGAAAACCTATAAAAACAAAATAATATAAACGGTGAAAAAAGACTCATATCGAAGGCGAAAGGCACTAGCTATCCCCTTCATTGCGATCTTTTTTTCTTAATACGTGTTTTTAATGTACTTTTTTTTACTCAAGACACCTTCACGACCCCCGTACTATTCAATCCATCCATCAGCACTATGTTTTGAATGCGTTACATTGAGGCCTACCGTTAAACGGTATTATCACCCCAAAAAAAAAGTCGATTCCCAGCAATAATTTTAGCGTAAAGGTATTTAGTTTGATGTATGTACAAAATGCTTGGTTGACGGCTTCGTGAAGAGTCCGTGTACACCCTGTATATGGAAGCAGTGGAATACTGCAGGGTTTGGTAAATATCTATGCATTATAAAACTTATGTCTCAACTTTTCATCAAAGAAAAGCTTACACAAACGTAGTGAACTCCAAGATATGTGGGTAATAGATTATGTCTGGTTCAGAATGGACGCCGTACAACCCTAACTCCGTATTAAATATTTTATTACCTGCAATATTTCTGGGTTCTCTATACCTAATTAAATTTTATAGTTCATTATAAATTAGAGGAAGTATTTAATTTAGTAAACTTGAAAGCTTTTTAGGAGAAAAACGTATTCAGGTTTAGTGCTTCTTGAAATGGTGAGATACATTAAAACAACTAGGTACATGAAAACTCATCACTCGTAGCCTGTGTATTAGATTAACTTCATTAGCAGAAAATATTTTTATGTATTTTTGCTGGGGCCACACTATCGTGTGAACGCAAAGATTTGCGTTGTCGCGACACGTCTGTCCAAAGAATGTGTCCTAGCGCGAATCATCTTCGCGAATACGAATGCCTTTCGCGCCGCTGCGCTGTCGGTAAATTGCCGCACATAAAAGTGTTTTGTCACGAAAAAGTTCGTGCGGTTGGCTACACTTCCCGCGCTATAGTTGACTGCGAGACGCCGCGCGGTTTGAACGTGTATGATTGAACTTGTTAATCATGGATTGGAGTAATGAGAGGATATTAGAATTCATACAAAATTATGAATCTGAACCAGTTTTATGGAACACGCAAGAGCCAAAGCCCAAGAAAAAACATGTTGTTTTCCGCTTAATGAATTATCGCGAAGTTCTAGAGTATCGCATCGTAGTGAAGTTTTTTTTTAATGTGGCCAAGCACTTTGTCATAGATCGAACACGAACTTTTATCGTGACAACGCGAACACGAATCTTCGCCTTCAAGTCTGGCCGTAGCGTTAGGAATAATGTTTGTATGCTAGCAAAGAAACATTATACCTATATCAGGTGGACAGAACACCGACGATAAAACGATTGCCAATCAATACATCATTCTGAAATACACTTAGACATTTTGCATCTGTAATTATTGAACTGTTACAGTGCGGGACAGAGTTAGGCGTCATGTATAACTCCATTTCTTTCGCACTCAGAAAAGATTCGCCGAATACCGCCGAATTTATAGTTGTTTAAAATAATATTTAAAAAGATCTAGATACTTGAACTGCTTATAAAAGCGTCATTTATTGTTAGAGAAAACGAACAATAAACTTTCCAAAACCATAAAGTCAAAATCTACCACGAAGTACTAACCTACGTGTCAAAAAGCACATTACCACCAAACGATTAGCTAACGATGCTGCATCTTATCAGATTGCCCAAATGCCGTCAAGCGGCACTTCCTAACAAGTATTTAATTAATTCCAACACTTAAGCCACTTAGCCTTAATAACACAATATTGCGAAATCGATAAGGTTTCTTTCCTTTCCTTTGTTTGTCTTCAACTGAAGAGGGAATTGGGTAGCGTTTAGCGGGGATTGTTTTTAAGGATTCGTTTGCTTAGTAAAAGAAAAACAGTGAGTCAATTCTGTAAACTGTGTTGTGTAGCGCCTAATATAATATTTAACTGTTTCGTACTTATATTTAATTCTCTAAAATTCGGCTTAGTCGAATAATGCCTAATTCTTAAAATGAACAATTCGTAAAAGGACTAAATCTTAAAATGCCGTGACATATTTTAGTGTTTTGGCTTTGAAATCAAAATATTTTTATTTCACATAGGCCTAGATGGGCATTTATGAAACGTCGACAAAAAGGTGCACGGTTCGGGTTGGCGGTTTCATATGGAGAAGAACCGGCAAGAAACTTCATGGTTACTCTTTTCAGAGAATGTGCCAAAAATATCGTACTTTTGACAATTTAGCTTGACTTTTATTACCTACTCTTTTTAGCTAAGCGTAACGACGACCTAATAAGAAGGCTGTTAAAAAAAAAAGCTGGAAAAGACATACATAGCTATATATTTAATCTTGGTCAATTCGAGATCAAAACGTTACACAGCTCACCTTTGAACCTTTCCTAGATCGACAGCAGGCCGTTTTATTTTCGTTTTCTTTATGGTTCCTGTTTTTAGTAAATGAGTCTTAAAACTATGGTAGAAGAGTTCAAAAATGGTATTACCACATAAATAAATACATATTTTTGGTTTCCATACAAATATACAAGGAAACTCAATAGTACCATGTGTCAGCTATAACAATGGGCTTTATCAATATTCTGTCACAGTAACTGCTTAAGAGGAACGTTAAGAGGGATCAATACCGAAACTTTTCTCATCGTGTCGAGTCTCGATAATTCCCTGAAGATTACTTGGTTCTGACGATAGCTAGGACGCGAAACCATGATTTGCTTGGTATTTATACACCGTGACTTTTTAGTCGTCTGACAACGGCAGCCCACTTCATGTATCCAATGACTACTAAACATTCATAACAAAAAAATGGTATTTAAGAGAAAAAATAAAATATATTATTCATTATTTTGATGCATAACGTAGTTGAAACATTGTTGCGAGCGAAGATCTATACTACTCGATCGTGCGATGGCTAGTTATGTTCTACGGTTTGATACGTAAACATTATTAACAGGATGTTTCATAATTCTAATGTATTATTTATTTTTCTTTGTACCTATTATCTTAATTAATGGTAAAAAAAAACACGCCTAGAGGTATTTTATGTCGGATACATTGAGTGGACCACCTTTGTCAGTCGACTAAAAAATCACGGTGTGTACAATACCTTCTTCATGATTCTGGCCTCCTGGTAGTTTATAAGACTACTATTGTTTCTCATCTCCTACTTGTCCTTGCCAATTTTCTACTACGTAACTTTCGAGTGTAACCTCGCACAGTAACCTGAGGCTATTCGTGTCAATATCATATATAACGCTAGCTCCCGTGACGCACATTATTTTTTTTGGTTGATTTTACTTTTAAATTAGTTGTAATTTGGGACAAAGCACAACTTGAATAGTGTTAAGGGACAAGCTAAGTTTTTTTTTAAACGTGGGACAAATTTTCGCGACGAACGAAGAACAAATCTTCTGATATCGTGGAAAATATGGAAGTGTAGGTTGGGGTGTGTTACAGTTTGATAAAGCCATACTGCTACAATTCTGCAAGCCCAAAAAATACAGTGTATGGTGAAATGTATAAGTAAAAGACTTATGCAAAAATATTTTCTAAAAATAGTCCAGAATCATTAAAAAAAAAGTTTTCACTTCTCTCGCCACTCCCGGAGTGGTTGGGTTATTTTTAATTATAAACTTCTATATAACTAAGGTTCACGCTATTCGCCGAGGGTGATACAGGTGCCCAAATACCTACAACAAATCTAGCAGTACTTCACTATCCAATGTGAGTTACGAGATTGAGGCTCCATTGTCGTTACCACAGTTTGATGCATCCCTTTGTTGCCACGGGACTCAACAATGGGGATCTCTAATACGATTCGTGTGGAGTATTTGTCTTTTTGGTTACGGTTAGGTACCCGATTACTGGAACTGAATGGTAATGTTTGGGAAGGTAGCCTTAGTATATCTATCTACATACTATACTTGAGAGATTGCAGAGTTGTCTAAAAAAGGTACATTATAAGTTCACGAAAAAGATCAACATCTGTATTGCCACGTTTAACCTCTGAGTTGTGATACTTCTTTTGTCTTTGAAAAGGCTTGTGTAAAACATTTTCTATGTTGTTTCAGACTTGTATTGTTAATTAGTTTGGTCATTTTTATCTCATTTATACCTTCTCAAAGAGAGGAAGACTTTGTCCCAGTTGTGGGAATATAACAGAATAATTGTGTTGATGCCAAATACAACATGTAAAATTAACATTTTACACCTTAAAGTAAATGGGTTAGGACAACCGAAACCATATTAATTTCTCAAGCACTTCATTACCTCTCAAAGTATTCAGCAATTTACGAATGAAATATCACCGTTCACCTCGTTAAAACTTTAGCAATGAACCAATTAAGAAATTCTTAACAGACACTCAAAGAAAAGTGCCGAAGTGCCGACTGAAAGGGTACTAAAGTACCAATTTCTCAGTTTCACTTTCCCATTCTGCTTCATCATCTTTTTCTGAACTCTCAAGTCAAATATTTGAGTTCTAAGAATTTGCTCTGTCAGTTGTTGGATTTGGATTTCAGGGTAAATATATACCTAGGGCTTTAAATTAATAGTTTATCTCTTAAATTTATTTGAGGTTAAACTGAAATATGAATATTTTGGCTCGTTTTATTATGGCATTTGTAAGTGTTATAAACCGCTAAGAAAATAATAATACATTGTATATCATTAATTTTTATCGAATCTATAAATTTAAACTTTAACTTTTGTTTTGTGGCGGTGTTAAGGAGAAACGCCGTCAATGTACCAATAAGAACCACTGCGGTACGGCTCCATCGGAGCCCAGCCTACCTATTCGTGCCGCGAAGCCGCCTACACTAAACCACTACGGCAGAAGACATCGTGGAGAACGTGCGTCAGAAGACCAAGTACGTGGCAAGAGTGCAGCTGATTGAACGCTGCAACGTCAACTTTAAGGCGTTCGTGGTGCGAATACCAACATGCTATCTGCACCTCATCTTGGAGGAGAACTTTTGGCCGCAGGGAGTGGTGTTCCGTCGCTTCCACGGGCAAGTGCCACATGACATAGTGCACAAGTAAAGTGATACTAGCATAGAAGGTTTCATTTACTAACATATTTTGTATTTTTCGTATGTAACTATGTATGTTAGTCTGTAAGGTATGTATCTATGGGCCAAAGTAGCCTGAAATAAATGAATGTTGTTTTGTTGTTGTTTAGCATTTATTTATTTATTTATTTACAACAATCTTACCTACACTATCATTACAGATCTATGATCCAATGCGACAGAGTGGCCTTACTAACTAAATCCTAAATCTACACCTTATACGTAGTTAAAAAAATATCTTAATCCAAATAACTTATCGAAAGAAGTACTGTTTAATAAAGCAAAAATCACTCTTGTACAGGGTGTAACATAATAAACGCAAGACCTCTCGTTTGGTGCGTCAGACCATGAAATTAAACCACTTTTGTTCTTTGACTTTTTTTGGAAAATTGTAACTTTTAATTTTAATTTTACCATACAATGTTTGTCAGCTGATCGCATCAGTTCCACAAAGTGCATATTTTCTAGAACTCGTAGAAGAACAGTTGCTGTTTCATGGTCCAATGACGCATCCACACATGCCGCTGATTTTGCCGCCGGCTTTCAGGCTACCTTAAAAAAAGCAGCAGGTAAAAGACGCGCGTGCCGGCGGCCAGGCCGCCGGGTAGGCCGCCTGCCGTGCCGCTCGGCATGTGTGGATGCGCCACAAGAAGACCACACGGGTGGTCTTGTGATTATTGTGTAAATTTATTAATCCACTTTTTTTTTCATAAAGTACAAAAAAAAAAAAAAATAACAGCCAGGATGTAAGCGGGTAAGCCAAGACACAAATCTGCGTTCTTCGGCAGAAAACAAGCATAAAACATTATTAAATCATCAATCCGAAGGACTACCCACTGGTTTAATTAAGATTTACTCGTAAATTCCCCAAAGGTCTTAATTATCATAAAAGAGCTTTAAAACTTTAAGTCCGGACTACATCAAAATAATGAAAAGCTGCACAGAACGAAATCCGTTGTCAATTTGTTGATGGATCGTGAGCATTTACTTCGAGTCCACTAATGAAAAACGTTTGAAAATAAAGTCCTAAGTGAAGAAAAAACGATGTTTAGTAATTACTTAGAGGTTGCCTAGCAAATAATCTATCTGCAAAACCTTAAATAGGTACCTTTCTCATCTGAATTTGCAACTATTTTGGTGTGGCTTGCAACTTTTACATCATCCCACAGACAATAACCGAGAGATTTTGCTCCAATTTTTTAATGAAATGTAAGATATTATAGACCAGGGGTGTTATGGTTCTCCGTAACCGTAACCGAAACTATCGGATATCCGAAATAAAGTATATCCATAACCGTAACCGTATCCGTTTCACAAGTTTCGGATAGTTTCGTATAAGGGTGGAGTCTAAATAAAACGACATGTTTCGACAGGTTTTTGTTTCACCACTCGCGCGCCACGTGAATCTTGCAGTTTGTTTGTTATGTATAGTCATAACACAACCTCTTTTAGAACTAATTAGTTTTTTAGTATATCCGTAACCGAAACCATCGGATAATCCAAAATAATTACATATCCGTAACCGTATCCGAAACCGATATAATTTTATTCCTATATCCATATCGGCATCCAGATCCGAAATATCATATCCATAACATCTGTGTTATAGACACTCGTAGAAGTAGAAAATATTTTTAACCGTGTTTAAAAAACTCGTTTCCCAGCAATAATTACTTGGTTTGAAGTACGGAATACTTGGTTGACGGCTTCGCGAAGGGCTTAGATTAAAAAAGGCGTTTACACCTAAAAAAAATATCTAAATGGTTGTTTGTTTCTTTTAATCTAGATTGTTGAATCCCACTGGTTTCAAAATATAATGCCCCGAAAAGTCTGCAACATAACATGAAGACCGATTTCTCCTAAATTGCACCAACACCACGTTACTCCGACATCCAATCTGCAACTTATTAATAATAATCAACCTAAATTAGTCAGGCCGGAAAATGATACGCGGTAATTAGTTCATCCTAACTAAATAATGATTCCCTTGTGGTTATGTCACCACATGAGCGCCGTTGATAATTGAGCCGTAAATTAATGAGCAGGTTTTGAATTGAATATAATGCCTGCCTGGCACTCCATAAAGCTTGCTTAACAACCCTACACGGTAATAAACGCTGCAGCGGGATCAACATCGACTCAATTCAAACTGTTCGGGATTTTTTTTAAGAAACCCCACACTGCAATTCACTTAAGTATAGCTTAACGGCATCGCTGAGGACTAGCTTCTTATGGAGGAAGCGCCACGGTAACCCGCGAAATCCATATTTTCTTACATTTATTGTATTTTGCAAGTCAGTGTCAGGGTTTGTGTTGAACAAAATATGGTTCGCAACCGTAACAAACATGGCACAGAGTATGGTTACTGAGTTACTATCATTAAAATCATTAATACCACCCTCTAAATGCATTTAATCCTATTGAATGACTTTTTTATGAAATGGTCATGCATTTGGATTAAATGATTTTATTTACACCATTTGGCTCACTCCCATGTTTTCGGTGAGAAGTTTTTTTTTTTCGGATGGGAAATCGTCAAATGACTTCTCTCGCTCTGGGCAGAGCGGAAGGGAGTGTCAGACTTGTACTGACTAAAACCCATCCATGTTCCTTCCTTGCCCTTTGTGTTCCAGGGCCGCAATATCTCTTTTGAACAGTCCCACAGCCCCTCGGAGAGAAGCCTTCGTTCCATCTTTGGGATTATTCTTGGCCAATAGTGATGACATCTGTTGAGCAAAATGAGTAGTTGTTTCAGAATGTTGGCATTAGCCATTGTTGTTGGCCGAAGTAAAGAAAACTTGCTCAGATGGAGATTTTTTGATGATTCTGCCCTGGACTGTAAATGTGGTTCTTATCCGCAAAAAATGGGGTACTTAATCTCGTGTCCTGCGTGTCCTGTTGTATATGCATTGCAGGAACTCGAAGGCGCCAACTTGTGACCCAGTGCTAGGCTGACCCAGTGCTGGGCTGACTCAATGGGGGCTATCGTTTTTAAACTCACCAGATGGCGCCACTGTCGAGTAAGGTCCTGCCATTAATTCGATTTAATACTTTAAAGTACAAATAACTTCATAAAAAGTTTATTTCATTTCATATTTACAAATATTCTCCCTAACATTAACAAGCATGAAACATTTAAAAATCATTCTACC
The DNA here is from genome assembly GCA_950005105.1 of Lycophotia porphyrea. Lineage (NCBI taxonomy): Eukaryota > Metazoa > Arthropoda > Insecta > Lepidoptera > Noctuidae > Lycophotia > Lycophotia porphyrea. The sequence goes on along the minus strand of OX465395.1, from coordinate 15,232,556 downwards.
TCCAAGTATTAATAAATAAGATCCTAAGTTGCTACTAAAATCTTCAAGTCATAATTAATAAGGATTGGCTCAATCTAGACCAGAATCATGAATATTAGTTAAAATATGTGATAAAAAAGCACGCAACACGCGAAAACTCTATAACATCTGACATTTCGGAAGACCTGACTCTACACGAACGCCTCTAGCGGCGAATTCATGCGCGATAGCCCCCATTGAGATTGCCATCGGCACGCTAAAAAGAAGCCGTTATTGTCACTTCTTGTACCTAACCAACCTTAATCCTACATAAAAAGAGTCGTTTTTGGGAAGGGCACAGGGTCATTATATTTTCCGTAGACAAAATACTCTCAATTTCTTCTTATCAACAATCTTGCTCCATATTTCAAAGACAAGAAAACACAAACAAAACAATATCATGACATATTTATAATAATCCAACTGTCATGGCGGCGTAGTTTACGCAAAAACTCAGGTAAACAGGAAAAGACATAAAAACCCAAACGTTATGTGTACCGCGGATATAAAGACAATAAGGAACCCTAAAAATAAGGTTGGCGCTGTGTCTGTACCTATTTGGGAGACCAGTGAAATGCTCACTTGGGTACCGCAGGAATCAAGGTGGGTTGGGTTGTGGTTCTAATCCCAGCGATAATGTTATAACCAACACCTTCCTGCCCTTGTAACATTCTATTTCGGTCGGCGTATCATGTTTTCTTCTTCCATTCTCGCCTGTCAGACGTCACGGCATCATTTACTCTTTTCTCTTTCATATCATTCCTCACAAAATCTATCCATCTTTTCTTTGGCCGGTGTTTTTCATAATCCACGGATGGTCTTTCTATTCTGTGAGGAGCTTGGGGCTAAATAATAACAGCCACTTGGGTCGATCTCCAGGTTAAGCCACGCTTGTCAAGGTTGGTCCGTGGATGGGTGACCACCCATTACATACTGACTTTCCTTCGTGCCTCGGAAAGCACGCTAAGAAATTGGTCCCTGCTGTCATTCGTAGATCTTTGACAGTCTTTACAGGTAGTCAGCCCGGAAATCTGACAACCAGTCTTACCAAGGGGTATCGTATTACATAGAGCGATCTGGGTTCTGGTGGTCAGATAGCCAGCCGCTCGATGTAAAGTACTGGTATTCAGCTGCATCCGGTTAGACTGGAAGCCGACCCTAAAATAGTTGGAGGAAAAGGTTAGGCAGATGTTGACTTTGATTCTTTCTGTGAGTAATTAACGTGTAATTGGCCCTTTGGGCAATTGGTCGCCTAAGTAGTAGAGTAGTCTGGGGACTTGCTTAGCAACATTAATAAGACTCCTGAGACAATCTTGATTGCTCAGAAGTCTATATTTAAGTACAGCTTTTACCTACATTTAAATATAGATTGCAAGGTTTGGATTGTTCCAGAGATCGTAATCTACTTCTTTATCGTGTGGTTCGTACCTGGTGTCAGACTTTTATGCCGTTCATGGGCCTCTAATTGGGCTTTACATGCCGTTAAGTATAATATGTCAGGCATGCTGGTTTCGTCACGATGTTTCCCTTCTCCGAAGCAAGTGATAATTATACGCATATGAATCCAAAAAATCAGAGATGCGTGTGATGGGAGAGATCGTAATTTGAATGTAGAATGCAAAATTAATGCGAACCTATAATAGACAATTTGTCTATACCTTTTTCTTTTACCTAAAACGTCATTGCAGTGAGTCTCTAACAAGCTAATATTATGATAACATTAACCTTTAAGTTAGGTTAGTTGACATCGCTTATTGTGATAAAATTTGAACGCCATGTTATGGCAGGATATGCTGGAACAAATTGACGGTAACACTTTTTATAAGTACCATATTCTAGCAAATAAATATTTTGATTTAAATTTATTTGACATCATATTATGTTCCCACATATAAACAAAATGTTGTCTAATGTAAAAGTATGAATGCAACTTATAATTGGTAAAACGGAACGCATCGAATGAAAGAAAGAGAAGTATGTGTTCGAGTGAGAAGGAGAAGAATGGAAGACGACTACATTACGACGGACGTACGGTGTGATGTTTTATTGTGTGATATAAATACAATGTTTTAAAAATATTTCAATCCATATATGTGATAAGTAAGCGCGTGCCGCCGAACGACACAAATATGTGACAAAATGGTAGGTGTAATTGTGGCTTGGCGTGAAAAGCACTCGCGTGCGTTTATGCTCTGGCGGTCTACAGGTTAATTTATCGCTTACACTGAAGCCTTACTAAAAGCCAGTGTCTCAGGTCCCAGAGGAGCGCTCTCATCTTCTTATTGCAGAGAGTTTTTAAAAATAAATGTTTTAAAAATATTTCAATCCATATATGTGATAAGCAAGCGCGTGCCGCCGAACGACACAAATATGTGACAAAATGGTAGGTGTAATTGTGGCTTGGCGTGAAAGGCACTCGCGTGCGTTTATGCTCTGGCGGTCTAAAGGTTAATTTATCGCTTACACTGAAGCCTTACTAAAAGCCAGTGTCTCAGGTCCCAGAGGAGCGCTCTCATCTTCTTATTGCAGAGAGTTTTTCCATCAAATCGGTGCCCTTTTTGTCAGGGCCTGTTTGTGAATTGTACCCGAAGAACAATAGGGACTATCGCCAGACAGCTGCTTCTTATACAGTAGTGTAAAATACACAAATAAATAAACAGGGCCAATTTTTTTTTGTGTTTCGAATAAAAAAAGTAATATTAAAAACATGACTTATTCGAATAGGTCTTTGATTGGAACATAACCCTTTTTTTTCGGATGGAAAATCATCAAATGACTCCTCCCGCTCTAGGCGGAGCGGATGGGAGTGTCAGACTTGTACTGACTAAAACCTATCCATGTTCTTCCCTTGCCCTTTGTGTTCCAGGGCCGCGGTATCTCTTTCGAACAGTCCCGCAGCCCTTGGAATATAACCCTTACAAACCCATAAACTTACGACTTGCCTTAGATTGCTCGATGGTCAAGCCCAAGGGACAATATTTGTCATTATAATTTAGCCAAAAGATGCTATATTAGACATAAGATTGGCGTCTCTTACACATCGTCACCAGAAAACCCGTTTTTATGATTCCCACAAACTTTACCAGGTGGTCGATCTAAAAAGTTTTAGTACACCAAAAATCTGTAAAGGAGAAAACGTCAAAGAAAAACCTTACACTGTTACGTTTCGGTGTGACCCTCGTCCGCTTTTATTCCACCTGAATATTCTAAAACAAAATTGTGATAAACCTTTATTGGTGCCCTCAAGAGCGACATAGCTATGTTTCCCCGCTTGTGCGATATTATTCTTGTTTTTTTTTCGTGTGTACTTACACACCTTACAATGGGTTTGGACTTGACAACGATGATTGGTGGTGATATTACAGAGAATTTTGCCATTTGTGTTTGGCAAGTTTGGAATGTGATTTTTCAAAAGATATTTCCTATCTTTTTATATTAAATGGGCCTACTCTGGACCTCAATCTTGTCCTAAGGACAGAGATTAGTCCGACGAAGGAACAAGTTAACCTAAAAGCAGCCTATTAGGTGGTTTTACCATTCTATCGGGTGACCAGTTACTGTGCCAACCATATACGGAACTTTTTGGCGAGGTTATTTGGGTTATTCATCGGAAAATGAGGTTTTTCACCCCCTAGTATGCAAACGATGGTTTTGGACAGACTGGATACAAAAAGTGAAGAACCAGGTGGTGTTATGCAATTTTGAAAAGGTCTATATCTAATAATCTCTATCCTCAGCGTAAACTTCTCTGTATAGCTCATTCATTGTAAGAACGACAAGACACCACCAATGCCGTCCTGAGTTCGGTTCCTCGGTCAGGCAAAGTATTATTAAGTTTATTCATCATTCCTCAACAGTATTTGCCTTGATTTGTTCACGATTTAAGGCATGCCTTCTATAACTTAAACATAACTTGGAAAATGCCTTCCGGTGAAAAACCAGCCTGATGTTATGAAGCAGACACATAAAGACAGACCACCACCGCTTCATTACACAACCACAACAATGAACAGAATAAACAAACAGATACAATTAGAGATTCCCATAATTGCCAAACATTTGGAGTGAATCCAGATGGAATTGCAAATTGATTTGCGGCATCGATAATAATCTACGGAATTCCGCTAACAAACTGACATATAATCAGATGTAAATCAGTTGGAGCTAATGAGATATGAACTGTGTGTGTCGGTTGTGTGTGGCAAATATTTGTTGCAAACGCTTGAAGCAGTATTGGAAAGTCTCCCACAGTGTGGATTGCTGAACTGGTAAGGACCGCGGGAATGCGCTGGATTCGAAAACATAAAATCGGGTGACGTGGTATCCAACTGTAATCCCTGCATATATTATACTAGCTGATGCTCGCGGCTTCGCTCGCGTGTATGTCGGTTGTCGCGTCCAAAAGTAATCATAAACTTACGACTTGCCTTAGATTGCTCGATGGTCAAGCCCAAGGGACAATATTTGTCATTATAATTTAGCCAAAAGATGCTATATTAGACATAAGATTGGCGTCTCTTACACATCGTCACCAGAAAACCCGTTTTTATGATTCCCACAAACTTTACCAGGTGGTCGATCTAAAAAGTTTTAGTACACCAAAAATCTGTAAAGGAGAAAACGTCAAAGAAAAACCTTACACTGTTACGTTTCGGTGTGACCCTCGTCCGCTTTTATTCCACCTGAATATTCTAAAACAAAATTGTGATAAACCTTTATTGGTGCCCTCAAGAGCGACATAGCTATGTTTCCCCGCTTGTGCGATATAATTCTTGTTTTTTTTTCGTGTGTACTTACACACCTTACAATGGGTTTGGACTTGACAACGATGATTGGTGGTGATATTACAGAGAATTTTGCCATTTTTGTTTGGCAAGTTTGGAATGTGATTTTTCAAAAGATATTTCCTATCTTTTTATATTAAATGGGCCTACTCTGGACCTCAATCTTGTCCTGAGGACAGAGATTAGTCCGACGAAGGAACAAGTTAACCTAAAAGCAGCCTATTAGGTGGTTTTACCATTCTATCGGGTGACCAGTTACTGTGCCAACCATATACGGAACTTTTTGGCGAGGTTATTTGGGTTATTCATCGGAAAATGAGGTTTTTCACCCCCTAGTATGCAAACGATGGTTTTGGACAGACTGGATACAAAAAGTGAAGAACCAGGTGGTGTTATGCAATTTTGAAAAGGTCTATATCTAATAATCTCTATCCTCAGCGTAAACTTCTCTGTATAGCTCATTCATTGTAAGAACGACAAGACACCACCAATGCCGTCCTGAGTTCGGTTCCTCGGTCAGGCAAAGTATTATTAAGTTTATTCATCATTCCTCAACAGCATTTGCCTTGATTTGTTCACGATTTAAGGCATGCCTTCTATAACTTAAACATAACTTGGAAAATGCCTTCCAGTGAAAAACCAGCCTGATGTTATGAAGCAGACACATAAAGACAGACCACCACCGCTTCATTACACAACCACAACAATGAACAGAATAAACAAACAGATACAATTAGAGATTCCCATAATTGCCAAACATTTGGAGTGAATCCAGATGGAATTGCAAATTGATTTGCGGCATCGATAATAATCTACGGAATTCCGCTAACAAACTGACATATAATCAGATGTAAATCAGTTGGAGCTAATGAGATATGAACTGTGTGTGTCGGTTGTGTGTGGCAAATATTTGTTGCAAACGCTTGAAGCAGTATTGGAAAGTCTCCCACAGTGTGGATTGCTGAACTGGTAAGGACCGCGGGAATGCGCTGGATTCGAAAACATAAAATCGGGTGACGTGGTATCCAACTGTAATCCCTGCATATATTATACTAGCTGATGCTCGCGGCTTCGCTCGCGTGTATGTCGGTTGTCGCGTCCAAAAGTAATCATAAAATTTTGATCCTGTTCCCGCATCAAAAACTTGACAAATTATATACTAAAACTTTCCTCGAGAACCACTCTAACCATTCGTGACAACAGCATAAAAATCGGTGCACTAGTTTATGAGTTTATCGCGAACAGACAGGTAGACGCGGCGGAGGACTTTAGTTTTATAATATGAGTGATATGTAGTGATGACTGTCGCCATCCTTATACAATTTGAAAAATACAGGCAATGTGGCGACTCTTGGGGCTTTGTCCAGCAGAGAATATGTTTCGGCTAATATTATGATGATGATGTTTGGAGTATTGACTTTCTCAGTTTGGACATAGGTAGTACGCAAATTAGGCGCCTTTCTAAAGTTTTCAGAAAAAAAAATCTAAGCCTCAAGTAACGCGACTCAACATCTGCCTAGCCTTTTCCCAAATATGTTGGGGTCGGCTTCCAGTGTAACCGGGTGCAGCAGAATACCAGTATTTTACATGGAGCGACTGCCTATCTGACCTCCATAACCCAGTTAAAACTGGGTTATACGATGCCCCTTGGTAAGACTAGTTGTCGGACTTTTTGGGCCACTGACTACCTGTAACGACTTTCAAAGATCTCCAAATGACAGTCGGCACCAGCGGCTTAACGTGCTTTCCAAGGCACGGAGGAAACTCGGTATGTAATGGGTGGTCACACATCCACAGACCAACCTAGGCAAGCACGACTTAACCTGAAGTTCGATCTAACATTATTATTATAACTAGTGTTATTACTGACCAAAATTAAAACAACGGAAATGTCTTTATCACAATAAGGGCCAAAACATGATAGAAACACCCAAAAAAATACAATCGTAATTCAATTATTTTTTTCAATTTCCCGGTAAGTATCTACTTGAAGAGAGGTAAGGACACTTTCAAAATAAGGTCAGTCAGCATTTGGTTTCAGTTTCTCAATAACTCTTCTGAGCCTGAGAGTCAGCAAATATTAATTGACAAGAAGATTAACCCAACATCGATCACAGATTGATGAAGGCTGTTTCAGTTGTAATAATCTATACTTTATTACTATAATATTATAAAGTGGTAAAATTTATTTGTAAGTTTATGTATCTCCGGACATAATGATCCAATTTTAAAAATGTCATTAGCAGAAAGCTACATTATTCGTGAGTGCTATAAATGATACTTATATCATGCATATTAGCCGAACTATCACAAATTTTGCGAACGAAGTCGCGGGTGAAATGCTAGTCATTACATAAAACTGCCATATTATGACAATTATAATATAAATAAAAGGGCAAATGAAGTTGGTAGTCAATTCGCTCAACAGTTCAAAAGCGAAGCAAAATCTATAAAAGCGAAGAAACCACACGCAGTGCAGAAATGGCTCTCAAACTTTATTACAAAATAGTCGCACTGAAACCATTTCATTTCTGCACAATATATAAGACACCAATTGTCTTGGAACACTCGGTCTAACCAATTGCTTATCTGGAGTTGCTAGACTGGCCTCTCTCCAAATAGATTCTTCGTGGACGTAAAATAGACTATTCTATAACCTAAGTTGTACACACGGTGACTAAGTTTGGTTAGCTTCGACAAGGACTTAGATCCGCTTGCATCATAAATCAGTGAATTTATTAAGCGGTAATCGTGTTAAAAACATCGTTCAATTTTCACTATATTTTTTCAGATGTCTACAATTTTTGAGTGAAATGTTAACTCAGGATCTCAATCATAATCATCTGCGTAGCCTTTTTCCACCTATGTTGGGGTCGGCTTGATGCAGCTGAATACCAGTATTTTACACAGAGCGACTGCCTATCTGACTTCCACAATCCAGTTAATACTGGGTAAAACGATACCTCTTGGTAAGGCTGGTTTTCAGATTTTTTGAGCCACTGACTACCTGTAACGTCTGTCAAAGATGTACAAATGATAGCCGGGACCGACGGCTTAAGGAGGAAACTCGGTATGTAATGAGTGGTCACCCATCCACAAACATACAACACAGGATCTCAATACTAACATAAAATCAATCCCTTTAATCTTCCACAAGCAATAACCACAAAAAACAACACTTACCACTCTTCCACACAAAAAAAATTGGAAGACGATCCAAAATTACACTTCCCATTCTATCAGCCCATGAATCACTTTATGAAAATTGCATCGTAACATTTTAGTGACGTAAAAACATTCATTTCATACATCCTGATATCCCGTCATGTAATATGACGTCATATTTTATGTTTTACGAGCTTACCCCTCTAGTTTGGTAGCACTTTGCCGTTCAGTAGTTTCCGACAGCCGTCAAGTTTGTAAGTATTGAAGTGGTGTATATCTTTGTGAATTGGCTACTTAAGTTTTGATTTGTGAAGGGGTATTTTTTGAAAGATAATAATATGTTGTGAAACATTGTTGTTTTCTTGTTTTCAAGGATACTTGCGAAGCCGATTGCATATTGTTTCTGTTCGTGGCAATTTTGTCATCTTACAATTTGTAGGTTGTCGGTTGTATCCAACTCGTCCCGCCATCTCTTACGACCGCCTTGTTTCTATATCAGGGCTCTACAACGTGGTCCGTGGACCCACAGCTCGTCGGGCACACAGCCAGCCCAGTCTTACTTCAGCTTGGTCCACATTGGCCCTGGATCGAAAGATTTGGAGGTCATGGGGGAAGGTATTTGCCCAGTATGCAGCAGATGACATACTCGTAAGCTAACGGTAACATCAAGATTTAGGTTATTGACTGAAAAGCTATTCTTTTCAGTCCATCACCTAAATCTTATTATTATTGTTCCGCGGCAGTTACTGCTAAATATCTAGTATTGATGGGTAAGGATTATTACAGCTCGGTAAGGCAGGTTATGTTTATGCTGGTAACAGAAGACCAGCACATACCAGCGGAGAGCAGCGGTGGCCCAGTGGTAGCGACCCCGACTTACAAACGGTAAGTCGTGGGTTCAAACCCAGGCAGGCGCATTACTTTGTGTAATTTATTTCATCACCACTGCTCTCAAAAACGGTGAAGGAAAACATCGTGAGGAAACCGGCATGTCCTAGAACCAAAAATTCGAAGACAAGTGACATCTACCAATCCGTCCTGGGCCGGTGTGGTGGATTATAGCCCAATCCCTCTCATAGAGAGGAGGCCTGTGTAACAGCAGTGGGAACATTATAGGCTGATGATGATGATGATGATGGAAACAGAATTGGCAATATGGAGAAAAATTTGCAATATTCCTATCCGAGCTCACTAATTTCATAAACATCAACATTATTTTCTTTCCAAATAAAATCTAAAATTCCTTCCTTACACGAAAAATACCTCTAAATAACTCCAATATTGGATAGTACGCAAATCAACAGACTTACGTTTAGGGCCTGATAAAAATATTCGCTCGCAGTTCGTTTATCCGGATCCCAATAAAACTTTCTTCCGTAAATCCGGTGTTCCATTGAGCGAGACTGGTAGGTAACGGTCGAAGCGATATATGAATGTTTTTGTTCAGTATATCGGTGTTGGTTTCTGTTTAGTAGGCTTTAGCTTGATAAGGAAATTGGGGGATCCATCTGAACAAAATCAATCAAAATCAAATCAAAATATTTTATTTCACATAGGCCCAGATGGGCACTTATAAAACGTCTGCAAAAAGGTGCACGGTTCGGGTTGATCGTTTCCTACGGAGAAGAACCGGCAAGAAACTCCATGGTTACTTTTTTCAAATCATTTGGTATTACAATATTATCATGTTACAGCATTAGTATTAAAGTATGGGGGATACGCTGTTCCCCGGCCTGACAATAATTCGCTGCGTAATTATTACACAAAAAATTAAATACAAGTTAAAAAGTTAACAAAAGTTCGTGCATCTAGGAATCTACAAAGTCTAAAGTGTTCACACATTCACATACGATCGGTAAATAAGAATCTATACAAAGGTAAGAAAATATTGTAAAATACTATAAATAAACAAGTGACACAAATATTGTTATCAGTGCTGAACACCACTGATACCTTTTCTTCTTCAAGCCTTAGCCACCCAATGCTGAGTGTAGGTGTCTTCCAAATCTCTCCACTTTTGCGGTTTGGTTTTGTGTCATGGCTATCCAGTTTCTTCCGGCCACTGTAGCGGCTCTACAAAAAGTACTAAGCAACATAGACCAAAAAGTACTACAGCGCCATCTATGACGGAGCGGACAAACTAAACAACAAAAATCCTAGATCACGCAAGTAAAGTTATCCGCGACTTAAAACTATATAGAGGAATGTGACTACAACGGTCGGGCAGTAGCCCACCAGACACAACACCCGTCTGGTAGGAGAATCCTTCTTTTTCTATAGGGGATGAAGAGCTTTACACCCTATTCTTCGCACCCCTAAAACATCGTCTGTCCACCCAGTCGGTTGTCTTTTTACATTCCACCGTCTGTCCGTGGTCTGCACTCCAGCACGCTTAGTATGACCAATTCCTCATAGCTCACATAGCTCTTGATTGACATAGTTCTTTCTAAACAACTCGACATGTCTTCTACCCGAGCATGGCGACCCGTAGACTCGAGTTTCTATGAAGACAAAGACATAGAAATTATTTTCATAGCAACAGGGGAAGTGACTAGGGGTCTAGATATAGGGGTATTAGGCCTTCAGTTAGGTGACACTTAGTGTTCGTGAAAGCAAGAATAAGACATTTTGTAAGGTGTCACTAAGTGTTGGTGAAAAAGGGCATCAGGCATCCAGTTAGGTGACACTTAAGGTTGGTGAAAACAAGAACAAGGCATTCAGTTAGTTGTCACTTAGTGTTGGTGAAAACAGGAATTAGGCATTCAGTTAGACCCCACTTGAAGCTATTTCCTGACCCCTGGTTTAGCGCACTGAAATCTAGGGAATTATAGCTAGTTTTTTTCTCATCGATTTCCTGCCCTCATCCCGATTTAGTTGGAGTCAGTGCAGCATATCTTCTTCTTTCCTACAATCACCCTCTTTCTATCCATGTATTTTTTTCCACAGGCCGTTCATCTTTTCTTTAGCCAGTTTATTACTATACTTAATTGACCAATGGAATCTAGTCTCAAACACAATCTCATCATAACAAACTAGACTAAGTTCGAAGGGAACAAAACGGCAGATAAAATACCTACACAATCTATGAGTACCTTTTTTTTGTGACGTATTTCGGCTACCAACATTAAGTAAATTGTTATTCCGCACTATACAACGTGTAACGGAAAGGGTATAGTAAGCCGAAAGGGGGTCACACAACTCGTCTTTCTGAACAACTTTTGTTCTACGACTTAGGGAAATTCGCAAAAAATTTGCTTCACCATACAATTAAACTTTGTTGGTTACGTGACTTTTTAGTATGGGGAATACAATTTTTTTTTCACGAATTTCCAAAAGCCGTAGAACAATAGTTGTTCAGAATGACGAGTTCTGTGACCCCGTTTCGGTTTATAATACCCTTTTCTTTACACGTTGTATATAATGTGTCACAGGTACTCATGTCAGTCTGCATTATACGATTGCTATGGCTCCACGCCTTTCATTTACCGGCCTAAGTACAAACTTCTCACTATTCATAATTGTTCGAGCGTTCTTAATATACCGGAAATAGGCAGAACAATTAGGCACGATCAATGAGGCCATTCAGACAACGCTGTATCATAATAATTTTAGTGTTATTATTTCACAGGCGTGGGTCTTCCTACAGATAATAGTCACCCAAACAATTTGGTTTTATGAAAGTCTATCAAATAATACGCAATACCGTGCAAAACTGTTTTTGTGTATTGATAACATTTTATTCCTGTGGCCACCATATCCAAATACCAACAAATATCCCCCCCCAGCTTCACACTTTATCACTCTGGCAAAAAAACTACTCCTGGTCACGAACTGCAGTTGCCAAAATGGAAATCTATCAACCAATTGCGGGGTCAAGTTAGCCACTGCAGATCCAATCTAGCTATATGGGTTTTATCGACCCATCTCGAATACAATGTGAGTGTGGAGCCCCGACACCTGTGTCGGGGGTATACCCTGATATGCCACATCTTACTGCCTGCACATTCCAGGACTTAAATAAGCAGAACAACAGAGTCGAACGAACTGGTAGGACATAATGTGAGTCATCGATTTGAGAATAAGAAGATCAGTCTTCAAAACACGGTCGCAGTTGGTCAATCTTATTTCACTGACCACCGCTGCTTTCCCGGAGAGGAGAGCAGCGGTGGCCCAGTGGTTCGAACCCAGGCAGGCGCATTACTATTATTATAATTTTATTTCATCACCACTGCTCTCAAAACGGTGAAGGAAAACATCGTGGGGAAACCACCGTGGATGTTCTAGTACCAACAATTCAAAGACACTGAGCCCGCGTGGTGGAGTATAGCCAATTCCCTCTCATAGAGAGGAGGCCTGTGTCCCAGCAGTGGGAACATTATAGGCTGATGATGATTTCACTGACAGGTTACCTTATTGATCAGAAAACCCTGTCAGAATATACCATGTGGTTATTAAAAACTGAATAAAAGCACAATAAAGATCAGACAGACATGATGGTACAACGACACGTTACACACAAAAATAAAATAAAAACCCCATCAGATCTTCACCCTGCCATCAAACGTAACGAACACCAATCCCGACTTACATAAGTTAGCAGTGAAAATTAAATTTAGGAAGAATTGCCCAATTCCGAAGCGGGTAAGGACAGAGAGTATGAGAACCATGTAGAAACGAAACTTACGTGTACTTTGTATCCTGTGTGCGCCGATGCCGCTGACATCATAACTCACCGATAAAGAGCCCAAAATGGTATCTTTGGAATCCATGACGGTTTTTGAACTTTGTCCACGGATCTTCACGATCTGCCGAAAGCCTCTCCGTCATCTATTTTGGATATTATACTAATAACACAACACCAACCATTCCACAACTCCAGCCTGTATTACACCACCAGTGTCACATTTAAGAGCCCGAGTAACGGCATCCGTCAGACCAAACAACCGTAGTATCACTTTTATTTACAGATTTTTGAGCTGTACAAGAATAAACGTTATTATATCTTGTTATCTGCAAACAGCATCGAGAGCAGCGGTGGCCCAGTGGTAGCGACCCTGACTTACGAATAGTAAGTCGTGGTTTCGAACCCAGGCAGGCGCGCATAACTTTGTGTAATTTATTTCATCACCACTGCTCTCAAAAACGGTGAAGGAAAACATCGTGAGGAAACCGGCATGTCCTAGAACCAAAAGTTCGAAGACATGTGACATCTATCAATCCGCACTGGGCCCGCGTGGTGGATTATAGCTCATTCCCTCTCATAGAGAGGAGGTCTGTGTCCCGGCAGTGGGAACATTATAGGCTGATGATGATGATCTGCAAACAACTCAAGATAGAAAGGGTGGAATACTTTGGAGGAGGCCTTCACCTGCGCCTCCGCATGTGGAGGCAAATTAAAAATGTGTTTTGTATTCGGTTAAGATTAGATAATAATTAAGTTAAGATAATTTTGTTATTGCATGAAATAAAAGGCTTTTTTATTTATTTATATTTTGGTTTTTAGAAATTTTCACTTCTGCACTTTCCTAATCTGTGTTCCTGGGTTCCGCGTAAAAGTTATACGTCATTTTTATGTGCGGTTACGATGAATGTAACCAAATATTTGTATTGTGTGTGGAGTATCGCATATTTTAAGGATTTATGCCCCACATTTTTCTTTTAAGAATGAGTATGTCGTACATAAAATCAGGGAATTTTAGTAGTTTAAATCCGGAGTTATGTTTTGTAGTTTGAAGCATTGGTTAGAAGTGATTGAAAAAATATTAACTGTTGTAAAAAAAAAAGTATGTGTGTACTTATTACGCACGTAAGAAACGTACAAAACGTAAACGTACTTCTTTGGCGTATAAAACTAAAATGTTGACTAGCTAACTTCTGGGTGTCGGTTTTTCGTGACGGTGTGCGCGCGCATCGTAAAAATTTACTCTCATATTTTTTCCCTAACGCGCCAAAGGAAGTATAACTTCAAAAACACGCTCATGGATCTCATAGTAATCGAAGATTCAATAAGTGAATAAGAATCAGGATCCCAGGTACTGTTATAAAAGCATTGATGGTTTCAAAATGAAATCATATTCATTAAATATTTCATCACGTTTTCAAAGGGTTATAATAACTAATTAGTCAATTGCAATATTAAATAATTAAATAGTTATTACTGCGATACCAGGCTCTTTTCTCTAGAGCCCTGACCGCCTGCTCTCTGGAACTCTGTTCCAGATACTGGTGGGCTACTTTTTCATATTTACCTAATTTGTAAGGATATACAAATAATAATAGGATATATAGGGTTGAGAGCTGCGGTGGCGCAGTGGCAGCGACCCCGACTTACGATCAGTAAGTCGAGGGTTCGAACCCAGGCAGGCGCGCATTACTTTGTGTAATTTATTTCATCACCACTGCTCTCAAAAACGGTGAAGGAAAACATCTTGAGGAAACCGGCATGTCCTAGAACCAAAAATTCGAAGACATGTGACATCTACCAATCCGCACTGGGCCCGCGTGGTGGATTACAGCCCAATCCCTCTCATAGAGAGGAGGCCTGTTTCCCAGCAGTGGGAACATTTATAGGCTGATGATGATGATGATGATGATAATAAATTATATTATCATCGTATTGACAAACCACTGAGCCATAGCCACCGCAATCTGACACAAAGCTCTTAGCAAAACCACAAGCTTACCACAGATCATTAAATACTCCTGTAGAGGACTTACCGCACCACACGTAGAGAATTGATAAACATGATAATCCTACTAATATCAATATTATATCCTACCATTACATATTATAAAACAAATTCCTCGACCGCGGCTCGTCTGTCTGTTCGCGATAAACTCAAAAACTACTGCACCGATTTTTATGCTGTTTTCACCAATGGATAGAGTGGTTCTCGAGAAAGGTTTTAGTATATAATTTGTCAAGTTTTGTTGCGGGAACGGGATCACAATTTAATTTTTGGTCGCGATAACCGACATCCACACGGGCGACGCCACGAGCATCAGCTAGTATATTATACATGCGAAAGTTTGTGACGATGTATGGATGTCTGGATGTTTGTTACCCTTTCAAAACAACTGCCCGGCTTTGGATGTAATTTGGCGCACGGATAGTTTATAATCGGAATAAACACATACTTTGTTTCCTTATATTTCCTAATATTTATATCCTAATTATAGAGAAGTAAAGTTTGTAAGTCAAGATGTAGGGGTTAATTTTGGGAATTACTGATTCGATTCCGAAAATTCCTCGAGTGTCATAGTTATATTTAAAACGATCTTGTGTGCTAATTTCCAACCATAACGCGATCGAAGCCGCTGGGATTAACTAGTATACAATCGCTTACTTTGCTCATTATTTATCAATTAAATCATCTTGTTAACGGTCAACTGCTGATATGACCCAGGGACGTTCATGAAATTCCTGTACGGAGGTCTTGCAAACTTTGTCAAGAATGTCTAGTGTCCTAAAGTTATTCCGGGGGTACAACGTTTTCTGTTTATATTATATTAAGTAGACTGTTCATTTTTGCCTACTCATGACATATGACTTTTTCTGTTTATCTGTCTGTCTGTTGCCTTTTTACGACCAAACCGCTGAACAAATTTAGATGTGGGACACCAATAACCAAGGTGTGAGTTAGAACATAAGTATTAACAGTTGTATCTCTGAATTATGTTCCCGTGGTATACCGTCTTCTACTCGGGCGAACCCGCGGGCACAAGCTAGTCATTTAAAAGAAACAATGTTTTCCATCATCTGGTTAATCGCCGCGAATGCCTGGGTTGATCTGTGGATGGGTGATCACCCATTACATACCGAGTTTCCTCAGTGCCTCGGAAAGCACGCAAGCCGTTGGTCCTGGCTGTCAATGGTAAATCTTTAAGAGTCGTTACAACTAGTCTTACCAAGGGGATGACCATCTAATACCCAGTACTAACTGGGTCGCGGAGGTTAGATAGCCAGTCGTCGCTCCATGTAAAATACTGGTACTCAGCTGCATCTGGATAGATTAAAAGCCGACCGCAACATAATTGTGAAAAGGCTTGTGAGATGACGAATGTTTCCCATTTTATTCAGCCAGAAATTCAACGAGGTAATTCATAATTACCTTTATATACTTAACCCAGACAGGCCCAAATCTAGACAGAAACGTAGGTACATACGTAATATTGTGACAGGAACAAATAAGTTGCGCTTGTGAGAAATGTTTTCATCTATTGTGGAGTGTAGACGAGGGTAGGGCTGTCGAAACGTTGGCAAATGTATTTACTGAAATTTACAGAGGGTACATACTTTATGTACTTCGGACGTGAATAGAGCATGTTAGGAGGTACTTTCTGTGGATTTTGTTGGGTTATTTCTCTGGTTTTATATGCATGGCCAGTACTTTTGAGAGTTTAAAAGGATTCTTGAGCTTATTGGTACTGGGAAAGTCTTTTGAGTCAAATTTTGTCATGTACTCGGGATGTCTTGATCGTTGCCAGGGTTGCGGGACTGTTCGAAAGAGATACCGCGGCCCTGGAACACAAAGGGCAAGGAAGGAACATGCATGGGTTTAGTCAGTACAAATCTGACACTCCCTGCCCAAAGCGGGAGAAGTCATTTGATGATTTAACATCAGAAAAAAAAAAAAAAAATGGTATTCATCGTTGAACTTTTCTTTCCTAATGTAGTTTACCTCGTTGGTCTAGTGGTCACAAGCGCGACAGCTGAGCATAAGGTCCTGGGTTCGACTCCCGGGTTGAGCAAAGTGTTAGTGGATTTTTCCTTCAATAATTTCTCAATAGCAGCCACGGAGTCCAGATTTGTACCCGGTTGATATCAATAGGCTCGCGCCCCTATTACATGGAACTTAGATTTAACTGAGGAAATGTGGGTGTCTATTAGGTACACCTCACACACAAAGATCTCTTGGCGCGTGTTCAAAATCAGAACTAATCCCGCCATGTTGTTTTTAGGGTTCCGTACCCAAAGGGTAAAACGGGACCCTATTACTAAGACTCCGCTGTCCGTCCGTCGGTCTGTCCGTCTGTCACCAGGCTGTATATCATGAACCAAGATGATAGCTAGACAGTTGAAATTTACATAGATGATGTATTTCTGTTGCCGCTAAAACAAAAATTACTAAATGCAGAATAAAAAAAATATTTAATTTTGCAGAATAAAAAATTTATAAATTCCCACATAAAAAACGTGATTTTTGCCGTTTTTTTGCTCGATATTTATAACGGCGATAGATAGACGCTTGAAACATTCACAGAATATTTAGTTGCATATTCACTTTAAAAATAAATAATTACCCATTACCCATACAGCAAACGTGAATCTAATGTTGTAAGATAGTAGTACTTAACCCTTCGTGCGACTCGCACTCGGCCAGTTTTTTCTATACATTTTACAAATTATCACCAATAGTGCTCCTCTGTCAACATCATTTGAGTGCTTACAATACTTGTATCACTGTAATCCTTTTTAACACTATTTGCGTCAACGGCAGACTTAATTTTTAATATTTGAACATTTCATTGTTAAACGCCAACTTTTTTTTAAAATCTCGTCTCAGATAAGCACTTCTTTTTTAAAACGGTGCCATTCAAAATAAAATATGGCATTATTTTTTTAAAATATTAATTAATGATATTCTTTATCACACTTTCAAAACATCGTTCAAACGGCTTCTGAACGAACTATTTTCCAATTTCATTTTTCTTTGTCTACCCTCTAGCTAGATATTAAAATGACATTAATTCACGTCAATGTCAGTGTAACAGACGAAAGTTATCAATTCCCAAGAGTTTCGAAACTTCCATTTTATGATTTGCATTTATTTATGGAAAAATAATTCAATCTAAAATGTAACCGGCGAAAGGTATTTTTTTCTATTTTGTATATGATAGTGGAGCTGATTAAATTCAATCCTGTGGGACAACATTTAGTTTATAGAAACTATTATTGAACAGAGCACGACTCGTAGTGAAATTTTATGTTATGTGCAATTGTCAGGCATATTCAATTGAAAAACTATGTAGCTGGTAAACTGAGACAAATTTTTATTTCTGCTTGAAGGGATTTTTGTTCTCAAGAGAATGGTGTCATGTCAGAACACTACTATCGACATCACCATTGACATGTCATCAAACGGTGTTCTGACATGTCCGCTTTGTGCTCGAAGTTTTTCGGCCAATGTTGGATATGCTAGCCACTTGAGAACACATCAAAGAGAATCTGCCCTAGAAAGCCATCGAATACAGTAGCTGTGGCCAAAATCTGGTAAATGGCATCATCATCATCATCACAAGAGAATGATCTGAGAAGAGGCGCCCTGAAACTATACAGCAAAATACAAGTCTGAAATAATAGCCTTATCGGCTTAAAACGGCTGCACTACTGGAACAGATGCTCCTTCTCAATGAGAGGGAGTCCACCATTCGGGTCCAGTCCGGTTAGGTCGATGTCTTATGTCTTCCAATTTTTGGTAAAAATTCCTCTGAGTAAATAGTTTTTCGCATCCAAAGTTAGAACAAGCTTTAATTCACCTTTCTGTCTGAAAAACTTCATACTACATAATATTTTTAACGTACGTTAAATGTATATTTTACCGCTCGGAAACAGCTTTAAACAAACTTGAATATAACACATTTAGTTAAGCAATAAAATTAACTAAACCAACAGGAGTTAAAATTACAGTTGTTAAAATAATAAGGTTGTTAAACGTAGTAGTTTCCGCAACCGCTTCTCGGAAAACAGAAATCTGCACATTTGTCTCTCGGGGATGAGATATACAGCTACTTTTCTGGAAAAGTAGCTATGAGAATGAGTTCATTGCAAACAAGATCTCAGTTGATATAATATTTAGATTAAAAATTTGTTTTTTACATAACATAACATCACGCCTGTAATCAATAGAGTTAGGTGTACCTAATAGTATTTCGCCAGTTATATTTAAGTCTCATGTAATAGGGGAACATGGGACTTAAATCCTCGGTAAAGTTGATTGCCATAAGATTCCATAAAAATACATTGTCTTAAAAAAAACTAACGTGATTGTCTCGTTGGTCAAGTGGTCGCAAGCGCGACTACTGAGCATGAGGTCCTGGGTTCGATTCCCAGGTCGGACCAAGTGCTATTGGATTTTTCCGTCAGGAATTTCTCAGTAGCAGCCACGGTGTCTGGATTTGTGCCCGGTTGATGGCAATAGGCTCACTCCCTATTACATGGGACTTAAACATAACTGGCGAAATGTGGGTGCACTATTAGGTACACCTCTGCCTAACCCTACCGGAACTACAGGCGTGATGTTATGTTATGTTAATAACTCATCATCTGCCTAGCCTTTTTTACCAGTCTAACCGGATGCAGCTGAATACCAGTATTTTACATGAAGGGACTGCCTATCTTACCTCCACAACCCAGTCAGTTCTGGGTAATACGATACCCCTAGGCAAAACTGGTTGTCAGACTTTTGGACCGCTAACTGTAACGACTGTCAAAAATTTACAAATGACAGTAGGGACAAGCAGCTTAACGTGCTTTCCGAAGCACGGAGGAAACTCGGTATGTAATGGGTCACCCATCTACGAACCAACCTAGGCAAGCGTGGTTTAACCTGAAGATTGACCCGAGCGGTTGTTATTACGTAGCAACGAGCTCCTCACACTCAAATCAACCATTATTCCCCGAAGGTTGAAGTAGAAGTTACCACATTTCAACAGCTATTTTTAACTCCCTTGAACGGTACGAAGCTATTGTCACCAACCGGACTGCTACTAAAAAAAATCGGATGAAAAATCCCAACGGTAAAATTTAGTTTTTGATTTGACAAATTAAACTTGGCATTTCATTGCAACAGATCACATTGATTTGGCTTCTAGAGAACTTAGTTTATCGAACGATTGAATCAACGTTCCACGCATATCTTGTGAATTAAAATCACAATGGCATAACTTGTGCACGAATAAATTCTCAAATATTCCATTCGTTACATTGGTTAAGTCATGCAAAGTTATAATTGGCTAACTTTAACAACTTGAATGCGCGGTGAGGTAGTAGGGCTCCCACACAAATCTGCGACATCGTGTGGTGACGCAGGACGTGCATTTCTACGACATAACGTCACACATGGTGACAACCTTTTAGTCTGCTCTGAGACAGCGTGTGGGCAAGACGCCACCGCCCCCCTCGTTGCGTCGAAAAATGGATGTTGACGTGGATTTTTTCATATCCTTAATTGAGGAGCGCCTTTGGGACACCAGTGCCGGACATTATAAAAATAAATTCATAAAACAAGATGCGTGGAAGAGCGTATGGCAAAGTTTAATTCCGGATTTCGAAGAGAAAGAAACCAAAATATTCTTCTTTTTCTGTATCTATTTAACAATAACAGCAGTGCAACACTCTTCTTGCGATCCATGAGACTACTTCTAAAAACACGTCCTGTACGGTTGACTACTGTCGAAGGTATGGTCACCTGAGGCAAAACGAGCCAAACTTTTGTCGCATAAAATCGCGTCGTGCTGCTACGCCAGGTTACTGCGTCACGACACGATGTCGCAGATTTGTGTGGGAGCCCTTAAGTAACAATAAAAGCGCAGATTCGTTACAATATTATTATAGAAATGTAATGTGGAAGAAACTTTGAGAATTATATTTTATACCGCCTGAACTTTTGTGGGTTGTTTTTTGAACAGATGGTTATTTTTTAACAAAGTTAAAGGTTAGAAAAACGTTTGATTTTAACTAATATATTATATGCGATGCCCATATATACTGATTTACGAAGAGATATTTGAAGCTATGAGAAATTTAATCATGGTATAGAATTATTAAATTGTCGTAGGGTAAACCCGGGTACGCCGTTTTTGGCTGGGCCTAACCCAATTTCCAGGTAAACTTATAAATTCCGTTGCCTTTCTAGGAAATATCGATCACATTTTGAGAAAATTATATGAGAAAAAAAAACCAACTTGCTATAAGATAATCTTTGACAATCAACAATGATACGAGTACGTTGTCGATTTCTAGATAGCATTTTTTGACGTGACAACGTCTAATAAAACGATGAACTATAACCGGCTGTATGCACGAAAAAGTGTCCCGTTACGCTCATTGTACGCTTGCGTCGCATCTATCTCTCTTCCAGTCGATTTTATGACGTTGTCACGTTAAACTATCGTCCGTAAATCAACTTAGACAGCCAATTTTTTTTAAAACGTTGTTCCACAGCCGGAATTTCTCCTGTATCGTGGGTGAATTTACAAATATTTAAACTCACATACATAACCAACCAGACCCGGAACAACTATCTGTACGCCATACAAATATTTGTTCCGTACGGGGATCGAAACAGCGACACTCAGCGCAGCAGCCAAGTTCACACCTACCTTTGAGCATTGACCACAAAAGAAAGATGGCCTGCTGTGGTTAATCAGTTAACCTAACCCCAACAGTCGACATAAGATTAAAGAGCAGATGGTCCTCGTCGATTCGTCCGTCAAGCTTAAAGAAACCAGGTGCGTAGTTAACAACACATCGGCAAATATCGTTGGAGTTGCAGGTGTCTACAGATGGTCATTACATAAAGGTGTCTGACAGTCGCTAATAGATTGGTTCGTCGGTTTATGAGCCAAGCAAAACAGGTGACTCACTGTGGTGACTTGTGGCTTTCACAGATAACTTATTTTTTTAGGAGATGGTGATGATAGTTTCTGTCGCTTTCTCTATAAAAAACTTTTCAGTCGTAGTCGTACGACTGACTTTACTTAGTCTTAATTATTTCATGTATAATGTTTTCAAAACGGTAAACGTGCAAATACGGGGTGTAAACAGACTCTTCACGAAGCCGTTAACCAAGCATTATGTACATCAAACTAAGTATCTTTTCGCAAGAATTATTGCTCGGGAACGACTTTTTTTTTGGGGTGAAAAATTACGTTTTACGGTAGGACTCAATGTAACGCATTCAAAACATTGTGCTGATGGCTGGATTGAATAGTACGGGGGTCGAGAAGGTGTCTTAAAAATACATTAAAAACATGTATTTAAAAAAAAAAACTTGTGAAAAAGTTAGAACTTTGACCCCCAATATCTCCGTAACTAGAAGGTACGGTCTAGAACAAAAAAAAATATCGCAATGACGGGGATAACAAGTGCCTTTCGGCTTCGTTAAGAGTCTGTTTACACCCTTTATAGGTTTTAAATGTATTTTTGTGAGTTTAAGGTATCTATATTTTGGTGGTAGTAATATCGCATTGGCGTTATAGCTGTTAAAGCGTTATGTATGTAATTTAAAATAAATAAATGTCCTAGGACCAGAAATAACCAAGCATTAAAAAAAAGCAAATAGGTTTATTGGCACATAAAATAACAATTAGTCAAAAAAAATTGTCAGTGTCACGGCATCGCCAAATACCTATGCTTTGTTAAGCAAAATATGGGACAACTAGGTGTCCGACTCTGGTTTTCAACTGCACTTGGATTTCACATCCACCAACCCCCAACGCGTGGTGAATTTAAGAATTTAAGTACCTGGATGACCGAGCTTTGCCCGGTTTTTTTTTAGGTTTTCTAAAAATAAACTTAGCTAGATCGATTTGACGGCACGGTTGGCGCAGTGGCTGAGCGATTGACTGCTGCGCTGCGTGTCTCGGGTTCGATCCCCGCACGGAACAAATATTTGTATGGCCTACAGATAGTTGATCCGGGTCTGGCTGTTTGTGTATGTAAGTTTACATGTTTGTGAACGCACCCACGATACAGGAGAAATTCCTAGTGTGGGGCAACGTTTTTTTTTTTTTTTTTTAAAAAAGGATTATATACAAGAATTGCTCGTTTAAAGTTATAAGATTAAGTAGTTGAAAATAGCTCAGGCCCTCAGACACAGAGGAAGCCGGTATCCAAGCATTAAAAACTCATTGTGACTGTTCTTCAAAACATTTCAAGAACTATAACATGTTTTATGGGCTAACAACCTGCAACACCTATTCTCACTACTGGAAAACCCACAAACTGCCCAACAACTTAGTAATAAAACTAACTACCCGTTACGCCGTAAAACAGATGTCTTTCTTAGGTATCTGTTAAACACTTTAGCACCTTTAACACCCCACAAAATAATTACAACAATGACACCGCACTTCAAAGGCAACACATTAAGAAATCGCCGAAAAACCTTATTTTCTAGAAAAAAATTATAAACCTGTCAAACACTGATAATCCCCTTTGTTATATACGCCATTGTTTGAAATCAACCTTGCTTTTAAAAGATAAGGTACAAAATCGATTAGCTTAGCAGGTAGACAGGTGATTAGTTTATTAGTATATTATTATTACTTTACACCTGACAGGATCGCAATGGTGTCTTCAGTCGGTGTTGGATCGCCGAGCGAATAAGTTGTGTCTCAAGTAAATAAGTACCTACGGTACAGTTGAATACTCAAGTGTAGTGTTATTGGATTTTATAGCCATTGTGATCGTCCTGGGATCTTTTGTGTCAGGTTAGTGTTTTAACTAGTTATTGTTGTATTAGAAATAGCTCTATTGTGTTTAGAAACAGATTTTTGTATTATTTCCAATGAAAATTATATATATGAATGAACAATGAATATTATGTATAGCATTACATACTCAATAATTTTTAATATTAAAAAAAATCATGTAGTCATTCTGGATAAACACTCGAACTAGCTTTTTTATACTAGCGTAGTTAATTTTTATAATATCATAATTTATTGTCATTCTACTTCTGTTATTTTTTTTTAATTTTCAAATAATGTTTTGTTCCAAACTATTTTTTTTTTATTATTAGGTTATGCTGCATCTGACAGCTAACTATAGGTACCTATACATTATAACAATTAAAAACTATTAGGTTACCTAAAATATAAGAAAAAAAAAACTGTTACAAAACAACAACAAGCTGTTACAAGCTTAAAAAGTTATTTACTTATAATATTATTTTATAAAAGTAAATACTACTTACACACTACTACTACTTACCAGTAGCCACCTACCAGTACTTACCTGTACCTACCTACTTACTACTTATACTACTTTATTCACTTTTATATATTTTTTTTTTTTAGTAGATGAAATTTATTTCCCGTTGAGGACACTCACAAAATTGTCTGTACAACAAATAGCTTCATCTGACTGTTCATGAAATAATTTGGAAATTAAAATATTACATTAAAAATTAAACTTGATGCTATTCAAAAATGCTACCTCAATCTTCTAAACCCTGGTAAGCTTTTCTGAGATTTTTCTTGGGTTGCGCAAGCGCATAATATACGGCATTGATGAAACGCGACAGGTAAGACGCTTGCACTTCGGTATGAAAATAATAACACTTGTAACTTTATACTTGAAGTAAGGTTGAGAACTTGCTTGAGGTGTCATTTTGAATAAGCGATATTTAGAAACGGCGAAAAGAAAGAAATAGCACATGATTATTTTGCGCAAGTGCGCAAAATGTGACATAAAAAATACAAGACCCTAAACAAAAAAAAATAGACGATTAGATCGAGCTG
Source organism: Lycophotia porphyrea (assembly GCA_950005105.1). Taxonomy (NCBI): domain Eukaryota; kingdom Metazoa; phylum Arthropoda; class Insecta; order Lepidoptera; family Noctuidae; genus Lycophotia; species Lycophotia porphyrea. Next base: position 15,208,062 of record OX465395.1, on the reverse strand, counting down.
TGGTAGCTATTGTGTAAGATTATAATAAAATAAATATGTAATTCGGGATGTTTAAAAACAACATACAAGCAACAATAACAACAGTAAAACAATATTTTACAGTACGCGTATAACGCTCCAGCTGCGCACAAACTAGTCTTAAAAATACGAAAAATAATAGAAATACTTTCGACATAATCAATGCATAAAACACAGCATCACAAATCTTTATAAAATTATAACTCAACCACAATCCAGTGTTGTTGCATACTATACGTTCGTAAATACGTTACACATTAAATGCAAGCATTAAAAGCAGGTAAAGCAAGCTTTTTTTGTGAAACGGGTGGCTAACCTTATCGAACAAAAAAAAACAGACGGTTCTTTCACTAGCAGATGTTTAAATTTGGAATCCACCAAAACGGAGACGAGCAGAGCTAAGATGACAGGTGCAGTAACCGACCAATCACATTGGTTTAAATCTTTATCACGGCTCTCATCTCTCCTGTGATTGGTCAAATTTAGCACATCTCTCCGGTCCGCTCGTTTCCGATTTGGTTGAAGTCCGGGCCTTAGGTGTAATTTTTCGTGGTACTTTTTCATCCCTTTTTAACCCATGACTTTAAAAAGTTTTCCTCTCAGTGGTCTTTTTTAGGGTTGCGTACCCAAAGGTTAAAAACGGGCCCTATTACTAAGACTCCACTGTCCGTCTGTCTGTCTGTCTGTCTGTATGTCTGTCACCAGGCTGTATCTCATGAACCGTTAAATTAAAGGGGAGCCCACTTTAGTCATTAAATAATTTCTATTTTTATTATTTGTTGTTCTATAACAACAAATACATCGTTACTACCTAAACTGGTATAGTAGGTTGTTCGTTTTATAAGTTGTTAAATAGTAATAAAAATATCACATGCCATATATGTCAAAATTCCTTTCACTGCGATATCATTTCTCTGAAACCTATTTTACTATGAAAATTCATGGAATAGATCAATACATGGCCCTCCCCTTATTGGATTAAGATAATCCTAATTCACACTATTGTGTTCCTAATTCCGGATTACCCTAATCCCCCTCCGACACTAATATGGTACTTGCAATAGTCAAAACTTTGTAGCTTTAGCTAATCGCATACGTATAAGCACATCAGCATCGCATCAACTCAAATCGCTTAACATTATTTCTATGAAACACTGCAACAAACAAACACACACAACTGCAATGTACAAACTGCAACGCACAATGATACCCCCTATTACAAGGATTTAAGTGTAACTGGCGAAATGTGGGTGCCATATTAGGAACACCTCTGCCTAACCCTTCTGGGATTACAAACGCGATGTAATGTCATTGTAAGCCTCGTAATTCAGATCGCCTCGGATTGAAATCAGAGTAACGTAGCGTAAATACGTCGTTAAATAGTCTTGTTAAATTGTTTGCAAGAAGTAGGTGCAATTAGTATCATCCATATATAAGGTCATCATCATTTCCTGCCCTTATCCCATTCTATTGGGGATTCTATTTGGGGTCGGCGCAAAACATTTTCTTCTTCCATTCTCCCCTGTCAGACGTCACGGCATCATTTACTCCTTTCTCATTCATATCAGTCTTCACATAATCCATCCATCTTTTCTTTGGCCTGCCTCTGCCTCTTCATCCATCAACATTCATGTCCATCACTCTTTTTGTCACATGCGTTTCATCCCTCCTCATTACATGTCCATACCAAGCCAAACGACTTCCTTAAAATTTTTCTGTCCCATTAAAATAGATGGACAAATTTTAACATAACGTCTAACCAAAGATATCCATGGAAGTAAAAAAACACTGATTAAAGTGATTTTATTTTGACCTAAAATAATAATGTTTAGTGTATTTTCGTTCGGTGTTTTTTTTTTTCTTGTAAGTATCTAATGCATTTTTTAAACTATTTTTTTACAATTCACCTTATTTATTTTGGTGGTCTGAATGATTTCTAAAAGTTTGTCCATCTATTATAATGAGACCATACATGAATAAACTCTTAAAATTATAAAAATATTAAGTGATAAACGATCATTTTTAATTTTAAAATCGACGTATATTTACGTAACGTTTACACCGCACGCTCATGCTGGGGCCTGGGTAGTAAAATCAGGAGAGGTGATGACCCAGGTGCAGAGCTTATACGTAAGCTTCAAACTGAACAAAAATGCTCGTATTTGTCTTATCTCAAAGACAATTGAAAGGTTCAAAAGCGAGTTTTCTCAGTCATAAATTCCGTTCGCTTGTCACAGATTCCGTACTATAACAAATTGGGTTCCGATAAAGGGTGGCAAAACGTAAAGGTAAAATTGTATGGGAAATAGTTCGATAAGGTTTTATGTTTTATTCGTGCTCTGTGGTTATCCTTTGTCTTTTATAGGATTTGGGTAATCTCCGTTTTGAAGGGTACGGGTTACTTTGAGTATTTTATGGGTTATGTTTTGAAAGCATACGCCATGGTTTGTAGTTTTATTTCAAGGTTTAATAAGGGCTAGAACTTACCTGATTTTTAGATCTGTAATCAATAATAAATTGCGTGATTTGCCCAAAGTATCTAAAACTACAGAAAAAATAGTGTACTTCGTGGGATATGCCAACAAAAAGTTCAGTTGTTGAAGTATGTTTGTTAGATAGTTCATAAATATTGTTATACTAGTACAAAAACATAATTATTTTGGAACCGATTTCTAAGTTACTATCGAGCACTCGCTTGTTGATATAAGTACTATGTAATATTTATAAATTAATACTTACAAGTTTACGTTCAGTTTTAGTTTATAAACAATACAAACTTAAAACAAAATTAGGAACCTACCTATTATTAGGTAGATATACAAGGTGTAACACAATAAACGCAAGACCTCCCCCCCCTGTGAAAATTTGTAATGTGTGTGTGTGTGTGTGTGTGATTTGTGTTTGTGTGATGTGTGTGTGTGTGATTTGTGTATGTGTGTGTGTGTGTTATGATTAAACTGTACAACTTGCGTTGTACGAGTTCTTGAAATTAGCAATGAAAAAATTGGATTTTCTAAACGAACTGACGCGATCAGCTGATCAACATGTATGGTGAAGATAAAATGAAAGTTATAAATTTCCAAGAGTCAAAGAACAAAAGTTTTTCAGTTTCAAGGTCTGAGATACCACACAAGAGATCTTGCGTTTATTATGTTACCTGTAGACACCTACCTAGTTTTCTACTAATATTCGTACTCTACAAATCCAATATGTACCCTAGAAAACTCTAGACAAATTCTTTCTAAAACAATCATTCAAATATGTCAAACACCCTGAGTGTTTTTGTAACAAAAAGGTCATACGCGTGAACAATTACATGTTATTACATCAATGCAGTGTTATTACTGGATTTATAAACTATTCTTCGGTATGTTTCCAGTGAGATCATTGTCTAGCGCAAGTTACACGACGTGTTGATTTTTCTATTAAAAGTTGTTTAAACAAAAGTCCATTAAAGAATATCACGTGACTTTAACTGCATAACTAAGACTATTCGCAATCAGACTCTTTCCAAGAGATTTTTAATCAATATCTCGGGAAAAAATCATAAAGATTAGTTTATCAAAGGAAATACCATAAACGATTCCGGTTATTTTAAAAGCCGTTATAGTAAAACGAATCATTACTGCAAAAAATGCAATTCCAAAAGCATTAATTACTCAATAAAGTTAACGATGATACCATGTCGCTTTAATTAGTTGGTTTTGGTTCTTGCAATCACATCACTAATAGCATGACTAGAAACTAATCAAAAAATAATTAAACATCATCAGTCTAAAAACAGAAATTATATTCCGCAATTCTTGTTACAAAGCATCCACAATTAATTTCGCCATTGTATCGTTACAGATCCAAAATGGAAGCAATAATGTCAGGGAACGCTACAAAAGAAAATATAATGCAGCCAACGACACTTCAAGAGGCAATAAACATTATTAAATTCCTGAACACGACACATAAACAAGAAGTTGTGAGGCTAAAAGAAGCATATACGAAACAAGTTGATGTTATAAAGAAATTGGAAACGAATAGGAAAAAGGAATTGGAATTCTTATCGGGTGAATTGAAAAAATACGAAGTTAATTTAGCTTTAAGAACAGAATCAGTAGCGGATCAACTCGCACAAAAGGATTTAATAATACAGAGTCAAGCTGAGAGAATAGAAGAATTAACTAATCAATTAAAAGCTAAAGAATTAGTAGCTAGTGTACCAAAAATTAATATAATGGTGGATTCCAATTCTGACTCGGGTGTCGCGTTAGAAAACGAAGACTGCAAAGCTGAAGAGATCAAACCTGAAGTAAAAACTATTAGAAAATGTAGTCGAAGATTTGGAGATACAATAAGTTTTCTCCGTAGAGTTGACTTTTCTCCAATAAAGTATAAACCATCTAATCGAGATGCTGCTAAAAAGAAGGATGATAAGAAGAACAAATTACAAGTGCCGAATAATAGGATGTTTAATCGTCAAACTAGTAATGATAAATCTCATAGCGAAGATGAAAGACCCATTACCGATGAATCAATTTTCTTCGATGCAAGTGTTGAACCTGTGGTACTAAGGCCAAACAAAGTGAATGATAGTATGAATAATCATTTCTCTGATGATGGAAGTGAAGATACCAGTGAAGAAGCTTTCGACAGAGTGATGACCAGAAGCAGCATAAGAAGATCTGTAAAAGCGAATCCTAAATACAAGAAAATAAATAGAAGTAAATCAAAACTACTGGAACATGTTAAAGTAAACATTCTTGATTGAAATGTCTAACAAGCATAATATGTCAAAGCCATTATGTGCAATCAAAATGTTATTGTATCAATTAGAAATTATTAAAGGCTGTTCTTAACTGAATTCGTTTTTTGTTCCCCTGTCTTTTAAAAACTGTCAGTCATGAAAGTTTTCTTTTCTATAAAATCTTTAGTGTTGACGTGACCAATATATTCTTTATGCAAGTGTGTCATTGGACGCTTTTCGAGCCAGTGTGTTAAAAACAATACTGTTGCAGCCTATATCTCCCAAAAGTTAATACGATCCCAAACAGCAAAAGGAAAAGGTCAGGAAATTTTAAATTTCAAATAAGCTCATCCCTGACATTTTGCCTGAAATAAATGGGCATAAACTGAACTTATTGGACGAATGCATACAAGCTGTCCAGAAATAAACCTTAGAAAAGGTCAAGGGGCAGGGAAAATAAATTATTGTCGATTGAGTTGCAGAGGAATAAATTGGGGACCGAACCCACACGATACGAACTGGCGTATCTATTACATTCGATATCCTTGATTTGTAAATCTGTCTTCTTATGTCAACATAAAATAATTAGATGAATAAAACATGATTTTAAATTCTTCCTAACATTCTATTTTCAAAACAGAAATAGTCCCTTGTTATCACACCGGCTTTCCCCGAAGGGTTTGGCAGAAAAGTCTACTGCTATTCACTTCGACTACCTCAATTGCCTGGATCGCCTAGTTGGTCTAATTGGCAAGCCGGTTTGGTAAACAGTTGCAGTTTTTCTACTAGGAATTTCTTACCATAGTGAAGTGAAAACTTCTTTAGCGGCGTTGTGCACTTTTTAGGATGGATAAAAACTGTAAAACTCGTGTCAGATCGTCAGATTGAATCGGCGGCGCAGGGCGCTTGCGCAAGTGTGGGTTTAGGCTAGATGGCGTTGTTTAAAGTTTTCACATCTGCCGGCACTCCCGGAGTGCAACCCGTTGCTTTTTTTCCGTTTTTCCGTTTGTGAGTAAATAGGTTACACAGAGGCAGAGTTACTTTTACGTAATATAATATTACTTTGGCTTGTAGCTGTGATAGCATAGTGGTGTGACCGCCAAGTCATAGGTCTTGAATTTAAACCTAAGACCTCTGATTTTTCGGAATCATGTACGTATTATATAATCCTCACTTGCTTCGGTAAAGGAAAACATCGTAAGTAAACCAGCATGCCTGAACGATATTTCTTGACGGCATGAAAAGCCAAGTCAGAATACGATGGGCGGCATAACAACTCTGACACCAGGACACAGACAAAGTTTGGATAATATAATGTTAGTATGGCTTTTAGCTGCTATTACAATTGTACTACAGGTTAAGATCAATAAAACAAGCCCAAGTGTCCATCAACAAACGTTAAACTCAACATTACTTACACAAAGCTCAACTTAAAGACTGGACACAATAAACTTATTCCAGACAATAACAATCAACATGAAACTACTGGTGTAAAACTAGTTTAACTGACAAAGTTAAATTGTTTATAAACACTACTACAGTTATGTTCTTGTAACTATTTTGTAAGTGGCAAGTTTATCTTTATGTCTGCATGTTGATGTTAAGATGACAGTGATGTTAATTTGAGGGCAGCGGTGGCCCAGTGGTAGTGACCCTGACTTACGAATAGTAAGTCGTGGGTTCGAACCCAGGCAGGCGCATTACTTTGTGTAATTTATTTCATCACCACTGCTCTCAAAAACGGTGAAGGAAAACATCGTGAGGAAACCGGCATATCCTAGAACCAAAAATTTGAAGACATGTGACATCTACCAATCCGCACTGCGCCCGCGTGGTGGATTATAGCCCATTCCCTCTCATATAAAGGGAGGCCTGTTTCCCAGCAGTGGGAACATTATAGGCTGTTGATGATGATGATGATGGAAACAGAATTGGCAATATGGAGAAAAATTTGCAGCAATATTCCTATCCGAGCTCATTAATTTCATGCTGATGATGATGTTAATTTTATAGGCCTTGGACTTCCTTTGTGTAAAGAAGTTTGATTTATAGCAGGTAATCTTCTTCTTAGCATGTTTTTAAAATACATAAACTCTGCCTTGGGGTCTGCCATGCCCAAGGGGGCTGGCCATGGGACAGCATTCTGGGCGTTCCCAAATGGGTATAATGGACGTCGGTAAGAAGTCTGTCAGGCCGAGATCAGATTGGGCGGGTCACGTTAAAACGTGGTCGATCTTTAGTGAACTCGGTAGTACCTAATTTATGCCCTTTTATAGTTTGTTGTTAGTTTATCTATTTTAGTTTAATAGTTTTTAATTATCAATGTATATAGTTAGTTTAACTTAATAAAATTCCTTACTACCCTATTTGTGATGTACAATAACAAACTATACATAAAAGTTGAAAATGTCACATTAATTTCCCGGATGTGAAGCCCATTGGAACGACTTATAGCATAGACATTCTAAGGAAAGACTTAAAACTTTTCGTGTTGTCAAAGACAAAAACTGAAATTCAGAAAACAAACTATATACATTGATAATTAAAAACTATTAAACTAAAATAGATAAACTAACAACAAACTATAAAAGGGCATCGAAAAACTCCTCCTCAACGCTGTCAGATGGTAATGTGCCCAAGAGACTGGCGGCGTTGCCACGTTGTATGGCAACACTTAGCCTCTGGCCAAAGTAAAAGCCAGCCCTTGGGTCACGGGAAGCGTCAAAACAAATCATTTAATTAGTTTGGGACTTGACCTGAAAGTCCATAAACGAGAAATGTCAAGTTCTGGACCAAGTTTTGAACAAAAAAGGAAATTAGAGTACAGAAAAAGTCTTTAAAGAATGTAACTACAAAATCTAAAAACATGGTCAAAGTTACAGAGCCAAGGCCTTTTATTATAAAAAAGAAACTCTTTTTATTCTTCGCACCCTTCAAGATTTTTCGCAAAACGGTTTTATAATAAATTCGTCAAAACTTTTACGTTAGTAAAGCTCTTACGCGAACCAAATAAGTTTTCAAAAAAAAAACACAATCTCAGCGTAAACAAGATTCACTTGACAATTCAAAGTAATTCCCTTCGAAGTTAAAAGGTAGGTACTAAAACGGTACATAAAGGATGATTTCCACTAAACGCCTCGCATCGCATCGGATCGGAAAGGATACGAACAGATGCGGCGACAGCCGATCGAGTCCGGCAGGATGTCAACGCATAGTCGTTCGGCTCCGTACCGTCGCTTGCGAACGTATTGGATTCTGCGCCTAGTCAAATAGTTAAATTCTTACCGTGTTGACCGTCGTTTCCGATCGGATCAAAACAAAAATTTGTATTACACATACAAATTTCAGCAGGCAAACGGAGCCGATCGCGAGTCGCAGCATACTTTCGGCTAAGATCGCGTGTCGCGGAAAACGCCCGCGGTCAAGCCGCTGCGCGGCTTGGTAATACAGACTTTAAATGCTGTGTACACGATTTAATATCGTTTAAAAAATGAAAAATCCGTTCCGATCGATGCGAGCCGTTTGGTGGGTATCACCCTTAACAGGACTTTATTTATGCCCGTCCCTTAGGTGTCCTTAAGCCTACGACATTATTCGTCCAAATATCTTGTTTAAGAAATGCGTCTCCTGTGAATTTCTTGCCATTTCAACGGATATTAGGCGACAAAGTATACGATAGGAAAGTAAATGAAGTACACCTATAAAGCTTCGTCCCTAAAAACTTTTGCTCAGTAATTGGATTATGGTGGATGTCTCCAGTTGGATATAACCTCTCCTTAAGAGCGTTATCGACTTACGGCATTTCATACAAAATTGCAAGTCATTTTTTTTTCGAAATGATTGAATCGATTTTAATGAAGCTACATACGCATAAGCAGGATACATAGGTCTAAAAATTGACAGAGGACTTTTCGAAATTAAAAAAAAAAGATAATTGGATATTTCTGTTTCGATGGGAAAAATAAAATTGGTTTAATTTAGCTGTAACACTATTTTTCGAAAAGTCTATAGTTAGTTATTTAGTTGTAAGACTTTCGGACCAATGACTACCTGTAACGACTGTCAAAGATCTACAAATGACAGCCGGGGCCAACGACTTAACTTGCTTTCCGAGGCACGGAGGGAACTTGTTATATAATGATGGTCACCCATTCACAGTAACTTTGGCAAGCGCGGCTTAACCTTGAATATCGACATGTGCGGCTATTATTATTTAGCCACGAGCTCCTCAAAACAAACGACAATGGTATCTGTCATTGATCGCCTGCTTTTAAACAACTATTCATTAATAACCAAAAAATAAGCCGATGACCTGGTGAAGGTTGCGGAGATCCGCTGGATGCGAGTCGCACGGGACCGGTCAATGACACTTGGGAGAGGCCTATGTCCAGCAGTGGACGTCTTTCGGCTGAAATGATGATGATGATGACACACCTGTCAAGCAGCCTGATTTCTGAAAACATGATTACAGTCGTTTAGCAACCTTGACTTACTAAATGGGTGGTCTGTAACCCAGTCAACTGGTAATCCGAGACCGACCAAGACCGTACAATGTCAGAAATTCGACACTATATCGCGATGAAGTATTCACTTTATGAGCTGAATAAAGTGGAATCAATTACCGCTTTGAAACAAAACAGAGATTACGTTCAAGTTCGATGTTATTGCTTGTTTAAGTTGAACGAATGAATGAGTTTGACTTACCAGCTTTAACGTTTTTCTAGTGTTCAAGTGTCACTCTCACTTTCTTGTGGGACGTATAGTATCAACGGCTTTTATTTTAGGATGGGAAATCATCAATTGATTTCTCTCGCTCTGGGCGGAACGGAAGGGAGTCAGACTTGTACTTACTAAAACCCATCCATGTTCCTTCCTTGCCCTTTGTGTTCCAGGGTCGCGGTATCTCCTTCGAATAGTCCCGCAACCCTGGCAGATATCAATGGCTTCAGATGCTTTCCGTGACACAATTTTTTCTTGTGCTTATTCTGAGAGAGAATGCACGAAAACTGACTTTTTTCTTGCTTATGCCCACAGCTTCGCCCGCGTGAAGTTCGGTAATTGTCCCACGAGATCGAACTATCTGTATAAAAAGTGATAATCCAGATTATAAAGTATCTGTGTGCCAAATTTCATCCAAATCCGGTCAGTAGTTTTTGCGTGAAAGACTAAACAAACATCCATCTTTCCTCACAAAATTTCGCGTTTACATTAGTAGGATTTTTTATTCCTTGTAAATACAAGATAAAAATGGATTCTTCACGAACGGATCCTTCAACCAAGCATTACATCAAACTAAGTATAATTGCTGGGTAACGACTTTTTTTTGGGGTGAAAAATCACGTTTTACGGTAGGACTCAATATAATGCATTCAAAGCATTGTGTTAATGGATTAATTGAATAGTACGGGAGTCGTGAAGATCTTTTTTTTTCAACAGCCTGTACTGTCCCACTGCTGGGCACGTTAGAACTTTGACTCCCAATATCTCCGTAACTAGAAGGTTCGAACAAAAAAGTTATCGCAATGACGGGGAGAACAAGTGCCTGTCGGCTTCTTTATGATTCTTTTTACACCATTAAAGGTAAATATATTTCTTTTAACTTTGATTTGTCTGTTATATTGTACACGTTTTCTGAAATAAATAAATGGGGTTTCATGCCGCCAATTTCCAAACTCCGGTGCACTAATTTAAGAACTTCTCAACAGAGGAGTGTTGGATATTCATGTGCATTCATGTAGTGGCACTACAGTTCAAAGTACTTCCTTCTAGAACTTAAACCCATTACGTAACTATAATATCTTGGAAGTTCTCAGTTGGTGGAGAGTGCCAATAGTCCGTGTAATGCAGGAGTCGACTAGGCGCCGAAGTTAGAACCGACCTCGCGATACCAAACTTTTCACTCGATGTATGCTGATTCTCTTATGTGATACGGATAGCATATTAGACTTAATTTATATAGTTAAGTAATATTGTTGGTCTAACTCCTTGTACTTGTGAAAAAAAATATGAAATATGTACATATTTTCTCCAAGCTCGTGGCTATGTAAAAATTGCTGTATGGGTCGAACTTCAAGGTTCAGCAGCGCTTACCAAGGTCAGCCCTGGATAAGCGAACTTCTTTTACGTACCGAGTTTCTTCCATACAAAGAAAACACGTTAAAACATTGATCCTGTCTGTCAGCTGTCATTTGTAGATCTTTGATATTCGTTACAGATAGTCAGTGGCCCAAAAGCCTGGCAACCAGTCTAACCTGGTTGTGGAAGCCAGGAAGCCACATAGGCCGTCACTGCGTGTAAAATCCTAGTATTCAGCTCTATCCGGTTAGAATAAAATAGTGAAATAGTAAAGATAGCTATTTAATTTATGCATAAAATTAATTCAAATATAAGTTGGAATACTACTTTGCAATTTTCTTTGGATACCTTAACTTAAAAAAACAAAAATATGTACATGTTTTGTCGGAGTTTCACACATATCACCCATTTATTTTGCACTAAAATCTCTGGTAAATATTTGTGTAAGTGAAAATTTTCATGAGCCACATTTTTATGGATAAAAGTGTTGTTTGCATTTCATTGACAACATGGTCGCTTGTTATGTCAACGTCAGATTTCCGGGTTTCGAAAAATGGCACTTTGTTTTTGTATTTTTTTACGACAGACATTTTTCACAGATTTTGTTAAAATGCTGATTCGTATGCAAACATAACCGCAGTTTTTAAGGCAATGACAAATAATTTTGACAGACATCACCATACATCTATAGAGGATAAATTGTTTCTCTGAAAAGTTACTGCTTCACACAGCCCATTGGTATCTTCGGAAACCCCTACAGTTTTCATTATCCTATCATTAAATTACTTTGAGGGTAATTTGGAATTAACCAGTTACATACTAATTCTATATTACCATACTAAGGCCAAAAAAGGGACAAAACAGATGAATTGAAATACTAAATAAAATAATGATTATCGTTATAATATGTAATAAAATGAAATATGAATCGAAAAAGAAAAATCAAAAGTAGTGCGAATTTTTTAAGCCAGATTCGGAACATATCCTTGAAATTGTGATGTTGAAACTCCATTTTTTTAATTTCTTCAGAAGACTTGTATTTCCCACTGCTGGGAAAAGGCCTCCCAAATCCCTTTTTTTTCGGATGGGAAATCATCAAATGACTTCTCACGCTCTGGGCAGAGCGGAAGGGTGTCAGTCTTGTACTGACTAAAACTCATGCATGTTCCTTCTATGCCCTTTGTGTTCCAGGGCCGCGGCTCCCAAATATTCTTCCAGGTATTCTTCTCCAGCGCCACCTCGAACCAACATTATACAATATGATATTTATAGTGAATCGATCTCTTTTAGGCAAGCATGTTCCACCCTAGGCCACGTCATCGGTTCACATCAGGCAAGTTGCGGCCAAACGCAAGGCTCATCATCTGGGCAGGTGATGAGGCTTGCGTTTAAGAACCTTTCCCAACTATGTTGGGGTCGGCTTCCAGTCTAACCGGATGCAGCTGAATACCAGTATTTTACATGGAGCGACTGCCTATCAGACCTCCACAACTCAGTTAGTACTGGGTAATACGATACCCCATTTTTCTTTTTATATTTTTTTTCGGATGGGAAATCATCAAATGACTTCTCCCGCTCCGGGCAGAGTGGAAGGGAGTCTCAGACATGTACTGACTAAAACCCATCCATATTCAATCCTGGCCCTTTGTGTTCCAGGGCCGCGGTATAATACGATACCCCTTGGTAAGACTGGTAGTCAGACTTTTTTGGGTCACTGACTACCTAATAGCTGTCAAAGATCATCAAATAACAGCCGGGCCAACGGCCTAACGTTCTTTCGAAGCACGGAGGAAACACGATATGTGGTGGTCACGGTCGTAAAGTTCGACCCGAGTGGCTGTTATTATTTAGCCACGAGCTCCTCCAAACGCAAGCCTATTTTGTATAAAAAAAACTGATTGTTATATGAAATTGTTTTGCCAACACTACTTGCTTGCAACTCCAACCTGCAGTACAGTGTCGTATCACGGATATTCAGATAAACGGGAATATCGTCTGGACTGTTAGTTGAGACCTGTTTCATACGAGGTTACCTTCTCGAGCTATGACATGGATATCTCAGAGTGATAATAATATCGTGTCTGTAAAGGGTGGTACACACATATTCAGTCTATATTTTGGGACAAACCCGCCACGCTATTCCTAAACCCCTGCCACTCCTGAAACCCAGAATCAACGCTGGCGACCACCAGAAAAGTGCCAAGACAGTGCAGCTCGATTGAGTAACCATGAAATTGATCAGAATAGAAAAGCGGATGATGATGGATCATGATTCTTGAAATTAATCAGAATAGAAAAGCGGAGGAGTAGGAAAAACATAATTTTCACTTCCCTCAGTAGGACACAGAAAACAAAATAAGGCCAATAGGCACGAAGGAAGGTTTACAACTGGGAAAAGCCCAGTTGCCTAACGCCACGGATAAATAATATCATTAATGGGCCTAAATTCGGTTTAATTTGCCACAGCCGGCCGGGAAGATCGAAATAAGTAGATATACATTCGGGAAATAGTCAGTCTGTTTGGCGCTGACCTGTATGTTTTAGCGAGGGCAAATGCTGAACCGAGTTAACCGATCGGCACGGGCTGAAAATGTAGCATATCTGTGTAATCTGTGGTACTCAGCTGTCACATTGACAGCTGCCTCTTGCTATGGAACTGCGACACGGTACACATCATTGTAAAATTTAATATTAATACAATATCTAAGATTATTCTAAATAAACCTCGGAAGATACTCAAAACATCTTTAATTAATAATACTACAGAAAATGTGTAGCTATTGCTGTGAATTGGATTTGCTGTTCCTCGAACAAGTAAGTTATACCCCTTATAAGATGATATTGCAGCTTACATACATGAAGCGATCGGGATCTTCGAATGTCTTTGATACAGGAATATTTGCTGTAAATGAAGCTGTTTGTGATGGAAGCTAGAAATTAATTCGACTTCCTGAGGCCCTAGATAAAGTGACATTCTAAATCTGGATATGAACCTGGATGCTAAATGTATAAGCAATAACTATGCTGGAGCAGTTAATAAAGGGTGCTGTAAACAGAATCTTAATTAAGCCGGGAAAAGGGACTGGTTTTCCCCGTCATTGCAATCATTTTTTTGTTCTAGACCATACCTGGGAACCTTCTAGTTACGGAGATATTGGCGGTCAAAGTTCTAACTTTTTCACATTTTTTTTTTATAAATACATGTTTTTAATGTAAGATTTTTACTTTTAACACTTCCAGGACCCATAAAAAAAGTTGTTTTCTTAGCACTATTTTTTGCGTAAAGTTACTTAGTTTGATGTACATAATGCTTGGTTGACAGCTTCGTGAAGAGTCTGTTTACACCCTGTATGTATATCAAAGCTACTGAAACGCTTATGAAAATCGTGAATAGTATCTATCCAGTTAAAAATCGTTGAATAAACATAAGAAGGTTTGAATGCCGAGTTAGGGTCTCAGGGTCTGGCTGCGGGACTGTTCAAAAGAGATACCGCGGCCCTGGAACACAAAGGGCAAGGAAGGAACACGGATGGCTTTTAGTCAGTACAAGTCTGACACTCCCTTCCGCTCTGCCCGGATCGGGAGAAGTCATTTGATGATTTCCCATCCGTAAAAAAAAAAGGGTCTCAGGGTCTACCTCCAGTTAAGTTGAGGTCCTTTCAGGAAATTATAATACACACACACCATTCAAACGAAAATCAACAAAGTTTATCGCAGTCGGCAGCTGGATATACTCGCAGACAAACTGCGCCACAATCTATCTATCTATCTATATAAATAAAAATGAGTTGCTATTCGTTAGTCTGGCTAAAACTCGAGAACGGCTTGACCGATTTGAAATAATTCTTTTTTTTATTCCGAATACAGGGAAGTTTTAAAAACAAAAAAAAAATAGGTAGGTAGGTAGGGTAGGTAGGTAGGGTAGGTAGGTAGGGTAGGTAGGTAGGGTAGGTAGGTAGGGTAGGTAGGTAGGGTAGGTAGGTAGGGTAGGTAGGTAGGGTAGGTAGGTAGGGTAGGTAGGTAGGGTAGGTAGGTAGGGTAGGTAGGTAGGGTAGGTAGGTAGGGTAGGTAGGTAGGGTAGGTAGGTAGGGTAGGTAGGTAGGGTAGGTAGGTAGGGTAGGTAGGTAGGGTAGGTAGGTAGGGTAGGTAGGTAGGGTAGGTAGGTAGGGTAGGTAGGTAGGGTAGGTAGGTAGGTAGGTAGGGTAGGTAGGTAGGGTAGGTAGGTAGGGTAGGTAGGTAGGGTAGGTAGGTAGGGTAGGTAGGTAGGGTAGGTAGGTAGGGTAGGTAGGTAGGGTAGGTAGGTAGGGTAGGTAGGTAGGGTACGTAGGTAGGGTTGTGCATTCCTTCTGTCAGTTGATTGATGATCTTTACAGGCTTCTAGTTATGAATCATGGTATGTTTTTGTTAATATTTCGTAATAGGTAATTTATTTAAAATTAAATAATAATGAGTGCGTTATTAAGCAATTAAAAGAAGCAGGTATCCTCATTTTACCGTATCATTCATTCACCGTAGTCGATAACATATAAATGTAATAATGTAAATGTAATGTGTGTATGTGTATGTATGTATTCAAGTTCAAAAAACAGCCTCGTTTTAATTTTCGTACCTTCAATTTCAGACCTCTACACAAACCAGACTTAAATGACAGGCATAAGGTCGAAATAACACTTAGATAATCCAAAGGAGAATACTAAAAATCTAATCTAAGCAGTCCTTTTGTACAATTCTGTTTCTATCTGTTTTACCAACAGGTCTAAGATTAAATAACATGAAGTTTTACTGTAATGGATATTGCGATTGTGAGTCTGTCTAGGTAGTAAGTGGTTAGTTTTCATGTATACCTAGTAGTTATACTAGTTTTATTGTAATAGCTGGTGTAGTAGATGCTTTGAAGTGTTCATGTTAATGTTTGAAATATATAACAACACGCCTGTAATCTCCGAAGATTTGCCTCATAGGTATACTAAATAGTACACCCACATTTCGCCAGTTATGTTTTAAGTCCCATGCAAAAGGGGGCGAGCTTATTGCCATCAACCGAGCACTAATCCAGTGGTTGCTACTGAGAAGTTCCTAATGGAAAAACCCAATAACACTTTGCCTGATCCGGGAATCGAACCTAGGATGAGGACTAGGACCCGTAATTGAATGGAAAACTTAATTTCCATTTCTTTCACTCATATAATATGCATATCGAACTATGAAAGATGTCAGTTTCATGATGAAGTGTAACCGCTATCAGCGATGGTACCAGTCATCATTACTTACCATTACGAAAATCAATATGGCGGAATTAGTACCGACTGTGAGAATGTCAGCAATGGATCCTACCAACATAGCTTACCAATTTAAAGCAATGGAACAATAAATTCACCACAAATAATATAGGTATAAAGGTAGTACTCTGCCACGTGAGTTCTGATGATGATCACGTCCCGGGCTCGGCGTGTAAACTGCAACGTACTGGAGACAAAGGACCACGAGCAATTGCTCTCCAACCAACTCGGATGGTGCAAGGTGTAAAATAATGCGGTTTCGTAGTAACAATTTAGCTCACATATTATGTAAAACACTTGTAGACGTTTACTGATATATTCGCGAAAAACCCAAGCCTCACTGACGACCAGAAACGTCAGTGATCCAAAAATTACAATCTAAAAGATCCAAAAAAAAAACATTTTTGGATCAGTGAACCAAAAATTTGAATCTAAAAGAAAAGAATATACAACTACTTAATAGACGCGAATAATTTCGCAATCGAAAATCGATCACAATTTCAGCTCATGACCAACCATGGCTGAACGTGGGGTACACATTGTATAGAGGTACCGTGAGACCAAACTTATCCTGCCACTTACGCGATACCTTCTTCGTGATTATCAACTATTGTGAGCTCCTGATTTTTCGACGCTGTTGCAAGCGCCATGATCGCGGGATGACTACCCATCCCCACTACACTAGTCCTAGTCATCCCGTAAGTGACAGTGTAAGTTTAGTTGTAAACCGTGTTATCTTAAAACAGTGTACATACCTTTACCTACCATGAGACTTGTCAACTTCGTCTTTATAGGATCAGTGCATAACACATTTGCAATACTATAAAATTTTGCCATGATGATGCCCACATTCATCGTTTGTGCATCTTTTCTTTCCCTCTCATAGAGATGAGGCTTGTGTCCCAGCATTGGGCACATAATAGGCTGATTATGCTATGCTATATGCATCTTCCACAGTCGTTACAGGAGTCAGTGGCCCAAAAAAAAGTCTGACAACCAGTCTTACCAAGAGGTATCGTATTACCCAGTATGGGTACTGGGTTGTGGAGGTCAGATAGGCAGTCGCTCCATGTAAAATATTGGTATTCAGCTGCATCCGGTTAGACTGGAAGCCGACCCCAACATAATTGGTAAAAGGTTAGGCATATGATAATGATGCCCTCGTTCAGGTCCGGGAAAATTTTGTTCGCTTATAGTTTTTTTTTTAATTTAATATCTAAAAGTTTGATTTTAGCCACAAACGAAAACCTCTCGGGGCTGGCAGGCATATATTTGCTCATTTACTTCAATAGAACAATGAACTGATAAAACGCTACCGCTTACACTTTACGCCACAATTCAATTGTACGTGAATCCAACCGGCCACGCCCCCGCCCGGTCAAAGGCGACTGCTACTGGGAACGCTTCTTAATATTTTCTCAGGAAATAAAGGTTATTCGTACTTTCTGTGCGGGGTTACTCCGTATTTTCGTTGTGTGCTAGTGTGCTTTGTTTTAGAAAGAAAGTTTATAACCTACAGGTTCTGTTCCGGGTTCAGTGAAGTATACGTGAAAGTACGTAATAAAATGAATATCATGTTAGTATCTCCTTTTTGTTCCTAGTTATTTTTGCTGTTATCTTGACGTCTCAGAAATTCGACTCGCCCCACCGGCGGCCCCTTTTTTTTTTTTTTTTTTTTACCGATGGGAAATCATCAAATGACTTCTCCCGCTCTGGGCAGAGCGGAAGGGAGTGTCAGACTTGTACTGACTAAAACCCATCCATGTTCCTTCCTTGCCCTTTGCGTTCCAGGGCCGCGGTATTTCTTTCGAACAGCCCGCAGCCCTGGCAACGATCAAGACATCCCGGGTACATGACAAAATTTGACTCAAAAGACTTTCCCAGTACCAATAAGCTCAAGAATCCGGCGGCCCCACAGCGGTAATAACTGAAAACGTTTCTGTTTCGTTAACTGAAAATTATTTATTTATACAACTTACAACTATCGTTACAGGTAATCTTAATCCTAATTCGATAGGGTGGCTAACAACTCTTATTCCTAACACAGGTTTATTACACATCCTGCCAGGGCTGCAGGACTGTTTGAAAGAGTTACCGCGGAGAACACCAAGGGCAAGGAAGGAACATGGATGGATTTTAGTCAGTACAAGTCTGACACTCTTTTCCGCTCTGCCCAGAGCGGGAGAAGTCATGCTGATGACTTCCCATCCGAAAAAAAAAGGTTTATTACACATAAGAAACTAAGTTTAACAAAACTTTTGCGAATTCTTCGGATCGTTCGGGTGCGTATCTATCGTTGCATGCACAATGTCTGATTTTACTCTTCTCAGTTCTTCTTCTTTCTTTCTCTCTTCTGAGAGCAGCGGTGGCCCAATGGTAGCGACCCCGACTTACGAACAGTAAGTCGTGGGTTCGAACCCAGGCAGGCGCATTAGTTTGTGTAATTTATTTCATCACCACTGCTCTCAAAAACGGTGAAGGAAAACATCGTGAGGAAACCGGCATGTCCTAGAACCAAAAATTCGAAGACATGTGACATCTACCAATCCGCACTGGGCCCGCGTGGTGGATTATAGCCCATTCCCTCTCATAGAGAGGAGGCCTGTGTCCCAGCAGTGGGAACATTATAGGCTGATGATGATGATGATTTTTCTCAGTGTAAACAATGTGTAACTTGGAAATAGAAGAACAGCGCAGTTGAGGTGACAAGTTTAATTGCCGGGGAATTTTTCCCATCACTTCTCTCCCCCAGCTAAAATAGTCGGTAAGTGGCGATGAGTGGGTGTTTTGGGGATTGTCTCGTCTTATTCGGACGTTCAAAAGCCAGCACACTTTTTCACAGCCTTGAAAGTGTGTCATTAAGGGCCTTTGATTTGATAGGAAACCTCTCCATGCACACCGTTCGTTACAGTAAACGAAATACTTGATGCATAATTTTGACAATTCTTTTGTTGTTTTATACATTGTCCCACACTAGGAATTTCTCCTATATCCTGGGGGCGTTTACATACACAAACAGCCAGACCCGAAACAACTAACTGTAGGTCATACAAATATTTGTTCCGCGACACGCAGCGTAGCAGCCAATCGCTCAGCCACTGCGCCAACTATGCTGTAAAAACTACTTTCTTTTGCGACTCTACCTATTCTTAGATCCCTGATTTACATCAAAAAGCCTTACATACGATATTCGTCATCTCAGCATGTTGTCTACGTTTTTATTATATCTTTATTTTCGTTCAGGATGGGACAAGTCCATAACAGGAGGGACAGCTATGTCCCTTGAGGCGACCCTTGTCTCTTTGATTTTTTTATTGGTCCCTCCCTTAGCGTTGTTCCGCTGGCGTTATGTCATATTAAATATGTCTTCCTAATATCTTCCGTGTTTGTCCTGTTTCTGTTTTGATGACATTTATGCACACTGTTGCTTCCAGGCGGTACATAATATCGTATAATTCAATTTTAATTTCAGGGAATTTCGATTTTAAGCATAAATTGATTCCTCCTGCGGCTTATAACCATTTCATTCAACAGATTGTTATTAATTGGTAGTTACCTATGTGTTTAAGCCTTTTGGGGTTGAAACCCTAGGGCCATGAGGTCCGACTGCCCACCTATTTTGGGAAATCGCCAAGCGGTTGGTCTACTCTTCACGTGGCCTATTTTTTGACCAAAGAATCAGCATTGCCATCCAACGTGACAACGCTACCAGCCTTTTAGGCACTTTTCCTAATGACAGCGACATGGACGAATTTTTTGATGCCCATAACCCTTTTAAAACTTGTATGTACATAAAGGGACCCTAAATGAAGTAAGAAGACCCATAACGAAGCCGAAAGGCACTTGTTCTCCCCGTCATTGAGTTCATTTTTTTGTTCTAGACCATACCTGGGAACATTCTAGTTACGGAGATATTGGGGTCTTAGTTCCAACTTTTTCACAAGATTTTTTAAATACATGTTTTTAGTGTATACAAACCTCTGTATCTTGTGCGATATCTTATATCTTACCCCGCAAACAAGATCAATTCGTCACACCACCTTCGCCGCGGTCTAACTCGACGGCTATTTCTTTGATCAAGCGTCCAGTGAGTGACGATCTTGGCCCACCTCCCCGTGTGCATTCGGATGTGATGTTAAGTTACTTTATAATAATACTAACTACTATGTAACAGCTCACACGAGCAGAGTTTGTAACTTTAACTTGTTAGAAATAAACTCACTAACAACGCCTGTAGGAAACGTCAGAGTGATTTGTTGCAAAATATTGAAGTAGTGCTCGCAACTGTTGTACAGGCCTTCAATCACAGCTGACGGCTGAAGGACAGCCAATACGGGTGATGAACTATCGAGCCTGACTGACCGGTGATTGGCCTAGGGTGATTTGAGATAGGAATAAAGTTTTTGATTAGTTATTTTTTGAAGAATAGAATTCGTTGTATGAGAGAATTATGTAAAACAAGGCAAATATGCAATATGCTAAAAATATGCACTTGCCTTTCTTCTAGGGCCAAAAAAGACGCGCTGCAGTACGGTGGAGAGACCACCAGAGTAGCAGGAGAAATTCTATAGTTTCTCGAGTGGATCTCTTTTTCAAAACGCAATTTTCCTTCTAATTTAAATAAAATACCTCGGCAAATAAGACTAAAACTAATTTTGTCGTGGTCTTTTCAATTCATCATGAACAAAACCGCGTTTTTCAATTGTGTTGAGCTTTTCTTTAACAACACAAAATCCTCAACAGTTCGACAAAAAACTGCAATTAAAAACATCATTTCACGACACAAAAATTTAAAAATCTTTTACAAAAAGCCCAGGATATTGTAACAACAAGTCCAGGTGACGTATTCCGCACAATGGGCGATCGTTAGGAGTCGCCGGTACGCCAGCAATTTGCGCCAAAGCGGATTCTTTTAACAGACGCCTGTCATAGTATAGGGATACGTAGAAGCGACCTTTCTGCTTTGAACAAATTAATGGCGACTGTAAGGAGGTCGTTTGTAGGATGAGTGGCTGGTGGTCACGAGGAGTGTTTGTCGGTAAAACCTCTTCGAAGAGGTTGGAAAATATTAAGATCACTACTAATTAATATTTATTTATTTTTATAGTTATTAAACTTACAGGAGTGTGGCAGCTATTCGGTTCGAGAGATGGAAATGGCGCCAGTGTTGCTACACGTACATAATTTGTCACCAGAAAGATTTTCGTTGTTCAGTTAAACTAACTAAATTTTTCCAGATGTTTAGAACTGAGACATATTATTATTAAAACTCAAGCAGACGTCGACGAGATTAAAACAGCAGTGCTGCATTGTAGCGGCTGAAATTTAGCATCGCATGAGTACGTCACATTTCTGAAATGTCTACGGTAATAAAATGGATGGCGTGTGTTTCTGCTGGGAGGTCAAGAATCCGTTATACACCCTGTTTACAAAGACGGTGCACGTAATTTCAACTAAGAAGTCTGCAAAGCAGTGTCACTTCTACACAATATTCTTATTCCATGCCGCATTGAAATACGACAAGGATTTAAAATTAAATTCTCAAGGAGTTTCTCTGCTGGGAGCTGTTATTTCGTTCGACTGCGATATTAAATATTGACTACGTTTACTTGTGAACTGATAATGTCGTAGTTTGTGAACTTTTATTCTCCATGGAGAAGTGAGTTTAGATAGCAGTTGTTCCACGTGAAATAAAACGCCTTGGGGCGGGAGTTTCTTAACTTAAAGGTACTTTTAAATATTGTGGTGATTAAGGTATGATAAAGGTAACGTGAATCAACATTACCTATTAGAATACATGGTAAAAAAGGAGTAGGTCTAACACTCAGCAGTGTATGTAACAACGCTGCCAATGATGTAGATGTTGTACACATGTTCATGCGTTAGGCGTCTTCCTCTCAATTGTGGTTGTGGATTAGAAAAAAATGGTTTATTGCAATGAGAGTTAGTAACTTGGTACGATAGAAAACGGTTCAAAATCAAGGTTTGAAAATTAAGCTATACAGAGCAAGGTTGAGATTCGAATGTGTTAGTATTGAAGAAAAGCCGAGCGGTTAATGTTCCACGGAGAAGAAATCGGAAATCTTCGTAAACCGCTCCTATTGGTGCTTCTTCGATGACATCCCTTGAGGTTCTCTCATTGGGTGTCCGAAGATGATGTGATAATTTTGAATCATTACATGTAGATAGGTGCTCCAACGAATGGAACGCCTACGGTTTGGTGATAGCAAATAAGCACGTCGTCAACATCATGCGTGAACAACACAAGATGAATTACACCGTAAGTTCACCGTAATTAACCAACTAGCTGTGCTACCGACCGCATCGTCAATGCTGCCGCAATGACAATCCCGCTCTGTGTCGCGCTCTCACAAATCACGGTTCTGAGAGACAGAAAAGGATAGCAGCATGGGAAAATGCGATTCCATGCTGCTAGATGAGATTCAACCTTGAAAAATATTTTTTATGTCTTTTGTTTTTTTTGTAACGTTCCATTTAGCATTATATTTATTACTAGCTTATGCCAGCTGTGTAACCCGCGTGGCATTCGATAATTGTCCCACGGGATCATAATATCCGGGATAAAAAGTATCCTATGTGTTAATCCAGGTTATGAACTATGTATGTTCCAAATTTCATCCAAATCCGTTCAGTACTTTTTGCGTGAAAGAAAAAAAATACTTGTAAATACTTGTTTTGCATATCAAACGAACTTACTCCTAAAATCTTCATCTTGTACTAATCGAAATAAAGGCAAACCAAAACGCAATCAATATAACAAGCCATGTTTACATCGCGCGTTGGTGGTAGGGTCTCCGTACTCATAACCATATTTTCATTCTTGTATGTGGCGGTTTACTTCAAAAGCCTTAAGGTGAAACCTTCTAGTTTACGATTATAACATAAAACTTTAAAAGCTTTGTCGCATTATAGAAAAATATATGACGTGTGTTAAGGAAAAATATGACATCTGTGTGAAAGTACCTACCTTTAAGGCTTTTAGTTGGTCGTTTACAATAAATTTCATCTTTATACGTTACTTTAGTAAGTGTTGTAGCTCGGACATGTTCCAGTAATACGACAGTGATGTGAAGATTATCCAAAGTGTAAGCTCAGTAATAATTTGAGATCTCAGAGATCTCAGATGGGAAATCATCAAATGACCCCGTTTGCTTTGGGCGAAGCGGAAGGGAGTGTCAGACTTGTACTGACTATAACCAATCCATGTTCCTTCTTAGCCCTTTGTGTTCCAGGGCCGTGGTAACTCTTTGGAACAGTCCCGCAGCCGCAGCAGGAGCCAAAGGGCTTAGCCAAAATTTCAGATGTACCTACTTTACCCAGTTCACTGATGGTCTGATACTTTTAACCTTTATGCCCTACGTGATAAGGATCAAAAGTGGTCGACCGTCAGTGTGCTGATACGCGGTAGTAGGTACTTGAATATGAAATACATGACTATATTTTTTTATGGATAGGTCTTCAAAAATGATATTGACACCACAATGATATTGATTGTATACTGCCTAAATGGATAGGCAAAATGTAGGTATACCACACATACATGGGACGAGTTCGTAAACCAGGCACCAAAATGCTGCCTGCATTTACCTGATTGCCAATTCAAGTATACATTTTTAAAATCTAAATGACAAAGAAATCATATGAGCAAGTTTTTTTTTTAACAGAATGTGTTTAAAATGCGAGCGATTTTCATAATCTGCTCAGCCTTTTCCCAGCTATGTTGAGGACGGCTTCCAGTCTAACAGGATGCAGCTGAATACCAGTATATTACATGAAGCGGCTGCTTATCTGACCTCCACAACCCAGTTATTACTGGGTAATACGATACCCCTTAGTAAGACTGGTGGTTAGACTTTAAGGCCACTGACTACCTGTAACGACTGAAATTCGAACATTCTTATAATACGGGAATTACCCCTCTGGTTGCTACTAAGAATTTTCTAACAAAACCTACTAACACTTTTCCACTTATAGTAAAAGTCGGGGTAATAATCTCAACCACTCATGAAAATGGTTTAACGTTATGGTATAAATAATTTCTGAAAAGAAATTTGGTCGGTCAGTGAGAAATGTGTCAGGGTCATCCCTCGGGGTTCTTCGGGGACACGATTCGATTCCGGAATGAAAGTAGTTACGTACACAGTTCGTTCGGCCTGTAATTCGGTTTGGGGTTTATGTCAAAAATATATCATCATCTGCCAAGCCTTTTCCCAACTATGTTGGGGTCGGCTTCTAGTCTAACCGGATGCAACTGAATACCAGTATTTACATGGATCGACTGCCCATCTGACCTCCACAACCCAGTTAGTACTGGGTAAAACGAAACCCCTTGGTTAGACTGGTTGTCAGACTTTTTTGGGCCACTGACTACTACACTGGCCACTAACCTAACGACTGTCAAAGATCTTCAAATGACAGCGGGGCCAACGGCTTAACGTACTTTCCGTGGCACGGAGGAAACTCGGTAAGTAATGGGTGGTCACCGATCCACAGACCAACCTAGGCAAGCACGGCTTGATAACATGAAAGATTGACCCAAGAGGATGATATTATTTAGCCACGAGCTCCTTATGGTTTGCTCCTTAAGATTTATGTCAAAAATAAAGGGTGTAAACAGACTGTTAACGAAGCCGAAATGCACTTGTTCCATAACCTGGGAACCTTCTAGTTACGGAGGTATTGGTGGTCAAAGATCCAACTTTTTCACAAGTTTTTTTTTTTAAATACATGTTTTTAATGTAAGATTTTACCTTTAAATAACTCCAGGAGCACCTTACTATTCAATCCATCCATCAGCACAATGTTTTGAGTGCGTTACATTGAGTCCTCCTGTAAAACGTGATTTTTCAGCCAAAAAAAAAGTCGCTTCTCAGCACTAATTTTTGCGTAAAGTTACTTAGTTTGATGTACATAATGCTTGGTTGACGGCTTCGTGAAGAGTCTATTTACACCCTGTATAGTACTTAGGTACAGAAATACAGACGCCAGCACATCAAGCTACTACAGTCTGTCAAATTAAGTCTTTCCAAGGGATATCGTCCCTTGGAAAGACTAGTTGTCAGACTTTCAGGCCACTGACTACCTGTAACAACTGTCAAAGATCTACAAATGACAGCCGGGACTAACTAACTCGGTATGTAATAGGTGGTCACCCATCCACAGACCAACCTACGCAAGCGTGGCTTAACCTGAAGATTGATCTGAGTGGGTGTCATTATTTTACTGTTCACTGCCTAATACACATTAAATTCAATAAGGTGTAAACGGTCTCTTCACGAAACCGTCAACCAAGCATTCTGTACATCAAACTAAGTAACTTTGCGCAAAAAATATTGCTGGGAAAAGACTTTTGAGGTGAAAAATCACGTTCAAAAATCAAGTTAACGTCGGACCGCAGCAACCTAACAACAGACTTACTGTAATGAGAATAAAGATCACTGTTGTTGTACAGTCGCAAACACATCAAGTTACCACAAACTGTCAAATTTCTCCCAATGATTTTAAACCATAAAAATGTTGCTGGTTAAGTTCAAAATCAAATAAGAAAATTTAACAGTTTGTATTAACTTGATGCATTTGTAGTTTGTAAATAATGCACAGTCAGCTTCAAGATGTGAGTACTCCCCTTGAAAGCGCTTACATTCCCAACTGGGGTACCCAATTGATGCAGCCCACCGTACGTAGTAATGATCCCCCGTTTACGGGTACAGGGGATACTCTAAAAAAAATACTATTCGAGATTTTATTTTACCACTTTTTCGGCGTAACTAATCTGTATATTGATAAAAGTTTATTCAGAAAAATAAAAATGTAGCCTGCATTAAACAACTTCATTACTATGAATAAAAAAAAATAAAAAAAAAACATATTCCAAAACCTGAAATTTACTGAAATGGAAATATGAAGTTACACAGCAATTATGTCGCAAAATCTAATGTAAGTATTAAATTGTTTCAGTCCAAAATCTTTTATTCCGCGTACGAATTGAAATGTATTTTTCGTTTTTAACAAAACACGGTTTAGTTTGTTGTAATTTCGCTATATTGTTTTTCAAGTTTAAAGTGTTCACTTAAAAATTCAAACTGTTTTCCTAAAGTAAATAGTTTATTCCTCTAAACGCAACATTAATATTTTTTATCTGTGAATGATTACTTTTTATAACTTCAAACTTTTTTATGAAATACCCACTTTTGAAAATAGTTTTTGAACCAAAATCCTTCGCAATATATTTATCAGAAATAATGCCATGACGATAGTAAGGAAAGATTTTTATGTTTTTTTTTTAAATAATGCATTGGTGTCAGTGAAAACAAAAAAACATACAATAGTTAATAAACAAAAGCACATCTAGAAAGGTAAGAATCATTGTTTTTATTTGAAACTTGAAATTCGAATTCGAAATGATGACTGATAAGTGTGATAAAACTGTGAAACTAAAGTAACATATGAACATAAAAAAGGATAAATTTAAAATATGACTAAACTAATTGCAACACAAATTAAAGCGATCAAATTATAAATGCTTAAATTCGTACCTTCAACATTTTCAATTTGAAAACCATAAACATTTCAGTATTATTGCTATCCAAATCCTCTGGGATAATCAACTAATTGATACCCATTCACTTTCAGGTTTGTTTCACAATGGCACTCATAACGTCGGCAGATATTACACATACAAACTATGAACCGGTTTTGAACTCAACTACGATGCTGGAACCTAGAAATCTGTGTTGCATGAGAGAAACAAAGAACAAAGCGAAGAAAAAGCTACTCCAAGCACATATCATTCTCAAGCTAAGAAGAAAGTTGATGAGTGAAGATACCACGTTTCCTTGCCATGGGCTGTGCAGTAAAAAAGTGATACCTGCTCCTGTTTTGATACCCACAGTTCCGTTGGTCACAACTCCATACCCTTACCAACTAGAATTGAGCTCTCCCGTACCAGTAAACGATTGGCATCCAATGAATACACCTCTATTCACTATCCAGCCTTTACCAGTAATTATACCCAGTCCTAGCACAATATTTACTACACATGTCAATTCATTTAGAGGTACTGTGGTACCACCGCTTGTAATACCCGTAATTCCACCAGCATTTGTACAGGCTAGTAGTAAAGATATTTCTAATTATGTAAATGAATTAAATTCATCAAAACTAGTTGGTAGTGTTACAGAGGTAGGTAATATCAAAGATGCATTCTTTACTCAAGAAGAAACTACTACAGAGTTGGAACAAATGAATGATTTGAATAATGGTAATATAGAAACAATACGTATTGGTAAAGTAGAAGCCCAAAGTGATCCTATTGAAGTATATTTAACTTTGCCAAAACAACTGTTTCCAACGGCAAAAATGATAGCTGTCGATCCTAATGCAATCATAGATGAATTTTGTAAAATGCCGAATTTGCAGCGTCACGCACCTTGGATTTTAGACCTGGAGTTTGGCATCCCGAGGACTCTTATAACTCGTCCTTTACCTATTTATAATGTCAAGTTTAACAGCATACACTGTAAGAATACTCCGGATGCCATACATCCGGGTTTTGAGAGCTGCACTCCAGATTTTAAAAGGGCGTTACTATTTTATTACGACTGTGTAGTGTCTGCATGGTACAGAGGTTACATGATGATCAGCTGTGATAGGTCGGTTGAGAACTTCCAGTCATGGTTGCTACTACCAATGCAGGTTCTAGGGATGTGCTGGCCTTAAAGCATGTTGCATGTTTTCCAAAGAATGTTTTTATGGAATATTTTAATTACATTAATTTTGTTATTATGAATTTATTAAAGTTTTAATGTATGAAATGGTTTTGTTTTTATTTCCATGAACAAAGACACGGTAGGGAGTGTCAATGTTATCCATATCAATAAATACAATGATGTCTTAATTCTTCTCTCCTGTTTACAGTATTTTAGTAACTTCTCCTTTTCTCAAAATATTGAAGCATTACTTTTTCTTCTACCACCAAAGCCAAAATAATAATCCCCCTGAATCACCGTAAAATGTCGTAGTGCAAAGATTTAATTTAAAGCCAGAGCTATCCCATTTTACCTTCTGACTTCCACAGTTGATTGTTCGGTGTCCCAACCGCATTCTCTCATCAAAATCTGACCCAAATTTAAGATTCCTAATGACCCTGTGGAAATTTGTGGGCCAACTGCTGGAGCACAGAATAGATAGAAACAGAAGGTGGAGTACTGGTTACTGCCAACCGGAATCAGAAGTTAAAAGTTCACTCTCTCTGCAACTTCTCTCTCTAACTCATTCGATCCAGAGATAATGTGGACCACGCTCAAAGTCCGTAAACTGTGTTTTACGGGCGCAGTGTGGTGTTGCCAATTACAAGGTGTAACATGATAAACACAATACCTGTTGAGTGTAAAACATTTGTTCTGACAGGTCATTAAATTCAAAATAAAATTGGACTTTCTATGGGAATCAACGCGATCTGTTGATGATGTTAAGTATGGGAAAAAAAGTCTGAAGTCTCAGAACAAAATTGGTTCAATTTCATGATCTGACAGTTTCACCTTGTCTAA
This sequence comes from Lycophotia porphyrea, assembly GCA_950005105.1. NCBI lineage: Eukaryota > Metazoa > Arthropoda > Insecta > Lepidoptera > Noctuidae > Lycophotia > Lycophotia porphyrea. The sequence goes on along the minus strand of OX465395.1, from coordinate 15,179,386 downwards.
TGGCCAGTTATTAATTTTGATGTCTTGAATACTTACTGCGCTCTATACAACAAGGAAAACGCACGCACACAGACACAGCGAGTGCAAGCGCACTCACGATTGGCATTTGTTTAAGATCGCCGTACGTGTACGCGTCTATGTGGGCGTGCATCTGTTTTCGCTTGTTGCATTAAGTCAACCTTCTGCCCTCTCCATTTTATGGTTAACCGCTCTGGGGATTCAATTCACGCTGCCCTTTATTTATCGACGCTGCCTTAGTTTGTGGATTCTTTTAGGTAATCAACTGGGCTTTATAGAAAGGTAGTTTAGAGGAGATTATGTTTAAGTGTTTAAAACTGATTAGATGCTTGACTATGGGCAGTAGTTAGTAATCAATTAATTACGACGCAATGCAATATATCAACTCGAAATTTTTGTTTATTATTTACCAAGCTTTTTAGGTAGTACGTTTACATATCGTAACAACCCGATAGAACTAAAAAAGTAAGGAACATTAGCTACACATAAATAAAGTAAAATATTGGAAATCAGGTTATGGAATTCAAATGGAGTTGCGAAGGACACCTAGCAAGACGCGGCGATGGCAGGTGGAGTAAAGCTGTGACCGAGTGGCGTCCAAGGGCTGGAAAGAGAAGCGTTGGTCGTCAGACGACATTGTTGCCATCCGGGAATATCCTAGATGACGCTGGCACAAGAGCGTGGAGCTTTGCACATTAATGTGGAGCTTGGCACAAGCAAAGAGAGACCTATACCCAGCAATGGATGAAGTTGGGCTGTGAACGATGAAGTAAAATAAGTCTGGAAGGAAAATGAAACAAAACATAAAAAAAAATATCTCAATATTTTAATAATTATTAACAATAATATTATTGTGAAACAATCAACGTCATCATAAACTATCATTTAATAAAATCGCAATAGTTAACTAAATCAAACAAACAGAACTGAAGGACTTCGATATTTTACTAAATGCAGTAACAATGCGCGATTTGGTAATATTCACATTCGTCCCCTTTGTATATAACAAGTTAATTTATATCAATTTACAAAAATATATTAATCATTACTATAATACGAATAAAAGAGTTAAATTCGAAGATGTTTTACAATCACATGATGGAGTAAAAAGACTTATTAAAGATGGAAAGTAGTTTACTATTTACAAATTAGATCTGAAGGCCTAGAAAATGTGACGTTCTATGTAGTATAAAATACATTGACATAAGCTATCGAAAAATTCATTTCAATCCTCTTGAAACTCTAAAAGTTTCGATAGCTATTGTCACCTTGTTTATATCCATTGGATTCTTTCTGCCATTTTAAAATTTGAATAAAGACAGAATTAATTTCTCAACAAATTACTGATTATGTAGGAGTATCGAAATTTCTTTGACTTAAAACACCTTTAGTAGTCTCTATGCTTCGTCATCTGATTGCAAAACATGTCGATTTCCTACCAAGGAACTAAAATAAATTCGGATAATATTTACAAAATATGAGATTCCTCTGCTAAATGCCGGAAACAAGTAAATAATACTGTATTATTAGTACAAACTTAACTAAAAACGGCAAGATACATACGCAAAAATATTTACAATACGTTTGAGCATAATTACCTTAGGATGTATTTAAATTTAACCAGTAAAGATAAAAATATTGTTTGTATTTACAAAGAATTGTTTTAAGTGCATAAGGCAAAGTATTCGTACACTGTGATTAGTGGTCTTACTGTCTTTCAAATTTCTACTGAAAGAAAAGCTGTATACAGTCTAAAATTAAATGAACAAGCCAAAACTTTACAGACGTTTTGGTTACCAATGTCGAATAATTGCAAAAGACCTGTAAAGATTTTCTTACTAGTTAAATATGAACTTGTATATCACTTATGATGGGCAATAGGCTCACCCTCTATTACATGGGACTTAAAACATTACTTACGGAATGTGGATGTACATTCATAACGGGATTTTCACCAAAGAGTTTGATATGAATAGTTATCATGTTGCCAAACTGCATTCTGCCTTTGGCTTTTAGAGCAAATAAACAGCCGCGTTAGCTATTTCGACTGCAACTAGGTTACGTTTACCAATCCAATTTGCCTGCGGCACATCACGGTAAGTCGAATCAGGTACGTTAGCTGCCTAAGTGTATTTGATTCTGGTAGAATGATCATTGGAACCAAGAACGTTACTTTTTCAATGAAGTTACCTACTGTCATTGTTTCATCATCAACATCATCATTATAGATATATTAAAAACTCTACTGTACGTGGAACTCCATCACCTAGCTTTACCCAATTAAAAACGGAAGCCGGCACCAAAAAAGTTGGACTATTGATGGCCAGGTTTTTATTTTAAGCGAATTTATTTGAATATCGTTTTTTTTTTTAAGTTGCTAAGACATTAAAAAGATAGTAAGTCCACTGTCCTACGTATCGTGCTTAAGTTCAACAGCCTCAAAGCAGTAATCAGGGCGTTTATTGTGAAGCTTAAAAATATCACCATTTTGAAGCTCCGGTAACGGTTGTTGATGCAAAATCTCGCTTCCACGAGTTCTGCAAGCTCCTGGCGAGATATTTCCTAATAAAACGCCTCAGAAAACGTTGAATCCAATCAACATTTTTGAAGGTAACTTAAGCCGCACTTGTCACCAATTCGTTTCGCGTTTTTGTTCACTGTTCATCACTTTGTCACTTTCAACCACCTTTTTTTTCTTCAGGATTTTTACAAGCACTTCATAAGTGCTTCGGTTTAGGAGTTGACGGTTTGCAGAATCCAAGGAACGAACTTGGATATCCTTGTGCATACGCCTGGTAAGTTCGCTTCGCCGCATCCGATGCCCCAGCTGATGATTCCAGCTAGGAAATACTTTGAGTCTTTTCCTTTGACCTATAGTGAAATATCAGGAATTATTGAGAGACATTGATTTTAAGTGCTTGTGAGACTAGAGAGCCCAGTCCCTGTTCCTCTCTTTACGCTCAACGGTCTCTTGGACGCTAATCCTGACTGACTGATATAAGTTCTCGGACGAATGGAAGACTATAATAATTTCAATATGTCTATATAATGAGATTAATATTTCTATAATTAATCTCATTATCCGATAGCCGTTTTATGAACAGTAAAAAGTAAATTAATTCTGTGGTAACTAAAATTAGGATAACTTTGTACTATCAATAAGTCTTCGTTAACTTATGAAAATTCTTCCAACACTTGGTACTTTTCATCACAGGAGTTCTTCATTAGTCTGATCTCTTTGCAAAGCTCTTGCTTCAAGAAGAAGACATTAATTATTTACTTGTTTTTAAGCCTGTACATGTTTAGCAAAAATTCCAGAAGACCAAAGTAAAGTTCGCCAAAGATTTTGTATAATGAGTTTCCGAAACTCCTATAAAACTATTTCTTGGAACCTGTAATGTTATTCAAGGAAGTTTTGAGCGCCCAAGATTTGTTAATACTTATGAAGCTTTAGTTACTAAAATTGTCTGAATTTGCACAACGATAGTTCACTTGAAAGTATCCAGGGTAGGTGAAATTAAGGGACATGGCGAAAGTTGGAAGGGTTAATCAACATTTAACTAGTACTTTGCGGGTGCGAAATCGTTTTATTACTGCTGTAATATGGGGTTCCTATGGGAAAACTTTTTATGGGGTGGTATAAATTAGAATCTGCTTTAAAACTATTTACAATAATATCAATTGTTTCATGAAAATCTAAATCATCCCAAATAGAAGTAAATTTTAGAGGAGTAGGTATTTTAATCGTCATCACTATCATCATGTCACCCACAAGTCTCTCACTGCTATACGTAGGCCTCTTCCAAGTGTCTCCAGAGCTACCGTAATTTCAATGGCTGCAGATTGTATAACTAATCAAGGCAGAATTGTATAGCTTACCTGCAAAGGTCCTCCGGAGTCACCCTGACAGGAGTCATGACCTCCCCTCTCATGTCCAGCGCACAAAAAGATGTCTGGAATAAACTCGTGCCTGCCAGCCCTCAGGAACATTGACTTACATCGCTCGTTCGATACTATTGGTACTTGCACCTGAAGAAGATAACAATACAAAAAGTTTAGTTAAGTACTCATTGGTTTAAAAGGTAGTTATAGTAGTTTTGAATTTTCGATATGAATAAAAGAGAAAGACTCGTACATCACAAATGAGTCAATAAGACTGATACATAAATAAAAACATAATTTCAACCTAATTAGAAATATTGCTGGGAATAGATGTGGTATGCTTCCTCCGAGAATTGCCCAATCACTAATCAAACCTGATAAAATTCTAGGTGCACCTGGTGCAAGGTGCAACTCCGCGGCTAAATTGCAGCAGCAAATCCATTGCGATTGTCATTTTCTTAGAATTTTAAAGAAACCAGTCATCTCGCTGTGGTCGATTCGACAGCATCACGGTTTTCGCTGTCACCTTCGGTATTGTACCTTGAATATAGAAGAAAGATTCTGAATATTTAAAAAATTACCTCTTGCAAAACTGACGGCAGCACACCACCTTCAGACAGCCTTCCCCAACCAGTGACGGTAGCATTCTCACCAACCAGCAAATCATCAGTCGCCGGCAAGCATATAGGCGATATATGAGGAGCAAACTGCACAGGAGCTTCCAATTTCACCAGAGCCAAGTCATATTCATAAGTATAGTAGTTATATTTTGGGTGTACTGCCTTCCTGGCTACACCACTTTCCACAAATGGAAATTCTTCTGACACGGATGAGAAGTCGTATTCGCCGACCCGGATCCTTATTTGTGATGTCAGGAGGCTGGAATGGAGAAGTTTGTATAGTTAATTTTTTATTTTATTTTTGGATCTCCAAATAAAAGATATCATAAAACATTGTTAGACAAATTTATAGGAGACCACAGCAGGCTCAATAAAGTTAACCACTAAGCTAAGAAATTAAGCTCCTAATAATTAAAAAAATATTTAGCTTTTAAAAATGATAAATTGATAACACACAGTTAGTGATTTATAAACTATAACAGTACAGAGTAGATAATATTGGTTTTCTACAATAAAAATAAAAATATACAAATACCATCAGTAGTGAACGAACAAAAGAGAGCTGCTAAATTTGTGGCGACATCTATAACGCCATTTACGAACTACGCTTCATACCTGACATCATGAAAATCCTACATTGCGTAAGCAGAGTTATTCGCGAGATTAAGATAATAGAACAACCCGAAACCAGAGAACACCGGTCTGGTTGAAGGACCCTTTCCACCTTGACTGTCAGACTTCTTTAGTGTGTATGCACTATACAGCTATATAAAACTGTTCTAAAAAGTTTTATTAAGCAGTTTTATTTCCAACTTGTTTTACCACACAGGAGGACGACTATCTTTGTCATCCCTTATTTGAGTTAGATTCATCTTGTTAAAAGGATTAGTCAGCTAGACTCTGCGTTACCGAGTGCTAGCTGTCCAGGGTACGCTGGGCGTTTGGAATCGCAGTACGATATAAACGAAGCCAACGACAGAACTGTGCAGGTGGCAATTTACTGGTCGGGTATTATTTGAGTATATCGACACGCAAAGAAAAAGATCCCGTAGAGTCTTTTAACGACACCTACTGATGAGGATTTACAGATGAACCCAAAAACTGCACAAATCACAAAATACTTTAAAAAAAACCTATCTAAACGTGATGCAGTAAGCTCCAATTGTCCATTGTGTGTAGAAGCCATTAAAACTCGCTCAGATCAACACTCGACAGACGGTTCGCCTTAATTCCCGCAAAACCCACACACGGTAACGCTGAAGTTCATTTTGTTTGACGGCAAAAATGAGATAGGCAGTTGCGGTATCCTACAGTATCTATCCGAAAATGAACTAACAACCACATAATTTTTGATTGATTGGTGTTTGTTTGTGACAAACTCTCAGATGAAAACTGTACCATAACTATGACAAAAACACATAACATAACAACGCCCTTGATGTCGTCATCTGCCTAGCCTTTTCCCAACTATGTTGGGGTCGGCTTCCAGTCTAACCGGATGCAGCTTAATACCAGTATTTTACATGGAGCGACTGCCTGTCTGACCTCCACAACCCAGTTAGTACTGGTAATACGATACCCCTTGGTAAGACTGGTTGTCAGACTTTTTGGGCCACTGACTACGCAACGACTGTCAAAAATCTACAAATGACAGCCGGGACCAACGGCTTAGCGTGCTTTCCGAGGCACGGAGAAAACTCAGTATGTAATGGGTGGTCACCCATCCACAGACCAACCTAGGCAAGCACGGCTTAACCTAAAGATCGACCCGAGCAGCTGTTAATATTTAGCCACGAGCTCCTCAAACAACCAACAAACAACGCCCATCATGGGCGTACAAGCCATAATGCTTATACAGCAAAAGTACGGTTTGTTCACGTGTATAATTAATTACGCTAAACGTACTTTATTAATTAATTCAGTCGTCACTATAGCTTAGCCACAAGCGGGTCGATCAATAATAACATTGTATCAAGTGCGGCTCAGATAACTAAACAAACCTAACTTAATTAAACTATTGGACCTAACAGTGGTTTAGTGCGTATTTACTACCTTCCTGCAACACCATCACCAGGTTTTCCGTCAATGATGAGAATACCCCAACATCTGAAATCGCAGGACTATATAGAGTGTACCCATAGTACAAACACAACAAAAATTTCCAAAAATAAAGAACCCCGGTACCTACGTTTATCGCTGTCGTAAAAAAACTGTATCTATGTGGCGGAACATAAAGTTGCAGTCCTTAAATTTTGTAAAACCTTATCCTGTATAAGACAGCCTCCATTAAATATACTTCGCTTTTAATTCCCTTTTTACGGTGTTTAGACAGTTCCCTTTACTTTGTTTTTACAATAATCTACTTAGAGGCGACTAAGAGATGGGAAATATAAAAAATAAATGAAAAAGAGCCGTCTGTCCGTCTGTATGACTGCGTTAATCTCGGGATTACTAGATGGATTCTGATTAAACATTTCGCAGGAAGACTTAAGATGTTTAAGACTTTTTTTTGTGATAAAAAGAGGATGGAATGTGAATTGCGAAATTGTGGGCAGTTTGTTTCAAGTGGGCTAGCGTTTTTAAGTCGGCAGTTTTGTGAAGTATTCGCGGTAAGGTACTATAAAAGAAACGCTAACGTTTAGTGGTGGAGTTCTTTGGGTGAATCAAGTAGCTTAAATAATTGTGGACCCGTTTTGCGTGTTTAACAGCAGTGAAGGAAACTTGGACTTATAATGAATGTAGGTAAGTCTGAAATTGCACATCCGCCTTGAGCAAACTTGAGTCTCTTCTGTTTGAGGGATACCTCTCAAGTAGTGCGAGACTGGGACAGTAATGTTTCTGTCAACAAAGAATTACTTTCTTATCACATAAAATCATTAGTTCACATAAAATCACGCCTGTAACTCCAGAAGGGTTAGGCAGAGGTGTACCTAAAAACCCAATAACACTTTACCCGGCCTAGGAATCGAACCTAGGACATCAGCAATCGCGCTTGCGCCCACTAGACCAACAAGGCATTAAAATAATTATTTCCTCGGACAATAATACAGGGTGTAAGGGAAAGCCCTCCACCAACTGAAAGGGTGGGTGAATTCAGCTCCTTATTTTGAATCATATTCCACCGGATTTTTTCTGCAGTTTTTTTTTCAGTTACTTTTTCTTTATTTCAATGTAAAATTACATTCCCTGTACGCAGCACTTCATTTATGTAAACAATACGGCTAAGATCAAAAATCCAACAATGGACGTTGAATACTCTAACGAATGACGCGTGAAATCTCCTGTTCACTTCCTGCTAACCTACAGAATTCATCGAACTCGTCGTCGCGCTTGCCGCTCGCTATGTGCTTTTTGCCACGGTAACGATACATTGCGTATAAGGAAATAAAACCAATCAAATTTATTGGATTCCCATAACATTCCTGGAATAATTTCTTGCACCGGTCATCTTAGTATGATTAACTGAATTCACCCCGTCAGTTTGTTGAGGGCTGTCCCTTACACCATGTATACTTTGTTTTTGTGTAGTCTAATTTCATATTCGAACACACCAATTTATATGAAACCATATTCTCTTCTCTTACTATATTAAAGCTGGAGTACTGCCAGTCCAATTTTCATACGGTTTGCTTTAAAACACGACTGTTTTATCAAAACACAGAATCAGTGAACACTATCAAAATAATGAAAGTATTTGTGTGCAAAGCACGAGAGGAAATATTCTTTAGCACTGTTTGTTTTGGGATGCCAGTCGCACTGGGAACATGTAAAATAGTTAATAGAATTAAGTCTGGTGAAATGGCTGTGTTTGAAAATGGAATGAATTTATTCTTTTATATTTTGGTAAGTTCCTGCGTATAGGAAGGACAATCAACAATTGCATTTTGACAGTTGGTGAGTTTGATTAAAGTAACATCACGCCTCTAATCCCCGTAGGATTAGGCAGAGGTGTACCTAATAGTACACCCACATTTCGCCAGTTATGTTGTTGTTGTTATGTTGTTTGATTAAAGTAAAATGTTATTTACTTTGCATCTTGGTGTTGTTACTGATTTCATTATAACGTTACCGAAAATCGTTTAAACAGGATCATATTTTAAGCTCTTTTATGATAACGCCTGCAATCCCTAAAGGGATAGGTTGGCAAAGGTGTACCTAATAGCCACATTTCGGCAGTTATATTTAAGTCCCATGTAACAGGGGATGATAACCTATTGCCATAATTCGGTCACAAATCTAGACACCGTGGTTGCTACTGACAAATTCCTGATGTAAAACCCCAATAACATTTTGCCCGACCTGGGAATCAAACCCAGGACCTCATACCTCATGCACAGCAGCCGTGCTTGCGACACTGCTGACCAACGAGGCAGTATCATTAAAGATTTATCATCATATCCCGCCATCATAATCCATCTTCTTACTATAAGAAACATCATTCATAACCCATCAATAATTGTACTGGACCATGCCTCAAGAGAGTTCCTTAAAATCAACATCTAAAACTACTTACTCATCAACACAATGTCCAGCCGTGGCAATCCAGCCCTCATTGATGATGGCTCCTCCACACCTATGCGTCGAAGAGAAGCCGAAGTAAGAAGTTCTCCTGACCGACACCTGCCACGGCCACCGGCCGAAGGTGGAGTCTTTGCCTCCCATGATCCTGGATTCTGGACGTGGCCACATTGCTGTGAGGCCACATTCTGGAAAAAATGGAAGGTTTTATTTAATACAGGTCTGATGAGATGACGAGTAATGGAGAAGTATTGAAGAAGAAGACATGCTGCGCCAACCCTAAATAAATTGGGATAAGGACGAATGATGATTGTTTTCTTACCGAAGTACTGACAGACTTGCAGCCCATCCTAAATACCCAGTTAATAATTATGTATGGTATGGGCTTCAGTAACAACGAAAGCAAAAGGTACAAATTCATCATCATCGTAAACTTTTTGAAATATGGCTGCCTTTCCTTCCAACAGATGGTTATAATTTGGCGAACGAATATCAATTAGAAACTATTTTTTATGTCTGTGGCATTGGGCAAAGTGTGTTAAGCCCAAGACGTGATTCGATGAACCTTTCATATTATCATTAATTATTCATCTTAATTGACGATATTTTAGTTACAACAACACTGGAACTCATGTAGAATTATGCACCATAACCGCACTATGAACATATGAATCAAGAGTTCCATCCAAAACGACCAAAAACCTGTTAAAATGCTCTGTCCAAGATTAAAATAACTTTCACGGTAAAAGCATAAATTATGATTCCAAATTTAAATGCAAACCGCTGGAACTCCTCACATTTACCCTGCACTTTGAGTGCAGCAACGAGGTCGAGATTACTCCAAAATCCCAGATAAAATCACTCGAATGCATTACGAACAGGTATGGCAAACATAAATTACAGGGGAAACTGTGGAAAACCATAAAAAAGTTTCAACTCGAGTTAATGGCTCTTATAATAATGCATTTAATGTAAGGGTTCCAGGCCAGGAAGATTTGTGAGCGGAAAGTCTATTTGGGTCGAGTCTATGTAATTTGCATTTGGTGATTTTAATTCTTTGGGGAGGTTAAACGGATTTTAATGCTATGTTGGGAAGTCGATGTTGATATTCCAGCAAGGTTTGAATCTATCAATAATGAATGTCTAATGAAGTTTAGCAGAGCTAAACCACAAATTACAGCTAACCATACAAATTGGTTCTAGTTTAAAGATGGAGCTTTGATAATATTTTTAACCCAGCATATTATTTTGACACTGATAGATCGAAGTCCAACTTCATTAAACTGAACATTTCATGTAGTATGAAGTTTTTCGTTCGAATGAATGTATCTTCTTTTACCATAAATTGGATCAACAAAAGACTCCAATTTATTAGAAGTAGGTTTGGATAATTATATTTTTGAATTCTCGCAACTAAACAGTACTTGTGGGAAAGCAATTGTTTTGGTAATGGCATTTGCTAAGGTCAACCTATGAGGCTGGCTTCTGCCTTATAGGACTATCCTGTGGATACTTGAGTGTAAGGTCTCCAGCCAGGGGCTAAAACTTAAACTAAGTGACCGCGCGCTAAGGGCACCCCCTGTGAGGCAGGCTTCGGTTTAGGGCGTTGCTGGGGAGGGCAACAAAGGAACAAGATGGATCTGAATGAACATAATTTATGCAAGCGCAACTTGTACTATATGTGCATACTATAGTTGAGTCAAATAAGGACAGTGACAGTACGTATGAACTTACCAACAGTATTAGTAGCAGCCGTGGTCGGCGCAGATGAAGACTCTTCGGTCCTGTTAATCATATTCATCGCCGGATCCTTCGGCTTGATGTAATTCTTGTGTGGCTTGCTAGTGGTGGTAGTGAACTTCTTCGTAGGCTTCGGCTTCCCCGCTGGCTTCTCCCACGAAGGTCGAGGCTTCGTGATGAAGGAGGGCTCCGTCGTGGCCTGCCAGTGGATCGTGTTCAGGTTGCTTGGCCTTGAATTGTATTGACCTGGAAGGATTTGAAAAGGCGGTTAGTATGATCACCGTATATGTTCCCACAGCTGGGACGTAAGTATTTTAAGATTAAACTCTAATGAAATCAGTCAATCAATGAAGATTATTATAGCCCACAATTGCCATATGCTTGTCAGAATTTCCTCGTTCATTTTGCATAAGCTTCGTATTATTTTTAGTTAGTTGCAAGACCTATTAAGACGACGACCCACTGACCCTATTTCGATAAAATTAAGTAAGAAGAAAGTCAAACGAATCAAGAAAACAATTATTTTTACTGCGCTAATATTTATTTCTAATGATTTTTGTTACCAAACACCTCTGCCCAACCCTTCCGAAATGTAGGAATGATGTTTTGTTTATTGAGAATACTGCCATCTTCCCGTTCACTTTTTACTTAAAAGAAAGGCCCTTTGAGTCCTACCCAAACTCAAATATTGTTCATGTAACCACAGCCATCAAGGCAACCATATCAATCACAACTTTCATATCCAGCGGATAGATAGCAGCACCGCCTAAAAAATAAAATTACAAAGTTTTAAACCCACCTGAGTTGATGCTGTTCTCCGAATGCTGCTCCGACACAGCCATAGGTCGTGCTCCAGACAATATGCTAAGACTAGATGAAATCTTATTGTGGGGACTAGTTTCCGCTTCACTGTTCGGCCTATTTACATTTTGGTATTTATTTACACTGTTATAAGGTATTTTATTAACTATATCACTATTTTGTTCGCTACTTGAATCTAAATTTCCTAATGAAGGTAAGTTTAATTCTGGCGGCCGGTAGCTGTAAGACGTTGGGGCGCCATCTATTGGTTTGGTCATGAACGACGGCCGCTGCGTTTGCCAGTTCGGCCGCGAGATGGTTTGTGTAGATGTCTCTGGCGGTTGAGTTGAAGTGCGCGCTGTACTAGATGGCGTTGTGTACGTCTTCTCAGTGACTGTGACTGGCGTGGCGGGTTCTGAAAATCAATGAAGGAGTGGTGAGTTTTGGTTTTTATTATAAACACTAGATAGCGTTACTTGGATCAAATTGAACAAATCAAGAAAATAGTGCAAAACGTGCACTTTTATGAGTGACGTCATGCAAGGAGGTAGCCTACTACCACCATGCTAATTTAATACCGAATGCTAGCTATTCCTCATTAATGGTTACCCATTCACGGACCACCCTCGGTAAGCGTTGCTTAACCTTGGAGATCGACCTGTGAAGCAACCGTACCGTAACCGTAGGTATTATTAGTTAGGTACTGCCAGGAGTCCTTGGCAATAGATGACTTCTTTTAAACACATTTCTTCAAACATAATATTCAATAGATTTTGCCACTCTTCCTTTTTCGAATCACACGGTCGAAATGTATGGAACAGCAGATTTTTTTTAAATTGACTAAGAATTGTATGTTTCGAAATGATGTACACATGCACATCAAGCTACCCGAAACTGTCAAATTTCCCAATCAACCTTATAAAGATTCTTTTATGCTTAATGCTTTAGCGATAAAAAAATCTATTTAAAAAAATTACACGATGTAGTAGCTTGACGTGCTGGTGTCCAACAATTGGTAACCATTTGTGCGTCGATGTTAGGATTCCACCCTGTATAAATAACACCACTTACTAAATAGCTTACCTTCCACAGCCACAGGCTTGTCGGGCAGCCGACAGCAAGACCCGAACATGAAGCCGTCGACGCACACTCCAGCATGTGTGCCTCCGACCCGGTTGCACTCCTGCACCCACATACAAGAGCCGCGCGCGCCGCCCGCCACGCACGATTTGCGCGACATTTGGTAACCTGGGGAGCAAAAAAGAAAAAAACATCTTAATTATAATGAAAACAAGGTTTAACTTAGAAGAACTTGTGCCAAGAATCCGCAAACCAGGAAAAATACATTTGGAAGTAGGTAAATCAGTTAAATCTTCTTCTTTAGCGTGTGGTTTAGTCCCTAACCTGGTGTCAGAGTTTTTATACCGCCCATGGGCCTCTGACTTGGCTTTACATGTCGTCGAGAAGTATCTCTCAGGTATGTTGGTTTCCTCACAATTTTTTCCTTTACCGAAGCAAGTGATAATTATACAATACGCACATAAATCCGAAAAATCAGAGGTGCGTGTCAAGGGTTCGAACTGGAAACCTATGACTTGAATTGAGTTCAGTTTACACAATTGGTGACGGTAATGTATTTCAGTCAAGAGCTGGTTCCTAATTAAAGCGATGCCCGATGGTCACACAAAAACGTGACCGTCGTGTTCGCGTTAGGACACAAGGTAAAATGTCTGTCTCATCTAAGCGGATCCCGAACTAGCCTATTCAAGACATACACGCAAGGCAGTTTTGGTCTATCAAATAAATTGAACAAGTGGAACAGCATTTGTTTAACCTTCCTGGTAACTCCTGGAAGTCTTGCGTGGCTTTTTCAATTAAGTATCATTTTCCAGATATCGATATCTCATCCAGAACTTATTCACTCGGAGGTGACGAAACAGATTTTAAATGGAATACCACCATTAAGTTATCATAGCAACCCCAACAATGGTTTTCCACGATCAAACAACAGCTGCATGAATTTGAGGAAAAAAAATACATGTTTCATCACTTAACTCGACAACAGAAGATTAATTGCCCAGGAAAAACAAGATTAGACCCGAATCCCAAAATAAAAAGGGCGAACTCTAAAGTGGACTGATCCAATACGACACAAATAGGACCTCCTTTCAATTTGTGTAAATTGGGATCAATGGTTTCCGAGAAAAATAGGTAAGTAAGATTATTCTTAATCTTCATTGCACACACTTATCGATTGATTACGTAGGTACAGTCAACAAAATAGATAGGTATCCATGGTCGTTAGATATAGTTGCAGTTTTTTTAGAAACTAATGCACATCTTCAAATGAAATTGAATTGATTTAACCAATTGTTTATTTTTCTTCATTTAATTTTAATTTCATTCGAAAACATCTATCGGTTTTTAAGAAAAAAACAATTCTATCTTTCGACCCTGGATACTCATCTATTTTGTTGACTGTACCTATTTGAACTTATGACCAAGACATCTGTCAAAAAGTATTTTTTTACAAACTAATATTTTTTTATAAGCCGTGTGCCCGTTTAGATTTTTCTTTGGCAAAAATTACGAACTTTCATCCTTAGTCAAACATGCTTCTAAATCGAGCGGCTCTGCGTCGTCTGTCAGTGAACAAATCATCTACCTCGGCTTTTCCCAACTATGTTGGGGTCGGCTTCCAGTCTAACCGGATACAGCTGAATACCATAATTTTTAGATGGAACGACTGCCTCTGTCCTCCACAACTCAGTCAGCTCTGGGTAATACGATACCCCTTGGTAAGACTGATTGTCAGACTCTCGGGCCGCTGACTACCTTTAACGACTGTCAAAGATCTCCGAAGCACGGAGAAAACCCGATGTGAATTTTAATTGAGTGATCTTTTTTTATTTCGTGACAAAATCTGATAGTACATTTAATCAAAAATAGTCAAAACTCATAGCCTAAAGTAAATGGATGGTGGGTCATCCAGTGTTTTTAATTAAATAGATGGGTCAATGCAATCAGCACATTACAAACGACATCGTCGCCGCAACAAACTACACATTTGCCTCAATGTACTTTGTAACAACAGTATACATTTTGCTTTACCTTACATCAGCATCTACAAACCGGTATTCCAAACTCAGCTAAAACACCAAAGATACAATACCTTTACAGTACCAAAACCCGCTAAACATAACACTTACTTACCTACCGTTAAAATCGCCTAACTGCCTAACTAAATGCATTGTCTATTTTACATTTCGCCAAAGATTCTATTTATTGCTCGCTGAAGTATCGACAATCTAATCTGCAAGTCGCTAGCACGTTTCTGTTACACCCATTGTTGTAAATCATATACTGAGGTGGGGAAGGGGGGGTGGGGGGGTGGTGCCAATAAATTTACAAGTGGTGGTCTACAAGCAGATCGCCTGAGGTGGAATTTGATCCATCTATGTAGGGTTGCAGTGGAGATTGATTTGCAGAATGGTAAGTTGGTTAAGTCTTTGATGGGTGTGAAGTTATAGACACCAGTTAAATATATTTCATTGACGACGCATCAAGACGTCAACAATGGAACTAGTAATAAAGTTAATATGAAATGTGACTGCGTCAAATTCAAAGCATTTATTTCAATTAAACCATTTACGGGCATTTTTGAAATGTCTAAGAGTCGGCCAATTAGTCAAAATATTGAAGATAGTTGCCCGTTCCAAAACGTACCTTAGAAATTAATAGGCAAGAACCTCCATGGACAGTCTTCTGAATCAAGTAAAGTATTATTTAGCATTCGGAGGGACTCTTAAAGTCATTAAAAAAAATAGTTGTCTGTAAAGTTGTTTTACGGAAGATAGTTTAACGTGACAACGTCATAAAATCGAGTGAAAGAGAGAAATTACCTAAACAACCTAACCTCTTAGCTCCAGCAGTACATTAAAAATAATAACCTAGCCTTGTCCATATCTGACACTACGAAAGTAGTGCGTGCGTACAATGAGCGTAACGGGACACTTTTTCGTGCGAGCAGCCGGCGTTCATCGATTTACTAAACGAAACGGAAACGGAACTGTTTTTCCGACCTGCTTGTTATAACCATGTCGGAAAAGCAGTTCAGTTTCCACCAAGTCGACAATTAATCTTCGGAAATACAAAAAAGGGGAATCTTATGAAAAGCATATGCGGCACAGCCAAGATTTCCAACATTTTTAGCGAAACGAGAGTGAATAAGAAATGACAGAACATTAGCTTTTCGCCTGTACCAGTAATAATCCCGCCTGACTTATGGGTCACAAGTCACAAAGAAAACTCGCTGGGAATAACAAACAGCGCGGATGATTGCTCTGTTTTCTTGCTTCCTTTCTCTCCTGGATCAACATGTTTCTTTATTCCCGCCATAAAGGAAAGAAACATTTGAAGGAGGTATTTATTGTTATTATACTCTTTAGATGAAGTATTTTGGCGTCGGCTGTGAGGATAATAAAATGGAGGTAAAGATTTAAGATCAGGGATTTGTAAGATCGTTCTAAAAATAAAAATATTTGCAATTATAATGCGAGGGTCAAAGGCTTTTGAGCCGCAAACAGTTTGATCTAAGAACAACTGATTGACTGTAGCTGAAGTCTGCAATTGAGATAGAAAAATTTTATATGACCCTAGTCCAGTGGCGAAGGTTACATAGAACTCGATTCCTATAGACTTTTTTTTTCCTTCCCTTTTAAAAATGGCACAGTCAGTATTCTTTAGACAAATAATATTTAGGGTGTAAAAAGACTTAACGAAGCCGAAAGGCACTTGTTATCCCGTCATTGCGATCATTTTTTTGTTCTAAACCATACTTGAGAACCTTCTAGTTACGGTGATATTGGGGGTCAAAGTTCCGACTTTTACACAAGTTTTTTTAGATACATGTTTTTAATGTTTTTTTTTTACTTAAGACACCTTCACGACCCCCGTACCATCAGCACAATGTTTTGAATGCGTTACATTGAGTTCTACAGAGAAACGTGACTTTTCACCCCAAAAAAAAAGTCTCCCAGCAATATTTTTTTGCGAAAAGTTACTTAGTTTGATGTACAGGATGCTTGGTTGACGGCTTCGTGAAGAGTCTGTTTACACTCTGTATACTCCGGCTTACCTCTTTACGAAAATTGACCCTTCGCTACTGCGCTAGTCACACTATCTATCCAAATACCTCGCTTAACCCTCTATACAGCTTAATTAAAAGTACTACTTCTATATTTAAATTATTATTTTTCACCATATTTAATTTTATTGCCAAATACAATAGTAAAACTACTGTAGTACATTTACAATGGCAACCTAACATAGTTAAAGAGAGTTGGTTTCAAGAAGAAATAACTGGCCTGCGTACGTGTTAGTCGTGATTTTGTTCTAGTATCACAACTTTTGAAAACTAAAGCAATTTGATACATAGAAAATAGAAAACAACAAATAATATTTTTTTAAGATTGGGCATTTTATTATATTTTTTATTCTAAAGATTATGTTTAAGTCCCATGTAATAGGGGGCGAGCCTATTGCCATCATCCGTGCGCAAATCCAGACTCCGTGGCTGCTACTGAGAAATTCCTGGTGGAAAAATACAATAGCACTTTGCCCGACCGGGGAATCAAACCCAGGACCTCATGCTCAGCAGTCACGCTTGCAACCACTCGGCCAACGAGGCAGTCAAAAGCAATCAAAAGTCATTTATTCAAGGACTGAGAATCTAAGACTCTTCTCACCTCTCTTCTTTTCACTTCACACATCTCCGCTTGCTTTGATGAAGTCCGGAAATCAATCAATCAATCAAAAAACTTTAATTCGAATAAGAGTCCATATGGGTTAGTAAGAGCTATGAAAGTACGACTTATAAAGAAACAGTTCATTATTAATCTTATTTAATTTAAAAACTAATTCAAATATTTTTCCTCGGCCCCGAGCCCACACCTATGTCTACGGGTCCAGTGCATCAGAAAAGGGAAGGAAATCATCATCAGGCAAGGAAATCGCACCCATCTTGATGATAGGTTAAACTATGAACATATTAGTACACCATGTGCAAAAGAAATCGTCATCGTAATGATAACTTCCATGAAAATTGTAGACAGATAAACACAATTCGATGATTCGCTAAATCAAATAGATTATCTCCTGATTATCCTCCAAGATATAATAGTCGTTATAATGTTCATTTGTAATGGTCTAACAGCTTGTCGCTACTCTAGCTACGGCGGATAATTTATAGTTGGCTCAGAACTTACTAAGTACAGCTCTTGTTACGTGGTCGTGGAATTCAGTTTATTGCAGTCGTTTTAAATTGAATGGATAGTGTTGTTTCAGGAACAAACTTTTAATTTACATAAACAAAAGCTGTTTGTATTCCAATTTGTGAAGATATTAATTTATTGGCAGTGATAACAATATAAGTTAAGCATTTGCAACTCTGGTATCTCGGGTGCTCTAAAATTCTGAAAATCTTCAAGGATTCTAATTACCTAATTATAAAAGTGGACGAAGCAAAAAGAGTGTGTAAAAATCTTGTAATTTCTGTCTAACCCCATGGGAAAAAGTTGTAAGTTAATGTTTAAGTGGGTAAGCCTTGGAGAGTTTTACTTACAAAAACAGAATCCTCAGATGTAGGTACACATACTACACACCCACTCATTACATTACAAATTATATCCATACCAGTACCATATCTGTAACCTTAAACTAGAGTCTTAAATAATAGCAATTCTATTCTTAGGGAGCCCATTTAAAAACTGCCATTGAAATATAAGGTCGGACGCCCCGGGCTAAATGAAGAGCTCATGAAATGAACGCCTACTCGAGAATGCTATTCATTCACCCCAGTGGTCTAGTGACCTACCGAGCGATTCTGCAGATCTTGAGGTACTGAATTCAATTCTGGATAAGGGAAATTTTAATGTTACTGCTATGATACATCTTAATCGTTCCACTGGCCGGGAATTATTTCTTGTTATAGAGAACTAATATAGCACCCACATAACCACTATGTGGAAGACTGAGAAAGCCAGAAGGCGTCATGAGAAATCATGCAGAAGAGGGCGAGAATAATAGCTGAACGAAAACAATAAACAACAGTCCACATTAGCATGATCCGAAATAACTGGAAGAATGAAAACTAAGGGGGAAGCATTTGCCCTGCAGTGGATAGATACTTAACTAGTGACAAAATAAATATAATCTACCATATTTTGCTGTCGACCCAATCCTGCTCGATCCGCCATCTTCTACGTGATAAATGTAGGTATTAAATTGAATATTGTGATGGAAAAATTCTCAGCTATTTACCATTGGAGCGCTTGAAAGCGCTGAATCTAAGTGCAAGTAAATATACGGTCCGAGAATACTTTAATAAATCGAAAACCGGATTGAATGCAGTGTAGTTTCACACAATATGTTCGGGGATGTTGCTATAAAATACTGTAAATGCGAACAAACAGATCAACGAAAAGAACGTGATAAATCTTTCAAGAAAGCTACTATTTACGTAACGGGATGGATGCAAATGAATCAAAGTCAATTTATAGAGGGTTACTTTAGACTACGGCCAGTAAAACGTGGTCGAAAGATTTTTATGTTAGTTCTCGTTACAAGAAAAAAAACATTACAGATTTGCTATCATTCCTAAGGTTTTGGAATTAGATCATTATAATTATGTCTTAAATTCATTATAACTTGATTGTATGGATCAGTCATTTGGGATAGTCAAACCGTTAAGTAGCCCCTCTGACTACGCCCTAGTAGCTTTTATTTAATGAAAATAAAGTAAAAGTAATCCAAGATACGACAAAATTCTATTTTTAGACACCCCATTTAAAAAGTAGTATCTTTGAAGTGCAAGGCCGCGTGCTCGCTGCAAAATGAAGAGCTCATGATAAATGAACGCTTGCTCCAGAGAGCGCTATTCAAAGCCAGATGTTTATAGCTGACGCTGAAATTACTCTGTAGTGCTGTAGAAACGTTGCTATAAAATTGTTGTAACTATTGGAAATTAAAAGTTGGTTGTAGCTAGTTGAATGAAACTACAATTATGTTAATACTGGCGTACAAATCCTAGGGTCATTCTTGGTCCTTCGAGCCGGATTATAAGGACTGTGCAACCATATAATAATTTTGTCTTGCCAGAAACTAGCAGTGCATAAATCTAACAATACACTGTCATCTGTATTAGGCAAAAAAAAATTCGTCAAGAGTTTTGTGAACACAATATTGCGCTCCATTATTTTCATACAACGATAGTCCTATTAAAGACAGTCTTAACTCCGATCTACGTACAACCTTAGACATTACTGACTACTGGTTTGTACTTAAACCCATAGCTCAGTGACGTCACGAGAACAGAACACAAACACTACCTCACACCTTGTATCAACAAGACATCTTGTCTTGTAACTCAAATTCTACAATCGAAGCACTTAGATCAATAAATCTTGACCAATAAACTTAGGTGTCGTCAGTATCAGATTTTCCACAGTATTATGTACCAATAACGATAAATATGTCAATGAAACAGGTACCAGTAGGTACTTACTCCTTCAAACCCTGGTTTAGCAGAGACGTCAAGTCGTATTTTGTTAGACCCTGGATTTTCATCGAGAAATAATTTTCTAGTGGCGATAAATTGCAAGTAATATATTGTGAGTTAGTGCACAGAGTAAGCTACCGGTTTGCAGTTGTGTGGTTTAAGGGGTGGAGATTGAACGATTTAATGTCTCAGTATGCCCATATCACATGAAATGCTTTCATTCTAATGTTTAGGTTTTTGTGCGTTTTCATCCTAATGGACCTAATCGAGACCTCAGAAACATTAAAAGAAAAAAGTTTTATTGGTTCTTTACTTTTTCAATAAATGCAACCCGACTATAATAATCGTCCCCTGTATTTCAGCTGTTTGAACATTTATTTACTTAACACTTCAAGCACAAAGTACAGTGGCGGCCTTAATGTCATAGGCATTAACATTTTAAAATAAAAAGAAAGGCAATATACTAGAAAAGTGGGAACAATTATAATATCCTCATTTCTTCACTGTAAGACACAGGACAGTTAATCTCTCTGCGAATGGTCCCAGTCAGACTGATCCTTCACACTTGAATTTTTTTTTTTGAAGATTTTTTTCAAAAATTTCTGATCTTCAGCCTATCCTTTCACAAATGTCCGCCGATACCAATAGCTTAGGGAGGCATGGAGGGAACTTGGTATGTAATGAATGGTTACCCGTCCACGGACCGACCTCCGCAAGTGTTGCTTTACCTTGAAGATCAACCCCTATGATTGTTACTATTTAACCACGAGCCTTTTACTTGATTAAAGAAAGCAACAAATTAAAAAAAAAACACCGCCAATCGCCCCTAACTGGGTCCGTTCAACAAGCTTGTTCTGTAGAACTTCATCGATGAGATCGGCGCACGCGACGCCGGCGAAAGTGTGTGCTCAGCTTACAATCATATTTACTTATCCTCACGGTGATTTTCACTCGTGGAGTGGACAGGAGCCAGCCGGCTTAGCTTTATGAGTCAATATTTGAATTTGTATCCAACAGATATAGATGGAATAACGGATATTAATGTAATTTTCTGACTGAATTTGTACCCGGTTTTCTGATGAACGGAGGCGACAAGAAATCAAAAACAAATGTCAAAATACATGTCTTCCGTTTTTAATTTTCCGATTTTAGCAGCAGTTTCCTTTATACTAGGTGCTAAGAAAAATGTGGCAATATTCCAGTAAAAATTATTAGAATTGACTAACAAATTATTAATTAGTAACTAAGATTACGTAGGTACTGTATGGTGTCGGACGTAACGAATAGCACCATCCCATATCTTCCCGTGGGTGTTGTAAGAGGCGACTAAGGGACTTACCAGAGAATGGGCAGCAGCGTTTTCTCTGCCTTTGTAACAACCATACTGCGATCGCACACCCGCCTGCCAAGCGTGGCGATTATGGCAAAACCCCCCTTTGGGGGAGGCCTATGTACAGCAGTGGACGTGTTTCGGCTGAAATGATGATGATGATGAACTATGATTACCTGTCTCTTTTACACTGTTTTTTAAAGCTACCTACCTTATGATAAATGCCGAATTACGCCAACCGAAGTCTATTAAAATAACATTATTTAGACTTATTACCTACCTTACTTACCTACAACTAGTATCACAAATCTCATATCATTCACACAAAACAGGAAAAGAAAACCCACACAAACAAACAAACAGACAAACACTCTAACAAACAAATATGGCGGCGACAAACACAGGTGTTGCTTATCTCATCACTAATTAAGGCAAGGGAAACTGTGCCGACGGCCAAGTCCAATTTATTTATGTTGAGATCTGCTTATTTACGAGTCGTTTACTTCTGAACTAATCAAGAAAGGTTTGATCTGAAATAAGATTTGTCGCTAACTTGAATTGCGATCTGAAAGTGTTGAATTAAGTGCGTATTTCTTATATCTCGTACGCATTCACAGAATGCATTAAAAAATATGTCGGATCAGGTCGTTAGTACGGACATAAAATGAATCCCAAGCGCGCCTGTGGTGGGGCATCACGCAACCTAGTTACAAGTCTACCTACACCACAGGCCACAGGACGTTTCTACAGAACCCTGATGTTTTCGGCTCGACGCTAAGACGACAGTCAGTGTCTGATCTCGGCCGAGTTGAGACCTCTTAGAACTGTACCCGATTCATTGTGTCCCGTGTTATGGTGTTAAGTTGTAATCTCAAGTTAGTTTTGCTAGGAACAGTGTATCGCACCCAGTGTGTTTTCATACCACGAAACCCATGGTCTGCCCACATAATGCTCGAGCCTAACGGAATAAAACCTAACATTCCCGACAAATATAATTATATTTATTAAGTAAACATAGGATTTAGGAAAGAATCACTGAGCTGTATAACAAGTTTTGCTAGATAAGTTATATAATCAGGCGTTATTTGTGGAAATCCATGACCAATGTTAGATGTTATGCAATTTTTTTAGTTTTAATTCCGCCAAAAAGATCCTAGATTGAATGCAGGCTGCAGCACCGCCCTCCCGCGCGCCAATATATGCACATACACAGGCCTGGATTTTAAGGATTGCAAGTTAAAGACGGACAAAAAGAAGAACTGTGAATCGATGCTTGGCATCTTTAAATTCTTATCAGCATGGACCTGAATTGAGTTGGAAACCACTAAGTATATTAGCAAGCCCTCGGAAATGCTTGATACAAACAGATCAATCCAAAAGATTAATACCTAGCATTGTTATGAAATCAAAAGGCATAATTATTATGAATACTCCATTTCCTTGCCAACAATAAACTGATACGTTATTATCAAAAAAATTCCCAACAATAACATCAACGAGCACCATTCATCGCGTATTCCCCATTAAAAGTGCAATTGTCGCGATTTCCATGTTATTCCGTTTTAGAATTGCTCCCATTCCGTTTCACACAATCCTTTTCCTGTAGGATGTCAGTCTCCTGCAGTATCCCCTGTAGTATATTCCCCTACGGAAACCCATTCGACGACGAGATTGTGTCGGGGACAGTGTTGCTCAAAGTTAAACTTGCTAGTGACAATTCAATACTTACATTTTATCTTTTTTACTTACATGCGAAAGTGTGTAAGGATGGATGGATGTTTGTTACTCTTCCACGCAAAAACTACAGAATAGATTTGGTTGAAATTCGCCACACAGATAGTTGATAGCGTGTGTTGATATATAAAATACTTTTTATCGCGGTAGTACAAATCCGTGGGATAATAACAGAATTTCACGTGGGCGAAACCGCAGGCATTAGATAGTATTATTCATTGAAGTCTGTCTCTGTCAGTTAACGCCACGACGGCTGATCAGATGTAATTTGGCTCGAAGGTAGACCATGACCTGGATTAGAACTTGGGATACCTACTTTTTATCACGAAGGTACTTTCTCGTGCAAAAATTTGGACTTCCACGCCGGTGAAGCCGCACGCAAAAGCCGCTCTTTTCCAATTTACACTGTATAGCTATTCGAGAAAAAGGAATAAATTATTTATTTCCAACAAAACTTCTCCTAATTTAAATAATTATCAGCAAAATCTTCTCAGCTACAAATAGGTTCCAATCCGTGCCACGCAGGTGTTTTACCTCAAAATCAAACTCAAAAGCATTTATTTCAATTAGACCATTACAGGCAATTCTTAATGTCAGAAAAACAAAGAAGGCTAAGCTACAGTCACAGACACAAGGCATTTTAACTTGTGAAAGTACTGTAGTTGCCCATTCCAAACCGTAGATCTATGGAGAAGAATGAGCAAGAAACTCCATGAACACTATTTGCAATCAAAATATTGTTACAAAATCTTGGCTACATCATTCATGTTGGATAGCTTTAGTAGCGAACCATTTGCTTTTAGCAGAGTTAGTCCAGTGGTAACGGGGCTTACGAGGTGGTTCAAACCTAAGCAAGTGCGCTACTTTGTGTTATTTATTTCATCGTCGCCGCTCTCAAAACGGTGAAGGAAGACACAGCGGTAGCCGGCATGTCCTACAGTAAAAAAATCTGTGGGGCTTGGGACGACCAACAGAAGTGATAACTTTCACAAGCCAGACAGACTGGCGCCGTAACGCGTTACGTAACCAAGCCCTCCATAAGAAGTTATCACTTCAAAAATCTAAGACATGATTGTGACATCTACCAATCCGCATTGAGCCCACGTTGTTATAGATTACAGTACAGCACACGTTATTCCACGGGACGTCGCACGGGACCGGTCAATGTGGCGATACTTGGGGGAGGCCTATGTCCAACAGTGGACGTCTTTCGGCTGAAATGATGATGATGATGATGATGATGACACGTTATTCAGTTATTGAAACATTATTGGCTGATTATGCTATTTACTTTGGCAATACTTACCCCAGTACATTTTTGTGGTTCTTATAAGTCCTGTTTGAGTAACGCTGAGCTAGAGGATGCGTTCATTTTCTTTGCAGCGACAATTTAACTTTTATTTACTTCCTAGCTTTGATTTTTCTCTTCGATACGATACTTTCAAAACATCCTGTTTTATAAGACAGAATAACATGTTCTGTTTTGTGCATGATTTATGTACAATACGGATTTTTTCAAAGATATGCTTATGGTCTTTCTTTAGAGAAAGGTACTTGCTACGAAGGAGGTCGCCATATAAGGGACCTTTATACACGATAAAATGAATTCAACATTTTCTCGGAAAAAGAAAATATCAACCACAAAAAAATCTAAGTAACATATTAAAAGATAAATCGAAAGGTCACGTAAAATGTAAGGTCCGAAGAGCTTTTATCATAAACTTCATCGCAAGGAAAACACCAGGAAAATGGCCTTATCAAGTCCATATAACTTTTACAAAGGCTTCACAGGGAATACCAAAATATGTTTTATCTCGCAGCGGCCAAAAATACGATGAAATATTAAATATCTCATCTCACTGACAGCTTCAATAAGCCTCTACCTTTCCGAAACCGTTGGACGTTTTAGTAAACTTTTCAAATCCTGTAAAATTTGATTACGAAAATAGACTTTGCTGCTCGAATTTAAAGTTGAAAATGCGTCTGGATTGTAGGCTGTCAATTAAGGCAAGCCTCGTCCCCTGCCACGCTTGATTTATGAATGAACACGAGAGGAATAACCGTTGATTCCCTTTGGACTCAAAACTTTCCCTTTCAAATGGTTACGTGACTTGTATCGCATCAAACTTGCGCGTCCATCGACGCGAATAAATCAATGTCGAGTTACATCATAGGACGTTTGAGGCAATGAATTCCGAATGATTCGAAAAGTCGATGGTCTTGGGACGTTGGTTGTTGAATAGTCATGAGGTTACATGAATGGGTCTGAATAATGTAAGGTGAAGGTTGAGTTGATGCTCAAGGGACAAGGTTTTTTGGTTGTACTTGAATAGTAATGTGGGAAAGCGGGTATACTTTTCCTTTTAATTTAAAGTTACAACAGTGGACTAATTGACGGATTCGTTGATTAGTAGGTCTGGGAAAAAGGTTTGCTAAAACAGGTTTTGCTTTCATTACTGATGTTGGGTCTAATTTAATTTGTAGCGAAACAGTTTGATTACTTATTCAATCCTAATTACTTTAAATCACTCTTCTACATGAAAGGAATATGGAATTCTAATTCGAAAACACTATAATTATCACCTTTTAACGCGTCAGAAGATTGAGCCCGATTAACTAACAGATAAAAAAGCATTTTCTTTAGAACACCGCCGATTACAATCCGAAAGTCTTTGACAAGTTTCTGTCACCAATTTTCTAATTCATTTTACCTTATTAAGAGTACATGTCTAAGCGGTGTTACATACATCGGCATGATTCGGTCGGTAAATACGGGTATCAAAAAAGCCGCTCGGCGTGACTCAAATTGTGTCAACTCGACTCGAATGTGATTCAGCAATGGTTATTATCGATGCCGAATGGAGTTTGCCAAATGCCATGAGTCAAATGAAAGGAAAGAGAGGTAATTACTTCGCCTCAGCTTAGTTGTTCAACAAAATACTCATCATCCCCTATTTTTTTTCGGATGATGAGTCATAAAATGAATCCCTGGGCGGAAGGGAGTGTCAGACTTGTACTGACTAAAACCCATCCATGTTCTTACCTTGCCGTTTGTGTTCCAGGGCCGCGGTATCTCTTTCGAACAGTCCCGCAGCCCTGGCAGGCTCATCATCCCCCTGGTTACACGTTATTTAGGGTCAACACAACACCTCTTTCGTATCATTCCAACCCAACCCAAAAACCTGTGGGTCGGCGCAACACGTTTTTTGTTCCATTCTCCTCTGTGAACCGTCTCGCTATCATTTACTCCTTCTTCTTTAATATTATTCCTCACACAATCTATGCATTGTTTTGGTGGTCTTCCTCTCCCTCTCCATCCATCAACATTTATATCCATCACGCTTTTAGTCACATGTGATTCGTCCCTCCTCATCACACATACCAAGACAGTTGATTCACTTTTAACATTTCTGTAACTGGCGCAACTTTCAAAATTCCTTTCCTTACTTTTTCCACACCTGACAATGACATTTCGCTGAATTAATCGTAAACCAAGTACCTACCTATCTAGGTAATACTTGCACAGACATCTTAAGATCCCTCAATCTAGGCGATCTACGCTGGAGGCCAGCAATTAGACCTAAGTACTACCAGCTCTTAATTAAACATGTAAGTTAAATTACTGGCCTATTTGCGCGTTTAATTAGAAGAAAACTAATGTACTTCGTACAGTGCATTTAATGCTTAACGTTTCTCTGAATGAAGATTTCTCATACTAATTATTTCGCTCGAGCATAGAATTGCTTTAGTTTCAAAGGAAAGGTCTGTTTTTAAGTAGGACGGACAACTATAAATAACTTTTACTGATCTTTTACTGGTAATCCTAACTTTCTGACTTGTAATATTAGAAATGCGAAAGTAAGTTTGTTTGTTTTTTTTTCCTATTTTCACGCCTCCACTGAACCGATCATCCTGAAATTTTTCATACGTATACGTTGTTAGGTGTACAGAAACGGACAAAGAGTATCTTTCATCCCGAAAAAAAGTGCTGTTCCCAAGGAAAACTACAATAACCATCTTATGACGATAGATGGCGCCACCACTGTCTTTCGAATCATGATTGAATTACATTATTACAAGCGGAGTACAACCCGAATTGATTGTCAAATTTTAAATTAACGCGAGCGAAGCCGCGGGTAAAATAAGATTACTTTTCGCCCATTTTCAGTAATACAATCGTTTGGGCAACAAAGAGTTCAAGTACTAGTTCATAACAGAAAAGACAGACTTGGCCATCCATTCATACATTAATCCACTATTTCAACACCCAAGGATAACCCACAAAGCAAAATAAAGTACTTCGTTAACATAACAAAAGACTACAATACATGAAATCAAATTAGAATGGCACGAAATGATAGTAATTTTCTTTTTATTATGTACTTCCATTTATTTCTACATCAGACGAACAATTGTTGTCATCATAATGAAAAGTATTATTTCCATACGTAAAACACAAATCTTTCCGAAACCAACTCTTACCGAATCAGTATTTCATAATATTACAACCGAATCCTAAAGTTTCGTAATATTTGTATTACGAATTCCGAATTCGGAAAAACTAGACCGTGAACCATTTACGTTGGCCTTAATAACACGAATTTTATTTTCCTAGCCCTCTTTTGTTTTTACCAACAATAGGGTGTTATGTAAACCTTTTGAAACTTTTCTGTGTTTATTTATTTATGCATCATTATGAAGGTAGAAGGCTGGGACAATGGAGAGAGAGGTTTGTCACCTTCACGATGTATTTTGTCATATAATATGTCAGAGTCTAGCATCCGTTTGCTCCATATTTTTTATTAATGGTGCTGTTTTTTTGTTTTAAAATTCCGTGTGTCGTTTTTTTTATTTTAAGAGTTTTTGTCGTGTGAAGCTTTAATCCTTGACTTTGTTTATTTTGTGTTTTTAGGACTTATTTCTTCAAGGTTCTACGGTTGTGATCAAAGCTAGACGTGTGTTTTATAACCTGCTAATCGTTCGACTTACAATGTTAGACGCTTGTTAATCTGTATGAAATTAAGTGTGAGTCATCGTCCCCTATAAACGCCGGTTTTCAAAGGGGACGATGGCACTACTTTTCCTATTTGACCCTATTTAGTGACAGACTCATAGAGACAAATGCGAGCAAGTTATATAGTTGATGTAATGCATGGGCACGCATTCGCTTTATTACGGTTATTATTATCATAACGATTACTCATCTCTTACTCCTATAACCCTTTAGGAGTATAAAACATGATGCAACGATCTACAGAAACCGTTTAACGACTGCAGAAAAAATGCCAACCATTGTCTGTTTAAATTACGTCACACGCAAGACAACTCGACACTCGTAACAAAATCATCAACTGACCAATCCCAGCCCACTTATATCCTAACATACTATCAGAACAAAGTGAATAGCTTCCCCACATTGTTGTTGACAAGGAACTGTGTGATATCTCCCTATTGTTCAAATAAATGAGTTAACTTCTTGTAACTTACGTAAGGGAGTACATGGGGCTTGTTACGAAAGTTTTAAGGAGGATAATCAGCTCGTGTGAAGGGGTTGGAGTTTAAGGAGTCATGTAATATTATATGTACTAGCATAACAATGCAGATGGATGGATTGTGTGAGGAATGATATGAAAGAGAAAGGAGTAAATGATGCTGTGACGTCTGACAGGGGAGAATGAAGAAATAATGTTGCGCTGACCCCAAATAGAATGGGATAAGGGCAGGAAGATGATGATGATTACAATGCAGACTGTAAGATTAAATTTGTATTGGAATGTTCTAGTTAAGATTTGACCAACGTGCAGATTCCTTTTCTCTTGTATCAGCAACAACTACTAAGAAAGATGCAATATCGCGAATACTGCTGTCTGTTATTCTTACTTCTTTAGACTAAGCATAAGAGTTAATTACTCCAAAGCCAGCACTGATAACCCTGCTGGTACTGTTCACCACTATTCAGGAAAGTATAATGTATATGTTTTTATTTGAGATGATGTTTCTGAGGTTTCAGAACCTTTAAGACAGACAAACAGGCAAACAGGTGATTGATGATTTAACACGTTTTCCAGCTCTTCTTTCAATTTAGTATTTGTATGACGACAGCCGAAAAATTCAGTAGTGATGGGCTTTGAAAATTGTAACGGCCTCCTATTTACGGCCAAGTATATATCACAATTCCATCCAATACATTAACGGCTAAGTTACTACTTCTTTAAGAGGAATAATTAATTACTGAAGGAAATAAAACCAAAGAAAATGGCCAAATGTAATGGATCGTAATATTACGAGCCAAAAACTTCTTGGCCAAAGAATTATAGTAACGACTCGAGTTACGGGTATTGTTTACTGGCATATTGCCATGTACATATACAAAGAATATTAATATTTCATGCAGCAAGAAAAGTAAAGATAACTTACAAAATAAGTGTATTCCCGTTGACCCCACCGCCCGTGGCCCCACTAGTGGGGTCAGCGGGAGTTGATTAAAATAATTAAAAATTGTTTCTGTTTACCCCACCATATTTTTGAGTAATAAAATATTACTCAAAAGCATTGCATGGGATCGAGTAGTGTTAGTACAGTTGTGCTAGTTATGGGCAGTAACCATAATTATGAACAGTACTAGGCGGGTATAACTCATTGTGATTGGGTATACTGAAAACCACCTTTTCTGGGATACCATCTTTACATACTTAATCAATATACTAACTTAGATCGGTGCTGGGCTATACATTCAAAATATTTTTATTAGTGCTAGAAATAAAAATGTAACTTCTTAAAAAAAACAGGGATACAAGAATATAAATTCAACGCTAAAAAAAGGAGCAAAACCTGGGATGGTAAATTTTTCACTAATACTACGACCACCACCACCATACTCATACCAATCCTTTGCCTCATTAAAATTAGAAGCTGATCCTCTAACTTTGCACGCTGCTAATATGCTTATTACGGAAGTAACTGAAGCCGGGTAATTATCAAAAAACGTGTACCGCCAATAAAGCAGCTAATTGTTATAATAACACTTAAAATAACTGTTTACAACGATGCCTTGCTAGCGAGCAAGCGGGCAGCATTAGGGTTGATAAGTATGTAGACATGGAAGATAATAAACCTAAAATGAAAAATACAGAAGACGTTCATTTCAACCTAGAAGTGGAAAAACGTGATGTAAATATGGACAGTTTTTTTAAATGAATAAATAGATGGGATGGCTATTAGGGGTAGAGGAAACCCAAAGAAACGAGAGATGGACTGTGTGAAGGATGATATGACTAGAAAGGAGGTGACTGCTGAGATGACGAGTAATAGAGAAGTTTGGAAGAAGAAGACATGTTGTACCGACCCCAAATCAATTGCGATAAGAGCAGGAGAATGATGACGATGATGAAATAGATAGAGCGGATGTTAATGATGAAAAATACATTGATGTTGACCTGAAAGACGAAAAAGAAAAGAAAAGTGATAAAGATGTAGGCAGGAGTGATTTTAAAGCTGGATAAGTAAATGTGATACAGGCCGATGTGGACACAGAAGTTTATGAATACTTTTACAAGATATTAGGTTGGACGCAGAAAAGGAAAAAAAAATGAAGGTAAGGCATCATGGGCAATGGAGCGCAGCATATTCAACCTTAAACTTACTGATCGATTAAGGAACACCACACTGCGCTCTAGAACTCAAATTGCTGACGTAGCTCATAAAGCTGCCAAACTCAAGTGGGACTGCGCAGGCCATGTCTGCCGGATGCCGGCACATCTGTGGGCTCGTATATCAGAAAACTGAAGCCCTGAGACAGTTAGACGGGGTCGCGGCAGACCGCGGAGAAGATGGCGGGACGCCTTGGATGGCTTTCTCGGTAATTGGCAAGAAGAGGCACAACATCGGGAAAAGTGGAAGGAATGGCGGAGGCCTTTGCCCAGGAGTAGGACAGTTCAGGCTAACTAAAAAAAAAAGAAGCATTATGATGGACTTAATGTATAAGAAATGGGTAAAGCAAATCCCGATTGTTCTTGTGAGACAATTACCGACCTCCGCGTGTGCTGAGCCACGTAAAACTAGTATTTCTAGATCATCATTGTCCACCTGCCCTTATTCTAATTTATTTGGGGTCGGCGCAGCATGTCTTCTTCTTCCAAACTTCTCTATTACTCTTCATCTCAGCAGTCACCTCCTTCCTAGTCATATCATTGTTCACACATTGTTTCTTTGGTATTCCTCTACGCTTATAGCCATTCATACATTCATACTCAAAATTTTCTTCATTTCTCAGCATCACATGTCTATACCACGTTATGTGTAGTATCTCTAGATAATAGTCTAAAATAAAATTTGTTAAAAGGAAGTTTATCCGACTTTGGTCTTAATCTCAAGTAGTAACCCTTAAGGTAACATGACCAGTGAACTGCTTCAGCTATTTCTTAGCTTGCCGTGCTCATAATTTTAATGCGTCAAAACCAGTAGCTATTAAGATCCTGGATACCGTTGAATACCAAGGACGCGCAGCATATTCTTACGGGTTCATACTATGAGATATCGATTTGGAATTCGAGTGATTTGTGATCGAGATTCAAATTGATATTGAGGAAGAAAATCATCATCATCATCATTTCAACCAAAAGACGTCCACTGCTGGACATAGCCCTCCCCCAAAGGGGGGTATTACCATAATCGCCACGCTTGGCAGGCGGGTTGGCGATCGCAGTACGGTTGTTACAAAGGCACAGAAAACGCTGCTTCCCATTCTCTGGTAAGTCCCTTAGTCGCCTCTTACGACACCCACGAGAAGATATGGGTTGGTGCTATTCTTTACGACCGACACCATACGGTACCGATAAAGGAGGAAGCCGAGGAAGAAAATACCGGTATGTCATCCGAATTAAGGCCAAAAAAGAATAAGTAAGTAGATCGGTGTTCGAACTTCAAAATGATTACACAACATGCAAGTGATAATTTCTGCTATATCGTTTTCTAAAGTTATTAAGCTCGCATATTATGTCTGTATGCAAGCTGCTGTCCACAAAACAAACTGCTGTTAATAAGAATATTATATTAGAAATCTTATTTCTCTTGACTATAACAACATCAATCCTGACTGTTACTTGGCACAGTTATTTTTCAGTTTCGTATTTAACTAAAAAATTGGTTTTCTAAGACAACCTCCTTTATTTACTATTATCTCAACAAGTATTGTTGGTTTTTGTTGTTGTTTTTTTCATTTTCTCATAAGAATTTTCTTAGACAGCCAGATTATCAAAAATTCACCTTAGTAGGGCCAATAGTTTGCGGAAACTAAAGCTTAATAAACGGCTTGTAGGACAGTACAGCATCTGTATTCTTAATCAATATGATTCGCCGGGGCTAGGCATTAAATAGCCTTAGGGGTAACAATTATTCAGTTCCAGGGGAGGCGTGGGGTAGACAGCATAAATAACCTCTAAAGACTAAGAGCTGGGCTTATTTATTACGTTGCCATGGTGATCGGGGAAAATAGATCGTATCGTTCGTAACTTGTGAATGTTGGTGAAAAAAATGTGGTACTAATTGTAGTTTTGATGGAGTTAATTAACTCATGTTTTAATGTCCTGTTGAAGTTGATAGGAAAAAGAAAACAGGTCCATAATAATAACACTTTGTATGTCACTACATTCCATACAATTTCAACGTGTAGATATTGCTGTTTTACATGAAACAGTCGGAGGAGCTCGTGGCAAAATAATAACAGCCGCTCGGGTCGATCTTTAGGTTAAGCCATGCTTGCCTGGGTTGGTCTGTGAATGGGTGACCACCTATTACATTTCAAGTTTCCTCCGTGCTTCGGAAAGCACGTTAAGCCGTTGGTCCCTGCTGTCATTTGAACATTTTTGACAGTCGTTACAGGTAGTCAGTGGCCCAAAAAGTCTGACAACCAGTCTTACCAAGAGGTATCCAGTATTAACTCGGGTGTGGAGGTCAGATTGGCAGTCCTCCATGTAAAATACTGGTATTCAGCTGCAACCGGTTAGACTGGAAGCCGACCCCAACATATTTGGGAAAAGGCTAGGCAGATGATGATGATGACATAATACAGCCGATTTTCACCGAAAAAAAAACTCAATGGAGAAGAATTTAGAAATGTGCTGAATTCACCATCCCTTACGTGTATTATAACGGGGTTTCTTGTTTGGCTTATCCACCTTATTTTGTGCCAAGTTACATTTTTAACAACAAAAGAACTCCTCAACCAAAAGAAAGAAAATTAGGAAACCCTCTAATGACACCCCAACCATGAGATTAGAAGATCAAACAGTACCAATCCACATTTTCATTCCCCAACATTTGCATAGAAATCAAAAACTCAATCAAGGCGTTATTTTCTTCAAAATAAAAGCCTTGACCTACTTTAAGGGCGAATATCCTTTAAAACGTAATGAGCTCCTTCCCTTTGTTCGATTACTGTAATTGCAGATGGAGGGAGTTCCCTTCCAAGATCCAATTTCCAGTTCGAGGTTGAGGCTTTTACTGGTTTATTTAATTTATCTTTTTTCTTACATTAACACACATTATTGGGAGAAAAGATTTCGTATTGTATTTCAGGTACTAAGTATTGAAAGAGTTTTGTGTTTGGTTTGTTTTTTGGTATTCTGGCGACGTGAAATAAGATTTGGTTGTGACAAGAGGGTTCAGGAATGTCAAGATTAAGGAATCTTCGTAAAATGATACTTTATTAGTTATTGATATTGTGACTGCCTCGTTGGTCTAGTAGCCGCAAGGGCGACTGCTGAGTTTGAGGTCCTGGGTTGGATTCCCGGGTCGGGCATTTTTTTTCGGGCAGGAATTTCTCAATAGCAGCCACGGAGTCTAGATTTGCGCCCAGTTGATGGCAATAGGCTCGCCCGCTATTACATGAGATTTAAAAATAACTGGTGAAATGTGGGTGCACTATTAATTACAAATCTGCTTAACCCTATGGGGGTGTCATGCTAAGCGAATCTTTTTGGTAATTTTTAAAAAAAAAGAGCTACTGAAGTCCTGTCCAGTGTATCCCGCTAACACGTAACAGCAGTTTCAGTGGTTTACACAGGGGCCAAAATGGTTGTCTTAAAATAAAGATCATTATCTATACAACGCGTTTTGCACCTTGTATTAATTCGTTAACGGTTATCAAAATGATAAATGATTTCAGTCCACTACAATTTAATTAACATTTCACATCTGCAAAAAAACAGACTATCAAACTAAAAAAAGAAACAATTGTATCGATACCGTAAATCGGAACATAATGGCTAACGGAACGTATCTGATCTTATATTTGAACATCGATTAATTTTCTTCTAAAGAAAAAAAAGATCAACTTAGTATTCGACAAAAAACAAGGCATATCAATTAAATGCAACACCCTCGCAATGTTACACGATCTTCAGTTCAAAACGTATACGGAATTTTCGCCTGTACATTTTAAACAATAAGGTATATTTCAGCGTGAAGGTTTTACCGTAATTGTATTAACATTAGTTGGCGGTGGTACCATGAAGAATAGCACTTTGAATGGAGTTGGAAATAAATGATCTGTACAGTTCTATTGTTAGTTTTGGCAAACAATGGGATGCGGTACGGTTACCGTTTTTTAGATTTTGTAAGTAATGATGAGTTTTACATCTTACATCCTTCTTGGAGCTTTTGTCTTTGGTTAGAAGAGACAATAGTCTTAAAACAAAGTAGTTGACATAAAAGTGGCAACAAAAAAAAATACTAACTTTTGATTGATTGATTGAATTGATTTTTGGTTAATTGACTCATCTGTTTAATCTTTTTCCAAACTATGTTGGGGTCTGCAAAAAACCTGCTAGCCTAAAAATGTCTACTTTTTATTGACACTAAAGATATAGTGTCCATCTATTAAAAATCAATTAAAAACGGTGAAGGAAAACATCGTGAGGAAACCGGCATGTTCATGGCCGACACCGTCACCGGCATGGCAAATTCGAAGACATGTGACATCTACCAATCCGCTCTGGGCCCGCGTGGTGGATTATAGCCCAATCCCTCTCATAGAGAGGAGACCTGTGTCCCAGCAGTGGGAACATTATAGGTTGATGATGATGATGATGATGGTCCATCTATTACCGTTTGACATAATAATCTTGACCATAACCCCGTTTTTTTTTCAATAAGCCACAATATTTCATACAATTTAATAAACAGTTAATTAACTTGGCATTTTCCATGCAAATATACTAATTAATATCGAATATCAGATACAAAATGAGCCCCACTTAATAACGTAACATAATCATTAATATGATAATGACACCTATTTGTGTTTTTAATGAATTCTTAATTATCAATTAATTTAATGGATTTCCTTGGAGAAATTTTAACTTTTAGTGCCAATTTGGAGATAAAAAATACTTTTAGAAAATTGATTTCTTTCTAAACCGAACTGCGCTTTTGAAATGAGACTCATTTGTATTAAACTTAGATACCAAAAGCACTGAAAATCGTCGTTCTAGGAAAAAATGGTGAAAATTTTCGTCGTTTGGGATAAACTCATGAAACAGATCTAAATGAGACTAAACCTAAAATAATTAATTTAAAAAAATATTACAAAAACTGTACATTTAGGTGCAGTAGCATTATTTCTCAAACAGTGGTATAATAAGTACTTATAAACTACATGCTTATCCTTATTAATATTATAAATGCGCAAGTAAGTTTGTTTGTTACCTTTTCACGCCTAAACCACTGAACCGATCATCTTGAAATTTTTATTGCATATTCGTTGTCAGGTGTACAGAAACGGACACGAGTACTCTCATCCCAAAAAAAATACTGTTTCCAAGGAAAAACACAATAACGTTCTTATGATAAAAGATGGCGCCACGTGACTTTCGAATCGTGATTGAATTTTATTATTATATACAAGCAGAGTACAACCCGAATTTATTGTCCAATTCTAAATTGACGCAAGCGAAGTCGCGGGCAAAAGCTAGTAACTGAAATATATTTAACTGTTGCAAGTAATCGTAATGAGGAATTCAAATGTTTGGTAGTGACTAGCCAGATCTAGGTTTATTCAAACCTGTGTTTCTACCTGTAGTCTTAGAGGTTAGGTACACCTAATCAGAAAACATCATCGTCAACGAAGATGACTGTACTTCATTCAAGTACCAACCCATCTTCATAATTACTTCAACCTATGAAAAGATATCAATTAAATTAATTAAAATGACTTGCGAATCCAAAAATTCGACAATAATCCTATAATACTGCCAAATTCAATACACCTTTTTCTAATACCGCATTTCACAAGAATATGAACATCTTTTGTCACCAGGATTATCTCAACAAAAGGTACATTGTACTGTAGCTTAAAATTACAGTAACGGTGATCAAATCGTTAGGATTGAAATAGCTGATGACATCATGATAAAAAATATGATTATATCATACTACAGTTAGGATCGGTAGTAGTATGTCTCTGTAGCGTTGATTTTACTAAGTTTTAGTTTTTTTGTTCTTTATTGGCTGAGGGGAGTAGCTATAGTAAGGGCTGAGATTTGTCTGGGTAGTCAACCACTTTTCACCCTTATGCTGCTTTGCAGGAACTATTTTTGGGTATTCTCATATTCTTACAATAATGATACTACTTTTAGTTTCCTTATAGAGTACAGTACGAGTATGCCTGGTCTTATTTGACAACAACTTGTTTTTTGTGTTAAGAAAGATAAGTTTTTAACCAGGGCGGCATAACCGCATGTGTGACAAAGCCCTTTTTTATAGAATTAAAAAAAAAAGTTTTGCATAGTTACATTGAAAATAATGCATGTGAAAAATACTTCAGTAAGATGACGAGGTACTTTTTATGATGTACGTTATGTGAAGGATGCAAAATTCTGGATAATAATAAGCAATCGAATGAAGAAAACGAAATAATGTACACAACACTTCCAGAAAAGCCAAGAACATAAATCCCAAAGCCTAACCTAAGCTAACCTTTAAACACAGAAAACGAAGAAAGAAGAATTTAATCGTTGACAATAAAACCGAACGGAGCAGAATCACACACTAAAATAAACACGTGTCGAGCTGGTAAACGGTTTACTCGTTCATGTTAAACCGAATAAGGCCTTAAACATTTCAACAAGTTTAATTTAAGTGTCGTAAAAAGCAGGGAATATGACCAATGCAGAGATAAAATAAAACTTTATTGACGTTTATAGTGCGATAAAGGAAATACACACTGGCTGTGTGCGCCAATTTTTTTATTTTATTTTTGTATTGTGATTTGTAGCAGGTGGATTAAAATGGTTTTATGGTAAATAAAGGTGCTGTCTACCAGAGGATTGGATAACTTTATTTATTTGAAAAAACAAACGACGATGACGGATGATAACAAAGTGATAATAATAAAGCAATGAGTAACGGAATAAAAAGATTTAGGATTCATCATCATCATCATTTCAGCCGAAAGACGTCCACTGCTGGACATAGGCCTCCCCCAAGTGTCGTCACATTGACCGGTCCCGTGCGACTCGCATCCAGCAGATCCCTGCAACCAAGTCATCGGTCCACCTAGTGGGAGACCTTCCAATGCAAGACGTCCACTGCTGGACATAAGCCTCCCCCAAGTGTCGCCACAATTTACCGGTCCCGTGCGACTCGCATCCAGCAGATCCCTGCAACCAAGTCATCGGTCCACCTAGTGGGAGACCTTCCAATGCAAGACGTCCACTGCTGGACATAGGCCTCCCCCAAGTGTCGCCACATTGACCGGTCCCGTGCGACTCGCATCCAGCAGATCCCTGCAACCAAGTCATCGGTCCACCTAGTGGGAGACCTTCCAATGCAACGCCTTCCGGTTCGCGGTCGCCACTCGAGAACTTATTACCAGATTTGGAATTACCGCAGGTAAAAAATCTGCCAGGCACATATAGCATTGGTCGGGTCACGTGAGCCGCACGCATAACGACCGCTGGACATAGGTCTCAACACGATGGGTGTCTGAGGGTGTACAGCGCCGAGGTTGGCTTAGGAACCGGTGGCGAGGTGATCTAGACGCGCATCACGAAGGTTGGTTCGAGGTGGTGCAGGAAAAGAGTACCTGGAAGAATATGGGGGAGGCCTTTGCCCACCAGTGGGACATACATGGCTATTGAAAAAAAAAGATTACCAAGATGCAATATGACATCAAACTTTAAGAACCTTAGGGAATTCAGGCAATACATACACATAAATCAAAATGATATGGGATATTCCACCAACATGAACAGGGCATAATAGTTCCGAAGTGTCATGCTTGTCTGAAATTCCTGAACATTCAGACGTGTGGGTAGATTATGCAAAGCGTGACACGTTGCGTCTGTACTCCTATCAACAATCTCAGTACTGAAACCAATGAAACTTATGGAGAAGTTATTGACGTATTCCCTAATATCTTGTTTGGCAATGAACATTCAAAATCAAATATCAATTCCGAAATATTCGTACGATACTTAGCACTGCATTGTCAGTTTCTGTCACCAAGTTTCTCGAAATTCACTTCGGAAGCTAAATTCTGTCTTTCGATAAATCCCAGCACAATACTTCACCCAATACAACTATTGGAGATTCAATTTTGAAAGCTTTCAAATAAAATCTTCGATTCTCAATAGGATTTTAGACGATAATTTATTTTGTGTGCACTTCGGCTTTCTGAATTTTCTTGATCTGCCTCGTGATCTTGGAAAGTATATGGCAAGCTTAAAATCGTTGCAACTATTCTTAATTTGACCATTTGTTCCGAATAATAAAATGACTATTTCGCCATCGGCCATTCCGCGAATAAAATAATTTCGAAATAAATTCTATCGAATACTTCACTTGATTGCAACTTGAGTCTTAAAATGCGTAATGTTTTAAGATTACGATCGGCTAATGTGACTAAAGTGGCTTCCAATAAGCTTTAAAACAAGCGACCAATTGTACTGAATCCAAAGGATTTGGTCTGGTTGAAAACATCTGTAAATGAAGAAAGAGTCCATGGTTTAATTTAAAATAGCCAAATTCATCAACCTGTTTCCCTAAAGGCCCGAAAATACACCCAGCACATGAGATAACCTTTTACTGAAAACCAATACTTACATATTTGTTTTTAATCAAAAAATCAAATCTAGCAGTATCCGAGCATAAACCAAACATTGACATTGCCTAACAAACTCCCAATCTAAATCAACCTTACATAGAGCTCTAAATTCTACATATAAATTACTACCAATATAACTGAAAATAAATTCAGCTACTCAATCAGGCAGCAAAAACCAATCGACCAATGTACACAGTCCTTTCCACAATTCGCCTTCGTAAACGGTACATGGAATCACGTTTTGGAAGTTAATTCGAACGTAATACTTGAAAAGGGTCGAAAGTTGAGGCAGCAGTTTTTTAAAAGACAATTATGCAGTCATCCAGGTAAACGGCTATATCTTCAATGTTAACCATTTAATCGTAACCGTAAGACCATAAATGTTTTATGGAGACTTTGTTCATGGTATTCTCGTTTAGAGAAATGAATTCGCAGAATGAATTGTATTAGTTTTTTGTTGAACGGCAAAAAAACATACGCACATCGAGGAATCGAATCTGATTGTAACCTCTTACTACATATTTTTGACGAAACTGCGTGATCTAATTTAATAAGAGACTTAATCAATATTTTCTGCATATACCAAATTTTTGATAACTCCTTGCAAGGCGAAGAGGATCTAGACTTACGGCCTACGATAGTTGATATAAATAGTGTCCTACAGCATCTGTCACCAATCAATCAAACATAATCCCTTAGTGTATTCCTACAAAGGATAGAGTAGCCTTTAGACACAGACCACGCGGCTTAACCGTACACTGAACTTTAATCTCAATACGTAATTGTTGAACGTGACTTTCAGCACAACTGATGGATCTAGAGTTAATAGCAAATAGTTTAACTTGTGCGAATACGTGCCCTCTATGTTCTCGTGACACATTGTCGTGATAGAACAAAATTGTTATGTCTTATTATGCTTCAAGTGTTTCGATTACGATTCTGAGGGGTTAGTCATGGTTGACTTCAAATAGGCCCAAACCGTTTACGACAACTGCATTTCACGTTGTTATATAGGTATCATATAAACGTATTGACGTCTATATTAGCAGTTGTTCTAGAACTAAAATACTACGGTAACTTTTTAATTTCATAATTAGCATCATCTATAATTGAAGAAACCGTTCCAAAAATAATTCATCCCATCTTAACATTCAATGTTACCCGGAGATCTTTTCATGGTCCATTTGATTCAACTGGAATCCATTTTAACTTCGCCTGCTATTAAATTAATTCATTCAGACTTCGATCCTTACAGACATTTGATTTGCAAGCCCGGATTATGAGCTTTAGTCTTGGGACAGCTTAATGGGCAGCGCTGAAAGGGCACTTTAAAATAGGCATTTGATTTCGAGTGGAAACGTTGGACTACGGTCTGAAACGATATTTGGATTTGCTTGCGTAATATCTTTGTCTTGTTCATGGTCGAATTACCTATTATAGGACGCATGATCAAATGTTATAAGCCGACCCAGTTTACCAATTGACTTGTAACTTTCTTGCAATGTCGTCTTACACTGCAGAAAAGGAAACTACGGAAGTCATAAAGAAAATCAAAATGGGAGCCAACAACTCATCGGGGCTAATTCGACTGAATCTACCCACCTCATAAACAAAATCAAGCCCACTGATAGCCAAACATTCATCAGTCCAACAAGAAGTAATAAAGTACTCCACAAGCGAGCCATATTCGATGATGCCGCCGGCCATACCAAAAGTGGCGGGCGCTGGCCACAACGCGGCGGTTCCCAAGAATCATTCATACAGAATCAGGTCGTTCGTCACGGCCATAATGCGATACGAACAGCTGAACAGATTCCAGGTTAGAACACATACAGAGTGAATGTATTCATGACTGTAGAATACGAGATTGTGAGTGGGGAGAATAACAAAGGCATATTTAATTTGATTATTTGCGTCATATGAACATTTTAAAAGTCACATATGGATGACTTACAGAGCTGTCAGATACGAGAGTAGGAAACTGTCATATTTATTTGCAACAAGAAACGAAGCATTCATGATACTGGAATATACAATAGTTAAAATTAAATAAATTAGTTTATCATAAAGATGAAGTTTAAGGTTCAGCAATACTATGCATGATATAACTACTCATAACATACTACAGATTAACAGTATCCTTAATATACACCAAAATCGATTACCACCCCACATCAAACTCAACATCAGACAAGCAAAGATAATGCGCTGCTAACGAAAGAAAACGATGATAAAACAAAACACAATAGCACATTACTCCACAACAGTTTACTCAACGAGACTCTGAGCATTAGCGTATCGGCAAAGTGCAGGTGTAATGAGCGAGCTATTATAGCACTAACTAGCATAAATACACTAGTAACTAGAGTCAAGCTAGTTTACGTATCTGAAGAGATCTCAGTGAATAGCATCGTTTAATTTTACGCTACTCGCGGGGGTTCGCGCGTGTCCATTGTTGAAGAATTATTAGGTT
Organism: Lycophotia porphyrea; assembly: GCA_950005105.1. Taxonomy (NCBI): domain Eukaryota; kingdom Metazoa; phylum Arthropoda; class Insecta; order Lepidoptera; family Noctuidae; genus Lycophotia; species Lycophotia porphyrea. The sequence continues at coordinate 15,137,611 of OX465395.1, read as the reverse complement.
TGTATTCCGAAGAGTTGAATTTGGATTTAGAATCGTGTGGAAAATTTAAGGTTGTTGACGATTACGATGTCGATTTTGCTTGTGAATGCTGATGAAGGTACTTGGGGCTAGTCTAGTAAAGCTTTTTTATTGCAATTAGTACCACTAGTTAGAGAGATTTTGAGATTTTCAATGGAACGCCTAAGAAAAAAAACGTTGCAGTGCGTGTAGACAGCAATGTATCACCAAAAACATTTTTTGGTACCTAAAAAAAATCTTCAAACTATAAACAGAAAATAATTTATTAATAACACAAAAAGAATAACGGAGCAAATGATAGCATAGCATTGCGATGACCGACCCCAAAAAACATGGACAAGCAACACAACGCAAGAAGATGACGATGGTGCATAATATAAAGCCATATTTCAAATCAATATCTTCGTCCAACTTCAAGATGTAACCCCACAAAAGCATATCTTAATTTATAGTAGACATTAAACCGAACCGCACAACAATGGAAACAGTAAACCCGTTGAATTATACCGCATCCGAGTGAGCCGCAAAGTGGAGTAAGCGAACGACCGATGTTTTCACTATCGTTCGGCCAGTACAGTTAGCTCGAAGCTGGCTGAGGCAACGACATCAGGTTAGGTTCGCTACACACACCGCGATTATGTGTCGGTGATGGTTTGATAAGCGAGAAGTAATTTAAATTGCGTTAGATTGTAAAATGTTGCCTATGAGTGTTTCTTTTTATTGTGTTGTAGGCCTATGAATAATTTGTATGTCTAAGTTTCGATTTCATCAACTGATAGGAAATACGAAGTAAGTTGTGCTCCTGTATGTCAAAAAACTTAACCGTAAGGAATTTACGGTTGATACGTAGAAAAGACGAGTTGTAAAATAAATATGTACAATAATACTTTAAAAAATTTAGGATCAACACGGGCAAAGTGCGGACAAAAAGTGGTGATTATCATTTTATATCACCATTTTACACACACCTTTAACGTCAGATCGCCTCATCGTAGTAGACACAAGTTTTATTTTTAAATAGATTTTTGCCTTAAACGTGGTACATGGTCATACTCCAACCACTCCATTAAATAAATTCCCGCTTATCTTGTTCAGTAGCAGAATACGGCTGCACTTACGTGTAGACGGCTCGCGTTTTCACTATCGTTCGTAGAAATACAGTTAGTTGGATCTCCAGCCAAACCAACGACGTCTAAGGCGGGTTGCACACTGCGCTACTGCATCAATTAATTGTAAGTTGCTTTGTAGATGTGCTGATCTTTTTAATGGGTAGTGTGTACTGTTCTTTTATCAGGTGTCAATCATGATGAATGAATGTTAGAAAGGCGTTCGATTACATCTGTCATCGGATCATCTATGGTTGAGTGGTGCTTAACACTGACTATGATCTCGTTTAAAACCTTTTTTTTTTTTTTATGGATGGGAAATCATCAAATGACTTCTCCCGCTCTGGGCAGAGCGGAAGGGAGTGTCAGACTTGTACTGACTAAAACCCATCCATGTTCCTTCCTTGCCTTTTGTGTTCCAGGGCCGCGGTATCTCTTTCGAACAGCCCGCAGCCCTGGCAAGCATCGGCCCTTGCGGGCCCCTCCCTATCTGCTGACATCTCTTTGAGGCGCGCGTGGAACACGAACGCGCCGTCAACACGGCCTGTCGTCAAAAGACGGACGGACGGCGAGCTAGCCCATTACTCTCCGTCCACAGGTCCGCGTCTACGGTGGCCGGAAACCACCACGTGACCCCCGACGCCCGAGGCGTCTCCCGCGGCGGCTGGGACGAGAGGTTCTCTCCCATCTCGTTTAACACCTAAGATTAAGTTTTTTTTTTTATGTCCGGATTTTTTTTTTGTCTCTTTCTTTTTATCGTTGTTATTACATATATAGTATTTATTCGTGTTTATACTAACATAGGTTAAGGAACACTAACCAATTTATAGGTAATACACCTGAATTAAAGATAAAAAAATAGCAACGTACGTTTAACATGTTTTTTTTATTATATTATATTATAATTTAATGCTGATCAATGTAGGCAAAGAATTCCATCCTTTCTAGTCAATGTCTTTTAACGAAAATATAAAAAGCGTTATAATTAGATCTTTGGTAAATTATATCAGTATTTCCTGCAGTCATCATAATAGTCCTGCTCCTGTGGCGTCATTAAAATATTTTAGTTAAATTATAAATAAATCATTTTACGAAACAATAGTGAAACAGTTTCAAATAGCAGTTCGAGTTTTGTTAGGGTAGAATGGAACGTTTTGGCCGTTTATCACTCAACTTGAACATTTAGACATTGATAAATTGGAAGCTCCTGAAACACTAAACATTCTGGAAATAGTATACTAGTAACAGTTTCAACCACGGCTTGATTCTGGCACTAAATATTATTATAGAATGAAATACTTTCCATGAAAACTATTTTTCTACGGACACAATTTAAGTTTTATTTGAGATTTTGCACACGCTCTTCTCAGTCACTTACAAATAAACGGTGTAAAAAGATTATTAACGAAGCCGAAAGGCACTTGTTCTCCCTGTCATTGCGATATTTTTTTGTTGTTCTAGACCATACCTGGGAACCTTCTAGTTACGGAGATATTGAGAGTCAAAGTTCCAACTTTTACATAAGTTTTTTTTAAATAAACGTTTTTAATGTATTTTTTTACTTAAGACACCTTCACCCCCGTACTATTCAATGCATCAATCAGCATAATGTTTTGAATGCATTACATTGAGTCCTACCGTAAACCGTGACACCCCAAAAAAAAGTGGTTTCCCAGCAATCATTTTTGCATAAAGTTACTTAGTTTGATGTACAGAATGCTTGGTTGATGGCTTCGTGAAGAGTCCGTTTACACCCTGTATACTTTTTACGTGTAAGTGACTAAATTCTGAGATGGTAAAAAAGCGAGACATTCCTTGGAAAATAAAATATTTGTAATGTGGATTCATGAAAAATTCAAGCCACCTTGAATTCGCAATGTCACGTAAACCTGAAATAAATTACGGGACAAATCTCTGAAGTAGGGAGATATACTTTGGAATGCAAATTCAGCTTAATATAGGCGAAAAGTGTAACTAAAGCTTAGGTCTCATTAGCGAGCGCGCAACCGTAACCAAGTCGCGGTATGCGGTTAGGTTGCTGGCTAGCAACCAAGTTTTTTCTTTGTTTTTTTCTAAAGAACGGACTGTCTTGTCCGGGCTGAGACCTAGTTTTGAAATCTGAAAATTATGAATCATTCTTTAGTCGTTTGGCCTGAAGATATGGCGAAAAGTTGTAACTTTTTTTTAGATGTCAATATTTTTTTATAATTTTAAGTTGTTAAGCTGATTAGTCAAATTAACATACTTTTTCAAACAATACAAGTTAGTGAAAACTTAATTTTGGGCGCTTATTATTTTGCCAACTTCTTTAGTTAACCAGGTAAAATACCATGTATGAAACTCAGACAATTAACTTACTAACTAATTAAAGAATGAAGAAGTTCTTAGGGAAACAGGTTGCTGGGTTGCTCAGTGCGGCAACCTAACAAACTGTCTTCATATACACCTACTGCATTAATTAATCTCAATGAATTATTTCCGCACCTTGCCAACAGCTGTAGGTACCAACGTCTCGTTAGCACTTGTTTATATTCCATTCAGTTCTTCAATTATCTCGCTGTTTTATGAAACACAATTATAATAAATATATGCCATTACTGCCTCCTTATAAGCGTGACTGATGCTGGTTCTGGGCTTGATTCCCGGGTCGGGCATAGTGTTATTGGGTTTTTCCAGAGGAATTTCTCAGTAACAGTCATGAAATCTGGATTCGAGCCCGATTTATGGCAATAGGCTCCCCCTCTATGACATGGGACTTAGAAAATATAACTGGTGAAATGTGGATGTACTATTAGGTCTTAAGTGTCCTCTACTAAAAAGCCGAATGACACATTTTTGAAGAATAAAAACTCATTTAGGCGATACAAAATTACTAATTTGTAAAAATTTTAATTTTTAGTTCAAAAGTCGTTTTTACTATTCAATTTTTTTTTTTCAAGGAACTTTTAATCCTCCAGTGAGTAACAAGCCCTACTTCCATAAGAATTGTGCTAAGGACTTATAAACAATTTCGCGTTGCTTATCGCTCGTATTATTGCGCTGCGAAAAAGTGGGACAAAGCAGATATCGTTTTATAGGTTTAGGTATACTAGCCAATGTTGTCCCTGGGTTTGTTTGGATTTTAGATCATTTCTTTTTGCTTGATAATCATTTCTCTGCATTTGTCTAAGGTTTCACTGGAACATCATCTACCTAGCCATTTTCCAAATTTATTGGGGTCGGCTTCCAGTCTTACCGGATGCAGCTCAGTACTAGTATTTTACATGGTGCGACTGCCTATCAGACCTCCACAACCCAATTAGTACTGGGTAATACGGTATTCCTTGGTAAGATTGGATGTCAAACTTTCGGTTCCCTGACAACCTGTAAAGACTGTCAAAGATCTTCTAATGACAGCCGGGACCAACGGCTTAACGTGCTTTCCGAGACACGGAGTGATCTCGGTATGTAATGATAGTCACCCATCCAGAGACCAACATTGGCAAGCGCGGCTTAGACTTGAAGATCGACCCGTGCAGCTGTTATTTCACAAGTCACAGTCACAAGTTCCTCAAGGTTTCACTGGAACATTTTCATTCAATGTAACGCACTCAAAACATTGTGCTGATGGATGAACTGAATAGTAAGGAGGTCGTGGATGTGTTTAAAGTAAAAATCTTACATTAAAAACATTTATTTGAAATAATACTTGTGAAAAAGTTGGAACTTTGAGCCCCAATATCTCTGAAACTAGAAGGTTCCCAGGTATGGTCTAGAACAAAAAAAAAAGTCGCAATGACGGGGAGAACAAGTACCTTTCGGCTTCGTTAAGAGTCTCTTTACACCCTTTATAACAGCGAAAGCGTCCATAACAATGAAATAAAGGGTGTAAACAGACTCTTAACGAAGCCGAAAGGTACTTGTTCTCCCCGTCATGGCGATATTTTTTTCCATACCTGGGAACGTATATTTTAGACCATACCTGGGAACCTTCTAGTTACGGAGATATTGGGGGTCAAAGTTTCAACTTTTACAAGTTTTTTTTAAATACATGTTTTGAATGTAAGATTTTTACTTTAAACATCTCCAGGACCCCCTTACTATTCAATCCATCCATCAGCACAATGTTTTGAGTGCGTTACATTGAGTCCTACTGTCAAACGAGATTTTTCATCCCAAAAAAAAAAGTCGTGTCCCAGCACTCATTTTTGCGTAAAGTTACTTAGTTTGATGTACATAATGCTTGATTGACGGCTTCGTTAAGAGTAAAACCTCTTTATTTTCAAATTACTTTCGCTGTATTAAATCAACCCGTTCTATCCGTAATACCATTCATAATAATATAAATTCTCTCTCATTGACTTATTGAATTTGAGGTAGATACCTACTCTCATATGTAAAATAAATTTCGAGCCCCGAATGTTAGGAAATTCAATTTAGACCTTAGCTCGCACTAGATTGAAACCTTCGTATCTTATTGAATGATGACTAGCTGTGCTCCGCAACCTTCATTCGCGATAAATTATTATAAAAAAAAATATTACTTCCCTTTTCGATTTAATTGTGCTAGCGAAAGTTAGGCTTTATAAAATCTGCTATCTGCCAGTATAAGTCCCGTCAAAATCAATCCAGCCGCTTCGGAGATTAGCCGACACAAACAGACGGACAAAAATTGAAAAAAAAGTGTTTTTTTTTATAAGTGCCTTATATATTTTCTTATTATTCAGTAAAAAGCTGTTATTTTTTTTAAATACAGACAGACACTTCAATTTATTTATTTGTATAGATCAAAGAATTGGGTGAAATATAATAAAAAGTGAATTCGGCAGGTGATCGATTTTCTACTAGCCTAGTTTTGGACAGGTGTTCTCAAAAAATAGATATTTTTTGGCATTCATTTTGCAAGTGTAATTGTATGGACATAAAGCCCAGTATTCGATCACCAGTTTAAGCATAGCGTGACTTAGGTATTAGTTGTAATTAATAGCTATTGTAAATGTCATTCATTTTTATTGAAGTATGCGCTTAGGGTTGCGCCTCATTTAGCAACACGGAATCGTATTTACCCATGCTCCTATCTTTTTCTGTTGTTCAGAACCGTCTTTTACGAAAGTGAGAAACAAGTCATGCTGCCGACTGCATCGTCGATGCTGCCGCGTGCGATTATGTACTGCTAGATGAGGTTCTACCCGTATCGTGTAGTTTGACAATTTTCATAGACGACTCCTATATAGATTTCTCGATAGTAAGTAGAAGGTTTGATTATTTGCCGAACATGTTTAATTTGGCTCGTCTCCACGACCGTCTGTCTTTACATTATGTTGACTGAACTATTTATCCGTGTAAAGTGCCGTCAGTTTTTTTTTTCCGAAATTATAAAATTCTGTCAAATAGTAACTAAACTTTTGTACAAAGATTCAGTCCCTTCTGAGACAAAATATAATAAATTAGCCATAAGTACAATAAAATATGTAAAATTATATCTAAAATTAGGTTAGTTCGTAATAAAATCCGACGCTTTTATCGATGTTCGCGAAAGCGGCGATGGTACCAGGACACTATACCATACAAGATACCTAATATAGAGTTTATAGTTGAAAATCTTCGCTTAGGATTTTCGTATCTCGTAAGGCTGGCTGGATTCATAAACTAGAAATGTAGAAAAGGTTATTAAAGTGGTTTCCCGGGTAATATATATATATATATATAAATAAAGGGTGGAAGGGACACTGACACTAAAACGATTAAAATGTATTCAGTACATCATTCTGACATATTTTTTTTTTAAGTGAAAACTTCTTTAGGCGATTTGGGCATTCTTGAGATGGGGAAAAACAATTGAACTGCCGACACCGTTAATCAACCGCTTTTTCGTTGCAGAGTTTTGCAACGAAAAAGCGGTTGAGCCGTATTGCTCCATATTACAAGCCCAAAAAATACAGTGTATAGTCAAATGTGTAAAAGACTTATGCAAAAATATTTACTAAAAATGTTTTCACTTCTGTCGGCACTCCTGGAGTGATTGGGTTTTTTTTAAATCAGCTGTTCCTTTCGTTTTGACCGAGTAGGTATTGCAGTTTTGTAGGATACTAACTACTAACGACTGTCAAAGATCTACAATTGACAGATGAGACCTACGGCTTTTCGAGGCACGGAGGAAGCTCGGGATGTAACGATTGGTCACCCATCCACGGACCAATCAGTTGTTATTATTTAGCCACGAGCTCCTCGAAGCTACAACAAAAATGAAATCTAAATATCTGAAGTATAGGATGCTTAAAACCTTATGTATCTATCCACCAGCAAACACATACTACACAATGACAAATCACTCAAACTTCACAAAAAATATGACCAACATTTTACATCCAAAATTATACTAGGCCCAAATATCACGTCATTCTGATAAACCACATGATGGATCGTAGTAGCCACCTAGCCACCTAAAGTGATGGATGGCAGCCCCTCCAATGAGATAAGCTATGTAAATCGGCTTCTGTCAGTTAAGTTATGTGCTTCTGTGGTGGCACTTTGATGTATGCTAGTTGGGCTTAAAGTTGTGTAGGATATTTTTTATGTTTTTTTGGGCTTATTAAACCAGATTTAACAAAAACAAATAAACTTTGTAAACCTCCATAGCATCATAATCAATTTTACTAATCAGTTTATACTGTTCCCGCTGCTGGGATACAAGCTTCCTCTCTATAAGAGGAACTAGCAGCACCACGCGGTTTCACCGGCATAGTTCCCGTTCCGTAAGTATACGGGGATAAAATATAGCGTTTGTTATTTGCTGATAATGTAGCTTTCCACTAGTGAAAGAATTTTCCAAATCGGTCCAGTAGTTTTTGACTTAAGTCGTCACAAACAAAAAATCAAATCTTTCCTCTTTATAATATTAGTTTAGATGTCACTTGATATTCCCGCGCGCTATGATTTTTTCCTGTTTCATGGGTGCATTTACAAACATTTAAACTCACATACTCAAACAGCCGGAACAACTACCTGCAAGCGATCCAAATATTTATTCCGTGCGGGAGTCGAACTCGACACACGCAGCGCAGCAGTCAATCGCTCAAACACTACGCCAACCGTGCCGTCAAAACCGTGTCGTCGTTTGATTCTAAGACATGCTGGTTTTCTCCCGATGTTTTTCTTTACCATTTCGGGAGCAGTGGTAATTAAATAAATAAGAGTAAAGGAAGCCAAAGAAACAATGGATGGACTGTGTGAAGTATGACATGGCTAGAAAGGAGATGCCTGATGACATGACGAGTAATAGAGAAGTATGGAAGAAGAAGACATGCTGCGCCGATCCCAAATAAATTGGGATAAGTGTTGGAGAATGATGACATATTTGAAATTGATAAAAATACTTTGTAAAAGCAAATGTTTTCTATTAACTAATAAACGGCACTTATCTCTGCAGACAAATTAACTAAAATGTCAAAATATTTATAGGATTATTTTAAAATTCCACACGTATACTTCTAAGATTCTTATCTAACGATATTTTTTTTTATTAATTTCTTAATTGAGTCGTATCTTTCTAATTGACATACCTACATCAGCGACTTACTTTAACTTAACTCGATATTATTATAATCTAGCAACATAATGTTTATTCATTAACAACTTGTTATATGGCACCAAAAACGAGTTATTTACCGTATATCACAATTACTAAAAAGGTTAGAGATTTGTCTGTTTGAACATAATTAAATATTTTAATTAATTAATTTACATAATTTGGGAATTAAGATGTTCAAATATCAACAACATATTAATTAGGAATAAATCATGAATCGAAAATATTGGCCAACTATCGTGTTTTTCCCATGGTAATTCAGATTTGGGTTATTTATGTTGCTTTTTTGTGATTTATATGCATAAAGAAGCAATATTTAATAAATACACTACCAAAACGTTAATTAAATTATGAATCGTTAAATATATTTTTACTATTTATATTCTAGCAAATAAAGATGCGATTTATTTATTTTTTCCATCATTTTAAAATTAGCTGCCTTTTAAAAACATACGTGCATGCATAGTTCCTACCACAAGTAGGTTAGTACCTAATTAACAACTCAAAAATAGAATACGAACACTAATTAATGAAACTGTTATCAAAACAAGAAAATAAGTCCAACACTTTACGCACAACTGAAAATCTGCAATTCTGAATACCTAACAATCAGTAGATGCCGCGTTTGAATACTAGTTCATCATAAATAAGCAGGACAACCATCAGAGATTTAATTAAAAACATAAAATCACCGCTGTGAAACTCGTACAAATCATTAATCTTATCTAATACTACAAAATATGCTAAACTATCTGTCCGTTTACATAAACCTTGGGAAATAAATAACTCCGTATTTTTCTTACACAAACATATAATAAGAAATAGTTTTACTTCTAAAAGAGTTTTGTTAACAGTTTGTATTTTGGGCTATTGTATGAGTTTAAACGCACGTTTATCAGTAAAATGTATATATTAACATACAAAACACAGTACACGGTAAGCACAAACACAATAAACATTAAAACTAGAGACATAAACAACTAATAAATATCTAAAAGTTGTTCCCACAAATCCCACAGTTGCTGTATAACGAAGGGCATTTTCTCCTCAAAAACAAGTGTCCTACATTTTCTTACTAAACAGCAGTTTTTATTAAAATCACTACAGAGGAGGCTATTATAATATACCTCAAAACTAATAAAAAAATAGATTTTATTTCGGTCTCACGGCTGCACCAACAAGGCCCAAGCCAGCAAACTTCCGACCAGCATCGGACACAAGCTATGCCCGTCACTGGTTTTCAACTGGACCTGGATGAGGCTATAACGTTGCCACAGCAGAAACACAGGCCTCCTCTCTGTGAGAGGGACTGGGCCGTAATCCAACACGTGGACCCAGTGGGTGTTTTGGTTCTAGGTACCGGTTTCCTTCATAATTATCATCATTTCAGCTGAAGGCCTCCCCCAAGTGTCGGTTTCCTTACGACCATAATTTGTTATGTGTCCAAAATAAATGTAATACGTAAAGATTGAATTTAAATAACTACGCATAAGCCAACCCGCATTAAAACCTTGTCATCAGCAACCTGTTAATTATCTAGTATAAAGTCCAAAACCCAACGGTCATCTGTCTAGTTTTCACATAATAAAAATGTCTGTTATTAGTAGAAAGCAATCGGTTTGATTCTTGATCGCTACAAATTGATGTTTGTGAAGACTACATGGCAATCGAGCCGTTGATAACTTCGTCTAAGAATGTGAGAAATGCGTATTTTCTATTGGATAGTAATAAGACTTCATCGTGATTCGTTTCTGTCAGTGTTGTCCACTGCTGGACGTGGGATTCGCAATATTCTATACAATTTTGTATCGTTATTGTTGGAATGAGCAATGTGTTAATTAGATAGTATAGATATTTCCTCTTATGACAAATCCAAGCTACAGTGAATCACTTTATTACTTTGTCATAATGACACCCACTGATTTAGAGGCGGTCTGTTTCTTCTTGTTCTGCAGGGTTACAAATGATAAATACGACAGCAGCGAAATGAACAAGGGAATAAGCTTCAGAAAATATTGGACTATCACCGCCTTTGATACTCGCTTTGCAAATATTAGTAACCATATGGTGATAGTGTTATTATAGTGATGCTATGTTGAGTCTTAATAGGAAGAAAGTAAGAAAAAAATATTTATTTGTCGCAGGGACATAAGGTGCATACAAAACCTGCCAGGGCTGCGGGACTGTTCGAAAGAGATACCGCGGCCCTGGAACACAAAGGGCAAGGAAGGAACATGGATGGGTTTTAGTCAGTCTGCCCGGAACGGGAGAAGTCATTTGATGATTTCCTATCGGAAAAAGGTGCAAACAAAATGACAAATCAGTAAAATAAACATACAACTCATAACAAATAAATATAACAGGAAGAAACAAAAAAAAAGTTGACAGCTTGCACGTCGTGAGTGCGACAAACAGGTTACCACTCAGCATGATGCTGTGCTATGAGGGGCCCACAGCACAGCGCTAGTTTTCAGTGGTCACTCATGAAAACCGTAAAGCACCAGTGCGGCTAAGTGAAATAAAAGTTCAAGAAGTAATTGTACTTATCTAACGCGGTAACAAAATATTTATTTTGAGGTAAAAAGCAACCGGACTAGTATTACATTAATTTTACTCAACATAAACAACAGCAGCGGCGAGAGCAGCGGTGGCTCAGTGGTAGCGACCCCGACTTACGAACAGTAAGTCGTGGGTTCGAACCCAGGCAGGCGCATTACTTTGTGTAATTTATTTCATCACCACTGCTCTCAAAAATGGTGAAGGAAAACTTAGTGAGGAAACCGGCAAGGCCTAGAACCAAAAATTTGAAGACATGTGACATCTACCAATCCGCACTGTGCCCGCGTGGTGGATTATAGCCCATTGACTCTCATAGAGAGAAGGCCTGTGTCCCAGCAGTGGGAACATTATAGGATGATGATGAAACAACAGCTTTCATAACAAAATATTAACATTTACCCATCTCACTTATTCTTCCAATCAACTTCGAATTGTAACCCTTATCAGATCTTGAAAGTATTGTACTTAATAACTATAGTGAATAAACAGAGTGCCCACAATGGATAGATAGGCAACGCCTGGAGTTTATCTAATCTCATTAGGTACAATGGAACTATTTCAATTGTACGGCCGTTTGATGGGGACACACCGGTAGGGATTTTGGCGAGCGTAAACTGGAGCAACATAAAACGAGCATGCCTCCCTGACGGGTTCGGCAGAGTTGTGCTTATAGTGATCCCACATCTCGGTAGTTAGGTATGGTTTAAGTCCCATATAAAAGGGAGCGAGGGTATTGCTATCAAAGAAATTTTTTATTGGAAAATCCAACGACACTTGGCACTTGTAGGAAAAACGACAGTTCTTGATAGTCGCATTTAAGTGTACACCACTATACTTTATACGATTGCTTATCGGTATACCAACAAAAGACGTACTTACATATTGATAGAAGTTTGCACATACTTTCTCATAAAGCCTTTATGATGAGGTGTTAATTGGACAACCAACACATTATCTCAAAAGCTCTTCAACCAGCGAAGCTTTCGAAAAATTTACATAATTGTCAAATAAAAAATAAACAATCTTCACTAAAATAAACATGGTCAAGGGTTATTTTGCATATTGCCATGGCGTTTAATAAACACTTGAAATTCTCAAGTACGTCTCAGTAACTTTAAGGCATCGGCATCGGTCCCGGCGACAACGATTAGCGATAAGCAAGTCGACTGTTCAACTAAAAAATACCTAGTGCTGGTTATTGTCACTTGGTTATGACCGAGTGCGTGTAAAGAGCGATTACTCGCACCATGTAACTTGCTGGTATACAAGCGCGGATCCACCGTGGGCATGTTGGGACAACCCTGATTGAGGTCGATAGTCTGATGTTCAACACAAATAATGTTACAAATCAGAGAAGAGCTGCTAAAATTTGCTCCTGAATTTTAAGTCCTTGGGTTATTCTGAAAATCTAAGTCACCAGAGGCGGATGCAAAAAAATCGAGCATAATTATTTATTTCTTCTTGTAAAATTCATCATTATAATACTACCACTCTACGATTTTTCCGATTTTTCCCTATTTTTGTTTCGGCGGCTTTTTGCGATTCTAGGGCAGCCGTGCCCACAACTTATTTTGAAGGCTGGATCCGCTCCTGCGTGGTATACGTATATATCAAGCGAGAGTCTCCAAGCCAGTGTTCTGTCCACCAAGCGAGCGTGTCTGAGCGAGTTTTCTCTTTGATAGCTATTGTCTTTGCGACAAACTAGTGGCGAAAGTGTCTTCGCTATAGGGACCCATTATCAATCAATTTTTTTATCTTGTTGCCCGGTATCTAAGTCTATTTTACGATTCTTGGGCCATAAAACAGGCGTAACTTGTCGCTTACTCTTGCAGTAGGAGACGTGCCTAAAGCTTAGGGTACTTCAGACTTTCCACACCATTTCACGAATCGAGAAGAGAAATCCGAGATAAATTCGTAAGCAAACCAGACAAGATTAGCAACTGCTTGGTTATTATCAACATTATCAATTTCTCTTTCTAAATGCTCATGTTTACTTTAAACTGTAAGTTTTATCAATTCGAACGATCAATTTTCTTCGAGTAGCGTGAGTTTGTAAGTAGACAGTCATGTTGGTGTTTTGCATAATTTTATTATTGGCTAATCTAGTAAGCAGTGTGTATCGCGCGTCTATTTCAATGCCGCCATTTTCTCCTTTTCACCTCAATGAACTGTGACTTGTAAGAAAACTAATAAGTTAACGAAATATTCATTACTAACTTACTGTATTGCGTTATGTTTACCTAAACCTAACCCTTTTTTGTATGTATATCATTAAGCTGTGTATTAGTACCTGTTTTATTTTGTAATTTTACGGTTGTACGGTTGTCTGTAATTAACGCTTGAATATGTAAACATAAGTTTCGTGTTTTTCAGCATAAAATTGTTACCAAAACCAGAATAAAAACAGATATTTTAGAAAGACAGTTATTTTCTTACACATTTTAATAAATTCACATTTCTTAACTTCTACACAATAAAATTTAATCAAAACATCTTCACAGGAACATAAAAATCTCAATAAATATCGACAAGAACGCACCCAGTACTAAAGTGTGCCAACACCTGTGCACGCGACTGACCCGGGTACGTAGAGTACTGTCACCAAAACTGTTTAGTGCGCACTATGAAGTTTGCAACATCAATATTTCAAAAAGAGGTTTAGTTTGTTCAAACTTAATAACAGCATTTACGGATCAACTTACACTTTATGAAAACATAAAGTAATTTAACAAACTAACAATAGTTTTCAAGAAGTCAGCTTAATTTTTACCCTTCGACGAATCCCAAAATTAGAATTATAAAACAGTGGAAATTATGCAATAGAGTGTTCGCCTTCAATATTTCATATACATGCCTACGTAGAGAGGTCTAAAGTCCATCTTGAGGAAACTTGGTAATATTATGCGGCTATTAAAATACGTAGGTAGTGTAATAGTTAAGTGTCTATAGAAAAGATTTAACTCCTAACTAAGCAAACACAACACAACAAATTAAATAAAACATAGATATGCCTGCATACAAATCTATTTTGTGGTCTGTACAAAGTGTTAATGTACTGAGCGAACGAAAGCGACATCCGACACGCTTTGTATGTGAGGTAACTTTATATTGTGAATTGGTTGTAGTTCAACGAAATGTCGGTTTGTATTTTTCAATGGGATGAGCAGTTGCAATGTAGATATTTTCATAATGATGGTTGAAAGGTTTAAAAACCCTACAAAACTTTACTTCCAAAAACAAAAAAAAAAACGATTTCTCCAAATAATTTCGACGATCAAATAATAAGAAGTAAAAACTGCACAACAACCGAAATTTGCCGCATAAGGCTGCATCCTAACCAAAACAATCACCGCAAGAACACGTGACCGTAACGTTTACTTTATTCGTTGAACCTGAACCGAGCAAACGAGTGGCATGTAAACTATGTAGACGATCACTTATTCGTGCAACCGATCGCTTTGATCTTTCTTTCTTTCTTTGTGGCGTGGTTAGTGCCTAACCTAGTGTCAGAGTTTTTATGCCGCCCATGGGCCTCTGACTTTACATGCCGTCGAGAAATATCTCTTTCCTCATGATGTTTTATTTCACCGAAACAATAATTATTACGAAATACGTACATATGAATCTGAATAATCAGAGGTGCGTTTCATGGGTTCGAACTTGAAACCTATGACTTAGCATTCCGATGGTCACACCACGAGGCTATCAGTGTTTTTCGCTTTGATTAGAACGCTGGGTAAGTGGTCGATTTTAGCCTTTTTTTTACGGATGGGAAATCATCAAATGACTTCTCCCGCTCCGGGCAGAGTGGAAGTGTCAGACTTGTACTGACTAAAACCCATCCATGTTCCTTCTTTGCCCTTTGTGTTCCAGGGCCGCGGTATCTCTTTCGAACAGCCCGCAGCCCTAGCAGGCGTCGGCCCTTGCGGGCCTCTCCCTGTTTGCTGACATCTCTTTGAGGCGCGCGTGGAACACGAACGCGCCGTCTACACGGCCTGTCGTCAAAAGACGGACGGACGGACGGTGGCCGGAAGCCACCACGTGACCCCCGACGCCCGAGGCGTCTCCCGCGGCGGCTGGGACGAGAGGTTCTCTCTCTCTCACGCTCCGCCACCAATTCACAATTTCAATTAATTAGGTACAGACCTAAATTGTCATCTAACCTAGGCACAGAAACTAGAGCACACTTTTACTGATGTAAAGAACTAATCAATCTTATAGAATTAATTGGATTTAACACCCACATTGCTTATGTAAATGTGTAGCTAACAAATGGTGGCATTAAATCTTGCTGTAAAGCCAGATACGTCGCATTTGTTTAAATTAGTTTCGATTTGTTAAGCTTTTACGACGACACGGTTGGCGCGGTGGCTGAGCGATCAGCTGCTGCGCTGCGCGTCGCGGGTTCGATTCACGGAACAAATATTTGTATGACCTCCAGGTAGTTGTTCCGGGTCTAGCTGTTCATCTATGTGAGTTTTAAATGTTTGTAACCGCACCCACGATACAGGAGAAATTACTAGAGTGGGGCAACGTTTAAAAAAAATGTTAGCGTCTAACCACTGCAGTTTAAACCCCGGGATGGATGCCAAGATTCTTAAACAAAGGTCTGAGGCTTACTGCCTACTCCGTCATGAAATACATGCGCGATGTTTTGTGATTTATCAACAACTAAGCCAAATATTTCGACACACAAACCTACTGTCTACAACAGCTGATTGAAATAAACCTTCAACTAAGCTTAAAACAACAAGAAAAACTTGGTTCGAACAATTTTTCTTTAAAGCTGCTTTTTTAAAGGGTGTAACAGTCTCTTAACGAAGCTGAAAGGTACTTGTTCTCCCCGTCATTGCGATATTTTTTTTGTTCTAGACCATAACTGGGAAGCTTACTTACGGAGACATTAGGGGTCAAGGTTCCATCTTTTTCACTAGTTTTTTTTTTAAAATACATGTTTTTAATGTATGATTTTTACTTTGAACACCACCAGGAGGCCTTTACGATCCATCCATCCGCACAATGTTTTGAGTGCGTTACATTGAGTCCTACTGTAAAACGTGATTTTTCAGCCCAAAAATAAGTCTTTTCCCAGCACAAATTTTTGCGTAAAGTTACATAGTTTGATGTACATAATGCTTGGTTGACGGCTTTATGAAGAGTCTGTTTACCTACTCGACAGTTGTGCGTCTAGTGAGACAACTCCATTATACTTGCAAGCACTTAATACTTTGTATCGCTACAAAAGAGTCAAAACGTTTGAAATATCGCGTCCTAACATTTTGTATGGGAAAAACTTCACGCCAACTTGGCTAAGTAAACTAACTTAGAAATAAGGGCGCGAATTTTCGTGTGGTTTCTTCACGGTCTCTTTCAAGAACATAAAATAGGAGAGTACCAATTAGATCTGCGAATGTCTGAAAGCTGTTTAGTTACAGTACCCATCTACTATATCACCTTACGAATGGTGTTGTTTAAAATTGAATCTAATATCTTTTAACGAGCACAGTTCTTGTTATATATGTATATAAATAATCTGAATCTCGGAAACGGCTCCAACGATTCTCATGAAATTTAGTATGCAGCGATAAATCGATCTAGCTAGGTTTCATTTTTAGAAAACGTCATTTTATCCGTGTTACCGAGCAAAGCTCGGTCATCCAGGTACTCTGCTCTAAAACAGCACATCTTTTGGAAGGAAAATTTTACAGCTCAACTTAATTTAACCAAAACAATATGCAGAGTTACATAACATAACATAACATAACACGCCTGTAATTCCCGAAGGGTTAGGCAGAGGTGTACCTAATAGTACACCCACATTTCGCCAGTTATGTTTAAGTCCCATGTAATAGGGGGCGAGCCTATTGCCATCAACTGGGCACAAATCCAGACTACGTGGCTGCTACTGAGAAATTCCTGATGAAGAAACCGAATAGCACTTGGCCCGACCTGGGAATCGAACCCAGGACCTCATGCTCAGCAGTCGCGGTTGCGTCCACTCGACCAACGAGGCAGTCAATAGTCGAGGTTGAGGTCAAAAGTCGAGGTAAACAGAGTTGTATGATTAAAAGACACAAAATTTAGATTAAAAAGAAAATAGATCTCAAATTCTTTGCTTTCAGTCTGTCATAGTTTAGGTTTTTCTCGAGATTTGTGCAACGAAAGAATTTGATTACTTTGTTAATTGTAAATGAAAATTAAAAGCCACAGAGTTCTTTGTGACCCAAAGAACTTGATAAATTGTTGAATTATTCAATAAGTAGCTTTAATTCAACTATTAACAAAAACCTGAATAAACGGTGTTAAAAGACTCTTAACGAAGCCGAAAGGCACTTGTTCTCCCCGTCATAGCGATAATTTTTTTGTTCTAGACCATACCTGGGAACCTCCTAGTTATGGACCATAAAACGTGATTTTTCACCCCAAAACAAAAAGTCGTTTCCCAGCAATAGTTTTTGCGTAAAGTTACTTGGTTTGATGTACAGAATACTTGGTTGGCGGCTTCGTGAAGAGTCTGTTAACACCCTGTAAAAGAAGTTGATTAAACATTCCTATAACGTCAAATAAACAATTTTCATAACCTCCAACAAATCTAAGCCGGTCGTGTGACCGGAACCGAACAAGTCCGTGTGTCGGTCGGTACATTTCTCGCCTCCACGGAGTATTAGTTCCATTGTAGGGCGTAATTGTAGGATTTCCGTGCGATGTGCAAATAGTTTCACCGCCCAACGCGTCGAAAGTGGTCGCCGTGGACGAAATGACCGACTGACGCGAGACTGTTGGTTTTAAAGGCTGTGTTGTATTGAGTTTTGGATAGGTTTGGCAAACCAAACTAAAAAGACACATGTATTTTAACCACAGTTTACAATAGTTTTGTAAATTGTTCTTCTGAGAGTATCGATGGCCAATTTTATCAAATATTTTTGATGTCCATAATACTTAAAACGGCTCTCTTAAGTACAGCCGCTAATAGAATAAGCTAGGGGCAGTTCACGTCGTTTGAATATATTATAAGCTAGACTATATTTTGCCCGCGGGTTGTCCTTGTTGATCTCGAAGAATGTACTATCAGGCAAATATTAGTTTCCCAGGTTGTAGTCTACTTGATTCCAAATTTCATCCAAACAGCTGAACCGCATCTGTTAAGCTGTGATAGACAGACTGATTTACTTTCGTATTTATGACATTAGTAATGGGGTATAGATTAATCTATATACCTACTATCGTCGACGAAGTTAATCTAATCAGTAATCTTGATCATGTTTGACGAAATAACGATCTCTATACCCACACTTTTTCCATGATGCTAAAGTCTCATAAACTTTGGTTTACGGCTCAGTTTCCGCCACTTTCCACACGCGGTGAAATGTTTGCGCATCTCACGGAAATCCTACAATTACGCCCACTATCTCTGACTTATCACTGATGGCTGGTCGATAAGGTGGAGTTTCACTTCGTAATCATAACATAACATAAACGTAAGGTACGGATATTAAGTGATTGTGATTCACACGCCCAGCAGTGGAGAAAATGATTGTTGAGGCGCGCTTTTGGAGACGCCTCAGTCAGCAGTGGACGATGGGCTTAATTGATTGCGTTATGATTCTGTGTCCATTTTAGGAGCTTGTAGCTAAATAATAACAGCTGGTCGGGTCGTTGTTCTGGTTGAGCCGTGCATGTCTAGGTTGGTCGGTGTATGGGTTACCCATTACACCCCTCGGCAAGCGCGTTCAGGAAGGGAATTCCAGTCCTTGGCTGTGCGCATAATGAAAGATGTAGCAAAGCGCTTCGTACGAATTTGTGGAACATCATGTGGAAACTTTTCATCGGTTATTAAAAAAAACAGCTTTTCCATACGTTTTAACCGTGTAGGTATTGCACTTTTGTAGGAAACAGCTGATTTTATTTTTAATAACCGATGTAAATTTTTTATGTAAGGAGACTCAGAATGATGTACTGAATACGTTTTCGCGTCGATTCCCTTCCACACCGTATTTTATTAACATTTATATAATATGCTCAATTTTCTCAAATACAACCTAAAGGACTTCAGAATCACCGTATTTACCAAAGACGACATTCCACCTTAAACACAATCTAGGATCTTGAACACAAGATCGTTCAAGCAACATTGGTGAAAATTCTATTGTCTCCGAGGTACTGAATTTTGTTCAAATGCAAATACTCGAAACTATTTGCGACAGCAGAATACGGTGAAGCTATCTAGTTCAAGTAGTTTAATAGTTATTTTATTGTTCGTAAGCATTTGTGTGAACAATAACGCACCTATTACTAAGCTTTGGGGTATTTCAATTGGAATACTAACATTGTGTACTATACAGGGTGTAAACGGTCTCTTCACGAAGCCGTCAACCAAGCAGTATGTACATCAAATTATGTAAGTTTACGCAAAAATTATTTCTGGGAAACTACTTTTTTTTTTGGGTGAAAAATCACGTTTTACGGTAGAACTCGCTGTAACACATTTAAAACATTGTGCTGATGGATGGATTGAATAGTATGAGGGTCGTGAAGGTGTCTTAAGTAAAAAAATACATTAAAAACATGTATTTAAAAAAAAAACTTGTGAAAAAGTTGGAACTTAGACCCGAAATATCTCCGTAACTAGAAGGTTCCCAGGTATGGGCTAGAACAAAAACTTCATCGCAATTACGGGGAGAACATGTTCCTTTCGGCTTCGTTAAGTCTTTTTATACCCTTTATTGTGGTTTTCCTAGTGAAAAATATTCTAGTGTTTTTATAGATTTTTTAAAAAGTTATATTGTTAAGGGTTTTGATGTACTACTATACTCTTAAAATCAAAACCATGTTTTGGTTATCAATGTAAAAGTATTCGAAAAGGGAACATCAGACTATTAAATAGAGGCTTAACAAAATTCAGCACAAATTGATGGTCATATTTTAATCAACATATAACCTGACACTAACCTACAAATTGCAAAAAACGTAAGTAAATTTGAATTTCACAGGTTACCCTGACGCAACCACCTTAATAGAACAGACCCTTCTGTTCTATTAAGGTGGTTCTATTAAGGTGAGCTAAAAGGTATTTCTATATATATCAGCGTTAAAGTAAGCATATCAAATTGATGGAGAGTTTTCTAGTTTCACAAAATACGATCTGTGATTTTAACCCTCTACCACCTACCACCTAATCTTGTTACACAACCACCTACCATACGTCTCACAGACGGGCGAGTACAAAGACTTTCGTATGTAAAACCTAAGCGTGAAAGGTATGTTTTTTAAATAAAATCAATTTAAATACATATTAAGGTCTTTATTAAAGCAAACAAGGCACATAAAAATTAACATATTTTCTTAAAATCTTAATTTGTTTAGAACAACTCTTAATTCTAATGTAAAAAAATTCTTATTCAAAAAACGAGATCTACAAAAATAATCACAAGACATAGGAACTTATTTCTTTCTGTTTATAAAAATATAATAATCAGTAAGTAATATAAAATCAAAACATTTTCATTATAATCATATCTTTTGCAAAATTGCAAAGCATCAATCTTATAGATTTTCCCGACAGTGAATGCACATTTTTTGGGAGCATTCGATACAAATCGGCTTTCTACACTGAAAACACATGTATTGTGTCCTGCGTTTCTTTTTAGGGTCGCAGGTTGAACAATTTTTTCGAGAAGCCAATCTGTCTTCGGAACTGCTTCCACCTGGTAGAGCTGGTGAGGTCGAGTCATTGCCGTGGTGAAGTATGCGCCGAAGTGCGAGTCGAATATCTCGTTGAATCTTCACATTGTTTTCTCGACGCTCCATATGCGGTCTGGTGAGCTGTTCAGCTAGCCTCTTCATAAATTTGAACCTGCTCTCAATTTTTTGTCCTTGGGTTTGAACAGATAAACTGACGACAAAAAAGTCACGCAACCACCTACCATACGTCTCACAGACGGAACACGAGCATTTTTTACTTACCAGTGACAAACGCGCGCACAGTCCGACCACGACGAGCGCTTGGGCGGCACTGAGGGACGCGGCGGGAAGGTATAGGGACGTGCAAGTTGATACGTGTTTTGCGCGCCAAAATATTAACGATTTTAATTTCCTTGCGTCTGAGAGACGTATGTCAGGTGGTTAAGGGTTAAGGTTCCAAAAATAGATATCCGCCCACCCTCTAAAAACCTGAAAATGTAGATACTAACCCAACATTATCAGTACCGTCGAGCCTTCAAGTACTCGTACAAGATCGGTACAGCCGAGTACTAAAGTGGAAGGCGGCGATCGAAAGTGAAGAGTGTACTTACTAAACAACTTGAAAGCTTCTACTATAACAGTAGAGAAAGCACTTATCGTGGAAATGTGAGACTTTTCTTTACGAGTATTTTTTTTGATGTTCTTTGATATCGGTTGAGTGTGTGTTAGTAGGTTGGAAAAGCATGGAAGTATAATTAATATGATAGGATAGCCTATAAGTGGGAATTTTGTGAAAAAAAGTCACATGGTTACTAAATAAAATTTATTTGTCAAATAACATCTCCGGAGATCGCACAGAATAGAGGTATGGAAGAAGAAAGGGAAAGACTTTGCCCAGCAGTGGGACACCGTGCAGGATAGCAAAAAAAAAAAACATTTTTGGCATTTACGTTTATATTGAAATTGTATCAGTACACCGAAATTATGTTAGTAAATCCTAATTAATTTAATGTAACAGAATTGGCCTTCTGATTTACTAGTAACCACATTCTGTTATATAAGAAGTTTAAGTTCAATCATGGATTAAACTAACAGTAAGAAATAAAATGGCCGCTGTAACAGAATCATAAAAGAATAATAATAAAAATTACGTTACAATTCGTAAAATGTTCACAAAGTGACTATTCATAATATTAACCTCGTCAGTGACCATTTTTAAAGCAGATGATAACACATTTCAAATTCCCTTCCACAAAAAAACAGTTACTCGTACCAAACTTATCTCATTGTCCCAGACGACATGGTATCCCCATAAGAGCCACGTGGGACAAATAAAGGTGTGTGTAAGATCCCATCACACCATAATTTGTATGAAAGTGAAACCACTTCGCTTTCTTTACACGACCTAGAGTTTTGGGACACGGAAATATACGACGCAAACGTATCCGGAAAAGTAGAAGGAATTTCACAAGTTTCGATGTGACGAAAATCGTGTGAATTGGAAAGATAATGTTGTTGTAAGATAATAACTTAAATTGGAAAAAAAATCTTAGTGAAAAAGTTGAGTTTAGTGGCTTGGAAAGTATTAGTTTAGATTTTTTTATCAGATTTGAACAGAATATGTGATAAATGAAATAGTTTCATGTGTCTTAAAATGTGATTTTCTATTATCGATAACTATGATGAAATTGTCAAAAGTGGTTTGGATTGAAATGCGAAGCTCTTGGCTAAATAATAATAGTCGCTCAGGTCAATCTTTAGGTTAAGCCGTGCTTGCCTAGGTTGGTCCTTGGATGGGTTACCGTAGTCAGTGGCCCGAAAGTCCGACAGCCAGACTTACCATCGCATAACCCAGTACTAACTGGGTAGTGGAGGTCAGATAGGCAGTCGCCCAGGGCTGCGGGACTGTTCGCCAAGGCTGCGGGACTGTAAAATTTTAAAGAAAAGAAAAGGTATTTTTTTACTTTAAATTCATTGTAATGGAGAAATATAAACTTGTTTACTAATGATTTTTATCCGTACTAAAACATACTATATTGCAGTGTGCATAACAAATATTTCAGCTTTAAGTGCTTTTAAAACACGTGAAACGAGTTTGCAACGTGCAATTAAATCGTGTTATCTCATTAATGAATACATCGCTCACCTAGTAATACATAGGCACATCTACATTTTTCATATTTACAGAAACGAAGATCAAAAATTTTACAAAATGTTTAAAATTAATTAGTCACTAGTATGTACTATAAAATCTGTAAAAAAACATAAAATGAACCCATAAATTTATTTTAATCATTTAAAAATCTTTGATTTTCTTTTCTGTAAGATATAAAAAACGAAGATGTGCCAATATATTACTAGATGAGCGACATGTAGATTGTTCAACTTAGCATTAGTGTTAATGGAAGCACAATTATCACAATCAAAGCTTACTAAGACGATAAAATAACGTATTTTTGTAAATGAATGAACCAAAGAATTTTTTTGCTCACTCCCAAAGGCGATGAAGCGTAAAACACATGCGGTCATATTTTACCGACTACACCAGCCGGATTAAATGGCGTGTGATAAAGCATTTACTTCGCGATAAGCAGGTTTCTGTACTAACATAAAGGTTATATAGGTAACTAGCTTTTCTTCGCGATTTCGTTCGCGGGGAAGTCGGAAGTTATCCCACCGGAGCTACCGAAATAAAAAGTATCGTATGTCCTTAGCCAGGTCAAGATCTCTTCATGTGCTAGATTTCATCCAAATCTGTTCAGCTGATAAGGTGTGGAAAGGTAACAGACAGACACAGTTACTTGTATTTACTTTATTAGTGTTTGTAAGAATGGAGTGGTAGGAATAATATAGGTGCCATGACACTTTGCGTGACTTTGAAAGAATAAATAAAAGTGAGAATGAGAACTGACTGATCAGCTGCCTGTTTAGTTAATTTGTCTAAGAATGGTTTGCATGACATTACTTAGTAGCGGCACTACAAAAAGTACTAAGCGACATAGAACAAAAAGTACTACAGCGCCGTCTATGACGGAGTGGACGAACTAAACAACAAAATCCTAGATCTTGCAAGTAAAGTTATCCGCGACTTAAGAGTATATACGAGAACTCGACACCAACTGTCGGGCAGTAGCCCACCAGACAGAACACCCGTCTGGATGGAGGAACCTCCCTTTTTAACAAGGGATGAAGACTTTACACTGTTCTTCATACCCCTAAAACTTGAAGTTACTGCTGTTGTTATTTTTCATTTATTATGTTCTTGCTTGTATCTACAAACATCTTTTTGAAGAATCTGGTAAATAAAAAAGGAGTTTTTATCACCAGTTTCTAAACTGAGAACAGACTGATACCACTGAAGTAAGTTATAATTTTTAGAGCACTTCTACCTATTTCAAATTTATGACTTATCATGGTCTTAACATAACACCCATTATCCTTAAAGGGTTAGGGTTAGGGGGAGGGGTGGTTTATCAATCTTTTAATAACAGAACTAAACTGTTGTGTAATCATGAGTTTGTTTATTTCAGGTGGCCTACCATGATGTCTTAAATCAGTTATCATTCCAGTGTGGGAAAGAGATGGCACTAGACGACTTGTATAGCTCTATCTCTTCCCACACTGGAATTACAACTGCTTTAAGACGTCATAGTAACCCCCCTTTTTTTTCGGATGGGAAATCTTCAAATGACTGCTCCCGCTCTGGGCAGAGCGGAAGGGAGTGTCAGACTTGCCAGCAGTGACAACTCACGGAGAGCAATACTTTGAAGTATAGGGATGTGGTAACAAAACCCATGTGAAAACAACGATATCTCTCCATTACTTTCATATTTCGGCAAAAATATCCATAAATCACATAGCCACTGTTCCATTATTTACAGTTATTGCGCGAAAAATATGGAAAATCAACGAAAATAGCACAAATCCTTACATACAAACACATTCCTTGCGGTCACTGCATTCTGCTGTATTTAAATAAATGTCGACGCTGAAAGCTAACAATAATATTTCAAGTAGTTTACAAAATTGCCATCGCCACAATTTATCTGAAATCAAAAATCCTTCTTTTTTTTTCTTCGGATGGGAAATCATCAAATGACTGCTCCCGCTCTGGGCGGAACGGAAGGAAGTGTCAGACTTGTACTGATTAAAACCCATCTCAAATATAAAAATGAAAACTAAGTTTTCCTGTTTGTTACATTTTACAAGCTGAAGTATCGCACTGGTTTGCATGAAAATTTACAGCCAATTTCTGTTTCTTTTTTGAACACAGAATCCTATCCTAAAAGAAAAATCTTTAATCTTCGACAGAGCATCGGAGCACATCTTGCCCCTCTATAAAACTACAGCCTCACCGTTATCAAGAACTTTTAGACCATTAACATTCCTCCATACAATAATACAACCTAATAACTTTTAAAATAATGCGCAGTGACCACGATTTGTGTGAATATTTGAATAGATTCTCGGAACATAAATATGTCTGGTCTTAGTACTAAGCGTTAATGCTTGCAAGTAATGTGGCTACAATGTTGTGATAGCTTTTATAAGGCTGATTCCGGGGACTATGTGGTTATGGGACCAATTGATGGAAGTAGAAACTTGTGCTGTACTTTAGATCATTTTTTTTTTGAGAGCAGTGGTGGCCCAATTGTGGTAGTCCCGAATTACGAGCTGTAAGTCGTGGGTTCGTTCCTAGGCAGGCGCATTACTTTGTTATTGTTGTTTGTAATTTATTTCTGTGTTGTTATTTATTTCATCACCACTGCTTTCAAAACCGTCAAGGAAAAAATTGTAAGGAAATCGGCATGACACCTACCAACCCGCACTGGGCCCGCGTGGTGGATTGTAGCCCATTCCCTCTCATAGAGAGGAGGCCTGTGTCCCAGCAGTGGGAACATTCAAAGGCTGATGATGATGATGATGATGGTAAGACTGGTCCCACAGCGACTGCCTGTTTCCCAGCAGTGGGATCATTAAAAGCTTTACACTTATGCTATACGTACTTGTAAACAATATTTGATCTTTAGCTATCATCACAGTGACCATTTGAAAAACTTACAAAATACGATGTTCTTTTAAACAACGCAACCGGATAAAAAACACATCAAACGCTGAAACCGTAACTCTACATCATGGGCCATAAAGCCAGCGGAGATAATCCGCGGTTTACGGCACACTGCGATAGGCGTGAGTGACCGCGAACAAAGTTTATAAAATACAGTCTTTGTTATAAGTGACCCAATGTGTAAAGACAATATTGTGAACACGCTTCTAAATTTAAGTCGTGGCTAACTAAAGGATAATTAAATTATTGTCTATTTCTGACCTAATTTCTGACTGTCAGAAACTTTTTAATCCTGTCTCTGCCCTATGGACTAGGTACATAATAATTCAATAGTTTAACAATTAGATAAACATATTTAGCGGACAGTCACAGTTTAAGTACCCGGGAGCTTTTATACAAAGAAAACAATTTTCAGCAGAATTTCAAAAAAAATCTATCGTTTATTCCTGGTGGTGTTTCTATCGCTCTTCGCCACAAGATTAAACTATGTAGATGCTGCTACTACCATACTTGCCTTAACTATAGTATGTAACTTTTTGGTAGAATACGATCTACGTATCTAACATACAAAGATAATTTCCACAGTTTGCGACACAAAGCGTATTCTAAACCACAATCTTTGTTGGTGACTTAAAAACGTAGACAGTGTCCCAAGCTAAATTGAGACTATTAGGTAGCCAAAATATTGGGTCAGATATTATGATGTAGAACAATGAAATTTATATTTAAAGTTGAGTGAAACGTAGCTGAAATTGGGTGTCTTAGGATTTAAAAAGTATTATTATACACGAGTATAAAGAACTATTCTATGAAGATGTGACTTCAGAAATAGGGATGTCAACTATAGTTTTTTGGTACACGTGTTTGTAGCTAATTCTGCACAAAGATTTTTGGCGCAAGGCTAAACTTAAAATTTAATTTTCACAAAATGATTTCTTATATGTCGGGAATGTCAGACTTATTCCGTTAGGCTCTAGCATTATGTGGGCAGACGATGGGTTTTGTGCTATGCAAACAGACTGGGTGCGATAAGCTGTTCCTAGCAAAACTAACACAATAACACGGGACACAATGAATCGGGTACAGTTCCAAGAGGTCTCAACTCGGCTGCGATCAGACACTGACTGTCGTCCAGCGTTGAGCTGTAAACATCAGTACTCTGCAGAAACGCAGACTTGTAACTAGGTCGCGTGATGCCCCACCAAAGGCGCGCTTGCGATTCATTTTAAGTCCATACCAATGACCTGATCCGACATATATGTATATTTAACAACAGAACCCTTCTTGTAACGGAATTCAAGCACATAAAATAAATGAAAATATCTGATTAATAAAATTAAAACCACCAAACAGTTTATCAAAATAAACTAAGAAGGTATTCATACAGCAAAGTATTTCAGTTGCCATATTTTCTCGACGTGTATAACAATACTGCTTGAGCCAAACAATCTTTTTGCAAATAAACAAGTAAATAAATGTTACATTTCTATAAAAGCAAACCGCCTCCATTGTCTTCTGTCCAATAAAGTAAAATATATACTCAAAGACTGGGAAGAAAAACTATTTTCTTTGTCAAAACGAATCTCTTCATACCCATCTTTCATTACTTTACTAAACTAGATCTTTTATCTTTGCGCAAATAAAAAAGTTCTTAGCAGACACTCTGAAATTAAAGATAAAAGTCCTATTATCCGCAAGTAATCAAAGTGTCTTAAGTCCCTTTTTGTTGTAAAAAAGAAAAAAAACTTTTGGTAAGCGTTGAAATATCGACGCTGTAATTTCACGTTCATTCCAGCAGTTTAGAACTCCTGACATTTCTTTTATTCGCTTGGGAGGAGAACAATTGAGCTTTTTGAAGAATATTTTAATAAAAATCTGTGCGGAGTAATTGATTTTTTCGTATTTTGACAGATGCTGGAATTGGGTTCATTCGTTCGCAAGATGAAACTTGGCACAAAGATGGAAGTATCATAATCCGAACCAAAGCATAAAATCAAAGTATCTTGGCATTTTGTTCGGTAAGGTGAAAAATATTATGGAAATCAGTCGCCTGAAAATTTCGTCTCATTGAGTTAACTCAAAAGGAAAGTTTAATCAATTTGAAGCTTAAATACTACTTTAAGTTAAGAAGTAAATTACGAAGTTTTTGATGAGAAAACCCTAATTATAATATACAGGGTGTAAACAGACTCTTCACGAAGCCGTCCACCAGGCGTTATGTACATCAAACTAAGTAACTTTACGCAAAAATACTAATTTTGCGTAAAGTTGGGTGGCTGGGAAACGACTTTTTTTTTTGGGCTGAAAAATCACGTTTTACAGTAAGGCTCAATGGAACGCACTCAAAACATTGTACTGATGGATGGATTGAGGAGTAAGGCAGTCCTGGAGGTGAATAAAGTAAAAATATTATATTAAAAACATGTATTTAAAAAAAAACTTGTGAAAAAGTTGGAACTTTGACCCCCAATATCTCCGTAACTATAAGGTTCCCAGGTATGGTCTAGAACAAAAAAATGATCGCAATGACGGGGAGAACAAGTGCCTTTCGGCTTCGTTAAGAGTCTGTTTACACCCTTTATAGTAAAGACATTATAATTAAGGTCTTCTCATCGAAAACTTCGTAGGTACTTCTTAACTTAAAGTAGTATTTAAGCTAAATACGGGAGGATTTTATTGTCTGTTCCAATAATTTTATAGCAAAATATTTTTCAACAGGTGAAGATGTGGCCAAATTGGCACTTACAAATAGCGAACTCGGCTCCGGACACCGCACTAAAATACGGCCTCGGACACGTTTTTTGGCATGTGAGGTATGACTAACTGCAACTGATAATGATGGGCAAAGTAGTTCACTTACAACATTGACGAATTATCGTGAGCTCACAATAATTGAAAATCATGGAAGACAGTAAGTGAGTGTCAGCATACAGGATCTAATTCCACAAGTCCTTAATACTATAAGTACAATAAACCAAAGAAGATCGAAAGTAAGTTAGTGCTTACTGACGTCACATTGCCGATAAGTAGTGAACAGTCGCCTGATTGCGCGCACGCATCGAACAAGTACAAACACCGTGATTACTGCGTCATCGCGTTTGTGCGTCTACTCCTGAACTGGGGCAACCGATAGTGTCGCTATAATTATATTTCTACTATTTCTAAAAAGCGATTTAGAGATAATTTCACCAATGGAACCAAAAGCGATCACCTCATAAAGCTCAGCTTGCGTTTGAGCTTGTTTGGTGATATTGGTTAATCCATCAACCTTATACAATTTCGGTTATGAATTGCTTGAAAGGATGAAAGCAATTTCATACCCTAGCATACATGACCAACTGCAATCAAAGTATAAAAATAAGTTATTTCACGTTTGTAAGAAATCAATGGAAATTAGACAGGAAATTAAGTAATTTTAGAGTCTTGATTATAAAATGCTGAGCAATGATGTTAAACTTATGAAGCTTATGAAAATCACCATCATATTAGTATATGGGCGAAATGAATCAAAAATATTAGTCTCTCGAAGTCTTGAACACACCGATGACATTAAGTTCACCGGCGACACTATCGGTTATAAGCAGGAGCGCAATCACGCGGGAAGTAGTGCACAAAGTGATGCTTACTGTAAAATTGCTCACCGTTGCCCGCCCGGGGCGCGGGGAGGACGGGCGCTGACAGCGCTAGCAGCGCCAGCGCCCACCACCATGTCATCACAACCACACCTGGAAAGAAGAGAAAGAGAGTATGAGTATGAGAATAGAGTATTTAAATATAGTTCGATTACTTTCTTGTCCGGTATCCGATACGGTATTGATATTCAGATGACTGCTAAGCAAGCTGTCCTGGGTTCGATTTCCCCGGATCAGGCACAATGTTATTGGGTTTTTATCAGGAAATTTTCAGTAACATCCACGGAGTCTGAATTTGTGCCCGGTTGGCGGTAATACGCTGACCTTCTCTTACATGGGACTTAAACATAACTGTCCAGCAGTGGACTGCTATAGGCTGATGATGATGATGATGAAACATAACTGGCGAAATGTGGGTGTACTTTTAGGTACACCCCAACCCACAAACCCGGGGACCTTGCCCTTCCCAATGGAAATTTAAAAGCTTTTTTGTCTCTTAAGACTCCAAGAATCTATAGATCTTACAAATGGTATTCAAGACTTTTCGTAGACCTGAATACTTAGCAAAATTCAATCATAACTTGGCAGTGGAATAAAATTATACATATTAATTATGCTTTTCTACAATGAAAATTAAATTCTACTCGAACACCCTGTTCTCAGCAGAATAAATTGAAAACACATTTATTTCAGACAACCAAAACTGAGAATGAATTACTTAACAGTCAGTTAGAGTAAAAACGAAAACCATTGGTATGAAATATTGTATTATAGAAAGCGAGTAAAAAACTGAATTTAATAAAACAATAACTAAATGCTATTCGTATAGAGGACAAAAGCCAAAATTCTTTACAGGAGATTACTTTGGAAAACGAAAATTTTATGAGGTATTGCTTGTTATAATGAATGTTGTTTCAACGTGTGCCCTTAATTGGAACGAACGCCGTCAGTTTTGACAATCAAATTTTCACAGACATATTTCTTAAATGTTTAGCAACAGCGTCCTCTTCTAATCAGTGAACTGCAAAGACAACCATTACAGCACTTAACGTATTACATAACACGATAAAACTCCTGTCAACAGCACTTCATTCTACCTCGTAAAACAAAACTGTTCATAAAACCAAAGATAAGCTCATAGCTTTTTTTATCCACACATCTTAACAAGGGCACAAAGTATTTAAACCTTTATACATATTTTTGCTGGCCCACTTCTGATATGGCCGACTATTAAAGTCAGAGCAATAACTCAGGAAAGCAGACGTCGTTAATATTTATGTCGTACCATAACAAAAATAAGTTTATATTATTAGTGAATTATGGGCCTTGGTGGTGAATGCGAGGCTTTAGGAGTTATGATTTTGAGGCTTTTGAAAGGATAACTGAATTGAAAAGTTTGTATATAGGTCTTACAACTTTATGAAGTAATCTGTACTATTAAGAGTAATAGAGAGTTTCTTCACCGCAGTCGGCTAAAGAATTAAAAGACCTTAAGTATTTTTCAATCATTTCTTATTTATTTTGTTAGGCTTTGAAAAGACAGGCCAAAGACTGTAGGTTTAAGATATTTACAGTGGTATATGAAACATGATGAGCGAGGCAGGCTCATCAACAAAGCAGGGTATCACCAATATAAGCGCAAAAATCATTTCAAAATTATATTTACATCACCCAGAAAAAGTTCGTGTTAGACCCAGGCCCTGACATCACATCAAAGAATGTAATATCTTCAAGATACAAAAAGAAAATCCAACAAAACTCAATTTCGTCACTTCATCGGAAAGCCCACAGAAATTTCTGAACGAATTCCAACAATACATCGTTTGGAACGACATCGACAGCGACAAGGCGACAAGAGTGACAAACTTCAATAATTGCTTCCAAATCTCATAACGTCCTCCATTTTATCCCTCGTCACGTCACGGAGCAACTTCAAAAACTCTGTTACACGAACTATTTAGAGGAGGGTGGGTGGTCGAAAATTTACATTAAAACTTTTGTTATTTCACAAACAACTTGCTCTGTGTGGTGGCACTGTAATTTTGTGTAGTTTCTAAAATTTGTAGGTAAAGGTGGAATGAATAAGTCATTGTGATGTATTAGCATAATGGAGGCTATCGTTTTTAAGATCACTAGATGACTCCACTGTCGAGTAAGGTCCTGTCATTAATTCTATTTTTACTTTAAAGTACCAATAACTTCATAAAAACTTTATTTAATTTCGTATATCAACATAGTGTAAACTTCAGATAAATATTTACAAATATTTTCCCAAACATTAACA
Source organism: Lycophotia porphyrea (assembly GCA_950005105.1). Lineage (NCBI taxonomy): Eukaryota > Metazoa > Arthropoda > Insecta > Lepidoptera > Noctuidae > Lycophotia > Lycophotia porphyrea. The sequence continues at coordinate 15,105,696 of OX465395.1, read as the reverse complement.
ATCATGAAACATTTAAAAATCATTCTACCTCCAAGTACTAACAAATAAGATCCTAAGTTGCTACTTAAAATCTTCAAGTCATAATTAATCAGGAATGGCACAATCTAGACCAGAATCATGAATATTAGTTACTAAACGTTAGTTAATAGAATAAGAATATTAGTTAATACGTGATAAAAAAGTGTGTGTGTGTACTTATGTACACGCGTTAGAAGTTATACTTCTTTTAAAAAAAAAATTCTGTCGCCTTATCTCAGCCAACAGTAGATTAAAAATAAAAAACCTAGGCTTGTCAATATCTGACACTAAGCTAACTTCAGGGTGTATGTTGACTAGCTAACTTCATGCTGTTAAATTTAGGTGTCGGTGTGCGCGCGCATCGTAAAAAATTACTCTCATCATTTTTCCCTAACGCGCCATAAGAAGTATAACTTCAAAAAGGACGCAACGCGCAAAACCTCTATGACATCTGACATTTCGGTAGACCTTACTCTACACGAACGCCTCTAGTGGCGAATTCATGTGCGATAGCCCATTGTTTTAATTGGCTTTTGATCGCAGTGATAGTGATACTATTAGTTTTAGTCCTTAGAATATGTTATCCTAAAAATTATTTATAGAAATCTGGATAAAGTACCTGTTTAAATAACTACCGAGCAAGCTCTTAATCAATGAATAACTAGTTTTATTTAAAAAAAATCGCATCTAGAATCCAAGATGGTTAAAAACTAATTTTAGCCCTTTTGGTACTACAACCAAAAACATTATAGATTTATGAGTCAAGGTACCCGAAGGATTAGGACAAAAGATCTAAACAACAACAAACGCAGCACTCAAATTGATTAATCACCTCCTTTTTTTTTTTTACGGATGGGAAATCATCAAATGACTTCTCCCGCTCTGGGCAGAGCGGCGGGGAGTGTCAGACTTGTACTGACTAAAACCCATCCATGTTCCTTCCTTGCCCTTTGTGTTCCAGGGCCACGGTATCTCTTTCGAACAGCCCGCAGCATTAATCACCTCCTCAAATGTACTAGTCGTGCTAAGAATAAAAGAAGATCAATCAAGCGATCATTAGAAACTTCACAACTCATTTTCACGTTCCAACCATCCAGACATGATCATCAAAATACCATTTATGAGTTCTTATCATACCTCTCTGTACTAATTCGTTTAACCGTCGTTAAAATATTTGCGATTAAATGTTCTGGTAAGCACTGACTGATGTAAGTAGAAGTTAATATTATGAGTTTACCGTCAAAGGTATATAGTGGATATATTATTCAGTCAATGACTGTTCTACATACATAACATCACGCCTGTAATCCCCGAAGGGTTAGGTGAATGTGTAGGCAGTTATGTTTAAGTCCCATGTAATAATTGCCATCAACTGGGCACAAATCCAGACTCCGTGGTTACAACTGAGAAATTCCTGATAGAAAAACCCAATAACACTTTACCCGACCTGGGAATCGAACCGAGGACCTCATGCTCAGCAGTCTTGGGTGCGACCACTAGAACAAGAAGTCAGTCAATAACTGTTCTATGTCATCTTAATTCTGATAAAGACACGTTCTGGGTTTAAGAACATGTTGATTTAATACCAGCTTTGAATCACGTTGAAATAAGGTTTAAAATCTTGACTTGTAGAGGAATTGTAAATTGAAAGTAAAGACAATACAAGGGTATCTTAAAAAGCTGCGGGACTGTTTGAAAGAGACACCGCGGCTCTGGAACACAAAGAGCAAGGAAGGAACATGGATGGGTTTTAGTCAGTACAAGTCTGACACTCTCTTCCACTCTGCCCAGAGCGGGAGACGACATTTGATGATTTCCCATCTGAAAAAAAGGGTGTCATTAAAAAAGAAACACATCATGCTAATATTTCCTGAAAGATTTTGACAGGAGTGCACTTGAGTCCAGGTAATAGAAGGTGACCCTATTGTTATTATCAGCTGAAAAATAGAACTACGAAAAATCAAGTTTTAACCCTACAATTTAACAAAATAACGTAACGTTTTTAACTAAAGAAACTGGTACGCCATTAAAAACGTCTACCAATACAAATTCCAGAAACATTTCAAAACATATCCAAAAGCAAGCAAACATATCAGTATTCATGATTATTACTCCCCTTAAGATAGAAAGAATCTCCTCTAATCTCCTAAACGCACTCAAAACTCCAGGATAAAAGTGAAAGTGTAGAAAGAATCACTTTTTACGATTGCCGAAGGTATTACTAAAAAACGTTTATTTCTGACGTAACATCTAGAACCCAGCACTTAAGTTTCGGGCCATAAAAACAGAGGAGACCATTAAAAATGAAAAGTAAAAGCAGTGATGTAAATCTCTCCATTGATGGCCTTTGTTCGGAATCGGAACGGAGAAATAAATTAATTATTGAAATTGAAAGCTTTGCCTTGTAAATAATTACCGGTGAGCTCGAGTTCTTTGTGGTTTTTTGTAATGAAAATTCTTTTTGAAATTTTGTAACTGAATAATAACTTTGACGGTAAATTACTGTTGTAACTTTTACTGACAGAAATTATGTTTTTTGTAGGAGTTAAAATTTGTGTTTAGGCGTACTTGTTAGAAGGAAGGTTTATTACATACATTCTTACAAACCCACGTTCGCCTTTAGTTGTTAACGGCTACCTTTGTAACTTTACGTTGGCCTGCTAAGAATCTATCACTAATCTATTAATAAGTAGCTTCCATCACCAAAATAATGACACCGGAAGAGGTGTGCCTAATAGTACACCCACAATAGGGGGAGAGCCTATTGCCGTCAACCGGGCACAAATCCAGACTCCGTGGCTACTGAGAAATTCTTAATTAAAAAGCCCAATGACACTGACCGACCCGAGAATCGAAGCGAGGACCTCATGCTCGGCAGTAGCGCTTGCATCCATTAGACCAAAGAGGTAGCAATTTGGCTGATGTACCCTGATGATGATGATTCCACACTACTTGTAACCGGAACTCCTTTCTCAAAGCCCAACATGTCAACATATCGTGTATACTGATCTATCTGTCAATAAGACTTTTATTAGAGGAGAGAGTTGAACAATTCGGAAGATCGACCCCTCTTCCAACATCAAAGACATAAATATTCTGCGTACATAGCCGGAATTTTTATTAAAACGGCGACCTTTGTAAAACAATCTTATTGAGTTATTGTTGAGGAAGGTTCGTATGTCTTTAAATTATGTGGGTGTTTGTGTGTGTAACGAGATATTGAGGTTGTGAAAACGATTTATAAGTATAAGTAGGTACAGAAATATTCTTGTACCTTTTATATCCTTGAATGTCTGTAAAGTTATAAATAAGTTTAGTTCAACAAACCCGACACTATTCCCAAACCACTGTAACTCCTAAAAGCCAGAATCAACAATGACGACTACCAGAAAAGCGCCGAGACAATGAACCTCGACGAAGTTCCAGAAAAACAATTTAACTGTCTTGATCCCGCAACGATAAAGAATAGCAGAGGAGTAGGCAGCGGGACCTGCCAGGGCTGCGGGTCTGTTCGAAAGAGATACCGCGGCCCTGGAACACAAAGGGCAAGGAAGGAACATGAATGGGTTTTAGTCAGTACAAGTTTGACACTCCCTTCCGCTCTGCCCAGAGCGGGAGAATTCATTTGATGATTTCCCATTCGAAAAAAAGGAGTAGGAAGAAGAATTTAGTACAACAGTAACCATAGGGATAGCATCTATACGAATCATCAAATTACCAAAAAGATAAAAATACCTTAAATTGTGCCCAAAGTGTAAAATCAAAGATGAAATTGTTTCCCAAAGAAAATTTAATACTCCAATCTCCAACGGCGTAAAAAATATCTGGTCAAACTCAAAACCAAAACATATTCTTGGAGTTTTCTTTAAAAACATCGTCAGAGAAAACTGGGTTGTGCTAACCAGTCTTGCGGCGTCATTATCTTGGACTACCTGAGTTAATATACCTTGAAGTTCTTAAATAGAAGCGCTCCGGTAAAAAGCTGATAGTCTAGTATGCGAAGATGTAAACACATCGTGTACTGAAAGAGTCCGTGTTGTGATTTTACTCCAGATGAAAATGAGATTCATTTCAATTTCAGTGACTAAGGTTTCGAGCCTGTTTCGTAATTACGAAATTTAGTTTCCAAAATGATAAAATAGTCCCAATTTTTTTTTTTTATAGGTTCATTTAAGAACCCAACGCCGCTTTCTGGCAAAGCCAGGAGGGGACCGCCAACTAAGGGCATAGTACTTGCAACCGGCGCGCGTGTATACCCAGATGTATGAACGTGGACGAGGCAAAAGGAGTGTGTAAGGATCGTAACTGTTGGCGTTATGCGGTTTCTGCCTACCCCAATGCATGGTAAAAAGGCGTCAGTTTATGTATGTATGTCTAAGAACTGAGATAAAATAGTTGCTTTTTGTTTCAAACTACATTGATTTCCAAACACCGCGGCTGTACTCATTTTAGTATATCTATCCTAAAAGTATCAAAACATTAATGATTAAAAACAACAATGTTTTTTTATTGACTTGACTGTACTGTATACTGAAACAAATGTGCATCTGTGTCGTTGCTCTTCTAGGTATCACTATCCTCGTTCTTTCATCAACTAGGCGTTGTAGACAGGCGTGTGAACTAATCACAGAGTTACACTGTGAGACTATACTTACTGATGCTGATACTGTTTTTATGCTCGCAGTTGTAGCTTAGTATTGATGTTGAAGCTGTCTGGAGTTTGACACTTTGTGTGGTATGTTTGTTTCAGTTTTTGTATAGGTAGTATACATTGCGTGGAACTATGGCAAGCTTCGCAGACTTTTATTGAATGTCGTCTCTCAGCTCTTGTTTATTTGGATGGTTGGTAAATATCCTTTGGAAAAAAGATATTGTGGTGTTTTGTTGCAAATACAAGGTGTACAGTTTACACATTCAACCAAGCACTCTGTACATCAAACTAAGTAAATCTACGCAGAAATTATTGCTGGCAAACGATTTCTTTTTACGGTAGGACTCATTTAAATGCACTGGAAAAATTCTGAAGATGGATGCATCAAAAAAACGAAGGTCGTGGAGGTAATTAAAGTAAAGTTATAAGATTAAAAAGTAGTATTAAAAAAAAAAAAACTTGTGAAAAGCTGGAACTTTGGCCCTCAACATTTCAGTAAATAAAAGGTGTCGAGGTATGATCTAGAACAAAAAAAATTGCAATGACCGGGAGAACAAATGCCTTTCAGCTTCGTTAAGGGTAAGTATTTTTACACCCATTATAACTGACAAACTAAGTTAACTGCAGCTTAGAAATGTATAAATTACTTTATTGTCATTGGCCAAACCGTGGAGCATATAATGAACATTGGCACTCGCTTGAAAATATTCGAAATCGTAACTTACCTTACACAAGCCAGCCAACCAAACCGTACCATATCATTATAACATTACAGGCCACTAATCAAGAGAAATTGTACTTTCATTGGAAAACAAAATGGAAAACGGGAAGCGTATCACACAATTAGATGTCATGCATAGACCGTTTCATCGCTAAATTGTCCATACTTAACCATCATTACGGGGTACCTACACAATAAGCTAGACGAACGCGAAAATATAAACGATCAAGGTTTGACAGCTAAAGTATCGGTTTTGCGGCTAAGACGTGGTCTTATTAGTTACTAATTAACAACTGAAAAATTTGAGATGAACGATTTAATAAGACCTCATTAAATCCTTTAAATCAGAATTTTCTAGAGCCACTGTATCTATACAAATAATGTAAAGAACTATTTCTTTTAATACCTTTGATAGCAGAGTTTGGTTAATTTCGTATAACGCTACGCTCTTCAAAATCATCATCATCATCATCCGATAATGTTCCCACTGCTGGGGCACAGGCCTCCTTTCTATGAGAGGGAATGGGCTACAATACACCACGCGAGCCCAGTGTGGATTGGCAGATGTCACATGTCTTCGAATTTGGTTTGGTTCTAGGAGATACCGATTTCCTCACAATGTTTTCCTTCACTGTTTTCGTTCTCTTCAATATAAAAGTAACAAAATCGATTGCATCGCGTACTCCATTCACTACTGCATCAGTCTTTATACGGGGTGGTAGGGACTCCGACGCGAAAACGGTAAAGTACCACTTATTCAGTACATCATTCTGAATCCCTCCACATGGAAAATTTTCGTCGGTTATTAAAAATAAAACAGCTGTGTCTTAAAAAGTCAACCTACACGGTCAAAATGTATGGAACAGCTGATAGTTTTTAAATAACCAATAAAAAATATCTGTGGGGGCTCAGAATGATGTACTGAACTGAATACGTGGTAAGTATAAAAGTAAAGGAAAACCAAAGAAACGATGGATGGACTGTGTGAAGGATGGTATGGCAAGAAAGAAGGTGTCTGATGAGATGACGAGTAATAGAGAAGTATGAAAGAAGAAGACATGCTGCGCCGACGTCAAATAAATTGAGATAAGGGTTGGAGAGTGATGCCGATCATCGGCGTCTATCTCTGACTGTACCATAATATTCTCGTCATCTTTTGTAATCAAGAGCACCTAGATACGATCATTTTTCGAATTTGACATTTTTTTAAACACTTCTGAGACCTTGACACACTACACACATATTCAGTCACACCTACAGGCTATACTTTCTCTCTCCTACTCACATATACTCACACACTTACTTACACTCACTCATGCACACTTTTGATTAACTTAATTTAATCTTAATCTTAATTTGTGTAGTTTTAGTATTAAAATTATACGTTTTGCTATTTGTATAACACAACTTGCCACGGAAGAGCGGACTCTCCTAACACAGGCACTATCTGCCTAAAGGGAGGATCCAATCACAAAAATTTTGTTGATACTTGAACTTGCTTTACCAATAATCTTTCTTTTTTTTTTCAAATTATCAGATATAATAATAATTACATTTTTAAATGTTTTTTTATGTCGTTTTATATTTAAATATTTGAAAATGTAAAAAATATGTATAAAAATTAATAAAGGAAATAATATTAGAATATCCTTTGGTTAAATCACGGCCTTCAAAAAACGACTTTCTTCTTGTAAAAATACGCATCCTATCTACACCTCTACAAGCTGCTGCGGTCAGTTCTCTTATCTTCACCGACACTACTAAGTTAAATCGATTAACGATGTGAGGAAGCCATTAACACAATAAGTTTTTCTCCGTTTCCTCGTATCATGGAAATCTAATACTACAAGGGACCTGATTTGCAATTTCTACGGAACATTGCGGTTCAATTAAATTGAATCATCTAGTTTCGCTTCGGTTGCTACTTTCTACGTTTTAATTCGTTGTATGACAGCTAGATTTATTGTGAATAATAGGTCAATTTGTACTTTTGTTTTCCTATTAAAAATGTCTTTGTGGACGTTTAATTTAAACGCGGTACTAATTTGCATATATTTGGATGCTAAATTGGTTGAAATAGTTTGAGTAAAGGCGACTATGTCAGGGCAAAAGTTTCTGAATTTTCTTGCAATATTGAGATTATGATTTCCTTTATTTACTCTGTCTACATATATATTTACATTTTTAAATATATCTTAAAAAAACAGGGGAAAAAACTTTAAAATATATCGGTGGTATCGGGAACAGGGTCCAAGCTAACAGCGGTCCTCCTAACAATATGGGCCGTGTCCAGGAGTACCACTTTCTGAATCAAGCCCATGAGACAGCTGCCTAACGAGAGCTTCCTTATTATTATTTAGGTATAAAAAAATAAGTGGGATTGGGAAATCATTTTGTGTCTAGTGATATTTTTATCCAAATTGGTGGAAAACTACAGAATTTGGAAAAGAAAAATCAAAGCATTCAAAATTATTAAAATTTTAATTTAGCTGTATGTAAACAATATAATGCCTTTATTTTACAGATATTTTTATCAACGCTTAGCTTTTATTGGATTTTCCCTCTACATACCTCGTTCCATACGGGATGAGCTGGACTCTTTCGCAAAGGATTGGCCTGCAATCGCACTGGATCGCGAAATGAGGAAGGAGGGAAGGGAGGCCTTTGCCCAGCAGTGGGACAACAAAGGCTATAATATAGACAATAACACCTCGTTCCAATAATTTTGTAAAAATGAAATAAACTTATAACTTTTTTTTTTTACGGATGGGAAATCATCAAATGACTTCTCCCGCTCTGGGCAGAGCGGAAGGGAGTGTCAGACTTGTACTGACTAAAACCCATCCATGTTCCTTCCTTGCCCTTTGTGTTCCAGGGCCGCGGTATCTCTTTCGAACAGTCCCGCAGCCCAATAAACTTATACCTTACTTATACTTGTACCATCACGATTAACTTGAAGCTAGCTCTAAGCACTATGTTCTAACTAAGTTGAAAGGATTAGCAGTACTTAGACCATATTACTTAAGTAATAGCGGTGTTAGAAGAGCGTTCGGAGAGTAAAGTTTCGGAGGTTTATGGAAGTTTCTCTTTCAGGTTCGTCTAGATAAGTCTCTAAAGTAATTTAGAAGTGGTTTAGAAAAAGGAACGTGAATGCTTTAAACAGATATCATCATCTGCCTAGCCTTTTCTCAACTTAATGGGGTCGGCTTCCAGTCTAACCGGATGCCTATCTGATCTCCACAACCCAGTTAATACTGGGTAATACGACACCCCTTGGTAAGACTGAGTCATACTTTTTGGGCCACTGACTACCTGTAACGACTGTCAAAGATCTACAAATGACATTCGGGACCAACGGTTTTATGTGCTTTCCGAGGCACGGAGGAAACTCGGTATGTAATGGGTGGTCACCCATCCACAGACCAACGTAGGCAAGCACGGCTTAACCTAAAGATCGACCCGAGTGGCTGTTACTACTTAGCCACGAACTTCTCAGCTTTAAACAGATATAAAGGTTATTAATATAAAGAAAATATTTATAAAGGGTGTAAAAAGACTCTTATCGAAGCCGAAGGGCACTTGTTCTCCCCGTCATTGCGATATTTTTTTTTGTTCTAGACCATACCTGGGAACCTTCTAGTTACGGAGTTATTGGGGGTCAAAGTTCCAACTGTTACACAAGTTGTTACGTGTTTTAAATGTAAGATTTTTCTTGAAACACCCCCACGATCCCCGTACTATTCAATCCCTCCATCAGCACAATGTTTTATGTGCGTTGTAACGCAGTCGAGTCGAGTCCTACCGTAAAACGTGATTTTTCACCCCAAAAAAAAGTTGATTCCAGGCAATAATTTTTGCGTTAAGTTACTTAGTTTGATGTACAGAATACTTGGTTGATGGCTTCGTTAAGAGTTTTTTTACACCCTGTATGTTAGTCAGGGATGTGCGAACAGCTTGGTTATTAATCAAGTAAATAAATAGTCACTTGAATTTACTGAAAAGCTATTACCACATTTTCATTGTGCGATTTTATTGAATTCCTCACATAGGAATTAACATAAGTAAAGCATTATCAGCATGGGCTGCGGGACTGTTCGAAAGAGATAAGTACCGCGGCTGGAACACAAAGGGCAAGGAAGGAACATGGATGGGTTTTAGTCAGTACAAGTTTGACACTACCTTCCGCTCCATGTTCCTTCCTTACCTTTTGTATTCCAGGGCCGCGGTATCTCTTTCGAACAGTCCCGCAGCCAGTAATAAATACCTTCCTGAATGGTATAGTGCTTAGGCACTTCGTTTAGTGATGATTGTCATGTTATCAGACTTGTTTAAAGGTCTAGTAAATTTGCTCACTAAATTAACATTATTTTTAGGGTTTCGTACCCGAAGACCAACGTGACCCTATTACTTAGCCTCCGCTGTCTGTCCGTCCGTCCGTTTGTCTGTCAGCGAGCTGTATCACATGATCCGTAATAGGTTAACAGTTGAAATTTTCACAGAATGTGTATTGCTGTTGCCGCTATAACAACAGATCCCCCTATTGCAATGGTACGAAACCCTTCATGAGCGAGTCCAACTCGCACTTCTTAAAATTTTAAGAGAGAGAGTATGTCGAGTGCTACTAGTAATCTTAAAAGAACTTAAACCAAAAATAAGTTGCGCACTTAGCCGCCTTTTAACTAAAAGCTTAAAAATATCTCTTCAGTAACCAAACCATTTTACTACTGCAATATACATAAGTATATAAATCCAATCTTTTACAAGATAGCGGTAAAGAAAAATCTCCGATCCAAATTGCTTACTTTCCTACTTATATTAACATACACGTAGAAACTTATCCGACGATTTTGAAATCGTCACGATATCGTGAGATGGATTGAGTGGCGTGTATCGAGCTTCGAAGAGACACAACAATCAATTTCAATTCTACATATTATTCTGTGTGTGCTGATTTTGTATTGCCCCACATTCATATAATTTAGAGGGTGGAAGAGACACCGCCGCAAAAATTGTTATCATGTATTCAGAACATCATTCTGAACACATAGAAACGTTGCGGCTGCAGAGAACCTCGAGCGGCGTAAATATAGAAACCTTTGTGGTAACTATATTTTCGAGCCGTTTGGGGTTGAAACTCTAGGGCCGTGGGGTCCGAGTGCTCATAGCCTATTTAAGGAAATTTCGAAACGCCTAGTTGACGCTTCCCGTGACCCAAGGGCTGGCTTTTACTTTGGCCAGACGCTAAGTGTTGCCATACAACGTGGCAACGCCGCCAGTCTCTTGGGCACATTACCATCTGACAGCGTTGAGGAAGAGTTTTTCGATGCCCTTTTATAGTTTGTTGTTAGTTTATTTATTTTAGTTTAATAGTTTTTAATTATTAATAAATTATTAGGGTGCATAATTATGAATATGTACATATTAATTATTAAGTTTCTGTATATATGTGTAATATGTTATATTAGTTATTTTTATTTATGTATTGTATAAGAATTATATTGGTAATTATTATAGAATTATTAGGAGTATTTTCATTATTATTAATAGTTAAATTATCTTATTATTTATGTACCTATTAATATTTTCATATTTATATTTGGTTTCCTTTCATCGGTAATATAAAAAAAACATGTGTGCAATTCACACGTGGTAAAAATGAAACCTTCAAAAATGTTGGCTTCAAGATAAACACTGTATAATACTTCCTATCTCATTTTCTTCCACGTTAAATCTTATGAATTTATGTGTCTGTCTCTTTTTATTGACGCTTTTTCGTTTCATCGAATTTCAAATCACAACGATGCTAAAGAAGTTTTCACTTCAAAACAGAGGTTTCCTACAAAAGTTCTACACCTAAACGATCAAAATGCATGGAACAGCTGATTTATTTTTCAATTTCGACATTACAATTTCTCAAATTAGCAGGAAAAAAAAGACGGTGACACTTTTGGATCGGTCAAACTATTTGACCGCTTCCTACGTTTCTTTTCCAGCCTTTCCATTTCTATGAAACTTCCTAATCAAATAATTAACATCATATTTTTAGTAAACTCTGGTGGTCTGTCATACATACATACATACATAAACTCACGCCCTTTTCCCATGGGGGTAAGCAGAAACCAGGTCTGTCATAGTTTAATGAAATTGGCGAAATTCACAAAAAAAGGCCACAGACCAAGAAATGAAGCAATTTTTTCAAGTGGCTCCTTGAATTAGTTTAGAAATCAGCATGACAGTTGACAAGCTGTCAAATTGACAGCTCAACTTTTTTTAATACTTTTTTTTTGCTTGAAAAAGGCAGGATCACAGGAAACCGTTACTTTATTGGTGCAAAACAGAATTGGACCAATATCTTTAAAAGAAAGTCTAGCACAGATGAAAATGTCGGCGTCATTTTAAGACGTTCCATGCAGATGCTGAATTTAAAATTCGAATGCTTACATTTGAATAGGTAAATATTCATGTCTGTACGAACGTCTTTTTGGTGAGAATCTCTTGAGTACTCTGTTTAAGCGACTGAAAAAGACTTTACTTTCACGGATAAATGTTTATTGATTATTGGCTATTAGGTAATTACGATAGAAAATAAAAGCTGTATTGTACACATAAAGAATGTTCAAACAAAACTAATAAATTGTAGTAAAAACGAATACGGTTTCCAATTACTAAAATGCTGTGGAAGATTTTTCTGAAAGACGCATCATTTGGATATCACCAACTACTGTAACCACAACCACTATAAAACCCGATTTAAAAATATACCAATTATGGGATCGTACACTTATCCGTACTTCTTCTCGAACTTAAAATTGTGCTTGTATTTTTCCTAAACGTTTACAAACATTTTGATGTTGGTGAACGTTTGTCATCAGTTAATCCAACTAGCGAGTCCCTAGCTAATCGGAAACACTTAAACAAAGCTACCGCAATCTAAACAATAGTCCACATTATCTTTCACCCACACATCAAGCCATACAAGTCACACAACAAAAATTGCCAAGTCACGAGCGACCTAAGGGCACGCAACAGCGCACAGCGCACTTTCTTCAAATTCGTTATAATGTTTTGACAAGTAAATTTGCTTGTACTTAGCCGAGCTTTCTAGTATGATTGACAGCTGTGTATCAATGGCTTTAAACTGTCACTTTCGCTTGACAAGCTGATGTACAGAAAGACTGACAGATAATCTCACATCGGTATTAAATTAATTTGTGATGATTGATTCCTTTTGTTGTGTTATTGAAGTTTATTGGATGTGTATCTGCACGTCTTTGTTAGTGACGTGGGGGCTAATTGAATTTGAAAGGGAAATTATTTGTGAATGCAAGCAGTCTAAAGACAAGCCTGTCTAATTTTCAATGAATGCAAGACTGGGTCAGTAGACGTTTTTGCAGCACGGTATAAGTGCATTTTTTTTTGCTGTAGCCTGCATGATTAGCTTTTTAATTTAATTGGCACTTACGTTTAGGTGTCCACATCGGCACGAATGAATGAGCCCATGCACAAAAGCAACCAATTAAATTGTGAACTCGACGGCGAGTGAAAGAAGGATTACTTCCTTAATCATCACTTTTTGAAACTCTAGACTAAAAAATCTTAAATAAACAAAAAAAATTAAAAGCGAAATTATTTTTCATATTTCATAAAAAAAAAAAAAAAAAATTTCATTCCATGTTCCATGCCAGTTAGTATTTGACCTACTGTTTACAACGCTACGCACGATTCTGACTCAACTAAAACCAAACAAGATTATTTAATGACGCTCCAGATAGGGCTTTTAACCTGTTATTATGGACTATTATTCAATTTGCATGTAACATTGAAATTCACTCTCTAAACTTAAGTAGCAAAGAGCAAACCCTTTACCTTCTACACATTATCTTAACTATGTAGCAGCTATTAAAATAACTTCGTTTAAACTAATAACTATGTTTGGAACTTAGAAAGCTCTTTTCTACTCAATGTTACAAGCAGTAACGAAGATTTTTATAGTCAGGTAAATTCCAGTAAGTTTATAAAATTATTTATCTCAACGGTGACCTTTTCACTTTTTCCATTATTTATTTTTAATATAATACTGCGTAAATTACACTGGCATTATACTAGAAATCAACAACCACCACCCTCATCGTGAAACCAGAATGTCTGAGAGATATTTCTCGACGGCATGTGAAGCAAAGTCCATGGACCCATGTCGCCCATGGGCGGCATAAAAGCTCTGACATCTGGTTAGGCTCTAACCACACGATAAAGAACAAAAACTACCACTGTTATCTATTAAATCATCAAATCGTGGTCAGAACTCTCTAATCTGTCTTCCCTAACGTAAATTAAAATACCTAACTGACAGGGCAAAACAGGTAGAGGACGTAAACACATACTTAACTCCCGAAACTACCCACATTTAAGGTCGTAACTCCCACACGCAAATAAAAACGGGGATCCCTCCAAATAATTAAATAAAGACAAGAGCAACGAGGAAAACGGTTGAAAAAAAGGAAAGCTGAGGGCTTAAGTAGATTGATAGCAACGGAGCGTGGTACCAGTAGACCCCAGTTGCACATTCCAACACATGTGTGTCTACATTTTATTCGTAAAGGTACTATACACATAGTCGGGGAGACTTTTATCGCCACTAGTGCGTATGTAAATCGTAAAGAGCTGAGAAAAATGGCTTCAGATGGATTCGGAGTCTCTAAAGACGAAAATTGGTGATTTTTACTTGAATTTAAACTGATACGATAAAAACGCCGAGTTTTTTCTTAGAAAAATATTTGGGAGTATTTTTCTGGCGGAAACTTCTTGTGTATAAATAGATACGCCTTATTTATCCTGATTATTTCCTGCCATATTTTCACTGCGTATTATAAATTGTTAAGGTGTCAAAAACATTTTTTGTCGCGTCTGGATACACGGAAAGGCAACCCAAACATGCATAAGAAATGGTTGGGATGATGATGATAGTCTTAACACCACCACATACATTTCCCTTTCATATTTGCGAAACCCCAACTCATAACTAAGAACCACAGCGTACTAAAAACGCCACTATAACTTTGTTCAAATATTCTGCCCACGCGACCCGACCGAAAATAGGACCCCCAATTCACATAAAACAAATAAAAAGCGAATATGTGACTATCCCTTCAACCATTGGCTCCGGTTTTGAGAGAATATGTAAACAGAGAATCAGATAGTTAGGGGTGACCTACATCGGTTAAACCATTTACACTTTTTTCTTTCGGCTGGTCGATATGCTATCAGAAGTTGGCACATTTGTCATTCGAAGCTGTCAAAATTGAATGCGGAAACGAGTGTTTTGTTTCTCTATATTGTAACTAGATTTTGTCCGAGACTTTCCCTGCATGAAGTGCGGAAATGATCCCACGGAAAAAAAAACATAACACACATAATTTTCGCCCATTTAAGTCCCATGTTATGTGAGGCGAGCTTATTGCCACCAACCGGGCACAAAATCTGACTTCGTGGCTGCTACTGAGAAATTCCTGGTGGAAAAAACCCATTTACACTTTGCCCAACTTGAGGATCGATCCAGGTTCTCTTGCTCAGCAGACGCGCTTGCGACCACTAGACCAACGAGGCACATCAAAAACATCGATAACCGAGATAAAAAAATATCCTATGTTCTTAACCAGGTTACGGTCTATCCGTGTTCCAAAGTATATCCAAATTCGTTCAGCCGTTAAAACGTGAAAAGGTAACATACAAACAGAGCTCCTTTGAATTGAAATAATAGTTACCGCCGGAGGCATTGCCGTCAAATTCATTTTTTACAAACTGTCCTTATAATTAATTATAATTATATTTGTTATAAGCTATATCCGTGGAACTTTATAAAATTCCATTCAGTATTATTCGCATGAAACAGTAACAATAATCCAAACATACATACATGCATACTCACAAACTTTCGTTTATATCAGAAGTGGGATAAGTGTTGATTCTACTTTCGGCTTATCTTTTACAAGTAGAGCAGGTTGGTTCGCTCTCGTTAATGTACGGACTAGGGCTGTCCGTCTGACCGGCGTGACCTTTAGGAAAATGTAGGTTTTGAGTTATCTGTGAATCCGTGACAGGTGCTAGACATTCAAATACAGACAAACACTTGGACATGACCCATGTCCAATTAGGCCCAAGGGCTAAAAGATAAAATCATATTATTGATAGGGCTGTCGAAACAGCCCAACGCCACCACCCCACCCCACCAGCGAGCAGCTGGGTTCTGGGCGAACCCAGAGAGCAGCGGTGGCCCAGTGGTAGCGACCCCGACTTACGAACAATAAGTCGTGGGTTCGAACCCAGACAGGCGCATTACTTTGTGTAATTTATTTCATCACCACTACTCTCAAAAACGGTGAAGGAAAACATCGTGAGGAAACCGGCATGTCCTAGAACCAAAAATTCGAAGACATGTGACATCTACCAATCCGCACTGGGCCCGCGTGGTGGATTATAGCCCATTCCCTCTAATAGAGAGGAGGCCTGTGTCCCAGCAGTGGGAACATTATGTGCTGATGATGATGATGACGATATTTCACCCAAATCCACAAACCAACGAAGCAGTCCAACCGAAGAGTCGAGCCAAAGAAGCTGTATAATAGGGTAATTTCGCTGAAAACCCCCAAAAAGGTATCCTAATCAAATTTAACACAAAATAAATCAAACTAGCACCTGACTAAAAATAGGTATAGTTACAATCCCATAACAAGAATCTAATACCACAGCTTACCGATGTAATTACTGCCACCTTTAGCTCTCCACTTCCGTCTACAAAATGGCTTTGCCATATACTACAGACTACAAAATAATTACTAGTAGTCCATTTCTGTTCAACAATTTACGAAGAAATGTTCTGATGCCATAATTGCCTTTTATTACGTTCCATGTCGGTGAAGAAACGAATATTTCTGCCGATTCAAGTTTGGCTAATGATAATATGAAATCGATTTAATATAATCGATTCATGGTATGCAAATAAAATTGTTGTAATCGTAAACACCGTCTAGTCTATGTAACAATTGCATGAAAAACGAACACAATCTTTCCGTTTCCGTCAACCAAAGTAAATGGTAAGGCAAGTAGTCCCAACCCATCTTCAGGTTCAGAAACATCACCATCATCACCACTATTTAAAAAAGAACGATACTAATTCAAGTATTTCTCATAAATTACATCGAGCCCAAAATAAACGATATATCGGAACAGTAATCGATACTTCTGCAATACGACTATCGATATACATCACAGGTATCGATTCTTTTTCCTATCCCTAGTTATCCTTATATGGCCGGCAGTTCCAAATAGGTCAGTGTGTAAGATCCATCGGTAGCGTATTTCCAACATACTTTTGTGAGTTACCGGTCGTCTTGTTAAGGCCAGCGCAGACAAGTATATATTGCGCGGGGACAAAATCCCCGATGCGTGGAACAAATGTCCCCCAAAGACCTGCCACTGAGCAATCAACGTGGACGGAAATTCGCTATAAGCGTCCACGGTTATTCGGGGAAGTTTTTATACGCAGAACTTGAAGTTTACTCGAGTGTTATTTGGTGCAGTTGTAAGTATTTTGGTAGACAAACACCTGGTTGGTCTTGAGAGGGGATAAACGCTACTGTTGAACTGAGGTCCTAGGTTCAATTCTAGGTTCAGGCGGTGTTATTGAGTATTTCCGTCCGGAATTTCTCGGCAACAATCCGAAGTTGGACATCATCATCATCATTTCAGCCAAAAGACGTACACTGCTGGACATAGGCCTCCCCCAATTGTCGCCACATTGACCAGTCCCGTGCGACTCGCATCCAGCGGATCCCCGCAATCTTCACCAAGTCATCGGTCTGCCTAGTGGGAGGCCTTCCAACGCAACGTCTTCCCGTCGCCCCATCGGCCATCTGTTCTGCGTACCCCGTACCCCGTATACGTAACTGGAGAAATGCGGGTGTACCATTAAGTACACCTCTCTTCATTTGGAGATTACAGGCATAATTCTATGTAATGTTAAAATATCCCGATACCAGTCTCTCGTCTGCGCAGGCCTTTAAGTGAAAACGTTGCGGGTTTGTGCTCAGCGCTTGTTGGAAATCGTGTAAAGAATTATTGTTCAATCTGTATTGGTTGCTTTCCTAAGATATGTCGGTATGCGGTTTGTATTTGTGGTTGAATTTTTGTTTCTGGTTTTAGAGAGAGATAATTTCTCGCGAATATACATAGTGGGCCCGTTGAAATAAAGCAGTTGTCATTCAGATTTCATGCAGAATCTTCAAGTTGTGTAAAGGTCTGTATATAAGAATATTGAGCTTATCCCGTAACTTATCGGAGGCCGCAAGCGAGCAATAGGCTTTTCTTCATTATTTTGTTCAAATAATAAAGCCTGTACTTAATATCATAAAGAGGTAAAATTTGTTTGTAAGTTTGTATGTCCGGTAGTCTTGCGGACTAATGATCCAATTCTAAAAAATATTTCTCTAGCAGAATGCTACATTATTCGTGGTTGCCATAGGTTATAAAATATATTTATATCATTTATATTAACTGAGCTATCACAATTTTTGCCGACGAAGTCGCTGACGAAGTGCTAGTAAAATATTACTTCGTTTATTATTAAACTCGCAATCGGAACCCAATGATAAAAGTGCCTTTTAAACATCGTAATAACATTTCTGCTTACCTGACCAATGTAGAAACTTTTTATTAATCTTATCTCTAACAGACGGACAGTAGCAAAAAAGAATCAAGCAAAAAAAAAAACTTTGGTAAAGATTCGCATTATAGATTCGCGTCACAAACTGATAACAACAAACTTCGCTGAAACAAAAATTAAGTTACAGATTTCTTTATCAGTGTACTTTTGGAAAGTCCGCTATCAAAGGAACGCCCTTAAAATGGTCTTATAGCTATTAAGGGGATGCTTTTGTGCCATTAAATCTTATATCCGTAAAATCTTATTTGAAGCATTTTTTTTCCACTCACGGATAAGTGCCGTTTCCTTCTTTCCTTCTACTTTCATTGATGTTGAATTGTTCCAATTAGTTTCAATGAGAACTCATAATCATTAACCTGATAAATAATGTTTATTTTGCAAATAGGTTTTACTACTCTGAGAAGAAACAGTCAAGACAAACTCAGAGGTCACTGTCTCTTTTAAAGTCCAGACATTGGTTAAATCATATGAGGTCTTTGCTGATAAATGTCTGAGATGGTCTTTTGAAGAAATAACCACACAGTTTTGAGTGGACCTGTCCAGTCAGTGATCATGTAGCACGATAGACTAAAACACATTAAGAATTAAACAGAAAAGAAGTACACAAAGCCTTAAACCAGAATTATATAAACGTCATCTTTCCCTTCGTCTTTTTAAACTTTTTAACAACCTGCGTAACTTTCTGTCGTTCGTTACACTTATTGGGAACTACTCGTAGCTCTGAAGTCGAACTGTTACTATTATCCTTTCGTTTAAATTGACCTAATAAAACATTCAGTTAGAATCTATTGGAACTTATGTTTATTTTCTTTAAATCTGAGTGTTTACTTGGGGTGTTAAAGTTCAGGGTTGAAAAGATAGTGATTGTTTTGAAAGGTCTTATGTTGTTCTTCGTGTAACTTTGCGTTGGGTTTACTTCAAGGATTGCAAGCTTATTGTGTTGGGAACTTGGGTTGAATAAACTGAGGATGTAAATAAGTAAACCCTTAACCAAGCAAAAAGGCATTGGTTCATCCCGTCATCGCGATATTTTTGAAGTGAAAACTATTTTAGGCGCGTTGGGCTTTTTTGAGATGGGGAAAAACAAATGAACTCGCGACACCGTTAAACGTCCTCTTTTTCGTTGCAGAGTTAGCTGTATTGCATATATTACAAGCCCAAAAAAATACAGTGTATAGTCAAATGTATAAGTAAAAGACTTATGCAAAAATATTTTCTAAAAATAATCCAGAATCTAGAAAAAAAAAAAAAGGTTTCACTTCAGTTTTGTCGGCACTCCCGAAGTGGTTGGGTTTTTTTTTTGTTCTGGATCATACCTGAGAACCTTCTAGTTACAGAAATATTGGAGGTCAAAGTTCCAAATTTTTTCACAAGCCCTCCACTACATAATTAGTAGATAATAGGTAATACGATTCCCCTTGGTAAGACTGATTGTCAGACTTTCGTGGCACTGACTACCTGTAACGACTATCAAAAATCTACAAATAACAGCCGGGACCAACGACTTAACGGGCTTTCCGAAGTACTAAGAAAACTCAGTATGTAATAATGGTCACCCAACCACAGCCCGACCTCAGCAAGCGCGGCATAACCTTGAAGATCAAATCGCGCGGCTGCGGCTGCTAAAATTTAACCCTTCGCGAAAAAAAACGTGTAATCTACCAATTTAATCAACTGGCAAATGGTACGCTAACTTTTATAACTAGTTGTTGCTAGTTGGTTGTTTTAATCAACCAGTCATAACTTCTTCATCAATCCAAAAGCAGCGATCAAGTTGATGATCGAAAGCTATCATTAATTTGAACTATATTTCCAACTAGCACACTAAAGGAAATGTTACCCCATCGCGTATAATTACTCTCATAAAAGTTACACTTCCTCTGCACAGTAACCAATGAATCACGCAGCATTCATTTAACTCATGAATGTTATAAATTGCGAGTATCTCTTCCGATATTTTATCTGCAGCCACGCCCAAGCTTGGTATGGTAGGATGGCCGGCAACCAATCAAAATACTAAACTGGATGCTAAAGCCACCGCAAAGTGTATGTATGTAGAGCTAAATTACACTTGTTTGTCAACTGGCGAGTGTGAAAATCGCCAGTGCGCGCGAGTTGGCACCAAAATCAAAATATTATTATTCACTTAGGCCTACATAGGCACTTATAAAATGTCGAAAAAAAAAGAAGCACACGGCATGGTGAACTTTTTTGCACCTTTATTTTTTTTTAAGAAACGTCCTATGGAGAAGAACCGGCAAGAAACTCCATGGTTACTCTTTTCAAATCATTTGGTATTACAATATTATCATGTTACAGCATTAGTACTTAAGTATGGGGGGACAACGTAGCCCAACAATAAGTCGTTGCGTACTACACATAACCGTGAAACAAGGTGAATGTAAACAAAAGTTAGCAAGGTTAAAATTGAAAGGTGCCAACTCGCGCGCTCTCGTGAGTTTCACACTCGCCAGTTGACGAATAAGTTGTTCATATGGAATCTCATTTGATCAAGGTAATTGGTACATGAATTTTCTAGTCTCCAGGACTTAGCGTGAACGGTTATAGTTCTTATAAATCAAGGCGGGCTAGGGTTTATGTTTAAGTACTAACTATCTAGTTGTTGGTCGGTGTAATTACTGCTAGTTGCAATTCCTTTGCATGTTTGTGTGAAACTCTGAGTGCAGATTGTGGGTATTATTCGAATAAATTGGTCATTGTTGAATATACAGGGTGGAATGGACACCGACGCGAAAACGGTTACCACGGACTGAGGACGTCATTCTGAAACCTCAGAGACCGAAATTTTTCATCGGTAATTTAAATAAAAGTCTGACAACCGATCTAACCAAGGCGTATCGTATTACCCAGTACTAACTGGGTTGTGGAGGTCAGATAGGCAGTCGCTCCATAAAAAACTGGTATTCAACTGCATCCGGTTAGACTGGAAGCCGACCCCAACATAGTTGGGAAAAGGCTAGGCAGAATGATAATGATGACTTTAAATAAAAATCAGCTACATCCTACCAAAGTGCAATACCTACACGGTCAAAATGTATGCAACATCTGCTTTTTCTAAGTGAAAACTTCTTTAGCATCATTGTGATTTGAAAGTCGATGAAACGAAAAAACGATAGTAAAAAGAGACAGACTCATAAATTCATAAGATTTAACGTGGGAGAAAATGAGATAGGAAGCATTATACAGTGTTTATCTTGAAGCCAACATTTTTAAAGGTTTCACTTCTACCACGGGTGAATTGCATTGCACACATGCTATTTTTTATTGGTAGCCTGTTTGAGTGTCCCACTTGCTTGGCAAAGGCCCAGGCTGTATCTCATGAACCGTAATATATAGATATTTGAAATTATGACAAAAATATAAATTATTTAATAATTAAAAGGGATCCCATACAAGAAACGTGTTTCTTTTCGGTTTATGGTACAGGTTTCTTGTATGGGAGCCCCCTTTAATTATTAAATAATTTATATTTTTGTCAAAATTTCAAATGTCTAGCTATTACGGTTCATGAGATACAGCCTGGGGAAACCGATCACTTTTCCGAAACTTTTTTGTTCGAATTTCATTTTACCGTGGTAATTAAAACAGTGGTATAATGAATGTTCGGAAACATAATACTTCGAACAAATGTTATTTCGGCTAAGTGTAACTTCGGTAAAAAGTTTTTCGACCAAATGAAACGTCGGAGTAACGAAAATAATCGAATTGATAATAGTTCAACTGATACAGTGGCAGACGTGACTTCGATGAAGTAAAAAAAAATCGAAACGATAATAGTAGTATATAGTTGAAAAGTTTTAGGTGAAATGAAATTCGGTCAAATATTTTTCGAACTTATGATAGATAGGTAATCACAGCCTGGTGACAGACAGCCAGAAACGTGTTTTTTCGGTTAATGTAGGTACTTACATTTTTAAACATTGTTAGTAACAATAAAGGGTGTAAATAGACTCTTAACAAAACCGAAAGGCACTTGTTCTCCCCGTTTTTTCAATTTTTTTTTGTTCTAGACCATATCTGGGATACGGGGATATTGGGGGTCAAAGTTCCAACGTTTTCACAAGTTTTTTTTTAAATACATGTTTTTAATGTAAGATTTTTACTTTAACCACCTCCAGGACTCCCTTACTATTTAACCCATCCATCAGCACAATGTTTTGAGTGCGTTACATTGAGTCCTACTGTAAAACGTG
This sequence comes from Lycophotia porphyrea, assembly GCA_950005105.1. Lineage (NCBI taxonomy): Eukaryota > Metazoa > Arthropoda > Insecta > Lepidoptera > Noctuidae > Lycophotia > Lycophotia porphyrea. The sequence continues at coordinate 15,083,374 of OX465395.1, read as the reverse complement.
ATTTTTCAGCCCAAAAAAAAAGTCGTTTCCCAGCACTAATTATTGCGTAACGTTACTTAGTTTGATCTACATAATGCTTGGTTGACGGCTTCTGTTTACAGCCTGTATATGTTTATCGGTCAAATTATAGTGCATATTTCTGTATAGATAGAATAAACTTCGTGGTAATTGCATAATACGCTCGCAATTCCAATGCTATTTATTTTCACAACAATATTCATCGCGCTGTCAAGCAGATGTTTTTCTTGAACATAAAGCAAACATTGTGGTTAAGATAGAAAGTGTATTGTACAGTCGCCAGCACATCAAGCTACCACACTTTGACCTTGAGCGCGTTATGAGCAACAACAGCGAGAATCGTGCGAAAGAGATAAATATCTTTTAGTATGTTCTTGCTTGTAATGTTTCGTGCTGCAGTGCGTGCGTGAGGATGTGTGCGTATGCGCGTCGTAGTGTAGAATAAGATATACTTGCCAAAAAACTAGTTTGGCAGGTTGCATACTTGAATGGAATCGAAATAATGGCATGGTAGTAAAAATTAGTTAGCGGTTACGGGACGCCCGGCAGATTTGAAATATCTATATTCGGAATTTTGATTATGATTATTTTTGTATTATATGCTTTTAATGTTTTTACATTTTTTTTTAACCTGACCTGTAATTTTCGATACATATAAATAAATAAACTAAACCAAACTAAATTTATGTAATATTTGAATTCGTAATGAATAAAAAGAGATATTATTTGACGTAACTTCTATGATTTCTGTAATAGTAGCTGTTGGTAAGTAGCAAGATGTATTGGACAATGATGAAATGAAATAATAACTGAAGTATGTTTACATTGTAATCACCGTACCGTGCGCATGAACATGCCTGATTCTCCGTATTTGCTTGAAAGGAATACGAACAAATTGCACTACAAATAAACAATTCGTTTCATTGCTCGTTTTAATTTTAGTTACAACTAGCATAAGGCACAGATTCTACATTTTAAAATATACCTACCTTTAAAGATAGGATTTATTTTACTTTAGAGCAGAAAAAAGATACGAAGTTTCATAACCAAAAATGAAACTAGAACCGATTGACGAGTAAATTTCGCTACTTCTACACGAAATGACATACTGGCCAATTTAACGTTTCAACCATTAATCAAATTATGTAAAAAATCGATTCCATATGGATATAGTACGCGGATAATAAAAGAAACCTAAAAATGAACCTAATAGTTATATCGTATAGCGTCGTTTTTGTCGGAAAAATTCACACCGAGTCACGATGCGACGCGACGATTCTGCGCGCACATCCACTCAAAATATAACTTTATTTACTACACGAAAAGATACACATTTCATCGGACGCGTCTCGCGGCGGCAGCGCGCAGCGCATCTAATGAAATGTGTATCTTTTCGTGTAGAAAATAAAGTTTATTTTGCCTCGATGTGCGTGCAGCGCCGCGTCGCGTTGGATCTCGGTGTGAACTGATCCTAATAGAGTTATGTGGTAACTTTCAAAAACGAAACAGATCAACAAACGATCAAAAATAAACTTTATTTTAATGGGAAGAGGTTGATTTGATGTGGTGTGTCATTTCTCGTGAGGCTGGTTTTACTATATGTCTATGTTTCTCATCAAAAACAGGTAGTCGGCGCAATGGCTAAAATACCTATGGAAGCTTATAATCAATTTAATGTATCAGAAAAGGACATAGGATAGGGTCATACGAGAACGCGTGTGAAACCGCAGGAATAATATCAAAATAAAATGCGGAATAACAATCTTAATAATTTTATTACTAAACATTAATATGTTTAAAATTCAAAACTTAAATCAAATAGTCTAAATTAAAATATAAGTAAACTATACAAACAACAGAAAATATAAAATTAAACTATGCGATAGATTAGAAACAAGCTTTTTTTTACCAATGACTGCCAAGCAGAATTAAATGCTGCCGCCAAAAAAAGTAAGCTTTTACCTATTATATTATATTTTACCAAATTAGTATAATTTGACTGGGCTAATAAGCTGGGTATAAAAAGGCCCGACAAGCCACTGCGACACGGCATGACAAGGGCTTTTTTTGTTATACTTCAGATGATTTCGAACCTTATTTAGCACCGCTAACACTCACTTTTTACACATTATAACCTCACAGCCTGCACGTTCACCTCCGGCACGTTCTGGCATGCCGTAGCATCCCGAAATGTGATGAAGATCGCAAATCTTTCGTGCTTACTAAAATCCCTTGTCAACCCGTGCGGAATGCCGATATTAAAGAAAAATACTTCTTTCCCCAATCGAGCAATGGAAAAATGAACGTTTGAGAAAGTGGCTGGAAATACCTAAACCTTTTATTTTGATAAATAAAATAATAACAATATTGAAATACTACTTAATTTTTATAAAACTGTGCTACTATTTAATTTAAAAGTTTGTGAGAATGGATTGATAATTATTACTTTTTCATGCCTAATGGCTGAACGGATTTTAGTGAAACTTGGCACATAAATAGACCATGAATTGGATTAACAAATAAGATCTCCGGGGTTCCGTAGAAAGCTCTACGGAACCCCGGGTGAATCGGAGTTCGTCATCAAGATACAGTCAATATGTCTTCCCGGCGCCTCCTGACTACGAACACGAAGTCAGCGGGCGCGGGGCGGTAGCGGCCGCGGAGTCCGCCGCTTTAGCGCGCGGTGCGGGGCGCGGGGCCGGCTCGGTGTTTGTCAAGGCCTAACGGCGTCCATTGAAATCTAAAACAAAGAAGTAAAATTCAATACTTGCTTCTTGATTCTTTATTATGACATTTCTTTTTTTTTTTAATTGTTTGCCCACACTAAGAATTACTCCTGTATCGTGGGTCCGTTTACAAACATTTAAACTCACATACACAAACAGCTAGACCCGGAACAACTACCTATTGTTCCGTGTGGGAATCGAACCCGCGACACGCAGCGCAGCAGTCGATCGCTCAGCGACTGCGCCAACCGCGCCGTCAATTAAAAAAATAATTGTTACGGCCAACTTAACTAAATGAGTATGGGACGGTTAAAAATTATTCTTCAAAATAGGTATAAACATAAACAATCCGTTGAATCGAAAACTTCCGTCATTGTAGGTGGTAGAGACCTGAAGCTTTATCTAATAGTAATAATACTAATAACATGCACTGAGTAGTATAAGCTGGCGCGTGGCGCGGCGCGCGTAAAACTACCTATGACTATAAAAAATATGAATAAGTTAGGGTGTTAAGTGTGATAAGACTCACATTGTATGCAGCTGAGATTATTCGGCCATCGTGGCTCTTGCATAGAGCCGCCCATCTATTTTTTTCTGGAACAAAACAAATAGCTATAATTTATTTGCACATTATTAGTATTACTTAATAGGCAACTTATAATATGATTCCCTACAATAATTGCTAGCTTATTATTATGAAAATTCCTATATATTTACACACAAACTAAAAAGGCCTTATCCCTGCAATTATCCCTTATCAACAGACACTAAGAAAGTCGAGTAATTGCGTAGGTATTGACTTTAAAATAAAAACAGTTAAGACTTAAAAAAAAAACAATGGCGCTTGAAACAGCGCGCAGATTTAAGAACTTACAATACCGGGAACTCATTATGAAAGAACACAATAAAGATACCTATCGAATAGGTAGTTATGGCGAGGCAAAGACATTTATGGGTGTTTCTCGTTTTTCGTGCATATTCCATGATATTTCTGAGTTTCTTTATTGTCGAATAACGTTGTTTTTTTTCTAATATTATTAATATAATTAGAATTGGAAAATCTTAGATTATTTTTCGATTCATTCTCTAAATAACGAAGAAATTATATAAAAAATCGGGAAAAGACGGTAATAAGAACGTAAGGGATTCAGCCATCAAGAGTCATAAAACCATCTAAAGAAAACACTCACAAGCTTGTTTTAATGAAAAAAAAAAACAATTCAAGAGGGGAATAGAACTCGCGATCACATCATTATCTGCCTAGTTTACCAACTGTGTTGGGGTCGGCTTCCGGTTAGACTAACCGGATGCAGCTTAATACCAGTATTTTATATGGAGCGACTGCCTATCTGACCTCCTCAACCCAATTAGAACCGGGTAATACTCGTACGATACCCCTTGGTAAGACTGGTTGTCAGATTTTAGGCCACTGACTACCTGTAACGATTTTCAAAGATCTACAAATGATAGCCGGGACCAACGGCTTAGCGTGCTTTCCGATACACGGAGGAAACCCGGCATGTAATGGGTGGCAACCCATCCACAGACTCACCTAGGCTAGCATAGCTTAACCTAGAGATCGACCTGAGTGGCAGTTATTATTTAGCTGCAAGCTCCCGTGACACACAGTTTACAAAAATAACTAATTTAAATATTTTGCAGAATTATAAAAACATTTACAACGTGTAATAAGTGCGAAAATTGAGAAACATCCATAATAATCGTAGGTTAGATTAAATTGGTTACACTTTTATCCCCAACAAGGTAACACTTTAATTTAATATCACACAAATAACATTTACATGACACATTTTTCAATATTAGCCTTTGTATAGAATTAAAAATTATAATCATAAAAAAATATTACTCACCGTTATTTCTGCCGAAAAATTTCTATCACCACATCCACTCAGTCGAGTCCCTCTCTATAATATTATTATTATCGGCGCCCTAATATCTATAGTTTTAAAAATATTGTCAACACACAAAACTACGAACATAACACTGCGCGAACCGGCCTAGTCCATGAATTTTTATTGACTGACTTAAAGGATAAACAAGCGAGGCGCGCGGGAGCATGGAGGTGTGGCCTATTACAAGTAAGACATGATTATTGGCTCCTAATTGTTAGTATACGCAACCATTGGGCAATTTTGGAAACGTTGAAATTTCCACCAATCACGCCAAGTGTACTTTCTTTCTAACACAGCAGTAGCTGTTGTAGTTATAGATATGTATAGGGTTTATCTTGACGTGCTGGCGACTGTACAATCGGGTGTTGATTGTCCTGAGTGCTCCACACGTGCATTTCAGTAGTACCTCTCGTCGAAATGCATCACCGACGTATCTTACGGTCTCTTGAGATTCACAAGAGGCGACTTTAACACGTTAACTGCTATGTCAGGCACCGGTGCCTGACAGACTCACTATCTGTTCAGGCCATGTCAGGCACCGGTGACTGACACCGAAGCATCAAAATCAACTGATCGCAGTGCGCCACTTGGCACGTAGTTTTTTTTTACCGTTTTTTTATCCAAATAAAGAAAAGGGAACACTTTTTTATAGATAAACTATTCAATATAAACCAAGAATCAATACGTAAGAAAGGAAATTTGGATGGTACTGAAAATGTACCTTAGCAGTTAACGTGTTAAGATCTTCTAAATAAAGAAGCTGCATCATCTTAAATCACAGATTTGTAAAATTGATTTACTACAAGCTTAAGCATTGTGTTGTTGTATTGTCACGACTGCTGAGCATAAGGTCCTGGGTTTGATTTCCGGGTCGAGCAAATTGTTATTGGGTTTTCCATTAGGAATTTCTCAGTAATAGGCAATAGGCTCACTCCCTATTACATGGGACTTTAAATTAACTGGCGAAATGTGGGTGTACTATTAGGTAGACCTCTGCCTAACCCTTCGGATATTACAAGCGTGATGTTATGTTAAAGTATAGTAGCTTTAATAAAATATGAAATCGAACCATAGTTTTGTTATAAAAGTTTTGACCATAATCAAAATATTCCACGTTAAATGTTACGTATTTGATCTTTTCTAAGCAAAAACAATAAACAAACCAACGAAATTATTATTACTCATAATAATTAAATGCGATCAAAGTCGATCCAAACAGCAAAAGTACTAAACACAAAGACGATAAAATCTTATCAATAAAAACACCGCAATCTTAAAAGATAAAGGGATAGGTAGTATATATAAAGTAGTATATATATAAATTATAATGCGTTTTAAAGTAAAAATAGAAAGTGAAAAATCATAAAAAATCGTAAAAAATTTGTTTGCGCTCGCAGTGAAATTCATAAGCGACTAGCGTTTTAAAAAGATCAGTGTTTTAATGAAGACTGTGTGTAGTCATTTCAGTTTAGTAAGAAATGGATATTATTAGAGGATGTTTGAAAATGACGCCAGTGCCAGAACCATCGACATAATAATCATTGTATGGTTTGAGCCTCTTATTAATAAAAATATTTTTATAACTTGAAAATGACCGTTGTACTTCCACTGGGTCACTATTTGAATTTAAGTGTTTTTTTTTTTTGCGGGGATCACATTTCACGTATTTTAGCTGGAATATCTTCAAGAACGAGCCATTCAAATATACATCGATTGCCTATCATCCGGTCTCTACTTAAACGTATAAGGGTGCACTTCACCAGCCCTTTAGTTATGTCCATACAAATCTATAATAAGTTGCCAAACGATATTCGAGAAATAGACAAAACAAATATATTTATTAACAAATTGAAACAATTTCTGGAATCCAAGGCATACTACTCAGTAAAGGAGTATTTAGATGACAAATTAATTGCAAACTAAAATTATTCACTCGCTTATATACCAAACATTACGAAATATGTATAAAATAATATGAAATGAAGGAAACCAAATATAAATGTGAAAATATTAATAGGTACATAAATAATAAGGTAATTTAACTATTAATAATAATGATGACATAAATTGAAAAAAGTATGCTTAGATGGTTTGGTCATGTGGAGAGGATGAGTGAAAGGCGACTAACAAAAGGTATTTACAAGGCAGATGTGAGTGGCAACGCCGGGAGGGGACGCCCTAGAAGAACATACGCTGACCTCATTGGTGAGGTTCTTCAGAAAGGTCAGGTGCGTAGTACTCGCAACCGGCGTGCGTGTATGACCAGATGTATGAACGTGGACGAGGCAAAAGGAGTATGTAAGGATCGTAGCAGGTGGCGTTCTGTAGTTTCTGCCTACCCCCATGGGAAAAGGGCGTGAGTTTATGTATGTATGTATGTATAATAATGAAAATACTCCTAATAATTCTATAATAATTACCAATATAATTCTTATACAATACATAAATAAAAATAACTAATATAACATATTACACAATATATACACAAACTTAATAATTAATATGTACATATTCATAATTATGCACCCTAATAATTTATAATAATACATATTTAAATTTCTACTTAGCCCTCTTCCTCTCTCCTAATTTTGCTGTGCCCGACAGGGTTCATATTGTTCTTTTACCTTATTACACCATCTATAATAATACATATCGAATGCAATAAAGATTTGAGTATTGAGTATTGGGTTGATATTTTACGAAGTTCTACCACAATGAGCTCTTCATTATATACATCTATAAAACTTTCTTAAACAAACAAAAAACTACAAAACACATGACACGGAACAACGATTGAGGTCGTAATTAGTTCCCTGCGATTTATGTGAAAAGATGTTCTGTGAGCAATAAAACACAGCTCTGTGAATGGTGACGTTACTACGTCACTGAGGCTGATGCATAGCCGATTGTACAATGCCTTTGTAGGTTTTTGGTGGATATATGTCTTAGCTGGTCATGATCTAGAACTAGCGCCAATATCTTGATGCTAAATTGGGACGTGACGACGTTCACGTCATTCGATTCAGTCCAAAAGATCAGGGTGTATGAATCAATAAAAATAACCAATTACTGCCTTTGTTGACAGGTTAGCGCAGCATTATTGTGATGACCTTACAAATTTTAGGAAAACATTAAAGAATTCATAAAGTACATCTTTTGGTAGATTTCAGTTTTAAGAAAATCATTATTGAGTTTTCGAGACAGAAAACTTTCAGTCCCTTTCCAGATTTTTCATGTTCATTGACAATGCTCTTGTTAAATATTACCTACTGTTATGTACTACCGAGTACACTGACGGTCTGCTACTTTTAACCCACACTTCTAACACTTTTATGTCCTAAGTAATAAGGTTGAAAACTAGTCGAATGTCATTGAACTCGGTAATATACTAAAAATTAGTTCAAGAGGCCATTATTTCAGTGCACAACTCATCCGAAAATCTGGAAAAACAGACATCAGTAAAGTCTTGATCATCGAGCTTCTTCATTCTTTCACGTGTGGTTAGTGCCTAACCTGGTGTCAGAGTTTTTAAGCCACCCATGACTCTATCAAGGTATACATATCGAATCTAGCTTGTATCCGAAAGCAAATACAAATTAGAAAACTTATAATAAATAGGACTTTAATAACAATCTATTCAATCATCATAAAGTTTTCCAATAAGCCGCAGAATGAGCAGAAAATCGGTACATTTCGCGTCATAAACTTGTTTATGTCTGGAACCGCATAAATTGGCGTTTAACTCTAAGATTGCGCACTAGATTAAAATCTTTCATCGGCCTGTCCCAGTTAGGTAGCCGTACTGGGCTTGCGTGAGGGCGCGTTTACATTTGGTCGAGTGGCGATGCGTCTGTGCGACAGTAAATCTCACACATCTATACAGATAAATAAAATTGGAGTGTCCGTTTGTAGTATTTAAATAATCGCTTTTTACTAAGTGCATATGGATGTATACACGGTACATATACCAAAACAACATTTTTTACAATTTTTGTCTGTCTGTCAGTCTGTTTGTTCCGGCTAATCTCTGAAATGGCTGGACCGATTTTGACGGGACTTTCACTGGTAGATAGCTGATGTAACAAGGAGTAACTTAGGTTATTTTTAATTTATATAGGATAAACTAACTATATACATTAATAATTAAAAACTATTAAACTTAAATAAATAAACTAACAACAAACTATAAAAGTGCATCGAAAAACTCCTCCTCAACGCTGTCAGCTGGTAATGTGCCCAAGAGACTGGCGGCGTTGCCACGTTGTATGGCAACACTTAGCCTCTGGCCAAGGTAAAAGCCAGCCCTTGGGTCACGGGAAGCGTCAACTAGGCGTTAATTTTGATAAATAATTAGGGTTCCGTGTAAAAAATAAGAAAACCATCCAAGAATTGGTAACAAAATTCGATTGAAATAGGGAAGTGCTTATTATAATGGGAATTTTTTAATAATAATTTCACGCGAACGAAGATCGCAGGCAACAGCTAGTTCTATATAAAACGTTACTAACTGCACTTACATTTTGTTTACTGAAAGAAACGTCAAAGTAGTCATATTTCTACAGCTTTCAACGGGATCGACACATTTTTTTCAGTAGCTAATGCCAGTAAAACATAACTTCGACTTTGATATCATGACATTAGCGACAGGAATGATATAACTCAAAAATTTTGATTTTTCAATGTTGTTTGTAGTTTGATATAAAAGTACCTGGATGACCGAGCTATGCCCGTTTTTTTTTTGACATTTTTTAAAAATGAAGCCTAGTTAGGTCGATTTATCGCCCCGAAACCCCCTGCATACTAAATTTCATGAGAATCGTTGGAGCCGTTTCCGAGATTCAGAATATATATATACATTTATATATATATAGGTACATATACAAGAATTACTCGTTTAAAGGTATAAGATTAATGAAACTAAGAATTTAATTAAGTAACGAAATACGTAAAATAAACCTTGCATCTTATAAGAAAAGGTGTTCATATAAAACATTGGCAATATTCATTCTTCAATTTCATCTTTTCTGAAAACTCAAAGTTTTCAGAAAAGATGAAATACAACTTTGAACATTCGTTTCGGGGCCCTAATGTGTTACATAATATATAAACTAATAAACAGGGTGTAAACAGACTCTTCACGGAGCCGTTAACTAAGCATTATGTACATCAAACTTTACGCAAACATTATTACTGGGAAAGATTTTTTTGTTATTACTTATTATTTAGCACTCAATATGACGTATTCAAAGCATTGTGCTGATGGATGGATGGATTAGTACGGGGATCGTCAAGGTGTTGTAAGTAAAAAAAATACATTCAAAACATGTATTTCAAAAAAAGTTGGAATTTCGACCCCTAATATCACGGTAACTAGAAGTTTCCCAGGTATGGTCTAGAACAAAAAAATGCTCGCAATGACGGGGAGAACAAGTGCCTTATGGCTTCGTTATAAATCTGTTTATACCCTGTATAACGTTTATTTACTATTTAAAAATAACCCTAATCCATGTTTCATTATATGGAAAATTGTCTATTTATCAACCTAACTAAAACAATGAATCATGTTGAACTGTCAAAGTGACATTGGCATTGTAAGTGTGTGTGCTTAGTGTGTGAGTTACGAAATTACTCCAAAGGTACTTTTAGACAAATAAAAGTAGGTATCAACTTAACATCAAGAAGGTTTGAATGCCAAAAATTAAGCTATGCTATCCGTGGCTACTTCAGTCTGATAACGTGATCGGTGGAGACATACCCCTAGAAAAAAGGCAAAATTGGATTTATATTTTCAGTCATCCACATATTCGTGTTACCTTCTGCAAACCTTATTCTCTCCAACACCTATATTAACAACAAAGAAAGCTTACTTTAACACAATTACTTAAAAGGCTATCGTCCTTAAAGCCATCACTATTACCGTATATACCCATTAGCTAAATACACCATAGTAAAATGATTCTAGATCATTACCCGATAAAGTTTAGTGGTTTAATCTGGTCTGGTGAGCTCATGAAATTTAATAGCAACACTGATGTTAAAGCGTAGACAGTACAATGTTGCCAAGTAATGAACCTTATCTTTTATCTTCACGCTCTTTTGGGTTTTATGGTGTGCAGGGCTTAAGGCACGAGCGAGTTGCATAGCGCAAGCTTTGTGGAATCATATAGTGGATGAGAAAATCAACCGGAAGTTGCAGTTCTATACACGAATAACTATGCATTTTTTGTAGTTGAACCCTCGGTGCGCGAGTCCAACTCGCCCTTTTTTTTCGGAAGGGAAATCACCCTTTTTTTTCGGAAGGGAAATCATCAAATAACTTATACCACTCTGGGCGGAGCAGAAGGGAGGGTCAGACTTGTACTGACTAAAACCCATCCATGTTCCTTCTTTGCCCTTTGTGTTCAAGGGCCGCGGTATCTCTTTCGAACAGTCCCGCAGCCCTGGCAGGCAGTCCAACTCGCCCTTGGCCGGGTTTTTGATAAGTCTCTAGTTCTCGTTTTGATACTGTAAAATATGTATTTTTAGCTCAAGGATACTGAAAGTACTCAGCTTGCTAAAGTACTGACATCAGCTGATCATAATAAAAAACAGCTGTAACATTTGATAAGTTTCCGAAAATATCCATGTCTCGTTTCAATCTTTTTAGAATATGAATCGCTTGTTTGCAACAATAATGACATAACACGAATATAAGAAATGCAGGACAGTGTTTTTTTTTTTAATAGAATCAAAATGTTTTCATTACACTGCCAATATTTTTTTGCATAGAAATCTTTTATCCAAAGATGAAAGGTTTATTTCCCGTATTTCGTTACTTAACTGAATACTTACTTCCGTTAATTTTATTATTCAACTGCAAACAACATCGAAAAAACCAAATTTTTTGAGTAGTGTCATCCTCATCGTAAGGAATTTAATTTTCTAATTTAGTGTAAAATTTTCGATACGAAATTGGTACAGAAATAAATTAAAAGAAAAAATGAAAAATTTCGCAAATGAGCGAAATGGAGTTTTAAATGTTCTACCTTAGAGACCTATATCAAACAAAGGTTGGATGTTCCAGCTCAATTCTCAAGACATCTAACTCTAGCCAGACTTAAATACCCGTCGAACAAATAAATGGAGACTAAACACGGAATTTATTGCCTAATATTGAACCCTAGAGCTCTGGGCGAACTTTAGCAATCACCGTTATTAGACCGTCTTGGATATAGCTTCAATTTTGTGCTGAAGTTTTCTCGTTTTTGTTGTGTAAAATATGTTTTTGTTGACTTGGGTTCTCTAAGAGATGATATAGCGAATTTTTTTCAGGAACACTTAAGTATTAAGGGCTATGTTTAACTTAAATTATGTATTATCTATTTTCTAAATTAAAACACATGTTGGCAAGCTGTGAATGATAAATCTCATTCTGCATTTTAAAAACACAAAAAAACATGTATTTTTTTTCTAATCGAAAGTCTATCGTGTTTTGTATCCGAATACTCTGAGAAAAAAACACCCAGAACCGTAAAAAATCTTTTTTACTGTTATATTGAAAATACAAACATGGACTTTGGTAAATAACAAGTAAAATAAAGACACAAGCGTGATTGCTTGTGTCTTTATTTTACTTATTACTACGACTACTTTTGTTACGATTATTATTGTAGTGATCTTCAATAATAATCGTAACAGCAGTCCAGATGATGCACATGGCTAATAAAACCGCCACACTATTATCAAACACTCACTGCAATTCCTGAAAGCCAGAATCAACAGTGGCGACCACCAGAAAATCGCCGAGATAATAAAGCTCGACGAATTCCCAGAGAAACAATTGATGGCTGAATTCACTTGTTGTCGAGGCATTTAGTTTGTTTTTGAGCAAAACTTATACAAAACATTTCATATATACCTCTTAGATCGAAGGCCTATCAAATAAAACAGCTATAATATAACCATATCACGCAATCCACTAGCGATTTTCCGAACGTACCTAAACTCGAAATCAAACATTCATGACTCCCGATCGTTACAGCAATTTCAATCGATTACCCATTGCGCCTATCTAAATATACAAAAAGCGTACTTATATGGTTATAATATAATTCGAAACACGGAAAACCTTAAATAAATTAACATATAAATCGAATAAGGCCATGAATGTGAGGCATTAGCATGAAAGCTTTAGCTCCAGGGACAGCGGGAGCGGCGGGGTGTCGCCAATTTCGGAGTTTAAATGAACGCAACAAGGAATCAACATAAGACGCAACTGTATAAAAAATATTACATAATAACAGATAGGTAATTTAATAAAATTTGTAAATAATCATAACTGTCTTGTGTATAAAAATAGCACAGTAAAGTACCACATTCACGGTTATGTGTTTTGAAATGATTTCTTACTAAACTAGTACCTGGGTGACCGACCTTTGCTTGGGTAAAAATAAAGAAAATGGATTTTCCCAGATATGAGACCATGTTAGATCCATTTTACACCCCCGTAAACCCATCATTGTAACTTTCATCGAAATCATTAGAGCCGTTTTCGAGAACGTCGTCACAAATGTATACACAAATATTGCTCATTTCATGTATAGGATATAAACGTGAGCATCATGAAACCACCAGGAACGTAGATGTCACGGCAAGTAACATAGAACCTATCGGGTGTAATCAATGTGACTTCCAATCTTACTAATAATGTGTACAGATATGTAGGTATCCTTAACCAGATAAGTACCTAAAGGCCTGTCAAAAGCATGTATAATTAATGTAACAAAATGAGAAAAAACACATTAACAAAAAACAATTATAATCAAACTGAATTGACTTTAATCTAAATCTTTCTTCACGCCGTCATTCAGACCGCAGCCTCGAGCAATAATAATATTATAAAACACAATAATAATAAAATGAAATAAAACGTTTAACATTAAACTCTATCATTGCAGCTGTTATTGGTTTTATTGCTATCATTTCGTATTATTTGTTATTTACATACTAGAAGGAGATCTTCAGAAAACTTCTTTTGAATATAATGATGTGTGTAGGAATTATTTATTTTATAGAGGCTTACAACATTTTTTTCTTCTAAAAAGTTTGGGAAAACGTTAGGGTTTGAATGTTCTAATTGCCATCTACGAAAATAAAGCAACCGTTAATATTATTTAAGAGAAAAAAAAACGTTTTTATGGGAATAATAGTTAATATAACAGTGTCTTTAAAATGTAGATGAAATGACGCAAAATTCTTGTGCTCATCGTCTGACTTGAGCGCATTTTATGTGTAGTTTTCCTTATGACTTCTAGGGAAAACAAAAATGCTACAAAATTGCGAACATACCTTTGCCATCGTTCTTTAAGTTAGGTATGAATATCATGTACTTTGTTAAAAACACAACAGTATAAAATATCGAAAAAGGTTTAAAATTATGCACTTTAATGTTCTGCAAATAAAATCTTTTTAAGTCTACTGATTTCGTGTGGTAAGTGCCTAATCTGGTGTCAGCGTTTTTATGCCGCCCATAGGCCTCTGATTTGGCTTTACATACCATCGAGAAATATCTCTCAGGCATGCTGGTTCCCTTAGATGTATGTCTTAGGTTCCAACTCGACACCTATGACTTGTCAGTCCGACGGTCATACCACCTTATAAGTCCAAAAAGGTTTGTTATGGCAATTAAAAAGAAATAGACGTTGATTCTTCGCTCTGGGCGGAGCGGAATGGAGTGTCAGACTTGTACAGACTAAAACCCATCCATCCTTCCTTGCCCTTTGTGTTCCAGGGCCGCAGTATCTCTTTCGAACAGTCCCGCAGCAAAGAAATAGACCTTACGTACGTTACGATGCATCACAACAGACTTTTACTTACCAACAACACATTACCTATGTCATATTCTCCCTTCTATACTAACCAGGAAGTAAATTATATCCATAAAACGCACATACCTGTCTATCTACATCATGTCATCTCAGTCAACCCATAAAAGCTGACTGAGGAAAGGGATTTATGATCTCCAACGGGTTTAAATAGAGCTACAATTAGAGCCATAATCTTGCTTGAAAGTACTTAGAACTGCGTTGCGTTTGTCAGTGTTATATTATATAAGGTCCCATTAAATTTAAACACAGTGTTTAGCACGTCAAACCAAAGATATCCACGAAAAAATCACTAATTAAAGTGATTTTATTTTGACCTAAAATAATAAATTTCCGGTATTTTTAGGGTAATTTCGTTAACTGTTTTTTTTTCTTGTAAGTTATCTAATGCGTTTTTCTTATTTATTTTTTTACCATTGTCCTTATTTTGGTGGTCTGAATGATTTCTAAAGGTTTTTCCATCTATTTTAATGGGACCTTATATTATATTAGTCCGAGATTACTATTAAAACTGGAAAGAAAGAATAAATATAATTGGTTTGACGACACTTAATTAAAATAAACACAAAAAGTTCAACGACACCTACGATTTTGGTATTGAATAACTTTTAAACTACCACAAAGTTGAAAGAGGTAATGATCGACATCATCCTCCAATCCTTATCTCAATTTATTTGTGGTCGGCGCAGCATGTCTTCTTCTTCCATACATCTCTTTTACTCGTCATCTCAGCAGTCACCTCCTTTTTAGCCATATCATCCGGTTACAAAAAATCTTTTATTAATAGAAGTTTACACTGTTGCGGAAAAAGTCGGAGGCAGATTCTAGTTTATATTAAAACAAATAATTCTCAGTCTCATCATCATCTGCCTAGCCTTTTCCCAACTATGTTGGGGTCGGCT
Organism: Lycophotia porphyrea; assembly: GCA_950005105.1. Classification (NCBI taxonomy): domain Eukaryota; kingdom Metazoa; phylum Arthropoda; class Insecta; order Lepidoptera; family Noctuidae; genus Lycophotia; species Lycophotia porphyrea. The sequence continues at coordinate 15,067,952 of OX465395.1, read as the reverse complement.
TCCAGTCTACCCGGATGCAGCTGAATACCAGTATTTTACATGGAGTGCCTATCTGACCGACAAATATTTCTCAGTCTAAATTAAGCAATAATACAAGATAGCGTTAGATTCATAATATGTTGAAGCCGACAATAACACTCGCGCTGTATCATTTCATTTTATTAAACGTAGTCGTAAAAACAATGGCGACCCGCGTTAACTTCATATAAAGCCATAAAATATATATTATATCCTATATTAAACGTTCCGTCTAGTTCCCCCAAAGGAAATCAAAACCAAGTAAACGGGTGACGAACATAAAACTGTTAGATGTTTCAATAAAATCTGTATTTATTGTCTCTGAAAGTGGTGACTACTTTCTGCTGTAAGAAAGTTGACGTACTGTAAAGGAATTTTAGCTTACAATGTCAGAAGACAGATTGTATTGACTTGCATAGAAGGTTCTATCGGCCGAGTCTCCATTTAGGCAACCTATTCGGCTATTCCCTAGTGCACTCGATCGATTTACAGGCGCAGCCTAGACTGCTCACATTGCTGGGACACACGGCCTTTTCTCTATGAGAGGGAATGGGCTATCCACCACGCGGGCCCAGTGCGGGTCTGTAGATTTCACATGTCTTCGAATTTTTGGTTCTAGGACATGCCGGTTTCCTCACGATGTATTCCTTCACCGCTTTTGAGAGCAGTGGCGATGAAATAAATTACACAAAGTAATGCGCCTGCCTGTCTTCGAACCCACGACTTACTGTTTGTAAGTCGGGGCGGCCACTATTGGGTCACCGCTGCTCTTAGTAGACGGTACCTGAACAAAATTCATATTAAAGAGCTGAAATCAACAAATCTTGACACTACATATTTTGTATAGTATATATAGATAATGCACATATCTTGACCAGTATCTTCAACTGAATAAACGTCTTTTCAAACAAGGTATGGTCTGAACCGCAGGGCAGATGATTTTTTTTCCTTAGTTTGTTTGAGTATCATAGATAACGAAATTAACGACTTTATTTTACTGCTTTTGAGATGCTTTTTAAAATAGTCCCTCTATTTTAAAAAGCATCTCAAAAGCAGTAAAATAAAGTCGTTTTTGCCAAAAAGTTTTAAAAAATATATGCAATATTTAAAAAAGAAGCTACTACGCCGCAGCCGCAGACATAGTCTAGACACAGTTTTGATCAAAATTCCGACACGAGCGTACTCATAAAGGATGTTGGGAAATGTTTGTTCCCAACATCCTTTATGAGTACGCTCGGCAGTTTTCGAGACATCGGTGTCCAAACTTTTATGTTACGACTGTTCGATCGCGAGTCGTAACCCAGAGATTGTACCGCGAAGCCCACTTTATTACCGAATTTCTGAAAACCGCAACTTTCTGTCGTAAATCGAGATCTCTTTACAAGTTACAGGAGGGTCTTACCATGAGTCATCCGTCGGTTACTGAAAAAAAGGCTATTGAAAATCTATGATAACAATGATGAAAAGTCACAAATGTACAATGTTTTGGATTGTTCAAAGCTATTCTCGTTACATAATGCTTGGTTGACGGCTTCGAAAAAAGTCCGTTTACACCCTGTATAATCTAGAAGCGAAGTTGATTTCGCGTGATTTCATGGTAGTGGTTTCGCTTGCTAAGCGATATTTATGTCCCAGCTCGCTTACATACGGCCCATAAAGTTTCGAAGACGCTTACAAATCAGTATTTCTTTTACAATCCACCGCTTTTTCCTGTTTTAATTACTGAGATTGCGGTAATTTTCTGTTACGTGAGTGTTTACGGGTGATACGGATGAGTGAACAGGGTTCTGTTTGTAGAGGTTTTGTTATTTGTTCGCGGCGAATTGGATTTTGTGAAAGGTTGAACAATGTTTTGACGCATTGGATTGACTTTGCGTGTTGTCTGTGACTCAGCGTCGATAGTTCGTGTTTAAGCGCATGTCAAAATATCATGTCCATTTCGTTTTATGGTTTGATTCGTTTTACTTTCACCTGATCCAATGTTCAAGGTCAAGTTTATCTCCTAGTTGTATCAATGAGATATATTTTTATGCTCAGTGAGTGGTAGGACCTACCTGAACCGGCAATTAGAAATGCTCAGCGGTTTGTCAAAGCTATTTATTGGAACTAGGAACATACCTGCGAACAAAAAAAACAATTAATTAGATAAAAAGAGCTCTTCCTTTCCTATTGATTAATTAAAGAAAAAACAATAATCAATCGATACGGATATAATCCTTACTTCAGCATATTATCAGTCAGTCTTCAGAGTCCGAAAGGCCTGCAATTTGTACCAGTTTGGCCGAACCATACATCATCATCATCATCATCTGCCTAGCCTTTTCCCAACTTTGTTGGGGTCGGCTTCAAGTCTAACCGGATGCAGCTGAATACCAGTATTTTACATGGAGCGACTGCCTATCTGACCTCCACAACCCAGTTAGTACATACGATACCCCTTAGTAAGACTGGTTGTCAGACTTTTTGGGACACTGACTACCTGTAACGACTGTCAAAGATTTACAAATGACAGCCGGGACCAACGGCTTAACGTGCTTTCCGAGGCAGCACGTTACCATTACACACCGAGCGAGGAAGCTCGGTATGTAATAGGTGATCACCCATCCACAGACCAACCTAGGCAATCACGGCTAAACCTAAAGATCGACCCGAGCGGCTGTTATATTACTTTAGCCACAAGCTCCTCATAATGAAAAACATCATCAAAGTAATCTTATAACAGACAGCCATGTAAATAAAGTGAGGCAAGGTAGGCATCCAAGATCAAGCTTAAGAAGTTATAGCGAACCACGTAAATGCCAGGATATAGAGTACATAAATAAATTACCGGGGCTGTAACAGGAGGATATACGATTCTTCGTAACAGAAAACTAAATAAAAATGTATATAGAGAAGAAAATCCGGTTAATTAAGATAAGTTGTGAGAAGCCAGTGATGTTTCCTTTGGGATTTATTGGTGTTATCTTTGGGATTCGGATTTATGGTTAAAGACGAAGGAATGATGGAAGTTATCATGTAACATATTCTCTTGGTAATAATAATCTGGATATTTTTCTTTATGTCTATAAGATTAAATTAGCTAGAGAAACTTCGCAGGCGTGATGAGCATCGTTATGTAAACGCGATAAAACACCAAATCATTATTTTTTTGGTTTTTTTTTTATGTTTAGACGTCAGTACGACTGCAGAGTGCAAGATCCATCTAATGATACATACCCTATCTTGCACTAATAGCCACTAGTCGTATGCCTGCCAGAGCTGCGGGACTGTTCGAAAGAGATACCACGGCCCTGGAACACAAAGGGCAAGGAAGGAACATGGATGGGTTTTAGTCAGTACAAGTCTGACACTCCCTTCCGCTCCTCCCAGAGCGAAAGAAGTCATTTGATGATTTCCAATCCAAAAAAAAAAGAAAAGGGGCGCTAGGAGTTCTGCGTATTTACGAACACTCAGAAAATACAATATTTGGGATAATGCTAGTCTACTAACGGCGATGCGACGCGGAGATGAAATCTCTTAAACCTAATTAGCACTAAACAAATATCAGTTAAACGACAGTGATATTCATACCATCATTCATTTACCAATTTAAATCAAGTCTTTATTTCCAAAGTAGACGCCATAATGATTAGTGTCGACGTGATACGAATCTCAAGACTTGCATGTTATCAATCTCTTTGGATCAGTCACTTACTAAGTATAATGCAGAAGTAAAGAAGCTTTTACACTCTTTGAAATTAGTTTTATTTTTGTTTGTTGTATACTTGACACATTGTATTGTTAGAAGTTGTTGTTGTTTTATTGTTAGAAAAATTGAGGAGCTTAATAATAACTGCCACTCGTGTCGATCTTCAGGTTAAGCTGCGCTTGCCTTGGTTGGTCCGTGGATGGGTGACCATTCATACTGAGTTTCTTCTGTGCCTCGAAAAGCATGTTAAGCCGTTGGTCCCGGCTGTCATTTGGAAATCTTTGACAGTCGTTACAGATAGTCAGTGGCCCGAAAGTCTGAGAACCAGTCTTACCAAAGGGTATCGTATTACCCAGTACTAACTGGGAGTGGAGGGAGATAGGCAGTCGCTGTCGCTCCATGTAAAATACTGGTATTCAGCTGCATGTGGTTAGACTGAAAGCCGACCCTAACATAGTGGGAAAAGGCTAGGCAGGTGAGACAATGACTGTTAGAAAAATTGGTTATTTTTAAAAATAAACACCGAAATAGAATAGAATAGAATAGAATATTTATTTGACATTAAAAAAGTATACATACAGATAACAGGGTGAAACTAAATTTAAGCGTACAAATAGCAAATAATGATCAATGACCCCCATGCTAGGTAAAGCCTGTGTTTTAGGGGTCATCCATCCGTCCATTATGGATAATAATATATAATGTGCACTTTCAAATTGATAATGTGCACCTTCGTAAAAATAAACTAGACTAGTACAATTTATTTCTGGGATAGAAAACGTGGGGAAAAAAAAGTAAATGGAGTTTAAATGAATTAATAACAAGGAAAAGGGAGAATCTACAAGGGTGCGGGATGTGTGTGTGTTTGTGTGAGTGTGTGTAGCTGTGTATATACAGGGTGTAAACAGACTCTTCACGAAGCCGTCAACCAAGCATTATGTACATCAAACTAAGTAACTTTACGCAAAAATTTGTGCTGGGAAACAACTTTTTTTTTGGACTGAAAAATCACGTTTTACAGTAGGACTCAATGTAAAGCACTCAAAACATTGTGATGATGGATGGATTGAATAGTAAGGGGGTTCTGGAGGTATTTAAAGTAAAAATCTTACAAAAAAAACATTTATTTAAGAAAAAAAACTTGAGAAAAAGTTTGAACTTTGACCCCTAATATCTCCGTAACTAGAAGGTTCTCAAGTATGGTCTAGAACAAAAAAAATATCGCAATGACGGGGGAAACAAGTGCCTTTCGGCTTCGTTAAGAGTCTGTTTACACCCTTTATGAGTGTAGATATGTATAGGTGAGTGTAGCTGTGTATGAGTGAATGGGTGCCCGATTTTTTTCTAAATCTTTGTTATTTGAGTGAGTCATGTCAAGTAATTCGATTGTCTGTTGTTATTTTTTTACGATATTAACTACAATGAAGAATATGAAGATCCAGACAGGAACTGCATGGTAGACCAAATCATGCTGCACTGGCCAACATTTTTTGAAGTGAAAACTTCTTTAGCATCATTGTGATTTGAAAGTCGATGAAACGAAAAGACGGCAGTAAAAAGAGACAAACACATAAATTCATAAGATTTAACGCTGTATAATGCTTCCTATCTCATTTACTCCCAGTAAATGAGATAGGAAGCATTATACAGTGTTTATCTTGAAGCCAAAATTTCTGAAGGTTTCACTTCTACTACGTGTGAATTGCACGTCTTTTTTTTGTTTTTTTTTTTTTAAATAACACGGCACAAGGGAAGTATCCTACGTAAAAGAATAAATCGTACAAAACCATAAGATAGTGTTAATCTAAACCCTCATTTGCTTCATATACGTAATAAACATATTAACAACGTAATATTAATGGAGGTTCAACCGCTCGCTTTCATAAGCTATTAATTATCCATAAAACCAGATTGACTTGTGTTATGGGCTTTACTTTAACTATGTACTTTAATTATGAGATTACTGCATAGTAACTATGATTATAAAGGGTGTAAACAGACTCTAAACGAAGCCGAAAGGCACTTGTTGTCCCCGTCATTGCGATATTTTTTTTTTGTTTTAGACCATACCTGGGGTCCTTCTAGTTACGGAGATATTGGGGGTCAAAGTTCCAACTTTTTCACAAGTTTCTTTTTAAATACATGTTTTAAACGTAAGTTTTTTACTTTAAGGACCTCCAGGACCCCCTTACTATTCAATCCATCCCTCAGCACAATGTTTTAAGTGCGTTAGATTAAGTCCTACTATAAAAAGTGATGTTTCAGCCCAAAAAAAAGTCGTTTCCCAGCACTAATTTTTGCGTAAAGTTACTTAGTTTGAGGTACATAATGCTTGGTTGACGGCTTCGTGAAGAGTCTGTTTACACGCCGTAGTAAAGTTAACGAGAATGTAGTAAATGTATGTCATTTAAACGTTCATTTGAGACGGAAAGCTTTATTTTAGAATACTATAATACTTTGCTGAGCAGGGTCAGATTCCTGGGTCGGGTAAAGTGTTATTGGGTTTTCCCATCAGGAATTTCTCAATAGCAGCCACGGAATCTGAATTTGTGCGCGGTTGATGGCAATAGACACGCCCCTATTACATGGAACTTAAACATAACTGGCGAAATGTGAGTGTTCTATTAGGTAAATCTGCCTAGCCCTTCGGGGATTACAGGCGTGATGTTATTTTATGTATAACACTTTACTAACTAGCTTCCGAAATATCGACTTGATGAGTTACTTTGTGAATTGGTTATGTTAAATTTTTACTCATCAATCTTTGAATGAAAGCTCGATGAGTTGTGGATGTTCCCTAGCTGATTATTCTGTGAACAAACACAAACATCATCATCATCAGCTGCCTAGCCTTTTCCCAACTATGTTGGGGTCGGCTTCCAGTTTTACCGGATGCAGCTGAATACCAGTATTTTACATGGAGCGACTGCCTATTTGACCTCCACAAACCAGTTAGTACTGGGTAATACGATACCCATTGGTAAAACTGGTTGTCCGACTTTTTAGGCCACTGACTACCTGTAACGACTGTCAAAGATCTAAAAATGACAGCCGGGACCAACGGTTTAACGTGTTTTCCGAGGCACGGAGGAAACTCGGTATGTAATGGGTGGTCACCCATCCACAGACCAACCTAGGCAAGCACGGCTTAACCTAAAGATTGACCCGAGCGGCAGTTATTACTTAGCCGACGAGCTTCTCAAACAAACACAAATAACACACTCCTAAATCAATCTCTCTTTTAAATCCATACTATTACATTATAATGGTCAGGTCGTGTGTAGACCATGTAAATGTCACCCTAGGTCTCTTGAGGAAAGCGCTACAAAGGTTTGAGTGGACCTGTCTAGACAGTGCACTTATACATCAGTTATTAAGTGGCTCAACTAATAAGATTAAGAACTCAACGAAGCGACAAACAATACCAAACCTAAACTATCTAAAGCTGTAAACGTATTCTTGCTCCTTAACTTTGGCTCTAAAATACCATCACATAATTGAATGCCTTCTCGGGCTTCCGAAATATAAGCTAAGGCTTTGGTTACCGAAACTACGGCTTCGAAAACCGAAACTACGGCTGATATTACAAGCTAAACAAGCTTGGTCGTTGGTCTCAGAATTGCCTTCCGGCTGAGTTAAGAACCGCTTGTACTAATTAATACAAGCATTAGTTTACACGACCACAAGCTCGTACCGCGAGACATTCCAGTCTGTGGCTTTCGACAGTTTGCCTCAGACTAAGGATAAATCGTAACTGACTTATAATGTTGACTTAGGAGTGTTAGTATACAACTCATCAGCTATAGCAGTCCACTGCTGGACTAACTCGATTCTCAGCAACTCTCATCCAGTTGCTACCAGCTACCCTGCGAAGATCGTCACTCCACCGAACCTGCGGGCGTCCCTTACGATTGCCGATTCGCGGTCTCCACTCAAGAACACGTCTACCCCAACGGTCATCGGTTCTACATCTCATCATATGGACTTTGAATGTGAATATGGAAACATCTGTCATTTGCCGAACGATTTGTTTGAAAATCAACTTTTCGGAGTCTGAAATTGGGCGTAGTAACTGCAAAAGCAACCTTAATACGTGCCTTGAATGGCGATGGGTTTTTCCGCTCAGATTTTGTCTCTAGTCTTCCACAGAGGAAGTACTTCCCATTAACTGTTTATCATAGAAAATAAAGTCTTCTGTTTTCAGAAACTTCAACTTACATAATCATAACATCACGCATTTAATCCCCGAAGGGTTAGGCAGAGGCGTACCTAATAGTACGCTCACGTTACGCCAGGTATGTTTAAGTAATAGGACCGACTTGTAGTACAGGGAAAGGTTGGAGGTACAAGAGCACGCGGCAGATCACCAATGCGTTGGACCAACCAAGTCAAAACTGCATTCAATGGTCCACTCCACCAATGTACAAGAAAAGCCACAGTACGGGAGGAATGGCGACGGGTTGTGAAGCTAGCCACACCCACCCCTGACGTGACGACCACGATCACTCTGCCAAGAGCGTGACGACGAAGAAGAAGAATAGGGTCGAGCCTATTGCCATCAACCGAGCACGTATCAAAACTCCGTGGCTGCTACTGAGAAATTTCTCATGGATAAACCCAATAACAATTTGTCTACCCGGGAATCGAACCTTCGACCTCATGCTCAGCAGTTGCAATTGCGACCATTAGACCAACGAGGCAGTTTAAACTAAAACTCAACATATTCTAACCAAAAACAAACAAAAAAAAATTGTTTTATTTTTTCCGAAACAAGTGTGCAAGCAATCTTCAAAATGTCATACCGTCTCCGATCTCCCACATTTGACATTTAATACTTATCGTCGAAATGGTCCACTTCCATACAGTTATAATGAACTATGAATGAGGCTAATCCAATTATTATGTCAATAACCCTGGTCGCCTTACGATATTAATATGATGGGATTCGTGTGGGAAACATTGAGATTGTGTAGAGGAAAGTACTTAGATGTAAGTGTATATATATAACATCAACATCCATTTATTTCTAGGCTTCTTTGGCACATAGATATATACGTTACAGACTGACAAGCATAAGATAAAATACATAGCGTGTTAGCAAATAGAACCTTTTTTTTTTACGGATGGGGAATCTTCTACTCCTCCCGCTCTGTGCAGAGCGGAAGGGAGTGTCAGACTTGTACTGACTAAAACCCATCCATGTTCCTTCCTAGCCCTTTGTGTTCCAGGACCACGGTATCTCTTTCGAACAGCCCGCAGCCCTGGCAGACATCGGCCCTTGCGGGCCCCTCCCTGTTTGCTGACAACTCTTTGAGGCGCGAGTGGAACATGAACGCGCCGTCTACACGGCCTGTCGTCAAAAGACGGTCGGACGGCGAGCTAGCCCATTACTCACCGTCCACAGGTCCGCGTCTACGGTGGCCAGAAGCCACCTCGTAACCGCCGACGACCGAGGATTCTCTCCCTCTCACGCTCCGCCACCTCTTTCGCTAGCATGACTGCTTCGCAGAAGGAGGTGACGGCGTTACATTCCCTCTCGCTCCGGACCTTGGATTGGACCAGGGCCGGACGCGATAGGTCGCCGCCGCCGATCGCCGCTACGAGGACACGGAGGTGCTCCGCCCAAGCGGGGCAGACCTCCACTGTGTGCTCCACCGTGTCCTCTGGGCGATCCTCGCAGTGGTAGCAAATAGAACCTTAAAACTATCTTAGTAAGATTTGACTTGTGCACTATGTCACTGTGCGTTCATGTGTGTGTATACACAGTACCAGCGAAAATCTAATTCTGTTCAGAAGATCTAGACGAAGCTACATTTTATCAGCGCTACCAATGATCGAAAAGTCAAAATTGTATTCGATTGACATAAACTACCGAAAAGACCTTGTCAACATTTCACTCAAATCTGGAATTTAAATCATTAGGCGAAGTTCTAGTCCAAGAGCGACTTCATGATGCGACTTGATGAGTATGATACTTCACTAACATATGCCCGCGTCTTCGGTAAGTTGTCCTACCGAGTTAAAAAGTATCATACGTTGTGAAATTTTTGCGTGAGAGTGTAAGTAACTTCCTCACGAACGCATTTAGAGACATAAGATAAGATTTTGCCTAGTCCATCAGGAATATTACGTATTTTCATCATAAAGATCTCTCGAATGAGTCAAAAAGAAGAACAGCTCCTTCTGTCCCATGGAAATCAAAATAACCTTTTTTATTTTGGATGGGAAATTATCAAATGACTTCTCCCGCTCTGGGCAGAGCGGAGGGGAGTGTCAGACTTGTACTGACTTAAACCCATCCATGTTTCTTCCTTGCCCTTTATGTTCCAGGGCCGCGGTATCTCTTTCGAACTGTCCCGCAGCCCAATCAAAATAACCTTAAACATTTTAAAAGTTTAATCTTACAGCCGCACTGTTCCGACGATCCAAGTGTCATAAAACTTGGCTTACTAAGTACATAGAATACTCATGTTATTAAATCTGAAAACTTGGCAGAAGGCGTAAGTGGCGAAGCATTTTACAATAAACATGTTCTTGGTGAGACGCCAAAAGAGAATAAAATACAAGTATTGAAAACCGCCAACGATGAAATAAAAATGTCTTAAGATTTATGAGAATTTATTTTTGTGTTTGCATTTTGAAAAGGAAGTTAAATTGATATCATTTTAAGAATGGAAGGTAAACATCTAATATTAGTACTGTAAATAATGCTGAGAATATGTAGGAAGAATGGGGCTAATTGGTTTTGGCATTATAGGTGTTATTTGTTTTTGGAATGCTTCCCTATTATAATTTAAGCACAATTTATAGATGATTGTATTTATCTATTATCTTCTGTTTATCTAGATTTGTTCCTAGTATGTACAGACGCCAGCACATCAACTACTACAATCTATCAGATTTGTTTAATCGATTTTCGACTTTATTGCTATAATATATTAGATTCAAGGTTGATTGGGAAAATCTGAAAGTTTCCTGCTGGCGTCTGTACATCCAGGTGTCCTAAACATTTTTCTTTCTTTCGACTCTTTCAGTCGTCCCCTTAGTTTTCAATTTCTTCCCAGACATATTCTCTTTCATATTTCTTTTACCATCGCATTCCACTTTATTATTTTCCATAACTTCACTTTGAAATGCCAGTAATTCAAGTATATCGTTTTACTTTATGTTCCTGTATTTGCAGTTAGCTATTCTATTATACAGCTTTCAAGTAAGATCCTATAAAACATTTACACGAGAAAGGTGATTTGCAGAATCGTTTTGATTAAGTAGATAATTGAATAATATCATATAGGGGAAAATCTCATTACTAATACAATTCAAGCTTTGTACATAATTAATTAATCACTAACTTAACTATAATGCTTTATTTTATCATCACTTGTCTTAGAACAGTGAAGAAAAAGATCGTGAGAAAATGTGTCATCAAGTGGTGGACTCGAACAAATCCAAAAATCCCCTCACGGAGACGAGGCTTGTGTCCCAGCAGTGGGAACATTAAAGGCTGATCGTGCTAAAAGTTTTATTTTAATCACAACGTTTATCTCAGCCATAAACTCTGTAACCTCAACTACTAAGTTGGCAACAACAGTATAAGAAAAAGAAACGCCTGTAATAATTCCAGTAGCTGGTTTATATCCCGCGGTTGTTATCTGTCGCGGTGTGCGCTTGCGTTGTAAGTAAGCAAATGTGCCGACGCGGACGCACCTTGTTGCTGACGTGAATTTGACACACGGTCGAGAAGGATTGACAACGCTCGCGCATATAAACATACATTAACATCATCTTCTACATAATATAGCAGAACCTTAAGGAGATTACGATTTCGATATATATGCAAATATCTTGTGTGATATTTTTCTCGCTAATCTGGCCATAGTATATGCATCAAATATGAGATAAAAATATATACGTGAAATAATACGTCGAGTAACTGAGAAGATATTTAAAGGGAAACACAATCTTTTGTCTTAAGTAAAACATCAGGTTATCGTCACAACACAACGATAAGATTGATACCAACAACTTTCCTCGTCCCACCGCCACCAACAAGTTGGCCCCAAGCCCCAACATATCATCCAACCTTCCCACCAATACCAACCGCACTTATCCGGAACAGCTGACATGCGCAAATCAGATAGCGCCATCTTCTAAGCCGTCGTAGATCAAAATCGCGACACTTCATGACATACACATGCAAAATGAATAATGGCAGCTATCTCCATCAGCAGACATACCGTCTAGCAAGATTCTCTACTTAGAAAGTAGATGGCTTTATTTGATCTGGGATTTCTTGTTGTTAAACTATTGTGCTTTTGGGGTGCGTGGAAACAGGTTGGCTCTGGTTGTTTGAGTTGCTTTCACTGTAATTTAAGGATTGAAGAGTTGTCTTTGTAAGTGCATTAGTTGTTTTTCTTTTGTGTGTCTGTCTGTTGAGCATCTTTTTAAAAATTATTGGTTGAACATTGTCCTCTCATCATCCGGAGATTATCATTAGTTGCAACGAATACTTACAGTGTATCAGACCTACGTCTGTTATTATGATTGGCTATATAATGTGTTTAGATTTGATTGCAGTAAGATTATCAATAAACTTTAAACAGATTGTTGGGTAACCTACAATGTGTCTTAAAATTGGTATATTTGAAGATCTAACGTTAACGACATAGTGATAAAACTTTAACGTTTCATCAAAAAACTATATAAAACCAGAACCACACTTAATAGTGGGAAAAGAGCTATTGCGAGAGCTTATAGTGTATAAAAGTTCATGTCAAATAGTCGTATCCATGCAGATTGAGGCAAGATTACGACCCTGCTCATCTCACTTAATACCAATATTAAGACTTACAAAGTATTTAATGGCTTTCATACTGCATTGCAATAACAATCCTTTCCTTCGCCATTGAACATCGTTTAACTGATCTCCGTACACATAAAAACTATTACAATTTTTATAACACACCGCCATCGCGATCTATTGACCTTAATCACACGCATTAGAAATGTGACTAGCAAACAGAGAAATCAGACATTACACCGTGCTCCCGATATGTGACGGCCACACAAAGAAATATTATTGAAATCAAGTGAAAATATTGTTTTCGCGACCATTGGCGATCTCCCGTCTTTTTTTCTATCACCCATCTCGTTCAGTTTCATTAACGTCAAATCTCCTGTCTCTTTCACACTGACGGCTGAGTGATCTTATTTGTTTATTTATCTATTGTATAGTAAAAGCTGTTTCACGGCTTAATCATTGTCGACCATTCGGGTCGTTTTCTCATCTGTTTTAATTGTCAATACTTTGACACTTTCAAATTATACAGAGAAAGTATTACGATGGTATGTCACGAATCGATTTAATCAAAAAATGTTTCTATATTGCTAAAACATGGCGGTCAGTCGTGCATCGTACTCTTAATAGAGGGATGGTTACATTCATTCGTGTTATGATAGCATCTAGTATTCAGGGCATTTCTCGATTTCAATAAATTCCGGTCCGTGGTCTAGATATTTTTGTACATGAAAAATATTTCGTATGTATTTCGTTATTCAGATGGGCCTTACTGCCTGCGGCGTGTGATTACTCGGTAGATGTACTGAGCACATCTGTATCTGTGCTTCTTGTGACGTTAATATTACATTGTGCCCAATCTCCGTTGTCATCTTAACGACTGTATGAATCTTTTTCTTTATTTTCTTCTTTTGTTTTATCAGCGTTTGTATTCAAGCTTTGAATGGGACTTGCATTTTTATTTCAAAGTTCCTTACCGCTATCGGTGTTAATGATCTCAAGTAGAGGCTTAAAGATTCTTGGTTTTACTTCATTCTGACATTAATTTTGTAATAACTCACGGCATTTGATGGTTGTAAGCTCATTAGTGTTGCTAATTAAACGTCATCATTGATTAAGACTTGAGCTCCGGTTTACCCAAATACTACTTTTTGTAAATAGTTTACTTGGGTTTAACATTCCTTTTCCTCGGTTTAAGATAATGTATGAGCCTATCCTAACCCATCGATTTTCAGCTCAACAACAGTTGTGCTTGCACGAACACCATTTGAAATTAGAATGTTGTTAATCATTCAATAAATAGCTGTAGTCAAAGCAATTACTTGGTGTCTATATATTGGATTCTGTACAACTATTTATTTGTTGAATTAAAAGGTCAGTGACCTCTGATGCATCGGACAGAAAACCATGTTGTACAGTATGAAGTTTCCGTTTGTAAGTAAAGGTGGTTTCTCACCAATGTATTATTAAATTTGTATACATTTATCGCTGTGTTGAAGTGAGAAAGTGAAATTTTCACATTTGTAATAGAAATCCTATATTTTATGGGTGGATAGTCAACAACAGTTAATGTAGGAAAGCTTGCTTGCGAAGTGCTCAGGAGATTCATGAGTTGGAACTTTGTCTAAGTCCAACTCTAGTTGGGATCTACAAAATATGAAGTATCGTACGTAAGTTTGATCTAAGGAGTCTGTTGTTTACATTGTATGTCACTCGCGAATGTTATATATAAGGTCCCTTTAAAATAGATGGACAAACTTTTATAAATCATTCAGACCAACAAAATAAGGACAATGTTAAAAAATAAAAATAAGAAAAACGCATTAGATACTTACAAGAAAAAAAAATCAGCTAACGAAAATACTCTAAAAATGGTGGCAATTTATTATTGTAGGTTAAAATAAAATTTTTTTAATCAGTGGTTTTTTGCTTCGATATCTTTGGTTAGACGTGCTGAACGCTGTGTTAAAATTTGTCCATCTATTTTAATGGGACCTTATATATGTTAAGCTCCTTATGTCAAAAGTAGCCGTTGATTGAGGGGTTACACTTTATCTTTCCAGTAACATACTGCCATTATATATTAGCTAGACTAAAAGCCGACCCCAACATAGTTGGGAAAAGGCTTGGCAGATGGTAACGATTTGGACACTAAAATATATAGATATTTTTGGAGTAAAATGGATTCATATCAGCAACGGTGATGATTATGGGAATCATTCCCGTTACGTCGACTCGTGATTTTTCTTGGTTTTGATGCATTGTCTTTTCTTTGACCTCGACATGGCTGTCACAGAGTACAGTCCCATCAAAAACAAAATTAGACTGTGCTTTTAATTAATAAAGTCAAGTCACCAAAAAGTACCAGACTAGCATAATTCCAAGGTGTTGTAAGATCCGAGTAGGAGCTTACTGTTTAATATTATCAATTTACCACATAGTAAAATTATGATTGAAATACCATCTTCAATTCATGCTAGCCTAGTACTTTTGGTAACAACACATCAAAATACAGCTGATGTAAAACAACAGTAAACCTGATAACAATATACTCCACTTATTACCTCTTTAACAACCCCGGCTTCTAACTAAGTTACTCTGTTTACCCCATAAAGGTTTACAAGCGTGATGTTAGTACATAATAAATGGTTAACTCAGGGTAAGGTAAAGGCCTGTTTATGGGATGCAATATGACAGGCTGGGTATAACAATAACATTGTAGATATGGTGTTATAACAATAACATTGTAGATATGGTGTTATAAAGGCAAGCTGCTGAAAGCTTTTTAATAGGATTTTGTATAGAGCTACTTATGATATTCGGTATAATATGCACACAGAGTGTGGCAGGGACATTGACCCAAAAACGATTACCACGTAATCAATACATCATTCCAACCCCCTCACCCCCCCATAGAAAATATCATCAGTAATTTAAAAAAAACTGGCCAAGTGCGAGTCGGACTTGCGCACGAAGGGTTCCGTACCATAAACCGAAAAAAACACGTTACTGTAAATAGCAATTTTCCTGTTTGGTATTATTAAGTCTATCAAGGATTTTCTATTTTATATAATTTATAAACTACATGTGGAAACTTGTAATTTGCCATATTTTGTTTAAATTATTACTCACTGTCTGTTTAGCTGTAAGTTTTCCTAAAAAATAAATAAATAATGGCCGGGTTAGATTCCCAGGTCGGCAAGTGTTTTCGGGATTTTCCATCAGGTATTTCTCAGTAGCAGCTACGGAATCTGGATATGTGTCCCGTTGATAGCAATAGACTCGCCCCCTATTACATGGGACTTAAAAATAACAGAAGAAAAGTAAGTGTGCTATTAAAGGCACAACTCTGCCCCTAGCAGGGTTAGACTCTGTGCGGATTCCAAGGGTGACGTTTTGTTTTATTTTATTCGTTGTCAGAACCTTGTTAGCATAAGTTGGTTATAAATAAATAAAAAAAACAACTATGTAATTCTGAAAACCAATGAAGGGTTCTGTACACCGTCCCATATGACTGTGCTGTGCATAAGTAATTAAGAAACTATTTTTATTTGCTTGGGAATGGTTTAAGTATTTAAGAAACAGAGTAGGCATTGCTACGACATAAAATTACATCTCATAATCGTTTAAATCATAATATGGTACTAACACCAAGAGCAATCTAAATACCTTATTAAAATAAACATACAGATACCACACAAAAGATATCGACACATTACCATTAAGCCAAGCTTTTTCTGAGGTAAATAACTACAGATATTATCTTCCTTCAGATAAAAAATCTCGCGTTCGTACCCATTAAGTAAATCGCTCTTACTAACTGAAGATAAGGCTTCATTTCACTTTCATATTACACCTCCCAATCTAAGTAATGAATACCTATAAATAATAATATGGGTAAGCAATTATGTGCGACCAGTCGAAGGAACAAGGTCCATCTCCCACTGCCACCTAAGATATGCACGGAGAGCTTTTCAACGTTAGCTGCGCGATTCTTTTGTTTATCAGCCTCGCTTTCGTGCGTTCAGCAGCTGCAGTGGTTCCCGAATGTCCCGTCTACGGTTTAACTAGTAAAGGTATGCACTTAGGTCATCATCATCATCATCATTTCAGCTGAAAGACGTCCACTGAACATAGGCCTCCCCCAAGTGTCACCACATTGACCGGTCCCGTGCGACTCGCATCCAGCGGATCCCCGCAACCTTCACCAGGTCATCGGTCCACCTAATGGGAGGCCTTCCAACGCAACGTCTTCTGGTTCGCAGTCTCCAGAACTTTACCATCCATTCTGCGAGCAATGTGCTCTGCCCACTGCCACTTAATTTTAGCAATTCTTCGGGCTAAATCGGTAACCTTGGTTCTCTTGCGGATGTCCTTATTTCTGATTCTATCACGCCAGAAAACTTCGAGCATAGCCCTCTCCATTGCCCTTTGGGTGATTTTAAGCCCTTCGGTCCTTTTGCACTTCGGTAATCATCGTGTTTCCGAATTAGGACGAACGTCGCACCAGAGAGTAGCCCCCAAAGAGAAGTATAGAATTGTGTGTCTGTTGTGGTCCCAGTTGTCAAAATTATGGTATCCAAAAGTTTTTTGGAATTATTGTCAAAGACATTGAAATATTTACGACCAATAGACGGGACAAGACGAAGAAAATCGTAATCCAACACTTGTTACTACTTAGTACTAACAAATCGTTCTGTCTAGTGTCATACGCTCGCTTGTCAGGTACGTCAAAATCACACATTTTTGTGTGTAAATATTCCCAATGTCCGCTCTGTAAGTCTTTTAAATCAATTAAACCTTTGGGAATTGCAAAGAGTTTTTAATCTCTCATTTTGTAACCCAACCATCCCATACTGGCACGTCATACCATATTATTTCCACGTCATTACGGGTCTATAGCAACTGCAGATCTCATCATAGTGCGTTTGAATTTCCGAAGCTAGTCGATGATTGCCTAAGCGCATACTTTTACTGGGAGATCTGTACACGTGCGTAGCTTAGCCGGACTGTCTGCTCTAGCTAAGCTACGCACGTGTACAGATCTGCTGATCGTGCTGTGGAGTACAGCCTTAATCGTCCAGTCAAAAATAGCCTTAATAAAAAGTGAAAACGCGCTTCACCACGTGTATAGTGAACATGCCCGATGTTTAGGCTCGACGCACGTGGGCGGATTGTCGGCGCGATTATTCACGGCACGATTTTGTCTTACCAGTTACCAGTAATCGAGTTGTGTATTACGTAGTTTTGTTTAATGGTGAAAATGTAATTGTTTTGGAGGTTATTGTGACTTTGATTTGAATATAAATTTGATAAGATTTTTAAAAGAAGTATGTCATGTAAGGATGGCCTTTTGTGATTTCTGGGATGACTGTGATAGGAAAAAGGCGTGAGTTTATAAATGTACGTATGTATGAAGATTTGAAGACATAGATTATGTATCTATGTATTACATGTTACCGCCATACCCCAGTTATTATAACATTTTATAGAATTGAGCAACGTCTTCCTTCAAACATGTCAATCATCCGAATCAGCCTATAATAACCTTCAAATCCTTCCTCACCAATTATTTTGATACTACCATAATCATAATTCATTCATAATTATTAATAATGGTTTGCCAAAGTCATTCACAGAACGACTTATTCTACCACATCGTCATCAAGACAATCTGCTGCTTCTAAGCATTTAAATCACTTGTAAAAAAAGTCTACATGTATCTAATTACACTAATACTAAGTATACAGTATAAGGCACTCCATTTATATCCCTACGCATCCGCACCTATCGATCTCTCCTCAAGATAGATAAGACGCCCTATTATCCTAAAGGTCGCGATGTACTTTAATGTTATCGCCAACGGTTCAGTAAGATGGATAGTACGTTTATTCGTGTCTTTGAGAAGAATTATAAAGAATGTGACACAATTTTCTTACGTATGTCAAAAAATTTCAAAACGTTTTTAAGGAGAGGTTTTTGGATTGCAGAAAATAAAAATAACATAACATAACATCACGCCTGTAATCCCTGAAGGATTGGTCAGAGGTTTACCTAATATTTGGCCATTTGGCCAGTGATGTGTAAGTCCCATGTAATTGGGGGCGAGCCTATTGCCATCATCCGGGCACAAATCCAGACTCTGAGGCTGCTACTGAGAAATTCCTAATGGAAAACCCCAATAACAATTTGCCCGACCCGGAAAATGAACCCATCAGGAGCTTATGCTCAGAAGTCGCAATTGCGACTACTAGACCAACGTGGCAGTTTACAAAAGTAAAATAGTATACTGTTATTCCCATTTTAGATTTCTTTGGTTTTCAGGACATAATCATCTGCCCAGTCTTTCCCCAACATTTTTGAATCCCAGTATTTTACATGGAGCAGTCGCTCCTGGGTGTAGAGGTCAGATAGGCCAGTCGCCTATCTGACTTCCACACCCCAGTTAGTACTGGGTAAGTTTACAGGCATTTCCAAAAATTCCTCTGGTCATGTTTAGATTAGCTATCAGTCAATTCAGAAGATGCAAAGTAAGATACTTTGCAAATTTACGGTATCGCATTAAAATGTATCAAATTGGTAAACAAAGCAAATCAAACAATTGACGGTCAAACAAAACAAATCGTATATCATTGTTAGCACTTACAATAATCACAAGCAATTCAAAACATCGAGACACTGATAATTCAATGCTCAAATCGAATTGATAAGTTGAGACTTATCAATTCACACTGGATCGATCTGGGGCCGGTTTTAACGAACACTAGGCAACACTTAAATGGAAGCCTCAATAAAAGGGTCCTATTGGATGCTCAACGTCCAGCTTATAGTGTGGGCCCTGGGGCCAAAACCTTGAAATTAGATGCCTCAGAATGAATTCGTAAATCTGGGGTGAGTTTGTTATATGAATCCCAAAAAAAACAGCGCCATGTCTTGAATTTCCATCAGTACTGTAATATATAGGCATTTCTCAAGGCATCACTTAATGTCCCTGAAAATGAGCACGAATCGATCTAAAGCGTGCTACAAGTGGGCGACTATTGCGATTTGTTTATAGATCGAACGCGTTTTTGGAGCGCAACAACGCGTTATCAGATTGTCGGAGTGTCGTGCGACAAGTTTGTGCGTTTCACAAGAATGATAAGAGGGTTGTAATGTAAATCAGGGTGACAACCTGCTTAACAAGCGGTGGTGTTGCTCGACTAGATTTGGACCTGATAAGAGTCGTGTCTAATTATCTAATGATGTATTTATTACCTACTCAAACACCAGCGGGGACTACCCGGCAATAAAAAACGCTTAACTGCCAAATTGACATTATTGACAATGACATTAAAGTGACAGTTGTGACACTTGACAGTTCAAACAAGTGTTATCTGGCGCGCCACTGGTTACTGTACCTGCAATTCTACTAAACTGGTAGAATTAAACTGATGACTGCTTCGTTGTTCTAGTGGTCGCAAGCGCGACTGCTGAGCATGAGTTTCTGGGTTCGATTCCCGGGACGGGTAAAGTGTTATTGGGTTTTCTATCAGGAATTTGTCAGTAGCAACCACGGAGTCTGGATTTAGAATTTATTACATGGGAATTACAACATAACTGGCGAAATGTGTGTGTACTATTAGGTACACCTCTGCCTAACCCTTCGGGGATTACAGAATTATGCGAGTAGATACGAGTAGACTAACTAATTTAAAAAGATGGCTGGGACATGCTGGATACAGAAGGAAACGATGTTGTGGGGCGGCTTAGTAGATACTTATGTCAAGCAATGAACTGTGAGAAATTGGTTGGTTAAATTATAAAACAAAGCTTTAAATGTTGAGTAAAACGTTCTGCCAATAAACGATCATTACGTACTTTTAACAAAATTGCTGAACGTATTAACTTCACTTTTGATTTCACTTGCTGTCTTTCTTTCTCTAACTAAAACGACAAAGAAAAACTGGCTAAAAACTATCACCTTTGAAGTAAAAATCTGTGTAGAACAAAAAAAACTACGATCATCGAACCCAGTGCGACGTAACTACCCACAGTAATTACATAGAACAATTATCTAAAAATCAGTGAAAGTGTTAAACGTTTGCGGGTTTTTAGAAAAAGCATCTCAAAAACTAATGGTTCGTTGCAAAATGACGTATCTTTGACGTTCATTAACATTGGGAAAAGTAAGTTTAATGAAGACTTTTTCACTAATGAAGCAATAGAACTCAGAGCCTTTCGAATTCTTTCCATTATTCGACATTCATTGATTTTTACCTTCACAGTGTCATCGATGGCTTTGATACAGCAACAGCAATGGTTATCAAACTATCAAATGGACACATTCTTACGTCCCTATTACGTAACCGACTCGTCTTCAGAATCTCTAATGTTACTCGCCCGTGACTTAAATGCTGATGGCGCTGACTTTTGTATCTACGTGACTCTTCGTTTAGTGAAATTAAAAGTGTTAATTTTGTTTTGTTGTTATTTTTTATGTTAATTTTGGACGAAAGAGAGTTTTGTGTTTACGTAATCGAGACTTTCAGGGACTTTTTGCTGGTGAAATGATCTAAGCTGTTTTTTTGTGGATCGGGTGATTTTGCAATATATACAGGTTTTTGGAAATAAAATTATTAGCTGTCTTCAACAGTAAATCCAATCCCCATTTGAATTAGTTTGGTGCTGAATACAGTACCAAGTAATACATAACAGTTTTTGTGAAATATCTAATATTGCTTTAGCTACAAACTAAAACTGTTTTCAGATAGGACAGCATATCAAAGTCAGACCTTTCTACCTTTGTAAATAGCCTTATCTACCACAGAGTTTGCAATTTTCGATCAGATGTTAGGAAAGTAATATCGTTAGCCTAAATATTGCAATAAGGAGCCTAATTTACATGTCTTCAGAACTTGATTGTATTGATGATTTTATTTGATTATTATTCTGTAAGTACATACGTGTCATGGTCGCGAAATATATTTTGTTCAACATACAGCCTGACACTGAACTGCAATTGCGAAGAAAATTTAAATTTCTTGAGCTACCTTAGCGCGAAAACCATAGAAGAATCGCAAATTTTGTTAATAGTTACTCAAAAGTTTAAAAATCATCAACACAGCGGTTTCATACAAGGAAATGTCAAAAATAATCATTGTAGAACTTTTTAAATCTACAATTGTTCCAACCGGTTACAGTGAAGACGATCGCAATAAAAAATCGATTGGATTCGATTTGAATCGGTTAGGGTACGTCCCCATATCGATTGTTTTCTCACAAACCGATTACGATCGCTTTTTTATGATTATACTTTATCGTGATACTTTTAAAAGTAATAAGTACTTAGTAAAAATAATAAGTTACGGTAAGTTATTTTTGGAAATGTATGAGTGGCGCTTGTTTTTTAATTCCGTACATAATTTTAGCTTCAATTTTCCTAATCCATCTTGAAAAGAACAGAATTTATGCAAGTATAATGTTGACAGGTATTGTAATGTTTTCCGGCATTTTCTTAAGTGATTTTCCTGTCAAAAAACGACAAAAGAAATTGTGACATTTGTGTAAAAATAGCCCACTACAAAAATGGCCTATTTTCATCAAGGATTATTATCAAATCGTTTAGTATTATATTTTGTCTAACACGGAACCCTAATTTCTGTTGATAAACGATACACTAATCAATACCGTTACCGGATATGTGCTCTACTTTGACGTAATTAAAATCGATTTAATCAACATACATCAAGTTTTATGCAACTTTT
This sequence comes from Lycophotia porphyrea, assembly GCA_950005105.1. NCBI lineage: Eukaryota > Metazoa > Arthropoda > Insecta > Lepidoptera > Noctuidae > Lycophotia > Lycophotia porphyrea. The sequence goes on along the minus strand of OX465395.1, from coordinate 15,045,703 downwards.
TCGCAATAAACGTCTCAGTTTGAACTAAAAGGGTAATGGTACTAATTTACGAGACTTTTTAGTCACAGAAGACATTAATGAGTTTTAGAAATGAATGCGAAAGTGATTTTGTTGACAGTATCAAATAAATGTAGTTCTTTGTTGAACAAATTAATCAAATCAACTTTGTGAATTGATTTATTAACGTAGAAGTAGATTGCTACGTTATTTATTTGCTGTCAGTCCAGTTTATGTGTGTTTGGGACCTAGATTTTGATGATTTATTATTTTAAACCTGTCATTTGTTCTCCCCGTGTCCTAATATAAGTGATCCTGGCGCGAATACACGATCAACAAACGATTTTTGGCGAAAACGAACGCGACGTCGCATCATGCTATAAGGACGTCTGTTATGTCGGAGGGTTCAGGGATACGTACCTACTTACTACGAACCTTGTAGGTGTTAGGATGTGTTTAGGTATACCTCTGCCTAACCCTTTGTGGATTACAGGAGTGATGTTATGTTGTGTTTACGCATTCGGGTTGTCCAAAAAATAAGTGACAATCGAACGTAATTATCGTGTAATCACGCGACGTTCAGTTATTTTTTTGACTCGGCCTCTGCCAGTAAAATTTATACCAACCAACTGAACTGAACACTAGCGCATACTACGGTCACCGCAACACTTAAGCCACATAAACGTTCAAAAAAGAAAGAGAGAAACACGAAAGAAGCAAGAAAACATCGTCTTGGCCGCAACGAGAGACACTAAGTACCCAGACGTGTCTGCAATCAGCTCGGATATCAGTCATGGTGATCGTAATCTGTACAACACTTCAACCTGTCCGACAAAACGTGATAGCACGAAAATTCAATCTGAATCAGCTGCGTTTTTCCGTTCGCTAAAAAAAACGGACGCTTCTGCTGAATATTGATGCACAGTGGTGGCACAGTGTGTGATGAACAGTAGAATAACTTTGAACAAGTGTTCAATTCGATGTACTTACACAGAAACTTGCAAATACAGAACTGATTCTCGCATCTAAGCTGATGGTAAGATTTTTATACTTAGCCATCGTCTATTAAAGATATTATTCTAAATTATAGTTGAAAAAATCCTAACGCTGTCATAGAACGGTGGTCATCATCATCATCACGTTACTTGGTGTCGGCGCAATACCTTGTTTTCTCATCACATAGAATCCATCCATCTTTTCTTTGGTGATTAGCACGAAATGATCTAGTTGCAATACTGGTTTTTTATACTTCTACTGTGTCGTCCGAACTACTCGAGCTACACGTTACACCTAAATTCATCGCGACAATTCAACCCATTCTCTTCTGCGGCTTGCCCATTATCGGCCAATTTTCCCGCAACGAACTTAAGAAAGAAATAATGGTTAAGAAAAAAGTGTTTATACACTGTCAGTCCACTTTCTATAGTTTTATTGTGTCGGGATATTGTTTGTTTTTTGTCAACCAAAACCAGACGGTACCTACGTCTGTTTGTACACGTTTTAAGGTCATTTTCACTTTCGTCCGTATAGTCGGGCACACAAGTATTTACAATTTAAATGCGCTGGATGTTACTGTACTGCGAATGCCGGGGATTTTGTTTCAGCCTTTTTTTTGGGATTGTGTATATTTTATTAACGCTGGCACTCTGCCTCGCCGAAGGATTTTGTATGCCCGTGTTTTTGTATCATATGCAAATGTTTGCGAGTAAAAACAAATAAATATGGCTTGTTTGCTTTTTGGGACGATGTTCGTTGTAAAAGTTTAGGGGAAAATATGTTAAGTGATTGATATATTTTTTTTCAGAATATTTCTAATCCTGTATAAGTATATCTCATTTACTCTCCGTATAATATTAATTTTCTTTATAAAAACGTTCTCAGGCATTCAGTAACAGATCGCAATTAAAGATAGAGCACAACCCGCCCGTTCATAATATCAAGTAAAATTACGAACAATCTCAAATTCATTATCTAATTGATGTAAATTAAATTTAATTATATTCTATTGCTGTTATCATGCTACTGTTGAGTTATGGACCGACTAAATTAAAGCTCTTTCAGCCTCCGTATTCATAAATATTTCGATTCCATTTCCATTCGACAAATCTATCTCGCTCGCTATCTTTATGGCAAAAAAGATAGACATACGACTTGTCGAATATAAATCGAATCGAAACGTTGTACGTAGGCAAATCAGCTCAAGCTGATTTCGCGACAATAGTGTAGTAACTCCTTTAAAATAGATTCAAATTACAACTGAATCGAATCCGTCATCGATTGTACCGTGTCCCACAAAAACAGCCGTAGTAAATTGAGTATTTTTTTTATATTTGATTTGCCCTTAAATGTACCGATGATAAAAGCCTTTTTATTTGTTAATAGTGAGTAAATAAATCGCTTCATGGTACTTTTCGCCACATGGTCGACTTGGGTAGGAACACAGTTTTCCTCAATTTAGATCTTGGACTTTACTGTTGATGTTCCGTGACGTCATAAAATGGAATGGACATGTCGGAAGCTAAGAGAGTATGTAATGATCGTAGCAGGTGGCGTGTAATTTCTTCGTAGGTTTTTTATTCTTTACCATTTGCGTAAATCTGGTTTCCAAAAAAACGCCCAAAGGAAAATATTAAGCTCTAAGCGCGGGGATCGAATCCACGACATACAGCGCAGTAGACAATCGCTAAGCGCACTGCGCCAACCGACAGTAAATCCTTTCAGTCCTGAAATGGTTCCTAAACTGAACGGTTTGATAGATTCATTGACAATTGGTAGGTACTTCGTAGTTTCTTCACGCAGTCATTATAAAAGAATAAGGTAACACAATAGAATTTCATTATCGATAGAAGCTTTGTCTGATTTATTAATTGAATCTTATCGATACATCGGTATCGATAGAGATGGTTTTAAGAATCGATTGTGATCATGGGAATTAGTTGTATTAGGTTCATCAGATATTGTGGGATTGTAACATGCTAGTAAGAATTGCCTACATTACTACAGGTGTAGCGGCGTTTCAAAATTTACTACAGCGCCATCTATGACTCAATTGAAGAACTAACATCAAATCCTAAATCGCGCAATTGAAGTTATTCGCGACTTAGATTATATAGAAAAACTCGACAATATATGTCGAGCAGTAGCCCACCAAACATAACACCCGTTGGATCGGAAGATCTTCCCTTTTCTATGAGGGATGAACAATTTACTCCCTGTTCTTCATACCCCCAAACAGGTACTTAAGCCTTTACAAGTCGATATAGCTAAAAGTATCATGTACAGTATAAAATGTTGTAGGTAGGTATAATCAGCCAAATCAATACCACTTGGTGTCAAAACAGGCTTGGTAACAATTATCTTTCTGAAGAAACAAAACACACACGCCTCTTGATTTATTTAATTCGACAGATGAAAGACATCTCGTTCCATTCATAAAACGAAAACCGGTTTTTCGCACATTCAAACCAAAGTAACTCTTTTATTGATAGACCAACTCAAAAATAATAGGTTAAGTATATAATATGGTCAAATAATTCACCTTTGACACTGTAAGTCGTTATTTTATTCAATTTGGAACATGTTGTCACCGTGTCTATAATATTTTATTATTCATATAACTTTCCTGAATAGTAATTTATTGAAATTATTAATGTAATTCGATACCTTCTTTATTTTATGTTAGTTTAATATTTATGACTTTTTAGGAAGCTCGCATATATTTTTTTGTACGACAAGTTAATACAATTTAAAGCTACCTAAGAAGTTTCTTTGTGTTTTATGCGAAATTAGAAAACCCTGTCTTATCAATTAACCGGCCCTAAAACTTAAAAATTCGAATATATTAACGTTCACCGAGTCAGCGTGATGGATTAGGGCCCACTGACTGTCACAAATGAAAGGCCTGTGTTCCAACCAGCATTGCGAACGGCTTATCAGCTTCTATGTCTTCTCAAATAGATTGTAATAGGTATGTATTTTCTAGGCCTGTATCAATACACCAGTGTAGAAAAATCGTTAAAAGCGTAAGCTTTACAATTAATTAGCCACCAACAGAAAATCAGCCACCGTATAAAGTCGCCAAAAACAATACGTTGTGTGCCAAGCCTTCTATGAAAAAAGGCTTTCCCTCTCTGAAACACAACAAAGCTTAATCAACAACCTTCTATTGGCTTTACCGATACATATTGAAACACATAACCCACATAACAAATGAACGTTCTAAAATAATAACAAAACCTTTTGTTTTGAAACACAAAAGCCAACCCTTCGCCCGAACAAAAGATAAACATTGAACGATACACGTTATTAATCGGGCACGTTATTAATAGGGCACATTATTCACTGGGTACATTATTAATAGAGCATATTTCTATAACGCATTGTGCCCAGTTAATTAGGCGACAGAGCTGCGTTGCCGCGGTGTTGTGCGCGTTCAAAAATGTATAGAATGTGGGTCAGGGCTCCTGTGTTATGGGTAGGCTTGTAGTATTACCAATTGTGTTTGAAAAGGGGGTATGTTGCTCAGAACGTTATTGTTGTTCTTGTTATGTAATCAAGGAAACAATTTTAGTTAAGGTAGAAGCGCCAGGGTATACCGTGAAATTCAAATTTTCTTGGTTACGTTTGTTGCAATTTTCAGGACAGTGTTAGGCTGGACTAAAACAGATGGTATAGATGAGGTCCACTGGCAAATTATATACAGGGTGTAAACGGACTCTTCACAAAGCCGGCAATCAAGCATTGTGTACTTCAAACTAAGTATTTATCTGTACACAATAATAATTGCTGGGAAACGACTTTTTGTTTTGGGGTGAAAAATCACGTTTTACGGTAGGACTCAATGTAACGCATTCAAAACATTGTGCTGATACATGGATTGAATAGTACGGCGGTCGTCAAGGTGTCTTAAGTAAAACCAAATACATTAAAAATATGTATTTAAAAAAAACTTGTGAAAAAGTTGGAACTTTGACCCTCAATATCTCCGTAACTAGAAGGTTCCCAGGTATGGTCTAGAACAAAAAAATGATCGCAATGACAAGGACAACAAGTGCCTTTTTAGTACCTTTTGGTTAGAGTCTTTTTACACACGTTATTAGCTGCTCATGTTTTTTTAACATTTGTTAATTTATTTACGTAGTTAACAAAATGTGTTCTTCTATTTCTAACAGGTGTCAAAAAGACATCCAACTTTTCAATCAATAGTAGGGGTAATCACCTATAACAGCTACTGCGAACTCTGATAGAACAGTATCGTTTATAGAGCTTAGTTTACATTATACGTATGTATACATAATTTACGTTTCATGATATTACTAACGGTAGACGGTGATGACACGCGATGCTGCGTGTGTTTTTCGACTAGATACTGTTATTCAGACATGTGTATTAGCGTATGTTATTATGCGGGATGACTTTGTACTTCATTTGGGTTTCCGGAGACCATTGATGTCGAACTTGGCCTCTGAGCTAGGATGATTTTCTTAATTTGTGTCAAACAAGAACAAGTGGTAAACTAAAGTCGTAAAGTTTTGAAGTGGCGAAGACGTTGCGTTGTAAGGCCTCCCACTAGGTGGACCGATGACCTGGTGAAGGTTGCGGGGATCCGCTGTATGCGCGTCGCACGGGACCGGCCAATGTGGCGACACTTGGGGGAGGCCTATGTCCAGCAGTGGACGTGTTTCGGCTGAAATGATGATGATGATGATGAAGAACAAGTGAACTAAGTGCCTTAGCGTCGCTTGTAGGTAAACTAAAGAGCCAAAGAAACTGTTAAATGAACTTATCATAAAAATGCAATTCAACTTGCCTTTAAAAGTATACCTAAACTAGGTAAATAGGCAAGTCCCAAAATGTTTGCCTATACGGCCAAAATAACTCTCTATACTTTTATAGTTGAGTCCACTACACTACAACTAAGATTTCCCGAAGATTTTGCCATAGAGGTAGACAAAAAATATTTCAAGAATACCACCTGCACAACCTGCTGATCAATGACGTGGATAACTGTATATGCAGCTTTTGCTACGTCCACGTTCATTTCGATTTTACCCTAATTAACATACCACATAAGCACAACAGGATAACATACCTTTTTTTTACGGATGGGAAATCATCAAATGACTTCTCCCGCTCTGGGCTGAGCGGAAGGGAGTGTTGAGGAGAACTGACTAAAACCAATCCATGTTCCTTCTTTGCCCTTTGTGTTCCAGGGCCGCGGTATCTCTTTCGAACAGTCCCGCAGCCCTGGCAGGCATCGGCCCTTGCGGGCCCCTCCCTGTTTACTGACATCTCTTTGAGGTGCGCGTGGAACACGAACGCGCCGTCTACACGGCCTGGCGTCAAAAGACGGACGGACGGCGAGCTAGTCCATTACTCACCGTCCACAGGTCCGCGTCTACGGTGACCGGACGTGATCCCCGACGCCCGAGGCGTCTCCCGCGGCGGCTGGGACGAGAGGTTCTCTCCCTCTCACGCTCCGCCACCTCCTTCGCTAGCATGACAGCTTCGCAGAAGGAGGTGACGGCGTCCCATTCCCTCTCGCTCCGGACCATGGCTTGGACCAGAGCCGGAACGATAACAAACCTTAATTAACAAACAATTATCATTAAATGAAAGGGTTTTCATTTGATGCAAAATAAATTACACATCGATATAATCTCAATTCACGTTAGAATAGGGCTTATTATAGTTAAATGTTAAATTGATCCGCCTTTTAACGTTAAATGTTAAATTGAGCCGCCTTTTAAAGTTAAATGTTAAAGTGAGCGGCCTTTTAATGTTAAATGTTAAATTCTATCTTAATATATATAAATCTCGTGTCACAATGTTTGTCCTCAATGGACTCCTAAACCACTTAACCGATTATAATAAAATTCGCACACCATGTGCAGTTCGATCCAACTTGAGAGATAGGATAGTTTAAATCTCAAATTATAGTCGCAATTTTAATTTATTGCTAATTATTTGTCTGTTATTATTTGACAGTCACAATTATCTGTTAACTCCAAATGATTCTAACAGATGTCGATACCTTTACTATATTTAAAAATGGAACGATCTTATACTCAAAAGCATGGCAACCAAGGAGCCAACTTATCAAAGGTTTTATTTAAATATCGAATTGGCTTGCAAATAGAAAGCAGACTTTTTATCCCGACGACCGCATTCACGGAAAAAAAAAATGAATAAAAGCGTTTTTAAATAAATTAGCGCAACTGATACCCCACGTCACGTAGGTAGGTACTAGGGAGGTAGGGTAGGTTGGTACTAGGAATGTAGGTAGGAAGGGTAGGTAGGTACTAGGAATGTAGGTAGGAAGGGTAGGTAGGTAGGGCTAGGGTAGGTAGGTACTAGGGAGGTAGGTAGGGTAGGTAGCTACTAGGGAGGTAGGTAGGGTAGGTAGGTACTAGGGAGGTAGGTAGGGTAGGGTAGGTAGGGCAGGGTAGGGTAGGGTAGGGTAGGTAGAGTAGGTTGGGTAGGTATGGTGAGTAGGGTAGGTAGTTTAGGTAGGGTAGGTAGGGTAAGTAGGGTAAGTAGGGTAGGGTAAGTAGGGTAGGTAGGGTAGGGTAGGGTAGGTAGGGTAGGTTGGAGAGGTAGGGTAGGTTGGATAGGTAGGGTAAGTAGGGTAGGTAGTTTAGGTAGGGTAAGTAGGGTAGGTAGGGTAGGGTAGTCGCAATATTATTTAATTGCATTATGTGACGCAAACGAAGTTGCGCGGGTCACCTAGTTTAATTATAAGTTGTGTTTTGTGAAATGAGATGTTGGATTCAGATGACTGAAATGTTTTGTTCGTTTAGGTTGGCCTTGTTTATTATTTTACAGATACAAGGATGGCTGAGCTGGGAGAGACTGGAGGGAAAGTGGGACGAGGTGCCCAGCTTGCGAGCCATATCCAGCAGTAGACTGAGTAGATTGTTTTTTGACTGATTCTATGATTCTCTATTCCAACAACTTTTTGCTCATTGTCAAAATATGTAATTCCCCTGTTACTTTGTAGACATAAAAAAACCACAGTCACCGTCATTTCGGTGTAGATACTTACCTACTATCTGTGACATTTTTTTATTGCCAAGCTTCCGGCTTAGTTCCTGATCATTTACAATTAAGTGAATTAAAATAATTCCCAGATAAATAAACTACTGGAAAAGCCGATCAATAACATAAACCCTGTACTCTTAAAAGACAGGAATTTGTTGAGATTAGAAATACCTAAAACACAGAAAGTATACTAAGAAACATGTTCTCCTGCCACTGATACGAAAAATTATTAAAACTACTCAGACTCACTGACCTAAATTCACCATCACAACATTTTATGGATCTTACGGAATTCCCGGTGTTCATTCACGGATTCAAAATGGCGCGTCTGACCTACAGCGGCGCTTCTTATGTAAATTTTATAATTCTCTGACTCATTAGATTGCATGATTAAATCGTAAGAGCCTGTATGTTGCGGTAGTTTAAGTATTTGGAAAGCAAAGATTAATGCAAGTATTTGTTTGTCGAAGGTGAATATGTTAGGGGAACAGTAGGGCCTGGTATATTATTGATATTTGTAGGTAATATGTATTGTAGTGCCCAGTTAATCGCTCCAAGTAAAATACTGGTATTCTGGGAACAACTGCCTAACCCTGGCTAAAATGATGATTGACAAATGTGATTAAATCATCTGCCTAGCCTTTTCCCAAATATGTTGGGATCGGCTTGCAGTCGAACTGTATTCAGCTGAATACCAGTATTTTATATAGAGCGACTGCCTATCTGACCTCCACAACCCAGTTACCGGGTAATTCGACACTCCTTGGTAACACTGGTTGTCTTTTCAGACTATCAGGCCGCTGACTACCCCTAACGAGGTACTTATAATAATGTTAAGTATCATGTAGGTGCGTAACTAATAATAGGGTTTTTTCTAGAATTATCCGAAAGAATTATTCTGTGTTGGTAAAAAGTTGCAAGAAAAATCAGCACTCTCTGAAGTAGCCATCAAACGCACAGGTGACAACGAATGTAACCTGTGACATGTGGTTACATCATTGCCCCCAACAGTACATAAAACCTCTCTCGCACTCAAAAACTAATTGAAACGGCGGTGTACCAAGAAAAACCTAGAAAGCCGAAAAATTCGAAGAAAAGAAGATTACCTGGCTACATCGGGGTAACCAAAACCTCTGAGTGGGCTGCACCTAATAGTTAAATGATTATTCCGCGAATTGGAAGTCTGTGAAGATTGTTAATCCCGTGCAAATTGGTTTGACGGCACTTTTGAGTGATAATAACGCGAATGGTGTTAACATTCTTTCAAAGAAAACGCTCATCGCTATGTAACGGTTGATGAAAATTGATGATATACCTACGTTTTATTATAGGGAAATGAACTTAAAAGTTTTTGTTGAAATTTAAAATAGTTTTAGCGTTTATATGGAACTCGGAAATTTTGTAGAACTTAATAATTCAATGGTCTTGCTAACTGAATGTAAACGTAATGTGATTAGAATAATTTGAAAGGGTCAGAGCCCAAAGGCTATTGAAGGTCTTATATAAGCTAAATTTTGAAGCTTTCAAAGGCATAGTAACTAATTATACAGGGTGTCAACGCGAAACCTTTTTACCATGAATTCTGAATAATTATGATTTTAAACTCTCCTGAGTAGGGGGAGAAGACCTTCTTCGTTGGTTATTAAATAAACTAGGTTTTACGTACATACCGACATTTGGACCACGTAGGCGGCTTTTTTTTTAACCAAATTGAGCATCAATGCCCTCCCCATAGGGGGCGTCCATTAATTACGTGAGGCAATTTTGGCGATTTTTCAGCCCCCCCTTGGTGAGATATCGTGAGATTTGACTTAACCTGCCCCCTCCTAATCTTACGTGAGATTTAACGAAATGCGTAGTTTAGTATAGATACGGTAATCTATGCTTGATTGCGTTGAATTTTGGCTCGACGCCCCCCCGCCCGCCCCGTAAAGCCTCACGTAATTAATGGACGCCCTCATACACCCTGTATAGATCACAACTAAGATGTCCTAAATAATTTTGACACAATGGTAGCCATGTAATAAGTTTATAATTATGACCTAAAATGATGTAGGTAGATAATGTTCACATATCAGTATTCCAAGTATTCGATATAAGATAAGATGCGTGTATTGAGACGCGGCAGCCATACTAAAGCTTCAGAAATTCAAATAATGTGGGACAATGAACGGCAGATATTCAGAATTATACGCATTCTATACACGGTGCCTATTCTCCGGTAGAATATTATTAGCTTCATGTAATAATAAGATAATTTTATATTTTTAAATGTTTTTTTATGTCGTTTTATATTTAAATATTTGAAAATGTAAAAAATATGTATATAAATAAATAAAGGAGATAATTCATTTATTTATAACGTATCCTTCCTATTACTTTTATTTATTTTTAACACGTATCAATTATTGATAATAGTTTATCAATAATTGATACGTGTTGAAAATAAATATAAATAAAGGGTGTAAACAGACTCTTAACGAAGCCGAAAGGCACTTGTTCTCTTAGTCATTGCGATTATTTTTCTAGACCATACCTACCTTATGGTCTAGAAAAATAATCGCAATGACTAAGAGAACAAGTGCCTTTCGGCTTCGATAAGAGTCTGTTTACACCCTTTATATATATATTTATTTTCAACACGTAACCTTCATTGATAAACTATTATCAATGTACTATTATAAATTTAAGGGAACCTTCTAGTTACGGAGATATTGGCGGTCAAAGTTCCAACTTTTTCACAAGTTTTTTTTTAAATACATATTTTTAATGTTTTTCTTTTTAACTTAAGACACCTTCACGACCCCCGTACTATTCAATCCACCCATCAGCACAATGTTTTGAATGCGTTACATGGAGTCATGATGTAAAACGTGATTTTTCACCCCAAAAAAAAATGTCGTTTCGCAGCAATAATTTTTGCGTAAAGTTACTTATTTTGATGTACATAACGCTTGGTTAACGGCTTCGTGAAGAGTCTGTTTACACCCTGTATATACATTAATAATTAAAAATAATTAAAAACTATTAAAACTATTAACAAAAACTAACAACAAAATATAAAATGATGATGATGATGATACTAGAAAATGGCATCGAAAAACTCCTCCTCAACGCTGTCAGCTGGTGATGTGCCCAAAAGACTGGCCGCGTTGCCACGTTGTATGGCAACACTTAGCCTCTGGCCAAGGTAAAATCCAGCCCTTGGGTCACGGGAAGCGCCAACTAGGCGTTTCGAAATTTCCTTAAATAAGCTATGAGCACTCGGACCCCACGGCCCCAGAGTTTCATCCCCAAACGGATCGAAAATATAGTTACCTCAAAGGTTTCTACATTTACGCCGCTTGAGTTTCACCAGCACAGCACGATGAGATTGGAAGAGTATCGACGCATGTTGCGTCCCACTCTAAAGGCCTACCCATCTTCCAAGGAAACAAAGACCTGCCGTCTGGTCTCTTGCCATCGTCGCGTGCCAAGCCATTTTACGTATCCCCAATTCCTTTTTCTGTATTTTTTACTTCTGAACCTTACAGGCATAGAATAGAATTTTAAAAGATTTAAACTTTCTCATCGATAAGGCCAATTTATGCAACATGTCTTTATTGTTTAGTAGCGTATTTTAATATTTATTTTAGGAAATTTAATTTTTATTTCTAAACATAATTTAAATTTAATTTATTAATTATTTTACTTAGATAAGAATTTATTGTTTTAAGATTATTATTTTTTTATTAATTTATTTTAAACTGCTTGGGAATCTCCTCGTTAAACCCATTTACAAATATACATATAAAATTGAAGTGTCTGTTTGTAATTTTAAATAAGAGCTCTTCAGTGAATGCAAATGAAAGTATATTTGTGATACCTACACCTATATACCTACCTTTTTATTATTAAACAAAAAAAGTTTATTTTTAGACAACTACACTATCCATAAGGTTAGCAACAGAAACCTTATAAACTATGTTAGTACAATAAAAATAACAAAAGCAATAAAGTTTATGATTATTCATTATAACAATAAAACTTTTTTTAATGTTTTTTCTGTTTGTCCGTCTGTTTGTTCAAGCTAATCTCTGAAACGGCTGGCCCGATTTTGATGGGACTATTACTGACAGATAGCTGATATTACAAGAAGTAACTTGGATACATTTTGTTTTAGAAATAAAACCGTTTAAAAATAAAAATAGGGTTCCGTGGCAAAAAAAGCCCTTGAAATTGTTAACAAAATCCAATTCTAACAGGGAAGTAATATTTATATAATAAGTTCACGTGAATGAAGGTTGCACGCTACAGCTAGTACTCATCATTTCAGCGGTAAGACGCCCACTGCTGGACATAGGGCTCCCCCAAAGGGGGGTTTGCGATAACCGCCACGCTTGGCAGGCGGGTTGTCGATTGCAGTACGGTTGTTACAAAAGCACAGAGAACGCTGCTGCCCATTCTCTGGTAAGTCCCTTAGTCGCTTCTTACGACACCCACGGGAAGATATAGGATGGTGGTTCTTTACGTCCGACACCATTCAGTACAGCAATAGTACTCAATAAAAATAAATAAATAATTGCTTGACACTTGAGCCGCTAATTGGCACTTTTACTTTCAATTGAGATTGGATATAAAAAATAACGGCTCGAAACATGCGCACACTTACACAAACTAGATCATTTTATTGACAGCAATAAAAAACGAGCTGGCCACTTAGAACATTTTATTAGACGTATTATGATTTCCTTTCAAGATCAAGTCTCATCAAGTTCGAAAGTTAAACCTGAGTTAGGTTCAACTTTCGAACTTGATGACATATTCAAATGTAGGTAGGTTCTGAAGATTCTAAATTTAAATTTCTCCGAGCATGAAGCAATAAATCTGAATGTCCTTTCTATTTTTGAAGTGGAAGCATTGTCACAAGATCGACTTAGGGTTAGTACGCAGTTATAATATAAATTATTCATTCTTACATAAGTGAATAAAGCCTCGTTGGTCTAGTGGTTGCAAGCGCGACTGCTGAGCGTGAGGTCCTGGGTTAGATTCCCAGGTCGACAAATTCTTTTTGGGTTTTTCTATGAGAAATTTCTCAGTAGCAGGCACGGATTTGTGCCCGCTACTGCTAACTAATCAGGCGGTTGACAGATTATTTCCTGATACTCAAAATGTATCAAGAGGAACTCGTGGCTAAGTAATAACAGCCGCTCGGGTAGATCTTTAGTTTAAGCCGCGCTTGCCTAGGTTGGTCTGTGGATGGGTGACTACCCATTTCATACCGAGTTTCCTCCGTGCCTCGAAAAAGACGTTTTGCCGTTGGTCCCGGCTGTCATTTGTAAATCTTTGACAGTCCTTACGGGTAGTAAGTGGCCCAAAAAGTCTGACAACCATTCTTACCAAGGGGTATAGTATAACCCAGTACTGACTGGGTTGTGGAGATCAGATAGGCAGTCGTTCCATGTAAAATACTGGTATTCAGCTGCATCCGGTTAGACTGGAAGCCGACCCCAACAAAGTTGGGAAAAGGCTAGGCTATGATGATGATGACTCAGAACGTATCAAATTAACTGTGTAGTTAATTAACAAGACACGGTAACTAACACCTACTAATTATGTGTGGAACTAGCTAATTATGAACAACTAGCACTTCGCCCGCGACTTCGTCTGCAAAATATGTGTTAACTCAGTTAATTTACATGATAGAAATATAATTATAGCCTATAAGCACCCACGGATAATGAAGCTTTCTGCTAGCGAAAGAATTTTTAGAATTGGACCAGTAGTTCCGGAGATTACCCCGACACACAAACTTACAAACAAACAAACAAATTCTACCTCTTTATAATATTAGTATAGATTAGTATAGAAGTTTAGATGACACATAGACAATTATTTGTAAACCATACAAACATACAACTTGATTAAAAAACCAAACTTATTATAAAATGAATTTATGATCATGTAGTAGCAATATTTATCGCACCTATTAACAATAAAAAATACGAGCAACAACTTATAAACATTTAAATCGCACTAATTATAAATCTAACGCAGCCTGTTATATTGCAAATTGAAAAGGACTTGCTTCGTTTAATTGCGAAGCTAAATAACTAGTTGCATATATTATAATACCATTTTAATCTGACAGTCTTTAGATTTTAAATGAAAGACATAAATCATATTAAGTGCCTTGCTATAAGACATACGAGTACCTTCTTACTTGGACAGAAAGTCCACTCCATATATGTAGTGCTGTTCACTCATTAATTACTGTTTCCAAAGCAAATAAATCAAATTTTTACGGCCCTATTTCAGTAAATAGAATTATTGTCAACTGACAAAAATATTCCGATAGTAAATTTCATTACAATTATTTGATGGCAATGGACTCACCCCTTATTACAGGTAACTTAAACTTACATGGTGAAATGTGGGTGTACTATTATATACACTTCTGCCTAACTCTTTGGGGATTACAGGCGTGATGTTATGTAATTAAATTTACACGAAGACATTGTTGGAATCAGCTTTTGAAATTGACCCCGAGATAATAGAACTCAGACAATTAAATCTCGACAACTATACCCCATTCGAACTCGGAAAGCCGAAGAAGCAGGCATTGCTCACGAAGTATGCTCCCTACCTATTGACATGAACCAAACTACCTAACTAAAAGCATCTTCCACTCCACTAAACCTTCTTCACACCAAAGATGTTATGGATATAATATTTCGGATCTGGATAAGGATATGGATATAGGAATAAAATTACATCGGTTTCGGATACGGTTACAGATATGTAATTATTTCAGATTATCCGTTAGTTTCGGATAGTTTCGGTTACGGATATGATAAAAAAACTAACTAGTTATGAGAAAGGTTATGTTATGACTAGAAATATAAACAAACCGCAAGATTCACGTGGAGCGGGAACGGTGAAACAAAAACCTGTCGCAACATCGTTTTATTTAGACTCCACCCTTATACGAAACTATCCGAAACTTGTGAAACGGATACGGTTACGGCTACGGATATATTTTTATTTCGGATATCCGATAGTTTCGGTTACGGTTACGGAGCTCCATAACATCCCTGCTTCACACTTACTCTAAGTACCAAGCCCAATTTTTTTATTATTCCAAACACGCAAGCAATAAGAGACAAATCGTACATACATGTGTACCAACCTTACAGCCGTAATATCACAGATGTCATATTCAAATTTATTACAGTCCACTTAGCAAGTACGTACAGTCAACCACACTTGTAGTAATACTTGCACTACGATTATCACCCTTATTATTACGACAAAAAGTCTATCATTATCTGTTTAAGCTTTTCCCAGCTATGTTGAGGTCTACATCCAGTCTAACCGGAGGCAACTGAATATCAGTATTTTAAATGAAGCTACATCAGATCTGACCTCCAAAACTGGATATTACGATTCCCTTTGGTAAGACTGGTTTTCAGACTTTCAGACTGGCTACTTGTAATACTAATAACTAACAAATATTTACAAATAACAGCTGGGACCAACGGCTTAACGTGCTTTCCGAGGCATGGAGGGCACTCGGTATGTAATTTAATGTAACCCATCCACGGATCGACTTCGGCAAGAGTTGTTTAACTTTTGTGCAGCTGTTATTATTTACCCACGAGCTCCATTTATGACACAAAGACATGACAAACTGTTACCAACCAGTGCATTTCACTGTACTAGATCACTTTCACTTTAAAATATATGGAGGCGGCTCAAAATCTAAAGTAATGTATTCGTTGATATTTTGTATGCGGGACGTGTATTGTATGACAGTTTAGATATTCGTGACGACATTGCGTGAGTGAATGAGTGGAGGGTTATGTAAAACTGAATTAGAGCAGTTTTATACAGGATGTAAACAGACTCTTTACGAAGCCGTCAACCAAGCATTCTGTACATCAAACTAAGTAACTTTACGCAAAAATTAGTGCTGGGAAACGACTTTTTTGGGCTGAATAATCACGTTTTACTGTAGGACTCAATGTAACGCACTCAAAACATTGTCCTGATGGGTGGATTGAATAGTAAGAGGGTCCTGGAGGTGTTTAAAGAAAAAAATTACATTAAAAACATGTATTTAAAAAAAAAAACTTGTGTAAAAGTTGGAACTTTGACCCCCCATATCTCCGTAACTAGGTATGGTATAGAACAGAAAAATGATCGCAATGACGGGGATAACAAGTGCCTTTTGGCTTCGTTAAGAGTCTGTTTACACCCATTATATGTTTTCTTGGGTTGTGTGGGTTGACTGTGGGTGGGTGTTTCAGGTATTATTATGAGAAAGGTATTGATTGTTAGAAAATGGTAAGCTTTTTAGGTTAGAAGTTAGTTTTTTTTTTCTCCATGTAAATATATGAGAAACTGATGTGAGTGTATAAATCCCGTAGATTTAGGATGAAGACTATTTTTTTTTCATGAGGGCCGATTTCGTTTGTTTTTTTTTTTTTATCTTAAGTTTTTTAATTTTTATATTTTTTTTTTTACTGATAGTTTAACCATTTTTTTTTGTCCTGTGCGGACTAATAAGTACTTTTTCATACTTTCTTTCTTTCTTTTCTTCGATCTATTATAATTTATTGCGAAAAAATATTTCTATAAAAGTTCTCTTCTAAGAATTAAACCCAAGAAGCTAGCTTTAAAATTCAACTTTAACTTTCACTACAATAAAAGAAATAAAGAAACTATGTAAACTTTTCTATTAAAAAGTACTGAAAACATGACCTACAACATGAAACCTACTCATCATCATCAGCCTAGCCTTTTCCCAACTATGTTGGGGTCGGTTTCCAGTCTAACCAAATGCAGCTGAATACCAGTATTTTACATGGAGCGACTGCCTATCTGACCTCCACAACCCAGTTAGTACTGGGTAATACGATATCTCTTGGTAAGACTGGTTGTCAGACTTTTTTGGCCACGGACTACCTGTAACGACTGGCAAGATGTGCAAATGACAGCCGGGACCAACGGCTTAACGTGCTTTCCGAGGCACGGAGGAAACTCGGTATGTATTGGGTGGTCACCCATCCACAGACCAACCTAGGCAAGCACGGCTTAACCTAAAGATCGACCCGAGCGGCTGTTATTATTTTGCCACGAGCTCCTCGAGCTCAACATGAAACCTACTGTACCCGTTTAAATACACCATTTACATCCATTTCATAAATTTTCCAACATGCCTGTAATTCATATTAATCTAGATTTAAAGGATACACCTAATCATTTCGTATTCAATGCCTACATTTAACAGAAAGCCTAGTTAACCATGGTCAATAATTAAATGGAATGGCAGTATGAATAACTGATGGATTTCCAACAAACTAGGGTTACCATTTCCTTAAAAAATACTAAAACTAAAAAAATATATTTTACTTCACATTTCGGTATTCGTAAAAAAATGACTTTCTGAAAAATCGATCAAATTCAGTCAGGGAAAATTGCAGCAGACACGGACATCTCCAATGTAAATGATCAAAAAAGACGAACAAATTATAACGCTGTACCAAGTCCGGATAGAGGACCAAAAGGCAGGACCAACCCCGGATGGATGGAAACCCTACATCCAGCTGAATACCGAAAAATTTAAAGTCAGTTGATGGACTCTCAACAGTTGTACAAGTATGAATAGACGAAATTAATATATTTCATTTAGAATGGATAAAATGGAATCAATATTCATAAGCTACTGCATTTTAAGTTTATTGCCGTATCGGCTGCTGGCTATTCCAATATTTTATTGATGGTCGCAGTTGAAATTATATACATTTGAGTTCCGCGTCGCCTTCTGACTTCTCACTTGGTTTTTTAGGGTTCCGTAACCAAAGGGTAAAAACTGGACCCTATTAATAAGACTCCACTATCCGTCTGTCTGTCTGGCTGTCTGTCACCACTCACCAGGCTATATCTCATGAACCGTGATTGCTAGACAGTTGAAATTTTCACAGATGATGTAATTTCATGTGAAAAAAGTCCATTTAGCTAGTAATTTATGTTTAAAAGTGTGTGTGTTTTTACTCATTATAATTTTGACTTATAATCATAAGGCAATATTGACAGAGCTATTAGCGGTACTAATCATACTTAATTCATTTGAGGCCATTATTGAAAACGAAGGTGTCACGTTACCAACCAAATCAAATAAATTTTGTGTGACCACTTAGTCATGGACTCTTGAGAGCATACCTGTTTTCACTAATACTTAATAATTTGCGGGAATTTCAACTCTCAGCACAGAGCCGAGTGATGACAATCCGACAATGAACTTTTATTTAGGCATTCGTTTAGGTGTTGGTTTGTGTTAGTGAAAAGGAGCATAAGAAGATTATGTAGGCAGAAACTTAAGCCTCTGTTTACTTTAAAATAAAATTCGAAAGTAAATTAAAACTTACTTGGGTCAAATCTTAATAAACTCAAGATTTTTCTCACTAATTTTTTTTTATTTATATGTTTAATTTTGCCATTTACTTTTTCTTTTTGTTAATTCACTTTAAATTAATTCACTTTAAATTAATGATATAGTACTGAAATGCTATTTAAAAAAATAACATATTTAGAATTCAAAACATTTGCACGCCATAGTATGTGGCAAACATGTCTGAACGATTTTTTATTTATGTCATCCTACATGCACTTCTTGTTTTCATGTATACACATGTTTGAGCAAATAAATATATCTTATCTTATCTTATCTTATCTAACTTTATCTCCCGTAAAGTTTTATAATACAAGTCTGTCCTCGTTATTTATTAAATTCTACTTGGAACTAAGGTGATCGGGTAGGCTTGAACATAGTTTAAATACTTTGTAATCTCCAGAAATACTATGAATATCTGCCGCCGGTCTTAGTGTCTATCATCCCATTTAAGAGCACAAATGGTTTAAAAACTATGCATCATTAAATATCACAAATATATTGTATACACTCACCCCTATCTGCCATACTCCTTCCGCTAAATGATAAAAAATAATGAATGTCTTCAGACTGAAAAAAATCAAGAAAAACAGATCTGTTCATACAACATTATACTCTGGCTGTCAACAGAACCATCATCATCAGTCTATAGCAGTCCACTGCTGGACATAGGCCTCCTCAATCGCAGGCCACTCAACTCGATTCTCAGCAACTGTCATCCAGTTGCTATCAGCCACCCTGCGAAGATCGTCACTCCACCGAGTATGAGGGCGTCCCACCTTACGTTTACCGATTCGCGGTCTCGTCTTAAGAACACGTCAACGGACTACTCCTGAGAAATTCCAATCGGAAAATTCCTCAAACACCTTCCACGTCAGAACCAATAAATCCTCTACAGTCGTCTTTTACAACTTCTAGCAAATGAGGCACAGTCATACTTTTGACCTTTAAATATTTATAATCTGCCTAGCCTTTTCCCAACTATGTTGGGGTCGGCTTCCATTCTAACCAGATGCATCTGAATACCAGGACTGCCTATCTGACTTCCGCAACCCAATTAGTACTGCGTTATACGATATCCGTTGGTAAGACTGGTTGTCAGACTTTCAGGCTACTGACTACTTACAACAACTGTCAAAGTTCTACAAATGACAACTGGAACCAACGGCCTAACGTGCTTTCCGAGGCACAAAAGAAACTCGGTATGTAACGGGTGGTCACCCATCCACGGACCAATCTAGACAAGCACGGCTTAACCTAAAGATTGACCCGAGCAAATGTTGTTATTTAGCAACGAGCTCCTTAAACGTCAAAAGAACAACAAATTCTACTCTGAAACCGTCACCACATAAGACGGGAAAACCAGTGACGCTCAATTAGTGTTGCCTTCAAGCATACCTAGTCTGCGTGAAATTAGTCTAATTAGTAAACTTTCAAAGGGTTCAAAGACAGAAATTTCCACTCGGAGATTTTGCTTAATTGCTCCTTGTTTGTTTGAAGTGGTCCGGTGAACTTGTTCCGCGCCGTTATCTGCCATTAGAATCTTTCATTCAATTGTGCGAGTGAGCAATTGGACTAGGATGGCCCACTTTTTCATTTAAAAACATTAAGTAATTAGAACCAACGACTAGTGGCCCACATTGGCCCTGGATCGAAGGATTTGGAGGTCATGGGGAGAGACCTTTGCCCAGCCTTGGGATGGCTCAGGCTAACAGTAACAGTAAGTAATTAGAAAATGTTTGCTGGATAAATAAGATGTTTTTTTATGAGAGTGTAGCAAAGAATGAGGTCAATACGGCGAGAAAAACAATCGTAACATTGTTTACCAGTTAGAGAAACAATCTAGATAGATTTTGTAATTATTTTAATGAAGGAGTTATTGAAAAAGGGATTGCTTACAGGGGAAAATAAGAGAAAACACCTTTTACACCGGCACTTACTACTTAGAATGCCTCATGGAGAAAATCTCCCCCAACCACTTTGAAAAGCAAAACCTACCACTACTTTTTTTTGCCAGCAAATGCATGAAACGGTCTACTATGCAAAGAAGACGGCGCTTCAAAATAGAAGATAAAAGATCATTGTCTGTACACCTGGAAAAAATGCTGTATTCATTTTCCAATGCACCCAAAAGTGCTCCCTCTCCAGGAAACATCCGATATCCACAATTACACAAAGAGAGAACACAAAGCGACCAGTTGCAGTACTTATCAACACAATAAGTAAAACAATCAGACTGGTCCGCTGCGCTTTCCACGCGTCGCTGTCTGTACTCGAAGTCGATGCATATTTCATGAGAGCTAGGCCCTAGCACGAGCGAGAGGCGTCAACGTAACGTTACTACGTCGATTTTTAATTTTTGAATCAGGAATGTAAAACTATTTATTTATTTATGTACACACAAAATACTTAACAGGACAATTACATTAACATAGAAGAGCACAAAGGTACTGCTTATTTCATTAGAAATTTTTTCCAGCAGACTTGAGAGAGGAAAGTTGGATTAGAAATACTACTAATTGGAACTACTAAAGCAATATAGTAAATTTTTTTACGACAAGGAGAATTTATATCACCCATCACCACCATTATTCTGCTGCCCATATCCCAATATTTATTTGGGGTGGGCGTAGTGTGTTCTCTTTTTCCATACTAGTACCACTCATAATATGAAAAAAATCATAGAATTACGAAAAGGGTGTAAACGGGCCCTTCACGAAGTAGCACAAGCGTTCTGTACTTCAAACTAAGTAACATTGCGCAAATACGTATGACTTTTTTTTAGTGTGAAAAAATCACGGTTTACGATAGCGCTCAATGTAGCACACTCAAAACATTGAGCTGATGCTACTGATGGATGCATTGAATAGTACAGGAGTCATGGAGGTATTTTTAAAGTAAAGTTGTAACATTCAAATCTTGTGTTTAAAAATCAAACGTCAGAAAAAAATTGAATTTCGACCCTCAATATTTCCGTAACTAGAAGGTATCAAGGTATGGCCCAGAATTAAAAAAAATTAAAATTGCTTCTTGACATCGTGAAGGGTGTTTTTAACACCCCATATGAAACGAGTATTTTTAATGTTAAAATATATGTATCAACGTAACGTTTACACCGCACATTCGTGCTAGTCGAAGTCGATGCATATTTCATGAGTGCACTGAGTGGCCGCCACGTGGGAAACTTTAATGTGGATTATTTACTGATTCACACTTTTTATCATAAAAGTGTGGGATGCTCGGATGGATTAAAATGAGGTTACATCGTGTTATGATAGTAAATAACATAACATCACGCTAATTATCACCGAAAGAGTAAGGCAGAGTTGTATCTAAAAGTACACTCCACATTTTGCCAGTTATGTTTAAGTCACACGGAATAGAGGGTGAGCCTATTGTTATCAACCGGGTACAAATCCAAGCTCAATCGTAACAATTCTTCAACATTAACTTGACCACTTGAAATGTTTATAATTTATATTGAAATATCGGGATATTTCTGCACTGTTGCAAACACCATGAACACGGAAAAACAGACTACCACTGTGCTTTATTGTGAACTTTATCAAAGTCTTTTTTTGACTCACGACTCGACGACAAAACTAAAAGGATTCGTGATTCAATATTATCCTCCTTGCTAAAAAACCTTCGAAATTACATTAAGGTCAATAAAATAATGTTATCTATAGACTCTTCAGTCTTGTCTAACCAGTTACTTCGTGACCATGACTAAACCTAAAAACCTTTAGTTTAGCACTTAGCACTAACATTTAGTGACACGAACAAGGTCACCCGAATTCGCCTGTTATTATAGTCGTCACCATTTTTATTTAACATTTTACTAATGAGCACATAAAAATGAAAGCCGTAAAATACAACCTAATTTCTTCTAAACTAGTTTATTCAGTTATTTTCGTTGTAAAATGGGGATGTCGTGTGTTGGATTATTTGTTGGTTGGTTTTGGGTGTGATTAACTATGCTGTTGGGTGTGAAAAGATGATAAATGTAGGTAATAGTAATGCTTTGTTACTAATGGTATTTGATCATGAGAGTTGATTTATTTAAAGCTGGGTTTTTTGTACTTTACACTAGTTTCACTTGGGTATGTGACGCGGAGGAATGAGGAAAATGTCATGGGGAATGTTTTGAGTATGAATGTGGATGGGTATAAGATTATAGGAAGACCAAAGAAACGATGAATGGATTGTGTAAAGGATGGTATGGCAAGAAAGGAGGTGTCTGATGAGATGCCGAGTAATAGAGAAGTATGGAAGAAGGAGACCCTAAATGAATTGGGATATGGGTAAGAGAATGATGATGATTCTAGCTTTAAATGTAGTAATGTCATGAGTGTTGAACGGGCTAAAAGCTAGTTGAACAAATTAGGCGTTCTGATCAAGAGTGTGAGTTCTATTGAGAGTATCAACAGTTAGTCTAAACTTAACTTGATACAAGGTAGGGGCAGAAAGGGCAAAAACTATAAAATTCCAATTAAAAAAAGAAAGAACATTACTGTATTCTGGGCAAGTGTAGAAAAAGATATAATTATTATTGTGTACCTACTTAACTTGTTTTGTTTACTAACAAATTACTAACACCTTTTCTTTTCTTATTTTTTTGTGTGTACTACTAACAACCCTACTAACGATTCTTTGTAAAATATATGGGCCTGAAATAAAGATAAATTATTAAATTAAGCGTTGAGAGAAAAATACAATTACTGAGATCCCTACATACTCCTTTGGTTCATCCACGTTCATACATCTAAATTACACACACGCCGGTTGCAAGCACTTCTACGCTGGACAAAAATGAAGAATGACTTTTATTTAAAAAACTAGAGTACTCAAATAAAACCTACTTGCAAATTCTTTTTCCCGAGAGAAATAAAAAAAGGCGCAGTCGGTGGAAGTAAATATTTGCACACCTTCCATTACTGAAAATTGGAAAGTATGAAAGGAACAGCAAATTATTTCACATCTCAATGTTTGAGTTACCGAGAAAATATAAATGTACTTTTGGAAAAGCCACAGTAGAAAAATAAAACCTGAAAAACATCCTCCGGTCGCTAACAAGATGATTTTTTTATGAAAACAGCTGAAAACTGATATCATATTACCACAAGAACAAATATTTGTTATTTAAAGAGCGAGCCCAGACTCAGTCAGCTAGGAAATGCCTGCCAACATTTTTAAATATTGACTAAAAACTTGACGAGTAGGTGCCTTCAAAGTAGATTATAAATATTAATAAGTAGATCCTTACAAAAATAAGACGAGTAAAAGTGTCTTATTTGAATGATTTACTTTAAATATTATTTCCACCCACGACACATTGGATCTCAAAGCGCAACTATTTTTGAGCGCAACCAATTAAATTGTTCCTCGAAGCGCAACTATTAGTTGCGCTCAGAAATTGAAATTCAAATATTTGCGGTTCGAGGAATAATTTAGTTGCGCTTAGTTGGTTGCGCTTAGAAACCGTTGCGCTTCGAGGAATACCCCAACATTAAATTACAAAAATACCACTTATAGTAATAACTATATCAATTCAACTTTTAATTATTAAACAGATCAGTAGGTACATAACTACCCAACCTATCAATTATGTCCTCCCCGCATGAACAAACTACCGTAGCACACAGTAGACATATGTATATGTAAGTATGGACATACCTACAGTATTACAACTAGGAACAAAGGCTCCGTATTTGCTCCCACATATTTATGTACAGATGCCAGAACGTCAAATTTCTTAAATAGATTTTCAACTTTATCGCTAAAGCATTAGGTTCAAGGGTGATTGGGAAAATTTGACAGTTGACAGCTGTACAAGCACAGCGTTTACTCTCAGTTTAAGCTTGTTTTCCAGGGGTTTTAAAAATACATCAGGAATAAAGAAAACTATCAAATCGTGAAGGTCATTTATTATTAGTTCTGGCTAATAACTAATATTATGTCCGTAAAACCGGGTCCGCTGCGAACATTTTCTAACTAAACATGTTATCAGTTGGTCGCGGCAAACATTTTATGCTACGGTCACGCCCCCTTTATGTTAGAAAATAATGTTTTGTGTTATTACAACACGACAACATAGTGCAGCGGCCCCGGTTTAAGTGATATGGAGTAGGAAGTGACTTCGGCTGAAACTAATGGTTTCGTGCTTAGAGAGTAGACCTCCAGGTAACTGGTCGCGTTAAAACAAGTGGTTATATCTATCTTCTTCTAGCCAACGTCCTCTATTTTCAATACCTCAAACCAGCACCACAACCCTTAAGACCAGCCCATTATTTCTTGCCCTTACCCATATCAATAACATTTTAATTTATGACCAATCTATGGATATTTTTGCAAGCACGGAACTGAGTCTCCTCAACACCGCATCTCCTAGAGTCCACTGCTGCTCCCAGTACTATCTCCTCTGGGTAAACAAAGTGTATTTTTATTTTTATTGTAATTTCATTTTCTGCATTGTAATTCTATCTACTAAAATTGTTTTATTTACTTTTATTCTTACAGCTACCATATTGTTTAATTTCTAATATTATTACTATTTTTGTTTTGTTTTTAATTCCAGTTTTGATTTTGAACTGACTTTAAATTTTATGTAGTTCTACTTAATTTTATGTTCAACCAATAACTTATATGTGTGGTGAAAACTGTTAGCATAAGTTGGTTATAAATAAATAAATAAATAAATCTTCCTGCCCTCGTCTTATTCTACTTGGGGTCGGCGAACAAGTCTTTTTCTTTCATTCTCCCCTGTCAGACATCACGGCATCATTTACTCCTTTCAAATTCAAATTCATTTATTTTGTGAACATAAGTAAACAGTAGGTGGTATAATAAATAAAATTCAGAAACTATCTATGTCCCGCCGTTAGGCATACAAAATGTTTTCCAATTAGATACTTACATAAAATTAAATTGCTTCAAAAAGTAAATAATAATAAATTAACAAAATCAATAAATAACAATGCAATTTGGTTCACTAAATAATTAAAATCATTAAATTACACAACGTAACATTACAAACAATACTATACAAACAAACGATAACATTACATAATTTTATGTCATCTATGTCAATATTAAAGTTAAAATTACATGCATGAAATGTCAGAGTTATGTCAATATAAATAAAAAAATTAATAAAATATCAACATTATAAAAGTTTGTCATTTAGAAATTCACCAACAGAGTAATATACTTTGTCTATCAATAATTGTGAAAGTCTGTTTTTAAATTCTCTTTCATATCCTTCCTCACACAATCCATCCATCTTTTCTTTGACATCCCTCTCCATCCATCAATATTATTATCCATCACTTTTTTAGTAACATGCTTTTCATCTCTCCTGAGACAATCGGTTACAATCTCTTGAGACAATCGGTTACATTTTAATTTTACATGTATAGTGCAACTAAACAAAAAGTTTAGCTGTTAACCGTAACACCCGCGTTTGATTTCGCAAAAAAGGGCTAGTTGCTCTACTGGTCATCTTTACACAGTGCTACCGTACGGCCTACGTTCGCTGACACACCACAATAATTAATCATTCGAGTTGTTAATTAAACGGTCAGTTTCATTACTGGGCGACGCCATTTTGTGCTTCCATTAATTATATTGTACTGTCTCTTTTACATTGACCATGTGCGAAAACGTTTGAGCTTTCGATGACTTGATTTATGATGGTGATGGTCTTAATACCACGTGTTAAGGACCACCTTTAACTTTTTGAACACCAGAGCATAAACGCACGCGCGTGACATTCACGCCAAGCCACAATTTCACCACAAATACCTACAAAAATAATAGGGATTCCAAAACTATTTAATTGTTTATTTCGTGTTATACTACAACGCGCTTTTTTGTCACATATTTGTGTCGTTAGCGTACAGGGCACGCGCTTGCTGGTCACCTATATGTGACAATGGCGTTCAAAAGGTAAAGACGAAAAGCAGGTGTGTGGGCGGTGTTTTGTTGAGAAAAACTAAAGGTTACACTCAACAACGTAATAATATGGCGCCCAACTATACCTTGACTATTCCTTGTGTAAATTACAATTTTAAAACGTGAGATGAAGGGTGAAACTAGATGGGCTGCGGGACTGTTCGAAAGACATACCGCGGCCCTGGAACACAAAGGGCAAGGAAGGAACATGGATGGGTTTTAGTCAGTACAAGTCTGACACTCCCTTCCGCTCTGCCCAGAGCGGGAGAAGTCATTTGATGATTTACCATCCGGAAAAGAAAAAAAAAAAGTAGGGTGAAGCTAGATTCTAAGGGTGGTGAAATGACTGCACACTCTGCACTCTGCTCTGCTTCAGACTAGCGTTTGAGCTTTTCTGATCCCACGAACGAAAGCTCCTAATCACTGGATGCTTCTAGTGATAAACTAAGTCAAACGTAAGAACAACAGTACCTACATTACTCGATCTCCGGCCACAACAGCTTTCTGGGAGGGACCCTCCCTTCTCAGTAGAGGTTGGAGAAATTGTATTGTAGTCCAAGTTGTTGGAAAAGAGGCATCTTGACTTGGATTCACAGGTTCATTTTAATTGGCTTTTCCTATTCTAATTTGTATGTCATTAACGAGAAAACATACCAAGAACCTTAACTATTTATACATAAGATCCCTAATATTTATACCTATGATTAAAAAATAAATGAATCTGATTCGATTTTACTAACATCCGTGTCTGTAAACCAATCAAAGTGATTATTTAAGTAAAAGTCATTATTTAAGATACGATACGATTTTTATTTTGCATTTTAGTATTTGCTTGAAGCTTTGTTTTCTTTGCGAGTCTTTACTAAGTATAAATTCTTCTCTTTTGCATAAAAACGTTTGCATAAGTAATTATTTAAACGCAAGTAATTACTTTGACATGATTATAAAAGACAAAAGGCACTTTTTCTCCCCGCCATAGCGATATTTTTTTCTTCTTGGCCATACCTAGAAACCTTCTAGTTATGGAAATATTGGGGGACAAAGTTCGAACTTTTTCCCAAGTTTCCTAAGTTTTTTTTAAATATATGTATTTATTTTTACTTAAGGCACATTCACGACCCCCATACTATTCAATCCATCCATCAGCACAATGTTTTGAATGGGTTACATTGAGTCCTACCGTAATACGTGATTTTTCACCCCAAAAATAAAGGCGTTTCCCAGCAAAAATTTTTGCGTAAAGTTTCTTGTTTTGATGTACATAATGGTTGGTTGACGGCTTCGTGAAGAGTCCGTTTACACCCTGTAGATACGGGTGTAAGACTTAACCGTTTAAACGCCTACGTAAGTCTGTATTTCAACTTTCAAGACTAAAACGCTTCTACCTCCTCCTCTATGTCTTGACTAACCAATCTCACCGATTTATATCAACATCTATCACCCTTGTCCATTCCAATATCTAAACCCATACATCCTAATACACACCAAGCCATATCGTAAACATATCAGCTTCAGTTACAGGTGGCTCCGACCGTGAGATCGCATAAATCTCATTTGGGCATAATTATTAATTAGCAACGGGTAGCAATATAGTTTACTGCTAGCCTGGTGACCTGTGGAATGACTAATGTGTGCGTGGGAAGATGCTGATGTACTGGGTGTATTCGGATATTAGAAATTGGTACTAAGCTGTGGATTGTAATCAGAATATACAAGGTGTAAACGGAACCTTTACGAAGCCGTCAACCAAGCAATCTGTACATCAACCTAAGTCATCATCATCATCATCAGCCTTTTTAATGTTCCCACTGCTGGAACACAGGCCTCCTCTCTATGAGAGGGAATGGGCTATAATCCACCACGCGGGCCCAATGCGGATTGGTAGGTGTCACATGTCTTCAACCTAAGTAACTTTACGTAAAAATTATTCCTGGGAAACGACTTTTTATTTGGGGTGAAAAATCACGTTTTACGGTAGGACTCAATGTAACGCATTCAAAACATTATGCTGATGGATGGATTGAATAGTACGGGAGTCGTGAAGGTGTCTTAAGTAAAAAACAATACATTAAAAACTAGTATTCAAAAAAAAGTTGTGAAAAAGTTGGAACTTTGACCCTCAATATCTCCGTAACTAGAAGGTTACCAGGAATATCTAAAAATACCGCAATTACGTTAAAAATGTTAAAGGTACTACCCATTACAAGTATGTAGGTTTTTGAATATACCCAGCCCTACATAGCTGCAGATAAACTAAACTGAACTAAACTGAAATCAATATTTAAATAATAATATACTTCTTTTTTTGCAGAGGTGTCTTACTTAACGCTTTCATTATTAGTCTATAAATAAAACACGAACTGTAGCGTCATTTTTTTTTTTGGTGATCGCATAAACTACACCTTGTCATTTTTGCAATTATCGTTGCTCATATCCAATTATATTCATAAGCAATAGCTACCTAAATTGGTATCGAAATAAACATCAGTACTCTATAGCTTTTCAGGGCACTAACCTACCTTAACTAGTACTAGTTCACTTGAATTCCTTTAAACTTTAACTCATTGTAGCCAAAACGCCTTGAAGCTACTTTAAAACCGAGTCACCACTAGAATGACCAAATATTTACATGAACCTTTCAAATAAAATAATTAACAAAAGACAAGTACATAAAAGAATTCCCCTGGCTGTCACTTTGTTGTCTATTTTCATTACAAAGGCGAACATTAAAATATTTGTATAATAACTCCAACATTAATATTAATACAGAGAAAGTGTTTTTGTTCGACCAATTAGGGTAATAACAGCAATCTAACTTTAAAGTGTCATGTTTGTGTTGGACCAACCGTGAAAGGGTTCTGTAGCTATCACAATCTTGACGAATTTAATTACTAAATTAAAAATCGAGAGAAGTTTTTCATATTATCAGTGTTTCCGAAATTGTCTTTCTCTTACCGATATCTAATATTGGATTGAATTTCAGGAAAATACAAAGCTTACTAATTGTTTAAAAGTAGCCTGTTGTGAAAAAACCTCACTTGAATAGCCATAATACTGGGAAAATATGGGCAAGAACTCGGAATCACCGAAATATCGGAAACGCAGAATAAATAGTAAACATAATAAATTTTCAATTTTAATAATGCTTAGGATCAAGTTTTTGATGAACTCAGAAATTATTTCACATAATAGGCCCACTTAAGACCTTTGGTTTTTTAAATAAAATTGTTCTTACAACGCTACGAGACTATTATTATTATATTATTATAGCTTGCCCATATTGTCCCACTGCTGGGCAAAGGCCTATAAAAGTATAAAAACTATTTCTATGTAAATTGGAAGGACTAGGAGTTCCTTGCTCCTACGGACCCCTAAAAACTTACCTTTTTAATGCAACTTTTATGACTGTATTATTCTCTGAGAACATCACTAATGGCCGCCCAGAATTATTTCGTTCCCATGTATTTTTAATTCATCATTGCGTTGAGAACACGACGTTTACGTACTTTTGCCAGTAATAATTGAGTTTTAGCAAACTGTTTGATGTTTCAGTTTCCAGGTTGTTAGGGGATTAAATCAAAGTGGAGTATGTCAGTTTGATGCGTAGCCTTGATTTTTATGTTTTTTGTTGTAATTAAAAGTTGGTTACTAGACTAGCAACCAACTTTTACTTACAAAAAAAAACTTTTTTATAATAAAGTGTGTGTGGACCTTAAAATAGTGTGGTCTTAAAATTACTTTGAAGATAAAAATTTAGATTTTTTGAAAACACTTACGACAAATTTCACTAATTATTCTGAATGCGAACAGCTTATGTAAACCGCGTTTGAGAGAAGGACACTGACTTATAAATTATATAGTGTATAATCTATGACACTGACTACGATATTCGCATGACATATAACGCAGTTTAGATGTAAAAATATCGCGTTTAGTCGGACCACTGAAGTGGTTTAAAAAGCCCCCAACAATGCCAGGATTTCTTAGTTTTTTGCTTCCTCAATGGAGGAGTAAGAAAAACAATTCCCCCTAGTGACCTAGTCACATTTCTATGCTACAGCAAAAACAGTTACTTAATTTACTTCTAATTTTAAACTTAAACTCTTCATAATATTATAACTAAAAAGCTTCCTATTCAAGCAGATGAATTGAAATAACGCTCATTTCGAGCGTTATTTCAATTCATCTGTAGGCTACAGCTGTTGGCTTGTTAACAAAAGGCAAATGTAACTAAAATAACAAAACCACAGCAGCCACACGATCTTATTAGAGTCAAATTAATTAATAATAGCCTGTTGTTGCACACAATTAATTTATTTTCCACGTAATTTGGTTTGTGGAGGAGGCAAAAAATATTTTTTAAAACTTCTTTTAAAATTTCAAAAATATATTTTTCATATAACGATTAACATGGTCACCTACTGGTCCAAAGAAATATAATAAGACGCATCATCGATACGAAAGAAGAACAAGATCGACAAATAAATTCCGCAAACGTCTAATCTGCTGCACCTCAGCCTCAGATGGCAGAACACATCACAATCTTTTGGCTGATTAATCGCTGATCGCTGTGATAGACACGGAACAGAACTTTAAAACATAGATACGTTAGTAGGCATCATCGTCTTTCTGTTGGTTAGTCAAAAGATAATTATGATTGACGTAACCTATATCAATTAAAACGTGCCTGTTGTACTCCATTCGACCCACAATTTCCCAGAATCAGCGTTACATGTTTATCTATTTTCACCAACGCAACGTTACGCCTTATTTTCCATGAAAATAGAACCAATTCATGGAAGAGCTAGTACAAAGACCATAAAATAAACAAGTACAGAAGGTCCATACGACCCACACAACGCCTCACATACAGCGAGTGCACGCGCACTCGCGACTGTCATTTGTTTAACATCTACACGCATACATAGACGCGCTTCAAGTACAGCGAGTCCATGTGCACTCGCGACTGTAATTTGTCAAAGATCAACGAATACTCGTCTATCCGCTTGACCACTAGCCACACGCACAAGTGCCATGCTTCTTTCGACAGCAACTACGGTGGACACAAATGACGGAGACTAAAATCATAACCATACCTTTTGGCTTTGCCGTAATCGGGTAAAAGTTGCTTGGATCATACCACGAGTTTGAGTTATGCAACTAGCAGAGCGACAATACATCACGCGAGGACAACAAGTCGCATCACCTGAGGCCTAAGCTGGCCAGCCAGAAGTTTCCATGATTTCCCTGTAAAACATTCTTTTTCACAAGCTACAGATTACGCAACTTCTGCATAATTCTGTATATAGTGTGCCGAAAACGATATCTTTCCGACGCGCCTCGCCAATTAATGGCAGTATTGGATTCCAATCGAGCGCGGTGTGCATCCACACTTTACACTTTTTTTTTTCTTTTACAGCCCATCTTGCAAGCACTTCAGCTACATTGTCAAAAAAGTTTTGCTTAAATATAACGCTAACTGCACCCAGTTAGCATATCCTTCTCCTATCAATATCACTACTCACTACTTAGTATAAAACAAAGTCGCTACCCGCTGTCTGTTTGTCCCTATGTATGCTTAAATCTTTAAAACTACGCAACGGATTTTAATGCAGTTTTCAGTAATAGATAGTGATTCAAGAAGGTTTATATCTACATTGCACCCGTGCGAAGCCGGGGCGGGTCGCTAGTTCTAGATACTTTTAAATTCCAACTCACCAAAAAGTGATTATGATAAATCAAAGTGAATAAAGTCAACAGATTGTAAACTTTTTCCAGACATTGTATGACTGGGCTCGTTGCAAAATGCCGGATTCTGTTTACGTTATTCACCATTTAGTCACGCATGTGGTTTATAAGTGACTAAGATTGTGTTTATATTTTAGGTCCTGCTTTTTTACGTAACAGACTTTCGTGTTTTTTTGATTGGTGTGTTACAAGGTTGTAGATGGTGTCAATGACCAGGAAAAAAGGAATGCATATGTAAGAAACAAAATAAAACCTTTTTAATTTCTCATTTGACCTCAATTTCGAAACTTTAGGCGATGTTCTTCTCCAATACTATAATTTTACGTCATGAAAATATAACATTACTTTATAATAAAGTTTTTAAACCTATCATTAAATGCTAAAAACCATTCCGAATATGTATTATTTTTGCTATGTATGTATCATCAGTGTCTCCTTGATTTAATTTACCATAAAAACCACATAGTATTCGATTAAAAAAAATCCCTAAGCAAATAAAATCACAGCCACCCAAATGTCCCTGTAAACACGAACTGATTGTCACCCCACACTATGTGTCTAACCCAGTTCCATCCAATTGGAGCTCGAGAGTAAATTCAAACAACTGTTACTGTAATAATTACGACATATTAACATTATTATAATATTATTGTTATAATTATGGTAATAATAATATCAACGTGATCAGATTTAGTATGTTTTGTTTTGAATTATTGGCAATTAGAGATTTTATTAATTTGGGTGTAATTCGTTGTAGGTTGAGTAGGGAAGAGTTTTTACGTACACTAAAGGATCATCATCATTAGCCTATAAATGTTCCCACTGCTGGGACACAGGCCTCTCTATAAGAGGGAATGGGCTATAATCTACCACGCGGGCCTAGTGCGGATTGGTAGATGTCACATGTCTTCGAATTTTTGGTTCTAGGACATGCTGGTTTCCTCGTGATTTCCTTCACCGTTTTTGAGAGCAGTGGTGATGAAATAAATTACACAAAGTAATGCGCCTGCTTGGGTTCGAACCCACGACTTACTGTTCGTAAGTCGGGGTCGCTACCACTGGGCCACCGCTGCTCTCACACTAAAGGATATTATGACAATATTTCAATCTATCAAGATACCTACTGTCACTCTTCTCATCATTCTGATTGAACTATCACAAAATATATACCATACAAAGATAAAAATCTGTATATTTTTGCTATGAGTAAAGTCGATTTTGCATTTAATTTTTTAGTCTTCGATTTTTAAACTGATAACTAGGCCCTTCTCAGCACTAAGTTAGAGTGTGACTACACATATCGACGGGGAATCAGCTTGAGCAGATCAGCAAGAGCTTTATGTCCATGCAAAGAGAACGAAAAAGACAATTATCGTCTCGTTTAGATTCGGACGACGCGACTAGATATAGCGCGGAACGGAAGTGATAAATGTAGTCACACGTGATCGGTTCAACAAGATTCCGCGTCGATAGGTGTGGTGATTACCCCTTAACAATCCAATATTAAAGCAAAAGGTACTCACCGGGTGCGCGGGCGGCATGCATGTGTCGATCGCCGGCGCTCGCGGCGCATCACCGCTTCGCAGCTGATGCACTACACACACACCCTGGAAACAAAAAATATCAATTTATTAATACATTATTAAACATAACAAGTACACACACAAGTACACAAGTATGTAAGTATATTCTTGTATTGTATATTATATGTAAATAATATAAATAATAATAAAGAGGAGCTCGTGGCTAAACAATAACAGCCGCTCGGGTCGATCTTTAGGTTAAGCCGTGCTTGCCTAGGTTGGTCTGTGGATGGGTGACCACCCATTACATACCGAGTTTCCTCCGTGCCTCGGAAAGCACGTTAAGCCGTTGGTCCCGGCTGTCATTTGAAGATCTTTGACAGTCGTTAAAGTAGTCAGTGGCCCAAAAAGTCTGACAACCAGTCTTACCAAGGGGTAACGTATTTCCCAGTAGTAACTGGGTTGTGGAGGTCAGATAGGCAGTCGCTCCATGTAATATACTGGTATTCAGCTGCATCCAGTTAGACTGGAAGCCGACCCCAACATAGTTGGGAAAAGGCTAGGCAGATGATGATGTATATTATATGTAAATAGGTATCTGCTTTATGTTTAATGCATTCCATTTTCTCTTCTTCTTTTACACACTTTGTCTACATCTCTTTTTTTTAATATCTCCTTTCGAATGCTGGAAGTGATTTCTTTAGAAATAAGCATCACCTTTGTACTATTTTCTGTTCCTTTATTTTTGTAGTGTTAATGTAAATTGTTAAATAAATAAATAAAATCACGCCAATAATCCTTGAAGAGTTAGACAGTGTACCTAATAGAACACCCACATTTAAAAGTCCCATGTAAAAGGGGGCGATCCTATTGCCATCAACCGGGCACAAATTCAAACTCCGTGGTTGCTACTGAGAAATTCGTAATGAAAAGGGACATACTTTTTCTACGAAACTCATGAAGAAATCATTATCATTCCCTGCCATTATCCCTGTTTATTTGGGGGCGGCGCAGCATGTCTTCTTCTTCCATACCCCTCTAATACTCGTCATCTCATCAGACACCTCCTTTCGTGCTATACCATCCTTCACACGGTCCATCCAGCGTTTCTTTAGTCTTACCCTACTTTTATACCTGGATGGGTCATTCATAATCTAAACTTAAGAAGCAATCATAAGAATCAAAATTACGTCTGAATATTACAAAATGCCGGTGCTATTAAGAATAGATACCATGGACCAGCTGAAAGTTTCACGTAACAAGCTTTAATTAAAACTAAACATAGTTTCTGTAAGTTGAATTAGAAGTTCCACGAATTCTAATGTGAAATCCTACAAACGGTGGCCATTAGACAAGTTTCAGGAATCAATACTAGGGAGTCCATTCTCTCTGTCTTTGACGAAGAGAAAAGGATTTAAACGTTTCAATTGTATGAATTCGCAATTTAACTATTAGCTATTTTCAGGTTCCTATTTCGTGGTCATGTTAAGAATTCAGGTTAAGCGTTTGCCTAGGTTGCTCCATGGATGGGTGACCACCCATTACCTACCGAGTTTTCTTCGTGCCTCGGAAAGCACGCTAAGCCGTTGGTCCCGGCTGTCATTTGTAGATCTTTGACAGTTGTTAAAGATAGAAAAAAAGTCTTACAACCAGTTTTATCAAGGGGTATCGTATCACCCAGTACTAACTGGATTGTGGAGGTCAGATAGGCAGTCTACCAGCTCTATGTAAAATACAGGTATTTAGCTGTAACCGGTTAAACTAGAAGCCGACCCAAACATAACTGAGAAAAGGCTTGGCAGACGCTTTACAGAACACCAACATTATAACAAAACCATAATATTTCGGAAACCACGGCTTTCTTGTCGGTAATAGCAATATCTATCAGATGCAAAACGTTTCTTAAGTATACCTAATTCTTTTTTGGGTAGGTTCGTTGCATGCAGACTTAATGACACTGCAATGATGTTACTCTCTGATTATCTAAATAAGAGAGTAGGTCAAAAGTTATCAGGGCTGCGGGATTGTCAGGGCTGCGGGACTGTTCGAAAGAGATACCGCGGCCCTGGAACACAAAGGGCAAGGAAGGAACATGGATGGGGTTTAGTCAGTACAAGTCAGACACTCCCTTTTTTTTGATGATGATTTGATGATATCCCATCCGAAACAAAAAAAAATGGTTAAAAGTTGCTAATTTTTACAAACATGGGATCCATGGGGACTTTTTACAATTTCATTATAATGGTATCCATAACGTACAATTAAATTTTCGGCTTCTTGGGAATTTATGCAAGGGTCAATGTCTATTTTGACCGGGCTATAAAATGAGTAAACAATACTCTGTCTTGGCGTTTCATGATTTGTATAACGTTATAAATTATGTAAAGTTAGTGACGTTGTTTAGATTAGTTCTCTCGATTTATAGGAAGAGCAATTATATCCTCTGAGCATAGTTATTGTTGCTTTTGCTTCTGTTATTAGGTACTTCATCAGATTTCGGTCCTTTTTCTCCCAATTTAGTATTACCTGACACATTATGTATATTGTCAACCACACGCTTATTTCATTAAAAAATCTATAATTGGAACAGTGATTACTGTCATCACGATGTATCACGAACGAATAGCAACTGGTTGGTAATATCTGGGTTGCTATGAACAACCGTCTACTGTGTTTGTTTATGTGTGTGTTTTATTGGGACCTTTTCTCGTTTTTCATTGTTGAGTTTTCGTCGCTTAATTAAATATAGGTACAATTATAAGCACTTATGTATATAAACTTGGCAAAATGGTCATTTTTCTTTGCAACCTTACATAATTATAACCGTGTATGTATTATGTATTTAGAATGATGATGATTTCCATTCCTATGATATTATTACATCCACAGATATTCAAATAGATACCCTAAGTGGTTCGACGTTTACATTCAGCCAGTCTAAAATATTAAACAGAAAATACCATATTAAAACTGAAGTACTTTCTTAAACTAAACTGCATGAAACGAGAAAAACCAAGATTTTACTGCTCCATAATTACGAATTGCTTGCTCGAAATTGTTTGAACCGTAAAAAGCCCATTAAATCGCTGTGAGGTACCGGGCACTACTTTAGCCCATAAAAACTTTAATAACGAATACTTATCCCAGCTTTAGCCCAACGCTGGGCTTTCATTAACGTTCATATAGGATCATTTTCTCGGCTTTTACGGTTCAGTTAAGCTAAATATGTACTTATTTCAGTCTTGCGTATAAAAGATGTTATTTTCCTGACTGCGTTGAAAATATTTAGGAAAGGCCTCTTTTTATTACATAATTAGCTACTTACCGAACCGTATTAATTAGTGGAGTTTCTTTGTGATTTATTTGTTTTTAAATGAAAGGCGGCTTAGGGAAATTATGTGCGCACCTATTAATATACCTACCTACCTGCGAATTCAGTATCAGACGTCTCCTCCCTCCCAAAGAAAGGAATCCTGATGCTTATGCTACGTCAGGTATTAAACTCACCCAGGGCTGCGGTACTGTTCGAAAGAGATACCGCGGCCCTGGAACACAAAGGGCAAGGAAGAAACATGGATGGGTTTTATTCAGTACAAGTCTGAAACTCGCTCTGCCCAGAGCGGAAGAAGTCATTTGATGATTTCCCAATCGAAAAAAAAAAGGTATTAAACTCACAGTATAAAACTCATTTAAGGTGAAAAGATCATTACAGGTTGAATATGCTTATGCACTCTTGTGCTATAATAATATAGCAACGTTATGCTGTCTTCAGTTACTAATCCGTTTGTTGAGATTATAGTCAAGTCAATCATGTCACAGAATTAGTAACATAGGTGGCTATTACTCCTGGATTACTACTAATTAGTAACATAACTGGCTATTACTCCTGGATTACTACTAATTAGTAACATAGCTGGCTATTACTCCTGGATTACTACTAATTAGTAACATAGCTGGCTATTACTCCTGGATTACTACTAATTGGTAACATAACTGGCTATTACTCCTGGATTACTACTAATTAGTAACATAGCTGGCTATTACTCCTGGATTACTACTAATTAGTAACATAGCTGGCTATTATTCCTGGATTACTACTAATTAGTAACATAGCTGGCTATTACTCCTGGATTACTACTAATTAGTAACATAGCTGGCTATTACTCCTGGATTACTACTAATTAGTAACATAGCTGGCTATTACTCCTGGATTTTTACTAATTAGTAACATAGCTGGCTATTACTCCTGGATTATTACTAATTAGTAACATAGCTGGCTATTACTCCTGGATTACTACTAATTAGTAACATAGCTGGTAACATAGCTGACTATTACTCCTGGATTACTACTAATTAGTAACATAGCTGGCTATTACTCCTGGATTACTACTAATTAGTAACATAGCTGGCTATTACTCCTGGATTACTACTAATTAGTAACATAGCTGGCTATTATTCCTGGATTACTACTAATTAGTAACATAGCTGGCTATTACTCCTGGATTACTACTAATTAGT
This sequence comes from Lycophotia porphyrea, assembly GCA_950005105.1. NCBI lineage: Eukaryota > Metazoa > Arthropoda > Insecta > Lepidoptera > Noctuidae > Lycophotia > Lycophotia porphyrea. Next base: position 15,007,492 of record OX465395.1, on the reverse strand, counting down.
AACATAGCTGGCTATTACTCCTGGATTACTACTAATTAGTAATATAGCTGGCTATTAATTGAGGTTAATCCCTGATGGATTGAGATAAGCCAGCTCAATCCATGGTTTGATGTATTAACGTGTTTTTGTTGTGTTGATGTTTGAATCAATATTCAGTGCCTTTAAAAAGCATGCATTCGTTATTTTAAAATGTCTTATTTTTAACCAACCACCAGATTTAGTAAAATGTAAGGGCAAAAAAATCACTTTTGATTGCCAAAAATAGTAAATGATCACCAAAATTAGATCCCCATTTTTGCGTGAAATTCAAACCAAAAATAGTTAATGACCACCAGAAATTGAACGCTTCGCGGGGCTCCTACTTCTGAATGGTTTATAAAAAGATAACCACGAAGGGTATGGCGGGGTCTATTTGCTCGCTCAGTCGACCCCGCTATACCCTTCTAACCTAATCAACAAAACTAGTTTGTCATCAACCACCTCATTAAAATTTGGTGCTCATTTACTAAAGGACAATGGCAGCCACTCATACATTAATTTAGCTGAGATTAAAATCTTGCGTCTTTAAATGAAAAATATCTTGTTTAACTCGGCATCAAATTCTGAATCAGTTTATGCAAGGATTTTTGTTCGAGAAGGCCGAGAATAATAGAAATTCAGTGATGAACTTTTATAGGTTACGTCTATGGTAATTCCAATTCGAGGAAGTAAAAGACATTGCATGCTTAACTAATGCAATGTTGCCCCATTGCATTAGTTAAGCATGCAATGTCTTGTAAACAATGTCTTGTTGTCGAGTGATGAGATCTTTTTTTAGGTCTGGGATATTAGTTTTTTTCCAGTCATTAATTGACAGTAATTCATTTATTTTTACAGTACAACATTTTTACCTCCCTGCAAGGAACACTTCCACTTAGAAATAAACAGTATTGTTAATTCATTTATTTAGTTTAATTTAACAATAATAAATTAAAACTGGTTATAATACAATAGTGCTGTACTTACTGCCACTAAGCAGAATGAATATAAAATGTCAGCACTAAACGCCAATGAAAAAGTCAAATAACTTTTCATTTAAAATATTTTTTTTTATCCGGCCCTAACTAGTTACTGTGATACTTTGAAAAAACGTAGAAAAATAACGGAATTGCCTTCGTATATAAGTCACCTTTAGACGGTCAAATTAAATTCAGCTAAGATCTCGCCATTGTCCTTTGGTGACAAATTGATATTTTAGGTCCTACATGTTACAAAGGTCACAACGTTATTTTTGGTGGTCATTATATTTATCCCCTTTTAGATATGCTGTTCTGTTTGTGGGGTTGCCCAAGGGTATGTGTCTTCCTCATTATTCTCATGTCCTTATCCCAATTCATTTGCTAGACAAATCATCTTTCAGACACTCAATCGCTTCTTCGTCATCAGCTGCCTAGCATTTTCCCAACTATGTTGGGGTCAGCTTCTAGTCTAACCAGATGCAGAAGGATACCAGTATTTTACATGCAGGGACTGCTTATCTGACCTCCACAACCAGCTTACTGGGTGAAACAATACCTCTTGGACTTGTTTGTCAGACTTTCGGGATGTCAAAGATCTCCAATAAACGTTCTACGGTCGTCTTTTAAAAATGACGCACAGTCATACTTTTGACGTTTCAACATTCATCATTTACTTATCCTTTTCCCAACTATGTTGGGGTTGGCTTCCGTTCTAACTGCAGCTGAATACCAGGACTGCCATTCTGACCTCCACAACCCAGTTAGTACTGCGTAAAACGACATCCCTTGGTAAGACTGGTTGTCAGATGCAAAATGTTTCTTAAGTATACCTAATTCTTTTTTCGGTAGGTTCGTTGCATGCAGACTTAATGACACTGCAATGATGTTACTCTCTGATTACCTAAATAAGAGAGTAGGTCAAAAGTTATCAGGGCTGCGGGATTGTCAGGGCTGCGGGACTGTTCGAAAGAGATACCGCGGCCCTGGAACATAAAGGGCAAGGAAGGAACATGGATGGGGTTTCAGTTTCAGTTAGTACTGCGTAATACGACATCCCTTGGTAAGACTGACTATACCTGTAACGAATGTCAGATCTATAAAGAAGAGCTAGGACCAACGGCCAACGTGTTTTCCGAAGCACGCAGGGAACTCGATAAATATTGGATGGTCCATCTATATGTTTGTGCCTGTTTTTATTTAAACACCAAAACATCTACATCTTCAAATAATCTAACAATAGTTCTGCTTACCTCGACACAAACGCTTTTTTTCTCAAACAGTGGCGCGTGCGCGTAACTGTACGTGCGACTCATTAGCCTAGCGCTCTAGCGGTCGCACGCAGCGATTACAGCGCGATATAATCGGACGGTAAACATTTGAAAATATTTGCTGCGGATAAAAAACGGAATGAATCAGCTGTTTGTGGGTTGAGAGGCTGTTTGTTACGGTAGTGTGAGTACAATTGGATTGTAAAGGGGATTTTGTTGTTTAAATTAATGTGATTTTTGTAAGTATTTAAGCAACCAAATTCCCAATATTTTAAGATAAAACGTTTTCTAGGGGTAGTTCATCTTCTTTTAAGAGGAAACGGGGTCTCCTCTCATGTGCGGACAAATCCTACACTCCCGGTCTTATCCCCAAAGACCGGTCGTCCTTTGAAGGTTTCCCCCAACAACAAAAAAAATAGGAAGTGTACCTAATTTCTGTTTTTTTAGGCCAAACAAGTTTCGGTCAAAAATAACTTCTTGATCTCCTTCCTGATAATTTTCAGTTTGAAATAGTTTTTTAGAAGAATTTAAAACGGTGGCCATTACTCGTCACTTAATAAACTGGTTTTTCCCGGGTTTACCTATAGGACCGAAACCGGATTTCGCATGGCTTAAATTTTCCATCACACCAGGGGGACGTGATTGATATTATTTTCCTATTATGGCTCTGCTAAAGCGGCCATCTTTTCATAAAGCTCGTCTTAACACATAGAAAAGAATAAATACTTATACGGGAGAATCAACTGCCAATAGCCATTAGCCACGCTACAGGAGTAATATCTTTAAAGATATCTATTAAACACCATAACAAAAAGCTGTACGTTACAACCAAACGAGATAGAAGTATTAAGTAATCATAACTTAATACTCATAGTTATAATTCCGTTAGTTCTGCGAAGGCAGTTTATTACTGGACGTAGAAACTTTTGATTGTTTGTTTGTAAGTACATACTTTGTCATTTTTTTAATGTGATTACTGTAAAGTATGACATTACAACGTGACGTCATAGGTATTACTACAATTCTTTCGTTGCTGCTGTTTAAGGTGGAAGCGTCAGGGTGTCCCGCGAAATTCAAATTTTCTTACGTTTTTTGTAAGTTGCAGGTCAGTGTCAGGTTGTACTTTGATGAAAAATGAGTCGCGCCAGTAACACGTATGTAGTTACAGAATCACAATCATGAAAATCATCAATATAACCCTGGAAGTTGATTTAGCTTTATTGAAATACTTTTTCATGAAATATTCATTGAATAGGGTTATATGAATTTCGTGGGCTACCCTGACGATGACGATGATTTTGACAGTAGTGTAAAGCAGAGGGCTACACTATAGTCAAAATCATAGTCTTCTTCTTTTCAAATTCATGACTCAGGTTTAGTCCGACCAATACATCAGAGCAACCAGGACAGCTCTGTCGATTCCTGGTGCAATTAGTTTTGCTCTACGGGTAAGAGAGAAGGTGGGAATGAATTGTGAAAATCACAGTGATTTTTACTCTCGTTTCAATGAGGTTCCTGTTGGTTGTTGCTTCTGACGTATCTGTCAAAATCACACTCACATCTTTATTTCTGATTCGATGCTGATCGATGTTCAATAAGATTGTTGTTCATTGCTATGATTGAATGTAAAATAACAATTAAAGAATTGTACTCGTTTAATTCAATCTTTCCGTGATGTATCTCACACCATTTACCTAAAACGTAATCTGTGCTTTATCACTTCTGTACAGAAGGTTCAGTTTGCTAGTTTCAGCTGATTTTGAGATGAAAAAAAATACTTAGAAAGACATCATTCAGAACCTGTCCTATTATTTTTTCAACTTTTGATGATTCGATAGTAGGTCAGTTACTGTGGCCAGTTACGGTGAAGACCCATGGCGAATTTTCCAATTTTTTTTTTTACTTTTAAATACCATATCAACAAACAGTTTATACAGTGTCTGCCATTTTTAAATAAGCATTAAATTAAACATTAGACTTTTTCGCACCCATCAGCAAGTAAACAAGGTGTTGGCACGACTTTTATTCTGTACTTTAGTAATTGCTTGAATTTAGAACTGTCAAAAGTTGCTTTTTTTGATGGTTCTTACTCTGTTTAAATTCGTTTTTACTGTGTAAGAATGATTTGCCTAGTTAAAGCGATTTGACTTTAGTTACGCTCACATTAGTCTTACTTAGATAAAAGTAACTTCAAGTATTATATTCAGCTTCGTCTGCTCAGAAGCCATGTTATATGAAGTTGGGAAAAGGCACTTAACATATGCACAAACACAATACGTATATTAAACGCATGACCTAAAATTTGCCAGTGCGTCACGTTTGTGAAATTCCACAAATATTTGCGCGCGTATACAAGCAGCTATACACTGATGACTGGTCTTGAAAATAATTATAAATTTTTTGATAATTATTTTATAAAATAATTTAAAATTATCCTCCCGAATTTAATCTCCAAACTCTTTTCTCAGAGGCCTTTTAGCTTTCCCGCCTACTCCAGCTCTAAGATACTTATTATCTAAGTTAACTGAACTTCCTGACTCATTAGAAACTACAATAAAAAGCTTTTGTGAAAATAATTACCGCAGCAGCTATTTATAGTATCAAACATTCTTCACACACATTAGAAAGTACAAGAAATGCGCAAAAAATAATAACTGAAAGACACATAATCGATGACAATACGGTATGAGTCAATTTGCGAACGAAACAAAACGTCAAAATTGTTGGCGGGAAAAAGTTCCGCCATGACAGTTTCGACCAGAGACAATACGTGGAACCACTTAGCCGTAATAAGCTTGCGGTGTGCAAATTACACTCAATTTAGACGCACGACGTACAGACAGACATATCTATGTAGATGTATTTAGAATATTAAGAAAAAAAGTCGTGTGTCATTTATTTTTGGACAACTCATTGCCAATTATGTAAAAGGGTTATTCACTTCTACGCTACTGTGGAATGAACGTAGTATGTTATTTACTGGTTCGCTATATTTCGTAGATCATAGGTTCAAGAACATAAGAAAAATCTTTATATCATTTACGTTGGCCAGCTGGTAGCCAGCAGAAGTCTAGATTGAGTTTCATGAATTTATTTCTTTACAACCTGGAATCTACAAACTCTAAGATATCATGGTTTAAATCCTTACTAGATCAAGTTGTGAACTTGTGCACTGTCTGTCAGAGGGAATCTCAACAAACAGACTGAACACAATCGGCACAACTTTACTAATGCTCGTTCAAGAGTTATCAATCAAAGACTAGTAATCTATCAATATCTTCATTAAACTTACACTGACACTTACGGGATATCTTCTGTAATTATCAATAATCTCCCGTAATCGTGGGATGTCATCCTGCGATCAAGGCACTAGAAACAGCGTCAAAACATCGAGAGCTCAGAATAATTATAATCCCGGAAGATATCCCGTAAATGACGGTGTAAGTTTAGTTATAAACCGTGAGAGCTTAAAACAGTGTTTGAATTTATCATCACTTTTGTGGAATACAGACACATTGACATAATCGACTCTTGACAGCGTTTCTACCATGACGTCTAAAAGCAGTTGTCATTCCAGTGTGGGAAAGAGATGGCGCTAGACAACCTGTATAGCTCTGTCTCTCTCCCACACTGGAATTACAACTGCTTTAAGACGTCATAGTAACCCCCCAGTTCAGTTTTATTGGTAAAATTCACCCTTAGTATGTCGTGAAACTATCTTAGAACAAGACAGTTCTTATTATTATTGAAGCTAGCCCATTTTATCCCACTGCTGGGCAAAAGTCTGATCCATTCCTTCGAGCAGTCATGATTCTGTGCTACTTCTTTCTAATTCTCAAGGAAGACATCCCGTTGACACTGAAGACACTTACCAAACACAAAATAGACCAATAAGTAAATTCTCTTTAAAAGAAAAATACTTGAATTGAACTGGTCGTGTGTTCCACATACATCATGATGTCGTAGTATAATTCAGCAGCTCTCAATTTGCGAATGTAGGCGACTGACAATTTTGTCCGGTGCATCACACGAACAAGAAAATACTTTATCGCTGACACACAAACAGTTTTGTTCTTATTGCAAAGAGCTTGTATTGAACATGAAATTACAGCACTTTCGAAAATATCTTGTTACTGCTATACTAATAATGTTTTTAAGGCATATTTTCGTTCATCTGAAAAAGTTTTTTATTTTCATTTTCGTTGTCATAATTGACAATTTCTGAGCAGACTATAGTATGGGATATTCATTTGGGGTCGGCGCTTCACGTCTTCTTCTTAAAAACTTCTCTATTATTCGTGATCCCATCAGACACCTCCTTTCTAGCCATATCTTCCTTTGCCAGATACATAAATCGTTTCTTTGGTCTTCCTTCACTCTTATATCCACATTCATACTCAAAACTTTCCTCACAACATTTTCCGCTTGGTTATAATTTCAGGTATCTAAATCAGTGCAATGACTCTTAATACAAATCGATGCATACTAAGTAAGTCCATGACATTTCAAAGTCTTTAATTTACCTCTTAAATCTTTCACCTACATTTTATCAGAATTTGGTTCAATCATTAAATCGCTCCACTTCAAAAATTAAGTACCTACTTACCATTGTTCTCAAAAAAAACATGGCTGCATTCGTCTCAGTCAGATTTTTAAAGCTAGATAAAAGCAAGTACTTAAAATTATCGAAATAAAATCAGCAATTCATTGAGGTAGCGGTAAAAGGAAAACCAACAAAAATTCGCCATTACAATCGATCATAACGCGGTATCTGCAAATTGCTGTGATGAATATGCACAGTGCAATAATATGCCGGTTACGAATAGCTTTTGATACAGTGTAGGGCTGTCTACTGTTAATTACCACATAATAATGGTATTTTTTTTTTTATTACTTTACATGGCCTACTCTTGAGGAGCTCGTGGCAAAATAATAACAGCCGCTCGGGTCGATCTTTAGGTTACGCCGTGCTTGCCTAGGTTGATCTGTGGATGGGTGACCACCCATTACATAACGAGTTTCCTCCATGCCTCGCAAAGCATGTTAAGCCGTGGGTCCCGGCTGTCATTTGTAGATCTTTAACAGTCGTTACAGGTAGTCAATAGCCCATAAAGTCTGCCAACCAGTCTTACCAAGAGGTATCATATTACCCAGTTTAACTGGGTTGTGGAGGTCAGATAGGCAGTCGCTCCATGTAAAATACTGGTATTCAGCTGCATCCGGTTAGACTGAAAGCCGATCCCTACATAGTCGGAAAAAGGCTAGGCAGAAGATGGCATGGCCTACTCTTGACCTCAATCTAATACTGAGGACAGAGATGCGGTCGACGATGTAACTCACTTTTTGTAAAATATTTATGTCCATGGAATGTAAGGAATCAATACAGTATTTTTGTAACATTTTATAATAGTAAAATAAATAATGGTGTCAGACATGAAGGGTGTAAACAGACTCTTAACGAAGCCAAAAGGCACTTGTTCTCCCCATCATTGCGATCATTTTTTTGTTCTAGACCGTACCTGGGAACCTTCTAGTTACGGAGATATTGGGGGTCAAAGTTCCAACTTTTTCAAAAGTTTTTTTTGAAATACATGTTTTTAATGTTTTTCTTTTACTTAAGACACTTTCACGACCCCCGTACTATTAAATCCATCCATCAGCTCAATGTTTTGAACGCGTTACATTGCGTTCTACCGTAAAACGTGATTTTTCGACCCAAAAAAAATGGCGTTTCCCAGCACAAATTTTTGCGTAAAGTTACTTAGTTTGATGTACATAATGCTTGGTTGACGGCTTCGTGAAGAGTCTGTTTACACCCTGTATATGACTGACATTGCTCAATTGGTTTGGAAAATGACAGCCATATGCATGTGGCTGTCGAGCCATTACAGGTATGAGTTAAGAACGAGTGTATATTAATTTTTAGCAATAAAATAATTTTATTGGTTTTGTGTTTACACGTTTTGAATGATTGTTTTGATACCAACCATTTTATAACATATATTTCTAATTAATACGTAGGTATTAATTAGAAATATATGTTGTAAAATTCGATAGATAAGAGATTACAAATAATTAGTTTATTATAGACATGGTTGGCTATGTCATAGATTTATAGCGCTAAATTGTGAGTCTGTCTAGAATGTCAAACTCTTAATTATTACACGTGTGAGAAAACAATTAAAAACATAAAAGTAATTAACACATCAAACAAAGGGCTAAAATATTTTTCCAGTTTGGTTACTTTTTATCCACAAGTAACCAAACTGGAAAAAAATATTTTCACGCTCGCTATAAACAAACAAAACCTAAAAAGTTAATTCATAACTTCGTTAAAACATAATTTTAATGATGTTACTTTAAATTTTAATAATAAGTACCCATTTCATATCGTTTCGTTTTCATTTAAAACGAGCCTTTAATAAATTAGTGTTAGGTGGCCACCACCCCTCTCTCCCTGTGGGTGAAGTGGGATTAAACGCCCACGTTTTAATATGTAATTATATGTAAACTTAATTAGAATGTGGCTTTTTGAAGTTTTCTTTTAATTTTGTCCTGGGATATTAATTTTGTAGCAAAATTCGTAAGGTTTATATTTAATTCAAGGAGTTGAATAAACTAATGTAATGAATAATGTTACATCTCTATGCTAATATTATAAAGTTTTTTTTTTGTATGTAAGTATGTATGTAAAAATCCGCAAAAAAAATACGGCGTAATCTCCGGAACAAATGATCTAATTATTATTTCTTTTTTTTTCACTGGCAGAAGGCTTCAGTTTTCGTGAGTGCGTGTGGGCTATAAATTATATTTATATCATGCATATTAGCTGAGTTATTACAATTTTTGTGGACAAAGTCGCGGGCGAATTGCAAGTTTTGAATATATAAGTAACTTGCCATTCATTCGAGAACCAGTATCTTGTGTAAAGGACATCGAAACAGAAACTTTAACCATGAATTCAGCATGCTTCTAGAAGAAAATACAAATGCTTGTTGCTAAAGAGCAATACCTAATTCAGTGAAATCTTATGAAACAGTATTGTTTTTTTTTAAATAACCGACCTGAACTTTAATCAAAGAATTATTTGCAGAATTCATGGTAACATATTGCACCCCGAAGCTAAAATTCTCTTTTAGTTTTTTGTTTCAAACATTTTTGTTTTTAAATTACGAATTCTTACTTCTTTAAAATTAACATAAAATATTTATCGTACATAATGCGCAAGCCCTGAGCACGGCATGTGCGCGGCGTGATGCGCTCTGCCGGTACCGTTGCGAGTCGCGTCGTGTATCAATAACGCATCAGTGCAACCATTAGCTGGATTCTTGCTCCCGCTCTCTGCCAGATACACTATTCTGATTTATACCAAACAGCAGTATGGAATTATAAGGAAACATTGCGAAACTAAATTCCAACTAGTGCACTGAGATTCAAATACTTTATTGTAACTATACTTGAAATAAAAAAAATAATAAGTTTTAACATTTATTTTAATTAAACTGAGGATCCGTACTTTTCAAACATCAAAATTTTACAAGACTGTCCCCCATTATTATACTACACTTTAAAGTCCTAATTTTCATGCATTGAAATCACCTTCTTAAATACTCAGGAAAAACCAAAGCATCACAATAAACAAGACTAAATACACAAACATCGTAACAAGCATCAAAATCTGATAACACAAATGTTTAAGAGAACCTCTACACACAAACACACAGACACGTGAAACTCATAATAATAATATAATATAATAATATCTTGGGACAACCAACACACCGCCATCTGATCCCAAACTAGGCAGAGCATAATCATTCCGTGTAGCTTCGTAGTCGGGTAATAAAATGAATGTAACGGTTATTTCGCTGATTTCAGATTCGAAATTTGAATTTCAAATGTTATGTTAATTTTCAGTCGTTACGTTAAATGATTATGTGAAAATATATTTTTTCTTTACCACGGTTCGTTTAGAACGTCTGACAAATTCACTGGAATTTATGTCTGGTACGAATAATTTACTGCTGTGGTTTCCAAAGATAGCGTTTAGCTTTGATTTTAGCCGATTTTTTCTTTTTATTCTACCGAAAAGGAAATTTATTTCGCTCTGAATCATTAGTCAAATTAGACTCAAAGAGTGGCCTCTTTGGTTTATGTTTGAGCAGCAAAATGCTTTCTATTTAACCTACTCAATTTCAAATTAAGATTTCTATACCTATACGTATCGGGACTTGCAGCTTAGTACGGCCGTTATTCCAAGAAAAGATAGTTAATGTTAAAAGAGATATGTAGTTGATGTTCTTTTTTCAAATGAATCTACAAAAGTAACAATAAATGTTCACATACATTCTTTCACGTTCTCGAACATTTTCAAATTTCTCGAAAGTTTCAGTTCACTCCTTTAAATGACAGTTCTAGCACAATATTCAGAATAGCTCCCCGCATTATAAAACGTATGTTTGAACTAATATTGCCGGGGAGCGGATCACCGTGTGCGGCGAGCAGGTAATGTTTCCACATTTGATGCTTAAACATCGTGAATTTACTCTAGGAATCTTGATTTAAAACCGCCAATAAACCACAAATAGAAAAAGAAACTCACTTTATTATTTTGATTATTTATTTTGTTAGAGAATCCGTTAAATATTAATTTAAACGACCTTAAAAAAATATGCAAACTAAATATTTCCTAAAAAAAAAACTAAATTAAAACTAAAACTAATTATCTTAGTTTTTAATCAAATATTCAACACGTCACACCAACATCATTTTGCCCAATTGTCATGCTTATCGTTTAAGCTTTCAAGATTGTTGTTAAATAAATTGATTTTACTTATTTATTTAAAAGAGGTTTGTCTCCTATTTTCAGAGAGTTTCTGTCATTCCGTTTTATTTCTTTTTTTCAACAATTTGTAATCACGAACTAGTCTGACAAGACTGTTTTTGATAACGACTCATTGGCAGATTATAATGTCCTTTAAATTGACTTTGTCTCTTAAAATGATTCATGTGCCAAAGACGTTCCCGGCAAACTGATAATTATGATTGATAGATAACATTACGACTCACAAGTCACCCCACGAGACAAAGAGAACCTAAAAACCACAAGATAAATAGAAAAAGGTCCAGATAACATGAACCCTAATAACGTCATTAGGAAGAAACCTATCAGCAAATGTTATAGCAATCGTGAAACAAATTGGTAGCCGAATACTGTGAAATAATATCACAGTTCAGCCGACAGACTTGGCTATCAATATCGGGCACCGGTCCTATAGCTAGCGATGAGGAAGCGACAAGCTATTATCCCGCTCAGAAAACGTACAAATGCCATCACATCAAGCTATCACAATCTGTCAAATTTCTTTAATAGATTTTCAACTTTATCGCTAACTAGCTGATGCCCGCGGCTTCGCCCGCGGATGTTGGTTATCGCGACCAAAATCAATCATGAATTTTTGATCCCGTTCCCGCTACTAAAACTTCACAAATTATATACTTAAACCTTCCTCGAGAACCACTCTATCCATTGGTGAAAACAGCATTAAAATCGGTGCTGTAGTCTTTGAGTTTATCGCGAACAGACAGACAGACGCGGCGGAGGACTTTGTTTTATAATATGTAGTGATAGAGAAGCTTTAGGTTCAAGGTTGATTTGGAACATTTGACAGTTTCGGGAAGCTTGGTGAGCTGGAGTCTGTACAAAAGGTCGGACAGAGAATCTTACTTGACGAATGTTTGTTACACTTTCACGCAAAAACTACTGAACGGATTTGGATAAAATTCAGCACATAGAAAATCTTTTTATCCCGGTCGGTACGATCGTGTGGAACCATTAACGAACTCCACGTAGGCGAAGCCGCGGGCATAAGCTAGTCAAGTATATTTATTTTTAGCTAGTTTCTTTACCTCTGTTAAAGAAACAACAATAGTTTGGCTGCTGAGAGAATGTGTCCCTGAGAGGTCGGGAGCGAAAGGACGATGTAACTTTGAACTGGCGGAAGAATTTACGTTAAACATATAACTATCGTTTTCTTGCCCTGTTAACAGATAATATTATTAAAAACGATATCATTAAAGCAAATAACAATAAATGTTATAATTTCGCGCTAATCGCTATTAATTTCATGACCAACTGACAGACGTCAGAAACGCATTCTCGCAGCGGCCAAACTGTAGTTGCTAACACTACTCGCTAATCGCCAATTGCTGGCAGTGAGACAGAAGCCTTAGCTATCAATCTCACGGTTGAAAGCATAAAAATCTGCTCCCAGGCGAATATCTGAGATAGAAACGGAGCTTCGAACTTTTAACATCAATTTATGTACCAATACCAATGTTCGATTTCTGAAAGTTTTAAAGTCTTAGTATCAGGAAGAAACTCAATGCTGTAGATTCTATAATATAATATAAATGCTAGCCGCTTGGGGCACATTAAAGAGCAGCACATCAAAGCTCTCGACAACAACCCTAGAAAGCCATCGAATGCACTCACTGTGGCCCAAATCGGCTAGATGTCATCGTCATTTATTAAAAGACACAATATAATTTTATTTTATTGAAGTTATACTTCTTATGGCGCGTTAGGGAAAAATGATGAGAGTAATTTTTTACGATGCGCGCGCACACCGACACCTAAATTTAACAGCATGAAGTTAGCTAGTCAACATACACCCTGAAGTTAGCTTAGTGTCAGATATTGCCAAGCCTAGGTTTTTTATTTTTAATCTACTGCTGGCTGAGATAAGGCGACAGATATTTTTTTTTAAAAGAAGTATAACTTCTAACGCGTGTACATAAGTACACACACACACTTTTTTTTATTGAGGAATACTAATTAACTACAACACACAAGATTAACAAAACTAAGTGGTAATCTTGCAGTCTACTGCATTGTCCACAGATAAGACATATTTAAAGATCAGTGGTAATAATCGAACTATGTATAAAGGGTGTAAACAGACTCTTCACGAAGCCGTCAACCAAGCATTATGTACATCAAACTAAGTAACTTTACGCAAAAATTAGTGCTGAGAAACGACTTTTTTTGGGGTGAAAAATCACGTTTTACGGTAGGACTCAATGTAACGCATTCAAAACACTGTGCTGATGGATGGAATGAATAGTACAGACGCCAGCAGGTCAAGCTACCCGAAACTGTCAGATTTTCCCAATCAACCTTGAACCTAATGTTTTAGCAATAAAGTCGAAAATCTATTAAAGAAATCTGACAGATTGTAGTAGCTTGATGTGCTGGCGTCTGTACGAGGTTCGTGAAGGTGACTTAAGTAAAAAGAATACATTAAAAACGTGTATTTAAAAAAAAAACTTGTGAAATAGTTGGAACTTTGACCCACAGTATCTACGTAACTAGAAGGTTCCCAGGTATGGTTTAGAAAAAAAAAATGATCGCAATGACGGGGAAAACAAGTGCCTTTCGGCTTCGTTAAGAGTCTTTTTACACCCTTTATATCTGTGTGTCAAATGGAGCTTTTCTAATACACTGTATATAAATTACAAATTCTGCTTACCCACTTATCACAGACCAGGAACAAGCCATTAATCAACGTCCATATTTATGACCAGTCTATTTTACGGTTTTACTATTTCTTTATTATTGTTCTTTTACTAAGAAATAGAACATTTTACGGTCAGTTAGGCCAATATGGCGGACCGTAAACCATTGTTTGGACATAACCGCAAGATGTGGCTGACACTTACGGTTAATGAAGTAACCACTTTCGGTTGCTATAAAGTAACGGTCATAAAATATATGGTTAAGGTCTAATTCTTAAACGTCTTAAAGGTGATGGGAAATAGGAAGAATGAGAAAGCCGTAGCGAGGAAAGTTTTGGGTATGAATTTAAAGACACCAGCACATCAAACTAAGCTACAATCTGTCAAATTACTTTAATAGATTTTCAACTTTTGCAAAAGGAAAAGCCCAATAACACTTTGTCCGACCTGGGAATCGAAACCAGGACCTCATGCTCAGCAGTCGCTCTTGCGACCACTAGACCAAAGATGCAGTCGCAGAATAGGTGGTCTATAATCCTTCTTTGAACAGTTCTCAACGACTTAAAACCCGACTCGCAAATAAAAAACAAAATCCGCTCAACACGCAACCCGTCTACAACACCATTACCTCCGATCAATATAAAACATTCAATAAAAGCTCGACCAGTAAGTACATTTAAACGCCAATCAAATACTCGATACAGAAAACGCAAATACGACTCCGACTCTCGAACGAGACATTAAGATATAAATCATTTGAACACGCAACGTCTGCGCAGCTTAATAAGCCTCTTATTAAGACTGCTTAACTGGTGCGGATGGCGTGGGAATATAGGAGCTCCCTTTGCTTGGGATTAAGGATGTACAATCGCGGAATCAAATGGTTAAGCGCAAACTTGCTTAACCATTTGATTTGACGATTCTACCCAAACGGGTAGATTGATAGAATATACTTTTACTTCGCATGCTTAATGGAATACCGACTTAACTCAAAAAAGTCAGTATTTCAAAGATTTTTCGGAAATCGCAAAAGAAGATCTTGCTATGAGGACTTATCCTACTTGCTGATGCGTAAAAGTAAAACTGATTTATAATAATCATGAATGCTTGTATTTTGACCGTCTATGATTAACTATTGATGAGATCTAAGTAAAAAAAAAGCCTGTATCTATACGTAACTGTATTCTGACCTATCTATTAATGGGTAATGTTCCATTAAACATGCGATTTATTCCATTAACGCTTGCTTGCGACAGTAAAAACATAACTCGAAAAATAAGATATATATGACGGCTTTTTTTAAGTTAGACTAAAAATATTTTCATTATATTGCCAATATTTTTTTGTATAGAAACCTTTTATCAAAAGATGAAAGGTGTATTTTTCGTATTTCGTTACTTAATTTAATACTTACTTTCCTTAATTTTATATTCAACTACAAATACCATCAAAAAATCTAAATTTTTGGCGTCCTTGTCGCAAACGAGGGTATGATTAGATAGCTTAAGTGACTCAAAGGTGCTGGTACAATAGGAAAATGAGTACATTAAGCAGCTTTATGATAATTTTGCCTAGCAACGATCATGAGACTTAAAATTTAAATTTTTCACTGCGTAGATACAAGAAACTGTCATCATATTTTGCTTAGCCTTTTCCCAACTATGTTGGGGTCGACTTTCAGTCTTACCCACTGCTGCTGAATACCAGCATTTCACCTGACCTCCACAAACCAGTTAGTACTGTGTAAAACGACACCCCTAAAATACAAGGTACTGTGAACCTACTAGTATAATGAAAACTAGCGGATGTCACGCGGTTTCACCCGCGTAGTTCCCGTTCCCGAGGGAGTACGGGAATAAAATATAGCCTATGTTACTCGCTGATAATGTAGCTATCCATTGCTGAAAGAATTATTCAAATCGGTCAAGTAGTTTT
Organism: Lycophotia porphyrea; assembly: GCA_950005105.1. Taxonomy (NCBI): domain Eukaryota; kingdom Metazoa; phylum Arthropoda; class Insecta; order Lepidoptera; family Noctuidae; genus Lycophotia; species Lycophotia porphyrea. Next base: position 14,991,774 of record OX465395.1, on the reverse strand, counting down.
AAGTTTATTCGTAACATACAAAAAAAAATACAAATCTTTCCTCTTTATAATATTAAAGTAATCAATATAGATAATATGAACAGATAACATCGGAAGTATCCCTCACTCCATGGAATAAATGAGCCTACTTGTTTGATAATTTCGTATAACCATTTCGAACCCGAGTGTACGTAGCCGCTATGTTTATGCAAAAAAGATGACTAAGTTTTACAGCTTTATCTGTACCTAGAATCATTTCTGCGAATTTCTCACAGGAGCAAGTCTGAATTAATATTATTTAATCAATTTCTAGCTATTTCGTTTGGACTTTAGACTAATAAATAAACAGAATATGTAGGTAATTAAGTTAACGGTATGCAACGTTTGGCACAATATTTTGAAGTCTTGATAAATTACCTAGGTGGGTGGTTTTAAGAGTATAAAAAATAAATGGAAAAACATTATTTTTATTTAATCTAACATCACGCCTGCAATCCCCGACAGGTTAAGCAGATGTGTAATAATACATCCACATTTCGCCAGTTATTTTTAAGTCCCATGTAAAAGGGGCTAAGCCTATTGACATCAGCCTGGCACAAATCTGTAGCGGTTACTGAGAAATTCCCAATGGAAAAACCCATTAACAATTTGCCCGACCCGGGAATTGAACCAAGGACCTCATGCTCAGCAGTCGCAATTGCGACTACTAGAACACTACTAGAACACTACTAGAACAAGGAGGCAGTCGATTTACTCTAACGTCAGTAAAAAATAGAGATTAAGAAAAAGGTCGATAAATTTTCTTTTTCGACAAAAGGAAGTTTTTGACGTGATAACGTCTTATAAATCGATGAACGCCGGCTGCACGCACGAGAAAGTATTACGTTCCGCCTGAGCCGAGTGTGCAAGCGAGAGCACGGAACAAGCGATAGAGAGGCACGATCGGCCTAAGCGTTCGGCTTGTGAAGCAACTATGTACATATTATACAAAATAATGATAATTCAGTGATAATAATTCAATTCAATTCATAAAAGTATGCAATTTTTCATCAATGCTTTCTTATGACGTTTTCACGTAAAATTATCGTCCGACTTTACAGACATCCATTTTTTCTTTAGGCTATATATATTTCTTCTTTTCTGAGTTACTTAGTGAAACTTTATACACGTGTTTTCAAGTTCTTAAGAAATGGAAGTTTTAAGGGTATAACTGAAGTTATCATCAATCATACAAAGTTGTTTTGACACGTGTAACTAACTTGCTTTTCACCTACGTTGTTATATTCTTATTCATAAACAATTTATTTGATGAAAGGATTTATCAAGATTACCTCTTTGGTCTAATAAAAGAAAGCGCTACTGATAAACAAGATTACCTGGCTCCAATTCGCGGTCGGGCCAAGTATACGATAATTATCAAAAACGATAATTTTCTTGATAATTTTGAACCTTGTTTAAAACAGACAAAATGTTATCTCTGATAATAGTATAATGAGAAAACTATAGTATAAAATGTTGTATCATTAAGCTAAAAATGAGAACTAAAAACCAACAAAATTAATTATTTACTTAAAATTCGACGTAATTTTCTACGAAACGTAGATACCGATTATATAAAACCACAGGCAGATATTTTATCCAATCCTTAATTATTTCGTCATTTAAAATTCATGATGAATCGAATATTCAGTTTATACTTGAATACGAATTTTGGGAAAAAAAAATATTGGATAAAGTCGTGGTTTATTTATGAAGAATGTTTTCTAATTCAGTTCAAGTATGTTATTATGGTAAAAATAATTCAACTCCAATATTTAAATTCAAATCGTTATTATTGAGATTCTCTTTACTAAATATTTAATTTTTGTATTTCTTCCTTTATATAAATAAAACCTTCTTACTGGAACGTTTTTAAGCTAATTGTTACCAGTATCTTCAAATCCGTACAATTACGTTAATAACATGAGAGACCAAATATGTTGTAATAAAATATTTAAAAATGCCAGCTTATAATCAATTCCCACTTCTTCGATTAAAAACAACAACAAAGCCAAGCCAAAAGCAATCGAACAAAATCTAAAACAATCACCCAAAATTATATCAACGAACGCCGAAAAACAAACTTGATAACGTTACTGTTATTTACTTTCATTTCAGCAACAAAATCTTGAGGCTGTCGAAAGTCCAAATGACTGCCGATCCGTGCATTTGAACACATCATAAATTATAATGAATCTGCAAAAGATTTAAAAAAAAAATCACTATACCAACCTTTTTGCTTCATCATTAAGTTAGCAACAAAAAAAAAACGAATGACAGAAAAAAGAATGAATGAATGACCCTTGAACTTCATTCAGTCGGGTCGATGAACTTTTAATTAAAACATTATGCATTCTATGAGATAATCAGATATTGGACAACTATTGTTTGTTCTAAATTGTGTTTTTAAAAGTTCTCTGAATTGTTTCTATGCTAATCTTATGTAAAAAAGAATGTTGCTTGTTTCTTCCTGTGAAATTTTGTGTCGAAAACGGGTTTTCCTGTTTTTAATTTTTAATTATAAATTTTAACATAGAGGTAATTTATTGCGTAATTGATGGGGTAAAATTAACGAAGCTTAGCGTTACAAATTGCTTCGGTTTTTAGGAAACCATATAGAATCGTTCGTGATCTCTTAAAAGATGTTAAATAAAAGATATTTAAATTATTAAGTTACAGTCTGCTTTCAAAACGGTGAAGGAAAGCTTCGTGGGGAAACCGGCTAGTCCTAAACCCAAAATTCAAAGACACAATATTACATACAGGGTGTAAACGGCGTCATCACGAAGCCGTCAACCAAGCATTATGTACATCAAACTAAGTAACTTGACGCAAAAATAATAACTGGGAAATTGTGCTGATGGATGGATTTAATAGTAAGGGGGTCGTGAAAACATGTATTTAAAAAACCTTGTAAAAAAAGTTGCAACTTTGATCCCTAATGTCTCCGTAACTAGAAGCTTCCCAGGTATGGTCTAGAATAAAAAAATGATCGCAATGACGCGGAGAACAAGTGCCTTTCGGCTTCGTTAAAGATTATTTTTACACCCTTTATCCCGCTTTATATCTTTTTACCCGCACTGAGCCTGCGTGGTGGATTATAGCACACTCCCTTTCATAAGGAGGAGGCCTGTAATCCACCAGTGGGATTAGAAGCTGATTATGAAAAGTTAAACTCACCATCCCGAAAGAACATATCTGAAGAATTCATTTTTTATCAGCAAGATTTCGGTAATAACTTCTTCAAAAGGGAACTTGTTCATTCCAACCAATTTAATTAGTAATTTCTGAATGAACTTGTTCGGTGGTCCACAGTGAAAGTATTTCAACTTTCAATTATCGTAACTTCATTACTTGTCCATGTTTACGTGATTATTCGATCAACCGGTTTTAACGACAATTCGGCTTGAAATATGTACTGTATTATTCAGTGAGTGGTTAACTGTCATATTTTTATGTTACTCATAAATCAATTATTTAATATTAATCTGTTTATAAAAATGAATTAAAATGCAGTGTAGATTTAACCAGATGTGTGGAACGGGTACAAAGCAAAATTAGTACCATGTATGGATCGTAGTATATGGCATCCTATAGTTTCTGCCGACCCCCATGGGAGTAAGGCGTGAATATTTGTATTAATTAAATAAAATGTGTAGGAAGTCATTAAGTATGTATGTTGTAGAGATACTTTTTTTAATTTTTGTCACCTTTATTTATGACCCACTTTTAACAACAATAATCAATGTTTTTTTTTTTTAGTTAGCCCGTACTGTTCCACTCCTGGGTAAAGACCACCTCCCATTTCTTCCACTTCTCACTATGGTGTCTTATCTTCCTCGCGAACTGGCGAGAATTTCTGTTCTATTCAAAAAAAATCTTACTACTAATTACAAAGCAGGCAGCTGTATTTTTCTCATTTACACTAAAACAAAACCTAGTATAAAATTATCATCATACTAAGCAGGCATAATAAAATAAGTAGAATATTACTCTAAAAGAATAACTCAAAAAAAGAATACTAACTGTCACATTTCACGCATTTTAATGCCGTTGCGAAATTTAACTAACCCGTATTTTAACAAAAACACTTTTTACTTTTCACAAAATTTTCTTAATGAATTTTAATGGAAATTAACCGAGCACCCTAATAAAATTAACAATGAATAATTATGAAAGGCTTACACAATAACTTTCTCTTTTAAAAGAAATAAAAGACTTTTGTTAGGAACCTTTTTCTCTTGTTGAAAGTGGATAATTTGGAAAGAAATTATCGAAACGATGTCTGCATTCTACTTAATTTGTTTTATTCCTTTTTTTGACGTTACATTTAAATGAGAAGAAAGCTTATTACATAATTAAATGTTCTGTGTAATACGACCAATAGGCGATTGATTTGAAATTTATTATTTTTCGCATCGAACAACTGGTTATTTTTTTAATATATTTTGAAGTCTATTTCTAGACAAAAGGGTGCGGCTAAAATAAATAATAAATGAAAATATTTAATTTACATTCATATAGACTAATGCCCGTTTTATACTAAGTTACACAACATATTTAAAATCAAATACCTATATTAAGGTGTCATGTTACCTCCCATGGAGATGTCAATAGTTATAAATCTAAGTTCTATAAAATATCATAAAAATCGCTATCTATAAAATGCTTTGTCCTGAATTACTGACGGATCAACGCACAGCCTAAACCGCTGATCGTAGAGACTTGATACTTGGAGGGTGTGTTCTTTGTATGACGTAAGCATCCGATAAGAAAGGATTTTCCAAAATTCTACCCTTAAAGGGGTGAAAAACGGCGGTGAAGTTAGTATGGGACAACGTGATTCCTTGGTCCAATCTACTTCAAATTTTGCATGAACATTCTTTAACAGAATTGATGAAAGACGTGTTTCGTATTTTATTGAAACTCATCGCCTAACGGTTAAAAAGGGGTAGACAGTTATTTTGGGCGTGATTTGCAACGAAATTGATTACTCCTTAGTGCAAAACTTAATCCAATTTTATTCTAAAAAAATCTGTGGCCAAAATCTGTGGTGTGTGTCAAATTGACAAGACATATTTTTTCCGATCCGATTTTTATTTTAATATATAACAGTTTAATCCCAGAATATCAATTTTAAATACAATGAAAAGGACAAAAAAATACAGATACACAGTTATTGGACTTTCATCAAAATTGACCCATAAAATAACCACATCGAAAATATGTCGAAATTTCTCTCTGTATCTAAATGATACAAAATTAAGGTTTTCTCGCGAATTGGGAAGAAGAAGTACAACATGGAGAGAAGTGAATGGAATGGGGGGAAGCCTTTGTCCCGAAGATGCTAAATTTAAAAGGAATAGAGACTTGCTATAAGCAAGCCGCTGTAGCGATGTCCTAACAGCACACTTAACAAAATCTCACACTAGCCAACAACACAGATAAATTTATACGGGACATTAACTCAACTTCTCTATATTAACGGCCCGTAACCCCAGGCTCGAAGACATCGTGATCCAAAAAAAATTTCTAAGCACATACGTGTGTAGGCAAAAAGGGACACAATATTCTGCTAATAAAATATAAAGGTTGTACCGATTTCTAGAGATTCTGATCTGAGAAGGTTTGTTAGGGGTTTTTTTAGCTCTGTAAACTGTCTCAAATCAAAATTTCAAGGGGAAAAGTAGAAGAATACAAACCAATTGAAAAGGCGAGGAAGAAGAATAGTATTATACTGCGAACAAAATCCTTACTTAATATTAATAGGTATTATAAACGTGACTGTTTGTATGTATGGATGTTTGTTACTCTTTCATGCAAACTAATGAACGGATTCGGATGAAATTTGGAACACAGATAGTTTATTACCTGGATTAACACATAGGATATCCCGATAGTATGTTCCCGTGCGACAATTATCGAACTCCACGCGGGCGACGCTGCGAGCATAAGCTAGTCATCAATAAAATTTTACCATCATAGTTCTTTTGTTGTTGTGAATGTTTGCAAATATTAACAATTTGCAAAATACAACCGTGAAAATTATTAAAACTGATTGTTTAGCATATTAATGGTCTTTCAACATTTAAAAAAATATATTAACATTGAGATAACGAAAGATTTAATTATTTACATAAAGATTATGGCTGTCTAGCCATAATCTTTATGTAAATAATTAAATCTAGTTCAGAGAATTATAAAATTATAAGAGGCGTTATTTTTTAATAAATATTTTATAATCTTATCAGACTATTAGAAAGATTTTATTGCCTTTCCTGTTTAATAAATAAAATTCTTTTAAGTCCATTAGGTTAGTACAACACATAGCTTAGGAACTAGTGTTAGTACTTAAATCTACCAGGAAAACAAAACAATTATTTATTATACGCACAGTGGCATGTTGGCGTACCCAATGGTGAGACAGTCCCATACTGGGGAGTATGGGACTGTCTCACCTGTCCGCTATAGTGCTCAGGATGCTGTTGGGGCTGACGCGTACCCTGCGCATGGCGTGAAAACCATCTATACCCGCTTCTGCGAACATGCCGGAAGCCCTGCAGTAGCGCAGCAACCCCATCAACACCCTGAATGCATTGTTATATTGGACGCGCAGAGTGCTGTATAGCCTCTGCGTGTAGTTGATCCACAGACTGCATGTACAGAACGACTACGCCGACAGTACGCCGTGAACAGCGTAGCCTTTACGTCAGTCGAGCATTTTGCAAATCTGCGAGCCAACATATTGCAGCGGACAGTCAACGCTCTGCACTCACGCTCAATATCCAGGCTGACTGTCCTCGGTTAAATGCGATTAACAGAATCTAGAAGTTACTTATTATTATTATTATAAGCCTATGTTGTCCCACTGCAGGGCAAAGGCCTCCCTTCCCTCCATCCACATTTCGCGATCCAGTGCGATTGCAGGCCAATCCTTTGCGAAATCATCCCGCTAGAATCTAGAAGTCAGATTTTTTAAATAGTATTATAAAAATCAATACTTACTTTGTCTCACATATCTATATGTGAACATTGCAAAATCGGTAATTTCCTTGCACTCTGGAATGAATGGAATGGCATGTACCATTTTTGTATTGTTATCTTTAAACATTGTTTCGCGATAGAATGTTTATGCAGGGTATGTTTGTGTTTTTGCGTGCGTTACCTACTGATAACATTATTTTCATATTGCACAAACACTCATAACTGTCTCTGCCTTATTGATCCAAAAAAGCCAGAACCAGACTCAAAGTTAAAACAGCATTACAATAACAACAAAAATTATAAATATTCTATTTATATTTTATCTAATAATGCCAAGTTGCGGAGTAACTATTGCGCCAAAAACAAATAACAGATACCTAGGTACCATCAACACGCAAAAGACGAATCATATCTGTATTAATATACAGATTTAAATTAGTGCAGAAATCTCCACCAAATCTTAAATATTCCGAAGTGCAACAACAAACCAGATCATCAAACAGTTTTCTTGACAAAAAAAGAAGCGCATTTGATTTCCTCGGGCAGCACTGAGCACACAGCACTGCACACTAGGTCGTCGCAAGCGCAACACATTCTAACTCTCACTGAGCGGGCTACTAACACAGTCGCATCTAGGGTTACCAACTTACAATGAAAACTAACCACGATAGCTACAATACTAGGAAGTGGTGAAGAATGGGCTTTTTTGGGGCCCATTTTGAGTAATTTTTGGCGTTCAAAAAGTGCTACCTCTCAACCTAATTAGAATAGATTTTGAAAATCCATGTGTTTATCCCGAAATTTGATTAATTTTGGGCCGAAATCCACACTTGGTGCGGCCCTATCATTTATTTCCGTGGACTTCAGAAAGCAATTTTTTTTTATAAAAAGAGGAAAATCGTGGTGAATACTGAAAAAAGTGAAAGAAAAGAAGCAACTCTATAAGTTGAAAGTTTCCATAGCAACCTAAAGTCAGCATACATATCCGCTCGGTTGATGGCAATAGGCCCGACCCCTATTACATAGGATCTAAATATAACTGGCTAAATGTGGGTGTTTTACAAGTACGTCTACGCTAAACCCTTCGGGGTTCACACTACAGTCGTGATGTTTTGTTATGGCAGGATTTTTGAATGGTAGGTTCTGTGAATGGTAACCCTGTGTGCGCCCGCGCCGCCTGCCTAGATATGACCAGAGATTTGCATGAGCGCATTACTATGCGTGAAAATCTAGTAATTAATGTATGGAGGCAAATACCGGAGCGCAACACTTTCCTGAGTTATGATCTGTATATTGTTTTAGTATTGAATGATTTAAGACGGCTTTTTAATTACTAAATTAACGGGGCTGAGGATTTTTTCATTGAATGTTTAGAAATCCAATTAATAAGAATTAACTTTTTTTAATGTGCGAATACTTGTAATGTAACTAAATAAAGATACTGAACTTGGGACCAAAAAAATGTTTGATCAGTAGGTAACAAAATTATAACATTGATATATTAAATATAAAAAAAAACCTAGATGCCTAGTTCCTTGCAAATTTCAAAGCAGAAAATGGCCTCGATAAATCAGACGTAAAAGAAATAAAAAAATCACAAGACAATTCTGATCGACAAAACACAAACTCGAACTTACACCGAACACAGAAAGTTGTTTTTTTAGTGGAAGCAACGCAGCTTATGTCACGTTTCTAATTCAGTTCCCGAAAAAACAATGGCTGTCACAAGCAGTGAAAAGTGCGCATAATTTGAAATTGTTTGTTATTGAGACGCTAAGTATTTATCTTGGGTTTTTAATGAAAATGGGTCTGAGATAAAATTATTAGCGAGTCAAATTGTAAATATTATAAAGGGTGTAAAAAGACTCCCAACGAAGCCGAAAGGCACTTGTCCCCCCCTTTTTACGATCATTTTTTTATGTTCTAGTAGATCATACCTACTAGTTACGGAGATATTGGGGGTTAAAGTTCCAACTTTTTCAACAGTTTTTTTTTAAATACATGTTGTATTGTATTTGTTTTACTTAAACACCTTCACGACATCCGTACTATTCAATCCATCCATCAGCACAATGTTTTGAATGCATTACATTGAATCCTAACATAAAACGTGATTTTTCACCCCAAAAAAAAGTCGTTTCCCAGCAATATTTTTTGCGTAAAGTTACTTAGTTTGATGTACATAATGCTTGGTTGACGGCTTTGTGAAGAGTCTGTTTACACCCTGTATAAATAGCTGAGAAAATGACAATACAACCCAAAACAAAGTATTTAAAATTCAATATTACAAAATATCAATAACCAAGTACAATCACACTGTATATGAATTTGTCACGTAAATTCTACACGTCAATCGAAATTATCAAACCGAGTATGCAAAGATTTATTAGATAATAAACTTTCACATTTACGAAGATATAATTATAATATCAAGTCTAGATTATCGCAAATTATGATCTTGCAAATAAACACGATGTTTTGCGAACGATGGTCACTCATTAAAAACTGGCCAAGTGCGAGTGGGACTCGCGCACGAAGGGTTCCGTACCATGAACCGAAAAAAACACGTTTCTTGTATGAGAGCCCCCTTTAGTTATTAAATAATTTATATTTTTATTATTTGTTGTTATAGCGGCAACAGATATACATCATCTTTGAAAATTTCAAATGTCTAGCTATCACGGTTCATGAGATACAGCCTGGTAACAGACAGACGGACGGACTGACAGCGAAGTCTTAGTAATAGGGTCCCGTTTTTACCCTTTAGGTACGGAACCCTAAAAAGAAAGATAATAAGAAAATGTTGTACGGTTACAATATAGATCATTTATATTTGATTGATTGTTCATGTTTCTGCACCGAGATCACTTTTCTTCTCTTTTAGAGGAACTTATGAAATAAACGTTTATTTCGAGGTTGATTAATCATTACCTTATAGAGAGGCATTTGTCCCAACAGTGGGCTATAAGCTGGTTATGCTGAGTTTGCGGGTGCCCTGACTGCCCGGGGTTCGAACCTGACGTGTATACATTTGTGACGTACATACATTTTTTCATACATGTTTTTAACGATAGATAGGATCAAAACAGCTAAAATAAATACAGTAATTTATTTATAAATAGATTGACAGCCTTCTCCCATAGGGGTAGGCAGAAACCACAGAACACCACCTGCTACGATCCTTACATTCTCCTTTTGCCTCGTCCACGTTCATACATCTTTTTGACCTTTCTGAAGAAATTCACAATCCCCTTCCAGCGTTGTCACTCACATCTGCCTTCTACATGCCTTTTGTGAGTCGTCTTTCACTCATCCTCTCCAAGTGATAGTCATTCAAATTTTTGTAACTACATTTTCTTCATACATGTGATACATCATTACGAAACAAAAAACCCATATCCTTGCATTCACGCCAAAAAGTTTGCAAAACATGTAACGGTACTCAAATTATCACATCTTTGTGGTCTGTGCACAATGTACACAGTTACGTAACTTTGTAACTGTCCATTTAGATCGTCGAACCCATTCATAAATGTGATTTATTGATTTTTCATTACTGATTGTGATTATATCCTTTACTCGTCAATATAGTAAGTTTATGGGACATGAAACTTAAACATACCTAACTGGCACAATTTGGACGGAGCCTCTTCAACACATTTATTTTTTTTCGGATGGGAAATCATTAAATGATTTCTCCGGCTCTGGGCGGAGCGGAAGGGAGTGTCAGACTTGTACTGACTAAAACCCATCCATGCTCCTTCCTTGCCCTTCGTGTTCCAGAGCAGCGGTATTTCTTTCGAACATTCCCGCAGCCCAGCCTCTTCAACACCTCAGGTTAACCCTTCGAGAATTACAGGCGTTACAACAAGTTTTCTCTTTTAAGTAGTCTCCTAAGTTATATGTTTTGGAGAGTATTTTTAAATGGGAGGAGGGAAATGATCAGCCAGTACAAAAACGCGAAAATCGAATCATGAGCAGTTACGTCGTTTTTCACGCAAGGACACACAAACAGCTAAAATCTATCCCAATCTTACATTTAAATCTTCTTACTCACACTTCTATTTTTTGTGCAAAAAAACATTCAAAAGTGATGTTCACATACTTTGATGCAGGATATAGCGCTAATTTTTATCATAACCGTGTGAATATCCTCACACAATATCCTTCAACAGTTAAAATTACTGCTACATTACCGTTTCCAACTCAAAATAGAATAAATATTTTGTAGATGAATTTTTTATCACACATAGACAAATTATGGAGGAGAAAACTATCACGCTGCGACGAAATTTAAAAAAAACTGGCCAAGTGCGACTCGGACTCACGCACGAAGGGCTCCGTACTATATAAAAATGACGTTTTTTGTATGGGAGCCCCGTCTTAATTTATTTTATTTAAATTTAATTTTTTATTTTTAAAGTGAATATACAACTAAATATTCTGTGAATATTTCAAGCGTCTACCTGTTGCCGTTATTGATATCGAGCAAAAAACGGCGAATAAAATCACGTTTGTTGTATGGGAGCCCCCCTTAAATATTTATTTTACTCTGTTTTTAGTATTTGTTGTTATAGCGGCAACAGAAATACATCATCTGTGAAAATTTCAACTGTCTAACTATCACGGTTCATGAGATACAGCCTGGTGACAGACGGACAGTGGAGTCTTAGTAATTGGTTCCCATTTTTAACCTTTGGGTACGGAACCCTAAAAAGATGGGAAAAGATCAAGAGAATGCCTCGATAAAAGAAAAGTTTTTTCAAGGCTGAGCGAAAATAATCAGGAAGCAACTGGCAACATATAACATAGGTATGATTTTAGCATGAAGAAGTGGATTTATTTGAGGAAACAAAGTACTGTAGAATGAAAACGATTTCCTCGCAATTTCCTACACAAAGTAATATCTTTTTATGGTATACACATTAAGTTACTTCTTATGTTTTTTTTTTTTTTTTCAAAGGTCATATAACGTCTATTAGGTTAAACTAACCATATACATTAATAGTTAAAAACGATTAAACTAATGTAACTATTTGTACTTATATAATAGGAAAATCTTTTTCAATTTTATCTAAGACTAGCAACCCGCTCCGGCTTTGCATGGGTACGAATTTCCGACTTACCCGGAGGATTAAAAAAAAAACCCAAGAGTAAGAAACATCGGTTTCAAAAAGCAGAAAAAAGACAATTTATTTATTTTATGAAAGGTAGCTTCACAGTTGCCAGTATATTAAACATAAAATCTGTATATCAAACATTACGCCAATTACGAGGTACACAAAAAAATAAATTGATTAGCCGAGAGTGGCTCAAATTAACATTATTTTATTAATTTTTAAATTATTTGAAAGAAAGTAATACGACCTAGGATGGCAGCAATGGACAAGGATACTGCGAAGGTCACATTCGATTGCGAAAATAAAATGAATCACCTCTCATTTTACATTGCATCAGACCCAACAGACACGCACTGATGTGTCATTTGATATACCCAAAAAGATTCAACTCCTCCTCTAAAGATGTTGCATAACGAGAAAGTCAAACTTTATAATGTCATTTGAGTTTATCCTTAATTTCTACATCATAGGTTTTATTTTTGCGATGTCATGCAGGTTAAGAAAACCCCATTGATATCACTAATGGCATGTTACTAGCAGAAGCACATATCCTGTTCATTTAAAAAGCTTTCATCAAGACAACTAAGTGCACTTACAAAAGAATTCACTGTCCTAACAGTTAGCATGAATAAAACCGGGTTCAACGAATCCTACGTTCTCACGAACAAATAATACGTTCATTTAGTAAAATCTATTTAAGCTACATAGTCTAGATGATTACTACCTACGGGTCAATGACATGTGATTTATGTAAAAGTTTCCGAAACAAGAGACTTTAGTGCTAATTGAATTATTAGAAAAGAAGTAATGCTTCATTACGTTGTCAAAATGGATTATGTTTAAAGAATGGCGGAAAGTATATACCTAAGTCAATGTAATGTGGTTCTTAATATCTAAGCGAAAGGTTTAATTATATTAAAGAATACCTTGCAAATGTTCCTGTCTACATAAAGTTACAGAGGTTACATTTTTAAACCGTGGAACTTTAAAATTACCAATGACCAGTACTAGACATCGTTTTTTTTTTTTATAAATTTTACCAACAGGTTTCTTGGACTACATGCATAAACTCACGCCTTTTTCCCATGAGGGTAGGCAGAAACCACAAAACACCACCTACTACGATCCTTACATACTCCTTTTGCCTCATCCATGTTCATACATCTGGTCATACACGCACGCCGGTTGCTAGTATTAGGAACCAGACCTTTCTGAAGGAACCACACCAATAAGAAGGAAGGAAGGACCACACCAATAAGGTCAGTGTAAGTCCTTCTAGGCGGTCCCCTCCCGTTGCCACTAATATCTGCTTTGTAAATACCTTTTGTTAGTCGCCTTTCACTCATCCTCTCCAAATGGCCAAACCATCTTAGAATAATCTTTTCGATTTTTGTCACTACATCGTTCTCGTATAATCGGTCTTAATTTTAATTAGGACTAACAGTCTTCAACTACTCACCAGCATAAGATTGTTAAAGTGGTTGAAACAAATCAAATGAGATTAGGAGAAAATACAAATCACATTAACAAATACCACATAATTTCAAACGATATTTCTCACTCAAATCCCTTAACAAAATAACTATAGCATTCTAGCATTCTAGTTCACCATAAAGTAACTAACATTAAACAGGTCAAACCAAATTGCCTCGTTACCAGGGATATAACTATCGTATCTGCTATCTCCAATATTGCAAACTGGTAACTTAGCAAGTTCCCAACTTATCACTTGATCGAAATTCGGCACGTTAAGGGCTTGTACAGACGAGGAACTTTTATCTGCCGAGGACGAAAATCCCCGAAACAAACTACTGAAATATTAACGAAGGGTGAGACAGAGGTGTTCCTAATAGTACACCTACACTTCGCCCTTTATGTTTTTAATAGGGTACGAGCGCACTGCCATCAACAAGGCACAGACTGGGGCTGCTACTGAGAAATTTGCGGATTTCTCCATGGGGAAACCCAATAATACTTTGTTCGACCTGGGAATCCAGTCCAGGATCCTCATGCTCAACAGTAGAGCTTGGTATTTGATCTCTGAATCATAATTGTTGAAACGTCCGTACTACATATAATGTATGTATTACAGAAGCATATGTTTTATTATTTTGTGTTGTCTTTTTATCTAATTTTGTTTGATTGTTTTGTCCTGTGCGGGTCTAACATTTTCTTTTTACTTTTTTCTATAACAGGTACAATGATACACCTCTACCTTATAATTTCAGAAATATAACGCATCCTGCACACTTCAATAGCGTGCACTCAGTGAAATTGAACGCGATCAGCTCATCTAAACGGTGCTAAAGAGCTGTCAGCTGTTAGTGTCAATATTCTCGCGCAACTATTACACCGACAAGCGTAGAACGCAGTTTAGATGTGATGATTGCGTTCAATTTATTGGTGGTTAACTCTAAGGCCGACATATATGTCACTTGTCTGCGCAAGCCTTTATGTGTCGTTAGTGGTAATCAAGTTATTTAAGTTAGTCTTTCGGCCAGACGTTTACTCCGACTGTTAGTACTTTGGTGTTTAAATATTTACTGATATAATATTTGATAAGGCTTTAAGCGACAAGTATAATGTTCGCACTTGTTACTCAAATATTTTTGAAGTTTTAAGATGCGCACGCATCACTGTAACACAATAGTAACAGGTTGAAGTTAGCTAGTCAACATACACCCTGAAGTTAGCTTAGTGTCAGATATTGACAAGCCTATATTATTATTTTTAATCTACTGTCATGCAGCCGAAGTGCGGGCCGTTTTGCACGGCGCGCAAATATAAACGACATCATCCGACGAGCTCTTGTCACCGTCGGCGACCCGGCTGTTTTAGAACCCAATGGCTTGGCATTCGACGATGGCAAGAGACCGGACGGCATGTCTTTGTTTCCTTGGAAGATGGGTAGGCCTTTAGTGTGGGACGCAACATGCGTCGATACTCTTGCGCTATCCCATCTTCCAAGCTCATCGTGCTGTGCTAGTGCTGCCGCTGCGGCTGCAAAGAACCTCAAGCGGCGTAAATATATAAACCTTTGTGGTAACTACATAATTATATTTTCGAGCCGTTTGGGGTTGAAACTCTGAGGCCGTGGGGTCCGAGTGCTCATAGCCTATTTAAGGAAATTTCGAAACGCCTAGTTGACGCTTCCCGTGACCCAAGGGCTGGCTTTTACCTTGGCCAGAGGCTAAGTGTTGCCATACAACGTGGCAACGCCGCCAGTCTCTTGGGCACATTACCAGCTGACAACGTTGAGGAGGAGTTTTTCGATGCCCTTTTATAGTTTGTTGTTAGTTTATTTATTTTAGTGTAATAGTTTTTAATTATTAATGTATATAGTTAGTTTATCCTAATTAATCTACTGTTGGAGCTAGGAGGTTAGGTTGTATAGATAATTGATCTGAGACCTTGTTTCTGCAAACGTAGGATGGATAAGCGAAAGATATTTTGTATTAAAGGAAAAAAATTAAAAAGATTTTTATCTTGTTACGCCAAAGAAGTATAACTTCTAACGCGTGTACATAAGTACACACACACGTTTTTTTTTGACAGAGTTGGGTATCAAAAGTCTTACTTATCTGTTTATTTTCTGTCAGAAACATGAAGTAACTTAATTCTTACAGTAAAAATATGTCTAGAAATTGGAAAAATCTTTCAATATCACAAAAAGCCAGCAAATAATATATCAGAAACGTAGTATTAAAAAATACCAAACAATACGTGTGTTCCAAAAACCCATATATCGCAGACTTTATTAAACGAACAATTTGACAGCGGAATGAATATTCCAATGAATAAAATCACGCACGATGTAAAAACACGTATTAGAATCTTTCGCATTTTCCGTAAAACACGAATATCTATTCATGTACTGTCCGATGGAATTGCATTTTCAATAAAGAAATAATTTAGAAATATAGATCAGTGTATCGGAACTTTAGTCACACAGTCTGAGAATACGATCTAGTTCAGTTGAGTGAAGTATGTGAGAGCTGCAGCCACTTGAAGATCGGTTTCAATCGCTCATGTAAAAGGCATGACTCACGTTTTCACCAAAAACATGTATTCCGTGTGAGGAGATTCTTTCACAGAGGCTTCCAGGTTAACTTCATTTTAGTTTTTTAGTCATTTATTCAGTGTATTCTATTCTATTTTCCCTGTACGTGGTGCATTATTATGTACCGTGATTTATTTATAAAAATACTAGCAACGCCTTGCGGTTTCACCCGCGTAGTTCACGTTCCCGTGAGAATACGGGGATAAAATATAGCTTATGTTATTTGCTGATAATGTAGCTTTCCATAAGTGAAAGAATTTTTGAAATCGGTCCAGTAATTTTTGATTTAAATCGTCAGAAATAAACAAACAAAAAATCAAATCTATCCTCTTTATAATATTAGTTTAGATAGATAATTATCCAATAAGTTACATACAAAGAGAGAATTATTTGACTCAACGACGACTTTTGTATAGACGGTACAATTAGGGTTAGAATAGCCGTCTGGTAGAACAGAGACGAAACATGCCGCGTTTATTATACCGAATTGAGCTTTTAATCGTCAAGAATAAACAATTTTCTCTAATCTAGTGAAAATGCACATTTCGGGTAGGAGTTCCCATTTACCAGTTAAAAGTCATCAGGTGATATTTAGTTGATTACCTACTAACACAAATCTTACCTAAGATAATTACAATTTTAAGAGCAGTTCTTCATGAAGAAGTCTTTTGAATAACTATCGTATCTTTAATTTAAATTGACTCCAAAATTCTGGATAAATAGTCTTACAATGTGTCTTTTAAAATATTCCAACGCAAGCCCAAAAATATTTGACAGCTGATTAAAATCGGCGCATAAAATCTCGCTCGATAAGTACAACGGTGTAACTGCACTCGTCGCATCTTTGACATTTTCCGCAGAATTTACTTTTCAATGGCTAAATGACTGAGAAATACCAGCAGTATCTTAAAATACAGATCAGAGCAGTGTGTTGGCTCGGCCACATATCGTGTTCGTCGCCGGCGCCGACGCGACGCTCCGCCGATTTCGTGCATTTTTTTGCAAGTGACGACTTGGATTTCTAAATAATTTAAATACGTGCACGAAGTCAGAAGCGCACTAACGCAGATCGCGTATTAATTGCTATTCAATGAATTGGGTTTGTGTGTACCGAGTCGCGTGCTAATTTGTTGCTTAGTTTTATTTATGACGTGTGCTGCACGAACTCGATTGAATCGATCAACATCTTATAATATTAAGTAAAAGTTGAATGAGAAACTTACGGTTCTAATGACACCGTCACAGAATCCAATTAAAGCACAAAACCATGTCACTGTCACAGATGTATTTAGTTTACGGTAGCACTTGATGCGCGACGAGTGTACGCGATGTGTTGCGCGGGAGTGCGGGAGCATTCGACGCGTGCGTGCGGGGCGGCTGCGCGGGCGCGACTGAGTGGCTGAGCGGCCGTGCGACGCGCCGGAGAAATGATCAGACGCGACTCGAAATCGCATAAGTAAAATTGTTGCAGTTTTATTAAGGACAGGTTGTTGTAAACGTAAAAGTGGTACTAATCGTGTGTAAATAATTACACCGCACGGATTATGCGCAGCGACGTAATAAATCGCACGGTATTCTAGTTAGTCTTGTTAAGTCAGCGACTTAAGTAATAAATAAGGATTTTTCAAAGAGTAATTGGTTGGAGATACGGTTAGCCTCGATACATATCGTAAAATTTCAAAACCTCGCTGTGGTTTCTGAATGGATTGCTGTTATTAATGCTAGCAAATAATTTATGAAAAAATAAATAGAATAAATATTAATCTTTTACATCTCCGAGCTGAGATAAGTAAGATAAATAAAATTGATAGCTACACCGAAGCTAAGTTAGTATTATAATGGGTAAGCCATTAATCACGTGTTCCCATTAAATTAACATTTTGCAAAAACACACTTATGACTACTATCCGTTGGTGAATGTTTAAGTAATTATTGACAGCTAAAGCTTACACAGAAATGGTTCATAATTAGCATTTACACATTTTTAACGATGCAGAAAGTAGTGTTTATATCTTTAACTCAATCTTGTGCTGGGAACAGTTATCCTTTTATGGTTATGACTTTCATAAGTGGCAATTATGACCTATTCTAAAAGTTACTACATAATAAACGGAGCTAGGAAATTAAAACGAAGCATTTAAAAAATAACGTTGTCGTCTGTTAGTTTCGCGTATAAAAGACATCAACGCGCGAATCAGCGCGTGCGCACAGTTTAATCAATTTGTGTACTTTAGTTAATTTTAGATTACAAAAATACTTATACTGTTATTTTTTTTCTCTGCCCCACGCCTGCGAAGCCTCAACTCCCTCCAAGTTTCAAAAGCCCTAGTGATTATTTTCAAGCGACATATTTTTTTAAAACAGTGTTTAGGACTTTGTATGCTTCCGCGTTCATTAAAATAGTATTCTAATAAAATTTCAACCGTTTTTATATTCGAAAATAGACACGCTAAATATTATTTTTGGAGTGTGTTCCATGCCGATCGTCACTAAAATATCCAAAATAGAAGAAAAACCATCAAATTAATTACTAGAAATATACATGATGAAAAAATAAATTCTGTTACCATTCAATCAGCTGGGTTTCACATCGACTGACCTACAAACAAAGGCCACACAACGAGTTTACTTATCTTTATCGCATTCAAACTCTTATCTATCCCAGCATCTTTTTTCAGTTTCTAAATCTATATTTAGAAAACGCAAGAACCGGTAGATGTGATGAAGAGTAGGGGAAATCGTGTTCTGAACATTCAACAATAATAAGAGGAAAATAGACCAACCCGCCTGCCAAGCGTGGCGATTAGCGTAAAATCCCCCCTTTGGGGGTGGTCTATGTCCGCTAGTGGTCGTCTTTCGGTTGAAATGAAACGGTAATGTTATTCAAAATTGATTTAGTAGAAATTTTACTGGAAAGTGTGAATGAATATATCAGATACCAATGAGACTATGCCTACAGAGGCATTTTCATTTTGTATCTTTTGAGTTATATAGAGAGCAGCGGTGGCCCAGTGGTAGCGACCCCGACTTACGAACAGTAAGTCGTGGGTTAGGTAGGCAGGCAGGCGCATTAATTTGTGTAATTTATTTCATCACCACTGCTCTCAAAAACGGTGAAAGAAAACATCGTGAGGAAACCGGCATGTCCTAGAACCAAAAATTCTAAGACATGTGACATCTACCAATCCGCACTGGGCCCGCGTGGTGGATTATAGCCCATTCCCTCTCATAGAGAGGAGGCCTGTGTCCCAGCAGTGGGAACATTAAAAGGCTGATGATGATGATGATGATGATGAGTTATAAAGTGAAAATCACTATAAATAAAGTGAATATGCAGAAACATTTAGGTTTTTTTGTATGTTTTATTGTACATTAAGGATGAATAATAAATTAATAAAATTGAATTGGGTAGTAGGAATTAGGTTACAAGATGTGTGTGTGTGTGTGTGTGTGGATGTAAAAAATAATTCAAGTAGCTCGGGATATATATTTTTGAATATCTAAGCTCAGAATAAAAATACACCTAATCGAAAAATTTAAAAAGCTTATAATCACACCATGGTGTGGATTGAATGATACTTTGTATGATAAAAAAAAAAAAAACAAAAACATTTTGTATAAAAGCTATAATCGTAAATCTACTTTACAAAGATCTTGCGTACAAAAATCGATAGACGTGCCACACTCTTAAAGTTCACACCGTCATAATGCGATAGAAAGAATTCGATAGAAAACAAAATTGTGTGTAGCACAATCTTATCTATTTAAACTGCTACTTTGTACGAAATCCAGTAACTATTGTCCCATACAATGACACAAATGAACTTTCAATAGGTAGTTACTCTCAATTGGATTACTACTCGTTAAATCGTTCCAGTATTATTACCGGCAGATAAACAATCCGTTCAGTACCTAGCATTACGTTCACAGTATTGTTAGGAAAAGTTTAATGTTATGTTATATTTATTTATACTATTATTCATCATCATCATTTCAGTCGACAGACGTCCACTGCTGGACATAGGCCTCCCCAAACGGGGGTTTTCCCATAATCGCCACGCTTGGCAGGCGGGTTGGTGATCGCAGTACGGTTGTTACAAAAGCACAGAGAACGCTGCTGCCCATTCTCTGGTAAGTCCCTTAGTCGCCTCTTACAACACCCATGGAAAGATATGGGACGGTGCTATTCTTTACGTTCGACACCATACAGTACATACTATTATTATTCTCATAAATATCTATATATACTGTCATTACCCACCGCCATTGATTAGATATATTCATCATATTTCTTTATAATTATTGACAAAAGAGCGAAAGTTGAAAGGCAATTAAAAAAGAAAACACTTTCCAGAAAAGCTTTTAGCATGAATCTAATTGATCAATTTGAAGCCAAGATCTTGTAGGTACTCAACAAGATATTGTGAATTCGACCCTTACCACCGTTGACCTGAACCCTCACTTAACATAAGCATGCTTAGCTTAGACTCGCTCCAGAACTTAGTAGGGCTGTGTAGAAGCCATAAGTAATATATTAAAATAATAAGCGTATAAGGAATATAACATAGTACGAAGCGAGAATAAAATAATAAAAAAGAAATTGGGACGAAGGAAGCATATTGTTTGGGACGTCCCAGGATTTTGTTTTGTGGGACAAAACTCAGTGGGGCAAACAAAGAGTAAATCAAAGTTGCACAAACCTCTCCGCTGCCCAAAATCATTTGCCTAACATTTGACATTTTGAAGAAGAGGATGTATTTCTGCTTTACCTTTAGGTTGAAAAAAGCATCTAGGATACTTCTGGTACTACAGATCCACATGCAGCGCTGATCGCTAACTGTAGACCACCTGTTAAGCATATTAACCTGTAACGTTCTCATCGTTGAGCCACAGGCTTTGTGTTTGAGAGGGAGTGGTTTTTTATTCTTTTTATACTAAATGGCTTGCGTTTAGCTGCAACTCGCCAGATGTGTAGCGATAACCCTGATGCGGCCTAGAAAAAAATCGAATCACTGGGACTTCGATGAGTTAATGATTGGGAAACAGAGAAGCCTGCAGTGAATTCCACAGAGTGGCGGTTTTGCACAATTAATGTGGATAGCGCTTTACTTCGTCGTATCTCTGCTCGTCTGATGATAGAATGGGTATGGGGAAATTAGATATTCCAAAATACATTCTCCGAAATAAAACCGATAAAAAACCTGTGGATTGTAGTCCACCAGAACAGCCCAGTGTTGATTTGCCGCCTGTTTTATACCACCCACATAAAAGGATTTATAAAAATACATACTTATCACTTGGGGGAGGCCTATGTCCAGCAGTGGACGTCTTTCGGCTGAAATGATGATGATGATGATGATGATACTTATCTCAAACCGGAAAACGTTGCGATGGAAGGCCTCACACTTGGTGGACCGATACCTGGTGAAGGTTGCGGGGATCCGCTGGATGCGAGTCGCACGGAACCGGTCAATGTGGCGACACTTGAGGGAGGGCTATGTATGGGCTATGAGCAATGGACGTCTTTCGGCTGAAATCATGATGTTGATGATACCTATCTCAGAACCATTTATATCTCGTTGGAATATAAACAACTGCTGAATAAGTGAAGATGTCTTGTCTCTTCCGACTTAAAAACCAAGATAGGAAAGTAAACTTCAGTAATCATTCAAGTCGACAAAGCCAGTAAATTATATTGAACCAGTTTAAGATTTCGAATGTGGTGTAGTTATAAAACAATAAATCAATCGCGTAACTTTCTTAGATCGTAAGTTACAAATCACGAGCGACGAGGACTTGCCTTCGATGTGCAGGGTTGCCAGGCATGAGCAGTCTATTTAAGTAAATAAAATTTAAGTGTATTTTTGTAATTTATATTACCTGTCTGTCTAAGTCCTTAACTTCACGGTTTTGTAAACCGTGAAAGCTAAAAACTTACCTTACTACTTAACCTGTACTAATATGATTGTATGAATTTGAGCTCCCGATATTTTGACGCTTTTGCAAGCGCCATGAAAATAATCAAAAAAAATATCATAATCAATAAATATCATAATATATCATATATCATAATAATAATCAATAAATAAAAATTACGGAAGATATCCCATAAGTGACAATATAGGTTAACCTGTCTATCTGTTTTTTCCGGCTAATCTCCGAAACGGCAGGACCGGTTATGACGAGACTTTTACTAATAGATAGCTGATATTATAAGGAGTAACTAAGGCTACTTTTGTTGGGCTGCGGGACTGTTCGAAAGAGATACCGCGGCCCTGGAACACAAAGAGCAAGGAAGGAACATGAATGGGTTTTAGTCAGTACAAGTCTGACACTCCCTTCCACTCTGCCTAGAGCGGGAGAAGTCATTTAATGATTTCCCATACAAAAAAAAAATGGCTACTTTTGTTTCAGAAAAAGAACAAAAAAATACAATATCCGTTTTCAAATAGGAAAGTAATTTATTTTTTTAATAATAATTTCACGCGAATGAAAGTCGAGGGGCAGAGCTAGTTTATATTGGCGTTCACTAAAACATAAAAAGTCAGTTGACATACTTTTATCATCGTACTACCTCATGACACAAGGCGCGTGTTGAAGAAATTACACTTTAGTCTTATTTTGTTTGATAATATCTTCATGAGGAAAAACTGCTCTAGTAAAATATTTTAAACTTATACCTACTATTTTTTTTGTTAGTTTAATTGTATCACTCCCGGGCAAAGCCCTCCCCCATTCTTTCCAATTCTCCCTAGGTGCAATGTGCTTCTTTTTACCAATTTATTGGGACCTTATTTCTTTTTGTAGCTTTGTCTGTCCCACGGCTGGGCAAAGGCTTCCTCCATATCCTTCCAGCTACTCTTCTCCTGGGCCACCTAGATCAAGCCTTCAGATTCGCGTCAGATCATGTCACCACCTCTTTCTAGGCCGGACTCGGAGATGCCGTCCATCCTCAATTAATTATTATTCAAGAAAACCAACCGAATCGTTACTACTAAGGTACCAAACTTTAAAGGGTGTAAACAGACTCTTAACGAAGCCGAAAGGCAGTTGTTCTCTCCGTCATTGCGATATTTTTTTTGTTCTAGACCATACCTAGGAACCTTCTAGTTACACCTTCACCTTCTAGTTACGGTAGTTAAAGGGGGTCAAAGTTCCAACATTTTCACAAGTTTTTTTTTAAATACATGTTTTTCATGTAATATATTTACTTTAAACACCTCCAAGACCCCGTTCTATTCAATCCATTCATCAGCACAATGTTTTGAGTGCGTTACATTGAGTCCTACTGTAAAATGTGATTTTTCAGCCCAAAGAAAAAGTCGTTTCCCAGTAATCATTTTTGCGTAAAGTTACTTAGTTTGATGTACATAATGCTTGGTTTACGGCTTCGTGAAGAGTCTGTTTACACCCTGTATAAACGATAGTATGTACATTACTGTTTCTAGTAACCATTAGAAAACTGACCTTACCTTCTCTTTCTAGACATCTTCCTAATTAACCCACACTTAACTTGACAAACTAATTAAACTTTAACTAGAGTGCCCCTTAGCCGTTGCCATGGCAACCCTAGAGATGAGGGAAAGTGATAGCAACGCTATAACGATTAGCCGCATCTCTTCTGCGCCCGCGCCGCTTCGCCACAGAACAGATAGATACAGAAGGTCAGGCCCTTGAGAAATAAGTACCTATGTAAGAACCAAGAGGAAGTCTGAATGGTAATGATTACTGAAAAGTTGTGTGAAAATCTGTTGTGATGGTATAGGTATGTATTATGGAGAAAAGACGTGAAGAAAATTCTTAGAATGACAAAACTTTTCTTTAATTGTTCAAAGAGTAAAGTTTAAAGTAAGACCAATAAAAGGAGATCCCTTGGATCTCGGACCTACGACATTTTATTAAACCTGAAACATTTTCCTGTGATAGTATAGACGCCAGCAGGTCAAACTATCCGAAACTGTCAGATTTTCCCAATCAACCTTGAACCATAATTGATTAGCAATAAAGTCGAAAATCTATTAAAGAAATCTGACGTATTGTACCTTACCATATAGTTAAGAAGTTTTGGATATTATGAAAAGTCGTTCGTGGAGGCATTGGTGGATATCAGGTAAAAGAGTTGCTCCAAACACACAGCTGGGTAAAGGCTTCCCCCATTCATTTTTTCCAAATCTCCCGGTGTTTTGCCTCCTCTGGCCTATCAGTCAGCTGTTAGTTCCTCATATTGTGAAGCGTGATTTTTTGATAATATATTAGGGTCATAAGTCATAAGTCATTTATTTCGAAACAATATACATTGTGTAGAAATTTTGTAAAATAAAACTAACTTTCAGTCAAGTGGGAATTATTGTAACCTTGGATGTCTAAATTGACCGGACTACATTACAATTGAAAAACATGTCAAAGATAAGAATAATAATCCCGACGGTCTATAAAGTTCTTACCTCCATTTTAAGAGCTAAAATCACTAAACATATTGACGAAAATTCTGTTATGTCTGCTTCTCAAAATGGATGTAGGAACGGGCCCCGCGGTACTAAGGAGCTACTCCTCATTGATATGGCCATTAGTCAACAGGTTCGACGTTCACGAAAGGATCTGTCGACATGTTGGATAGACTAGAAGAAGGCCAATGACGCGGTGCCACATACGTGGCTCATGAGGGTGCTAGAGTTGTATAAAGTTGATGCAACTCTGCGCACCTTTCTGATGTTACGTATGGGGCAATGGAGGACAGTTCTTCGCTATCCAAGATGTCGGCAAATCGATAAATATAGAGCGAGGAATATTTCAGGGCGATAGTTTGAGTCCGCTTTGGTTCTGCTTGGCCTTGAATCCTCTAAGCACACTGCTGGAGGATTCAGGGCTAGGCTATCGGTTGAAGAGAGGTGGTCAATCTCACCTCCTTTACATGGATGACCTGAAACTCTTTGCCCCCAACGATTTGCAACTGATGGAGCTACTGAAGGTAACTGAAACTTTCAGTAGTGCCAGCAGAATGGAATTTGGTGTGGACAAATGTGCGGTCATGCATGTAAAGCGAGGGGAGATTGTGGAATCTGTGGGAACCAAGCTCACGGATTCCATAAATCTTAGATCCCTCTCAGCAACCGAAACCTATAAGTATTTGGGTATGTCAGAAGCGCAGGGCATCAATGTTGCTGACATGAAACAATCGTTGAAGGAGCGCTTCTTTGGCCGCCTGAAAAAAGTATTTAATAGTCTTTTGTCAGGCGGAAATAAGGTGCGTGCCTTCAACGGTTGGGTCATGCCGGTTTTGATGGACTCTTTTGGCATACTCAAATGGACTCAAACAGAACTAGACGCCTTGGATGTGAAGGTCCGCAAATTGTTGACGGCATTTCGAATGCATCACCCACGTTCTTCGGTTATGAGACTGTATATCCCGCGGAAGTGGACTCTTCACAATCGCCAGATATGCAGTCTCAGGGAATATTTCCTAGAAGCCGACGTGGGGATGCATCGAGATGTGGTCGCGGTGGACAAGGGCCTCACCCCGCTCTCCTTGGCTAAAGAGAACTGGCGCAAACCTGTAGTACTTGACACTAACGACCGCAGGGAAGTATGGCAGAGTAAGGAGCTTCACGGACGTTTTTTCCGGGCCCTGCAGGGGCCCGATGTAGACCTATCAGCGTCCGTAGCCTGGCTACGTTCCGGGGACCTCTTTGGAGAAACCGAAGGTTTTGTCTGTGGAATTATGGATGAAGTTATGATGACGAATAACTACCGGAGATTTATTGTGAAGGACGGCACGGTTGACATATGTCGGGCATGCCACCGTCCAGGCGAATCAATCCGTCACATTATCTCTGGGTGTTCTCGTCTGGCTAACGGAGAGTACTTGCATAGACACAACCTTGTAGCCAGGATTATCCATCAGCAACTTGCTCTAAAATACAGCCTTGTGGAATCGGAAGTGCCGTACTATAGGTATGTGTTCGATCCAGTTCTCGATAATGGCAATATCACGCTGTACTGGGATCGATCCATCATCACTGACAGGACTATTGTAGCCAATAAGCCTGATATAGTGGTGGTGGATCGATCAGAGCGGCGCGCAATGATTGTTGACATTACGGTCCTGCATGACGAGAACCTCGTGAAAGCCGAGAAAGATAAACAAATCAAGTATCTTGACTTAGCTCGCGAGGTTGTCGACGTGTGGGATGTGGACTCAGCGATCATTGTGCCGGTAGTCGTATCAGCCCATGGCTTAATTGCCAAGAGCCTCGACCAACACCTGAGGAGGCTCTCGTTAGGCAGCTGGATCAAGGGCTTGATTCAGAAAGCGGTACTCCTGGACACGGCTCGTATTGTTAGGAGGGTTCCTCTCTCTGGAGCCCTGACCGCCGGCAGCTTGGACCCTATTCCCGATACCGGTGGGCTACTATTTTTTATATTTTGAAACGTTTTTTTTATGTCGTTTTATATTTAAATATTTGAAATTGTAAAAAATATGTATATAAATAAATAAAGGAAAATAATAATAAAAAAACATTAATAATTCACATTTAAACATAGCAGTAATAATATGTCATCTAATTGTAAAAAGCAATAGTAAAAATAGAATGTTAAAGATAAAAATAAAATCCACTAAACCTTTGTGTGGTGAAAAAAACCCCGTCAATTCCCACTAGCCATATGCACCACGCCTGACTTCGCTCGTTGCACAGAACTGGTCTTCTGCAACAATCTATTGAGTGGCTTCGGGAAAGCAGGCGACTGTCAAATTTACCTGTCAAGAATTGTTATACAGAAGTGTTGCAAACGTAATGTATGGGGACATGAATGAAGTGTTACGGTGTGTCTTTAGTTTTAGTTGTGGGAGAGAACTTTTTGAAATTATCTGTATTGCTTTTTGCATTACATTGTGCAAGGTTTTATGGCCTTGCTCGGGAGTCTTGGATACAGGGTCGAATTTACTTTGACTAAATATAATCGAGAGCATTTTATCGATGTGCAATTGTTTTAAACCCACTTCATAAAAAGGAAATGTATCCTTTCAGCGAGTATTTTTATTTTAAAATTGTATGGGAACCACTAAAAAAAAAAAACTTTATTTTTACACGGCTTTTTCGGCACAAATTCTTTAACGTTAACTAGAGGTATTTTTATCTCATTAACATCGAGAGTAACAAAAAGCCGTGTAGATAGTTTTTTTATTAAAGCGGTTCCTATACCTACAGTTTTCAAGAATCTATAACTCGGAATCTATCAAGAATCGCGGAACCTACATGGGATATTTTCGGATACCCCTGGGTATGAGGAACCTATTTTTTTTTTTGACATCACCATTTGTATTACCCAGTATAAAATCGAGTTGACACAAGCACTAAGTAATACACATGCCTATTATTTGCCCAAAATTATGCAAGTGGCAAGCACGTCATTACAACATTCACCAATCAGCAACCAATTGTTTTAGTTCTATGACATGCAAGCTTGCATTCTTTTGTGCAAGTTCTTGGAATGTTTATTTGCAACTACTTGAACTACTTGAATGTTTATTTAATACACAAACCCTTAAAAATACGCGAAGGGCAACGAAATAGGCTTATTGCAGTCATTTTAATTTTAAATTAGATTAACCCGAAAGGACCAAGAAGTCCAAATTAAAGTAGTTCCTATTCAACACATGTCCTTGCGATTAGTTTTTGTAATGGCAGCCACGACATTGCATCACTAGGACTCCTAATGTGGGAGCATGTGTCACCCTGTGCTAACACAACACAATATGTTAATTAATTTGTTAGTAGTTAATCAAAAGCGTTGATGAGTTGAGTAAGTAAGCAGCTTGAATTCTTTTCTTTAATCTATTGGTACAGTTCTGTTGCCACCACGTTTCAAGTTTTTAAGAATTTCAAAATGGCGGCTAACCGCTGTGATAAAGACTTAATTTTTATAGAAAAAAAGATTTTTTATGTCTTTTTCCTGCAGTTTTTTTAGGCACTGTATTTTGGACAAAGAAATCACACAAAAATCCCTTACCGAACATAATCATCTGCCTAGCCTTTTCCCAACTATGTTGGGGTCGGCTTCTAGTCTAACCAGATGCAGCTGAATACCAATACGGAGCGAGTGCGCTGGATCCGAGTCGCACAGACCTGTCAATGTGGCGACAATTGGGGGAGGCCTATGTCCAGCAGTGGACGTCTTTCGGCTGAAATGATGATGACACAGTAACAGGGTAACACCTCTCAAATCCTTTACCTAACATGAAACAAAAAATAAGAAGCTCCTAACAAACAAGTCCCCGTAAACGACAGTCCAAATTCTTCAAAACATTACACGTCGGTGTAACAGCCATCCATTTTACCGTCTATAATAAAAAACGTAATTGGTGACACCGCCAATCGTAAATCCGTCTACGTTTATGTCCTCAACTTCTGCCCACCCTTTGTAGCGCGTTGATGTGTTAACAAAGTGCTGACGAGAACAGGTGTCAGGTAAATTATTGCGTGTGTATGTAGGCCCTTTTTTGCTGGAGTTTACCTAGTTTTACAGGGGAAATCCGTTGTTTACCTAGTCTGATTGATAGGTTTAATGTGTGTCTATCTGCGAATGTCTGTGAATAGGGTTATGTTTAAGCTGATGCCTATTTTTACAAGATTTTATTTTACTTGCAATGTTTGTATGTTTGTTTAGGAGGAGCTAGTGGCTAAATAATAACAGCCGCTCGGGTCGATCTTTAGGTTAAGCCGTGCTTGGTCTGTAGATGGGTGACCACCCATTACATACCGAGTTTTGATCCGTGCCTCGGAAAGCACGTTAAGCCGTTGGTCCCGGCTGTCATTTGAAGATCTTTGACAGTCGTAGGTAGTCAGTGGCCCAAAAAAGTTTGACAACCAGTCTTACCAAGAGGTATTACCCAGTATTACCCAGTACTAACTGGGTTGTGGAAGTCAGATAGGTAGACGCTCCATGTAAAATACTGGTATTCAACTGCATCCGGTAAGACTGGAAGCCGACCCCAACATAGTTGGAAAAAGGCTAGGCAGATGATGATTGTTTAGGAGAAATCTTTATTTCTTGTTTTTTTTTTTTTGGATGGGGAATCATCAAATGACTTCTCCCGCTCTGGGCTGAGCGGAAGGGAGTATCAGACTTGTACTGACTAAAACCCATCGATGCTCTTTCCTTGCCCTTTGTGTTCCAGTGCCGCAGTATCTCTTTCGAACAGACCCGCAGCCCTGGCAGGTTTAGGTGAAATCTTGCAACTGAATTTCAAACAGTCATCCCCAGCACGATTAGTTGGGATGGTAAGCTAAGTGGCGTCATTCTAAATCCAATATGGCGGTTTCCCAAAAATGGCGGACTAGTTTTTTTTATGTACCCATGATGGTTTCTATGACGGCATTGGATTTAAAATGACGTCACACCTATATTTAAAAGCTTGTTTTTAAAAATGACATTTTTTTTAAACTATAAGCTTGAGTTATATTTATATTGTCTGGACTACAAAATAAGCCTTGACATCTGAGTTTGTTTCGCCATTTCTTCGCAGGGAAGTCAGATAGAAAATGTATCTTTATCTAGCACAATAATACATGGCTTTAAAAGTGATTCCGATATCATTTTGTAGATTTAATAATTTCATTTCATGCTGATTTTAAGATATATTCATTCTTGGAGGTGTTGGAAAAAAATAAGCCGTCTGGGGGAGCTTTCAACGAAAACGCTGCCCTTTAAGATATAACAAAATGATGTATGGTAGAATTGTATCTTTTATATCTATACATATAATAATACAGTAAAAAAACTGTGTCTGTACATTGAATATATTAAAAAAATAATCATTGGGGGGTGTTTAGAAACAGTAATAGAGCACGAATCCAAAAAAAAAACCTGTCTGTTTGTCTGTACACGCTAATCTTCGGAACTACTCGACGGATTTGAATGATTTTTTTTGTTGTATAGGTATTAAGTCTGGGCAACACAAAGGCTATAATTTATCTTGGAAACTTGAACACCTGATGCAGAACCGCAACAGACCAGCTAAACTATGAGAGATACAAAAATGGTACCATAGCAAAAATTGTTCATGTAATGAGCATTTTCTGCTAAGAGAATAAATTTGAAGATCTGAAACAGCTGATGTGGAACTCCAAGAGCCCAGCCACACTATAACATATATAGGAATGACGTCTTAGCAAGAGTTGTTCAGACTGATAAGCACTCTCTGTTGACGTATAAAAATTGAAGATGTGGAACACCTGTCGTGGAGCTCCAAGAGCCCAGTTACACTATAATATATATAGGAATGACGTCTTAGCAAAAGTTGTTCAGCCTGATGAGCACTCTCTGTTGACGAATAAAAATTGAAGATCTGGAACACCAGATGTGGAAATTAAAGCTATCACTAATTTCACTGTATTTCTACCAAAGGTTATCTTATTACCCAGAACTAACTGGGTTGTGGAGGGCAGATAGACAGTCGTTCCATGTAAAATACTGGTATTCAGCTGCATCCGGATGTACTGGAAGCCGAACCCAATAGTACTACATATTATAACACAATGTTCTCCGCCACGTCTATCTGTCTGTTCGCGATAAACTCAAAAATTACTGCACTGATTTTCATGTTGTTTTCTTAAATAGATAGAGTGGTTCTCGAGGATTTTTTTAGTATATAATTCGTCAAGTTTTTGTACAGATTGGCTAAAATATAATGATATTTGTTGGAGGTGTTGGAAAAAAATAAGCCGTCTGGGGGAGCTTTCAACGAAAACGCTGCCCTTTAAGATATAACAAAATGATGAATGGTAGAATTGTATATCTTATATAGGTCTAACGAAAAATCCACTATGGCTTATGTCTATCTCTTAAGGATCATATACTATATCC
Organism: Lycophotia porphyrea; assembly: GCA_950005105.1. Classification (NCBI taxonomy): domain Eukaryota; kingdom Metazoa; phylum Arthropoda; class Insecta; order Lepidoptera; family Noctuidae; genus Lycophotia; species Lycophotia porphyrea. The sequence continues at coordinate 14,960,727 of OX465395.1, read as the reverse complement.
ATTTTAATACTTTGAAAATGGGCAAACTAGGTTCCCATGAGTTGAGGGAATGGGATCATCATGATTACTTTTGGTCGCGATAACCGATATCCACGCAGGCGAAGCCGCGGGCATCAGCTAGTTTGACAATAAAATCCAAGTGTCAAATCAATCATGAGAAAATTGCTCGCTCTTTATAAGACGTTTAACAGTTAACGTGTTCCTAACAGTCTAATTATCGCTATAATGACAACTCATTGAGTGAACACGTTGCCTTTTCATCTCCAAAACCAATTCACAATTAATTAAAACCCGAACCAATATTAATTAACTCCTAAAACATTAATTTCAAAACACAACACCTTGTTTTAAACCAAATATTTGCTGCGAACAATATTAGCTTCACGCCAATCAATCTAAAGCTAACAAACGAAGTTAATTTATCAGTTGTTTGTTAATCACAAACCGTTAACTAACTACTGTGAATATGAGTATGGCTGAACATATGCGAGTAGAGTAACCATCTGTCTGGATTTGTCCCTAATGATCGACTTTTTCCGGATTTTGTAAATACTTATACAACGTGTAACGGAAAGGATATTGTAAGCCGAAAGGAGGTGACTCACAGTCACGTGACTTTTTAGTATGGGGAGTAAATTAATTTTTTTTTCACGAATTTCCAAATATCGTAGAACAAAAGTTGTTCCGAATGACGAGTTGTGTGACCCTCTTTCGGCTTACAATACCCTTTCCGGTACACGTTGTATATCAGCCTATAATAACTTTCCCAATGCTGGGACACTGAACTCCTTTCTATGCGAGGAAGTAAGCCGTATTTCACGACGCGAACCTTGTACAGTTTGGTAGATGCCATATGTCTTTGAATTCTTTAATATTATTAAAATTATTTCATCAGGACATTTCTAATGTCAAAATGGTAACCCTACATGCGTATCGGTACGAATCATGCTTTTATCATTGCCTACTGCTAATAATACATTGGTTTTGATTAGTTAATTAGATAAGTACTTACTGACAGTAGCAAATGATTTAATTTTACCTTTTCATTTGCTTAGTGATCAGGTTACGACCAGCCTTTCTAAGGTAATTCAGGCATGTAATGACTGGTGATCTACCTTTTGACTTGGGTAGTTAGGTTCAATGCTTTGTTTGTTCATAATGCCGATTCATGGTCTAATTGAAGTTGACGATTTGAGTCGAACCAAGCCGAATACAGTGAAGAATAACTTAAGAATTAAGAGGTGGTGAGATGACATAGACGCTCATCAAGAAGGCTGGCTCAAAATGGCGCAGGAAGCGAGTTCCTGGAAGAATATAGAAGAACCTTTGCCCAGCAGCGGGACAATCAAAGCTAATTAAAAAAAATATCTATGTTAAGATCGCTCAGCGAGCTTTAGACTATTTCTATGGCTAATATTCGAGCGCGGTTTAGATATCCTGATTGAGTTCACTGAATTCCGCCTGATTGGGGAAATGCGTCAATAATCTAACTTATAAAACCTGGATCTCTTGCAGACTGCCTAGAAGTGACACGTCACCTCTGATGTAACATACAGTCAACATACATCATCATCTGCCTAGCCTTTTCCCAACTATGTTGGGGTCGGCTTCCAGTCTAACCGGATGCAGCTGAATACCAGTATTTTACAAGGAGCGACTGCCTATCTGACCATCTGGGAAATACGATACCTCTTGGTAAGTTTTTAGGCCACTGACTACTTTAACGACTGTCAAAGATCTTCAAATGACAGCCGGGACCAACGGCTTAACGTGCTTTCCGAGGCACGGAGGAAACTCGGTATGTAATGGGTGGTCACCCATCCACAGACCAACCTAGGCAAGCACGGCTTAACCTAAAGATCGACCCGAGCGGCTGTTATTGTCTTAGCCACGAGCTCCTCATACAGTCAACATACATAAACACACGTAACCCTTACATGTCCATTGCTCTTACCACGGCCCGGCACGCAACCTAATTATGCAGTGGTTTAATTAGAGCTGCCCACAAAACCGCTGAGTTTTCCCGTTGCTTCGACGGATGACGCATTCCTATCGTATTGGCCGCACCGATGTGCAGTGTGCATCTTGTTTTAATTTAGAAGGTACACTTCAACCAAGTTACTTGTGCAGGCGAGAAACCAAAGAACTAAACAAAATAAAAACTAAGTTTGACATATGGTATGCCACAGGTATGCCAGCCATATGCTGAGTTGGACTCCCATTTGGTGCAGCTTTGAGACGCACACCGCACCTTGCATACTCGTTATTTTATTTGAAGTATGTCATGGTGCTACTATTCTTCTTTAAGTAAACATGTTTTTTGAAGTTATACTGCTTTTGGCGCGTTAGGAAAAATGATGAGATTATTTTTTTACTATGCGCGCGCACACGGTCACGAAAAACCACCAGAGGTTAGCTAGTCAACATACACCCTGAAGTTAGCTAGTCAACATTTTAGTTTTGTAAAAAAAAGGAGGCAAAGGAGTATAACTTCTTACGTGCGTAATAAGTACACACACACTTATTTTATATATTGACACCCTGATTTTATATAGTCATGTAAGTACCTTTTAATTGTGTTTCTGTGTGTTGTGCTGTCTTTTGTGTGCACTGAATAAATGGTTTATCTATCTATCTATATCAATGCAAATTTTCTTGATAAGCAACGCCACCTTGAACTGCGCACTTAAAGTGGTCATACTTTAAGTGATATGGAGCTCCCAAAGATAAAAGCGAAGAGATTAAAATGATAAACCTGTTTCTTTATCCCACTAGTGGGGAAACTTTTTGGGGCAGAGTAAATAATCTTATTCTAGTCTGTGTAAAGTTAATTTTCTTGAAGATAATTTTGGCACAATAAAAACCGATTGATCATTCGTTGAGTAAAATGTATGTACATACGGTGACATATAAATCGTCATATCCAGTATAAATGGCCTCGTTTTGTGTAAATTAAGAGTTCCGCATAACCTGTATTTGTATAGTTTGATTGGTTGTCGTGCGTACTCATCACAGAATTCTAATCAAAGAAACGCACAAGTATGTAGTGACTTCAGAATTTGCGTTTGACTAAAGAAAACCCTTTATAATTAATATTACTTTATATAAGCTTAAAGAAGTAACCTAGCTTATTCATAATTACCTAGCCACACTTAGGTAACATAAATTAAACACAACATAATTTAAAAACCCATAAATAATTAATTTACCAGCCTAAAAAGTTTAAAACAACTCCCTCAAAATTCTAATTCTAATCCACCTACAAAATACCTAAAACAAACAATTTCTCATTCATATAATAATATACGTTTTAGCGCAGTAATTAAGGTAATTAGGTTGTTTAACTAAATATTTCAGCGGTAACTGAAATATGGCGTCGGCTGGCACAGAAGACAGACGTAAAGTATTACCAACCTACATGTGGCGCGATCCCTGAATACTTTAGGAGGTGTAAGGCTTAGGTTATACTGAGAGCGATTTTTCCCGCTTCAGATCTTAGACAAGTAGTGAAGCTTAGATAGGGATAGGCTAAAAAATTGTGAAGCTTTTTGTTAAGGTCAATTCAGGGGAAATTTACGTTGCTATCGAGGAATGACCCCTGAAACAGTAAGTGAATTATTGTGGATATAAATTCGGGCAAAATAATGTTTTCTGGTGGTAGCGTTGATTAAAGGTATTCGTTACTTTCTAGTTAAAGTATTGCTTACAAAACAAGCTTTTCCTGAAAAGCGGTAATAAATGCCCGTTTTTCATTTAACCAAGCGAAATTCGTTACACTCATGTGGTTGAAATTACCACATTTATAATTCATGCGAATAATTTGCATGGTTGAAATTACTACGCATAATTTTAAATGCAAATATTAAAAAGTAAATTTCCGTGACGTGATTTCAGCAAAAATGATGCTGCACTTCCTCATAATCCAACTAAAACTATCGCTATCGCTACCGCTTATGGCTGCCCGCCAACAGTCCAACCTGGCATATCAACACGTTAATTCCATGATTCGAGTTAGGATTGGAAAGCGGGAATTACAAGTAAATTATTAATGGAGTCAGGAATCATTGCGGGCCTTACATTCTGCTACTTTGATAAAGGTGAAGATTATGGATATATGAAGGGTATTTGCCAACTGTAGGGTAGGTAGGAAGGTTCGTGGTAATTGTATAATGAATAAAGTGTATTTTGAAGTTTGAATTTCATAAGGAGTATCACATTGATAAGTCCGATAAGACAAGTCAATCCTTCTTTTTACTGAGATTCCTACCAAATTCGTCATTGTTTATTTATTTATTTAATTTGGCTCTTTAGTTTAAGTGCCCCATCACTTAAAGAAGAACACAACATGGACTTATATTATATTATGCGCCTAAATAGCTAAATGAATAATGAAAAAAAAAAAAACAACAAAATGAAAACTACAGAACTATCCATTAAAAAATAAAATTAAAACAAATCAAGTATCTTGACTTGGCTCGCGAGGTTGTCGATATGTGGGATGTGAGCTCAGCGATCATTGTGCCGATAGTCGTTTCAGCCAATGGCTTAATTGCCAAAAGCCTTGACCAACACCTGAGGAGGCTCTCGTTAGGCAGCTGGATCAAGGGCTTGATTCAGAAAGCGGTACTCCTGGACACAGATCATATTGTTAGGAGATTCCTCTCTCTGGAGCGCTGACTACCGGTAGCTTGGACCCTGTTCCCGATACCGGTGGGCTACTATTTTTTTATATTTTTTAAGAAATATGCAAACATATAAAAAAAATTGTATATACAATGAATAAACTACAGTAAAATTAGGCCTACAAGAGTTAAACTCAATTATTATGCGAATTACAATTTAATATTTGACACATTTTTTACATTTACGTTTACTTTTTGGAAACCCATTTTTGTATACAAACAAGTAACTATATCCTCGGACCCTAATAACATTGAAAACATGATTACACGAGTAGGAACTTCAATAATTTAAACAAATTACGATTCGAGAACATCATTGTAAAGGTAATTTCGCTCTAATGACTAATTAAGGTACCAAGTCTCCATTTACTCAGTACCTAACCTAAGCTTCCAGTATTTTTATAGCACATAAATACAGTTAATTAGTAGTATTACATTAATAACAAATATAAATTCTAGTCAACCCGGAATCGGTTCAGCGGTAGAAAACGTTCAATATGTTTTTTAAAGATTTGTAAGAAAATGGCCGCTGTAGTGTGCAGCTACTGCGCATTACTGTTCTGCCGTTGAGCTGTGTGCACCTAACTTTACAATTTGACAATTCTTCTTCTTTTTAGCGTCTCGATTGCAATCTAAATTGTGTTGGCCCAGAACTGATAAGAACTGAGCTACTAGTTTGGCGTTTTCGGTAACATCCATCAGTTCCTGCAGTGAACAAACACACGACAGAGACAAGTGGACACGCAGGACACGATAATTCAAGTGCCTCATCATTTGTGAAACAGCACCACATTTAGACTCCAGGGCAGAGTCATTAATGAATTAAGTTGACAATTGATTCATCATCATTCTCCTACGCTTATCCGAATTTATTTGGGGTCGGCGCAGCATGAGTTCTAATTCCGTCCTGCTCTTTTCCTCGTCAGTTCAGCAGTCACCTCCTTTCTAGCCATATCATCCTTCACACTGTCCAGCCATCCTTTCTTCGGTTTTCCTCTACTCTTATCATCCATACATTCATACTCAAAATAGTTTTTCCACATTTTGCTTATGCCTCCGCATCACATGCCCATACCATGACAATCGATTACCTCACAAATTTCCAGACACTAGCTTCTGATTTTGAAGTAGACTAAAAAATTTTTAAATCTGACATGGTCACTAACACTATCATAAACACTTAAAACGGGGTATTTAACAGTTTTACTATTTTATTTGTTTAGAATTTCGGATATTTCGGCACTGTTCGGATATTTTGTATTAGATTTATCTGTGATCATGGCGCTTGTAAAAGTGCCGAAATATCGGTACTAACGAGACATGGCACATACGGGAAGAACCCTACAGAGTGTAAACAGACTCTTCACGAAGCCGTCAACCAAGCATTATGTACATCAAACTAAGTAACTTTATGCAAAAATTAGTGCTGGGCAACGAGTTTTTATTCGGGCTGAAAAATCACGTTTACGGTAGGACTCAATGTAACGCACTCAAAACATTGTGCTGATGGGTGGATTGAATAGAACGGAGGTCGTGAAGGTGTTTAAGTAAAACAAATACATTACAACATGTATTTTAAAAAAAACTGTTGAAAAAGTTGGAACTTTGTTCCCCAATATCTCCGTAACTAGAAGGGAAGGTATGGTCTAGAACAAAAAAATGATCAAATGTCGGGGAGAACAAGTGCCTTTCGGATTCGTTAAGAGTCTTTTTACACCCTTTATACCTACCTTACCAATAGGAACCAGGTTATCAATGATGATGATGATGGTAATAGTTCCTCCATTGGCACATAATGATTGGTTAACGGTATAATAAAATCCGGTCCAATTTCGGCTTCGGTATTACCTTTCTGACTCACAATAGTTTTCATCGACAAAGCATAAGAACTTTTGACCAGAACTTATGCAATGCTATTTAGGTCTTTTAAGAGGAAACGGGGCCTCCTCCCATGTGCGGATGGTGATCACCGGGGTGATTTTAGTGAGGTAGAAATCGCACACTCGCCTTATCCCCAAAACGGGTCGCCTTTTGAAGGTTTCCCCCCGTGAACAAAAAAAGGGTCTCAATTGAAAAAACTCTTTTGGAATTCTCAGACAAGCGTCGTCTTCATAAGAATTAGTATACAATGAATTTGCCAACGAACATAAGATTTACTTCAGAGGAAATACTTTACCGCTAAACCTCCACAATCAGTCTAGAATACTTTAATAATTGCCTCTAGCGCTACTTAAATTAACCAACGGAATCACCTTTCGTAGCCAACCACACCCGGTTCCAACAAGATCTTAAACAAGGCATTAAATTCAGTAGCGGTACTAGAGTGTAAACTTGACGATAGTACTGGCTTCAAGTTGCTAGTATTGTGGGCAAGCCGAGTCGTCAACTTAATAATTAATCGAGCTGTGGGCATTGGTTAGTTGTGTATTTATAGATGTTTTCTCAATGGTTTACATTGGAACCAAGTGAAGAATGTTGTACGCTACAGAACGGACAACATTAAAAAAATAAAACATGTGTGCAATTCACACGTGGTAGAAGTGAAACGTTCAAAAATGTTGGCTTCAAGATAAACTACTAATGCTTCCTATCTCATTTTCTCCCACGTTAAATCTTATGAATTTATGTGTCTGTCTCATTTTATTGTCGCTTTTTCGTTTCATCGACTATCAAATCACAACGATGCTAAAGAAGTTTTCACTTCAAAAACTATGGAAAAAAACAGGTTAGATAATGTCAGGAAACTTATATACAGTATTATCGCCATACTTTACCTACCCTTGCTAAAAATTAAGCTTCATTTTATTCTAGTACATAAATTTGAAAACAATATCAAAATACCTTTAATTCCACAAACCTGAGGACTTGATTGTCATAAGGTTTTTCGATAGCTTGTCAATACAATACGTTCTTGTCATAAAAGCTTTTATTTTACCTGCCTTGTCAGTTGGTTAGTTAGTCGTCATTCTCATCATCTGCTTAACCTTTTCCCAACTATGTTGGGGTCGGCTTCCAGTCCAACCGGATGCAGCTGAATACCAGTATTTAACATGGAACGACTGCCTATCTGACCTCCACAACCAAGTTAGTACTGGATAATACGGTACCTTTTGGTAAGACTGGTTGTCAGACTTTTTGGGCCACTGACTAAACGACTGTCAAAGATCTACAAATTAGTTGGTTAGTTAGTACGGAATAGTAAAATCTTGCAACTGAATTTCAACCAGTTCCCTCCAACCGATTGAGCTGAAATTTTGCAAATACCTTTGGTTCTGGTGACAATGCATTTTTTCAAGACATGGCTTGGTCCTGCAGCCAGGATAGCCTCCTCACGAGAGAACTCCTCAACGGTTAATAGCACGGACACGAAACTTTGTATACGCGTTCAATGTTGATAGATAAACCTAATTTCTTTCTTTTAAGTTTAATAAAAGCTTGTTTTCCTTAGTTAAATTTATTTATGATGGTTATTTATATGGTTTAGAGTGAGGACAAAACGATTCAAATTGCGAGAAAGATGTAATTGTATGTTACGGGGAATTTATTTACAGAATGTTGATGTCTGCGCGGGAGATATTTAAATTAAATTTATTAATCATCACTATCGCTTATATTTTGTCACTTTGTCAAACTCTCAAACTTGCTTCTCTAATAACAATAGAGCCAGTATTCACACTAGCACCCACTATGGATTAAACACTTTAGCACATTCGCCTGCTAAATATGGCCAACACACTACATAAAGACAGCATCTTAATTATCCATAACATCACAGCAGGAACTAAAGAATCATAAGTAATATCATTCTAATCAAAACCTTAAGGGATAGTAATCACTGGCTCATTTGCTAACAGACAGTGTAATATGGTTTAATAGATCACTTGTAGATTTGTGGTGTAAGGAACGAGCTGAGGTGGGAGCGATTTTAATGTCATTTTTGGTATGAAAACTTTAAACATTACCCAACCCTTTTACAAGAGTTGGTTTTTTTTGTGAAAATAATTAAAATTTATAAGACGGTAGCGATTTTTGGCCACACGCAAACGTATTTTCGTTGCGGTTTTTAGATAATACACACACATATTTCAGCTTTTAAATGTCAATGACAATGATCAATTACTTTAAGATCGCTACAATTTATGTTTTTTTTTTTGTTAGCCTACATTTATTTATTTATTTATTTAACACTTCAAGCACAAAGTACAGAGGCGGACTTAATGCCATAGGCATTTTCTACCAGTCAACCTTTGGGTGATGGAGAGACAAACAGTGGTAGGTGTATAAATTAGAAAATATTTTTAAATTTTATACTATGATAGACTACAAGGATATATAAAATACTATAAATATATATTAAAATACTATAAATGTATATCAAAGTATATCTATATGTAGATAGACAATTACACGGGTATACTAAAATAAAAAGACAAACAATGGAGAATCCATTAACGTTGTGACGAAACTGCCAGCTTCTTTCGAATGTACTCACGAACTTTAAATTTAAAAGATAGTCGATTGGTGGCTACATTCTGTCCTACTGCTGGACAAAGGCCTCCCCTTTCTCCCTCCAAACCTCTCTGTTCTGTGCTTTTTCTGGCCACGGTTGCCCCGCGAACATGATGAAATGTAATATTTAGAATGCAATAATCACAACATTTTTTCTTGGCAATAATTCGGTATTGTAGAAAGCTCAAGTGACTTCCAGAAGCTCTGGTCATCAGGTGAAATTTTAATGAAGAAAACACGTCTACCAACTCTTAAAACTGATGCAGAATGTATGCATACGTTCCAAACCGTAACAAACAGTAGTCATACAACTGATAAAGCAGCCCTACACATATCTGAGGGTCCACCATAATCAGGCAGGGGTCCACAAGGGATGATGCCTGCCAGGGCTGCAGGACTGTTCGAAAGAGATACCGCGGCCCTGGAACACAAAGAGCAAGGAAGGAACATGGATGGGTTTTAGTCAGTACAAGTCTGACACTCCCTTCTGCTCTGCCCAGAGCGGGAGAAGTCATTTCACAAAAAACAAAACAAATAATGAGAACTATAGTAAATACTACATAGATACTCAGGCGCCGAGATACTCCGATGTACATTAATCGGCTTATCTACAACGAGTCGCTACTCCAATCTGTCTAGCAGAATTTATTTCAGTTGCTACTACTGGTTCTCGGAAAAACTTCAAAGACTTTTAAAAATGATACCTAAACTATCTAGGCTGTGCTAAAACGGGCCGGTGGATTTCAAAGACAATCGAGAAGTTACCAAAGCAACTTAAATTACATTTTGTAGTTTGACAAAAGGATTGATATTTAATGATCGCCAACTGCCAGGGACTTCCATCTAGTAATCTGATTACTTAACTTAACTGGTCGTAGCTTTGTAGGTAGAAACCAAAATAAAACCAATCAATTATGGGTGTACCTAGAGCAGCGGTGGCCCAGTGGTAACGACCCCGACTTACGAACAGTAAGTAATTTATTTATACTTTGTGTAATTTATTTCATCACCACTGCTCTCAAAAACGGTGAAGGAAAACATCGTGAGGAAATCGGCATGTCCTAGAACCAAAAATTCGAAGACATGTGACATCTACCAATCCGCACTGGGCCCGCGTGTTGGATTATAGACCATTCCCTCTCATAGAGAGGAGGCCTACGTCCCAGCAGTGGGAACATTATAGGCTGATGATGATGATGATGGGTGTACCTTATACGGGTACAACTCTATTTAGCCTTTTGAATAGTTAGTAGTTTCGGGGGGTTATACCTTTTGGGAGGTATTATCAATTCTGGGCAAAATTTACAAGACGCCGAGCGTATTCAAGACCACAAAATTGGTTTGAAGGTTTAATTTTGCTATCTAGACAGACCCTGGCCAAGGCTGGTATAGGTTATGTCTGCTAAAAAAAAAACTGCTGCGATATAGATAATATCGCAGCAGTCTTTTTACAAACCACTTAAAACAACTGTAACAACAGTTACAAAAGAAAAACTAGTAGAGGACAAACACAAACAATGCGTTTTCAAGCTCATCATGCGGGCACAAAGCAAGCCGAAGTCTAGCCTTTAATTGCTGTTAATCTAGAACACTATCTAGTTTCCTTCTCCGCTCGTTAGTGTTAGAAACATGAGATAAAATCGAGATCCATTTAATTACGTTACAGTAGTACTGTCTTCGCAAGGGATTGACTCTAAGTTCGAGGAAAATTCAATTAATAGCTTAAAACACGCCTGTAATCCCCAAAGGGTTAGGTAGAGGTGTACCTAATAGTTAGCACACTCACTTTTCGCGATGGTACTGCTTTCAATCGACAACAAATCCAGACTCTGTGGCTACTACGAAGTAATTCCTGGTGGATAAACCCAATAACACTTTGCATGACCCGGGAATTGTACCCAGGACCTCATGCTCAGCACTCGCGCTTGCCACCACTAGACCAACGAGGCCAGTAGTCGAGGGTACTAGTTGAAATATGTTGGTAAAGTTATGTTCTTGACCGGAACGGATTAAAATCTGGAGCAGAACGGTTAAGTGGCAGATAAAGTGAGGATTGTTTTCTATGATTATTATTTTTATTGAGTGTTATTATTAATATTGTGTTGTGTAGATATTAACGAGAAATTTGCATACTGTGTAGGTCGAGGCTTGTGAGAAGCAGGACTAAAACTGCCCAATTAAGGAAGTGAGAATGCCAGAAACGTCGTGAACGCCAACCGTTTAATGATTCACACCAATCCATTCAAGACTTTAGTCTGCACACGCTTTTGTGACTCCAAAACCTCAGAATAAACAAGTGTAGTAAAATCTAGGTACAGGTTTTTTCTCCTTTATCGTTGGTATCCATCTAGCCTTCGTTTAGAGTGCTTACCTATATCTAGAGGTGTCTGAAGCTATTTCCCGCTTAACTCAAGATTCTTGATTTTTCCTCAAGATCTAGATTTTTCTTTTATTTTAGCGTTAGGTGGATCTCTTTACGGAAGAGCTTGTACTCTCCCAGGGTCGGTCCTCGGCGATTGAGTAATACGGAATATCACTTCTTTCTTAAAAATCAAAACATAAAGATGTCTGTTTTATACCGAATTCAGCACACATTCGCTAAAGTTCCCGGTAAATATTTGCTATACCAATAAATTTCTTCTTTGTGGTCTCGAAGAAAGGAGTCTTATAGATAACGATCGTTACATGCCCCCCATGCTATTGTACGACATTCTTTCGTAAAACGAGCATATATTGGTTAAAATGGAGCGCTCATAGGTGTTGTAAAAATCAAATCCTTGAGGATTTGATTTTTACAACACCTATGAGCCACCTATGATTTATTCCAAATAGCTTCAAACTTTTGAAACTATTTGGAATAAATTCCAAATAGTTTCAAAAGTTTTTTCTCCCTTAGCGTTGGTACACATCTAGCCTTCGTTTAGAGTGCTTACCTATATCTAGAGGAGTCTGAAGCTATTTCCCGCTTAACTCAAAGGAACTGTTCGAATCCTTTAGGGAAGCAGTTCAGTGAACCGACTGAATCCCGTGGGGCCTATTGACCCTTGAAACCATTCAGGCGAAACAAGCATTTACTTAAGTAAACTTCTTGAATGAAAACCTTTTTATGACAGTTAAACAACTCTGCAATGTGGTAAAGGTATTTCGATTTAGAGATTTAGCACTAATCTATGATCATTCACCAAAATATCGTGAGCAAATTCGAGGGCCTATAGAAGTGACAATCAGTTTCATTTATCTGCAACGACTTTTACAGAGATTTCAGTTTATGTCCAAACAATACAGTTCTGAGTTTTTTTTTATCTTTGTCATTGATAGAACGCCATTTTTTATGAAGTCACCAAAAAATAAAATGACCAAGCAAGCGATCAATGATTGTTACTAGTGTTTGGTTAGAATTATGTAGCCGAATATCAATATGTTACATGGGGCAGTGTAAGTGTTATTTTTATAGATCTTAGTAATATCATTGTCCCATCACATCAACTAAATTAACCCTTACAAATCTTTTACTCGGACCGTTCTGCCCCTCTCTGGCTCAAAAGCTGGAAACGCCCTTTATACATTTTCCTACTTACTAACAAATCAAAAAACATTAAAAAAATCGCAACAGTATTTAAAAAGTACGTGTTGCCAACCAAGATTACTATAATCCGACCAGAACCCGTCAGTCCGTCACCCTCAGTTAAACCCAACAGCTCCACAAGTCAAACAAACTTAAACTTTGCAGTCAGCATAAAATTAATTAGGTAACAATTTTAATGAGCAATTTATCTCGGACGACATAAACTAATTTTATGACTGAAACCATTTTTATGCTGCCCCTATCTCTGTTACACATTGTTAATTTAGAATCACGCTTTCTGGTCACAGCGTGGTGAAAGTGACCACCTTGACTTGACGCCATTTTTTAATTTTTAGTGTTCCGTGAATTAGTTTGTGGACTAATCGACAATGGTGGACCTAATTGTTGAAAATTTGTGTTTCGGATGGCGGGACATTAGAGGGTCTAAACACAAAGTGAAAGTGATAACTGGTCACCGATAACGATAGTGAAAAATTAAAAAATGTATACGGGTTGGAAGTAGAGTTGCCAGGCGTCCGGATAAAGCCGGACGTAGTTAGGTTTTTTGATTGCGTGTCCGACGAAAATAAACGGTGTCCGGCTTGTCCGGCTTTAGGGTTTTAACATTTCGCAAACGAGCGAGCGCCGTGCGTGGCCGAGTGCTGCTGGCGAGACTGATGACTTTATTTGACTGATTAATAATAAAGTTCTTAGACTGATCTGGCATTTGATTTTATTAATATTTCATTAGAATTTAACAAGATTTATGGAAATAATCAAAAAAGCTTGATTATACATTCAATTTTTTGGTCGTACCTATTAATACTGAGACACAAAATCCTCAATAATGTAGGGTTTCCGGCCTTTTTACCCAAATGTCCGGCCATACTGGCTGGTCTATCCGGCTATTAGGATTGGCGACCTGGCAACCCTAGTTGGAAGGGTCACCGACGCACAAACGGTTACCACACATTTAGTACATGAGATTTTTCATCAGTAATTACCTAAAAGCAGCCGTGTCTTAAGAAACTGCTATACCTACACGGTCAACACGTATGGAACAGCAGTTCTTTCTGATTCACAATGATGTACTGTATACGTGGTAGCCCTTTGCGCGTCGGTGTCCTTCACACTCTGTATTTCGGTTGACACAAACTATCGAGAATTCATGTCGATTCCATTAAAAGCCGTTGTAAAAAATACGATCGCATCGAATCACTTAACATCAGATGAGTTGCGGCAAGCCTTTAGATTTTAAAAACAGAACTTGGCCAAAATTATGATTAGCAGAAAAAATAAATCGAAGGTCACATAAGTCTGAAACCAGGGAAGCTAAACTCTGTACGATAACCACGTAAAATTCATGAACAATAATAGACATGTAAAAAATTTTGACTAAGCAGTCAATTACTTAATTCTTAATTGGTTTTCGATTTTTCCATTTAGTGTATGGTGGATCTCCTTATGGAAGAGCTTGTACTCTCCCAGGGTCGGTCACTCGGTCCTCGACGATTGAATAATACGGAATCTTACTTCTTAACAAAAATCAAAACATAAAGATGTCTGTTTTATACCGAATTCAGCACACGTTCGCTAAAATTCCCGGTGAATATTTGCTATACCAATAAATTTCTTCTTTGTGGTCTCGAAGAAAGGAGTCTTGTAGATAACGATCCTTACATGCCCCGCATGCTATTGTACGACATTCTTTCTTAAAACGAGCATAGATTAGTTAGAATAGAGTGTTCATTGGTGTTTTAAAAATTAAATTTTCATAGCACTTTTTATTTTAAACAGACAAGTTTCAAAAATGCCCGTGCATTTTCGAAATGTCAAAATATCATTAAAAAGAAAAAATAGAGCCTCTTCCCGTCCTTTACAAGGCATAATAACTATGAAAGGACTGTAGTTGTTTTAATCAAAATTCAATTACCTCAATTCCGTAGGGAATTACCATCGTGGCAGGAGGAATCAGAAATATTCCCGTAAAATTGCACACAACTTGGGACTGAATATCGTTGCCTAGACTTTTTGACTCTTGAAAACGGACAATTCACTAACTTTTTGTAGCAAGATTATGACCGTTGTGATAATACGATACCCAATCCTGTGTTAATTATTTCTTCTCACAGAGAGGAGACCTAGCTTGTGTTTATGTTTAAGACTAATTATGCACTAGATCTCAGGCTGTATACTCGGATAACTCTGTCACAATCATAACCATAATCATTTATTTGCAATATTATTAGTACATATTGGTCTTAAAGTAAGTTGAGCACACACGCGTTAACACTCTATATTTCGCCATACTCCATGTCCCTGACCCATATTTTACGGAATTAGAATCCCATTTATTTAAAGAACTCTCCATTAGAATGGCTTACCGGAACCACAATAATTTATACCTACATAATATAAAATTAGCATTAGACATAGCTATTATATTAAATGTAGCTTTGCTCTCAATTCAGTGGTATTTAGGCTTTCCGGTCTTTTGTTTATAAACGCTAGGTAATTTAAACGGCATTAATGAATGTTAGGCATAAAGTTTAGGGTACTATATACAGGGTGTAAACAGACTCTTCACGAAGCCGTCAACCAAGCATTCTGTACATCAAACTAAGTAACTTTACGCAAAGATTATTGCTGGGAAACGACTATTTTTGGGGTGAAAAATCACGTTTTACGGCAGGACTCAATGTAACGCATTCAAAACATTGTGCTAATGGATGGAATAAATAGTATGGAGGTCGTGAAAGTGTCTTAAGAAAAAAAATACATTAAAAACATGTATTTCAAAAAAAACTTTTAAAAAAGTTGGAACTTTGACCCCCAATATCTCCGTAACTAGAAGGTTCCCAGGTATGGTCTAGAACAAAAAAAATATCGCAATGACGGGGGGAAGAAGTGCCTTTCGGCTTCGTTAAGACTCTTTTTACACCCTTTATATTGTATTTGGATTTTAATAACACGCAACCGTAAAAGTTAATTTATGCAAAAATGTCACAACACCGTCGGTATTTATAAGTTCGATGGTGTTAAAGCTATTGTTACATTGTTCTTGCATTATTTTCTTAATAACCGTGTACGGAGCACTTAGCTAAATTATCGTTCGTGCTCACAAATCTTTTTTATTAGAACCTATCAGAACGTTAATTGTTCCAACGGCCCCCTGCTACCTCTACACCGTAAAAATTATAGTAAACACACATGATTTGCCTTTTTCTATCGTATTACGACCTCTTTGGGTTCAGACAATAGAGTAAAGACAAAAAGAGGTTGCGTAAGTATTGTCTATGTTCTTATGAGATTTTAAATGAGGAGCATTAGACGAAAGTTGTGCAATTCTCTTTTTTTATTTTCGTCCATTACAGTACTTATGCAAATAGTTTAAAATACAGTTTTTACTAAATCTCCAAAGTGTTTTTATGTAAGTTTGGACAGGCGGGATAGAAATCTGTGTAATTTCTGTTTGTTTTTTCCTTAAAATAACTGTTTTAAAAACTTAGTTTCTCTGTTGATTGTTTCTTTATTTTAACAGTAGGACATACCTTTTCACTAAGAACTAACTTGTCGATGTCTAAAGTTATCCTATAGAAACGGACAACCGGAGATAAAATGTATCCTATATCATATCCGATGTCATGTGCGCCCCACTAAAATTCATTTAGCCGTTATAAAGACATTAAATGGTAAATCAGATAGACGCAACGAAATACCGACAGAGAATTACTTGGGCATTGTGTAGTATATTAGTAAATTATAGATGGACTAAATAGCCATTTCCATAATGATTCTCACAGCCCTACACCCAAATGATTAGCAAGAGTATTAAACATAAAGCCAAGACCACACGCAATCATAAATTAGAATCAGCAATAAAATAAGGTTATATTGAACGGTTCCGTAAAACTTTCATTAAGTGACTACACCATGGCCCATGGTATCCCATAGAAATGGCGGTGCAATTATTCGTAGGTAGAGTACAAATTACATATTTAATTACAATCTTACATCTAGCGAAACAATGAAAGTTCAGGAGAATTGCTAATTGGCCGTGATTATGTGCGAAGAGTTAGAAAGACTGGATGTGACGCCTTATATTTTGTTTGCATTGTTTTTGTTCAGTGTTGAGACGCGTATCGTACGCGGGTTCTGTACCCAAAGGGTAAAACGGGTCCTATTACTAAGACTCCGCTGTCTGTCTGTCCGTCTGTCACCAGGCTGTATCTCATGAACCGTGATAGCTAGATAGTTGAAATTTTCATAGATGTTGTATTTCTGTTGCCGCTATAAATATAAACAACAAATAATAAAAATATAAATTATTTAATAATTAAATAAACTCGCATACAAGAAACGTGTTTTTTTTCGGTTTATGGTACGGAACCCTTCGTGCGCGAGTCCGACTCGCACTTGGAAAGTTTTTTTTAAATCTGTTGTTTCCTACAAAAGTGCAATACCTACATGGTCAAAATGTATGGAACAGTATTTTGTAACTGAACACTCATTAAGCATTTGAACGTCGCCGCGTCGCGTCTGTGCCTTTTCCAACCTGTACTATGTTTGTAAAATTATTTGGGTCGTCAAAGTAAATATTGATCTACATCGTAAGTGCTGTCTTTGATTTACAGGTCATCTTAAACAACGAAGATCCTCTTTACGATTCATTTTTCTTCTTAAAAGTACGTCAAAAGGCATCCTGTCCTTTTACTCATTCTAGAGCTCGGAACCAATTTATTTTGATCGTTAAACGAACCCTCTTTTTTATATTTCAGTCTGTTTAATGCGTTTTTACATTGTAATTGGAATATCGCACTGCTGGGGATTATTTGAAACCCGTTCAACCACAGATAATGTTGGAGAGAACTTTTTGTTTTTCGTCGCAAATATTATAAGTTCAATAGGTTTTCAGTTTAGACAAAGAGTAACGAATGGGTATGAATTAATTGCTTTTTCGTACTTTAGAACGGGTTGATGATGATGATGATCCATATACGTATAGTACTGCATGGATAGTTTGGCGCTTAGATGACATTGACATTAAGGCGCGGTTGGGAAATTATATTGAAAAAGCAAGATGGCGCTGTTGATTCCGACACGTACTGCCAAAAGACCCATGTACATATTTTGTCTGATTTGCTTATATCTCTAGCCTGAAAATAAAGTTTTTTGAAGTTATACTTCTTTTGGCGCGTTTGGGAAAAATTATAATATATCACGAAAAACCGACACCCTGAAGTTAACTAGTCAACATACACCCTGAAGTTTTACTTTACTTCTCCCAATGTTAGTTTACTTTCGTAGTGTCAGATATTGACAAGCCTAGGTTATTATTTTTAATCTACTGCTGGAGCTAGGAGGTTAGGTTGTAAAGGCAATTGATATTAGACCTTGTTATAAAATACTTTACTTTCGTTTATGTTCTAGAAAAGTATAACTTCTAACACACATGTAGTACACATGTAGTTTTTTATAGTTATAAGCAAATCAGAAAAACACCAAAAACAAGTTAACACTCAAATTGATGACGCATACTCCCCTTTAGAGGGTTAGAGACATATTGGAACAGGCTGAGGGTCACGGGTGAGTGCTAGGGGGCCGATGAAATTTATAAAAAGACGGGCTAAAATTGACTTACTATAACAGGAGACAGATAGAAGTGGCAACAAATGGAGGAGGCACTTACCCAAAGAGGGGTCCTTAATTAATTTTAAGAGTTTTTATATTTAGCTTGTATTTTTATGTTAAGTGTTTTCGGGTTTTTTTCGATTAGGAATTTCTCAGTAGCAGCCACGGAGTCTGGATCTGTGAACCGATTATATTGGAGTACTATTAGATACTAACTGCCTAACCCTTCTGGCACAACAGGCGTGATGATATGTAATGTGGTTTGTAATGTTTTAGTTTTTGATCATGAAGGATTTTTAGTTTATTTAGTCCCCTTTGAACAAAATCTTTACTCAACAACCAAACAAAAGGAACTTTAGATTGCAGTAAACAAACAATGTTTGCATGTAGGTCCCTTGTTACCCAATTTCAGTCGCATGCAGTGTATATTTGTTCTCCACAGTGGGTGTAACTTGTACACTGGGAGCACACAAACTGTACAAAGTTACAGAATCACTTAGCCCCTGCAATCAACACTTGTATCGTTGCCAAGTTAATCTGCACTGACGTGTAGCAAAATTTTGGGAACAGATAGTGTAAGATGTTTTAGTGTAATAATTTTAGTCGCTGTTTGTGAAAGGCTAGATTTTGGCAGAACACAAAGATAATAATATTTTCTTTTTTGGGAAAAGCTAAAAAAATATGTTGGTAGAATGTGTCGAGTGTTTCTACACATTGTATAGTACAAAGCTTTGTAAGTATTAAGTATTATTAATGTTTTTACTGATGTTACAAGTGCCATTGTTACAAGGGAATTTTTGTGGCATTAAATGCCACAGCTGGGCCTTCCTCCATGTCTCCCACTTCTCACTAACCCACACACTTTCCCTTTTCAGTTCTGATGGAACCTATCCAGTTCATCCCATCATCTCCGTTTTGGCTTTCTGCAAATGACTTACTGTACAGGAGTTGGACAGAACAGGCTAGGAAAACAAGAAGAGGTACAGGTGCAATTAAGTACCATTGTGTAAATAAATGAGTGACTTATGAACCAGCTGTCAAAAACGCAAAAAAAAATTGTTACATACCTCTTACCACATCCAGTACCTCTACATCTGTTTCCCAGTTATCGTGCTCAGCGTGTGCTTGTGCGCGGCGCGTGCTCGCTATCAGCGCATCGGCGCCGGCGCAGCGCAGAAAGCGGAGCTCGCTCCTAACTTGATACATCGAGGCTCATGTGTTGCTGGTAATGTGGAGATGAGAGTGTGTTGGCTGGATTTGGGATATGGGGAGGGTTGGGAAATGTAAAAAATAAAAATGTAATCGAGAAATTACGAAAACGCAAGAATAGTATTTATGTCGAGATGAGCAAATACTATGATGCTCCCTGCCTCGTTGGTCTAGTGATCGCAAGTCACGACTGCTGAGCATGAGGTCCTTGGTTCGATTCCCAGGGTGGGCAGTGTCTTTGGGTTTTTCCATCAGGAATTTCTCAGTAGCAGCCACGGAGTCTGAACTTGCACCCGGTTGATGGCAATAGGCTCACGCCGTATTACATGAGACTTAAACATAACTGGCAAAATGTGGGTGTACTGGTATGAACACCTCTGCCTGCCTAACCCTTCGGGGAAGAAAGGCGTTATGTTATGTATTAAAAACGACAATTTATGTAGCTATAATTGAATACACGAATAATTAATTTATCGCTATCTAAAATAAGACACATGGCCCGTTACAGAAAAATACCATCACACGAATGAACTAGTCACCATACTGAGGTACTTTTAATTCTTTTATTCCCATAAATATATTGGGAATAGCTTTCGACCGTCATCGGGGGCAAGTCGCTCGGTCGCTCTACAAGCTAGTGATTACCATCATCGAATTGCAATCGAGTCAATGTCAAGAGCATCGGAGCATTGTAGGGTTGCTGCATATCGATTTTTATTTTTGGTAATGTGCAATCGATACTAATGTTTAAATTTTATCTGATTGTGTATCTTTGGGTTGGTCTTCACATCAAAAGTAGGTACACGTGGCCTTACAAATACGAGTACATGCAGTATCAAAAACAGCTAAGACAGCAGAGCGCGAACGCCCGGTGTAAACGTAATGTAAATACGTCGAATTTTAAATCGAAAATAGAATTATTCTAAAGCATTTCAGTTTAATTGTTTGCAACAAATATTTTGAAGTGAAATCTTCTTTAGCATCGTTGTGATTTGAAAGTCGATGAAACGAAAAAGCGACAGTAAAAAGAGTCAGACACATAAATTCATAAGACTTAACGTGGGAGACATGAGATAGGAAGCGTTTACCTTAAAGCCAAAATTTTTGAAGGTTTCACTTCTACCACATGTTAATTGCATACATGTTATTTTTTTTTTTGATTGGGCTAATTTCTATGTTGCCGACAAGTTCTGAAGTTGCGACCGTGAACCGGTAGACGTTGCGTTGGAAGGCCTCCCACTAGGTTGTCCGATGACCTGTTGAAGGTTGCGGGGATCCGCTGGATGCGAGTCGCACGGGGCCGGTCAAAGACTACTATAGTATACTGGGTGGGCCGGTCAATGTGGCGACACTTGGGGGAGGCCTATGTCCAACAGTGGATGTCTTTCGGCTGAAATGATGATTTTTTTATTTTTAAAACCGACGTTTTTACTTTACATTTACACTACGTGCTCGTGCTAGAGCTTAAGGATAAAAGTAAAACGGCACCTATGTGAAGTTAGCAACAATAGCGGTGTTTATTTCAGCAACAATGCCAGGGCACTGTTTTATAAGATGTTTGTTTTATAGGCCCGAAGCCTGCCCCGTCGTTATCCTTTGTTGATCTTTACCTGCTTTAATTATTTGTCAATAGGCAGATTGAAGATCTGAAAGCATTGTAAACCAAAAGAAACTGCTCTCTGACCGATTCTTTGAAGATTTGTTAAATTAAATTATTTCTTATACATAAGAAGCCTACTATTCTCACCCTGCTGGTCTGGGACACAGACATACTTATGTAATCATAATTTTGAAACGAGACAACCGTGAGCAGGTAAGTGCCAACCCTGCGCATGAGTGCGCGTGCACACGCCATTTCCATCAACTAATTAAAGCATCCGCAACACTATTCATAAACGCAATGCTTTCTCTAAGCCAATCACACTGCATTCCAAAACCAACCATATTTAAATATTTTTAAAGTTGGAAGTTAGTTGTTGCTGGGTAATAAAGATTCAATTGAGATTTAAGGAAGTTAAGATTTAGTTGTCACGAAAGTCTTTTATTTGTTTCTCTTAGTTAGACGTGTATTTATGCGATCGGGGTAAAAGATAGACGTTTAATGTTCTTTTGAAACCGATTGTCACGATATCTTTTGAGCGGTATTGAAGTAAGAGTGACGTAATCAGTGATGGGATATTGTTGGGCTGGTCATTGAAGACAATGCGTGCGTGCAATGTTACGTAGTTCTAAATTTTGATGTAGGTTACTTACTATACAGGAGCTCGTGGCTAAACAATAACAGCCGCTCGGGTCGATCTTTAGGTTAAGCCGTGCTTGCCTAGGTTGGTCTGTGGATGGGTGACCACCCATTACATACCGAGCTTCCTCCGTGCCTCGGAAAGCACGTTAAGCCGTTGGTCCCGGCTGTCATTTGAAGATCTTTGACAGTCGTTAAAGTAGTCAGTGGCCCAAAAAGTCTGACAACCAGTCTTACCAAGGGGTATCGTATTTCCCAGTAGTAACTGGGTTGTGGAGGTCAGATAGGCAGTCGCTCCATGTAAAATACTGGTATTCAGCTGCATCCGGTTATTAGAGTTTCAGTCCGGTTAGACTGGAAGCCGACCCCAACATAGTTGGGAAAAGGCTAGGCAGATGATGACTTACTATACAGGGTATAAACAGACTCTTCACGAAGCCGTCAACCAAGCATTATGTACATCAAACTAAGTAACTTTACGCAAAAATGAGTGCTGGGAAAGGACTTTTTGGGCTGAAAAATCACGTTTTACAGTAGGACACAATGTAACGCACTCAAAACATTGTGCTAATGGATGTATTGAATAGTAAGGGGGTCTTGGAAGTGTTTAAAGTAAAAATCGTACATTAAAAACATGTATTTAAAAAAAAAACTTGTGAAAAAGTTGGAGCTTTGACCCCCAATATCTCCGTAACTAAAAGGTTCCCAGGTATGGTCTAGAACAAAAAAAATATTGCAATGAAGTGCCTTTCGGCTTCGTTAAGAGTCTGTTTACACCCTTTATGCAATAGCTAATCTTGGTCAACGACGGCATTGAAACAGGATTAACGGGGGCTTTTTGCTAGCGTATATCAATCTGCCATCAATCCACTTTGTCTAAGGCTTTAAACCCTCAGATTATAAATAATTAAGTAGATACGTTATATAAAATTAAAGAAAAGATGACCAAAGAAACTATGGATGGACTGTGTTAAGAATGACATGGCAAGAAAGGAGGTGTCTGATGAGATGACGAGTAATAGAGAAGTATGGAAGAAGAAGACATGCCGCGCCGACGTCAAATGAATTGGGATAAGGGCAAGAGAATGATGATGACGTTCTATAAAATAATGACAACCCGGCGGGTGTACCCAAGATCTAAACACTTACAGGCAGCTTTTCTGATAGTTACTAAAAGCTCTTTATAAAACGAAAAATAACAACATTTAGAAATCCAGTAATTTAATTAATCATCATCTTCCTGCACTTATCCCATGTTATTTGGGGTCGGCGCAACATGTTTTTTTCTTTTATTCTTCTCTGTCAACCGTTAAATCCAGTAATTTTAATTACATCGTAAAAAATAAAAAGCAAAATACTTATGTCAACTTTAAGCAACGAATACAGAGTTCATAATCGTAATACAATTAAACATATAAAACCATACATGTTAACAAACTTCACACACGTTCTTCACGAAACCAAAACCACAAGAAACTCTTCACATATTTTTATTTTTGTTTCCATATCAAAAGCGGCCCAGTTTACCCGCTTATTACGGTTTCCGTCAGACCCCGACATCCCCCCTCACAAAAGTGACAGGCAGCCTAAGGTCTGCTAATGACATGTGTCGGCTGATACCCTGGCAAGGGAAATATCAACCTTTTTCGACATTGGCAACATACTGTTTTGTTGGGTATTTTTTGAGGGTAATGAGGCAGTAAACAGTTTTTTTTGGTTATTAAAACTAAATTGTGTCAGAATGAAAGGGTAATGTGAATGAAAGATTGTTGTATGGTAATCCAAATGGTTGGTAGCGTGAGTCTTACTAATATTATAAATGCGAATGTTTGTGAGGATGTATGGATGTCTGGATGTATTGATATTTGTTTTGAAATTTTGCACACATTTTATAACCTGGATGGCCTGCTTGACGATTCAAAAGTGCCTGTAATTTGATAATAAATGCATAAAGTTTCAGCAGGAATTTCTCAGGAGCTGCCACAGAGTCTGGATTTGTGCCCAGTTGATGGCAATAGGCTCGCCCCCTATTACATGGGACTTAAAAACATAATTGGCGAAATGGGGGTGTACTATTAGGTACACCTCTGGCTAACCCTACGGGGATTACAGGCATGATGTTATGTTATTTCAGCTTTAATCATGAAGAGACGACGAAGAAGATAACTCCAAGAGTATAAACAACAACAGATTAATTCCCTAAATACATGATTCCATTTACCCAAGTTAGCAAACAGACATATTTAAAGCCGAAAGCGCAAACAACCACTCCGTACATTAACTAACATAACATTTAATGTAATAATAAAGGCAGGACAGGAATATTAATATGGCGGCCGTTAGATGCCATATCCTCGTTCTGCGAGTAATGTCACAGATTTGGAAGCAAATGGAGTGCTATTAACATACTTAATCTCGACCCAGATATACAAACAACAAATTGAGGAGATGTGAAGGGATTGCTGTAGTCATAAACTTTTCAAGGCCATAATTTCATAGATTTTGT
Organism: Lycophotia porphyrea; assembly: GCA_950005105.1. Taxonomy (NCBI): domain Eukaryota; kingdom Metazoa; phylum Arthropoda; class Insecta; order Lepidoptera; family Noctuidae; genus Lycophotia; species Lycophotia porphyrea. The sequence continues at coordinate 14,936,386 of OX465395.1, read as the reverse complement.
TTAAAAACAATGAATATAGAACTAATACAAAAATTAATCAAAGTACAAACTACTTTTCCATGGTTTGGAATTCATTTAGACACCAGTTGGTGGTAGTTATGTACCTATTTTATCTGATAAGGGACTGTCGTAACTGTGAACTCAGAATAGGAATTAGAATGTGGACAATGGGGATCATCCCGTATGTCGTGATCTCAGAGACGCTAACATGGATTTCACTTCATGTAATTTTATTGAATACGACCTCCAGGTCCACCAGGCTATCGGTCTCATTTATCCATCATTTCCAATTCTGTGAATAATCCTGCAGAATCATGGAAGATCACGCTGCGCCGGCCCCAAATAAATTGGCATAACGGTAGGAGGACAATGATTATGATTTGATGATGTGCTTTGATGAAGCCTGCACGTTATGCAAAGACTGGTAACTAGTAACTCCATCTGCTACTTACTCCGTGTCAAAAGTTAACGAACAAGATGTGTTTTACCTTAGCATTTGTCACAGAACATGTGTATAATTTAGGGATGATATTATAATGGTATGCGGTATTCACGAGGAATGCGACTGGGTACGGGGCCTGAAGCTAGTTATGTGAATACTATGTTGTATGTTAGTAAGGTTAGTGAGGAGTTTTAGTTTAATATTACGCGATTAAAGCGCGGTTAGCGGCTTAGTCATTTGAGGCATGGGATGGGTTAGTTTGTGCTGGTTAAAATTTTGACAGTCGCTTAAGTTGTTATTCAAATACCTGCAACAGTTGTTAAAGATAGTCAATAGACTGAAAGTATGTTAATCTGTCTATCTCTAAGATCTGGGTTCTTTTACTTATGACTGACTGGATATTGAAGACCAAAGACTGGGTGTTGTGGTGCAGCTTGGTAGAGGCCAGCAGTGGACTACGAAACTGAATTGATTGTGAAAATGGCTTCTAGTCTGGGGTAGCTTGAGTCTGTACTGGAAACGACATTAAAATATGATCGTTAAAACCGAGGAGCTCTAACGAGAAGAAGCCGGATTGTGGGCAATCGCTTAACGGTTAAAAAACGATTTTATAATAATCAACTTCATTTTCCTACCCTTATCCCAATTTATATTTATTTATTTATTATTTATTTTTATTTATTATAGCCATCTACATTCATACTCAACATTTTCCTCACAACAATCTAAATGTTTTGTTGTATTGTATAACGGGCTGGTGTCCGCAATCCGACGTCCAATGCGCGTATTTTGCGTGCGGCAGCAAATTATATACTTTTTTTTGTTATATTTATACCTTAACTTTCTAGGCTGGTATATTTACTTCTAGGGCGCTATTTGCTTATTTTAAATCCTTTCTCGCTCACCAGTCTCCAGTGAACCAAACAAAAGCCATCCGCATTTAAGTGGAAAGTCCGCCAGAAAAAAGAAAATGCCGTCCGTCGTTCGCCCTTATGTAGCATACATAAGGGCGAACGACGGACGGCATTTTCTTTTATATTTGCATTTTCTTTTATACAATACACCGCAACATCAAAGCAACGTTTTGGTTTTGTCAGAAGCGACTGTGTGACTGAAGCGACTAACTTATTTGTTAATATGTTGATCTTTCTTTTGTGGTTAGTGCCTAACCTGGTGTCAGAGTTATGACGCGCATGGGCCTCTTGACTTGGCTTTACATGCCGTCGTAAAATATCTCTCAGGTTCGGTTTCCTCACGATGTTTTCCTTCACCGAATAATAAGTGATAATTATACAATACGCACATAAATCCGAAAATCAGAGGTCATGGGTTCGAACTCGAGACCTATGACTTGGCAAGCCGACGGTCACACGTGTCACTGCTTAGTACTTTGACTAAAAACAAGCAAATGATCAACTTGAAAATTTGTATGGTTTGGGTTCGAATTTCTACAATAACATTCAACAAGACTGACATTAACTTTTTGGTGGTTTATGTAAATCCATCGTTATCGCATAACATCTGAGTTTTCTTCTCTTTTTTCCGATCATTATTATCTAGATCTCTTCAAAGTTCGAGTGAATTAGTTTATTTTACGAAAGTGTGCACCACCCTAGGCCGCGAAAGTATTAAATAGGTATTAAATATTAATCCTTCAAAGATCAAAAATAAACCGCCCATTTGAATCGTCAATTTGAAGGGACCAACTTATATAATCGATATCTTTAAAACGATATATGTTTCGGGCAGCCAAAATCAATAATATTAAGGTAGAATTAAGGTATTATAACACTAAGTAGGTAGAACATTCCAGGGAGTAGTCTATCAGTTTGGTCCCTCCATATTGATATCACGATCGAGGGACCAAGCATTTATATATATGCAAATATATATATGTATATGATGAGGTAGCTAAAATTGTAGCAAAGGTAGGAAATAGTAGAATAATGGTATTATTTATTGTATATAATATATGTTATTATGACAGACATTGGAGATTTGGTCCCTCCAATTTGACGTTCACGCGTTATCGCATCACATCAGGCGAATTGCGGCCAATCGCAAGCCCATTCTGAATTATAAAAAAAAAAGTTTTCTGAAATGTTTTGGTTTCTACAAATTGTATGTCAAAAACGCAACCAAACTTTGTTATTCTCCAAACACAACATTGCTTCTCTGCAATACCTCCCAGTTCCACCTTCTCTCTCATAATTCCATTAGTAAACCACGCATTAACCACGTTGACCCAATTTTCATTTAATCACTTAATGCAGCAATGTGTCAACTCACAACGTCCTATGATTGATGCCTGCCAGCTCTCGGCCATACATACCCGTCCAAGCCATGTAATGGAGATTCCAATTATACCCATATACGACGCTAAAACCAGTTGGAAATCAATATGGCTACCTATTACCATCTGGGTGAAACGGCGTTTTAAAAATACGAGGGAAATGTGTTTTATTTTTGCTATAATTATTCGTAATTACGCCTACGGTGTGCGAGATTGGGACAAATTGATAATTTTGTTTAAAATTAATTTCAGAAACGAAAGGTTCAACTTGATATTGCACCGTTTGTTCAAAATTAAGTTCAACACTTATCTTTATAAAATTATCTTCGTACATTTATTCGTGCTAAGTAACTCGTGGAACTTTAGCAGCTCGTGGCTAAATAATAATAGCCGCTCGGGTCGATCTTCAGGTAGTAAGCCGCGCTTGCCTAGGTTGGTCGGTCGATGGGTTTTACACCCATTACATACCGAGTTTGCAGATCTTTGACAGTCGTTGCGGTAAGTCAATGGCCCGAAAATCTGACAACCGGTTGAGTCTTATCAAGGGGTATCGTATTACCCAGTACTAGTTACTATAAATTAGTAAGCAAGTCAGGTATAAGCTAACAAAAGCTCTTTCAGCTTCAAATAAACCAGGCTATACAAAAATAGTACCTTTGCCTTTCAATAGTACTTTATTTTCAACCAAATTGACCTTGACATTCGCCTTTACAAATAAAACCAAGGATTTGAGGTTTATGTCGACTATAAATGGAAGAATCGACCCTTTTGGCACTTTAGTATAGTCTGGAATTAGGTGTAGGCGTTTCTTTTGAACTAGGGTCTTCGCAATCTATATCTATACAAATAAATAAAATAAAAATGTCTGTTTGTAATTTTAAAATAACAACGTTTTATTGAATGCATATGAAAGTATCATCATCATCTGCTTTGCCTTTTCCCATCTATGTTTTGGTCGGCTTCCAGTCTAACCGGATGCAGCTGAATACCAGTATTTTACATAAGTACTGGTATTCATACCGTATATTCATATAAAAGTATATAAAAAATTTATTAAAAAAAACAATTGTTTTTCAATTTTTTCTGTATGTTTGTATAGTTGGTACTGCTACTGTCCGAAACGGCTACACTGATTTTGACGGGACTTTTACTGGCATATAGCTGATTTTATAAGGAGTAACTTTTATTATAGAAAAAGAATTAGGGTTCCGTGCAAAAAATCAAAATTCGATTAAAATAGGAAATTAATCATCATCTGCCTAGCCTTTTCCCAACTATGTTGGGATCGGCTTCCAGTCTAAACGGGATGCAGCTGAAAACCAGTATTTTACATGGAGCGACTGCCTATCTGACGGTGACCTCCACAACCCAGTTAGTACTAATACAATACCCCTTGTTTTTTATTTTTTTTTATATCTTCAAGTCCCCCTTATTTTTTTTTATTTTCCAGTCCTACGACTTGAAAATAAAAAACAATAAAAAAGGAAAGAAATATAAAAAAAGAATAGGAAAGTAATATTTTTATAATAATTTCATGTGGACGAAAGTCACGGGCAAGAGCCGAGCTAGTCGTAAATATATTTCTAGGTAACTTTGAAAAGAGGTGGATCTTTTGTTGGCTGAGAACTTATATCCAGTTTCGACTGTAGACCGGATCCCTTTTGTACGTTCTGAAGTTTTAGCCCGACCATAACTCAAGTCAAGCTGGATTATTCAGGAAGACAGATGGTTGGTACAAACTCTGAAGTACCTGGATTTACATTGGGTCACCTGTACGAGGTCTCAAAAGAAATGGGCTATGCTTTGAGCTTTATAGAAAACATGGGGTTATTCCAAGCAATGATCATTAAATTATGATAGTACTTATAAAATAATAAAAAGAGATGCATATAAACTGATTTTCTAAGAGATCTTTCACCTAAGCGTTTCCAATGACACGACATTATTCATAAATATTACAAATTAATCAATTGCAACTTTGTATCGATCTCGAGTTTATAACCCTCCCAGATTGACGATAATAATGATTGCTTTTAAGCATACCTATAGTAAAATAATAAATACGAAAGTTGAATTGTTAATAAAAGTATGAATCGCTGAACTGTTATGGTGAAAGCTGAATTATACGGAAAAGTATTAAGATGCAAGCCATTAAAGTTGATTGCCATCGGGAATTAAAACGGTGCGCATATTAGGTAAGTTAAATAATCACAATTTTGTGTCGACTCATCAAGTAAAAGTAGATTATAATAGTCCATAATTTTTAAATAGAAGAAACATTTCCTGATTTGGCTTTTAAAATTGGCTATAATTAAGACCAAATACAGCGTGAAACAGAAAGGTGTGGTCATAATTCAGGGTGTTGTATGGACCATCAAAATGAATAACTATCTCCATGGGATCACCGACGTAATCGCGAAAAATAATCAGCTATCCCAATCCCATACAATTTAATCGAGGCTATCGCGCATGAATTCGCCACTAGAGGCGTTCGTGTAGAGTAAGGTCTTCCGAAATGTCAGATGTCATAGAAATTTCGCGCGTTGCGTGCTTTTTTATCACGTATTTTAACTAATATTCATGATTCTGGTCTAGATTGTGCCATTCCTGATTAATTATGACTTGAAGATTTTAAGTAGCAACTTAGGGTCTTATTCGTTAGTACTAGGAGGTAAAATGATTTTTAAATGTTTCATGCTTGTTAATGTTAGGTAAAATATTTGTAAATATGTATCTGAAGTTTACAGTATGTTGATATACAAAATGAAATAAACTTTTTATGAAGTTATTTGTACTTTAAAGTATAAAATAGAATTAATGACAGGACCTTCTCAGCGGCGCCATCTGGTGAGCTTAAAAACGATAGCGCCCATTGTGTCGAGTAAAAATGTAAGTTCCTTGTAGGCAATGAACCCTTCAATATAACCACATCTTGCTCATACACGCTGTATAGTATTGTCGTAAGTATTGATTGCAAGTCCCTGAACTGTGAATGAAAGCGGTCACTGTTTTCAAACAATGAAGCCATCTCAACCATAGATTGCATTTCTTTTTAACCGACTTTCTTCAAAAAGGAGGTGGTTCTCAATTCATCATCATCATCATCAGCCTTTTAAAGTTCCCACTGCTGGGATACAGGCCTCCTCTGTCGAGAGGGAATGGGCTATAATCCACCACTCAGGCTCAGTGCGGATTGGTAGATGTCACATGTCTTCGAATTTTCGAGGTTCTAGGACATGCCGGTTTCCTCACGATGTTTTCCTTCACCGTTTTTGAGAGCAGTGGTGATGAAATAAATTACACAAAGTAATGCACCGGCACGACTTACTGTTTATAAGTCGGAGTCGCTACCACTGGGCCACCGCTGCTCTCGATTCGGTTGTATGTTTTTTTTTTCAATTAAACATTTTCGTCTTAACCACCCAACAGTAGGCATATTGTGGTTATTAAGAAACCCTAACCAGGCTGCCTACAAAGGCCGCTTTAGCAGAAATGGTCACAAAGTGGCAATTCATGGTAGGTACTGATTGGGTCTGCGACCTTTTTACGAATTATAATATAACTAGCTGAAGCCCGCGGATTCGCCCACGTGGATGTCGGTTATCGCGACCAAAAGTAACCATGAAACTTTGATCCCGTTCCCGCAACAAAAACTTGACAAATTATAATACTAAAACCTTCCTAGAGAACCACTCTACCCATTGGTGAAAACAGCATAAAAATCGGTGCAGTAGTTTTTGAGTTTATCGCAAACAGATAGACATGGTAGGTACTGATTGGGTCTGCGACCTTTTTACGAATTATAATATAACTAGCTGAAGCCCGCGGATTCGCCCACGTGGATGTCGGTTATCGCGACCAAAAGTAACCATGAAACTTTGATCCCGTTCCCGCAACAAAAACTTGACAAATTATATACTAAAACCTTCCTAGAGAACCACTCTACCCATTGGTGAAAACAGCATAAAAATCGGTGCAGTAGTTTTTGAGTTTATCGCAAACAGATAGACAGACGCGGTGGAGGACTTTGTTTTATAATAATTATGCAGTGATAGTGATAGTGATTCATATAATTCCGCTAAAGCGGCCGCTTTAGGCCTCCCTGAACTAAATTACCAATTCACTAGCACAAAAGTTCCCATCTACCTACCTTCTAGTACTCCAACCGTGACCATCCAGCTAGTATTTAACCACAAGTCTGGATATCCTAACTCTCATGCAATATGCATAGCCTCCGTCTCACTTTCCTTTCTTCCTCACATTTTCGCCGTAGAATGGCGCTGTTCGTGAATTCTCTGGCCAATAGAATTGCACGCTTATAATTCTAAGTTATTTTTACTGCTTTGCCACAATTCTGTTTTTCCGTAACTATTAAATAAAAGAAAAAAACCGGCCAAGTGCGAGTTATAGTCGCGCACCGAACGTTCCGTATAAATTTGTAGGTATTTCGTTTTGAAACTACATATTTACGGTTTTCAGATTTTTCCTATACATGTGCTGTAAGACATTGCTTCTCGCCAAATTTCATGATTCTAGGTCAACGGGAAGTACCCTTGAGAGTGTCGAAATATATATTTTCTAAGGCATAAACGGCATATCTTTTTAGCTTAGCTTAACTTAGAAGTTTGATTTGTTCACAGCTTCAAGGGTCTGTAGACCTGAGTATATAGCTTTAATTTCAACTCGATATCTCCACACGTTCTTGAGATAAAGGGTCTTGACAGACAAACGGACAGATAGACGGACTACAAAGTGATCCTATAAGGGTTCCGTTTTTTCCATTTGAGGTACGGAACCCTAAAAATGGCTTGACGTGATTGTGGAGCGGCAGCTATGTGAAATTGCCGTGAGTGAATCTTAGCTGTGTTTTGAAAGGAAATGGGTGTTGTTAGTATTTTTGCTTTGATGAAGTTAGATTTGTTTGACTGCCTTTTGGTTGTTGGTCTCGTGGTTGGACACGCCTGTAATCCCCGACGGGTTAAGCAAAGGTGTACCTGATAATAGTACATTTTGCCAGTTTAGAAGACTAGCCTATTACCATCAACCGGGCATAAACACGGACTCCGTAGCTGCTACTGAGAAATTCCTTATGGAGAAACCTAATAACAATTTGCCCGACCCGGGAATTAAAACCAGGACCTCATGCTCAGCAACCACTAGACCAACGAGGCAGTCCAAATTATGAAGAATCAAAAACGAAATGAGAAAATCAGCTTCGTTATATCACAAATTGAACACATGTTTGTAACGTACATCAAATTATCGAAATAAGCCTACAAGAAACAACTCAATATATATATCTAATTGAGTGAGAAATTGCTTTTCGTATGTTCAGGTTATTTTCCTGTTACTGACAGACCCTGACAGTCGTAATGGGCAATCTAAATAAAAATCCAATGATCATCGAGATGTATCTCTTTGGTAAATATGTAGATAAATATTTCTGGAGAAATAAATAAGAAATATATTGAGTATTAGAATGACATGTCTAATTTATCCTGTCATTATTTTTCCGTTTCTGTTTACAGAAATCAGTCGACCGAAATGAGGACATTCGCAAGAGAACCATTTGCCAAACTTAGTAGCAGTGGGCAGTGCACATTGCTCGCAAAACGGATGGCAGATGGGGCTGAAAAATTCTGGAGTGGTGACTGCGAACCGGAAGACTTTGCGTTGGACGGTCTTCCACTAGGTGGACCGATGACCTGGTGAGGGTTCGGGGATCCGCTGGATGAGAGTCGCACGGGACCGGTCAATGTGATGACAGTTGGGAGAGGCCTATGTCCAGCAGTGGAAGTCTTTCGGCTGAAATGATAATGATTATGATGTAAAATACTGGTATTCAGCTGCATCCAGTTAGACTGGAACCGACCCCAATATGGTTGGCTAGGCAGGTGCTGTATAACCAACTGTCATTCACAGATTCCATTTAATAAAAAGTCAAACCTATAATTTTCGTTCTACTTATGCACTAGAAAGTCTGACCTTTCTAATAACTGTGTTTGAACCACTAACCCGACATTAAACCAAACAATAAGCAATAAACTAACAACGTTGATTACATTACCTATCTGGAACGTTGATTATTTTGTAATCCAACTAACTCATTAACAAAAGTTATTAACTTTGGCTGTAAAAGTTGGCACGGTTCGGAGGATCCGAACAAAGGAACGAGTTAAAATTTTATACTAATAAATCTGGAAAACTTGTGAATGATATTATAAAAATAGATATTGTTATAAAGAAAATAGATTTTATAATAATATTTTTAACTGGGCAAAGGTTTCAACACAATGGATGCCTGAGGGTGGACGGCACCGCAGAAAGAGGTAGCGAATCACCTAGACGCGCACCACGAAGGCTGGTTCGAGCTGGCGCTGGACAAGAGAGCCTAGAAGGATATGGGGGAGGCCTTTGCCCAGCATTGAGACATTCAAGGCTATTAAAAAAAAAAAAAAACAATAATAACGTCCACAATGGTTATTAGCCGCTCGTCCCGGTTGTCATTGACAATCGTTACGAATTGTCAGAAGCCAACAGTCGTTCATCCAGTCTTACCAGGGTATATTGGATTACCCAGTCCCAGTTACAGGATTGTGGAGGTCAGATCGGTGTTAAATACAAGTATTCAGCTGCATCCGATTTGGGAAACGGTAAGGCAGATGATGATGATGATTCACGAGTATGTGTCAGAACTCCCTGAGCAGTAATTTCCGCTTCTAACTTGATGACTGGATGATTTTCCGCGGCATAAGCTATTCTATACATATCTTGATTAAAATGTAAAGAAAAGCTGTTTTTTTTTGCATTTCAAAGTCGATCCCTTAGTACAACTTGTTCGAATTCATGAGTACCGACGCTTGTCCAAGTATTTTGTTTGCGCCTTAGATGGAAGCTACTAAAATTGGTTTGTCTTTCATCATCATCATCATCAGCCTATAATGTTCCCACTGCTGGGACACAGGCCTCCTCTCTATGAGAGGGAATGGGCTATAATCTACCACGCGGGCCCAGTGCGGATTGGTAGATGACACATGTCTTCGAATTTTTGATCCTAGGACATGCCGGTTTCCTCACGATGTTTTCCTTCACCGTTTTTGAGAGCAGTGGTGATGAAATAAATTACACAAAGTAATGCGCCTGGGTTCGAACCCACAACTTACTGTTCGTAAGTCGGGGTCGCTACCACTGGGCCACCGCTGCTCTCACTGCACCGGTTAGTCTTTAGGGGAACCAAATGCTGAGAAGGTGGCCTTGAAGATGGTTTAACTGTATTCAATATGTACTTTGTTCTAATAACTTTTCAGTTTTAACCTCAATTATTTTAAAACTTGTCACTTTACAATTCGATAATGTCCATTGGTCGCTTAACAATAGAGAAAGCTGTCGATTATTTTCGATACTCATTGCGATTGATAGAAAGAAAGTGCACTTGTGATTGAAGATTAAGTAACAGCTGTTCACAAAACTATTCTTCACTTAACTTACAATTAACTTCAAAGATTTGCTTCCTGGTGTGAGATTGGAGACTGTCAAGTTAATTTTGTTGGTCTGTAGAAAGGCAAAACTTGTCGTAATCAAAAAGGAATTTTAGAACAGAAATGGAAAGGTGCATATTTGCATAACACAGAACTTAGTGTACATTTATCTTGATTGCTTCACAGTCCGTACTCGTAGCAAAAGCAGCGTTTCCGTTTAATATTCCAATAAAATTTACTCGAACAAGAGCTGTCGCAATATGATTTTATCTGAATGTCATTTCTTTTTCGGCTGCATGTAATGAATAAAAACAACAAAAAAATCGATAGTAATTCTCAGAAGGCCTTGCTGTTCGTGCAAATATAATTCATAGCAGGAAAGCCTATTTATGTATTCTAGCATTTGCCCGCGGCATCGCTCACGTCAATTTAGAATTTGACAATCGATTCGGCTCTGCTTGTAATAATATAATTCAGTCATGATTTGAAAGACACGTGGCGCCTTCTATTAACATAAGAACATTATTGTTGTGTTCCTCGGAAACAGTATTTTTTTTTGGGATGAAAGGTACGGGGCTATGTACGTTTCTGTACACCTGACAACGTATATGCAAAATTTCAGGAGGATCGGTTGAGTGGTTTAGGCGTGAAAGGTAACAAACAATAAAACCAACTATTTATTATTAAATATTATATAAATATATAAGTATGGATAGCAAGAAAGCCTATTTCTCTATTCTTTGATGTTATTTACATTGGCACTGAGTCAACATTCGTTATGTAGAAACGAACCACATAAGAAGGTTTACCAACCGAGTTTCCTAAGTACTTTGAGACGTGTGTTTCCGGAGGGTTCAAAGGCGAATGTTGTAATAAGTAGATTACTTCGTAAGTAGGGACGTTTGTTAGTTAGTTTCCGTTCTTGAATACATAAGAACACTCTGACGCATTCAAGCCATGAATTTAATGTACTAAGCTGTGATAGTCTAGTGGTGTTACCGTCGGACTGCCAATTCATAGGTCTTTTTTTTTCGGATTGGAAATCATCAAATGACTTCTCCCGCTCTGGGCAGAGCGGAAGGGAGTGTCAGACTTGTACTGACTAAAACCCATCCATGTTCCTTCCTTGCCCTTTGTGTCCCAGGGCCGCGGTATCTCTTTCGAACAGTCCCGCACCCCAAGTCATAGGTCTCGAGTTCGAACCCAAGACACGCACTTCCGATTTTTTGGATTCCTATGCGTATTATAACATAATTGTCACTTACTGCGATGAAGGGAAACATTGTGAGGTATATAACCTGCATGCCTGAGCGATATTTCTCGACGGCATGTAAAGCCAAGTCAGACGCCCATTGGCGGCTAAAATCTGACACCAGGTTAGGCACTAAACAAACAAAAAATAATGTACTTTCATCTATTTTCACGACGTTTAATAACATACCACGTCACACCTGCGGTCGGTGTCGGCAGAGGTATATATAACATATAAGTGTCTAGATAGGTACACTTTACCCAACCCAAAAATCGATGCCCGCTCCATATTCGCGTTTGTGTGGATTAGAGCAACAAGGCATACTTGCAATACCTATCTAAATCGTTATGTGTTTAAAAGAGGAGGATGCAAAACTGATTATCTTATAATGTATATTCCAATATAATTAGTATGGGCAGTCTATAATGTTCCCACTGCTGGGACAAAACACAATCCCAGTTTAGATTGTGTGTGGTGTCATCTGACATAAACTTGCGCTTTGAAGCGATGATGTGGCCTAGGGATTTATGACGCTTGCCAAGAAGATGCCGTTTTCCTCAAGATGTTTTTCATCAAGGTTCTGGAAAACATAAAAACATCTCGTCTGTAATTCCTAAAGGGTTAAGCAAAAGTGTACTCAATAGTATATTTCACCAGTTATGTTTAAGTCCCATGTCGTTGTAATAGAAGCGAACCTATTACCATCAACCGAGCACAAATCCAGACTTTGTGGCTGCTACTGAGAAATTCCCAATGAACAAACCCATTAACACTATGCCCGACCTCGGAGTCGAACCCAAGGACCTCATGCTCAGCGGTCGCACTTGCGACCACTAGACCACTTAGGCTGGTAGGTTACACAAAGTGAAGTAGCCGTCTGTCTGGGTTCGAACCTACGAGTCACAACTAGCAAGTCGCGGCCGCTTCCACTGAACCATCAATGCCTTACATACAATTTCATATACTAAAACATAACACTCTTTTACCAAACTCGTTTAATTGTTCATAACAAGAAGTAACAAAGTTGTTCAACGCCTGCCGTAATACGGCACGTATACGCGAATTTCAAACTTGTTGCCATATTACTTTAACCAGGCGCTCGAACAAGAACACACGAAGTTTTGTTTCACCTTGATACTTTACTTCATTACTAGCATTAAACATTGTTGTGAAAACATTAAATTGGGTTTTTTTGTTTTAATATATAATCAGCTTGTGAATCGGATATGTGTGTTATTCCAGGTAGGAATACATTTGAAGTGTGGTTTTTAATACTTTTACATGCTTGCTATTAAATTTTATAAGGCACTAGTTGTTTTCCTTTGCTCAAATTCAATTAATTGATAATTTCCTAATATCTATGAACCAAGTTCTATAAAAACCACAAACGACTATTAAACGTCCGTACTGAGTTGGCCTATGATACCAAAACATTTGTTCTGTTCATTAATATTTCTGACAATTATTATATTCTGTTAATATCAGTAACAAAACCTACGCCATTCGCTATACATATAGATTCATTATGTATTACAACACATCATAGACCGATATTTCAGGAAAAAGAAATCGTGGGATTTTTTTTGGGAATAAGCATCATTTCAACCTCCAACATTTTCAACATCCTTCCATTTGTTATTAGCAATCATGTAGATTCAGGAGATTGGTCTAATGTATGTCTCGGTACATATTTACTTAGACCTATCAGTACTTTAATTTACATAAAAGATGAACTAAAATATAGAACGGTAAATCATCATCATCATCATCACCAGCCTATAATGTTCCCACTGCTGGGACACAGGCCTCCTCTCTATGAGAGGCAATAGGCTATAATCCACCACGCGGGCCCAGTGCGGATTGGTAGATGTCACATGTCTTCGAATTTTTGGTTCTAGGACAGGCCGGTTTCCTCACGATGTTTTCCTTCACCGTTTTTGAGAGCAGTGGTGTTGAAATAAATTACACAAAGTAATACGCCTGCATGGGTTCGAACCCACGACTTACTGTTCGTAAGTCGGGGTCGCTACCACTGGGCCACCGCTGCTCTGAACGGTAAATAAGACACACATTTACATAAAAAATGAACTAAAATATAGAACGGTAAATAAGACCTTCATTCAAGTTCTTCCTGTTAATGTCCGTGTAAATACTATGGACACACATAATATTATTTTAGATATTTTAAAACAAAGTAATTGTGAACACCACACCTGGACATATTAAATTTTTTCCCAGGCACTGTTGCCATTTTTAGGAAGGCCCTCTTCTCTAACGTTTTTGTTAGGTACACTTGTAAACCACTAGGCTGGACTATTTTAAATTGTTTGTTTGACTATGAAGGTTTTACCATTTGTGTACAACAAATGATTTAAAAGTTCAAAGTGAGGAGCTCGAGGCTAAATAATAACAGCCGCTCGGATCGATCTTTAGGTTAAGCCGTGCTAGCCTAGGTTGGTCTTTGCAAGGGTGACCACCCATTACATACCAAGTTTCCTCCTGCCGCGGAAAGCACGTTAAGCCGTTGGTCCCGGCTGTCATTTGTAGATCTTTGACAGTCATTAGGTAGTCAGTGGCCCAAAAAGTCTAACAACCAGTCTTACCAAAGGGTATCGTATTACCCAGTTCTAACTGGGTTGTGGAGGTCAGTTAGGCAGTCGTTCCATGTAAAATACTGGTATTCAACTGCATCCGGTTAGACTAGAAGCCGACCCCAACATAGTTGGGAAAAGGCTAGGCAGCTGATGAAAAGATTTAAAAGTTATAATCGTTTAGACACTTAAAAATAGTAAAGGACTGGCCCCAACCTCAAAGTGGTTCGTTTACACAAGGAAAATATCCAGAACATAGGAAGAGCAGATATCATACTGTCTATATCACTGAATTCACTGATCCACCTCAAACATACTCAAAAAAGGCCAGAAAATATTTCACAGAAGTTCTCATCAAAAATATAAGGCAAAATAAATCAAGTAAAGGACTGTATCTCTAAACCATATTGCAAAGTCGGCGATAAAGGACTGAGATATGTTTCCATCTAGATACAAAGGAGGTTGAATAATAGAGAAAAATGTGTCAGCATACTTACATACAGATGAATCCGAGACTAAAATATGTAGGGGAATAAATATTCGTAAAGCCTGTCACGTTCCCTGTGAATATTGATATCGCTCGTTTTCACAATGGGCCACGTTACGCCATCTTTTGACGGGTCATACTATTTGATGCATAAGCGTTTTACTGAACCTAAAGGATTAATGGTCTGACCCGGGGGTATATATTTGTGTAGCCAATAGTATCCGGATTTGGATGTCCGTGTGTACTCTCGATAACTAAAGAACATATTTACATAGGAAATACTTTTTATTTTTACAATATTCATCGCGTTATTTACGTTGTAGAGCAGACGAAATTTTCAAAAATGGACATCCTTCATAATTTTTCGAGTTGTGATTGAAGGTCGTTACACACAATTGGGGCGCAGGAGCACCTTAACTTCTTAACCTCCTTTCGAAAATCTAATAAACATAACATCACGCCTGTAATCCTCGAAGGGTTAGACAGAGGTGTACGTAATAGTACCTATACCGACATTTCGCCAGTTATGTTTTTAAGTCCCATGTAATAGGGGGCGAGCCATTGCCAGCAACTGAGTACATATCCAGACTCCGTGGCTGCTACTGACACATTCCTGATGAAAAAACCCAATAACACTTTGCCCAACCTGGGAATCAAACCCAGGACCTCATGCTCAGCAGTCGCGTTTCTGATTACTAGACAAACGAGGCAGTCAATAAAAAAACAATCCTTAAACTTTTTAACCTTCTTTCCAAGATACTTAAATACAGAGGATCCCCTTAACTGTTCTGCGGTCTGAATCAGGCATAAAGTACCTACTAAAGAAAAACTCATAAAATAATCTAACTTGTAGGTAAATAAAGATACCATGCAAGTTACTAAAGTCGTATAAAAAGGGTTTTCATGCCAATCGGATCATACAAGCAACATTTTACGTAAGCAGGTGTAAATTATGTATTTATTACATCCAGTCCATATTTTGTTTTTGTATAATTTACAGATCGACGAGGTTTTGATTTACATTACTACATTATTCAGCGATATTTTGCTGATTTCAATTTACATATTCATCAATTCTGCCTGTAGATCTGTCCCTGGAATACAAAATGGCGGCGCGCACTACTTTTGTTATTGTAATTTATCAAGTTATAATAATTGATTCTATGTAAGATGCTGAGTTTAATTGTGTTTTTGTTAACTTAGCATAAATTGAACATATTTATCTATACCTGGGTTTGGTTACGTCAGTTAAACTTCATACATTTTCGAGATTTATTTACTATAAAGAACGTAAAAAGACTCTTAACGAAGCCGAAAGGCACTTTTTCTTCCCGTTATTGCGATCATTTTTTTGTTCTAGACCATACCTACCTTCTAGCTATGGAGATATTGGGGTCAAAGCTCCAACTTTTTTTTTTTTAAATAAGTACATGTTTTTAATGTTGGAATTTTTTTTACTTAAGACACCTTCACGACCGCCGCCGTACTATGCAATCCGTCCATCAGCACAATGTTTTGAATGCGTTACATTGAGTCCTACCGTAAAACGTTTTTCAGCCCAAAAAAAAAAGTCGTTTCGCCGCACTCATTTTTGTGTAAAGTTACTTAGTTTTATTTACATAGTGCTTGGTTGACGACTTCGAGAAGAGTCTGTTTACACCCTGTATTATTTATACTTAATGTCTAAAATCTAAACCTTCCAGAATTAATTGTAAGGATGGCGTAAACCGCATCAAAATACGCATCACATGCTCAGCAGTCAATGAAACAGTTGAATAATTTAATAAGTTACAATTTTATCAGTTTACATCAATGTTTACATAGATGAAATACAGAGAGATTCGATCCAACGAATTTGGTTTTGAAATTATATGACTATATAAAATTGATCTCCATACTTTGGCAGGAACATTTTAAATTGTACGAGTAGGTAGGTATTTCTTCCTTAGATGATTTATTCAAGTAGGTGATCTTTCTTTGACTCTGTGAACCACTGAATATTTAAAATGGTAATATTCGAAGCGCCGGTGTAATGGCAGGTGACATTTTTATGCCACTTTTCATTATAAAATCGTTTGAATAATATATGATTCCAACGACATCACGGGGATAAAATGAAAAATTAACCTCATACAATAATAATTAAAAACTATTAAACTAAAATAAATAAACTAACTAGAAAAGGGCATCGAAAAACTCCTAGCTCCTCCTTCTACCTCATACAATAGAAGAACATACGCTGACCTTATTGGTGAGGTTCTTCAGAAAGATCAGGTGCGTAGTACTCGCAACCGGCGTGCTTGTATGACCAGATGTATGAACGTGGACGAGGCAAAAGGAGTATGTAACGATCGTAGCAAGTGGCGTTCTGTGGTTTCTGCCTACCCCATAGGAAAAAGGCGTGAGTTTATGTACGTATGTATGTATGTAACCTCATACGGTAAATGAGTAAAGATTCATAATTGTTGTAATACTAGAAGCCCGACAATAAGCTGCGATTCGCTGTCACAAGTTAGATGTTCCAAAGTCAAAGTAATAAATACAATGTAACAGAAAACTACACTTCAACCATCTTATCTGTGCACGCGGGAAAACACAGAACTAAAATAAATATACCAAGTTTGACATATTGATGCAAATTTTCCTGACAAGCAGCGCCACCTTGAACTACACTCTTATGTGGTCATACTATAACATAGTACATTACTGAATAATTTCCGACACCTTGTGTGATTTACCGTGACTTATCTAGGCTAACTTTAGCGACTCAATACTTCAATAGTCACCCAATATAATACTCAGCTAACCTTTGGTTGAGCCCTCGACATATATTTTGAGCATAAGAAAACAATGACGTGAAATCGTCCGATCTGAACCAAGGCCATTATGCTTAATAATGCAGAGAGGAAATTAATCACCTGTTTATTAAATGTTGCCATTTTTTGCGTTTAATTAACCTTTTCACTTTATGCTTCGAACAGATTAATCAGCCGACGAGACTTTGCAACTGACAGATTAAAATGATCGCCGGATTATCGACTGAGATTATATTGCGGTGTTATGGAGTCACGAATTTGTAATTACATTACCTGAAATGATATAACACGGGGGAATTTACAAGAAATTATCTAGAAAACGCGTTACCCATAGCGGTCCGGTGGTTGCGCAAACCAACGCCCCACTGACGCCACCAATGAACTGGAAAGCAAGGCCTTCGACCACACCACATTGTTTTATTTTAGCCGTGTCGTTCTAATTAGGACTAGTCGAAACAATACCACAGGAAGGAAACGACCGGACACGGGCCCCCAGACGCCCTGTGAAAACTATCACACGGTTGATACAAAAACTATTCCGTTCCACCGAATTTAACCTTAGTATAAATATCAGTGCCAAACTGAAATGACATCAGTCTCGAAACGTCGGTAACGATCACTATGATGCTGTCACAAGTTTTCACCCTCGCTCTGGTGGCGTTGTCTGCAGCTCAGCTCAATAAAGTGGAGCTGGCGGATGAGAAGACCCCTTACGATTATGTGAAAGAGCGGTTGGACGCTATTGGTGCGGACCCTAAATCTGGATTGCCTTTGTCGAACAGTTACGAAGTGGAAGAAAGTGAGGATTACCCCGAGCAGATAGAAGGAGCCGCGTCTGCTGTCCTAAATACTGTTTCTGGTGTTGGTGGAGTGGGTGGTTATGGTGTTGGCGGATTTGGTCAAGGCTTAGGCCAAGGTATTGGATACGGCGGCATCGGATTAGGAGGAATTGGCCAAGGGTTGGGACTTGGTCTCGGAGGAGTTGGTGTTGGACAACTCGGCGTTGGTGGTGCTGGTGTGGGTGTTGGTGGCGTTGGCGGTGTTGGTGTGGGAGGTGTTGGTGGCGGCGTCGGCTTCGGCAACGGAGTTGGTCTCATCCACCCCGGAATCGGAGGAATAGGAGTCGGTGGTATCGGTCTCGGAAATGGTTTGCTGTACCACCCGCTCATCGGGCAACAAGTTGGCGGTGGATACGTCGATAAGAATGCTTACGATGCCGCTCAGAAAAAAGGTGCAGGAGAAAATTTAGAAAAAATCGAAAAGAAGGCTGAAGAGGAAGCTAAACATGGTCAGGAAGGCTACCAACAGGGCGCTGCTGCAGCTAGAGCCGAAAAAGGAGAGTCAAGCTTCTACAAAGACGAAGAGGCTAAGAAGAAAGCTGCCGGTGATGAGAAATTCTACGAAGGCAATCAAAAACTGGACAAACACGGTACGTAAACTTTTCCCCAAATAACCAATGCCTTACGCATAGAGCAATTTTCCAAACAACTCATTATTTTGTTACAATTTCACGCTCACTTGTTCACAATCAACGAGTTTTTATCACCGAATACGGCAGAACACAGCAAAAAAACGGAATAATAAATCAATATTTAGTAAACGTACAGCAAATAGAAACCTATTAATATTTACCTAGATGAGTTTTTTATAACTATTTCTAAATGTTGCAATATAATTGTAGGTGCCAACGAAGAACAATTGAAGAAGGCGAAGAGTCATAAGAAAGGTCACGTGAGCAAGGGATTCAAGAGTTCCAGTAGCAAGAACGAGGAGGAGAAATCAGAGAGCTTCTATGACGAAGCTCATGATGAAGCGGATCACAAGATTAATGGTCATAATGCTAATGCCTTTGGAGAGAACGCACAGCAAGGATTCAAGGGCGCTCATGAGGAGAAGATTCTGGATGCCAATGCACAAGGCAAGGAAGGCCATCACGTGTCTGAACAGAAGATCGATGACTCGAAAGCCAATAAGGTAAGAGACAGGTTTTTAAAACTTTAACTTTGAAAGATTAGTTTAGTTTCGTTTATTTATTTATAATTGTCAAAAATTACAGGTCAGATTAAAAAAAATGAAAAAACTCAAAACATTAAAAAGTGCATCAAATACAAAATAATCCAAAAATCATCATAATCAAAAAATCCAAATCATAATTAAAAAATTAATAATAATAACAAACAACAAATAAACGGAATAATAAAAACACATCAACATAATAATCATATCAAATTACCTAAAACCGTTCTTTTAGGTCATATAATGCCTGGGCGCTTAGCCATTCTTTTAGTTTAGATTTAAAGGCATTGTCAGACGTTGTGCTCAAAATATTGTCCGGTAGCCGGTTGTATACTGATGGACCCATAACATGAATTAACTTTCCAGATTTAGTTAGGGTGTGTGGGCAGCCAGCTAATTTGTTTCTACCACGAGTACAGTAATTATGTCTATCTCCGCGTTTATTGTATTCGTCGAGATGTTGTCTAACGTATACCGCCGCCTGCAATATAACCATAGCGGGAACAGTCAATATTTTTAACCGTTTAAAAAGTGGTCTCGCTGTGGCATCCCATTGTGATCACGTAATGGCTCTCACGGCACGCTTCTGCATCCTGAAGGCTCGCTCCCAATCGGCAGCTCGGCCCCAGAACTCAACGCCATACTGGAGAACCGAGTGTACCAGCGCGAAATAACACCCTCTCAACATTTTACGTGAGAGCGTTTGCGCAAATCGTTCCAGAGCGAAGCATGCTCGTCCGAGTTTGCCGCACATTTTATCAATATGCGGCCCCCAAGACAGAGAGCTGTCCAGTTCGAAGCCGAGAAATGTGGTGACTTGCACCTGTTCGACCACACTGCCTCTCACCCGAAGTGACAGTGGTGTACACATTCGACCGGAAAGATTGACATGCATGTCTTGCTTGAGTTAAGGATCAAGCCATTAATTGTAAACCAGTTGTTAATTTGGCCAACCACTAAGTTGAGGCTTTCTTGTAGTCTTTCCATCGACGGTGCGCACACGACTGCAGCTACATCGTCCGCGTACATAAAGACATAAGCTTCACTTATTGCTATTATGATTAAATTCATGTCCAGTTAATATAAGACTAATCAGCCATTTGCAATAGTTATTATAACATTTAACAGCAGATTATACCGATTAAAATACTTTTCTGATACTGGAGTTAGGATAGCCCTTTAGTTTGGTTTAGTATGTAATACGCAACGGAAAGGTACCTAACAACAGTAATGGCGCATTTTATTTTACTACCAAACATTAGTATCCTAAAGACACAAATTGCTGTAGGTATCTCGGCGTACATTATATAAAAGCGTCCCTTAGATTAGGGACTCCTGATAAGGTTGTTAGTAATAAAGTTTAGGCGTACTACCTGTATTTCGGCCTTATCAGTTTTATTATTTATAGGTTGGTGTATTTACAACTGGTTCCCTAATTTTTCGGAAAAAATATTCCAGTATTTGAAACATTTTCAGACTCTGGACCTTTTAGTCTTGTGAACTTAATACCCAAAGTGACGTCGGTTTTGTCGCCAAAACTACTTAACAAACTCCAAGCTTCAGAAACCTTAAGTATCACTGAAACAACGTTCGTAAAAGCAGAGTATAAAATTAAACACACAACTTATTTATTAGAACAAATGCCAACTTTTACAGGCACATAAAATGTTACTTTAGTTTTATACATTGTTTAAATTGAAAACAGTTGCCTCTAAGCTCGTTAAACAGAAAATGTCTGTGGGTAAAAGCCATTGAATAAAACCACCAGATGTTTCAGCTACTTTTTAGGGCTCTTGTGCAAAATGGTATAAATGAAATTGTACTAAATTGTTTCGCGAACCTCACATTGAATTTGCAAAATGGTTTGTTCCAAAAAAGTAAAATGGTCCAGGCTTTTGTTTTTTATAATCGCTTTAATAATAATTTCGTTTTATCGTCCTTTGTTGCTGGGAAAAGATTTTTTAATCGGTCGTTTGATTGAATCTTTTCAAATCAAATCAAATCATTTAGTTTGCTTAACGTGGGTACAACAATAGAGCTCAGGACCATAGGTACTTAGTGTTGGGAGCTTCTCTTCTCTTATATCTACTACCCCTTTAGTTCTACTTCTTTCGTATCCATAATAAAAAAATCATGGTACCAGTAGGTAGCCACGATAAGGCGGCGTCATTAGCGTTTTCTTGTCCTCTGAAAGGCAGGTGTAGGGACACTTTGGACACTCCAGCAAGTGCGCATCTAGTCGGGACCACGGAGTTCAAACTGACTGTTAAAAGGATCATTTATCCTGCATTTTACCAAGTAGTGTTTGCAACGGTTTACTTTCTTATATACTTTACCTTCTGTTCATCCTCAAATTATACAATACTAGCGGATGTCACGCGGTCACCCGCGTAGTTCCCGTTGCCGTGGGAGTACGGGGATAAAATATAGCCTATGTTACTCGCTGATAATGTAGCTGTATCCATTGCTGAAAGAATTTTTCAAATCGATCCCGTAGTTTTTAAGTTTATTCGTTACATACAAAAATACAAATCTTTCCTCTTTATAATATTAGTATAGATATAGACTAACTAACCTCCTTTGTTTCCAGGGCGAATATCTACAGAAAGGTTACAAGGGTGGTGCCGAAGTGCTGGAGAAGTTCAACAATCTCGGAGCTCACTCAGTGCATGGACATCAGGAGGCTACCGGCGGGTATCAGCAGAACAAGGGTATCTTGCCCATTCACCGTTAACAAGTGTTCCTTTTGATAAACGACGATAATAAAGAGATTTTTTGAAGCTTGGTAATTGGTGTCTTACTTTCTTTTTTATATTTTTTTTTATTTACTGTAGGCAGTGGCCCGAAGGCCTTTTTTTTAAAGTGAAAACTTCTTTAGCGTCGTTGTGATTTGAAAGTCGATGAAACAAAAAGCGACATTAAAAAGAGACAGACACATAAATTTATAAGATTTAACGTGGGAGAAAATGAGATGTGAAAACTTCAAATATTTTGGCTTCTACCACGTGTGAATTGCACACATGTTTTTTTTTTTATTTACTGTCCTTACGTAGTCAGTGGCCGAAGGCCTGACAATCAGTCTTAACAAGTCTTATCGTCTTACACAGTACTAACTGGGTTGTGGAGCTCAGATAGGCAGTCGCTCCATGTAAAATATATTCAGCTGCATCTGGTTAGACTGGAAGTAGACCCCAATATAGTTGGGAAAAGGCTAGGCAGATGATGATGATAGAATTTTATCTACTGATTCTTAAGAGGGCTATCACAAAATTAAAGAATTCAGTTTAGGTAAATTAGACGGCATGCGGCAGTGGATGCGCAAGTGTGCATCTAGCGAGGTATACTACGCACACATGCAAACAGCTTTGCCTCGGATTCCAGGAACAAACCAAAATGACCAAACAAGCTAAGGACCGCCTATTCCGAGATTTATATTGATTTTTAGCATTGCATAAAACAATTGTTTTCAAGTAATATTTTACTTTTAAATGGTCTAATAATTATTATATATATTTTTCAAGCAAGGTAAGATAGTAACCTTACTTATTAAATATTTTTTCTTTGAATTTGGATTATATCTTCATGATAAAAAATATCATTTCGGACGAAAAAAGATCAGTATTTTCTGTTTTACAGATTTTTTTTGGTGTATAAAACATAAAAAATTGATTAAAGCATTCCAAAGTACACCACTCAATTGTACCATGTTGCTTTTATATAATATAATATTATTATATCTTTTATGTAACAAAGCATCAAAGATGCCCAAAAGTAGGATTTTATGAAATACACGTACATGAGTAAAAACCTTGTCTCCTTTGCGGAGACAAGGTTTTTACTCATGTACGTAAACAAATTGAAATATTTGTTTAAAACATTCCCGAGAAAAATAATCAAACTTTCTCGGGTATTTTTTTTTTATTTTGTGGTTATATATAAACCATAATCACACATTAAAAAATCGAGTAAAACGCTTAAATACAAAAAAAAAATGTGATAGCCCTCTTAAGTGAGTAGCCAGTGAGTAAACCAAATAAAGGTTTCCGTTTCAATTCACATTAGGACAGTTCGACCTGTTAATACCACGCTTCACTATCACTATCAATCACTACATATTATAAAACAAAATCCTCCGCCGCGTCTGTCTGTCTTTTCCCTATAAACTCCAAAACTACTGCACCGATTTTTATGCTGTTTTTACCAATGGATAGGGCGGTTCTCGAAGAAGGTTTTAGTATATAATTTGTCAAGTTTTTGTTGCGGGAACGGGATCAAAATTTCATGATTACTTTTGGTCGCGAACACCGACATCCACGCGGGCGAAGCCGCGGGCATCAGGTAGTTTATGAATAAAGGGTGATTATGATACCGAAACTTACATACCTACTACAGAAGAATAATATTTGGATGTCTTATAACTTCGGAAATCTAACCCAACACAAGTAGGTATTAGCGAACTAGATCCCATTCGCTTATTCATGATTGATTAATAGCCTGCGTAGACGAAGGACAATTTATCCGCGAACAATTTGCAACAATCAATAGACGTCGACCAATAGATGAAAAAACAACACAACAACCAATGAACAGGAACTGACATTTCTATCGAGCGGACAAAAGTCCCTCGTCTGCGCAGGCCCTTAAAGAAGATTTTCTAACCCAACATACATTTCGGAGTGGATATCAGTAATCATTTCAATTTGATAAAGATCTCGTGAATAACTTTTCTGTGAAGTTCTTTACACAGACCTACTCATATTTAGATACCTACCATATTTTTTTAAATCACTTGTTTAAAGTGCAAATATATTTTCGTTTATAGGCTCTTTGGATACACCAAAAAACTTGAGGTTGAGCAAGAATTTAAGGAAAAAAGAAGTATTCTACCTTTATCTCTGCGTTTCTTTTTTTGTATTATCTTCGCAAGGAATTCAAACGATCGGAGTCCAGGTGAGCTGTGCAGGTTGCAATAACGTCAAATAGCCTATGAGGTCGTACCAGAAAGGCTATTGGAGTGTTACAGTTCAAGAACGTAATACGCGTAGGTCGTTTCTTTATAAACTGACGCTTTAAAAATGTTCAATCAAAACAAGTGACCTACAAGAAACACTTTGGCCCTTCTTACTAACATCAAAAAATAGACCTAAATATTATTACTTTTATTTGGGCATTTATTTAAGTATCCCCTAGTATTCGTGAAGATGATCATTGGATTAGCTGGTTGCTAAAAACAACCTTCAGCCCCGGAATTAATAATTAACGGCATATAGAAAATGAATGAAACCATAATAATTTTAATTTGTCGTTGGGTTTTGCTTTAACTAATTAATTAAATGGTTTCGCCTGAAAGGCACCTATAATCAAGGTAGCGGATAAAATTAGTACGTACCTATACTGTCAATGGCTTGTTAGTTTGTATACATATTACTTAATTAGTAGTAGTTTGTATACATATTATTTAATTAGTAGTAGCTTGTACAAGTTGTATACATATTACTTAATTAATAATAGAGTGATTAGGCCCCTACCAATACTGACATATTTTTACTATATCAAAATGATTAAAATAAAAATACAAACTAACAACAAATGTATTTTATTAGTTGAAAGAAACAGAAACATGCAAATTATATTTTAATTTTCAAATTAACATGCATAAATATAAAATTAGAATGCTAAAACCTATTCTATTAGGAGAATGCAGAACTCAGGCCGTTGTAATACGATAAGTTTTCATTTCCATTTTGTAGCGATGCTTTCGTTCCATTTGCTGTCTACATCGTCATTGTATTTAGCATAATAATGGTGAACGCAGAATATAAAAATTGGAATTTAAAGAGGTTGGTGTAACAATTGTATTACAACATTACAAAAAAAAAGAAATTATTTTTAAAAGCATCAATCGGTTCACTCGCAACACCATATCACGTTCCATGTTTATAAAAAATTCTTATGACTTAAAAAAGGAAAAAATTAAAAAGAATACATGTACTCAATGGTTTTACTGTATGGAATAAAACCTCACTTTTTTTAACTCCTAATAAAAACAAAATGTAAACTCTAATCGAACCTCATAATCTTCGTTCTTTTATTGAATGGACATTTTCCGTGGCCATTGCAATAAACACCGGGCGATCGCAAAGGACTGTTTGTCAAATAGCCCGATTCACTACCGCTACTGAAAGACCTAGAAAATAAATCACCCGATAAAGTTTTTTTACGAAACACTAATTAAAATAGTCAAATTGATTTGTTATGATCATTTGGCAGAGACCATTTGTGTGTTAGAAAAAGTTGATTTGCTTTATTGACCGTGAAGGTTCGATTTTAATTGTATTTAGTCATATCATAACAAAACGTTAGCTTTCCTAAGTAAAATAAAATTATTCATTCATTGAACTTGCAAGTAAAATAATAAAACGGGGACTAAATAAAAACTAATAATAATTTAAAATTATGTCTATGGAATATAATTCAAGCTCTGCATAATTTCAGATTTGGAACACGCAATTTCATCCAATCAGCGCGACGATCGGAATTCAATTTGAGGCCAATGTAGGTAATCTAATTAAGGGTTCGAGCACATCATTTTTTATTTGAATAAAAAATACATTTTACTTAAAACACCTCCAGAAATACATTTTGAACATAAACAAATTCTTTCTGAAGATACACAACATTGTATTACTAAACAAAAACCCGAAATAGGCTTAAATGAGAGACATTATTTAGGGAGGAAAATAATGTACAATATAACACAGAACATTATCATAAACCACATGTCTTTTCCCAAACCATTTCATCCCCATATCTCGAGCCTTGACATAAAATAATATAATATTCGTGTCATATACAACGCGCTGTCACACAATGTAACACAGGCCTAAAGAAAATAGGTTGAATAATTCGGTTTACCAATGCCACCAGTGGTAATAAAAAATAAATGTGTGTTTTTTTATGGAAATTCGCACAGGCACACGCGAGCGAATTTTCGGATGCGTTCAGAATACCATCAGAGACTCTTTAAAAAGTTGGAGTACCCAGCGGACTCGGGAGTAGGTGGAGTGAAGACAGTCGATGAAATCTTATTGGACGTATTCGATCGCTGAAAAAGAAAGTATAAGTTTTTAGGTAAACGAATTCGTTTGGAATTCAGCTCGCTGTTGGTGTTAATAGCAAGAAATATCGTCTTAGCAACAACAATAAAATGGAAAAGGCGCTTTGTAGTTTCGTGCAGGTTCACATACAGCGGTTTTGATCGCTGACTCGGATGAATTCAAGAGCTGCAAACATCTACGTACACGTCCCAAGGGTTCGTACATAAAAAGAAGAGAACTAGATGAATATAGCAAGCAATATTATTCTGAGCAAGGGAAGAACGATGACTTGTATTACTAACGTAACTAGGGAATAGAAAATGCAAATAGTTAATGGAAACATTAATTATCCAGTGACAGCTAAATCACGGAACGGTTTCCAATTAGTACTTTTATTCAAAGTTTGCGTTGAGTTGCCATCATGAGTCTATGAAGTCTATTATTATTCTTATATTCTCATAGAGCCAACCCCAAAATTATGCAAAAATAATAAAAGTCAGCTGCTTCCCATATTGCTCACATAACTCGACAAAATGTGACAGAGAGAAGAGAATAAAGAGTTTGCAGTTATTGCCTTATAAATTCTGCTATTTCCCATTTGAATAGGTAGCACTGCACTGCCTAGTTGGTCTATGAAGTCCTGGGTTCAATTTCCACGTCGGGCAATATATTAATGGGTTTTCGTAACAAGAATTTCGGTAGCAGCCACGGAGTCTGGATTTGTATACAATTCATGGAAATAAGCTCGCCGCTCTATGACATGGAACTTAAACATAACTTGTGAAATATGCGTGTATTACTAGGTACACCTCTGCATAGCCCTCCCTATAGGGCTACAAGCGTGATTTTATGTTATGTTTTCTATCATCTGGTACAATTAACAGTGTAATCATATAAAGGATGGAAGAGACACCGACGCACAAAAGGAACAAAAAAAAATTGGTTGTCTGTAAAGTTGGTTTAAGGACAATAGTTAAACGTGACGTCATAAAATCGAGTGGAAGAGAGAAATTACCTATACAACCTAACCTCCTAGCTCCAGCAGTAGATTAAAAATAATAACCTAGGCTTGTCAATAACTGACACTTCGAAAGTGGCGCATGCGTACAATGAGCGTAACGGGACCGGGATACTTTTTCTTGCATGCAGCCGGCGTTCATCGATTTTATTAGACGTTGTCACGTCAAAAAATCAACTATTGCATACATTTTGACCGTGTAGGTATTGCACTTTTGTTGGAAAATGCAGATTTTTTTTTATTATTACCGATGTATATTTTCTATGTAGGGTTCGTGGTAACCGTGGTATTGTTTGGGCGTCGTTGTCCCTTCCAACCTGTATCATCATCTAGGCTAGCCTTTTCCCAACTATGTTGGGCTCGGCTTCCAGTCTAACCGGATGCAGCTGAATCATACCATATCCCTTCCAACCTGTATATCCAACGAAAAAAAAATTGTTAATCACCTGACTATGAGCACTCACGTTCGCAGACCGCTGCTTGCTTATCCGCGTTGGAGTCACGAGGTGCGACTGATACTGCTGAACCTAAGATCAAAATGTTATCATTATCTCTTGGTACTTTTAGTGTACGGGACCACGGGAGTACCCTGGCAAGTTTGAGATGGTCCGTTGATCTTGGGACAGGGTACTCCCTAGGTCTATCTAGGCAAGAAGATATCCTATTTGTAAACATATATATATTATGGCGACATATTATAATTAAGAGTGGTGAGAGTTAAAAATTGATTTAATTTATTGATTCTGATAAAAAGACATGAAACCAGCAAAAAAAGCTTTCAGAACCGAAGTTACGTCTCTATTCATACATAGTAAGTACCTACACTACGATACTGATACTGATACTGTTAGCCTGAGTCATCCCACTGCTGGGCAAAGGCCTCTCCCCATGACTTCCAGTTGTTTCGATCCAAGACTAATGTGGGCCACTGGTCGTTGGTTTTATCCAGCTCGTCCCGCCATCTTCTACGAGGTCTGCCGCGACGCCTGGCTTGGCCTGGCTGTGTCAGGGCTGGTAATTTTGGCCTACAATACGCAGCAACAAAAATCAAAAAGATCGGTAGTATCGGTTTCATGATAACCTCAGACAGATTTTTTCAAGCAATGATACCATTTAAGTGTTTCGTGGAGAGCAACAATAAACTATACCTGAATCTAAAAATGTAGTTACTTAATATGAAAAAGCTTCCACATTTGCAAATTAATGAGCAGGTCCACCAGTATTTTCTAATTTCAGGCCATAGATTATTTCAGTAACATTAATTTTGTTTCTTGCTTCATTCAAGAGCAAGGAATTCTAATTAAGTATTGAAACCGAGAGGCATTTACAAAATAACGAGAACATTATCTTAGTGATACATTTTCCTTATTTATGTCTTCTAATATTATGTGTGTGATAAGACCAGGGAAATACCTACGTGTTCTGTGAACTATTAAACTGAACAAAACATATTGTTATTATCTGAAATCACAGACACGTGTACCACATTGTTTTATTTATATATATATTGTTTTTGTTGAGCCAGAATGTCTTGTGTAAGACTTGAACTAACGACCCGCCTCTAATCTCGCAGTTTCTCGTATTGAAAAGACATTGCGATATCTTAATTAATTTTTTAGTCATCACTGCATAATTATTATAAAACAAAGCCCTCCGCCGCGTCTGCCTAAAGTCAAAAACCGATTTTTATGCTGTTTTCACCAATAGATAGAGTGGTTCTCGAGGAAAGTTTTAGTATATAATTTGTCAAGTTTTTGTTGCGGAAACAGGCTCAAAATTTCAAGATAACTTTTTGTCGCGATAACCAACCTCCACGCGGGCGCAGCCGCGGGCATCAGCTAGTTTAATAAAAATTTTACTGTGTAGGTTTTTGAAACAAATTCTTTAAATGATGCTCATCAAAATTCGTTGTTAAGTACAGAAGAAAAACGTGGTCTTAAAGACACACGAAGAAGATTTTACTTTATTTCTAGATTTTTTTTTCTTCTAGCCTAATTCTTTCTAGTCTAATTCATAAGCCAACTTTCCTAAACATTTTGTGAGAACAAACTCAATTTTTTATTTACACACCTAATACAGAACCATGAAAGAACGAATTTCAAGAATCAGTTTTCCAATAATACAGTATTATTGGAAAACCGCGATACCTTCTTGTTTCTGTTTTAGCCGGTCCAGCTTATTATTTTAAATTGGGGCCTTGTCTGTCTCCCCGGAGGCCCAGAGGTGGCGGCTCCGCCTTACGAGCAGTAAGTCGTGGGTTCGAACCCAGGCAGACGCATTACTTTGTATAATTTATTTTATCACCACTGCTCTCAAAACGTTGAAGGAAAACATCGTGAGGAAACTGGCATGTCTTAAAAACAAAAATTTGAAGACATGTGGTATCTACCATCCCGTACTGGGCCAGCGCGGTGGATTATACATATATAGCATTTATAGCCCATTCCCTCGCATAGAGAGGACACCTGTGTCCCAGCAGTGGGAACATTATAGGCTAGTTATATGCTATGCTAACGCTATCTCCCCACAAGTTTAATTCAAAAGAGTCATAAAAAAGCGACTTACCGAAAATGGCGTACTTTTCGCAATACGTTTATATGTAGGAGTGGTTTGTACGAAGCTCGGTGAAATGTTACTCCCTGGCGATATGGGGATGTTGAACGGCGATATATGCTCTGAAAATGTATTCCCTTGCGTACATATGCGAACAGCCTATAAAAAGGTATCAAAATTCGTTCCGTAGTTTAATTTTTGAACGATAAAAAATTGTTTATGGTTTGTTTTGTTGCTTGTTACGGGTTCTCATTGGAGTATTCTCTTTTGTATATATGTCGAAAGTTTTTGAATTTAATGTTGCATTACTGTTATTTGACGTTTGTTACTAACTAATCCTTTTTTCATCTATGGTGAATAGTAACAAAAGCTTTCTAGACTGTAAACTTCAAGTCTATGCAGCTATGGAGCCAGTATTAGGATTTGCTACATCTTACTAGGTACCTACAATCACCAAACCATATAATCCTCAGTTTGTTTGTTACTTTCAGATGCTTCAAATACTTACATACGAGTAACTAACGCCTGTATCCCACGACGTTTTTGGCACAGTTGTGCCTATAGTACACCTATATTTTGCCGGTTATGTATGAGTCCCGTGTATTAATAATAGGAGGGCCTATTGCCATTAATGGGGCACAAATTCAAACTGCGAGCTATTATTGAGAAATTTATGATGGAAAAACTCTATAACATTGCACGACCTGGGAATCGAACCCAAGACTTTCACTTCCAACAGATTCCAAAAGAGCCCTGAGAATGACATTGATCTCATCGGAACATATTTTTTGCACGAATGCGAGTACTACCAAGCGCAAAAGCTAGTGTACTACAAATCTAAAGTAAGTTATCTGTTACTGGACTGGTTCGCCAACTGAGCTTCTAAACTCCGGATATTTCTGTGATACTCCTTCAGTTGGTTGTGCTGCTTCTGACATAACTCGGTCATGCGTTTTAACTCGGTCCGCGCCGTATAGAATTTCTTCGTCTGAAATAAATAAAATGTGACAGTGTTTTCGAATATAGGAGAGCATGCAATACAATTCCAATTCTTTATATATTCCTATTAGATAAGATAAAAGCTTCATTCATAAAAAGCAATAAGAGAATATGTGCCACAGAATTTACTAACTACAAATTCTGAGCGCGACTGCAACAGCAAACCGCACCGGCAAAGACGTCCAATCGATCGGCACGTACCACAGATTGCAGTGAACGCTTTAGTAGGTGATATTGCCGCCGCCATGTTGCCATTTTCATAGAGTTACATAATATAGATATGTGATTTGTACCTTAATCTACCAAGTGTGGTGATTAGTGGTAATGGTGTTAGGTATGCAGTTTTTGTTTTTTTTTTTTACGGTGGACGTAAACAGGCTTATAATAGTTCTCGTGAACGTTTATGATGCAAAAATTAGCTAACTAACCATAGTAAAAAACGGCTATTTGTAGTTTCAGTAAGTATGAAACAATTGACGTGTAGTTTTCTTGCCTAAAGTATTTTTTTTTACACATAACGTAAAGTAAAGAATGTATAAAGTCTGCTCAAGCCTAGTGTTATCTACAGAATTTAATTAATAAGATAGCTAAAAGCAAGGAAATTACTTACTGATTGCAATAAATAAGATAACAACCGCCGCCTGTGTTGCCTCTGAAACTGTAACACCTCACAGGACTTTTTAATTAATTCCTCTGGATCGGTAAAGTAATCTTGAATCTCTTGTTTCATCTTAAAATTAAATCTTACATGAGAAAATTACATTCCAAGGTATTGTAAGAAGTTGGTAGGTAATATTTTACGAAATTACATACGTCTGGAACAAGTTTCATGATGGAACACGGTGCTCGGCATATTAAACATGTACTGTCTTTACCGCCTACAAGAAATTTACATAATACATTAATTCTTTATCCATGTACCGATGCCAATACTTTTATTTATAAGATGGGATTAACCGTACCAACCTTTCTCTAAGCAATTGTTACAAAACATGTGCCCACATGATGTTAAATGCAGAGTTGTTCCAGGTTCTAACTGAGTAAAACAATTGTTGCAATGAATCCAGTCCATACTTAAACAATCATTAATGATCTTTAAAATAAAACTAAATGATTGACGCACAATCATATTTTTAAAGTTTTGACATTTCAAAAGTTTTTTTTAATTCTTCTGTAGTTGTGCAATGTAATGTCCCACACGGGAGAAATAAAAAAAAAAACAATTTAATTAAAACAAGGTAAATAAATAGGCTTTCCGCAAATTAAACACATTTTTGTTAAAATCAAGTTATTTTTAATCGACGGATAAGTATTTTGCATCAGTATTCTCATTTACAATAAAAATAGAAAGACTATTTTTTTTTTAATTCTTCAAAACCATCACGATGCGTTCGTAAATCTTTTTAAAAATGGATTGGAAATCAGTAACAGAAATATTTTCGAATGAAATGAAAAATAATAATATTATAAACATTTGCTCACAAAATAACAATAATAATTAATGTCATTTTGGTGCCTGGCCGAAATTACCAGAAAACCAATTTATTGTTCTTTTTTCAAAATAAGAACACAATGAACGACCCTATTGGTTTTTTAAATGGGGCTCGGCGTGTTTAAAGTTTTAAGTCACCCACCATGCTAATAAAGAAGAAAACAAATCTTAAAATAGCCGCTTTAAGCTTTGTATTGTATTATTTAATCAAGCCATGATCTCAAGTAAGCGATGACTCTTGCAAACTGAGCAGGTAGGTAATGAAGATCTATACGACTACTAGAAAGACGCAGGGCAGCAAGGTTAGCGACTTTTATTTTAAAATAACTGATTGATGACATTTTTTACATAAGACCAATTTTTATATTCTGGATATGGTTATACTAATATATTTTAGGTACTAGATTAAATAAACAATGTTACTTTTGAACCTAACCGTAGTTTTCGGGGTTAGTACTGATTTCCAGGCTTTCAAATAATTGGTTTAACTTTTGAGGTGGTAGATTTATAATGGTCACTTTTCGAGGATTATCTCAGGATCTTATCTAAACAATCTTAAGTCTGTATCGCGTATTGTTTTCCAATTAGCAACACACGTGGCACAGTCCACCGCAAACCTTACAAGCCGAGAATCGTCCGCAAATGCAGTGTCCACCTCTGTGTTCGTTAATACATGGTGAAACAATCACAGTAAAGATAACGTGAGAATATAAAAGAAGTTGCTTGGACGGTCCGCGGTAGTAAGGCGATAGCACGCGAGCTTGCCTTGACCATGGCATTAAAATACATTTATCTGGTAGCCCTGACATGTGTTTGTGTGCACAGCAAATCGTCATGTATGTTCTATTTTCAAAGTGTTATAGTATTTCTTTTCCTATTCCAATGCATTTTTTTATTTTTTAAATCAAGATCGTTTTGTTTATGGAATTCGATTTTCACATTTGAATGATTTGTTAATAAATTTTCGTTTTTTGCCGAACTTGTGATGTTCAAGTGTTGTGAGTTTGTGACCAAAGTTTTCTGGTGTTTTTTTGTGTAGTGTATGTTCATGGAATATAACAATGAAAAAGATTGTACTATCTTGTCAAGCGATTATAAAAGTAGTTATAAAATTGTTACGGCTGCATCCAATGTGATAATGTAAACGGATTTAGTAATCTCGGACCACCTAGCGACTATCAGTTTTTAGTAATGAGGTAAAGATACGAAAACTTTGACATTTAACCCCAACTCATACATATGTGCAAATATTCACGCGTTCCGTAACTATTTGTTGAGAAACATTCAATTTAAACATATCATGTTCTTAGAGTAAACTGTGAACACAAAACCAATGAAAACGATTTACATTTTTAACAATTTCGAGTCTTGGATGTTATTTTCCGATTCTAATATTTCTAACACAGAATGGTCCATAAATTGTAGTGGGAACCATTCTCTTGATGTGTTTATTCGATTCGAATCCCGAATTTCGTGAATCGATTATTATTCAATTTATGTCTGTAAGTTAGTATCTCGATAAATCGTTTCGGATCGAATTGTTTAGTAATAGGTACTAAGCTTAGATATCTTTCTTGAAATGATTATATAAAAATACCGGTTTTTGAATTTTTACAATGTCTATTTTGGATGTATGCACGTTGAGTATAAATATAAATAAAATACAGCTCAATTTATATTTATTTATAAATAATGTCAAAGGTAATAATAGCTACTAGTTATCTATAAATATTTTCATAGGTATCGCGAAGTTCAAACAACATGTTAATCATCTTAAATAATATATGTACTTACACGAGTTCGTTGACATTGAATAAACTTGAAACAATAACAAAAATTGATATCTGTTGTCGGAATTATGCAATATGTTTATTCTTTTCCGATTTTGAAGTAGAAAATGTCATGGAATGGTACATTTTCATTTGCGTTCAGATAAGGATTTTCAAAATTACCAACAACAGCATTCATAAAACACAAGAAACCTTTGGCTGCAAGTAATAATAATTATATGAATCTCCCGAGGTTCTTCAAAATCTTGAAGGAGTCGATACTCATTCAAAATGTGAATTAAAACCATCTTCTTCCCGCCCCTATGCCATGGCGCCGGCGCAACACCTTTAAAAAGTGAATTAATATGTTTTAGTTAAAATATGCGTCCCGTCGCAGTACCTGAAAGCATGTCAGGATATGACGAATGCCCCGACGAAGTCCAAGACCCAAATAGAATGTGTACCAGCGAGAGACAGGTAAGAAGGTCTTATTATCATAATTCTCCTGTCCTACTTATTGACAATTTATTTCTTTCTTCCATACTTGTTTCTCTATTACTTGTAATCAGTAGTCACCTCCTTACAAGTTAAATCATCTTTCACTCAGTCCGTCCACCGTTTCTTTGGACGAGTAAGAAAATATTTAAAAAAGTATAGGACATCTATCTATCTATTGAGGAACTCGTAACTAAGTAATAACAGCCGCTCGGGTCGATCTTTAGGTTACGCCGTACTTGCTTAGGTTGGTCCGTGGATGGGTGACCACCCATTACATAACGAATTTCCTCCGTGCCTCGGAAAGCACGTTAAGACGTTGATCTAGGCTGTCATTTGTAGGTCTTTGACAGTCGTTACAGGTAGTCAGTGACCTAAAAAGTTTGACAACCAGTCTTACCAAGGGGTTTAGTATTACCCAGTACTAACTGGGTTGTGGAGGTCAGATAGGCAGTCGATCCATGTAAAATACTGGTATTCAGCTGCATCCGGTTAGACTGTAAGCCGACCCCAACATAGTTGGGAAAAGGCTAGCTAGGCAGATGATGAGGACATCTATCTATTCTATTTAGTGTCTGCCGATTTCCAAATCCGTTCAACCGTTTATGTATTATTATATAACAAACATGTTTACCTTTTACCTTTATACGAGGAAAGATTGAAGAAATATTATTAATGACGAGTTTCTAAAACACAGCTGTCAAATCTTACAGAAAAATCATTAATTTGTAAATTAACATGAGATGTAATGTAAAACATAGACTGAATTTGGGGTCAGTAGTACTTGCATACTAAGCTAGACTTTAATCGCACCTAAAAGTACAGTTAGAAAGAAAAAATAATAAAAAGTGTAGCTTCTAAGGTTACCTAGAAAAGCAGATTAAATAAAAAGTCTACCTCCAGACGTACAGTCAACAAAATAGATAAGTATGCAGGGTCTAAAGATATAATTGCTTTTCTCTGAAAAACCGATCGATGTTTTGGAATTAAATTAAAATTAAATGAAGAAAAATAAACAATTGGTTAAATTAATTCAATTTCATTTGAAGATGTGTGTGTGATTTGTAGTTACAGTTTCTAAAAAAACTGAAACTATATCTAACGACCATGGATACTTATCTCTTTTGTTGACAGTACGTAACCTAGTATCTGTAGATTGCCTTTTAAAAAAACAACAGATGACACGTGCCACGTCGGCCAATTTAGCCAATTATGGCAACATTTTTAGAACTAACCTACCTATTACCTTTATTGTTTGCAGTTAAACTCAACTGTCCATTGTAGTCTGTAAATAGGTTCGAATGGAATTGTATGGCTCAGTTTTAAATCCACACTCATACGTACTAATATTATAAATGCGACAGTAACTGTCTGTTTATCAGTAACTTTTTTATCCTAAATGGCTTCACGAATTTGGAAGGAAGGCATACGGATAGACCTTGAACATGGGTTAGGATATAGGATCTTTGTATCCTGGTATTATCTACTTTCCCATGGAATTATTTTCACTCAGATCATATTATTTTCCTAATTGAAAAATAAACTGGTTGCATTTCTGGGGTTAATTGTCTCGAAAATACCGTCCATATTTTCTTCTTCTTAGCGTGTCGATGGCAATCTAAATGGTGTTTGGTATTTTCAGTAGCGTCCATCAGTTCCTGTAGTGAATAAACAATAGGACAAGCAGGACACGATATTAAGTGCACCATCGTTTCTGGAACAGAACCACATTTACACTCAGAGTTATTAATGAATCTCCACCTGAGCAGGTTTTCCTTGCTACGGCCAACCATATCTTACAAATTAAAGAACACCCGAAGCATAAACTATTTTTTTACATACTACCTGTCCTAGTTTTATTAGCAAAAGCTTAATGCATGTATGTGTACGAAATAGTTTCACATTACCCATTTTTCCACAAAAAGCAAGAACGTCCAAACAATACCGACTTTACAATACTGAAACAAAAAACTAACGCGTAAAACAAAACAATGCGGATGTCATTTTGTAGTTCAGTATTCACGTAATTCTTCGGTTTCATTGTTTTAAGTTTGAACACAAAAAACATTGTGTACAGACGCCAGCACATCAAGCTACTACAATCTGTCAGATTTCTTTACTAGATTTTCAACTTTATCTCTATGACATTAAGTTCAAGGTTGGTTGGGAAAATCTAACAGATTCGGGTAGGTTGACGTGCTGGCGTCTGTACCTGGGTATTTATGCATAAGTCTGGATAGAGAATTTATGTAAGTAGGTATTATTAAGGGTCTGCCAAGATCAACGATTAATTCGATCGGAGTGAGGCGATTATATGGGTACCTACGTCAGTTTCAGACAGTTAAAACATGATTGGAAAAATATCTAAGACAGGCAGTATGAATTTGGGATGCGGGACTTTTCGAAAGAGATACCGCGGCCCTGGAACACAAAGGGCAAGAAAGGAACATGGGGAACAAGGGTTTTAGTCAGTACAAGTCTGACACTCCCTTCCGCTCAGCCCAGAGCGGGAAAAGTCATTTGATGATTTCCCATCCGAAAAAAAAGGCAGTATGAATTTCCCATCGACAAATATGACTATCTTCCTTACTAAGTTCCATCAGTTTCATCCCCTATTAAACCGTTTTATAAAATCCTTTCTTAGTGCTCGTTCTCTCCCTCTTTGTATAAAAAACATTTGTGAAAAAAAAATCTTTTAGAATCTAGCCATTTAGGCTGTGCGTTGTCTATCAGCAAATTGCTTAGATGTTGTTGAAACCATGAAACTTTCCATTCATCAAATATTTCATCTTTTCTTCTAAGAAAAGATTAACCTTATTGCTTTTATGATACCGTGTTATTTAATTATACAGGGTGTAAACAGACTCTTCACGAAGCCGTCAACCAAGCATTATGTTCATCAAACTAAGTAACTTTACGCAAAAATTAGTGCTGGGAAACGACTTTTTTTTTTGGGCTGGAAAATCACGTTTTACAGTAGGACTCAATGTAACGCACTCAAAACATTGTGCTGATGGATGGATTGAATAGTAAGAGGGTCCTGGAGGTGTTTAAAGTAAAAATCATACATAAATAACATGGATTTAAAAAAAAAACTTGTGAAAAAGTTGGAACTTTGACCACCAATATCTCCGTAACTAGAAGGTTCCCAGGTATGGTCTAGAACAAAAAATGATCGCAATGACGGGGAGAACAATTACCTTTCGACTTCGTTAAGAGTCTGTTTACACCCTTTATAAAGGGTTGATGGAACACCGATGCTGAAACGGTTACCACGTATTCCGTACATAATTCCGAACATAGAAAATGTCGGTCTTTTATTTAAAAAAAACAGCTGTGTACAACAAAACTGCAATAGCTACACGGTCAAAATCAAAATCAAAATCAAAGCATTTATTTCAGGTAGGCCAGTTACAAGCACTTTTGAATTGTCGCCAAGATAAAAATGTAATGAAGCTACATTCCCAGTCACAAGGTATAAAAACTGTGAAAGAAACCCCATGGACACTCTTTTAAATCAGTATATTTTTACAAAAACCTTGTTTACATCATTCATGTTGAGATGGTACATTGTGTGAGAACGATGTAGCAAGATGTGCAGTGTGCACGTTAAAAGTGTCCATAGTAAAAACAAAAAAATTAAACAATTCAATAATAAAATAATTAATTCAAATAAACAAGGATCAGTCAGGATGTCTGGAACATCTAATTTGAAAAAAATACCGATGTCTCTTCCACCTTTTATAATCAAACTTCTTTTCGTACCCAAATGATTCCTCTTTCCACTGCAAAGAGTACTTCCATTAAAACCTTCACCAACTACTTTTTCAGAGTGGACTGCTTAAACCTTGTCCAGCAAAGGCAAGCAGACATCGTTCCAGTCGACCCTGAAGACATGTACTGCGCCACCAAAATACAGAATCAAGACTTCGTGGTGGTTCAGGAGTATAGGACTGAAGAGGAACCTGATGGTAAGTCTAGCTATGAAGATTTTTCTCTCAAATGCTACATCAGATCAACTCTCGAACTTGCACTGCAGAATACGAAGCTTCTTATAAACTGATACTTACTGTAAACTGTTGCCACTGCGCTTCGCAAACAGATTGGTGAATGGTTGAATGATTTGTTCGGTTATTGATTAGCGCGAGAAGTCACGCGAGTAGCCAAAAGCTAGGCGGGGCACCTTAATCAAGGTCGGTGGAAAACTTGGCGAGGAAACCGGCAGGTCTTAGAACTAACAGTTAGAACATGTGACACCCAACAAAACGCAATGAGATCACGTGGTGAATTACATCCCACTCCCTCTCAGCCTTAAGAAGCTTGTATTCCAACCCCAACAGTGGCCATGTGTATTGAAGCAATAATCACTTTTCTACGTTTTGTTTAAACACTTGAGAAGTAATGTAATGCGCCTCCTTCTTCTTTCGGACTACCAGAATTAATACCGACCACTTCTTAAAACCTTTAATTGAGTTCCACTTCTTGAAAGACCTACTACCATCCAGAATTCAGAATTCCTTTATATTTTATTTTCATAATTGAAATCCTTTTCATAAAATACTGACTCGAAAAACGACATTTCAAGTTAGAACTCCTCATTACAGCCCTCTTCAAAAGATCCCAACAGTAAACTTTTATGAAAACCACTAAATTCTGCTCGGTTAAGTACCAACTGTTTGAGTTCACTTTAAACTTATTTGCTTTTGAAGCGCCAAAGCCCAAAAGTAGTCTTAACTTTGAGAACTAAGAAGACCCAAGTAAATTGCAGACGGCGAAACACGGAACTACGTTTAAATATTCTTAATTTAACGGTTTTGTTGACACTTTTTTTTGCAACTAGCGCCACCGTCAACTGCCAAAATATATTGGTCGATCATTTAAAGACTGATGCTTCACAAGCGTATTTCATTTTAAGTTCATTTAGTAGATTTCCTCCTGAAGGACCAATTCTTTAATTAAGCTGATTTAGGTGAAATCTTTTGTAAGTATTCTCATTTCCCGCTGATTTCAGCTTTTGTCAAAGTCTTCTTAGTGAGGATCTTTATAATTTGTTAACTTTGAAACTGTTTCGTGTCCATGTCTCGGAGAAGTTCTGAAACTGAATTTAAATTAAAGTTCTTGAAGTAAAGATGTAGATTTACTTTTACTGTGACTTGGAGAGCGTCAAGAAAGGTTAATGCAGGTACCTAATCTTCTATTAAAGTTAATAGTCTTGGAAAATGTCTCCCATCTTATCTTGTAACCTGTCTCAGTTTCAAGGTAACGCGAGCGACCTTTTCAGGACATATTTTATTAAAATACCTGTAGCTCGCCCATAAATATAAAAAAGTCCTAACCTAACACCATAAAACTAACGAAAGGTTGCGAAAAAGAAAAAAGGTTGAGATTTCTCTCGTCTTGAAATCTATGCCATCACACAGTCCTGAAATATACATAGAGAATTGTTTTCCTATCTCTATGTTAGGGGCACTTACGTACCCTCAGCCTTATGTCATGAAATATGTATGAACCCTACCCATCTCGGTATATAGGGGGCAAACAAAGGCACACAAACATATCTTTATGGCGTAAACGTTTATACTGAAGTATATGAGAATATATAGCAGAAAATGGTAGTGAATCCAAGATCAGATAAAAATAGCTACACTATTTCCATAAAATTGTTCTGAGCCACACCTTTCTGTATTTTACCTACTTGGTCGACCTTTATAAAATTCAGTTACCGCAGTCCTCGACACACGTGTCAAAGTTTTTTAGCTGATGTGATAGACCAGAGGTGGCGAACCTTTATGGATCAACGTGCCATATTTTTTAAACAAATGTTTAACGAGGCCATAGTCGTGCCATCAAATAATTTTGACAAGTGATTATTGGGCAAATAATTAAACTAAACAGGTACTATTAACTAAAAACTTTTTTTTTACTACCAAATATACATTTTGCACTGAACGTTGGTAAATGTTTACGTGTAGGTAATTCACAGTCACACTAATGTTATTTACTTTGGTAACATTAGTGTGACTTCTTACGGGCGATTAAATTAATGACAAAAAACTTATATTAGGGTTGTAACTTCTTGTAAGAGGTTACTTTTAGTAGAATATATGATGAACCTAGTTATTTCGAACTAAAATGTAAACGATTTTGATCGGTGGCGTGCCTAAAATATTGTGTTGCGTGCCATCAATGGCACGCGTACCATTGGTTCGCCATCCCTGTGCTAGACAGACAGTAAATAAACCAGTGTTTTAGAACCCGCGTCTGTCTAGCCGGTCCTGCGAAAATATATCTAAAACCCCAGCTGTACCTATATTTCAAATGTAAAGAACTTAGAAGATTAGAAATATTTACTTTGCAAATATATAGACTGGAGCGAATGAAATAAATTACGAACTAGACAAAAAATACTCATATTCATACCGTACAAATTGGATAGGTACTTTCAGAGGCGTCTGTTTAATAGCATAAAACATTGCTGTTACGAAATAAGTAATCTGTATTTAAATAAAAGAACCTTTTAAAATGAGGTACAATTTATTCAAACAGATAAAATGTTATCAAGCGCTTTCAATGAAATCGGTATTACTCAAGTAATGGTTCTGGTTGCGTAACTTCTGATCGAGAGAAAGTTTTAAATGATATGTCCCTAGGCTAACGAAACTGTTTTATTGACTCAATTGTAATAACGATAGAGATAGTAGAAACATTTAAATATATTGATAAGTTTTATTGTGTAGAAGGCTTTGATTTTATTTTTTGTAAGTCTTGTCTCGTATTG
Organism: Lycophotia porphyrea; assembly: GCA_950005105.1. NCBI lineage: Eukaryota > Metazoa > Arthropoda > Insecta > Lepidoptera > Noctuidae > Lycophotia > Lycophotia porphyrea. The sequence continues at coordinate 14,894,810 of OX465395.1, read as the reverse complement.
ACACTGATTATATTCTTGATGATATATAGGGTCCCATTAAAATAGATGGAATTTTAGAAATCATTCAGACCACCAAAATAAGGACAATGGTAATAAAATAAATAAGAAAACGCATTAGATAACTTACAAGAAAAAAAAACAGTTAATGAAAATACACTAAAAATGCCGGCAATTTATTATTTTAGGTCAAAATTTTATCACTTAAATCAGTGTTTTTTTTGCTTGGATATCTTGGGTTAGACGTGCTGAACGCTGTGTTAAAATTTGTCCATCTATTTTAATGGGACCATATATAAAAACTTGAGGAAAACGTCGTGAGGAAAATTTTGCACATGCATGTGGATGGCTATAAGTGTAAGGAAAGTCCAGAGAAGCGATGTATGAAAGATGATGCGGCTAGAAAGGAAGTGACTACTGAATCGAAGACTAAGTATAAAAGAATGGACAAAGAAAACATGCAGCACCAACCTTTCATAAAATGGAAGAAGTGCAGGAGAATGATGATACGAAAGAAAAAGTTTCAAGCACACACACACAGCAAATTAATTACTAAATAATTTCTAACACAATATAAACACGGAATAAATGACACACTAAAGCAAAGCAAAACCAACTTTACTGTAGTTTGGAAGTCGTTACACAAAAGATGGAAGATAAAGATGCCCACGCTAACCCTGCTCGTAAATTGTCTAAAGTAGGGAAAGGTGAGTGTGATAACGTGACTGTAAACACACCAAGTCATTAATTACTTGCCTTCACACCTTCACACGTTTAAAATTAACTCCTGAGTATACTAGCCTAAGTTATCGCTAGGGAAAAGACCAACTGTAGAAAATTTGTTAGCACATAACTGCCATCTTATACATCACCTTAGCAAACGTGCACTAAATCAAAACTAATTTATTCATGTTAGGCTGAAGATCAGCACTTTTTGAATGACAATTGTAAAAGCCAGTCCCCCAAAATGCTCACCCTTCGCCACTTCCTAGTGTTTTACATCCATACATGTTTTTTTAATAAATACCATAAGACGAACAAACAAACAACACATCAATGACAACATATAAATACACAAAAATGGAAACACTGATCTAGGGCCGCACTACTCGTACATGGAGTTTTGCCCAATGTTCCATGAAGGAGCACTCCATGTCTATTCTCCCAACAATGAGCTGCAGGAAGCTGTTGGGGCTGCCTCGTATGCGGCGCATCAGAGACTTTATCCTTTTGCGATGTATCGCTTGAAAGCCATCCACTTGAGCGTCTGCGCGCTACAAAAGCATGGCAACCCGATAAACATCCTAAAAGCGTTATTGTATTGAACACGTTGGGTACTGTAAGTCTTCTGCGTATAATGCTTCACCCATAGGCTGCTGCGCCGGCTGGCTGTCTGTTTTAGAATAGAGCTATCCAAAGAATCATCATCGAGGTCATAAATTGGTGAGACTACCTACAATGCGATAACGCTATTTAATTGTTAGTGCTAAGTTGACAAGTAATAAGTATACTCAGAGGTAATGACTGAACTTTCATGACCAGGGAGGTCCTTTCTTCTTTAATAGCATAAGCATAATCAGTCTATAATGTTCCCACTGCTGGGGCACAGGCCTTCTCTATATGAGAGGGAATGGGCTTTAATCCACCACACGCAGTGCGGGTTGGTAGATGTCACATGTCTTCGATTTTTTTGGTCTATGACATGACGGTTTCCGCACGATGTTTTCCTTTACCGTTTTGAGAGCAGTGGTGTTGAAATAAATTACACAAAGTAATGCGCCTATCTGGGTTCAAACCCACCTTACGACTTGCTCTTCTTTAATATTTTTTAGAAACTTCTTGCTTCTATTCTTAAACTTTATTCCATGTTTTAGCGCCATTCAGATACGAAGCCGTGATAGTAGTCCACGATGATCTGCCTATCAACAACTTGGATCAACTGAAGGGGCTCAAGTCTTGTCATACAGGAGTCAACAGAAACGTTGGATATAAGGTAAGAGGTTATTTAACCCTGCTGCTAAATGCTGGATAAACACGGAGAGACAAGATGTGTAGCGATTCCACATAAGTATTTCATTTACTTCATCCGCGTTCATAAATCTGGCCATACACACAAAAAAAAACGAAATAATACCATCCTTAAAATGTCCCATTCTTTCCGGTTTCCCAAAAAAAATAAAAAAATAAAAAACTTTATTTCTGACCTTGATGGAAATTAACAGTTTTGATTGTTCTCAAACCGCATAACAAATACTAACACGGATAAATCCTATTCTTAAGTATATCCTAAATATTTAGCACATTGTTTTTTACCAACAAACAGCTACATAAAACCCGTCAATTGTGAACTATACTTTATCAATTCATTGAAACCTACGACCCTGAAAAGTACCAGGAAAATCCGATAAACACAATAAACCTATTTATTTATCACTGCCTCAACGTCTTTGTTTGTCCTAATAAGTGCTTATTATGCACATATCAATTGTGCATGGACATGTCTGAGTTTTTTATGCAAGAACCCGAGTTCTCTTGCAGAATGCAGATAATGCCATTATGGGTTCAAGGCGACAACGAGTCTCATATTTAAAGTACAGACGGGACATCAAGCTACTACAATCTGTCATATTTCTTTAATATATTTTCAACTTTATCTCTGAGGCATTAGGTTCAAGGTTTGTTGGGAAAATCTGACAGTTTCGGGTGGCTTGACTTGCTGGCGTCTGTACAGCTAGTATTGCTAATTGTCACTAACCAGTTTCGCTCTTTGTGCTTAAAAGCCTAAATTATTCAAGGCGTAGCTTTTATGAAGGTACTTGAATGTTGAATGGAATCTGAAGGTGAAATATTCAATGGAATATTTCCATCAAGTTTCTTAATTTGGCAACGACTCGGAAACGACTTGTATTTCTATCAAGTTTAAGAGGTTTCTTGTGGAGAACAAACTTCAATATTGACTGGAAACCTTATATCCTTTGTCACGCCTACTTAGGTTCGGATATCGGGGATAAAGGGTCTCGGCCAAGGTCCTTTAAACACGTCAATCTTTGAGACTCTTCATCTATACTTATTAATATTATAAAGAGGAAAGATTTGTATTTTTGTATGTAACGAATAAACTTAAAAACTCCTGAATCGATTTGAAAAATTCTTTCAGCAATGGATAGTTACATTATCAGCGAGTAACGGCTATATTTTTATCCCCGTACTCCCACGGGAACGGGACCTACGCGGGTGAAACCGCGTGACGACCGCTAGTTCTTAATAATTTCTGAAGGTCTTATCAAAATCATACACCGCCAATCGGATTTCTAGCTACTTACGAGAATAAATCCTCCCTTTTATTACGGTTATAAACGAAACGTAACGTTGATTAAATCAGTCCGACCGAAAATCTTTTCTGCAAAGACAGGGGTAGTCAAGCAGAATATAGTATTAGAGATAAGTAGTATTAAAAGTATACGATTTAATATTCTAGAGCAGACTTGCTAGGTAATTCAAGCTTACAGAACACACAAATCCAAATCGTCGAACACAGTCAACAGGTTATACGAAACGTTGTTGAAATCTAAAACCCTAATTCCCCAGTTAGTTCTTGGGTAAACCTAACAGATAGAATAATTAATTAGAACCCTTAGGTTCTATATCGTAAACAGAGTTTCTGTTTCCCAAACGATCCTGAGCTGAAATGAGGGCGTGTAAGGAATATATTAGTGACTTCACACGAGGTAAGTAATTACCTAGCAGGTATGAATTAATTTACCTTATAAACCCTCTCGTATGAGTACGGAACTAAGGATCTAAGTAGTCAAGCGACTTTTAACTTCGACGATCACTGTGATTTTTTGGTCGTAGCTTTTCGGTAGGTCGATACTGCGAATCAGCTCGAAACACCGCGTTTTAGTCATCGGTTTGTCGATTTTCGAAAGCTCGGTGTGTGATAAAATTCCGTGAAAAACACACTCACAATCTTAATTTTAAACCACGTTTCGACGTAGTATGTCGTCAAAACGCGATCCAACATTGGTGAAGTCGCAAAATCGTCAATCGCTGATGTAAAAGTGTGAAGTATTGTGTCTGCTGAGGCTCTAAGTCGTCAAAAGTAATTACTTGAAGAGTTCGTACAAAAACGTTACTTAGCACCTTAGACACGTAAAGTTACTTCATTTGAACACGGCTCAAAACGCAATTAGACGGCATGTTTGTTAACGAACTGTTACTGTAATTTGAAGTAGGTTTCAGGAACTTTTACTACAAAATATTTATAATATAAACAAGAAGATATAATAGTTTTTTTTTATTTATTAATAGAATTACATTAAAAGATGTACTGAAAAAAATAAGCCTAACTAGTTGGTCTAGTTCATCATTCCGAACCTGCGTACGCATACATTTTTCGTCGAATATTCAACAAAAAAAGTACCTAGTCCATCATTTTGACCATGTGGGTATTAAACTTTTGTAGGAAACATCAGATGTTTTTTTAACTACTGATGATTTTTTTTTATTTGGGGCTTTATAATGATACTGAATCGGAGGTAGCCGTTTGTGCGTCGATGTCCCTTCATCCTGTATGTCAAATTAATTAAAGACGTCAGGCGTAATGTTATTATTATGTCAAATGAAACTCGTATCTGAGATCCTTCAGAAACCAATATATTCAATCATCGCAAAACCATTATGCACCTATGTACATAAATCCTGTTGTGTGTGTTCATTTCAGTCTCGTATATCTTATCCGTGCTGCTCAATAGCTACTTGTAATTCAATCGGCATCACAATACGAAATGAACTCGACTCAGTACCGGAGATTAATAAAAAAAATATACGGCGAACAATAGACAACAAAAGAATACAGAAGGGTTCTCTTTTCAAACGAGACGTGAACACCTAAATTGAACAGACAGCAATATTCGAAGAAAAATGTAATACCAGCCTCTTCTTGCACAGGGAAAGCACGCGAATTAATCATTACTTTTATATGAAAGTAACTAGATAACTTCGAAGCCTTCATGAAGGTTACTTTAGTACTTGGCTGGTACCAATTTCCTAGGTTTGAAAAATTTGCTTCAAACCTTTGGGCCTGACACGAAAAACTGTAGGCCGCGGTCAAAACGTAGTGCTTATTTTAAATTAAATACTGTTGAGTACTTATTTATGTAAATAAATGTAAGGTTAGCACATTTTTTCATACACAAAAATTAACTTGGTAAAACAAATAATTTTTTAAGTTTTTACGATGAACTGGCACACAAATTGCAAGTCAAATATTTGTACGAAACGAAAAAATATGCTAATAGAACCTTTCAGACGTGTATTTCCATGAATTATGTCGAGGCGGCAAATGTCTGGCAGAACTCATTAGTATTATAAAGAGACGGGGCTATGTTTAAATTAGAATATTAAGTAAAACAAGTTTAATAAGGATGTTAATGATGTAGGTAAGAACTAAGTAATAAGGAGCAAGCCTAAATTAAAAAAAATGGTTATCGATTCCAATCTGTATAAAAATCGATTGCCTGATAGATTAAATTTTACGAAGCATTACGCAGAACAAATAATTGTGTATTTTTCACTTCGACCTCTATATCATTGGTTTCCAAAGGTATCTTAAAGCTCCAATGGAACTGCTGATGATTGTCCCTTGCAGAAAGTTATTCAGTTTGACGATCTGTACTTCTGTAGGTACTTCACCCTTAATGACCACGTATTTCTGATACACGTACTTTGCCTATTCATTTCATTTTTCAGATTTTCGCTTATCAAAACCATCTCATCTGCCTAGCCTTTTCCCAACCATCTTGGGGTCGGCTTTCAGTCTAATCGGATGTACCTGAATAACAGTACTTCACATAGAGCGACTGCCTATCTGACCTCCACAGCCCAGTTAGTACTGGGAAATACGATACCCCTTGGAAAGGTTGGTTGTCAGACTTTCGGGCCATTGACTACTTATAGCGACTGTCAAAGATATAGATCTTTGACAGTCGCTATAAGTAGTCAATGGCCCGAAAGTCTGTAGTAGTAAATGACAGCCGGGACCAACGACTTAAATTGCTTTCCGAGGCACGGAGGAAACTCGGTATGTAATGGGTAGTCACCCATCCACGGGCCAACCAAGGCAAGCGTGGCTTAACCTGAAGATCGACCCGAGCGGCTGTAATTATTTAGCCACGAGCTCCCCCCTTTCACTTATCGTAACACTGAAATATTAATACAGCAAAAATACTTCTACATTCCCAAAACAAAAGAATTCGTAGAGAAACAACTGCCTACTTGTAATTCAACTCAAATAGCAAGTGTCAGCTGTGAGAAATATATTTTTATGGAGCACGCTATTGGGCCCTTAACGTTATTCGCCACTACTATTCGTGGGTATTCTAGTTATTCTGAGCAGGAAAACCCTGAAGAATATTCTCATAGGTAATAATGACAAGATATTAATGTCAAAAGGGTTTTCGTGCCCAGTCATTTCTGGTCCTAAGTTCCTTACGGTAATGGGACAATGAGACTGTCTGTTCACACAAAAGAATCGCGTTCTTATTTTGTTCTACGATGACTTGTGTTTTTCTAGGTGACGTTAATAAAATGACTACGCTTTTCTTTAGAAAATCTTGTTAGTCAGTAGGCAGTTCAGTATTTTTGGTTAGATACACTAATAGTGTGTATGTAATGCTATTTTGTTGAATTAAAAGACCAAATTTAAGATTTTTAAGTTACTGTTCTTCCACAGATACCTCTAACAATGCTGCAGAAGCGCTCAGTGTTCCCGAAGATGAACGACCACAGCATCTCACCGAAAGAGAACGAATTGAAAGCTTTCTCAACGTTCTTCACCAAGTCTTGCATCGTGGGAAAATGGTCGCCGGATCCTAAGACCAATTCATTTTGGAGTAAGTTAATCCTACTCACTTTATTACTAAAGCTGTCTATAATTTAAAGCTGGTTTTGCGTTATGGTCAAAAATATACGACCTTTTCCAGGATTGGGCCTACAAGGTTCACAAAATAACTTATTGGCTGTAGGACCAACTTTGGTAATATTTATTGTGATTACGTACTACAAAATAAAGAAATTACCATATTGACATTGTCGAAAGAATATTAATGCTTTCAAAGTTATTGTTGCGGAAAATACAAATGAAATATTTAGGTACCTAAATGAAAGATTTGGTAAGGCGTTCGCGACCTTTTTGTGGCGGAAAAATGTTTAGTCGACATTCAGCAAATATAAAGCATTTTACCCTCATCGCTTTCTTTGAACTTTCCTGCGGTTTCCTACAGTTATTCCAAGTCCCTTTATGCTGTAAAGCGCCGAATTCGAGGATTAAACACGTACATTTATGTAACAAAACAATTCGTGCAAATCTTAACGGATTTGCTAAATCGTATTAAGTCCTTACGTTGCTTTCATGCCAAGAACTCCAAGCTGTTGTGTTTGCTGAAGCAATAAATCTCATGTCGATGTTACTTACACGAAACGATCTACATAATCTTATAAGTCTTTGTTAGTTTTCAACGAACCATTTTTCTTGTCGAAATCATTTTTGCCCACAGGGAGTTAAAACTTCCAACCCTTGTTTCGCCCGGAACGGCCCTAAAAGGATGTTTTTATAAGGGATATATTTTCAGAGAGCCAGTACAGCCAGTTATGTTCTATGTGCGAACATCCCGACGTTTGCGACTATCCTGACAAATACAGCGGGTACGACGGGGCGTTGCGGTGCTTGGCAAGCAATGGCGGCCAAGTCGCCTTTACTAAGGTCATTTACGTCCGGAAATTCTTTGGGGTGAGTTAAATAAAAATTCTTTTTACATTGCAGCCGGCCTTACGTTTTTAAATGGCTCTGATCGTTATCACAGCCGTGAATGTTAGCGAAAAATTCGAGGTTTTTCTGTAATCCGCAATGTAGTCCCAAGGGAATTATGACTTGAAGTTGAAGTAATTTCATCAGTAGATTCGGTCTCGGTTTCTCTTGTGTACTTTCTCTTTGGACGGTTTGCGAGATTTAATCATTTTATTTGCTCCCTTCCACAAACTGCTAAATTCATTACCTACCGTAGCTTCTCGAGTGCGTTCTAATTTAGCTTTCAAATTGAATAACCAACAAACGGTTTCTAGTTCAATTTGCAGTACGTAAAAGCTTAACTTGTTTTCACAGCGTATCCCCAAATATCCTTCTGAACTAATCCGGGAATCGGATTCTCTGAAATCACTTTGGCCTGTTCAATGTACACTGACTTTCAAAATTCGGAGCGACTCAGTCACCTGTAAAGCTTCTAGATTGGATTATCTAAATCCGAAAATGCAAATAGCTTTTAGGCTAGAGCAGATTTTTGCGAGGTCGTGATAGGAAATAAGTTTTTGTTTTAGTTTTTCGATAGCTGAAGCTGTGCTGTAGTGGTGGAAAATAACGTGATGTCATCCTATATTTTCCAAGGCTTTTTATTTTAATTAGCTTAGTTTTATTTCGATTTAAGTATGACCATGATGCCTTTTCAAAGTTGAGGTCTATTTAAGTTGCTGCGGGCTGTTCGAAAGAGATACCGCGGCCCTGGAAAACAAAGGGCAAGGAAGGAACATGGATAGGTTTTAGTCAGTACAAGTCTGACACTCCCTTGTCTGCCCAGAGCGGGAGAAGTCATTTGATGATTTCCCATCCGTAAAAAAAAAGGTCTATTTAAGTTAATCAATCCTTCATTTGCAAGATCTATTTATTCCTACCTACTGAACGGAAATAGTTTCTCAAATAGTCTAGTAGAATCTTTGTCTTTTCCGGAAACATTAAAAAGGTTATAAAAAACCTTTAATAGAATAGAATAGAATAATTTATTTAAAGAAAGTATTCAAGCAAAAAGTGTACATTTAGGCGCAGTAGTATTATTAATATACAATGGTATAATTATCTAGTACTTATAAATAAACTAGAACTAAAATATATTAAATATATTCCACATTAGCGATAATCTTCAATAAATGTTTGGTAGCGACCTAATGAAACAAAAGAAGCCTTAAACGCCATATTCCACCATTGCTACCAAACAAACAGACCACATTCCAGTCATTTATCCTCGGAAAATTGCGATTGTCATTCAATGGAAAAAAAATATATAAGTAGAGATTATAAATATTCTTCGCTTTATTGGGCCTCGTCTATGCACCGACTATTACTCAAGGGAAATCACAGCTGCGTCGAAACTCGAAATGGAAAATGAAACAAGAGTGAGGTTTAACTGAACATTTCTGCACCTAGTCAAAATTAATGATGGCATTCTACATGAGTATGAGGTTTGTTTGCAGTTTTGCGTTGATTGTAGTTTTAATAATAACTACTTTGACTTTTCTCTGTATTATTTAATAAGGAACATAAGGTTGCTGTTAGGTGGGCTCCTTCGTAGGTCGAGTGGTCGCAAGCGCGACTGCTGAGCATGAGGTCATGGATTCGATTCCCAGGTCGGGCAAAATGTTATTGGGTCTTACCATCAGAAATTTCTCAGTAGCAGCCACGGATTTCTGGATTTGCAGCCGGTTGATGGCAATAGGCTCGCCTCCTATTATATGGGCTTAAAGATAACTGGCGAAATGTGGGTGTACTATTAAGTACACCTCTGCCTAAACCCTTTGCATTTACAGGCGTGATGTTATGTTATGTGAACACAAGGTTAATCGCTTACTTATTTCAACTTTGAGCACTAAAGAGGTACAAAGGACGTAATGCCTTATGAAATCTCTACCAGTCATAAAACGGGTGGCCGCTTGGTATTTTTGTAGCAATAAAGTTCATAAACTTTATATGACGCTCCCACTCAATCCAAATGCTGCGCCAATCATTGCGAAGCATGCCTATAATCCAATATCCTTTTCCAAAATATGATTGATACTCGGAAAAGTATGTGGGCTTATTCTGATTTGATGGATTGGCGTTTATATTAAGGAATATGATATTTGGGTTGCGGGACTGTTCGAAAGACATACCGCGGCCCTGTAACACAAAGGGCAAGGAAGGAACATGGACGGGTTTTAGTCAGTTCAAGTCTGACACTCCCTTCCGCTCTGCCTAGAGCGGGAGAGTCATTTGATGATTTCACATCCGAAAAAAAAAGGAATATGATATTTCCTTTTATGTAGCTTTGCTGTATTGTTGATTCTAAACAGATTGGTCCTTTCCACAATAAATAAATAGGTCTACATATTAGACCTGGTCCCTAGGTTTTAACTTTTATACAAAGGGTTTTTTTCGTGTTGTTAGTGCCCAACCTGGTGTCAGAGTTTTTATGCCGCCTTTGGGCCTCTGACTTGGCTTTGTATGCCGTTGAGAAATATCTGTCTGGCATGCTAGTTCCCCACGATGTTTGCTTCACCAAAGCAAGCGATAAATAGACAATACGCACAGGAATTCGAAATATCAGACCTGTATGTCTTGGGTTCGAACTCGAGAACTATGACTTTGGCAGTCCAAAGGTCTCACCACTAGACTATCAACTGCTTACAAATGGTGATTGTGATGGTGATTGTGGTGATTGTAACTCGGAGGGGCGGGCGTACGTGTGGGTCTACTATCAGACAAAGAAATGTGAGCGAGTAACCTAAATACTAATCGATGGCGCACATAATTTTGCCTCAAAAAGATTGAGCGTTATTCTTTTTATGTATAATTAATGTGAAAGTTTTTGAAAATAAATAGATTGAATTTTTTTTTTTTTATATACCCCTGTCGTTCGAAATTGAATTTTATCTACTTTTAATTCATTTTTCTTATTCGCCCAGTAATTTTTAATAGTCTTGTGCATCCCGACCTTTTTGATGCTAAACATACCGAAGAACCAAGTCCCTAACTTTCCTAGTAACATTTTTTATTATTCTTTAGCTCCCAGTAGGTAAAACTCCAGCTGGAACTGGAGAACAAAGCCCTGACGGTTTTAGCTACCTCTGTGTGGATGGATCTAAGGTATCTGTGAAGAACAAGGCTTGTTCTTGGGCAGCCAGACCCTGGCAAGGACTGATTGGACACAATGATGTACTGGCCCAGCTGTCGCCTTTGAGAGAAAAGATTAGGCAGTTGTCTGTGATTGGTAAGTATTTAAGTAATTTATAGAAAATATTCTAGAACACTAGCCATGGTTATGGTAGCAGGAAATAGTTGGATACAAGTGATTCTAGAGCGAGAAAAAAGACTTGCAATGGAAGAGACCTCATCATTGGGATCCTATCCAGCAGGTCGAAGAGAGAAAGAGTCTACAAATAAGTATTCAGTAAAAACATTGGCACTGGTTCGCAATTATCATCTTTGTAATGAAAAACAAACCTAGCACAGCTTTTCATCAAAATGATTTCCCTAAAGCGCAAAATTACGGAGTTGTTCAACTGACAAAAAAGGGGAAAACTTTTTCGTGAAATGCAAAAAAAATATAATCGGATTAACAGGCAAAAAGTTTTATCTTGATTTCTCTCGCTTTACAATAATACATCGTTATATTTTAATCGGAATAACTCTCAACTGGTACCTTGCTTGATATCTCTGAAAAAAACATAATCAAAACCATTCTTCTATCGTAAGCCTGCTAGAACAGCGGATCCACCGTTGTGGGCACGATGAGCATGCCCACAACCCTAATTGAGGTCTATAGTCACAGTGATGTTCTGCACAAATAGTGTTACAAATCCGAGGAGAGCTGTTAAAATTTTCGAGCTCGGTGGGCTCGCTCCTGAATTCTAAAGTCTGTTGATAATTCTGAAAATATAACATATCAGAAACGGGTGCAAACATAATATAATCGAGCATAATTAATTTCTTCTTGTAAAATTCATCATTAAACTCCACGAAGATTTTTCCCTTTTTTTTTCGACTCTTTGTTTCGACGGATTTTTGCCGATTTTAAGGCGGCCGTGACCACAGCCTATTTGGAGGGCTGGTTCCGCGCCTGGTAGAACACCCTTTTCACTGTTATATTACTTATGTGACAGCAACCATAACGCAGCTACTCACTCTGATTCTGAAAGTGATGCGAAATCAGGTATTAGCCACCAACCAGGCACCAGATATTAGCGACACTGGAAACGCTCAATATCGCCGTACCTTTTCTATAAATAGATGTGCCATATTAGGGAGTGGCAACACTTACCGACGCGAATCTGCGAATAATGTACACATCAAGGTACTCGAAACTGTTCAATTTTCCTTAACAACCTTGAACCTAAAGCTTTAGCGATAAAGTTGAAAATCTATTAAAGAAATATGACCGATGAAAAAAAAAGAAAACAAACGTCTTCTTTGTTTTTATTTCTTCACCACGTTTTGTTTCGGAGTTCTGACGTCGCGACTGGACACTGCATCGAACCGTTTTATTTGTACGGTCACAAGTCTTTCTGGCTCTGGTCAAACGCTTTTAACGTCGATAAGTATTTTCACGCCCTGAGTGTAGAGTAGGTACAATGGCGGACACTCACGCCTGATCTCCAGTAAGCTCATTTTTGCTTGCACTCACACAATCCTCATTGTGTCGCTCTCTAGCTGAGCCGGGCGCCTCCGGATGATTAAGGCGAAAAATTTTACCTGATCAGGCGGAAAAGGCCGCGACAGTACTTACTATACCTTTGCGGTTTACTATCTTTCTGATATAGATTTAATATTTCAGTAGTGATAACCAGATCCAAACGAATAATAACATTATGTTGTATCACTAGGTGCGCAAGACAAACCATCATGGTTCACCCAAGTGCTGGGCCTATCGGACAAGATTTACCACGTTGCAGACAACATTCCCATAAAGCCGGCAGATTACTTGTCCAAGGCCAACTACACTGAGGTCATCGAAAGGGGCCATGGCCCGCCAGAACTGATTGTCAGGTAAATAATATCTTACTACTTAATGCGTAATTTATTGAGGATGCATGTATGTTTGTTACTCTTTCACGCAAAAACTGCTGAATCGATTTGGATCGAATTTGTCACACAGGTAGTTTATATCCTGGATTAACACATAAGATACTTTTTATCCTAGGAGTACGATAACATGGAACATAGTCTCATTACCGAAATGCACGCGGGCGAAGCCGCAGGCAAAAGCTAGTATTAATATTATTGAACTGCTATTTGCGTACTACAAACACGTAAGTGGAAACAAATCCGGTATAAGCTGGCCTTCCAAACTGTTGAAACTCCGTGCTATGCTAGGCCAGCCATTGCGGGTACCCATTGTACACCGTCCATATTTATGTTGAACGGCTTTGCACGTTGAACGCAGATTATCTTGTTAGCCAGGTTTTATGGTGTTGGTGAATGGGTAATTCCTGGGTATTTATTTGATTGGTCTATACAGTGTGTAAACGGACTCTTCACGAAGCCGTCAACCAAGCTTTCTGTACATCAAACTAAGTGACTTTACGTAAAAATTATTGCTGGGAAACGACTTTTTTTGTGGGGTGAAAAATCACGTTTTACGGTAAGACTCAATGTAACGCATTCAAAACATTGTGCTGATGGATGGATTGAATAGTAAAGGGGTCGTGAAGGTGTCTTAAGTAAAAAAGATTCATAAAAAACACACAAAAAAAAATGGAAAAAGTTGGGTCTTTAACCCCTAATATCTCCGTAACTAGAAGGTTCCCAGGTCTAGAACAAAAAAATTTTCGCAATGACGGGGAGAACAAGTGCCTTTTGTCTTCGTTAAGAGTCTTTTTACACCCTTTAGGTACCCAACTAAGTAACTACCTTCCTAATAAATATGGGCTGGATCCCCACCGGCGCGAAAACGGATACCACTTGGTCCTCGGGCTCATAATGATGTACCAAATATGTGGTAACCGTTTTCGCGTCGGCGCTTTCCACCCCGTATAAATAAGACCCAGCTGCGCAAGACCTATTGTTGTTGGAACTACATAAACCAGGTGTAAACAGTCCTTTCACGATGCCTCCAGCCAAGCATTCTGGACATCAAACTAAGTAACTCTACTCTAATTGATCCCATGGAGAAAGATGTTCAGTTTGATAGTCTGTAGCAATTTCTGGTTCATGATGTATAAGGTCAAAAAAACATGTGTGCTATTCACAAGTGGTAGAAGTGAAACATTCAAAAAGTTTGACTTCAAGATAAACACTGTATAATGCTTCCTATCTCATTTTCTTCCACGTTAAATTTATGAATTAACGTGCCTGTCTCTTTTACTGTCGCTCTTTCGTTTCATTGACTTTCAAATCACAGCGATGTTAAAGAAGTTTTCACTTCAAAAACCAATCTCCTATAATATAGCAACATTGAAACAAGAAAACCCGCCTCCAGCACTGCACCCCTCGTTTTAATCTCCCCTTAAGAGCGGAAAGCGCGGCCTACATCTGTGAAAGACATTTGACACACTGTTGCCGCACTACACCAACGTTACTAAATACTGCAACACTAGTCGACCGCTGCAATTGGCTGCGCTGCGATGACGCGACGGCGGCGAGCCAATCAACGGGCAGCGGCGCGCACGGCGCGAGAACCCCGTGCGCCATCTTAAGATTCGCAAAATGACCACCACTACTGCACATGTTGTAAAAACTTTTAATTTTTTATTTAATATATCGACTAAGTAATGTTCGACCAAGTCTCAAATTATTTATCGACCTCAATATCCTGGTAGCAGATACGCGCAGCTACATATTTTGGACCTTTGAGCCGGATTTCTACGCATCAAAACCGGACGATTGAGAGACGCTTCGATACCTAACCTAAATTGACGAAGAACCACCTATATTCGCAAGGAACTCAGTGGATTACAGTGCTTTGGTGAGGCGTGCCAATTAAATCTTCCTAACCCTTTCTTCTGCACCTGTGTAATACTGTCCTATTGTTATTTCAGTGCTTTGCAATTTCGCATGCCGTCTTGCACGTCGTGGGGTGACGCTTACGCTTTAGCTCGCCACAGATTTTGCATAGATTCGCTAAGTATACTGATTAAACTGTGAGTATTACCTTTCTAACATTTCTATGATGGAATCATCAGATACGAAACTTGAGTTAATGATGAAAGATTTAAAAAAAAAACGTGCTTCGATAAAATGTCGACTTACTAATTTTAAAAAATATGTGAGTTCATTCATCGATCTAAGTTTAACTGTTCATCAGCAAGCAGAATTAAAATTACGTGTGGTAGGATCTCAAAGTTTAATAAATGATTTCAATCAGGTGCAAGGCAAAATAGAGGATATCAGTTCCGAGTCAGACATTGAAAAACAGCTCGAATCGCGCGAAGAATTCGAACGGGAATACTACAATGTTCTTGCACTTGTTGAATGTATGACAAGTAACGATGAGAAGTCGACTAGCATGTCTGACCTGCCAAACACAAGTTCAAATTCAATTAAGTTACCTATCATTACTATTCCCAACTTTGACGGTTCATATGAACATTGGTTAGAGTTCCGTGATACATTTATGTCATTAGTACACAACTGTAAAACAATAACGCAGATTCAAAAGTTTCATTACTTAAAATCTTCTTTAAAGGGCAATGCAAAGTCGGTCATAGATTCTGTGGAGTTCTCTGCGGACAACTATGAAGTTGCATGGGAATTGATGATAAATCGGTTCGACAATACCAAGTTATTGGTTCATAATCATGTTAAGTCTATGTTTATAAGTCAAGCGTTAACCAAGGAATCTCCAGGATTACTGCGCAAGCTAACTGATAATATTCTAAAGAATTTACGTGCATTAAAATTACTAGGAGAACCAACTGAACACTGGGATACACTGATAATGTATATTGTAGTTTCAAAATTGGATCCAGTCACAGAACGGGATTGGGAACAACACAGAAATACTATATTAAAATCTAATGGTAAGTCAAAGTACCGTGTCAAATTAGATGATTTAATGGAGTTTCTTGGGAACAAGGCTGATATATTGGAGAGCCTTATAGCATCACACAGCAAATCTAATGTTTACAGCGGGAGTGAAACTAAGAAACAGACTAATAATAATGTTTCAACGCCTAAGGTTCATTGTAATGTAGTTACTAATAATAAATCGAATAATAAATCACAAACTAAAGCTGCTCGGCTATACAAAGCTTGTATAATGTGTAATGAAAAACATCCCTTATATTCTTGTCAAAATTTCCTTGACTTGAGCGCTGAGGATAGATTCAAGATAGTTAAAGATAAAGAATTGTGCATCAATTGCATGCGCTCTGGTCACTCTGTAGGTACTTGTGTGTTTGGTCCATGTCGGAAATGTGATAAAAAACACAATTCATTGATTTGTGAAGTAATTAGTAACATTCAGGAGAGTAATTCAGGGCAGGTTACACATACAACTACTGAGAAATCAGCTGTTACTAGTACTGGGCTTGCAAATAGTAACATGCCAACACACAGCCATTCTTTGCAGGTACACAATGTTCACTCAAACAATTATAACAAAGACAATAATATATCTTCGGTACAACATGTGTTGTTGTCAACTGCCATCGTAGATATATGTGGCCAGTCCGGTGTTTACCACAAAGCGCGCGTGATTCTCGACAGCGGCAGTGAACGTTCATTCATTACGCAATCATTTTGTGAAAAACTAAATACGCAAATTATACAGTCCACTCAACAAATTCACGGCGTAGGAAACTCAATAACACAATGTTCGAAATCCTGTAATATTGAGTTAAAATCGCGTAACGGTAGCTTCACTGCACGCGTTCTATGTTTAATTCTGCCACAAATATCATCAAAGTTACCTACAACAACTTTGAATAGTTATTTCAATATACCCGATAATATTACTTTAGCCGATCCGAGTTTTTATGACAGTCAACAAATAGATTTGTTAATAGGCGCGGATTTGTTTTGGGAATTAATGAATGATGGTAAGATGCGCCTTAAAAATGGCCCTTACCTTCAAAACACGAAATTGGGTTGGATAGTGTCGGGTTTGATTAATTCTTTTACACAAAACTCAGTAAAACATGTTTCGTGTAACCTAACACATTCAACAATTGAAAGTGATACGTGTTCACTAGATCAATTATTACGCAAATTTTGGGAAATAGAAGAGTTACCCATAGGTGCTAACCAGCTCTGCAATGACGAGGAGCTCGCTTGCGAGGAGCATTTTATTAAAACAACAAAGCGGCTTGACAACGGGCGGTTCAGCGTTCGAATCCCGTTGAAGCATTCACCGGAAAAGTTAGGTGACACTCGTAACCAAGCAGAACGTCGGTTTTATGCTTTAGAAAAAAAACTGGAACGTAACCCTACCTACAAACGGTTGTATTGTGATTTCATTCACGAATACATTGAGTTAGGGCACATGAGTATTATTCACAATTATGATACACCGCATTATTTTTTACCACATCATGGAGTGTTTCGTGAACACGCCATAACCACCAAATTACGTGTTGTTTTCGATGCTGGAATGGTATCTAGTTCAGGTGTGTCATTGAATGACCTGCAGATGGTTGGTTCAGCCATTCAAGGCGATTTACTTTCAATATTACTTAAATTTCGCGAGAATAGGTACGTAGCTTGTGCTGATATAGAAAAAATGTATCGCCAAGTATTAATAGATAAAGATCAACGTGATCTACAGCTAATATTGTGGCGGGACAACCCGTCCGATACACTAAATGTATACCAATTAAATACCGTAACGTATGGTACCGCTTCAGCACCATATCTTAGTTGCCGATGCTTAAAACAGCTGGCTGAAGAGTGTGAGGCTCCGTACGTAAAGGAAACCATTCAAAATAATTTTTACGTTGATGATCTTATTTGCGGTGCAAATAGTATCTCTGAATTAAATGAAATTTGTGCTGGTACTAGTCAAGTTTTAAGTTCCGCATGTTTAGTCTTACGTAAATGGGTTTTTAACTATGACCACGCGAACCCTAACGATTCACATCAGAATGTAACGAAACAACTTGCAGTGGGCGATAACGTTCAAAACAAAACTTTAGGTATTGGATGGAACAATAAGTCGGACAAATTGAATTATTATTCACAAGTTAAAACTGATAGGAATGTAGTTTCTAAACGTATTATTTTATCGCATGCGTCTCAGATTTATGATCCTTTGGGATTAATTAGTCCAGTAATAACAATAGCTAAAACATTGTTACAAAAATGTTGGTTATCAAAATTGGAATGGGATGAACCGGTTCCCAGCGACGTTGCGCAAGTTTGGCTACGTTTTATTGATGGTTTATCTTCACTTAGTAACTTACAAATACCGCGAAATGTTATGTGCGTTGATCCTACTTATATAGAATTACATATATTTACCGATGCCTCGCAGATAGCGTACGGCGCTTGCGCTTATATTCGCACGATAAATAGTGAATCAGCTGTTACGGTGCGCTTGTTATGTTCCAAAGGTAAGGTCGCGCCTACAAAACCTACAACTATACCTAGATTAGAGTTGTGCGGCGCTGTACTAGGTGCGCGATTATATTCAAAGGTGATTAAATCTTTGCGTTCTAAATTAAACAAAGTTGTATTCTGGACTGATTCCACTATTGTTTTGGGCTGGTTAGGTATGCAAACTAATTTGCTCAAGACATACGTTCAGAATAGAACTGCGGAAATTCATGATATAACTAAGGAACATACATGGCGGCATGTCTCTGGCAAGGATAATCCAGCCGATCTGGTGTCGCGAGGTCAAGGTCTAGATACACTTAGCGCTTCGTCATTATGGTGGGCAGGCCCCCAATTCTTACACGATGCTAATTTTGAAGTTCATAATTTATCAAATAATAATAACGTAATAAATAATGACTTACCAGAGTTAAAGTCAAATGTTCTTTGTCACGTAGTAAATAAAGCTAGTGACGGTAGTTTATTTCCATTCTCGAGGTTTTCTCAATATTTAAGGATGAAGCGTGCCGCCGCCTATGTACTTCGGTTCATAAACAATACGCGCAATAAAAATAATCGGTGGACGGGTTTATTGACTGTTGAGGAACTTGAATATTCCGAATTAACGTTAGCAAGATTGAGTCAGCAAGAATCTTTTGCTGATGTTTATGATTCTATTAAAAATAAAATGAGCATTAAGAAAAATGCTCAACTAGTAAAATTAAATTTATTTATTGACACCAATAATTTAATACGAGTCGGTGGACGCATACAGAATTCTCATGAATTTAGCTTCAATAAAAAACATCCAGTTTTGTTGTCGGCCATACATTGGTTTACAGTTTTATTATTTCGTTACGAACACCGCCGTACAATGCATGCAGCGCCACAGCTGCTTCTGTTTACTTTAAGGGAGACTTGGTGGCCGGTTGGTGGTCGCAACCTAGCAAAAGCGGTCGTGCATGCCTGCGTTAAATGTGCACGACTGCGAGCAAACACGTTAAATCCAATTATGGGTAATCTGCCACCAGAGCGGCTAGATCCAGGGTTTCCTTTTCTACGTTGTGGCGTGGACTATGCCGGTCCAGTGTTCACATTGAACCGTAAAGGAAGGGGAGCGAAACTTCAAAAATCATATATTTGTTTATTCGTATGTTTTGTCACACGCGCTGTTCATTTGGAACTTGTTGGCGACCTCTCATCAGAAGCTTATCTTCTGGCTCTCAAGCGTTTTATTTCGCGGCGCGGTAAACCGATTGAAATATTCTCCGATAACGGAAAAAATTTCGTTGGTCTGATGAATGAATTCACAAAGTTTTTAGAAGGTTGTTCTGATGACATAAAAGAATACGCAACTTCACAAAACATAAAATTTACGATGATTCCATTTTACGCTAGCCATTTTGGGGGTTTGTGGGAAGCTGGGGTAAAGAGCTGTAAGCATCATCTCCGGCGTGTAGTGGGCAATGCTCATCTCACTTTCGAGGAGTACACTACTCTATTAGTACAAGTCGAAGCAGTTTTGAACTCTCGACCCATGACTCCTATGTCCTCTGATCCTTCCGACTTCCTTCCCCTCACCCCAGCCCATTTTTTGGTTGGCCGTCCACTGACTGCACCTGTATCAGCTGATATACATGATGTTCCGGAGCACCGACTTACGCGATACCAGAGGGTTGAGCAGATACGCCAGCACTTCTGGAGGCGCTGGGCGAAGGAGTACGTCTCTGAATTGCAGACCAGGAGCAAGTGGCATGAGCATAAAGATGACCTCAAAGAAAACACGTTAGTTCTCATCAAGGATGATCATTTGCCGCCATTGAAGTGGAGCTTAGGAAGAATAATCAAAACTTATCCAGGAAAGGATGGCGTTTCGCGTGTTGCTGATATACGCAAGGCAGACGGCATAGTCAGACGGGCATTCTCTAAAATTTGTCCGCTTCCTCTGACTGATCATTAATGACATCAGGATGAAGCTGCTGGGTGTTTCCTCTTATTGGTTGGAACCTGATGCTTCCAAAGCCGGGAGCATGTTGCCGCACTACACCAACGTTACTAAATACTGCAACACTAGTCGACCGCTGCAATTGGCTGCGCTGCGATGACGCGACGGCGGCGAGCCAATCAACGGGCAGCGGCGCGCACGGCGCGAGAACCCCGTGCGCCATCTTAAGATTCGCAAAATGACCACCACTACTGCACATGTTGTAAAAACTTTTAATTTTTTATTTAATATATCGACTAAGTAATGTTCGACCAAGTCTCAAATTATTTATCGACCTCAATATCCTGGTAGCAGATACGCGCAGCTACACACACTGACCTACAGGTAATGCGTGACCTCTAGCTACCGTGAGGGGTGCAAACTATGTGATTATGAAGAAGGTATTTATTTATTTATAGCAAAATTATTATATCTTGGAACCAACCGGTGGCATGTATGAACGTGGACGAAGCAAGGGTTGTATGTAAAGATCACCTTCGGAAGTTTTTGCTTTCCCCCATGAGGAAAAGACGTGAGTTTATGCATGTATGTAGATAATGTATCTACAACATTTTCTAGATTTCCAACGAAATGTAGGTACCTATTTCAAACGAGCTTAATTAACTGCCTTCGCTCAGTTCTTTAGCAAAAGTCTATTCATGCTTCTGGTTTTGTCTGGTTTGTGGCGAAACCAGATGCCCAGGTGGTCTTCAACATAAATTTACACGGTCCTGCGGTTTTTACGAACCCGACCACTCAAAGCTCTCGCTTGGACCATTTTTATAATTTGATTTTCCTATTTTTTGCTAGAAAGATACAAATAATAAAACTGCATCCACATAGAGAAACCTCTACTACCAATATCTAAAAGCAAAAAAAAATACTAAAACAGATTGTACAACTCGATCGGCCTTTTCAAAAGTCGGTCACATAACCTCAAAGCCAGGCTTGCGTTGACTTTGCGAGACAAAGCGAAACCCCGTCATGCCTTTTTTAATTCCGCTCACATATTCTGAACACCGCTGTGCGCCCTTGGAACACTGAAAACGTGATATTGTAGGTATCTAAGCATTCATACAGATATTTTTACATGATATTAACAAAACACTTCTATATCTACCCACAGGTTATGCGTGACATCAAATGTGGCTCTTGCGAAGTGCCACATGATGGCCGTCTTCGCCTTCAGTCGCGACATCCGACCGCGCCTCGACTGCGTTCAAGAGGCTTCTGAAGCCGACTGCTTGAAGAGCGTAAGTATTTCTAGATTATCTAAGGACCTTCATTACTGGAATTTGGAGAAATCGCAATAACTATTATCTTTGGGAAAGTCAGAAATGAGGCAGCGTCTGACTATCAATAAAGACAAGCATAATTCATAGCTGCAGTTAGTCCGACTTTGCCGATTTGCAGTACGTAGTCCAGGGTTCACCAATTACTTTCATTTGGGGTCCGTTTTTTAAATTAATATGACCCTCGCGGTCCATAAGGTTTTGTATGTTTGTTAAAATCTCTATCAGCACCTTTATTAGGCATTTTTTATGAACAACAGATACCTAACTCCTTCTTATGAGTCCCACCTAGTTTCATCTTCATTTTAAATATGTTATGTACGTTTTTGCTTACGCTAAGAGATGACAAATGAATTTATAGGCAGGCGCGGTCCCAGCTTAAGACTTTGGGGGGGTTTACACAGGGCCGTAGCCAGGAATTTGGTTGGGACGTTGGAGTGTCAATTTGGCGTGTATGATTTTTGGATTTTGGGGGGATCATGACCCCCACTAGGAACGCATCTGTTTATAGGTGATCTTGCCCTGTTGGAACTTCGACGCTCGGCTCGGCATCGAAATTTAAAAATTCAACAGAGTGTTTTTTATTATGGTAGGTATTCACTTAGGGTCCGTCTCATGTGACAACAATAGTGAAAACATTAGTTGCTGAAAACCATATCGCACTTTGGTTGCTAAGAAAATTAAGTACCACCTTGTTGATAGTTCACTTGCTTACTACACCTGGCATACAACAATCAGAACTTCGGTTTTCCGGGTCGGATGAGTGCCAGAATACTTGTCTTATTAATACTCTCAGCTATTCTTAATTGGCTCATTTCCCGAAAACTTTAACCGTAACGATTGTGGTGTTTGAAAATATTTGGGCTTCATTGATTTTAATTTCCGGTTTTGCGAAATTTCGTTTGGTTATGTTCAAATTTTCCGTGGAATGGCTGAAATTCTCTGCATAGGATCTTTGAATTGTATCTTCAATTTCAAAGTTTGTATTTGTATTCAGAAATTGAGGGAGCGCTTTATAAATTGTTTTCTAAGGGTTAAATTGATGGATAAACTTTTGTGGCAAACACCATAATATTTGAAAAGATGGTAAAATAATTCAGGGATAAATGGAACCATTCTGATTTTGACACAACGTTTGCATTAATCTTTTGATTCATGGACGACCCTTATAAACTTAACAATACGTAGATACCTACCTATAACTTTTGTCCTATTATGACAAGTTACATAGTGTTATTTTTAAAACTAAATTATTAATATGATTTTATCTCGTAATCGTAGGGTCGTAGGACCAAAAATATTAACACAAAGCTTCCAAAACTTCTGCTTTAAATTCTGAAAATGCTTACAACAGAAAATAAAAATACAAAATACTTGTCAAACACTCAGGTACAAGACAACGGCTCAGACTTGGCAAGTGTCGACGACATGCGAGTTGCATCCGCTGCCAACAAGTACAATTTGCATCCAGTGTTCCATGAGGTGTACGGCACGGCTAAGACCCCGAACTACGCTGTTGCTGTCGTAAAGAAGGACAGCAGTTATAAAACTGTGGAGGATTTGAGGGGTAAAAGGTAAGGAAGACTCCGTGACATGACGGGCAATCCTGTCTGTAGATATTTCAAGAGGTAGACAGGCTGACTCTTTAAGATATAGGCTATAGACTAATTGAGGAGGTCGCAGTGAAAATTTAACAACAACAACACTTAGGTCAGTGAATAATGCAGAGAGGATAGGGTTCGATTCCTGACTATAAAAAAGCTAAACTTCCAAAATCTAGGAAATTGTTTAGTCATCCCAATATTCCCAATATTATAATAGAAAGTATACTGAATTTTAGGTACCTACTACTTGATTAACCTAAGTCGATAGACAACCTACGCGGGTGTAGCATCCGCCACAGGCCCTGGAGCGAACGACGTTACACTCGGTGATTGTCTCCTCAACACAGGAGATGGACACCGGGGCCGAAATTCTCGAAAGAGTGCGGAAAGCGGTGGACGCGAAGGAGGGCTGGGTGCGCGTAGAGAGGGTCAGGAAGGCCAAAGACCAGAAGGTCATCATGGGGTGCGCAACAAAGGAGGAGAGGGAAAAATTGAAAGCGCGACTAGAGAGGGCCGGAGAGAACCTCGTCGTCGAGGCGGTGAAGAATCTGGACCCGCTTCTGGTTCTTAGGGACGTACTTCTCGTACACAGTGACGAGGAAGTGTTGAGAGCCCTTAGGAACCAGAACCAGGAGATATTTCACGGCCTCGGGGACGAGGAACAGAAAGTTTCTATCAAATTCAGAAAGAAGTCACGTAACCCACACGTGAACAGCATTGTGCTGAGTGTTTCCGCAGCAATCTGGAGGAGGGCACTCGAAGGAGGCGAGCTCCGTATTGACCTCCAGAGAGTGCGCGTCGAAGATCAGACGCCTCTGGTGCAGTGCACCCGCTGCTTGGCGTACGGCCACGGCAAGCGCCTATGTACGGAGTCGGCCAACCTGTGCAGCCACTGTGGCGGTCCACACCGTAGGGTGGACTGCCCAGAAAAGCACACAGGCCAAGCAGCGGTGTGTGTTAACTGTACCAGAGCCAAGCTGGAGGAACACTCGCACAATGCGTTCAGTGATTTGTGCCAAGTGCGAAGGAAGTGGGACGCTTTCGCGCGAGCTACCATAGCGTATTGCTAAGGTTGTCGGTGCGCCCACTTCCACGTACTTGGAGATAAACTGGTCGACACAACCAGAAAGCAGTTGCATTGAGCGAACCACTAGGGTGGGCTTAATGGGGGATGGTAATTCGAGTGACTTTCTAAAGAAAGTGGCTGAAATTATACTGGACCGTGAGCCAACTCTAGTGGAATCGTCAAGTTGTGTCGAACCTTGCGCAAATTTCTGCTCTCTCCTCATTAAGACAGAAATCACACCAAATGTAGCAGCATGAATATGATATTGACTTATATAATAAGTATATACTGCAAATATCATACATAGGAAACCAATAATAAAATCATGAGACATGAGCGTAGAAATTCTTTCTAAGGGTATAAAATGGGGGTAAATGACAGATAATTACAGGAAACAAATTAAATATAACATAATCTTACAAACAGTATTTATTATCAGTTAATCATTATAGTATATACTCGTAAATATATTATAAAATGTAAATAAAGTAGTTTATTTAATTAGATTATATTATCTTCAACTAGTACTAGTAATATAGTCAACTAGTTATTACTATTACAAGCAAAGAATAAAATTATAGAGTGTGGTCTCTTCGGCCTCTTAATTATCAGTTGCCAAACAAGTTTTAAAATACGCGAACAAGGTCTCTGATCATGTCAGAGGGACACTGGCGGGGCAGGAGTGTGGTTTTAGCCGGTTCGAGTCCGGCACTACGACTGTCTCACAATCAGCGAGGCAGTCGAGGTGTCCGTGGGGATTTCCCACTCCTGGCAAAACAAAAAAAAAAAAACCTAAGTCGATGTCGATAAAAAGGTAGGTAATGAACCGGCCAAAGAAAAACCATAGTAGGTACCCAAGCAATAAACTCAAAGGAACAAACTAATCAACAGAAAAGAAAACTTACTCAATCGACATCCCTATAATATCACGTAACGAACTACCCTCATTTGCGAAAAGTACTTCAAGGAGAAATATCAGACTTGTATTACCTAGGTCCGGTCCAATACACAAAGTAATTTATACTTATTGTACAATTGTACATATACTCGCTTGAACGAAGTATCGGCTCCTTGACGCCGACAGGCCAATCTGGACAAATCACCTAAATACACAATTTCTATCGAATTTCCTGAGTCTCTAGTATATTGTACAACTAACGAAATTGATCTGGAAATTCTTTTAGGACCTTGGTTGAGGACTTTGATCTAAGTTCTTTTGGGAGTTAACGAAGCAAGTTTTAATGAACGTCCCCTGTTGATTTAACTTTCAACTACTTAGGCTCACCCAGGTCTGAAAAGAACAAGCGTAGCTTCTAAATTTTTCTTGACAAGGGAAACATTTTCTTAAGATGACTCATTTTTTTGGACATAGATCGTCTTTAGGTACACCTCTCCTTTTAAAATAGACACAATCGTCGCGGTCACGATGTTATATAAAGTGTTTATTTTCAGGTCTTGCCACTCCACTTATGGTACCTTCAGCGGCTTAGATGCTCCTCTCTACTACCTCAAAAACAAACGGATTATTACGGATGAGCAGGTGAGATCATCTTCATCTACCTAGCCTTTTCTATGTTGGGGTCGGCTTTTATTCTAACCGGATGCAGCTGAATACCAGCACTTTACACGGAGCGACTGCCCATCTGACCTCCATAATCCATATAGGATAAATAAAAATATATCTATCTACCTACATAAATAAAATGTCAAAAGCCTATTTTAGTGACGCAAAAACTGCATAACTTTATACCTAAGTGTACCTACCTAGTTTCGTACTAAGAGTATAAAAGCACTGAAGTGGGCTGTCCGTTATTTATATCTTTCATAAATTGCCACTTCAACAAGATATATACATAGTACATAGTGCGACTAGGTGACCTATTTTCCTAAGCCACTACAAGTTATTTAAATGTGGGACAAATTCCTCGATCTTATAACTTTTTTGTTCTTGCAGTGCTTCAAACAATTTGGTGATTTCTTCTCGG
The DNA here is from genome assembly GCA_950005105.1 of Lycophotia porphyrea. Classification (NCBI taxonomy): domain Eukaryota; kingdom Metazoa; phylum Arthropoda; class Insecta; order Lepidoptera; family Noctuidae; genus Lycophotia; species Lycophotia porphyrea. The sequence goes on along the minus strand of OX465395.1, from coordinate 14,868,551 downwards.
GAGGTTCGTGTATACCGGAAATTGACAAGCCGGAAAACAATCCCAGAGGTACTGTATTACACGATGCTATTACAGTGACCTAGGTAGTGAAACTGTAGCTACCGCTTTATTTACGAGTACTGTAATGTTTTGTGGGCTTCTTGCAAAGGCTAGTTATAATTAAGGGTCGACAAATTGTTACCATGGCGGTTCCTGTCCGGATTATCCCACTTTCTCCCATCAGTGGAGCAAAGTATTATGATTTAAAAAGTGACGACAACTTTGTCCCCAATGCCATGCGTGCGCAATGGGCACCGTGATTCCTACAACCAAGTGGTCCTCTGTTACCTAGTACTCCCATAACGCTCTCTACTCCTGCTCACTGATGTTCGAAAAATCCGTTAACGGCTCTATTTCAAACAACTACTTTTTTTTGCTTCCTCTTTGGCAAAATCACTACTTAATAAGCATATAAGATAGGTATATTGTTTCAGGCGATGACGTGTCAAAACTTCGGCAGCAGTGTTCAGGTGACAGCAGCCCCTGGAAATGTCTTCAGGAAAACCGCGGTGATGTGGCTTTTGTTTCAAGTAAGTTAAGTCGCAAATGTGTTTAAAGTAAAAAGCCTTACAGCAGACAGATAATACCTTCAGCTGGCCTAGTTTAATACTGAGTGTTAATAGAATGTGAGGCCAGCTTATACTCCAGGGCAGCGGGACTGTTCGAAAAAGATACTGCGGCCCTGGAACACAAAGGGCAAGGATGGAACATGGATGGGTTTTAGTCAGTACAAATCTGACACTCCCTTCCGCTCTGCCCAGAGCGGGAGAAGTCATTTGATGATTTCCCATCCGAAAAAAAAAGGCCAGCTTATACTGGTTTAATTACCACATAGTGGTTGATAGGTCACAGCAAAAAATTGCTAACACTGAGCTGTTTTATTCTATCGAAATGACTTAATATTAGTAATTTTCCTTAAGATTATATTCTAAAGTGCATTATGAGTATTATGACGTCATTTGGATTATAGGTAATCTTTAGATAGAAGTCAAGAGTGTTTGTTCACCTATTAGGGTTCAGTCAATAGGTTAATATTTCTTATCGTATTGCGTCTTGCCTCGATTTCTAGATAGAAAGACCAAACTTTGGTCCTTCGGTACCTACATATCATACCTACCCATCAGAATAAATTTTATTGATTTAAGTTTTTTTTTACACGAAACTGGCTTACGTAATTATAATTTAGGTATGTTCGACTTTCTACCTTTTTCCTTCCACATCTATAGGGTACTTAATATTACAAAAAGTTAAAAGTTTGTAAGTTTGTATGTAAAGAGACATCTCCGGAACTAATGATCTAATTCTAATAATTCTTCCACTGGCAGAAAGCTACATTATTCGTGAGGGCTATATAAATTATATTCATATCATGCATATTAGCCCAGCTATCACAATTTTTGCAGACGGGCGAAGTACTAGTAGTCATTACAGTAATCATGAATATATCTAACCTATTCTATCACCAGGTGCGGATCTATCAAACTTCGACGCATCGCAATACGAGCTACTCTGCTTGAACCGTGAGGCGGGGGGACGCGACACCCTCTCGAGCTACACAACGTGCAACATAGCTATGGCTCCCTCTCGCACATGGCTGGCCGCTAAAGACTCCCTATCGGACGTCTCTATCGCACACACCCCACTCAGTCTGGCCCAGCTTCTCGACTCCCGTTTAGACCTATTCAACATCTACGGAGAATTCCTCAAGAACAATAACGTCATTTTCAGCGTAAGTTCTTTCATTTCAAAAGCTTTATACAGGGTGTAAATAGACTCTTAACGAAGCCGAAAGGCATTTGTTCTCCCCGTCATTGCGATCATTTTTTTGTTCTAGACCATAACTGGGAACCTCCTAGTTACGGAGATAACACCCAAAAAAAAGTCGTTTCCCAGCACAAATTTTTGCATAAAGTTACTTAGTTTGATGTACATAATGCTTGGTTGACGGCTTCGTGAAGAGTCTGTTTACATCCTGTATGAAAAACATTCAATAAGGTCTCACAATAAACCGTAAACATGGCATTGTTTTTTGTTTCAGAATACTGCAACTGGTTTAGCGACAACTGAGAAGTTGGACTTTGAGAAATTCAAGCAGATTCATGATGTTATTTCTACCTGCGGTATAGCCTAAGATGCTTATTATTCCCTTTATTGAGGGTTTTATATATTTAAGTTTACTAAACAAAGAAAAACTACTGTATGGAAACTATTTTAATTATTTGGGTAGGTAAGCTCAGTAACCCAATAGTAGTAAACCAGTAAAAAATACTAACAAAAAGAAAAAGGAGGCCTCAAAAACAAGTCTGATTGATTAACTTTTATTTCATCACTTACATTGAAAATAAATAAATAATACCGAACAATACATATTTTTTATTCTGGCCCTAATGAGAAATGATTATAATGCTGCTAATACCAATGTAATAACAACGGAGAGTCCTAACATTGCATAGCCGGAAGAGTAAACTTCCTTGATTGTGAGTCCTTTAGCCATATCCCAGAAGAGATGCCTGATTCCATTTGCAAAATGGTAGCCGAGTGGCGCAGCCAGCACAAATTTTGCCAAAAAGATTGTTGCCGCAGAAAAATTCAGGTTCTCAACTATGGCAATGTAGTGGGAGATGTCATGTGGCAACACCAGAGCTCCAATGCCCAGCACACCAAAGTAACCCGACAAGATCATTCCTAGAACAATGATTAGATTGTAAGATACAGAACTAACTGCCACAGAAAAATACAGAGAACAAAAAATTTTAAGATGATTACAAAATCACTGAACGAAACCTATTAGCAAAAACAGGTTTTCCCATTATAATATTACAATACAACACAGAATAGTTTAGATCTAATAATTTTATCTTATAAGTTGTTTCATATTGATATACTAATGAGTTTAAACTTTAATGTCACTTATTAACCCATTCACTGCCCAGTACTTCGCGAAAACTTCACGAAACTCCGTTTGCGTGCCCACAACCCGTATTCGAGTCGTCGTTATAATAAGCTATAGATGACTTGTATTCATGCCCAGAACCCGACTAGCGAGTCCATAGTTACGGATACGGGTTGTGCGAACAAACGAATTATTGTTCGACTCATATGCTGGGTTCTGGGCACTGAATGGGTTAATAACCCATTAATGACTTTTAGTAACTAATAAAAAAATACCTGTCGTTCTATGGGTGATAGACAGCATGCTGGTCAGCTGCGGCTGGTAGATGGTCAGATGTGGTGACATGGGACGTTTAAGACGAGCGTTCCTATCGTCATGGTGCTCATCCTTAGGTTCTTCAAACTTCTTAAACGTGATTTTTGGTACTCCCGCTGCAGCTTGAGCGTAATTTACGGAGCCTAGCACACTAGGAATCTTATTGAAACTTGCTAGCACCGACCGGCTACCCAATCTGTAACATTTTTATTACAATAATATATGCAACATTGCCAACTTACACAAACTCCCATGTTACATAATTTGTCAACATACCTGCCACAACTGAAGAGTGCCATGTTTTATAAGGAACAAATTATTCGACACTTTCGTAGGCTTCTGTAAAAGATGATGATATTATAGATTAATCGAAGCACTCATATTTTGCAATTAAAAACATAAAAACAAACAAATTGCGCTCACCCCTGAGTCTGACGATTTGAGCGGTTTGACACTGACACTTGACAGTCCAAAAATAGGTACATTTTGACTGGTCTTACTGGCTGGTCTTGTCTTTATGCTTTTCTCTTGCAAAATGGTCATTAATATTTTACCAAAATTTTTCGAGAAACGGAAATACCGTATACTTGTTCTTTACCCTTTTAAAAAAATACTTAAAACAGTTATATTTCCTTACAGTGCTTTATTTTCCTAATTACAAGAATAACTCACGAGAACTTTGTCAGAAACATGAATAAATAATGTAAGTAGGTATTTTGAACTAGCATCACTAACTATTTGAACATAAACAGAACAGCTTTCAAAAATTTCAAAATTACGTTCCAGTTTCCGTAATCAAGCGGTTGAAGTTTAAAAAAAATATTTTTAAAGCCAATAATCTTCGTATCGATAATCTTCTATCTATCGACCAATTATCTTCTATCTACTTAAATATGTCTTATCTGCGGATAATGTAGTGGACTGCAACATTACCACTTAGTTTTGTTATTAATCTTATGTTTAAGTATATATGTTGTAGTTGTTTATTATGCCTAAATAAATAAAATAAAAAATAATCATGATCTTAAAATTTATTCAGGGTAATTTCGAAATTTAAGATAGATTTTGTTATAACTTCAAAAAATGGTAATAACGTTACTTCAAATGAAACGTAAATGTCACACAAGCCTTGGAAGATAAAAAGTATTTTTTCTTTACATTTTCAAAATTTCATTATGTAGTGGCAATTATAAATACAACACGTCTTGGATTTTATTAAAAAAATATATAAATGTTTCGTTTACTAATTATAACAGCGTTATCTGCTACTTTTAGGGGCAGCTACGCAACTGTATCATCAATGACTGCTAAATCTGTCGATTTCGAAGTATTTGGCCGGGTCCAAGGAGTATTCTTTCGAAAGGTTAGTGAGAATACCAAATTAAATTCATTTTCTTTATCTCATAAAGCTATTTACTAGTTGTCTTCGAACTTGTGAGTCAGTCCTATGTTGGGGTTTGTTTTAATAAATTATTATGAAATTCTGGTTGAGGGCTTAAAAAATGCCTACTTCATATTTCTCAATTAATTTAATTCATGGACATAATGGGTTATTCAAAAAAAATTATGACCAAAATATATGGAGAAAGTAAATTATGCTGTTTATTTGCTTGGATTAGGTAGCGTCCTACTAACAAATTACAATTAGAAATAGTTACTCAATATTTCTTTGGCCTGCATAGCAAAACCTCACTCTTATCTTTTTCTATGCATTACCAAACTTTTTGGAACAGAACATCATAATGACATTTTCATTAAAAAATAGCTGTCATTTATGAATTTGTTAAGAATAATTGGGATAACGGGTTGTACTAAAAGTGTTGCAAGACGCACCATGGCTTTGCAATCGATGGACTTTGAAGTCTTTGGAACTGTTCAGGGTGTCTATTTTCGAAAGGTATAATAAAAACTACTTAATCAATATATTATTATCTTATAAGCCCTCCTAATCAGAAGGTCTAAGTAGTTAAATGCCCAACAGCGCAGCAGTCTAATTAGCATAAAGTCCTGTTCCCAATGCAAGGCCCTCTTCTCTATGAAAGTTTACATGAGAGTTAAATTCTCTTATTGACTCTCCGGTTAAGTTTACCATTAACAGATTCATTATGTAAATCAAAAAAATTTAATAAAACAAACATTGATAGCTAATTTTGTAATTGCTCAGTACCTACTTCATCAATAAAAAAAAACCTTCCGCTACCAATCTACGAAAGTAGGTACCTCATACTTTGGAAGTGGTTTTATGTAACAAATTGTTAATTTAAAATACATAAAAAATGCATGTAGTTACTACCTAACTAATATATAGAGAAATTGCACTAAAGTTTTTATGGTGATTTAAAAAAACCATTAAGAAATTGTTTATTATTAACATTTTAATGATTTATTAATCTTCGTTCATAAGTATCTATTTTAAAATAATAACCTTTAACTAAAAAACAAAATATAGTACTGCTGAGCATGAGATGGGTTTGATTTTGATTCTTAAGTTGGTTATTGGTTTTTCTGTCAGAAATTACTCGGTAGCAGCCCAGATTTTTTAATTATGACCAGTTGATGGAAAATAGACTCACCCCCTATTACAGGGAACATCAACAGAACTGGTGAAATTAATCTGTTTACCTTGGTCAGAGGCTAAGTGTTGCCATACAACGTGGCAACGCCGCCAGTCTCTTGGGCACATTACCAGCTGACAGCGTTGAGGAGGAGTTTTTCGATGCCTCTTTATAGTTTGTTGTTAGTTTATCCTAATAAAAGTTATTAATAATCTTTTTGACGTAACAATATTATACATTTATATGCGCGCCAGGTCTCTTTGCCTGCCCAAAAAAATGCGTTGATATAAACTTTAGTGGGTCTTTACCGAAAACGAGAAGAGCAGTACACTGCACGGTTACACAGTGGCAGACCAATTGGCTACAGTGATCCGTGTGTCCGTAGATTCAATTCTCGAACAGAAACAGTGTTTTTATTGGGCACCTAGAGATAGTTTTTCCGGCTACAGGTGTTTTTGTAAGCGTCCTAGGCTCCGTCTACCCATTTCAGAATGGTCGTCCTCAATCTCAGGGGAGATAATTATTCATCGACGCGGGAACTATTAGGGTGTTACCACACAAATCGATCGATCGTCGATCGATGGTAGAAAGGATTTGTCGAAAGATAGTGTTGAGAGTATGGACGCCTGCGCTAAGCAAAATAGCAATATGTGAAGTGCATGTCTATATGTGTCATCGTGTTTTATACAGGCGTACTCTCGTCCATATATTTGTGCACTGACAGTTACGTTTGAATTTCTTTAATTGTATTAAATAGTTATATCTCTCAAATTGCCTTTCTCCTTATTCCATCAGGTTATGGGCCGTCCCAAGCTTGCCGTTTAAAGTTATCTTTGTGTTTTGAACAGTATTTATAATAGTAAAAGAAAAATCACTAGTATAACCTTACTTGTTTTATACGTACCAGAAATAAAAGCAAATTTGTTATCAGTCAGCAAAATAAATAAAGTGGATGATGTACCTAAAAAAAGAAACGTAAATGATTAAAAATGGCATTGAGATAGAGAAAAATAAATATGAAAACATAAAGGAAAGTTGTAATGAAGTACAAGAAAAGAAAACTGGATATGTTGCAGTTTTTTCAGCATCCACAGCAAATTACTCCAATTTTTGGTATGTTGACTCAGGGGTATCTATGCATATGACTCGAAACAAGGACTGGCTCACTGATATTACTCCTTCATCTGTACCGAGCATAAGAATTGCTAACAACCAAGTATTAAAAGTTGAATGCTGCGGTAATGTATGTATAAAGGTAAATGCAAAAGATGGCAGCACCGATTCAATACAGGTGAGGAATGTTTTATACGTACCAGAAATAAAAGCAAATTTGTTATCAGTCAGCAAAATAAATAAAGTGGATGATGTACCTAAAAAAAGAAACGTAAATGATTAAAAATGGCATTGAGATAGAGAAAAATAAATATGAAAACATAAAGGAAAGTTGTAATGAAGTACAAGAAAAGAAAACTGTTTTCGATCAATTTGAAGATGTTAATGATGAGACGTACTTACCTGACAGGGCAGTTGATTCTCATCGGAATTTCTCCACCTCAGCAATGGGTATAATTTTAAAGCGTCTGCGTCCAGGAGAGGATGTTGAGAGTATGGACGCCTGCGCTAAGCAAAATAGCAATATGTGAAGTGCATGTCTATATGTGTCATCGTGTTTTATACAGGCGTACTCTCGTCCATATATTTGTGCACTGACAGTTACGTTTGAATTTCTTTAATTGTATTAAATAGTTATATCTTTCAAATTGCCTTTCTCCTTATTCCATCAGATAGCAACTGTCGATCGACGTCGACTAATCCATTTTACCATCGATTGACGGCATCGGCCGACGATCGATCAATTGATGTGGTAACACCCTTATAGTGCACATTTGAACAACCGTGTGTGCAAATACAGGTTAACTCTTTAATCCCTTTATCTCATAATCCGATGGGACGGTAATCCGACACGACCGGAGAGACATCAGGCGTGGGACAAACGGATTAAAGTGGTTTCCGCCAACTTCCAAACTCCGGGCTTTTATTAAGAATTTCTTATTGAGAAACGCTTTGCACGACCTGGAATACGAACCCAGGACCCTAGAGGGCCCTAAATCAGGGATGGCGAACCAATAACACAATATTTTGGGCACGCCACCGATCAAAATCTTTTGCATTTTAGTCCAAAATAACTAGGTTCACCATATTATCTACCAATAGTAACCTCCTATAAGAAGTTACAACTCTAATATAAGTTATTTGTCATCTAATCTGCAACAACCAAAGTCAGACTAATGTTAGGTACCTACTTTAATTTGATTTACTTAGACGTCAACATTTTTCAACATTCAGTGCAAAATGTATATTTGGTAGTAAATTAAGAGTTTTTAGTTGATAGTACTTACCTATTTAATTTATTTTAATTATTTGCCCAATAATCACTAGTCAAAATTATTTGATGGCACATCTATGGCCTCATTTACCATTTCTTTAAAAAATATGTCACGTTGATCCATAAAGGTTCGCCACCCCTGCCCTAGAGGAATCTAGGTGTGATATACTTTAGACCCACTTTTCTTTATACAGCATACTAAAGAGCAAGCGGAAAAGCTGGGTCTTCGTGGCTGGTGTAAGAACACGGCGCAAGGAACCGTCCTCGGGCACATGCAGGGACCGCCAGACAAAGTGGAGAACATGTGAGTTGTATTTTATAACAACTGCTATAGCGCTTTGGATCGTCGATACCGACTGCTTCCTCGCCTCGGTCAAATCTTGAAATGTCTCCTGTAAGGGGCTCCATACTTGCACTGTGTTTGGGAAGGGTCGAAGGTACCCCTAGGTCACGGGAAGCGGTGCTTGGGATGGAACCGCGAAGTATAGTAGCAGAAAGGGGAGGCCTATAGCAGCAGCGTGGGATTCCGGTTGGAATGATGCAATTTGAATCATAACAGGTGCTTCGCTACGAGGCTTTGACGATTGCATGTTTCCAAAGGCATTCATAAGAATTTAAGGGCTGCATAGCTCGACCAGTGAAAGATACAATTTATCTTGAAAAATTGAACTGTTTTTTCGTAGACAGTCCGTCTGTTTTAGTGGTTTTCAGAAAGTACACAAATACAATTCTCTACGTGTTTCCAATGTCTAAGTATAAAATAGTATTGGTTGTATTTAGATTATTTAAATACTTCCCCAATCTGTTTTGATCTTGTACAAAAAACGATAAATTTTACGAGGAAACGGCGAAGCCTCGAGTATTTCTTTGAAATAAAGATCGACATGTTTATAGCGATATATCTGTCAGCTGGTAAGGAATTTGAAGATTCATTATTTGTTTGATGGGCAGCCAACCAATACATTCAAAATCAATAAATAAAAATCATTCCTAAATCTATTTTGATGCCAAAAATAATTGGGCTTAAGAAAAACTTCACACTATCAGTCTGTCAACTATAAGCCCAGAAAATCAGTTTTTTTTATCATAAATTTCGTTCAGTTTCCCGAACTTTCAGGGATTGTTAATTTACTAATGAAAAAAAAATACAATCAAGGATTTCCCGCCGCCCTGCGGCGAATCTCATTTGACGGCAGCATCTGAAATTCACAACTCGATCTAAATAATATATTCGTCCACTAAATGTTTAACTTTTATCTTGTTACGATTTAATACCGCAGTCAGAGTGAAACCTAGCAACTTGTAATGAATAGAACCACGACACAGAGAGTCCAGCGCGCAAATGAAAGTCTCCGGGACTAACTAGTTTTTGTTGACTAATTAGTACTCTTGTAATTTCTAGAAATTTCCACTGTCTTTACAGGATGCAGTGGCTGAAGACCATAGGGAGTCCCTCTAGCAAAATAGAAAAATGCGAGTTTAGGAATCAGCAGGACATTGGTGACTTTACTTTTACCGACTTCGGCATCCGTAAAGATTAACGTAAGGTTACATATTAAAATTAAACTTATAATTACTTTTAATCTCGTATGTTTTTCCATAGTGTGTAATGTGATATTTGGGAGTGTTAGACCCATGACTGTAATGTAGTATTAGTAATTTATTTGGTTCTGTTAAATACACTTGGGATAAACCTTAACTCAAAATGTTTCAATTTAAACCACACACATAAAATACCTATTTAATAGAGTTTATTAATTATGCCGTGTGCCGTGTTAAATGGAACAAAAACTCGACAGGAATTTTTAATTACATTTAGCTCGCGTCAACCTCCATCTCGCAAATGTGCTGAAAACAAAAGCTTATCTCTCGAGACCGTAATAAAAGGCCTCACTCACTCATTACTCCAGTAATCAGAATAAAAACTCTCAGCTCGCTGTAAATTCCATTTTATCAAATGCTGATGCCACTCCGAGAAAATGTAATCTCATGTTATGCGGCGCAACGAATCAAATGTCAACATTATTGTCGTCTAAGCAAACAAAGTTTAGTAAAGGTGGAACACATTGAAAGTGATGTATTCGCAAAGTAAACAATGCGCCAAGGCTCTATCTTATTCTGCTGAATACGCAATTTATCAGACAGTAACTTAGTATCGACTCATGAAAATAACTTGGGAACCTACAGGTGGTTTTGTTTCATAGTTTCATGTACCTATTATTTCTTGATTGAGTTATTTTTATGCTTAAAAGCAGGTAACATTATTATAATTAATTCACTCGGGGAGGTAAGCTTATAACTTTGCGTGATGCGAAAAACGTGGGAGAAGGTATTAAAAATAATGTGCTAGGGTCGCTGGCTGAATGAAAAAGTTTCTCCCGAAATATGTGCTTTGGGAGGCATCCCATTAACGCCTGAAAGACTTTCAAGGTTTATGCTCTGTTGGTTTTTATATGAACTGCTTCCATTTAGATATTATGAGTGATGGCTGCCAATATGTTTTAACGACATGTTGAATCTTCACGCAGATGACAAATACGCGCGCAGTGATACGAAATCGTCATTCGCACCGAGTCGTATAAGAATAATCCAATTAATTAAACCCATAAAGGAGCAAAGCAAATATAACATTCCGTTGAATCAAAGAATTATATACCATCTGTTAGCTAACAATAGACGTCGACCTTGAAGGCTTTTACGGAGGAGTTTTCCCTCGAAAGGGTAGGAAATAATTACGTTCGAGTCAGTAACCCGGGCGTGCGTTATTGATGGGCTCGCGCGGCGGCGCCGAGACGCGCGGTAAGTGGGTCAGGGAGGAGCGAGGGACGCGCAGTCGCTTCGACACTGCGCCCTCAACCCTCAGCCATGGCGGACGCGCCGCCCGAAGTCCTAGAGCTCAACGTGGGCGGCGTGCACTACGCCACGACGCGCGACACGCTGCTGCGCGAGCCCGACTCGCTGCCCGCCGCTGCGCTGCAAGACCCCGACCACCCGCGCGACGCCCGCGGTCGCATTTTCTTCGATCGCGACGGAGTCCTCTTCCGTTATGTTTTGGATTATCTCCGAGACGGCGGGCTCGTTCTTCCGGAGTGCTTCAGAGAACACAAGCGACTGACTCGTGAAGCAAAACACTACAGACTCGCCGGACTAGAAAACGCGGTGCGGGATGCTGACCCGCGTCCACCCAACCGTGAGAAGGGCTGCATCACCGTCGGCTACCGAGGAAGCTTCGCGTTCGGCCGCGACGGACTCGCCGATGTTAAGTTCCGCAAGTTATCACGTATCCTCGTCTGTGGAAAGGTGAATCTTTGCCGTGACGTGTTTGGAGAAACCTTGAACGAGTCTCGAGATCCGGACCACGGACTTGCTGACAGGTACACCTCTCGTTTCTTCTTAAAGCATTCGTTCATTGAGCAAGCTTTCGACATGTTGCAAGAGAACGGTTTCAAGCTGGCTGCGAGCTGTGGCAGCGGCACCGCTGGTGGGGCTGCCGAGCTCAAACCGGGAGTGGATTCAGAAGAAAATCGTTGGAACCACTACAACGAATTTGTATTCACGCGCGAATAAATTGTGCGTTGTGTGAGAATGTGATAATCATCTGCTGTTGATCGGAGTGAGGCTTAATATTTCAGTCGTTAGAAGAATGTTTACGAGCATTATTTTCGTAATGCATCTCTGTTGTATCCGGAGTTAGAAGTAATATAACTTTGAAGTTCTCGTAAGTCGTTCGCAATATTTGCGTAACCGGATAAAGCTTAAAATAAACTTTTTTAGTCATTTTAAAATGACTTTCATGACCGCCTTTCATCTTATATGATCGGCAAGTAACGAGGACTATAGATATCGGCAATAAGCCGCTGAGTAACATGCAAACGTTCAAGTAAATAAATGTTTAATTATTATGTAGATAATATCTAAATTGTAACCATGTAACAAATAGGTAGTGTTAAATGTAAAAATATAAAATAGTAGTTAATAACCTCCTTTAGGACTAATTTCGTGTACTGTGTACCTATTTCTATCAATTTTTTAAATTATTTTATAATCGATTTATAAATCAATGTTTAATAATATATTTTGAGAATATGTGGGCCATCGTTTTTGATAAAAATAATATGCCAAATTATGATACGACCGTTGTGTATGTATAACGAATTTTATACAGTAGCTCTGAGTTACTACATCATCTGTTGAATATTTTGTTAATTACTTCGAGGTACCGTTGTACTAGGTGATGTGTTGTGATGAATACGTTTTCCCTTCCTCGTCAAGTAGTTTTAAGATAATTAATTTCAAAAGTGTAGTAATATTACAAAATGAGCGCGTGTGAAATGTACCTTGAAAAAATAGTATGTTAATAGTTGAAAAAATTGTACATCTCAAGAGAATTAAGATTGTAGCGAGAGCATAGGAACTTGAAACTTTTGTGTAACAAGTTAAGGATACAATTATGAGTTGAGTATCAGAGCCGTTCAGAGTAAAACTTAGGGAAAATATTGTCGCCCGCTCGGAGAACTTTGATCGTTAGCATCCATACGAATTTATTTAAATATCCTATTATCGTTTCAATTTTAAAAATATCTTGCAGTCCTCTGTTAACTAAACGTTGCTATGTCGAATTTAAGCGATCGCAGCCATATCATTAGATTACCTAGATATTTTAAGCTGAACTTCCATAAATTATCTTCCTGCTTAAATGTGTAGGTAGCCATATTCCGTAGTCAAATACCTCAATGTGGACTTATGGTTGAGAATCTATACAGAAGGTATGTTTGCGATTCCCGTGTGCTGAGTTCCGATGTGTAGTCAAATATTTGTAATAGTTAAAAGTGTCAACATAAAACTTGTAAGTCGTTGATTATGCGCTTAATAATATAGAGAAGTAGATGCCATTATTATAATCAGCTGATTGTCAGTTTAACAGAATGATTTAAATCTCTTTGAGAGCTTTTTACGTCCGGTATAATTTTTATGATTTGACTAAACTTAAATTAATTATTGGGCCAAATGGTAAAATCCTTTAGAAATTTTTATGTGCCGTTATATTATACTGCCTTTATTGTTAATAATTTACTGTACTTACGTAAACTAATATTTTGAAATTTCGACTACAAGTTGTACTACTAAAATTCATTAATAATATTATTATAAATAAACTTATATTTTTATTAAAAAATTATAAAATGTAACCGAAAACAATATGAGTAGAGTACATAATGTACCAAATTATGTTAGAGACGGATATTTATTGTGTTAGATGAATTAGTTAATGTTAGAAAATATAACAAATATTGTTTATTTAATAACTTTATGTTATGGATACTTTGAGGATCCGTTGTGATTGTTGTTATGTTTTGTTTTTCTGGAGTAAAAACAGTGTTGGACCTGGGCTCGAAAACTATTGTAGGATTTCTAAAAGAATAGTTTTGAGAATAAATTTAGTTAAAAAAACAAATATCTTTTATTACTTTTCAGTTTGTTTTCTTGCCTTTTAGTCAATTGCCAACACTTTAACAAGAATATATCAAAGAAAATTAAGTCATTCATGGTTGGAATGGTTCAGTCCGCCCACATAGATCTTCATAGTACCTATATGTAGGTACACAATTACGCACGTTCTATAATTTACTCAGCATAATTCAGTCTTTCATAGAAAAAGTATTCAGTTTAAGTCTAACACTTATTTATATCTGACACGCTCGCTTCAAATCTACCTGTTTCTTGTCTAGTTTCATGCAATAATCAGTCTGAACATTTTCCATATTTCAGAGCGCTATTTTCCGAGCTCACTAAAATTAGGTAGGTAACTAGGTACTTATAAGAAATGCACATACAGGAAATTCTATCCATAGTCTTGTAAATCAGGTAATTTCTTCAGAAAATAAAAGCCACACATACAAACTTATCATTTGGAGGAGCTCGTGGCTAAATAATAATAGCCGCTCGGGTCGATCTTTAGGTTAAGCTGTGCTTGCCTAGGTTGGTCTGTGGATGGGTGACCACCCATAACATACCGAGTTTCCTCCGTGCCTCAGAAAGCACGTTAAGCCGTTGGTTCCGGCTGTCATTTGAAGATCTTTGATAGTCGTTAGGTAGTCAGTGGCTCAAAAAAGTCTGACAACAGTGGTATCGTATTAGCCAGTACTAACTGGGTTGTGAAGGTCAGATAGGCAGTCGCTCCATGTAAAATACTGATATTCTGCTGCATTCGGTTAGACTGGAAGCCGACCCCAACATAGTTGGGAAAAGGCTAGGCAGATGATGATGATACATACTAATCATTTCCCATGAGTGTAGGCAACCACTACAACAGCCCACTGCTGGACATAGGCCTCTTCAATCGCACGCCATCCAACTTTTTAACGATTTTCGCCAACTCTCATCCAGTTGCAACCAGCCACCCTGCAAAGATCGTCGCTCCACCGAGCCTGAGGGCGTCCCACCTTACGCTTATAAGATTCCTGGTGATTTATAATACTGATGATGAATTGTGTGAGAAATGATATGGAAGCGAAAGGAGTTAACGATGCCGTAACGTCTGACAGGGGAGAATGGAAGAAGAAAACGTGTTGCGCCGACCCCAAGTAAATAAGGACAAGGGCAGGAAGTTGATGTTTGTGATGATATATATATATGTTATATATAAAGGGTGTAAACAGACTCTTAACGAAGCCGAAAGGCACTTGTTCTCCCCGTCATTGCGATCATTTTTTTGTTCTAGACCATAGCTGGGAACTTTCTAGTTACGGAGATATTGGGGGTCAAAGTTCCGACTTTTTCACAAGTTTTTTTTTTAAATACATGTTTTTAAAGTAGGATTTTTACTTTAAACACCTCCAGGACCCCCTTACTATTAAATCCATCCATCAGTACAATGTTTTGAGTGCGGTAAATTAAGACCCACCGTAAAACGAGATTTTTCAGCCCAAAAATAAGTTGTTTCCCAGCACTAATTTTTGCGTAAAGTTTCTTAGTTTGATGTACATAATGCTTGGTTAACGGCTTCGTGAAGAGTCTGTTTACACCCTGTATGTAATATCACTACATAGTATAAACAAAGTCGCTTCCCGCTGTCTGTCTGTCCCTATGTATGCTTAGATCTTTAAAACTACGAAACGGCTTTTGGTGCGGGTTATTTTAATAGACAGAGTGATTCAAGAGGAAGGTTTATATGTATATAACACGCATAATATAGTAAAGAAACAATGATAATTTAAAAGGTTTCTAATGTGATGTCGTAAATAAACACATTTTTTTGCGCTTACATTGCAAACTCTGGCTGAACAATATCTACATTGCACCCGTGCGAAGCCGGGGTGGGTTGCTAGTGATATATACAGGGTGTAAACAGACTCTTCACGAAGCTGTCAACCAAGCATTATGTACATCAAACTAAGTAACTTTACGCAAAAATTATTGCTGGGAAACGACTTTTTTTTGTGGGGTCAAAAATCACGTTCTACGGTAGGACTCAATGTAACGCACTCAAAACATTGTGCTGATGGATGGATTCAATAGTAAGGGGGTCCTGGAGGTGTTTAAAGTAAAAATCTTACATTAAAAACATGTATTTAAAAAAAAAACATGTGTAAAAGTTGGAATTTTGACCCCCAATATCTCCGTAACTAGAAGGTTCCCAGGTATGGTCTAGAACAAAAAAATGACGAGGAGAACAAGTGCCTTTTGGCTTCGTTAAGAGTCTGTTTACACCCTTTATTATAATTCGGTGAGATAAAACAGTAAACCTTCTCCACATTTTAAGACTATTACCCATCAAGAAAGATTCCAAGTTCGCAACAATATTTCCTCTTGAAAAGTAAACTCTCGCTGTTGTTAAACAATTTTGTAAACGAACTCTACGTCGAACGACAGCGAAACAGTTTCCAGGAGTTACGGTATAAAAAAATAATGGTCTGGGCAAATTGTTACAGAGAATACTTACCCTTAGGTATTACCCGTTGAGTGAACTTATTTATTAGACAATTATAAGCCTGTTGCGTACCCAGATGAGACTAAAAAAGCTTGTTTAGGAAAACCTTAAACCGTTTCATATTTCATGAGGTGTAAATAATATAATAATAAAAGGGGAGCTCGTGGCTAAATAATAACAGACGCTCAGGTCGATCTTGCCTAGGTTGGTTCGTAGATGGGTGGCCATCCATGACATACCGAGTTTTCTCCGTGCCTCGGAAAGCACGATAAGCCCGTCCCGGCTGTCATTTGTAGTTCTTTGACAGTCGTTACAGGTAGTCAGTGACAATCAGTCTTATCAAGGGGTATGGTATTACCCAGTACTAACTGGGTTGTGCAGGTCAGATAGGCAGTCGCTCCATATAAAAAACTACGTTTAGACAGACTGGAAGCCGATCCCAACATAGGTAAGAAAAGGCTACGCAGATGACGATGAAATAAATTACGGAATGTTTTTCACTAGTAAGAACCATCACTCATTGGGCTACGTTGTGGATACCCCCCCCCCCCCCCATACCCTCCCGCTTATAAACCAATTCAGAATAACGATAGGATAAACTTACATAATGCCTCGCGTAATGTAATGGCTTGTTTTACTAATAAGGGGACGGAAGTTAGTTATGGTTTAATTAATATAATCATATAAGTTTTGATAAGGCTTTTATAGCTCTACATTAAGTCGTAGCAATTTATAATTTACTGCAATAAACAGTCATCGGTATTTTTTTTTTAAACTGCTGTTCCCTACAAAAATGCAATACCTAAACGGTCTACATGTATGGAATAAATGTTATTTTTTAAATTTACCGATGAAAGTTTTCTATGTGGGGGCAGTTACCTTCTAACATGTATACTGTCAACATCAATAAGGTTCCAAGCGTTATGTTAATTCCCCATAGCCAATAATCTTCTTCAAAAATTAGGCTGTATAATATGCAAAGAATTTTTCAAATCCGACTGATAAATTCCAGAGACGAGTTCAAACAAACAAACTCTTTAGCTTTATTGATATAATACATACATTACATAATAAAAGAGTCTGCAATAACAGTTCATATCTAGCATTGTATAAACGTTGGAATATAAAGCGTTTCTTGAATAGAAACTAAACAAATACGGAACGAGCAGGCTGTATCTACATAAAATGCAAAGCAAACTGATTGCTGGCCCATATCTATTGTGACTGTACACAATGGCTTAGGTTTTGATTGACCGTTTGGTACCTAGTTAATATTGTAGAAGAGCTGTTTAACAGTTTTGGTGTACATACAATAAAGTATAAAGCGTGTAAACAGACTTAACGAAGCCGAAAGGCACTTGTTCTCCCCGTCATTGCGATTTTTTTGTTCTAGACCATACCTGGGAACCTTCTAGTTACGGAGATATTGGGGGTCAAAGTTCCAACATTTTCAGTTTTTTTTTTAAATACGTGTTTTTAATGTAAGATTTTTACTTTAAATACCTCCAGGACCCCCTTACAATTCAATCCATCCATCACCACAATGTTTTGAGTGCGTTACATTGAGTCCTACTGTAAAACGTGATTTTTCAGCCCAAAAAAAAATAGTCACCCAGCACAAATTTTTGCGTAAAGTTACTTAGTTTGATGTACGGTGGGCTGCATCAATTGGGTATCCCAGTTGGAACGTAGGTGCTTTCAAGAGACCCCCCACATCGTGACGCTGACTGTACATAATACTTGGTTGACGGCTTCGTGAAGAGTCTGTTTACACCCTGTATTCTTCTAAAGATCCCTGGTTTAGCACCAAAAAATTGCAGCGTATGCATCAGCAGAAATATCTATTTATCTAGTTGTCACAGGAAGTTTATCGGTACACTAGTATACCAAGAGATTTATCCTAGTAATTACTTTTGGGGACAGCAATCCATCAAAAAAGACGTATATTTTTTTTTACCAAATTTCACTGAACGCGCTTTGGACGTGGAGTTGCGGACTCCAGCCCGCACATACAATACAATAAACTAATTAGATACAAAAAATGTTTTTGGGAACAGCTCTCTTTATTAGAATTATTAAGGTTATCTCATACCTTTAAACGAGCAATTCTTGTATATATGTACTTATATATATATATTTTCTGAATCTAAGAAACGGCTCCAACGATTTTCATGAAATTTAGTATGCAGGGGGTTTCGGGGGCGATAAATCGATCTGCTAGGTTTCATTTTTAAAAACGTCAAAAAAAAACGAGCAAAGCTCGGTCATCCAGGTACTAAGAAATAATGTGTATTAATAACATACAATACCAACTCTGATTTTATCTGTCCGCAAAGGTGCCAAGAATTATGAGCATCTCAGTTACGACTAAAAGTTAATACCTATTAGATACGGATACCTCGTTATTAAACCCATCCATTGTGCCAAAATAACAGATGTCCTCAGTATATGTTTGTACTAGCGTTCATACCTAAGAACTCAGCTGATTTACAATACTCCCAGGCATTCTGAGAGCCTATTCGTTTGCGGAATCGCGTTGACATTAAACGGGCTTAATACATTGTAAATCTACGCGCCCTTAAGTCGATCATCGGGACAATTAAGTGAGGAAAGGACAAAGGACCCGGTAACCCTTGTCATCCCTCTTTAGAGCACGAGGCTGATTTATTCTCCTGTTGTCCAATAATACCTGCCGGAATAAAACGTAGTGCGCTATAAAATAAAATACTGTAGTTTCGTGAAACGACTAGGGAGGTGAACGCACGGGGTATAGCTTTCCCAGAAAAGTATTTCGGGAAAAATGGTGGTACGTGTGTTGTAAACATTTGATTGTTTTCTATTTGGTAGATTTGAAACTGTTGAGTAATTTGAAGCTCCTAAGTATTCTCTTTCGGTCAAACCTATACCATCAAATTGCAGACCTGACTCTGGACACGAACACCTCCATACAAATACTGAAGTACCTATCTGTCAGTGTGGCCACAATTCGTCCAGTTTAAGTGGCCGTATAATGCTTAGAAGCTAGGGATGTACAGACAATACTTAAAAGACTGCAATTTTACAAATACCATTTTTTTTTTTTTTTTTACGGATCGGAAATCATCAAATGACTTCTCCCGCTCTGGGCAGAGCGGAAGGGAGTGTCAGACTTGTACTGACTAAAACCCATCCATGTTCCTTCCTTGCCCTTTGTGTTCCAGGGCCGCAGTATCTCTTTCGAACAGCCCGCAGCCCATTTTACAAATACCATCATGTAAAATGACAAAATCATGATAAGTTTAATAGCAACGCAGTAATTTTGTGGGAAAAAGTCTTTAACTTTAAGCTCTGGTGAAAGACCTCGTGGAGATAAAAAACGGTGTCAAAATAAGGAGGCCTGAATTCAGTATTCAGATCGTGAGGTCTTTTTAGAGTTACGCAGTTTGAGCCATCAAAGAAAGTTGGGCCTTTGTAGTTTTTAGGTCCTGCGATTGACAGATTTGATTGACTGACAAGGAAATTGGGTTTCTGTTGTGGAATATTTTCAGTATAAAGGCAGTTTAATAAAGTCGAGTGACCTTTCAATCCTCTAACACGATGAAAAAAAGCAATTTGTCCGAAAATGTCCACACAATATATTGTTATTATTGAAACGTAAAGAGCGATGGGTGTGACCTACACGCTACGCAACTCAGTCAAATTGTTTGACCTTTTTTCTCTAAATATTTTAGTGAGCTAAACAGTTTTCTGATTTATCAGACGATACGAAAATGGATCGCTATTAATATAAATTATGGATTTACGTAGGTGGGAAATTACAACCATCTATTTTAGTAAAGCTGATTATGTTGTGAATTTTTAAAGCCATGCTTCTATTTAAAATAATCTACTACTTATAGCTTCGTCTATTTTTGATAGTTAAAAATGTAGCTGCCTTAACATAAAACCTGCATTCAACTTAGAGTAAGCAGAAGGAGAAGTGAGCTGACAGCGGAGAATGGAAGAAAAAACTATGATGATGAGGCAGAAGCTGAGCGTCCTGAAACCAGTCTACGTAAATATTTATGAAAAAAAAAAATTAAGAAAATCTAACAATATCGAAGGTTTATATATAAAACCCAGTAACCTGTAGGGTTCATTGGACTAATATCCCTTTGATCGGCTACTCCAGGGGAATGTTTTCATGAAATTATTACCGGCACCGTTATACGCCCTACAGCCGTATCGAGTTTACCTCAGTAAGCAATTTCTGGCATATTTAAGACCTCCACAGGGTATATTATTATAGGGGCTTTATAAAAAAAAAATATTCGGTACTGCCAACACTCGATAGGTAGGTGCGCATATGCCTGTATCAAAAAGTGTAGTCATATTTGAGGGTTTTGGGATTGTCAGTAGCATCCCTGGGTTTAGATTTGTTCTTGGTTGGCAGTAGGCTTGCGCTTGCCTCCTGCCTAACATTATGAAGGGTGTAAAACAACCCTTAATGAAGCAGAGAAGCACTTCTTCTTTCCGTTATTGCCACCATCTTCTTGTACTGTACCCTACCTGGGAACCTTCTAGTTGCGGAGATATTTAACGTCAAGTTCAAACTTTTTCTCACGTTTAAAAGGAAACAAGTTTAATTAAATGTTACATATCCATGACTATGACTCCGTACTATTCAATGCATCCACCAACACAATGTTTTGAGTGCGTTACATTGAGCGCTAGGTACCGTGAACCATGTTTTTTACAAAAGTTTCCCAGTCATATTTTTTTGCGCAATATTAGGTACTCAGTTTGGTGAACACAGAATGATTGGTGGATGGTTTTGTGAAGGGCCCGTTTACACCTTGTAGATACGTAGGTATGGAAAGTATACTAAACTGCTGCAATATGGGTGTACCGACTAATTACTATTTATTAGACTCCATTACTGGCTACCCCATTAGACTGGCGTGATGATGTGTCTCAGCCACCTGAATATTTTAATACTTACAACCTTTAGTATGATGTAGGATGGCTTTCTCGGTAATTAGCAAGAAGAGGCACAACATCGGGAAAAGTGGAAGGAATGGGGGGAAGGCCTTTGCCCAGGAGTGGGACAGTTCAGGCTAAGTAAAACAAAAAAAAAACCTTTAGTATTAATACTTTTTCTGACTAAGTACGAGCTTAAATTCTAACTTTGCTAAAACTTGGTAATATTACATGCTTAGGACGGTTTGATGTGAGCGGTACCGGCTGCTCTTTAGAGGCTATTTCTGGTCTGAAACTAGACTGGACCTTGTAAGATTACTTTTGTAATACAGGAGAAAGTTTATAAATTTGAAATAAAGCTTTTCAGCTTCACCTCGGAGCTACTGCAGCTAGAGAAGAATGGAGCATCCTGGATGGGAACTATCAGCATGTGTTCAAGACTGTCATAAAGGAGAGTTTCAAGGGTTAGTATGTGAAAGAAAAACATGTCGGAACGAGCTTCTTGACGCTTACAAACTCTTATGTTAGGCTGGTCGCAATTCGATCAAAGGGTCGAAAAGAAAAAGGAAACTTGCCGGGTAGAACGACAAAAGCCTAACTACCACAATTGCAAAACATTAAAAAAGACATCACAATCATGTGACCTAGAATAGATAAAGGTTGTAAAACACTCTTAACGAAGCCGAAAGGCGCTTGTTCTCTCCGTCATTGCGACCATTTTTTTGTTCTAGACCATACCTGGGAACCTTCTATTTACGGAGATTTTTTACTTAAGACACCATCACGACCCCCGTACTATTCAATCCATCCATCAGCACAATGTTTTGAATGCGTTACATTGAGCCCTACCGTAAAACGTGAATTTTCACCCCAAAAAAAAAATGTCGTTTCCCAGCAATCATTTTTGCGTAAAGTTACTTAGTTTGATGTACATAATGCTTGGATAACAGCTTCGTGAAGAGTCTGTTTACACCCCGTAAACTTACATACAGATAGTTACTGACCTTAAATACAGGCCTACATAATTTGGCAGAGGAAATAAAAGCCTCCATTACACACAGTAAATAACTCAAAATGGCTACATTATAATACAACCTAGGCCTATATAATAGGAACCCTAGATTTGAGTAATTATGTAGGCAGGCCCTGGCAGGCACTGACGTTCATAACAATGAAAGAAATGCCCTCCTCGCACGGAACTATAAAGAACCTAATGTGCCAATTTCATTATTACTTAGGTACATTTGTTCGAAATAGAATTCTAGATTGCCGGTGTCTATATGCCTATGTTAAGTGAAATACTAAGTTGGATGTCTACTATGGCGAGACTTAGCATATTTAAGCACATCATCATCTATCTAGCCTTTTCAAAGTCAAAACGTTTATTGCGAACTAAGTGCACAATGCGGTGGTGTGGTGGACTCCCAACTGTGTTGGGGTCGGCTCCAGTCTAACTGGATGCAGCTGAATACCAGTATTTTACATGGAGGGACTGCCTATCTGACCGCCACAACCCAGTTAGTACTGAGTAATACGATACCCCTTGGTATGACTGACTGTCAGACTTTCGGGCCACTGACTTCCTGTAACGACTGTCAAAGATCTACAAATGACAGCCGGGACCAACGGCTTATAATAGCATATTTAAGCACAATCAGACTATAAAGTAAAGATTACGTCCATTGTAAGATGTTCACGCATTATGGAAGGCAAATAAAAATATGAATATGAACGTTACCTCGCGGGACACAGGCCTTCTCTCTTTGAGAGGGAGTACACCATAAACAACAATGCAGACCAGCATATCTATTCACAAATGCTTCGATTCGATTTCGATTCGACAACTCGTATGTCTAACTTTTTTTGGCATTACGAAAGCGAGTGAGATAGATAACGACTTTCCGAATCGAAATCGAATCGAAGCGATTATGAATAGCTATGCCGGTGCGGGTATGTGGATGTCTAAAGTTTCCTCACGATGTTTTCTTTCACCATTTTGACCGCGTTGATGGAATGAAATTGCACGAAGTACAGTAGCGGCCATTTCCGCCCAATCAGTTAAAAAAAAATCGCTTGAATCATGCGGAGACGCCCCGCCCGGCTAATAGAGAGCGCTTCATGTTGTAAGTGCAAGCAAAAATGAGCTTAGTGGTGATCAGGCGGGAGTGTCCGCCATTGTAGCTGCCTGGGTAGAAAGGAACCCTAAACCATTGCCTACTTTGTATTTGCGTGAAAATAATCACCTCTACAAAGTAGGTTCTTCCTTTATCGTGTGGTTAGTGACTAACCTAGTTTCAGAGTTTATATGCCGCCCACGGGCCCCTGACTTGGCTTTACATGCCGTGGAGAAATTTCTCTCAGGCATGCTGGTTTCCTCACGATGTTTTCCTTCAGCATCGGAAGTGATGATTATACAATACGCACATGGATCCGAAATAAACAGGTGCGTGTCTTGGGTTCGAACTTGAGACCTATGACTGGGCAGTCCGACTGTCACACCACTAGAGTATGACACCTTTACCAAGTTGATACCTACCTATCATGCACAGTGCATAACACTTTCTAGTGCGCAAACATAGTATGGCCCAGCTTTACGTCTCAAGTCTTTAATCAACATAGAAAATGTTTTATTCGCAAAGCAAAAGTCGGGCGGGTACAGTTTTTACGACTTAATTTTATTGCGAAACGGCAGAGCTTGGATAGTCTATGCAAATAGCCTTAACGATATTGAATCTTGGCTCTTTGAAACAGAGTTCAAAAGCAGCTTTATTAGTTCAAAAAGAATTGCAACATGTTACTGATATTAATAAGGACGGAGCTCGGAGGTTGGTTAGTGGAGTGGGAGATTTTCTTAGAATTTATGAGTATTTGTGTGTTCATTATTTGTGCTGTTCCAGCGATCGAAAGTAGATTACCAACACTGTTGGTTTTATAGTTATACAAAAAAAATCTATCCAGTGGACTCGCGTGGATATCATATATTATGAACCTCCCACAGAAAGGCCTGTGTCCCAGCTGTGGGATTATTGTGTAATTGTTAGCTTATTTACTTAATACCCAATTCTTTATTTTTTTTAACATTTTTCCAAAATGAAAATATCGTGGACCGTATCGGATACAGCAAAAGAAAGTTAGGTCGAAATGAGGACTTATGATTTAAAGATGTACCTCTACTTAAACCAAAACTTTTCAATGATTTTCAGTATTTCATGGCGTGTTATTTGTCAATAATCTATCGTTCACTTCGGTTGTTTTATTCATCATCATCTGCCTAGCCTTTTCCCAACTATGTTGGGGTCGGCTTCCAGTCTAACCGGATGCAGCTGAATACCAGTACTTCGGTTGTTTTATTATTGTGACAAAAAAGTATACCTAGGAAGGTAATTACCTACATATAACGATTTTAATAAATTGTTTGTAGACTTACGTTGCAGACCTCACCTGCTTACTTGCCATCATAATTATGATGCTTCGACGCGAACACACACATAAGTTTGCAACTCCATCATTGGCGGATGGTGAAAAGTTCCCAAGTAGTTTAACACACAGGCTTGTTGTTAAATTAAATGTTCAGATTACCTAATGTACCTAAGTACAGACGCCAGCTCATCAAGCTACTATAATATGTCAAATTTCTTTAATTGATTTTTAACTTTATCTTTGAAGCATTAGGTTCTAGTTTGGTTAGGAAAATCTGACAGTTTCGGGTAGGTTGATCTGCTGGCGTCTGTACAAAGAGAATAAATAGGTACCTACTTTCTATCTATGTTATATATACTTACCACTTCAATTAATTAGTCTAGAAAAAAGTTCCCTACTCAAGATTTTAGATACACATGCCTAGTTTAACCCATTCACTGCCCAGTACTTCGCGAAAACTTCGTGAAATTCGTTTGCGTGCCCACAACCCGTATCCGAGTCGTCGTTATAATAAGCTATAGATGACTTGTATCCATACCCAGAACCCGACTAGCGTGTCCATAGCTACTGATACGGGTTGTGCGAACGAATGAATTTATTGTTCGACCCGTGTGTCGGGTGCTGGGCACTGAAAGGGAAGTTTTGATGGTATCTTAACCAGACGCGCATAATATTATGTTATAACCTGAATATGGAATCAAAAACTTTAGGTACATTTATCAATAATTTGGGTTTTGCTGTAGCGACATAAAAGTATAGATAGCTAGAGAATTTTAAACGACCTTGGTGTAACAAACACAACTGTAAATATGTAACAGAATTTGCATAAAAATTACTGCCAGATTGGTTTAATCGAAACTTTTCCGCTGGTACCTACAACCAACGGCTATAAGAATACTCGATTAAGCCACTGTGTACAAATGGTAAATCATTTATTAAAAAAATACCTTAGGTATCGTACCTACGCCTTTCTAGCATTGTGTAAAAAATCCTTCTGTTGCATGACGCTTAACGTAACGTAGCCCTAAAGTTCGTTGTCTATGGTATGCGACAGGTGTCTCAGTCCGTATCCGTTTACGACTTCAAGTGTCAATAAAATGGAGGGAAAGTCCACATCAATGAACTTCCGACTACCCTCCGAAATTTTACTGTACAAGTTGTGAGTGCTTCCAAGTTTTGACGATCCATCATAAAGTTTAAGTCAAAATAAACCATTTGTTATGAGTTGGAAATTATTTATTGGCCGTAGAAACTTTCTATTTAATGGTTGAAGTTCTTTGCGTGCTGCCCTTGACTATGAATAGACCATCGTACCTTGTACGTTTTAAACGTGTGGTTTCCTGCGAAAACTTTATTGTAGGGACCTGATGTTGATTTACTTTTATTGAACCATAATTCTTAGGTTCAGACTGAAATATGGGCTACAATATGACCAACTAAGGTGTTGGTATTTTTAGCTGTCATATGAAATCCTTCCGTTTTGTTGTATTAAGGAGCTCGTAGCTTAATTAATAACAGCTGCTTGAGGTCGATGTTCAGATTAAGCCGCGCTTGCCTAGGTTGGTTCGTGGATGGGTGACTACCCATTACATACCGAGTTTCCTCCGTGTCTCGGAAAGCACGTTAATCCGTTGGTCTCGGCTGTCATTTGTAGATCTTTGAGAATCGTTACAAGTAGTCAGTGCCCCGAAAGTCCAAGACAACCAGTCCTACTAAGGGGTGGTATCGTATTGCCCAGTAGTACTAACTGGGTTGTGGAGGTCAGACGGGGAGTCACTCTATGTAAAATACTGGTATTCAGCTGCATCCGGTTATACTGGAAGCCGACCTCACCATATTTTGACATTGATATTATTTTCTATATATTATTTTTAATGTTACCTAGATAATAGATATTGTTAAATTAAATTACTAATTCTATTCTATTTTTGTTTGATGGCAATTAAAGCCGATGTCGACTATTCTGCCAATGTCCAGTGAGTTGGAAAAGCAAGTGTGCACAGTAAAATAAGAGGTAAAAATATGAATATAATGTTAGTTATTATTTAAGGTCGCAAATAAAATTCTTCGACACGACGTGGATCTTGTCGGGTTAGTACGGGACTGAAACAAACAAAAAAATATAAATAAATAAATATTAAAATTGTTAAAACATAGATTACACGCATACCACACCCACACATTTAAATTTATAACTTAATGTTATTGTGACGGATGAAAATCATCAGCGCCACAAGCAGTTCGGGGGAGGAATATGTTAGCAGGGAGGGGAAATTAGTCGGAAGAGGGATTTTAAATTTAGGGAGACGTCTATACAGATCTAAAGGAGGAATGTTGTTTGAGCATTCAAAGAAGATGTGATCCAGAGTACCTTCTTCCAACCCACACTCACAGAGAGAAGAGTCCCTAACCCGGATTTTTTGCAAGAAAACAGGAGTGCTACAGAAACCTAGACGAATACGACATAAAACTGATATAATAGGTTTGGAGACTTTTTTGTAGCCATAGAACCAAGGTTTTGGTTTTATGGTTGGTTGCACTGCGTAATAAAACCTGTCTTTTTTTCTTCCGTTGATATTCCATTGATCCTGCCACGAT
Organism: Lycophotia porphyrea; assembly: GCA_950005105.1. Taxonomy (NCBI): domain Eukaryota; kingdom Metazoa; phylum Arthropoda; class Insecta; order Lepidoptera; family Noctuidae; genus Lycophotia; species Lycophotia porphyrea. The sequence continues at coordinate 14,841,477 of OX465395.1, read as the reverse complement.
GACTGGAGGTTAATTCGTGGGAGACTCAATAAGTCATACCCCTGAAGGCTATTGTGGGAAAGATCAGCTACTGACGATGAGCAAGCATCTTTAGCCGATGCATCAACGCACTCATTTCCCTTAATACCACAATGACTAGGTATCCAGACCAGCTGAACCTCTTTCTGACTGGTAGCACAAGATAATAAGGACTCTTTAATTTGTAAAACCAGGGAGCTGTGCAATTTACTTTTAAAAGGGTTTTGTTTTAAGGCTTGCAGGCAGCTAAGAGAGTCTGTAAAGATTACGGCTTTGTTTATATTATGGTGAGACTGTATAAAGCGACAAGCTTCCAATACAGCCACACACTCACCAGTGAATACAGAAGACTCCTTAGGACACTTAAACTGCAAAATTATTTTAGAGCTCAGGTAATAAACCGCCGCTCCAATGTGGTTAAATTCAGTTAATTTCGAAGCATCCGTAAAAAATAATTGAAACCCATTCCATCGCTCGCCCACCACCGCGTTGAACGCTGAGTTCGCTGACGGGGATTTTTTGGATATACCAATGTTAAAGATAATATTTGGAACATAACTTAAAACTTCATACGTAAAATGAAAAAGGGGCAATCTGGGGAACTGAATAATAGGGGATGCTAAATTTATAATTTCTCGAAAAGATTTTAGAATTAGGGGTATTTCTTTATTTTTCCAATACTTTGAATTTGTACAAATGGCATCTAACTCGTACAATTTTGCTATAAGGGGGTGTGAAGTTCTGCATATAAGCCTAGATAAAAATCTGGAGGCCAGATATTGACGTCTAAGGGCCAGAGGGGGTTCAGCACACTCAACCTGCAACGCGTTAATGGGGGAGGATTTCATACACCCTAAGATGATTCGCAGGCATTTAGACTGAATCTTATCCAGTCCAACTAAGGCACCTTTGTTGCATGGGATCAAAAGATAAGTTCCATAGTCCAAAACACTACGAATCAAAGCATTGTAGACCAATTTCATGGTGTAGGGGTGAGCCCCCCACCAAACGCCCGCAAGAACTTTTAAAATCGAAATAACTCTTTCACATTTTTGTGTAAGGAAATTTATGTGATGTTTGCCAGTCAACTTTGCGTCCAAAATGACGCCTAAAAATTTTACTTTGTTAACTATTGGAATAGTTTGTCCTAAAATGTCGATTGTTACATGAGGAGTGCTTCTTTTACGGGTGAAGATTACTGCCGAACTTTTTGGCGCAGATAGCGACAGGCCATGGCTTAAAAGCCACTGATTCAAAGAATCCAGAGAGAGGCACAAAGATGAGGCGGCCTCGACTATAGAGGAATCTGTCACGTACAGGGCAATGTCATCGGCATATTGTAAGATCTGACAATTGTTGTTTAAGCAGGACCCAATATCCGCCGTATAAAGGTTGTACAGTATAGGACTGAGGGGAGATCCTTGTGGGAGTCCCTTCCATATCTGCCTCTCATCGAACACCTCTCCCTGGACTCTCAGGACCAGCGAGCGGGACATCAGTAACTCACATATACATCGTATCATCTTAACCGGTAGACTCAGCTGTTGCAATTTTTGCCTGAGTACTGGAAGAAGTACATTGTCATACGCAGAGGAAATGTCCAGGAAGGTAGCTACAACCGATTCATTTTTGGAAAAAGCTAGGCGTATGTCCGCAATTAAAGTACCCACGCTGTCCATAGTACCAAGTCCTTTCCTAAAACCAAATTGGTAGTTCGGCAGTATGTCTCTCGACTCAACAATCCACTCGAGACGGTTTTTAATTAGGTGCTCCAGTAATTTGGCTAAGACTGAAGACAAAGCAATAGGCCTAAGACCATTCGGATCATCTGCATGTTTGCCTGGCTTCAAAAGTGGAATAATTACTTGCAATTTCCATTGTTCTGGAACCCAACCATGAAGATAAGCAAAATTTAGAATATTTAAAAAATAGTTTTTAGCCTTGTCACCAGAGTGGGTTATAAAAGAATATGGCACACCATCAATACCCGGAGCTGAATCCCGGACATGATTGAGTACCACACTCAGTTCCTCCAAAGTAAATGGCGCATCAAAAGGGTCCTCTGAAATGTTTTGGAGGGGCATGTTTACACATTCAAAAAAAAGTGGAACGTATGGTGGAGCTATTTTATCAAAAAAAAGTTCAGCTGTCTCCCTAGCGATTGGAGAAGAAACTGAAGGGGAACACCCATGTCTGAACCTATTGATACTCTTCCAAACTGCTGATACAGGTGTAGAGGGAGACAAGGATGTGCAGAATTTAACCCAACCCGCACGTTTCTTCTTGCGAAGGTGACGTTTGGCTCTGGCATTAATCTGACAGTATGCCAACAGATTTTCAGTGGTCATGTCTGCATTGTAACAAACCTCGGCCTCATTCCTGTCCTTGACTGCCGAAGTGCACTCTGGATCCCACCACGGTGGTGATGGGATTTTATTGCGGGCACTGTTTTTCAATGGAAAGCAGGAATCAGCACTGGAGGTGATGGCTGTAACAAAACCCTCATAGCAGGTCTTGGCATGGCGGTGACCAGGAGGATCAAACAAACTTAAATTTAAATTTGGCAAAACTTCAATTTTATCCTCCAATAATGATACAAAATTTACCCAATTTGGTTTGGACAAATTATATCTCAGAAGTGGAGGAGAACTTTTCTCTAAATAGGTCTTATTAAACAAAGATATTACTATAGGATAGTGGTCACTACCATGCGACAAGGATGTGCATTCCCAATGGGCCGAAGCCGCTAACTCAACTGAACAAAATGTTAGGTCAACACAACTCTTTTGTTGTCCAGGAAGGGATCTGCGAGTCGGGCAACCATTATTAAGGATACAAAGATCCAGATCATCCAAAATCTCAACCAAAGCCACACCAAAGGCATCACAGCGTTCGGACCCCCATCTATAATGGTGACAGTTAAAATCACCCATGACCATAATTGGTCCTTGAGTATTAGAAAAAGTGGTTTTTAAAATATCCAAAAATGCAGGCCGGGGGTGAGCAATGTATATGGAAAACACTGTAATACCTTCCACCCCTCCCGCCACAACACTCATTTCACCTGTGAGTGAAGGCAGCGGAAGGGGCAGAAGTGGGACCCGATTATTGATAAGGAGAGCTGAACCTCCATATCCATCAGATCTGTCACATCTGAGAATATTAAAGTGTGGCATGCGAAAGCTAAGACTTGGGGTGAGCCAAGTCTCAGCTATGGAACAAGCCAAAGGCTTGTATTTATTTAAAAGGAATATGAGGTCGTGCTTTTTATGCCACACGCTCCTCACATTCCACTGAAGGAATACTAGGCGGGACGCCATTTTTAATAGATAAGAGTATAGATATAAGTTGGTCGGCAACGTTGGACGGTAATTGTAAGCTGGAAGAAGTAGAAGAAATAAGAGTGGGAAGGAGTTTTACCAGGAGTTCAATAATTGAACTGATATTATTTGATGTAGGGTTGTTGTTATAAGCACAGCCATTGGGCTGTGAGGGTTGTGGAGAACTGACTATCTGCTGATGAGCGACTTTGTCGTATGATGGAGAAAGGGGGGCATGGGTCCTGGGTTTGAGAGTGACAGTTTTGCGGTATGACTGGGTAGTTGGAGAGGATTTTACTATGTTGGCATAGTTGCGGGAAGCTATTGGGATCATTTTACATGCCTCTGCATAGGGGATGATTTTTTCGGCCATGATCGTCTTAATCGCCTTCTGCCTGCCGTACTCAGGACATGACTGGCTATCGGCAAAGTGATTTCCTGAACAAAGCGCACAGAAAGCCTCAGCTACTGAAATATTACATCCGTCACCCGGGTGGTCATGGCCACACTTGTTACAGCGTGGTTTAGACCTACACAGATTTGCCACATGTCCAAATCTGCAACACTTGCGGCATTGAATAGTAGGATATATGTATTGCTTTACTGGAAGAGATGTGTAGCAGCAATAAATCCTAATTGGTAGCACCTGCCCATCAAAGGTCAAGACACATGTTTCCGTGGGTTTCCATTCATTGACCCCGTCTCTTTGCACTTTGCGATTGATGCGTCGCACTTTCAAAATTTGTCCACAACCTGAGGGCACAGTCAAATACGACATCGCTTCTTCTTCAGTGAGTTCTGAGGGAACACCTGTGACAACACCCATCCTTGTGATGTTGAATGTTGGGATTGATGCTGTATAACAGTCCTTAGACAAACAACTGTTTATTAGGAAAGAGTTAGCATCCTGAGGGGAAGCAAACTCCACCGAGACCCGGTTTCTGCCAACTCTATTAACACCACCACGAACAATGTTCGCGATGTTGTTGTTCATGAGGAATTTTCCAAAATTAACAGGGTGAAGAGTGGTGCCAGAATTTGGTTGTGTCTCAATACGCGAAACGTGGACAACGTATGGGGCTTTATCCATGACAGAATATTTGGTGCGTCCAATTTGGTTTTTTTGCTGCTTGCTTGGCAGAGAAGAAGGCAAAATTCGTTCGTCAACAGGACGTTTTCGCGGGTTTGGTTGGGATTGGTGAATTTGCGATACATCCATCGCTGAAGCGTTCAAAACATCCGCCAATTGCGATAGTGGGTTCAGTGCATATTGATGGTCGAGAGAACTTGAGCATTGAATATCGGGAGGGACCTTGTCAGGGGGTTTGTTTTTATCCATTATGGATAAGGCGTAAAAGGGAACTTAAAATAAAACAATCACAATACAAACCTGGTTACGATCACAAGGACAACACAATTACAGAATGACAAGTCACTAAAATATCGAAAAACACTTAAAAACAGCAATCAAATTCTAAACACACGTGCTATCCAACAAACACGGTGGCCGAAAAAACTTCAAATTACTAATGAACTGCTAACAGATGAGATGACATGACATATTTCAAATAAATAATCAAAATAAAAAATGAATGTGAATGTGTTTCTAATGTTTTGCTATGCGATGTATGTTTACTGTTTTATTTTTCTTAATTTTGTATGCACGTCATGTCTCTGCGACAAATAAATAATTTTTCTTTCCTTCTTTCTAATGTTGGTACCTAATTTTATAATGTTTTAAATAATGAAGTATGTATTTAAATTGGGATTTGATGCTTTTATGAATAGTTAAAATAATTGCTGGGAAAAGGCTAGGGAGCTGATGATATAAAATCCTCCCGATGCCACTCCGAACTAAAGTAATCGTCGACATAATGGATTACGACGGAAGGACGTGGAGCGGCTAATCGTACCTAATCGTTGGTAAGTGCAGGCACACCCCTCTATTAAGGTACCATTTTATGAAGTGGACTTTACGAAACGTTTTCTAAGTAGGTAGGAATTTAGGTACTTAGGTAGTGTAACATAGAACGGATCCAAAATGGATGAAGAAGCATACATAGTTCCAAATCAGTAGTTCTGTTCCTAAACTCCCTAACCCTAGCTTTTTTTTTTTTTTACGGATGGGAAATCATCAAATGACTTCTCCCGCTCTGGGCAGAGCGGAAGGGAGTGTCAGACTTGTACTGACTAAAACCCATCCATGTTCCTTCCTTGCCCTTTGTGTTCCAGGGCCGCGGTATCTCTTTCGAACAGCCCGCAGCCCTGGCAGGCATCGGCCCTTGCGGGCCCCTCCCTATTTGCTGACATCTCTTTGAGGCGCGCGTGGAACACGAACGCGCCGTCAACACGTCCCTACCCCTACCTAATACAATCTTGATGTCAGATTCATACAACCAAAACACGAAGGTGTCTTAATTTGACTTGTAATCAGCCTATTCCCATTGCTGTGACATACGAGTATGATTAGCAGTGAGTACCCACGGGTACAGAATTCATTCGATGTCATAATGTCTTCGAATTCTCAGTTCTAGCTAGGACATACCCGGTTGCCCTGTGATGTCTACATTCACCGTTTATGTGAGCAGTAGGCCAGTGGGGTTGAGCTAATATTTTACACAAAGTATAGGTTCGAACCTACAATCTGCAAATCATAAGTCGCGGTGAACTGGGCCACCATAATACTTTATTTGACTCATCGCCACGAAACAATAGTCAATTTTGCAAATATTATTGATGCTCCAAATAGGTATTACACTATGCACGATCACACACAAGATCTGTCAATTAGATAAAGTCACAATCAACACTAAATAATCTCCTCTTACCACGAAACTAAAGCAACCCATGCTCAAAGGACGATGAAACACGAATTCATTCTTACTTGATGTACTTAGTTGATGTAGACAAGTATGTACCTATATAAAAAGACCCCTTATAACACACAAAGGTCAAAATCGTGAACCCAAAGGTGCGAACAACCCACTGGCCACTTAACGAGGTCCAAATTGTCATCACCAGAGGTCCTTACACCGCTTCATATTTTATCATAACCATAATTAAATTCGTCGCGTGTTGCAAGACAATTTTGTTTTCCCTGGAGCCTGAACATTTTGTCCAAGGTTAGTTTGGACGGCCATAAATTGCCCATCATGAGTAATGTCTTTCGATTTTGTCTAAGTTACGGTGGGGGGTCATAGACTTCATTTTTTTATTGGGGCTTTTGGGCGAGTTTTGTGATGTGATTATTTCATAATCGATTGTTAAATACTAATGTGCGGGCTTCCTTACCTAATTTTGCCAGTTTGGTGTAGGTATAGGTATATACTGGTCAATAATGAGCTGATTTAACTTAAGTGGTGACTATATAAAACCACAATTTCAACTCACATCCATCAACTAATGTTCTTTATTTTATAAAAATGTACTTTAGGTAAATGTGTACTGGTATTCAGCTGCATCCGGTTAGACTGGAAGCCGACCCTAACATAGTTGGGAAAAGGCTAGGCAGATGATGAATTTAGTAAAATGTTCGAGGTAAAATAATCATTTGTGGCAGAATCACAAAGTTGCCAGACGGTCAACGACTTTCAAAGAAAAAACTTTACCATACATGCATAAAATATGCGGGGTAGAAGGGACACCGACGCGAAAACGGTAACCACGTATTCAGAACATCATTCTGAGGACAGAAACTTTTCGTCGGTTTTTTTTAAATATAATCTGCTGTTTCCTACAAAAGTGGTGCAAATACCCACACGGTCAAAATGTATGGAACAGCTGTTTCAATCATTCTATGGAATAAATAAATGAAGTCATTCCACCATATAGAATATGATATGACTAGAAATGGGATGCCTCATGAGATGGTGACTAAAGCCCTTTTTTTTAAGATATGGAAAATGCCATGCTGCGGCGAACCCAAATATATAGGGATAAGGGTGCGTTTCCATTGGCTCAGGGCTGTTCGAAAGAGATACCGCGGCCCCGGAACACAAAGGGCAAGGAAGGAACATGTATGGGTTTTAGTCAGTACAAGTCTGACACTCCCTCATCCCGCTCTGCCCGGAGCGGGAGAAGTCACTTGATGATTTCCCATCCGTAAAAAAAAGGGTGCGTTTCCACAGAAGCGGAGCTGCGCGGAGTTCAGCGGAGCAGAGCCGTGTAAATAGGTAGGTGTTTCCACTAAAGCTGCGCAGAGATGAGCGGTGCAGGGCTGAGCTGTGTAGCTGGGTGAAGTGGAGCCGAGTAGAGCTGAGACAAGCGGAGCGGAGCTGTGAAGTGGAGATGAGCTAAACGGGGCTGTGAATACATTTTGTTTTCAGTTAGTACGGTACCCGCAACCCCGCTCTACCGCGCGCATCCCCGCTCTACACCGCACAGCCACGCTCTACACCGCATAGCCTCGCTACACCCGGCACAGCTCCACTAAGCTCGACACCGCTGTGCCCCGCTTATCTCCGCGCACCATACATTTTAATGTAAATCTTCTCAACTCCGCTAACACTGTTTTCACTGAATCGGAGCGGAGATGAGATGTGTATTTTGAGCAATGTGATTGGTCAATTTTTATAAGTCTCTGCTCAGCTCCGCGCAGCTTAGCTTCTGTGGAAACGCAGCCTAAGAGTAGGAGAATGATGATAATCTAGAGTTTTACACCAATAAACGGATGGAACATAGTAAGTAGGTACGTAATCATTCTTATCCCTGTTTAATATAACACCCTGTATACGGTGTATAGTATACCCTCCCAAAAGCTAGCAAACCCTAGGAAGTTAGAAGGCATAAAGGCCACATTAGAAGCACATAATGACATAAACAGTATTAGTTTACCCGATCCCTTTCGGAAACCATTACGTAAACCCGATACCCGGTAGGTAGACCTACCTCCCTTTGACCTCTGCGCAAACCCGAGCGAAACATATCCATAAGTGTACCTACGCATATGATCCCATAATGAGGTTGGAGGTACAATTAGTGCTAACTTATTACCGTCTTTGTGTATCTACTTACATGTGAAAGTTAGTGGGTTTAAGAGGGCGAGCTGTTGACGAGTAGATTGTGTGTGTACCAGACAGGTCTAATAAATCTGCAATTTTATTATCTAAATCATTGTGAGCCTTCCTCGACGTTCAGCACCAGAATCCACATCAAAATGCCCGCTCGGGCACCAGGTCCTGACCAAGAAACCCGCCGTTGTGGAGGGAAAATCCAGCGCCCTGATTGGCTCACGACTCCACGCCACGTCAGTCTCGTTATCCAATCAGAGAAAACGCTTCGTTCTCGCGCGATACTTTTTACCAATGAAATGATAGAAGTATTGCCATTATTACGGAATTAATGTTACCAGTTTACATAGTAAAATATAAAGCATTTAAGATGTGTTCACACGAATCAAGCTATTAAATTAATACAATTAAATAGAATTATTTCTGAAAACATAGAAAATTGACTAGTAAAATCCTGAAACCTTACAATTATAAATGCTTATAAGCTTAGCTTGAGACTTACAGGGCGAGGAGCAGCCCACTCTTCTCCTGCACCTGGGACGGGGTTTGTCGCAAGCAAACCGACACTGCTAGGGTGATTGTGGAATAGTGCAATTGTGTCCCACACCCTACCCAGAAGTGACGAGGAGGAACATCGGTGTGGTTTTAGTGAGTAGGAGTCTGACAGACCCCTAAGCGGAGCACAGCCGGCCTCATGGCGGAGGACATCCATTGAAGACTTCCACACGTGAAAAAAAAAAGTTACCCTGTGACTTGAGTAGATATAGATTAGATCGGCGATTCGAAGTTTACGCTTAGTCCTGTTTCCGTATCTCAATCTCACCCATAAAATCCCACTTTTCCTAATTCAATATGAGAGACGGCTACATTGCTGAAGGTACGTAACAGCTAATTTTCAATCTCGCATGCAAATGAAATGGCAGGCCGACAACCAATTATCTAGTAGAAGCTTATCTGTCTGTCTAAAAGGCAGATCTACTCGTAACTGATTGTGGCTAGCCTGCATTTGCATCCAGAATTCCAGACAGAGCCGTATGCAAATCAGATGGGCATTACGTTAGTAATTGAATTGACGCGGTGACTAGTACTGACGCCAGCACATCAAGCTACTACAATACTAAACTTTAATAGATTTTCAACTTTATAAATAAAGCTTTAGGTTTATGTTTGATTGGGAAAATTTGAGTTTCGGGTAGCGGTTCGGTTGTGTCTGTACGAGAATAATTATACGGTTTAGGTTAATACGCGAATGAAAGATGATGTTCTCGTAGGTATTAGTCCTAACCAAGGAATGATATCACATCACGCCTGTATCTCCAAAGGGCTAGGCAGAAGTGTAAGTACCTAATAATAGTCCCACATTAGGGTGGAGCGTAAAATATATTATTTTAGATTTTCGAATCTGAATAGTTCCGGAAAGTTGCATTTGGTCTTATGGAACAAAGGTCCAAATAAAAAGGGTACGCACGACGGCTAATCAAACTATACAAAACCAGTTTATGTGGATCTCTCGTTGTAGGTACGGGAAATCCATACAAAGCGAGGCCACGTTATACTGGAAATGTAAAGCTTGATGTGCCGCCGTGTGTACCTGAAAATATTCTTTGACTCGGGGTAAGGCTCAGGGCCTTACCCCGAGTCAAAGAATATTTTGTTCGGAAAAATGGAAAGGCGCCATCTATCAGTGCGACCACACATGCGGGTTTGACGAACACGGCGATCGCTTTGGTTAGTACCCCGGTTTTACGAGAAAAACGGGGGGGGGGGGGGACACACAGGAGAAGTACGTCCTATACTTAATTGATGTTACCAATTTTTTTTTTACTAAACCGAAACATACGATATTTATAAAAACAACATGTAAAACCGCATCCTCCATTGATCATTTTTGGAAAGTCGCTTGTCTGACCTGGAAATCAAAATGAACAATTCAAAAAAATAGCACGCCCAGTTTTTGAAACACCTTTCTTATGTCATAGCTTCCCGGAAATTGATTCTTATTAGCGACATTATTGAAAGAAATAGTGTGTATTTATTTCTAAAATCAACAGGTTGGATTCCTGACAAGAAAAATCTATTATTTCTAAAGTTTAATAATGCAGTTGTGGCGACATCTACACAGCCCCATGCGAACTACGCTTCTTACCCCTGACTGAAGTCACACAAAATCACCGCGAAGTAGCATACAGAAACTCGACCATACCCGTCGTGCAGCAGTCCACCAGACAACACCATCGGGTTGGATGTTACTCCCTTCTCAACAGACGATGAAGCACTTCACCCCCAGTTTCTAATACGTCTATAGTTTTTTTCTATCATAAGCATCCACGAGCAACATAAGCAATTTTGCTATTTTTTAGTTTCAAATTCGGCCATCCACGCACAGTTGAAAAATTCACCTGCTTAGTACAAACAAATCAGCAAAATACCGCCGTTGATTCCGTGAGGAAAATAATAATATGCAAAATTATTGCGGACCTGGTCGAGACTCGCAAAGAACCAGAAAAGAATGACACAACAGGGAGTAGGCCTATACTCAGTGGTAGGTGGAACAAGGACCAATGATAATGATGCTGGAATAGGTGGCGCTAACATAGTTGGTTCCAAGCATCGTCATTGGCTGAAATTAGCTAGTAATGCAATTTTATTTTTCAAAATAGTTTGAACTCATTGGTCAGATTGGGACCTAGCTATAGTGGCGCCATCTACAATTACCGTTTAACGGTCTCCCCCATTGTATTGTGTTGTGTGTAAGGTAAACAAAACCAATTTTTACTTTATGTTTTATTTTCAGCTAGGTACTCATTAATACCTACGTTGTACTTAAAGGATTGTGGATTTCTGCTCTATACGGTCATCAGTTTGTAGTTCAACATAACTTTAACATGCATGACATAATGAAATTAATTGTTTTAATTAAAAATACCCGTAAAATATTTAGCTCTTCAATGCTTCAAACTTCAGTTTGCAGTTTCATTGTGGACTTAAATATATGCTGTTTGAAGTACTTCAATTCCTCTATACTTTCAAGAATATCATCCACAGATCGGTGTCTAAACTTCTTCTGTGGCATGTTCGAAAACTCTTTTTGATACCATCGCTTTGCCAACTCCTTTATTGTACTGACATCTATTACTCTATAGTGTAAATAATTGTCTAGTATTGGCATATATTTTCTTATAAATAAACGGTCCATGTATACACTGTTCCCACCCAATGGACATTTCTTCTCGGGTGCGTGGGATTTGACAAAGTCCAGAACTTGTTTCTCAGCATCTTTCAGTGACACATTTGATTTGCGACTAGCCTCCGTCAGTCCGCTCTGTAACAATAACATACATATTGCAAATCACACAATGGTATAACTCCGAACAGCCTTAAAAATAAAATCAAATGATGTTTCTTTAAAATACAAATAGTCTGTTGATACAATTTTGTTCATGGGTTTAGACATAATTATAAAGAAATACTAGCTGAACCCACAAACGTTGTTCTGCAACATAAATTATGGTGTGAAATATACTTTACGATATATTCTCATACCTACCAAATATACATAAAAAACGGGTTAAGCCGTTTTGGAGGAGTGCGATCACAAACACCGTGACACAAGATTTTTATATGTAAGATATATCTAAAATTATTTTGGTATGCCTTTCTTTATTGGCGAAATCTATATTTTACCAATACAGGAATACTCTGCCCAAGAGAAGCATTTGGCCTATTGACTTCTAAGCTATTGTGAAAAAACTATTAAATGTTAATGGATCTATGACTTGTAATTTGGAGAATTTGTAAATGAACAAAGAATATGTCAGATTATCATAATGGGGTAGAGAGTTGTAGACTTTCTCTTTTAACTCCATATTAATGAAGGATGGTTGCTGGAACCCGAGTAAGGGACAACGGCAGGAAGATGATCATGATTTTCATATCCAAATCATGTTGCAGTTATTCTTGATTTCTTTATTTCTTCAAAACTCTAATGACTTCAAGAAAAATACTATAAATCAAAAGATTTCATAGATTCTATTTCTTTTATATATATAATTTGCAAGAGGCAATATTTTGCAACTTAGAAAATGGAATTTTAAAAGATATTGGGTGGCAATCTGCAAACAAGCATAGGTTCAGGCTACAGTAGCCCGCCAGGTCTGGAGTCAGCATTTGTAAGGATTATCTGCTATTCCAGAAGCATAGCAGGTATGAGGCGAACTCAGTCCATCGAATTACAGTATTGTAAATGAGCTTTGTTAAAATATTGGTGACAGTAGTGCCAATTCTGTTTCTAGGGACAATGCTGAAATGACTCAACATACCTGTAATGACCCCAGCCTATACAGTAAATTGCGATAATCATGCAAAGGTGAAAATTAAGTTTATAATTAATATCAAGTTGAAGAAATCAATACCTCACCATGCTGGGCAACACACCAGTCATTCATTTCGTTCAAGACACTGTCCGGCTGATTGATCACTATGTTAGGACCTTTAGCAACCACATTCAAGTCCGCATCCGTCACCACACAAGCTATTTCCAAGATATGGTCCTTTTCAATATCCAATCCAGTCATCTCAAGGTCCACCCAAACTATTCTTTTTGCCGCATTCTTGACTGCAGATAAAGCCATAACGCCGGACAATTTGGTTTCTGTAAAAATTTCGCGCTCATGGATTAATATTCAATCGTTTTAGTGCATGCCATGGTAAGAAATTATGCTGCCAACATTAGACGTACTTACCGGTCGAAAGAAGCCTAATAGGAGGTTTTGTTAAATTAACAAAACTAGATCTTAAGCAGTAGCGTACAATATTCATTTATTCTTGCTGTGATTAGGTGTATTTTTTACAGAAACTACAATATTTTTTCAATAAATTACAGTATTTAGGTTATGCTCGCGAATATCTAGTTGACATTTGACAATCAATAAACTACGGCACAACCATAGACCTATGGTTGGCTCTGTACGAAGTATATTTGTTTTGTTTTGCACCGCAAATGCAAAAATGAAACGTTCCCAGCACTAAGCATTTTATGTGAGAGATTTACAATGTATGTATGTACATGATACGCGCTAGTACTACACCGTGAAATATTTTCATACCGTAGCTAGTAGGTTCCCAAACGTAAAAAACGAGTGTGCTTGAGACCACACGACTGAAGTAAAACTTAAATGCCGAACAATCGTCTGTCAAATTAAAAAACGTAACTAAAACCTCTGAGCTTCCGTTTGCCTCGTAACGTAAGGCATGTATGCACCAGCTTACTCCCCAAGTTAAGCATGCGTAAAGAAGTTTAACTTAAAAAAACGAGCAAGCCTTACAGTAGGACAGGAGGAGACGCTGTCTACACAACAAACAAACATACCTTCAACAAACATAACTTCAGGCGTAAGGTGTAACATGCTCACCTTCACCTTGGTTCTAAGCAACATTTTGGTTCATTACAATTACATACGATAAAAATTATTGATTTGTAGTTTGTGCCGACATCGATGCAAAATAATCGATATCTTGTCTACATCTCTAGCTAAGTAAAGTGCGTTTTTTAATCCTAGAGACTAAATTGACACATGCTAATGTCAAACTGTATAGGTCACATCTATACAGTTTGACATTAGCATGTGTCAATTTAGTGTCTAGGATTAAAAAACGCACTTTAGAATTTTAACAGTTGAAATGGAGTGAGCGTGCTAGAGTCATTTGGAGTCTGAGTAGTACAACTCGTTGATTGCTCTTTGATTATCAGATGAAAAAATTGATTTTGACATGCAAAATAATTTCAGGACTTGTATTAAGACTTACTTTGGAACAGCAAAAAAGAAATAAATAAGTTTTTCGCCCCAAAGTAGCATAGTTAATACCATCAGCCATTACTACCATCGTTTCAAAAATGGTTTGAAATGACTACTAACAGTTAGCGTACTGTTACGTATGTCACAAACAAAGAACTCTTTCTTTTAGTTTGCCGTATGTATCTACAGACGCCAGCACGTCAAGCTACCTGAAACTGTCAGATTTTCCCAACCAACCTTGAACCTAATGCTTTATAGAGAAAGTTGAAAATCTATTAAAGTTTGATAGATTGTAGTAGCTTGATGTACTGGCGTCTCTACAATGGCGGAAACTCCCGCCTGATCACCACTAAGCTCACTTTTGCTTGCACTCATAACATGTAGCGCTCTCTAGCCGGTTGGGACGCCTCCACATGATTCAAGCGATTTTTTTTTTAAATCTTCAAGTTCTAATCAGGAATGGGTCAATCTAGACCAGAATCATGGAAATTAGTTAAAATATGTGATAAAAAACCACGCAACGCGCGATAACTCTATGACATCTGACATTTCGGAAGACCTTACTCTACACGAACGCCTCGAGCGGCGAATTCATGCGCGATAGCCCCCATTGTGTAATAATACAGCGTGTGGTTTTTTTTTTTAAAGCAACGGGTTCGGTTCGTGTATGAATATTGAATGTCTGGTTGAGCGCAAATTATGCACACACCTTTGGTTCAGCCGACAATACATTTTTATTACAGACACATGACTTGATCCTGCACAACTAGGATCTCCTCCCTCCTCACGAGAGTACTCGTCAATGGTTAATAGCATGGACACAAAACTTTACATACGCGTTCAATATTGATAGATAAACCTAATTTTATTCTTTTCATTTTAATGGATTTATTAAAATTCGGTATTTGCATGAAATATAGTAAATTATATGTTCTAAAGACTTGCTAAAGGATTTTCCATAGCTGTTCATGTAAATAATGTTTTATGTTGATCGCCATAATCCCATGGACTTAGTATACAAACAAGAGTTGAGTTCTCCGTAATTCGTAACACACAAAAATGAACCGTAATGGTCACGCGCCGTAGTTTTACTTTTGTTAAGCAATCAGAACCGAGAACGGGCGAGAGAGATAGTCATAAGTGAGCCCTTTGTCCCTTTCACTCAATTGCCAACAGATAAAAATGTTAAAGATGGTAGAAAATATTACACCGGTAGTCACCTCACACTACAAGTAAAATAAGTTACGTTTAAATGTTTTTATCACTAAGATAAGCATTAAGTAACCGTTGATTGTGTTAACCGGTCACAAATTATCTCTGTCAAAATGAAGTTTCTTATTTGTTATAAAAATGTTTGGTCACCCTATTAGAAAGAGACAAAGGGCTCCCTATGGCTATCTCTCTCGTCACGTTTTTCTGGTAGAGTGCTCAGTCCAGTTTATTGTCCATGTAGAATCCTTCTAAGGGCTATTACGCAAAACGCACGAAAAATTTAACTCATAGTTAAATGCTAACACGAGATTAAATTAACAATATTGTATGATAAACTGTCAATTTAAGCTCGTATTAGCTATTAACTCTGAGTTAAGCTATTCGTGCAAGTGGGCCTAAGTTAAGTTTTTCGTGTAACTAGGCCGAAGACATTTTATCCCGACGTACCATAAATAATAAGAAAATTTGTAAACCTATAGAAGTCTATATTTTTTTATCTGTGCTTTGTGGACTGTGATTCTTTACGATTGTCATGGTGTACTAAAGGTTGATTTTGTTTTTGTTAAATTTTCAATTTTTCCTGTAGATGAGCCCTGCTAATAGTGACCAATATGATCAGGCTAATTATTAACCAATGTCGTTGCATCAAAAAGTCGAGTAAGTAAATAATATTTTGCTGCAAAAGTAATTACTAAACCATAACCTAATGCGGAATTCGATTGATTATGTACACTTTTGTATGACTTCATTGTGGAAACTGTTATTTTTACGTAAAGGTAGAGTGTTTTGTTATTGATATATACAGGATATGTAAGTGACGACTGAGAATAATTAATTCAAAGCGTCTGCCAATGTTATCTAATTATTTTTTTTGTTTCATCATGACCATCACATGGTTAGTGTAGTTCTATTTATTAATTGAAAGAAAATAAATCAAAGGACTAACGAAAGAAATTGACCTTAAGAAATCAATTGTTTACTTTATGTACTAACCTGAGCCAACTTGATTTTATCATTGCTACAAATATCTTGCCTGATAATGCCCTAAGTATTTAGGTACTTGTATATTTGAAGTGTTTTTATTATTTTTCTAGCAATACCATGGGAAAGCAGACAGTATCAAAATTTTTCCTACATAACACTTTCAAGGTCATTGTCATATTATTCAATCCAGCCTATCGGACTGCATGATGTTTCACAAACGCCATTCCAGTCAAAGGTTTACTACCACCCACAGTCTATCAGGTCTTTCTCAACCAGCAGATTTTACTTTGACAAGGAACCTCTAAAACCTTCCTCAAAAGTGGAAGCTGCTGTTGAAACCATAAAGAGAAAAATAGAAGAAACAATAAACGGCCCACCCATAGACGCACCTCCGAAGAAGCCTTTGAAAGAACGCTTTATGAATGAGCTAAAACATTACTATCATGGGTTCAGATTACTTTTCATTGAAATAAAGATCTCACTATTCTTATTCTTTAAAATTTTAAGAGGTCACTCATTGACACGAAGGGAACATAGACTACTGGTCACAACAATAGGTGATCTTTTCAGAATGGTTCCGTTTATTGTATTTATAATTGTTCCATTTTTGGAATTTTTCCTGCCTTTTTATATTAAACTGTTTCCAAATGCTTTGCCATCTACATTTGAGAGTAGCAGTCAGAAAGAAGCAAAATTAAAGAAACATTTAAAAGTCAAGTTGGAAATAGCAAAATTCTTCCAAGAGACATTAGATCAGATGGCTCCGCAGGCCAGTGATAGGCATTCGGAGCTGGCCAGAGACTTCTCCAATTTCTTCAGTAAGATTAGGACGTCGGGAGATATTGCAACCAGTGAGGAGATAATGAAGTATTCCAAGTTATTTGAAGACGAGATTACATTAGATTCATTACAGAGACCTCATTTAGTTGCTTTGTGTAAAGTGTTGAATGCAACTACTATTGGTACCAGTGCCATGTTACGGTTTAATCTTAAGATGAAGCTGAGGTCATTGGCAGCTGACGATAAGGTCATTGCTAAAGAGGGGGTGGAGAGTTTAAACTTTAGTGAGTTACAACAGGCTTGTAGAGCAAGAGGCATGAGGGCTTATGGTGTGTCAGAAGAGCGTTTAAAAAAGGAGTTGAGGAATTGGCTGGATTTGTCTTTGAATGAGAAGGTGCCACCATCTTTGCTGCTGTTGTCAAGAGCCCTGATGGTGCCTGAACACGTCCCTACCACATACAAACTGAAGGCGACTATATCTGCTTTGCCAGAACAAGTTGCTACTCAGACAAAGGCTGCTATTGGGGAGAAGGAAGGCAAACTGGACTTCAAGGTAACAATAACACTACTTATTTAGTTACAAAGATAGTTTAAATATCTATTAGAATGCATCATCTTCCTCCCCTTATCTCATGTTACTTGGGGTCGACACAAAACGTTTTTTGCTTCCATTCTCGTCTCAACCATCACGCTATCATTTACTCCTTTTTTTTTTTTCATATGATTCCTGACAATCTATCACTCTTTTAGTCACATGCAATTTGTCCCTTCTCATCACATGCCCATACCAAGACAGTTGATTCTCTTTCAACTTTTCTATAACTGGCGCAATTTTCAAACTTCCTCTAATATACTATACATTCTCATCTCTTCACATCCCAGCATTCCAATCCAAACAGTATGACATGTCTAATCATGGACTTTTCTATTTTCCCCTTTAACTTGAGGGGTGTCCGTGGGATGTGTATTGGAAGTACTGTCTTTTAATATCATTTGTTATGCCTTTCAATTAAACAGAAATTTATTGTCATTCCCTCACACACAATACTCATTTTGCATGGCAAAAATAAATTAGAATTATGTGGTTACACTTGGGGGAGCTCTATGTTTAGCAGTGACCATCTATTGGGGATATGATGATGATGATTATATTTTTGAACTTTGAAAATTCCAGGCTAAAGCCGAGGCTATCAAATTAGAAGTCCTAAAGATCAAGGAAGAGCAGAAAGAGAACCTAGAGGCGGAGAAAGAGAAACAGATCCTTGAAGCAATGAAGAGAGAGAAGGAAGAACTCAAAGACAAAGCACCAATTATCGAATTGGAGGGTCCCCCTATGGTAGACCCAGCTCCTGTCATTGCTGTTGATACAGTTAAAGTAAAATCTGAAGAAGGTATCTCTGGCAAAGACATTGAAGTAATTGAGGATGCTTTAGAGAAATTAGGTAAGTTCACTTTGGCAATTTTCCATTTTTTTTTCTCTATACACAGAAGTTCAAGTTTGTGTTGTGACCTTCATAATTACGTATTCTTCACGTTTTGTCATTAACATGAATAGATTATGGGTGACATGTGCTTGAAACGTGTTTGAACTCTAAACGTCATAGGTAACATACCTATAGCAGTTTTATTCACATGTCTTTGAATTTACGAGCCGCTTTGTCGTGATGTTGAACTGTTTTCTTTCACTGCGTTTTCCTTATCAGTAATCCCGCGTTTGTTAGGCAGCAACACGTTTCCGGTTTTAACTAGTTTGCTGCATAAATTATCAATTAGGTATCATGCACATTGCACTACCTCATCTATGTTTTAACATGAGTCAACACGATGGGGAGCTAATTTAAAAAATATTTTGTTATCTTAAAATAATCTTGTGCGGACACGAGTAGATGTTAAGGGGCCGGCGGAGGATACAAACGTAATACCAAAATCATTTTCAGTTTAAGCATATTTCGACCTTGTTATGCTGTTATTGGGAACAGGACAGAGTTCACCTAGGCTTCAATTTTTTTTGTTAAATAGGTATATACCTAATACGAATATTTTTAATTTTGTTTAATTCGAAACATGACTTATATTGTTAAGTTAAACAATGTAAAAAAAAAAATGGAAAAGCATTGAGTTTTCATTCGACATTTTTGGTATTACGGCACACATTCAAATTAATCACAAATGTTCAGCGGTGATATGAATGAACGATAATTATAGACTAGTAGCTAGGTAAATACTATTCATACATGCTCCCGCGCGGCTTCGCAATGCGCCGGGAAGTGTGCAACAGTGGTAGCAATATTTCAACGGAGTTTTCCTTCGCTTCGAATTGCAATTGCGCGCGGCCTCCGCAGGGCTCTTAACTGATAAAAATCGCGTGTCTTATATTTCGAAGGTAAATAAGTAGATACGGTTTTGGGCCAATTATTTTCTCATTGATAAAAATGATTCTTTGGTAACCTACAATAACATCTCACCTGCTATTGTTTATCTCACTTTCCTATAAAAGAAAAGTGCGATGATTATCTCAGTAAAAGTTAAACCTACTTAGCCTGCCGTAGTCCGCGCTGGGTGTCATTCGGTGATTTATTATCATAATAGTATGATACCTATCTAATTCTGACGTCAGTTTGCGTCTTGGAATCTTTCCATAAGCCAAGTTCAAACGTTTACGCCCACTTGCACCGCCAATAACTAAATACTTAACGCTAATCTTATTTAAATCATCATTCATTCTCTGTCATCCACAAATTCATTGAGAGAAAGTAAACGACGAGCGATGTTTTATATCTTTAGCGCTAATTACATTAGTGATGTGTGGTGTAAGCGGTCCTTAGGCTAGATCAAAACCGTGGTAACAGGGCTATCTAGCCAGCATCGGCGGACGCGCTCTGCTAAAGCAGCGTTAAAACTTGCGTTTTTTATAGATAACTAGCAGTTGTCCGCGACTTCGTTCGCGTGAAAATGTTGTTGTCTATGTGTCAGAAAAAACAAAATTAGCCTATGTCCTTCCCCAGGATATAATCTATCTCCTTGCCAAATTTCATTACGATCCGATCAGCCGTTTAGTCGTAAATAGTTAACAAACAGAGTTAGTTTCACGTTTATAATATTAAAATGAATTTGTTTATTATGTTTTGCTAACAGGCAATATTAGTTTGGCAACATGCAACATTCTTTCGGGGAATAAGTCAGATATTTAAATTCATAGGAAAACTGAAGCTGACCAATGAGTCATAGTGTTTGTAAATAGACTTCTAGAATGGTACCGTGAGATATAAGTAGCTATTATTATACCTAGTGTGTACATGATAATTCCATAGCAATTATGACAGATTTTATATCTATGGTAATTACAGACAGATTGCTTTTTGTTACGGATGAAGACATTGTAGTTTAATGTAGGTATCTGTCGACTGGAATATTAGTACATATTTCTTTAGTGATCGCAACCGCAACTGCCGAGGTTTTGGGTTCAATACCCAGCTCCGGTTAAGTTTTATCGGGTTTATCCATCAATATTTTTTCAGTAGAAGTTCGAAGTCTGTGTTTGTGTCCGGCTATATAACATCCATCTTTTAAAGATATTTTTTATTTGTCCAAAACATGAATATACACACACATGGCATACAAGATTTTACATCAAATTATATTAAGTACCGTCATGTTTTGCCTGAACGGCGTACAATTATAGGAGGTATGGTTGTATACAGCATCACAACATTTTAAATTCATCTGTAGCAATTAATAATCTAATACAGAGTATAACTTAAAATTAAAAGGTAGGTACGGTAAAATAGTGTCATGGGAAACAATACAAATTAGAAAATAAAATATAAAGGTAATTATTAATAAAATTTGATTTTTTTTATACAAGTCAAATTAATTTGTCAGTTAATGTATAAATTCATCGTAGACTTTCTCAAACCGAAGGCTTTTTAATCTATTTATTAATTGTTCAGTTGTTTTCGTCCGCAAGTTTTTCGTACACATAGAAATATAGGCAATCTAGGACTAAAATAAACATCATACATCTTCACTAAATCTATGCAGCACAGATTTCTAAACTAATATTATGAGAAAGACCCTAATTTGCGTCTACCATCAAGCGTTTTTCCTTTAAAGTATTATTGTTCCTATTTATTGTTTTGGAGCAATGCCAAGGTCCGCTTTGCCATTAGGATCGTCCATTCACCTTTGTTTTGGCGGAGACTTTGGCCTTACAAAGTTACCATCGTACGATCTCGGTATTACTGAGAAATTCTGTTTTCCGTGCCATGTTTACACAGTATGACTACTCATGATGCGTTCTCGTAAAATATCACATTTACATATTATATATATATATATATATATCGACGCTTGAAAGCCAAAAATTACCAACTCAATATAGCCCAACATGTCGCTTGGTAATTTCTGCCTTTCAAGCGTCGATATATATATATATATATATATGTATGTACAACATATAAATCTAGATAAACAAATAAGTCAGTAACTGGCTATATTTCATCATCTATATAGTTAGGTAGGTACTTATCCAAGCACATTCATGCATGATGAAATCAATATAGGTATATTCGCGAACACCATTCAAATATTTTCGGTTAATTGGCTGCTTACTTTTGATTCGTCACCCACCAGCCTATAGCAGTCTACTGCTGGACATTGGTCTTTCCCTAATCCAGTCAATCATCACGATCCTCTCAATTCTTGCCCAACCGCGACCAACTACCCTGCTTAGACCGTCACTTTACCTAGCCTAAGTCTATGACTTTGTTGCTAACTAAGTTCTAACCTGACAACTGACAAATCAATTAAGTAAACAGAATTTAGATAAACATTTCTTTTTTTTTTTTTTTCATGAAAAAATATTTATTACAATGCTTAATTTAATTAAATCTTTACATTATTTACAAACTAACATCAATCTATATTAGTAAAAAAAAAATATGTACGAGTAAAAAAAAAAAAGCTTAGAGAGCGTCGAAAAATTCGTCCACATCGCCGTCAACACCAAAATTGCCCAGAAGGTTGGCTGCATAAACATTTTAAATTCAATAATATGTTAGTTGTTATGGCTGTATGAAGGTTGTCATGATTGATGACAATCGTCTCATGTGGAGGAAGTGGCAAAGTGCGGGCCTTTTGGGAGATAGCCTAATAGCAGTCTGACGTTCAAAAAGAGAATGCAGATTCTCAGTCTTATTTCAATACATTTTTTTTTTCGGATGTGAAATCATCAAATGGCTTCTCCCGCGCTGGGCAAAGCGGAAGGGAGTGTCAGACTTGTACTGAATAAAACCCATCCATGTTCCTTCCTTGCCCTTTGTGTTCCAGGGCCTGGGTATCTCTTTCGAACAGTCCCGCCCGCAGCCCTGGTTTACATTACTTTGATTTTGCTCAAAACATGAACTTATTTAATTCCATATCATTCACAGCTGAACAAAAGAAATCCTTACTTCTTGAGAAGGAGAGCATCCAAGAATTGAAGGTAGAACTAATAGACTACAATGAAGATGTCAAAGAGATGGACGAGATCGTCAAGACTAAGCAGGCTGACCTCAAACTGTCGAAGGGTGCTCGCAGGTTTGTGTAACTTTATAATAGACTAGCTGATACCCGCGTGGATGTCGGCTATCGTGACCAAAAGTAATCAATTTTGATCCCGTTCCCGCAACAAAAACTGGACAAATTATATACTAAAACCTACCTCGCGGATCACTTTATCCATTGGTAAAACAGCAAATCAGTGTACTTAGTAGTTTTTGAGTTTATCGCGAACGGACAGATAGACGCGGCGGAGGACTTTGTTTTATAATATGTTTTGATAGTGACCAATCAAGCTCTATACATAACCAGTTTATACGGATCTCTCATTGTACGGGAAATCGATACAACGCGAGGCCCCGTTATACTGGAAATGTAAAGCTTGATAATTATGTCGCTGTGTGTAAACTAAAATAATTCCTAAATAATAGATCATTGTTGGAAACCTGACTCAGTGCCGAGAGTTTAAATTCTAACAGAGTAATAAAACATATAGGCATTAATTTGTGGATGTTAATGAAAACGCTCGCAAAAACAATGAAATTCATTATACTTTTGAATCTGTCGAATGAAATGGAAGTTTAACTAAAATAACTGAACGATTTGTGGATTAGAACCAGGACACATCCACTCGTAACTGGCCTCCCTTCTTCAAACATCCTGAGTTGAGTAACATTACTCCTGAAATTAATTTTGTCTCCATGACTTAGTTAATCAAAAAAAAATTGGACCAAACGAAGAATTTTAGAACGGTCCAAAGAACGACCCAATTTTGTCTACTAAAGAATGTAGACGAAATAGTCATTTATTTGTATATAATACGGTTTCAACCGGAAATTCGATGATAAAGTTCTTTATTAAAACAAATCATTGCACACAGTATCACTTCCTCTTGTACTTTATGATAATGTATATGATCAAAATATAACATTCAAACAATTCATGTCTAAGAAGATAATAATTCGAACAATCAGTATAACACGCTATAATCGAGTTTGTTATCATATTTATAATCCGTTGTAACTTAGTTACCAAGTTTAGTAGGCCACTATACTAAAAACTAATCAATTTTCCGACGAAATTTCTGATATTAGTAAAAAGGACATGATACAATAATTAACGGAGAAGCAATACTTTAATTGTAGAGGGCATGGCTTTGGTGTCACTTTCATCATCATCTGCCTAGCCTTTTCCCAACTATGTTGGGGTCGGCTTCCAGTCTAACCGGATGCAGCTGAATACCAGTATTTGCATGGAGCGACTGCCTATCTGACCTCCACAACCCAGTTACTACTGGGAAATACGATACCCCTTGGTAAGACTGGTTGTCAGACTTTTTGGGCCACTGACTACGTTAACGACTGTCAAAGATCTTCAAATGACAGCCGGGACCAACGGCTTAACGTGCTTTCCGAGGCACGGAGGAAACTCGGTATGTAATGGGTGGTCACCCATCCACAGACCAACCTAGGCAAGCACGGCTTAACCTAAAGATCGACCCGAGCGGCTGTTATTGTTTAGCCACGAGCTCCTCCTTTGGTGTCACTTTCAATGACTACTTATTATAACCCCAAATTTTGGTTGAAGACTTCCAATCGAAACCACCTCAGCTCTAAACCATAACTATCATAATGAAAACAACTTGTTAATGCGCATAAAAAATCACGCCATCTTTGTTTGGGTGTTGCCCATAGTTAACCTTGACTAATCCTATCAGAAAACTACTCACATACATGTGTGCACTCTTTGCAGATTGTACAAGGCCGTCAACAATATGATAAGCAAACTGGATGCCGCATTAGACATGCTAGAGTCCAAGGAAAAAGCCCTGAAGACCACACTGGAGCAGACCAAGACTGAACCAGGAAAGGCGATGGAACAACTCATCCAGATTGATGAACTCATGCATTCCATTAAGAGTCTACAGAAGGTGCCCGATGAGGCTAAACTGAAGCTTATTCAGGATGTGCTTGGAAGGCTGGATGATGACTTTGATGGGCAGTTGAAGATTGATGATGTTTTGAAGGTCAGTACCATACTTGTTGTGTTGAAACAGAAGGCTTTCAGTAAAAGTAGGGACTATTTTCGCAAAGGAACAATGATGTCTATAAACTAGTACTTCATTGTGCTAATACATGCATTTAACTAGCAGCAAAACAGATTGAGTACTGTCATATTAAAATGACTTATTCAGAAGTAAGAGTAACAGTATGAATTGATACTTTGACTGGGGTCAAAGTCCAACATGTCTTTATATCTCTATACAAGAAAACTCATAGCAACATTAATCTAAAATATCACTTTAGATTGGTTATTATCGTGTCTGGAAACATCTGTCGATACTTATTATTATCAATTCGAAAGAAGCGCTTTCTGTCTAATTTGGCACACAAGCCCTCCTTGAAAACTGGGTAAGGAGGTCGTAGGATGCTTTTTACCCCGGTAGTATGTTCCCATGGGTTACTTTCCGACCGCCAAAGCCGTGCGTAAAAGCTAGTAAAAGTACCTAATCAAATACAATCATTATCAATCACTATGTGTAAAAGGTGCAAAAACGACCTGTTAGTCGTGTCAACTCGCGCGTTAGCGTCTCAAGGTCAATGTCAACTTTTCGCCACGATATGAAACACGTGACATAATCGCAGACTGTATCAAAAACCCCAACAGTGATTATAAACGCGATAACATAGTATATGACCTCTCTCTGTTCACGGCACTAGACTTCCGTGATATCACCACTTAATAATAATCTTCACGGTCAATGTAAAAAATATACATTACATTAGCTCCTTCTTGATAAAAACTTGACATTTAAGGCTTTATGCGGTTCTTGCCTTTGTATAAAAAATAAACGGTTTTGTAGTTATGTAATGTTTTAGTTACGAAATCAATGAGAGAGAATGTTGATGTTGATTGTTTGTGTATATTTATTTATGAGGTACTGGGATCTCAAAACTTCCTCAGTATCACAAAATTCGAATGTGTTGTTTAGTTTTAAAAATCCCAACTTTTAATATTATAAATGTGAAAGTAAGTTTGTCTGTTACCTTTTCACGCCTAAATCACTGAACTGATCATCCTAAAATTTTGCATATACGTTTTCAGGTGTACAGAAACAGACAAAAAAAGTACTGTTCCTGAGGAAAACAATAATAACGTTCTTAAATAATAGATGGCGCCACGTGTCTTTCGAATCATGATTGAATTTTATTATTATACTAGCAGACCACAACCCGAATTGATTGTCAAATTATAAATTAACGCGAGAGAAGCGCGGGAAAAACTAGTAGACTATAAAAAGGGCGAAAACCCTTTCATCTCTATTCCTAAGATTTGGGTGGATAAGACAAAGAAAATAAATATAAATATGTACACAAGTAATATTATTGACTTCTAAAAAACGTAGTAAGGTCGGAACGTCTGCAACGGTCATTGATCTTATGACATTAGCAGCTAATATTTTTAGTTCAATATTTTGTGACGCGATGTCTGGCTCAATAATACCGTTATCACAATTATATGTGCACTTATGTTAATGAGAGAGAATAATAGAAACGCTTGTCACCATTTTATCTTTCACTGCCAGTTGCAGCAATTTCATAAGGCAAAATCACGTCCTTGAATCGGCTAATCAATAAAAATGAAAAGTTTTGTAATGCATTTTGATGTTTCTAGAATTCATAAATATTATTACTGTAGCTTATGACTTATGAGGTGTTATACAGTATAAACATATAATGTTGTCCCACGGCTGGGACACAGGCCTTGTCTCTATAAGAGGGGACATTCATTCATAAGACACATTCATAATAAAGGGTGTAAACAGACTCTTAACGAAGCTGAAAGGCACTTGTTCTCCCCATCATTGCGATCATTTGTTTGTTCTAGACCATACCTGGGAACCTTCTAGTTACGGAGATATTGGGGGTCAAAGTTCTAACTTTTTATTTATTTATTTAAACTTCATGTACAAGAGTGGTACATAGGCGGACTTAATGCCACAACCACAAGGCATTCTCTACCAGTCAACCTTTGGGTCCAATAGGACAGCATTGTGGTAGAGTACAAAACAAATAAGGAAATACCATTTTGCAAACTTGTAGTGGTACACATAAACGGGTAAATACTAATATAAATAATACATATATATATAAAAAAAAGATAAAATAAACTAATATATATTATAATACATACAAATAGTCCGAAATACGAGAAACCTTATAATAATTACTATGACTCTAGTGATGACTTGATAGTAAGGAATTTAGTCAGACTTTAAATAGAACTTCCGAACTGCCCTTTTGAAAGCCATTTTGCTTTCAGCTTTTTTAATACCAAGGGGTAGCGCATTCCAGAGCTTAATTGTTGAGATAGCGTAAGAAGAGGACATGAAACCAGTACGTTGAGAGGGAATTTGAAGGAGTAGGTTTTGTAGGTTGGTGGGCTTAGGTAGGGGTAGGTGGCTTTTTCACAAGTTTTTTTTTTAAATACATGTTTTTAATGGTAAGTTTTTTACTTTAACCACCTCCAGGACCCCCTTACTATTCAATCCATCCATCAGCACAATGGATGGATTGAGAGCAGTGGTGGCCCAGTGGTAGGGACCCCGACTTACGAACAGTAAGTCGTGGGTTCGAACCCAGGCAGGCGCATTACTTTGTGTAATTTATTTCATCACCACTGCCCTCAAAAACGGTGAAGGTAAACATCGTGAGGAAACTGGCATGTCCTAGAACAAAAAATTCGAAGACATGAGACATCTACCAATCCGCACTGGGCCCGCGTGGTGGATTATAGCCCATACCCTCTCATAGAGAGGAGGTCTGTGTCCCAGCAGTGGGAACATTATAGGCTGATGATGATGATGATGATCAGCACAATGTTTTGAGTGCGTTACATTGAGTCCTACTGTAAAACGTGATTTTTCAGCCCAAAAAAAAAATCGTTTGCCAGCACTAATTTTTGCGTAAAGTTACTTACTTTGATGTACATAATGCTTGGTTGACGGCTTCGTGAAGAGAAGCTTACACCCTGTATACCTACTGAAAGCTAATATGTAAAGTTCGAAAGGAATATCAAATCCTCTGCTTGTATTGAAACACACGCTAAAATAACCACCGCTTTCCCGCATTTCAGATGGTCGAAATAATAGGCAACGAAAACGTGAATCTGTCAGAGAAGCAGATGGCCGAACTGATCGAGTTACTGGATAAAGAAGAAGTCCTCGAGGTGGAGAGCAAGATTCAGAAGGCGCTTGATAAGGCAGCCGTAGCAGCTAAGGAGACGGACAAACACAGCGACGCTGAGGGGAAGGTAACGTCTTGAAGTCATATTAGTAACACTCCGACATCGAAAAACGCCCTTACTGCTAGGCTAGGAAATTGAGGTGCTGCCAATAGAACTATTCCTATTATATGCATCGGTCTCTCTCTATTCGTGTCGGATTCTTCACAATGTGAGTAAGGGAAGAGAGGCTGCACTTGTTTTTATGGACACACTTGTTGCAGTATAATGGTGCCGATTCCCTTGCTTACAAATTAAACCAAATTTAAGTTCAGTGCGCCTTTTTCTTTCTATTTCATTAAGAAAAGGACAGAAGATAAATTTTAGTTTAGTCGTGTCAAATTAACCAGCGACTGACACAAGTTTAGACGTGATCAAAAATTGACTACTAAAATTACATGAAATTACGTCAGGTACTGACTAATTGATGATTGCGATGCACTCAACTTAAGTTTAGTTTATGAACAAGGGAATCGGCACAAATATCCGCGGAGGTTTCCGCCATAGCTGCAATACGTTCGGGAAGACTATTTAATATTAATAAGGACAAAAAAACTGTGACGCAAATGGGCAATCTCCAACTTTAGTGTTTTTATCTCAATCGTCACATCCTATACTTGCAAGGCGATGCGCAGTTCGGATGTCATCGAACTTTATCTCGGTCAGCTGTTCCGAATTTGTATAATTATTATAAGGTAAGGCCACTTGTGCGATCGAGCGTAATTATGTGTCACACAAGGTCATAAGAAATTTAAAAAAATACGCAATATCTTTTATACATTTACTCTTAATCGGCGTGCGAGTATAACCAGATGTATGTAAGGATCGTAGCAGGTAGCATTCTGTAGTTTCAACAAGTTTCAAGCCTGAGTTCATGTTTGTATGTACTAACTCTAACTTTAACTTTTTTATTTTGTTACAGAGTTTATTCGACATAATACGAGAAGCCCAGAAGAGGCGAGAAAAGAAGAGGGCCGCCGAACAAGCAGCGCTCGCAAAGAGCGAAGGTATCGTCACCAAACCCGAGGAATCAAGTAAACGGCCCGAAAGCCACTGAGTTATGTAGTTTTACTCAGTTAAGGTGTAAATAACTATACTAGTGGACTGTTCTTACTCCTGTTTACGCCTTCATGCTGGTTTAGGTGACGATAAATTAGCAAAGATGGCGCTCGGCGTTTGTATTTAAATGAGAAGCGTTCGGATACGTGCAACACACAATTTTTACATAATTGAGAACATAATATAAAATTACTACTGTAATCCCAGAAGGGTTAGGCAGATGAGACCTTATAGTACACCCACATTTCGCCAGTTATGTTTAAGTCCCATTGACATAGGACTTAAACATAACTAGACTCTCCCGCGATGACTCGCGGGTGAGTCTTGTGACATTATACATCATTAATTCGTTGATACGAAAACCGTGGTTAACAGTAAAAAAAGGAGAGTTGCATCATGTGAATGCGTCTTATATACATTAGCATAGCTGTTGTACTAGAGTAACGACATAACATATATATGTAGAAGGAATAAAATT
Organism: Lycophotia porphyrea; assembly: GCA_950005105.1. Classification (NCBI taxonomy): domain Eukaryota; kingdom Metazoa; phylum Arthropoda; class Insecta; order Lepidoptera; family Noctuidae; genus Lycophotia; species Lycophotia porphyrea. The sequence goes on along the minus strand of OX465395.1, from coordinate 14,812,001 downwards.
TTATTTATGTAATGATAAAATTAATGTGTTACCCTAATGACAATAAGCATTTTGTAACATGTAATCAATCACACAAGAATATGTAAATAACGTTTATAGACATTATTAATGCAACCTAAACTTTCCATGCCGTACAAAGTTGTTTGTTGGTTTTCATGTTTTTTTATTTATACTTGGTTCCTTTTGTTACATATGTATTACGTTGATGCATTTCTGTGATCACTATTCAGTTTAAGTTTTATTTTCGTTTATTAAATCAAAAATATGTGGCGCACAAATTGTGTAGCTGTACACTTCTTATACTTCTGTTCAATTGTGAATTGGATATTATATTACTAATACTGCTAAATTTTTCCTAGATACCTGATAACTATAAAATTGGATGTGTATATTATGTATATTTACTGTTAATTGAGAGTACCTACTGTTTACAATTAGTTGATATTCAGAAGTATGTATGTTTTAATAATTTGTTACAGAAATATGGTGGTAGAAAATGCCTATGACATTAGTGCGCGTAAAAATTAAGTAAATAAATTTTATGTTCGTTTATTTTGTTTAATAACAAGTGTTGAATCTAATGACGTTCAGGACAATGAAGGCACCTAATAAGTAAAAGAGTATCAACTGTTTTGTATAAAATCAATTTACACCTGCATAAATATAGCAGATGGTGTAGCACCAGTTTAAATACTTATTCCTTCCTAAGATAATCTTTCTCTAGGCATTGATACAGCCTTTTTAATTGCTTTATCAACAGTATTGGTAATGTTTTTTTTTTCCAACAAGTCAGTTACTGTTATTTACTGAAATGTACTGAAAAATAAAGTTTAAAAAAATAAGAGAATAAAGAGATCGATAAAATTTATATTGTTTTATTTTTTTGCAATGTTGCCTTCGCGCGACCTTGGGAGATAAAAGTTACCAACGTTGCATCGTTGTTGGTGAATTGGTCTAAGCTATCGTGAGGCGAGTCGTTACAATATAAAGAAAAGAAAGTATCCTAAATGTTCATAAATCAGACGTAAACTAATAAATTAATCTTTGGACTCTGACCTTGAATTAAAGAATTTAAGAAGTATTTGTTTATTATAACCATTTTTCAATTTGCCGCCTCTAGGTGGCGTGAAAGTCGAACATCCGGTTTTGAACACGATCCTCATTGGATGGAATTTGAAATCCACGTACTAGATTAGCCAATAGTCATATTTCGACGAATCACAAGGTGTATGCAGTGTACTCACGGACTGCCAGGCCGCCATCTTTAATGATTTTGAAAAGCGAAGCCATGTGATTGGTCATAACAAGACGTCATTCCAATCTTTTGACGGAGTTGCGCAAAATAAAATAATTTTAGGTGACTCTCACTCACTCATTGCGGCTGCCATGTTTTTTTTCATGTGGGGTGTGTGTGTATTGATATAACATGATAGTTTAACCCCGTATAAACTGTTACAGGTGAGTAATTTCTATTAATTATAATTGTTTTCATGTGTCGAACGCGGAAGTAGGTTCATGGCGCGTCCTCAGTGAAAGTGCATCATGTAACACTGTCGCCTTCTTGTGAAATTGCATCGTATCGTAGATGAAATAAGTAGAATGAGTACTTATGACTCACTGCTAAACGACGATAAAAGATTTGCCGTAACGCGCGTGATACTATGTTGATGTGTAGCAAAAACTATTGTATGGGTGACGTTGCGAATGCGAGAAGGCTTCGTCCGCGCTCACCCTCGCTCGGGTGACGTTTTGGCGCCATCGACCCATTTATCACGGCGGGGCGGGCATGGTACTCACGGCACACTAAATTCTTTGTCCTTGCTAAATCTCAATGACCTTTGTATCAAAACATTGAATGATTGTAAAATATACCGTTTTATTTTGCAGAAATAAGGGGTGCACATAGTGCGTCATTTGTTATTAGCTAGTGACAATGCGATTGCAAAAAAATTAAAGCAAAGCACTGCACTACGAAAAAAACTGACCCACTAGCAAAGAATAGGCCAAAGAAATTAAGGATGTATTAGTAACGGAGGAATTAAAGGATCGATATAAATCACACGGCCCACGGCGATTGTAAAATGGACTCACGATTATTATACAAGATGATGGTGTTTGATAACGGCAGACACTATCAAGGACAGCATGCGTAAGCATAAGAGAGAGAGCCAGGCATTTGCCTGCTGGCCTGCCACGTCGAGAGAACTTCATCAAACTCCACACTCCATCATCTGATACCCACACACTTGGTACAGGTAAGTCACTCCAACAGTTTTTACTTACTGCAGTTTATTGCAATTCTATTTAAATACATTTCACTATCATATTTTGTTCAGTCAAAGGCAAATAGATTCGGCAAGATATGAATAAGGCAACAAACATCACATAATGGCTCCATAATTATCACAAACAAATAATAAAGTACAAAAGTTAATAAAGAATTTTCTAATCAATTAGCTCAACATATTACGTATCTTGGCATGATCTGTTCAGTAAATAAGTGATAAGTAGGCTATTATACACCATTACAAGCACCTATTTTAAGTAACGATGACATAGTGATTTGCCAACTTGCTAGTGATCAAATAATAATCAGTTTGAACTAATTATTGTTTTTTCGAATGTCAAGAGGAAATGCAGTGCTCAGTAACACTGGAAAGTGACCATAACAGTGGGAATGTAAAAATGAAGACACTTAACAATTATAAGAATCCTTACAAAAAGGTCGGTTTTGCATCTATTCCAATGTTATATGTTATTTTTATAGGCAACATGATACTATTTATGTGTTTGTCTGGTTATTTGTGGAACCCAAATGTATTTTTTACGGTTTTCCTTGTGGGAGTGATTAGACTGTATTTTTATTTACACATTGCCTGAACCCACAGGAAGTTTCCTCAAACGATTGTTGCCTATGAAAGCACCGCACCACTGTATTTGATGTCCCGTTTGGTTTGCACTCTAGTTAAGGAGCTTCGCTGCGATCTTCTTTTGTTCCATTGTTAAAAGCTACTTGTAATAATTAATTGCATTATCATCATGCACATATTTTTATTTTTTTAAACATATACTTTTTGAGAGTGAAATTTTGCAGAACGTAGAACATTAAATGGTTTTTTTTTAACATGCTACCAACATTATCTGTTTGTTTTCATTTCTCATTTAAATTGTATTCCCATTAGTTAACTTCATCTTTTTGTAGTAAAGCTGGTGTTACTTTAATTCTATAGTTCTTTTCTTCTCAAAACTTATTTTACTGTAGCTGCTATACATACATAAATCCATGAATTGAAATAAGGTTTGATGAAGGCCTCAGAACTATATGAAATATGAGGAATATTAAATTATGACAGTCATTATGGTTTTACACACCATACTGGTTGTCTAGATAAGAACTGTCCATCTATCTAAAGCTGTTTCTACTTTCTATGATCAATAAACAGCAGGGCTTAGACAGTAGATCACCAGTAAAGAGACCATTACTATTATAAATGCATGTGAAGCAGCTACACTACTACTGTACCTACATTGTATTATTGTTATAATCATCATTATTTAGTAGTAGAATAAAGTACAAATACATTACTGGATGCTTTTGTGACAATATTGTATTGATTCTTTTCAGGAACCTAATCTTGACAACATTGTTGATCAGCTGTGCACACGACTCCAGGACATCAAAGATCAAGAAGGTGCATCACGAGTAGGCATGCCCACGTGTTCCATAGAAGAAACTGAGGCTGTTCGTCGATATTACGCTGCGTTTCCGGCTTTAAAAAAAGGTCGAGAGTCGCCACTACCGTATTATCTCCCACCGCCGGCGTGGTGTCGTAAATCAGCACCAGATTCCAAGATCAAAATGCAAAGTGAATTATCAGTGTCTAAAGATTGGAATTCTAAAAACAAGAAACTAACTTCAGGGAAAGAGCGACGTAATTCATACCACGGTCAGAAGAAGAACAACAAGAAACGTTACAACAGCTACAGTAAGTCATTTGACAGCAAAGAGATTCTGCCTGAGTGGGTAACGCACGAGGGTGTCTGGGATATAGAAACACAAGACCCAGTGAAGGAGTTCATCAGAGCCATAGCATTAGACGAGGGTTACGGCACGTGCGAGAACACCGTCACAGACGAGATCAAAGAAATCACGGAAGGGAAAATCGGAATGAACGAAAACATGGTGCCTGACTGGGACGATAGCCTCGACCTTGATGGTGGGTGGGTTATCACCGAGGACCTCAACCCGCGCGTCCGCACGCCCATGGAGGAGGAGCTGTATGCTAAGTTCGAGGCAAAGTTTGATCGCAGCATCGAAGCTCTGTGGTCTAAAGACCAGAACACTCCCGATGATGAGTATCAAGACCTTCCGATAGACTTCCAAGACCTACTGTCATCTCCATCCGACCGTTTGTTCGCCGATCCGTCCGCCGAGAAGTGCAGTCTTATATCTCTCACTGAGAGCATATGGTCTACGGAAGCTGCAGACTTCCCGCCTCCGCTCGACCGCGGAGACTCGCCATCGCGCATTGCTGATGCTCTGCATGACCGCTTCCGGCCGCTCAACCTGGCCGACGTGGTCGAGGCAGAGCCGCGCGAGTTCGAGTCTTTCGCACTGTACGAAGGCGACGAGATCTATGACGCTCTGACCACAGTCGCGAACACGATGCGCTCCTTCACGGCGATCAACCACAGTCGCGACCGCAGCGGCTTCGTCGAGGTGCCGCCGCGCCGCGGTCCCACTCGCGCCCCCCGCCCCGCCCCCGCTCGCGACCCGCTCTCTCGACCGCCGTCCACGCGCCCGCGTGAGGATCTGCTCACTTCTGCGCGCACGCACTTCCGCCCCATCCGCCGCGAGACCGACGCGGAACCGCCACGATATGCCGACGGCGACACTTTCGACATCTGCGGCGACCCCGACACCGTCGATTTCCGTCGCAGTGACTCGGGGGGCCACTACCTGGGCACGGGCATCGAGCGGTACCTCGAGTACCGCGCGACGCGCAGTATCGACTACGGGCGCCTCAACCTCACTGCGGCGCAGCGCTGCCCGGACATGGAAGAGCCAGGCCTGCGCCTGCGCTTCCCGCTGCGCCAGTGCGACGCGGGAGTGCAGACGGACGAACCGCCCGAGAGCGCCGCCGCCGCCGCCGCGGCCGCCTGGGCGCCGTGCGAGGAATGCGGCCGCGCCGCTAAGAAGATGCGCCCCAGCGCCGCGCGCTCCATCTGGAGCCAGCGTGCGTGCCGCGCATGTGCGCCCGCGCCCCCCGCGCCCCCGGCCGCCGCGCCGCCGCCCGACGAGCTGTCGCGCGAGTGGGAGGAGTTGCTGTCGGACATCAGCGCGGCGCACGCGCAGTACGCGGGCGGCGAGGCGCCGGACGAGGGCCGCGGCGACCGCAAGCGGCGGCACAGCGCGGCGCTGCGCTGCGCGGCACAGTGCACGCACCCGCACGCGCGCTTCCTGCCGTGCTGCACGCTCGCGCTGGACCGGCCGCTCACGCGCTAACCGCGCCCGCGCCCGCTCCCCGCCGCAGTGGGCGCCGCTCACCCGCAGGTGCCGCGTGCAGTGCCGTCAGCTCTCACGGGCTCTGTCTGCACTCGGCACCAGAGAGCGACTACTACCGTAGCTCGGAGCTCCTGGTGCGGCCACTGCGGCTGGCGGTCTCAGTGTTGATCGTTTCCTTTCCTGATCCATCGCCCAATCTGAATATATCGCCCCTTTTGTTCTTCGAGCGTTTTATTGTTTATATGTCGAAAGTGAGAAATCGCAGCTTTTCAAATTCGAAAACGACTTGCCACCGTGATTGGTCTCGAGAAGACATCCTTAGTGGCTCGATTGCTCTTTCAAGTGGCATTAGAATGAAAAAGTTAGCAATAATAATAGGATTAATTAGCGAAGCCTTAAACGTTACTTTCTCCGAGTGTGTAGGTTTGTCGAGGTACAAAAGTGGAAGGCTAGAAGTGCTAACATATCTTATGATTGTAGATATTGACGGGAAGGGAGGAGTTATAATGTAACGTTAATTTTAGTTCAATGTTTTCTTTGTAGAGATTTCATATTGATGTAGGAATGTTTGATGGAATGCTCTCGCTTCATAGTCGATACTCGGCGGAAATTGATTAATGTGCGAAAGTGTTCGGTATTGTACGTTATTATTAAATAATGGCCTTCAAGTAATCAGCAGCATTTCTGCATCGTTATATTATATTTATTTTAAAATGTTTTGTTGGGAAAATATATATTTTATTTGTTTTAGTTCAAAAATAACATTAACGCAAAACGAGACGAAAGCATTCCACAGCAAACATGATAGGACGATTCTAATATAATTCTTACAATAATATCGTCCCGACTTGTTTAATAATTTGTTAATATAAAATATAAGTAGAACAGGTATTTTATTTGTGTTAGTATTTTTCGTTTACGTTTCCAGGCGATCTAAATTAATTTAAAATTTTATATCGTATAAAAGTAAATTGTTCTGTTTTCTTTTGCAACATTTTTGAACGCGAACATTAATGTAAGGAGATGTTTAGACGCGTCTCCCGTTGTCCAGCTGTGGATACGCCTTTCGGCCGTTGTTCGCGTAAGATGTACCCACAGTTGAAACTGTTTCCAAGCCGAACATGTCGTGATGCGGCTTTGTGTCCGAGATTCGAACGACATCGGAATCGGACATTATGGTTTGTCCATGTTAAATAAGTTTTACACGCGGCGATTTTATTGATTTGCCGCATTATATAATGTAGGGTGGCGAACGCGTCGCGGGTTTGTATTCATTCTTGATACCGTGATGACCCGTTGCGTTCTGCCGGATAGTGGTTATTCGAGGTGTTAGCAGTTTTGTATGAAGCTGGACTATGTTAGTGGGGGGCCGAAGCCCCCTGAGTGTCGTCGGATACGATGAACTATGTGTCGTGCTCTTCTTTGATATATGCCCGGCCCACGCTGTTCACCGTTTACGTTCACGCACGTTTTCGTTGTGAAAACGGTTGGTTAACTTTTTATAAGATGTATCGGCATGCCTTGCGTTATATGATGGCGGCACGACGAAACGGTGAACAGCGATGACCATCAATTGTAACATAATTTACAGCTCCAAATATGGATTGTAACAGTTCATATAGGCGTAACTGTTATTATAGTTCATAAACATAAGAATTGTATATGTTATATTTTCGTATATTTTCATTTTACACGGGATGTTGGTGCCGGCGTGCTAGACGTCGCACCGCGTGTACAGGGCAGTAGAACGGTCGCAGCGCCATCTAGCGTCGACTTTCTACGCTCGCTCTGTACACAGCCCCACAACTTATATTTATTTCATTTGAAAGCCTTGCCTAGTTACAATTTCATATAAAACTTTTAATATTCGTGCATACTTTTCTATTTTATGTGTCGTGTTTTATATATTTATTTTTATGTAGTGTGATTTACTTCTGTTTGTAATAACTGAAAACGGAAAATGTAAAAAAAAATGTCATTGCAAAATTTACATCAGGAAGGCTATCCTTGTATATATTTAGTATATTGTGAATTTAATGTATAGTAATTTTTCTGTTCTTTTAAATGATGTATCATTATATGTTCGCTAATTCTTTTGTCAATTTCCTTATCTGAAATATTTGATGTTTATGTTCATGCGGGTAGACAAGTACATCAGTTTACGACTCTGCAATGTTTCAGATATTGAAATGTTCACGTACTATCTAAAGCTACGTTATTAGAGCGGTTGGGTATTTTTAAACTCATTCAACTAATTAATTCACATTCATTTTCTCGTGTCACGTAATGTATTTCATTTTTTCTGTCATAAGTTCATATTATATTGTACTTATTCCATTAACGATATTCGCTAAAGGATACCTCGATAAAAAATATTTGAAAAAGTTAAAAAAAAATGTGTTAGATTCAAGTTGGCATATAATATTATGTTTGATTAGATATTAATCTAATGTAATGTGTGTATGCACTTGATTGTCTAAAATTATCCAGAACAGCCGTGGATAATGTTTTTCAAAAAATGTTGAAGGATTGTTTGAACATTTGTTGGAAAACAACAGGAGTTAGCTACGGTATTCGGTACCGGGGACTTATTACAATCAAAGACGCCAGACCTATGCAAACTCCTTAAATGTTGAATGGGACGAGACTAAAACCATCGAGACTAATCATAAATGACAACTATATTATGACAACCTTATTATGATACCTGTTGCGTTGCCCTTGTTATGACCGTGTCCGATGTTCCATTGTCTGATGGGTTTATCAACGTCCCATTTTATTACCGAGTCTTTAGAGTCACTTGTGTCCGCTTGCGTGTAAACTTTCACGTTACTCGAGTGCTATGCTAATGAAAAGCTAGCGCAAGTGGCCCTAGAGGCGGTTCACCGGTCCCCGAAAATCACAACTCTTTTTATGCGCCACAAGATCATTTTTGTAAGTGGCATGAACTTTGTCGTTATAATGTATGTAAGTATTGGTATTTCAAACCTTTTTACTGTCGGCAAGTAACCAATATTTGTTCTACACGATTTATGTACTATTTCTTATTGAGAGCAAATTTATTTTTCTGTGTATATGTAATTTGGACACGTAGCAAATCAGCACATAATAAAAAAGTAAAAAAAATAATACAATTAATTTTGCAATGTAGACAAAAATTCTAAATCTTCTATTGCTCTCTTGTCAGCGACAAGTCGGCTTGTAACCGATAGCTCATTGTGGCCTTGGTTACATGCATATTTGTTTAAATTTCATATCAATTTATATCATTTTATTTTCTTTTGAAGTTTCGTAAAATCATTAGAGATTTAAAAAATATATCTTATAGGCCGGGGTAGGAGCAGTACACAAGGGATTTCACATCTTATATTTTGGACGCCAAACTTAAAAAATGCACCGCAAATAACGAATACCTATTAAAATTTAACACAACTCTATAACTTATAACACTGCTATTTTACTCACGGATAAGAATTAAGAATTTTCGATATTGAATAGCTCGTATCTTATTGCGAAAATTGGCACCTTTCTTTTGCAATTAAGTATAGCTAAAATAATACGACTATAGCATGTATGCTATAGTCGTATTATTTTAGCTATACTTAAATGAGCTTTTGAATTAGATTGTACCAAATTATACCTATTTGAAAATTTTTAATTCATTTAGAAGTGGTTATCCCTGAAAATAGTTACCATTTTCATAATTACGTTAGGTTGTGCTCGCTACTCTGGTTCTTGCCACCTGTGGGAAGAAAATAAAAATAAACGATTGATCCACACTTGAGTTTTTCATTTCTCACACCAATAAGCCCCTACATTTAAACACTAAGATATGATTGGAAATTCGAAACCCAACTTTTTGGGTATTCTCTAAACATGTTACCGCAGCCGGCAAGAAGCGTCGAGATGTAAAAATTAGAATAACAATAAAATAGTGGGCGAAGTTGTCGCTCCACTCAAAAAGCCAAACTTGAGTAAGCCTTGTCTCTGTCTTTTTCGCGCTCGCTAGCGCAAACGAGAGGGCGCTATACAAAAACCACGGTTTACACTTTCATCCATTGAAATGCACGCGGTGCTTCGTTGCGAGTGAGACGCCGGTTCAAAATAACAGTGAACCGTCCGGTCTTATCGAACTAAAATAATAACTCAAAGTAAACGGACGTTGCAGTGATACGAACTGATTTCACGTGTGATATTGTGCTTTGGACGTTGATAGTGTTGGAACTGTTGTAATCAACGTCTATTAGTTTTTGTTTTTCGGAGAAAGGTAAGTTCTTTTTTTATTTATTTTTCCAGTAAACTTGAATGGATCACAGCTTCGTTTATTTGAGTAAAAAGTCGTCTGAGAGAGATGCTTCTAAGATGTGTTTGTTTTACCTAGATTTAAACATAACAATACCTACCGAAGAAACCTTAAAAAATCTGGAACCAAACTTAGCTATCCCTTCATGACATTTTTTTAATTGAACCGTTTTTATTACTTTTCTAATTTAGAATGTTGGTTTTTGAGGTATAGATTTGTAATTAATTAAATACGACAAATCTGTACCGAACCGTTAGGTGTCTGTGATGACTATTTTTTGCAACATAGAAACAAGAAAGTCTGGTCATAAAACACTATTTACGGCAAAGCTTACAAGCCCACCTACCTGTTCAGACGTCCTCATACTCCATACAGTTCAGGATTCCTTATAAGGAAAATTGCAGTTAGGTACACACGAAACCAATCGGTTTTGCCTGCTATAAAATATGGAGTGACAAAGACGTATCGTGCTCAATAATTTAAAACCTAGTTTTAAGTTTTTGCCTGTGGCTTTGCCGGAGAGGAGTTCGGAAAACATGTGACAGGCCTCGTATCTACCAGGGCTGCGGGGCTGTTCGAAAGAGATACCGCGGCCCTGGAGCACAAAGGGCAAGGAAGGAACTTGGATGGGTTTAGTCAGTACAAGTCTGACAATCCCTTCCGCTCCGCCCAGAGCGGGAAGTGCCATTTCATGATTTCCCATCCGAAAAAAAAGAGCTCGCATCTACCTTCTACTGGAAAAAAATATCCCATACCATTAGTTTAATGGAATGCCTTGGGTTATCCCAAGGCATGGGATACCTACTTCCTTAAAGTCTATCTGTGTGCCTAATTTCATCTAATCGCGTTCATCCAGTGATAAGCAACTTCTGTTGGGTTTTAAAGTAGGTAAGAGCCTGAGGCCCAAAATTCGTTTCCCAGAATGGGCTTTGTTACCTAGGCACCTATTGGATTCGTTTGTTAGGATTAGGAAGTCCCCAGCAGCTATATGGTACTTACGTATTGTACATACTCGTACCTAGCTATTACAAAGACTACACAACTAAATTTACAATTAGTGTTAGTGCATCAGAAATAAATACTTATAATATCGACTTCAAAAAATGACAGGCTCTCGTAAGGCCAAGATGCATTTTGAGGGTCGCTGAGCAAACGGAGCATATCTCCTCCAAAGCACACTCATCCATAGTCTTGTAAATTAGCACTCTCCATACGTATAGCTGGCTATTCAATTGTTTAAAATGGTTGTTTTTCAGACGCAATCTAATTCTTTAGGCGAGGACACTGTTACACTTGAGCGAGAGCTACAGTTTCATCAGTTTAACAAATAGATTAACCCAAGTTGGTTAATAAAATTATTTAATTATCCGACTACGGCGAAGCCAAAATAAAGGGTTATGATTTTAGCAGCCTATGTACTTAAACTTAACATACATACATGTTTGTCTTTACGTATGTAATTAGATCGTGATTTTTCAGTAGTTGGGTTTTTTAGTTGTAGTTTGTAGTATATCATTCAAACCTTTTATTTAACCCTCCAATTCGATTTGTTGAGGGTGACTACTGTGACTAGCAGATAGGTACAGGACGTGTCATTAACAAACCTTAATTTCTGACGGAATTAATCCACTAAAGAGGCTCTCTCTGACTCCCTGCCCTATTGTTCGACATCACACATTTTTTTAAAAATCGATTAGAATAATCTTCTAAAATTTGTTCTAACATTTTGGTACCAACCAAGTTTGACTTGAATCCTACAATGTGTTTCATGGAATCAATGCCGAAATGTATTTAGTTAGGTACCAAAAATGGATTATACCTGAAAATGCAAACCATGCACCCAGGTGGAGTGGAGTACTGCAGTTAATTAGTGTAATCATGCACCTAGCTAGGCCTTCACACTGCATCCGACCTATTCTTGTTTGTACGACGCTCCGAATAAGTTGTGACTGGAAAATTGCCTCACAGCCACCACTATAACATTTTTCGGACATCCTGTTTCTTTTCTTTTAGCTAAATACCCGAACATCAAAAACGTTGTAATCTTCACCAAAGCTATAGAAGAAAGGAAATTACCGCCAACGGTTCTCCAGTCATACCAAATCCTTTACAGTCACGTTATATGAGCAAACAAAGTTTGCTTTAATGGACGCTTGAGGAGTCGCACAAATCAGCCAGTCTTATTAGCAGAGTGAGATCGCGCGATAGCCACAATAGTCCTGAAGGCGCTTTCGACTGCCCACGCCCTGTGCCAGTAATTACCGGGCCACGGGCCCATTGTCCACGCTATGCCATAAACAGCGGTATAACCTCCCCACATGTTATTTAAGATCCGAGGTATGATATCGATGTTGTTTTCTTTCGATTTTCGATATAGACGAAGCGATGCTAGTGCGCCTGGCCCATGGAAATAGCATGTTCCTGTCTACTTTATAGGTAATATGTTGAAAAACAACGCCTGTTTATTTCTTGCAATCACTTATTTAGTTAAGTGAAAAACGGCTCATACCAACCTCCATAAAAAATACTTTCAGTGGGTAATATTTAGATAACTACCTATAAGTTAGGTCTACATTTTTTTACCAAACATCTATTTACTTTTATCTATGTTTTTTTTTGGTATTAGCTGAGTCGCTTTTCATTTGGACTCCTACATATCATATTACCTGCCCATTCATCAGTTTATTTAATAAACGCAACGTGTATAAAACGTACGTCAACAATATTAATGTGCGTGAAATTTCACGATTACTTTTGCATAACTGCAACTTGTTGCAATCGCAAGCAAAACAATTTTGCATACAAACAGTATTTCGTAATCGCGATCCATTTTCTTGTCAATGTAACTATCTGCTATCAACTGTAGCGAAACTCCTTTGTCTAGATGGTTATCGAAACATCTCTAGTCAAACAAAAGATTCTACTTGTGTAACTTGTACGACGATCGTGTTTTGGGCATTATACTTCTTACGTTCCTCTCGACCTCCAAGGTATCCTTTCACTACTGGGATTAGCCGGTTACGTCAGTTCAGGGGCCAGATTTATGATCATGTTTCACGGTACTAATACTCCTTAAGAGGTTTAGGTAATTGGTTCTTTGTAAAGACTTTATCAGTGTTAAATAGCTTATATTTTTACAGTCAGCTGTTTCCCAGAATGGGCTTTGTTACCTAGGCACCTATTGGATTCGTTTGTTAGGATTAGGAAGTCCCCAGCAGCTATATGGTACTTACGTATTGTACATACTCGTACCTAGCTATTACAAAGACTACACAACTAAATTTACAATTAGTGTTAGTGCATCAGAAATAAATACTTATAATATCGACTTCAAAAAATGACAGGCTCTCGTAAGGCCAAGATGCATTTTGAGGGTCGCTGAGCAAACGGAGCATATCTCCTCCAAAGCACACTCATCCATAGTCTTGTAAATTAGCACTCTCCATACGTATAGCTGGCTATTCAATTGTTTAAAATGGTTGTTTTTCAGACGCAATCTAATTCTTTAGGCGAGGACACTGTTACACTTGAGCGAGAGCTACAGTTTCATCAGTTTAACAAATAGATTAACCCAAGTTGGTTAATAAAATTATTTAATTATCCGACTACGGCGAAGCCAAAATAAAGGGTTATGATTTTAGCAGCCTATGTACTTAAACTTAACATACATACATGTTTGTCTTTACGTATGTAATTAGATCGTGATTTTTCAGTAGTTGGGTTTTTTAGTTGTAGTTTGTAGTATATCATTCAAACCTTTTATTTAACCCTCCAATTCGATTTGTTGAGGGTGACTACTGTGACTAGCAGATAGGTACAGGACGTGTCATTAACAAACCTTAATTTCTGACGGAATTAATCCACTAAAGAGGCTCTCTCTGACTCCCTGCCCTATTGTTCGACATCACACATTTTTTTAAAAATCGATTAGAATAATCTTCTAAAATTTGTTCTAACATTTTGGTACCAACCAAGTTTGACTTGAATCCTACAATGTGTTTCATGGAATCAATGCCGAAATGTATTTAGTTAGGTACCAAAAATGGATTATACCTGAAAATGCAAACCATGCACCCAGGTGGAGTGGAGTACTGCAGTTAATTAGTGTAATCATGCACCTAGCTAGGCCTTCACACTGCATCCGACCTATTCTTGTTTGTACGACGCTCCGAATAAGTTGTGACTGGAAAATTGCCTCACAGCCACCACTATAACATTTTTCGGACATCCTGTTTCTTTTCTTTTAGCTAAATACCCGAACATCAAAAACGTTGTAATCTTCACCAAAGCTATAGAAGAAAGGAAATTACCGCCAACGGTTCTCCAGTCATACCAAATCCTTTACAGTCACGTTATATGAGCAAACAAAGTTTGCTTTAATGGACGCTTGAGGAGTCGCACAAATCAGCCAGTCTTATTAGCAGAGTGAGATCGCGCGATAGCCACAATAGTCCTGAAGGCGCTTTCGACTGCCCACGCCCTGTGCCAGTAATTACCGGGCCACGGGCCCATTGTCCACGCTATGCCATAAACAGCGGTATAACCTCCCCACATGTTATTTAAGATCCGAGGTATGATATCGATGTTGTTTTCTTTCGATTTTCGATATAGACGAAGCGATGCTAGTGCGCCTGGCCCATGGAAATAGCATGTTCCTGTCTACTTTATAGGTAATATGTTGAAAAACAACGCCTGTTTATTTCTTGCAATCACTTATTTAGTTAAGTGAAAAACGGCTCATACCAACCTCCATAAAAAATACTTTCAGTGGGTAATATTTAGATAACTACCTATAAGTTAGGTCTACATTTTTTTACCAAACATCTATTTACTTTTATCTATGTTTTTTTTTGGTATTAGCTGAGTCGCTTTTCATTTGGACTCCTACATATCATATTACCTGCCCATTCATCAGTTTATTTAATAAACGCAACGTGTATAAAACGTACGTCAACAATATTAATGTGCGTGAAATTTCACGATTACTTTTGCATAACTGCAACTTGTTGCAATCGCAAGCAAAACAATTTTGCATACAAACAGTATTTCGTAATCGCGATCCATTTTCTTGTCAATGTAACTATCTGCTATCAACTGTAGCGAAACTCCTTTGTCTAGATGGTTATCGAAACATCTCTAGTCAAACAAAAGATTCTACTTGTGTAACTTGTACGACGATCGTGTTTTGGGCATTATACTTCTTACGTTCCTCTCGACCTCCAAGGTATCCTTTCACTACTGGGATTAGCCGGTTACGTCAGTTCAGGGGCCAGATTTATGATCATGTTTCACGGTACTAATACTCCTTAAGAGGTTTAGGTAATTGGTTCTTTGTAAAGACTTTATCAGTGTTAAATAGCTTATATTTTTACAGTCAGCTGTGAAGAGATTAATAAATATCGACGTCTTGTATTTCACGATGTTCCGTTTCGTAAGCTCTTTGTCCAGAAACAGTAAGCTATTGGATTACCGATGTGACTGAAACAAAGTTGTCAATCTTTTTAAATGTTTATGTTTTGTGGTGAACCCACTCGTCCATTTAGATAGATCATCATTTATGAAAATTACTGTACACTACTGAATAGAAATACTTCGTAGGTAAGTAGCCTGCGATATATAGGTGAACGTTTTCCAAAGCCACCTAAGTTTGCACAAATTAATTGGAATTGCTTGAATAATTTTCCAACGGCTTAACGTGCTTTCCTCCGTGCCTCGGAAAGCATGTTAAGCCGTTGGTCCCAGCTGTCATTTGAAGATCTCTGACAGTCGTTAAAGTAGTCAGTGGCCCAAAAAGTCTGACAACCAGTCTTACCAAGGGGTATCGTATTTCCCAGTAGTAACTGTGTTGTGGAGGTCAAATAGGCAGTCGCTCCATGTAAAATACTGGTATTCAGCTGCATCTGGTTAGACTGGAAGCCGACCCCATCATAGTTGGGAAAAGGCTAGCCAGATGATGATGCTTGAATAATTTTCCAGCGTTGATTTGTAATGGATGGGAAATCTCGATTGCGTTATTAAGAAAACGTGAGGTGAGGTTAACTTCAAAACTATCATAGTTAATAGTTATATAGCTAACTGCTAAGAATCACCTCCAAATCAGGAAGTTACATGGTGATGGCATCAGCTGCATTGGCACTGGCAGTTTGGTAGGTACCTAGTACAAATTTGCCAAGTCTTGCCCAACTGTCCAAGTGTTTTCTCTGTCCAAGAAATTTATTGTGAACGATTTGCCATCTGCTCCCTAAGACACATTGCTTCAGAAGAAACTAAGACACCTCTTAGATCTGGATGACTCTTTAAGAATAGCTTACTTATATAGGTTACTTTTTCTCTGACACTGTAATATTCTCAAATCAATACCTACCAACCAAGTCATACTAGTCTAATACAGTTTCACTAGAAATCATCTTCTGACACTGGTATAATATTTCCAGTATCAGGTAAATTGATTGAATGTTGCAAATGTGCGTAAGCCATAGAAAAACTGTCTTGGTCGGTAGCTATCCATTCTTTTTTGTTAACTTAGATACCAACGATGAAACTGACTACTGGCCTAGCCTAGGTAGGTATTGCAGGTAAACATATACCTACCGTATCGTATTACGCCCAAGTCAAGTAGGTATTTGATCTGCTTTTATAAATCTGCCCCACAAACCAACTCATACCTACGGAAACACGAAATTTTAAATTTTGGATGTCTCCGAAATTTGTCGATTCTATTTCTTAATGAAATAGAAAGAAAAAGATGCACTCGACTTAAATTTAGTTTAGTTTGTGAACAAGGGAATCGGCACCATTGAGTAATTGTTCCTCGGATCCCCATTTCTCAGCTATCATAAAATATAAACAATGGTTTATTACTATAAAAAAAATCAAGAAGAAAAGACTGCAACGCGCGACCACGTTTCGAGCTTACAAAAATAATTAACTCGATAAGCATAAATCAATAAAGATCAAAAACCTCATCTAGTTATTTCCAATTTTCTTTCCACGACAGAATAGCGAACCTCACGAGTTTGCCGCCATATTGTTTCGAGATAATCACCATAGACAGATGAGTCACGAACGATCCTCAGATATCTGCGTTCAAATTGACTCCCTTTGTCAAACCGCTGGCTTACGGTACCATTTTAAGTTGATCTCTATCAACACAGATGTCCGTTAATCCTCCCGATTTTCATTCTTAAGTCCCAATAAATAAGGATTATGGTCGACGTAAGAAGCTTGTAGTGGTTGGTGGTCGGTCAACCGGCAAAAAGCTTTATTCGTCTCAGCGGCGCGGGTGCCGCCGCCGTCAAAACTCGTGCAGTACAGAATCCGAAGCATTTCACGGCGTTCTCTTGCGAAATATAATAAAAACTTTGAAAACATTTCGTGCGCGAGTTTTCTGAGAAATGAACTTGAGAATTTTGTTACAATAGTTCAGCGTCTATATTTCGATCGTGAGATGTGCTGCCGGCTGCATCAAATGTCAATGCCATGTGGAGAATTCTCGATAGTCGTTAGGGTGGAACCTTCTCGCGCGTCCCAATTTGTGCAAGCTTGAAGAAAGTATGACTATTTACGAAATTTCTTGAGCTGCACTTGTCTTGGTCAGTATCAACTTTCCTACATATCTTCATTCGATCTCTAATGCTTCCACTGTCCCAACGAGAAATACAAACTCGATAACATACGAGTATCGACAGAAGAAACCTATAAGTTTTATCATACTTAAAACAAGTAACTCTATATAACTTTTTAGAAAGTTAGTATCACTTGTAACAATTATACGGCTTGTAACATAAGTGCGGCGTGTTGTTTTGAAACCAAGCCGTAGTTCCCACGCGGCGGGCGGCGCATGCGTCGATCCGGTCAGATAACCATTTATTTATCACCTATACGACGGCGCGACCACCGAGGCAGGTAATGACGCTCCATGAACATCTGGGCTCCGACTACCTAAGTACTAAAGTTCCTGCTACATTACGTCTCTTTATTGCCGAGCCGGCGTGACTTGCAGGAGTCACACGTAAAACGGCGATTTAAATAGGTACTTAAACATCTTTTTATGGATGAACAGATGGCACGGGTAAACGAACGACCAGCAAATAAATATTCGGCAGTTAGAATTTTAAGTATGCAATTAGAAATGGAACTCGTTATCCCACAAAGGCCATATGGACGAGAATCGGATCGTGGAAATTAATTTTGACAAAACCATTTCCGGCTGCGTAGGCGAATATATGCAGAACGTTGATAATTTTGTCATTTAATAACAATAGGTATTCGAGACAACCTGTATAGGAGAATAAATCAATAAATTCATAATGCCGAGAGACGCTGTCTGTCTATGGATCGACGCCCGCGCAATTGACCGAGCGCAGCCGAAGCCGTTCGGTCTTTATCGGCGCATTAATAATGGCCGACGAGACGTTGCGATCTAATGCCTGCTAGTAAAAAGTACAAAAAGCTCCGACAACTTCATGAGTCGTGGTTCGTTTAACTGCAGACGATTCACCCTCTATAATTTAAGACGCAGCGCTAGCGCAACGGGCCTTTGATAAATAAAGGATTCGGTGTCGGCTTGTCTAAGCACTACATTTATTTCCAGATAATTCGAGTGAGATTTTACTTGTAACGTTTCTTTGTAAATTCAATTATTTGAAAATGATGTAGGTACAATCGAGGACACTCCCGCCTGATTACCACTAAGCTCTTTTTTGCTTGCATTCACAACATGAAGCGCTATCTAGCCGGGCGGGACGCCTCCGCATGATGCAAGCGATTTTTTTTTAAATGATCTGGTGGGAAAGGCCGCGACTGTACCTTAGGTGAGGAGCTCGTGGCTAAATAATTAGAGCCGCTGGGGTCGATCTTCAGGTAAGCTTGCTTGGTTGGTCCGTGGCTGACTGCCCATTTCATACCCGAGTTTCTTCCGTGCCTCGGAGAGCACGTTAAGCCGTTGGTCCCGGCTGTCATTTGTAGGTCTTTGACAGTCGTTACCAAGGGGAAACGTATTATTCAGTCATAACTGGGTTGTGGAGATCAGATAGCCAGTTGCTCCATGTAAAATACTGGTATTCAGCTGCATACGGTTAGACAGGAAGCCCACCCCAAAATAGTTTGGAAAAGGTTAGGCAGATGATGATGTGAGCCTAACGAAGCTTACTCAAGTAGGTTGCATTGATGAGCCATTTAAACAAATAACCAGTTTGATAAATTTCTGTAACGGCCTCTTTTAGAATCAAAGGCCTACTTTGAAATTCAATTTATTGGATTATTTTCCACATAATGGTCGGAAAGATAGTGATTGATGGACGGCCGTTAGACCGGTATAGAATTAAAGGAAACCTAATCAACCGATAGGTACCCATTACGCTAACGATACAAGGTCGTATATTTCATTAAAATGGAGGAATTTTAATAAATTACCTATTTTTAGACTAAAATGATTGTATCGGAAATCAGTCGGGTCAAAAAAACCTATTTGAGAACAGGGTACCTACACGACCTGAATACAAATAAATAAAAAGGAAAAAGATAATTATTGCAGGATAATTCCACTCTGCCTCACATTGTCCCACCCCTGTGGGACAAAGTGGACTGTTTCGACTTTAACGTCCGTGTACGTAAAAAAACCGTTTTGTCCCGCTGCGCGCTGTTCGGACAACTGGGCGGGACAAATTGCAATCCTTGCTTCAGGTGTTGGGAAACTACATCGTTGCTTAAAAGTTTTATCTTTCATCGATTCATGAGCAACAAATACTAAGTAAAATCAAACAAAGAAAACTAAATGCAAAGACCTTCTTTTGCACAACTCAAGCTTGTAGAGAACAGGTAAATGGTAACCTCGCATAATTATTCAGAATCATCGAGTCTTCATACCGCCATGTTGCAATACTGACGAACAAGATACTTAGCATGTAAACGAACTAATAATTAGATATTAAACGCAGAAAACTAGGTAGATCCGACCAGTTTCACTTGAACCACTAATGACAGAGAAGCATGTAAATTCTAGGTGTTTAGGGGTCTAGGTAAGGCATATTTTTTGTTCAGAAGGTAAAAAGGTCGACTGTTGATCAAACAGAGACCATTTTGGTGAGGTTCTTCTGTCTTCAGAAAGTTCAGGTGCGTGGTAGGATGTATAAATCTGGATGAAGCAAAAGGAGTATGTATAAAGGAGTGTGTGTGGGTGTGTGTGGAGTGTGTGTATGTGTTGTATGTTAATCAGAGATAAATCTATACTTCTATTCATAATGATGAAGCTTAATTCAAAAGTACTGCTGCATTGCTCAGCTGTCTGTTTGTTTCCTTTTCACGCATATAGCTGAACAGATTTGGTACACATAAACAGGAATATAAAGGGTGTAAAAAGACTCTTAACGAAGCCGAAAGCCACTTGTTCCCCCCGTCATTGCGATCATTTTTGAAGTGAAAACTTCTTTAGCATCGTTGTGATTTGAAAGTCGATGAAACGAAAAAGCGACAGTAAAAAGAGACAGACACATAAATTCATAAGATTTAACATGGGAGAAAATGAGATAGGAAGCATTATACAGTGTTTATCTTGAAGCCAACATTTTTGAAGGTTTCACTTCTACCACGTGTGAATTGCACACATGTTTTTTGTTCTAGGCGTGACCTGGGAACTTTCTAGTTACGAAGATATTGGAGGTCAAAGTTCCAACTTTTTGTTTTTTTTTTTAAATATGTACGTGATTTTAATGTATTTTTTTTACTTAAGACATCTTCACGACACCCGTACTATTCAATTTAATCATCAGCACAATGTTTTGAATGCGTTACATAGAGTTCTACCGTAAAACGTGATTTATCACCCCAAAAGAAAAGTAATTTCCCAGCAATAATTTTTGCGTAAAGTTACTTAGTTTGATGTACATAATGCTTTGTTAACGGCTTCGTGAAGAGTCTGTTTACACCCTGTATGTGTATATATAATAATGTATCACGATAATATTCTTGAAGTGATCAGAGGTGCAGTTAATATTATGCATTGTCATTCTACGCATTGTAACAAATTATTATCTTATTATGATTCTGCTAAAGCGGCCATTTTAGGCCCCCTTCAGGTACAGAAAGTTTACACCGGGGCTAACAGTTTAGGATGCACCTGATGCAATACTGGCACTACTTGTGGCGGCTATTTGGTTGTCTCCACTTATACCCCATATTCCACAAAACACAAGAGGTAATAAGAATAACTCTTTGTCTGTAATTCTGTATCCATTAATCAGCTCATGAATAAAAGAAACCGTCGGTTTGGGTTCGTTAACTCGTGTAATCGGATGAAATTGTAAGTGGCATTACGCATAATATGTAAACTGCTAGAAATATTAACTCGCTCACTTTATTCTTTGAAATTATAAAAAATATAGTGGATTCATGATTCTTAATACCCCTTTTTAGCCATTTAAGTTTCCATTCAGGTTTTATGGTCAGGTAATCTAGATTAGATATCCTATCTCTGTTTCAATGCGGGGCGAACGCCCGAAGCCAGTTCTAAGACGACATCATCATTTTCCTGCGGACACGAGATGATGTGTTGTAAACCACCAATAGAATTTTGTTATTTACACTTCGCCTTCGCTTAGCTATCGTGTAAACGATTGACCAGAGAGGAGAGGGGATATCTAGTGACTGTTTAGGCCAGCTTCTGCCTTCGGCGGCCAAGCGCACAATGGAGACGAGATCAGACGTGGGTGGCATGCGGCGTGCGGTGGACATCTCCTGTCCTCTCCGTTTTGCAGATGTGCCGCACAGCTTCAGTGGATACACCCTAGCACTAACGTATCTCCTCCCTCTCCGCTTCGCACATCTCGGTTCGTCTCCGCTTCGCACATCTCGGTTCGTCTCCGCTTTGGGGAGTCCAGGCCTTAGATATACCAATTTATTTAGGGTCGGCGGCGCAGCAGGACTTTTCTTCTTATGAGAAGAGAAGTACCTTTGAACTTCTCTGTCGCCGTCATCCCATCGAAGTTATTCCCTTTCTGCAACATGATTAGCAAAAAAAAATGTTATTTTTTTATATTAGATTTTTTTTTAACTTAAAGTAAATAAATAGATTAAGCAACGTAAAAAAGCATAATAAAATACTAAATAATTTATTAATCATGTATGATTATTTGTAAATGAAAATAAATAGCTTATCATATTCTCATTATAATTCAATTTGTATGAATTATGAAAAGTGCTACTAAGGTTAATTTTCTTCGTCATAAATACAGTAGAATCCTTTTATTATGACTAACAGCCTATTATGACGTAATTACACAACGAAGTTTGGTTTTCATATAAAATTCTTTGTAACAAAGTCGGATATAATGACTTCGCTTACAGTGACATGTCGGTTATTATGACCCATTTATAATAAATGTTGTCCGTTTATAGTGACCGACATGATTCTTTACACCTTTAGCAATGTTCGTTGATTCCCAACGACGTTCGGCACGTGGCTTCTTTTTGTTTTGAATCTGAGTGAGTAGTTGACAGTTGAACGTCACGCTTAGTTTTTAGTGATATCCTATGTAAAACAAATGTCATCTCAACGTCATAAAGCATTTACGTTTGAGGAGAAAAGTGAGGGGTTTGAATCAAACTCATCTCTCGCAAAGGAATTTATTGAAAAAGATAATGTCACCATGGCAATGTCTTCTATACACAATAGTATTGAAGACTATTATTACAAAAACAAAAGCAGACAAAAATTACAGATTTCTTAAGTAAAAAATGAAAAATGTACATACAATACATGCATGTATAAAGCGGCTTTTTTATTTTGATTTAATATGCTATGTTTCTCTATTTAAATAAGTATTTACCTAAAAAAAGAAGGTTGTTTTTTTCACAAAAATGCTTTGTATGACGTGTTTGTCAATTCCCTTCGATGTCATTATAAACCGATTCTTCTGTATTATGAAAAATATTAAACAGATTTTCTGTGCTAATTAGCTTTCAAAATTAAAAACTGGGCTAGGCCCTAGATTTTTTTAAAAGAAAAGCTATGGTAATAAATTAAAAAAAAACATTGTGATTTTAATAAACGTTAGTATTTTTAGAAGTGATATCTCCTCTCTTTGGTACATTTCTGAGCTCGAACGGCTCCAACAGCTCGATCGAAACTCGAACGTGATGATCAATCGAGTACATAAATGATAGTAGCTTATACTAGAGTTGAACAAACGACCTCGGCCAGCAACCGTTGATTTCCAATCACCATACACTACAATACACGGCAGACATCCGCAATCCTATTGACAAAATCATGTTTTTCTTGTTTTCAAACAAAAATAACGTTACATTACCAAGAACGTTGATTCTTAAATAAAAAACAACAACAAATGATTGTATACTTTACGTTGTATTGCCTAAAGTCTTTAATTGGTAGTTGTAGGACTTTCTCTAGATGACCTCCCTGTTCTACGCTAGATATGGAACCGATTTGACACACTATCATGTTTTAATTGAGTTTTTTAAATCGAATTGGACCTGATATGATTTATGTGATAAATGTCGTGTAAAGTCACGAATCGCGATATGTATGGCCATCGTTTGCAGACCGGCAAAGTAGGTAACTATACTAAGACCTAGTGTACAACTTTTGGGAGTGTCTGTATGTGTGTCATCAGACCATCAAAATATTTGTTCGGGTGTAAAAGGCTCCATCACAAAATCGTCGTAAGTAGGTAACACTGTGCAAAAATTATAGCTGAGAAATGACTTTTTTATTCATTTATTTTATTATATTTCGGTGGCTTACAGCTAGTAATACAAAAATAGATATTGACGCAAACAACGAAAAGCCAGTGGTGCCGATTCCCTTGTTTACAAACTAAACCAAATTTAGGTTCAGTGCATCTTTTTCTTTCTATTTTATTAAGAAAAGGACAGAAGATAAATTTTAGTTTAGTCCTGTCAAACTAACCAGCGCCCGACACAAGTTTAGACGTGATTAAAAATTTGACTACTAAAATTACATCAAATTACGCCAGGTGCTGACTAATTTGACAGGACTAAACTAATATTTATCTTCTGTCCTTTTCACAATGAAATAGAAAGAAAAAGATGCACTCAACTTAAATTTAGTTCAGTTTGTGAACAAGGGAATCGGCACCAATGTAAACTTATCAACAAACTTTAAATAAGATTTTTCGGGGTAGAACATTCATTGGATAAATAGATAGATTTAAAGCATGTTAAATTAGCTGAAATTATAGTTAAAATTGCTGAACTTAGCTTTTAAGATAACTGATAAAAGGAAGCTGATTGATGAGATAAAAGTCTCATAACTTAGATGACGAAGATGGACTTTAGTAACACTTTATATTATTTCTAAATTATGTCGGCTTCGATTAGATGAGTAGATTATGTCATTTAAGTACCGTTGGTCTAGTGGTCGCATGCGCGACTGCTGAGTATGAGGTCTTGGGTTCGATTCCCAGGTCGGGCAAAGTGTTATTGGGTTTTTCCATCAATAATTTCTCAGTAGCAGCCTCGGAGTCTGAATTTGTTCCCGGTTGATGGCAATAGACTCGTCCCCTATTACATGAGACTTAAACACAACTGGCGATAGGTGGGTGTATTATTAGGCACACTTTTGTCTAACCCTTCGGCGATTACAGGCGTGATGTTATGTTATTATCTCATCTTTAACGCAAACGGATTGAGACATTGTTATAAAACTGTAAAAACTGCCTATCAATGTCCGCCAACCACTTTTTTCTAGATATTTTCTTAAAGGTAAAACACACTAACAAATAATTTTCCTAGATAAAGCTAACACGTTAAGGGCCTGTCTCACCTGCGAGTAAGTTTCCGTTAACCTGCTTGGGAGATAATTTCATACAAATTTTGTTCCATTTTTGAATTCGATTCGATTTTTGATTTGATTTTTATTTTTATTTATTTGGTAAGTAGTGGCTATTCGGACATCGTGAAAGCTAGAATCTCCGAACGTTTATTTCTTAAAATTAGCAGTCTTAGAAAAAGATCCTACGACTACCTATAGTTTTTATTAATGCCTAATAAAATCCCAGTCTCTTGCAATCTTTATGAGAAACTGAAATGTTGTTAGATACCATTTTATTTTATGGTAAATGAGGTAAATTTTGTGATTTACGACCTGGAAGGTTAATTACATTGAACCTTAATAACATCAAATGTCAGCCTAATAAATAGGAGATGAAAGATCTGTATGACCTTTTAACTCAAAAACTTAGAAGTTTGTATGGTGAAATAAAATCCTGTGAACAAGACACTGAAAATAATGCCTTTCTAAAATATGTTCATTTCCCTAAGTCATTATCTGCCTAGCCTTTTCCCAACTACGTTGGGGTCGGCTTCCAGTCTAACCGGATGCAGCTGAATACCAGTATTTTACATGGAGCGACTGCCTATCTGACCTCCACAACCCAGTTAGTACTGAGTAATACGATACCCCTTGGTTAGACTGGTTGTCAGACTTTTTTGGGCCACTGACTACCTAACGACTGTCAAAGATCTTCAAATGACAGCCGGGACCAACGGCTTAACGTGCTTTCCGAGGCACGGAGGAAACTCGGTATGTAATGGGTGGTCACCCATCCACAGACCAACCTAGGCAAGCAGGCTTAACCTAAAGATCGACCCGAGCGGCTGTTATTATTTAGCCACGAGCTCCTCTTAATACCTTTCTAATGTCTTTCTAAAATATCTTCATTTCCCAAGTAAGACAGTTAAATCATGTTTTGTAGAAGATCATAACCTAGGATAGTTGCTATACTATGTCACTATAATTATAGTGCTTATTATTTATAATTATGTCGTATAAGTAAGTAGTGGTACCTTGTTGTGTCCATAAGCATGAATTTTGCGTTGTACCGGTTTAAAAATAATCGGTTAGATAGCTTTATTCTTCACAATATTATGTATATTCATACCAGCCTTACTTAGGAAGCAATATGCTTTCCTTATACTATAATAATTATTAGGTATTATATTATATATATAATATTATAAATGCGGAAACAAGTTTGTTTGTTACCTTTTCACGCCTAAATCACTGAGCCGATCAGCCTGAAAATTTGCATATATGTTGGTAGGAGTACGAAAACGGACATACACGTAGGATACGTTCCATCCCGAAAAAAAAAGTACTGTTCCCGAGAAAAACAACAATATCGTTCTTATGATAATAGATGGTGCCACGTGTCTTTCGAATCATGATTGAATAAATTACAAGCAGAGTACACCCGAATTGATTGTCAATCGAAGCCGTGGGCAAAAGCTAGTCACCTATAAAACATAATCAGCATATAACGTTCCCACAGCTGGGAACCCCCGGCCTCTGTGAGAGGGAGTGGACCGCACACTTATATCAGATAATTTGTTGTATTTCTCCATCTATGTATTTTTATCTCTCTTTACTTTGTATATTTTGTTGTATGTATGTATATATATGTATTTATTATTATATTTTATTCTTGGAAACTTTCTGTATCATTGCACCTACTATATATATTTTGTCTCTGCATCACCCTAAGGTAGACTGGTAGAAAATGCCCTAGGCATTAAGTCCGCCTTTGTACAGTTTTTTTTA
Organism: Lycophotia porphyrea; assembly: GCA_950005105.1. NCBI lineage: Eukaryota > Metazoa > Arthropoda > Insecta > Lepidoptera > Noctuidae > Lycophotia > Lycophotia porphyrea. The sequence continues at coordinate 14,785,613 of OX465395.1, read as the reverse complement.
CATTATGTACTTAAAGTTTAATAAATAAATATATCAACTTATCTGTGCAGACTAATTTTGACATTTCTATGAAAATTTTCATGACAACCACTTTGAGCGGCACACTTAAAGTGGTCATACTATACCCTCTTCTCTTCCTTCCAGCGATGCACATGCACTAAGCCATGGGTCAGTCGGAGCAGGCGCGGAACACACGAGCAAGTCCGCGGGCGCCGCGCTCCCCGGACCTGCCCCCGCTTCCGCCACAGATACAGCCCTGCAGCGGCTTCCTCGGCAACGTGAGTACTAGCCTTTATGACAGATAGTTTTTAATGCAGCTTTATGGGAGATAGTATGCATGAGTACTTGCCTTATGTTAAATAGTATGTGTAGGTAGGTATGTCGTCGTCTTTATGTCAGATATTTTGTGACATCTGTAGTTATTTAAGGTTCTTTTTGTACGTGGTCATCGTCGGAGCTAACGCCATCTTGAGTTTTCAATACAATTTTCTGTCCAGTGTTATTCGCGCGCCATAAAGCTCCATTGTACTGCAGCATTGTTGGTACCTGAAAGAATAATGCTAACTTGAAATATTTTGTGGTTATCTAATTTTGTGTCATTTAATTTGTTCGCATTTCAGGAATTATCCGACTGCCAAGAATTGACAGTGAATTATGAGTATTTTAAATATACTGTCATCTTCAAGATGAACAGAACGACTGTCAAGTTTCAAGAACTTTCAGAATACTTAAAACTTTCTTCAAAACTTCATTCAATCCGATTTCACGGAGAGTAAGAACGGCAAAGCCTCTACTTAAAAATCTATTATCCACAAACTGTTCTTAACAATATACTCAGGGAACCACTGAGCTCTCCGAGCGCACTATTATACTGAATACAATAAATAAACCCGCTTAAGTACCCACTTAACGTTAGCATTAAATAAACCAAAACTCACGCATTTCCTTACCATCTATCATAACACCAATTGTTACGAAAGCTACGCTACAAATCCCTAGCACAGTATACATTTTAGTTCGTATTAACATCAGTACTTCAACTCGGATCAATTATTCGGAATCGGCTCACACGCACATTTTGAGCGCTTACACGAATGTTCTAAGCATGCCTCTGGTTACTCGTGAGTCTGTTGGGGCTGTCACTGGCTGGACAGGTCCACTTAAATCTTTGTGGTTCTTTCTTCAAAAGACCATTTCAGACACTTATCTCTATAGTTCTCATGTGAGTTGACCAAGATTATGTCTGGACCTTAAAGAGACTATGAACTTTGAGTTTGTTTCGGCTGTTTCTTCTCAGAGTAGTCAGGTACGAAACATCGACCTCATCTAGTTTAAAAAAGATGACAGGTAAAAGTGTTTGTAAAAACCTATTTGCAAAACATAATTTATCATTTACGAGGGGTTACGTTTTATCTTTTTAATGCAGTATAACGAAAAGTTTTAGTTGGCAACCACCACCAGTTTCAGATTTCAGAAAAAGGGTTTTTTCTTAGTGCTGCATGGTTCTATTGACGCGTGGCCAGTGTCAGAAGTAACGCTTCCATTTTGTTTTTTGATTACCATTACCACAGACAATTAAATAAAAAACAGATGCTGCACTAAGGTTGATTTACTGTTTATCTTCACACTGTGTCCTAGCGACAATGCGCTCGCTTCGCGACGTTCCGTTTCACACGCGCCGTGCACCCATTAGCATAAAATTAAGCAAGAGCAGACCATCCGTCTTGCTTTACCGACTTTCCTCGATATCAGCCGGTTTAAAAGCTTTAACGGTATTGGGATGGAAAGTGATGCGTAAATCAAAACGTGGCTACTCGGCCTTGTCGCTTTCAGCGTGCGTAAGAACATGATGGATGGTCGTCGACAATTATTATTAAACCGTGCCGTGCTGGAAATTATGTGGAAATTGAACTAGTTTTGAAATGATATATTGGTGTTAAGTGTAGGGTATATTTTTTTGCTTGGTTACTTGTTGATTTACTTCGTGTTTACGCTTCTAAACACGAAGTTTTTGTATTAACTGCTGGTTTGCTACATGATATTGAATGGTGGAATACACTCTAACTTGAAATTCGGCAAAATCAGTTCTTTAAATTGACATCTGAAAAAAAACAGGCTACATTACAAATGCATAACACGTAGGATAACATAACATAACAAACATCACGCCTGTAATTCCCTAAGGATTAGGTAGAGGTGTACCTACCTAATAGTACACCCACGTCTCGCCAGTTACGTTTAAGTCTCATGTAACACGAGACGAGCCGAACCATCAACCGGGCACGAATCCTAAGGGGCTTCTTACTACTGAGAAATTTCAAACACAGCCCGACCCGGGAATCGAACCCAGGACCTCATGCTCAGCAGTCCCGCTTACGATCACTAAACCAATGCAGCAGTAATTACATAGACTTTAAAAATTCATACTCCTTAATCCTATTCACATCACATCTGCCTAACCTTTTCCCAACTTGTTGAGGTCGGCGTCCACTCAAACCGGATGTAGCTTGACCAGTATTTTACATGAAGCGCCTGTCTATCTGACCTCCACAACCTGGCCGCGGGTATAACCAGCTAGTGTAAGACTGAAATGATTGACTTTAAACCTGATTACCAATTTTTTTTTTCGGATGAGAAGTCATCAAATGACCCCTCCTGCTCTGGGCGGAGCGGAACCGAGTGTCAGTCTTGCACTGACTAAAACCCATCCATGTTCCTTCCTTGCCCTTTGTGTTCCAGGGCCGCGGTATCTCTTTCGAACAGTCCCGCAGTGAGCTGTTTACCTACCTAAACCCAATAAACACTGCTATTTTAATAACGGAACTTCAGTCATAAACTCATAATAGGGCATCACTACAAGGCTCTAAGCATCGGATAGGCCCCCAGGAACATTCTAGGGATTAAATAGGGAATTTACGATGACGGCGGCCCCAGGCTCCTATGTAACAGATTATACAAAGCAATCTGCTTCGGACATAAATTGCTTGGTTACCTTCAATGAACTTATAGCTCTTATTAACAATGGTAGGGGTCCCATGGAGGAGTGGGTTTGGGGGATTTTGTTGGCAAATGGTGGAGCAGTATTTTTGCGCTATTTTAGGTAGGGCTTTGCTTTTCGGGTTTTATAAAGTTCGATTTTTTGAAGTTATATTCTTTTGGTTATTCTTTTGGCGCGTTAGGGAAAAATGATGAGGGTATATTTTTACGATGCGCGCGCACACCGTCACGAAAAACCGACACCCCGAAGTTAGCTAGTCAACATACACCCTGAAGTTAGCTAGTTTAACTTTACTTCTCCCAATGTTTGTTTACTTTGTATTGTCAGATATTGACAAGCCTAGGTTATTATTTTTAATCTACTGCTGGAGCTAGGAGGTAAACTTACCTACGACATTTATAGCATAAGTACTAGCGACCAGTCACTGCCACGGCGCCACCTATCGGGTTAAAACTATCCTATCTTTCAAGCTGGAACCAACTATACACATTTACAAAATTTTATTGTAATCGGTTGGGTGTTTTCGGAGAGTAGTTTGAACGAACATGTACACAACACACGTGATTTGTTATGTATTAAGATTAATCATAATTAGAGTCTAACGTCTCCACTGCTTGGATGCAGGCTGTGTGAGAGAGAGTGAGCCAGCAACACTTCAATTAGAACAAAACAATCAATTAGAACAGAACCATCAATTAGAACAGTCTTGACGTGACAATATCAAGTATGTATTTCTATTTGACTTTATCATCATCTGCTTTGACTTTTCCCAACTATGTTGGGGTCGTCTACCAGTCTAACCGGATGCAGCTGAATACAAGTATTTTACATGGAGCGACTGCCTATCTGACCTCCACAACCCAGTTGGTACTGGGTAATACGATACCTCTTGGTAAGACTGGTTGTCAGACTTTTTGGGCCACTGATTAGCCAGCAAATAGTATTCGTTGTATTTACCGATTTTTAGACACACGAGACTAACGCATAAAATTCCCAACTTACCCCATTTACGGTAATACATACAAAATGTCCTACATATATTCCTATATTCCTTGCTACCCTACACTTAACAGTGACCGTAGGGCATGCAAACATTCTATAAAGAGTGAGTGGCGGGCGGGTATCTAGGTAACGATGCAGTATACCAGAGGCGAAGGGTGAAAATTTAGTGAGGAGAAGCCGAAGAAAAAAAAATGAGAATAGATATTTTTTTTTCGTTTTTTTTTTATCCAGGTTATAAGCTATCTGTGTGCTAAATTTCATCCAAATCTGTTCGGTAGTTTTTGCGTGAAAGAATAACAAACATCCATCCATCCATTCATCCTCATCAATTTTCGAATTTATAATATTAAGAAGTAAGATTGTGACTGACCTGCAAGTTGCAAAAAACGTAAGAAAATTTGAATTTCGCTACACTGGCGCTTCCACCTTGACTGTCAATGAATGACAGCTATTAAGCTATTGGAATTTACATACCTACGGGCAATTTAAGTTGTAAGTCAATTTGCTGTTTACTAGCAAACAAACTTAAGTACCTATCTACGTTTTGCACACTTTAGACGCACTAGGGAAGATGCGATTAAGTTGTTCTGTCGGGTCCATCTATCAATGGGCGATGAATAGCTGCCAAGATTGTCCATTGTGAACGGAGAATCAGACTTGCGATGAACAACATAAATTGCATTATGCTTTGAAAAACGTAATCATTCTTCAGTACCGGACTTACATAAAGGGTGTAAAAATATCCCTAACGAAGCCGAAAGGCACTTGTTTTCCCTCTTTTTGCGATATTTTTTTTGTTCTGAACCACACCTGAGAACCTTCTAATTACGGAGATATTGGAGGTCGAAGTTCAAAATTTTTCACAAGTATTTTGCGTAGGTGTGCTTAGTTGTTGTACATAATGCTTGGTTCACAATTTCCTGTAGGGTCCGTTTACATCCTGTATACCTCATCATCATCATCTGCCTAGCCTTTTTCCCAACGATGTTGGGGTCGGCTTCCAGTCTAACCGGATGCAGCTGAATACCAGTATTTTACATGGAGCGACTGCCTATCCGACCTCCACAACCCAGTAAGTACTGGGTAATACGATACCCCTTGGTTAGACAGGTTGTCAGACTTTTTTGGGCCACTGACTACCTAACGACTTTCAAAGATCTTCAAATGACAGCCGGGACCAACGGCTTAGCACGTGCTTTCCGAGGCACGGAGGAAACTCGTTTTGTAATGGGTGGTCACCCATCCACAGACCGACCTAGGCAAGCACAGCTTAACCTAAAGATCAACCCGAACGGCTGTTATTATTTAGCTACGATCTTCTCACATCCTGTATATATAAGAGGTGAAAATATCATCCTCATATTTAGGTTTCCCTTTAATTATATATTTTCTTGGATCCTCAACGGATCGGCAGCATGATTCGGAAATGGAGCCGTGTTCCAATTTAAACTATGCTCCACGTACCGTACCCTCCGTACTGCAAACGAATTTAATTGTTTTATTTCTTATTTCGATTTATTTCCTCTCACATACTGGCAGATAATAACTACAGAGTTTTAATGAGCTTTTGACTTCTTGCACGGATGCATGGCTCGCTATCTATGTTATTAACTCTGTTCCCCTTGCATTACGTTAGCCTCCAGCGATTGAAAGAAATACGATAATAATGCTTTGATCTTGATGTTACAATAAAACAAGTATTTATTACTTCCTTTATGGCAAAAGTTTATAATTAGATGCTTTATAATGATTGCATAAATCAAATCTTTAAATTAATTACTTAATTAGTGCCATAACATATTTAATTTGGATTAATTAATAATGATAAAGTGGAATAAATTAGTCTTAAAACGAAACTTGTCTACCAAAATTGGCATTGAAAGAAAAATATTTATTAATATTTCAATAAGAATAATTATGAGTGTAGGTTTGGTTGCTTGTAGCATGGTAATTTTCGCACTGCATGAGCATATTTTTATTCATATCTTTTTTATTCTTTTAACCAAACCTGGATATGTTTTCGGAATTAAAAATAAATTGTACTTATAACACATATAATGTCATGGATTTCCGCAAAGTAACGCCTGATTCCATAACTTATTATATCTACCTAGTTCTAGTATATTGCATTGTATTGCATCACAGAGTATATTTGCACATCAAATGCTTAGCGTCCATTAAAAGATTCGGTCTACTTACTCGCCTATTTCAAGAGTTGTAACCCCAAAATACCTTGATTGTATTTCAACTGAATACCTATATGGACTAATCCTTTGAATACCCTATTCTATTGTTATATATTTCAACCATACTATTGTGTTTCTCAAAAGTCATATCATATTACTTAATCACGGTTATACATAAAGACACGCTTGCAACCTCAGGTGATGCGACTCGCGACTTGTGTCAAGCGCCACGCGCGCGCCTCTAGTTTCCTTCGATTGAGTTCCGACGACCGACGATAACGACTGTCAAAGATCTCCCCAATTGGCATCCTCCAGTATTTTTTAAGTAAAATTTCTTTACGGGGATTAAGCTGGTGAATGCGTAACGTTACGTTACGAAGCAAACGAAAGTTGAAGTTAGTGAAGATAAAAAGAGAGAGAGAGTTCTGTTTTTGAATTTGACAGACGATTTTTCGGCATTTGTTTAAGTTTTACTTCAGTCGTGTGGTCTAGAGTACACTCGTTTTTAGGGTTCCGTACCTCAAAAGGTAAAAACGGAACCCTTATAGGATCACTTTGTTGTCCGTCTGTCTGTCTGTCTGTCTGTCTGTCTGTCTGTCAAGACCTTTTTTCTCAGGAACGCGTGGAGGTATCAAGCTGAAATTCATATCAAATACTCAAGTCTATGGTCTCTTGGAGCTGTGAAAAAATCAAACTTCTAAGTCAACGCGATCAAAAGATACTCCCGTTTATGCCGCAAATTTTCGACACTCGCAAGGGAATCAAAACCTACAGGGTACTTCCCGTGAACTCAGAATCTTGAAATTTGGTACGAAGCAACGTCTTATAACACAGATAAAGGAAAAATTGCGAAAAGCATAAATTTTTTGTTACATCATATAATAAAAATATTTTTAATAATTTTAAACTTATTAACCCTTTACTCATGAACGCGTAGTGGTATTATATTGAAATTCTTAACAAATACTCAAGTCTATAATATCTTTAAGCTGTAACAAAATCAAACTTCTACGTCAACGCAATCAAAAGATACAGCAATTAAAGCCGCATATTTTGAAACTCGCAACTACTCGCAAGGGAATCAAAACCTAAAGGATACTTCCAGACGACCTGGAATCTTGAAATTTGGCATGAAGCAACGTTATAAAGTACACATATAGGAAAAATTCCGAAAATCTTAAATTTTTAGTTACATCACATAGTATATCTTTTTTAATAATCATAAACTTACTAGCTGACCCAGCAAACGTTGCTCAGCGATTAAAAAAAAAAAACAGATGTTGGCCGATTCTCAGACCTACCGGATATGCACACAAAATTTCATGCAAATCGGTTCAGCCGTTTCGGAGGAGTTTGGAAACAAACACCGCAACACGAGAATTTTATATATTAGACTCAATCTAAACCGAGATTGATCCAAATTGTGCCTATTTCTAGTATTAAAATTATGTCTATCACTTCTCTTCTTAAAGAGATGAAGATTTTTCCGAACATACATAATGTTTTCATATATGTATTGACAAGGTACCGTCAGCTTTCCACATTGTTATGTTATGGATTTCATTTAGCAATAAAAATACCATAACTTTTACTTATATACCTACAGGTTTGTACGGAACCCTCGGTGGGCGAGTCTGACTCGCACTTGGCCGGTTTTTTTTCATTTGTTTTCTTTACAGTTACTTTTATAACACATGTGTAGTTCCAAAGGAAACAATTGACACGCGGGTTTCGCTACACGCAACTCTTATCACCTGAGGTCGTGAGTGTGATGTTAGTAGGTATTGCGTCTGCGTCGCTAATTGGCCACTACAGCACCGTTACTCGACTCTTGCGTCCATTCCGCGATGCACCCGCCGTGACCGACATAAACGCCTAAATGTTTATTTTCGTAGCCATTAACTTCTTAAACTTTCTACTTAAAACGACCTTTATCAGTTTTAAATGCAAACAAACCGACAGTTTGCTTTTTTGTGAAGTAATAAAGTCTTTAAATAATCTTGTGTGTCAGTCCTAAAGACAGATCTAGATTTAGATCACAAGGAATCAATGTTCTGGAACTATAACTGTAGCATTTACGATATACTGCAAATACACAACTACAAACATCATCATTCTCCTGTCCCTAACCTGTTTTATTTTTGGGTTTGTGTAGCATGTCTTCCTCTTCCATACTTCTCCATTCGTCGACATCTCAGTAATCGCCGTGTTTTTAACCATATGACTATAAACACGCCATCATCTTTCACACAGTCCATCCATCATTGCTTTGGTCTTCCCTACTCTTATTATAGCCATCCACAGGTATACCCAAAACTCTTACCATGTCAATTGATTAACACACAACTTTTGAGCTACCGGTGCCACTTTCATAAACCGATGCATATACACCAAAAGACAATGTACAGTATCTTTCAGAATCTGCCCCCTTAAAAACAAAGGCAAAATTCCAAACAAAAAACTTTAACTTGTTTTTACTGCACCACAATCTTCCTTACAAGGTTGCATACAATACCTTAGTATACGTTATTACTCTCGTCTTGTCAATTTTTAGTGTGCCTCCCCTCGGCTTTGTTCCTTCTCAATGTTAAAGGCTATGAAAGGGCATTATGGCCCGTAATATAGGAAGACAATGCAGGGCACTGCACGGCTGACCCAAGATTATACTTATTTGCCTTTTATTTTATAGAAAGGCTAGCAAGGATGTTGGAACAACAAGAAATATACGACTATCTCGACACGTTGTACCTTTTTGCGCAAACCGGCCGGATGTATTAATATTAACCCTTTTTATGATGGAATATCTGTGCAATTTAGACCTAGAGGCAGCAGTGAGCAGTCAAGATTTACGATTTCCGCATTTAAAGTTTTGATTTCTAGCTTTTTACTTTTGTGAAGTGTTTTCATCTGCCCTAGCTTTATGACCAATTGGCGTTTTCGCCAAAAGCCTTTTGTGTTTCTAGAAATACTTTCAAGATAAAGCTTGGAAGTAGACATATAATTTCGCTAGCATTAAATACATATCTATGCTATTTTTCGGTTGGGAGATCATCTAATGACTTCTCCCGCTCTGGGCAGAGCGGAAAAGAGTGTCAGACTTGTACTGACTAAAAGCCATCCATGTTCTTTCCTTGCCCTTTGTGTACCAGGGCCGCGGTGTTTCTTTCGAACCGTCCCGCAGCCCTGGCAGGATACATATCTATTATCTATCCTTGATTCCATTTTTGACTCTTCTAATATTGTTACCGCTGAACCAATGTCTTTTTGTATATCCGCTCATGTGTTTATTTCTGACAAAACTGTCCGTTTGTTTGAAAACAAAACTAAAACTTTGAACATAAGTCTCAGAGCGTGAAACTTTACTCTATTTGCTCTTCTATAAGTGTCAGCAGTAAATCAAGTTGTTTGTATGCAATATTGAACCGTTAAACTGTATCTGTAGTTCAGGAAAGCTTTCGTTCCACTTTGTTCGGATGTGGAGCGCGGGACGCGGGAGGAGGAGAGGGGCAAGCAATAATTCACGACACGACATGCGCGTGGGCAGTGATGGTCGCCACTTTGTGGTCTGTCAGCCTTGAAGTAAGACACAGAGGGTTTGAAAACGTGACTGCTGATGACACTTTGCAGATCAAAGAAGATTCTTGAGACGTGGAAGGCTAACAAAGAGACGAACTAAAGCTTTGTATGAGTCCTGTGACAGGACGTGAAGTAGGTGTAAGTTCAAATAGGCGAATACAGGCAGGATCCCCATGTCCATCGCCTATTCCAACTTTTATCAAATAAAAAGGGAATAATGAGAGCGGGAGACGCTCTCATTATTCCACAGGGGAGAATGGAAGAAAAAACCGTGTTGCTCCCAAATAACATGGGACAAGGGCAGAAAGATCATGATGGTGTATCAAGTACTTAATATAATAATCATTTTGTTCAAAGTGGTCCTACGCACGAATACTAGTCACCGTTTTGTGGTTTGTAGAAACGCTGAGCTTAAACTTGTTTTTCAGTAGAAGGCCCACGAACAATGTTGTACTTCAACTAAAGAGCGCTATTTGACGTTAGATGCAACTGACTGGCGCCATTATGAAAATGGCAAAACTTAGGTTCTTACAGGGACACAGAAAGTTTAAACAGTTGGAACTTATGTACTCAGGGTACATAAGTTCCAACTGTTTAAACTTTCTACGATCAAACTTGATTAAGCATTTAATAGTCTCGTTCTTCACCAAGTTTAAAATTATAGGTATTCATTTTAATTGTAAACGAGAAAAAATGCCAAATACCCTTACAATTTATCGTTTCCTGCTCCATAAAATTAGCAAATACTTTTTGACTAAATTGCCCATTAAGAGTTTGCCGAAGGGACTAAGTTAAAGAGCCTCTGTTAGAGCCTCTTTAGACAGAACCTATTTACAACTACACAGTACCTACATCTAAAAGGGCCCGTTACAATCTAAGACTCTATCTCACCATCGGACCACACACGCAAGATCTAACAGTAACTCTTCAATAGCAACTGATTCCATGCAGGTATTAATTAAGCGGACCTGGGAAGGGGGAGGTAGGGAAGTTGTGCGGTGATATGCAAATCTCCAATTAGTACCTATCCACCAGAGACCATCCATCAACGTCGATCATTTGTTGCTTTTCTGTACTAGGTTAGGGCTGTCCGTTTATTTTTATGTCGTCTAGTGTAATTTTTATTTTATTTTTTTATTGCTGAACATCAAGTAAAGGTTCTGACTCAGTAATTAAATAATTGCGAGTACGAGTTCTTTTGTCACTTTGTCAAAACCTAAAGATTAAAGATAAGCCTTTTTTGGGCTGATGTAAAAGTGTCTTAGTCCCTTGTCGAAGTGTTTCTGTGAAATTCACTGGATAGCCCAAAAAAGAGACATTTTCACAGTTCTTTATTTTTTACCCGAATTTTTTTATTCAGTATTTAAATAACCTTCAATTATACACCGTGACTTTTTAGTCGTCTGACAACGGCAGCCCACTTCATGTATCCAACGACTATTATACATTCATAACAAAAAATGGTATTTTTTCATTATTATGATGCATAACGTAGTTATATGTAACGGTGAAGGAAAACATCGTGAGGAAACCGGCATGTCCTAGAACCAAAAATTCGAAGACATGTGACATCTACCAATCCGCACTGGGCCCGCGTGGTGTATTATAGCCCATTCCCTCTCAAAGAGAGGAGGCTTATGTCCCAGCAGTGGGAACATTAATAGGCTGATGATGATGATGATGATGATAACGTAGTTGAAACATTCTGTTGCGAGGGAAGACCTATCTACACAAAGGAAAAGGAAGGAACATGGATGGGTTTTAGTCAGTACAAGTCTGACACTCCCTTCCAGAGCGGGAGAAATCATTTGATGATTTCCCATCCGTAAAAAAAAAGGTATTTTATGTCGGCTACATTGAGTGGACCACCTTTGTCAGACGACTAAAAAATCACGGTGTATAAGGTCTATTATTCATACAAGGAATCTTTTTTTGAAAAAAAAAAAATCTGTTGCCTACATTCTGACGAGTTATGAAGTGAAATCTTTATTTACCAGATATAAATCCACATACTAAAATAAATAAATAAAACACATAGACATTATACATACACACACGCGTCCCAAATGCAGCGAATTTGGTAATCGGCAATTTGGTAAGTGGTAGGACTGCCACCTTGTATGTAGGGGGCTGTGGTACCTTTCTCGCACCGCGTATGTTATGCGAAGAAATGTAGGCAACAGCTGATTTTTTTTGCGATTTCTGATTTGGTCCCATGGTGAAAGTTGTTCGTAATGATGACCCCTTAAGAGATTTCGTGTATGAATAGATAGACCTTATATGTATACAAAGGGTCTTAAATGCCTGTCAGGGCTGCGGGCTGTTCGAAAGCGATACTGCGGCCCTGGAACACAAAGGGCAAGGAAGGAACATGAATGGGTTTTAGTCAGTACAAGTCTGACACTCCCTTCCGCTCTGCCCAGAGCGAGAGAATTAATTTGATGATTTCCCATCTGTAAAACAAAGGCTCTTAAATGGTAGCAATTGCCGTCACGCTAAATTAGCAACGTATATTCTCAAAAACGAAGACTATCAGAAACCAAAAAATATTGGAAGCCGATATATTTGACCGTACAACCCTGTGAGAAGCGCATACGCCTATCATCTGCCACCACTTGTCAATCCCGCGTCCATGTGACGTCATTAAAGCGCTGATTTCCAACGTTTGCGACTCATTGTGCGAACGGGTTCCATACGTTTTTACTTTTTATTACTTTGTGCGCATCAATGTGAGTTTTGCAACTTTAATTGGCAGTGGTAGTAGTAATAAGAATTGTTTTTTTTTTGCTTACATACAATGTAAGATTGTGTGTGGTTGTGTCTTGATTTATTTCTTTTTTATGTCTTGTTGAGAGATTTTAATGTTTATTGTAATCGATTGGTTTGTAGTTTTGCAAATCCCATCATTCGCTACATTTATTGAATTTAACCATATTACTTACTAATATGTAGTAAATCATTTTGCCAACAAGCAAATAGGAAGCAAGCAGAGCTCATTATTTTTATTCCTAATCCAAATAATGAAATCAAAATGGCGCTCGCCGCCGAAATGGGCACAAACCACAGACAATATTTTTTTCTTCGAATCGCAGGTGATTCTGATAGCTCCAGTTATAACGCAGTGGCCAGTTCGTTCCATATCTACAATCGAAACTTCTTAATGAAACACCGTACGCTTATCTTTATGGCCTACAAAACTGCATTTAATCGGTTTCAGGGCAACTTGCCGTGCCAGAAACGAAATGCAAAGTAGTATATAGCTGGGTATATACAGGCTTTATAATGTATGTAGGTTTGGTGTAAGATAGCCTCTTTCAAAGTAGGTCGACTGTCCGCTCGAACCTGTTGGCACACTTCCTGATAGGGTTGCCAGGTTGACAACAGTTCCCGACAAGCTTAACATTATAGAGTTTATTGCCATCATATAAATTGTATAATAGAACTTTTATAGCTGTGTAAGTAATGATAAAGCAATTATTTTAAAATAAAATGTGCGGATGAAAAGATTTTATGTCTTTTAAGAGATGATTGGGGCAATAGTTCCTACTATTGCCCCAATCATCCATCCATTTTCTTTCACTAGAAAGTAGGGATCCCAAAAAGGGAAGTTTTAACCGTTTGCTAACGGACTTCAAATTGTGTAAGATGCAGTTTTTCAACTGCTGGCCGACTTCAGAACTGTGTTTTTTATTTCCAATAGTTTTATGATGAGCGTCCGGTGACCCTATGTACAGTAAATCCGTACGTGGGTGAAGGTTGTAGCACTGCAGCCGTCCATTTCCCACATAATAGCGTTATCAACACGCTGACCTTTCTAGCAATACTTGTTTCTTCATACAATACGCGATTCCGACGCAGACTCTAGTACTATACCACTTGACTCGACGCCACTAGACTCAATGATAATTATGTATGTTTGGACTTAGTTACTGGTTGCAAAAAATACTAGACTATTACTGTCTGAAAGGTGAGAAGGTTTGGGCGACCATTGATTTGATCACCACTCTAACATAAGGTCAGAGGGCTTCTTGCAGTGTTTGAAAAATTGTCAGTGGCCTATTTTTCTATTTTGTCTGCAGTTTCTTCGTGAACTTTGAATTATGATCGTCAATCATCATAAGCTAGTAAAAATATCGCGGTCCTATTGTCAAGTTGTAGAGAAATCAGGCTATTTAAAGAAAGCGGCTAGTTTTAGCTATAAAAATGAGTGATCGTCAGCTGTTAAGAAATGAAGGCTATGACAACTCAACCAACTGTCAAAGCATAAGAAAAAAAAGATTCCACAAAAAAGGTGAAATGTAAACGGACAATATCTCTAACAAGATCACTTACATAACTCTTTCGCTGCAAAACGATATTAATAACAGAGCACGGTTGGTTTCACAAATTGAATGCGATATCCCCAAATGAAAAATCGTTCACGAAGAGACATTTAACCTTCTGACCTTTGCTTCAAAAAGCTTTATTGTGGAGCAACACTTTCGCTTTCCTTTGTCATTTGAAAAACTGATTTAAAAAATGAAAACGCCATGTTCGAATTGACGTTTGAAATATGAAGTGTTGACACGTTTAATGAATCATGATGTTGCGCCTCTGACAATTTCTTTGCAAACTTTTTTCTAATTAACGTTTCATTAGTCATATTTCTTTTATTTTATTGGGGACGCGAAATGACCGATGATTTTTTTAAGAGACATGTTGATGTTGTACACCGTGAAAGTTTAAGTAGTTCCTACTGACGAAATAAAATGGTTTTTGTAGGATTAGAACATTAGATATTTTACTTGTTTTTATCAACAACGTAGAATTTCTTGCCGGTTCTTCTCCGTAGGACACGACCAACTATACACGAAGCATCTGAATTTTCATAAGCACCCATATCTGTCTATGCGAAATAAAATAATGACGTATTCTGAATTTGAATATCCTTAAATGCGACGGCCAATAAGTTCTCTTGGTCGTTCAATCGATTGATCAATCGGCACCAAATCTATAAAGTTTTCGATATCGGGTAAGCTTTATGTAAAGTAACTTGAATAGGCCTTACCATAAACAGTGACAACTTACTTAAGCATCGCCTACAAGCGCCATACTAACTTTAAGTTATGGATCCTAAACCTTGTTTAGTGTTTTGGGAACTGAACTAAAGCCTTTATAATATTATGGCTGGATTTATAGGTTAACTAAATCTTTTTGGATAGTAGGCACGTAAAGTATTAGGACACTTCGCACAACATAACATCACGCGTGTATTGCCCGAATGGTTAGACAGAGGAGTATTGTCTTACACCCAGATTTTGCCAGCTACCTACGTTAAAGTCCCATGTAGTAGGAGGCGAGCCTATTGCCATAAACCGAGCGCAAATCCAAATACCGTGCTGCTGCTGAAAAATTACTGATAGAAAACCCATTAACACTACTCCTGGTCAAAAAATCGAACGCAGGTCCTCATGCTTCGTTGTGCATGAGGTCCTGGGTCCTTCAATTCACTACTGCTGTGGTGGTATTACTAACGAGGCACTCGTGATAATATAAGAATTAATAAGTGCCAGCAGTCAGAAGAAGCACACCATCGAAGTGGAAGGCCCAGGAGAAGGACAAACGAGCGTATAAATAAAATAATTAAAAAGTGCCAGTACGGGACAGCCAGGCACAGAGAGAGATTGACGTATCCTAGGGAAGCTGTAAAAAAATGAAGTCGGGCATAAACTTGGGAAATTTACGCGTAGATCGCTAGACGCCCTCCGTCCTCAGTATAATAATGTTTTTAGGGTGCTGCTGGGGCTGCCGCGCTACTGTAGCGCATCAGGAATGTTTGCTGAGGCTAAAACTGATTGTTTTAAAACAATTTTACGCAAACGGATAGCCTCCCTGATGCTTCGGGTGCGCGACAGTACCAACAGTATCTTAACACCATTATAGATAGTGATTGATTGCCCTCTTGTGCGGTACTGGAACAGTGTTCACTTGGGGTTCCAGGCCAATAGTTTTACATTTTAGATAAGTTTTACTAACATAGTTTTAAATCAGAACTTTTTTTATTTTTATTAAATGCTTAATAATAAACATGGCCGGAGACCGCACAGAATAGAGAGGTATGGAAGGAGAAAGGGGAGGCCTTTGCCCAGTAGTGGGACACCATGTAGGCTAGCAAAAAAAATAATAATAAACGTCCCTTAAAAAACCACAAACTATACCCTACGTTTCCATGAAAATCATTTCAAGTATGGGCATTGCCATTGGCCTCTCAATTCCCACGAAAGAAAATGAGGTGACCCATTCACCACGGTCAAGTTCGATACTCAGAACCCACGCATACAACTTAGATGTAAATGTAATGTGTTGTCTACAAGATAGCCAGCTATTGATGTAGCAATCAATTGAGCAGTGAAAGCAGTGGGTGCGACCATTGTAGTCCAATGAAAGTGGTCGTGTTGTCTCAACATTTGGGTTTACACTTGATTAGCTTTGTTGTTGGCTAGTGAGAGTGTGTTGTGGGCAACAACCATCCATCTGCCTAGCCTTTTCCCAACTATGTTGGGGTCGGCTTCCGACCGCAACATAGTTGGGAAAAGGCTAGGCAGATGATGATGATATTGAAAAGTCGCAATGTTTGACATTTAAACTTGAAGTTGAGTTTTAGGTTCATTTTGTTAAAAAAATTGTCGGTTAAAAAAAAAGTATACTGCCTATCTGACCTCCACAACCCAATTAGTACTGGGTAATACGATACCCCTTTGGTAAGACTGGTTGTCAGACTTTTTTGGGCTACTGACTACCTAACGACTGTCAAAGATCTACAAATGAAAGCCGGGACCAACGGCTTAACGTGCTTTCCGAGGCACGGAGGAAACTCGGTATGTAATGGGTGGTCACCCATCCACAGACCAACCTAGGCAAGCACGGCTTAAACTAAAGATCGACCCAAGCGGCTGTTATTATTTAGCTACGAGCTCCTCTTTTGCTCCTAGCTCCTCTAGCTCCTCTCATTGTGGGCAACAACCACAGAAGTATCACGATACATATGAAAAACAAGCGTGCTATTTTTTGGCTTCCTACTATGACGTCATAAGCACTAATTAGTTACTATTGAAAATAGACTACGTTTCATAACATAACATCACGCCTGTAATCCCCGTAGGGTAAGGCAGCGGTGTACCTAATAGATCACCCACATTTCGCCAGTTATGTTCGAGTCCATGTTATAGGGGGTGAGCCTATTGCCTAAAACAAATCCAAACTACGTGGCGGCTACTAAGAAAAACCCAATAGCACTTTGCCCGACCTGGGAATCGAACCCAGGACCTCATGCTCAGCAGTCGCGCTTGCAACCAATCGACCAACGAGGCAGTCTTTGTACTTTAAATGTCTAGAATTAAGTTCTTGAGTTATACAACTCAAGTTTTTATTTTTCTAACAACGTTGTTTTTTTTTTAACAAATTATCTTGCTGCGATAGTACCGGGGCACGCTGAGTGGGTTCTCTTGTGTTATTTAGGTATGTCTATATCTGTGGCAACAACAGAGTAGTCTGTTGTCAAAGAGATTAATGATGTAAGTTGTGCTTTCAAGCCTACAAGGGTAGTTAAGGATTTGTCGAACTATTACGGACTAATTACGCATTCTTTTCAAATTACTTCTCCCGCTTTCGGCAGAGCGGAAGGGAGTATCAGACCTGTACTGATTATAACCCATCCATGTTCCTTCCTTGCCCTTTGTGTTCCAGGGCCGCGGTATCTCTTTCGAACAGTCCCGCAGCCCTGGCAGGCATCGGCCATTGCGGGCCTCTCCCTGTTTGCTGTCATCTCTTTGAGGCGCGCGTGGAACACGAACGTGCCGTCTAATTACGTATTCTTGAGTAAGCAGGTAGAGGTGTCCATGTCCGGAGCAGCGTCCTTAATTGGTCCGTACTGGTTTTGCCGAAACTTTAATCTTGGTTCAAAAGTTGTTTGAGGAGAAAACGCTTCAGTGATTGCAATTACGTGTTGCTGAAAGGTGGTAGTTCAGGGTTAAAGGATGTCGTTGATGTAATTATGGGAATGTATTTAAGGCATTAGCTATTGATCACGGCTTCGCTCCTAAAAAAAAACCCACGGGAACGTTTTAGATGTAGCCTATGAAATTCGGGGATAAGGTAGCTTCCCGTTATTGAATGATTTTTTGAAATCGGATCAGTCGTTCTAAAGATTAACCCCGACATACAAAGTACCTCTTTATAATATCAGTATAGATTTCACTTTGTCTCCGGGATAGATAATGAATGATGGTTGCCAAGAACTGAAAGATTGTAAGCAACAGTCTCCTACCATTTTATGTAACGTAGCCTCAATAAGAAGAAAGTTCTTGTCATAAGCAAAACGAATAAAACAAAGAGATATTTACCCACCTCTTGAATTCAGCCACGAATACACTTTGCAATTCATCATCTGATTTATATGTAATTTGATCTTCAGGCGCTCACATTTCCTGCTTTCTTTTGTCGCAAGTCTTATTGACATTTTTTGTAATTAATATTGACATGTGAGCATGATGGAAAATCTTGGCCAATCATCGTCACAGAACGAAGCCGTCAACCAAGCATTCTGTACATCAAACTAAGTGACTCTACGCAAAAATTACTGCTAGGAAACGATTTTTTTGGGCTGAAAATCACTTTACTTTTGTTTTACGGTAGGATTCAATGTAACGCACTCAAAACATTGTTGCTGATAGATGCGTTGAATAGAACGGGGGTCGTGGAGGTATTTAAAGTGAAGTTAGAACACTTAAAACTTTTATTAAAAAAAAACTTGTGAAAAAATCGGAAAGACTTCCAATATCTCCGTAACTAGAAGGTTCCCAGGTATAGTCTAGAATAAAAAAAAATATCGCAATGACGGGGAGAACAAGTGCTTTTCGATTGCAAGGTTGTTTTGGCTTGTGGCCAAAATCGGAACAATTTCACAAATATTTACCAACAGCGCGCCCGTCATCGTCATTCGAGCGACAAATCTGTCTTAAAGCACTAAAAATAGTAGACGGAACAATAAACCTATTAAACCTCAAACAAATGTGCACCGTCTCTAATTAAGAAAAAGGTTAACAATCAAGTCACACGGAAGTACTTTATAACAAAATCGATTAGTGTGAACGAATTAATACTAATACGAATTTGTTACAGTTCCAACTGTAAAATCGAATGGACACATTTATCGAGTATTTTAGTGAAACAATAGATACCTCCATTGTGGTATCGATGACACCGTCACACATTGTAAATCAGCCAAAACTGCTTTTGACTGCAAAAATCAGCCAAAACTAATTTTAACCAGTTAAAACTATTTAAACAATCATTAACATCAACATTATTACTTTGAAAATTATTAAGTAGTTAGTTAAAATTATTAGGTAGTATTTAGGTAGTCGAAAATTATATAGTAAGCAGTTCTTTTTTGTGACCCTTTTAAAACGTGGTTTTGTAGTGATTCTAGACAATTATAACTAGCACTTTCCGAAATAACAGCGTCTCTGAATAAGGGGTTTGACTGACAAATAGTTTTGACATTTTAACAGTTTTTTTGACTGTAATATCCATATTCAAAGATCGATATTTCGATTTGTCTCGCGATCTATCGTCGGATTTGTCGTGAAAGTCGTAGCTGCGGGCTGTGGCACACTGGGCCGATGAAGGTCACTTGCATACCTCGCTACAGCGAAAGTTTATGGTATAATTGTTGGGAGGACGGTCAAGTGCAAGGAAAGTATGTAAGCTTTGAGCTTTATCGGTATGGTCATGATCTGTTATGTATCTATGGTTTGGACAATTGAATGGGCGGTTGTGTATTCATTTTTAGGGTTCCGTATCTGTAGGTAGAGTAACCAACAGGACCCTATTACTAAGACTCCACTGTCTGTCCGTCCGTCAGTCTGACAGCGGGCTGTATCTCATGATCCGTAATAGGAAGACAGTTGAATTTTTCAGTCTATGTATTTCTGTTGCCGCTTTAATGACAAATAATAAAAATAAATTAAAAATGAAAGGGGGCTACCCTACTAAGATGATACGGAAACCTTCATGCGCGAGTCCGACTCGCACTTGGCTGGTTTTTTTAGTTTTATTGTCAAGGCTTTTATTGAGTCGATGCTTAAAAGTCAAATTGGTACACACGGCGACACATCATGCTATACATTTCCAGTATAACATGTCCTCGCTTTGTATAGATTTTTCGTACAATGAGAAACATGTTTTTACTGGTTTGCATAGCTTGATTGGACGTCGTGCGTAAAGACGTAATTCCGGAGACCGGACTTGGACAAATATTATACTGAACTATCTCTCAGTGTACGGTAACAGTCGCTAGTCCGCAATTTGTTCTGTGTTAGTTTGATCTAACCTTAAACCAGAAGATAGAACGCCTTAATTGATATCTAATTTGCCTAATTATCATGTAATTTAGTTTAACTTGAATAAGAGATAAATTATCCAGTGGCGCGCCAGTTAAACCTTGTTTGAACTATGTCACAAGTGTCACTTATGTCATTGTCAATAATGTCAATTTGGCAGTTAAGCGTTTTTTATTGCTGGGTACCGTAGCACCCGCTGGCGTTTGATTAAAAAATATCGTTAAAACTTGCATACCTATTCTACGCATTGAACCCAATAGAAACAAAAACAACCTCATTCTAAAACCCCGAAAAGAAGCCAATCAATTTGATTTATCGAACTAATTGACACGTCAAACTACAAATTGGGAACTAAATATGGAACAAATCATTTTTCAAGATTAGCACATTGCTATAACGCACCTACAGTGGGTGTATGAGCAGGCCTTATAAGCTTACTGTTCCAAAGTTAAATCTTGGCTCAACGGACTAAGAATGCGAGATATTTGGAATCTAAATGGGTTTGTTCCTGCTACTTTTTGTATATTTATTTGCTTGGAATTCAATTAAGATACTGTACATTCTTGTTTTCTGGGACCGTAAATTGTTTCGCAGTTCTTTGGTTTTCAAGTAAAAGTAAGTTAAAAATTCAACCAATGTAATTATTTCATAATTTTCAGAGTTTCAGAGGTCGCTTTCGGATGTAATTTATTGATTCTGCAAAAGTACTGAAAAATCAGATTTTCATACTCTAGAATCTTTGTACTTTCTTAAAATGTAACAATTTCTTAAATATTTTTATGTTAGCTACAAACAGTTTCCTAGTATTTTATCCACTAACTTTTCCTCCACTCCAATTCAAAATCAATAGCAATTAATATCAATCTGGAAAGTTCGCATTCACTAACAGTAACAAGCGACAAGGCCGGAGCAATTCATTTCCATTAGACTAACTCTTGCTAAGATAAGACTAACTTTATCTGTATTTACTTCTCAGATCAGCTAACAAATTAATGGCGATAATTTCTTTCGTAGAAAGAGCAATTAATAGTAGGTACTAAGGCTGCGTTCTTGTAAATGTCGTTTGGCATTTCAACTTTTGCACTGCAAGAGAAACTGGGTTATTATAGTGATACTCTGCTTAGCGTATCTTTTTTTGTTGATAATGGCATCACGAAGGTCTACCTATGAGGCTAGTTTCTGCTTAACCGGACTATCCCGTGGGTGCCTTGAGTGACCTTGAAGCCTTGATGACCTCTAGCCAGGGACGCTTAAGGTATCTCTAAAACCTGGGTCTTTATTTCGGTCCCTCTGTGCTGAGGAACGTGACCTATTTTGTCCTGGTTTGTCACCAGATATGTAGGTCTTTTGCCATTCGTGTGGTTTCCTGAAAAGACAGCCCCAGAGACTGGTGGTTCGGGTCGACCCACCGTTTGAATTGTCCACCCTTAGATACCGAGTCTCTTTCCACTGACCAAGACTCGATCAGACTGTCAGCCCATCTTCGAAGGATTTGGCCAAAGTTGTAAGTTGCACAGAATTCAGTTTAGAACTGTGGTGGAGAAGCTTTCCTTAAGCAACTTATATATTCTCCTCAAATCAGTTCGCTACACAAGTCACCTCAAAGAGGTCGGAACCTGTCTATGCTAAAAATTATCCCTAGGTTTCGAGATATAGGGCTGCGGGACTGTTCGAAAAAGATACCGCGGCCCTGGAACACAAAGAGCAAGGAAGGAACATGGATGGGTTTTAGTCAGTACAAGTCTGACACTCCCTTCCGTCATTTCAGTCATTTGATGATTTCCCATCCGAAAAAAATAAAATAAAAAGGTTTCGAGATATTACCGGCCATAACCGACAAGCATTCTGCGTCAGCATTTGTTTCTTTTTACCGTTCGATATCGGGCATGGCGCGACATCTCAGCTAGCACATAGCAACACAAGACCCCTAGTGTACACACAGCTTTAGTAAACAAGTACAAGTGAAACGACACATTCTCTCGATAGATAACACAACCACACTTTTTTGTGTACAGACGACTGGCTGCTGAGCTTTCACGGTACCCTGAGATATTTACAATGCATTCAAAGAAACGCTCCACTAGGGCTGGCTGCGTTACTATTTGCTTTTATTTTTCTGCTACGATTCATGTTAGAAGGGAAGATTTTTTTTTATTTATTGTAAATTAACTTTGATTGAATGTAATAGGCACGACTTAACTATTCTTGGTAGCAATACAGACGTCTGCTTCTAAGTCATTTACGAGTAAGTCAGAAATGTTGGAATCAGTATTCAGAGAATAACTGTCACTGGAGTTGGTTTTTATGAATATTTCATTATAAAGTAATTCAGTGGCAAATAAATACAATAAATGTTTATGGATTCATAACTTTAAATTAAACACAGGATAAGACGGTGTTTGGTGAAGCTGTAAATATCAAGTTTAGTTTGCAAGTTGCAAGTTAAGTTTCCATACGATTACATAAGAAGTGGCAACTCAAGGTGTTACTTACGTTTGACTTAAATCCGACCTGCGAACCTTGGTGAATACTAAGACTTAGTGTCTCGGTCAATGTTATGGTCACCAAACAGGCAAACTGAAACCTGATAGCTCGATAGCAGTATTGTAAATGTAAATTCTTTTACAAACATTTTTGAACAAAATCTTTTAAAATAACGGCCATATTTACCTATGACATGGTAGACCCAGCGCATGGCCTTTTTGGGACATCATCCTTCATCATTATCATGACATTGGACTTAGCCTACAATTCTTTTTTTAATTCTGGTGTTTCTAACCTATCAGACATAAGTGTCCTGGGGAGTTTGTTCCGTCACTTCTTCAGCTAATCTTCATCCTAATTTGCTTAAATGACATTTTATTTTGATTAGCTGTGAGTATATTTTTTCTTTCACAATCTGCCTTACCATAGAGAATCGTATTCGCATCACACATTAACTGGGTTGTGCAGGTCAGACAGGCAGTCGCTTCATGTAAAATACTGAAATTCAGCTGCATCCGGTTAAACTGGAAAGCTGGTCAAAAGGTTGGGAAAAGTAATAAAGCGACGTAATTCGGTGTAGCACAATGAACGGTTAAATGACCTAATATAACAAAAGGCATACAGACCACAGACAATATAATTGAATATAGAGCGGCATAGAGTTAATAAATGGCGCTAGTGTGTTCATTTGATGTGAAAAGTTAGGCAGATGATGATGGATATCATTATTTCTCTCTCCTAATGTGTACATACTCTTCTAGAAATAGAATGGCCAATTAATATAATAGTGACATGCATGCTACACGAAGCCGTTCCAAGGTTACCACTGGAAGTGCACTGAAAAAAAAAAGTAGTAGCCACAATCAACATTTTGTTTAGATTGACTAAGTAACTTGTTTGCATCTGAGCCTATCAAGCACAATGATCACAGCTACTACTTTTATTTGATTGAGATTTGAAACGGGATCTTGTTTGGAGTTATCACAAAATCTATTTGCAGCAATCAAGTCAAAAGTAAGTTAGTTGTGTCAATCAAGCATTTTGATTACTTCAATAAATATTGTCTCTTTTTAACTCTTCTACAATGATGTCATGTTAAGGGTAGTCAAAAAGCTATTATTGCTGCCATCATGTCGTGATGATCAACTTAACTAAGATTTTGATTAATCTAAACAAGATATCGTCAATCAAGCTAAAAAGCACTTGATTGGCGTGCATTTTTTTCAGTGTGACATCCCTAAGTCTAAATCAAGGTTGTCACCTCCTTCAGCACTCTCCTTTGTCCACTTTTACTTCAATGAGCTGTCTGTAGACGCTTCCCTTAATTGTATAATTCAATTTAATTGGCTTAATTGGAACCTTCCTCCGAGATTTACACTTTACTGGTTTCTTTATTGTTGTTTATAACTATGGATTTTGTTTACGAGGGTTTGGGCGACGTCAAGTATGTTAGTACCATGCGTATTTCGACTGTCAGCACTTTTAATTTGTTAGGTACATCGACACAGTACAGTTTATGGGTATTGAAGACTGTCTTTTCTCCTGAGGCGTAGCTCCCAACGTATAGATAAAAATAACCACAAAATCATAATGAGTAATTAATGAAAATTTTACTCATCGCGGCCCGAAAAGCTCAAATTTTTCGAGCTCGCTTCGCTCGCTCTTACGTGGGATCTTCGTTTCCGCCGAACCCGAAATCTCCAATTTTTCAAGCTCGCCACACTTATTCTCTGCGATGTTTTTGTTTATCGCGGTTCATAAAGTTTGGTGATTACCTATACCAATAAGAATAACCCATGTTTTTCAATGGCTTACTACTGACAGTTGAATACGTCTTGGGCGCCTTTTCGTTGCACTTCTACAATATACACATTGTTCTCTGTTATGACAACATCAACCAAATGGACTAGAACTAGGATTGATGATAAATATTTATGACAGACAAAGGATTACTTCGCATAGCCATGCGTCATTGAAGTAATCCTTTGTCTGGATTCTTGTTTGTTTACTTGATAAGGGTGTGAGCATAAACATGTACATTGGCATAATGCTACTAGTTTATAAGAAAAGATTTTCACTCTATATGCCAGTTGAATACAATAGCCTTTTCATTCGAGCTGGTAGGTAAAGTCTTCATCTCATCTTGTCCTTTTGTCGAGTTGACAGAACCTACATCTACAAGAAACCTAACTCTTGACCTGCTAAATACGATAAGCCAGTTAGATTGACCGTAGGAAACAACAGTCTTTATGTAAAATTAAAATAAAAAGATCCCCAAACTCTCTAGAGCAGAAATCTTCTGTTATGAACGAGGACCCACTACGTACCTCAAATTCATATACCATCAACAAACAACCCGCTAAATAGCTAAAACAAAACAATAAAATTACGGCACTAACTTACATAAACTAACATGTTTATCCGTTCATTTCCTCTTCTTATTATCGTTTACTTAAGATATATTTATTTAGACAAAGTCCCACGACCTTTCAGCTTGATACGCGTAACTTACACAGATGCAAAAAATAACAATGTATATTGTCTAGGCGGGCTGTGTGGAGGTTGAGGTGCTGGATGTGCCATCGCGAGATTGTGTGCACGCGAACCCGCGCCCGACACCCGAACCCAACCCGAACCCGAAGAGACTTGATATTCTTTGCGTCCAAGAGAACCACCGAGATTAAACCCAAAGTCGGCCACACATCGATGAACTTACGCTTATAGCCGAGATCACCCGACGCACGGTAACGCATGTTGCTCCCGGTCCCGGCGTAAGCATACTATCCACCAAGCACTCAAATGAGAATGACATAAGTAGAGATTATCACCTTGGCAACTGCACCATCAGTACCGTTTATATTCATTACGGGAACTGATTTGAGAGCTTTTGCGCGTCTGAGTCTAACTGAAGTCTTATTTGGTTGACACTACAGACTAACCAGTCGGTTGATTTTTAGTACCAGTATCTGAGTTGTGGAGGTCAGGTAGGCAGGCGCTCCATGTAAAATACTGGTATTCAGTTGCATCCGGTTAGACCAATGCCACCCACAACACATAGTTGGGAAAGCTACGCAGATGATGATGATGAAAATCAAACATTCAATTCAGCCACTTACAGTCCACTGCTAGACAGAGACAGGCCTCTCCCAAGCTACGCCATAACACCCTGTTCTCCACCTTCGGCGTCCAGTCTGACCCAGTCACTCTTTTTAAGGTCGTCGGCTCATTTAGTTGGCTGTGAAAAAAAGAACGTTGGTAAACAAACTTAATTCCTTCAGCATATCACATCCAGCTTTCCCACATCTCTGTAAGTCGAGGAAGCGATCTTGAGCGTGTGTCTTCCGTCTTCCGCGCAACAACACATCTGAGGGCGTGACAAGAATCTAACATATTACAAGAAAAACAAGACTTCTAGCAGTAATCTAACGATACATATACATTATGCAATGTCTTGTAACACTTAGCATACTGTTATTGTTTACAAAAATGGTTAAAAACCGTGTAAACTGTAAACATTTACATCTTGAAGAAGATCCCGCGAGTAATGTAATTTAAATGAGCGTGCATGCATACAATGTCACGCAAAAAACAGTGTAGACAGTAATACAAAGTCGTTTGCAATTAATATTATGTATGCAGAACCAATAATTAATTAGGTGTTGTGAAATAAAGATTAAAAGACATTTCAGGGTGAATTTAATTAGTTGATTCATTTTACAATCTTGTGTGCGAAAAAAGGAATAATGAAGTTTTTTGCAATTAATATTGCATTATCAATTAGTGAAGATTAAACTTATCTTGAATTTAAGACTCGAGACTGTGTATCCTATGAATATAAATAGCTAGCACTTCGTCCGCAAAAATTGTGATAGCTCGGCTAATAATGATATAAATATAATTTATAGCCTATAGCAACCACGAATAATGTAGCTTTCTGCCAGTGAAAAAAATTTTAGAATTCGATCATAGTTTCAGAGATACCCTTTAAAATATTAGTATATATAATATGTGAAGTGTACCTATAGATTCCCTTCGGTTAAAGGCATTGTGGGTTAATGAACATAAAAGATGTAATGTGCTTTGATAGGATGGTGAAAAATATCTTACACAACTAGACATGGAAATATGATTTAACTTAATTAATTGTGGAATATATAACCATAGGTGAGACGAAAACGGATTGAGCACGCATTTGTCTTAATCGATGCCGAGCTCGTAGTGAGTTGGTCACTCGACATTCTAAGATAAAGAATTATTTCCCAAATATAAACACTAGGCCAGAATGATGTAGCACATGTCGTATACAAATATACAGTCTTGCCGCCAATAGAATCTTCCCACCACCACCAACTCCAAATGGCCCCACAACATAAATTGGTGCTAATTCACCACGACACACGGCCACACGTTCACTCCCAGACGTGGACATAGCCTCTTCTTTATAGCCACTCGAGCTAACGGCTTTGGAACATTAAACTGTTCCGTTTACTACGGAGATAGCATCATTTGTATCCTTAAGAGGACGACCGTGTTTCCGTGATGCGTGTGTTTGGAAATAGAACGATTGTGGGACTGATTTGTCTGTGTCTGGGAAAAGGATTGGTCTTCACGGTTCATCGTGTTGTTGTACGATGCTGTGAAAGTTTATACATAGATCCATCTGCTTCACAATCTGTAACCAGCGGCCAGCCACAGTTAAACCTTGTTTGAACTGTCAAGTGTCACTTATGTCATTGTCAATAATGTCAATTTAAGAAACCCGGGGCCGTTAAGCGTTTTTTTATTGCCGGGTCCCGCAGAACTCGCTGGCGTTTAAGTGGGATTGTCGGAGTATGTTTCCTTTTTTCTATACTTCTTCATCAGCCGCCACAATACTCACCTACTTCAATTCTTTATTTCCGTCGTGTCTTTGGTCTTTCTTCATTCTTACCCATAACCCAACCATCTTACTTCTTCATTATTTTCTTCAATCTATAAATGTGGCCATGTGCCATGTGGCCATTATGCATTGATTCATATTTTCTGGCAATCTGACAATAGGACCTTGATTGTCTTTTGTAGGTCGGGGACATGTCCATCTGCGGGCACCATTATCTAGGCTTAAGTTAAAGTATGGTGAGCCAATACGAGTTGTCGAATAAACATGTTAACTGTTTTGATAGCTTACAAGTATATCTACGTCACATTAGAAGCATAGTCAGCCTATGATGTTCCCACTGCTGGGACACACACGTCAGAGGAAGAGAAGTTTTATCCACCACGCTAGCCTAGTAGTTTTTTGTGAAACCCAGCATTTCCTAGAAAAAAAAAATGCAAAGATACATTCTGAAAGCGTTATAAAAATTTCGTCAATGATTTTGGTATCTGTGTTAATAAGATATGATTTACATAATGGACTAAAACAATAGGTCGCATAAGAGATTTTCGTCTCAGTCTACATTTGGCAGCTCTTACTATCCGTTACAAAGAATTGAGATGTTATCTGTACTTCCCATAGACACATTGTTTTCGTGTGAAAATCAATTCGTCCAATACGAGAACCGATGTACCTATTGCTTTTTTTTTGTTCATAATAACTTCAGTTTGCCCAATGTTTTGTCTATGAAACATCATTTCCTTACCTAGAATATAATCTTTTTTTTTTTTTCCACGGATTGGGAATCATCAAATGACTTCTCCCGCTCTGGGCAGAGCGGAAGGGAGTGTCAGACTTGTACTGACTAAAACCCATCCATGTTCCTTCCTTGCCCTTTGTGTTCCAGGGCCGCGGTATCTCTTTCGAACACCCTGCAGCCCTATCTAGAATATAACCTAGGTATGTTTTTTTGTAAACAACCGAAATCATATTTCCTGTCTAAAACAATTTACATACAAAAATAGGCGTAATTAATTTTGTGAAGTATTTGAAATCAAGGTTGTTTTTTCATTGGTTTTTTTATGGATTGCTGTTTCCGAAAGTACCTACATTATTCTTGTGTAAACTTATTTAGTAGGAAACTATAAAAATACAAATTATAAGATCTACATCATTTTCTTTCCTCCTTCTTGGACTTAGAAACATGAAAACATTTTAACAAACTTTATAGGTAATATCAACAACAACAACAACATTTATTTATTTCGAGGCAACTTTGGCCCGTAGATATATCCTACCTTTTAGATTACCTTTTACCTTATAGATTAACATACGTATGATAAAATACAAATTGTGTTAGTATAATCACATTTAACCCGTCTGCCTTCAAAGCAAGAGTGAACAGCCATCTTCTGGACACGCTCGTTCCATCATAGACCTCATCCATCGCTTCCCATCAGGCGGGATCGAGGTCAAGACCAAGCCCATCTTGTAATAAAAAATAAAATAAATTAAAGATCCTTCTATATGTTAGTAACACATCACTTGTGCACACGTCACTGTGCGTATATGTGGCTCCCTGCGGCCAAAAGTCCTCTTCCAAGACGAGGTGCAGATAACACGTTGGCATTCGCACCACGAACACCTTAAAGTTGACGTTGCGGTGCGACTCCAACAGCTGCACTCTCGCCTCGTACTTGGTCCTCTGATGTCAGTTAACCTACTCAAATTACTGAATCTACCACAGTAACGGAACAAGCAGTAAGCAATATCAATAAAGTAAGCGAAGTGCACCAGGCAGCCGTGCCACACTTGTACTACCGTTATATTGCACTGTGGTGACCTTACTTACTAAACTGTTTGAGTAAAGTAACTCTCTGAAACAAAGTGTAATTTCGAACATGTTTCAAAGACCCTGCACAATTTTTGCCAATTTATGATATAGGAAATACAAATAAACTTGTATTTTAGCAACGTGCCTGGGTTTAATTCCCGAGTTGGGTAAGTTTTTATTGGGTTTTTACCATCAGGAATTTTTCAGTAGCAGCCACGGAGTCTGTATTTGTGCTCTGTTGATGGCAATAGGCTGGCCCCCTATTACATGAGACTTAAACATAAATGTGGGTGTACTTGTTAGGTACACCTCTACCTAATCCTTCGAGGAAAACAAGTCGTGATGTTATGTTGTGTTTATGCAAAAAATATCCATACTTCTTTATTGATCATCACGTCAGTAATCAACCCCGTTCTAGCCATAACATCTTTCTCACAGTCCATTAATCGATACTTTGGTGTTTTATAAAGGGTGTAAAAAGACTCTTAATGAATCCGAAAGGCACTTGTTTTCCCCGTCATTGCGATGATTTTTATGAGATATTGGGGGTCAAAGTTCTAACATTTTTACAAGTTTTTTTTTAAATACATTTTTTAATGTAAGATTTTTATTTTAAATACCTCCACGACCTTACTATTGAATACATCCAATAGCACAATGTTTTGAGTGCGTTACATTGAGTCCTACCGTAAAACGTGATTTTTCAGCCCAAAAAAAAAGTAGTTTCACAGCACTAATTTTTGCGGAAAGTTACTTAGTTTGATGTACATAATGCTTGGTTGACGGCTTCGTGAAGAGCCTGTTTACTCCCTGTATAGCCCTCCACATTCATACTCAAAATATTCTTCACGAAATTTTCCTAAGTTACATTTTCCCCATACCGCATTTCACACAAATTCACGTAGTAACAAGAGACCCTCACATAACTACTCCTCAAGTCATCAATCTTCGAACCTCAGCAGTTATTTTCTAATTAAATGGTAGTTACACATTAAACTCCTACAGTCGGTAATTATGTTGTTAAGACTCAACCATAATTATGGCAAGCTAAGATAACGATAGAAATGAGTTAAATACAACTTTTCCCTCTTATTAATGAGCTAAACAAGACATTGATGGTTGGACTCATGGACCTGTGTCCTCTACAAATATTGAAACACTAAAAACCCATTCGAGATAATTATTTAGGGTTGCAAAAACGCTTTTCTCATATAGGTCAACTTGTGAAAGGCAAAAACTACGTGGAAAAAAAAAAACAAAAAAAAAATCGGAAACGAATATGTTCCAAGGAAATACAACTATTAAAACTATATGGACGCAAGTGATTAAAGAACCGTTAATTAAATTAGTTTCTGACAGTTTCGATTAATCGAGAATATGATTTGGTTTAGAACTGTAAATGAATATGTGCATGATGTGATGAAAACTATGTACTAAATACTATGGAGGAGATGAGAAATTCTTCAAGATGAGAAAAACAAGTGTTAAGGAACGAATTTTTTACTTAGGCTCTTTTTTTTTCTCTTAGCCTGTATTGTCCTACTGCTGGGCAAAGGCCTCCCCCAAAGCCTTCAATTCTTCTCTTTGTGCAACTTTCTCCGGCCAGTCTGTCACAAATGCTTATAAGTCGTCACGCCAGCGTTTTCTTGGCCTCCCTCGGCGATGACGATGATGACGTTCTTACTAAAGTATTAATTATGGCGCCCTATCTCACTTTCGAACTTTTGTTTTCAATTAATTATTAGCGTTTTTTTTTTTAAATTAAACGATCCTGCTTTTGACCATAATATGGTCGTTGCCCTCCTGGGGACGATGATGGAACGAACCAACCAAAAAGAGGCCAATTAACTCGCAATTTAAATAGATTCAGGCTATATGAACCCAGGAACACCGTCAGTGAAAGTCTCTATTTTGAACCTTAAATATTTACATCTCATTAAACTATTCGAAACTCTTTTAAAGGCATTTCAATCAAGCCATAATTGATTTGACAATATCGAATATTCCTCTTACACCTTTAAAACAAAGATGCATTGATTGGTTATTATCCCAGAAATTGCTTGTCGTTAAACTGAAGCCATGATGGTTTCCCATAAATAAGAGCTTTTGGTCCAATCAGTAGAACACCTTGGGTCATGGGAACGGGCTGTAGGGCGCAATCTCCGTGATTGGGACGTACTTGAGAACATCTTCACGGTATCACTTGATGAGGTTAGCTACGGTTTTCTGACAGTGGCTGTCATTCAGAAGACTGACAGTCTTTTTAATGATGGCGTTAACTGTGTTTCGTTTAAATCGTGTATTGTTGTTGTGTTGGCATTTTGTATTTTGGTTTTGTTTTGTTACCCAATTTTATTCTGTACAATACTATGGTTACCATTCTATTGGCATTTTTGGCGTTTGACATTGACAAGGGAGCCGCGTTGTTGGTATACATTGGACAAATAGTATTGTAAAGGGAAGTAAATTATTATAAAAAATATTACTTCCTTTTTTTTATCGGATTTTGTTAACAATTTCAAGAGTTTTAATTATTTTGTACGGAATCCTAATTATTTTTCTAAGATAAAAGTAGCCTCAAGTTAGACTTCATAATATCAGCAATCTGCCAGTAAAAGTCCCGTCAAAACCGGCCTATCAGCTTTGGAGATTAGCCGGAACAAACAGACAAACAGACCGATAGACAGGAAAAAATGGAAATAAAAATGTGATTTTGTTATAAGTGCCGTATATGTTTTCATAGCATTCAGTAAAAAGCTGTTATTTTGATATCACAAACAGACACTTCAATTTTATTTATTTGTAAGTATAGAAAAAAATGGCGGCGTTCCGATTTTAGCTGCCCCCCAAAAGGTGCTTACAAAACTACAAAGAGGATCTGATATTGTTCTACATTTAGTTTTAAACCTCATTAAACATGACACACATAATTTTCGAAGCGTAATGCACACACATAAACATTTTACATAACAAACTTCCGTAATTATAATTATAAGAACACTTAAACCACACGTTAAAAGAAGCTCCAATTGGGTTATTCTATAATAACAAGTGTAATTAGAAATAATAAAATCAATTGATTGGTGAAATCTGATCGTTTAGTGGTTGTTAACTCGTAGCGCGTGGAAATTGCTAGCGCTTTTAAAGATATAAAGTTAACGAGAATAACCCAGTTTTTTATGTTTTTAAACCTACATTTGTAAGTCCATGCTACTGACATCGATAATATTCTCACGGACAGTTGTATGATTCGTATCATTGATCGTTGGAATCTCGATGGGATCGCATGTCAAGTGTCGGCCACTTGAAGCAGAACTCTGACAATATAATAATAAATTGTTATGTTTAAGTCTTTTTGTTTGATGGTCTGGGTAGAGGTTGTCATGCTTTGTCCAATTATTCTGTACCGATTGGCAGTCTATTTCAAAACAATATTAATTTATTATGGTATTGAATCAGTCGTTACGACTAGACAGAAGCCGACATGAATCTCTGACAACCAGTTTTACCAAGGGATTGGTTATTGGGTTGTGGAGGTCAGATAAGTAGTCGCTCCTTGTAAAATACTGGTATTCGGCTGCATTCGGTAAGACTAGAAGCCGTCCCTGACATAGTTGGTAAGGACTAGGTAGATGATGATACTGGTAGCGAATATAGCGGTACTAGAAAAAAAAAACAATTACATAGTGAAGTGTAGACCAAAATGAATTATTATTATGATTTAGGTAAATCAATAAACTATAAACAGAATGCCTTAGTTTAAGCTATAATCACGGTAAACGATAAACAATTGAATTAGCTTATTACCGTGCTAAGCTATTACTAGGCGCCAAACTCAGGTGCGCCGTGAAATTATTTTGTACTTGACCGTTCTAGATATAAATCATGTTCTAAAAGTACTAGGCTTTGGTGATTTTGAAACCAGTTTCTTGGGTTGGAAGAAATACGTAAAATATCAGAGATATGAAGAACATGCGTGTAAAGTTTGGAAGATTGTTCAGACGAACGTCTTTCATACCTCTATACAAATTTTACAATTAACTAAATAAAATAAAAGTCATTGAAAAGAGCGCGTGGCTGTGCTTATTTTACAAATTGATGCAATAAAAACTAATCGATCGAATTAGCAAATTATAAGATTGCGTATTTAAATGAAAATCTTTGTGTGAATTACACTTTTTAGAGTCGTTGTGTTTAATTTTTATGGACTCATATCATAAATAGAAATAATGGTCTAATTAAAATTTAAATCGCTTTAAATATATTCATGCTAGGCCACCCACTGGTTATGAGATCGATTTTTTAAACAAATATAAAATATCAATAAATTAGTAACGAATTTGTCTCATTAAATGTTTTTATGGGTCTGGAGTTTTATACTGCTGTAGGCACATCATTTTATTTTGAATTTTCTTTAGAATTTATATGATAACAGCAAATCATAGACATAAATAGCGGTTTTATTTACCGTATGTTTCTCTGAAATTATTTAGTCTTCATCTTTACTGAACTGACAAAATTTTCCAATCTACCTTGAATCTATAAGGGAGCGTCCATTAATTACGTGAGGCAATTTTGGCAATTTTTCGACCCCGCCTTCCCCCTTTGTGAGATGTCGTGAGATTTGACTCGACACCCTCACCCCCTCCTAATCTTACGTGAGATTTATCAAAATGCGTAGTTTAGTATAAATACGGTAATTTGTGCTTGATTGCGTTGAATTCATTTAAAAAACAGAAGTATGTTTAATTACCTATTTTCATTGACAATTTATGATTGAAATAAAGAAACATGTTTGCTTAATGTTACCCAGTTTTCTCGCACACTGTTTCTTGCGGGAAAAAATTACGTGATTTTTGCCAAGCCCCCCCTCTCTCCCTAGTGAGATTGGGTGAGATTCAGCTCGACTCCCTCCCCCCCTAAACGACTCACGTAATTTATGGACCTAATGCTTTAGCGATAATGTTGAAAATCTATTAAAGTTTGAAAGATTGTAAAGCTTGATCTGTGCTGGGGTCTGTATTTACATTGATGCGCTTAATTTAAAATCTATTGGATAAACTGTCTATCAATTTTGAATTTCGAAGTCACTTCATGACAAGAAAAAATAATTCCACGGTCTCTTCAATTTTGAATTCCGAATAATAAATCAAAAAAGTTTATAGCAGATTAGAAAAAAGAGAACTAACGTAATAACTTGTCTTTTTTCATACAACAGCGACATTCGTTCCGGCAAATTATATTTCACGGGTTTGCACTTTTTACGTCAAAAAATGAATTTTGAACGATAAAAAATGGTGTAGCGAATTGACAGATGTTGCGAAAATGCTATTTCTGGATAGTTTTTGCATTTCAATTTGCATGTAACCACAGATTCAAAAGACAATCTTTAACATCTGATAGAGCAAAAGAATAAAGCTAAGAGCTAAAATACCAGCCGCTCGGGTTGATCTTTAGGTTAAGCCGAGATGGTTTGGTTGGTCCGTGGATGGGTGACCACCACATACTTACCGATCTTCCTCCGTGTCTGACAATCAGTCTGACAATCAGTCTTACCAAGGGGTGTCATCGTATTACCCAGTAGTACCTAACTGGGTTGCGTAGGTCATATAGGCAGTTACTATATGTTAAATACTGGTAGTCAGCTGCATCCGGTATTCCGGTTAGACTGGAAATACTGGAAGCTGATCCCAATATAGTTGGGAAAAGTGGGAAAAAGGCAGTGATGATCCAGGCAGTGTGATGTCCATGGAGTTTCTTGCCCATTCTTCTCCATAGAGATCTACGCTTTGGAATGGGCAACTACTTACAGTACTTTCACAAGCTATTATGCCTTGTGTTTGTGAATGTAGCTAGGCTACGCTACAGTCTTTGTTTTTCTGACATTCAAAAGTGCCTGTAATGGTCTTATTTAAATAAATGCTTTTGAGTTTGAGCTTGAGTTTGCAGATGATACGAGCAAAAGAATAATAAAGAAATATTTCACACGGCGATACAGCCGATCTAAGATTTTTCTTCTTAGAAACCTTAAGGGTGTCCAAGGATAAGACTATAGGAGAAAAATATATCGATAAGAATATCCAATGACCACAATTAATCGTGAGCGAAATGATAAATATAATTGATGATGGCATGCACAAATGCAATTTGTTTGTAAGATTACATCTTGTAAAGGGAGGGTGTGTAGCGAGCCTAGCAAAGCGATATCTCGATCCATTTGTTTATAAGCCATTATCGTAGAAATAAATGTGTCTATGTACAATCAGAGGATTTAGTTTAAGTTTATTTTGATATCGTGTACCGGGTAAAAGATCGAACGATTACTATTAAAGTGTTCTTCCTATTAATTGCTTTAGGTCTTGAAAACGTCTAATTTATTACTTGTTTAGTTGATCTTAAAATAATTGTTTCAATGCAACAAGACATTTTGTACATTTTATTCACCCACGAAACTGCGTAACAGTTTGACGGTGGTATTGCAATTGACCATACGAACTGAAAAAATGGGATCCTAATAACTTACTTGCCTATATGCGATTGGAATTATTCCTGGAAAATAAAGGGTGTAAACAGACTCTTAACGAAGCCGAAAGGTACTTGTTCTCCCCGTCATTGCGATCATTTTTTTGTTCTAGACCATACCTGGGAACCTTCTAGTTACGGAGATATTGGGGGTCAAAGTTCCAACTTTATCACAAGTTTTTTTTTAAATACATGTTTTTGATGTAAAATTTTTACTTGAAACACCTCCAGGACCCCCTTACTATTCAATCCATCCATTAGCACAATGTTTTGAGTGCGTTACATTGAGTCCTACTGTAAAACGTGATTTTCCAGCCCAAAAAAAAGTCGTTTCCCAGCACTAATTTTTGCGTAAAGTTACTTAGTTTGATGTATATAATGCTTGGTTGACGGCTTCGTGAAGAGTCTGTTTACACCCTGTATAAAGACAATGTTTCAAAGATCATAAATCCTTTAAGTATGGGAGCTTTACAAAGCTACGCTGTAAAAGGATAAAACGCAGTTTATAGTTCTATGGGCCCAACAATTACAACTTACAAGTACTTACCATTTTGGACTCAAAGCGAACAATGCTTCGCACCGCCAACAAACTGCAAATTAGTACTACATATGTACTGTCAGAGATTACCTTATAAGCTGAACCACGACACGAAGTAAGAGTCAAGACTACGCAGATCCACACAAATCTGGTTAAAAATTCCCTACGATTGTTAAACGATAAGATCGACATTCGCAGATCAATGGCGACAATGTAAAGGTGAACGAACAATACATGTCAGTTGACAGGTTCCGTTCACATCGTGAGGTGGAGTCACGAGTTTTTAGCACAAGCTCATGGTGTGTTGTGATCAGCTGTTGTGTGACACTTTGGCCAAAATTGGGCGATTGTGGCCCACTTGCACGATGTATGGCCCAAGTGGCCCACTCACGTTATTTATTAGACAACCAGCAAGCGAGGCGGTTTATTGAGATTAATTTGGACGTGGATCTGGTTTCTTTAAATTTAAAATGGTAGTAACTGGATTAAATTACTTTTCTTTAAATTGCGTAGGAGTCGTGCAGAGTTGGTCAATAAGACAAGATACTAAACATTTACATACCTACTCAAAATTCTAGCATTTATCAAAATTAAAACAAAAAAATTGTGAAGCAGTATAATTTACAAAGAGATACTGATCAAATAATGACTGACACTACTACTGTCAGTCACAGTAGTGAACGTATGATTGCTATACCACCGTATAATACAGAAAAAGAAGAAAGATATTACAACATGAAGGAATTGGTATCAGCTACAGATCTTTTCGTAACAGAAGCATGAGTAAAATGCGGAAATATCATTAACTAATGATAATAAAACAACTGTGTCCCACATGCAGAGCAAATCACTAAATGCATTTAGTGCAAAACATATACGAGATGGAAGGGATACCGACGCACAAACGGCTACCACGTATTCAGTGCGTCATCCTAAAGCCCACATATAATTTTTCATCAGTAATTTAATGAAAAAATCTGCTATTTCCTACAAAAGTGCAATACCTACACGTCAAACAGCAATTTCTTTTTATTATCGATGAAAAATTTTATTTGTCGGGGGGCTCAGAATGAAGTATTGAATGCGTGGTAAACATTTGTGCGTCGTCGGTGTCCCTTGCACTCTGTATAAAACAAAAGTCTGTCTTTATCATCTTTAAACGCTTGACATAATTATCTGAAAATAGCTTGAATAATATTGAATATAGTTTTAAAGGCATTTATAAAAATAATTGTAAAGTTCAACTCACCATATAGTATCATTGGTAGCTGCCAAAGTCATCATCATCACCTGTAAAGTCTTTTCCCTAGCATGAACGGGTCTGCTTCCAATCTTACCGGTTGCAACTAAATACCAGTATTTTACATGGAGCATCTGCCCATCCGGCCTCCACAACCCAGTAACTGACAATCTTAAAGATAAACTTTCGTAAGATTGGCTGCCAAAGTATAAACACAATTGAATCAGATTCAGAAATCAGAATTTATAGCCTTTGAAGAGGAATGATCTAATAACAACGATCACATAACAAAAGGTTTGTCTTATCGTTTGACAAACGACGTCAACCTACATAGATTTTCCATTTGTGTCCTATTCAGTGTGTGGGTCGATTACACCTATAATGTCTGGGAAAACCAACCAGGTGAAGATGATAATATTTATATCCGGATCATTGTGCCTAGATCCTTCTGAATAATAGCGGAGAGCAAACACAGAACAATGGCTGGTGTAAAAACGGCTTTGGTTATTGATGTACGCTTTTTCCAATTTATTGTTAATCTTGTAGTCATCTCTATTTAAAGAGTCTTACACGTTACTAAAGGGAAGGTAAGGGTAAAACCCAAGGCTGCGGGACTGTTCGAAAGAGATACCGCGGCCCTGGAACACAAAGGGCAAGGAAGGAACATGGATGGGTTTTAGTCAGTACAAGGAATAGTTTTAAGTAATGATAAATAAATAATTAAAAAAAAGTCTGACACTCCCTTCCGCTCCGCCCAGAGCGGGAGAAGTCATTTGATGATTTCCCTTCCGAAATAAAAAAGGGTAAAACTATAGTGAACTTTATTTGCTATTTTAATTGCAACCGAGTCGTTGACACACTAAAATATATTTTAAATGCATGTGAAAAGAATATAAAATACAAAAATGGTCACAGCAGTTTCCAATTTTCTATAACAGATTTGCTGTTACATTCAAGGAGACCAAAAATAAGAAAAAATCTCTATCTCCCATAGCTGTTTGTGTTCACGTTGTTTCGCAGTTCTTCCAGCTATAATTTATAATTGTACTTCGTGCAAAACACTATGGCAAGCAACTTACTAAGAGTATCAGTCTTTGTTTTAAGAGTAAAATAGCATCGAAATACTTAAAAATAGTAGGACATTACAGTCCCTTATTACAAGATGGGTTTATAGCGATAAGCACACAGATCGTGGTATTCGAAATTACTGCCAGAGAATGTTCTCATTATTAACTTCGTACAATGGTTTCTTTTGTAATTATTTTTAAAGGAATTATAATGTGCAGTAAAGGTCATTACAAATCTTTGTTGAACCATCAACTTAGGGCTTAACAAATTGTTGATTGGTGGGCGATAAAGTTAATGCCTGTGATTGTTTACATAATATCGAATGGTGGATGAATGACGTCATTTCTATCATTCGTAACATAGGTCATCAACGGTTTGTAATCCATCAACAGTCGTTGAATTTCGACTAACAATTACCTATTATCTTCTTGTAACTCTATTGTGTCTACGCTATACATCATTGACTATTCTATCATCAATTGTATAAGAATCGTACATTATTAGGCTACATTTTTTTAGGAGTCTTATTAGAATTTAGTTCGCAACTTGACCAGTTCACAGTAACAGTAATTGAACGGACCGTTTAGTGATTTTCTGTGTATTTTCAAAATTCAATAATGTGTGATAAATTTTTTCAGACAGTTTTTAATACTTCTTCTATCGAGAAACTTTTAAATGGTGAAAATGGGTCTTCTAGTCCTTACTGCATCTTGGCTGCTCCAACATTTACAACCTTCAAACCGTGTATAAGTACTCCGAATAAGCCACATCGGCCTGCTCCTGGGATTCCTTCCGTTACGGTAATACGAGTACATACACTACCTACCTATATAATGAAGGGTGTAGTAACAAGACTCTTAACGAAGTGGAAAGGTATTTGCTCTCCCCGTCATTGCGAATCTGGGAACCTTCTAGTTACGGAGATATTGGGGGTCAAAGTTCCAACTTTTTCACAAGTTTTTTTTTTTAAATACGTGTTTTTAATGTAAGATTTTTACTTTAACACTTTGGCGACTCCCGTACTATTCAATCCATCCATCAGCAAAATATTTTGAGTGCGTTACATTGAGTCCAACCATAAAACGTAATTTTTTACCCCAAAAAAAAAAAGTATTTTCCCAGAAATATTTTTTGCGCAAAGTTACTTAGTTTAATGTACAGAATGCTTAATTGACGGTTTCGTGAAGAGTCTTGTTACACCCTGTATTGGACGCACATTGCTATAATTAAGGACACTCGCACACGTGCTTGCCTGCGGGGTTTCTCTCGCAAATTCGACTCTGGTTTAAGCCGGTTTTCGTGACAACTTTCTAGAGATTCCCACCGCTTTAAGTACCCTTAGAAGTGCTAATGTATATTATTGGGCACTTATTATTATTTGTGTACTGCGTAATGGCTATTCGATAGTTGCAACTGGCAGATTTGATTGATGGTTGTAGCAAAATATTTGCGACAGTTCGTATTCGTTCTTCATAAATATCTTTAATTTCAAATATTTTATAAAATTCCTTATTTATTACTATTAGTCACAATGTCTTATTTAAAACTGCCGAATTCCAATAAATTTTAATAAAAATCTGTGAAAAACGTTCAAAATTCTTTACGACATACCTAAATCTTGTAATATTGATAAATACATTTTCGTCCTCAAATGGACGTCTAATGAAATACATCCCGGTCTCTTAACAAGTTTCCGAACCCGATCGATTCTTAATAATGAATTGCTAAGATAATGAGTTGTTTTTTGTCTAAAACGGTGATTTAGAATCGGCGCCGTGGCGCCATATTGCTCGGAGATCGGAGATAGACGCACGCGCAGTCGCGGCGGAGCTTTTGTTGTTTCTCCGATGTTAGAATCTGTGAGAGTACAGTGTTGTAATTCTTTCGTGACATTTTTTCTTGGTCAAACGATGCCGACTTATTCTGTTTTAGCGAGATTGTTTACGTTTTTTGCTGGTTAACATTTGCCATCTCAACTTTTGGGTCTTCGGCAACATTGATTATATTTTTCTCACTCTCAGAATTTTTTATTACTTGTGTATTTCAAAATTAATTAATACCCATTCAAAAAATGTCGTTTCTGTTTAGCAGACCCCATTTCTCTCATCTCAACCGTTACAAACAAAAATGGCTCACTCAATTAGCTAGTCTTGCACAAACAATTTCTTCACATCAATTGTACGTTCGATTCGGCCGCAAGTCTAAGTGCG
Organism: Lycophotia porphyrea; assembly: GCA_950005105.1. Classification (NCBI taxonomy): domain Eukaryota; kingdom Metazoa; phylum Arthropoda; class Insecta; order Lepidoptera; family Noctuidae; genus Lycophotia; species Lycophotia porphyrea. The sequence continues at coordinate 14,744,718 of OX465395.1, read as the reverse complement.
AGCGCCATTGTAATCTATCCATCAAGATGGCTATCGGCTTCAGATGGCCGTTGAATTTCCCCGCACAATTTATATGGATACGCGAGGACATTGGCTATAAACTAGCGGTCGTCTTTGTGCTTGGTTCCCACATCTGCGATTTAAGAAACGATTGAATTTTGTTCTGTTCTTGCTTGTGTGTTTAATTTGTTGGTTAGTTTGTAAGGAGGTTTTATACCTATGAGGTTATATTTAGGAGCTGTGATTTTTGCTACTGGATTACTTTTGTATGTTTTAGTTGCCGTTTCGTGGTAATTGTGTCTTCTTCTTCATTTCAGTGGCACGATATTAGTATTATTCTTTTTTGGCCCAAATTTCACCACGTCTGCCCTCGGCTTCGTCGGTGGTAGCGCAGAGGTCGGTTTGGCTCCAATTTTTGACTTTTAGCTACTTAGGTACAAAAACTATTTAAGTCGCGAGTTAATGGGCTTCTTTTGGGTTAGCTCGTTCCACCGTCGACCTCATTTCTGTCCTCGGCACAAGATTGAGGTCTAGAATCACGAACAACATAAAACACTTTTCAGCTTAAATATTTGTCTCTGTAAGTATCTAGGTTGCGTTTTGGAACTGTATCGCCTCATATCTATTTTTTGGATAGTGGATTCTATTTTTGAAGGCATTCTTGCTTTTCCTTCTAACATGTACATTTAACAGTGGTAAAAACTCTAGTTGTGGAAATTCACTCAGCTACTTTTATCCTGTATTATTTGCAACGTGTAAGGAACCTCTAGGTTCTTGGAAAACAAGTTTGTCGTCACGAACGTTTTGGTATCTAACGCTTAGATAAAGATATATTCACAGAAAATAAGCTCAACCTTGAGACATATCTTTCCTGTTATTTCACATTTCTACTAAACTGTTAACGAGACCTCAGACTTACTTTACAAAAACATTTTTATTGCATATTTCACCTGCTTTTTCCTCAACAGTTGTAATGTTACACTTTAAATAACATAAACAAAGCCTGACATTATGTTTTTGCGGCAAACAATTGTGGTAACCCACACGTAACGCAGACTCGTTAAACGTTAGTACAACTGTTATAATAATGGCAACACAGTTAACCGTGTGTTTGTGAGATAGGTAAGGTACAGACGCCAGCACATCAAGCTGCAATCTGTCAAATTTCTTTAATAGATTTTCAACATTATCTCTATAGCATTAGGTTCAAGGTTGGTTGGAAAAATCTGACAGTTTCGGGTAGGTTGATCTGCTGGCGTCTGTACATTGGTTTTGGCGAGATGATATAACAGATCTTAGTATAGGTCTACTTTTCCAGAGTAGGATTATGCTTCTTAAATTCTTTATGAATTTTTTCCTGTGTGAATCTTTGAAGCTTGCTACTTGGTGAATGTGTTAAGTAGGAAGTTGATTGAAACTGGTTTCTATAGAAATTGATAGACAATTCGGTGACTGACCCTTTTCTATATGGTTATAGCGCTATACTATATTTGGGCTTTCAATCGTTTCAAAACTTCTTCTAGGTGGATTTTTATAATTTTTCGGACGCCTGACCAGAGCTTTTACAATAGACAATATTATTTGTATATTTACAATCGAAGGCACGGTCACGCGTCAGCCGAAACGTCCGAAAACCAATTTATTTCCCATCAAATACCCGTTGGGCGATCTATTAACAATCGAATATTTACACATAGTCTATAATTTTGGGAATCAATTTCATTTTGCGCAACCAGCACCGCAAGGAACCGAACAAAATCATCTAGAAAATCCATTAATAGTGTACAAAACTGGACAAAGACTACATTTTTGACACAGATTATTTTTAATTCTGTATTTTTCCAGCAAATTGAGTATGAAGCACTATCGTAATAGACTAATGGATTATTGATAACCTAAGTGTTCGTGTTTTACACCGCATTAGCTCCAGACTCAGGCGATAATACCGGTTCCGTGACAAACTAATCTGAATGATCACTGTCGACGAACTCCGATGGCTGCCTGTCATCGGTAAAAACGTTTCGACTGGCCACGCTAAACACGATAGTAACGGGTCGATACCTCCGGCTTTTTGCTTCCAAAGTCGCCAACGATGCATAACTTTTAGAATATATACTTTTTCGAACTTCAATACAATCGACATGTAATTAAAACTGACACTATTATAGCAAAAATTCCAATCACAAAAGCTATAGGATATAATAAAATGTAGGTCAGTATTTGTTATGTAAATAACCGAACGCTAAACTTGTTGCGCTCAAATGTCACTGAACAACTTCATCGCATACAGAATTTGGGGTTTATAGGGTAATAGAGAAACTTTGAGCAGAAACGATGGGGTCGCGTTGATCGGTGACCTCCGAACTCAAATGGTTCATTGAGTATAGCAGCTGAGCGGCATCGTCATCCATTCAGCCGACGCTATCGCCCGTCGCTCAGTGCCGATCCTAAACACGGAACGCGTCACACGCGCCAGCAACGTAGGCTGCGTAACAGTGTGCCTTTGCCTTTTATTTTTTTACGCGCGCTTGGCGGGAACTTTGACAGATACAATTTTTTTCATTGAACTTAAAAAAAACGTGGCAGCCATATTGTACGATTTATTTTGAATAGTGAAATGAGTGTTTGATTGTGTTTATGAAGCTATAATTTTGCAAAACAAAAAATTGTGTTTCAAGATGATGACTTCAGTGTATCATGAGGTGAGTGCACGACATTTCTCACTTGGCATTTACTTGTTTTTGTTGAGTAATTGTGTTCGCAAACTGGACTCAACCGTTTTTAACCTTTTATTTTTTCTTATTATTTAGATAATTAAACGTTATGAGCATGAGCCCAAATTGCGAGGTATTTGTGAATTTATAAAAGCGAGCATTTTTTGTTTTGACTGTTTAAACATTCAAGTTCAAGTGTCATGGCCGAATATAATTTAAATAGGCAAAAGTCGTTATTATTCAGGCCTAATTAAATATTCATACTTAAAGTTCGGCGTAACGAAGAACCGTCTAAGATTATTCAATCAATATTTTTGAATAGGTGTGGTATTATTCAAATGTGTTTTTGTGTGACAAGTTACGTCGTCTCGTATGCGTTGTCTTAGAGAGGATGTGACAATGTAAATATTGGTTTAGACACTGCACCCATGGCAGGCGATAAAATCAAAATAAATTTTCATAAGTACACTTTATGTATGTGCGTAAATAATTTATCGTAATCGTCAGAATTCTGATATGATGGACGTTAGCATGAAAAGTTATACCTAAGATAAGTTATTGAATTTTCGGCCCAGATATCAGATAAAATATGTTCCATCGAGCCAAATAAGCTCAAAAAAAGTTAAACAGTTGTTTTTTTTTTTACGTCGGAATTCTCACGACTCTCTGACTCTCATTCTTATCTTAGGGCAACATTACACTTGCATCCGATGACATTCGCAGAACACTAGTCACGTATATGTCCCCTTTACAACACTACGTTTATCGTAACATCACACCAGTAAACTCCAAGAGGTAGACAGAGGAACCTATGGTACACCCACATTTCATTAGTCATGTTTACGACTAAGTTTCATATAATAGGATACGGGCCTGTTCAACCGTAAAGAATTCCCGACTCTGGGCTCGTACTGAGAAATCCCTGATAGAAAAATCCAATAACACTATGTCCAATCTGGAAACCGAATCCAGGACTTCATGCCCAGCAGTAGCGTTTGGGACCATTAAACTGCAGTGGCGAAGGTTCCATACAGCTCGATTCCTACCGGCTTACCTTTGAAAAATGGCACAGTCAGTATTATATGTATAGACAAACATTATAATCATATTAAAGATATGTACAGATCAAGCTACTACGATCTGTCAAATTTCTTTCATAGATTTTACTACATTAGGTTCAAAGTTGGTTGGGAAGATCTGACAGTTTCGGGTAGCTTGACCTGCTGGCGTCAGTACTACTTACTACTTACAGCTTACCTCTTACAAAAATTGACCCTTCGCTCCTGCTAAACTGACGAAGTAAAACGTTTATCTTCACTTCATATCGTATTCAGAAGGTTGTGTTACACGGCCATTAAAGCATCCTACACGTAAACAGTTCCTGGTGCATATAAGCATATCTTACGACTTCCAAAAGTATGTAGGATCTAATTGGGAAGCGGAAAGGTTCATGAACGCAGTTTGTTTATCCAATTTAAAATAAAACAGGCCTGTTTTGTGAGAGGTGTTAGATTTTCTGGTACAGTTCTTTTATCATCACTACATATTATAAAACAAAATCCTCCGCCGCGTCTTCTGTCTATTCGCGATAAACTCAAAACTACTGCACCGATTTTTATGTTGTTTTCAACAATGGATAGAGTGGTTCTCGAAGAAGGTTTTAGTATATAATTTGTCAAGTTTTTGTTGCGGGAACGGGATCAAAATTTCATGATTACTTTTGATCGCGATAACCGATATCCACGCGGGCATCGACTAGTTTTCATTTTGTATAACATAACATCACCCCCGGGTTTTTCAAAGAGTTAGGGAGAAGAGGAATGTACACTCACATATAGTTGGTTGAGAAAATCTAGGAGATAACTGTCGACATCTAGATGCTGAGTTATTCCTATCAAACTCAAAGACTTTTCGTCCAACCAGCCCAAAGGGCCGAGCTAGACAATAATTTGCATTAACGATGACATAAGCTAACGAAAACTCCTGTTAAAAATCACTATAGTAATACCAATTGCGCTTGAGACCATTACACCAAGGTAGCAGTAATTTATTCCATGTTCTAACATATTACCATGTACTACACTTTATTATAAATGTTTATACAGTTCATTATCGACTCTGATCTGTTTGCTTTGGCAACGGAAAGCAAGCAACGCAACGTGCTATCGCCTAGCTTGTTTGATGTTTACTTTAAACTGTTTGTTTATTTACAACTGGCCAGAAACTCTCGGAGATTTTTGTCTATGGTTTGGAGGTTTTTTTTGTATGTTATCTCTGGCAGCTGCAAAATCAATTAGAGGTTAGTTTTTGGTCGTTTTTTGTTGATGTTTCGTGATTATGTCAGAAATGCTTTTGTTACCTACTTTTATATTTTTTTAGAGGCAGGGGAGATCGTAGACCTTGAGTACATCACCATTTCCTGTCAAAAAAGCAGGTGCCATAGTTCAAATTTTAAACCAGCGCTGCTGATTTCAGTCTTGAAATCAGTTTTTTTTTAAAATACAGAGTGGACTTAGACTAAGCAATTCAGGAAAATGAGTATATCTTCAAATCTTCTTCTGAAGCTCGTTTTCCTAATTTAATAATAAATATTCGCCTAATTATATAATATAAATATTAAAAAAACGAACAGAATTAGGTAAACCTAATTATTTTACGCGAACATTATATTTTTTTTAATGATGTGATTTGAATTTTTATGGTTTGTTTTCGTTATCTTATCTCTACAATCTGTCGACCGTTTCTAATAAAATATCAGCTTTGCTTATCGGCTAGGTTTTGCGTCATTGAAAATAACGGATAAGCTTTGGAAAAAATAGTATTCCCACTTTACTTTTTTTTTTTCGAATGTGAAATCATCAAATGACTTCTCCCGCTCTGGGTAGATCGGAAGAGAGTGTCAGACTTGTACTGACTAAAACCCCATGGATTTTCCGCTCCTTCCTTGCCCTTTGTGTTCCAGGGCCGCGGTATCTCTTTCGAACAGCGGGGCTGTTGGTTTCTTTACTTATTTTTTCATTCTAAGAAAGAGGAGGCCTAATGTATTCCTCAGTTACTGGGAAGTTGAGGTCGGATAGGCACACGTAGCATGTATAAAACTTATATTCAGCTTCATCTGGTAAGACTAGAAGCCGATCCCAATAAAGTTGGGAAAAGAATAGTCAGATAACGGAGAGGCGACTCCTGCGTGTGTGTATTATGTCTTTAGACAATGTAAGTAAGTAGTCAAACGATTATTCTTTTATAAAATTACTCAAACTTTAACAAAACTATATTTGGAGATACAATCAACGACCTTAAAACCGCCAAATAACTGTATTTAGATGATAATTGATATTGAACTTTCTCCGAATAACCTCTTTCAAAACAGTGATAATGTGTGCGATACCCATCATTACATAGTTCATGGGTACTTTGTCGCTTTCACTGCGGTCATCATTGTTTTGACCATTATTTTCGTATCAGAAGCTACAAGAACAAAAAGATTCACCGTCTTTAAGTTTCTCCTTGGCAGTGATATTGAACTTTATTGTCTGCCTAGCTCTAGGAAAAGGCATCTGCTGTTAGGCTTCAAGTAACTGAATACAGCTGAATTCGGAAAACCAGAATTTTACCTGGAGCAACTGCCTATCTGACCTTTACAACCCAGGAACAGTATTTAAGATTGGTTGCTTGACTACACGTAACGACTGTCAAAGTTACACAAATGAAGGCTGGAACCAATGTTTTCACCCATCCATGGATCGATCTCAGCAAGCGTTGTTTAACTTTTAATAGATCGACCCACGTGGCTATTATTATTTAGCCATGAACCCCTCAACTTTCTTGCAATGATATCGATATTATGCAAAATATCATTCGAATAACGATTTGAACTGTGACCCGAGTCTAAATTATATTCAGATGGACAGCTCTCAACGTAGATATTAGGATTAGATTAGGCACTTTTATTTAAAATGTTTATTCATATATTTATATGACTACCTGATAACGTGTTTTAAATTGTTTCTCACAATTTTTATATTTAGAAGTCATGTTTTAGAAACCATTTTGGTTTTATGATGGAATTAGGTAATGTGTCAAAAGGGTTATAAAAATAAAAAGTATTGATGATTTCAATTGAATTTATATCTTGAAAACAAAATCGATTTAATGGCGTCATATTTTACGATGGCACTGCACTCTAAACGTTTTCTACCTTTTAAGAAACACTTATTTTAACCTCAAATGGAAGTAATTACTTTGTTTTATATAAAAAGTCCATTACCGGGTTTTTGTTCTCAAATAGTCGTGTATTTACATAAATTTACATATAAATAATGTTATTATATGGTTTAATGCGTGTGCAGTACAAAATATTTCTTAATTTGGATTAAGGAACTCATGAATAAAATGTGCATATTATTTGATTGTTATCATAAATCGTGTATAACGTTCTACGTGAATTATTTTTATATTTGCTTTAGTAGGTTTATGTTACGTTACGTATTCATCATCAGCCTTTTTAATGTTCCCACTGCTGGGACACATACGTTACGCATAAACAATAAAAATATTTTATTGCAAGTATATATTTTTTTACATTGTGTCAGTTACATCAGCTGTTAAAATATATGCAAACTAGATTTTGACCGCGGCTTCGCCCGCGTGGATGTCGTTAATTGTCCAACGGGATCGTATTACCCGAATAAAAAGTATCCTGTGTTAATCCAGGTTATAAACTATCTATGTGCCAAATTTCATCCAAATCCGTTCAGTGGTTTTTACGTGAAACAGTAAAAAAACATCCATCCTCATATACTTTCGCATTTGTAATATTAGTCAAATCTACAATTATTTAATGGATGCAATATAGCGAACCAGTGGGTCCGATAATAGCGTAACAATAATACTAAAATATAAGTAATTATTTCTTACGTATGATCGCATTGCCATAAAAATAATTTTAAAAACTTGCCATGCCAAATCAACAGTTGCAAAACAATGGTTTCTGCAAGCCTGTTCAAGCATCTGACGATCAGTCTATCTGCTGCCAATTAAATCTCACTTCGAAGACAACACAAGATGTTATCCACTATATCACTATCTCCGTAGCCATTTCCCAAATATATCCGACTCGAACTTCGACTTCCAGTCTAACCGGATCTCTTCAACATACCTTTATATACATTTTCTCAAAAGCACTAATTTCAAAGTTTTATTGAAGCTTTCAAATCACCATTTAACTTTTATTGTCTTTAAAGTGCGCCGTTTTATTCATTGTTTATTTACGTTTTAATCCGTAAATCTTAACCGTCGTTTAGCATTCCCCGCATGTCCATATTTACATGATCAGAAGTCATGTCAGAGTAGGGTTGCCACTCCTATTGGAATACTACATGTTTCAGAACGGTGCGTTATGGACATGTTTAAAGATATGATACAGAACATGAAACTGACACACTTTATACGGTATCTCGGAGGAACAATGGAACTCTACTACGTCCTTAAATATGACCACAATTTTCTGATACATACTGTAGTGTTGTACTCTTCCAGCAGGTACTTTGTCCTTTAAAACTTCGTACTTTATCCTAGAAAAGCAATAAACCACGCTAAAATACAAATAACACAAAAAAATACTCTATGTATATTAAGTTTGAAAATAATTCCATACAAATTATAAAACAACTTTGTTTTGCTGAAAATAACAATATTTTTTACACTCGTTTTTTACCTAAGTCTGCTCTCTTTAATAATCCTATCTGAGATCAGAAATACTTTATTTCTTGTTGGCAACCCTATGTCAGTCTTTGGTGTTGGTGGCCGTTAAAATGACGTCATCGATACGGTGAGTCATGCCGGACCAGCCATGTCTACCACCCATTCACAAAGTCCTTACTTGAGATTATTTATAGGTATTTGGATCGAACAAGATTAGTGATTAATTTTCGTATTCTTTTTGGGATGAGGTTCATTGATATCTTAATTTTGGGTACTACAATTATAGTCGCCAATTCTCCTTTTTTTATTGATTTAAATTGGCGCTGTGGTCAATTTATCTTTTTTTGAGGCAAAAGAAAAAATAGACCTAGAATAGAGACGTTCTCCTATACATAATTGATTAGCCAAAAACCGCATGCATTTTTAGATACTTCATCATGGTAATTACATATATGTATGAATACCAAATTACAAATCGAATGTTTGTACAGCTATATGATTTTACGAAATTACTTTCTGTGTTAATAATTTTGTAAAATAAGGTGCAAAACTGTACTGTATTTGTATGGCTTCAGGAATCACGTCTTTACGTCAGCAGACCAAAGCTTAAGCTTAAGCTTATCTACTTTTTTCTCTATTTTCTGTGACAATAGTGACCCTGATAAATTGAAAGATAGTTCTTTATCATTAACACGTGAACCAGCAAAGAGGAAACCATTAGTTTCGTTATGACGTTAAACTATACGAGAATACCTTTCAACAACATTAAAATGTTTTATAATGTTTGGGTTAGAAACCTCAATTTTGGAAGCGCATCGCAGCCAGTTCGATAACATTGAGTAGGAAGTAGTGGAGTAGGCACGACGGCTGATCAAGCTATACAAAACCAGTTTATGCGGATCTCACTGTACAGAATATTTATATACTAAGCTAGGCCACGTAATACTGGAAATGTAAAGCTTGATGTGCCGTCGACGTGTGTACTACCGAGATTCCTCAGGGTCTGATACTTTTCATCCTTATGCTCTAAGTAATAAGGTTGAAACTGAAAATTAGTCGACCGTCAGTGAACTCGGGAGTATATACATAATATTGTATAAAGATTGGGTCAGTGGCAGCCCCGGATCTAGGGGGGAGGGGCAAACCGGGGCACCTGCCCCGGACCGCAGTTTCAGAGGGGGCGCCAAAATCATAATGTCAGAAGTGAACTTCTGGACTCGAGATATTTCAGATTTGCCGTGTCAACAATTGACGTCATTGTGAATTTTTTAAGTAATGACCTGCAGGGCTATCATGTATCTTTTTGATAGGCGGTGGCTATCAAGCTTCAGTTGTACACCGAAGTTTGTTGGCAACCGAGAATGTCATATTATTGGTATTGCGTATCACATGGAGTGGACATCCACGTTACGGTGGCTTACAGACCGGGTAAGGTGCTCTTCGTCTCAGTACTTGACGCCTAATCTCTAATTTTTATCGACTATTATGCGGCTAAGTTGAGTAGCACCCTTTGAGCGTTACAATACTTGATTTAAGGGATCATTTTATTTTTAGCGGTTTATATGACATGGGAAATGGTTATTGTAAATTATTTTGTGTTGTCAGTGTTTACTTCTGAATAACTTCTTTAAATAATACCTTTATTTATGTAAAACATTGAGATAGAAAAAACTTTATATGTCTATGATGTAAAACCACTTAATAAGTATATGCAAACATAATAGGTAATTATATTTAGTAACGTTTACAACTTAAGTTGGTTGCGTCAGTGTAGCCCGCGAAATTCAAATTTTCTTACGTTTTTCGTAATTTGCAAGTCAGTGTCAGGTTGTACGTTGATAAAAAATGAGTCGCAAACTTTTCATTTGTAACTGTACAAGGATCTTTTGGCGCGTGGCCAAAATCAGAACTAACGATAACATTCCATTACTTCCGATTTTATTCACGTAAAATTATCAATAAAAAAACTAATATTAATGCAGAAAATGAACATTTTATAAAATCACAAGCTATATAAACACACAATAGAATATTATAAATTATCTCTAGCATTCCATAATCGCGTAGGCGGCGCGGTGTCACCAGACGACTTCGTTTTTCGCTCTTCTTAAGCAAATTCCAGCATTATTATACGTGCCTTACTTCACCACAAACACACATAACAATAAAACAACAAGAAACGTTATGTTAACATTTAATACCGGCTTCGGTGTTCATTACTGAATTTGAAAAACACTACCGGTTATGAGTAGCGTCTTTCACGAAAGCAACTTCAACCTCAGTGAACATCAATTTGATATCCATTATGCTTACACAATCGCAATAATACATGTATCAATACGAAAGGAACTGTCGAAATGAGTTACGGTGACCATCAGCAACGATGAGCGCCAATGACGTCATATTTGATAGTCACTGGTCTTAGCTAATACGAAACTAACTTTTTGACAGTTAAACGATGGACACTGAGCCAAAGTGATCATCAATTGAACTGTCAACCGAGATACGTAATAGCCCTACTGAAACGCTGGAGAGAGGGCCGCCACTGTCAAGTTTCTGCCCCGGTTCGAAACGATCGTAGATCCGGGACTGGTCAGTGGAATTTAGTTCAAATGAAAATGGTGCCCATTGGCCCAGTAGCCACGGCCATGACTCATCCAATGTGTGTTCTATTTACTAATGGAAATTAAACTTTCCCCTTGTTGACGTTAATTAAGTTGGATAGGGGCGTAGCTATGAGTCAGTGTTTTATTTTCTGCCTATTATTGTCCCTTTTTAGGGCGAAGACCCCTTCTCGTGCAAAGAAAAATGGTTATCATCATTCTTGCTTACTGCGTGTTAGACATAAATGATGGCACCATCATCATCTGCGTAGCCTTTTCCCAACTATGTTGGGGTCGGCTTCCAATCTAACTGGATGCAGCTGAATACCAGTATTTTACATGGAGCGACTACCTATCTGACCTCCACAACCCAGTTAATACTGGGTAATACGATACATTTTGGTAAGACTGTTTGTCAGACTTTTTGGGCCACAGACTACCTGTAACAACTGTCAAAGATGTGCAAATGACAACCGGGACCAACAGCTTAACGTGCTTTCCGAGGCACGGAGGAAATTCGGTATGTAATGGGTGGTCACCCATCCACAGACCAACCTAAGCAAGCACGGCTTAACCTGAGACCTGAGCGGCTGTTATTATTTTGCCACGAGCTCCTCACACAACATGAATACACTACATGACTACACGACATTAAATTAGAAGGAAAACATATTTTTACGCCATAATTCTTGAGAAAGTATTATTCTCTGGAACATTTAGTCAAGGTTTTACCAGAAAAAAGATATAAAATAAAACAAGGCCATAAAACACATAATTTGCACCACATTTTTTAATTGAGTTTATTATATCGTGATCGACCTACGTCTCACCACACCTATATGAGATTATTGAGATAGACATTCAAATAACTATAAAATATGACATAATTAAATAAGAGACATCTATAAAATACAGAAATAAAGTTATGATCGACATAAATTATATTCGAATAAAAAATAACCGGAATAAACCGTCGTCACGTAATTACGACAAAAACGAAACGATTCATAAAGAGGCAACTGAAAAATTTGCGTATGAACTCCTTTATTTTGGTTGCCATGCATTCATTAGTGATTCACCTCTCAGGTACGCTCGCAGTTTCGCCCTTATTTCCGTTGGCCGTGACTCTGTACCGTAATAATTCGCAGAACAAAAGCAAAACTGTCTCCCCGTTCATGCATGTGAGACTCAACTACTCTCAAGTACCTATTCTTCAATTCATAACATTGTCTAAGTTTTTTTTTCCCCTTTGTATGTCCTTTCGTCACGCCATTCGCGTCCACGAGGTCGAGAGGCCCCTGAGTCGCACCATCTATCTTCATAACACTTATATTATTCTTATTTCATACAATCAAAATGGAAATGTATGACCAGCAACTTTTTGCAATTTCGGTATCGACTTCCGCATTATTTTTGTTGGAGCAATTATTTAGATGCCTTACGAAACAAGTGCCCGATGATTGCTGCGATTATCCTAGGAAAAAATAGGACAAAAAGTTTAGCGCGAAACAATTCGAGCAGATCACTCTGTGAGTTATTGAAAGCTAGATAATAATAGTATTGTAGCAAGCTAAGTTATAAATCTGATTCGCGTTCGATACATATCTCATCTGTATTGAACCGAAATCAGAAGTCTTTGCATTCAATCGAACCTTAACTAGATACCTGATGCAATGCTCAATTGAAAACATTGTTGCAAAGGTTCACTACGTCCCTGACTTTTTAATTATAGATAATATTGTGTAACGTAAGTTTACCTTTCTGGGAACGATCGGTGTCTCCGTGAAGATCGACCGTGGGAGTGCGTCTCTCTTGACGGTTGACTGATGTTACCGATTACAAACAAATTAATGAATTGTCTACCGTGAAGCAATCAGCTTTAAAAAAACCAACCTGCAAACAATGGAACATCATTTGCCTAATTGAGAGGAAATTCGGGTGGGAATCGAGTGAAAAAAGCCACCAGTGTTTTGGCACCGAAAAGCCTATGAAAGTTCGGAAGTTTGACAGTCGGCGTGACAAATTGAGATAAAAGTCGTATCACTGGTAGCCTTATTTGTTTTTTATGAATTATCAATGAGCATCTTCGCACCTACTTCGCCCACAAACTAATCTCGATCACCGCATTCGATAGGCGAGAAATTTTATAGGCAAGCGAGGCCAATTGACCTCGACTTCGCTGAATAAAAAACAAAATTTTAGGCTCATCGTTCTTCCGGACAGCCGACGCGACGAACGCCCACAAATCACAGTTGGGTGATACCGATAATACTTGTGGTGCGGTTCTGATCTTAGAAATTCCAGATGATTAGCATAAACGGAGCCGGTCGAGGCGAGGCGATTGAGATAGCCAACGGCCTGTTTGGCTACGGTCCGTCGCGCGTATCCATTCAAATGAGATCGGTTACACCTTAATTTATTCATGAATTATCTGATATCTCTAAATATCAATATAAATTAGACAATAGCTTATTACGGATGTTGAGAATTTATGTGGTAAACTGTTACGTTCGGTGGTCATTTGATACGGAGCGCATAATTGATTCTGAGGCTTTGGCATTGCACTTGACCTTGTACCCCATTGACTTGTTACATCACTCGTGTATGGTCATGGTGGAATGTCAACTTTGCATAGAATCTGGTCACAGTCTCGTGTGTTCAGTAGAAGAGACTGCTTTGTCGCATGCACTTTAGTTAATTGATAACCTTGCAAATCCATTAGGTTGCATCACTGATAGAACTAGAACAGGCGATATATTATTATCAACATATGCAACAATAGCTAACCGTAGACTTTCCAATTGACCTTTATTGCAGTGCACAAAGGTGTGTGGAAATAGTCCAAGGTTAGCCACCGGTAACGGATTTGAGATCCGGTGGTCACGACTCACTCGAGGCTTACTTAAATCTTTGATAATTGCTGTCCAGCAACCCCGCAAAAGGCTTGTGATAAGACTGATATTGAGTATTAATATCCGTGTTGTGTTAGCCTCGTTTAAAGCGAGCCATATTGATGTTGTTTAGTGCAATATACAGTAAAGTTGTCACAACATTAGTTCTGTCTTTGAACTCAGCGGTGTGCCGTGTGACCAAATATTTTGTCTGAAATCTTAACCTATTGTCACATTTAGGTATTTAACGGTAGATTAAAAGGTGCAATCGAAAGAAATCAACAAATAAAAAACCAAAAATTTTTAAGCAGGTGGTTTTGGGTATTTGATTTTCAACACAATATTAGTTCAGCTCAAGACATTTCTTACAATTTCTTCACAGGTTGAGATTTTCCGAGTGTTTCGTTTGCTGAGCGATGGAGCGTTCCACGGTCACGAACGCAGCGCCTCCATGATCGGCTGTTCACCGTAACTAATATCGATTTTATAGAATTGCATAGTGTGAGTCAATCTCTCCTCTCTTCTTGTTGCAAATATTTTACGTATTCTTTGTCAACTCTCCGATAACATTGAAATTGATGTTTCGTGACGGTATTTAGGCGATGTTCAATTCGAACTAGCGACACAGTTTTGCATACCATGTAGCCTTTATTTTGAATATAAGTGTAGATGGCTATAAGAGTCGGGGTAGACCAAACAACTGATGGATGGACTATGTGAAAGATGAAATAGCTAGAATAGAGGTGAATACCAAGATGACGATTAATTAAAGAAGAAGAAGACCGTCTCCAAATGAATAGGAATAAGGCAAGAGAATGATCATAAGGATGATATAGCCTTTACCTACATATACCCATCTACAGACGTCCAATTTCCCCATCGTAGGGAGTTGATAATTTCTCTCGTTTTAAGCGTAGATGCGCCGTCTCTTTACGGATACTCCTGTGATGAGATATCAACATACAAGTGTATAATATGCAAATATCTGAAAGCCGTTCGTGTGACCCACAAACAGGTCGGGTTGGCGGGTTGGAGGCGCACGCGCCGACCCAATCGTACACGAATACACGATAGTGAATACGAGATAGGCACCGTACACGATGTTTTATTAATCAAGCCCATTGTATGGACGCTGCTTTGGAAAGCCTTTTGCAGTAAACTTGACTATTCATGAAAAAAAGATAATCGAGTTATTCTTGTGACGTTTCTCAGAAGCTGTAGGTATTACGCATTTCGTGTCTGTCTGTGTGACCGTGTACGCAACAGATTTTGATGCAGTTTCTTCATCTTCTAGAGAATTTATTGCAGAAAATTTAGGCGTATACTTTATTATTAAACTTGCATAAAAGAAAGAAATCTCTATATTTTGTCAAGTCATAAAAAACCGCTAAAAGCAAGGCCGAGTCACTAATCTAGTATATGGCTGTGTGACAGGTTTGCACCATTGGTGCATTAATGTAATTATTAATTATTGTTCACAGCCATAGTTCCTGCACTTTTTGCCTTCCAATTGCTTTCTTTGCAGGAAGTTCTAATAACAGTTGTGTAGATAACTGTACTGCTAACTGTATTCGTTTAAACACTATTAGTGTTATTTTAAAGGACATTATGAATGTTAGGGAATTCAATTGTCAAAGTAAATATTTTAATCTTAACCTTTACTCGACAGTAGACAATAATGAAAATAGCTGAGTATTATCTTTCAGTGTTTTTGGTCCAAACTAATGAGTGCTAATAAAAGCATTTTTTGCAGCGAAGGACTTTTCTGGACGTAGAATTTTATTTGTCATCGGCTTCATATTTTCATTCATTGTCATAGCATAATCGGCCTATTCCCAGTGCTGGGACACAGGCCTCATCTCTATAAAAGGGGGGGTCCCTTTTATAGAGATGAGGCCTGTTATTCCCTCTTCGAATATTTGGTTCTTATACTTGCTAGTTTCTGCAGGATGTTTTCTTTCACAATTATGAGCTTCATGGCTAAACAAAAAATCCAGTCATTTTTGCAATTCAGTACATGAGCCCAAGACTATCACAATATTTCTTACAACACTTTCACTGCACATGTTTTTTACGCTTTAAAGCACATAAAAAAGAATAAAAACTCCAAATCAGAATAAGGCAGTGTAATATCTAGCGCGGTGCATCTGGGACCACCGGGTAGGAACATTTGCATATCGGTTCTCGCTTCATCGCAAACCTGTTGCACACTGCGTACTGGTCTACTAGTATCTATGCTAATTAACCGTTACCACGTCCTTTTTTCATAGACTAGCTTTTTTGTTTAGCTTCTCTTTATGTCTTGACTGGATTTGGAATGTGTGTTTTGGTTTCTATTTGAATTTTGTTTTCTTTTTCTCTAATTTTAGCTTATACTGCTGGGTTTGTAGCAGCATGATCATGATCAACAACCGAAGCAGTCCGAAGGTCTTTTATTTAACAACCGCTCCACTTTTCATTCATATCTTTGTAAATCAGTTATAAATATATCCTCGATTTCAACTAGGGATTCTTTAACGCTTCGGAGATTACAAACGTTATGATAGGTATGTAATTTTTCTTTGAGCTTTTTTACCCTTACTGGGAATTCCAATGTCACTAGTAGCTGGTAGCTGCTACTACAAAAACTCTTATTATTTCAAAGCATGGCAGGTACGATGATTTCATAGTTATTTCTCTGCAACATAATTTGCTCCTGCCGACCTGATTTGCTTGAAAACGTGTACAGTTGGTACATAAATCACTATCCATGTTTCTCTTTCCTATTATCTTGAAGATACACCGTAAGCTTAACCACATGTAACTATAACATTATTACCTATATCCATGTTCAAGATAATATCTCTCGTGATTATTCTAGTCTCATTCTTCAGTACCGGTCAATGTATCGTTGAAGAACGGCTACTTTGTTCTGATTATCATTGAATTAACGTTATTAAAGCACTACCTACTGCAATTTTATTGGTGATTGATCACACACATTCCGTTTTAATGACGTCTCTGAATTCCATTCTGAATATATCCTTAAAATGATCGTGTTGGTTGATATCAGTTATGTTTCCTCTTCCGTTTCACGTGGGCATTAAAAAAAAGGTATGTTTATGATTATCTTCTTAATTGCAAATTATTCTTCTCCGATTAATTATAGAGTTTAAAAAAAATACGTCGACAATTTAATATCACCAAGATTCAAACATTTATCAACATTCAACGCGACAAATGTCCGTAATTTACTTTGTGTAAGACATTATACATTAGCAACAGTAATCTAGACGTTTGCGATACGTTAACATTTCAAAACTCTTGCAGGGTTGCCTTGAACGACGTAACTTATCCTTTTATCGCATTAAACGAGTGTAAGGCTGTGGGATCACTTCATAATGGTATTACGTTTATAAATAGATTTATATCTATTTTAAATGTTGAGAGGAATACTAGTTGTCTGGTTGGTTGCCAGCCCTGTAAGAACGAATGTCGGGCTACATGTGTAACGTGGTGGATTATTCACGCCTGTCCGATAGGTAGGCTGTTGATGGCCGTACCAAGATTGTATCGCCTACGCCTCCTAGATTAAGAAACTATCTGCTGACAAGTCTATTTGTTTGACTGGCGCTGCGTTGTTCGTATGATTAACTGGAAATGTAATGGGCTATTCTTGTAACACTGATATTGCAGTAAGTAAGTTGGTATTTGAATTTCATTTTGCATTGATAATTATTTTAACATTGCCTTTGACTGTATCATTCGCTTTTATGTTTAGTTGATTGCAGATTGGAAAACATTGTTTGCTTATCTCTTTGGTTACATTCTTTGCTCTGGAATTAGAAATGTTGTTTGGACCGTGATCGATTTTGCTCTCTATTTCATATTTGATATTACAAAATGCTCTATCAGTAGCTAGAAAGTATGTACATTTCTTGCGTGGGATTAACATTTGAAACACAATTTGGTCACGACTTAAAAATTAAAATGTATGCGATCATGTCTTAGGTTTCGTTTTCTACGTTGGCATTCTAAGTTAGTATATTAACAAAAATGTTTATTACATTGGCCCGTATGTCACTCTTACTTTCTCTCGCGTAGGCTGTCTACCTGCGTCATTAAAATTCTGTCTGCCATTTCGTGATTATAATGCAGTAAAGCTTAATTGGTGGCGGTTGAACCCCGGCTTATTAAGTCGTGTTGATAATTCAATCCTTCTTGTATGGTATTGCAAATTAAATGCGTCTGTTGACTTGGAATTTATTGGTGCCAGTACGAATTTGAAATAACCAATTAACATTTTCGAACCATTTTTTGTATGTGCTTAACGAGTTTGGATGTTAATTGAAATTTTGAGCATCCACGCGATGCTCCACTTTTTGTTGATTTGTTGGCTTTCCGAATGCTGTACATTTTTAGTTTGAAAGATTTGAAATTGTGCGATAACTCTTTAAGTTTTACTGAATCATTCATTTAAAGCTTCGTCTTGCTTCGATTCGAAGTCTTTTCAACGTTTTTAATTAGTAGCTTCATTGTTCCCAATCAATTATTGCATAGAATATTCTTTATTATGTACACCATAAAGTAACATTCATAGATAGATAGATTCGATTGGTGCATGGATTAGGTTTATTTATGTAAATCAATTAACGACCATCGTAAATGTTTGTTTTATTTGACGATTCACCAGAGAAGTCATCTCACACAACACACAATTATAGTTCTAAACACATAGGTAAAATGTTAATCATTGTTTATAAAATAATAAAGAAGTTCTATTAATCATCGGTCTTTTGTTTTTAAACAAATTGTATGTTTGTCGTCAGGGTTAACAACTATTGTTGCCTCATTCATTAAATAAAATGCAATTAACTTCGTAATCTTTTAAATTAAAGATGCTATGGCTAAAGTTACAAGCGGTTAACTTAATTGAATGACAAAATAATGCCTTGAATATAAGGTTTCGTGGAAATAAATATGTGTTTTTACAAAGATGACATTGGTGTTGCATCACATAACAATTGGGGTTCTGGGTGCTAGCGATTTTGTAATAAGATATTCAGATATTTGAGGAAAAAAACATGTATTTTAATGAAAAGGAAACTTAATCAACCCACTCAAAATTGTGTATTAAGAAATAGCATCCTACTCTTTACTTTTTTGAGTCTGTAAGAATTTAAAAAGACTGTTCCATATTGTTGAACGAAAGTTGAACTGCATGTCAGCAGTAGTAACGAAACTACGTTTGTCTGGTCTAATGTAACCTCTAATTTAATAGAATTCGCACTACGCTAGGCTAGCTACTACCGAGTTCCCACCCGCTGTCGACTGCTTTTCTCGTCATTTTGATAGACAAACTCCCTTTTCTATTAAAAGACTATGTAATCTGCTAGCAAATACTGAATCCTCTTCTAACTTGAATCCCCCTCCTCTTCACTTTCCCATCTCTCGTGGGAGTCTACACGATGCCTTGACTGAAGATGAGATAGCTATCAGATAAACGCCTACTATTTCTAAACAATAAATGATCGATGATGCTCCGTTGTGCAAAACGTTGCGCTTGCGTTGCCATCATTAGCTTCAAATCGAGCTATTGTTAAATCAGTTTATGTTTGTCTAATAAGAGCTTATTTACTGTTGGGCTTAAATGTCAGTTTGTGCAATGCTGTTTTGTTGTTTTCAATGATCGATCTCACTGTTATAAACAGTTTTAAATCGGTTGTCATTAGTATAAGTATCGGTATTTGTAAGTTTTTTTTTTCTAAATTCGTTTCTTGCTCCTGTTTTATCTTTTATTTTGTTCTGCTTCCTGTCTTGTCTCTAAAAATCTTAAATTTCTTCTTTCTGCACATATTCTATTTTGTCCGTACGAAATGTTTTAATTTTCTATTCTCCCTCTGATAGCTGTTTCGTAACGATTCATTTCAATTTTTTATCATAATAATATCATCTTTCACACAACCCATTCACTTCTTTGATCTTTCCAACTTATATTTAGTAAATATCTCCAGATGTAATATCCAATTCTCATAATATCCATAGGAAACGGTTGTCTTCAGTACGAAATTCCCATAGTTCACGCGGTTTTTAGTATCAGTGTACTAAAATTTTACATTGCGGTTAGATCTTCTATAGTGCTAATATTATACTTATCATATCTGAGGTGCTTATTGCAGAAAATGATTAGCACACCAACGTTAGGTGATCCTAAGCGGTAATCATAAGTCATTTCCAGTACTGTGCAGTTTGTAAAATCAATTTTATCGGACACTTACTCTATTATAGTCATTGGCACTGTTTTGCAAGAATCGAGGTCCTCTTCTCGAAGATAGATCCTTGAGTTTAAAAGACATTTTAAGATTGATTCCACATTGGTTGCTGATTTTCTGGATAGCTCATATTTTTAGAGAAGAAGACTTATCCTTCATTCGACTCGACATAAATTTTCGGGTTAATGTCGTTTATGCTTGCTCGCCTGGTCTGCGAAATCCGGAATAATTTGGAAAAGTTTTAAAGACAAGAAACTCTTTCTCATTATGATACGCAAGAGATAGTATCGACAATTCATTAATTATTCACTTACAGCTGATTGGATCACGTAATTGCCATTGAAAAGGTCAAAGTAAAAAGCTTGTTCAAGAGAATGTTAATACTGAATGAAAATTCCTTGATGCCATTAAACCTTACAACAAAGAAAATAAAAGAGACCGTATGCTATCAAATGGATAGCTATCTTGTGCTTATAGCCTGGGGTCCGGAAGGGCCCCCTTCACTACCTTCCTATCTCTATCTCACGGGCTGGAAATCTAAAGGTTATCGATTTTACGACAATCTTTACCCGTATGCGTTTTAACCAGCCTTAAATTATGGCTATCTTCATTTTATAAATTATGTCATTAAGGACTATGCGTCTTTGTTGTCTAAATGCCTATTTTAATGGCTGATGCGATTTAGATTTCTTGGTTGATAATGTAATGTTAATAAAGGGGATTGTTACTTTTTTGTGATAAATTCTTATTTCACTACATCTCTTGAGTTTTTTTTATGTTTGATTTTAGTTTCAATGCACCCCCTACAGCTGTGGTGGATTTAAAGTTAAGAATTTCTTTTAGATTGTTTCATTAAGAACTGACATGTACCCACTGTAAAACGTCTTAGCTTAGGCTATTTCCAGTATCCGACTAATTATACATATATATTTTTTTCCTTGAAGGTGATGAATAAACTTGTACTTACGAAAATATACATCTTTAGGGAAGTAAAAGTATCAGCATCCATGCAATAATTTACTATTCTTTGAACACACAATACTGCAACATGTGGACAAACATTCTGACTTTAGAAGCAACATGTGTAGATCTGACTAACGTTTTTCCCCAGAGTCATTATCACATCTGTGGGTCAACTAATGCGTTGTCCAGATGCTAAAATTCGTGAGTCATTAAAAGCTTGATCCTAATGAAAGGACTTACAGTAAAATCCCCATAAGTTTAGTAACATTATGTGTGGCGGAATCATAATTATGTTATAACTATCCAAAGAATTACAGTGTTCGCCAGGTTTCACTAGTAAAAGTCTTCGCCAATTCGCCAAATTGTAGTCTGCTTGAGGCCAAACATGGCTCCAATTTTCAATTACTGATAGAAACTAGTGTGATAATTACATGTTATTAAATTGTAACCTTCACCTACTGATCATACAGCAGTAATTAGTGACATTGGTAATGAACTGTTTTTTTAACAGTGTATTTAAAATGTCCATTTAGCTTGTCATTTAGTCAAGTAAATATTAAATGAAGGGCTGTGTGTCTTTAGCAACGTAAAATTAGCATTATATTTCTGTCTCTTTGTTACCTTCTTCTGCTTTACCCTTGCTATTAGTCTCTTCAACTCGTGTTTAGCAGTTCTTAGTGTTTTGCTTACTAATAGTATTCTGTTGAAACTCGTTCTTGCTTCTCTAGTCTCTCACATAGTTCATTCAGATATTGGCTTCTGTTCATTCACCAGTACGTGTCGCACATTACCGCCATTTGCTTCATAAGCACCTCATTTCAAGCGCTCATATTTTGGCCGCTTACTTTAACGGCTTTATATTTGAAGTCTTACCAATTTGCGGTAGTCATAACATAATGTACGTACATCGTGAGTTAGTTAAATCGGATTACTTCGTGCTCCCGTCACGAGCTGCACCACATTCGTGCCAAGGTCCCGATTGTTTCACTAATGTGGACTATGACTATGTGATGTAATGTTCCATAGTGCTTTGTCTGCGTGTTTATGATTTCGTGGATTAAGTAAATGTGCGTGAGTCTTTTCAAATACATTGTCAATTATAACTTCACATATCTACGTGAAATTCAGTAAATAGATACGACTTTATTTGACAAAAAACAGCCGGTTGATTACCTGTATCGTGTCCATCAAATCTATCTTCACTATAACAATTGCAATAATCATCTTTCGAATACGGCTTTCATGTCGTCCCATTTCCAATCGTGACTTTTCCGATATCGATATTCGACATAAATCTTAATCGATAATCTTTCCGATACGTTGGCGTCTCGCTGGCTCGTTTCGGCGACTCGCTTTCTCCAGCCTACAAAAAAAGTTGATACGCAAGTGTGGGACCTGTTCTGCCCATCTATTGATTGTTATTGTGCTGCTTGTAAAATTATACATACCTCTACACGGCTTGCATTACGCACCAATCGCTACAGGCTATGTTGTATCGATTTGTGTTTGATTTTATCGATGAATCAAATATCGGTTATTTTCTGAATAGACGCCCCAGACTAATCTAATAGATTTTTTGCTGATTCTTCAATATCCAAAGACGATAACCTATAATTAAGTTAAACAACAGTTTATTTTGCTAACCTGTAATCTAGATATCGATAATATTAATTATGCGATCGAAGAACTGTATCTCAAAACGACAGTCTTCCATCAAAGTCTGCGGGTAATTATGATGGCTATCAAACCCCTGTCGAATATTAATTGGTACTTTTGCTCTCGAAATTAATATCGGTTTTCAATGGAGCAAGTGTTTTTTAACCATTCCATTCACGATGTGGGAACACCTGTTGAAATGACTTTTACTGTCAAAGAAATAAAGTATCAAATTGTTTACATTTAATATTTCGCAAGTTTAAATAGCTTCGTAGTCGCGTGTATAGTTTTTTGTGCAAATCTTAGGCAGGTATGAAAGTTTTACAACCGGATGTTGTTTCACTGTCAATCCGTCTATCAAAGGGTAAGGTTCATCAATATTATCGTCTAGAAATAATTCGTCTATTGATTGAACGTTATAACATCAATCAAGTAATAGAGAGAAAGGAGTTACAAAGGTCTAAAGATAAAAGGTTTTGTAGTCGTAAAAGTGAAATTTCTTTTGTTGGGAATATTGAAATTAAAAGACATTTGGTGTACAGTGTTGAGATTGACAGTGAAGATATGCGATCCGAAAGTACGGAGGAAGAAAGCGAAGTAGACTGACAACCTAAAGATCGCATCAGTTACGACGATGGTGAAAACCAACTGAAGATTGCTATTTTGATGGGTGTAGAGATACCGAAAGATTTATGGCGAAACGAAGTAGTCATAAAAGTGGAACTACTCGAAATAATAAAATCAAAATCAACTCCTGTATTTCTAAGCTAGATAAGAATAATTTTATTATCTTAGTTTACATAGTATACGAGGAGTAAGAAGGGACAGAAGACACTACATTAACAAATTCTGTTACAATTTTTTTCAATTTATTATCGAAAATTCATCAAGAACAATTCTTCAGTTTATTGCAAACATATTGCTAAATATCTAAACTCGTTGTCATTGTTAATGAATAACATCTATTAGCATCTATAAAGTTTGTTTGTTTGTCACAATTCTTTATAGCTACCTAGCCGCACCCTACATTACCTTATTTTACATCGTCAGCATTCTCTATAAGGATGAATGTGCAATAAAATGGCAAACGCTTTGTGCTTACTTTGCAAGGGCATGCTTTTGAATTCAGTTAAAGTATCAAATTAAACTCCTTTTTGAGTTATCTCTTTGCTACTGTCGTCGACCGCTTTCTGCTTTTTGTATTTTTGGTGTGTCAGTTGTAAGTTGCAGTAACTTGCTCGAATGCTATTTAATCTTAATGATTGTTAATAAAACTTATTGTTGTTTTGTTTTGTTAAGATGTAATATTTTACAACAGAATCTTGTCGTTCAAAATAAATAACTTAGATAAGGTCCTCATTTTAAAATTGCTTTGCTCTCTCATTCCAATATTATTGTTAAGCTGACTGAAACGTTTTATTCAAAAATTTTATGAACAATTATTATTATTGTCAAGTTCCTCTTCTATTCACACACGTTCATTGAAAAACGAATTCAATTTCGTCCGTAATTTTTTATCCTACAATAATACTTTTATCATAAATTCTAAAACATCCCCTTTAAGTGCCCCTGCATTTCGAAACACTTTTGCAAATTGCATTGACATTGGGGGACACCCGAGGGTGCATAAATATCAAATGGATGGCTTCCAAACATCTGCTTGGCACGTGTGTGAGCCTTTGTATGGAAACCATCACAAAGACTCTTAAGCATTAAAGTAAAAAATAGCGGTATTTATGAATCTGTGTCTATTTAAAGTTTTATTTGTATAAACTTAATGACCATTGCTAAAAAGCGGTTTCAAACGCAGCTGGTCGAACTAGCAGCTGACCCCAACACACTTGGAATAGACTGGGTTGATGACGCCTTAATGATAGCTATTAAATTAATAAAACTAGGTCCTGTCTAACAAGAAATCGATAAAATTTAATATAATATGCCCATTCGTGCAACTGATTGTCATTCGTTTCTTTATTAACATGTTATTCAACTCCTAATAAAAGGAGCCTATTATCGGGTTAGAGCCATCGTATTACCATTGAAACTTAATCTGACACCTTGAAATCAACGCCTGTAACGGTAGTTTTATTGTCATAAATAATTATATGTTTGATTGGGATATCCAATTTCGGTATTCATTACCATGATCAGATATGAAACGCTTTACATTTCTGCTTTGTAAAGTATTTCAACAATGACGAACTGAATTTTGGAATTATTTACGTTTCCCCTTGCTATAAATATACCAGTAAATTATAATGTACCATTACGGTCAAACTACAAATAAGGTCTGAGGGGAATGAACCTGGCAAATTGTAAATGCATTACACATTGCTATTCACTATTATTCTCTAAATAATACTAAGAACTGTATTTATTTTACATCCCATTGGCACTATTCCAATATTTGCAACGGCTGTACTTCTTACATGTCTTTATGCTTCTCGGCGGTCCGTATGTCGTTGTAATGTGTCCTGTAAAGATCACTATCGCCTAATTTATGATCATGTTCGTAATGCCACAATCAAACGCCGACGATCCGATCTTGTCGTTTACGATACGGTTTATGCCGCCGTCAAATTTTTACAGGCGTTTTAAAGGAGTGAAGATATTGTATTGTACGCAAATGTCCAGTAACCGAGACTTAGTTCAAATTTATTGTGAAATTGAATCTGTTGGTAGATATTGCTTGTCACTGAGATTGTATTACCAATGCAGAATATGGTATGGATTTTCAAATTCAACATCTAAATTCTTGAAAACGTTTACATAGTCCTTAATCTGTTAGCGCATTCCCAGATTATTTAAATCGCGTGCTTGGTCCAATTTTGTTTTATTATGACAGTGGCATTTAGCGTTTAGAGGAGCTATTAAAACATTATTACCATTAAAGCGTGGGACGCTATTTAGAGTCAAAACTGGACCTGTTACGCTTTGGAAAAAGCCCTCGGGCTCCCCAACAATTACCTAACTAAAGAGGAGGAATTCCAAAATTTGTTGTTACTAGCAGACAGCCTGGGATTTAGCTGGGGGCTTTTTCAGCCTGTCGCTTACGCTTATTATGATGTTAGAGAAAGGAATGACCGGTTTGATTGGTGTACACGTGTTTCTAACTCGCGTGCCAGAACGTGGGAGAACGCCTGAGGTTTTGCAAATGTTTCGCGAATACTTCTTACTCGCCTCGAAATCGTCTTCATCATTAACATTTGGTTTAGACCAATAATTTGGATGGCTTTGAGTGTTTAAGTAATTGTAATGGGATTTGTTTCAAATTTCGGTAATGGTGGGAACCTTTTTTCACTGTCTTTGTTACAGTTCGTGTTATAAGTGTTTAACACAGCTTTATCTTTATTCAATTTAGTGACTCTATGTTCTGTTTTTCGCTTATCCCATTTGGTTTCCCCGAATACATCAAGGCAATATGAAATAGCTACAAATCCTTGTTCGTAATCATTGCGATTTTTTCCGCACACATCATCAACGCACCGTGGTACCGGTCCTGCCATATTTGTTATAGCAAATTGCTATACGTTATTGTTTAGTGTCATGCAAATTTAGATTTTTGCAACCCGGCTGATTAGGCGTAGGCGTGTTTTAATGGCACAGGTATTCTTTTCATACATACATTCAGTTCAGTGATGTAAGAATAAACGTTTATGTTAATTTAACGAACGCATACCTTTACAATCATTTCATATGCCTGTTATAGAAATTCATTTAAATGAGTTGAGAGGCGATATATAAGGTATAAGATAAAGGAGTTTAAAATTCAGTAGCCAATTTATGGCGTGAAATCATTGGTATAATAATAATGTTATATCCATATTTCAAATTGATACCAGTCTTATGTCACGGAGCTATTTTTTACAAAATTTGTGGATGTTTTAATTTTGCAGTCACTTATTATTTTTTTTTTTGTGTTCAGTTAAGATTCTGTTATGATTGGCACTCCATTTTAAAATGATGTCCGTTTCTTGAATATTTATAATCCTAAAATTACATATTTATTGATATACTTAATCAATTATTGTGAATAATGACATTCAAGAAAAGTCGAATTCCATTGATCCATTAAATATTGCCTGAATTTGAATTCACAACATAGCCTTAGTGATTAAAGAATCTCACGGTCTTCGCCATCATTTAGCCTATCATCAACGTTATTTGCAATCCGTAATCACCTGTTTTACCGTTATTAGTCTTGAGAATATCGGCAACACAATTAATTATAACATCGATTTGTTAACGTCTTCCAAGTTATTAAACAGATGGTAGATGTACCTACAATATTGCTTATAGACGCGTAAGAGAATAATTAACTTTACTTAAAGCAGTAGGCGCGTTGAAATACAGGGGTACAAGGGTGTTTTGGCGATCAAATGACGTTGACAAGGTGGCGCTGTTGGTAAACATTAATTGTGGATTTATTTATGTAATGTATGAAAATAACAATAGGCGGCGTTAGTTCCGAATTTGACCGTACGCTAAAGGATTCTTGTACAGCTTAGCATGGACATTATTTAGAAAAGTGTTAGTAAACTCCGTAGGACCAAGTTTTAAAAAAAGAATCTCGAGTTGACGGTTTGACAATCCAAAATTATTCGAATTTGTGGTGGTAAATTATTTGAATATTTAAAAAAAAAGATTAAATATTTATATTTTAGACTTCCTACGATTTATTAATTAGACGAGCAATAAATAAAACATATTATTTAAAATTTAATTTTGTCTCATCTTTCGTCATTTTATCATCAGATTAGATCAAGATAATATCTACAAATTGCCAAACATAATTTAATCTGAATATTTAATTAATAATATCTGCGTCATAAAATAGAATTAATATTATTCTACTGGTGACAAATCCGCAGCTACTGCTTGACGCACTAGTGTAGTGACTAAGCCTGAACTAGACTGAACTTGTTCCGATGTCTAGTAAGTATTTAATAAGCTGCATTTACATGGGCAATTTGCAGAATAATTATTGCTTACCAATGGGGCTGTAACTTTATACTTCTAGGTATATTGCTAAACGTCTCCAAAATAAATGACCGAATATTTTGTGAATAATGAATTACGTTACAATTTCGTAATAAACTGTTGTTACATATGCACCATATCGCACTTATTGCTCCATATTGTTCCAAATTGCTCCATGTAGCTGCATATGACGGAGGTCTCTAAAAGTAGTTTACTACAAGCTTGACTCCAAAATACACCTGTGGAGCAACATTGTTTGATATTGCTCCACTACCTCGGGCAATAATTGCCGGAAATATTGCCCATGAAAGCGCATCTTTAGCCTCGGACTGGACGGACTTGGCGTCCAACATCCACTCTCTGGGTGGCATGTGGTCCATGATTTATAGAGAGGCACCCGACGACCACGTCGGTACTCGTTACTAGCGTATAAACGAAGCTATTTATTACTTTATTAGCAATTACTGTTAGATTGTGTGATTATAATAATATTATGTTTTGGTGTTATAGCTTTCTATAGAGGTATTTTTATTGGAGTGGTAAATCATTACTGGGAAGTTTTAATAATTCATTATCTTCTAACTAACATTTTTAATCATTGCTGCCCCTTTCATAGTCAGCACACCACTATTTGCGGATTCACTGTAACTCACTCAAAAGTTAGCTTATTTTCTAAAGAACTGCCCGACCCAATAAATCAAAAATAACGGTTCCATTAAATCCCAGTGGATCCAAAAATATAACATCATCATTACAGCCGAAAGACGTCCACTGCTGGACATAGACCTGGGTTGGCGATCGCAGTACGGTTGTTACAAAGGCAAAGAGAACGCTGCTGCCCATTCCCTGGTAAGTCCCTTAGTCGCCTCTTACGCCACCCACGAGAACATATATGGGATGGTGCTATTCTTTACATCCGACACCATACAGAACAAAAAAAAAACATACTCACGCTCGTTTTTGTGAAAATATAACATACAAATCGTGAATCCCCATATGCAAATCCATCTGCATAAACCCGACCACATTATACCAATAGAATCTCCACCATAATACTAACTAGCGGCCCACAAACCGTCCATTTCTCAGTTCTAATTTTTTGCCGACATTTTGTATAGTAATTGGAAGTGTTCTATCTTGGTAACGATGTATGGTGGAAATTATCTGTCTTATCCAATACGGCACAGTAATGCGTAATGCGCAATCTTCCGACGGATACTAGATCAACTGGTTATTTTGTAACCCCCGGCTGTTGAGGAAACTTTATGTAATAAAATATAATGTAGTGGCTTAATGAACGCAAGTGGGTACGGATCTTTGTGAGGAAATTGGTAGTTTGGTTTTGTTTGATGCGGATGTTAGTCGACTTTTGTTGCCGTTGTGGTATACTTACGTTTTTAATTAACAAAGTTATGTTTATTTATATCTGCCTTGTTTGTTTATTGGTCGCAAGCGCGACTGCTGACCATGAGGCCCTAGGTTCCCAGAGTCCAAGATTTTCCATCGGGCAAAGTGTTATTGGGTTTTTCGATCAGGGAATTCTCAGTAGCAGCCACGTAGTCTGGATTTGTGCCCGGTTGATCGCAATAGGCTCGCCGCCTATTAAATGGGACTTAAACATAACTGGCGAAATGTGGGTGTGTATCTAATAAGATAAACCAATCCCTAACCCTTCAGGGATTACAGGCGTGATGCTATATGTTATTTTAGAATAGATTTGAGGAAACAATGGGTTTGTCTTTATCATCAGAATCACAACATACGGTCCAGTGGAAAACGCCAGGCATTAGCGGTCTGGTTTTATCATCATCATCATCATCTGGACTTATTTGGCGCAGCCATTTCACAATGTGGAATAAAATATTTCACGATACAGGATAAAAATATTGGACCACATGATGTCACAATGGCGGCAAAGCTCATAACTTTATCTCATATTCTATCCAATAGGTAAATGGCTGAATAACGAACACCTCAAAAGGAACTCGATCTTCTCCATCAAGCTTAAACGATTCCACATTTCTGCTACAGTACTTGCTAAATCCCATCCTAACTGTGCTAGCCCATACGTGAACCACTTTCTGAACTCACACGGATCTAGACTGGAATATTAGTCTAGATATTACAATGTATTTATATAACTGTGTCAATCAAACCATTCACTCACTGCAACGCTGCAATAAAACTAATAGGACCTAGTAGAAAGAGGGCACATAATCGTTAAATTAACGATACTATTATTGATATCGATTCTTAAACGAGTAATCGAGTCAGAAGTATCGATAAAGACCATAGAGAATATAACCAAAGACGATCCGGTCTTGTTAACGGGAGACAAATCACTTGATAGTTCCGCGTGGCAACGAGACAAACAGTTAGGAGGTGGTGTGAGTGAAAAGATGATGTGAATTGAAAGAATCAATAAGAAATATCGCTAATTTATTTCTTACGCATGAGGTGACACATTTTCCATTGACAGTATCTTCCTTCAAATACAATTAAATCATGAAAGTACTAAAGCTTTTCTTTCAAGTTCAGGTGTTATCTTACGTTCTTGAAAGAACAAAAATGTTGGACTTCGAGATAGAACTTCATTTAAGCTAACCGCTCTTATGCCAGAAATGATAATTTAAAAACTAATACCTCATTTGGGGTCGGCGCAGCATGTCTTCTTTTTCCATACTTCTCTATTTTTCGTCATCTCATCAAACACCTCCTTTCTTGCCATCCTTCACACGGTTCATCCATCATTTCTTTGATCTTCCTCTACTTTTATAGCCTTGAAAAAAACCATGTACCTAGATGTGTCGTTTATAACTTGGACCACACAAACTGCAATCATCATCATCATAATGTTCCCACTGCTGGGACACAGGCCTCCTCTCTATGAGAGGGAATGGGCTATAATCCACCACGCGGGCCCAGTGCGTATTGGTAGATGTCACATGTCTTTGATTTTTTTTGGTTCTAGGACATGCCGGTTTCCTCACGATGTTTTCCTTCACCGTTTTTGAGAGCAGTGGTGATGAAATAAATTACACAAAGTAATGCGCCTGCCTGGGTTCGAACCCACGACTTACTGTTCGTGATCGGGGTCGCTACCAGTGGACCACCGCTGCGCTCACAAACTGCAATAAGAGCTCCCTATAAAATTCGCTATCTTTCTTCCCACGTACCACACAAAGCCACAGACTGGTCGTCTGCCTGGCCTTGTGACAGTTAACCCACAAACCTAGACGCCTCTGGACGTTTGAAACTGTCTACTTGAAAGTAATATACCTGTTTTTTGTAGTCCAAACATTAAAACATGGAGTTTATTTTTTTCTACCGTCAATATTTTATAGCCTACCGAGACCACTATGTCTTGACAAGTTTTGAATTGGGAAACCGACTTCAAATGTACTGTAATTGTCAGTTTGGAATGTGTTATCTTCGCAACACAAGCAGTTTTATTCTCTCTATGTCTCTCTGCTTGTGAGGTCAGTTTTTCAGATCTTTCTTCTCCACTTAGCTGTCCTTGGCTTGCATATTTCCCCACAACCTTTCACTTGATTTTAGGCCTCATGAGTTCGCTTGCAACTACATGTTAGTTGCTGTGCCAGATTGCATGCGTAGGATCCTTTGTGATAGCCATCTTAAGTTGAGTCGTCTCTTTATAGTAATGTATCAAAACATACTGGTTTATAATACTTTATAGACACATTACGATCAAATCTATGAATGGCTGTCATGTCAAGATTAACCCATCAATGCGGGACTAGTATCAATAGTGATGTTATGCCCATCGCAAATTTACGACCGAAAGCCCATCATGTACGTATAATATTGCCATTATCTTACTTTATGCGACTATAATGTGGCGTTTAGAAGGTTTCCTCGAAGTTGCCTTGTCTTGTGGCCCATAAACTTGTCTTCCTGTACAAATAAGAGTTTGTTTGTATCGCACATACCTGTTATCTCTGAATGTTTGACCGACTGGCACTATTGTCTGTTATGTTCTTGAAGCCATTTTCTGAAGTAAATTTCACTGCGTTTTTTAGTCATATTATCATCATATAGATATAATATTGTTACTATGCAATGATAGGCTTAATAAGTGCGTAGGATATTGTTGTAATGTAGAAAGTGATTCCCTTCCTTTCAATAATTATGTTTTGGTTACATCTTCCCGTCTCTGTCTTGCACTTTCATAGGAACAATGCTAGCTAAGCCAAAATTCATGCTAAGTATCTTTTAAAGACTCCGGCCATAACTTCTATGTTGAAAGAGCTCCGTAAATTTATAAGCAAAAAAAAAACTAAAACGATAAATCCAACCAAATGAGGCATCAAGTAGCAGTTCAGTACTAATTAAAACTCAGGATCCATAATTATCGTAATTTAATGTACATAAACCGTGGAAAACTCATAAAGTATACCAGTAACAAGAATATGGAATAATAATTATGACGTGAAAACTTCCTGCGAAAGTATTTTGCAATGCTAATGTGGTTGCAATCCAGTTTCATATTTTCACACTCATAGTAACAGGTATCCCGTATAAGTAACAGGTTTGATACCGTACTAGTATGTTTATGTCATGTCACTATCCGCCACTTAAAGTTAAAACATTTCTCGATATTCGCCTATTAAAGGAAACAAAAAAAAAAAAAATTGTCTCAAACGGTTACATTTACAAATGTGAATGAGACAGCCCCAGTAAGTTAATAATAATAATATGTAATAATTATATAATACTTGTGTTGGGGATTGTCTCGCTCCTTCCCTTATTTTATAGTTCACAATATTGAGACTAACAAAAACAAAAACTTTTCTTTGATTTACAAGTTTTTATGAAGAATTAAAAGTAATGAATTTTTAAATAAATAGTCAACAATGACAGATGCAGCCATAATTCGTTTCTCTTATAATATTAATACTATCATAAAAAAAAACATCATCATCATCATCTTTTCAGCACGAAAGACGTCCACTGCTGGAAATAGGCCTCCCCCAAGTATCGCCACATTGACCGGTCCCGTGTGTCGCATTCAGCAGATCCCTGCAACCTTCACCAGGTCATCGGTCCACCTAATGGGAGGCCTCCCAACGCAACGTCTTCCGGGTCGCGGTCGCCACACCAGAACTTTTCAGCCCCATCGGCCATCCGTTCTGCGAGCAATTACAAAATATTCAAATTAATAAACTTACAATACTACTATGGTCCTACTACAATTTCTACTCTGTGTCACATGCAAGTCTGTAATATATTCATATACACCACTTCAAAGGAAACGTTAACCAAACAGTGCCGTATGCAGCGATGCCAAGTGTTCAAGTTTTTGTCAGTGGACATACTGGACATTCCTGCGTCTCTGCCCGTATTCTGTTCGACATCGATGGTCGTAAGGCCCGCGTTTTTTATAACCAATTCTCGTCATTCCGCCTGATTGATTCGTTGGCACGTTACAAGTTTAATTTGTTTTGTTTAATTACCTCATCAAAAAAGTTTGTCTGAATTTCTGAAAGTTTGTGCGTGCGATGCAAATGCGTTGTTCCACTCGTACGTTTCAGGCAAGAGGTTTTTATTCTGGTTTCTGCTTTTTTCAACAGTCGAAAAACCTTTACTTAAAACATAGTTTCCGATTTTACCGCTCGTGTATCGTTTTTTTTTTTCATTTATTTATGACAAGCACATCACGCGTGACTTCGTCCGCAAAAATTGTGAGAGCTCGGCCAATATGCACGATATAAATATAATTTATAACCTATAGCACCCACGAATAATTTGGCTTTCTGCCGGTGAAATTTTAGAATGGGATCATTCGTTCCGGAGATTCCCCCCCTTCAAACAGACTTACAAACAAGGACCTCTTTATAATATTAGTACAGAAAACTGGACAAGTAAAAAGTGCTGTACATAGGCTAGGCGGGCTTATTGATAATTTTAGTTTACTCTTCACAGTGGAATGGAATTAATGACTTAGTGTTTACAACCTCTGCCATTTTTCTCAAGATGAATAACTTACAACAACTTAATTATGAATCAAATGATTCATACGCAATATCTACTAATTAGAATTACATAAATTAAATTCCATTGTTCGAAGAGATAGATAAGATCTATTTGTTGTAATAAGAGCATTGATGTCTGTAAGGATGGATTTCAAAATCACACCAACCACCAAAAACAGTAGGTATATGCAAAATCAAGAGAAGGTTGATGAATTATTGAAATAATACACCTAGTGAAGAAATACTTACAAAACATTTCACAAAACAATTTATTCGTAAAGAAATAATACCGTGAAATTCACAAGAATATGTTAAGACAGGCAGAAGCAGAAATACTTATATTACACAACCGATGGAATTCCATAAGAGCCCGCTCCTCGACTTTATTAATGCTGTGGCCTAATTTAAACGTAAAGCCCTGATTAATGTCGTCACGAAATCGATATATTTTCCCCATATATCATTGTAACGGTAACGCGTTGGTGAACACTGAATACACCAAGATTGACCTTTTTCGTCGTGACATTTCGATGCGTTGTTGCGTTCCAAATGTCAAATCCGTGCTCAGATAAATGCACACGGAGTTATTAACTAACGAACGCGTTTAAAAAACAATTTGTTTGGGTCCTTGAGATAATGGTCGGTAAATCGGTTAGCTAAACAATTGGTCTTTAGGAAATGTCAATGTGAATTAGCTTTATCAGTAATCTACGGTTGACCCACTGCAGTAAACGGTTTTTTTTTTTCATGTCTCGTTTCGAATTCCGAATTAGGTCCGGCAAAGCGAAGACGCCAATCACAGGAGAAACAAAAGACGCAATGTGGATTTCATGCAATGTGATTGGTCGATTCCTGCACGTATCTTCTAAGCTACGTACTTCTCCGCTTTGGTTGAAACTGGGCCTCAGAACTGCATGGTTATTTGGCAGTACGGTATTCTCGCATTTGTTACGCAAAATTAAGTCATGTTAATTTTAGAGGTCTTTGCATTTTATCTGATGTGCCGTTATGACCGTTAGCCAGTGATCTTTTGGTAACCACTAGAGGCCTTCTCTCCCAGTTCATGGAATTATATTGACGATGACTATAGTACCATAACTTCACCAGCAATAATTATCATTATTTTCCAAGTTATTTCACTTTATGTAACGTGAATCTTTTCTTGTTCCAGGGCAAATCAGTGATCCGTCCGATAGCGTTCAAGCCGCTCGGGGGGCGCCTGTCTGCGGGCGGGGAGAGGTATGGCTCCACTCCGGTGCTGGCCAGCAGACCACCATCCCATCTGACGCTCTATGGCAGTGAGTATTACAGCATCAGAACCATCAATCGAAGGAAGGAAAAATTTACCATGAAAATTATAAGGAAATAACGCGATTGTTCTATGGGATATTAGATTCTGCAAGTTAATGCATTGTATAAAAAGAAACACAGTAATAGAGCTATACCGTCTTGGGACACACAGACAAATGGAGCTCTTTTTTGATGTTATACTTCTTTTGGCACGTTAGGGAAAAATGATGCGAGTAAATTTTTACGATGCGCGCGCACACCCTCACGAAAAACCGACACCCTGAAGTTAGCTAGTCAACATTTTAGTTGTATACGTCTAAGAAGTATAACTTCTTACGTGCGTACTAAGTACACACACACACTTTTTTTTTACTCCTAAGAGCGTACCAGACTGGCCTGTGCCTTGAGTGTAAGGCCTCCAGCCAAGGGCCAAAAAACTTATAGACTAAGCTGCAAAGATTCAGCTGAGTCATTGTTTCTGAAGGTGTTTATCTATCAGCCAGCTCCCATCGGCTTATAGGCCGCAGCTCCTTATTTTTACGGATCTACGCAAAATCCCAGTGGCCCCAACATCTACTCAGGCCATTAACTTACCACCGTCTGTCTTATTGGCAGGCTCATCAGACGTGCGAGAGGGCCGATGGTGCGGCTCTCCTCAGCCCGCATCCTTATCTGCCCTGCCGCCTGCCACGCCGTCCGCTCCGTTACACCAGAGGCACCACTCCGCTATTGTGTGAGTTTTCTATGGCTTTATTTTGTGAAGGAACACAACAGGATGGTGATTCTCAATATTAACACGTTAACTGCCAAGGTATATTTTCTGTACTATCCAAACTTCCTTTCTTTCGTATTAATTCTTGGTTTATATTGAATAGATAAGTATAAAAAAAAGTGTTCCCTTTTCTTTATTTGGATCAAAAACGGTAAAAAAAAACTACGAGCCAGGTGGTGCACTGCGGTCAGTTGAATTTGATGCTTCAGGCCATGTCAGTCACCGGTGCCTGACATGGCCTGAACAGATAGTGAGTCTGTCAGGCACCGGTGCCTGACATGACAGTTAACGTGTTAAACAACAGGATGCAGAAGCCACCAGTAGTTGTATCGTGCTGGTTATAGTAAGTGGTTTTGGATGGATTGAGTTATTGACTCCGATAATTTTAGAGGATTAACACAACGACACAAGAAACAGAACGAGTACCCAAACAAGGTCCGATACAGACAAAGGTATGTCAATAAAGTTTATCTTACCACTGCCTCGTTGAGCTAGTGGCCGTAAGCGCGACTGCTGAGCATGAGGTTCTGGGTTCGATTTCCAGGTCGGGTAGTGCTATTGTGTTTTTTCATCAAGAATTTCGATTTAGGCTACTTGAAGTCTGGATCTGTGCCCGGTTGATGACAATAGGCTCGCCCTCTATTACATGGAACTTAAACATAACTGGCGAATTGTAGGTGTACTATTAGGTACACCTCTGAATAACCCTTCGGGGACTATAGGCGTGATATTATGTTTATTTTCCACTAGCTTTTTTTTCCACGGCTTCTCCCTCGTGGAGATCGGAAAATATGATCCCACGGAAACGCGATGGTTTACCTGTGTGCTATGTTTCATCGAAATCCCTTTAGCCATTTAGGCGTGAATCGGACAGACAAAGATAATGTCGCATTTTCAATACCGACCTGCCTAGTACAACTGGGGTATTCCTTAAAGCGCAACTATTTTTAAACGCAACCAACTAAGCTCAACTAAATTATTCCTCGAAGCGCAATCATTAGTTGCGCTCACAAATTCAAATTGTTCAAATGGTTGCGCTACGAGGAATAATTTAGTTGCGCTTAGTTGGTTGCGCCAAAAATAGTTGCGCTTTGAGGAATATCCCGTACTACCCTAGTAGTACTTACCTAGTAGGTATGTATAAGAATAATAATTTATTTAATTCAGACCATTGACCATAACAACTGATGACCATTGATGTATAACAACTTCCGTAGCGAGGGATGAAAGCATTCGCACTTCCTATGCTATAATCTCACCTGGTTATGGTATCTACTAATACCTGCACGACTAGAATAGGATTGTATCGTATCCGGTAAGCTCTCCGCTCCGCTAAACCAATGACATCACTCCATTGTACGAGTAAGCTCGATTGTTAGAACTAGGTCCCAATTATAACATACTAGGTGCAGACATTAGACCTTATTATGCAGGGTGTAAACAGACTCCTCACGAAGTCGTCAACCAAGCATTATGTACATCAAACTAAGTAACTTTACGCAAAAAGTAGTGCTGGGGAACAACTTTTTTTTGGGCTGAAAATTCACGGTTTACAGTAGCACTCAATGTAACGCACTCAAAACATTGTTCGGATGGATGGATTGAATAGTAAGGGGCCCCTGGAGGTGTTTAAAGTAAAAATATTACATTAAAAACATGGATTTAAAAAAAGACTTGTGAAAAAGTTGGAATTTTGACCCCCAATATCTCCGTAACTGGAAGGTTCCCAGTTATGGTCTAGAATAAAAAACTGATCACAATGACGTGACGGGGAGAACAAGCGCGTTTCGGCTTCGTTAAGAGTTTGTTGACACCCTTTATATTTACCGCATTTAGGTATATTATGATCGTATCAGAATCCGACTACATAATGACATATCCGACATAGGTACTACATAATCTGCGGTCCATTGTGTAAGTACATTGTGATCCTAAACCGCATACCGGAACTTTGTATTTTTGCCAATAGCATAATAAATTGCCAAAAAAAACATACGGCCAAGTGCGAGACGGACTCGTGCCTGAAGGGAATCGTACCATCGTAGTAGAGGAACCCCCTTTAATTTTTAATTTATTTTTAATATTTGTAACAGAAATACACATTCTGTGAAAATATAACTGTCTACCTATTACGGATCATGTGATGAGCCCGCTGACAGACAGCAGGACGAACCGACGAACGGACAGCGGAGTTTTAGTAATTGGGTCCCTTGATAACCTATCGGGTTCGGAACCCTAAAAATAAGAGGTGATTAGGTGCCGACCCTAGCATAGTTGCAATAAGGCTACGATACGGATAGATGATGATAATGATTAGGGGCGTAACATTGACACAATGACAAAACATCTTGCTGACAAACAACGTTTTATCGCACAAAATATTGGTTTTCTTGGGTATACTTAATAGCTTATATTTGATGAGTGCGGCGTTTAAGGTATAGTCAAGCGATCGCTACCGCAGTACTATTAGAATATTCCTAATTATCATTTTCGAAAGGACTATCTGAACAAACACATTAAACACATTAAATTAATGTTCGAAATAAACATGGAATTAAATCGTCATCATAAGTAATGAAGTTAATTTTACTTCTCTGACAGAAAGTCGTTATATGATCACGCATTTTCGTGTAGGTAATCGTTTTCGTGAAATGAAATCTGTTTTAATACAAGTACCTACATACATACCTACATGCGTTTACTTTCCAGTAAATGAGAATTTTGTTTACTTTGTTGTTGAGTCTGTCGCAGCGCAACGGTGTTATTTTGCTACTGAAGCATTATGTCTTCTTTCCCTTTTCGTGTGGTTACTGCCTAACCTGGTGGCAGAGCTTTTATGCTGCCCATGGGCCTCTGACTTTGGCTTTACATGCCATCGAGAAATATATCTCAGGCATTCTGTAGTCCTGCAAGTTATCATTATATAGAGTCCAAAATCAGAGGTGCGTGCCTTGGCATCGAATTCGAGACTTTTTGTAAAAACACCAGATGGTAAATCCAAGACTTCCACGCCCTGAAGGAAAGTTTATAATTACAAAATAACAACAACGAAACTGTTTCTATCATCACTTTTTTCATAGGCACTCACTTTATTAATCACTAGATTAATCTTTAATTTATATTTGCATTTTCCCATACTGCATGCATAATGCATATAGATAGATAAACCATTCATTCAGTGCACATAAAAGAAAACACAACACACAGAAACACAATTAAAAAGGTATAAATTACATGACTATATAAAAACCGGGTGCCAATATAAAAGGAAAAACATATTTACTTAAAGAAGTATAGTAACACCATGACCTACTTCATTAAAACAATGAGTATACAAGGTGCGGTGTGCGTCTAGTTAAAGTCTGTAGCTAAGGTTGCACCAAATGGGAGTCCAACTCAGCATGTGTCAGGCATACCTGTGCATATGCATCTCTTCCCCAGTAAGCAACATTCACAAGATGCCCCTTCTAATCCCTCACACTTCGAAAACCACCCACCATGTCCCCTATCCTTAAAATAGACTCGGTAATTACCAATAAAGGCGATGACTTCACTCCAAGCACCCTCCTAATTCCTAATAAAGATCGTACGAGAATAGATCACAAGTAACACAGTCAAACCAGTGAAGGTTTGCGCTTCGATGATCTTCGAATTTCCATAAAGTTGTGCCATAAATAGCCCCCCAAACAGAGGCAGTTGCTATTTTTACTACACTGACATTGCAAGTTTACTTATTAATTATAAAGTAATTTATGTCTAAAATCGGCCACCCGTCTTGAGCAAAGTGGTGAATTGGTGGTCAATGCTCGTGCCTTCTATGTGTGAGGAGAGGTCTTTGTCCAGCAGTGAGGCAGTAATAGGCTGGTATTATTATTATGTCATCATGGTAAAACAAAAAAAGCTAATACTTCCTAGGTTATAACAGCTTATCATTAAGTTTTCAAATATCTGCCGATGGACGATAATTCTCGAAGCGCATACTTTTCCTTGGAGATCTGCACTGTCTATGATGTACTGCTCAATGGACATGTCAGACAATGACACATAAGACGATGCATCTGTTCATTAAACTGAATAATTAATACTGTTAACATTACTGTGGCGTGATGTATATGTTGGTGGACAAACAATGTACCGGGCATTTGGAAAAGTGACTAGTAAGTAATGGACGATTCACCTTTGCTTTCACGTAGGTATCTACACTTTCTATTGGACCTCTTAAGTTAAAGTTGGTACTAATCATTAGGTATGGGAAATTATCTGTGAAAAATGTCTGACAAACTGCCTGAAACTGCTTAATTTGCAAGTCAATATCGACGTTACGACAGTGCTTACACATGCTAGATACGTACTTTATTTACACACTTGTGCAAGTTGCTATCGAACAGGTATTCTGACATTTGATTGTGTCAATTCCTTATGTGACTCCCTCCTTCATATTTGCACCAATATTATGAAGCTTCACCTCACCTGTATCTATAAATCATAATTATAGGTTGTAAGTAATGTCCTTATGACTCAAGTTATTCAGAAGTTTTGCAAAATGACAGTTTCGCCTATGTGACTACGACATAAACACACTTTAACTTTATGCTAGTGAATGAGTTAGGAGCCGTAAAATGTTACTGAACCACTTCGTGTTCATTCACCAGAAAGAACAACGTATAATTTAATAAACAGTAAATAAATACACGTTACGCGTCCGGGTTTTTAGGAAAGTTTTTTGTTCATAGAGTAAAAGTTAAACACGCTTGCTTGGAAAATGAAATAAACTGCGTGGGTTTGAGGTGGATTCTTATACACATACTTTAACTTAAGTAAGTAGGTACTACTGTATGTTTGAAGTAGGTAGGTATTGCATTTGGTGGTTTCTTTTTCGACAAA
Source organism: Lycophotia porphyrea (assembly GCA_950005105.1). Classification (NCBI taxonomy): domain Eukaryota; kingdom Metazoa; phylum Arthropoda; class Insecta; order Lepidoptera; family Noctuidae; genus Lycophotia; species Lycophotia porphyrea. The sequence goes on along the minus strand of OX465395.1, from coordinate 14,704,018 downwards.
AAATACGGATACTTGTTAAAATCCAAATAATCAAGGAAAAAGAAACCAAAACTTCCAAAGAAAGTTACAACAAACACCCGCAAAACTTTTTCTTTCAGATAAAATCGCCGCGCAAAAACTGACATACCAACACTACACTTAGTTGCATTTAAATTCACCTTTCTTTTAAACCATCTCGTTTAGTATTCATGAATAGCGAGCAAAAACATCATCGTAATACAATATTTACTCATTTGCTCGGTCTAATCAGCAATTATTGTGGTAGCAGCAGTTTAGCGGCGCAAGCGGCACGCGCAGACATTCGTGTGTCGAACAGAGTAGTGGCCAGGCGTTGCGCGTACGCAGTATACAGTGTTTATTTATCAAATGGTGATTTTAAACGCGTATACGTGTTCTAGTGAATAAAATGGTGTAGTTCGCTGAAAAGTGAGAGTTTTGTGACATGTTTAGGTGAGTTTTAAGGGTAAAAATTGGATATATATATATATATATTTGTTGATGGGTCTGTACTTGCGGCTTCAAGCGTAGTCCGGCTGTGACCTTTGATTGTATGTTATGCAAATCAAGTAACCGATGATTTCAAGTTAGATAAAGTTATACAGCATATCCTAAACTGTTTTTTTTTTAGGATTCAATGAAGTTTCTAAAAGCATAGCTAAGTAATGGCAATAGAGCATGGTACTTAGTAATGTAATTTAAAAAATAATGGTCACTATTAACCGGTAAGCACTTGACTAGAACCCATTACTCTAGTTATCTAGTACCCAAGTAGCTTTCATTAAAACAAAAACAAGTTCTTGTATTTCTTTGGATCTAGGTAACTATGTTTTTTTTTTGCTTTTTTTATATCTAGTCACGGTAGACTGTTTCTCAATGACTATGAGTTTAAAAGAGGCACCTTTTTACTACAAAAAACTTTGTGACGAGTCTAATTGAAATATTTTCGTTCCTAGCAACGAATCTAAGAACATTCTTACAAAATAGCAATTCAGACGATTTTTTTACCGTCTAGCTGTCATTACTTCGATGGACATATTAATTGGTCTTCCAATTATTTCGGTTGTTAGTGTTACTACAATGAACGTAATTATAAAGAAAAGTATATTGCCAATTGACGTACGACATACCTAATCAGTCTATACAGGGTGTAAACAGACTCTTCATGAAGCCGTCAACCAAGCATCTGTACATCAAACTAAGTAACTTTACGCAAAAATTATTGCTGGGAAACGTTTTTTTTTTTCGGGGTGAAAAATCACGTTTTACGGTAGGACTCAATGTAACGCATTCCAAACATTGTGCTGATTGATGGCTTGAATAGTACGGGGGACGTAAAGGTGACTTAAGTGAAAAAAATACATTGAAAACATGTATTAAAAAAAGTTGGAAATTTGACCCCCAATATCTCCGTAACTAGAAGGTTCCCAGGTATGGTCTAGAGCAAAAAAATGATCGCAATGACGGGGAGAACAAGAGCCTTTCGGCTTCGTTAAGAGTCTTTTTACACCCTTTATAGTTCCTACTGCTGGGCCACAGACCTCTAGTGCAGGTAGGTTACATATGTCTGATTTTTTGGGTTGTAGGACAAGCCTGTTTTCTAACAAAGTTTTCACTGTTTTGACAGCAGTATACTACCGAGTGAAACGGGGTGAATTCATATGATATGTTACATTTACTTAATTATAAAGAGACCTTAATGGCAACAAATTAATTAATTAAACTTGAAAATTCCCTTCAAAGTTTTGTCTTGATTCACCCCTGGCGTTTTGTATTCACCCCGTAAGGTACCTATTTTCACAATAGAAGGTACAATGAAAATCTATTTTTATTTAGGTCATATTTTCTGCAATGCACTATTTTGATTTTCGTTCTTCTGGGTTTGTCATGAGTTCAGGACCATAATAAATCGATATTTACTCAAAACTATAGAAATAAAGGATATATATTCATCATTAGAATAAACAATCCTTTAAGAATAATGGTCACTGGTCACGCTACTCAGAGGTCAATAGATTGACAATTACTAAATGATGTCACTTATCGGTATACTACTATAGATACGGGTCCAATCTGCTGATGTTATTTACTAAAGATTAGTCGCCTTTACGGTACCTACAAGCACGGTTGATCAGCATCAAAAATATTAGACGTCGTTCGTGTAAAGACATCAAGCTACTACAATCTGTCAAATTTCTTTAATAAATTTTCAACTTTATCTCTGACGAATTCGGTTCAAGGTTGGTCAGGAAAATCTGACAGTTTCGGGTAGCTTGATGTGCTGGCGTCTGTACTTGTGATATAGCGATATTTCAATTATAAAAAAAAAAGTGTACCAAGATGTCGACAACTAAAAACATTTGCATAATAAGTCCGTTGAAAATCGAAATTCAAGCAGATCCGAAAGAAACGTGAGTAAACCCACAAACATAATAAAAAAACATATAAATGCTATTTTTATCCGTGGTCACCCCTTAAAATATGAACAGTATTATTTTTCACCCTTTTGTAACAATAACCGTTGACCTAAACAACTTTTTGTATTGGCAGCTTCCCTTTGCACACACCATCATCAAAAGTGGGTTACCTACAGCTGCAGTATTATTAGTACGTACTAGTGGCAGCGAATGAATGGGTGAATGGACCATAGTATAGTGCCTATTGTTCAATGCACTAGGCACAACTTGCACTGGCCCAATCAATAAAAGCGAGAGTTTTGTTATTTAGTTAATTTGTGTGAAGCTGTGTTGTGTTTCCGAGTTTCAGTATGTATTGTTTTTATGAGTAACTTTAGAATGATGGTCATGCTGGGAAAATTTGGTTTACAAAGACTTTAGTATCATGTTTCTAACGACACCCTAGTATGATTGTTCTTTAATTATATAATAAGTAAATATTAAATTTTATTTCTTGATTTACTAAATCGAATCTTATCCTAACATTATGAATATATGTATATCTCAAGCAAACAAGCATAGATAAAAGTAAATTGAATAAATTAGGAAAATTCTTTGCATATTACCGTATGTTTTAAGTACAATGTATATATTTTGTGCATGTATAAAGTATTTCCCAGTTTTCCACATACGACCTACTTTTCGCAATCAGGAATGCGACTAGTATGATACATGTTGATCTGACCTGAGCTAAGGGATGTTTAAAGGTTGTAAAATAAAACAATAAATACCTATGACCAACAGAGGGATCCCGTTACCCTGATAATTTGATAACAAAATATCGCTTTAACAACATATTATTATTCGCAATCAGTCAACTATTTCCTAGGAATACTATCAACATCCTTTACAGTCATTGGCTGCTTGATAAGAGAAGTAGGATACTTAATTAATTGTAATCAATATTCGTCATAATTTACGTAGTAAGTTATATTCTCAACTTATTAGTATTGCCCAGGGCTGCGGGACTGTTCGAAAAAGATACCGCGCCCCTGGAACACAAAGGGCAAGGAAGGAACATGGATGGGTTTTAGTCAGTACAAGTCTGACACTCCCTTCCGCTCTGCCCGGAGCGGGAGAAGTCATTTGATGATTTCCCATCCGAAAAAAAAAAATAAAAAAAAATACTAAGATATCCAAATATACGTAGCTTTGGATTTGAAAATAAGAGTGCTTGCTGAAGTTTTAAAAGTAGCAGCATTAGCATTGAAATGCAAATCAACAACATGTCAACATAAAATCTTAGCAAGCATACAGGGTGTAAGCAGACTCTTTACAAACGTCAACAAAACATTCTGTACATCAAACTAAGTAACTTCACGCAAAAAAAACTTTTTTTTGGGGCGAAAAATCACGCTTTACGGTAGGGCTCAATGTACCGAATTCAAAACATTGTGCTGATGGATGGATTGAATAGTACGGGGGTCGTGAAGGTGTCCTTAAGTAAAAAAATACATTATAAACATTTATTTTAAAAAAAAAATGGTTCTTTTACCCCCAATATCTCCGTAACTAGAAGGTTCCCAGGTATGGTCTAGAACATAAAAAATATCGCAATGATGGGGAGAACAAGTTCCTTTCAGCTTCGTTAATAGTCTTTTACACCTTTTATAGGTACTTGGCTGTTGATTATTCAGATACCAAATCACAGACACACGCATTTGACGATTCGCTAACAAACTTTGGAAAGAACATTTCCACAAAAAATTAGGTGACTGAGTCTCTACTGAAACTAAATCATCTTTCCCGCAATTCTAAATAATTATTCGATATCCTGCAGCTATGTATTTTTACTTCAACTACACTATAAAATTTTCATTTAGCTCGTAACTCCATCCGCAGTGCCGTTGACTCCACGTAAATCGTTGTTACGTTCTACGTTTGGTAACCCGGTATCAGTATCATCTAGCAAGATCCGTGACAAATAACCTGGCGTAACTACCCTCGCAACTGTTAGTTAATCTCTTACACTGGATAATTACTTTCGTCGTAATTATGTCGTGTTTCTAGAGGTAGGAATAGACGACAGTGTAACATTGACTAGAATTATCGTCTTTAGTGAAGATAGTTAATCTAAGTGTAGGGAACTTCAAGGACTCCAATGTCCAGTTCTAAGTAGATTTTGTTTGACTACTTATCTCATTTAAATTTATTTCAAGTTTAAGTATACGTTGTTTCATTTCTTTGCCTTTATAACCGACTTTCTTCAAAAAGGAGGAGGTTCTCAATTCGGTTGTATGTTTTTTTTCCAAATACTGTTCATGAGCTTGTGTTAAGACTTGTTTATTATTTATATTCTCCATCTTCGTACATCTTGGTCAACTTCAAAAATTCTTCTGATCTTTGTCTATTTGGCTGATTCCATTATAAACCATAGCGCTCTTGTGCTGTCGATTATACCACTTTATGCCAGCATATACTGAGTTGGCATTAAACAAGCAACTTCATGCATGACCACCAACCACGCAGTTACGTTTACGTGTTTAGCAGTCTTGACTAAGTTTTCCTTAATGGCAAGTTTCCGTGGTTGGTCTAGAAATAAACGACCATAGATTTTCCTGATAATGAAGATTGAGAGCTGTTATGAAACATTTTATCGTTGGTACATAAACGTGCTATTTTTGTTGTGGTTAAGATGAGCTATTACTTCGTTAGTATGATTGTTTTAACCTTCTGATGTAAAAACTTAATGTCTTGGAACAATAACATGACTTTGCGTAACATACTATGTTGTGCAAAAGTTTAGTGTGTAGACAAGAAAACACATTTTCATGCAAACATCGAAATAGTCTTTCCACTGTTGGATAGGTTTTTTTATACGAATTGGATATATGAGCCAGGCGCAGTCCCAGCCTAAAACTCACACAGGGCCGTAGCCAGGAATTTGATTGGGACCGACAAGAATGACCATTTGACGTGGATGATTTTTGAATTTTAGGGGGGGGGGCGTCATGACCCTTTCCCTCCCCCCCCCCCAATCCCCCTAGGACCGTGCCTGATATGAGCTTCAAAGCGAAAGTCGACGGATAGACTCACCTCCTTGACGGATGCCACTAAAACGCCATCATGTATACGCTGCAGAGCATTTATTGTTACGGTTTTTGATCTAATAATAACCAGGAAGAATTGAAAATTTTGATTGATTGTGAATATATCGATCAAGCAAGTGTCCTAACTACTAGGTCAGATAAAAAATATAGATTATCTTAGAATAGAATTATCTTTGTTTGCGTGCAATATTTTACATTAAGGCGTTAAAGATAAATAGGTTCTACATATTCCGCTTACTAAAATTCAGCTAGCAAATATTGTTATATAAAAACTAGTAGTACTTAGTCTATTATTGAAGATTTTTTTTTTACCTTTCAATTTCATGAAAAAAAGCCGAAAATCAAACATACAGAGATAACATCAACAAAAGTTAAGTAAGTTCATTCATGACTGACTGAAGAATGACATCACTACTCGTTCGCATTCGCCTTCAATTAGACTCTCATTCACAATAGATGCTATAAAAACCAGAACATGGTTCACTGGCTTAAGAGTTTGGTTAATAGAAACGACCTTGTAATGTTAGTATACATGTGTTAGCAAAACCTCTGTAACGACTGAACCGATTTAGATGAAGCCTCATAATCGACGCTGACTCGGCAATGACCTGAATAGGTTTTTTACGCAAAGCTGACCTTATTTTTATTTATTTCAGTAGCAAATGATGTATCTTTTTGGTTAGCTTCAGTAATTTTTTTTACTGGTTTAATTAAGGTAAGGTTGCTATAGGAAAGTAGTTATAAATACTTTTAAAAGAACATGACGCATCTTCTACAACGGAATATTTTGAAGAAATGTTTGAAACGAAACCCTAATGATAGATTTGAAAATCATGAAAAAAGCTAAATAATCTTTTTTTTTTTTTGTGTGTGACTTCTTCCGCTCTGGGCAGAGCGGAAGGGAGTGTCAGACTTGTACTGACTAAAACCCATCCATGTTCCTTCCTTGCCCTTTGTGTTCCAGAGCGGCGGTATCTCTTTCGAACAGCCCGCAGCCCAAGATAAATAATCTGTGTCGCCGTCGCGTCGGTACGTTAAAAATGAGTACAACATAAACCTAAACTAAAATGCGTATACATTTCACAACATCAGAACATCACGCCTGTAATCCCCGAAGGGTTAGGCAGAGGTGACCTGGGAACCTTGTACTTACGGAGATATTGGAGGTCAAAGTTCCAACTTTATCACAAGTTTTTTTTTTTTTTTAATACATGTTTTTAATGTATTTTTTTACTTAAGCACACCTTTACGACCCCCGTATTATTTAATCCTACCGTAAAACGTAAATTTTTCAACCCATAAAAAAATCGTTTCCCAAAAAATGTTTAAGTAGTGCTATTTAGTTTGTTGTACAGAATGCTTGGTTGCCGGCTTCGTGAAGAGTTCGTTTACACCCTGTATAATTAAAAAAACAAAAGTAGTTAGAACAACCTTCATAAATCCCACAACAATAGGCTTGCGGAGATGAAGCCAGGAACTACGCGCCGTCGCGCTCACATCCATCTCATTTACATGTAGTTAGGTACTATACAAATGTACATAATTGGTAGGTACATAAGGCACATAATTGAATGGCTATGTGGCTCGGTGTGCGTGATAAGGTAGCTTTATTTCGTAAAACTAACGTTTTCTTGTACGGAAACTGGTGGTATGAGGAAGCGATGGCTTAAGTCGGGTGTAGCTGAAGTTATGGTAGTCGATTTTCTCTTTTTAGGGTTCCGTACCCAAAGGGTAAAACGGGACCCTATTACTAAGACTCCGCTGTCTGTCTGTCCGTCTGTCAACAGTCTGTATCGCATGAGCCGTGATAGTTAGACAATTGAAATTTTCACAGATGATGTCTTTCTGTTGCCGCTATAACAACAAATACTAAAAAACAGAATAAAATAAATATTTAAGGGGGGCTCTCATACAACAAACGTGATTTTTTTGCTCATTTTTATAGATAGTACGGAACCCTTCGTGCGCGAGTCCGACTCGCGCTTGCCCGGTTTTTTAGCTTTTTGGAGAAGTGGTGTAGATCTGAGCTGAACTCAGGTAAGGTTCATCATCTGCTTAGATTTTTTCCAACTATGTTAGGGTCGGCTTCTAGCATAACTTGATGCATCTGACTGAATACCAGTAGTTTACATGATTGTCAGACTTTTGGGCCACTGACTACCTGTTACGACTGTCAAAGATCTACAAATGATGCCGGGACAAACGGCTTAACGTGCTTTCCGAGGAACGGAGGAAACTCGGTATGTAATACCCATAACATACCGAGGTATTACATACCGAGTTTCCTCCGTGCGTCGGAAAGCACGTTAAGCCGTCACCCATCCACGGATCAACCTAGGGTTACTTAATAATTGTGCCTTGAATGCCACATGAATTTGGAGGTACAGACCTTACTTATAATGAGATTGATGGCCAACAAGACCAAACAATTTTTTTTTTTTTATTTGATAAATACCTACACTCAAGAGATTTCATCTCGAAAACAATTTTCATTACAAGATCTTTTTTACGTCCAGACCTCTCTGGACTTCTTTACAGATAGGTACCTAGATTTCAAAGCATGACACGAGAACTGCAGATACCTTATTTGGTGAGTACTTTTGCGTCTCAACTAAGTTTGCAGAAATTGGCCATGCTTCTTTTATCCTAGTCAAAGAAAATACTGTCTTTTTCCAACCTGTAGTTAGGGACAAGGGCAGGAAGATAGTGAGTTGCTTTGGCACATTAAGCCGTTGGTCCCGACTGTCATTTGTAGACCTTTGACAGTCGTTACAGGTAGTCAGTGGCCCGAAGGTCTGACAACCAGTCTTACTATGGGGTATCGTAGTACCCAGTACTAACTGGGTTGTGGAGATCTGATAGGCAGTATAGCTCCACATAATATACTGGTATTCAGCTGCATCTGGTTAGACTGGAAGCCGGCCCCAACATATTGGGGAAAAAGGCAGATGATAATGACCTGTAGTTGCTTTGATATCTAGATTTTAATGACAGTGTGTGTAACTTTTAATTTTTTAAATACTTCATACGTGAGCTGCAGCTTAATCCGATAAAAAAACATTGAAACATTTCGAAATAATTTACTTAATTGTTCTGCATAGTGTCGAAACTTTAGCAGTAACTGTGAAATTTGACGCTCGGTTTCCTCTTTTCATTATTTATTGTTCCAACAATAATATCTACACATTGCTGGTTATTTATACCTACTGCAGATTCCGGTGTAATGAACGCCAACGTGTATTTGAGCTTTACAATCTTTTGCGCCCATTCACTAAAATTAATCTATATCTATATATTATAAGAGATTTGTATTTTTGTATATAACGAATGAACTTAAAAACTACTGGACCGATTTGATAAATTCTTTCAGTAATGGATAGTTACATTATCAGCGAGTAACATAGGCTATATTTTATCCCTGTACTCCCACGGGAACGGAAACTACGCGGGTAAAACCGCGTGAGGTCCGCTAGTCACTTCTTCTTCTTCTTCTTTGCTTGTCGATAGACTCAAATAATAATATAATAAATTCAAATAATGCCCGACCAGTATATTGCCACCTGCACAGCTCTGTCATTGGCTTCATTTAAATCCTGGAAGGTGCAGGTGGCTGTGCAGGATGGGCAAGAAAGGAGGTGGGGCATATCCTGTAGAGGGGCTCCACACTCACATTGTCTTCGGGACGATGATACCCCATTTACCTCCAAACAACAAAAAGCCAGGCCGTGGAAAACTCAAGTGAAGTAGACGAAATGAACTAGACGTCTGGATAAGAAACTGGCTCACAACAGCAGCCGTGAGAAATAGAAAAGTTGGAGACCACCTTTGCCTATCAGTGAGACAGCTTACCTATGGGTTGACATAACATTAAATAGGCTACAATTTCACGTAACAGAGACATAGACGAAAAAACTGAAGTGTACTTGTTTGAACGGTACGTTGCCCTGAAGATTTGTGGTCTGTGGTAGATTTCAATGTACAATCGAGAACACTCCCACCTGATCACCACTAAGCTCATTTTTGCTTGCACTCACGCGCGTGAATCGCTCTCTAGCAGGGCGGGGCGTCTCCGCATGATTCAAGCAAAAATTTTTATAGAAAGAAAGAAAGAAGAAAGAAAGAAAATTGTTTTTTTTGGCATTGATAACATCTTAAAAATTACACAAAATAAATAAACAAACAATACTAATAATGCCAAAAGGGCCTCAGCTCAGCATAATGCCAGATGGCAACACAAGTGTACCACCTGACGCTGATTTTCAGCTGCAGCCCACGAGTGCCATACGCTCGAATAAATTATAACTGACTAGCTTATGCCCGCGGCTTCGCCCGCGTGGATATCGGTTATCGCGACCAAAAGTAATCATGAAATTTTGAAACATATTAACTAATTTGTCAAGTTTTTGTTGCGGGAACGGGTATAATAAAACCTTCCTTGAGAACCACTATTCATTGGTGAAAACAGCATAAAAATCGGTGCAGTAGTTTTTGATTTTATCGCGAACAGACAGACAGAAGCGGCGCGGCGGAGGACTTTGTTTTATAATATGTCGTGATCAGGCGGAAAAGGCCGCAACTGTACTTAGTTTATCTATACTTATAACTTCCGACCCCATAATTCGCTTTCCCGTACATAAGCCGCACCATAAAATATAGCCCACAGCTTTCATCATCCACTTTCTAGTCTTGTCTGCCAGCAATATGGTAGGTATTCAGTTAATCTAATACATTGTTATTACGGATTTGCCGCGCTATCTACACGCGTATTCCTAGGAATCAAAATAGGAACACAACAAAGATTATGGAATGGTAGGAGATAATTCTAAGTGCTGGAGCAATTTTAATTAATACCAGAAGACGTAGGAAACTAGCAATCCTTTTTAAACCGTTTCTTTCTACAAGAAATTTCAACGAGATTGGCAAAAGTTTTTCGTTAGCTCTTAACATAACATCACGCCTGTAATCCCCGAAGGCAAAGGCGTCTATAATATTACACCCACATTTCGGCAGTTATGTTTCTTAACTCCCAATGTATTAGGGGGCGAGCCTATTGCCATCAATTGGGCACAAATCCAGATTCTTTGGCTGTTCATTGTCTACGCTAGGGAATGGGCAACTACAGTACTTTTACAGTTTTTATGCCTTGTGACTGGGACTGTAGCTTCATTACATTGTTATCTTGTCGACAATTCAAAAGTGCCTGTAACTAGCCTACTTGAAATAAATGCTTTGATTTTGGTTACTGAGAAATTCCTGATGGACAAACCCACACGTTGCTAGACCCGGGAATCGAACCCAGGACCCCGTCACGCTTGTGACCACTAGACCAACGAGGCAGTCTCGAGTAGCTCATGTAAATCCAATACCCATTATTTTTTACCGACTTCGAAAAGGAGGAGGTTATCAATTCGTCTTTTTATTTACTTTTCTGTGATCGTTAGGTATCGCTAATAGGTTGTCTCTTTGTTTATGTTCTAGAAGGACGTAATGATGTACTGTCTTCTTCCTCTCGCTAAATAATGTTCGTCACTCTCTCTCTTCTCTCGCTCTCCTTCAACCCTTGGCCACCCAATGCTGAGTGTAGGTCTCTTCCAATTCTCTCCACTTTTGGCGGTTTTGTGACATGGCTATGCAGTTTCTATGTTCGTCACGGCTATCATTTATTCATCAGATTTAAATAGTGTTTACGGTTTAGTGTTTACAAAATACATTCGTTGACCGTAACGTTCTACTTTCAAGGGATTTTCAGTTATAGTTAATTAGACATAATTGTCCTTAATTCATTCAAATTAGCAATATCTGGAGCAGAAATGTACGCAAAGAGTTATCATTGAGAAAATCAAATATTAACCTATCATTCTTAAAATAGTTGCAGACAGTAAGTTAGTTATTTATATATTTATTATTGGGTGCTTTTTTGGGCTATAAAGGGTGTAAAAAGACTCTTAACGAAGCCGAAAGGCACTTGTTCTCCCCATCATTGCGATCATTTTTTTGTTCTAGACCATACCTGGGAATCTTCTAGTTACGGAGATATTGGGGGTCAAAGTTCCAACTTTTTAACAAGTTTTTTTTTTTAAATACATGTTTTTAGTGTATTTTTTTACTTAAAACACCTTTACCACCCCCGTAGTATTCAATCCATCCATCAGCACAATGTTTTGAATGCGTTACATTGAGTCCTACCGTAAAACGTGATTTTTCACCCCAAAAAAAAAAGTCGTTTCCAAGCAATAATTTTTGCGTAAAGTTACTTAGTTTGATGTACATAATGCTTGGTTAACTGCTTCGTGAAGAGTCTGTTTACACCCTGTATAAGGAAAGTAACAAACCTTATTTTTATGTTAGTCAAACAAGTAGTACCTATATAAGTAGGTATAAAGCAAGTATGACTGTTGAATTCTGAGTCAAAGTCACCAGAAATGCTTCTAAAGGAAGCTAATAAATGCTGGGTAAGTACTTCTCACCGAACACTACTAGGTAAAATTCTTCGTAAAGTTCAAATATACTTAGTCGTACAAATGAAACGGCAATCTATTAGTATGACCTACAAAAATATAGACGAACAAGGCGGCAGGTGGAAAAAAATTACACGTAAAAACCTAGAATTTAAAAACTACGACGTGTATGCCATATAAGCTTATGGCATTCAGAATTGAATCAGTCAATAACATAAATGAATATGTTATCGATTAACATTAGCAAACATTAGCTTTTAAATATTTATACACGGACTATAGGTACATCATTTTTCAATTATTTACTAATGAATCTACCATAAAGGTGATGACTACGATTACCTTCGTATGCCTACCATCAGAATAGATTTAAGCCAATAGTACGCCTACGCGTGTTTGCCATATCAAACAATCTAACGCAGATTCTAGAGCTTTTTGGGTTTTTTCTTTAATTAATTGTACCATAGGATCACTCGAAATTTTTGGGTACCTCTAACAGTAATGCGTACAAAAATCTCGTAATTTACATGATTCTTATTCGTAGGCCTACAAATCTCCGTAGCGATAAACTCCCTTTCCTCTTTTCACTCTGATCTAGTTCCACTTGTTGCCAACCTCTTATAAAATAATGCCTATTTCTTCCCTAGGCCTGCAACACTGTCGTTTCCCGATTTTTGAGACCCAACTGTGTGTCAACAAGGTTACGTCGGTACGCTGTAATATTCCATACCCTTGACTTTTTCACCATTTACGGAACCACAGGAAAAGTTCTTATTCACAGGACCTTAAGTTTTTTATTGCAAGTTGATTGGTACTTACAGACAACCTTATAACGCTACCATTTACCGGTCAACATAACCGCATCACCACTGACATTGGCACGTCTCATCCATAATTAAAACCAGCACAAAAGATTCATAAGGTGCGCAGACGCAGCCATAGTAACGCTCGGGCAGTGATGCAAGACGCGCCGCGGAGCGCGACCTGCCTTTCATATACATCGTTAGTGCACTTGTTCTGTGGTAAAGTTAGGTGTTATTAAAGTAAAACGCCCTTTAGGAATACCAGGTCTAAACGAACCCTTTACGAAGCCGTCAACCTAGCAATTTCTACATCAAACTAAGTAACTCTACCAGAAGTGATTGCTGGGAAACGCCTTTTTTTTTGGGTGAAAAATCACAATTTACGGTGAAACTTAATGTAACGCACTCAAAACATTGTGCTTATGGATGCATTGAAAAGTACATGAGCCATAGAAGTTTTCAATGTAAAGCTATAACTGTAATTAATAAAAAAAAAATGTCAAAAAGTTGGAACTTTTACCTCCAATATCTCCCGTAACTAAAAACTTCACAGGTATGGTCCGAAATAAAAAAATGTCGCTTCTTAAAGGTTCTTTTTACACCTCTTATTATCAGAAAGCGTTTAGACTGGAGCTGAAGGTTCAGGTCGAGGGCAACTCCGAGTGAAAACTCCAGAAGGCCTAAAGGTGAGAATCGTTTTCAAAGCATTCCATATCCACGCCACCGTAGCTTTCGTTAGCAAATCCCAGTCACTTTTGACTCTTCCATCCATTACTGCTTATAGAATATCACTCTAAATTTCAGCTTCAGTCTTACTTCAGGTAGATTTGACACAAACAACTTGGACTCAACTAAAGCTAACTTCAGGCAGGCACATGACACCGTCCTTTATAAGGCGTCTTCCTGCTACTTTTGGTCTCCTATTTAGGGTTGAACCAACGGTTACACCATCCACTCAAACGCCAGCGGGTAGCGTAGTACCTACAGTACTCAGCAATAAAAATGTTTACATGACATTTTTGACAATATTGACAATGACATAAGTGACACTTTTGACACTGACAGTTCAAACAAGGTTTAACTGTGGCGCGCCACAGGGGTTACACTAACAAACCTGCTTCCTACACGGCGGCGTAAGACTAAAACCTGTAAGAAAAAACATATCAAAATGAAAGTAACAATCTGTTATTGTCCAAATACCATCCATATTCGACTATATAACACCAATCAAAGACTTACATAACAAAAATAACCATAAAAAATCAACAATAGTATTAATCGAAATTCATCATTCTTCGTTAATACAACTTCATTCATAAGATTGCAATAACAAAATTATTGTTACATAAACCGTAGCGGCGTTTACTTTGAAAGTTGTTGATAGACTTTATTATGAGGCAATAGGTAAATAAACTATTATTAATTGCCCTTTTCGACCAAAAAGCCTGCTGCTCTAAATCATCATATTCATCATCATCATCTGCCTAGCCTTTTCCCAACTATGTTGAAGTCAGCTTTTACATGGAGCGTGTACCTATCTGACCTCCACAACCCAACCAATTACTAGGTAATAGGATACCCCTTGGTAAGACTATGGTTGTCAGACTTTTTGGGCCACTGACTTCTAACGACTGTCAAAGGTCTATAAGAGACAGCCGGGACCAACGGTTTAACGTGCTTTCCGAGGCACAGAGGAAATTCGGTATGTAATGGGTGGTCACCCATCCACAGACCAACCTAGGCAAGCACGGCTTAATCTAAAGATCGACCCGAGCGGCTGCTATTTAACCTGCTGTTCTAAATATGGAGAAGTAAAACACTGTGAAGAGAAACAAGTTTACCGACATATCCCGAAGATGGGCCAAACTTAAGTGGCAATGGGCAGGGCACATTGCTCGCAGAACGGATGGCCGATGGGGCCGAAAAGTTCTGAAGTGGCGACCACGAACCGGAAGACGTTGGGTTGGAAGGCCTCCCACTAGGTGGACCGATGACCTGGTGAAGGTTGCAGGGATCCGCTGGATGCGAGACGCACGGGATCGGTCAATGTGCCGACACTTGGGGGCGGCCTATGTCCAGCAATGGACGTCTTTCGGCTGAAATGATGATGAAACTTTAGGAACAAGGGTTCGAAGTTTCAAAACTAAAGCACACTGTGCTAGCGTGGTATGAACCACTCGGTTTCAGGTATATTTCGTTCTAGCAATGGGAACATTTTACATTGAATATATGTAAACCAGTGAATCTTGGAGTGGAGGTCTCGTATTGGCAGCAGACGTAGCGAGAATCGTCCCCCAGATAGTTAGACTAACGAACTTAAAATGGGAGCGGGGAGAGACTGGATGCGGGAGGGGAAAAAGTGGCTACTGAGACGTTGTGATGCTTGGGAGAGGTTTATACCCAGCTGGAGTACGATAGACTGAGTTAATTGATTGACATAATCAGCCTAGTAGAGAGGAGTAATAGAAAAGTATGAAACAAGAAGACACGCTGCACCGACTTTGATACAGAGAAGAGGATATGATTATCCGCCAAAAGCTATTTTAACACCCCTTTTACGAAGAAAGATACCACAGTCCGGTCAAAATTACGACACACAGACCAGACCAGATTACGAAACTAGGTATTCAGGCAACGACGATGATCGAGCAGGTTGTAAACAAAGCAATAAAATATCAAATGCCTTTACGGGTTTACCGTTCGATGCCAATTGCTGTATCTGCGCAGAATCTTAGATACAGTACGACGAAACTTTAAAGCTCTGCTAAAAATAACCTCTCAACCTGTGCGAAAGCAACTTTGTTTGTCTGTTACTATGCCATACCTTAACAGCTGATCGGATTTTAATGAAATATGGCACACGGATAGACCATAGTCAGGATAGGAGATAGAATGCCTTTTATTCCGGCAGTAGGTCAGCCACAATGTAGAAATTCTCGGGGTCGTCAACGACCCACCGAACATCGTGTACCTCGTCTGCGTAACTCTGTCAAGAGTGTTTCGACTAAGAAGAGAGAGAAAGGTAATTCATCTAGTTCTCAAAGTCGCGGAAAAAAAAGGTTTACTATAACAGAGCTTCGGCATGACTTGTCAGAACCAAGGTGTTCATTGATGAAAGCCCTAACTTGTGTCGTAACGTAGGTAACTCATAAAGTGCTATACTAAATGCAGTCTGCACTTAGAAGTCGAACTGTAGTAATTGAGGAGTTATTAAGCCATTTGTGGTACACAAGTCCGAGATAATAACACATAAAATGATAAATGCATCTTAAATGTGTTCAATTATGACGCCGTCTATAAAATCTAGGGTATAATGATGCAGATTTGAATTTGTAATTGATGTCGTCACTGACATAAATGTATGGATACTTTAATCATGTAGGCAACATTGTGTTTAGTTTTATAGAAATCATAATAATATTGCGTTTTAAACGTAAATCAAGCGCTTGTTATTTTTATGTTGCGTGTATGAATGTTTATATGCGTGGGACACAAAGCAATTATCACTCAATGGTAACTCTTCGAAAGGATAATTATCCACTTGTGCATTCCTATGAACCACTTCTAATCTCACCCAATGTCTAATCTAATTCGCTTGATTGTCAAACAATCCCAAGATATCTAACCTGGTCCAGTTCATCGTGAGACCAAGACAGCTTCAACTGTATATAATTTTCCCGAAATCCTAGCACCTTACGGGCGACGTGAACGTAATTTATAAAATTCAAAATAATCGTTCGATCCTGTCGCTTAAAGATTAAAAGTAAAATATTTAACTTTGCGGTCCCCCCGATATTTTTTTATGCAGTATGAACACCATACTACAATGTTTTCTTTTATCTTTTTCAGGACAAAGTCGAGTTCGGTCTTGAGCGGCGCGGACAAGGAGCCCGTGCCGGCGCCCTCACCCGCAGACTCCGGAGTCGCCGAGCTGGAGAGAGATCAGCATGACTATGGGTAAGCATCCTCGTAACCTTTAGTGTTAGAAGGTTTAATACAGTATACATAAACAGTTACAAAGGGCTGAAGTGTACACACAAGTGATTGTTAAATAGAAATCTTGTGACCAACAGAAAGGAAAAGTCTTGAAGAGATCACACCATCAATTTGATCCGATAATTTGGTCAGATTGGATGACAATGATGTTTAAATATAAACTGACCGTGTAATACGTACTGACCTAGATTGTTAACTGGAGATTCGGAAAATAAATAAATTACCAACTACTATCAATTTTCGACACGCTTAGAATTGGCTTCCATGAAGTTACTTCCCTGACTATCGCTCTCTCTTCAAGTTTCATCAAAGACGACTTAGTTTTGCAAAGTGAAGTTTTATAAGCTGCCATTCATGGTCTGAGCGTTTAAACTATCTAACCACAAGAACCTGGTTTCCATAGAGTGCGGCTGTTTGTAGGGCAAACGTTAATATTATGCACAGTTAGGCTCAACCAGCTATGACCAGTGGCAACCACCGTATGATTGTCGTCACACATATCAACCACAGTGTGGTGTTTGAAGTCTATCCCAAATTACACCAGCATCCGAAAAGGTACAAAAATATTTCACAGTTATCTAAATGAATATCGCCCGGTTTCTGGAACAAAAAACAACATAATTTTGCAAACAAATTGTCAAGTGCCCGGAAACTGCTGTAATTCGGTGCATGAGTTATCGGCAGCCAATACTTGACTATTGTTTAATTTTGACATGTCGATAATTATCACTCTAGACACCGGATATATGATAGACTCTTATTTTCAAAAGTGTACTAAGTAACAAACCACTGATATGGTGGAAGCACAAATCTCGCCAGACGTTTTCAATTTCCTAGGCGCCATAGCAAATTTTCAAATAGAGAAAACCTTAGACAATAAATAGCCAAACCATCACTGTATCTATTCTTCATATAAAAGAAAATCTTAAGCCTATAAATATTCAACTCTCGACTATTTTAGTAGGTTGGGTTAGGAGGTTTTACGGTGGACCGCTATAAAATTGTACAGATCCGGACATTTGAGAAAGGAGTATTATACTTTCTAATACTATGGCTAGGTTTATGTGTAGCGGCAAGACTAAACTAGGAGTCGATTCATTAAGTTTTAACAGCTATAGGTTTTGGGAAACTCTTTCGTACTTTCTGAACTCGACGTCATGATGATGTGTTGGTCGGAATATAAGGGAGACCTGGTGAAACCTGGATATGACCAGGATGAGACCAGTCGATGTGATCATGCTTGGAATATGCCATTATCTAGCAATAAACGTATTTCGGTTTAATAAAGAACAAAATCATTCATCTCCTACAATGGCCGATCCTTGAATGCCTTTGATAAAAAAAATCGTCTAAAGATTCCCTTTAGAACTATAGGTTAATACATAATTTTCTAATTCAAACCTCTTCGCGAATTCCAGCACAACGGAACGCATCCGCAGTCACGAGGTCCGCGTCCGCGCCGCGCGGGGTCTAATGATGCAGAGCTTCGGGCGCTCGCGGGACGAGCGCGACGCGGAGCTGTCGCGCGTACGGCGGGACCGCGCGCTGCTGCGGCAGAGGCTCGAGGATACGGAATGGAGTCTGTGCCAGAGGGCCGGGGAGATCGCGCTGTTGAAGACGCAGCTTAAAGATGCTCAGGTTGGTTGAGGGCTTTTTAAGATTACTTTGCACTTCAAATTAGGGAGAAATTGCGGATTTACACGTGATCAGGAGTTTGTGAAAGTTAACCTTCTTTTGTTTATATTACTTCAAATTTTGCTTAACTTTATTATTTTGTATATGTTGATGTGTTAAAATTGTGTAATTTATTTTTATAATTTTAGTAACTGTAATTGGTTGTAAAGACAACCGTTGTAATTAATTAAAGAAATAAATCACTTTAGACACAGTATCTATAGTTTATTTTCCTTGTCATTTAGAATACATTTGTAGAACTTGATAAGAGCATGAAGGGTATAAGAGACAGTTGAGAACGACATGCTCATAATAATGGTATTGTGCTAGACACAAAATTGAGTAACATTGTCATCCGGTTTCTTCAAAGACTCATTATTTATAATCTGGTTTTGTTTTACACAAAACCTTATTTACATCTTTCTATCTATGATTCCAGAATGAACAAACAGCAAAGGGGCACGAATACCTGACACTGAAGGCAGACTGCCGCCAACTGAGGGAAGTCCTCGACAAGAAAGAGAAGGAAATCATGAGGCTCCGAGCAGAAACGGAAGAAAAGGAGAAATCCATCAACCGACTGCAATCAGAAGTGGACAGGCTCTCCAACGACCTCATGGTAAGCGTCTCAGACCTCACCAAGACCAAGGAGTCCAGTAAGAATGAAATCGAAAGACTAAAAACTGAACTGAAAGAGTTACGACAAGAACTGTCAGATATCTCCCTCAGCGGGTACGAAGGCATCGAGTGCGGGAGGACCATGAGAGGCATCTACGAGGTCTGCAAGACAAACGAGTACCACTGGAACTCTAGTGATAGTGCGCTAGAAGACGCCGAAGTTCAAAGACTGAATGGAGAACTCCCAGACTCTTGCAACGAACCTTGTGCTGCCACCGCCATCGTCGACAGACTCAAATGCGAGCTCGAAGCTAAAGAAACACAGTTCAGCAGCGAAAGGAGAAAATGGTCCGAAGAAAAGGACAAAGTACTCCGATACCAGAAACAGTTACAACTCAACTACGTCCAAATGTTCAAGAGATCTCGTACTTTAGAAGCAGAAGTCGACGGCCTCAGACTAGAACTAGAATTATGCAACAAGAACATGAAAAATTTGAACAAACATGGCAAGACTATCGAGCTATAAACATTACCAAATTCAATACTTTAATATTTATATTTAAAAGGCTATTTTTCTAATGTAAATATAAATTAAGAGAAAATGCGAGATAGCTTGGTCACAAATACAAGTGATGAAGAGAAAATGATCGAAATGGAAGCTGATATTAATCAAATTATGGCAGATCGTGGTTTGAGGAAAGTAAACTATGACGATTTCTTGCCTTGTAAATGACAATATAATACTGTAGTTGAGTTTATCAAAGTTATATTAGATTATTCTCGTCATAATACTCAACTAGCAGAGTTAAGAAAGGGCCGAGGGTAAGAACCAATTGTAGACAATATAAATGTAAGCAAGCTCGTTTACACAATGGATGGAATGGATTGATTTAAGACACTATATTTTATTAAATACTAGCTTTTGCCCACGGCTTCGCTCGCGTTAATTTAGAATTTGACAATCCATTCGGGTTGTACTCAGCTTGTAATAATATAAATCAATCATGATTCGAAAGACACGTGGCGCCATCTATTATCATAAGAACGTTATTGTTGTTTTCCTTGAAAACAGTACTTTTTTTTTAAATAAAAGGTACCCTTATGTCCATTTCTGTATACCTGACAACGTATGTGCAAAATTTTAGGATGATCGGTTCAGTGGTTTAGGCGTGAAAAGCTAACAAACAAACTTCTTTCGCATGTATAATATTAGTAAGGAAGTAAGGAAACAATGATTTAATGTGTGTAAATATTCAACAGATGGCGCTAACCTATTCTAAAAACCTCGTAATTAAAATCTTAACCACGTGCGTCATTGACATAACAGCTCATTTACAATTAATTACCGAATAAACAAATAGTAGACAATTGGTTCACGCTCCCACAGTCCATTGTACATTGTATTAGAGTTATGTTGATCTTACTTTTGTAACGTAGAGCGTTAAGTTATTGTAATAAACTTCTTTGAAATATTGTCTTTTTTTTTTTGTTTACCATAATCAGCATACAGTCTCCAACATTTGTGTAGTTCTCCGTCCAGAACATTCAAACGCTACCGGCAGCGCCATCTATCGGATTTTTTCGGAAACAACAGTTTACCTTGGGTTTTTCTAGAAGTTTCATGGTATCATCATTCGTCATGCAAAATGAAATTTACGGTCGATAATATTTCATACAATATGTAAATGAGGAATAAGACTACCAATCTTTCTGCAATTCGTATGTCTTATGAAAAACGGTTCAATTTAGTTTAGAAAATAAAACTACAAATAAGTGCCAAGTGTTTATTGCAGACACACTTGCATACATTGGGGCAGAACTATTCAAATACTTTTAATAAAAAATGAGATCAATGAACACATGGAAAATACCTAGAGAGTGAAAGGAATTTTTATTTTAAAACTTTGATTTAAAGCTAAGACCTAAGTTTCGTCCGCGAAAGTTAAAACCATCGCCGTGTTTGTCGACGTTGTTTCTTGACGATTTCGCTGGTTCCACCTGAAAATAATATTGAAATGTCACTCACTTTTCATTACTAAAACTATCTAAAAACCTAGTTTGATGTGACTGATTATAAACACAAAGAGAGATTATGTTAGTCTGTGTGTGAGCTCATTTGTCGTAAAAAGTTTTGCCAAAGAAAAGATTAGAAAGTCAAATATAATTGATATCATCGCAACCTGCATTGGATACGTATGATATACTCAAATATCTTGTACCCAGGCGTGGTCCTAGCCTAAGACTTTGGGGGGGTCACACAGGGCCGTAGCCAGGAATTTGGTTGAGACGGAGGAGTGTCAATATGGTGTGTGATTTTTGGATTTTAGGGGGGCTCATGACCTCTGTGACCCCCCCTAGGACCGCGCCTGCTTGTACCTTAGCTGTAAGCCCATTGTAAGATCTTCACACATTAAGGAATGCAAATAAAGATATGAATATCTACTGGAGACTAGGATGTGAACCCTTAGTCTCTTTCAAACGGCAACCTACTCAGGATGGGCAGTGATTTAAGGTGTTTTATTAGAAATTCACAGTTGCAACAGGGAGTCTGGATTGGTGGCAATAAGCTCGCCCAGTACCTATTACTGAGTTTGAGTTTAACAATCTTCACTGCAGACGGTGCTGCTGTTGACTACAGATGTTGGACTTTTACTACAGCAAGCATTAGCTCTGTAACTTCTGTTACTGTTGGCGTGTCATCCCACTGCTGGGCAAAGGCCTTAAATTTTGACTGAGGTGGCCCATAAGCTGCTAAGCTAAAGTGGGACTGGTCTGGCCACGTCTGCCGTATGCCCGAAGTGCTGTGGGCCAAAATAACCACCTTGTGGAACCCTTAACTTCTGTCGATCAAAAAAAAATACAGCTACCTACCTCTTTTTTAGGAGAAGTCGTTTAAAAAGAAAAATAAACCTATTTCTATCATACCTGAGTTACGGGGACGACGTCGCCAACCACAGGCCTCTTCCTCCACTTATACCACCAATACTCCACCCCCAGGGTGACGCAAGCCAGTCCAATGCCCATGAATATAACGATGAACACCCCTCCGATGTTCTGGATGGAGATCCCGTCAGATTGGTCGTCCTGTTTCTCGCATTTCATCGACTCTGGGTTGTTGTTCCACCAGATCTCTTTAAGCTTCTCCAGTTTGCGTTTGTTTAGGAGTTGCAGGATTCTGGAATATGAATAGAATATTTGTTTTAACTAGGGCCTGTTTCACTATTAAGTTCCCGTTACCTTACTTGAGAGATAATTTCATACAAATTCTATTCCATTTTTTAATTTATTCGGTAATTAGTGGCTATTCGGACATCGTGAAATAGGCCCGTAGGTAGTGTCGTATTCGGATGGTAGCTTGCCATATGTCGTCTGTGGGTTTTATTCAACAGGCCGTATGGTATTTTCTTTTACCATCTTGAAAACTCTTATTTATCGGACTTTTACGTTTAAAAATACAACGAAAACTACTCTTGTACGCCAGTATATTATTTCGCAGTTACGTGAACCTTTTATGACCTTAGACGGCTAGATTAGACATAATATTAGAATCATGAATGACTAGGTGTTTCCTTCCCCTTGAAATAAGATTTAGTAAGTGTAATCCGGAATAAATGAATGTAGCCCATAAACTATTGAGTAGCAGCCTTTGATAATTTTATTTTTTTAAGGCCAAGGATAGGTACATTAAAGTAAAAGTTTTCTGACATTTATGACTATATGTACTATGCATTAATTTTGTATATTTTCTATGAATAGTACCAGAACAATGACAAGTTCGTTTCTGTCTATATGTCCGCTTACTTCTCTTAAACTACAGAATGGATTTCCATGTGGTTTTTATGATCATACAAGAATTTATTCCCGAAGATCTATGTGCACAATACTTTATTTATGTAACGTGGTTACGTGGCTAAATAATAACAGCATGGCAGCAGCTCGGGTCGGGTTAAGCCGCGCTTGCCTAGGTTCGTCCGTGAATGGGTGACCACCCAGCACATACCAAGGTTCCTCAGTGCCTCTGGAAAGTACGTTAAGCCGTTGGTCCTGGTTGTCATTTATATATATTTGACAGTCATTACAGTTAATCAGTGGCTCGAAAGCCTAGCAACTAGTCTTACCAGGAGTACCTATCGTATTACCAAACTAACAGCGTTGTGAAGGTCAGATAGGCTGTCGGTCCATGTAAAATACTAGTATTCCTATTCAGCTGCATCCAGTTTGACTGAAAGCCGACCCCAATCATCATCTGCCTAGCCTTTTCCCAACTATGTTGTGGTCGGCTTCCAGTCTAACCGGATGCAGCTGAATACCAGTATTTTACATGGAGCGACTGCCTATCTGCCCTCCACAACCCAGTTAATACTGGGTAATACGATACCTCTTGGTAAGACTGGTTGTCAGACTTTTAGGGTCACTGACTACCTGTAACGACTGTCAAAGATGTGCAAATGACAGCCGGGACCAACGGCTTAACGTGCTTTCCGAGGCACGGAGGAAACTCGATATGTAATGGGTGGTCACCCATCCACAGACCAACCTAGGCAAGCACGGCTTTACCTAAAGATCGACCCGAGCGGCTGTTATTATTTTGCCACGAGCTCCTCCTGAAAGCCGATCCCAATATAGTTGAAAAAAGGGTAGGTAGATGATGATAGATTTAATATAGAAATCTCGACGTTTTGACATGTTGTCACATTAGTAGATGAGAAAAAGAATCAGTGGCAGAACACTAGTTTACCTATCTATATGATACATTTAACATTTATTCCTTATACATAGAACATTTCTATAAAGCTCCTTTTATCGATTGGAACTTGAAAGAAATTTCATCGCATTAATGTTTAATGTTAGGTACCTACTTTATTTAGTCAATAGAAGGCCGATCGAACTATACAAGTTCAAGTATACAGAGTGAAGTCTTACGTTAATATCGATAGCCATGCTATGTTGGTAAATAATAATGTCAACGTATGACACATCAAAGTAATCATTTTCTTTTGAATAAACGGACAAAATTAAATAAATAATAAATAAATAAATAAATAATATCTTGGGACAACCAACACACCGCCATCTGATCCCAAACTAGGCAGAGCCTGTACTATGGCAACCAGACAGCTGATAAACATACTTATATATTTCTAAATACATACATATTATAGATAAATTATACACCCAGATACAGAACAAATAATCGTACTCATCGCACAAAGATTTGTCCTGTGTGGGAATCGAACCCACGACCTCCGTCCTAGCAGTCAGGGTCACTAACCACTAGACCAACAGGCCAATAGCCAGGCTTATAGATAAAGTAATCATTACGAAAAATCATGTCTTATCTGTACATTTAACTAAAAGGTTTCTTTTAGGCAAACGTGTTCCACCCTAAGCCGCATCAACGCTCCATATCAGGCGACTTGCGGCCAAACGACAGCAAGAAAAAAAAAATAAAAAAAAATAATGTTCCGTTTTTGGTGATACCTACTTACTAAACTTGAACTAATACGCCTGTAGCGTATTAGTTCAAGTTTAGTAAGTAGGTATTTATTTTCAGTAGAATCTTTCTCATTACCTGTAGGTAGAAATATTCATATTAATTTAATCATCAAATATAAGCTAACAGTTTACACCAAATCGCTTATATCTATTCTAATTCTTGATACAATGCTTGACATAAAATACTGACGTGTTAACTGGACGATTTCACCTTTTTAATGGGTGGTTTTCATTAGGTAAGAACTTGAACTAATATTGATTTTTGTAAAGAAAATAAACTCAGAGACGAGCTACTCGATAGTGTTGGCGTACCTACTAAGGACTTGATAAGCAAAGGTAACCCGCGAAATTTAAATATTCTTACCTTTTTTGCAATTTGCAAATTAGCCAGTATGTTTGGTTGTATGTTAATTAAATTATACAATTTCAAGGAAAAAGTCAGTCAATGGTATTAAATGAACTTAGAGGGTTCAAGGTTGTATTGAAGATTTTAATTGAAAAAAATGCAGGGTGGCCTGGCGCTAACCCCTTAAATTTTAAAGAGGGATTCAAGAATGAAAACAGTATTAACCGATACTTAAAATTCGCAAATAGAAATACGCCTTAGGCAAGCTGCATTATATTAGGTGTTGCTAGTCTAAACAATTTATACGGAGAATCGCCAAATGTCAGCGCGGTCACCTTTAACTACTATTAGCATAGGACATCACCCGCTTATAGTAAGTATTAACAGCTTAGTTCTAATCTAGCAGCTAAATCTACCTATATTCCGATTAAATTCTCCATCTCTAATGTGTTGAAATAATTCTGAGAATCGGTCAAGACGCCCTGATTCTTGTAGCTTTATGGGTCAGAGCTCAAGGCCAGGTGAGTTCGATCTCTGGATGAAAATTGAAAACACTAAATTTGTCGTGAGGATTTTCAAACACAAATATATAAGTACTGAAAAGCGGGAAATATAGAGGAAGATCAGTAGGTACCTACTTAAAGGTAATTAAAAAAAAAAGGAAGTATTGCAAAATATTCCTTTTTATCAGATCATGTCTCTTAAATTCACTTTTGTCAGGAACGACCCAATTCGTAAAGTAGGTCTCCCCGAAACGGGGCGACCCTCATCACAACCTTCTATTTATTTATTAACAGCTTTTATTATATTGGGAAAAACCCTGTAATCAATGTCTACTTATTATTCCTCGTATACAAGCTAACTACCATTTTTTTTTCTAGTTACTTTTGTGAATTTCACACGGTACAAAAAAAATATTTATTTAGCCTCGCTAATAGATATTAGTTCCCGGGTAAGAAAAAAAAAATTGTGTAGACAGAATTACGCAAAAATTTTCAACTACGCATAATTTCGAGAAAGAATTTTTATTAACATTATTTCAGTCACGCTTCTGACTACGATCGTAAGGAAGCCGCGAGTTCACATAAATATTGTCTATGGACGGAAAAATGGCGGGAAGTCGTGAAACAAAGTTCGTTGACCGACACTTTACACTTGTGTTTAGGCTATGTAAACTGAAGATACGTTGTGCAAAGAAACTGAAGTCTGTTTATTTAGTCGAAAAATATGGTTCGACGGACAACACTAAGAAACGTGTAAGATAACATCTTTGCCAATATTGCACATCGAATAGTAATTTATAATAATAATAATAAAGGTAACTAATTGGCATTATAGTGGAACGAAACGTAACTCGATATTAATAATTGGAATAGTAATTTTTCCCTATTTGCACAAGCACTGAATGTTTTCAATACTAAAACTACACCTTATAGGCCTATATGCTAGGCTTATGGGCTTAGGCTTATATACCTTAGTAGGCTCATGATTAATCATTCTACATCCTTCACACGACTAAAAGACCTAAATACTAAAAAACAGAATACTCACGCATTATTAAATTGGTCTTTCAACGGAGAACCTTGCTGAACGGCTATCGCATACGGCTTCCTCGAGAACTCGTCTCCAACTGACTGAAGATCACAGCTGGTCATAACATGGTACTTTACATCAGTCGCGTCTCCCAACCAGGCGAAACCTTCGCTGGAACTCTTGGAATCCCTCACTCTTTGAATCGCTTCTTCGATGGTGTTAGGCAGAACTGCCTCTTCCATTGCTTGCCACATTTTAGAGTACTTGTCGCTGACAGGGTAGTCCCATACTGCTAGTTTGGCGCGTTCCACTTCTTTTAGACTGTCGTTTAGGCTCATTTCTTTCCATATTCTGGAATTATGATGTTTTCATTAAAATAGCTAGCAGATAAAATTGATGCCTGCAACGTTAAAAACGTGGCAGGAAAATGTAGACATATTTCACACATACGTAGATTTTTTTTAGTACCTATGTTTTTTTTTTTGCACTTAATAAATTATTTCGATAACCTCACTACTCGGTATGTGCACTGTTTGAAGTCACTTGCAACAGTGACATTTTTGATTAGTATGACAAAGTGCATAATGTCTATGTTGACTCATTACCATTATAGTTCGTTACACCTGATGGACAACGTCTGATCACAGAATGACACTACGCTATGAGACAATAGCTCGTTAAACCCACATTAATATTCATTGCACCATTTGTGTACGAAATAATAATGAAAGAAACAACATCTTTCAATTGACGTCGATATTGAGTCATTAGTCTTTTCTTAGTGACGCAGAAGCAGTTTCGCATTATAATGATTATCTCAAAACGTACAAGGCTTTAAAAAAAACTCACAATGAGTATTTCTATGTTAAAAGTACGCAGGTAATAAACCTCGTGACGATGGCTACGTCATTTGGTAAGTCGCACGGTTTGGTAATTTTAAGCAATCTCATAAGCGCTCACTGAGTGCTCTTTATTTCGGACTGAATAAAGTATGTGAAATTCAGAATTTTCGAGTGCAATGAAGATTTTGTGAAACTGCGCTGAACCTAAATAAATTGACGTGGGATTGATTAGTGCAACACCTATATTTAGGATCGTACTCTGCATTCAAGATAAGAATAGGAAAAGGGGGACCTTGACCGGGAACTGACTAACTTCACTTAGATGAGAATGAGTATGCACGTTCTAAAATAATATTTCCAAACGTGATTCAACTGAAGTTAGTCTCTCAACTAAAACTTCAAAATGAAAACGAAACAGGCGTACCGAACGCCTGAAAACTTTCCATTTTGAGTATATTTTGATCAGGTATTTCGCTTCCAAAGTAGATACATATTTATTTCATTTCAGTGACGTAAATACATTACTAATTCGTTGCGAGTAACATTAAAATGACTGTCAAAACGACTTGTTTATTCATATGTAATGTTGCACGCTTGTTTTCTTTCTTTGATGGGCAGAACTTGAATTAAGATTACCTTGGTTGTAACTTAAGTTGATGGCTTGAGCATTTTGTAAACAAAGTTCAAGGTAAGCCGTAGTTCAATGTCCACGTTGGTTGTCAAAAAGTGGCTGAAGTGGGCCATTTGAAGCTTGTCAAGCAAGCATCGATTGATGTGATAGACCGTAATTATAAAATTTATAAAGCGACTTGATCGTAAGCCACTAAGCCTAGATTGGGATTGTTTTAAATTCACATAAGATCTTGGGTCAGGCTGAACCCATGGACACATACACGAACCCGGTTTATACCAACGTACGAATATAATAGTCGACCAAGTAATAACTTGACCACCCTAAAATGTTTTTGGTTTAAGACCAATTTAGCAGTTCGATGATAGTTTGAAGTTTCAATTTATTAGGAGTTTTGACCTAAGTGATAAAACTTAGAACCAAACCGAGAACCAAAGTTACCGACGTAGCCCGAAGAATGACCAAACTTAAGTGGCAGTGGGCAGGGCACATTGCTCGCAGAACGGATGGCCGATGGGGCCGTAGAGTTCTGGAGTGGCGACCGGGAACCGGAAGACGTTGCGTTGGAAGGCCTCCCACTAGGTCGACCGATGACCTGGTGAAGGTCGCGGGGATCCGCTGGATGCGAGTGGCACGGGACCGGTCAATGTGGCGACACTTGGGGGAGGCCTATGTCCAGCAGTGGACGTCTTTGGGCTGAAATGATGATGATGATGATAAAACCTAGCGGTTTTACGTAAATATCTCATGGGCTCTTCAACTCGTATCAAGGAACCAACGATATTGAATGTAGAACTAAAATAAAAACATAATCATTAGGGTCTAGCTAGTACATCCTTCACAAAGGCCAGTAAGAACATTTTCTTCATAAACTACAGCTATTTTCTCTTAATAGAATAATAGAAACGACTCAGTCGCTTATCTTCTCGCGGGCGTTAAGAACAAGGGAACTAGGTCACTAGTACTGTTGACTGTTCTATGCCTACATAGTACCTACATACGTGAGCGATAAACTAACCCGTATCACTAGTTGTGGTCTATCGTAATCAGTGAATGTGTTAAATCATTGTTCTTAGTTACTTATGCTACTGTATTGATGTAGTTGTTAGGGCTGGCTCCCAACAGTCCCAACACCCGTAAGAATCTTTGCATAATTTTGTTAAGCTTTGATATCTTGTGATCTACAATCGAAGACACCACCGCCTGATCACCACTAAGCTCATTTTTGCTTGCACTCACAACATGAAGTGCTCTGCAGCCGGGCGGGGCGCCTCCGCATGATTCAAGGGATTTTTTTTTAAATGATCAGGTGGAAAGGCCGCGTCTGTACATATGCATCTACAAATTTCGTGCGTGCTAGCAGAAAAAATCCAGAGATCGAATTCCTTTTGGTAGTCAAACATTTTATTGGCTTTTATAATTTTTTTTTTTTTTAGGTCAGAGTAGTTCCTTTTTAGGTCAGAGTAGTTCCTCTGGCTTTACCGGACTCTGGAATGGCTGCGGACACCAGATTTTGGCAATATTTCAGTAAGTATATTATCTGTCAAAGTCCTGTGTCATCTAATCTGACCTTTTTATGTAGCAACCTTATTTTAGAAGTAATCTGGCCTTTTGCTCCTGCCTCCACTCCAACATAGCAACGTCCTGTCGTTAACTTCGTGTATTGAGAATGTCCGGTTGCTAATGAGCTTAATTATGATGCTTATGCTAAAGGAACCGGTTCCTTTAGCCGTGACCTGACTATCTTTTTTGGTGTTACGCGCAGCGAGTGCCGTTTGACCTTCGTGTCACCTAGTGCAACCTGTAATCGAGGCAGCTATACAAAAAATGCTGCAACATGAACTTGGTGCACTGGGTAGAGGTAATGCCGAAGTGGAAGTCATTATGTTTTTTTTTTGTTAGTTAGTTGCTAAAACGTTAAAAGCACGGAAATATATCAAGATGGCGTCTGTTTGAATGTTGCAAGGTAAAAATTTTTAGTGAATTTAGTAGATTTTTTTTTCTCGAAACCCCTCCGTAATTTCATATGGTATTAGAACACTCTTGAAGTACCTTTGTCAAGTCTGCTCAGCCTGATGGACATGAGTTCTAATTACCTACTCTAGATTACTAGACAGTTGATAGACGTAAGTTATTATTATTTCACATACAAAATTATAACCTTGTTAAAACTAACTAATTGGCAAATAAGAAAAAAGAAGATCCCCCATCCCAAGTCCCTGTTTAAAAACAAGTTTCTTATACAACTTCAAATTCTCTGATGTACTCAGAAAATCATGATCGATCGAAATTATGCTTATCGTGTTGTCTTTTTAGCCTGATAAGAAAAAGTGCATAAAAAGTGACCGATTAGAAAGTGGATAATTCAATTAGGTACCTAATTAGCTGATTATGTACCCTAAACACAGAAGACGGAATGAAATGAGTAATGACACTGAACGCAATCAGAACGAATCTAAGCCGCGTTCAGGAGCAAAAATCAAAAACAACAATGACAGTTTATGATCGCGTTCAGTTTCCTTGAGAACGGTATTATTTTATACACATTCAAAAATTTGGTTGAGGAGATCGACATCCCAGCAGTGCCAAAATAAAAAACACGTTAATTTTCACTGCAACCAAATAAAGTTGTTTATTTTAACAACCGAGTTAAATGACATTTTTATGTTTGATCGCAGATTGAGATCCGAAAAAACAATGATAACAAAAAGACGCCCCTTATCAAAGAGTTCACATTAAATGAAAGTGCCTGTGTCGTTTGACCGATAAGAAATGATAACGTTTAGTATGTTGTGCGTACAACTGGAGAAATAAAAGATTGTAGAGTTTTCTAAACAGAATCGTTTTTCTTTTGCATAGGTAAAATTGCCAATTTGAACCGCTGAAAAGGAGTCACATTTTTTTTTAGGGATCTATGTGTTGCCCTCCCAAAGAACATAGTATAAACTCCTGACCCAGATGTCTATTTCAAACTCAAACTCAAAAGCATTTATTTCAATTAGACCATTATAGGCACTTTTGAATGTCAAAAAATAAAGAAGGCTAAGCTACAGTCACAGACACAAGGCATAATAACTTGTGAAAGTACTGTAGGTGATTCCAAAGCGTAGATCTCTATGGAGAAGAATGGGCAAGAAACTCCATGGACACTCTTTTCAATCAAAATATTGTTACAAAATCTTGGTTATATCATTCACGTTGAGATTATACATATGCACGTTAAGAACGTCCAGAGTAAAAGATTAATGAACAATTTAAGATATTACTATTCTTATTCTTCGGGGGATTACTCATTTTACTGACAATCTTTCTCAGATAACCCCGCATTGCTCTTTATTTTTATCAAATAAAAAACAACATCTTAAGAGAAGTTGAGAGACAGTTTCATCTAAAGAGACGAAACTGTTTTCTTCAGCCAGCTAAAAGAAATAAACGAATTTGCCTTTTCCGTTGTTACGGACACTGAAAATTGAATTTGAGTTTCACATTGAATGAGGTCACATAATTGCATAAATGTTTTCTTCTTTTTTTAAAACTTGTACAAAGACTATTGCACCGAATAGTGAATAATTGTAGACCAGCTCATATGCTCATTCAGGCACTTTAGGTTACCTAGGAATTTAACCTAAAATGTAATTTGGGCAGTGGGCCGTTGTCACTGTGATAATAAATTAACAGTTTACCGTATATATGCGTAAAACAATTTTGGGAAAGTTAATTAAAACACGTTTTATTTTTAACCCCTTTTTTCCTTGATAAAATTAAACCGAGAATATACGTAACGTACATACGTACGTGTATAAAGAAAGAACGCAAGTTTTCGTGTAATGGAAAATTTAATCATGTTATGAAATAGGATTTCCCACATTCCGATAAAAACTGATAAAACTAATCCGATATGGGCCGTGATATTGAATTATAAAAATCAAAATATTGATAATATTTATTTTTAATTTTATCCCAACTGTTTATCTACTGCAATCACATCAACCTAATACCTACCTTTTAATAAAGTACAATATTATTAGAGGAAAACCAAAGAAACTATGGATGGACTGTGTGATATGGCTAGAAAGGAGGTGACTAGAGGTGAATAAAGAAGTATGGAAATAAAGACATGCTGCGCCGACCCTAAATAAGGGTAGGAGAATGCTGAATGATGATAATAATATTATATTAATAACAATATTATTACACTTTACTTAACTACTGGTCAGAACTTCTCCAAGTATTTTCCGGAAAATATAAAGTCCAAATCCCAGACCGAATACATCCAACCAAGACCCACCTGATGGTTTATGGGCAACTCGTCGATCGTTTTCATACAGAGGAGGCCTGTGCGCCAGGCCAGCGTTACAAACTAATTATGATATGGAATACGCACTCGTAAAACTTCTCTTCGATATTAGCCATTCTCTGGAAATAAGTCATGGCTGCGGACCCGTTGAGAGGAGCATACTGTATCTTGTATTGTTTTGACAGGTCGTCAAGGGACTCGATAGGCGTGTCCAGGCGGGATACTGTCAGGAACGCCGCCAAGTTCGCCGTGTATGATGCGATTATGATGAAACTGTAGGAGAAGTAGATTAACTAACTTTATAGACCTTTTTCATCAAGAAAACGTGGTTCTATTCCACAAGCGATCGGACGCTTAGTATATTGTCCTTATTGTCCTGATGTCTGCTTATTACAGCAACTGATGGACGCTACTGATTAAGACAAACTTTTGGCCAAGATCTGGGCCGATCAATTTAGATTGTCGTAATGCCCGTGGAACTAGCGGTCCACGAATCTTCAGACGAAGGACAAGAAAATAAGCACTTATGCAGATTCACACTGTCAAAACTTGTGCGACCCAAGATTTGAGCGGATTATTTTAAAGCTTCAACTTGAAACTCGAAAACAAATTGTAAGTTTGTGTTTTTTCAGAAATCGAGGTTTAGATTAAGAAACTTTCGGGTTCCCAAAGAGTAACTTTAAAAGACTCCTATACTCAAGAAGTATGAATTAATGAATATGCACAGCTTATTGAAGTACACTGATGAACGTATGGCTCGTTCGTAAGCCACCCAGAAACACCATATATCTTACCCAAACAGCCACCAAGTAGCAGCCAACAGTCGTCCAGACAAGTTCTTCGGCGCCTCTCCACCTCCTTGAGGAGTCAGTGACGTCATACAGAACCATAGACACTCCTTCAGAGTAAACTCTCTCTTTTCTTCATCCTCTTTGTACTTATCTCTGTTATTCTGATAACTGTATGGACTCCATTTGTCAAACACCCACATTAGGAAACTGTAAGGAAATGTTACCTACATAAATATTTCGAATACAAACTGAAAATAAATTAATTAACTTTAGATTTTTTTTTTGCTTTATCAATAACCATCATATCACCGAATTGAAGCGTTTGTGAATGAGGGTGCAGGTCTGTAAAGTTTCTTGAACTACTTAGGTACTTAAAATTTATTAAAACCCCGTATATTCGCAATGAAAACATAGTCGAGAAATCTTTGTTTTCTGCAAATAAGAAAATAGGCAACTGGAAAGTCCGTAATTTTTTAAACCAAAATCCAATTTTGTAAAAAAAAACGTAAATATTTCATACACTATTTTATTCAAGTCAAGACATCATTTGGAAACTAATTCATTCTTGAAATTGATTAGTTAAACAATAAGGCATTCGTAATTCAAACAGATTAAAAAAAAAAATGTTTCTTGCCTAAACAAACGTGACTGTGCATAATATACGGGACTGAAAACCACACAGACTTGTATGGCTTATTATCATAAGCATCCGCTAGCCAGTGCATTATGATTACAGTTAAATACTTATTTGTGTCAGATTTTAATATACCTACCTACGACTGCATTATTATTATAAGCCATATAAGTCTGTGTGGTTCTCAGTCCCGTTAAGTTCGTATGATCCCAATCATGAGTGAGGACAAAAATAGCAACGATTTAGGTCGACTTTTCCTCGTTTAACTAGCACAGTATCACAGATTACTTAATCATTCGTTATGGCATGACACGGTCCCCGTATTATACAGTGTGTTTATGTTGGTACTGGCCAGTTACTATGCATTTTTGCTGGAATTTTCATTTTAAATTTTAAACTAATACAAGATTTTTAAATGTTACCTTTTTTTGGAAGTTTTAATTGTTCAAATTGGTATTCTCATTTCAAATTCAATGGTGCAGTTGTTTCGAAATAAAAAGAATGATACATAGAAAAGTAGATTTTTACTGCATTTATTTTAAAAACGTTTAAGTATCACTTAAATGATTTTTTTGTTTAGTTCGAAAACATTTATATTCAGAATATCACTGTAATGTGCCTCATTATGTACGAATAACATACCTACATCCTACTTACAAATTTAATGTTTCAGCAATCCGAAGATATATACACCTACCTATAGTTGGTAAGTTCGTGTTGAAACACTAATTTTCAATCCTAACTCAAGAGATTTAAGGTTGAAAATCGAAGGCTGGGTTTTAGGAATTACGTTGTTGCTATGCGTATTCGTTTTACTTTAATCTTCGTTGAAAGTGTGACTAATTTTTGGACGCATATCGACCAAAGTCAAAAAAGAACGCTGTGCTTCGGAAATTCAATTATCTTTGGAATTTAAGTATTTTTCTGAGCGCTCAAAAAGATCCTTGTTTTATTTCTTAAGACTATATTGTTAACGAAAGAACAACTACCAAAGTTTTCTGTTCTTAGGTACCAACATATGTAATAGTTTGTACTTACATTATTACTCAGCTCTGTTTAAGTATTAAAAATTAATATGTAAGAACGTAATATTGGTGGGGTCATTGTTCAAGAACGTAGTCTATCTAAGCTACTTGGTAGACCTACTTGCTCCTCAAGCAAGACTATTCTTTGTTCCGGTATAAAACTTAGCTTCATGTTGAAAAGAACGTTCTAGAACTCCTACGTACTACGTAAACAACAACTTTGCAAAGAAATAAATGATTTGATTTGATATAGACCTACAACGTAAATCCCCAATGTTACTAGACCAAAGGTCTAATTAACAAGGATACCCTTGGCACGTGCAGTAGTAGCCATATTCATAAATAAATAGTACCATTCGGCGTAGGTACATGAGGTGTTAGGTCCATCGTTTGACCTCGTTCCATAAAATCAGATAAGAAATAATGGAAGCAGGTGGGCACTGGCCCATCGATCGCGTTATGTATCGTAATAAATGTCAAAATGTCACGGATGAACGCCCGTTTTCAGATTATGTACGCTACACCGCTTTATAACCGCTGAATTAAAATATTGGTTTCAAATTAAATTCGCACACCATCTCACTCTCCCATATGTAAAAGGACAGGGATAACAAATAAGGTCACCTGCAAAGAATTCGGAAATTGTAAAATGTTGTGGAGCACAGTTGTGCTGGGAACTGGTTTCTGCAACGCTAAAGCTGACCGAATGATGTCATTGGATTACCTGGTAAAGAAATATGCAGCTAGTATCGATAGCCAAACGTCATTCTCCAGAACAGTTAGGAATTTAAACAGGGATGTCGGTGTTCTCGGCAGTTTCATCATTATTGTAATCCCGACCAAATCGTAGTACGGTACAGTGAAGTCAACGACATTTTCTCTTTCAGCCATGACGGACAGCGAAGACAGCCCTATGTCTGCTTTCTTATCAACCAGTTCTTTTATAATTCCGTTCCAGTTTCCGTTCTCGTCCATTATGCCGAAGTTACCGTCCGGCGCTAAAGATATTTCGTAATCGAATTTGACGATTTGCCGAATCTCCTCAATAAGGTCGATGCAATAGCCTTTGAAGCCTTTAGGCGATTTGTCGTCTCGTATGATAAATGGCTTTTGCTAGAACAAAATGGGTTTCATAAGCATGGCTATCATACTGTGCGTTTCTTATCAAAATTCCAGACAAACCAAAGACGAGACTGACAGTGTTGTTTGTACAGTTTGTTGCTAAGTAAACTGACAAAATTTTATCAAGTTGCCAACAGAATTTTAAACAATAGCGGAGTTCATTTACCTACCTCGACTGTAACGATTCTGTACACTAGCTGCGCGGAGTAATTACTCATGTTATTGGGGTCAGTCAAGGTTAGGTTCGAGGAGAGGCCAGCTTTCCAGGAACCCAGAGAATGACTACTAATAGATGCACCATCTTTGACCGTGATCGCGAGCAGATCGGTGCTGAATTCCATGTAGCTTCTTCCATTCATCGGGTCATCTTGCGGAATAAAAAACGGAGCATACGTAGGCGTCTCTTTTATCTGTAAAAAATCATCGACTCGTAGCGTAACCAGTAGTAAATGCTCTGGGCGATTACATCTGATCTAAAAAATCGTTTCAGCCTAAATATGTCAACGCACCTCTTGGAACGCCGTTTTCAGATCCAAGGTCCTGTTTGGTGTATTCTTGCCGTCGTAGTCGTCGCATGTAATATATTTCATGTCGTTTGGCCACTTGCCAGAGTCCAGCAGTGATCTGGAAATTCATAAGCGTGAACTCTCATGGAATAAACCAGGATATATTTAGACCTAACACATTGCACGTGGTGTACTAAAGTAGAAACTGTTACACTAGAACAAGAATAGTAAAGGTCATTACTTGATCGCTAGAAACGTTCTCAAAGACAGGTCGAAGTAGAAGGCGGATGTGATTTCTGGCTCGCCGTTCATGCTGTATGTGGTTTTAATCTTTCCCAATCGGTCTCTGCTGTTGGCGTCAGGTGTCGGCCTCATGTGCACGATCGTAGCGTTTTTACAACCACAGCTAATATCGCCCTTCTCCAATGATAAAGCAAACCATGCAGTTTTCCTTCCAAAATATTGGTTCTTATCTGCAGCATCTAGAACATTCTTTATCGTCCGTAGACTCCCCAAGATAAAGAAATTCACGATATCTAAGTTCCGAAGGCTTTCCAGTTGGGTTTTAATCTCGTTCGCCTCAAAACTCTTCACGGGCGTGATTACGTGTCGCGTCGGTATGTTTTGTAGCAGAGACTTGTATTTGTGGTCCATAACTGTAAACAAACAGATTTTATCACCAAGAACAGTTAAAATGACTTGGTAACCAACAATAAATTTAATTAACGGATAAAGTTATGCGGGCGCTATCTAAACAGTTTTGAACTGAGGCCTTGAAAGCCTTGGCATAAAAGCTATATTAGCTCGAATTTCACGCTTGACGTGAAAAACATGTCATTATTGATTGATACGATAAAACTCAACGTTTGTTTATTTTTGCTTCAAATTCAAACCCACCGAAGAATTCGTCGAAAATAATAGCAGCGTTAGTGATGTCTTGTTTGGTGACGACAGCTCTTATAGCTTCCGGTAGGATATCAGCTGGGGGCATGACTTGCAGTAAGAACCTTGTTTGATTAGCATCCAGAGTCCTCCATTGCCTCAGGTCGCCGACTTGACCAAAAGACCCGGATATGGTTGGCAAGCCTAAAGCTTCTGTAAACGATTTAATGGTTTCGGAGCCCACGCCGGTCATCGTGAAGTCAAGAACAACATGAGGAGTCTTTTTCGACAAGAGCATGTCATTGTACTTTCTGCAAACTAAAAATGGTTAAATCAAACATAATCTCTCTCTCTCTAAGCTAAGATTGTTTATCGGCTATAAATGATTGTGTTGTAACTGACGACATAAACTTATTTGTGAAGCAACAGATTTGATCAATTTTATCACGGCAATTTGTCACTCCATGAATATTGTCACGCACTGCGCAACACAACCAATACGTAGGTATCTGCAAAGCAATGTTAAAATCAAATAAAAACATACAATGACAAGTGTCTAGAAAAGCTACCAGAATTTGGAAAAATCCTTACCATTTTCCAAAAATGCCTTTGCATCAGTTCTGTTTCCCACAACAATAACAGGATCCACAGCCAGACCCAAGCTAGGATTACGCCTCACATACTCCTTCGCTACTTCAAAAGCCTTTTCAGCTAAAGCATTACTCTCCTCGTTAATCAGTACTGTAAACGCAACCGGCAATTTGTATTTGAATTAAAAACAAATAGGTATTTCAAACAAAAACAAAACACTTCTTTTCATACTCTGCGCTTTATTCCTTCCTGCTGCATCAATTTGTTTGTTTAAAGTTGTATGACGCATAGCACACATACACAAGAACAAGATCGTAGGTACAGTATTGGGCGGCCGAAAATCGCACAACGAACACCATGGAGCTGCTTGTGCTAAATCAAATGAAGTCGTTATTGCCACTACGAAAATATTTTTAAAACTCATTACTTACAAACATTGATATTTTGCGTAGTTTGTCCAAAAACGGCGCAAAATAAATAGAAAAGAAGAAAAATAGTACACGCAGACATGTTTGTTCCCATCACTATTTCTTGTCGCGCATCGTAACTCCTCCCTCCCAATAACCCACTGATCGCCAAGCTATCTGACCATCGACTGAGGGTGGTTCACCCACTTATTCTGTGTACCATATAGTTTCCACGGCAATGCCCCGACCTTGAATCGGCTTACCCTATTGATGTATTGGTCATCCATCACTTATGACATGTTTGTCCAAGAACTTAGTTCTAGCTATTACCTACATAGGTACCTATTTACTAACTAGATATAGGTATATTTCTTTGATGCAGACCTCGTCATTAGGTCGTCTCATCGTCTAACTCTAATAGCCACACTTAAGTGTCCGATTACGTCATAGCAGACGTTTATGCGACATGCCCTTTATAAAATTATCCTTGGTGGCCAAGTAGGAAGGCTATAAATACTTATTATAATCAGCATTCAGCGCTACCTAGGTACGTGCTATAAATACCTAGCCACATGAAACAATGAATACGAAAACACAGCGCAATATTACCTGATATGCAAACAGTTATTACCGATTATAAATGAAAGTTCCATAGTTATAGATAGCCCCAAAAATACTGCACTTACCATCATTCATCCTGTGTAGGTAAGCAATTATGTGCCTCTTAGATAGCACATAAAAATAGTTTTCGACGTTTTCACTCTCAGAGTGAGGACGTTACGTAAATAGGTACATAAAGGAGTCAGTTGAATCAAGTTGGCTTTAGGATAAAAACAAACTGATAAACAGTAAATAAATCAATCTTAACTATGGAACAGACGGCCAATATTTTTCACATACACAATCTTGTTCCCAAGTTATTATTCTGACGTAAATAAAGCGAACATTCGGTATGTTTACATTAAGGTAGGTATAGCGAAATCAAAAAGAATGTATTATTTGATTGGACTATTTTATTGCCAGAAATGTTTTACAAACACTAACTCCACGGTTGAGAGAAGTAAAGTGTAAACTGTACACTACTTTAAATCTAATATTAAATGTACTTTGAATCAAATATTATTATTTAAATTGTAGGATACAATCGTCTGAAAGAGTTAGTCACAACTTTAATAAAATATTATACCATAGCAAGAACACACAAGTGTAACTTACTCGACAATATTAATGAAGATTCGTTTCCACAAGGGTTATCTTACATTCGAGGTCTGTTACTATCACAATATAAGAAAATAAATTAGAAAAACAGGATATAAGAAAAATAAAGTTGTCCATAGAATCACAAACAAAAAAATAGCACACAAAAGTTAGTTATGTCAATATGAACTATCACCTTATTTGTCAACTTTGAACTTTAATTAAATTCCAAATTCTTAAAATTAGTGTTACAATGTGAACAATCATTTCAAATAAGGGCCTCCCTAGCGCGCCGGTTGGAATTCTCAAGAGTAAAACAATACTGTCACATAAATCAGTTGTGAAGGGTCAACACAAACTCCATCCAACTCGTGAGGAAGTTACTCGTTCACAATGCAAACCGTAACCAAAATGTCAAAGGAATGTTCAAATGGTTAAGTAATAATGCCTATGAAATACAAAAATGTGCGTTATATCTGCTAACTTAAATTTACAACTGAATTAATTATCTAAAGTTTTAATTAATCTTAATCGTTATCTAAAATCCATGTTTTTCGGAAGCTGTTTTATAAAACGCGTCGTTCACAGAACGGGTTGTGAATTGATTTCACACTTTGTGAATTACTTTGGCAGTACATTACTGGCGTAATCTGGAAACCGATACACGTTACTTTCATCAATTCAATAATCCACCGCTACTAGTCCGTTGAGATAGACACCAATACTCAAAAACAGCATATAACACCTAAACTGGCTCGTGCAATAATGTTCAGTTCACTGCGATGCACACTGGTCGCCATTGACAGTAACATTAAATTTACAATTTACAGGTACTTCACAGGTAAGATTTAATACAACAATGTATTATAAACCTAAACATAAGTGCGGTCACAAAAGAGCTCAACTCTTTATTGTAAACGCAGCATATAAACTGTAAATAGGAACTACCAAGACTTCCTAAGTGTCAGAATATCTAAAAGGTTGTAACTATCTACACACAACATAATACCTGTATGTGTGTTTGGGCAAGTTCTATTGTATGTCATCTATTGTCTGTAAATTTTGGCATGTTAGGAAGTCTGAATAGTTTGAGTTTTGTATTATAAATGTAGATATGTATCTGGGTTGAGTTGAGCCCTAATGAACATGGTTGCATTGCAGTAAACCAAGCAAGGTAGTTTGGTAAGAAGTTTTAAGCAGCCGCCTCCTCTGCTTCGGCAGGGGGCGCCTCTTCTGCTACTTTCGCCTTCTTCTCTGGCGTGGTTTTCTCTGCATCACCGTTGTCGGTAGAGATGGATTTCCTCTTCACGCCAGCTTCTTTCTTATCTGTAAAATAAAAGTTTAACTGTTAAAGAAACCATTGATGAATTTACCTTGTGTTATGAGAGAGATGTTATATAATTATACAGGTAATTATTGTAAAATGTACAAAAAATGAACGGGCGGGAAATGAACGTGTATGTGTTTACCTGTGGCATCGCCGTTCTCGGTGGCGTCATTGCTCTCCTCAGCGTCGCCGTTCTCAGCGGGCTCGTCCTCGGCCGCCGCTTCGCTGCCGTTCTCCTCCTTGCCGTTGCCGTTGCTCTCGGGCACTTCCGCGACCTTTTTGGCGGGAGACTTCTTCACTGGAGACTCTTTCACCTCAGTTGAGGTGACTTCCTCAGCTACGACGTCCCTGAAAGCGTTAAGGTTTTAGTGTTATACATAGCTAATTAATTTTAAAAGTCTCTTATGTACATAAACTGAGAAGCTTTTAGCTTAGTGATAGGATTTTTACTAGTTTACTTATAAAGAGAAGCGTGTTGTATTGTTCTAACTGCACTGTAAGTCGTTAAATCTTCAATCTAAATACCTACGCACCGTGGCTAATTTAATGCGAAGTTTGCGAGTCAGTAACGGAACATAACAATGCAACAGTTCTACACGCGGGCAATGCTCAGCGACTAAGTGGGGCGGCATAAAAGGAAAAGTCTGCCGGAACAAAAACAAGTGGCTGTTGCGCAAGGCTGCATGTGGGAAAGTTGCAACATAGGAAACTGAACGTAACCGTGATCACCTTTGCTGAATGAATACGTTACTCGCTCCAGTGGGCTACACTTCACGGCGAGTCGTAAAGCTTTAAAAATAACTAATGACAACACGCTTCGCCCGCGATAACGTAACCGAACAGCAACCTGCCTGAGTTGCAAAACTCGAGGTCTCGGCAAATTCAAACGAGCGCGCGCCGGCGTCCGGCGACGCTACGCGCCGGCACGCCGCGCACGCAGCGCCATCTTGGATAAAACAAGCGGCGGCGGCCCCGCGCCCGCCACCCGGCGTGCTTTTAACTTTTCCACTTCATTATAATACGCTATAACAGGAAAAACCATCAAATCTAATCGACACTGCGCATTCTCCAACACATAATGCGCCTAGAAAAATCCATTCGTTGGTTCAGAAATCAACTTTATTTGGTTATCAGTAAAATAACATTTTCCCGCGTCTTATCTTTGGCGGCGTTTACAAAATAAGCATCACCAAATTATCAATTTATCCGAAAATAATATTTTGTACATAACGCACAAATAAAACGAACCGATAACAACGTTTATACACTATAGAAACACTGTAAATTCACAGAAAACACGAATTTCACACTTAAATAGGTAGCCATTTTGATCACGTTTTCGAAGCCGCCAAAAATATTAAACCGTAAAACTTATTTTAACTGAATGAATTCAACAAAAAAACTTACTTCTTTTCGACGGCTGCGTCTGCCATTATGTTTTTTAGTTAAAAGAGATACTTTTAAATTATAAAGAAATAATTATAAGCACGTGTTACACACAACGTACTACAATGTTCACCGCACAAACACCGACGTCCAAATGAAGGAGGAAGAAGGAAAAAATATAATGCGCGACGCGTCGCGCGGGGGACTCGTACTCGATGTGAAGCTAGCTGCGTCTACTTCAAGACGATGAAACAACCCACCGGGATTTACACTTGCCAGAGAGAGATAGTTATAGATTTTACATTCATCTTCAGATAACCTTGAAATGACGCTAGAAACAACACAGGCAAGCAACACTATATCCTTCTCTTTCTTGCCTGTTTAAAAAAATACAATCGTTAATGTTCCAACAAGACAAAATAATAAATGAGTTTTCTCCTGGAAAATTAATATAACAATATAGCCGATTATACGTCTAGACTGTGAACAATACAATAGCATAGACTTACTATTACCAGAAAACTAACTTTTAAATGACATCACTCGGCTACAACGTACAAGTGCCCACCTAGGTAGGTATCCGTATATCAAATGTTTATATTTCCAGGAAAGCTAGGTACTTTGAACAACCTAACTAACTTATGTAGGGTGTATGTATGTGTATTTTCCACTCAAATTGTAAAAAGTAACTTTTTCATGTCGAATGAACACTAACTTCATTGTTTTAGTCGTAACACCACGCACCTTACGTAGGTATTTTATTACATACATAGCTTACCTACTTACCTAAACAGGTCGATTGAATGTGTAGGGAACAGAGTAATCTAAGGCTGTGAGGTACTACGCTTATCTATGAAAGGCAATGGCATTTTTCATTCATGTGTGTAGTAAAATAGTAGTGCGTACCTACTTTGTACCTACAATTCTGCCAAGTAGGTACCACAGAATAAATAATAGTACCTACTAACGTCAAGTATTATTAAATAACCTTTTTGTTTCGTTGTTGTTGCTATTTAATTAATTATTCAGGTAGTGAAGGCACTATAGCTTAAGTACTAAGTATGATGTAGCTATACCTTTTGATGATAGGTTCCTGCAATATTTAGTGGCCCTTTTTATTAAACGCATTATTTTCACTTTGGTATTTCAAAAGGATATCTAATAGAAAGAGGTAAAAGTTTCCGTAAATTAAGTGTCCGTGAAATACAATTGGCGCGTGTGGTTTTTAAGAGTTCAATGCCCGATTGTCTCGTCAACCTACTACCAACGAACTAGGATTTCAACGAAAGATAATTTAATTGAGTAGGTACTTAGGTAGGTGCGTGTTAATTTGAATTTACGCGCATTTTAATTAAAGAATCTTCTAATTACGTGATCAATTCACCACGTTGCAATGAGAACGCGTTTATTTCCCGCCAACCACACTGCTTGTGCCAGAAAAGCGTAAGTCCGAGTCACTCCGAGTCTTGTCCGAATGATTCCTAATGCCAACATAAGAAGGAAGTTACCAAACTTTGTGCTGCAGTATTTTGTTCTTTATACCAACTGGATAAAGTCCATAATGTTTTTAGCCGGATGCAAAACATAACGAAGTCCCGTGATAGGTCGATGGCTTTTAAAAGAAATCTTGGCACTACTTGGTGATTTCGTCAGAATACGAATTCGTCAAGCAGAACTGTTCGTGATCCGATGTAGGTAGCCACGTGCCTTCATGGTACCTACCTAGGTCGTTATTAAACTGTTTACAGCTTCGTTACTATTTTAAAATAATCATAGAACTCAACAAAAAATCGTGTTATCATGGTCTGGCATTAACCATGCATGCATGGCCCATCATTCACCAATGAGTAGGGTTGGAGAAACAAAAATTCGGTTCTCTGGTCCTGTGACGTCATTACCGGCAGGTAGGTACCTATTAAAGGGACGCAGTTCAATACCGGGTTTTTTATTACTGGCCACTTGACATCATCGAATACTTTGTTTTCGAATAAATAATAATTTAAAAACTTGGAACTTTTAACACAAGCTTCGTTTATTTGTCTGATGAGTTCAAGGGTTGAGTGGCCTGTACTATTTTAACCTTTATTCCCTTGTATTAAAGATTACATTCATTTGGATGGGTTTTTGGGATAAAACGTTTTGGCAAGCAGGTAAGAATTATCGATCTAGAAATGTTATTTAGCCTTTTCAATCTTATTGCAACGACATAAGGTTTAAAATTGGATAAGTTCTATTTAGGATACATTCAGAACTTATAAAACAAAGTAAGTTCGTCCCTATGTAACAT
Source organism: Lycophotia porphyrea (assembly GCA_950005105.1). Classification (NCBI taxonomy): domain Eukaryota; kingdom Metazoa; phylum Arthropoda; class Insecta; order Lepidoptera; family Noctuidae; genus Lycophotia; species Lycophotia porphyrea. The sequence goes on along the minus strand of OX465395.1, from coordinate 14,659,666 downwards.
GTATAATAATATGCTTATGTACCTGTGCCTTCACACATGTGTGGGTAGAATTTAGGATATAAGCATTGCTTCCTCCTCTAAATAGCCGTTACTTGCAAATAATTTGTTCATAAAATGGAATGCTCCTCAACTCAACCTAAGGAAGGGAGGTAGGAGGCGCGAGTGAGTCGACGACTAGACAGGACATCTATTTGTTTGTACTACCAGTTAATAAATGTCTAACAGGTACACAAGAAGTCCATCAAATAACTTAGATAATTGCATAGATAGTGCATATCGTTCGTATGTGTAGGGGTAGCGTGCGTACATAACTTCGTACCCACCTAGATAGTTAGGAAAAGCAGTAGTGTTGCGTTACGTAGGTATTCGTGAAGTCGTGCAGTAAACGCGCACGACTTTGACAGAGCTACCTTATTCCGTAGCACTAAGGATCATTTTCGTTGCTGTAGTGAGTGACTTCTGACAGTTGGTTGACCGTACTCGTGGAGGCGTTGGCAATCGTTGTCAATCATTCCTTGATACGAATTTTGTTCGAAGTATATACCTACCTATGTTCTGTGGTTCGAGGTGACGCATAGTATCACCGACGATAAGAATTAACGTAAGAACATTGAGCGTTTATTGAATTTTCAGCCTTCAGTACTGAACCGAAGGTAGGTAATCCAACAGCATGCTCAATGTTCCTTACGGCATTCAAAATCCACCGCCGTCGGAACGTTCACGACCGTTTTCGTTGTAGCGGACGGCAGTGATTTATCGAGTGCAAAAACGCCGCGTTTTGAAACGTTGCGTTGCCGCATCGCTTACTAAGAAATTAGTCAGAAGTCAAGAAGTTTCTGGAAGTTTGTTCCTACCTACTAAATAAATCCGTATGAGTTATGATAAAGCATGAATGGGGCATATGAAAGGGCTACTGAGTCTGTGGTCGCAGATGACGTCATTTGTGTGCCGGGATCCTAAAAATCGTATAGGTACAGACGCCAGCACATAAAGCTACTGCAATCTGTCAGATTTCTTTAATAGATTTTCGACTTTATTATTGACGCATTAGGTTCAAGGTTGATTGGGAAAATCACAGTTTCGGGTAGCTTAACCTGCTGCCAGTCTGTACGTCGCGGTCGTCCCATCCCTCCCCGCCCCACCTCATTTAGATCCGCTATACAGGGTGCGTGTGGCGCGACGGACGTGCGAATTAGCTGGGGCTGCAAACGACAGATTGCAAACCGTTTTAAATGCCTGTGTATCTTTACATATACAAACAAAATAGCGGTTTTTTTGTGGCTGTCTGTTGGTGTATTAACACGTGTAGGGTTTATAGGACTACAGTTTTTTGCAGTTATTTTTACAACTGACAATAGCAACCTTATCCCAATGACATAAAGATCAATTTAATTTTGACAGACCTGTCAGCGGAGCGGTAACAACTCGACGGCAACCTTATCGTGTCCTTTATAATTGAATGAGCAATATTTGTTTATTTGTAATCTCGTTCTCGAAAACGGCTTTAACGATTTCGAGGAATGTTGCAATATTTGCGGGGTCGAAAAATCGATCTAGTTAGGTCTCATATCTGGGAAAATTCATTTCTCTATTTTCAGCCGAGCAGAGCTCGGTCTTCCAGGTACTTTTAACCCTGTCGTGGTCGCGCATCTAAGGGTCCGTTCACACAAACCAGCTCAGAGAGCATCGGCGCGCATTTTTTTTTTCACACAGACCGGATCGTACCTACACGCTTGGAGTTGGTCGGAGCGGAGCCGCCAACTATTTCACATAGATCGGCTGGAAGCGATCTGAAAGCGGATGCGCTCGGAGCCGGTCGGATGCGCGCGCAGCCGGTCGAATGCACTCGCAGCCGGTCGGATGACTTGGAGCCGGGTGGATACACTACAAAGGCAGTACCAGTATTCCACACAGTCCAAGTTTTGTTTTCGGTGTTAACGTATGCTTTTCGGAACATGGATTTAGATAGCTCCGATGAAGAAATATATTTGTTAGCAAGAGTTTTTGAAGCAGAAAGAAACAAACGAAAACGCAAGCGAAGACGAATAAGGACAAACATATTTGGAAAAATCGATTAATCTATGGGGAGTTTCACACCATTTTCAAGGAGGAACGAGCTCGCAATCTGAGCCAATCGGCTGCGCGTGCGAGAAAGAGCACGCAATCGGAGCCGATCGGCTGCGCGAGCGAGAAAGAGCATGCAATCGGAGCCGAACGGCTGCGCGAACGAGAAAAAGTACGCGATCGGAGCCCGTCAGCTCCTCTGATTATTTCAAACCAAGCGCGTTCAAACATTCCTAATGACAAAAGCAGTGCACATGCAAAAATAAACCTCACTACAAATACTAAAAACTGTGTTTTCAACGTGATAAGAATCTGCTCTCCTCTCCGAGCCGGTCTGTGTGAACGGACCCTAAATGAGACAGCAGTATTCGCGTGGACTACATGCGTAGTTAGTCCATTTATATAGGAATAAATAAACATTTAAACATTATTTCTTTATTTAACTTCTGAAAATAAAGGGTGATCCAATATAAGTTTCCTAACTTTCATTAAAAGAAAAACACGTACTATATAATATTTTATTAGTTATAGAATTTCGTGTTTTTTCATTATATGAAAAATAACATCGGTCAAATGGACTTTCTACAGGAGCCGATTCATTTGAGGTTGAATAACATCGGTCAAATGGACTTTCTACAGGAGTCGATTCATTTGAGGTTGTTTTCTATGAAATTTTTGCAAGTTTTGGGTGTTATTTCAGCTAAAAACTCGTTGGGTGTTAGTTTTTAAGTGCTCCAACGTTGCAGGTTTTTCGAAACATACCCGACTCTTAAGAAAACCCCCTAGAAAAAAGTTGATGTCACCATGACGTGAAATAAAGCGACCTCTGAAGTCTGAACTTGTCACGCAAAGCACCCAACGTTTCTCTTGATGTGTGGCATGTTGCGCCGTTTTCGATTCACTTATTGATGTTATGTTTTGTGATGAAATGTTATGTTTTAAACTAGCATTTGACGTTTCAAATACGCGGCATTGACAACTTTTTTTTTACAGTGCTGCCAACATAGGAAACTCAATTTGGGTCAATACAATTTTCTTAAGGCGGTTGCGTCAGGGTAGCCCGCGAAATTCAAATTTTCTTACGTTTTTTCCAATTTGCAGGTCAGTGTCAGGTTGTACGTTGATGAAAAATGAGTTGCGCCAGTAACGCGTATGTAGTTACAGAATTACAATCGTGAAAATCATCAATACAACCCTCTAAGTTTATGTAATCCTATTCAATGAATATTTCATGAAAAAGTCATTCAATAGGATTACATGAACTTCGCGTAGCTGAATTTTGGGCCAAACATATTTAGTAAAAATTTGCCATCGACACGCTAAGAAGAAGTGACGCAAACTTATGGGTAAAACTAGCGCCCCGCCCCGGCTTCGCACGGTTGCAATGTAGTTTTATACGTTCCTCTTGAATCATTCTATCTATTAAAAAAACCCGCATCAAAGTCCGTTGCGTAGTTTTAAAGCTCTAAGCATACATAGGGACACACAGCGGGAAGCGACTTTGTTTTATACTAGGTATGTACCTAGCCACTAAAACGCCAGCGGATACTGCGGGTCCCAGCAATAAAAAACGCTCAACCGCCATTGGGTACTAGATGTCCCGGGTTCCTTAAATTGACATTATTGACAATGACATAACAGTGACACTTGACAGTTCAAACCAGGTGTAACTGTGGCGCGCCACTGCGTAGTAATGAATAACTGTTAAAGGACTGAAATAAAAATATAAAACAGTAAAACAAATAGTTACATCACCGGGGCACTGGATGTAGTTACTCGTACAGGATAAGCGTAATTTAAACCAATATGGCGTGCTATGACACCTGCGCGTGTGACATGGCAACGGAAATAACAATAGTACAAACGCCAATAAATCAACCTACCCGAAACTGACAAATTTTCCCAATCAACCTTGAACCTAATACTTTAGTGAAAAAGTTGAAAATCCATTAAAGAAAATTTGACAGATTGTGAGTACATTTTAGCTAGGTAAACCGTATACATACGTACAGTCTGGAGAACCAATATGTATACACTTATCAACGTTTACAAGTATTGATTCAATTTTCATGTTACGTTACCAAATTAATACATATTTTGGAACCCATATTATCACAAAGTAGGTCTTAGCTCAAAGTTGTAATCGTTATTACACGAGAAATTCGCGTTTGTACTTTGCCAAGTGTATACATATTATTGCTCGTGACTGGACGCACGACGGCTGATCAAGTAATAAAAACCAGTTTATGCGGATCTCTTATTGTATAGAAAATATATACAAAAGCGAGGCCACGTTATACTTACTTACTGGAAATGTAAAACTTGAAGTGCCGCCATGTGTACACATAGTAGGTACTTATAATTTGCTATGACGGATTGTTGTTTGCAACTTATGTGGAAATAGTGCGTAAGTGCTAATTAGTGGCTGGCATATCACATGACGGCTACATAATTCAGAAACCATATTCACTTGATTATTTATAGTAGCCATAGACAAGCCATTGCTACTTTAGTTTATGTCATTTTCACGTCATCGTTTTTATTACTTTTTATATCATCATCTTAGACTAAAGAAAAAGGGTGGTTTTCGGTTTTTAATTATTTATTAATATTCCTAATTTCTTATCCTAGGTACACAGGCCTGTACATCAACCTATTACAATCTGACATTTTTTTGTTAATAGTTTTCAACTTTATGTCTATAGCATTAGGTTCAAGGTTGATTGGGAAAATTTGAAACTTTCGGGTGGCTTGATGTGCTGGCGCCTGTACATGCCTACCTAATTTATTATCTACTAGCTGATGCCCGTGGCTTTGCCCGCGTGGATGTCGGTTATCGCGACCAAAAGTAATGAAATTTTGATCCCGTTCCCGTAACAAAAACTTAACAAATTATTTACTAAAACCTTCCTCGAGAACCATTCTATCCATTTGGTGAAAACAGCATAAAAATCGGTGCAGTAGTTTTTCAGTTTACCGAGAACAGACAGACCGACGCGGCGATAGTATAGTGATAGTGATAGCTATCTTCTTGACACGTTAATTCAATTAGACAATAATTTTCATAGTGTTACAAGTAAAATAAGTAGGTAGTAGGTGTAGGTAATACCTACTTAATTACTTTAAGTGATATTTTTCAATGTTTTGTCATCATATCTAATAATAATTCGTTATCAAAATGTAGCGTTTATCCACACTGTTAGAACAATTGTATTTTGTAATAAATATGTATGTGCCTAGGTTTATTTTTAAACGCGATAAGTACCAGGAAATTCAGCTGTATAAAATATACCTAACTACGTTATTTCCCGCGAGATGGCATGGCAGTCGGCATTAAGCGTCACCTTTTGAAAACTAAAATAGTTCAACTTCAATCTTCAGCAAGTACTTAAGTTACATTGATCCGCTTAAAATAAAGTTATCCTTTGAGGTGAACCATTAAAACGAAACTCGTTTTAAAACTAGTGTAGGAACAGACGCCAGCACATCAAGTTACTAGGTACAATCTGTCAGATTTCTTTAATAGATTTTCGACTTTATTTCTAAACCATTAGGTTCAAGGTTGATTGGGAAAATCTGACATTTCAATCTGACACTACTGAAGAGCAGTAAAAAATACGAGGAATCAAAATCAAAGCATTTATTTCAAGTGGGCCAGTTACAGGCACTTTTGAATTGTCTAAACAAAGATAAAGTAATGTAGATGATTTTAATCATTGTGATTCTGTAACTACATACGTGTTACGGACGCGACTCATTTTTATCAACATACAATCTGACAATGACCTGCAAATTGCAAAAAAACGTAAGAGAATTTGAATTTCGCGGGCTACCCTGACGCAACCACATTAATTCAAATAAGCCCGCAATCAAGAGATATAGTCATAACTGACAGCACCCGTTCACGAACATGACGCATGTATCAGCACCATTCAACTCAACCATTTTGAATCCCTTCAAAATGGTTGACTAAATCATCCGACACACGCGCCACCATCAGCGAGACATTTGAGTGAGCATGACATACCTATTCTTAACCGCCAGGGCACATTCAAGTGAATTTGTCACATAGGTACCTTTACCTAACCCTTTCGTGCTCTTGATTATACACCTAGGCAGCTAATTACTTAATGTAAGCACCACTACGTTGCTTCACTACATACCTATCTGACATACCTTATCGCGTTTACAATTTCAATGATTCTAGTCAATACTACTGCTAGCAATACTAGAATTTCAACCTTATTTTGTTGTTGATACGCATGATGTTCGCTTGGTGGTAAAACCTCTCACGCTTGTAAAGGGCGGCTACCTTGTCTATCTTTAGATGTGTGCTGATTGAAATAATAGCTGTGACACTGACATAGTGAATATAAAATATAAGCTGAATATTGTTATTTTCGCGTAATTATGAAAATAGTGATGTTAATGAGAAAAGGAAAATTTTCGTCGGTAATAGAACAGGGCGACACGTTTGATTTTTGTTACGATTTAAATTTTAAATGCCGTCTTTATACCCCTACTAGGTATTTAATATAAGTATCTCGGAAGCCCATAGCATAGTTGTGCAGGCTGTGCTATTTGCAAAGACGGGAATCTCAGTACATTACGATTTAGTTCCATATTTCACCGTATGCCAAAATATACTAAGCACACTGTACAGACGCCAGCACATCAAGCTACTACAATCTGTCAAATTTCTTCAATAGATTTTCAACTTTATCGCTAGAGCATTAGGTTCAAGGTTGATTGGGAAAATTTGACAGTTTCGGGTAGCTTGATTTGCTGGCGTCTGTACAGTGAACTGAACGAGAGGGGCCGCCCGCAGCCCCAGCTCGAATGCCGCCGTTCGTACCGCGCTTGTTGGCTTTTTGGGTCGATTGGCACTTTGGTAGGTCGCTTGGCTGGTTTTTGAAAACCCATCTTTGAAATTTATAATGTTGTGAGGTAACATTTTTAATACCTATCGTTAAAACTTCAGAAGAAGTAAGTAAGCCATATTTCGCGTATTTAAATCAGCCGGGGGCGCTGCATTGGACATCAATGGCGTGCCGCATGGCCCACTACTGGCTGTTTGTAATGGAGCCGCAAAAAAACCTTTAATGTAACGATAACCTGTCTAAGCGCCGCGCGCCGTTTTTTTTTAAAGCATTGTGTGCTCTATTACCTCCTCACTTTTTGTTTGATAAGTAGCTGCTAGTTACAACAAAAAACAAAACTTGTCTTTTACAGCTTGGTGGTATGCAGGCGCTAGGGGGGGGGGGGGGGGTCATAACCTCCCCAAAATCTAACAATCATACACGCCATATTGACACTTCTCTGTTCTAAGCAAATTCCAGGCTACAGCCCTGTGTGACCGTCCCCCCCCCCCCAAAGTCTTAGGCTGCGACCACACCTGGTGACATGGCCCCTAAAATCGTTATTCATCATTTTCCTACCCTTGTCCGGTGTCCCATTCAACTTAGGGTCGGCGCAACACGTTTTTTTCTTCCGTTCTCCTCTGTCAGACGTCGCGGCATCATTTGCTCCTTTTTCTTTCATATCATTCCTCATACAATCCATTTGTTTCCTCCCTCTCCCTCTCCATCTATCCAGTCACATGCGTTCCTAAAATCGTCTAAATTCAAAAATGCTAACTCTGCGCCATTTTTAGATTGTTTTTTTTTTTAAAGTATATCGGCACCCTCCGTCGTTTTACTGGTATACTTGCTGGTTTGACCCAAGGTTGGGTTTGAATTGATAGGGTTGTATAGATCCGTGGCGACTGGTGTATATTCAATACAGGACCTGGTATTGTTGTTTGAATGAAAAGGATAAGGGACCCTCTTTTCTTCTTTTCGCGTCGTATTACTATGAGCAGTAATCATGGAGGTCTGCTATTTATGATGTTACATTTAGGACTTTTTTGAAGTGAAAACTTCTTTAGCATCGTTGTGATTTGAAAGTTGATGAAATGAAAAAGCGACAGACACATAAATTCATAAGATTTAACGTGGGAGAAAATGAGATAGGAAGCATTATACAGTGTTTATCTTGAAACCAAAATTTTTGAAGGATTCACTTCTACCACGTGTGAATTGCACACATGTTTTTTTTTTTTTAATGTGGAATGTACAGACGCCAGCACATCAAGCTAATACAATCTGTCAGATTTCTTTACTAGATTTTCAACTTTATCTCTATGACATTAAGTTCAAGGTTGGTTGGGAAAATCTGACAGATTCGGGTAGGTTGACGTGCTGGCGTCTGTACCTACCAGTTGTCGATGGATGATGAAGGGCTGTTTAGGGTTTCAGGGTCAACCGCAGGTCCAAATACGTAGCAATAATGAGCTCTAAGGACGGTTTTTGTAGCTCAACTGTTACTGAGTAAAACGGGCGACGTAGGGGAACCGAGATAAAACTTCGGGTTCCCTGCATGAGTTCGAAATACTTTTCTGCATTTTATTTACTGGATTATTTAGAGTCCTTGTTGGCAACATACCATATTAATTCAACGTTACTTCTACGCCCCTACCCCCGTCGTCCCTTCTAAAGTTTGGACTAGATTTATTATTCCACCGTCTCTATTCACCCCGTTTTACGGTACTAGTTTACTACTAACATGCGGTTGACCGTGCAAGTAGAAAATGCTTCAAAATACTCTACTGCTGCACTTGTACAATCGCCAGTACATCAAGATACCAAAAACTGCGGAATTTTCTCATTTGATTTTAAACTTAACCTTCAACATATTATGGTTTAAAATCATTTGGAAAATTTTGACAGTTTGTGATAAATTGATGGGCTAGTGCTGGCTACTGTAAAAAACTGGCCAAGTGCGAGTCGGATTCGCGCACGAAGGGTTCCGTACCATTATCTATATAACATTGTAAAAAAAGGGCAAAAAATCACGTTTGTTGTATGGGGGCCCCCGTTATATATTTATTTTATTCTGTTTTTGCAACAGAAATACATCATCTGTGAAAATTTCTACTGTCTAGCTATCACGGTTCATGAGATACAGCCTGGTGACAGACGGACGGACGGACAGCGGAGTCTTAATAAAAGGGTCCCGTTTTACCCTTTGGGTACGGAACCCTAAAAAGGGGTGCATTGAAACAATCATATTTCGCTGGGCATTCGATTCAGACTATTAACGGTTATAACGGTGGAAAAAGACACCGTAACGAAAACTGATAACTCCATTTTTTCTATAACACGCTTTCACTGACTCTAGGCAAAACCTAAGTAATGAGTCCCTAAATAAAAACATGTATTTGCAACTCTCGGCTCAGCGCTGAGAGTTGAAATTCCAATAGAACAATAATATTATTCAGCAGTTCTGTAAAAAAACGTTTTAAAGACTAGGCACCTAGGTACTTAACTTTTTATAGACTACATAGGTCTTAAAATCAGCAGACTAGTTTCACTTTATATTTCTTATCTTTATTGATAATGAGCATTCAATTAAATAAAATATTATAGTGTATTTTCTATATTTAAAAAGAAATGATCATTTGCGTAGATAGAGATAAAAAATGTAAAGGAAGTGAAACCACAAACAAAACATTACTTAGGTCAAAACACCCTGTAAGTGCACAGTGCAGCAAACATTCCGACAAAAAATATTACCAACCCACAAGTTACCAACATGAAAAAAAAAGCCACCTCTTTTGAATATTTTTGTAATAAAAACTTTAATTAAATGCGTTATGTTACTTATGTTGTATGAAGCACTAATTATATTATTTCATGTATTCCGGTTGCTACGTCGGTTAGTCAAGGTTGTCTGCTCTCATGGCTGTAATAATAATAAAAATAATTTTGCAACTGAGCAGAGACTGCAAACTGGTAATACTCAGTGGATTTCAAGGAAACATGAGGTTACCGAATTGAACCTTGTTGTTACGTAATTTTTTTGTTTTTTTTGTTTGGCCAGTAACTGGATTTAACTTTTTTATTAGTATTTATGTAAATTATTTTTGAACTGTTGACTTAAGCTCGGTAGATAAAGAGACAACACCCTATCGATAGGGAAAATAAATACCATGGTGATTTCATGCTCACAATAATATTGTTTGTTATTTCATCCTTGGCATGTTATTATATCGCGTAAACGTATCACGCACTTTTGTTTTCAAATAAAAAGGCTAGCATAATGCTCCCATTTATGCGAATTATAAACATGGCAGTTGATTTACGCATCGGTTCATTCTTTTTTAATATAAAAACAGGAACTATATGGTAAAACAAGCAACATTGTAAAAGTCACAATAATATTCAGAGGAAAAAATATCGATTCAATTTAGTTATGCAACATGCCGCTGTGGCAGCCTTTGGCAGCACGATCTTGAAACACTGTACAGAGCTACGAAAATGGTATGGAACGAATGGCAAAGAACGTGCTGCCACCTTTGAGCAACGTGTGGAAGTTCGTACTATGTTGCCACATAAAAACATATTTCACTAAATGGTAGTAATGACAGTTTTTCTAAAATCACCCCGCAAAATATAAAAACATATTTTTAATGCTATTCAAAGTATTTGCAGCTTCTTTTAAAGGCTAAGTTTTGATTCATTTTATAACTTTTTTGTTATATACATATTTATGGAACTTTTGTTAGTTTTTTTGCACAAATTACTCAATTTTATTCTTCGGGAAGAAGATAATATATCTGATACTGTTAGCCTGCATCATCCCACTGCTGGGCAAAGGCCAATGACTTGCAGCTGTTTCAATCCAGGGTTAATGTGGGCTAGTCGTTGGTTTTGTCCAGCTCGTCCTGCCATCTTCTACGTGGCCTGCCACGATGCCTTCTGGCTGTGTCAGGGCTCCAGAAAGTGGTTATTTTGACCCACAGCTCCTTGGGCATGCGGCAAACGTGACATTTGAAGATAACTAACGATTGAATAACCAACCCCTAAAATATCAACAAATTAAATTAGTTTTGTATTTTTTAGTGTGATAATTAATAAAATATGGGGCATTCATAAAGAACAATGGTTTGCCAGCGGTTTTAGAACCAAACGACTTGGTACGTGACGATGGGAAGAGACCAGACGGCATGACGTTAGTGCCTTAAATACTGTAACCTTATTGGAAACTACAGTTTTGAGCCGTGTGGGGTCGAAACGCTTGGGTCATGGGGCTCGCTCGAGTACGCGTTGCCTTTTTAGGGAAATCTCTCATCGATTAGTCTACACCAGAGAGCTGGCTCTTTCTTAGGCCGAAGAATTAGCATTGCCATTCTACGTAGCAATGCTGCCAGTCTTCTTCTGGGCATGTTTCCGGATGACAGCGATACGGAGGAGTACTTTGACGCCTAAGTATCCTATTGTCGTCATTGTATGTAGTTACTTTTACTCTTAATTTTTATTATTATTTAGGATCAATTCATAAAAATCAGGATCAATTATGTATTATTTTTAATTGATTTCTTATGTTACCATGAGCTGGTTGTAGATAAGAAATAAGCCAGTCGGCTAGCTGTTAGAGCAGATTACTACCCAGAGTAAAAAGGACATTCTAAAGTACCAACAATTGATCTAAAATTCTGGTATATGTTACTAAGAAGAGGAATGAATTACTATAACTGCCTCAGTTATTGGAGAGCTGAGGATTTGATGCATGTAAACAGTAACATTGAAGTAGGTACATGATATTTTTGTTAGCGGTTTAAAACGTAAAATTCTATGTGTGTTATCTAACAATCTTTCCATGACCATAGCTAATGTCTTGAGAGGATGTGACCCGTTTTTCGACATCAGTCTCCTACCTGGAATCTTTTTGTTCCGGAGTATTTCAGTGACTTGGGGTCTTAACTCAAAAATAATGTATACAAACATTTTCCGAAATAAAAATCACTCGGCTTGTTACTAATTTTGTCCCTGTTTTTTTTCTAAACAAAGCTGTAATTCAAAAATCTAGCTCTATGTTTATGGGTAAGAAATACAACCTGTAATTCTTCCGATAAGTAAATACACTTTACAGCCAAATGTAAAATAACATCTTTGGTTCGCTGAGTGCAAGTCACATGCATAACTGTTTGCTTGTTATTAACATGAGAAGTTTGAATAAAATATGTACTGCCGAATAACGTTATAGTAAAGATATTCTGAAATTAAATAATGGTAGGTTTTAAAAATAGTAGCTTTTCATACACATTAGGAGATTTTTCGTTGTAAGCTGGCAATATTATTTTAATTGACCGCCACCCGTGAGCGAATCGTCGCTCGATCTCGCTCTGTCGATCGAGTCCGGTTGTGGAAGCCATTTTATTCTTGTGAATGTGACAAAGTATTTTTTGTGATTTTTCGTACAAGGAATCGTGTCAATGTGTACCTGCATTGAGTGTATTTCGTGACGTGTGATCGTGACATCAAAATTGAGAATGTACGTGTTTCAAATTGGTTTGTGTTGACCTGCCCCGTTTCTTACGCGGTCGCACAGCAGGCATCGATTAGTGCACCAAGGCGGCCTCTAATAACGGCGAATCGAGGGTGTAGGACCAGTTTGTGGGGTGCGCCATGGGCAATAATGCTGCCACCGCCAATAAGAAGGTGGACGCCGCCGAAAGCGTCAAGGAGTTCCTCGATCAGGCCAAAGAGGATTTCGAGGAGAAATGGAAGAAGAATCCTACCAACACCGCCGGATTGAATGATTTCGAGCGAATTAAAACCTTAGGTACTGGCTCGTTCGGTCGAGTCATGATAGTTCAACATAAACCTACAAAAGAATATTATGCTATGAAAATATTAGATAAACAGAAAGTGGTCAAATTGAAGCAGGTTGAGCATACGTTAAATGAAAAACGAATCCTTCAGGCTATCAACTTCCCCTTCCTGGTGAGTCTCAAGTTCCATTTCAAGGACAACTCGAACTTGTACATGGTGTTGGAGTATGTGCCAGGTGGTGAGATGTTCTCCCATCTGCGCAAGGTGGGGCGGTTCTCGGAGCCGCACTCACGTTTCTACGCGGCCCAGATTGTGCTTGCCTTCGAGTACCTTCACTACCTGGACCTCATCTACCGGGATCTTAAACCCGAGAATCTGCTCATCGACTCGCAAGGCTACCTCAAAGTCACAGATTTTGGTTTTGCGAAGCGCGTGAAGGGCCGTACGTGGACGCTGTGCGGCACGCCCGAGTACCTGGCGCCCGAAATCATTCTCTCCAAAGGATACAACAAAGCCGTCGACTGGTGGGCGCTCGGCGTCCTAGTATACGAAATGGCGGCTGGTTACCCGCCGTTCTTTGCCGACCAGCCCATCCAGATTTACGAAAAAATCGTTTCTGGTAAGGTCCGCTTCCCTTCGCACTTCGGTTCCGATCTGAAGGATCTGCTCCGTAATCTATTGCAAGTCGATCTGACTAAGCGCTACGGCAACCTGAAGGCCGGCGTGAACGACATCAAGGGCCACAAGTGGTTCGCAAGCACCGACTGGATCGCCGTCTTCCAGAAGAAGATCGAGGCGCCGTTCATCCCGCGCTGCAAGGGCCCGGGCGACACCAGCAACTTCGACGACTATGAGGAGGAGGCTTTACGTATCTCATCGACTGAGAAGTGTGCGAGGGAATTTGCCGAGTTCTGAGCGCGTAGTTGGTGCCTGCGAGCGGACACTCCCGTGAGTAGGTGTTTTTAGTGAATCTTCCGTGACATTGTGGTCGTGGAACGGTGAAGTGTGCATCTCTTTGCCACAGCTTTGGGTGATTATAGACGCTGAGGCGGCCCCTGGCTGGCACCCCATGTGGATCAAATTTGGAGTGTAGGCAAGATGATAGTAGAACTGATTTCCGATATTTCGGTGGCGTTCATTTGCTTAGTGCCCTTTCAAGTTGACATAACATAGAGCAGGTAGACGAGCTGAAGTGATCCTTGTTCTGGTGATATCCTGAGTGTTACCACTGACACCCTGTACCCGCAGCGTCTCGCTCAGCACACAATGTCTTGCTACCTGGTTGTTCATATGGTACATGGTAGTTTGCTGTTGGTAGCATTGGGATGTGGTGAGCTTTATTATTATATAATATTTTTTATTGTTTTTATGAAATCAAGAATACAATTTTGTAATAGGTATGTAATTGATCAAATTTTTCTTGTTGCTTTTAAGAATTCATGATCGAACTTCTCAATTTCGATATTATCTAATTACATCACTAAACCATCAACTTAGAGCAATTTCGAAGACCATCACTATTTAATACTTTAGTAGATTACTGAATTGAATTTCCTAAAACTATGTATTACTTATCTTGATGGAATGTTATCATTAATTATGTATAGGTTCTAATTAATTGACATTTCGTTTTTGGTTTTATTTATAGTGATAATATTGTTGTATCAGTTGATATTTTTAACTAAGGAACTATAACTACATCAACCTATTGAAGAGATTAATTTATTGTATATGTATTCATTGTAGTTGTGTTCACATGTGCAATTTGACCTGTGTTTGTGATCTGATGTGAGGTTTCATTTGAATTTAAGTGTAATTTGTATTAGTTCCTTATTTTGTAGGTTTAAGTATAGTTATGTTACTTGTGGAGTCATACATACAGAATGTGCATGAATACTACTATATATTCTAAAGCCAGCCTCTTAACTAACTGTGTTATGTGACCTGGCCTTATTGCTAGCATCAGTTTATATACTAAAAGCAATAAATATTGTTCATTTAAACATATTCCAATTTGTAACAATATTTCTGTCCTGTTAAATGTTTATAGTTTTATACATTACAACTTGGTATTCAGCACAAAATAAGACATGAGAGAATTTTTATATATGAGATATTGTTTTCATTAAGAATAGGAATATGTTTAAAGGTACCTAGTGTTAAATCTTGAAGCGCGGCATCGAGTCGCGTTTATATCTTGTCATTGAGACTGATGTTATCAATAAGCATGTGTATAATGAGAAAGATATCATTATAATCAGGTTCAGCTATTAGTTTCGGTCCCACCATTCTCTGGAGTGTGTGATGTAACAGCAATGTTTAATTGGCAATGTTTACTATAAAGTTTGTTAGCTATTAGATGTAGGACTTTGAATCCAGGCTGTACAAATAAATATCTAGTATTTCGTAGTGCATTCTGTGGTAATAGTTATTAGGTTGAAATCATGGGAAGGTTACTTAACCGCTCTGTACACATTCATATTTATTATAAAACCTTACTGATGTGACTTGAGCTATGTCTGATGCATGCATATGATGTCGTCTTTGAGTTAGTACTGTCCTCGTTCTTGCAATTGGAACTGGTCAAGTTATGATAATAACTACTTGTAAAATCATATCAAATTGTACACTAAATTAATCATTTTAAATCAATGTATATTGTAAATGATGCATTCTCAATCTTTTCTATGGTCAATCAATGTCAAAAATCAAGTTGCTTGTTTAAATACTTTTTTTACTAAGCACTGTGCTATATAAACAATGTCTTGTGGTGAAATGTCTTTTGATAAATCTTTAAACCTTGAAATAATATATTAGTTTCTATACTTTATTCTAATAATTTAAGTTTCAAATAAAGACCTATTGGTGCCATAATTATTATTTTGAAAATGGTCCAGCTGTAAATATTTAGATTAAATTGTTAATGTTTTTATTCTCTTCATAATCAAATTCATTGCCTACTTCTTACAACAATGTTGCTGTGCTAAATCGGTACTCTTATCGCATATTATGTCAGTATTAAACTTTGCACCTTTTATGTAAGTCATAAAGTAAGTCTCGAAGTATCAGTGAATAGTAGAACAATACTTAAGTAGCTAGTCACTTCATACTTGTTAATTTTGTAAACTAAACACCATTTTTGAGGTGCCAATGTTGAACGCTTGGTGTCCAAACACTTAGATATTTATTAAGAGTTAGCTAGTAGAATTTATAGAATAGTTAATTTCAGAGTTTTTAAAGTGAGAGTATACCAAGTCTAAGTAAAAAATCACGCCACATTTCTAACTGGCGCCATTGAGTCGAAAGCAAACTAATAATTAATAATCATTCTCAGATTGCTTTCGAGACATTGTTCTGAGCGAGTTATTTTCAGCGTGAGATGTTTTATCTATTTTCTATTGTCTGAGCAGTCTGTCTGTGGACTAAGGAATTATTTGCTACTATGTAAGACAGCGACATTCACCAATTAGACATTGTTTAAAGATTCTAACGTTTCAAAAATTCGCGTAATCTAAATCCTGCAGTTAGTAGTGTCGACGCAGCGTTTAATTTTTAAAATATTGTATTGACTTATAAGAGTATCTGATGTGTACCCTTCGTTACAGTCATTGTATATAACTGTAGAGTGATCGTATCCCCAGTAATTAGGAGATTCGGTGTCAGCTTTGATATCCGCGGTCTTTCATTCCAATTAGCTTCACAACGCTCATCGACACAATATGAACGTTCTAATGTGAACATTTTAAGCCATTTTGGATATTATAAACATTAGTGTGACCGTATGTGTATTTGCGAACCGTCGTCTTTTTATATCTGTGCGTATTAAATAAATATTCAAATGTTCACATCTAGATCTATTATATCGAGTGCCTATAGCATTGAAAGTTCAAGTGTAAAAAGTCAGTTAATTTCAGTAATTATTTGTCACCATGTATTGATCTTCCATAAAATTACGATGAAATTAAAATATCGATGTAACAGTAAACAATGGTTTGATTTTATGTTAATGTCAACGGTGTTCTATTCCAGTTTTGAATATACTATGCGTGTATTTGGCACATCTGCTTTCCGACGTACCTACCTATGTTGGCTTGGTAGCTGACTAGCTGTACGTCGAAGATAAAATATCTGGCGAGGTGTACGTATGTTGTATTGTCTGACGTTGTTCGCACGTTTGGAGGAGCACGGCTGTAGCACGTGGGGCGAACGAACCAGTTTAATACGTGGCTTCCTAATAAAGCGGAATGCTCCGCCGCCCGTACGCTCTTCATCATTGCCAGACAGATAAAAGATTTGTTTTATAGCTCACTGACTTTAGACTAGATGCAATAATTCGCTGTTATTTTCGTACTGCTGCCATGTAACAACCATTTCTCGCTAATTAACGCGACGCCTCCCAGATTTTCGTCAATCAATCAATTAGTATTATTTTCGATTCAGATAACCACCGATGTGCTATGTTTTTATTTGTGCACGATTAAATCTCTGAACGTGCTTGAAACATTTGTATTTAAAACATACTTAAATAATTACGTGGTTTTAATTTTATTAGCAAGTCACGTTTTTGCAAAAATAAAATCCGCTCTGTATTCTGTAGGCAGGGAGTCAACGGACAACCTTTGAAAAGTATCGCACACATTCATTCGACTAAAACAAATCCATTTTTCGCCCACGCTCATGTTTGTTCCAGCACAATATTCGAACATTCAGTCTAAACAAAATGTGCTAAAAATTCACATTTTACGATTGTTTCAAATTCTGTTGCGAATGCTACGGTGATGTGACGCAAACAAATATTTAAACATATGAATGAGTTACGATATTACTATTAAAACTTTGAACTTACCTGTAGTAAGGTAACTTCATGAAATTCCATACTAATTGGTGCGTAGGTGGTGTGGTTACTGATTACTGATTCATACGAAAATGTAGGTAGTTTTGAATCACGCCTATACCTATACTGATATTGAAGCAAAAACACAGTGAAACTTGTGGTTTAACTGTTTACTTGTTAGAACGGTGGAAGTTTCTAAAAACTACACTAATTTGATGTTTGTTAAAATGTATTATCTGCGGGCCTATCAATGTATTGCGTTCGATAACCTTTAGATTACCTTACAAATTGGCATGAATACATAAAACTTATTCTTAGTTCGCTTTAGTGTGAAATCGCTTTCGACCCATTGTTAGGGGTGGGTTACCATTGGCATGGGTATTTATGTGATTTTCAATTTATGATGTTGCTTAGTAAATTAATCATTTTAATTTTGTCAATTTTTCAGTTACTTGGGCTTATTTTTCAACAATCAGATAACTTTAACTGTAGAATAAATATTTAACAGGTTTTGTATAGAAAATAAATCAAACTGTCATAATTCATTCTTGAGATAAAAGTTATCCGAATATAAAAAAAATCTGTGTTTAGGGCCCATTTTTCGTGTTTTTTCAGTTGCGTGTACCTGTGCGTGTACTAAAGGAATATAATGTAACGTACTTTGTCTATATACTTTTAAATATGCACACTGGTTACTTCTGCTTACTTATGTAAAGATACAGTAAAATCATCTATGTAACAACGTTTGTATAGTGTAGGATATGTTATGATTTGACACGCGATCCGCTTTGTGGGAAGTAGGATCATTATCAATCCACACAATAGATGTTTTGTTGGAAACATGGACTTGGCAACACGTGCCAAACGAGCTCTGACCAGAAACGATTAATTTTCTACTTGCAAATGGACCGACCCGTTATTATCTTTGCCGTTGAGTTGAAAATGCATTGTCTTTGACGTGTATGCGGTGCCAACACTCAGAATGCTCTACAGTATTTGAAATGCGATATTTAAAAAAAAAATACAAACCTGTCCAAAAAGGTTTAGTTTCGTGCATAGCTTCCAAAATCCAATGTAGCGTTTTCTTCAAAGTGAGCCGTTTCAGTGTTTTCTTCAAAATATCGTATCTGATAGGAATTCAGATACGAATAACAGCCGATATTTCATAATATCCACTATTTATTATTCAGTCCCGGGTCCCCATTACCTCAGAACCCCGATAAGTGGAGTTGCTTTGCTAAACTTGCTTATATGTGTCAAATATTGATCGGTTCCTAAGTGGAACACACATAATAGACCTGTCGGCACTCATGTAGCATTTTGCGCTTGCGAATAAGTAGTGTGTTACCTATAAGGCTGGTTCGTTCTCGCAACCGACTGTCGCAACCTTGGGGCCTGAGAAAGCACATGTTACGTATACTCTACACAGTGTACACGCGGCCTGACATTACGGAATAATATTTGCTTATGAACGTCGCTCACAATTACAAAATCCTCTTTAATTTCGATAACGCGTTAGTTTTGAGGTAAATGTCAACTTTTATATATTTAAAACCACCAACCAGTTTGGTACAGCGACATGTCGACGAAATATATCCTTGAATTTTAATAGGTATGTTATTATCAGTCAACACGAACTCTCACGCTGTTACGAATTGATTTGACTTGATTAACGTCGTGAACAGCTTGTGTTTTCTAATCGGGGACGACTGGTGGGCAGTGTGGAACGGTCCGTTGCCCACCGACTGGTGGGCAGTGTGGAACGGTCCGTTGCCCACTTTGTGATCGCCACTTATTTGCAGTAGGGATCCGTGGTCCGAAGTTATCCCTGTTTTGTTTGCTTGACATAGTTAAAGTTAGGGATGATATCCTCTCGTATTTGTTCGCCAGATGTCCGTTTTCCATTCGATAAAGTTTGTAACGTCATCGGCACTACACATGCTAATTTTCACATTCAAACACGGCAATATCATCCAAGGCTTGAGGCGTTCTAGTTTCATCTCGCTCTTGTCGTTAGAATACATAGCAACTGTAATCACGTGTTTTCTGGGTTTTCCCACGTTGTTGGTTATATATTCTTATAAAGCGATTTTTTCTTAATAACAACTTTTTGCTTCCACTGTTCGCATTGTTTTCGAAAAGTTCGAAAAAATTTTTGGTTGTGTCTGTGCAAGACATGAACTAATAATATAATGAGTGCACACAGTTGAATTATTCATGAAATAACAACTTGTCTTTTAGTTACGTGCTACACTTATAAAAAGTGTATTAAATTCCAGTCAAGATAAAAACGAGTTTGGGAGATAACGACTTTTTGTTGCGAGTTGTAAAAGGGCTCGACTTGGCAATGTTGGCTTCAGTCGTCTATTAGAAAATTGGCGGGTGTAATTTATTTTCCATAATATTCATAGCCGTAATACGGAGTGCTCACAAAGCGACCGTTTTACGACTGTAAGGTCGGCTACCCGTTCAAGGTTTATAGGAAACAGTCTAAGAACGTTTTGTGTCAGCGTTCTCTTTATACTTAATTCAGATTCTTTTAATGTGGGACCACCTTTGAAATTGGCCTTGCCTCTGATGGGACAGCTAGTTTCCGTTTCAATCATTCCTGCCTTTGAAGCTTTTATGGGCCACTATTAAATACTAGTGTAAGGTAAATATTTATTTTAGATTCTTTTTTAGGAATCGGTATCTGTATCCGTCAGATTATCTTTCTAAATCTGGGAATAACTTCATACAGTAGGTTGCACGTCAGTGGATATGAGACCATTACAAGCTGGCCTCGCTTTCTATCGAAACTCCTTACTATACTAGCTGGCTCAGCTCAAGGTCACAGTGTAACATCTAACGCATGGTCGAATGTACATCTATGGCCGCTATAATTAACGCCAAAAACACAGTTTAATTTCGCTGCTCGTTTGGAAATCCAAAAATAACGCAAATTGTTGATAGGTACAGCAGCCTCGTTCATTTACCTCATCTTTAATGTCTCTTTTCACTCCACAATATTCCATAATGTCATGTGAAACTCATTACCCTTTCCCTTATGAGCTCTCATCAAAGTTAAAGAACTCATTTGTCGTCTCCAAAATCGTAAGTATGTAGTTTCTACAACCACTTAATCCGACCGATATTCATATCCACTGCAAGGTCGCAGGACTCCTCGTTATAATTATGTTATATAGTATTCTTAAATGGTTAATTGACTCACATAAAAAAATGGATGCTTTCGAATATTGACACTGACAATTCCCGAACGTCGCTAAGATGTGCCTATCTCGTTCAGCTAGTAATTCTTGCTGAAATCGAAAGTTAGTCTGTCAGCCAGGATCTCAGGATGAAGTCGTGCTCGTTAATCAGTCTATCTCGATTAAACGACATCCTACTCATAAAGCACTTTTCATCATCTGCCTAGCCTTTTCCCAACTATGTTGGGGTCGGCTTCCAGTCTAACCGGATGCAGCTGAATACCAGTATTTTACATGGAGCGACTGCCTATCTGACCTCCACAACCCAGTTAATACTGGGTAATACGATACCTCTTGGTAAGACTGGTTGTCAGACTTTTTGGGTCACTGACTACCTGTAACGACTGTCAAAGATGTGCAAATGACAGCTGGGATCAACGGCTTAACGTGCTTTCCGAGGCACGGAGGAAACTCGGTATGTAATGGGTGGTCACCCATCCACAGACCAACCTAGGCAAGCACAGCTTAACCTAAAGATCGACCCGAGCGGCTGTTATTATTTTGCCACGAGCTCCTTTTAAACTCATAAAACACTTGTACTAAACTAATACTTGATTCCTCGATAAGATTAGTAATAAAACAAGGACGTGTGTAATAAAATCGTTCTGTTGGCGACGCATATTTAGGAGACGAAATTAAAGTTATGATGATTGGTCGTTTAGCTTTATTGGTTCAATTAATCTTTAGTTGCGAATAGTGAGAGTGTGGCGCCGAACTTGTGTCAGCTGGGATCGTTTGGAAGATTTAATATCTGAGCTGTCATCTTTCAATCTCTTATCATAATCATTTTCTTAACAAGATTAAATCGCTATTTCTTCGTTGTTTGTAACACCCAGTGCGAGAGGCAGCGAGATCAGAATATTGCTGATTTTTAATAACATTAAGCGACTTTGCGACACCTAAATTAATCCCTGTCTAATATTAGTCAGCATCAGGATGGCTGGACCAAACGAGATATGTCCTTGAGACCATGTGCACTATTTAATTCCTATTTGCTACTATGTATTTACTACCTATAGTGAAATATTTGCTACCTTTTCGTTAAGAAATTTATCAAAGAAATAAACTGGTCGGCCAACCTGACGTCAGGTTGGCTGACTACTTCCAAGTTCACATGGTCTCAAGGATATATCTCGTTTGGTCCAGCCATCCTGACGCTGACTAAATATTAGGTCTATTTTTATCAAGCATGATATGTTTTAGCGTCGCTTAATGTTAGTGAAACTGGAAAATATCCCACTTGTGAGTGCCCCAAATTCACATGATGCACTTTTTACGAAATTAATTTAATACTTACACCACTGTGGCCGGTTACGACCACGAGCCAAATCAAAGAAGAAAAAGAGGACTGCGTGTATGGTCTTATCCGCTGAACTCATTCCAGGAATGGGAAGAGATGTGGCCTATTTCTATCAACATTCAGAGCAAATAAATGAGTAAGACTACGGATCATAAGAATGGAATTGAAAACATCCAAGTAATTTCCTCCTGAAAGTATAAATAAGTAAGTACGTTTTTATACATTTGTTGTTAGTTTCGGTTAACCATTGTGCTTTGTTCTTTTTATTCTATTCCGCATAGTATCTGTATTAACATATCCTTTACATATCCTATCTATTATCTAGTAGATACCTACGTGCGTCATCATCAGCTGACTAGCCTTTTCCCAACTATGTTGGGGTCGGCTTTCAGTCTAAACGGATGAAAAACTACTAGTAATTTTTCAGCTGCATTAAAGAGCAGATAGCTATCTGACCTCCAGAACCCAGTTACTGGGTATAGGTTCCCCTTGGAAATGGTTGTCGGATAACTGACCACCTGTAACGACTGTCATAGATCAGCAGATGACGGTATACTCCTCCGTGCGTATATTGACGAAATACATATCAATTAATGTTAATTTTCTTGTTCTATTTACACGTGTCTTATAAAATTGTGTATTAACAAAGTAAATAAATGCTGAAAGTGATAAATTATAAACAATGAGCGGAAACCGTTCAGAATACACAAATATGTACCACGCAATGGAAAGCGAAGGAGTATATTTAAATCACCAGTTTAAATTAGTTCGAACCACGTACGAACAGCATTTATTTGTGAACTAATTTGATTGGAAACGAATGATTGATAAACAACGGAAAAACAACTGTAACATTTCCATGGCAACGAATAAATAAAGTTCACTGTCGCTTCATGCATAGCGATGAATGTTTCATGCACACGATGTTCGAAGTATAAAATGGTACAACGGAAAAATGAAACAGATTCGTTTTCTTTCCTTCAGAAATTTAATAACTACGCAGTTTTCATTTTCAAGTTCACCAATGATTTTATGTGTCAACAAACATTAGTCATCATAGGAATGGACAAGACGAAGGTCTTGTCCTTGCCTCGCAGCTATGTAAATTTCTGAGGATTCAAGTTGAACGAACGAACGTCAGATAAGCATACGAAGCTCTAAAAATTATCTTTGGCTCCTTGTCTAAAGACTACGTATCTTATCGTCGACGATAATACGCTGAACGGTCGCTTTCAGAAGGTGTACGCCGAGGTCAAGACTTTGCTTGCTGTTATGAGTGCCTTTGCCCTCTGAAAGTTGCTAATCTGTCATGTGAAACTAAAATTAATTAATTAAACAAATAAATAGTTGCTAATGAATATCTTGAGAAATGTGGAGAGGATTACCTTACGAGGAAAAACAATGGGATATCCTCAGAAAATAAGACAAACAGGGGGAAAACACTAACTCGTTGCAGGTAAGAACGTAGGTAATTGGACACCTGGATATGTAGAATACTCTTCTATTGCCTCTGATGATGTCATTCCCCGGGATTCAGAGTTATATTTCCCTCCAACCCACTCTAATTATTATGAGAAAGTGTAAACTCAGGACTGCCAGGTCTATCAATTGCAGGCGGGGCGTGGCGGGTGGCGGGACCGACTATGACGTCATGAGCGAAAAATAACACCGTTCTATTACTGGACGTGTTATAAGGTACATCTATCTTCATGTTGAGGCATCTATTATATCGAATCAAACATACAAACCGTCGAGTCTTGAAAACTATGATATTTTACTATTTTAGCAAGAGGTTATCAAAGAAAACATTTGGATTTTGTTTATTGATAAACCCGACAAAGTCACCGTTTACCTCGATTTGAGTGAATTAAACACTTGGTGTTGTGATAACATTGTTCTTAGAGTGGGGCCCTATTGAAAGTTATGGAATGGTCTTTTGAATCATTGTAGCACGCTTAGATCGTGTGCTACTGAAGGTGAAGAGGGCTGGACAGTGCTAGTAATCTTGGTAGTGTTCACCCAGGTCTAATGGTCTATAATGGGTGTAAAAGTACTTACTCTTAACCAAGCCGAAAGGCAATTGTTCTCCCCGCCATTGCATTGTGGTCATTTTTCTTAGATCATATCTCCGTAACCAACCTAGAAGGTATTGAGGATCAAAGTTCCAACTTTTATTTTACAAGTTATTTTATAGTACAAGTGTTTTTACAGCGATTCATAGAGATATTTTTTTTAAATTTATTTATACGTGGACCCTGGGAGTAAGACTAACATGTTCTAATCAGTCTATGAAATGCTTCTAATCTGTGTTATCTCCTCTCTATCCTACTAACTACTAGAGATATGGGTTACCGAGGAGTTTGCACTCGACTTGTAAATGTCACCGATATCATTATCATTCCTAGACTTACCTTTCATTACTGAGGTTAACTTATCTACTGTGGCCCTAGTACGAGCGCGCGGTGTAAACGTAACGTAAATTGTTTTTTTTAATATTAAAAGTACTCGTTTCATCCTTTGTATGGATGTTTGTTACTCTTTCAAGCAAAAACTACTGAACGGATTTGGATGAAATTTGGAACACAGATAGTTAATAACCTGGATTCACACATAGGATACTTTTTATCCCGATAGTATGTTCCCGTGAGACAATTATCGGATTCATCGCGGGCGACGCCGTGGGTATAAGCTAGTATACAATATTTTTCATAATTTTGAGAATTTATTCATATCTTTGGATGATACTCAGCGTGCTTCTTGGAAACAATTTAACTAAAATGCTTTAGGATAATATTGCATTTTCGATTCAAAAACACACGTTCTATTTACGTTACGTTTAAACCGCGCGCTTGTGCTATAGCCTCAAGTCATCTGTGAATTAACTCCCAGCCTTAAATACATTTGAATTTAAATAAATAATTCCGTTAAAAGTACCACCCACTGGTCGAATGCCTTAAATGGCAAAACGAGTCATACGTTGAAATAATGTTGTTTTACTCTTGCCGAAACGGTATCGATATTTTTGGCAACCTTAATGAGACTACGGATTTTAATTTGGATTTATAGTTAATAAGAGTTGAATACAATTTGGGTCTGCCAAATAATATCGAATTAAATTGTTGACTGCCTCGTTGGTGTAGTGTTCGCAACCGCGACTGCAGGCTGATCATGAGGTTCTGGGTTCGATTGCCGGATCGGGCAAATTGTTATTGGGTTTTTCCATCAGGAATTCCTCAGTAGTAGCTACGGAGTCTGGATTTGTGCCTGGTTGAAGGCAAAAGGCTTGCCCCCTGGCAAAATGTGGGTGTAATATACACACACTATACAGGTACACTTCTGCCTAACCCTTCGGGGACTACAGGCGTGATATTATGTATGTAAATTGCTGCGAGTTCGGATTTATTAAAGATTGATTGAGCATTACGATATGTCAGAGACCAATGATTGAAGCGATTTCTCATTAAAACTGATCTGCTATCGGAATAAGTTAATTAATGTTTGCAATCAGTAATATTCGATTAAATTAGTAACTCACAGTAGCCTCTTTATTATGTTCAACGTCCAACAAAAAATATTATGCATTACTGTCTTAACTTTTTTCAAAACCATGAATGAGTAAATTAAACCCAAGTAATGTTTGCACTTAACCCTTTATTTTGTGTTACGATTCACGAATTAAAAGGTCACGTCCAGTCTAAATAGCCGGCATACTAATTTCGTATGTAAATGCTTTAATTTTTTTAATTTATGAGTTGAAGGGACCGACGACGTGATGTCGCTTGTTTTTATTAGCGCCAGCGTAATGTGACGCGATAAACGCAATTAACTCGGCTGGCACACATTTCCTTTCGTGTCGTGTTGTGGGCGAGCAAAAGAAACAACAACACTCTTTTAATGAAATGAAACTCGTTTCTCAATTAGGAAAAAACTAGTAAAGTTATCATTGATTACAAAACTGACAGTGTGAAAACGGAATTTTCTGTTAGTTCGTTATCAAGCCATCATTTGATAATTAGAATTGGCGTAGGTGCGATATAGTAAGATGACGTCATGGAATATTAATAAAACGTTTCACACCATGGAACAAGGGTTCCCGGCATAAATAACCAGGATGGAGGGGTCAACATATAGCCAGAATTAGAACCGGATAATTTGTTAGTCGCCTTTTGTAAACAGCGTGGTTGACGTAATAAACATTGGATGGATGTACGTAGGTAATAGACACATACATAAGCACCTATAGGTGAAGGTATATGTAATATGTACCTAGTTACTTTCCTTTATGGAAGGAATATAACCGAGCAGTATCAAGGAGGTTGCGTTATGTTGGAGATTCCAGCTGTCGCACAGATAGGTTGATAACCTCGCACCTACTTAATGTATGCAATGATGTAACTTTTGTAAATATATCATATACAGCGTTCTTCTCCTTATGAACTGTTTAAGGACATATACATCCATGGCTGCATTTAATGCTTTCCCCTTTTTGTATGTCTTTGATATATCTATGCGTTAGTACTACCTGCTGAATGTCCTATGTATAACAAAGTTCAGTTTTTCTAGGTAGGTATCGGAAAATTTAACTATAATGGTATGCAGTTAATAACCAATCAATTGAATCAATATTCATACCGTCGCGCGTCACTTACGTAAACGCCGGACAGTAAACAAAAACCAACATAAATACACATATAAAAACCTCAACGAACAAGCGTGCAGTGTTGCCAAGTTTTACATAAGAGCAAATTAGCATTTTTTTTCACAAACTGGCAATACGGTGGCCTGACATTGTTGGTGTATTTTTATCTGTCTGTCTTCGTGGAGTGTTTGGCACCAATTCAACGGTGCTTCAATGACGCTTCGCTATCTATTCCTGGCTGACATTGCTCTTGGTGTTAGGCTACCACAAGGACAGCTTGGCCGTGCTCTTGTATTAATAAGCATTTGATACACGATCATTTTAAACTTCTGCTTCAGTCTGACGTAACGTTCGAGGAAGATGCTTCGGGATTTCTGTTAAAGTACCATCTTTTCAATTATGACGTTTTTAATTTCTCGGCAGATGAGCAGAGAGAACAGGAATCGATTGATTGTTGAATTTGTTGATGCCACACGCTTTCTTAATCAGCTTCAAAACCAGAAGTTATTCACCTGATAAACAATTCACTATAAATATTTATTTTGGTGAGCGGCGAACAAAAATGCAGCTTGTGCACTGTTGCGAAACATTCAAACAATGTTTATTTTACATTTATTGTTTCCAAAACTTGTTGCCAAGTCGTAAAAGTAGCCAGAGGGAAAGGCTTGACGTAATCATGTAACTGTAGGAATTTGTTGATGAACCTGGTCGGCAAACAATCGAACTGAATTGTTCTTATAATTAGATTTTACGAAGACAATACTGAAGCTTGTGCAGTTAGTCTTTATATAAACGTTTTGGTGACGAAAGAAGTCGACTCTAAATTGGATAATAAGGATTTTGGACATGAAATAAGGATTAAGTCACCCAAACTTGAAAGTTTAATTTTGGAAGAGCAATTTTGAATTCAAAAAGAATTTAGGTCTTCTAAAACTAGTTGACATTATTTAATAATTAAAAGGGGCTCCCCTTTAATTATTAAATAGTTTATATTTGTTGTTATAGCGGCAACAGAAATACATCATCTATGAAAATTTTCAACTGTCTAGCTATTACAGTTCATGAGATACAGCCTGATGACAGACAGCCAGAAACGTATTTTTTCGGTTTATGGTACGGAACCCGTCGTGCGTGAGTCCGACTTTTACTTAGCCAGTTTTTTTCGGCCACCAAGCTTTACTATCTTTCTGTATTACAGTTTGAAGGATTTATTGGTGGTTGTAGTTAGGCATTGTCTCATAAAAACGCAGTCTTATGTTGACTGACCACTTACAGTTAGGTACCGAACTCGCATGCTTACGACATAAACAGATCTAGATAAGGAAAGACAGATGATAAGGTAGATGGGAATATTCATAAAAATGCAAATAGGACCTTTAATACCTTCACGTTTCTCATTCAACATGTCCATTTTAGTAAAGGTAAGTATAATGCACGATTTATGAGCTCTGTACCTACGCCTAGCCTTGTATGGGACGTAATTAGGTATTATATTTATTACTAATAAGGTCAGCATGTGTCTTTGACCCCTCATAGATCCGTTATAATTGCAAACACAGCAGTCGAGTCTAGAATTTTTTTATTGTTTATGATTTTTGTAATTATGAACAGTTTGCAGGTTAAAGAAAAATGTGGATGTGTTTTTAAACAGTTTATGATGGCTCATAAGCATATTTAAAAAGAGCTTGGAATTCAACTGAGAATCGATCATTTATTTAAAAAATAAAGCAACGGAAATCAACTGTCTGGAAGACCCTAGAGAATATTTCCAACAATCCACTTATTCAAAACATCTTCATATCACAACATTACGTAAAACAATGAAATGACGTAATAATTGCTGTCTCACCTCGCGTTACTTTTCTTATCTATACAATATAGGTACATATGTACATGCAGATAACAACATCAAACTCTAAATATTTATACTTGGCCTTTCCAAACACCTTTGTATCATATGTTCAATGAAGACAAACGATGGAAACACCGGTTCGTAATTATCGATGAATGTGAGTATCGATGTCATTACATCACTAAGGTTGACCACAGAATGAATTCAGAATTCATCATAAAAAAAATGACATACGGCTATAGAATACCTTTCGGAAAATATTTCTACACAAAGGTACATAGGTACAAGTTTCTCAGAAAAAATACTGACCAATGTTTGTTTTAGGAAACAACCTCAATTCGCCACAGACGAATTTCAACGTACACAATTTCTGGGAACTGGAGTCGATCAGAAATCGACACCAAATTCCGCGAAAACCTTGCAGAACACCCACCTTGAGACATCATTGGTACGAAACACGCGCTAACTGGGATCAAAGATTGTTATACGTACCAATTATGGCGGATTGTACGCCTACGAGAGCTGCATTCGCACGACGGTTTGTTGAATGTTGATTTTATTGAATCGACATTCAATTGATCGATTTGCACAAAAAACGTCTCGATTCAGCTTTTAAAATGGATGTTTTATTTGAGCGAGTCCCAAAATAGAGAAAATAATAATTAAAGGGGGCTCCCATACAAGAAACCCGTACCATAAACCGAAAAAAACACGTTTCTCTAACTATCTGTGAAAATTACAACTGTCTAGCTATCACGGTTCATGAGATACAGTGTGGTGACAGACAACCAGACAGGCAGACGGGTGGACAGCTGAGTCTAAGTAATGGGGTCCCGTTTTTACCCTTTGGGTACGGAACCCTAAAAAGGTACTTGTAGTAACATGTTATCACCCCTGTACTCCTCAAAGTGTTTGTCAGAGTTCTACCTAATAGTTGTGTTATGTTTAAGTTCCATGTAATAGGGGGCGAGCCTGTTGCCATTAACCAGCACAAATCCAGAGACTGACTGCTACTGAGAAATTCTGACGGAAAAACCCAGTAACACTTTGCCCGACCTGGGAATCGAACCCAGGACCTCATGCTCAGCAGTCGCGCTTGCGACCACTCAACCAGCGAGGCGGAAAAAAGTATAGTATCTACTTACCCGGAAAAATGGGACAAAGGCTAGCATTCTACTACTTAAAGTACTCACAAACTACGCTCAAACAAGTTAATTTTCCTACATAATTTGTAATATTCCGTACTAAACTTCATTTACCTAGCTCTATTGTTCCTGTCAATATAACTTTATCGTGTCGCTCCAAGTTTTCATTCCGCCGTCAGTCGCCTCCGCTGTCTCGACACGTTATTATCATGTTATGCAAGTCATGTCGAGTAATTTGACTTAGGGTTGCCACATACTAGGTTCAGCAGTATTGGTGGAATAACCTCCTTAGAAAAAGCCGTCGATTGCAGTCGCTGTGGCCGAAATCGGCTAGATCGCATTATCATCATCAGGTGGGGCAAAAAACCCGAGTCGACGCAAGAAGAGAGTAGAATACTACATATTCAACTTTGTTTGTGCCGATCGGAAAACTTTGTTGTCTATTGCCGACTCAGGTTCGGGTTGGTACGGTACAATTCAAATTAAGTCGAACGGCTGTTTCTTGAATTATACATATTTGATCTTACCGCCTGGCTGTGCCAGATCAGGGGGGTTACCACGATGTCTTAAAGCATTAAAATCTTATTTATTTTTTTAATGTCACTCACATGTGAGAAAGAGATGGTGCTAGACGTCCTGTATAGCTCCGTCTCTTACCCACACTGAAAAAAGATTAAAACAATACTGCTTAAAGGCGTCATGGTAGGGCATCAAACCGGAGACAAAGCGGAGCTGTGTGAAGATGTACAAGATTTGAATCACTGGATAGAGGAGACACGCGATGTGGATTTCAATCTCACTGGTCGATCTCTGCACATCTCCTCACGGTTCGGGTTTGCTGGAAATCGGCTCTCATGCCGAAGATGTATTCAGGGTGGATGGGACGCTAGCGCTAAATCGATTGCCACTTATTATTAATACATCATTCTGAACCACACAGAAATTTTTCGCCGGTTTAAAAAAAAAAACGACTGTTTCCTACAAAACTGCAATACCTACTTATACGATCAATAAATATGGAACAGCTGATTTTCTCTTTAAATCATCTTTAAATATCCGCGTCGCGTCGTCGGTGCGTCTTCCATCTTGTATAGCACCCCTTAGTGAGCAAAGCCGGCGCCGTTTTTAGACCAGCCTCGTATGGTAATGTGATTTATTGAATGCAAATAGTATCCTGAGATGGTTCAGGATTAATGGAAGGGAAGGGGATTCAGACATAATTGGATGAGAAATGGGTAGTAAACATTTTAGTGTTGGACAGAGAAAAATAACATGGTCGTAAAATGTTTACAATGTATGTGGTTGTTTTTCAGGAATTGTAGTTCAAATAAAATAGAACAAAAACCGTAACTTTTGGTAAGTATCGATACTTTTTCTATCCCATCACTTTTCCAAATTGTCAAGACATAAACGGTGAAATATGAAGGGTACAGACAAAATAGCTGTTCCTGATATAACTTGAAAAATATTATGAAAACATTTGTGTTTACAGAAATAAATTGATCTATCTTTCAATTAAGTCATCTTTTAAATTAGCACAAGATTTAAAAACAACAGTGAGCGTGGTCTTCAAAGCAGATATTATTTTTATCTTATTTTTATTTTACGTACAATTAATCTTCCCAGACCAACGGGCAACGCCCATACCGTGTATAAAAACAATATATATTTCGTTATCTTATTTTAATTTTGGGACATTTTTGCTTTTAAAACTAGATAGGTAGGTTTTTATTAAAACTGCGTATTTTTTTATTATTTTTATTACAAGATGGGCTTGCTCTTGACCTCGATCCCGCCTGATGGAAAGCGATGGATGAGGTGAGGCTATGGTGGAACGAGCGTACCCAGAAGATGCCTGTTCACTCGTGCTTTGAAGGCAGACTTTGAGGGTTAAATGTGGGAGGAAACACAGATGCCGGGCAGAGAGTTCCACACCTTGGCGGAATAAACGTGGTGATGCGCATAATAAACGTGGAGGAGAAGCGCTGATATGAGTACGACTAGACGGGATATCAACCAAGTGTGCAATAATATCACGTTAGTGCAAAGTCATGTTATTTTTAACGTCTCGCTATTTATTTATTTATAGCACAGACGGAAACATCTGGTTGCATTGCAAATCTGAAGAAGAAGTTGATTGAAGCTTGTGAAAGATAGGTAAGTACCTACCTAGAGTATCTCACGGTCAGTGTTCATTAAATTGGCAAGAGCATTTCAAAGTAGGTAACCTTTGCTATTTACCATGAAAATAAACATAATTACTTCAAATAAATCAAACAGAATATCTATCAATATCCATATATTAGAATATCTATCAAGCAGAATACTTGTTCCGTGATTTCGGCGGTCTCTCCAGTCCTGTGCCCATCATTCTTGCCGGAACTTGCCCATACCGATCTGTTCCGATTTTCAGTACCTCGGGTCGCTGGTCCAAGGGGATAGCGAAGTAAACCGAGATATAACGCACCGGTTCAACTCAGGATGGATGAAATGGCCACAGGGCATTGGAACAACTTGCGATCCACGGATGCCCTTCAAGTTAAAGGGGAATATATACAAGTACGTGATTAGACCTGTTATACTGTATGGATCGGAATGCTGGGCTGTGAAGAAGATGGATAAAAAAGATTGCTGTAGGGGAGATGAGAATGTTGAGGTGGATGTGTGGAGTGACTAGAATAGATAAGGTAAGGAACGAGTATATTAAAGGAAGTTTAAAGTTGCGCCAGTTACAGAAAAGTTGAAAGGGAATCGACTGTCTTGGTAGGGAAATGTGATGAGGAGGGACGAATCGCATGTAACTAAAAGAGTGATGAATATAAATTTTGAGGGATGGAGAGGGAGAGGTAGACCAAAGAAACGATGGATGGATTGTGTGAGGAATGATATGACAGATAAAGGAGTAAATGATAGCGTGACAGTAGACAGAGGAGAATGGAAGAAAAAAAAGTGTTGCGCCGACCCCAAGTAACATGGGATAAAGGCAGGAAGACGACGCTGACTTCAAATGGTTTAACGAATTCATGCTTAGGAAGACTTCAAATCTCAGTTCAGAATTTTCTTTAAATCTTAGTTACTATGTCTCCATACTGCATGTCACATTCACTTCAGTCTCCCACTTTACTTCGCAACCATAATCACAATAACTAACGTTACATACGACACGCAAAAAAAAAACAACTGACTTCCCAAAAACACGCTAAAAAGCGGAAAATAATTAATACCTATACATTCTGACTTTCGGAAGTCGGTGACTTGTTTGTTTCATTGACTTTTTGAGCCACTGACTTTCGAAAGTTGTAGAATATCGTAAATCGGTCCAGAATTGACCGAAATATAAATGAACGTACATAAAACAACATGCAGCAGAACATAGAACCTCCTCCTTTTTTGAAGTCGGTTAAAAATAATAGAGTATCTTTCCATTCCATAATCCAAATTATAACAACGTGATAAACTGTTCTAATTCCCCATAAATCCAACAAAACATTTACTAAGACAGTTGTATGTCTACAAATAACTCTGGAACAATGCCCGAATCCCGAGTGTCCCGAGAGACAGAAACTCTTCCGCGTTGCAATGCTTTCGACGCGTTGGAAGGCCAGCTTATCAAAATGTTATTACGTTATTAAATCATTGGACAGCCTTGGAGTCGAAATTGTATAAGTAGTTATCTAGTTTTTATCCTGAAAGTGTTGTAAATTATGTTTTTAATCGTATTTACGTGAATGTAACATAACATAACATTATGCCTGTAATCCCCGAAGGTTTGGGCAGAGGTGTACCCAATAGTACAACGCCAGTTATGTGTGTCCTAATGTAAAGTCACATATAATAGGGTGCGAGCCTATTGCCATCAACGGGGCACAAATCCAGACTCCGAGGTTGAGAAATTCCTGATGGAAAAACTCTATATCACTTTGCCCGACCCGGGAATCGAACTCTTGCTCAGCAGTCGTGCTTGCAACCACTCGACCAACGAGAGTCGAGATACTTTTCAAAGGTTATTTGCCTCTGTTTAATTATTCATTCATCTTCTCATTAATATCCTCTTCTATGGAAAGGCTTATAGAAAGGGCGACGAGGTGAGTTGGTTATTGTTTGCTGTAGATAAGGATCTGCAAGATCTGTGGATGGGTGACCATACACCCATTACATACCGAGTTTCCTCCGTGCCTCGGAAAACACGTTAAGCCGTTGGTCCCGGCTGTCATTTGTAGATTTTTGACAGTCGTTAGATAGTCAGTGACCCAAAAAGTCTGACAACCAGTCTTATCAAGGGGTATCGTATTACCCAGTATTAAATGGGTTGTGGAGGTCAGATAGGCAGTCGCCCCATGTTACTTGTATTCAGCTGCATCCGGTTAGACTGGAAGCCGACCCCAACATAGTTGGGAAATAGTTGGGCTAAGCAGATGATGAGATGAGAATCTGCAAGCTGGACATGTGGAACATACTATGGGCATGGTTTCCTCACGGAAGTCTAAAAGCTGCACCATGTGTTTTTAATCATATTTACGTGAATGTAACATAACATAACATTATGCCTGTAATCCCCGAAGGTTTGGGCAGAGGTGTACCCAATTCTATTAAAGGGTTTGGTTTCCGCACTTAGTCCCTAAAGGTGGACCATTGTGCGTGAGGTGTACCCAATAGTACAACGCCAGTTATATGTGTCCTAATTTAAAGTCACATGTAGGGTGCGAGCCTATTGCCATCAACGGGGCACAAATCCAGACTCCGAGGTTGAGAAATTCCTGATGGAAAAACTCAATATCACTTTGCCCGACCCGGGAATCGAACTTTTGCTCAGCAGTCGTGCTTGACTAAAATGATTTACTGTTATACTAACTAGAGAGGAAAGTAATAGTAATATCACATAACCTGAGAAATAGATATAAAAACAAACTTAAAGTCGCACGCACGCACTAATTACGGTAGAAAGACAATATTATTTGAAGGAGTTCATCTGTTCAATGAATTACCAGACGATATTAAAGAGTGCGATAATGTGAATATATTTAAAAATAAGCTTAAGAAACATGTATGTACATTATTATAACTTCTAACACTCTGGAGGAATTGTATTTGTACTGTATTATCATACTTATTACTTTGTATCTTTGTTGCATTATAAGTGGGCTGTATGTTCTTATGAGAAATAAATTTCTTTAAACCGAATAGTAAGAAATACCATTTTTTTGCACAACAACCACATACGTACAGACGCCAGTACATCAAGCTACTACAATTTGTCAAATTTCTTTAATAGATTTTCAACTTTATCTCTAAAGCATTAGGTTCAAAGCTGGTTGGGAAAATCTGTCAGTTTCGGGTAGCTTGACCTGCTGACGTCTGTACATTATCATCATCTTCCTGTCCATGTCCCATTCTACACGTTTTCTTCTTCCATTCTCCCCTGATTCGTTCAGACATAACTTTGACTCAAAACAACGATTTTTATTTCAGTTAGCCTTCGCTTCACATCTACATTTCAGACCTACGAGGAAGCGACCTTAAAAAGTACAACGCAAAACTTTTTATCCTTTTAAACTTAACGATAAACGAGTAACAAACTCCTTGGTCCAAAAACTTTGAGCAAAAGGACCAAAGGCCCTATCACGTGCGCGCGTTGTTACGTAACGAAAATACGTTGATTTTAGAATCGAAACTACAAATTTCCTGAAGCATTTTATTTAAATTGCTTGCAACTAGCACAATCCGTAGCATCCATAGATATGAATAAATGCTTAAGATTATAAAAATATCATACAGGGTGCAAGGAACAACCCTCCGCAGACTGATGGGGGTAAATTCAGTATATCACACTGTTTTTTTTTTATATTTGACAAAAAATATTGTATTAATTTATTTTAAATTTTATGTTCAAAAAGTACAACGCAAAACTTTTTATCCTTTTAAACTTAACGATAAACGAGTAACAAACTCCTTGGTCCAAAAACTTTGAGCAAAAGGACCAAAGGAAAGGCCCTATCACGTGCGCGCGTTGTAAACGTAACGAAAATACGTTGATTTTAAAATCGAAAGTACAAATATCCTGAAGCATTTTATTTAAATTGCTTGCAACTAGCACAATCCGTGGCATCCATAGATATGAATAAATGCTTATGATTATAAAAATATTATACAGGGTGCAAGGAACAACCCTCCGCAGACTGATGGGGGTAAATTCAGTATATCACACAAAGTTTTTTTTTTTTGATATTTGATAATAAATATTGTATTCATTTATTTTAAATTTTATGTTCAACTTAGTTATAACTGTATTTTGTGGTGTGTGTTTGTCTCTTTTTCTCGATTTCCTACTAACATTATTTTTAAGTGTGCTTACTATAAATTATGGATCGTTGTGTCTGGTGCAAAATAAATAATAATAATAAGTACTTTCCGGCTACCCGGCTAGCCGAGCAAAAAAAAAACGCATAGAAAATAATAATAAAAGCTGATAAATAATAATAATGAGCTCAGCGATCATTGTGCCGATAGTCGTTTCAGCCAATGGCTTAATTGCCAAGAGCCTCGACCAACACCTGAGGAGGCTCTCTTTAGGCAGCTGGGTCAAGGGCTTGATTCAGAAAGCGGTACTCCTGGACATGGCTCGTATTGTTAGGAAATTCCTCTCTCTGGACCCTGTTCCCGATACCGGTGGGCTACTATTTTTTTTGATACTTATGTTTTAAGAAATATGTAAAAATATTTAAAAAAATATGTATATAAAATGAATAAATGGAATAATAATAACAAGATGACCGGTACAGGAAATTATTTCATTAACGTTATGGGAATCCAATAGATTAGATTTCTTTTATTTCCTCATAGGCAAAGTATCGCTACCGTGGCCAAACGCACGTACCGAACGGTAAGCGCGACGACGAGTTTGAACTCTATAGCTCTAGGCAGGAAGTGAACAGCTGATTTCAGGCGCCGTTCGACTAGAGTATTTCAGCTTCCATTGTTGTTTTTTTGATTTTAGCCGTATTATTTACATAAATGGAGTGCTGCGTACAGAGAATATAATTTGACATTTAAATAAAGGAATATAGTAAGTGAAAAACGATAAAAAAATAAAAAATCCTGAGAAAAACCACCGGAAGGTGGAATATAATTCAAAATAAGTAGCTGAATGCACCCACATTGACCAAAAAATCTAATTAGTCCGTTAGATAGATTTCCAAAACATATTGGACACGTATTTTTTTTTCTCGTAAACTAAAAATTAGGGCGATGCAGTGCGTCGAAAAATCGTGTGACGTCACATTTCGGTACACTTTTTAGCGGAAAGTGACATCACCGGTTCCTGACTTTGCATTCTTACCTACAGAAGAAAGTAAATAAGTTATGCAATATTTAGGGACAATCTCCTAAAGCTTTGGTTTCCTAGGATAGCGGTCCCGTCATATAGCGGCCGTAATATTGCGGACGCAAAAAGACGGCTTTATGTTGACGACATGTGGAAAGTTCCACGGCCGTATTAACACACCGTCTTTTTAAGTAAACGTCAAACGAAACGTATCCAGCAAAGAAAATGGACGACCTTAATTTAGCTTTAATAATTTACTTGGAGGATGACTATCATCAGAAGAGGAAAATAGTCGTATGGCGGCAGACGATTTATTCATTGAGTTTTTCTGTACTCATTACTTTTTATATTATCAAAAGCTTCATGGTTACGTGCGAAATCTATTAAAATTTCGTCGTCCTCGCTGCTCCAAGAACTCATTTTGTTCGTTGTCTGGTCAAAATAATACAATATTTTATAAAAAAGGCTTCACCGCCATCGAAAAAAGCGTTTACGAACCATCCAATGCCGTCAAGATGCGGCACCGCTTTTTGACGTTGCGGTGTCAAATACCGCTCTGTAGGATCCCGCGCAATTTTGTTTACATAGACAACGTTCTAGTGACGTCATTCACCGCTGTATTACGGCCGCTATATGACGGCACCGCTATCCTAGGAAACCAAAGCTTAAGGGAAGGGACGAATAAAATCGGATAAGGGTCAGATAGTGACAAGGAACATGTGACGAGGGTTGTGGTAGATCCTAGAAGTAAAATTGCTGCATAACTGTTCGCCTTTTTTAGATTTTATTAAGTTTGACTGCCTCCTTGGTTTAGTGTTCGCAAGCACGACTGCTGAGCATGGGGTTCGATTCGTCGGGCAGTGTCATTGGGTTTTTGTTACATCAGGAATTTCTTAGCAGCAGCCATGGAGTCTGGATTTGTGTCCGGTTGATAGCAATAGACTCGCGCCCCTATTATATGGCACTTACTTAAACATTACTGGCGAAATCAGCCTAACCCTTCGGGGATTACAGGCGTGATGTTATGTTATGTTATGAGGTAAGGAACCCTAAAAACTAATGAACTCTTAATAAAAATCTGGGCTTTAAACCTTTTTAGGGTTCCGTACCTCAAAAGGTAAAAAAGAAACCCTTATAAGATCACTTATAAGACACTTGTCCGTCTGTCTGTCTCTCAAAAAAAAAAGTGATTGTACAGAGTATGATCTAGTAATAGGTACTGTAGTGTGTATGGGGTTCTACACTATTGAATTAAACTAAAAGATAGCAAATATAAATAATTAAACTAAAAAGTAGTTTAATTATTTATATTTGCTATCTTTAAATCAATTAATACATACAACCAATACGATTCGCATAAATCGTGACTAAACTTTTTAATCATTTCAATGATGCAAGTAAAAGGGGATTTTCCGCAATAACCACAATAGCCTCAAGTTAAATTCAAGTATCCTCTAGTGAATCAAAATGGGTATGAAATGGGACCATGTTTTGTGAGTCAGTGGCTGGCGAACGTGAGTAGGTAGTATTAAATAGTTTTGCGTTTGCACATTAATCATTTTGAACACTATTCTGTTGGTTTAAGGTGTGTTTTACCAAACATTATTGAGCTTCAGATCTTGATAAGAATAATAATATTATTGTTTAAAAAAAATACGCTTTTAAGAGACGTTATTTTTTTTCTCGTCTCAGCAAACCCTTTCATTTGATACCTTTATTATGGAAATGCATAAAAACTAGTCCGCCATATTGGGTTTAGAATGACGTCACTTGGCTAACCATGCGTTGTCATCCAAACTAAACATGAATGCAAAATTTCAGTTCAATCGGAAACTGGGAAGTGGGTCAAATTTAACTTCTAAGATTTTATTACAAAGTCAATTGGTTAGCTAGTTACAGGTGAAGCTAATAAAAGCGTGTTAAATTATTAGAAGGGGTTGTGTTATTTGATTCCACTTCAACCGCTGGTCTAGTCGTCGGCAGTGATACTTCTGAGCAAGCGGTCCTGGCTTCGATTTCCGGGTCGGGCAAAGTGTTATGGGTTTTTCACTAGGAATTTCTTCCTGCCAGCCAAAAGTTTGGATTTGAGCCCAGTTGATGGCAGAAAACTCGTTAACTACTTATTACGTGGGAATAAAACATAACAGGCGAAATGTGAGTGGATCTCTGTCTAAACCTTCTGGGATTACAGGCGTGATGTTATGTTATGTTCTACCTGTGATTCATTTTTCTTATACATTAAAAGGTAATCAGAAAATCTGAAATCTGTATCTACTCGTCCAACTTAGCGCGGTGTCTCAAGGCGAAAGTCTTTGGCCAGTGTGTGTTGCCAGTGATTACATACGGGACCGAAACGTGGTCGCTTATAATCAGTCTCATCAAAAGGCTTAAAGTCACCCAAAGGGCAATGGAGAGGGCTCGGAGTTTCCTTGCGTGATCAAATCAGCAATGAGGACATCCGCAAGGGACACAAAGTGGCAGTGGGCAGGGCACATTGCTCGCAGAACGGATGGCCGATGGGGCCGAAAAGTTTTGGAGTGGCGACCGCGAACCGGAAGACATTGTAAAGATTGCGAGACCTGGTAAAGATTGCGGGGATCCGCTAGATGCGAGTCGCACGGAACCGGTCAATATGGCGACACTTGGGGGAGGCCTATGCCCAGCAGTGGACGTCTTTCGGCTGAAATAATGATGAGACAATATGAAATACTAAGCCTGATTCTGGAACTTATCTTGTCAGATGCCCTTTATATTACGTAAGAAAGTAACAGTTACTCTCGTAGCTATTCCCTGAAGCTAAAGGCTTTTAGAGCGATGTGTTAGTGTGAAAACATCAAGCATCAGTTTACAGATTAGATATATATCATAAAGCAAATATATCACATATCTTAATAGAAGAAAGGGCATGAGACGTGTATTTTTTCTCAACTAGCTTTTGCCCGCGGCTTCGCTGTCGCGGATGTCGGAATTTGTCTACCGGGAATGTACAGACGCCAGCACATCAAGCGACTACAATTTGTCAACTTTAATAGATTTTCAACTTTATCGCTAAAGCATTTGATTCAAGGTTGTTAAATCAATTTTGACAGTTTCAGGTTGCTTGATGTGTTGGCGTCTGTAGGTACTACCGGGATAAAAAGTATATCTGTAACCTAGTGACCTAAATAAGGATATAGAATGTATATAGTTATTTTATAAAAACTCATTCAGATCATGGTCTATCCAAATTTCATCTGGATCTGTTCAGCCGCCTAGTGTGAAACGGTAACAGAAACGCAGAAAGATAGACGGAGTTACTAATTATAATATTCTCATGACTTTTAAGATATAGAGAAACACTCTTATTTAATTATCTTTATATCCAGTACTACGGCGCCCGAGCTCTGCTCGGGTGAAAATAAAGAATACGATTTTTTTTAGATATGAGAGCTACCTAGATCGTTTTTAGCCCCCGTAAAACCTTTCAAACCTTTTTATTGAAACTTTCATCGAAATCGTTAGAGTCGTTTTCGAGAACGTGATTACAAATCATCATCATCTTCCTAGCCTTTTCCCAACTATATGTTGGGGTCGGCTTCCAGTCTAACCGGATGCAGCTGAATACCAGATAACGTGATTACAAATATTGCACATATAATAGTAAAGGATAGTGCTATTAAATACCCGTTAACAATAGTAACATCTTTGTCATTGATTGCATAGTTCTTTCCAAGCCATGCGCATACGCAATTGCACCGTGCTATCTAAGTGAACTAATGAGACTTAGCATTTAGTAATAATAATTAACTAGGTGTAAATTATGTCAGTGTGGTGTGACAAGACGTACCTTCATAAGACCTTGGGAAAGATGACTGGTTAAAAGAAGGACAAAGGCATAGTTGTGAAATAATGGGAAAAAATTTCCCGCTTTGCCCGTATTGCCCGTTTTTTGGGTATAACGTGGTGGTAGTGGGAACGGGCATAACGGTTTCCGATTGACTAATTTGATCGGTATTGAATACAGGGTGTAAACAGACTCTTCACGAAGCCGTCAACCAAGCATTATGTACATCACTAAGTAACTTTACGCAAAAATTATTGCTGGGAAATGAGATTTTTTTGGGGTGAAAAATCAAGTTTTACGATATGACTCAATGTAACGCATTCAAAACATTGTGCTTATGGATGGAATGAATAGTACGAGGTCCTGTAGGTATCTTAAGCAAAAAAAAAACATTAAAAACATGTACTTAAAAAAAAAATGTGAAAAAGTTGGAACAAAAAAATGATCGCAATGACGGGGAGAACAACTGCCTTTTGGCTTCGTTAAGAGTCTTTTTACACCCTATGTTTGACACGAATTCATTAAATAAAAGCAGTCAGTAGCCAATACCTGAGGAGGCTCTCATCAGGAAGCTGGGTCAAGGGCTTGATTCAGAAAGCGGCTTCTGGACATTTCTCGTATTGTTAGGAGGTTCCTTCTCTGTACCTTGGACCTTGTTTCAGATCCCGGTGTGTTACTATTTTTTATTATTTATATTTTTTTCCTAGCCAGCTCTATCTCACTCTTGGACGAAGGCCTTCCGGGAACCTCTCCTTCCACTTCTCGAGAACCCGCGGACTACTTCCAATTCTGACGGAACCTTTCCAGTTTGTCAGAATAATAAAAAAAAAAATCAAGGAAATATCTTTTTTTTTCAATAGAATATTTACAGGAGCACACGCATCGTAGAGTGGTTCCTTACAATGAGTTGACTACGTTCGTAGTACAGTTGACCTCGAAATGATTGCACATTTAACAAGTCAAGTCGTTCAAGTCGTGCAATTGACATTCAACCTGAGGTTTTAAAAGCGACACACTACACGGTCCACACGGAGAGCAGCGGTGGCCCAGTGGTAGCGACCCCGACTTACGAACAGTAAGTCGTGGGTCCGAACCCAGGCAGGCGCATTACTTTGTGTAAATTATTTCATCACTACTGCTCTCAAAAACGGTGAAGGAAAACATCGTGAGGAAGCCGGCATGTCCTAGAACCAAAAATTCGAAGACATGTGACATCTACCAATCCGCACTGGGCCCGCGTGGTGGATTATAGCCCATTCCGTCTCTTAGAGAGGAGGCCTGTGTCCCAGCAGTGGGAACATTATAGGCTGATGATGATGATGACGATGACACGGTCCACAATACAAAATGCATCCATTTCAGACCATCACGAGTTAATGTTCTGTTAATGTTATCTCTGCTCTTAATGTTAAGACTGTGCGCATATTTGTTTTACCTTATCTGCACACATAAAGAATAAAAGCAAAGATTTAATCATCTCGTGTGATGTCGTAAAAGTCAATTGATGGAAATAGGCAACAATGGATTCCTTTAATGTTACGATTATGCATTTATGGGCAGCTCGTGTAAGAAAAGTGATTTTTAATACAATTTTTAGAGCGTAACCGGATAGGAAACCTTATCTAAATCTCTCTCAATCATCAATATCTGCTTTAGCTTGCAATTTATTTTTTGTTAAAACTTATATGGTGTCCCACTGCTGGGCAAAGGCGTTCCCTGTCTCCTTCCATACCTCTCTATCCAGTGCCATCTCTGCCCATGTTAGCTACACAAACGTGATCAGATCATCACGGCACCTTCGCCGCGTGACTATTATTTTAAGCCACATTATCCTTATTAGACCAGGGTCGATAATTTTTAAAACGAAAAAAAATAATAGTAGGATGAAACCCATTAGAAAAGGAGGAAAATATTATAAAAATGAAAGGAAAAATAATTTACGGGCGATCTGAGGT
Source organism: Lycophotia porphyrea (assembly GCA_950005105.1). Taxonomy (NCBI): domain Eukaryota; kingdom Metazoa; phylum Arthropoda; class Insecta; order Lepidoptera; family Noctuidae; genus Lycophotia; species Lycophotia porphyrea. The sequence goes on along the minus strand of OX465395.1, from coordinate 14,616,830 downwards.
CGGGAAGGGGATGGGGGTGAGTTTTTAAGGGTAAAAAACGGCTTTTCTCGATTTCCGGCAAAACTGAAAGTCCTATAGAAAAAAGTCAAATAGCAAAGTTGTAGGTAATAAAAAGATCTAAAACTTTTGTATTTACACTTTTTTCACATAACCTCAAAATTTATGTGAAATATTCAAAAAACCAAGTTTTTGGTTTTTTATTTTTATCTTTTACAATTTTGTTTTTCTTTTCACGAAATTTGGTGAAACTTACCTTTTTATGTCCCAAATACGCTGTAATTTATTTGATTAGAAGTATTTATTTTTTCACCTTATTTTGAATTAATATCGAAAAAGCACCCTAATTTTCAATCGAAAATTCACCCGTCAAAATATCAGCTTTTTTCAAAAAGTTGGTATGTTTTCTGTTCGTTAAAATCTCTACTTCTCGATGGTGAAAAAAAAAATATGTTACTATAGTAAATCTTCTCAGAAAATGCAAAACAAATTCATCCATACTGATAATCTGAAAAGACAAAATCGAATTAATAAAGCCTTCACAATTTTATCGTGAGTAGGTATAACCCCATGAAAAATAATATAAAAAAATAAATGACAAAATGTATAAAAAATATATTAAAAATATATAAAAAAATTATAAATATATTAAAAAATATGTATAGTAAATATATTTTTAATAACTAACTTTTGGCCGATTTTCATGTATATTTAATATATTTTAAATATACTTTAGATACATTCAAAATATATCTTAAAAGACATAAAAACATAGCTAAAAAGATAAAAAAAAAATATTTTGAATATATGTATCTGAAATATATTTGAAATGTATAAAATATATATGAAAATCGGCCAAAAGTTAGCTATTAATTAGCTATTATATATTTTGAATGTATCTAAAGTATATTTAAAATATATTAAATATACATGAAAATCGGCCAAAAGTTAGTTATTAAAAATATATTTACTATACATATTTTTTAATATATTTATAATTTTTTTATATATTTTTAATATATTTTTTATACATTTTGTCATTTATTTTTTTATATTATTTTTCATGGGGTTATACCTACTCACGATAAAATTGTGAAGGCATTATTAATTCGATTTTGTCTTTATTATCAGTATGGATGAATCTGTTTTGCATTTTCTGAGAAGATTTACTATAGTAATATATTTTTTTTTCCACCATCAGAAAGTAGAGATTTCAACGAACAGAAAACATACCAACTTTTTGAAAAAAGCTGATATTTTGACGGGTGAATTTTCGATTGAAAATTAGGGTGCTTTTCCGATATTAATTCAAAATAAGGTGAAAAAACAAATATTTCTAATCAAATAAATTACAGCGTATTTGGGACATAAAAAGGTAAGTTTTCACCAAATTTCGTGAAAAGAAAAACAAAATTGTAAAAGATAAAAATAAAAAACCAAAACCTTGGTTTTTTGAATTTTTCACATAAATTTTGAGGTTATGTGAAAAAAGTGTAAATACAAAAGTTTTAGATCTTTTTATTACCTACAACTTTGCCATTTGACTTTTTTCCATAGGACTTTCAGTTTTGCCGGAAATCGAGAAAAACCGTTTTTTACCCTTAAAAACTCACCCCCGTCCCCTTCCCGACCTCAGATCGCCCGTAAATTATTTTTCCTTTCATTTTTATAATATTCTCCTCCTTTTCTAATGGGTTTCATCCTACTATTATTTTTTTTCATTTTTTACTATCTTTAACCCTGGTCTATATCCTTACTTATATATTATAATATTAGAAACGTGAAAGTTTTTATGTAAAAACTACTGAACGGATTTGGATGAAATTTGAAACACAGTTTATTACCTGGATTAACACATAGGGTACTTTTCATCCCGGTAGTATGATCCCGTGGGACAGTTACCGAACTTCACGTGGGCTAAGCCGCGGGCATGAGCTAGTATTAAATAAATAAAATGTGGCTTAAATATGGCTTCCTCCATAGGCTCGAGAATCAAACATAACTGGCAGCATAACTAACCTAACCCGGCAGACTCAGACGTAATGTTATGTTATGCATTCTTAAAAATTACTTTGTCTCCATGATATAATGCTTATTGCCCTGCAAGTACTTACTACCCAGCCTACCCTACCTGCACTGTAGTAAGCAAAACTTCAAATAATATATACTAACTAAAACTAACAACAAACTACTTACAAGAGTTTGAAACTTTCATTCTAAGATTTTAAAATTCACAGTCTACAGTTTTCCAGCCAGTGGATTCAGCTCTCACACACTTCGCACTCAGAGATCGCAGAGTCTCGCGAGCACTTGAGTTCTGAAACGGAATCAATAGTAGATGCATTAGCAGTGTTTCCCGCCATTTTCGAAGCAATATGGCCGACTTTTTACGTTGAAGGTTATAAATGAGCTCTGGGATTAGGGAGTGATGTTAGAACAAAAATGGAAATCTCTTTTGAGATACGTATTATGTGATTTGGAATAGCAACGACATTTTAAAATCATATGGGTACATATTTTTTTTTCTATATTATTCAGCTAGTTTCCTTCAGCAACAGACAGGACAAACACTGGTATTCAAGAACGACTCTTTGCTGTGCGGAAACACAACATTGAATGGGGCGCTGTGATTGGTTTACGTTGTGAAGCGACTTCACTCGGGTTGACTGACTGACATATCTGTGCGTTCATTATAATGAGCGCAGAGTGTCGTTCGTCCCTTGAGTATTGTTTATGAATAGGTTTTTGGGACACTGTACGTCCGCGCGCACTGAGTAACGTTCATGAATACCGGTGAAAGAGATTGACCGTAGAGTTGGAAACGCCTGGAGGATCTATATGGTCCATGAAGACATTTATGAAGGGAGACCTCATCTCAGTGAAGCGCAAGCTCCTCGACATGTGTATCCTGCCTGTTTTTTCGTGTTGAAATCCTCCGAGGTGCCGGCGGAGGGGTCTGTCACAGACTCTGTTCGGGCGCCTCCGACCACGACCACAGACTCCTACTGACTAAAACCACACGGTGTTCCTCAACGTCATCGTCACTTCTATCTTAACCTATGGCACTCAGATTTGATCATTGACTGAACCTCAGAGGCCAAAACAAAATGTTTGTCAAAGAGCGATGGAACGTAGAAATTATAACGTCGGGGATAATGCAAAGCCGCGAATCTACCATAGGTAAAGGCCGCGTATCTGCATTTGATCTAATTTTACAGGGGCAGGTTAAAACTGTTTAATATCGTTATTTTAAGGGCAAATGGCCTCATTTGCGTAGATAGTAATAATTGATGTTTTCTTTATATTTTTACCATAGATCATCCGTTACAATGATTAATTTAACCGCCACGCTACGCGGAATTATCCAAAGCTAGATACGCGAAATTATCCAATGCTAGATACGCGGATTTGCACTATCCCCGACGATAAGTAAATGCTAGGTAATAGGTATCTAAATAAACCGAGCTGAAATATTGTTTGGTTTTAAGCTTGTCATTTGTTAGTATCATAACGTATTTTTTGTGTCAAACAACGCAAAGTAGCCTAGCATATTGTACTAAAAAGAATAGAACATCGGCATGTAGAATGCCTTGCCTAGGGGGTTCGCTAAATACATTGAAATACACAACACGGGAAGGGTTTTCTAATGCAATCTATGTCGGGTAGCTATACAGGGTGGCGATCAGCCACCGTATAAGTAAAGGGGCCACTCACCGCCGCCCAAGCAGTTCTACACATTACAGTAAACCACTTCAACCATGATCGTATATCAGACTCGTGACAAATAGAAAGATTATTTTGGTGCATGTATGAAAATGTTTTTTATGAATTAGATAATTGAGTTTCTTTTTCATTGTTGGTTATTATATTGGGTAAAATCATGTCCTTGACGAATGCAGGTGACTAAATCGCTACCACAGATAATAAGTATCTTTTTTTTTCTTTTTTTTTCGGATTTGAAATCATCAAATGACTTCTCCCGCAGAAGCGGAAGAGAGTGTCAGACTTGTATTGACTAAAACCCATCCATGTCCCTTCCTTGCCCTTTGTGTTCCAGGGCCGCGGTATTTCTTTCGAACAGTCCCGCAGCCCTGGCAAGATATTATGTATCCTGTGTTATTATTTCTGTGTCTTCACAAAACTGATCGTCAATCCGTTGGCATTCCGGCGCAATGTGCTAGTATGGCTCTATCATTTTCTCGTCAAAATGCAATTTTCTCCGCACGAGCTACTTCAAATATATTGTTTTTCCTCACTTGTACAGCACGTATGTTTTCTCTCTCCCATTCTAATAATATCAAAACAATATTTGCGGAGCCTACGTGCGACCTACATTCCTTGAAGATGCTGTAACGATCCTGTCAGCATAGCGTGATAGTCACATCTAATCTAATATAATCTAATTTGGTCGCTCCAGATTCTGGTCGGGTCCTGTTGTCGCTGATTGTTTGGCCGTATTTCTGGATTGTGTTTTGCTGTTTTTCTTTTGTATTTATGAGTAGAACACAATAGATTCACGGCCTCGAGTGTTGCGATTTGTGTCAAACGAAATGCGCCTTTGACTTCTTCGCGTAAGTACGCACGACAACCAATCAAGCTATGCCAAACCAAATTGAGTTGATCTCATTGTAGGGGAAGCTCATACAAAAGGCAGTCAGGTTATACTGAATATTATTTATTTATTTATTCACAACTTACAACTATCATAACAGGTAATATCCTAATTCGATAGTGTATGTAATATGTATATCTTGATCTGTCGCCATGTGTACGTTGCGCTCCGCAAGTCATGTCGTAGTCAAGATGTGAGGAGATGACAAACGGAAAGCGACTGGCGATGGGTTTTGACAGACAGTTAATGAAATCACTACATATTATAAAACAAAGTCCTCCGCCGCGTCTGTCTGTCTTGTCGCGATAAACTCAAAAACTACTGCACCGGTTTTCATGCCGTTTTCACCAATGGATAAAGTGGTTCTCAAGAAAGGTTTTAATATATAATCTGTCAAGCGGGCGGTTATCTCTTAAACGTGGAGGTCCTGGCCACGGGGTAATGGAGATGTTGTGCTATCAATTAACGGTTTGTGTGGTCTAGTGATTCGCAGATTTTTCGCGGAGTGTTCTTTTAGGGCAAAAATTCTTCTAGCCTTGTAATATATATAAATTGATAATTACTCATCAGTAGATAAACTGACACTAATCTACAAAAATAACCTTAATTACCTTTTAATGTTCCCACAGTTGGGACTAGGAGACTAGTCACCTCTATGTGAGAGGGAGCTGGCTGTAGTCCACCACCGTGCGGGGTAAAAGAAAAAAGACAATTATTTATTTATTTAACAATTTATGTACACACTAACAATAAATAAAAGAAGAAAGGAACAGAAAACAGTACAAAGGTGATGCTTAATTCTAAAAAAATCTCTTCCAGCATACCTGCGAAAGGAGATACTAAAAAAAAAGAGATGTAGACAGAGTGTGTAAAAGAAGAAGGGAAAATGGAATACATAAAACTAATCCAAATAATCGAATTTACATATAATATACAATACAAGAATATACTTACATACTTATAAATACATATAACAATACTATAAAATAAAATAACTAAAAAATAAATACCTATGCAACTATGACGAAATGGAAACATAATGTTCTTTCACTCTTCTCTTGAAAACTGCAACAGTTTTACAGTCCCTAATGTCAAGCGGAAGTGAATTCCACAACCGCACTGCGTGTACAGTGAAGGAATAGGAATAGAAGTCGGTAGAGTGGGGAGGGGATTTAAGGAGGTTCTTGCACCTGCAAGGTGCATCAGAAGGACGGGAGTAGGAAAAGCGTTCCCGTAGATAAGATGGCGTTTTAGGGCTATGAAGGATTATGTAGATGTGTATTCGTATATTTGGTCTGGGACAGCAACATAGCTTTAAGATATTTTTCTTCTTTTTGAGTACCTGAAAAAGAAGGAATCAAAGTTCATATTAAATTTATAATAGAGAGGAAAATAGAATAACAAACAAGCTGCACCAGCCATAATTGAAAAACTTCTCCAAGATCAATAGCTTGTCTGAGTATTAAATTCTTCCTGGATAAGATTCTACCATTATATTTTATACTCTTTTCCTTCATTTCACTTGTTTTCAAGTTTTTGCCATTTGGCATGTAAGTATTGTTTAGTTTGATAGCTTTTCTTGTATTTTCATCTAAGTTTTCTACGATTGGACATTTAAAGGATCGTAACTAGAAAAAGTTTTAAGCGAAAATCATTTCATAATTTTATTGGAGCGACCGATCCACAAAATTTTTCATTTACAACTTTTGTTGATTTTTAGCTACAGATAGTAATATTATTACCACTAAAAAACTTTTTAGTAAAAGGGCCTATTCACTGCTTTATCATTATTTCAACTTCAATAGTGCCATGAGGCTCTCAGGTGGTGGCGCGTTCGTGGTCCACGCGTGCCTCAAAGAGATGTCAGCAAACAGGGAAGGGCCCACAAGGGCCGATGCCAGCCAGGGTTGCGGGACTGTTCGAAAGAGATACCGCGGCCCTGGAACATAAAGGGTAAGGAAGGAACATGGATGGGTTTTAGCCAGTACAAGTCTGACACTCCCTTCAGTTCCGCCCAGAGCGGGGAAGTGTGGTAGGCTGGGTTGACTTTGTTGATTTGTAGGTTCTCTGGTAACCGGAGACGACAAATAATGATCTTTTCAAGGAAATTATGTCTTTCCTACTCCCCCTTTACTCTTTTCTGATTAATTTCGTTGCGGGATCCAAGACCAGTTAAATTGTTTCTCTAGGACTTTTTCGAGCTTCATTGTCTCGGCGCTTTTCTGGTGGTCGTCGCTGTTGATTCTGGCTTTCAGGAATTGCAGTGGTTTTGGAATAGTGTGCCGGGATTGTGGTATAAAAAAAATCCTGCCTGACATCAAATCAGCTACCAGCTGCCTGTAACAAACTAAATAACCTTCAATTCTTATAAAAAGCAGACTATCACATTTAATTAACAAGCTTTTTTCATAGCTTACAAGTAGAAATTAATTAACTGAGCAGGCCAGGTGCTGGGTATTGGGTTTAGCATACAGCTAGCGATTTATCCCGGGTTGGTGCCGATGTAGATTTAAACCTAGAATCCTCTTCACTTAATTAATGAACGGTAGCTTAAACTTTTTAGTTGAATACCTGATTTTGCAGTTAATTTTCTAGAATGGGTTAGTTAAATTGAGGTCTTTCTAACTGAAGAAAAATTTACCAATTAAATATGCTTTGCTGATGGTTTTTTAGTCACGATTGTATTAATTCCGTTTATAGGCGAAATAACTAGATTTAAATGCTAATTATTTAAGGTCAGCGGCTCAAACAGTATAGGTTAGCCTATTTCTATGACTTGTGATGAATTATTGAATGGCTGACATTTAACGTCCACAATTCAGGTAGGTACTAAGCAAAACTAATATTTTATACAATCTTTTATTTGTTTTATTTAGCTTGCAATGTTTGTATGTTTGTTTCGAACCGATTGAGCTGAATTTTTGAATACACGTTTTAAATCCAATATGGCGGACTCGTTACTTTTAATGCACCCTCATACTATGGGTAACTATTAAAAGGGTATACGGAGAAGAATATGAAAAAAATGAAGTCACACCTATATTTAATAGCTTGTTTAGAATAATTATATATTTGAAATATAATCTTGGGTTCCAAAACGGGGGTTCCAATTTCAGATACTTAATACTATATATACAAGATAGTTACATAGAGATATTTGATTACCTTGGCCGACCGACCACTTTCCAAAACGCGAATTGGAATTCGATTTTAAGCTCAATGTGTCACCCATCCAAAGACTGACTGCAACAAGGTCAGCTTAACCTTGCAGATCGGTCGATTCTTATTTAGCAGTGAGCCCCTTTACTCAACGACGTATAAAAATCGTAATTTATCGTATATTTTGGCATATAGTGATGAATAGATTGATGTTTTCCGTAGCATGATGTTGTAAATTGTACGAAATTTATATGCATGTAACGTCGGACGTTTTATTTACTGATTTTACTTCAAATCATTTTTATTTTTGTAGTTGAGAAGTTTCATTAAAAAGAGCCACGATGATGTAAGGAACGCTGCAGAACTACCTTCAAGGCCCAAGTCAGATGTAGCTCGCCGTCCGTCCGTGTTTCGACGACAGGCCGTGTTGACGGCGCGTTCGTGTTCCACGCATGCCTCAAAGAGATGTCGGCAAACAGGGAGGGCCCGCCAGGGCCGATGCCTGGCAGGGCTGTGGGACTGTTCGAAAGAGATAACGAAAACATCGTGGCTGTGGGGAAAAATGGGAAGACTCACTGTACGCTCGTGTGTGTGGTGGATTTCGACCAACTACCTGTTCTAGAAAGGAGGGTGTGTCCATGCAGTGGGGAAATTAGCTACAAGCTGAAGATGGAATTACCTACCTCAAACATCGGCCTGCCAAACTGAAATAGAAAATCGGCTAAGTGCGAGTTGGACGTGCACGTGAAGAATGCCGTACCATCGTAGTAGGGGAGCGCAATTTAATTTTGAACTTAGACATTCTGTGAACATTTCAACTGTCTACCTATTCCGGCTCATGAGATACAGTCCGTTGACAGACAGACCGACGGATGGACAGCGGAGGCTTAGTAATAGGGTTTTTTTTTCGGATGGGAAATCATCAAGTGACTTCTCCGCTCTGGGCAGAGCGGAAGCGAGTGTCAGACTTGTACTGACTAAAACCCATCCATGTTCCTTCCTTGCCTTTTGTGTTCCAGGGCCGCGGTATCTCTTTCCAACAGTCCCGCAGCCCTGTGCAGGCATCGGCCCTTGCGGGCCCCTCCCTGTTAGTAAAAGGGTCCCGTTGGTTACCCTTCAGGTATATGGAACTCTAAAAAATAGATCCTAAACCTAAATAGCAAACCCCTGTAACCATAATAGGCTCTTGGGTGTTGGTAATAGGTACCTATTTAGATTGTTCGATCGACAACGCACTAACATTTGACCTCAGATCATTTCCACAGCATCTACTAACTCAATTAAAGCACTTCCTTCTATAAATTAGTGAATCTTCATGAATCTATCGCGACATCTGTCCGTCTGTGTATCCGTAAATAACTGTACCTTTGAAATGGACACATTTAGACACATGCATGTCTGGACTATGTATCCGGATTGTGGACGTATTTTTAGATGGATGGAGTCTGGGATAAAAATGCTTGTAATTAAAGGGGTAGACAGAGATGGAGGTGCTTAAAATAGAAGGGTAGGGCAGGCAACGTGAGCATAAAAAAAAATTGGTTGTCTGTAAGGTTGGTTTACGGATGATAGTTCAACGTGACAACGTTATAAAATCGAGTGGAAGAGAGATAGATGCGGCGCATGCGTACAATGAGCGTAAGGGGACTTTTTTTCGTGCATGGATCCATAGATTTATTAGAAAAAAAAAAACATTCTTGTATTCTTGGTAGTCATATAGCCAAGCTATGATACGATACGAGCTATGATATGATTCCTGTGATTACTTACATTAATCTAGTCTCCTAGATTATTCTAAGCAGTGATAGTCTAGTTGTGTGACCGTCGGACTGCCAGGTCATAGGTCTTGAGTTCGAACCCAAGACGTGTACGTATTGCATAATTATCACTAGCTTCGGTGAAGGAAAACAACGTGAGAAAATCAGCATGCCCAAAATCGGTCTTGGTCTTGCGAAAATACAAGAACAAGACCAAGACTGCAAGACCAAGACCGATTTTGGGCTTTAAACTCGCTAAATCTTTAAATTACATGATTCGTGTGCGCTTTTATATTTACAGAAGAAAGTAATTATAGACTGGCGGGAACTGCTAAAGGGAAAAATCGGTCTTGGTCTTGCTGTCTTGGTCTTGTTCTTGCATTTTCGCAAGACCAAGACCAAGACCGATTTTGTGCAACACTACCTGAGAGATATTTCTAGACGGCATGTAAAGCCAAGTTGAGAGGGCCATGGGCGGCATAAAACTCACACTTAGGCAGTACCTACACAATAAAGAAGAATTAATTATTCTTTTCGGCTGTCATAAAACAAAAATCCAGTGCCAGAATCATCATTCTTCTGCCAAATCCTCATTCATCTGCATCACAAGCCTAAACAATGACCACTGATTACCTCACAACGTTTAAGTCATCGGTGTTACTAGACCTCGACTATCGGAGAGTACTGTACTGAACCATCATAACCCAATTCATCCCATTATAATAAGTTCAGCAACTGTATTCGAACACAATCAACAGAGCCGTTAGGTGAACGTAAATTGGTCAGAAACGGAGCTCCCATTGTTATTATTTTATTATTTCAAAGATTTATAACCAGAAGCAATGTATGGCCTTTACTCAGCGCTGAAAATATAAGTCGTTATTTAACGTGAAATAATTTGAAGTATTCACAGTTCAGGGCAATTAGTCTTAACAATTAGTGTGAATAAATAAGTTGATTGTAATAATTCATGGTAAATTATGCTATAATTCTTTCTTATGTAAAGTCATAATGTAATAAACAGACCGTAAAAAGAGTATTTTCTCAAAATTTCGCGTATATAAGGTCCTATTCAAATAGATGGACAAATTTTAACACAGCGTTCAGTACGTCTAACCAAAGATATTCAAGGAAAAATCACTGATTAAAGTGATTTTATTTTGACGTAAAATAATAAATTGCCGGCATTTTTAGTGTATTTTCACACATAACATCACGCCTGTAATCCCTGTAGGGTTAGGCAGAGGTGTACCTAATAGAACACCCACATTTCGCCATGTATGTTTAAGTCCCATGTAATAGTGGGCGAGGCTATTTCCATCTACCGGGCACAAATCCAGACTCCGTGGCAGCTAATGAGAAATTCCTGATGGAAAAACCCGATGGCACTTTACCCGACCTGGGAATCGAACCCAGGACCTCATGCTCAGCAGTCGCGCTTGAGACCACTAGACCAACGAGGCAGTCAGGCAGGTGGGCGGGGGCGGTGAGGTAGTGTATTTTCGTTAGCTGTTTTTTTTTTCTTGTATCTAATGCGTTTTTCTTATTTTTTTTACCATTAATTGTCCTTATTTTGGTGGTCTGAATGATTTCTAAAAGTTTGTCCATCTATTTTAATGGCACCTCATATGTTCGCATTGTTAAATACTTTTAGGTCTGGCACATACGACTGGAACATAACCTTTTTGGAACTTTACGTACAAAAAGAAAGGTCAGCCAGGGTCACTGTTGTGTGTCGGTGTGAGCTAGCCTATCTAATGAGAAAGGAAACCTCTGCCTTACCTACTTTACTTTTATGACTACCATCAATGATAGACCTTAGATCAAACACGCCATTGTTTTGTGTTACCTACGGAGAAAAAGCTGGAAAGTTTTGTCTGGTTGTAGCATTATGAATAACAAACTGAGTAACTTTAAGCAAAAACTAGTGCTGGGAAACGACTTTTTTTTTGGGCTGAAAAATCACGTTTTACAGCAGGACTCAATGTAACGCATTCAAAGGAGGTGTTTAAAGTAAAAATCTTACATTAAAAACATGTATTCAATAAAAAACTTGTGAAAAAGTTGGAAGTTTGAACCCCAATATCTCCGTAACTAGAAGGTTCCCAGGTATGGTCTAGAACAAAGAAATGATCGCAATGACGGGGAGAACAAGTGCCTTTCGGCTGCGTTAAGAGTCTTTTTACACCCTTTATATATTCATCGTCTGTAACTTTATGTCACCAGTATTTATGTTACAATAAAATCGATTATGGAAACGGATTACTTATATTATTTGTTGACCCTTAACTAGTGGCAGTGGCTGAGCGATTGACTGCTGCACTGCTTCTCGCAGGTTCGGTCTCCGCACGGTACACATATTTGTATGGCCTAATGTTTGCATGCGGAATGGTAAAATATTGCTGAACAGCTAGGTACCCAAAACTATTTGCAAAATAAAAATCTATTCTATTTATTTTTATAGTATACATTTTTTAAACACTTTAATGCATTCCATATCTTAATATATCTCACGTTTTGTCTATTGCTTCTTTATTCTCTGTAAATTGAGAGGTGTAGCTCTTGTGCTACAGGAACTCCTAGTACAAGAGCCAGGGTTACACTGATGTTTGTGAGTAATCCCTTGTCAATAAAGATTTTATTTATATATTCCTGACTCCTTTTGATACATCCACGTTCATAAATTAGTCATACAGGTATACTAATTGTGATTCGAGATAATCCAACAATTTGTTGTTCGTTTCGTATCAAGCATTGTTTGTCGTCTCAATGCGGATTCACTGTGACATTGATATTTCTAGAAAAATCCAACTAATGGCCTCGGCACGCGACGATTGTTCTAATTGTCAAAATAGTCGCACGTGAAAGTGTGCGCGTGTGAGATGTAGGAATGATCAAAATGACAGACGGATTTTTATGAACAAGTAAAATCGGATGGATAAGAGTAAGTTATACAAGGTGTCAACAGACTCTTCACGTAGCCATCAACCAAGCATTATGTACATCGAACTAAGTAACTTTACGCAAAAACTAGTGTTGGAAAACGATTTTTTTTTTGGGCTGAAAAATCACGTTTTAAAGTAAGACCCAATGTAATGCATTCAAAACTTTGTGCTGATCAATGGATTGAATAGTAAGGGGTCCTGAAGGTGTTTAAAGTAAAAATCATACTTTAAAACATGTATTTAAAAAAAAACTTCTGAAAAAGTTGGAAATTTGACCCCCAATATCTCCGTAACTAGAAGGTTCCCAGGTATGGTCTAGAACAATAAGATAATCACAATGACGGGCAGAACAAGTGCCTTTCGACTTCGTTAAAAGTCTGTTTATACCCTTTATAACATTAAGCCTACTGCTGGAAAAACTCAATAACACTTTGGCCAACCTGGAAACCGTAACCAGGACCAGCAATCGCGCTTGTGACCATTGAACCAAAGAGTACCTCTATGCTTTTTGAAGAAGCAGGTTAAAATGGTTAATTATGTAGTAGTTTAGTTGTGACTTTCAGATGTTTTTAGTTAGGTTTGTTTGTTACACTTAAGCGACCCATTATCATTATAAACAAGTTTTTGTTACTATTTCCAATACGTTTTTCAAATGCTAGTTCTTTAAATAGCACCAAAGCAGAGTATAGGTTTCAAAATACGAAGCATCCATTTCATAAATTTTCTGATCAGAATTAAACTTTTCACGTAAAATAAAAGTTCAATAGAACCACTAAACAAAAAAAAAAAAACGTTCACGTTCTATTTTTAAAGCGCTTTTATTCATTTTCATTCGAAATACAAAACAGTTTTGAAATAAAATGGCGATTCGATATCGGAATCGGTATCATGATAGACTCGATTGCATTTGAATAGACTGTTCAGGTTTCATATGCATACCTATTGATTATGCCAATATAAAATACGAGCCATATTTACGTTGTGAATAAAACACGAATCTTTTTTATTCGTTTTGATTTGTTTACCTATCTGGCCTCACGATATTTCTTTTGTAACTGCAATATTAAAATGAGTACAAAAAATATAGTGTTTGCAACTTTTTGCATTATCATATCATACCATTTTTTTTGTTGTAAATCTACTTAAAGTAATAAGTCTGGCTGGTAAAAAATAATCTAGACTTATTTAAATTCAAAATTATTCCATTGTTTGTAAATATAATTGTGTCTTATTACCTGGTATTGTACCTATCAACATTTTTTCCTGATGGTTGCATCGGTTTTTTGCTAACATATTAAATTACTGGCTGTTACCCACGACTTCGTTCGCGTGGAAATTTTGAAGTGTTTGTGTGAGTAAAATAAAGTATGTGTTTATGTGCTTTCCCAGACTATCTATCTCTGAGCCAAATTTTATCCAGACCCGTTCAGCCGTTCTAGCGTAATTGAGTAACAAATCCATCCATATATTCGCTTTTTTAATATTAGAAATATGCATTAGATAATATGATATAGAATAGAAGATACAGTTAAACCAGTGCGGGCAGATCATGGACCTGCTGCGGCTATGGGACTTGTGGCAGATAAGTAAATTTACTGAAATATACGCTTAAGAGGAAATGCTGGTGGTCTTTTCTCCATACAAACGCTCTCGCCTATTTTCTTTGTGGTTTATGACTTTAAAGCTATGATTTTACAATTAAATAAATATCAACCTCTTGTATATCCCTATATTTTCCTTTTTGATTATACATAATCTGTATAAGCAGTAGAACCTTTACAAAATGCTCAAAATTGCCTATTTAGATCGCATGTGAACAGAGGCTTACAAATTGGAGAACTATTAATGAAAAACGAAAAACATAGGGACGCAGTATATATCCTCTTTGTTCAGTTTATGAAATATTTTTTAAATTGGTTGAATTTTGGAGGAGGAAATATGTAGTCGAGAGCCAAACCTCGAATTATGACTTTTTACTGTAGTTGTCTTTATCGCACCAATGTCGAAATAGCTCTCGCAGTGCGACAGTGATAGTTTTCCAAATACCTACAACATTTCCTGTTAACCGAATTCGAATAGAGTTGGTCGATCTATATTAAACAAATGAGAGAGTAACCCGTAAATAAACTGATGAACGGAAATAACAAACAGGGAGCGAACAATCGAATGAATTACGAACGAGTGAGCGAATGAAATAATTACAGAAAATGAAATTAATTACAGATACGGCCTCGGTACAGTTACCGCAACAACGGTTTAATTTACATTTAATTACTACTTTCATAGAATTGTTATCTTATCGGAACCCGAACTAAAATGAAATTAATGATGCTTGTGATTAAATTTTCATTGGTATTATAATAATATTTAATGAAAATAATACTTTTATGCACATTAATTTTGCATTAAATGACCACTGATTACAATTGCGTACTTAATGTCAAACTACCAAATCAATAGAGCTCTTGTTGGCTGATTAACACCTATATGGAGCGATAAAACCCCAAAAAACCATGGAAGGTGTAATTATATAAATGGGATCGATGCGTCGCTAACAGTGTTACCAACTCTCAAAAATATTTCTCCCTAAAGCTTAAGTCAAAAATCCCTAAAATCACAACAATTACTTGAAAATCCCCCTAAAATATGGTATTATTAAAAAAAAATATAAACGATAAATTTACAATAATTAGTAAATAATATGTGTGAGAGGAGGCCTGTGTCCCAGCAGTGGGAACATTAGAGGCTGATGATGATGATGAGTAAATAATAAATAATATTTGGTAATATTTTTTATTTATACATTATTTAATACTTCGAATGTAAGTTCATTTTCTTCTGGTTCTGACTCTTTAAAATCATACATATTCATATTAAAACTTAACATTTTAGTGAATGGATTAAAAATCTGTTTCCTAAATCTTTGTGTACTTTTGACTGTATTTCTTTTTTCCTTAAAGTAGGCATAATTAACAAATGGCTTGTCGACACACTGACACACCAGTACAATAGCGAAATTAAATTAAACAAGTAAATAACAATCAACGTATTTCAAGTAAGCATAGATAACGTAACCACCAGTCAGAGTCTGAGTACAATTCAACTCCGCGTAATTAAATAGTAATGAGGAACCATACTAGATATCGCTAAGCCACTAGGTCAACAAATAAATATGATTGGCTAGATTGAATTACTTCAGGCTATATAAAAAAAATATATAAGCCAAAGAATCCCTAAAAATACCCCTGAAAATATAACGCCCCTAAAAAAATCCCACCTGACATATTTACCCCCTAAATTTGGGGGGAAAACCCCTAAGTTGGGAACCCTGGTCGATAATGATCCCGGAAGCCTGAATTTAAATAAGAGTAAGTAAGACCACAGTAGCGACGGGTACGTAGCCAAATATCATACTGACGCCGCCATTTAATTTTGCAATACAAATCATCATCTGCCTAGCGTTATCCCAACAATGTTGGGGTCGGCTTTCAGTCTAACCGGATGCAGCAGAATACCAGTATTTCACACAGAATAGAATAGAATAGAATATATTTATTTGTAAAACATGAGTAAACAACAAATAATATGTGCAAGGTCCTAAATAACTGCATGTTTTGCCAATTATGGCGTACAGAGCAAACTAAATGCCTATCAGAGTATGTCAATGATTATCAACTGTCTGTCTTTTCCCAATGATGCGGTTGGCTCCCAGTCTAACCGACTATTCTGAATTCCAGTATTTTTTATGGAGCAAACTCAACGGCAATAACGCTTTCTCAGCCCTATCTTGTATAATCCAGTAAATAAAAAATGCACAAACGTACACACCTCTTCAACACATTTCATTTATTTATTCACCAAACAGTTTACACTGCGTTTGAATTTTTACAAAATAATTACATTTCTAACCATAACAAAAGCTATAATCAAATATACAGGAATCAAAAATAAATAAATAAATATTACCAAACCATTAAAAGCACAAAAACAACCGTGTCTATTCCATTTTACTTAAATCAACTGTCTGTGACTCACACACACACACATATACACTCCACGTACAAAACATACACAATTCTTCCATGCAAATACATAATCTCACAAAGAATTACGTAGTGAAAATGTTGTTGTTAGTTTTTATAATTTTTAGTTTTACTTATTATTTTTGCTTATGTCTCGACTATTTGACGGTGGGCGTTAATGACTGCGACACAGTTTTATAGTAATGCAGTTGTTATCGAACACAGAGTTTTTGTAAACTGAGTTTTGTCTTTCCCAATAAATTATTATTAATTATTAATGATCATCATCTGCCTGCCTTCTCCAATGATGTGGTCATCTCCAAGCCTAACCGGATGTAGTTGAATACCTGTATTTTCAGGGAGCAAACTGCCTATCTGAGAGAAAGAGTGCATAAATTTATCATCATCTCTTAGCCTTTTCCCAAGTATGTTGGGGTCGGTTTCCAGACTAACCAGATGTAGCTGAATACCAGTATTTTACATCATCATCATCATCATTTCAGCCAGTTGCTGTCCACTGCTGAACATAGGCCTCCCCAATCAATTTCCAACGTGTCCGGTCCAATGCCACCTGTATCCAGCGACTACCTGCAGTTTTAACAAGGTCGTCGGTCCATCTGGCAGGTGGCCGTCCCAGGGGGTCACGTGGTGGCTTCCGGCCACCGTAAACGCAGACCTGTGGACGGTGAGTAATGAGTTAGCTCGCCGTCCGTCCGTATTTTGACGACAGGCCGTGTAGACGGCGCGTTCGTGTTCCACGCGCGCCTCAAAGAGATGTCAGCAAACAGTGAGGGGCCCGCAAGGGCCGATGCCTGCCAGGGCTGCGGGACTGTTCGAAAGAGATACCGTGGCCCTGGAACATAAAAGGCAAGGAAAGAACATGGATGGGTTTTAGTAAGCACAAGTCTGACACTCCCTTCCGCTGACACTTCTACCCGGAGCGGGAGAAGTCATTTGATGATTTCCCATCCGAAAAAAAAAGGTGGCCGTCCCACGCTGCGCTTTCCAATGCGTGGTCTCCACTCCAGTATCTGTTTGCCCCATCGGCCGTCCAATCTTCGCGCTATGTGGTCTGCCCATTGCCACATCAGCTTGCTTATCCACTGAGCTATGTCGATGACCTTGGTTCGTCTACGGATTTTCTCATTTCTGATTCTATCACGTAGAGAAACGCCGAGCATAGCCCTCTCCATAGGTCGCTGAGCGACTTTGAGCTTGTGTATAAGACCTATTGTGAGAGACCACGTTTCAGATCCGTAAGTCATCACTGGTAACACATATTGGTTATAAATCTACGTATTTTGGACGAGAAGACTATCGTATCATAAAGGGTGTAAATAGACTATTAACGAAGCCGAAATGCACTTGTTCTCGCCGTCATTGCGTTATTTTTTTTGTTCTAGACCATACATGGGAGATATTGGGGGTCAAAGTTCCAACTTTTTCACATTTTATTTTTAATACATGTTTTTAATGTAAGATTTTTACTTCAAACAACCCCCCTTACTATTCAATCCATCCATCAGCACAATGTTTTGAGTGCGTTACATTGAGTCCTACTGTAAAACGTGATTTCTAAGCCCAAAAAAAAAGTCGTTTCCCAGCACTAATTTTTGCGTAAAGTTACTTAGTTTGATGAATATAATGCTTGGTTGACGGCTTCGTGAAGAGGCTGTTTACACCCTGTATAGAAAGAAGTATTTTATTTATATAGTATATATAACTAACTGATAACTAGTGCGTCAATAAGCATAATCTGTCTGCTTTTCCCAATGATGTCGGCTCCCAGTGTAACCGGATGCGGCTGAATACCAGTATTTTACATGAAGTGACTGCCTATCTGACAGAAAGAGTGCGTCAATGAATTTGATAAAAACAACTAGGCATACCACTAAATATGCACGTGACGTAAATGGTTCAACAGGATTGGGTTTATTTAACTTTATTTCTCTCATGTAATCTACATAACAGTGTACGCATGACGGTCAATCAAGCTATGCTAAACCAGTATACGCTTATCTCTCATTGTACGGGAAGCTCATACAAAGCGAGGTCAAGTTATACTGGATATGTATAGTTTGATGTGCCACCGTGTGTACTATGGCGTTTGCTTTTATTTATAAAAAGTAAATAAATGACCTGTGCAAATGATTATTCAGCAGGCTGAGGGGAAAAAAAATTGCTGATGAATTTCTGCAAAAGTAGGTATAGCTCAGATTTTTTGATTCATATGCGTATTGTTGGGCACCCCTCCTGCTTTAGGTCAGTCATCGTCTTAATCAGCTTGTCACGTTCCAGAAATACTGAGTGACCTATACGTCATAACCCACCACGCAGACTGTGAGACTCAGTGTGGATTGTTCAGTCATCGCGACTCCAATGAGTTAGCTGGTACTCACCACCCAGCGAATATCATCACCCTACTTAGCTTGACGTCGAGATCTATAAAAGTCACTTAGCCCTCATTTAGCCAGTTCCATGTCCCTGTCTCTATGTTGCTCTGTAATTTAATAGGTAATAGTTGTTCGACAGGATCGGGAATAAAGCTGAGCCAAAATACGTGTTTCTTAAATCAAATCTTCAGGTAGAATCCTAAAATAATACGAGGTGGACACCGACACTGAAACGGTTTCAACTTATTCAGCACATCATTTGAACCCTTTTTTTTACGGATGGGAAATCATCAAATGACTTCTCCCGCTCTGGGCAGAGCGGAAGGGAGTGTCAGACTTGTACTGACTAAAACCCATCCATGTTCCTTCCTTGCCCTTTGTGTTCCAGGGCCGCGGTATCTCTTTCGAACAGCCCGCAGCCCTGGCAGGCACCGACTCTTGCGGGCCCCTCCCTGTTTGCTGACATCTCTTTGAGGCGCGCGTGGAACACGAACGTGCCGTCTACACGGCATCACTCCGAACCCTCACACTGAATACGTGGTAGATGTTGTAGCTACCTATACTTTTTAGGGTACCATACCCAAATAGTAAAAACGAGACTCTATTACTAAGACTCCACTGTCAGTCTGTCTGGCTGTATCTCATGAACCGTGATAGCTAGACAGTTGAAATTTTCACAGATGATTTATTTTTATTGCTGCTATAATAACAAGTATTAAAAATGAAAATTATTTAACAATGAAAGGGGGTTTCCATACAAGAAACGTGTTTTTTCGGTTTATGGTACGGAACCCTTCGTGCGCGAGTCCGACTCTCACTTGGCCAGTTTTTTTTTAATATCCCAAATTCTGTAAATAATTTTGTTAATCAATTATTTCAATAAACATTTTTAATAGATACCGGCCGGAAACAATAGGAACAGCAGGCCGAGAGCAAATCGAGGATTTCCATTTACGATAAAAGTTACCTATCAAAATATTACTCCTATCTGTAACCCTACACAGGTACCTGTATTATCTCACTTCTATACTATGACATTGTGACGTCAACTTAGGCTATTAACACATACGTACGTTTCATTTGAGTATCACGTAGTCCGTTAACGTCAGTAAAGATTTGATCACGCGTTATCGATACTATCGGTTAATCTCCGATTACCGCTATGTTCTACTCGCATTACACAATCATGTAGGGTATTGATAAAATTGTGGGTAGTACTAGTAAACAGACGTCAGTTTTATTTGTTACTAGCTTTTTGCCCACGGCTTCGCTCGCGTTAATTTAAAATTTGACAATCAATTCGAGTTGTACTCTACTTGTATTTCAATCGTGATTCGAAAGACACGTGGCGCCATCTAGAAGCATAAGAACGTTATTGTTGTTTTCCTCGGGAACAGTGCTTTTTTTTCGGGATGAAAGGTATTGGCGTGAATAGGTAACAAACAAACTTACTTTCGCATTCATAATATTAAGAAAGGCCAAGGAAGTAATGATGAGGATATGAAACAAAGTTTTTGAAGTGAAACTTCTTTATCGACGTATGGGAGAAAATTTTTTGACGTATCGTCACGTTTTTCGGTTACGCGCCATGTTGCTTTTTTTTATCAAAGTTTAGTATAGTGACGTAAAGAATATAATGTATCATTATTGATGAAATACAACAATAGCAATGATATTATAATAAGAACAATGATAAAATAAATTACTCATTAATTGTATGCATGTCTATAATAATAAAATAGCTTTAATTTAATACGGAAAAAATTGTTTTTCTTAAGGCTTAAGCCTTATCTACCCCATTTTCGTGAAGTTGCAAATAGTAGAAAAATGATATGTCGTAAAGAAGTTTCACTTCTTACCTGTGTACTCTGGTACACACACATATTTTTTTGTTGTGTTATCCTTATACAGTAGACAAATATTGTATAAAAGCGGACTTACTACCTTTTTCGAGTCGATGATTAAAACAAGTTGTTTCAAAACACATTTTTAAAACAGTGCTTAAAACAGTTTAAACCGTGTTTTTATCTCATTTAAAAACACAGATTAAAACAAGTTTTAAGCATTGTATAAGAAAAAAAAACAAGCTTTAAAACTGCTTTCCATGGCGAATAAAAAAAAATGAAAATAAATTAATATTTAGGAGTCTAAATAACTGGACATAAAACCTAGTCTGGACAATGGACTAGTGGTTATTCCCCTAATTTTAATATGAATATTGGTGTTTTTATAGAATAGAATTCTTATTTCATTTGTAATTCCCCGCCGGTATAGTCCCGCTAAAAAAGTCCCTGTCACTCAATTTAAAAATCAACATTAGTTAGAACATACAGGGTGAATGTAAAGCGTTCAGTATTGATTAGAGATACGCAACATAAAATAAATGTTTATCAAAGTAAATTTGTCATTCGAAAGAGGCGTAAATCACCGCAACTTATTTTTACTTTATGCTCTTTATGTAGTCAACTGATCCCACTCATTTGAGACCGCGGGATGAGTTTACTAATTAGTAAACTCATACTATTTTATACTTTTTTAATTTACTTTCTTTTTTTTTTCTTTTTTTTTAATATTATTTTCTTTTGTCGATTGGACCCGCTAAAGTTAAAAAAAAAATGTTATCGGTCCGCTTGGATTATAGCTCACTTCTTCTCACTTAGAGGGGGCCTGTACCCCAGTAACGAGAACGCATACCTAGCCTAAAATTACTAAGTATCTAAAACTAGCAAAGACATTCACGAAAAATTAGGAATTTATCTCAATTTCATAATCAGTTCCAAATGAGATGGAATATCAGTATTACGTAGCACTTAATTCAGCGCGCGGCACTCTCGGGTAGTTTCAGGGTTATCTCGTCAGCTCAGATCTTTGATAACGGAGGATCGCCGAAAGTAAACTGTCTCGGCATTTGCCTACGTATAATATAATTATAATGTCCACAAATATTTGAAGAAACATAATTTTTGCAAGCGTTTTATACGGTTAAGCGCGATAATTATCTTAATTTTGGTGCTTACTAATTTATTATGCGAAGATTTTGTTGAGATTCAGATTTTTATCATCATTTCAGCAGAAATACGTCCATTATTCGACATAAACCTTCCCCTGACATTGCCACATCGTCGACCACCACCAGCTGAATGAGCCGCAGATAGATAGATGGATCTTCTTGTGGAGAAGTTTAGCCACACTGCGCCATTCGGTACCTGCATGGTCGCTAGAGTCTTACGGGGCTATCGGCGGCGGCGTTCTGTTCTTCAAGCAATGTGCACGCTGTCAAATTTGGTAAGGTCACCTATCCGTAAGTTACCCAAATCCATATAGGGTATAAACATACTACAACCAACTTATGTGTGCAGGTGGAAAAACCTAGGACTAAAATAAATGTACCAAGTTTGACATAACGATGCAAATTTTCTTGAAAAGTAACTCCACCTTGAACATACATCCTTAAAGTGGTCAAACTCAAAGCATTAATTTCAGTTAGACCATAACAGGCACTTTTCAAAGTCAGAAAAAAAGGCGCAGCTACAGTCACAGACACAAGGCATAATAACTTGTGAAAGTACTGTAGTTGCACATTTCAAAGCGTAGATCTCTATGGAGAAGAATGGACAAAAAAATCCATGGACATTCTTTTCAATCAAAATATTTATACACGATCTTGGTTACATCATTCATGTTGAGATTATACATGTATGTGAGAACGATGTAGAAAGACGTTCATATTAAGAGCGTCCCGAGTAGGTAAAAGATTACATATCATGTTATACATTGGTTAAGTTACAATGGAATTGGCGAAATTCGTATTTTAACCGAGTCTTACCCGAATAACATCGTAAAGATAGCAAGGTCATCATCTGCCTAGCCTTTTCCCAACTATATTGGGGTCGGCTTCCAGTCTAACCGGATGCAGCTGAATACCATTATTTTACATGGAGCGACTGTCTATTTGACCTCCACAACCCAGTCAATACTGGGTAATACGATACCACTTGGTAAGACTGGTGGTCAGTCTTGTCGTTACACGTAGCCAGTGGACTTTTTGGGCTACTGGCTACCTGTAACGATTGTCGTAGATGCACAAATGACAGCCGGGACCAACGGCTTAAGGTGTTTTGCGAGGCACGGAGAAAACTTGGTATGTAATGGGTAATCACACATCCACAGACCGACCTAGGCAAGCACGGAACCTAACCTAAAGATCGACCCGAGCGGCTGTTATTATGTTGCCACGAGCTCCTCTAAGAGTAAAGATAGCAAGGTAAAAATCGAAAAGTCCGGGTTTAGAATTTACCTACTGAATTTTTAAATGTCAACTTGTAGAGGTCTCTGCCCTGCTCTGGGAGAGGTATTAACCAGGGATGTTATGGAGCTCCGTAACCGTAACCGAAACTATCGGATGTCCGAAATAAAAATATATCCGTAACCGTATCCGTTTCACAAGTTTCGGATAGTTCCGCATAAGGGCGGACTCTAAATAAAACGACATGCTTCGACAGGTTTTTGTTACGCTGCTCGCGCACCACGTGAATCTTGCAGTTTGTTTGTTTTTTCTAGTCGTAACATAACCTCTTTCATAAATAGTTAGTTTTTTATTATATCCGTAACCGAAACTATCCGAAACTAAATAATCCGAAATAATTACATATCCGTAACCGTATCCGAAACCGATATAATTTTATTCCTATATACATATCCGTAATATCATATCCATAACATCTCTGGTATTAACTGCCATATTCTTAGAGGTCAAAAAGTGGTCATTTTCAAGCTGACCTATAAATGTTGTGGTCACTAAAATAACGAAAAGACAAGACAGATATTTTAAGCAACAAATCAATAATGGTTGACATTATCACCTTAGAAGTTTAGGACAATAAGGTGGTTTGGTGAACCTTAAATAACCATCATGTACAGAAGCCAGCACATCAAGTTATCCGTAACTGTTAAATTTTCCCAGTCAACCTTGAACTTAATGCTTTAGCGATAGAGTTGAAAATTTACTAAAGAAATTTGACAGGTTGTAGTAGCTTGATGTGCTGGCGTTTGTACCTATTATGAATTTTATTAGGGCTAGATACACAAGGTGGCTAGTCTTTTGTCTTTTATTGCACGTTTGACCTTTCTAGGTTATTTATAAGTGTGAGCACTGGGGCCCAAGTCTGCTATTTTTTATAAATTCATCATTCCAACACGATTCCATTGTCATTTTGCTAAAAGTTCGTAATCTGCTAAATTTATAATGGTCGATCATTGGTCGGTAAATGGTCTCGTAATAGAATTGTGTTTTAGTGACATTGTCGTATTGCCATTAATAAAGAACCCGTTAGTAGAAATAATTTTCGAAAAACTACTACTTTTGAGCATTTATTCATGCCAGATTTCATTTATATTTACTTTAACCTATTATTTATTCATTTGTCATTATGTACGAGATTACCATTCTATGCCATTTCTTTCAATGGAGTGTCAGTGGTTGACCATTGGAAAGTCATAATGTCGCCATTATATTAGTAGATTACCAAACTTGTCAAAATCAACAATTATGAAATCAATGATAGACCATTCTGACACTATTGTTATAGCAGACTTGAGGCTCTGAGCATGAGCCAGGAATGTTCCCACGGCAACTGGGAAACATCACAACAACATCACAACATCTCTCTGCGCGAGAGAGTGGACAACGCGATTTGAACATCATAAACCTAATATCACACCTTGTAATGTCCGATGAGTTAGGCAGCGGTGTCCCCTTAGTACACACGGCGGCACACCAAGCTTTACATTTCCAGTATAACGTGGCCTCGCTTTGTATATATTTTCTGTACAATGAGAGATCCGCATAATCGGGGTTTGTATAGCTTGATCAGCCTTCGTGCGTACACCTACATTACATTACTCGTAGTAGGGACACAAATCTAGACTCCGTGGCTGTTACTGAGATATTCCTGATGGAAAAACCTAATATCACTGCCTGACCTGGGAATCCAACCCAGGACCTCATTCGCAGCAGTCACGCTTGCGACCACTAGACCAACGAGGCAGTCACGTAGTTGGTTGAACATGTATTCGAATTTTTGATTCTAAAGGGTGTAAACAGACTCTTAACGAAGCCGAAGGGCACTTGTTCTCTCCGTCATTGCGATCAGTTTTTTGTTCAAAACCATACCTAACTAATAACCTTCTAGTTACGGAAATATTGGGGGGTCAAAGTTCCAACTTTGTTACAAGTTTTTTTTTTTTTTTAAAGTACATGTTTTTACTTTAAACACCTCCACAACCCCCTTACTATTCAATCCATCCATCGGCACCATGTTTTGAGTGCGTTACATTGAGTCCTACCGTAAAACCTGATTTTCAGCCCAAAAAAAAGTAGTTTCCCAGCACTAATTTCTCCGTAAAGTTACTTAGTTTGATGTATATAGTGCTTGGTTGACGGCTACATGAAGAGTCTGCTTACACCCTGTAGAACATGATGGAGTATTTCTTTTTTGATTAAGGCTAGGTAGGATATCATCATCATCATTTCAGCCCGTTGCTGTCCACTGCTGAACATAGCCCTCCCCGATCGATTCCCAATGTGTTCGGTCCAATGCCACCTGCATCCAGCGACTCCCTGCAGTTTTAACAAGGTCGTCGGTCCATCTGGCAGGTGGCCGTCCCACGCTGCGCTTTCCAATGCGTGGTCTCCACTCTATTATCTGTTTGCCCCATCGAACGTCCGATCTTCGCGCTAGCCATTTCAGCTTGCTTATCCGCTGGGCTATGTCGAAGACCTTGGTTTGTCGTGTCCACTCTAGTGTCCGTTGTTTTCGTCTCCAGTGTCTGTTGTAGTCAAGGTAGGTATACAAATATACAATCCACTTGTTTTCGTCTTTAAATTTAATTGCAAGCTTGACCTTTCTATGTTATTTATTATTCGCAGAAAAAATAATTTGTGTACAAGTATCCTGATTATATTTATGCTTGTTTGGCAAATAACATAAAGGTTACGGAGTTCGGCTACAACTCTTTAGATAGTATTTTTTCTTTTTTGCCTATTGAAATAATCTGAAAATTTCTCTGAATCTTTTTTAAATTATCTTTATTTTTATGTAAATATTAATATGCGTAGGCAGCTTTTATCTTGTACATAATATTTTTATAATGAATAGATTACTTGTAATTTGAGTCATGTTAAACTCAACAACTGTTTTAATATTAAAGAGCCAGAGGTCGACATTTTATATTATTTAAAGCTCATTCTGAGCTACGTAAATGAATTAATTAAAAAAACTCCAACCTTTACATAGCATATTGATGTTTTTTTTTTCTAGTGTAGTTCTGACATTTTTGTGATTGTATTTTTATGTGACATTGTTTTATATGGGTTTCGAACCTGAATTAAATGAAATTATTATTCCGTTTATTCATTTATATACATATTTTTTAACATTTTTAAATATTTCTTAAAACAAACGATATAAAAACATTTAAAAATATAAAAAAATAGCGGTCCGCCGGTGTCGGGAACAGGGTCCAAGCTACCGGTGGTTAGGGCTCCAGAGACAGGAACCTCCTCACAATGCGAGCCGTATCGAGGAGTACTGCCTTCTGAATCAGGCCCTTGATCCAACTGCCTAAATTATTATTATTATTATATTGATAATGATATTATTATTATTATATTGATAAACTGAGGCAGACGGCATGTCCTAGATTCTAGCTTTCGTCCCAGGACCTAGAACCAAAAACTCGCAGACATGTGACATCAACCAATCCGCACTGAGCCAGCGTGGTGGTTCGATCCCAGTCCCTTTCATAGAGAGGAGGGACCTCCCCCCTCTCTCTAGTGGGAACGTTATACATTCATAGTTATAGACAAGCACAATGTATTCAGGGTGGAAGGTACACGGACGATAAAACAGTGACCACGTCAAATTTTTTGCCGGTTCAAAAAAAATAACTATTTCTTAGGAAACTGCAATACTTACACGGTTAAAATGTATGGAAAGCATTTTTTTTTTAAATAACCGATGAAAAGTTTTAATGGGGGGTTCAGAATAAAGTACTAGATACGTGATAACCGTCAGAGTACCTACCACCCTGTATATATTCGTACGGATTTGTCGCCGATATCACTCAGAACTCTATACATACAGAGACACACATTAATCCTTATCCGCTTTTTACGTAGTAGCGAGGAAAGCGGATTCCTTCATCCGCTTTTCAGATAGAGATGGGAAACGTCGATAAAAAAATAAAGATTTTATATTTGTGATTGAAATATTTTGAAAAAGTTTCTATGTCGTATGTAGTTTATTTATAACTAGTTTATACCCGCGGCTTCGCCCGCGTGGAGTTCGGTTATTATTCCACAGAATCATACTAGCAGGAAAAAGTATCTTAGGATATCTTAATTCAGGTTATAAACTATCAACAAAAAGTGCGGAATATTTGCGTCAGCCGATGTCATATTTAGTATGCGATGTCCAAAACATTTTTTTATGTCGACCTCTTTTCCTCATGGAAACATTTCCAGTTTATTGGTCTGAAATCTGAATCCGTTTATTCTGTTATACTTTGAAATACCTTAAACTTTGCTACAGCCAGCTGTAAACAAGCACTTAGTTTAGAAACTAAGTGAAGATGACATGCTGCTTGTTTTGTTACACCTAATATAATATTACGTATTGGCGCCCCATTTCTGTGCATTAACAAACATTCCATTGCGAACATTATCAAAAAAGGAGCCAAAAACTATAAAAATATATTTCTTTGCGAGTTTAGAGTTTGTACATTGATGACTGCCAAAATTTTGTTGGCTCTAACGCTAAATTTGTTGTTATTTATTGCGAATACACATCAATTATGTAATCCCTTCTAATTTGTGGCACAAAACAGATATATTTGCCGAAGATTCATCGACCAATTTGCTGATAAATAGTGCAAATAGAACAGGAATATCGATAAGTTCCTGGGATTGGCACAACACTAAGAGGCTTTCGATCTTGGAAACTAAGAAGGTCATCAAATGACAAGAACGCGTTCTGGCGAAATAGAAAGCATAAGACCACTTTATTAAGTGTCTCTCTCCACATCTGGTCTTACCTCCAGGATAGGGGGTTATGCACTGACCAATTACCATTCAGTTCCAGAGCAGGCCGGAGACTGCAGCAAACATAAGGTAGGACGCCGCAGGACCTAGTCTGCGGCGTCCTACCTAGAGCGATGATCTTCGTAAGGTGGCTGGTATTGCTGAACTTGAGTTGTCGAGAAATGAGATGAATGGCGTGCGATTAGAGAAGTCTCTTTAAAGAAGAGGTCTGCCGTAAGCTGATGATGAAGTAGACTGGGTGGGACAAGGTTCTGTGAATGTGTACGTAACTTTTGCCGCAGTCCTAACTCATGGGTAGCAGGAGGAACAGGAACACCATGAGATTTCAATCGGTTGGAGTAAGGAGCTGCAAATTCCTTTCCATCCAGAATTCCTGATGAAGTGTCTGCGACTAACCTGACGGGAATACATAACAGGCGAGTGCTTTCTGCTCATTTTCAAAGTAAACCTTCTTTAACATTTTTTTTATTTGTCCTATTGTCCAGTCACAACACTTTTTGAGTTCAATGGCTCCAATTTACGTCACTCATAACTTTGGCAGAGGTAAATAATATATTTTTGTTTACGTCTCAGATATGTACACTCCTACCAACTTATCAGTGCAGGCGGGAAAATACAGAACTAAAAAAAAAGTACCAAGTTTGACGTACTGATGCATTTTTCCTTGACAAGCAGCGCCATATTGAACTGCAAACTTAAAGTGGTCGCACTGTAGTTGTGCATAATGCGGTATTTTAATGAGCATTCCAGTTGTTTTTGTTTTGCAGTTATCCCGTTATTGTGTTCTGTTGTTGCGAGGCGACAAATACTTGAAATGGATGTTGGAAACGTTGGAATTAATGGTAGAATGTTTATTTTATTTTTTGCTTTTAATATTTTACCGAGATGCTTGAGCGTGGACAATGAAAATTGATTAGGTATGTAAGCGTAGTTATATTTTACGTTCTAAAATTGTATACGTCTGAAAGCCTTCCACTTAGGCATGCCTAGCGGTGGCCGACTTGGAAATCTCTAAAAAGACGCCGAACCCAAGTCGGTCGTAGCAAAGACAATCTCTTCAGATGAGGGTTCATGGACGCCTTTTTTTTGGTATGGGAAATCATCAAATGCCTTCTCCCGCTCTGGGCAGAGCGGAAGGGAGTGTCAGACTTGTACTGACTAAAACCCATCCATGTTCCTTCCTTGCCCTTTGTGTTCCAGGGCCGCTTTATCTCTTTCGAACAGTCCCGCAGCCCTGCATCTCAAGTGTGTAGCCGGTAAGTCTTCACAGTCATTGGTCCACCTTCTGCATCAGCGAGCGGAGTTCGTATAGCACAAAAATTTCCATCGACCCGCTAAGAAGACTGTGTACTTTTATGCAGCAATATAAGATGTAGTGTATTGCATTGTAAAGCGTGTCTTGCTGCGTTTAGACTACATACGAGGTTTGGAATGGACGTCAGTAAGCATTTGGTCATGACTAATTATTTGTCATTGTCATCTTTAGACGGAAACGGACATGCATAGCAGAAGCATGCGCAAGTTTTCACACACAGGTTGTCAAAAGTAGGTTGTGCAAATATTATGGACAAAACTAATTAATATTCAAATATCGCTATCATAAACAGGAAAATATCTAATTTTGTGCATACTCATTTACCTAGTACCATAATAATAAATAATTATAGGGAAGTTATGCTGTGATCTCATTCGTATTTGGAACAACGCTATCAAAATTAAAATTGAAACCAAAGAGGTTTTAAAACTTTAAGGCCTCCTTGCACTAATAGTAATAATTAAATGCGTTTAGCGTTAATAGTTTCTATTTAAAACAATTTTTAATCAATAGTCCAGTGGTGTGACCGTCGGACAACCAAGTCATAGGTCTCGAGTTCGAACCCAAGACACGAACCTCTGATTTTTCGGATTTATGTGCATGTTGGTAATTATCTGTTACTTCGGTTAAGGAAAAACATCGTGAGGAAATCAGCATGCCTGAGAAATGTTTTTTTGACGGCATGTAAAGCCAAGTCAGAGACCAATGGGCGGCAAAAACTCTGACACCAGTTTAGGCACTAACCATAAAAAAGAAAAAAATAATAAAAATAAAGAAATAATTGAACACATCGATCTATTTGAAGATAAAAGAGACACAATCCTAGTGTTTCGTGGTGCAAGTAGGCTTTAAGTATTAAAACCTCCTTGGTTGTCAGTTTTTTTTCCACGAATCGTTCAATAGCTCTTGGTTGCCACTTGATACGTCTGCAGAACACAATAGAACTTTAAACCGAGAAAGTGTTGCCATCAGACGCCATTGATCCAGTTTCCTGAAGTATTTTATATGCATTCCCTATTGTTTCAACGAAAGTATGGTAAAATTGACACCAATATGTCATGCGTAGCCTATACAATGGTTAATGATCATATATTGTAGGTATTGTATGACGCGCTGATGTCTGCAACTCCACGTCCAAGCGCGTATTTTGGGTATGGATCACATATAACAAACAACTTTCTCAAAGAAACATTTTTTTTTATATTCAGTTTTATCACAAAAACAACAGTTGTGGGACCTAACAGCTGTTATAATCGTTCTATCTCATTACTATGACACCGTGCAATAGTGTAAACAAATTAAATAAGATCCAAAGACTGCGTGTTTGACGGTAAAATTGTCTTAAGTGTTCTTTTAAGAAGCAAGTATAAAAAAATCTTTGGGTAGGTTGTTTGTTATCATGAGTACGATCACGTGTCGTATTGGTCACTAAATTACCAGTCACCCTATATTGTGTATCATTCATTTACATTTTACTATTCCATTAGTCAAATGAAAGGCAAACAGGGCAAAATTGCACTTAGACGCAAAATAAAAGAAAAAAAAAACTGGCCATGTGCGAGTCGGAGTCGCGCAAGAAGGGTTCCGTACCATAAACCGAAAAAAACTCGTTTCTTGTATGGGAGCCCGCTTAAATAATAAATTATTTATACTTTTATTATTTGTTGTTATAGCGGCGACAGAAATACATCATCTGTGAAAATTTCAACTGCCTAGCTATCACGGTTCATGAGATACAGCCTGGTGACAGACAGACGGACGGACAGACAGCGAAGTCTTAGTAAAAAGGTCCCGTTTTTACCCTTTGGGTGCGGAACCCTAATGAATTGGAATAAAAACACAAGAAATACCGCACCCTTATCCAATGGGTTCAATGAATCAGACCAAGCAATGTTTTTCATGTGAAATCTTTTCCACGCAAAGTCGTTGTGCCAGTATTCCCTTAGGAAACAGTTAATTATTGCGTCGGTTAGAATGTTAATGTTAGGACGTTCTTATTTGACTTAGACATAATCAGGCTTTCAGGCAAAATGTCTACTAAACGCAGCACGAAAAAACTATACAAAGTGTAAACAGACTCAATGTAACGCACACAAAACATTTTGCTTATGGATGCATTGAATAAGTACAGGGGTCATGGAGGTATCTAAAGTTATAACATTAAACACTTATACTTTTTTTTTAACTTGTGAAAAGATTGAAACTTTAGTCTCTAATATCTCCGTACCTAGAAGGTTGTCAGGTATGATCCAGAACAAAAATATAATCGCAATGAAGGGGTGAACTTCGGGGTCTTTTTGCAGCCTTTTTATGTGAATGTATTTTCACGATATTTTACATCGTCATTCACAACATTTTCATCCAATACATGCTTTTAGTCTGGCAGGCATGATACATGTATTCAAACTTACTTATAAATAAAACCTAAATGGAGAAATACATAGGAAATAAAAGAAAATGTCCCTCCGCAGGTGCTTAGTTTCCCAGGCGTTTAATATTTAATAAGAAAGTATACTATATTATGTTATTTATTACGGACTAAGGTCGAACTAGGGAAGTACTTGTTATAAGTTACTAATTTAGTTGTGGCCTTAACGTAGATTTTCAAGATACCTGTTGCTTTTTACAAATTCTGCGCATTAAGGATTGGGCCCTAATTTACATCGCGGGCTCAGTGCGGATAGTTGATAGTGGTAGTTTCCTCTCGATGGTTGCGAGCAGTGACGATGAAATAATTTACACAAATTAAGTACCTGCCAGATTTATAACTCACGACGACCACGACGACTCCGAGGCGGTTACTTCTGCTGATTAAAGGCCAGTCCAATAGTAAGCCATATACCTAGCTATAACTTTGATTCTGATATCCCTGTTACTCACAATCAGGTTATAACATGATACCAGAATGTGCCATCGTTTCGTTCCTTTTCCAAACCACATTATTTTTCCTAACATTTTTCGCTAACATTTCTGCAAAACAACCTTTTCGCAAAATTACCTTTTTTATCATTAATAAAAGCGATGTTTTTGATCTCAATATATAATTTAATATCAACAAATAAACCAAGTTCTGCCTGATTTCTGTTCATTTGTGTATGTGCGGTGGATATGGCCCCAAGCGCTGCGAATTTGAAACAAAGCCGGAGTACGACAGCTCCGCCATTTTGGTTTCCAAAAATTTAACTTGGATATAATTAGTAAGTTTTGGTGTGTGTTGTCTGTTTCTAAGTGGCGTAAACAGCTAATAATGTGTAGTTGGATACAGTTGAACATAATACTAGCCGTTATTAGGACTTATTTACTTCAAGCACAAAGTACAGAGGCGGACTTATGGCATTTTCTACGAGTCAAACTTTGGGTGATGCAGAGACAAACAGTGGTAGGTGTACTTAATGTTCAGGTGACTATTTCGAAAGGTAGAAAGGAGGGGAGAGGGGGGGGTGAGTTGTTAGAATTATTATTTAAAATAATCAAATGAAGGACTTTATTTGTAACTGTGTGATATATTCAAATCATCAGAAACAGACGTCGGACACAATTTAATGTCATTCAATTTCAATTTGGTTTTCTCTTGAAAAATATGGAGACATTCAACTTGTCTGTTTATTTTTACGAGTATATCAGAGATCAATATAATGAATGAATTGTGGAATTGGCCCTTGTTCAATTACTTCAAAGTTTCAGGGATTCCAATCATGGGTAAAATAAAAGACGACTGAAGATTTACTTAGATTTCTGATTGTGTATAAACAGATACCACTTTCTTATAGACTTCAATTACGAATATAAGTTAACTTTTGAAAAAACTATTCTATTTTCAGAAAAATATTGGTAATTAGGTAGTGAATCTATGGCAATATTCTACAATATACCTACAGACAACTTCACTAAAAATAGATTAAATAGATTAGGTATAGAGTACATTCTGCTTTCAATAGAATTTTACGGAGTCTTCTCTAGCGCTGGCATTTCCATCGGAGTTCCACTCCATCTAGCTAAGCATTCCTTTGTGGTACGAAAATATGCAGTTGGTGGAGGCGTTGAATGCATAATGAATTATAAGCTGCTATGCAAACGACTGTATTCGCTAATGCACTCACTTAGGTACCTACTACAATTTAGATAGAAAAAAAACAAACTTGTAAGTAGGTATTTTGTTATCAAACTAGCCGTGCTGGCCTAGGTTGGTCCGTGGATGGGTAACCACCCATTACATACTGAGTTTCCTCCGTGACTCGGAAAGCACGTTAAGCCGTTGGTCCCGGCTGTCATTTGTAGATCTTTGACAGTCATTACAGGTTGTCAGTGGCCCGAAAGTCTGCCCAGTATAACCAGTCTTACCAAGGGTTGTGGAGTCAGGTAAGCAGTTGCTCTATGTAAAATACTGGTATGTAGCTGCATCCGGTTAGACTGGAAGCCGACCCCAACATAGTTGGGAAACACTAGACAGATGATGCTCAGACTGAGAGGAGAAAGGGAGAGTATTGTTTAATATTACAAAAAGAAATAAAAGTGGCTACTTCAGCAAAGCCACGCCAAATTTAAGAAGAATTTGAAAATTTAATGACATCCAAGGTTTTGGTTAAATAAAACAATTAGGTGTTTTAATAAATTGGAGAGCTAATTAGCTAATACTAAGATCGTTTTATTAAGAAGAAAAGTAATGAGTTAGTTGGCTTAGGTTTTTAAATCATGAAATTAGTTAGGGCTGTAGAAACAAAAAAGGTTTGTAAAGTTTTATAAATTTGAAAACTTTCTGCAGAATTATTTTAGAATTTGCATTACATATCAATGAATGCGTTTAGTGTTAAAAAAATAAAACTAAATTCTGTCCCAATCATCTTCAAACTTTAGACAGAATCAGAACGATGTTTTAACCTTTAATTACACGGGCGGGGTCTGAGAGACCCCATAGGTTATTTTTTTGCAACAGTTTCCTGTGTTGGGACAGGCTCGCCATAGTTATTAGGTATTCTGGTCTGGTGGACTTTTAAGTAAGTACCGTAAGGGTAGTATCTATTTTGCATTGGTGGGGTCCCTGATCACCCCACGTGTGCCTTTACGTATTATTTATTTTCGATATCTAACTTCAGTAATTTGCTTTTATTTTATTATCACAATTTTTAGTCACCTTTCGCCAAAATCGCCCCATGGCGGATAATCCTTGTCTGCATGGCATTTTTCATATTGTCTTCATTCTTTGACGTGAAGGATAAACTTGCTATTGATTTTTTGGTTTCCCATTGAAATTATAAAAAAAAAAAATAGAAATCAAACTGTGCAGTACTAAGAGACACTAAGTTTTAGGCCTGCTAACCCTGGCTGCGGGCTGTTCGAAAGAGATACTGCGGCCCTGGAACACAAAGGGCAAGGAAAGAACATGGATGGGTTTTAGTCAGTACAAGTCTGACACTCCCTTCCGCTCTGCCCAGAGCGGGTGAAGTCATTTGATGATTTCCCATCCGTAAAAAAAAAGGCCTGCTAACCCTCCAAATTCTTTCCTACCATCAAATAGATCATTGGATAGAGTACTCATACAAACATACTGAACAGACATCTCGTATTATTTATTATTTAAGTAGATGTTTACTGCTCTTTCAATACTCTTCTAGATCAAGCTATAAATATTTGACATCCATTAACATATTGTATAGTTGTAAACGGGATCAGAATTACATTACGAACATTTGGTTGGGAGCCAAGATATCAATCTTATAGCTTTTGGGCTATGACGATAAAGCTCTAAGAGATGAAATAAATATAGGCCGAAAAATCAAATTGTGTAAATTGTTTTTTGTATAAACTGTTGTATTATTCTTCTTTTTTGTGTGGTTAGTACCTAAACTGGTGTCAGAGTTTTTATGCCGCCCAGGGGCTTCTGACTTGGCTTTATATGTCGCCGAGAAATATCTCTGAGGCATGCTGGTTTGGTTTACTCAAGATGTTTTCTTTCACCGAAGCAAATGATACATGAATCCGAAAAATCAGAGATGCTTCTCTTGGGTTCGAACTCCAGACCTATGACTTGGTAGTCCGACGGTCGTCGGTATTATAACATATTGACTATGTATAATCAATCAATGAAACTATTTTGAGGTACTTATGAATGGTCAAAGAGTCCATCAGTTCAAAAATGGATCTCTATGGAAAAGAATGAGAAAGAAACTCAATGGAGACTCCTTTTACTTTTCATTTAGTATATCACAATTCGGTTAGTTAATTTGTTTATTAGAGTTAAGCAAAACAACCACGACGGATGGGACGGAGGAATGTGTGTAGACAACCAACTAGGTGGACAGACGATCTCATTAAAGTGGCCGGAAGGAACTGGTTAGCCATGGTACCAATTCTATAGTATACAAGGTGTGCCAGAGGATGGACGTCACCTTCGAGACTGGCCCAGAAACAGGTAGCGAGATGACCTGGACGTGCACTGCGATGGCTAGTTCGTGGTGGCGCACGAAACGAGTACCTGGAAAGATACGGGGGAAGACTTTGCCCAGCAGTGAGACATTAACAGCAAATAAAAAAACCTATTGCAAATATTCCTTTTTGCTAGTTACTGAAAACTGTGAAAATCTTACCCCTTACTCACACAAATGCAAAAGCGGTGTGTAATGTTT
This sequence comes from Lycophotia porphyrea, assembly GCA_950005105.1. Classification (NCBI taxonomy): domain Eukaryota; kingdom Metazoa; phylum Arthropoda; class Insecta; order Lepidoptera; family Noctuidae; genus Lycophotia; species Lycophotia porphyrea. The sequence continues at coordinate 14,580,907 of OX465395.1, read as the reverse complement.
GTCTATAACTATAATGTAGGTACCAGCTGTACATATTTCACATACCAGTGTCACGTACATGGATAAAATATGTTCTGAGTCTAAACCGTTTTCTGTCAAAAACGGTCATAATTTGTCTGTAAACTTATTCAGATAATGTTAAGCGTGCTTAAATTATTGAGTGTAATCTTAACATACAAATAAATAAAAGTGTCTGTTTATAAATTAAAAAAAATATATTACGAACACAAACAAAAAATTTAAATTATGCACCTCCCGACTAAAAACTTATTTTAAGCAAATCGTGAACCTAACGCGGACGAACTCGCGGGTAACAGCTAGTACGCAATATAAATGAGTCCGTATATTGTAAATATTTTAAAAATATTTATTCTTAACAATCAGGTATTTCTACAACCACCGCTGTTTTGCTTTCAGAAGTGGAAAATGCGTCCTAGAACGAAAACTGCGTATCAGCAATGAAGCGTCGGACGATCCCAGCTAAATGGATTGAAGATATTCAAAAGGTGGCTGGGACAGACAGATGTGGATGGTTTGGGATGGGCCTAAATCCAACAGTGAACTGCGACAGGTTTTCATCGAGCAATAAATTCAAAATCAAATTCAAATACTTTTATTTCAATTAAGCCATTAAGAGCCTCTTTAGACGTGACAATAAATCATAAAAAAGTGAATAGCCCAAATTGACGATTCGAAAAATTGTCTCAATCAGAACAATATTTTCAGTGGACGTTGCTGAATAACAGATTTGTGAAACAAAATACAGACGATCGCGAACATCATTACACAATTGAGCGCTATTGTTACTGAAACATTTTACACAATTACAGGCGTGCCTCGCCAATTACCAACTGAAATTTCGCTGACTCAATATGACAAACCGATTTTATTCGCAGCTTTTATGTTTATTGTTTAATCAAAATGAAACAATAATAAAATGAAAAGAAATTAATGTTTGTGTTGCAAAGATTTCATTTCGAGTTTTTATTTATATTTTTACGATAAGCCAATTTATTGGTTCTGGACAGTAAAATTAAGTTTGGCTATTCATTTATTTGTCCTATTTAAACGAATTTCAGTATTTATCTATAATTCATTCATAGGTTGTCTGGTAGACAGGAGGTACCAGAGTTTGCGATTCGATCGACTAATAAATAGATCAAAAATAATAATAACAATGGTTATTATTACCCAAATTAAATTCTGACTCTATTTTGTTTACATACAAACTGCAATCCCTCGCTGATTCACGTTTCAAAAACTCTAAGTCCTACACACAAACATTTGCGCTTCACTGGAGCGTTCAATCAGTCAGTCAGACAGCAGTTTTATACATACATATCATTATGGAAGATACGAAGAACACACCGACACTCGCCATCTGCAAAAATAATTAAGCCATTCCAACCGGATGTTAGCACTTATTGGTTAGTTAGTGAGCATCACAATCAAAAACTGGGACTAAAACATTACACAAACATTGAAATCAAGAGCAATGGCCAGAAATCACAGCAGAACAAAAAAACTAGTTCTCAACGACTCAATTGTATTTACAATACGATAAAGTAAATCTTCACAAGATCACGATTCACGAGTCGACAAACATTGACTGATGTTCTTGAACAATGTTCTGATGCGAAATGTTCTGTTACAATAAAAAAACTATAATACTGTTGTTATTTTTATTAATTTAAACTTCATGTACAAGAGTGGTTCATACGCGGACTTAATGCCACAAGGCATTCTTTACCAGTCAACCTTTGGGTCAAATAGGACAGCTTTGTGGCAGCAGAGTACAAAAACAATAAATAAGGAAATTATCATTTTGTTAACTTGTAGTGATACACATAAACGGGTACATATTAATACATATATATAAAGATATAATAAACGGTAGATATGTTATAGTTGAGGAGCTCGTGGCTAAATAATAGCGGTCGCTTGGATCAATCTTCAGGTAAAACCGCGGTTGCCTAGGTTGGTCTGTAGATGGGTGGCCCGAAAGTCTGCAACCAGTCTTACCAAGGGATATCGTATCACCCTGTATTAACTGGGTTGTGGGGGTCAGGCAGACCCCGACTTACGAACAGTAAGTTGTGGGTTCGAACCCAGGCAGGCGCATTACTTTGTGAAATTCATTTCATCACCACTGCTCTCAAAAACGGTGAAGAAAAACATCGTGAGGAAACCGGCATGTCCTAGAACCCAAAATTCGAAGACATGTGACATCTACCAATCCGCACTGGGCTCGCGTGGTGGATTATAGCCCATTCCCTCTCGCAGAGAGGAGGCCTGTGCCCCAGCAGTGGGAACATTATAGGCTGATGATGATGAATAGATCATCATATTCATATCAGCCAAAATACGTCCACTCCTGGACTAAAGGCTCTCCTAAAAGTCATCACATCAAGACATCAAGTTCTGTGTTTCTCACTCAGACGAATCCCTCGGCGGTATTCCTGGGAACAGACAAAATGAATACAAAGTGGGTCAATTTCCTGGTAAGGATTAAGATTTGGAGTGTTTGCCGTCCTGTGGCGAGATGGGCAGACGATATTATTGCCATTGCGGGAATATCCTGGATGAGGTTGGCACAAGAACGTGGAGCTTGGCACAAGCAAAGAGAGGCCTATACCCAGGAGTGGGTGAAGTCAGGCTGTGGATGATGATGATTAAGATTTTTGGAGTTCTGTCTAGCTGTAAGGTCTTACCGCTACGTAAATTTCATTGCCTACAGCCTTGAATTCAAGCAGCATTGGAATCAGCGGGCAGGCTATTAAGAATCTGTTTTAATTTTCAAGACCTCTTTTAATAACATACGCCTACGTGTAAGAAAAGCAATATATATGGATTTGTCAAAATAAAAGTATGTCAATGAATGGAATAAGGTTTTCTACTTCTTTATCGTGCGGTTAGTACCTAACCTAGTGTCAGAGTTCTGCCCAATCGCCCATGGGCATCTGACTGGATTTTACATGCCATCGAGAAATATCGTTCACACATACTGGTTTCGTCACGATATTTTCTTTCACCGACGGGTTTTCTGGTGTTGACCAAGACCAATAGACCTCAGACCATTCACAGAATGACACTGTAATTTTAAATGACGTCGAAGCAAAGTATTATACACAATTTCAGTAATGATACTTATATAAAACCCACGCCCCGAGACCAGGGAACCTTGCTTGTTCGCAGACGGTACATTAACAGACGTTGCTGAATCATATTCTGCTTACATATGCGATTTTTAAGCGCTATTCAGACAATATGGCCGCCGCAGATGCTATTTTGTTTTTCAATATTTAAAATGGGTATGATTTGATGGGATATTTTTCCCATTGGTCGCTAATGACAAAGCCGGTGGTGACGACTGGTAATAGACGGATAGAGATGGTGCCGATTGTACAAAACAGTAAGTTTGGCACATACAAAAACAGTATGGGCCGTAGAAGGAATATAAAATGGGACGAACCGGAATAAAATAATTGAAATAATATTTTGGGACGAAGGAAGCATATTGTTTGGGACGAACCAGGATTTCGATATGTGGGACAAAACTCAGTGGGCCGAACGAAGAAATAATAATAATTATAATACTACTCCTGGACACGGCTCGTATTGTTAGGAGGTTCCTCTCTCTGGATCCCTGACCTTAGTAGCTTGGACCCTATTCCCGATACTGGTGGGCTACTATTTTTTATATTTTTAAATGTTTTTTTATGTCGTTTTATATTTAAATATTCGAAAATGTAAAAAATATGTATATAAATAAATAAAGGAAATAATAATATTAAAAATAAATCATTTTATCAATTACGTAATAATTCCATTTTCAATGACCTAATAAATAATATTTAAATCTCTAGTCTAAATATGAAAAGGCTACATCTAAATACAGGAAATAGACTTCACCAAAGAAATGGAGCAATTTTCGCCGAATTTAGAAAAATAATAGCATTTTAGTTCTTAAATGGGAAGGAAAACGAAAGGCCAGATATCTTGGCTAACCTAAACAACGTTGACCGATACGTGACGTCATCACTGAAAGGGTATGATTCATTCCGATATCTGTAATCCACAAATCAACGTTTAAGATAGTTAAAAGTATTTCAGGTACGTTTTTACTCATCTATTAGATTGGGTATCGGTGTTCGTTTGATTCATCGAGTTTGAAATGAACAATATCGCGCTGTTTTTGGACTTTCGTTTTTTTTTTTCTAATGCAGCTGGTTAATGGCTAATGGCTGGATAGTCTTTCTTTATTAATTAATATGTTAGATCTTTTACTATAGTTTTTTGAATTGTTTGATCATGTTCAGAAGATGAGTGAAAGGCGACTAACGAAAGGCACAAGACAGAAGTGAGTGGAAACGCCATCCACATACGTTAAGACCCTTTTCCGTTCCAAAAATTCCCATAGACCCATTTCTAAAAGTCCTTGATCTAAATATCAAACCGCTAACACAAACATTATTCAGTCCATAAAAATAACACTTTTACAAACTCTTTCTGTACATTCATAAGCGCTTAAACGTCGGTCGTTTGCTTCGTATCCTGTCTAGACTGCTTTTATATTCCTGTTACCTAACAGACTCAAAGGGGGATTGTAATACAATTTCAGGAGGTGCATTTTCAAAGCATTTTTCGGAATATCGAGTTAACCGTCGATGGCTTTTACTGGATTTCGCGAACACACCGTTTTTGTGAACGGTAGCGTTCAGAGTTCGTTATGCAACTGCGCTGAAAAAAAAAATGTTCATAAATAAAAAAAAATTTCATAAAATTAAAACTACTGGACCAAACTATGTTGGATTTTTATGGGACCAAATGGCAACTATTCCGCATCAAACTAAAGAAGAATCACGTAAATCTGATCATAAAGGGTGTAAACAGACTCTTAACGAAGACGAAAGGCACTTGTTCTCCCCGTCATTGCGATCATTTTTTTGCTCTAGACCATACCTGGGAACCTTCTAGTTACGGAGATATTGGAGGTTAAAGTTACAACTTTTTCACATGTTTTTTTTTAAATACATGTTTTTAATGTAAGATTTTTACTTTAAACATCTCCAGGACCCCCTAACTATTCAATCCATCCATCGTTGTATAAATTGGCAATCAATTTACAAACGAGACGTGTTAGATATTAATGGATATTGTAATGTCTCTCACATTACAATATCCATTAATATCCAACACGTCTTCGAAAACACATTACCCATTAGAACAAAGCATTTCTAAAACAAAGAGCAACCCTGTCTTATCTAGCGCTTCCAGCGCTTCGCAGCGACATATTCTGCTCATCTGAAACTCCCTAAGGATTACTCCGCGTATGAAATTTTAACAAGAGCCACCATATCCGTCGCATTAGGCATACGAATGTACGTAAAAGGAGTCTGTTTGCGGCCGCAGAGCTCGTTTTAAACTCAAATCATAACCGGTTTGAGCCGGTTTCAGCTGGATTGGACCGCTTTTTCGGGTCTTTTTGAAGCGCTGTTATTATTGTCGAGTACGCTTGTTAGTTTACTTCTTTTGAGCGGTTTCATGTTTATGTTTTGTGTTTCTTTTGCTTTGGGTAAACAGTTTTCTTGATGTATGAACATTGTTAAGGTTTAAACTTTTAAAGGGTTTCAGTGGGTACTACCGAGGTCACTGATAGCCTACCAGTTTTCACTCTTATGCTCCAAGTAATAAGGTACCTCATAAGGAAAGGATTGTTTTTGGAACATTTTCTGAACTGTTCCTCGATTTTGGGAGAAGAAATTGAACAAATAATAACTTCACCAAGCCTCGAATAAGAGGTAGGACTATATCAGACGCATTAGTCTAAGGATAATCACAAACTGGCGCAATGATAAGAAGACTTGTATTAAAATCTGTATCTTTCCATCCGGCTCGCATGGTGGATCCTGGCCGATTTCCTCTCACAGAGATGATACCTGTACAGCAACAGTGGGAATATTATCATTCGTGAAACATTGTCATTGCTTACTTTATTACATACCATAACATTACGCCTGTAATCCCCGAAGGGTTAGGCAGAGGTGCAACTAATAGTACACCCATATTACACCTGTTATATTTAAGTCCCATGTAATAGGGGGCGAGCCTCAACAACCATCAACCGGGCACAAATACAGATTCCATGGCTGCTACTGAGAAATTCCTAATGGAAAAACCTAATAACAATTTGCCCTACTCGGGAATCTAACCCAGGACCTCATGCTCAGCAGTCACGATTGCGACCACTAGACTAACGAGGCAGTCGGCGTGTCTTATTTAATTACGTACAAAAGATTGTAAGTTTTGCTCACGTTTAAGTTGTGGACGCAGAACAAGACGTAATCACGAACTGATAAAGCATAAAGGTCATGATTCGAATTAACAAGCTCGACCTTTTGACCTTAGTTTGGGGCAATCCCGAAACATGAACGTGAGTCAAGCTGTAAACAAATTATTGTAAATAAGAATAATTTTCCTTATGATTTTTTGATCATGTAGGAGCTCGTGGCGAAATAATAACAGCTGCTCGGGTCCCTCTTTAGGTTAAGCCGTGCTTGCCTAGGTTGGTCTGTGGATGGGTGACCACCCATTACATACCGAGTTTCCTCCGTGCCTCGGAAAGCACGTTAAGCCGTTGGTCCCGGCTGTCATTTGAAGATCTTTGACAGTCGTTAGGTAGTCAGTGGCCCAAAAAAGTCTGACAACCAGTCTTACCAAGGGGTATTGTGTTACTCAGTACTAACTGGGTTGTGGAGGTCAGATAGGCAATCGCTCCATCTAAAATACTGGTATTCAGCTGCATCCGGTTTGACTGGAAGCTGACACCATAGCTACGTTAAGAGGGCAGAATGGGGAATAACTGTCGTATCATAAGCAGCCTATGACGTTCCCAGTGCTGGGCCATGGGCTTCCTTTCTGTGAGTGGGAGTTAGATATAATCCACCACAAACTCAAATTCAAAGCATTTATTTCAACTAGACCATAACAGGCACTTTGGAAAGTCAGAAAAACAAAAAATTCGAAGCTACAGTCACAGACACAAGGCATAATAACTTGTGAAAGTACTGTAGTTGCCCATTCCAAAACGTAGATCTCTATGGAGAAGAATGGGCAATAAAATCCATGGACACTCTTTTCAAACATGGATGCAGGTCGGTGAATGTCAAATGTCTTTGATTTTTTTGGTTTTAGGACATCTTGGTTGCTCGGCTAAAAAATCTGATTTGCAGGCCATGCTTAGCAGTGAATCTACCGTTTGTAAAGTAAAACATGATTCATTCATAAACATTAAGTGCCTACATTAATATCTGTTAGATTAAGGTTCAATGCTACGATATCTCTATTGTTTCAGCTGACTCATAAAGATCTTATGATGGTGATCAGCTGATTATAAATACTTTGTTTTTTTCCTGTAGTCTACTACGATGCTGTTTTGTGGGGAAAACTATTGTAGGCAATTTTTTTATACATAATTAAATAAAATTGTTAAGGTACCTATTTATAATTATTATTAAATATGGATACCATTTTGTTATCTTTGTTAAATTACGGAGCTCGTGGCTAAATAATAACAGACGCTCGGGTCGATCTTCAGGTTAAGCCGCGCTTGCCTCGGTTGGTCCATGGATGGGTGATCATCCATTATATAACGAGTTTCCTCCGTGCCTTGGAAAGGTTACTGGTCAGAGGCCTGAAATTCTAACAACCAGTCTTACCAAGGGGTATCGTACTATCCAGTACTAACTAGGTTCTGGAAGTCATATAGGCAGTCGCTCCATGTAAAATACTGGTATTCAGCTGTAGCTGCAAATGTCTCTCAAATGCCATCCTTGAAATTCAATCTTAGCCTCAACAGCTTCTACCAGGTCATTTTAGATTCCAAGAAATCCCCTGAATGTAATACAAAAATATATCCACTATTATACGTAGAAACAAAGATGGCGCAGCTACTTAGTGCTAAATTATTCGCCTTGCACTAGTTTCCAGCGGTCATTAGTGATTCTGCTGCATAATGGCCACTGAACTTATTGTTGCAAGCGAAGGCTATGTCAGCTGGGCTTCTTCTCACAAAATGCGCGGAAAGGTGGAAAAAATCGAATATTAGTTTTTTAGTTTGTTGAATTGTTGCTAGAAGTAAGGTGAAGATATTGTAGTAGCCACTTGTAGCAGAGCTAATAGGTTGATAACACAAATTACTAACTATATCACAGGGTCAACAACACCACCAAGCACATTATGCACAGAATGGCAAATTATCAAATGACTTCTCCCGCTCTGGGCAGAGCGGAAGGGAGTGTCAGACTTGTACTGACTAAAACCCATCCATGTTCCTTCCTTGCCCTTTGTGTTCTAGGGCCGCGGTATCTCTTTCGAACAGTCCCGCAGCCCGGGCAGGCATCGGCCCTTGCGAGCCCCTCCCTGTTTGCTGACACGTCTTTGAGGCGCGCGTTTACCACGAATGCGCCGTCAACACGGCCTGTCCTCAAAAGACGGACGGACGGCAAGCTAGCCCATTACTCACCGTCCACAGGTCCGCGTCTACGGTGGCCGGGAGCCACCACGTGACCCCCGACGCCCGGGGCGTCACCTCTGGGACGAGAGGTTCTCCCCCTCTCATGCTCCGCCACCTCCTTCGCTAGCATGACTGCTTCGGAGAAGGAGGTGAGGGCGACCCATTCCCTCTCGCTCCGGACCATGGATTGAACCAGGGCCGGACGCGATAGGTTGCCGCCGCCGAGGGTACGTTTCACCTTTCAACTTCCCGCCATTCGTGGTGATTGACAATTTTCATTAGTGACAGCTACTTTACTATCTGTGAGGCAGCGTTTTTTTTTTTTTTTAATAACTGATACACTCCTTCAGAAATCTTACCCGTTTCTTTTTTGCAAGACTAGCAAGGTTAACATTGATTTGACAATTGAATAGATCACTTCTACAAAAGCTTCTGGAAAGACCGTTAATACTTAAGGGGTCACTAAGTCGAGTTGGTAGATTGGGTTAGTAGATTCGGCATTACAAATACTGCCGAATCGTAACAGCAAAGCCGATCGTGTACATCGACATTATTCGGTTTCTCCGCCGAGTTCTCCCGAATGCGACCCGAATATGTGTGTAGAGAACTAAAAACCATGTAAAGACCCGTTGACATCGAGAATTGTCGATAACAAAACACGATCTGCTGTGCCAAAATACCTATACAGTATGGAGTTCGAAACTGGTGAAAACTAGTTATTTTATTATACAAAGTAATTGCAGTGTACGCATAAATTAATTGTTATTACAGTCGTTGACAACCGGATCGGGTTTTGCAGTATATATAGTCGCTCGTCCTTTAGTGTTATCTATCAATATACCTTGTTCTAGTTTCAGTAGATACATACACAATTAATTAACCGTAGATATATATTTACACAGTTACATTTCAATTAAAACTAAACAATGTGAGCATGATGTTTTAAATTAACTAAAGGAATGTTGTGGTTAGAGAGCCGAGTTTCTATTAGATAATAGTAGTTATCATTTCAAGAATATGTTTATTATTTCAGGAGAAAACTGTTCAGGTTTTCTTTGAATTAATTTCGATGTTTTCTTGTTCAGTATGTCAACGTTATTTTATCAAAAACCCGTACAAGACCTTTTAAATCGGAAGTAACAACGCCATCTTGTTTTTTCAGTTTAAATTTAGAAACAGTTTCACGAACAATTTCCGACGACCCCGCCTTTTCAAAATCAAACTACTGTGTAGCTTAATTAGGTTTTATAATAGGTAGGTATTGTATTGTATTATCGGTATTATTATTATTCCGTTTATTCATTTATATATACACATTTTTTAACATTTTTAAATATTTCTTAAAAAAAATCCATATAAAAAACATTTAAAAATATAAAAAAATAGCGGTCCGCCGGTGTCGGGAACAGAGTCCAATCTACCGGTGGTTAGGGCTCCAGAGACAGGAACCTCCTGACAATGCGAGCCGTATCGAGGAGTACTGCCTTCTGAATCAGGCCCTTGATCCAACCGCCTAAGGAGAGCTTCGAAAGATGGTCGTCGAGGCTCTTAGCCATAAGGCCATTGGCCGTTACGACAATCGGCACAATGACAGCCAAGTTCACATTCCACATGTCGACAACCTCGTGTGCCAAGTCGAGATATTTTATTTGTTTCTCTTTCTCAGCTTTCACGAGGTTCTCATCACGCGGGATGGTGACATCGATTATCATTACGCGGCGCGCTGATCGGTCTATTACCACTATGTCAGGCTTATTGGCTACAATAGTCCTGTCCTGTGGTTGTGGAGGGTCTTCGCTTTTAAAAAGCCTCGACCTCCGCACTTCCGCGGGATGTACAGTCTCATCACCGATGATCGTTATTATTATTATTATGAGCCTGTTGTGTCCCACTGCAGGGAAAAGGCATCCCTTCCTTTTTTCCATTTTTCTCTGTCTAGAGCTATTTCAACCCAATCCTTTAGATAGCAGTCCAGCTCATCGCATACATACCGAATTTCCTCCGTACCTCGGAAAGCACGCTAAGCCGTTAGTCCCGGCTGACATTTGTAGATCTTTGACAGTCGTTGTAAGTAGTCAGAGGCCCGTAAGTCTGACAACCAGTCTTACCTAGGGATGTCTTACTAACTGGGTTATGGAGGTCAGATAAAATACCGGTATTCACCTGCATTCGGATAGACTGGAAGCCGATACCAAAATAGCTGGAAAAAGGTGAGGCAGATGATTATAATTAATAGGTAGGTATTGAAAAATCCACTTTGATAGGTATAAGTACTTTTTTTATTAAAAAATGGATATATTATATAAATATATTATATATGTATATATTATATACATTTATAAATTAAAATAACCTAAATTAACTAACTTAACTTTCTTTTCCTTACTTAAAAGACTATAGTTTTTTTATCAGACCACTTTAATACCCATATTTGCCAAAATCATCTCGGGCGCTATTGTGCATCCTAGAGTTTTCTCAAGTATCTATAAAACCTTTATATATTCAGCAGAGGTTCTCTAAAATATTCTTCCAGACATTTAATGAGTTTCCCTACTCGAAAGTTTATTCACGCCAATATATTTCTATGTTAGAAAAGATCTATGGTCTCAGAGACTTGGCTGAGAAACTTTTGCTCGACTATGAAGTTCATTATTGTCTATTGCTGTGATAGAATCAGGGATCCGTGGATGTTTGTGAATGTTAAGAGTTCGTATTATCTTTTGAGATATAAACTAAATAATGTTGGTGTAGGCTTTGTTCTTGATAATGATTTGTGCTTGTCAAACTTATTATACGGAGGTGTTTCTGTTTGTATGTTTATTCGATTTGCTGTTGCAGCTTATTTTCTGAATCAGATTTTTATGATATTTTCCTGAAAGGTAGCATGAGGAGAACTGTGAAGAGGATATGTGATGTATGTTATTTATGAAAACGTCTGTTGATTGGCTAGTTATTTTTCGTATATATGTTTATACGAAAAATAACTAGCTATAGTGCATGAGAAAGACTAAGTATTTCGGCAAAATTCCGAGATGGCTTTAGGGTCACACAATGACGATGGCCAAGCTCCAACTCTACACACATACATAGTTACAAGGTACTGTAGTGAGTACGGAGTTCTACACTACCAAATTATACGCCTTTACACTTGAAGTCTTTATATTTACTTCAAATCAACTAATACATATTTTCATATTCCTCGATATTTTCTATTCTGTCCTTCTGAAAATCTATCATTTTTATTCCTCTTTTCCATTCAAAGCTGCCAGTATCAATCAGCTGCCAGAACGATATATCATCATAAAACCGCTACAGTACTCAATAATTCACCATAGACATTGGATGAGGCTCCATTAGACTGACTTCCTGAAATGTTTCCGAAATGGCCAGAGTTTCCTATATCGAAACATTATCCGTTCTATAAACTTTACCTAGCATATAAAGAAAATAGATAGTCCCGTAAATATAAACGGCTAAAGTTATCTAATTGATTATCGAATCGAATGGGCTATCGATTTAAACTGTGAAAAACTTGCGTTGATCATCCTTTTTTTGATTAGGCATTTGGGATACCGAAACTAAGAAGGACATCTAGAAACAAGACATAAATACATTTATGATAGACAAGCCAACGCGAACAAAAACGTAATTTGCTTGCAAGAACTAACTGCCCATTGCTCGCTGGTTTAGTTAGTGCGACGTGTTAAAATTGGCAATTATGTCATTTAGTTTAGAAGTATTTTTCGGCCAAAGAATAACATAACTTCCCCCCCTCTAAGGGTTAGGCAGACGAGTACTTAACAAGTAACCCCACATTTCGGCAGCTATTTTTAAGTTCCATGTAAAAGGGATCAAGCCTATTGCCATCAACCGGGCACAAATCTATAGACTACGTGGCTGCTACCTAATAATGAAACTTCCGATGGAAACACCCAATAACACTTTGCCCGACTCGGGAATTAAACCCAGGACCCATGACGAGGCAAATCTAATCTTTCTTCTGCCAAACGTGGTGATTATGGCCCCAAAAAAACGGTCATTGGGGGCCCAAGGCTAATCAAAGAATATTTAGATTACCCTGCCTTTATGAGTGGTGAGTGAACACCAATTAGCCTCAGGATTAAATGGAACAATTTAGGTAATAGACAAACAATTAATGAAAATGATTAATTAAGCTAGGTGACTGTGACATATTTAGTGCTTTCTGTTTAACTAGTATTACAATTGTTTGCCAATAAATATCACTTTATTAATTACTAATGTTGTTGGCAGCAGATTACATTAAAATCACTATATCACTACATATTATAAAACAAAGTTCTCCGCCGTGTCTCTCTGTTCGCGAAAAACTCAAAAACTCCTGCACCAATTTTCATGTTGTTTTCACCAATGGATAGAGTGGTTCTCGAGGAAGGTTTAGTATAATTCGTCAAGTTTTTTATATTTCCCATGGGTTGAGGGAACGGGATAAAAAATTTCATGATTATTTTTGGTCGCGATAACCGACATCCACGCGGGCAAAGCCGCGGGCATCAGCTAGTATAGAAATAATTTTGTTAGTCTAGTAAATTTTGAAATTTGCTTTCAAAATTGTCACGCGCTGATTGTGTCCTTCAATAAACATTATTTTAGAAGTTTCAAGAGTTTCAGTCGCCACACACCCTACTGCGGGCGCTAAAAAATCAACCCTTACAAGTCATACAGTTCATTCATCAAGATCCCAACCACTAATACCATCATTATCTGCCTAGCCTTTTCCCAATCGTGCTGGGATCGGCTGCCGGTCTATAGTCAATAGGAAGCAGCTGAATATGTTTCATGAAGGGACTGCCTATCGGACTTCATGAACCCAGTTTCTGGGTAACTGTTGACGGTTGTCAGATTTTTAAGCTTCTGGGTTACCCGTAAAAATGGCTGTTTATAAGCTGTACGAATGTCAGTCGTTACGTGCTTTTCGGGGCAAAGACTCCTCTTTGCATCATATTTATGTAATAGACGGTCACCATCTATGAACTGACCCCGGTAAACGTTGCTTAACCTTGAAGATCAACAAGTCCGGTTGTTATTACTTAGTCCTGAGCCCTTCTTTTTACTTTATTTTATAATCATTACTTATTACTAATGATTAAATAACTAATATCATAAGCAATCTAATATTAGATGCACTTTATTGACCCTGCATTTAGATTGATGCCATCCGACCTGTTGTGTTGCGATCTATTTGCATTCGTAATTACTTTGGCAGAATGCTGGATTCCTTGGACATTTTGAACTAGTTTATAAGGGGTGTTCCACACAATATGTTCACATATCAACACAGCCGGGTGCAAAATCGTATTTATGTCTATTTATGTATCTATTCGTTTGCGAAAAAATACGTCGACTTTAATCGAATCGAATCTAGTCAACAAGATCATGATTGAGAGATGGTTGATGCCGAACGGAGTTTGCTGATCGGTATGGGCCGAAAGAAAACCGAATACATGCTTACTTCGGCTCGGCCTTGTCGTTAGAAACAAACATAGTGTCAAATCGAATGCGCTGCCCGAACATGTTTATTGCACCCCTTATGTTTAATTATTACATGATTTTGAATTATAGCGGTAATACTTTGCACTAAAGGAAAAAAAAAAAAAAAAAAAATTAAATTAAATTTTTAAATTTATTATTTATTTAATCTTGAAAAAAAAAAAAAAAAAAGGCATGTAATCCCAGAACCATGATAAATCCGACAGATGTTGTCTGTCGCGTAATTACTACAAATCATCATCTGCTTCCAATCTAACCGGATGCAGCTTAATACCAGTATTTTTTTACATGCAGCACCTGCCTATCTGACCTCCACAACCCAGTTAGTTCTGGGTAATAAGATACCCGTTGGTAAGACTGGTTGTCTAACTTTTGGGCCACGGACTACTTAACGACTGTCAAAGAAATACAATATACAGCCGGAACCAACGTCTGAACGTGCATTCCGAGGCACGGAGGAAATTCAGTGGTAATTCGGGTGGTCACCCATACACGGACCAACTTAGGTAATCTCGGCTTAACTTGAAGTTCGACCCGAGCGGCTGTTATTATTTAGCCACGAGCTTATCCATGGATACTATAAAAGTGAATTGTTTCAAAATAACCAATTTAGCAAGCCTGGAAACTGAGCCAAAAAGTAGGAAAAAATCCAAGAAAACGGTATAGGTATCAAAATGTCTTTAACTCGTTTAAATAAATAAAGTAGTAACGTCTACTAGATTATTACATTAATTCTGGTTAGGATTATTTATGTAACATGAAAATATTTACGTAGCTTTGCTGTGTTGGTGATCTACGCGTCCATTATAAGTCGTTTAGATTTATTTCTGTATATATTCAATATCGTCAACTGTTTATTTTTGTAATGTTTTGGTTTTATGCCCAGTTCAGTGATTATTTTCAGCCGTAGGTTTTACGTCAACATTTCATGTGTGCATAGTTTGCATTGAAATTTGGTATATCTAAAACGCTTCGTGAGTGCTATGGAGCTTCTAGGTACTTGCGTCAAGAATTAAAAGAAAAGAAAAGTATTTCGTGGCGGAAGTTTGGATTTTTTGGTCTGCTGCTATATTTTCGGGGGAATCCTACGAATGGTAAACAACATAATGACATTGTTATTGCAAAGCATATCATAATATCAGATAATCTTAAGGCTCAAAGTATTAAAATAACATCCTAAAACAAGTAAGACATGTCGTAACGTGTGACTGGAACACTTTAATTTGTTGTCAATAAAATAAATAATCTTACAGATTACATATATCTATCTATAGATTACGAAACTCCTTTCTTCTCCAAGATAACTTCATATCGGGCTTGCGCACGAGCATCCATACCGATATGCACGTACGTCGTGCAAAATTATAAATTGCACGACACCGGTCAGATGTCGTGCAAAATTCAAAATGTCATTATTTTTCTGCCCTTGTCCCATATTCTTGGGGTTAGCGTAACAAGTTTTCTTTCCATTCCTCATTGTCAGCCGTCACGTCGCCATATGCAATTTTTCTTTCATATCATTCCTCATAAAATTCATACATCTTTTCTTGGCATTTCTTACCCTCACCATGTATCAACATTCAAATACACTCTTTTATTAACATACGTTTCATCCCTCCGATGAGGATTCATGACATGTCCTCTCCAACCATGACAATTCCCTTTATTTTTTTTCTGAGCCGTGCCCGGTTGATGGCAAAATGTGGGTGTACTGTGAGGTACACCTCTGCCTAATCCTTCAGGAAATACAAGGCGTGATGCCGTTATGTGATTTTTCTGTAATATGCGCCATTTTTTTACTTTCTTACATTCTTGTCACTCCACACTTCCATCTCAACATTCTCATCTCCGCTACACGCAATCCTTTTACCTAAAGTCCATCGTGCAAACACATTGGTGCGTAAACCTCCTTAGTTTCAAACACATACGTTCTCCAATTTGCACGGTAATGTTGCCAGTATTATAATATTGTTGTAATGTATGCAAATAAGTTCGGAGCGTTTATGTTCCTCTCTTTGAGACCAAGAGGCCGGCCATTGTGGGATAATCAAAGATTTCACGGGTAAGCCGTGGTTGTGGTTAACGTATGTTTTGTGGTAATGTTGAGGCCTAGTTATTTTATATGTTAGGTGATGATTGTTGCTGGCTGACGATAGGTAAAAATTGTATTAAAAGGATAATTCCTCTCTTCTTCCTTTCTATAATTTTTGAGTTCTATTTCCATGTCCTCCTATTTCCCATCATCATTCTCTTGCCCTTAACCAATTCATTTGGGGTCGGCGCAGCATGTCTTCTTCCATACTTCCCTATTACTCGTCATCTCATCAGACACCTTCTTTCTTGCCATATCATCCTCCACACAGTCCATCCATCGTTGGTGGTCATCCTCTACTCTTATAGCCATCCACATTCATATTCAAAACTTACCTCACGACATTTTTCTCGTCTATTATATTTCCATGTTCAGGGGATATAAGTAGGAAGACATGGAAATATTATAAAAGACAATAGGTAGGTACTTTAACAATAAAACACATTTCTTACATATGTGCATTTTATCACACACTCATAGATTGACAGGTATGCAGATATGAAAAGAAAGTACTTCCTACATTTGGTGATTATCTGATAAGTAAATTAACTTAGGTACATTTTACAGCTACTCGTATATAAATTTTTTTGGTATGGGTTAATCTTAGTGGAGTTATTGTCCATACGAGAGAAGAAAAAGATACTAATACTAAACATAATTGGTTGGTTTTAAAGTCGATGTTGAGTATGTTTTCTTCGTAACCTTTTGACTGCCAGAGCATAAACGCACATGCGTGCCTTCCACGCTAAGCCACAATTTAACCGACCATTTTGTCACATACTTGTGTCGTTTGATGTACAGGGCAACAGCTTACATGTCACGTATACGTGACTTTGGCAGTCAAAAGGTTAACCGACTTCTATTGTTTATTATGATGATAAACAATATGAGGATGACAAAGTCCAGCAGAATCTTGAGCAAAATAATGTTAATCAAGTTTTAATCAATATTGAACTTGAAATAGTCACTGGAAAAATTAGTGACATTATATTTTTGTAATTGTTTAGATAACACACTATTTCAAGACGTGTAGATAGGGTAATCTGATAAGGAAGAGAAACTCATGTCGTGCCTAATAATAACATTGCACCATAATAACAAGTTCATAGTTCTTGAGTGGAGACCGCGAATCGGCAAACGTAAGGTGGGACGCCTTCAGGCTCGGTGGAGTGACGATATTCGCAGGGTGGCTGGTAGCAACTGGATGAGAGTTGCTGAGAATCGAGTTGAGTGGTGTGCAATGGAGGAGGCCTATGTCCAGCAGTGGACTGCTATAGGCTGATGATGATAATACCGAAATCCAGAAAGAAAAACCGAAATGCTCTGAACAAGAGCGGAACCAGTATCTAATCAATAATATCTACTGATTGATAATAGAAAGTACCTATTTATTTAGTAAATCATGAAAGTAGAATTAATGCTGTGGAAATGCGTTCCTTGCGAAGCATGTGTGGTGTAACTCTGAATGATAAAGTGAGGAATGAGGTTATACGGAAACGTTGCGGCTTAAAAGAAGATGTAGTGACAAAAATTGAAAAAAGTATGCTTAGATGGTTTGGTCATGTGGAGAGGATGAGTGAAAGGCGACTAACAAAAGGTATTTACAAGGCAGATGTGAGTGGCAACGCCGGGAGGGGACGCCCTAGACATACGCTGACCTCATTGGTGAGGTTCTTCAGAAAGGTCAGGTGCGTAGTACTCGCAACCGGCGTGCGTGTATGACCAGATGTATGAACGTGGACGAGGCAAAAGGAGTATGTAAGGATCGTAGCAGGTGGCTTTCTGTGGTTTCTGCCTACCCCCATGGGAAAAGGACGTGAGTTTATCTATGTATGTATGTATGTATTATTTAGTAAAGTTATGTCATTTAGTAAAGTTTTTATCACAATTTGTCCAAGCAAATAATTTCGAAGTGCTTGTTGTGAAAAACAAAAAATTGGTTTGCAGTTGGATTAGAATAGTACGAGAACATAATAAGCCGGAAAATGTATTTTGCCATTATTGTAGTAACCCCACTTGTTGATTGGCAAATGTTTTCGCAAACTCATGAATACATACTGCAGATATCATCTTCATCATCTGCCTTGCCTTTTCCCAACTATTACTAACCGGATTCAGCTAAATAACAGTATTTAACATGGAGCGACTGCCAATATTTGCTGTTTGTGTATGTGAGTTTAAATGTTTCTAAAAGCACCCGCGATACAGGAGAAATTCCTAGTGTGGGGCAACGATTAAAATAAAAAAAATATATATATATATATAAAGGTGGAACCGTACGGGGTAGCCGGCGAAATACAAATTTTCATACGTTTTTTGCAATTTACAGGTCAATGTCAGGTTGTATGTTGATCAAAAATGAGTCGCGCCAGTAACAAGTGTGTATTTATTTACAGCATTAAAATCATCAATACAACCCTCTAAGTTCGTTTAACCCCATTGAATGACTTTTTCATGAAATATTTATTGAATAGGGTTATATGAACTTAGAGGGTTGTATTGATGATTTTCATGATTATAATTCTATAACTACATATTATGTGTTACCAGCGCGACAAATTTTTCATCAACATACAACCTGACACTGGCCTGCAAATTGCTAAAAATACGTAACATAAAATGATTTCGCGGGCTACCCGTACGCTTAAAAAAATCTTTTTTTTTCACGAATTTCCAAAAGTCGTAGGACAAAAGTTGTTCAGAATGAAGAGTTGTTTGACCCCCTTTCGGCTTACAATACCCTTTCCGTTACACGTTGTATAAGTTAATAATTGTTGACAGTTGTGGGTAGGTACTGGCCCTGAAACTGTGCACTAACTTCAATTAAGTTAGAATATAACCCTGGTGCAATTGCATGTGAATTCCAAGCTTACGCCATATTGGCAAGAATAGGAATACGTATACCTAATGTTAGTAAGAAATATAAGTATTGTTAATGTAACCTGAAATTATGAAAAGCAAGAATAGATTGCATTTTGTGCAAGAAAACATTTATGTTATTTAGGATAGTGTGGAATTTATGAAAACCTTACATTTGCAATGTCAACATCTAGCTATTTCATGTAGGAAGGTATCATTATTAATTTGGTCCCCCTCATGCACGTAAATAAATTAAATAAATAAATTATGCTGGCGTATTTTACCAAGTAGGTTTCTAAATCAAACAATATTCACTATAATTGCATTCTATTCTCATTTCTGCTACTAAATGTCATACGGGCGGTCAGTAACCGATCTGCATGACGCGTTGATCTAACGATGCGCAGGCGTCGTCGCGTGACCCCCAATGATAGCGAGTGACGTTCGTAAACAGGGCTCGGACGTGAAGTAAACATGACGCAGCGCCATCTTGGAGTCAGCCAGTCATGGTGAACCTTTTTTTTAACACTGCTTAAAATGCTGCTAAACATAATGAGTAAGACGTTACTGAAGGCTATTAATGCCTAGCATGAAAGTTGTTCTTCTCTACTACTTTGATGTGCTCGACAGGTTATACAATGATCATGTTTCTGTACCCTATCACCGAGGCTTACGTCAGGGTTGGACTCCATCGAAGGTTTGGTAGGAGCATTGATTTATGATTTTGAAAATAGAGGATCTTCTTCTTCTTCTTCTTCTTTGCGTGTCGATAGACTCAAATAATAATATAATAAATTCAAATAATACCCGACCAGTATATTGCCACCTGCACAGCTCTGTCTGTCTGTCTGGCTTCATTTAAATCCTGGAAGCTGCAGGTGGCTGTGCAGGATGGGCAAAAGAGGAGGTGGGGGGATTTGTCCTGCAGAAGGGCTCCACACTGAAATTGTCTTTGGGACGGGTCGATGATACCCCATTTGACCAGATTATTTCTACAGCGGCCAACTTGGGCCCGCAGACGGTTAAGAGATTTCCAGATTGGTCACTGCAGTTCCTGAGGATTATAGAGTCTTTTTATTTAACATATTTTTATGATTTTTGATCAATATTTAAGTAAATCGTATGACTATTCTAGATTTCACTGACAACCACTAACTAAATATTAACAATATTATGTATATCTATTTTTTTGCCGTGGGCAAAAACAAAAGATATAGACTCACTGACCCCCTCTGTGACTGTCTCTGGTCTTACTGACTAAAACCTCGGTGTTCTTCCTCGTCACTTTTGGCTGTGGTGCGGGGTCACAATTGCATTCTCCACAATCATAATGTCACAAACAGTTATGTCTCATGTAATAGGAGGCGAGCCTATTGCCATCAAACGGGCACAAATCCAGACTACGTGGCTGCTACTAGTTTAAGTGCAACATAAATCGCTACAGTAAACAGGGTCAAAGATAAGAAACAATAAAAAAAGATACAATAAATCGGTCCTGAATCCAAATAGAATTTTATTTTCCAAAAAAATCTCATTCCTTTAGAAATAAAACGAACCACTAAACACATTCTACATTTCTAAGCCGAATTTCAAATAAATTGAACCTAGGTAGGCATTTCACTGCGGCACATGGTTAGCGTAAAACAATAAATTAAGTAACACCTAGACTTAGAATAAAATTCTCGAAAGTTTCTTGGCTCTTAAACGGTGTGTATACCTATACACACATACAGATATAATATGCTGCATAACGTAAAATTACACTCTTAATCCCTGAAAGATTAGGCACCTAATAGTACCCCCACATTTCGCCAGTCATGTTTTAAGTCCCATGTAATAGGAAGCGAGCCTATTGCCATCAATTGGGCACAAATCCAGACTCCGTGGAACATCTCAATAACACTTTATGATTTAGTTCAGTAGTTTCAGTTAATGAAAAAAAAGACGTGTGGCACTCGGAGACTGCCGCGGTAAAGCTATTGCATAGCATTTTTTATCAACTTATGTAATTATAATTATTTATTCACTTTCGTAGAGTCAGATATTGACAAGCCTAGGTTATTATTTTTATCTCTCCAGCGGTAGGTTATAGTTACCTATACAACCTAACCTCCTAGCTCCAGCGGTAGATTAAAAATAATAACCTAGGCTTGTAAATATCTGACAGTACGTGTTATGCACTAGGTGTTAGGTTATTTTCGTTACGGAATTTCTGGATTCGGTCCCCACGCTCAAGGCCAGCGATAGAAGCTATGCAATAGCTTAAAAAACCCATTTTGTACAATTACTATATTAAACCTAATAGACTTACCTCTGTAACAACATTATATACGCAGTGTGACTTTATTATGTACGCTAAAGTACATATAGGTGAGAAAAATTTCCCCTGAGCATAAACACGCGATGAGACTGCGGGTATTCATCACCTTACATGGGACAATTATGTCACTGGAAAAGTATTTTCTTTTTTTTTGTACTCTGTGGTCATATTTATCCAAAGTTAAATGAGTATTTGTAGGCTGTGACAAGCTAATTTAGAAGTGTTATAAGAAAAAGTTTACTAGACAAAAGACATCATGTCTTTTGTTTTTAAAAAAGAGGGCTGAAAACAACAACATTTTGTTTTTCTTTCGTTAAGGGCGAAGTATTTTCAGCCAATTTGAAAAACGAACTGCTGTGTTTAAAGAATATAACAAGAGTAGAAAAAAAACACTACTCGCTTATTTCAAAACGAAAAACCAACAAAATAGAAACCTAGATTTCGAATTTAGAATCGGCCGACATTTTACCAACGTTCCCAATTTACATCTAGTTTCCTAGTTTTCCACGATTGCCGAGCTAGTGCTTCGGTAACGTATCGAGAATTTCAGTAAAACATTGCTGAAAGAATTCCAGTACAGGAAAAATCCAGCTGTCCAATCGAAAATCGAATAAAAAGGCCTCGAACGGTTCACCGCTCGTAAAGCGTTGAACGCGAAAGATAATCAAAAGATTCTGCGGTTTTAATTAAGGTGAAGAGCGTATTTCTATTTAATTAATTACTGGTTTGCGTGCCTCGAAAATCAGGTTAAGTCGTTTGTCCTGGCTGTTATTTGTAGTTCTTTGAGTTTTTACTGGCAGCCAATGGCCTGAAAGTCTTACAACGAGCAGTTTTAAGTTTTCACGGTTTAAAACTAAACTTGCACTGTCACTTACTCTGGTGCGCTCAGGCGCTTGGCGTTGAAGTATCGGGAGCTCAAAGTAATGAATCATCATGGAAGATATCCCGTAAGTGACAGTTTATGTCTTACAACCAGTCTTACCAAGGGGTGTCGCATTACCCTGTAACTGGGTTTTTGAGGGCAGATAGGCAGTCGCTCTCTGTAAAATACTGGTATTTAGTTGCATCAGGTTAGACTGGAAGCTGACCCTAACATTGTTGGGAAAAGGTAGACGATATTTACTGGTTTGCGTGGCTCAGTCCCTTTACTCATTATTGTTCATTTTGGCTACTGAATGGTTTGACGAGGCTTGTGCGTCACAAAGGCTATCAACAAGATCTAGAATTCTTGATAAACTGTTTACTTTGATGACTGTTAGTGTTGTCTTCAGCACATTTAAAAAGGCTTCGATATTTCTAGGTAAACTCAGTACACTTACTTTTCCAAGTTCACGAATCAACAGTCTACGGGTGGCGTCGAGTAGTGTTGCCCAAAATCGGTCCTGGTCTTGGTCTTGCGAAAATGCAAAAACAAGACCAAGACTGCAAGACCAAGACCGATTTTGGGCCTATAATGCTCCCACTGCTGGGACACAGACCTCCTCTCTATGAGAGGGAATGGACTATAATCCACCACGCGGGCCCAGTGCGGATTAGTTTATGTCGCATGTCTTTGAATTTTTTGGTTCTAGGACATGCCAGTTTCCTCACTATGTTTTCCTTCACCGTTTTTGAGAGCAGACTCATTTGAGTATTTTTCGCTATTCCTCATAATTTCGGATTTGGCCATTCACGCAGCCACGCTCACTTGAAAAATTCACCCCGTATACAGGGTGTAAACAGACTCTTCACGAAGCCGTCAACCAAGCACTAAGTACATCAAACTAAGTAACTTTACGCAAAAATTAGTGCTGGGAAACGACTTTTTTTTTGGGCAGAAAAATTACTTTTAACAGTAGGACTCAATTTAACGCACTCAAAACATTGTGCTGATGGATGGATTGAATAGTAAGAGGGTTCTGGAGGTGTTTAAAGTAAAAATCTTACATTAAAAACATGTATTTAAAAAAAAACTTGTGAAAAAGTTGGAACTTTGACCCCCAATATCTCCGTAACTAGAAGGTTCCCAGGTATGGTCTAGAACAAAAAAAATATCGCAATGACGGGGAGAACCAGTGCCTTTCGGCTTCGTTAAGAGTCTGTTTACACCCTTTATGTATGTAGTATATTTTCAGTTAACCTTTTTGACCGAGTCTATTTGAAAACCTTTATCTACTACAAGATACAGGCCTTAAGAAGTCTTAAAATGGGACAATAATATCTACCTTGATAAAACTTTTACCATTGCCATTATGGCCTATACTCATTTGTTTTATGATAAAAACATTTTTACGATTCACCCAGTCGTCCGGTCGTCCGGTGGGTAATGCTCGATATAAAATTGATTGTTTCCAACGAGACTGTTTCGCGTGAGCCAAGGTGAGCCATGACAGACCACCTATTACGATTGTTGGCGTTATTGTCAAAGATAATTAAATATTATTTAACACCTGACCTTCTCATGCGATCGTTTTAAAAAATGATTACTGAGAATATTCAGTTTTAGTTTTGTTATAACATAATCACTGAGACAGTGTTCCTGTCATTATTTTTTGTTATTATTTAAATGAAGCTGGTTATTCGCAGAAGGACAATCATGATAAGCAGACAATTAATCATCCATTTTATGAAGACGAATTTTGTTACAATTTTTTTTTTTTCACTGACGAGTAGCTTGCGAGCTTCGCCCGCGTGGACCTCGATAATTGACGAACAGGATCGTACAACCGGAAGAAAAGGTATCCCATGGGTTAATTTGGGTTATGAACTATCTGTTGTACTTATCAGTTGTGGCAGACTCGACGATCGCTTCTAGCCTTTTCCCAACTAGGTCGGCTTCCAGTCTAACCGGATGTAGCTGAATACCAGTATTTTTACTTGGAGCAACTGCCTATCTGACCTCCACAACCCGGATAGTACTGGTGCTTGGTGAAACTGGTTGTCAGACTTTTTGGGCCACTGACTACCTAACGACTGTCAAAGATCTACAAATAACAGCCGGGACCAACGGCTTTACCTCCTTTCCGAGGCACAGAGGAAACTCGGTATGTAATTTGTGATCACCCATCCACAAACCAACTTAAGCAAGCACGGCTTAACCTAAAGATCGACCCGAACGGCTGTTATTATTTAGCCACGAGCTCCTCGCGAGATAGTAGTAAGATACTTGATAGTTGGTTATTTATTGCGACTAAATATAAATGATAAAAAAAATTAAACACGCGAATATAAATAAATAATATTAGTACACTTGGCAACACATCAAGTTATACATATCCAGTATAACCTGACCTCACTTTGTATGAGCTTCCCGTACAATGAGAAATCAGTTTAATTTGGTTTGCATAGTTTGATTGGTCGTGGTATGTAACTGCGTACTACCACTACGACAAATAAAATTAACATCGTCATGAAAATTGACATCTCATGCTTAACAAGTTATCACAATCGAATTTTATTAAAAACTGGACGTATAACAGATTTTTAACTTGACAATATGCTTAGAACTCTTTTAAATTTACGATATAGCTGACAAAATATTTTATATACATAAATAATGTTTATTTCAATTCAGTTTCACGAATTCACCTCGTCGGGCCCAAACGTCATTTGAACACCTCACTAGTGAGGACAGCTCGCGTCGGATGTCAAAGTGAGTCCAATTTCACTGACAAGACAACTCAATTGTGAGCGAACTCCAGCATTCTTACTACACATTGGTAGGACATTGCCTTAATAGTAAGAACATCCATATTTCTACGGTCGCAAATCAAATTTTGATATACAATCTGATACTAACCTGCAAAATGCAAAAATAACATATTAACCTTCCTGCACTTGTTACTTTACGCCGGCGTAACACGTTTTTTTCGTAAAAAAAAATGGTTTTCTGTAAAGTCGGTTTACGGAATATAATTTTACGTCATAAGAAAACATTGATGAAAAATTGCATAGTTTTATGAATTGAATTGAATGACTATCTCTGAATTAACATTATTTTGTACAGTACATAGATGCGCCACAAGCCGAACGCTTAGGTCGATCTTGCCTCTCTATCGCTTGTTCCGCGCTCTCACTTGCACGCATGGCATAGGCGGAACGTGACAATTTTTTCGTGCGTGCAGCCGGCGTTCATCGATTTATAAGACGTTATCTCGTCAAAATACGAAAGAAAAATTAAATTTACGAGTGAGCTACTATTTTCCCGTTCATGTAAGAGGTGATTAATGTAAAATCAAATCAAAAGTAATTTATTTAAATTAACCCGATATCACTTTTTTAATGTTTAATTACATGAGACCGTCTCCCAAAACACCCTTAATAATCATACATTGGTTTTACCTTTAGAAGTAAGCAACGTTTACAAGTAAGGGCGATGTCACGGGTTCTCGAATTTTGTAAGACTTGAGAAATCTAAGAAAAAATCCATTAAAAAAAATATATAAACCTCTGCAAGGGGAGTGCGTGCGAAGCCGACAGAAAGTAATAAAATTATGAATGCATACAGTTAAAGTTTCGATAACATTTCGATAGCATATTAAAACATATTTAGTACTTGGAAGATACGATCACAATATTTCAAGCACTTAGGTACACCTAAGTAAATATGTGAACGCTATAATTTATGACATGACAAAGTTTATGTCTCGCCATATTCTTGGGAAAAACAAAGGTTGTTGACCGAAGAAAAATTGATGAGTCTAAGCTGAACGAAAGTTTATGGTATAAATTTGGTGTATTTATATGGTGTGATAGATTCTACCATAAATAATGTGATGTTAGACCATTTATCACATTTTAGGAAAAGTTTTTAGAAAATGGTGAGGAAAATGTCAAAGCAAAGTAAAGCGCTATCCTTCTACATTTATTTTGCGAACCTTTCTATTTCCCGATCATTATAATCTAAATCACTTCTTATTTCGAGTGAATCGGTTTCTTTTTTGCAAGCGTGACGCAAGATTATCCAGTATATGAAAAAACAAAAAATGAAGGCTTAGGTCACTATTGTTGAAAGTCGCTGTAGAAATTTGAAACGCTTTCAAAGCGATTGCCACTTTGTCTGCTCTTTGATGTAGGTACTAAAAAAAACATAAGTGTCTCCATACATCATATTTTTAAGGATGGTTCAACAGGAATGATGGGTATATTAATGCGTTTGCCACAGTGGAGCTTAAACAGTCTAAACAAAAACCAAATCTTGGAATGCCAAACCCATTCGATTCTATGGTAAATGAGCAACAAAGAGAAATCTACGTACGGGCAAAGTGGTATTGGGTTCTCCCATCAGGAATTTCTCAGTAGCAGCCACGGTGTCTGGATTGGTGCCCCGTTGATGGCAAGTCGTCTGCCCAACTCTTCGGGGATTACAGGCGTGATTTTATGAGCTGCAATTATCATCATCATCATCATTACAGCCGAAAGACGTCCACTGCTGGACATAGGCCTCCCTGAAAGGGGCGGTTTTGCCATAATCGCCACACTTGGCAGGCGGGTTGGCGATCGCAGTACGGTTGTTACAAAAGCATAGAGAACGCTGCTGTCCATTCTCTGGTAAGTCCCTTAGTCGCTTATTACGACACCCACGGGAAGATATGGGTGGTGCTATTCTTTACGTCCGACACCATACAGAACAATAGAGCTTTTGAGCTGCAATATCCAGCAATAAATGTTAGAGAAACAACATAATTACAACCATCTTCAACATTTTGTAAAATAACACAGTAAATAAAGCCACCATTAATTTCAGGTGCTCCACAGCAAGGAGTGTCTTTGAATGGGCGTTTAAAACGCAATAAACTAGCCGCTGGTCATATTTTACTTTGACGTTTAGTTGCTTACGTTATAGCGATCGCGAGTTATGGCCCAAGCCGCCTGTCTTGGGCCATAACTCGCGATCGCTAATAATAATGTCTTCCCCGCAGTAATTTTCCAGAAGAAAAATACCTTCAATGAAAACTAAATCTAAAAATAGCGGATGGATAGACATGTGTCGTGTGCATTCTGGCTATGAATACCGCTCCCTCTCTTTGCGTGGGTGGCGCTGAACGTGACGGTGAGATGGTGTCAAGAACATGGGTAGTGGAAACATAAATATACTTCATTGATTGTTGTTGGTTATGAGTTTGTTCTTTATTTCATAAATTACTTAGAAATATAAGAGAACTCCCATTTAAATATTTTAGGAATAAATTGCGTAAATGGTTGACGGAAAATTGTTTTTACAGTTTACAAGAATTTCTGCAACACAAAATTTAATGGCATGCAAATATCATTAAAAAAAAATATATAGTATGTGTAAGGTGGGCAAAAAATTGGTTTGTGCCTAAACCACCAATTGTAACAACTGGTAACACCTGTATTTTAAGCAAATAAATTGTTTTTATTCTAGTAATAACAGATTTGCGTCGAGTCTGAAGAAGGTCAATTTCGGAAAGTGGAGTTATTAACATATAAAAGTGTGTATTGTTCTACACTACGGGTCTCATCTATAACACCTACACTGTATAAAACGAAACGAATATAAAATTAATGTTATCTAATTGGATAAACCACAGAATTTATTCTTCTGATTCAGTTCATCTGAAGATGGAACCATCGACATGTAATCTAGTAGATGAATCGTTTATATTTTTCTTTTATTTGTTAGCACAGTTGGGGCAGTGGCTGAGCGATTGGCTGCTGCACTGCGAATCGCGGGTTCGATTCCCGAACGGAATAAATATTTGTATGGCCTACAGGTAGTTGTTCCGCGTCTGCCTATTTGTGAATGTGAATTAAATTTTTGGAAATGCACCCATAATACAGAAATACCTAGAGCGTGGCAACGTTTTTAAAAATAGTAATCATGACGTGTAGTAACGAAGTATAGTTAAAGATAAGCGCAACAACTGCGCGTGGACTGCCTCGTTCGATGGTACAGTGGTCGCACGACTATTGAGCATGAGGTCCTGGGTTCGATTCCCGGGTCGGACAAATTGCTATTGGGTTTTTCCATAAGAAATTTCTCAGTACCCGCGAATAGGTTTACCTCTATTACATGGGACTTAAAAATTACTGGAGGAATGTGGGTGTACTATTAGCAAAACCTCTGCCTAACCCTTCGGGGATTACAGGCGTGATGTTAATTGAGTACGGCAACATGAATAATTGCCCTTTACTCTCTTTGTTCGATATTACCAGCCCTTGTTCTTCCTACTGTCGTGGGCGGACCACCCCTACCATTGTCTTACTTTTGTAGATACCTTTTATCTTTGCACTTTTCATAAAAAAATGTACTATTTTATTAAGTAACTTGCTGTTACCCGCAACCTTCGTTCGCGTGAAATTGTTATAAAAAAATCCCCATTATTATAAGCACTTCATATTTGAATCGAATTTTGTTACCAATTTCAAGGGATTTTTTTTTGCACGGAACCTTAATTATTTATCTAAAATTAAAGTAGCCTAAGTTACTCCTTGTTACATCAGCTATCTGCTAATGGAAGTCCCGTCAAAATCGGTCCAGCCATTTCAGAGATTAGCCGGAACAAACAGACAGACAGACAAAAATTGTAAAAAATGTTGTTTTGGTATATACATATTATGTAATAACGTGTATACATCCATATGCACTTAGTAAAAAGCGGTTATTTTAATATTACAAACAGACGACACACAAACGGTACACGGCCATTAAAAAAAAAACTGATGCATTTTGACCGTGTAGGTGTAGGTTGCACTTTTGTAGGAAACAGCATATTTTTACGGATGAAACATTTTGATGTGGGGTTTTAGAATGATGTACCTACAGAATACGTGCTAGCCTTTTTAGCGTTGGTGTCTCATCCACCCTCTATAGTTTGGTTGCAGCCCCATTTTTCTTCCGTTTTCGGTCCTGGGTTTGATTTCCAGGTCGGGTAAAGTGTTATTGGGTTTTTCCATCGGTAATTTCTCAGTAGCAGCCACGGAGTCTGGATTTGTGCCCGGTTGATGGCAATAGGTTCGCCCCTTATTACATGGGACTTAAACATAACTATCGAAATGTGGGTGTTCTATTAGGTACACCTCTGCCTAACCTTTCGGGCATTACAGGCGTGATGTTATGTTAAGTTATGTTTCCCGGTAATTTCAGGAATGCTTTATCGACATCATCGACTTCATAATAATTTATTACATATTACTTTCAGCGACTTAAAAGTTCTTCAAAGTTTGTAAAACCAGTGACGTGAAACAAACTTATCTCTTTCGTTACAATACGTCATTTCCGAAATTCCCTGACTCCGAACACGTAGCGGTAAAAGTCGGTACAACATTTATTACAGGCTTAAAAGTCGGTACAACATTTATTACAGGCTTTTCCCTGTTATTAAAATTTTGAGTGGTGAAACAATTCCCAGAGTATCTTAGGGTGTGTACTCACTGCATACAAAAATAAGGTTAAAAACTGAAACCAAACTGGAAAAACCGGCAACTAAAATGTATAAACAAGACATTGAGTGCTCATAGTACCGTGGGGTCCGAGTGCTCATAGCCTATTTAAGGAAATTTCGAAACGCCTAGTTGACGCTTCCCGTGACCCAAGGGCTGGCTTTTACCTTGGCCAGAGGCTAAAAGTTGCCATACAACGTGGCAACGCCACCAGTCTCTTGGGCACATTACCAGCTGACAGTTGAGGAGGAGTTTTTCGATGCCCTTTTATAGTTTGTTGTTAGTTTATTTATTTTAGTTTAATTGTTTTTAATTATTAATGTATATAGTTAGTTTAACCGAATAAATGTATTAAAGACATTGATGTATTTTATTTAGGTTTTCGTATAACCGGTGTCAGACATCATGTCACTTCAAGTAGCAACTACAAATAACTACGAGTATATTGGGATAAGAAGTTTTGAAATAAAATAAAGATTGTTTCTTTATTGTTTTTTATTTACCCTACCTGGTATTCAGCTGCATCCGGTTAGACTGGAAGCCGACCCCAACATAGTTGAGAAAAGGCTAGGCAGATGATGATGATTTACCCTTCAGAGGAGGGTAATGTGTTTATCAGCCTGTATATCTATGTTATGTTTATTCCTTTGTGGGACTCTTGAAAACGCGTGGGGGTTATTTTGATGATTCTTACGTAAAACGTCTACTGCTCGTAAAATATCTCTTTCGCAGAATGTCGGTTTCGCGGAATGTTTCTTTCGCAGAGTGTTTCTTTCGCAAAATATCTCTTTCGCAAATTGTCGCGTTAGTAACTAATGATAAAATTTTGCCTGCTTAAGCTTGCAAGAGTGTCACTAAAGACATAAAAAAAAGCCTTATATTTCCTGCTTAAATACAAAATAGATGAGTAATCTATATCTATAATAAAGTAAATATAAGTAAACTATATCTAAAATAAAGTAAATGTAAGTTATCTAGTCTTAAGTAGTCTACTATATCTAACGCTAATATTTAACAGGTGAAGGACTCCTCCAAGTATTTCCAATTGGTTCTGTTTTGGGCTACTTGTAGCCATTTTGGGCCAGTAAAGACATATTATGACATCTTTGACAGGTAGTCAGTGGCCCAAAAAGTCAGACAACCAGTCTTACCGTATGGTATCGTATTACCCAGTATTAACTGGGTTGTGGAGGTCAGATAGGTAGTCGCTCCATGTAAAATACTGGTATTTCAGCTGCATTCGGTTAGACTGGAAGCCGACCCCAACATAGTTGGGAAAAGGCTAGGCAGATGATGATGAAAGACATATTATGACAGTAATCAAAATTCGATATGGCGGTAACTAGATACCATATCGTGAAAAATAAAGTCAACGAACTACGCTAAGTGAAGTATCATTGAAAAGGTATTTGAAAATCATCTTTAGGTTTCTCATATCATTTTTCATTTCGAATGCCCAATTTTTGCTTTTGCAATTTCGCTTGCCTACAGGAAAAGACTCTCTTTCATTGTTTAAATAATCGGTTTAATCTGCTACGGTAATTCTTATTTCATTATAACATCATCATTGAACTCGAAGATGTAGTAGCGTGCAACTCATACATGGATGGTTTGACAGTTTAACCGAGTTTAACAGATCGCGTGCACGGCTTACATCACAGTGTGCACGCAGCCTTACTAATGAATTTCCCATTAATACACGAACGCCATAACACTGACGGCGTAATCGTTGTGACGTCATTGTCATTATGACTTTTTTTTATAATTTTTGCTTCGACGAACAGATTACATGGGAAAGTGCATTTTATTGTTCGTTTTAAGGAAGATCCTGTTTATTTGTTTGTTTCTAATCTGTAAGATGAATAAGGAAAGATGACTTACATCTTCTAATGGGAATACCCTAAGTGTTCCGAAAAGGGGTCTTTACAGAGATTGCTCTTGAGGATAACTTGATTGATATGAAGATAAATAAAAAAGGTTTTTTAATCAATACAAAACTTCCTTGATGCCAACCGAACTAACAAACTACGATCGTAAGTTTAATTATGAGCGAATTATATCAACAAAACTAAACCGCGTTCTGGAGCCATCTGGTAAATATTATATAAAAAAATATTCTATTTATTATTTATCTATTGCATAATGTAAGTAATGAAATTGTTTTTGATCTGATTTGGATTTGTAGGTATAGTTAGCTTTATACATATTATCTATTCTAAAATATTTGTTAATTTTGGTAATACCCATCTAGTGGCAACCACTGATCTTTAAATATGTCTGCGGATAATGTAGTGAATATTACTACTTAGTTTTGTTGATTTTATGTGTTTTAAATGTTGTAGTTGTTTATTATCCCTCAATAAATAAAATAAAAATAAAATAAAAATATTCCACAACAATGATGACACTGACAGATCTTGGAAGTAGCTTATACAAGGTGTAATATAAGAAACGCAAGACCTCCCATGTGGTTTCTCGGACCATAAAACTGAACACAGTTTGTTATACGAGATCGCAAAAAAATGCACGTTCTGTAGGAACTGACGCTATCAGCTGATCAACATGTATGGTAAAACTAAAAAAAAGTTATGAATTTCCAAAAGTCATAGAATGAAAGTCGTTCGGTTTCATAGTCTAACACATCACACAAGAGGTTTTGCATTTGTTATGTTACATCCTGTATGTCAATCAATCAATCAATCATTTTATTATCAGGCAACTGATGCCCATAGGTAAAATACACAAAATAATCATAAACAATAATAAACTAATACATATTAAAAACTTTATTAAGTATAACTCGCGATGATCATTTTCAGTTTCTTTAGTGAAATTCGCTCTAAGTCAAAATAGGGGCACGAAAGATTCGTACCTTCAGTATTTTAACCAAACTACCCACTTTAAAAGTCTGGCCCCTATTTAAAACGCAAAGTCATGCTCGTTCGACAGGCAATAAGAGAGCCATTGGTCAGCTCCGTTCGAGCCTGAAACAGTTGCACGTGACTAAAATGTTAATGAATGAATAGAATGATGTAATTGCGTTTAATGAAAATTGCCTGCCAGCATTTTTTTAAGAGTAAGTTGTTCGGTATGGACTAGTTATTGTAGGTGTTGACGAGTAGGCAGTTAATGAATATTAGACCGCAAGTTCGTGCTAACAAAACCAGTTTATACTAGTTTTCTCTTATTCTATTGAAATATAGTACCACCAGCTCAAAGTCAAAGTGTGACTCTCGCTCAATTACAGACAGGCAAACTCCCGTTTCAAAGGTGCCTTTGAAATTTTAAATTTAGTCAATACAGGGTTTACACAGACTCTTCACGAAGCCGTCAACCAAGCATTATGTACATCAAACCAAGTAAATTTACGCAAAAATTATTGCTGGGAAACGACTTTTTTTTTTGGCTGAAAAATCACGTTTTACGGTAGGACTCAATGTAACGCACTCAAAACATTGTGCTGATGGATGGATTGAGTAGTAAGGAGGTTGTGGAGGTGTTTAAAGTAAAAATCTTACATTAGAAACATGTATCAAAAATTATAAAAAACTTGTGAAAAAGTTGGAACTTTGACCCCCAATATCTCCGTAACTAAAAGGTTCCCAGGTATGGTCTAGAACAAAAAAAATGATCGCAATGACGGGGAGAACAAGTGCCTTTCGGCTTCGTTAAGAGTCTTTTTACACCGTTTATATGTCAAATTGACGAGTAACTCATACTCAGTTATGGAAGACATGAAAACATAAAACTGACTCGTTGATCTAGTGGTCGCAAGGGCGACTTCTGAGCATGAGGTCCTGGTTTCGATTCCCAGGTCGAGCAAAGTGTTATTGGCTTTTTCCATCAGGAATTTCTCAGTAGTAGCCACGGAGTTTGGGTTCGTGCCCGGTTGATGGCAATAGGCTCGCCTCCTATTACATGGGACTTTAAAATATAACTGGGGAAATGAAGGAATAATAAGGGGTACACCTCTGGGTAACCCTTTGGGAACTACAGGCTAGAAGTTAGGAAAAAAAAAATGTCGACCCATCCCCTCAAACATATCGAAGTTTAAAAGCGAAAATCCCTCGAGATTGTAACTAATAGTAGCTCTGAGGTTATCAGCCCACTGTTTTCTATATTATGACATAGTGTATATTGTGCTGGGACCACAAGCTGGGACATAGGGTTGGCCAGTGTGGGCAGCGACACCCACGGAGGTATGGAGCTTTGACAAGTTAGCTCTTCTATTTTTATGATTTTAACTATGTATATTGGACCGCCACCCAAACATCTTGGCAAACCATCTCATGGAAAATAAAGACACAATATTTTATCGGACAATCTTAGCGTTATGCTTTTTAAGTAAGAGCTTGTGTCAGAGGACGCATACCAGGCAAGCCATCTAACACGCCATAGAAATTACTTAACGTCCTAATGAATAGTGACAGATTGTAAATGACAAGAGACAAAAAAAAATTAGACTACGGTACTAGTTTTTGACAGCGCTTTCGCTCGGGTTAATTTAGAATTTGACAGTCAATTTGGGTTGTACTATGCTTGTAATTCAATCATGATTCGAAAGACACGTGGCGCCATCTTTGAGCTTAATAACGTTATTGAGGTTTCCTCGGGAAAAATATTTCTTTTCGGGATGAAAAGTACCCTATGTCCGTTTCTGTACATCTGACAACGTAAATGCAAAATTTCAGGATGAATTTCAGGTTTAGTGGTTTAGGTGTGATAAGGTAACAAACAAACTTACTTTCGCATTTATAATAATATAAAGTAGGGATAAATTTGCATTTTGCACTTTGACCTGGTGAGCGTAAGGTTTTGAGAAATCGTTGCTTATGGCAGCGCGTAAAGTACATAAGATATTATTTGTCATGCAAATATTGTGCTTTTGAGTGCATAAACATACATAACTGTACAGGTTTCATGCCAATTCAATAATATTAACATTTAAAATTTATGTTTGAAAAATGTGTAAACAAAAGTTAGAACTGTGACCATCAATACCTCCATAACCAGAAGATCTTGTATTCTATCACAATGTTTTCTTATTAAACTCAAAGGTTGACCGGTAGAGAATGCCTTGTGGCATTAGGTCCCCCTATGTACCACTACATGAAGTTTAAATAAATAATATTTTCAGGAATCATTAAATTATTAAACACATTAATTGCAAATGGCTGAAATAACAACACTTTCGGCTTTGTTAAGTATCCTTACGACGGCGACATTGTAAAAATGGCAGGGAGTCGCTGGATGCAGGTGGCATTGGACCGGACACGTTGGAAATCTATTGGGGAGGCCTATGTTCAGCAGTGGGCAGCAACGGGCTGATATGATGATGATGATGATGATGAAGTATCCTTATACACTAGTTATACTTATTAAAAATCAATAATTTTGTAATTGAAAGATAAAGTAGATCCTAATATTGTAACAAAATCTGTCCAACAGATTTGTCATTTTTTACTACACAAGTTACTGAATAAGAAAGAAAGAAAGAAAATTGTTTTCATTTGGCATTAATAACACCTTAAAAATCATACAAAATAAATAAACAATCAATAATAATAATGCCAAAAGGGCCTCAGCTCAGCATAATGCCAGATGGCAACACAAGTGTACCACCTGACGCTGTTTTTTTTGTTTTCAGCTGCAGCCCACGAGTGCCATAGGCTCGAAAACATAAACAAACATATATTTAAAGCCTAAATTTTTTACACAAAAACCAATTAAATTAAATTGTTTCAAATAAGTAACTAGTGCAGTATACGAGAGATGTCTGCATAGAGCTTCATTAATAAGATGATGAAAAACAGTTTACAATATTATTATGTTATGCGATGTTGCCAGCGCAATCAATTTCTTTCCGATCAATCTTCGTGCAACCGTGACGTACGATATCGGGGTGGGTGTCATAAAAATATAATAAACTAGCGGACGTCACGCAGTTTCACCCGCGTAGTTCCCGTTCCCGTGGGAGTACGTGGATAAAATATAGCCTATGTTACTCGCTGATAATGTAGCTATGTATTGCTGAAATAATTTTTCAAATCGGTCCAGTAGTTTTTAAGTTTATTCGTTACATACAAAACTTCAAATCTTTCCTCTTTATAATATTAGTATAGATTTATTAAGGTACTAAGGTGGTAAGGTGTCCCGCGCAACTTCGTCTGCGTCAAACCTAGATAACGACTGCAGCGCCATCTGTCGGGCTAATTTGTGAATCTAAACCATCCAGGGTGCCACCCAAACGCATACAAAAAAATTCATTCAAATCGGTCCAGCCGTTTAGGAGGAGTTCAGTGACATACACACGCACAGTAGAATTATATATATAAAGATATAAAAGTTTTGAAGTACATGAGGGAATGATGTATGCAGCTGACGTATTCAGGGTGGAACGGACACCCACGCAGAAACGCTTACCACGTATTCAGTGGGTTCAGACGCTAGCACATCAAGCTAGCCGAAACTATAGAAAACTATAAAATTTTCCCAATCAAACTTGAACCTAATACTTCAGCGATAAAGTTGAAAATCTATTAAATTAATTTGACAGAATGTAGTAGCTTGATGTGCTGGCGTCTGTACATCATTTTAACGCCCCCCCCACATGAAATTTTTAACAGCTGGTTCCTCCAAAAGTGCAATACCGGTCAAAATGTCTGGAACAGCTGATTTTCTCGAAACATAGTTGCGTAAGATCACCTGACCTTTATGAGGTGTTGGTATACCTACCTTTATACGAGTACATAATTAGTTCCCTTTATTCCCGTCTGGGGTCCACCGGTGTATAGTCATGAAAATGTTTATAGATACGTGTTGGAAAAAAACAAAATATCTTATCTATCGGTAAAAAAGTTTTTGGAAAATAAAACCGACTTCCAAAAAAACACTAAAAAAGTCACAGCCTTATTTTTTCAAGTCGGTGGCAAAAAAGTCTTTGGTTTTCTCCGTCTAAGCAGTCGTTGACGCAACACACGTGTAGTTTGAGTGCGAGGCTTGTGGCGAGGCGGTAAGGTCGGACATTCACTGAGGTCAACCAAGCCAATGAACTTGGAACATTTCCTATGCAGAATCGGTTGGAACCAATTACCGAATTTTGTCCCCTACATGTGAAGGGGCCTTTTTTATTTGATGACCAATTTTGCAATTGTTGTCTTTGGTCGTTTAAGACCTTTTAGTTTTGATAGAGTCGTGGGCAAATAATAACAGTCGATAGTAGGTCAGTCTGCACTTGCCGAGGCCAGTCCGTGGATGGGGGACCACTGACCATCCATCTTTTTTCCTACTCCTCCGTTATACTTTTCTGATTAATTTCGTTGCGGGATCGAAGACAGTTAAATTGTTGCTCTGGGACTTCGTCGAGCTTCATTGTCTCGGCGCTTTTCTGGTGGTCGCCACTGTTGATTCTGACTCTCAGGAGTTACAGTAGTTTGGGAATGGTTTGGCTGGCTGACGATCTATTACATATATTATTATAGGTATTTTACAAGCTTTTACATTTTAAATGGAATTTTAACTTTTTTATTTTAAATGTAATTTGATTGTGTTTTTACATGTAGGTATTTTTAAGTGGTATCTGTATATGTAGTAGCATCGCATTGGCGTTAGAGCTATTAAGATGCTATTTACGAAATTTTAAAATAAATAAATAAAATATCAGGATCCCGATGACCCGGCTGTCATTCGTAGACTCTTTTCAGTCGTAACCAGTTTTATTAAGGGTGGTAATCATTAACTGGGTTGGGGAGGTCAGATAGGTAGTCGCTCTTCATAAAATACTGGTATTCAGCTGCTCCCGCGTCGACCTCAACGTGGTTAGGAAAAGGTTAAACAGATAGTTTTCATTTTGATAGCCTTATGCAACATAGAGGTTGTTTGATCGGAATTGACCATCACTCATATTTAATAACATCACGCCTATAATCCCCGATGGGTTAGGCAGAGGTGTACCTAATAGTTCATCCACATTAGGCCAGTTATGTTTAGGTGCCATGTAATAAGGAGCAAGCCTATTGCCATCAACCGGGATCAAATGCAGACTCGGTGGCTGCGACTGAGGAATCCCACTGCTCGACCCGGGAATCCAACCAAGGACCTAATTTTCAGCAGCCGCGCTTGTGTCCCCTGGACCAAAGTCATATACGCAGTCTTTCCATGTAAAATACTGGCATTCAGCTGTATCCAGTTAGACTGAAAGCCGATTCCACATTTGACAGACAGATTGGGCAGATTGAGCAACATAGAGGTTGTTTGGTCACTCTTGTTTAGTTTAATATTAAGTGCGTGCATACGCATAAGCAGGATACATAGGTCTAAAAAGTTGACAGAGGATTTTTCAAAAAATTGTGTTACTGCTAAATTAGACCAATTTTATTTTTTTCATAGAAACAGAAATTTCCAATTATCTTTTTTTTTTAAAAGACATTTAGAAAATTCCTCCGTCAAGTTTATAAACCTATGTATCCTGCATATGCGTATAAAGTTTCTTTAATATCGGTTCAACAATTTCGGAAAAAAAAGATTTGAAAATTTATGTTGTATGAAATGCCGTCAGTCATTAACGCTCTTAAGTGCTATTGTCTATTTGCATATTCATGTGTTATATATGAACTTATGTATATACCTCACCCTTATGACCTTTAATAAGTTATGCAAGGTGAGTTTAATTCGAAGTACCTACTAGAATATCTGATGTCACGATCTCATTTCCATATCAAATGTAATTGGTACTGTATCGTTGCAAATACCTACCGGTATTGTAAGTATTTAAAATAGCAAAAATCACGCTTTGTAATTCCTTAAGGGGTCGGCGGGCGATAAATTTGTCCATACAAACGTAATACCAAAATCATTTTCAGTTTGAACAATATTTCCACCTTATTATGCTGTTATTCGGAACAAGACATTATTTACCTAGGTTCTAATATTTTTTTTTTTGCAAAATACTTACGTAAAACGAAAAGTAAACAAATTGAATTTCTCACGTTTTGATTACAGTATAAATAAGATGTTTTCATCTCACCTGTTTCATTTCGAAACATGACTTATATTGTTAAGTTACAGAGAGTTTTCATTCATCATTTTTGGTATTACAGCACACATTCAAATTAATCACAAATGTTCAGAGCGATATGAATGAATGATAATTATAGAATAGTAGCTTACGTGCGGCTTCGCACCGCGCCGGGAAGTGTGAAAGAGAGATAACAATATTTCGACGGAAGTTTTTGCCTTCGCTTCCGAGCGGCCTCCGCCGGTCTCTTAATGGTTAGGCAGAAGTGAACCTAATAGTACACTCACATTTTACCAATCATTTAAGTTCCACAACCACAATGACCCACAAATTCAGAGTCCGTAGTGCTAACGAGAATTCCTGATGAAAAAACCTAACAACATTTATTTTTTTCCAACTATTTGGGAAGAATACATGCTTCAAGCTTATAAATACATCCCCATCATCAAAGTATTTTAAGAATTTTCTTGACACGTGAAGTAGTCTTCAAAATTAGCTGTCCTTTGTAAAAAATAAAATCATATTGTCAGTCGCTTGATTCTAGCATATTTCCTTGACTCCGTGCCGATTGTCCGATGATACCGATTATGTTAATGTTTTCTTTGCGGGCTCAGTATAATATTAATACCACAAACAATCATAAATTCCAGACTTGGTTATGTCACTCTACCCATAGAAGACATTCTTTTGGTGCCAAATTACTGACAAAGCTGAATGAATGAGAGCAAGAAGTTTTCCATTCACTTAGTGCTCATCCAAGAATATGAATGAGTCTTATGTCATTCATTTGTTTTTTCTGGTGGTTACAAATTGGAGATGATGTAACAGTTCGTGTGTTTTGTTTTTATTCTTGTTTCTGTTGTAAGTAGTGATAATATGGCGTTTTGTTTTTTCCAAGTTGTCAAGCATTATAGTCGGTGTAAAAAAATGGTACAAATGGTAATTATGAAACACAACATAACATAAAATCACATCATTACGCCTGTAACCTCTAAAAATGTGGGTATACTATTAGGTACACATCTGACTTACCCTTTAGGCTTCGTTCACACGGCATTGTCCTGCACGTTTTTTGCAATCGTTTTTTTAACGCATCGTCAACCGGGTGTTCATATGGTAAATTTTCATTCGTGTAAAAACGACTAACCGCAGTTTGCACACAGTTGTCACAGTGAGTAGACGTCACTGATGGATCCACGCTTGGTATTTACGTCAAAGTTCATTCGATTTGCTTGACAAGTCCGTTGAGTATGCGTTTAAACGTATAAGCGGTACTCGTTTTTTTGCAGTACAATCGACGTGTGAATGGATCTATGTGCGTTGTATGGTCACTATTTATACGTTAAGACGTATACTGCAAAAAAAACGTGCAGGACAATGCCGTGTGAACGAAGCCTAAAGGGTAAGTCAGATGTGTACCTAATAGTATACCCACATTTTGCCAGTTATGTTTAAGTCCCATGTGATAGGAGGCGAGCCTATTGCCATCAACCGGCACAGATCGAGACTCCGTAGCTGTTAATGAGAAATTCCTAA
Source organism: Lycophotia porphyrea (assembly GCA_950005105.1). Lineage (NCBI taxonomy): Eukaryota > Metazoa > Arthropoda > Insecta > Lepidoptera > Noctuidae > Lycophotia > Lycophotia porphyrea. The sequence goes on along the minus strand of OX465395.1, from coordinate 14,540,655 downwards.
TGGAAAAACCCAATAGCAATTTGCCTGACCCGGAAATCGAACCCAGGAGCTGAAGCTCAATAGTCGTGATTCATTCAGAGGTAACCTTAATTAAAATTAGAACTGTACCAAATCAGATAGTAATAAATAAACTTTTCAACCTGTCAGGGTTAAAAGCACATATTGATTTCAAATGAATGGCCTACTTTTATTTATGCAATTTGAAACGAATTGGTTTAATATAATTTTTCAATTTTCCTTCATCAGCATATGCCCAGTCCATTTCCCAACTATGTTGAGATCAGCTTCAAATCTAACCGGATGCTACCGGTTACCAGTATTTTTCCTTCAAAACAAATGGTCCAACACCAACATTGTTGAGAATAAGGAAAACAATAAAACTACAGTAATGAGATTACATTTGTGACAATTAACTGTAATCAAGCGCAAACAGATCGGACTTCTGACGTCAATCCGCGTCAGTGAGTGCGTAAACGATGGATGGTGTTGCCAGAGATAGAGAATATTCATTCCCTTTACAATAAAAAAATAAGACAGTGCTGTCTTATTTTTTTATTGTGGTCGTGGTTGGCGCAGTCATATGAAATTCGGGTTCGATCCCCACACGGAACAAACGTTTTTATCGCGAACAGATAGTTGTTCCGACTGCTTACTGAGTTTAAATATTTCTAAGGCAAAGTTAAAAAAAAATACATCGGAAAATCACTTGCTATGCTCCTGTGCGCTGTCACGTCCGGTAGTCCTTCTTTCAATAACGTTTTAAGTCCTTTGACTTTCCAATCGCTTTTGCTTTAGGAATTCCCAAGCGAGCTAAGGAATTCCCTCCTAACTTGCAATTGACCTTAGATTCTACCTAATTGGTTGGTTGAAGTCCAGTTTTGGGCCCGTTAAATGGTATTAGGCCGAACAATTACTTAGAAAATCTTATGGTGAAGTTTTGGGCAACTAAAAATTGTAGTACGAGACATAAACATTGCTGGTAAAATGTAGGTTTATTAAATACAGTCAGCTACTAATCTGCAGTTAGACGAAATTATAAAGCACGGAAATATCACCCCTGAAAGAAGGAAGACTTGCACGCACTGGCAACACAGATCTTTGACACTGACTAATTATGTGTACCGTACGCTGACCCAAACAGATTAAATTCTAGAACATTTTCCCCAATTAAAACACACAAACAAACGTACATTTTGTTATTACTAGTTAATGCTCGACTATTTTCGTTTCTTCCTATTCCGTTAGTGTGAAAATGAGGTCACTCTAATTTCTGGGGCCAGAGCGAATTTTAGCAAAATTGGAGCGTACAACGGATGTAGGTACAAACGTGGTTCAATTTAGTGTACATGTTTTTGAAAATGCCATCGATTTGAACAGAAATGTGTACATTAAATTAATAATGTTGGTGTCGGGAGAGTGCTACCTGAACTTTCACAGTTTCCTCGTTTGATTATGATGGCCCATTTTCAGAACTACCATCAGTCTGAAAGAGAAATAAATAATGACTGCAAATATTTCACGCAGGTTCTCCTACTGCAAACTTAATTTTTTTTATGAGAATTTTTGTTATTCCATTGAGGTTCGGTTATGTTTTTTTGTAATTTTCAGTTTGCCTTATCAATGATAAGCATCTAAACGGCAATAAGAGCTCATATCAAACATCCTGAATAATTTAAACTTTAAAAGATCGTAAGTTTTTGGCACCGCCGAGGCCGGCCTAGAAAGAGGTGGCGAGATGATCTAGACGCGCATCACGAAGGCTGGTTCGAGGAGATGAGAAAAGTATCTGGAAGGATATGAGTGTGGACTTTGCCGAGCAGTGGGACATACAAAAATAATTTAAAAACAACGGGTTGCACTCCGGGAGTGCCGGCAGAAGTGAAAATTACGCCATCTAGCTTAAATATCAGAAATTTCAATAGCTTTCTGCAAGAACGAAAGATGTCCCTGTCGTTGAAAAAAACTTGAAACAACGCCATCTAGCTTAAAATACACGCACATTCGCGCAAGCGCCCTGCGCCGCCGATTCGATCTGACGATCTGACGCGAGTTTAAAAGTTTTTACCCATCCCAAAAAGTGCACAATGCCACTAAAGGTTTCACTTCAAAAAAGTTTTTTTTTCATTGCAGATATCATTTTCCAAGTCCTGCATGTACCAATGGGAATCGAATTCGAAAATTAAATCGTGCGAACTTGCCAGTAACATCGGGAAGCAAGATCTTAGTTCCAAATATTCCCGTTCTCACATAATTCGATTACATCCTCTCTAATTGCTGAATATTAATAACTTCAGGCTTTGAGGAACACCACGCGATCGTAAATGGTACCGACTGTAGGGTGACCATACTTTTACTTAATGTTCTGTTGTAAGTATGTAGTGAGGATATAAACAAAAATTGTTTGAAAATTGATTAGTATGTCGTCATGTTAAAGTTAATAGGAATCTGGAGGCTGAAATCTTGAAAAGTATTACAAGAATTTAGACTTATCATAATAACAGGCGTATTGGACCTTGTTTCTGAAGCCAATGGGCTACTATTTTGTTTTATTTTTTTATGGTTTTTATATGCTATTGATTAAAAAAAAAAAACATAAATAATATACAAGAAAAATAAATGAAGGAAGGGCGTATTAAATCATCAAAACATTTTCAGTTTCAGAGTTACTATCCCTAGGTATTTAAAGAGCCATAGTAACCTACTATCCAGGCTAGTTTGTCTATTTAAAAGGTATTTTAAGCATATATTCACAGTGCAGAACTTCATTATTAACTGAAAAGCTCATGGTAACACTACGCTCTACACTAGTCGATATGAAGAGTAGCCTAAATTACTCGTAGATTCAATTTGGTGGGTGACGTAAACGGCCCTTACATTGGCCGTCCTTGTGGTTGCCGTTTGTCGGGGGTTGCCGTATGGATGTATGTGTGGAAAGATGGATATTTGTTACTCTTTCACGCGAAAACGACAATACAGTCCATACAGCCGTTCATAAAGGGTGTAAAAAGACTGTTAACGAAGCCGAAAGGCACTGGTTCTCCCCGTCATTGCGATCATTTTTTTGTTCTAGACCATACCTAGGAACCTTCTAGTTACGGAGATATTGGGGGTCAAAGTTCCAACTTTTTCACAAGTTTTTTTTAATACCTGTTTTTAATGTATTTTTTTTTTACTTCAGCACATTGTTTTGAATGCGTTACATTGAGTACTACCGTAAAATGTGATATTTCACGCCAAAAAAAATCGTTTCCCAGCAATAATTTTTGCGTAAAGTTATTTAGTTTGATGTACATAGTGCTTGGTTAACGGCTTCGTGAAGAGTCTGTTTACACTCTGAATAATGTGTTTGGTACATTTTTTTGTGAAAACAGTTCCTATAAATTGTCGCTGATTTCAAATTATTCGCCCAGTAACAACTTATTATACAAAACTACCTTAAACTATTTAAAACAAACTTCAAATCCGTCAATTGTTCTACCTGAACACAAGAGCCAGCCAAGACTTTGTTTCGCACGGTGGCTTATAAGGAGTGTTCTCGCTGAAATAGCACGACGCGACCGGTATATGGGACACATCTCGCCCGAGGTGTGGGCGGAGATCGCTAGTGGGACCAGGGCTTAAGGTAATAACGAGACTTTTTCGGCTAGTTAAAATGTCTGTTTTTTCTGCAATATTCAAATTAATTCATTCTATGGTGGAAAAAGTAGTCAGGCAATATAGGACAGTAAAATCGATAAAGTATGGACGTAATTAATGGTTGAAAAAATAGAAAAAATAAGGAATTTAATACAGCACTTATGGTAAAGGATTCACAGATTAACCAGGGTTAGAAATCAGTCAAAGACGATTATGCAATATACAATTTACTTTACAACAAATTTAATTTACAACAAATAGTGAAATAGGTGCATCAATTTTATTCACAATGCAAATATATGGATGGAGGAAGGGGTGAGATGACTACTAGAAGAGGAGTATGAGACTTCTACTACTTCTCCTCCGTTGTACACGCTATGCGGTTGTGGAATTTACTTCTACCTGACAATAGAAACTGCCAATCTGTTGCAGTTTTCAAAAGGAGAGTAAAAGAGCATTATCTTTCCATTTTATTTATATATTTTGTGTTATACATTTTGTATATATATGTGAGTGTAGTCTGATATTGTATACTATGTTTAAAATAGTTATTACCTATCTTTGTTTTATGTATTTCATTTTCTCTTCTTCATTTACGCACTATGTCTACATATCTTTATTATTCGTAATTCCTGTCGCAGGTACGATGGAAGAGATTTCTTTGGAAATAAGCATCACCTATCTTTCTGTTTCTTTCTTCTTTTTTTATTAGAGTGCTTACGCCTTGGGTCAAGTAAATAGTTCATTACAGAGAATAACGCGGCCATGCCGACTACTACGCAATTTAAACATGATTGACCGTTTCAACGCAAGCCACGATTGATACGGTAATTATTGGATCCATTAATGTGCTACCTTCCATTATTAGGTGAGGCACAGTAATGATGGTGATTAGTGGCCTATCACTCTATGTTATTGACCGATTTGTTACTAGGAAATAATTATAATTCTATTAAAAGATAAAAGACAGACTAGAAAATCTTTACAATATAATAATAATTTCTTTTCTTTCCTAACAACTACTATTTTATTACTATAACTTTAATTTAATATTTATTTCATCACAAAAAAATGTGTCATAAATAAATGAAGCAGCCCCAGATGAGTAACAATAATAGTGCTTTTTTAATCTATTAAGTATAAGGATTTTTTTTAGTAATTAAATATTTTAAATACTGTCTCATAAATAATGTAAGTCTTGTCACCCTACATAAGTGAGATGGTGCAAAGCTTTTGTGTGCCTGTTACGTGTCCCGTGCTTTTGTTCTTCTATTGGGTTTTCTTTTATCTTTTTTTCTTTTCTTTTATAAAAGAAAAATATCCTTGTAATAACTGAGAAACGAGAAATCTCAGAGATAAATAATTACTTAGAAAATGCTACAGATGAACGTAATGAAAGAAAAAACCTTCATTTATTTCCTTAGTCTTTATGAAATATTTGCCTTCATCATATTTTTGTGAGAGGAAAGTTTTTTAGTTTTTAATACTAATAAAAATTGCCAAACTTATGTGGCAGTGGGCAGGGCACATTGCTCGCAGAACGGCTGGCCGATGGGGCCGTGAAGTTCTAAATGCGAGTCGCACGGGACCGGTCAATGTGGCGACACTTGGGGGAGGCCTATATGTCCAGCAGTGGACGTCTTTCTGCTGAAATGATGATGATGATAATTTTTTTGTGAGAGGAAAAATATTTTTCAGAGATATTTTTAGTTTATAATACTAATAAAAATTAAAAATCTACTTTATTCGCTTGTTATAGTGCAATTAATCCAAAATTGATGAAATCAAAGATAAAAATTATCTTTCGTTGTGTTGTGATCAGTCATGTCATAATCAGCACTTTAACACAATTAATTTATTTTTATCAAAAAATAAATTTAAAGTCTGCTTGCAAAACGTCTGACTGATACTAACTATTTAATGAATGGACATGCATTGGTCTTATCTTATTGTTTTTAAATAAATGAATAAGTACATATAATAACAGAGCGTCTCACCTGTAATCGGCAGTTGTTGATGGCACGGTTAGCGCATTGGCTGAGCGATTGACTGCTGCATTGCGTGTCGCGGGTTCGATCTCCGCATGGAACAAATATTTGTATGGCCTGCAGATAGTTGTTCCGGGTCTGGCTGTTTGTGTATGTGAGTTTAAATTTTTGTGAACGCACCCACGATACAGGAGAAATTGCTAGTGTGGGGCAACGTTTTTCAAAAAAAAATCCCCCAAGGATTAGGCAGAGGGGTTCTTAATAGTACACCCGCATTTCGTCAGTTAGGTTTAAGTCCCATGTAAGCCTATTGCCATCAACCGGGCACAAATCCAAACTCCGTGACTGCTACTGAGAAATTCCTGTTGTACCCAATAACATTTTGCTCGACCTGGGAATCAAACCCAGGACCTCATGCTCAGCGGTTGCGTAAGCGCACCACTAGACAAAAGAGGTAGTTTGTCATCAATGAATAGTTCGTACACCTAAATTCAATAATGAAGAAGTGTAAGATATCTGCTCTCCTTCTTCAATTCATCCATTTTCACGTGCCTATTCAAGTTATTTTGCAACAATTGTTTCCTTACGTTTTCCCTGCATTTCCTCATTAGGGCCCTGACACACAAGCGAAATCTTCGTCGTCAGTTGTTGACATGTGTCACGCCCTTAGTCTTTTTCTCTTTTGTCATTTTGGTGCTGCGTTTTGCGGGAAAAACGTTATAACGCAAAGGCCGGTGCATGCCAGGGCAGCGGGACTGTTCGAAAGAGATACCGCGGCCCTGGAACACAAAGGGCAAGGAAGGAACATGGATGGCTTTTAGTCAGTACAAGTCTAACACTCCCTTCTGCTCTGCCCAGAGCGGGAGAAGTCATTTGATGATTTCCTATTCGTAAAAAAAAAAAAGATATCATTGTGCTCACCGTTCCTTAGAAATTTTCCTTTTTTTTGTGATTAAAAAAAAACACTCTTGTTGTTTCTATTGAATTCTTTTCTCTCAGTTAACTATTATTTAGAGAAGTATTATATGACATTAGAAAGTCTGCTACTGTATAATTTTGTAATTTATCTGCCTTTTCAAAATTATTTTGTTCAGGTTAACCCGATCTAACTGAATATAAGGATTTTGACATGATTTCGTGAGTTTCTCATAAAAGGTGTATCAAGATCCTTAACGAAGCTGAAAGGCATTTGTTTCTGGGAATCTTTTAGTTACGGAGATATTGGGGGTTACCAAGGGGTATCGTATTACCCAGTACTAACTGGGTTGTGGAGGTCAGATAGGCAGTCGCTCCATGTAAAATACTGGTATTCAGCTGCAGCATGTTAGACTGGAAGCTGACCCCAACATAGTTGGGAAAAGGCTAGGCAGATGATGATATTTGGGGTTAAAGTTCCAACTGTTTTACATTTTTTTTTAAATACATGTTTTTAATGTAAGAACTACCAACAAACACCTTCACGACCTCCGTACTTTTCAATCCATCCATCAGCACAAAGTATTGAAGTTTTTCGATTCAAAAATCGACGTATTTACTTTACGTTTACACCGCGCACTGTGCATCGCAACTTTGTAGCATCGTATTAGCATTTATCGATATTTTGTCCGTCGAAATTGCGTATTCTACTCCATGCTAGCGCCTCAGCTCTTTTCTCTGTCAAAGAAAGTGACACAGAAGCCACCGCGCGGTCCCAGTGCGGGTTGACAGATTTCACATGTCTTCGAATTTTTCATTCTATAGTAAGCTGGTATAAGGTAAAATCTAATAAACTCGACTAATGACACAAATGTAGACAACAAAGTAAATAATTTCATGGTAAAATGTTATTTATTTGCTAATTAAATGACTAAAATAGATACGGCTCTAGATAACGTGCCCTTGGCTTGGTTATCAGTATCTTAGTAATGTTAATGTACTAAATATTAATAGTTAATCGTGTTTTCTTTTAATTGACGCATTATCGTAACATGTCTTTATGTTTTAATTAACGACCAATGTTCAGGCCCACTTGCACCTTTAACTAAACGCGTTTAGATTGGGAGTGATATGAAAATTCGAATGTCGTTATTGCGACGCACGCTATTTCGAAAAACTTTACGAGTGGTACGTTAGTTCGAAAACTCATTAAGTCGAAAATCGCTATATCGAATGACGTTGTCATGTCATGGAATCTAGACAAACGAACAAGTGTAAATGAATAAGTTCGAGTATACCAAAACAAGTTGTAAGATTGAGGTATTATGTGGATAATACCTCAATCTTTATCTTTATTACGGATCTTAAAAATACTCAGGTAATGGTTACTTGGGGACCTCTTTAATTTAGAAAGTATCACTAAAGAAAGAATCACAATTTCTTTGATCAACAAGTGCTTGACAACTTATTTTGTTTAAGTAACATGTGGATGTTACTTACTTCATTAAAGTTTAGGTAAATAAACTCCTATTACTACTTATTACTAACTCTGCTCTGTTGTAAAAAAAAAAATCTATGAATCACAATAATGAATATGATTGATAGATTGAAATTAAGCGGCTCTAAGACGTAACATTTTTCATATAATATTAACTTTAAAACTTGGTTTTAGGAAATCAGAAAACCCGAACTCGACGGGATTTCGCATTTTCTGATTTCCTTGAAATCATTATAAAGTCAAGGTATCGATATCTTCCAATTAATATATTGTGTAGCTCAAAACTAAACGGTAGACGCTTCTCATCAAATCAAAAAGCAATAAGTCTTGTTAGATTTGAATATAACGTAGAACAGATGAGACAGGGCTTTTGATGCTAAAAATCAGCAAGCTAAAGAAAAAAAACATACTAGTATTTAAATGCGAAAGTAATTCTTGTCTGTCTGTCTGTTATCTTTTCAGAAATCAACATCTGCCTAGCTTTTTCCCAACTATGTTGGAGTCAGCTTCCAGTCTAACCGGATGTAGCTGCATACCAGTATTTTACATGGAGCGAGTGCAGAAGACCGGCTTCGGTCTAACCTGCCTATCTGTTTAGCGTTTGCGACTACGAGAAAGCCTTCGATTCGATCGAGACTTGGGCTGTACTGCAGTCTCTCCAACGGTGCCAAATCGACTATCGATACATCGAGGTGTTGAAGTGTTTGTACAAAAACGCCATCATGTCAGTCCGACTTCAGGACCAGACTTCGGAACCTATCCTTCTGCAGCAAGTTTTGGTGACGTATCTCCGAAAGTGTTCACCGCTGCACTGGAGGATGTCTTCAAGGTTCTGGACTGGAGAGGGCTAGGCATCAACGTCAATGGCGAGTATATCTTTCACTTTCAGTTTGCCGACGATATAGTGGTCATGGCTGAGACCATGGAGGACCTCAGTACAATGCTCGATGACCCCAGTAGAACAGGGACAAAACCAAGGTCATGTTGAATGTTCATGTAACACCCACTCCGATCAAGATCAGAGACTCTACACTCGAAGTTGTAGACGATTATGTCTACCTGGGACAAACGGTTAGTCTAACTGACGGTAGGTCTAACTTTGAGAAAGAGATCCATCTTCGAATCCGACTCGGCTGGGCAGCGTTCGGGAAGCTGTGTGGTATCTTCTCGTCCAACGTACCGCCGTGTCGCAAGACGAAAGTCTATGACCAGTGTATGTTGTCATTGATTACATACGGGACCGAAACGTGGTCACTTACAATGGGCCTCATCAGAAGGCTTAAAGTCACCCAAAGGGCAATGCATAGGGCTATGCTCGGAGTTTCCGTGATCATATCAGAAATGAGGACATCCGCAAGAGAACCAAGGTTACCGACGTAGCCCGAAGAATTGCCAAACTGATGTGGCAGTGGGCAAGGCACATTGCTCGCAGAATGGAAGGCCGATGGGGCCGAAAAGTTCTGGCGTGGCAACCGCGAACCGTAAGACGTTGCGTTGGAAGGCCTCCTACTAGGTGGACCGATGACCTAGTGAAAGTTGCGGTGATCCGCTGGATGCGAGTCGCACGGGACAGGTCAATGTGGCTACACTTGGGTGAGGCCTATGTCCATCAGTGGATGAAATGATGATAATGATGATGAGTGCCTATCTGTCCTCCACAACCCAGTTAGTACTGGGTTTTGGAGTAGTTAGTATACAAACCCCTTAGTAAGACTGGTTGTTCGAGTTTCGGTCCACGGACTACTTGTAGCGACTGGCAGAGATCTATCAATGACAGCCGGGGTCAACGGCTTAACGTACTTTCCGATGCACTCAGGAAACTTGGTATTTAATGGATACTCACCCATTCACGGATCAACCTAGGGACGCGCAGCTTGACCTTAACTACCCTGGAACGGAGACAGACTATGATCTGGTTGAGGACATTAAATACTACGTATTATCTGGGTAGTAGTATGTTCACATGAGATAAACATAAACACCAACACTGGCGAAGTCGCAAGCGAAATCTAGTCTTCAATAAAGAATTAATCTTGATACAAAAAGAGTTTTTACAAAAGAGATTTTCAAAAGAATTCCCCTAACGCAGTTAAGAGTGGAATTAATAGTTCAATCTCGTAGTTAAGGCAACGATCGATGGAAAAATCTCAGCTCAATCTGTGGCCCGAGGAGTCTAGACTATCGAATCGGACTGTACTTTAATAAATCCTCCTTGATTTATTCTGGAAGCCATCTAAGAGTTATTTCTTTGTTAAATTATGTCTTTTCTTTGATATTGTTGAAAGAAAATTAATGAGGGGGGATTCTTTTGATTTTTGAAAGGCATTAGATAGTATTTGAAAAAGCCTGAATCGATAGATATAATCATATTAGCATGAGCTCGGGGTCCTGGGTTTGATATTAATGTTGGGCAGTGTTATTAACATTTTACATCAGGAATTTCTCAATAGCAAGGGGTTCATTTTGCTTGGTTTTCCTCGGCCGGTCACAGCGGCGCCGCCCATTTCATTCTGAGTCCCTCCACATAGACCTTTTTATCCGTTTATTTAAAAAAACAGCTGTTTTCTACATAAGTTCAATACCTAAAGGGTGTATACAGACTCTTAACGAAGCCGAAAGGCACTAGTTCTCCCCGTTATCATTGCGATCATTTTTTTGTTCTAGACCATACCTGGGAACCTTCTAGTTACGGAAATATTGGGGGTCAAAGTTCCAACTTTATCACAAGTTTTTTTTAAATACATGTTTTAATCTAAGATTTTTACTTTAAACACCTCCAGGACCCCCTTAGTATTCAACCCATTCATCAGCACAATGTTTTGAGTGCGATACATTGAGTCCTACTGTAAAACGTGATTTTTCAGTCCAAAAAAAAAAGTCGTTTCCCAGCACTAATTTTTGCGTAAAGTTACTTAGTTTGATGTACATAATGCTTGGTTGACGGCCTCGTGAAAAGTCTGTTTACATTACACCCTGTATACGGTCAAAATGTATGGAAAAGCTGTTTTTTTTTTAATTACGAAAAGCTTCTGTGTTGGAAGACTCCGAATGATGTACTGAACGTGGTACCGTCAAACGGGGTGAATAGAGATAAAACTTTGAAAGGGATTTTTACGTTGAATTGATATGTTACCAAAAAGTAGTCTATTTTATTAACTTAGTTACGCTTAATTATTAAGAGACCTTCTTGGTACCATATCATATAAATTTAACGTAAAAATCCCTTTCAAAGTTTTGTCTCTAGTCACCCCTGCCTATTCACCCCGTTATACCCGGTACCAGTTTTCACGTCGGTGTCCCTTGTACCTGTATAATCATTCCTGTTGCCAACTCTCGTATATCAAGAACAAAATGAATCGGAAACAGATAACTCAACAATATAATAATTAATACAAGTGTGCCAATACTTGATGTGTTGAACACGCGTGCCGTAATGCGTGGTGAGGGTAAAGATCACATTATTTCATAGATAGAGGCTGTTGCTAAGTATTTCTGCTTACATCTCACCCAAGTAACCTATATAACCGACAGGTTATGATAAGAGAAGTAAACCTCTTTTCTTCCGGGTTTACATACATACATAAACTCACGCCCTTTTCCCATGGGGGTAGGCAGAACCACAGAACGCCACCTGCTACGATCCTTACATACTCCTTTTGCCTCGTCCACGTTCATACATCTGGTCATACACGCACGCCGGTTGCGAGTACTACGCACCTGACCTTTCTGAAGAACCTCACCAATGAGGTCAGCGTATGTTCTTCTAGGGCGTCCCCTCCCGGCGTTGCCACTCACATCTGCCTTGCAAATACCTTTTGTTAGTCGCCTTTCACTCATCCTCTCCACATGACCAAACCATCTAAGCATACTTTTTTCAATTTTTGAGTTTATTCTATACATAACATGACATCACGCCTGTAATCACCGAAGGGTTAGGCAGAGGTGTACCTAATAGTACACCCACATTGCGCCATAGTTATGGTTAAGTCACGTGTAATAGGGGGCGAGCCTATTGCCATCAACCGGGCACAAATCCAGACTTCGTGGCTGTTACTGAGAACCCAGGACCTCATGCTCAGCAGTCGCGCTTGCATCCAGTCAACCACGGATCAACGGGCAGTCAAGGTCAGTCGAGGTTTCTTAGGTTACGACAAATTTCCTCAAAGCGGTAGACTAAGGCGTAGTTGCCAGGATAAGGGAGCGACTTGTTTCAAAAGTCGGCCATCGGGATGGTATTTGCCCTGTAACCAAAAGAAAACACAAGCTAGCTGACTAGCTTATATTTATAGATTTAAAAACAAAGAGGAGACGAAATTATTCTACACTAGCGAGTATGAGTGTCCTGTCCCTGGATATTATCTGTCTCCTTGCCAAATTTCATTACGATCCGATCAGCCGTTTAGTCGTAAAAAGGTTACAAATAGAGTTAAGTTCGCATTTATAATTATTACCATGGATTGAGTTGTTTGGATTGAAAAAAAAACTGTTCTTGAAAAAAACTGTTTGTTTGTTTTCTGATTCAAGTCTTTGACCTACTCCTCCTTTCTGATTCAAGTCTTTGACCTACTACACTAGCAGGTGGATAGGATATTGCTATTATTGAGGTGACAAGACAGCTTTTTTTGGGTCTTGTACAGGGTGTAAACAGACTCTTCACGAAGCCGTCAACCAAGCATTATGTACATCAAACTAAGTAACTTTACGCTAAAATTAGTGCTGGGAGACGACTTTGTTTTTTGGGCTAAAAAATGACGTTTTACAGTAGAACTCAATGTAACGCACTCAAAACATTGTCCTGGAGGTGTTTAAAGTAAAAATCTTACATTAAAAACATGTATTAAAAAAAAAAAATGTGAAAAAAAAAAGGTATGGTCTAGTAACAAAAAAATGATCGCAATGACGGGAAGAACAAGTGCCTTTCGGCTTCGTTAACAGTCTGTTTACACCCTTTATGTAATATTGACATTCAACCAGGTGTGATACTACTTTCTTGATAACCGGGTCAATACTAATCAATACCTATATATATTCACTTATATAAATTTACTTATTCTATCGCACTGTAGTTAAGTGATTAACCCAAACGTGTGTCCCACTAACATTCACAGACTAACTATAAACACGGTTTACGTCCAGTAGCACCATCGTCACGTAATGATGCTCGTTAAAATAATTTATGGTGTGACATAAAGTTTATGGCAGTTTATTATGAGATTGATGTAAACTATTTAAATGAACGTACGTTTGTCATGTTCTGTAGGGATGGGACATGTGATTGATGTGTGTTTAATTGATACCGGGAATGTTGGTATCGGTATTAATTGATTGATGGTGGTTTCAGTTTCGGTGGAGTTTGTTAGGAATGGTAAAATGGAGGGCTTGCTTTTACTGTAAATGTTTTTTTTTTTGGATTGCAGCTTAATGGAATTCTCATCTGCACTAGTCTTTTAATAACTGTTAGTGTGCTTAGACAGCAACCCGACTAACATTAAAGTATTTTACATAAAGCGACTGAAAGAAAGAAAGAATTAGAAAAGAAAGACGGCCTCAACACAATAAAAAAAAAAACAATCGCCTGAGTTTTCTTTACTATACAGCGGAAAGCTTTCTTTGTTTGTTTGTACCGAACAAGCTCCGAAATTACTGGAACGATTTCAAAAACTCTTTCACCTTTAGAATACTACATTATCCCTGAGTATATAATAACAAAGGCTATATTTATCACTAGAAAAGATTATGGGGGGGGGGGGAATTGTGGGAAAATAAATGTCCACCCATGCGAAGCCGGGACGGGTCGCTAGTATTAAATAAAGAACATAGAAAACATTATTCAAAATGAGTTTCCACTACGTTGATTTTGATGGGAAAATAATTACTCACGATTTGGTACCGTGGAAATAAAGTCTTGATGATCCCTAAACGGTTGTAAACAGTATATTATATAGAATACACAAAAACATCAACAAGATATTTGAAACGCTTACCTACTTTATCTTTATAGAAGTGACAGGCTGTTATCATTCTCCAAAAATTATTAGGTACAAAATACACAACTGAAATGTACTTAAAAAAACTGGGTAGGTGCGATTCGGACTCGCGCACGAAGGGTTCCGTACCATAAACCGGTAAGAATACTGCCAGGGCTGCGGGACTCTTCGAAAGAGATACCGCGGCCCTGGAACACAAAGGGCTAGGAAGAAACATGGATGGGTTTTAGTCAGTACAAGTCTGACTCTCCCTTCCGCTTCAGCCAGAGCGTGAGGAGTCATTTGATGACTTCCAATCCGAAAAAAAAAGCCGGTAGGAATCGGCTTCTTAAGCGCAGGCCAGACAGAAGAGACGTAAGACGAGGACGCGTCGCAAAGAGCGCAGACATAAAAGCGTTGCGCCCGCGCCCCGTCTCTTCTGTCTGTTTTGCGTCGCGACGCTTCTATACATTTTGTATGAAAGGGACGCGATAGAGACAAATGTCCGCGCCCCGTCTGCGTCTTACGTCTTTTCTGTGTGTCCAGCGCCTTAGGTGCCTTCGCGCCTGATACCTAGTGTGTACATTTTTCCCAAGTTATTTGTGTTCTGTAACTAAGCCTTATTTACCACATAGACGTGTCTATAAGTACTTTACTTGCTTCCACTCAACTTTTATTTGTACGTTACTATAAATTGAAATATTCTATTAGATGCTCGTGCGTAGACATGAAGGCAACGCGATATGATGGAATGAAATAACTAAAATATATAGTACGGGTACCTTTCGGCTGAAAGGTAGGTAATGTTTCCAATATTGATGAAAGTGTATATGTATGTATAGGCACTGTAGACGATAATGTTTAGCTGTTGTGTAACTTTCTAGGAGGCTTACAAAAATAAAGAGAAAGGAAGAAAAGTATTCAATAAATTTGGTCAGTGAAACAAAATTAAATAAAAAGAGAACGACAAAAAATAAACAATCAACTTATAATCACTTATGATTATAAGTTTATTTTTTATTGTGACTTTTATAGATGTTACAGCACCATGCTGAAATTGGGACCAATTTAGTTGAATGTGTGTCTTAACACACATTCATTGGTCCCAATTTCAGCATGGTGCTGTAACATCTAAAACAGTCACAGCGCTGATATTCTGATATCTACATGGCCCATGTGACCCACGGTCAGAAACGGCAAATTAAATAAATAAATGAAATATGGACTTTAAAGTCAGTGGACGTCTTTCGGCTGAAATGATGTTGATGATGATGATGTATTTTAAAATATTAGAAAAGAAAAAGTAATTTATTGCCTTACAAAGATTCTCTCAAAATGGTGACAGAAAACATCGCAAGGAAACCACCATGTTTTAGATCAAAAAAAATAAAGTTATGTGAAATCTGTCTCGTTAGTCTAGTGGTCGCAAGCGCGACTGCTGAGCATGAGGTCCTGGGGTCAATTCCCGGGTCGTGCACATTGTTATTAGGTTTTCCCATCAGGAATTTCTCAGTAGCAGCCACGGAGTCTGAATTTGTGCCCAGTTGATGGCAATAAATAAATAATAAATAATATCTTGGGACAACCAACACACCGCCATCTGATCCCAAACTAGGCAGAGCCTGTTCTATGGCAACCAGACAACTGATAAACATACTTATATATTTCTAAATACATACATATTATAGATAAGTTATACACCCAGATACAGAACAAATAATCGTACTCATCGCACATAGATTTGTCCTGTGTGGGAATCGAACCCACGACCTCCGTCCTAGCAGTCAGAGTCACTAACCACTAGACCAACAGGCTCGCCTCTATTACATAGGACTTAAACATAACTCGCAAAATGTGGGTGTACTATTGGGTACACCTCTACCGAACCCTTTTGGCATTACTGGCGTGAAATTATGTTATGTGACATAAACCAAGTCGCACTGGGCCTGGGCCCGTGTAGTGAATAACGACCCACTTCCTGTCGCGGATAAGAACCGGTGTCCCACCAGTAGGCTGACTTCAGCCTGATCATACTCACAAAGGTGGTAAACATTTTATTGCATTACTAATCCAGCCATTAAAGTTTAATGACGTTGTTAATATCTTATGGCACAGCATTTCATGAATAGCTAATTTAGTACCGTACTTGGACTATCTGTTAGATCAGAATAATACGAATGAATACGCAATGCCATCTAAGATTTGGCTCTCTTCATAAGAAATTACAACACTGCTCTTCTCGTGGGATGTAGTTTGGGAACGTATTCTTTTAGTGAGTCGTATTGTACCTCAGACTGGAGTACATAAAGCTACCCAAACTGTGAAATTTGCCCAATCAACCTTGAACCTAATGCTTCAACAATAAAGTTGAAAATCTACTAAAGTTGTAGTAGCTTGATGTCTGGCGTCCAACAACAGTGGCCCTAACAATCCAATCGAAAGTACAATAATCTATCATTTTAGTCGAATTGTGTGGAATAAACGCAATCAGTATCTATAGATATAAATAAAGTCTTTTAAATTCTGAATATTACGTTTGAAATTATTAAGTAATTAAAAAGTACGTATTTACGTTACGTTTAAGGCGTTAAGTGCACGCTGTGCACGGGTACGCGGCACATTTTAGCTGCGTGGATTCGTTTGTTCGACAGCGTGGGTCAAGACAGGTAAGTTTCCACTGCAGTACACGCTACACGCGCACAACTATGTACAACTGTAGCGTGCGTGGCCCACCGCGGCATAGTCGTCGGTTAATATTCGTGTACCACATACACAGCGTGCATGGCGTTGACAGCGTTGAGCTATGTGAGCGCCTTTATTCGAGCAAGACACGCATATACTAATAACGTGAATTGATGCATAGCGTGTCCGTGGTTTGCAGTGGAAACAATCACATACATTTTCTTACAAAGCGAAGCTTAATACACGTGAGTAGCCTATCCGTGCGCCGCCGCCGCGGCGCTGCCGTGGGTATGCGCCTTTACACCGCACGCTCGTACTAGGGCCTCGGTAGGCTGTTGTTTTCGTCGATATATCTTACGTTTATAGTGGCTATTAAGTAGTCTGTAGTTTATGAGTATTTATTGTATGGTTTCCTATTAGACAAACATAAAATAAGGAAACCTTATCATAATACAGATAGCTCCGAACAAATTCTTATTCTTTATTGCACACAAAAAAGAGAAATACACACAAAATTATGATAAATAGCTTATGTACAAAGGCGAGCTTAACCCAGAATTGGGTTTTCTTACAGCAAACCTAAATTCGATTGCGAAATTTGCAGAAGAGGGTAACCTTATGTGCATAAAGAGTACCAACAAAGCAATTAATTTCAAAATTTCCCCGAAATTTGATACAAGACGCACGTGCCATACGAATAGGTTATTAATTAACAGCACCAAAGTTATTCGATGTCAAGGCTTAACACTATTTTCCATTAGTTCCGACTGACCTTCCATCGAGGCATATTTCACCAGCAAGGGCACCCGAAACTATTTCTTTCGACCTTAACTTATTGTTACAAATCTGGTTTTCGTACTTCCAAAGATTACTTTACGATTTATTGATACCGTTAAGCGGAGAAAGTGTTGCTTACCGAAAAAACTCTTAAAAAGTCGAATGGGCCTTGTAAGACTAGTTTTTAGGGTTCCGTACCTCAGCTGGCAAAAACGGAAACCTCATAGGATAATTTTGTCTGTCTGTCAAGACCCTTTTTCTCAGGAACGCGTAGAGGTATCAAGCTTAAATTAAACTGAATATGTAAACGCGAAAGGTCACTCACTCACTCATCACGAAATATCAAAAACTGCTTGACGTATAAAGATGAAATTTGGCAGGGAGGTAGTTCATAGTTAGTAGATTTCCGCTAAGAACGGATTTTGCGACAGGGCCAGATTAAGGAGGTCTAAGGTCTCTCACAAATTTGTGTGAAAGTCCTTCATTTTTTGTGCTACAAACATGATATTTGGCAGAGAGCGGAGGTAGCCACGCGGACGCAGTCGCGGGCAACAACTAGTATCAAATATTCTCAAGTCTACTACCTATTGAAGCAGTGAAACAAAATGTTTTTGTCAAGTGGATATTAAATCATTAATTGCTTATTCTTCTGTTGCCCATATAAGAATTGTTATTAGAGGTATTATAGTAATAAATTACTGAGGATTTATTGGATCTTATATTTTAATAATTGGTCATGGTTTATGTTCTTCAGGAATATTTTGTTTAGCTAATATTAGATACGAACGTTTACATAGACGAAGATTATATATTAATAAAGGTATAATAAATTTTATACCTTCCATAAGATTATGATGATTTTTATTAATATCTTCTAATATAGCTGCTCCACCAAGATTAAATCTTATGGGTGAAATTAGATTAATTAATAGATTAATAAGATGATCATGAATTTCTATGTTAATATTAATATTAATTTCATTTTTTAGTGCTGGATATAGATTATATTTATATTCATTTGTTCAACATGGAAAATATTATTCAGGAATTTATAGTTATTATACAGGTGTTTCACGAGAATATTTAATATTAATATTACATTGATTACCTTTAAATATTTTAGTTTTAAAGATTGATTATAGAATAATTTGATTTTATTTAAATAATTTAATAAAAATATTGATTTGTGGTGTCAAAAATATGAAAAATTCATTTTAAATTATTAATAATATAAAATATTCAATTTGTTTTATTTCATTTGTTTTTTTATTTTTTATAAGAATATTAAATTTTTTTTTTATAATATATTTTATTATAAACAATATAATTATTTTATTAGAGTGAGAAATTATTTCTTTTAATTCTATATCAATTATTATATCTATTTTATTAGATTGAATATCTTTATTATTTATGATATTTGTTTTTTTAATTTCTTCAGTAGTTATTTATTATAGAAAAAGATATATAAGATCTGAATTAAATTTAATACGATTTACTATTTTAGTTTTATTATTTGTTTTTTCAATAATATTGTTAATTATTAGCCCTAATATTATTAGAATTTTATTAGGTTGAGATGGTTTAGGTTTAGTTTCTTATTGTTTAGTTATTTATTATCAAAATTTAAAATCTTATAATGCGGGTATGTTAACGGCTTTAAGAAATCGAATTGGAGATGTTTTTATTTTGATAGCTATTTCTTGAATAATAAATTATGGAAGTTGAAATTATATTTTTTACTTAGAGTTTATAAAAAATGATTTGGAAATAAAAATAATTAGAAGATTAATCATTATAGCTGCAATAACTAAAAGTGCTCAAATTCCTTTTAGATCTTGATTACCTGCAGCTATAGCTGCTCCTACTCCAGTTTCTGCTTTAGTTCATTCTTCTACATTAGTTACAGCAGGGGTTTATTTATTAATTCGTTTTAATATATTATTATTAGATATATTTTTTTTAAAATTATTATTATTATTATCTGGATTAACTATATTTATAGCTGGAATTTCTGCTAATTATGAATTTGACTTAAAAAAAATTATTGCTTTATCAACTTTAAGACAATTAGGATTAATAATAAGAATTTTAAGAATGGGTTTACCTGATTTAGCTTTTTTTCATTTATTAACTCATGCAATATTTAAAGCTTTATTATTTATATGTGCAGGGGTTATTATTCATATAATAAATGACACACAAGATATTCGTTTTATAGGTGGGATTAGATTATATATTCCTTTAACTTCTTTATGTATAAATATTTCAAATATAGCTTTATGTGGTATTCCTTTTTTAGCGGGATTTTATTCAAAAGATTTAATTTTAGAAATAGTTAGTTTTAGAAATTTAAATTTAATAATTTTTTTTTTATATTATATTTCAACAGGGTTAACAATATTTTATACTTTCCGTTTAATTATATATTTAATAGTAAATGATTATAATTTAATTAGAATTTATAATTTATATGATGAGGATTATGTTATATTAAAAAGAATATTTGTTTTATTATTTATAAGAATTATTAGAGGTAGATTTTTAAGATGAATAATTTTTTCTTACCCATATATAATTTATTTACCTTTTAATTTGAAAATAATAGTAATTTATGTCAGATTAATTGGTGGGTTTATAGGTTATTTAGTAAGAAATATAAAAATTTATTCTATAAATAAATTTATTATAACTTATAATTTAAGAAATTTTTTAAGAATTATGTGATTTATACCTAATTTATCGACTTATGGTTTGAGATATTATTTTTTAAATTTCAGTCAAAATTTATCAAAAAATGTTGATTTAGGTTGAAGAGAATTATACAGAGGGTTTGGTATAGTTAAAATTTTAAAGCAATATTCTATATTTTATAATATTTATCAAATAAATAATTTTAAAATTTATTTATTTAGATTTGTTATTTGAATAATAATTATTTTATTTATGTTAATATTTAATAGTTAATAAATTTAAATAGCTTATAAATAGAGCATAATATTGAAGATATTAAGGAGATAAATAATATCTTTAAATAATATATATATATATATATATATATATTATTTATAAAAAAAATTTTTTTTATTTTTACAATGAAAATGTAAAGTTTTAATTAAACTATATAAATAGAAATATTAATGGAATTTAACCACTAAAAATTAAGTTAGCAGCTTAATTTTAATCTTTATATTTCTTTTAATTTTAATTGGAATATACTTCAATTTTATCATTAACAGTGATATACCTCTATTTTGGTTTCAATTAATTAAATTAAAATAATTTAAATTATATTATTAAAATTTAAATAAGGAGTTTTTTAACTCTTTCTTTTAAGTCGAAATTAAATGCAATATTGCTTCTTATTTAAGATAAATTATAATTAATAATATTTTTTGAATGCAAATCAAATGTTTTAATTTAAACTATAATCCTTAATTTGTTCAATTTAATATATTTTGATTTCATTCATGGTATAATCCAATCAATAGAATTAAAATAAAAAAAAATCTAATTTTAGTTCAAAAAATAAAATTTACTAATTTAAATAAAGGGATGATAGGGAAGATAAGTGCAATTTCTACATCAAAGATTAAAAAAATAACAGTAATTAAAAAAAAATGTAAAGAGAAAGGAATACGGGCTGATGATTTTGGGTCAAATCCACATTCAAAGGGTGAACATTTTTCTCGATCAGAAAAAGTTTTTTTTGATAAAATAATAGATAAGAATATTAAAATATTAGAAATTAATATAATAATAAAAAAAATATTTGTTATTAAAATAATTATTTATATTAAAATTTTTAAACTTTTTGATTGGAAGTCAAATATACTAAATATATTATATAAATAATTAATTTCCTCATCAATAAATTGAGATATAAAGGAATAATCATACTACATCTACAAAATGTCAATATCAAGCTGCTGCTTCAAATCCAAAATGGTGATTACTAGAAAAATGATTATTTAAATGACGAATTAAACAAATAAATAAAAATAAAGTTCCAATAATAACATGTAATCCATGAAATCCTGTTGCTATGAAAAATGTTGATCCATAAATTCTATCTGCAATAGTAAATGAAGCTTCAAAATATTCATAAGCTTGAAGAATAGAAAAATAAATTCCTAAAATAATTGTAATAAAAAGACCTTGAGTTATTTGAGAATTATTATTTTCTATAATAGCATGATGAGCTCATGTAACTGATACTCCTGAACTAATTAAGATAATTGTATTTAATAAAGGAATTTGGAATGGATTAAATGGGATAATACTTGTAGGGGGTCAAATAGCTCCAATTTCAATATTAGGGGCTAAGCTTCTATGAAAAAATGCTCAAAAAAATGAAACAAAAAAAAAAATTTCAGACACAATAAATAAAATTATTCCTCAACGAAGTCCTTTAGTAACTAAAATTGTATGTTTACCTTGTAAAGTTCCTTCACGACAAATATCTCGTCATCATTGGTATATTGTTAAAATAACAATTAAATATCCTAGGATTAATAAGTTTATATTAAAATTATGGAATCATTTTACTATTCCTGTAACAAGAACTATAACACCAATAGCTCCTGTTAAAGGTCATGGTCTATAATCTACTAAGTGAAATGGGTGATTAAATCTTGTTTTCATTAATTAACTTCTCTAGAATATAATGTTCTTAAAATTGCAATAACATAGGATTGAATAATTGCAACTGCTGATTCTAAAATTAATAATAAAATTTGAACAATAATTAAGATAACAATAAAATAATTTCTTATTCTTGGTCCTGTTCCTCTTAAAAGAGTTATTAGTAAATGTCCCGCAATTATATTTGCAGTTAAACGTACAGCTAAAGTTCCTGGTCGAATAATATTTCTAATGGTTTCGATTAAAACTATAAAAGGTATTAAAATAGCAGGTGTTCCTTGGGGAATTATGTGAATAAATATATGTTGAGAATTATTAATTCATCCGTAGATTATAAATCTTAATCATAAAGGTAAAGAAATTGAAAGTGATAGGGTTAAATGACTTGTTCTAGTAAAAATATATGGAAATAATCCTAAAAAATTATTAAATAAAATAAATGAAAATATAGAAATAAAAATAAAAGTTGAACCTTGGAAGTAATTGTTTTTCAATAAAGTTTTAAATTCATTATGTAATTTTAATAAAATGAAATTTCAAAAATAAAAATGTCGATTAGGAATTAATCAAAATGAATAAGGAATAAAATAAATTCCTAAAATAGTTCTAATTCAATTAAATGGAATATTAAATAAGTTAGTTGAAGGATCAAAAATTGAAAATAAATTGCTTATCATTTTCAATCAAAATTTTTTAATTTAATTAATAAATTACTATTTTTAATTGAGATCTTTTTATTAAAAATATAATAATTTATAATATTAAAAATTAAGTAAATTAATAAAAAAAAAATAAAAGAAATTAATCAATTAATTGGTATTATTTGTGGGATAAAAGAATATTACATTGTAATAATTTAAATTTGACATATTTATGTTATTAATTTAACTAATTCTTTAAATTAATAATTTATAAATAAAATAAAATAAAATATTCATTAGAAGTAATTGCTAATTTACTATGAAGTGGTTTAAGAGACCAATACTTGCTTTCAGTCATCTAATGAAGAATAATTATTAATTCAATTAATAAAGTTTTTAATTGAGATTCTTTCAATTACAATTGGTATAAATCTATGATTTGCTCCGCAAATTTCTGAACATTGACCATAAAAAATTCCAGGGCGATTAATAAAAAAATTAGTTTGATTAAGACGTCCTGGGTTAGCATCTACTTTTACCCCTAATGATGGGATAGTTCAAGAATGAATTACATCTGTAGCAGTTACTATAATTCGAATTTGATTATTTATCGGTAAAATAATTCGATTATCTACATCTAATAAACGGAAATTATTAGAATTTAATTCATTAGAGGGAATTATATAAGAATCAAATTCAATATTATGAAAATCTGAGTATTCATAACTTCAATATCATTGATGTCCAATAGATTTTAAAGTAATTAATGGGTTATTTAATTCATCTAATAAATATAATAAACGTAAAGAAGGTAAAGCAATAAAAATTAAAGTAATTGCTGGTAAAATAGTTCAAATTAACTCAATTATTTGTCCTTCCAATAAAAATCGATTAATATATTTATTAAATAGAAGTCTTGTTATTAAATAACCTACTAAAATTGTAATTATAATAAGAATAACTAAGGTGTGATCGTGAAAGAAAATAATTTGTTCTATTAAAGGGGATGCCCCATTTTGTAGATTAAGATTAGATCATGTTGCAATTTCTAAAAAAAGGATAATCCTTTATAAATGGGGTTTAAATCCATTACATATAATCTGCCATATTAGAATAAATTTCTTAAAATAGGTAATTCATTATATGAATGTTCAGCAGGAGGTAAATTTTGATATCATTCAATTGAAGATGATAAATTTAAAGTAAATAAAGCAATTCGTTGATTAATTAAAGATTCTCAGATAATAATTAATATAAATATGATAGCTAATAAAGAAATATAAGATCCTAAAGATGAAATAATATTTCAAGAAATATATGAATCAGGATAATCTGAGTAACGTCGTGGTATACCAGCTAATCCTAAAAAATGTTGAGGGAAAAAAGTTAAATTTACTCCAATAAATATAACAAAGAATTGAATTTTTAATAAATATGGGTTTAAGGATAGACCAGTAAATAAAGGGTATCAATGAATAAAACCTCCTAAAATAGCAAATACAGCTCCTATAGATAAAACATAATGAAAATGAGCAACTACATAATAAGTATCATGAAGAGTAATATCAATTGAAGAATTAGATAAAATAACTCCTGTTAAACCTCCTACTGTAAATAAAAATACAAATCCTAATCTTCATAAAATAGAAGGTGAGTAATTAATTTGTGTTCCATGGAAAGTAGCTAATCATCTAAAAATTTTGATTCCGGTTGGTACAGCAATAATTATTGTTGCTGAAGTAAAATAAGCTCGAGTATCAATATCTATTCCTACTGTAAATATGTGGTGGGCTCATACGATAAATCCTAATAAACCAATTGCTAATATAGCGTAAATTATTCCTAAACAACCAAATGTTTCTTTTTTACCTCTTTCTTGGGAAATAATATGTGAAATTATCCCAAATCCTGGTAAAATTAAAATATAAACTTCTGGATGACCAAAAAATCAAAATAAATGTTGATATAAAATAGGATCTCCTCCTCCTGCAGGATCAAAAAAAGATGTATTTAAATTTCGATCTGTTAAAAGTATTGTAATAGCTCCAGCTAAAACAGGTAAAGATAATAATAGTAAAAATGCAGTAATTCCTACTGCTCAAATAAATAAAGGTATTTGATCAAAAGATAAGCTATTTAATCGTATATTAATAATTGTAGTAATGAAATTAATAGCTCCTAAAATAGAAGAGATACCAGCTAGATGTAAGGAAAAAATAGCAAGATCTACAGATCTACCTCCATGGGCGATATTAGATGAAAGTGGGGGGTACACTGTTCATCCTGTTCCTGCTCCATTTTCTACAATTCTTCTTGAAATTAATAGAGTTAATGAGGGGGGAAGAAGTCAAAAACTTATATTATTTATTCGAGGAAATGCTATATCTGGAGCTCCTAATATTAATGGTACAAGTCAATTACCAAATCCTCCAATTATAATAGGTATAACCATAAAAAAAATTATAATAAAAGCATGAGCTGTAACAATAGTATTATAAATTTGATCATCTCCAATTAAAGATCCAGGATTTCCTAATTCAGCTCGAATTAATAATCTTAAGGAAGTTCCTACTATTCCAGCTCAAATTCCAAAAATAAAATATAGTGTTCCAATATCTTTATGATTTGTTGAATAAAGTCATTTTCGCTTAAAAATAAAATGGCTGAGATTAAGCGATAAATTGTAAATTTATTCACGAGATATATCTCTTTTATTAAAATTAGCTTTATATTCATAAATGATATAAAATTGCAAATTTTAAGGAATAGAAATTTCTATTAAGGCTTAAAGAATAATTTCTTTATAAATAATTTTGAAGATTATTAGTTTAATTTAACTTAAAACCTTAATAAAAAAAAAAAGTTCTAAGAATCATTCCTGTTAAAGAAATAAAAGAAAAAAAATTAATTAATAAAAAATAATTATTTTTAATAAAAATTTTAAATCATTTTATTTTTAAATAATTAAATATAAAAGCAGAATAACTAATACGAATGTAAAAAAATAATATAACTAATCTTATTATAACAAAAATAAAAACTAATAAATATATGTTATTATTAATTAAGAAATTAATAATAATTCATTTAGGGAAAAATCCAATAAATGGGGGTAAACCTCCTAATGAAAGAAAATTAATTAATAAATTAATTTTAATAAAAAAATTTATATTGTTAATAAATAATTGATTAATAAAATACATATTTAAAATATAAAATAAGAAACATATAATTCTAATTATAAATGAATATATAAAAATATAAAAAAATCATAAAGTTTCTCTAATTATAATAGATGAAAGTATTCATCCTAAATTATTAATTGATGAAAAAGCTATTAATTTACGTAAAGAAGTTTGATTTAATCCTCCAATAGCTCCAATTACAATATTTATTAAGATAATAATAATAATAAAGTTTTTATTTAAATAATAAGATAAGATAATTATAGGGGTGATTTTTTGTCAGGTTATTAATAAGAAACTATTGAATCAGGATAATCCTTCAATAATATTGGGGAATCAAAAATGAAAGGGGGTTCTTCCTATTTTTATAAGTATAGATGAATTTATTATAATAGAAATAAAATTATTTATTTCAAAATCTTTTATAAAAATTATTTTAATTAAAATTGTGAATAAAAAATTAATAGAGGCAATAGATTGAGTCAAAAAATATTTTAAAGATGCCTCAGTAGAAAGGAGATTATTAGAATTAGAAATTAGGGGGATAAATCTTAAGAGATTAATTTCTAATCCAATTCAACATCCAAATCAAGAATTAGAGGAGATTGAAATTAAAGTTCTAAAAAATAAAATAAAAAGAAAAAATATTTTATTAGAATTAAATGTAAAATAAATTTAAAATAAGAAATAATATTAATTTCTTTTGAGAATTTGAAATTCAAATTATATATTTTAGTGTAAGATGCACAATAGTTTTTGATACTATTAGGTATAGTTTAATTCTATAAAATATAATAAAGGTAAAATAATTACTTAATTTATCCTATCAGAATAATCCTTTAATCAGGCACTTTATTTTTAAAAAAAAGGTATTTCCTTTATATTTGGGGTATGAACCCAAAAGCTTAATTTAGCTTATTTTTAATTTATTGATTATTTATTTATATGTAAATTTATTAAAAATGGTTTTAATAACAACTTAAATTATTAATTTATTATACTTATATATATATATATATTAAATATTTAATATATTAATATATATATATTAATATAATAAATTATTGAAAAAATTAAAATTAATTATATTAATATATTATAATTTTTACGAATATTAATTGTTTAATTTCCAATTTAGGTTTTAATATAAATATTATGAAAGAGAAAAAAGAGAAATTATTAAAAATTTAATAATTTATATTAAATATTTTAATATAAAAAAAAAAAAAAAAAAATCTATTTAAAAAAATTTGTATATAAATAAATTTTTTATGGTTTAAAAATTTTATTTTAAATTTATTTTACATATAAATTTTAGTATTAATTTTAAATTATTTAAATAATATTTAAATTATAATAGTAGTAATTAATATTAAATTATTTAAGAAATTAAGATTTAGTAATATTTTAATTAATAACAAATTTTGTGCCAGCAGTTGCGGTTATACAAAAATTAAATTAAATTTTATTGATAATTAATTAATAATTTTTTTTATAATAAAAATTTTAAATTATTAGGTGAAATTTTAATTTAATTAAATTTTATATTTGGTTGAATTATGATTTAATAAATTTTATAAAAAACTAGGATTAGATACCCTATTATTAAAATTTAAAATTAAAATATCAAAATAGTAAATAAATATTTATTGAAACTTAAATAATTTGGCGGTATTTTAGTTCATTTAGAGGAATCTGTTTAATAATTGATAATCCACGAATAAATTTACTTAATTTATTATTTTGTATATCGTTGTTAGAAAAATATTTTTTAATAAAATTAATATTTTAAAATTATTATATAAATTTAAATCAGATCAAGATGCAGATTATAATTAAGAATATAATGGATTACAATAAATTTATTTAAATGAATATTAATTTGTAAAAATTAATTGAAAGTGGATTTAAATGTAATTTTGTTTAATTTAATAAAATGATTAAAAATTAAAATATGTACATATTGCCCGTCGCTTTCATATAATAATAAATTGAAATAAGTCGTAACAAAGTAGAGGTACTGGAAAGTGTTTCTAGAAAGAACAAATTAGAGCTTGAGTTTAAAGTTTTTCATTTACATTGAAAAGATATTAAAAATTAATTAATTTGAGGGGAAAAATTAATAAATTTAATTAAATAATAAAAAAATTTTTAAGTAAAAATATTTTAAAGGGGGGTTAAAGTATTTTTATAGAAAAAATTAAATAAATTATAGAAAATTAGTATTGTAAAAGAAATTTGAAATAAGTGAAATAAAAAATAAATTTAAAGTAATTTTAATTTGGTGTATCTTGTGTATCAGAGTTTATTAATAAAAATTTTTAAATAAAAAATTCTCGAATTTAAAAGAGATAATTAATTAATGAAGTTATTGTAGCATAAATATTTAAAATAATTAATTTGAAATGAAATGTTAATCGTTTTTAAATATATCTAGTTATTTTAGAAAAAAAATTAATTTTATATTATTAATTTTATGAAAAAATTAATTAATTAATTTTTTCATATTATAATATTATATTTCAAGGGATAAGCTTTGATTTAAATTTATATAAATGTTAATTAAATTTAATTGAAAATTATATAATTTATATTGTTAAAAAATTTTAATTTATTATAAATAATTTCATTTAAAATAAAATTTAATATAATTTTATAAATTTTATAAAATAAAATTTTTTAATAAAAAAAAAATTGATATAATGATAAAATTAGTATATAAAGTTAAATTAAAATATTATTTTAAAAATAATTAAATAAAAGGAATTCGGCAAAAATTTATATTCACTTGTTTATCAAAAACATGTCTTTTTGAAAATAATATAAAGTCTAATCTGCCCACTGATTTTATATTAAAGGGCTGCAGTATATTGACTGTACAAAGGTAGCATAATCATTAGTCATTTAATTGATGACTTGTATGAAAGATTGGATGAAATATAAACTGTCTCTTATTTAAACGTAGAATTTAATTTTTTAATTAAAAAGTTAAAATAAATTAAAAAGACGAGAAGACCCTATAGAGTTTTATAAATAATTTAATTAAGATTATTAGTAACAAAGAATTGAAATTAATTTATTTATTTTGTTGGGGTGACAGAAAAATAAATAAAACTTTTTTTAAAATAAAACATATATAAGTGATTAAATGATCCATTATTAATGATTAAAAGAAAAAATTACCTTAGGGATAACAGCGTAATTTTTTTTTTTAGTTCAAATAAAAAAAAGAGTTTGCGACCTCGATGTTGGATTAAGATAAAATTTAAATGCAGAAGTTTAAAATTTTTGATCTGTTCGATCATTAAAATCTTACATGATCTGAGTTCAAACCGGTGTAAGCCAGGTTGGTTTCTATCTTTTAATATTTAAAATATTTTAGTACGAAAGGATTAAATATTTAAATTAAATTTATTTTATTGAATTTTATTAAATTATATTTAAAAATATTTTATAATAATAATAATAATAATTAATTTATTTATAATATATATATATATATATATTACTATTTTGGCAGAAAAATGTAATGATTTTAGAATTCATTAATATATAATTTAATTATATAGATAGTAATGTTTATATTTGATATATATTTAATTATAATTGGATTAATTATTTTAATTATTGGTGTTTTAGTAGGGGTTGCTTATTTAACTTTATTAGAGCGTAAGGTATTAGGTTATATTCAAATTCGTAAGGGTCCTAATAAAGTTGGGTTTATAGGTATTTTACAGCCTTTTTCTGATGCTATTAAATTATTTACTAAAGAACAAACTTATCCTAATTTTTCTAATTACATTTGTTATTATTTTTCTCCTGTTTTAAGATTTATTTTATCATTAATAATTTGGTTATTAATTCCTTATTATTTTAATTTAATTAGATTTAATTTAGGGATTTTATTTTTTTTATGTTGTACAAGATTAGGGGTTTATACTGTAATAGTTGCTGGTTGATCTTCTAATTCCAATTATGCTTTACTAGGGGGTTTACGAGCTGTTGCTCAAACTATTTCCTATGAAGTTAGATTAGCTTTAATTTTAATGTCTAGAATTATTATAATTATAGATTTTAATATATTAAATTTTTTTTATTATCAGGAAATTATATGATTTATTATTTTAATGTTTCCTTTAAGATTATGCTGAATAAGATCAAGATTAGCTGAAACTAATCGTACTCCTTTTGATTTCGCTGAGGGTGAAAGAGAATTAGTTTCAGGGTTTAATATTGAATATAGAAGTGGGGGATTTGCTTTAATTTTTTTAGCTGAATATTCTAGAATTTTATTTATAAGAATATTATTTGTTTTAATTTATTTAGGGGGATTTAGTTTAAGATTTATTTTTTATTTAAAATTGAGATTTATTTCTTTTTTATTTATTTGAGTTCGGGGTACTTTACCTCGTTATCGGTATGATAAATTAATATATTTAGCTTGAAAAAGATATTTACCTGTTTCTTTAAATTTTTTATTATTTTTTTTAGGGTTTAAAATTTTTTTATTATAATTTAACTTTTTTTAGTATAAATTAATAGAAATATATTTTCTTTCTTAAGTTTTCAAAACAAATGCTTATTTACAAGCTCATTAATTTAATTAAAAATTAAATTATCTCAATATTTATTTATAAATGGGTTAATAATAAAATAAGAAAAATAAAAAATTGTCAATAATTGACCTGTAATAATATAAGGATCTTCAACTGGTCGGGCTCCAATTCAAGTTAATAAAATAATAATTGTCACTATTGTTCAAAATAGAAATTGATTAATAGGATAAAATTGAATTCCTTGAATTTTTTTATTGAAAGTAAAAGGTAAAATAATTAAAATTAAAATTGATATTACTAGTGCAATTACTCCTCCTAATTTATTAGGAATTGATCGTAAAATTGCATAAGCAAATAAAAAATATCATTCAGGTTGAATATGAACAGGAGTTACTAAAGGATTAGCAGGAATGAAATTATCAGGATCACCTAG
Organism: Lycophotia porphyrea; assembly: GCA_950005105.1. Taxonomy (NCBI): domain Eukaryota; kingdom Metazoa; phylum Arthropoda; class Insecta; order Lepidoptera; family Noctuidae; genus Lycophotia; species Lycophotia porphyrea. The sequence goes on along the minus strand of OX465395.1, from coordinate 14,509,734 downwards.
TAGGTAAGGATTTGTTAAAGTTAAAATAGTTAATAAAAATAATAAAATAATAAAACCAATTAAATCTTTAAAAGTAAAAAATGGGTGGAAAGGAATTTTATCTAAATTTCTATTTAATCCTAATGGGTTATTTGATCCTGTTTGATGTAAAAATAATAAATGAATTATTGTTATTATTATAATAATAAAAGGTAATAAAAAATGGAATGTGTAAAATCGAGTTAAAGTTGCATTATCGACTGCAAATCCCCCTCAAATTCAGTTTACTAATATTACCCCTAAAGATGGAATAGCAGATAAAAGATTAGTAATAACAGTTGCCCCTCAAAATGATATTTGTCCTCAAGGTAAGACATATCCTATAAATGCAGTAGCTATTAATAAAAATAAAATAATCACTCCTACTATTCATGTATATTTTAAGTTAAAAGATTCATAATAAATTCCTCGTCCAATATGAAGATAAATACAAATGAAAAAAAATGAAGCTCCATTAGCATGTAATGTTCGAATTAGTCAACCATAATTTACATTTCGACAAATATAATTTACTCTATAAAATGCTATTTCAATATTTGCTGTGTAATATATAGTTAAGAATAATCCTGTTAAAATTTGAATAATTAAACATAAAGCTAATAATGATCCAAAATTTCATCAAGCCGAGATATTTGAGGGAGATGGTAAATCAATTAATGATCCATTAATAATTTTTAAAATTGGGTGAGTTTTTCGAATATTTAAGAATTTATTTATCATTAAATTTAATTTAAAGAAGATCGAATTGGACCATAAAAAATGTTAGTAATTTTTACTACTGCAATTAAAGTAATAAATAAATAAATTATTAATATTATTATAATTAAGAATGTTTGATTATTGTATAATTTTCTTAAATTGAATTTATTTTCGTTATTTAAAAATAATATTAATTCATAAAAGTTATTTATATCAGAATTTATTGAAAGATTTATTCAAGAAATATTATATTTATATATAAATATGGTTAAAATAATTATAATTAGTAAATAAAAAAAAAATTTTTTTAAGTTAATTGAATATTTAAACATTTCATTGGAAGCAATTCTTGATACATAAATAAATAAAACTAATAATCCTCCTAAAAAAGTTAAAAATAGAATATAAGAAAATCAGTAAGTTTTAATTATTATTCCTGATAATAAACAGGTTAATAAAGTTTGAATTAAAATTATTAATCCTATAGATAATGGGTTATTTAAGAATAATATGAAAAATGAAATTATAATTAATATTATTGAAAAAATTATTTTTAAGATTTCAAATCAAAGAATAGTTTAATAAAAATAATAATTTTGGAGATTATTGATAAAGAAATTCTTTTTCTTTGATGTTTTTAAAGTATATAACTTAACTTTGGTTTACAAGACCAATATTTTTTTTTAACTATAAAAACAAATGATAATTTTAAATATATGAATTATTTTTATTTTAATATTTATTTTAGGAAATTTAATTTTTGTTTCTAAACATAAACATTTATTAATTATTTTGCTTAGATTAGAGTTTATTGTTTTAAGATTATTTTTTTTTTTATTAATTTATTTAAGATCTATTGATTATGATATATATATATATTAATAGTATTTTTAGTTTTTTCAGTTTGTGAGGGGGTTTTAGGATTATCAATTTTAGTTTCTATAATTCGAACTCATGGAAATGATTATTTTCAAAGATTTAATTTATTATAAAATAGATAATTATTAAGATATAATGATAAAATTTTTATTTATAATAATTTTTATAATTCCTTTTTGTTTTATAAAAAATATATTTTGAATGGTTCAAATAATATTATTTTTTTTATATTTTTATTTATAAATTTAGGTATAAGATTAAATTTATTTTGTAATATAAGTTATATAATATCTTGTGATATTATATCTTATGGGTTAATTATATTAAGAATTTGAATTTCTATTTTAATAATTATAGCTAGAGAAAATTTAAATAAAATAAGTTTTTATATTAATTTTTTTTTATTTAATATTATTTTTTTGTTAATTATATTATATATAACTTTTAGAGTAATAAATATATTCATATTTTATTTATTTTTTGAGGGGAGATTAATTCCTACTTTAATATTAATTATTGGTTGGGGGTACCAGCCTGAACGTATTCAAGCTGGTATATATTTATTATTTTATACATTATTTGTTTCTTTACCTTTATTAATAGGAATTTTTTATACTTTTAATGAAATTCATTGTATAATAATTTATTTTTTGAAATTTTTTAATTTTAATATGTATATATTATATTTTTCTATAATTTTAGCTTTTTTAGTAAAAATACCTATATATTTTGTTCATTTATGATTACCTAAAGCTCATGTTGAAGCTCCTGTTTCTGGTTCCATAATTTTAGCTGGTATTATATTAAAATTAGGATGACCGTTTATATCGCATATTTGCCTTGCAGCACATGTAAGGGAAAAAATCAGAAAACCGTAAATATGTAGTTTAATAACAAAATAATTACAAGTTTATACGGAACCCTCGAGTCCAACTCGCTCTGGCCAATTTCTGGCCGATTTTTTCCTAAAAAGAGGCTGGTTTACGGGCCGGTATCAAGCTTTTGCGAATAAGAAATTACGATATTCGATTATCAAGATCACTGGACCGATAAATCATCTATTTTTGTATGAAAGCGTCTGATATTTCACGATCGCTATGACAATTTTTCTTACAAAAGTATCCCGAACACAATAAGTAGGGTTTTCTTAAACCGATCCTCATTGTTGGTAGCTCAATCGATCTATTACGACGACTTTGCGAGACGTGACATGAAAAAGAATTTGTAGAAGATCAATGTTCCATTATGTTTTATGATGATTAATATCCAAAAACGGTGACGGAAAATATTATGAGGAAACTGAAATATCCTAGAGACAAATAACCTAATTTATGGGACCGATGGACGGGTGGATAGTCGAGCACTCTCACTTAAAGGGAGGTCTCTGAGACCCAATAGTGATAGTATTGCAAGTGGTAGCGACCCCGACTAACGAACAGTAAGTCGTGGGTTCGAACCCAGGCAGGCGCATTACTTTGTGTAATTTATTTCATCACCACTGCTCTCAAAAACGGTGAAGGAAAACATCGTGAGGAAACCGGCATATTCTAGAACCAAAAATTCGAAGACATGTGACATATACCAATCCGCACTGGGCCCGCGTGGTGGATTATAACCCATTCCCTCTCATAGAGCGGAGGCCTGTGTCCCAGCAGTGGGAACATTAAAAGGCTGATGATGATGATGAGACCCAATAATGAAAGTTAGTAATAGGATGAGAATAATACATGATGATAATAATGATTATGGTTGATCTTGCGGTTGCAATCGCAACTGCTGAGTTCGCGTTCTGGTCAATTTGTTTTTAGATTTTTCCGCCAGGAATTTCTCAGTAACGATAGGGATATTCGATAACATCGGACTTAAAAATGTAACTGGTGAAATGTGCGTATATTCTACAACCCTGCCTAACCCTTCGGGGATTACAGGCGTCATGTTATGTTATTTTATCATGTCCCAGTCAAGGATCTAAGTTTTTTTTTTTTTATAGTTCCTGTTTAAGCAAGCTGCTGAGTTTTTTTTTTTTTTGGGAAATTATCAAATGACTTCTCCCGCTCTGGGCAAAGCGGAAGGGAGTGTCAGACTTGTACTGACTAAAACCCATCCATGTTCCCTCCTTGCCCTTTGTGTTCCAGGGCCGCGGTATCTTTTTCGAACAGTCCCGCAGCCCAGCTACTGAAACCTTAGTTTTAATTAAGCATCTGGATAAGAATAGTCATTTAAAAATAAACTTACCTTATAATTATGTACTGGTAATTTGCAAATAATAACGTGTGAAACAAAGTAGGTTGTTTGTTATGAAATAGACTGTCTATTGTGTAGAATGCATTACTAATTAATTTAATGTAATTATGTATGGGATAAATTAAAGCCAAGCTAAAAATATAAATTATTGGCGTAGTTACCGCATCGCTAGTAAACATTGCAATTTACTAGTTTAGAAATACTGAACTAAATTTAAACAAGGAAGGAAGTGAAATGGGAACGAAATCATAAACAAGGTAATTTAAGCCATAGATTAAAATTAAATTACTAGGTATTTGCCATAGATTTATAAAAAAGAGCTGTGCTTTTTATTTTGATATGTTTCAGAATTTTCTTTATCCAGAAGTAAGACCAGCTGCTCGGTCTCAACGAGTGTCACAATATCCAACCAAGACATCTATCACGAGAATGGGCAATAGAATTCACCCGTGTGAGCACTTTTGATAATTTACTGCCTACCAATACTGAAAACGTCACGAGAAACATTACCTTTTCAATAATAGCAGTTAGCCTTAAAAAAAAAAACAGATTAAACTGCTTATAAAATAAGCCGAGAGGCCTTTTTGAAGAAATAAAAAAAAACTAAAACAGTGCTCACGGCTTCCATATTTGAAAAGTTTAAACCAGTTGCATGCCTTAAAAAAAAAAAACATCACTTTTTTGGTATGGATGCCAAATTGTACGTTTCATCATTATAAATCTAATTTACAAGCACGAAAGGAGCGACGATTTCTTAATTTATTAATAACTGCAAGGCGATGGATGTTTATAATACCAAAACGTATAATTAGAAGTTGTGTAATACGAAATACATTTTATGTTGTGATGCAATCTTTGTTTTTGGTGAGCATAAATTCCTCGCAGAATGAGAAGAGAAAAAAATAATATGGGTGGCTAATGCTGACATTTGTAGGTCAAGATTTTGCTAAGACGAAGTTTAGTGGTTTATTAAGATAACCTTTCAGAGTCATACTTTCAACCTTTCATATATTTTTAGAAGATATTTGAATAGCTACCTTATATGTCACCCAAAAGGTTTTCCTAAGTTAGCAATTATTTATTTTTATTATACAACATTACGCTGTTCTTGTTTTATTAGACTACGCGAACAACGAAGCAGTTCATTTCTATGCATCAAAATAAAATTCCGATTATTGACGTCAAACATAAAACCAACATAAAATCCTGGTATCGGTATCAATGATTCTCCGTCGCAGACGATTGCACATCACTAACGCGACAAGGTCTGAGTGCAATAGAATTGTTAATTTGTCGGCCTAGGCGACAGTCGGGCGCACAGTCACGCACTTACTAGTAGCTATGTTTTCTAACTATAAAGGGTGTAAAAAGACTCCTAACGAAGCTGAAAGGCACTTGTTGTCACCTGGTAACCTTCTAGGTACAGAGATATTGGGGGTCAAAAAATCTAACTTTTTCACAAGTTTTTTTTTAAATACATTTTTTAAATGTGTTTGTTTTACTTAAGACACCTTGACGACCCCCGTACTATTCAATCCATCCATCAGCACAATGTTATGAATGGTTTACATTGAGTCCTACAGCAAAACGTGATTTTTCACCCCAAAAAAAAGTTGTTACCCAGCAATAATTTTTGCGTAAAGATACTTAGTTTGATATACAGAATACTTGGTTGACGGCTTCGTAAAGAGTCTGTTTAAACCGGCAGGCGGGTCTGTCACGACTGAACTACTAGTTACGAACACTACGAACTGATATGATATGGCAAGAATGAAGGCGTCTGATGAGATGACGAGTAACAGAAAAGTATGGAGGAAAAAAACATGCTGCGCCGACCCCAAATGAATTGGGATAAGGTCAAGAGAATGATGATGACGAACTGTTATTGAAATACGAAATAAACTAGTTTTAAAACTGTAAGGGTCTGTTAAACCGCACCTAAGATTAAGTTCCCGTTAACTTACTTGGCTGATCATTTCATACAAATTCTGTTCCATTTTTTAATTTATTCGGTAAGTAGTGGCTATTCGGACGTCGTGAAATAGGCCCTAAACGTTGCATAAAAACATTTGCCAGCTGTCTTGTCTTGGCAGTTGCAAGAGGAGGTCGTGTCTAAATAATAACCGCCACTCTGATCAGTCTTCAGGTTAAGCCGCACAGGCCTGGGTTGGCCTGTGGACGGGTGACCACACATTACTTACTAAGTTTCCTCCGTGCCTCGGAAAGCACGTTAAGGCGTTGGTCCCGGCAGTAGCCCGAAACACTCGACAACCAGCCTTACCAAGCGGTATCGTATTACCCAGTACTTACTGGGTTGTGGAGGTCAGATACCCAGACGCTGCATCCGGTTAGACTAGAAGCCGAACCCCACATATTTGTGAAAAGGCTAAGCATAGAGTGATAGTAATCCGAAAATAAATATCGTGCAGTATCCCACTAGACAAAACACCCGTCTGCTCTGAAGATCCTCCCATTTCCATGGAATATGATGAATTTTCCACCCTATTTCTCACACCCCTGTGCAAGCAAGGGTCTACACGTGCCGCCGCTACACAAACCGACATGTGCATATATCTACATACATATGTTCTCTCGCTTCCGAGCTTCGTCAAACATTGTAACTAGAGCCCCACAACTCAGCGGAATTGCATAAACAATTTTGAAATCATATGTGTTGTCGTCAAAACCTGTCTGAATGACCTTAGGGGTCGTTTGACGGTATTGCACATTTTATCTTTGGCAACTCTTTGAATAGTTATGTGGTGTGTTTGTTTGTTTATTTAAGTTAGTTTTTAAGAAGAAGCCACTGACAGCTGTTGACTTTTTAAAGTGTTAGTACAGTCTGTTCAGTTGTTTTGTTCCTCAGGATCTTAACGACAAGTTATAATCCATTGTCTAATGGGAATATCAACAGCTATAGGCTGGTTATTTATCACCAAATTATCTACAATCTATTGTAATCCTTGTTTCAATCACTTAAACAAATATCAATTAAAAACTACTGTCAATTCAGTTGATTTCCGAACGACTTGTGTTGGTACTTTAGAAAAAGTCATTCAAAGTTGTAGAGCATTGTACTTTATGTGCAGGTTTTAAGGTATTTTTCCCAGAGACACGTTATTATTTGTTAACATGTTTACAAATTATACGAATATTATGAGATACGTTATAAACCGATGTTGCCAATAATATTATCCTTCCGTTAGTATATTATTTATTTACCTTTTCCCCAAATATGTCCCATTATATTATGTATTTACATAATTAGTTTTCTGCCTTGTTGATTTAGTAACCGCAATCGCGACTGCTGAGCTTTATATAGATTTATTGGGTTTTCCCATCAGGGATTTCTCAGTAGCCATCACGGAGCCTGGATTTGTGCCCGGTTGATGGCAATAGGCTCGCCCTCTATTACATCATTACATGAGACTTTTTATATTAAATGGGCCTACTCTTGACCTTAATCTAGTCCTCAGGACAAAGAGAGGTCGGCAATGGAACGAGCTAACTAAAAAGAAGCCTATTAACTTACGACTTAAATAGATCGGGGTCATATGAACTTGGAAACACCGACGCAGGTAAGGAATTCCGCTCCTTGGTTGACTTAAACATAACTGGCGAAATATGGGTGTACTCTTAGGTACACCTCTGCCTAACCCTACGGGGATTACAGGCGTCATGTTATATTTGCATAACAGCAAAATCCGAAAAACCTAATACCAAAAGTGAACATGGATCAAATCAATGTGTCAGCAACTATCGACGCGCAAATTTAAATTCGCATTAATACTGTATATGAATTTTAATACGAATAAATTCGCATTCGTTTATTATTCTAGAACGATCATCACTTTAAGTAATTGACTTGCAAGGTTAAAAATGAAGTGTTTTGTAATAAAGACGGAGTGGCTAAGCGCCTTGGCCACGGCTCTCGGATTTTAATAAACGATGATTATATTATTTAGACTAAGGGCCAAGTTCACCGACAAGATAATGGTCTGATTATCTGAAAACAGCTGTTTACCATGAATTTTCGTGTTTACGAAAGCAAATCTGATGATTAAACACAGTAATCAACTATTATCACTAATTCGATGTCGGTGAACATGGCCCTTAATCATCAGATTTGCTTTTGTGAACACGAAAATTCATGGTAAACAGCTGTTTTCAAATAATCAGACCGTTATGTTGTTGGTGAACTTAGCCGGCTTCAAGAAATTTCAATTTTTTTTTAATGTAGGCCCTTACTAATATTATAAAGGAGAAAGTAAGTGTGTTTGTTACCTTTTCATACCTAACCACTGACACATAAATAAGGATTTACTGTGCATATTTTGAATGAAAATAGTAGTATATTTTATTGTATTACTAGCATGTGCCCGAAGCTTCGCTCGCCTTAATTTAGAATTTGACAATCAATTCGGGTTGTACTCTGCTTGTAATAATATGATTCAATCATGATTTGAAAGAAATATGGCACCATCTATTATCATAAGAACGTTATTTTTGTAATGAAAGGTACCCTATGTCCGTTTCTGACAACGTATATGCAAACATTTCAGAATCGATCATTCTGAAATTTTTGCATATACGTTGTCAGAAACGGACATAGGGTACCTTTCATTCCGAAAAAGTACAATTCCTGAGGAATACAAACATGTATATGCAAACATTTCAGAATCGATCATTCTGAAATTTTTGCATATACGTTGTCAGAAACGGACATAGGGTACCTTTCATTCCGAAAAAGTACAATTCCTGAGGAATACAAAAATAACGTTCTTATGATAATAGATGGTGCCATATTTCTTTCAAATCATGATTGAATCATATTATTACAAGCAGAGTACAACCCGAATTGATTGTCAAATTCTAAATTAAGGCGAGCGAAGCTTCGGGCACATGCTAGTAATACAATAAAATATACTACTATTTTCATTCAAAATATGCACAGTAAATCCTTATTTATGTGTCAGTCCCGGTAAAAAACAAAAAGTCTGCCAACCCCAATAAATACGAAAAAAACCGCATTTGTATTCACCAAGGTAATGATTGACGTAGAAAGTTTTCCTTGACGTTTTTGTGACCAAGGAAATGTTGGCAGGTGATGTCTGAATTATGATGAGTCTAAATGTCGTCGGTGTGGTTACTAATGTCATCTTTTTATTATATATATTCGGCTTAAAAAATGAACAAATGAAGGAATGACATCGAGCAACGCCACATTTCTTCAGATATATTTGGTTCTACATCACTGATACATCACTGATTTGGCTTCTCTGTTCCCTGAGCATTATAATCTGAATCTATTCAAGTTTCAGTGAATTGGTTTCTTCTAGGCAAGCGTGCTCCACCCTAGGCCACATCACATCAGGCGAGTTGCGGCCAAACGCAAATAGGGTTTCATTAAAATCATCTATTTTAATGAGACCCTATTTGTTTTGACAAACTTTTACAAATCATTCAGACCACCAAAATAAGGACAATGGTAAAAATAATAAATAAGAAAAACGCATTAGATAACTTACAAGAAAAAAAAAACAGTTAACGAAAATACACTAATAATACACAATTTATTATTTTAGGCCAAAATAAAATCACTTAAATCAGTGTTGTTTTTGCTTGGATATCTTTGGTTAGACGTACTGAACGCTGTGTTAAAATTTGTACATCTATTTTAATGGGACCTTATATATAAAAAAACATGTTTTCTCACGATGTCTTTTTGAAGTAAGTATTGTTGTGTTAAATTAGCTTGGTGCTGAGTCCTTGCATGACCATACTTACCAGACTCGAAGAGAATTCTGTTTTTAATAAACTTCTTTTTTTATATGCTTTGTCCCAATGTTTACATGGGGTTAATCCGGTATATCGAAACTCAAATCTCTTAATAATCCATCTCCTTGGCTTACTGAACACACAAAAAAAGGAACGAAAATCATTACAACACAGAACCAACACAACTCTTAAAGCAATATACTACAACAATAAGCCCAAACACTCTTCAAAGGGAAAAAGTTACGACCCCTATGAACGCACACACACATACACACATGACCCAAATAAAACACAGTGACTTGCGAATACGGTACACACCCGCGAACACACACATACGTACATGTATACATAACTTATTACTTGTTTTTCAATCTGCACCTCGCATTCTTCATATAGACCATATAAACCAGTGGAACATGACAGACGGCGACAAAACGAACTAAATTTTAAAATGTGACTTTGACGTTTCGTTGTCACTTTTCTTGAAAAACAGCGCCACCCCTCTAGATCAAATTATATTTGTCTCTGGTCTCATCACTATTTAAACACATACAGATTGTTTATACATTTAAGTGTAGTAATCTAAACCAAGCATTCGTGATAGCGTTGGCAACTCAAGCGACTACTTCTTAATTCAAGTGGTTGACACTTTAGCAAACTTGGTGAAATATTTAGTGTTTTTATTGCAATCAAAATTCAACTCTAGGTTGAAGTTGTTATGGCTAGTTTTCAGTTGTGGGAGGTATATGGACTTACGTTACAACTCCAACGGTAGTAGTTCACCACATATGATTCTCGTGCCCTGCTTTTTTACGGTTGACATGATGTAAGCGCTGTTTATTGTGTTTGTACTAGCGAGTTATGAGCCTACGTTTGTTTTAAATTGGTATCACGTGTGTACAGGAAAAGCACTATGTACTAATGAAGGAATGAAAGTTTAAACCCATGAATCTGTTCCCGCAGAAGGTTATCATTCACTTTATACTAACAATGAACTATCATCGACTTTAATATCATGGAACTATACGGGATGTAAACGGACTCTTCACGAAGCCGTCAACCAAGCATTATGTACAGACGCCAGCACGTCAACCTACCCGAATCTGTCAGATTTTCCCAACCAACCTTGAACTTAATATCATAGAGATAAAGTTGAAAACCTAGTAAAGAAATCTGAAAGATTGTAGTAGCTTGATGTGCTGGCGTCTGTACATACATCAAACTAATTAACTTTTCAAAAAAAATATTGCTGGCCGCTCTAGAAGAATCATGATAGGTTAATCATTTGAATGACGTTTAATTCCTAAAATGGTCACAGACGCAGTTAATATAATGAATTGTACTTTTGTGACCATTTTACGGATTGTAACATAATTCTTATTCTGATCCTATTAGGATTCTGCTAAATTGGCCATTTTAGACCCCCAGGACAAAATCACAAAATCCACGCAATATTATTTCAAACATTTTTTTCTAGAACAAAAGCAGCTCGCTTACATAATTTCCTACCAAATTAGAATCAGACATAATTTGATTATTATAAAAGCCATTTATTTTCCTTTTATTTGTGCCTAATTGAATCTGGAAGGCAAAGGTTTCTATCAACAGAGTAGGTACCGGTTTGGTTTTCCCTGTGAGAAATTTATAACGTTTAATATTGTGAATTCGTTTTGGTCGTTTTTTTCCCGTTTTTTTTTATTAGACTCAGGTGACTTTTTTGAGGAAGGTAAAACGTTTCTATTACAAGTCTAATGTTTTCTGGCCACCAGTATTTACATAATAATAGTTTTTTTTTAAGTGAAAACGGCAGCGACATTTTTCGTTCTTGCAGAAAACTATTGAAATTTCTGATATTTAAGCTAGATGGCGTTGTTTCAAATTGTCACTACACTCCTGTCATTTTTTTTATATGAATTTTATTTGCCGTACGCAAACCGGGTTTCATGTTGGAACTTACTTACATATATGTAACAACAAATGTATACATGAATGAAATAAAGTTTTTTTTTTTTTTTTTCTTATTTGATTTATGTAAAATTAAATTAAATATAAAATTAAAATAAATTAATTGAGTTATGCAATTAAAGGCATGCATGGCCAACCCGCACTAAGCCGGTCACTTGCATGGTGAATATAGCCCACTCCCTTTCATAACGAGCAGGCCTGTGTCCCAGCAGTGGGAAAATTATAGGTTAAATATGTTATGTGACAGATGGTCCCCAATAGCTTGGTTCGGCTCTCACTAAAGCTCTGTAAGAAATAGATATAGTAAATGCAATAAAAACGCATTGAAAACCGTATGGCAAACCAACTTTCAGTTGTACTTCCCACAGATGGCCAAAGGACTTCTTCGTCTTTTTGATTCCCCTCACCCTCTTAGTAACCTACAGAATTAAGAACAATTTTATAGTTTCATTAAATTTTATTAGTTCTCAAACTCGTGCCGTTTTAGAGAAAACACAGCTATTTCCAGACGAAGTGGAGCAGTAACCAATTTTCCAAATGAAAAACAAAGAAAAATACAAAGTAGAGCTGCTTATCGTCCGTCACGTTAGGTTGAACTCAGTGGGAGGTACGAGCCTAAGTAATTACATGTATAATGTTGAAGTAATTCCATGCGAGCGAAGTTTTAGCCGCATCTGGGTTAATAGGACGCAAGCAACTGGTATTTTTAACTTTATCTTCATGCCTTTGTGGTTTTAAAGACGTTGTTTTAACAGCCTTATTCAAAGAATGCTTGCCAAAAAAGAAAGAAATCTGCAAATAAAGAATAGGAAAACTATATCAGGCAAACAAATAGTTAATTTCTTCTTTAAAGTGTAGATTCTAGAAGTCAAGAACATCTATGTGCTCAGGCAAAGCATAATACAAGATTTTATGGAGTCAGTGGTACAGTTCTGTTCTTTGTCTACTATAAAACGGTTTTTTTTTTCTTTTATATATTTAGTGACTTCCATCAACAATACCACTTAGCAGATACCCAGAGATGAAATGAATAAGAGATATTTGAAAGAACCTGGACAAGGATTAAAGAATTCAATTTTTTTGACTGAAGTTTGACGATCAATACAAAAATGGAATCCATATTTATTTTTCCAGGTCGAATAGTTTACAATACAATTATTAAAATAAACTAAAAAAGGTGTAACTTGTCAAATAAAAGCAGTCAACTAGTAGAAAAGTAGGTGACCAAGTTAAAAAAAACAAATTGTATAATGTAACTGGTTTATAAATGTTTGTTGTATGTCGTGTGCAATGGTGCATCGAGTAACTAGTATTGTGTCTGCTCATAGGTTGGTTACACAATACTATTAAAGTGTACGGGTTCTTTTTTTATAATGAACGGGAAATCATCAAATTACTCCTTCAGCTCTGGGCGGAGTGGAGTGTCAGACTTGTACTGACTAAAACCCATCTATGTTCCTTCCTTGCCAAGTTTACAGGTCTTTGAATTATAATGTACAAACGCCAGCACATTACGCTACCCGAAACTCTCTTTTGTCAATCAACCTTGAACCTAAAGCTTCAGAGATAAAGTTAAAAACCTATGTAATAGCTTGATGAGCTGGCGTCTGTACTTGCCTTTTTGAAAATAGCTTACCATAAACTACTTGGTACATTTTTTAGGCAGGTTTTTCATTCGTATGAACAAGGAGGAAATTCCTGTCGAAAAACATAGCTTTGCCAGGCTTGGGATCCTTTGGGGCCTTGAACTTTGTACGAACTCTTTTCGGTATTTTTTTCTGACTCTCGGGCCTGCGGTACATTTTATAGGTTATCTTTTTGTACGCGTTACTTTCAGTACATGAAAAATGGGATATAAGCAATAACAAATGAAAGTTGTATCTTAGTGGCCTTATCATTCGTCTGATGTTAGCATAGCAAATTTTCTTCACAAATCTCTTAGGGCGAACTTCACCAATGCAACTAATCGCGTTCAGCAGATCGAAAAAACGTTTAAGAGTGGAAGTAGGTCACAGCTTTTTTGTCAAACATAACATCACGCCTGTAATCCCCGAAGGGTTTAGCTAGGTATTTTAATACCATGTAGTGGCCAGCCTATTGCCACCAAACGGGCGCAAATCCAGACTCAGTGGCTGCTACTGCGAAATTCCTGATGGTAAATCTCAATAACTCTGCACTTTTTATGTCATAACATCTTCAAAAACGTTTAGGCGGACGTAATCATGCAATGTTTACACTAAAGCTATTTACGTAAATAGCTTAGTAACTTACTTAAAAGTAAAGGTTCCCCGTGTACTGTTTATTCCCTCGCCATGGCATATTGTTCCGTCATTCCGATGACATAAGTCGACTCACCCTTCCCGCGTCTAAAAATAGCTTGTTATTTGTTTTTAGAAACATTCGTTATACAACAATGGGTGACTTTCTTTCGAAGTATTTATTACAAGTTTCAATGGTTTTCACAACGTGATCGGAGTTTTTATAACGAGGTTGTTCAAAATAGGCAAGTAACGTAGATAGATATTTGTGTAACTGTTAATTGTTTATCCCATAAAAATAATTAATGGAAGTGGTGATCGCAGTCTGCGCACAAGTAAACAAATATTTTTTTAAGGTCAGATAATATTTGCTTTTTGCATGCAGCGACTTCCTTTCTGAACTTTACAGCTGAGTTATTGGGAGAAAGGTAGGCAGATGTGTACGGTCTTCGTAGACGGGCCATTTACGAAGCCCTCAATCAAGCATTCAGTACATCAAACTAAGTAACAATGCGCAAAAATTGCTAGAATACGACATTTTTGGTTCGAAAACTCACGTCAGGTTGACGGACTCTTGGGGTGCGTCAGAATTCCTCCACGTGTGTCCAGTGGCTGCTGGTCCCTTTAGATACGTCTGAAGGGAACAGCAGTTGCTGGGCCGGTGCACCCTGGGCGCGGGCAGTATCTTTCCCCGAGGAATGGGAAGAGATTCTTATTCTTCGGGGATTGGTACTGTCCGTGGCTAATATTCTGACTGGGAGGGGTCCAACCTGGACCAACGGGGCGTTGTTCCGTGTGACCCTCTGAATAGCAGAGGGCACAGTGGAGCAGCAAGGGCGGGCTCGGTGTGCACTCACCCTGCCTCCGAGCAGACAGTGGAGGACTGCGTCCTTCACTGTCCCCGTCGAACTCGTAACCCATCGAAGTGTCGTGGAACAAGTCTCGCGGCTTTGATGGGACCGAGGGTCTTGGCTTAACCGCCCGGACCGCGAGGTAGAAAACCTCTATAAAAAGTTACCCCGAATCCCAAGTGGCGGAGCACCGCGAGGGGATGTATGGCTGACGGGCGTTCATATGAACAATCAGTCGTTAGTGCTTCCCCCGCCAGAGTACTTGCCGACCCTCTGGCGGGTTATAAATGACATAGGCTTATCCGTGGTACAGGGGTCTCTGCCCGGATGGACTTTTATTTCCCCCATACTCGTGGGACTGAATATGGAAAACCCAACAAACAAAACTGCCGATAAAGGCGAAGGAGAGAGTAGGGATACGGGGTCGGAGTCCGACGCCGTATCGAGTGGTGCTAGCGCGGGAGGCTCGGAGAGCTCCCGCCGCGGGAGGATCGGAGCTGCTGCTGAGAGCAGCAAGTCCTTCCGCAAGCGGACCAGACCGGAGGGCGATCGCGGATCGTCCTCCGAAGGCGAGTTGGCCTCGGCTCGCAAGATCTCCACCAGCAAGCGTGGTGGGATCCGAGGCAAGGGGAGGGGGCTCGCCGCGGCCGACAGATCGGCGCGGCCTGCCGAGGAGGGGCGCCACCTGGGGGTGGCCGGTCCTGGGGAGGCCCGCTCGGGCTCCTTTAGTGGAGAGGCGGACGCAGCTGGCGGCTCCGAGGCGGAGCGTAAGGCCAGGTTTGTGAAGGAGGTGGAGGCCGCGGTGAGGTCTGTAGCTTTGAAGAAGTTGCCTTCGACAAAGCACAGGGCCATACCCGTGGCTTCCGCCTCTATAGTGGCGGCAGCGGAGGCCAATAATGCGGGGTCTGCGTCAGGCGAAGTGGCCAAATTGCGGGCGGAGGTCGCCCGCCTGACGGCCGCGACGGAGCTTCTCCAGAAGGAGAATATGCAGCTCCGAGCAGATCTGGCAGGTCTGCGCGAGCCTGGCTCCCGCAAGGCGGCCCGCAATGTGGACCAGCAGCGGCAAAGCCAGCCCGTGCCGTCAGAAAACCAGGTCCTGAGCCTGGTTCGGCAGGAGCTGGCTGCCTTCCAGGCGCGGTTCGCCGTCCTGGAGGGCATCGTCCTGCGCCCTCCCCTGACGGCAAACAAGGCGGCCTCGAGCCCGAGGACGGCCTCATATGCGGCTGCAGCCGCTGCCTCCTCCGAGGCGGGGCCGTCCAGCCAGCCCTCCGGCAGGGCAGTGCCGGCGCCAAAAAAGCCGGCTCCGGCGAAACCGCCGCCGGCTAAAAAGGCGACAGCCCCAAAAAAGGGCAAAGCTACTGCACCGGTGGAGAATGTGCCAGCGCCAGCAGCCAGCCTGCAGGCGCAACCGCCCCCCCCACCCCCTAAGCCTCCCGTGGCCGAGGCCGGTTGGCAGGTGGTCGGGGAGAAAAAGAAAGGGCGGAAAGCGGCCAAAAAGGCCCGAAAGGAGAAGCGGAGGCGCCAGCACAAGGCGCGGAGCGTCGCGGCTAGGCTCCGCGCCCCGAAAACCGCAGCTGTAGTGATTACACTACAGCCGGACGCGGAAAGAGGGGCGTGTCCTACCGCGACGTACTCGCAAAAGCGAAAGCGGCGGTGGATCTCGGGGAGCTCGGGATCACCGGGGGCCTCCGGCTCAAGGTCTCTAAGACAGGGGCTCGAGTGCTGGAGATCCCTGGTGAAACCAGTGGCTCGTCCGCTGACGCTCTGGCTGAAAAGCTCAGAGCGTCCTTAGATGCGGACGAGGCCCGAGTGTCCAGGCCCGTCAAATGTGCAGACATGCGCATCGTGGGCCTGGATGACTCGACAACCAAGGAGGAGGTGTTGGCTGCCGTAATCAAGTCCGGGGGGTGCCCTGCCGAGCAGGTCAGGGTAGGCACCCTACGTCCGGACCTCACGGGCACGCAGACCGTCACGGTTTGCTGCCCTGTTACGGCGGCCAAAAAAATCGTGGAGGACCGAAGGCTCCTGGTGGGCTGGGTTGCAGCGCAGGTGAAGCTGCTGGAGCCCAAACCTCTGAGGTGCTACCGCTGCCTCGTGGGACACCACGTGTCAGTGAAATGCACTTCGGAGGTGGACCGCAGCGGACTTTGCTTCCGCTGCGGTCAGCCCGGTCACATGGCCGCGGTTTGTTTCGCCACGCCGCACTGCTCTGCATGTGCGGCGGCTGGCAAACCGGCCGATCACCGTGCAGGGAGTAAGACCTGCGCCCCACCCGCCCAGGCCAGAGGCAGGGGAAGGCCCTCCGCCACCACCCCCACCGTCGCTACCGCCGCAGCCGCCGCCACTGTCACCGCTGCCGCCGCCGCCGTAACTGCCGCCTCCGCAGCGGAGCCGCCCCAGGGGGCCCGAGAGGGGACTGAAATGGAGTGCCAATAACGGCCCCATTACGTCTCCTCCAGGCGAACATCAACCACTGCGCCTGCGCTCAGGACCTGTTGCTCCAGAGCATGGCGCAGTGGTCGATTAACGTCGCCGTGGTCGCTGAGCCCTACTTTGTCCTGCCCAGGGAAGACTGGGTGAAGGACCTTAGTGGCTCAGTGACCATCATTTCGTCGGCCGCCGCCGGTACCCCGACCCTGGAGAGTGTCAGGCAGGGTCAGGGGTGCGTAGCAGCACGGTTCGGGGAGATCGTCGTGGTGGGTGTCTACTTCTCCCCGAGCCGAACTCTCGCCGAGTTCCACAACTCCCTCAGGGAGTTGAGTGTCGTCGTCCGCAGCTATCCCCTCCCCGTGCTTGTGCTCGGGGACTTCAATGCCAAGAACTTGGCTTGGGGTTCTCGTTACACTGACGTGCGGGGTAGGATGGTGGAGGACTGGGCTCTGGAGACAGGCCTAGTCGTCCTAAATCGGGGTTCTGTCCCCACGTGTGTGCGGATGCGGGGTGATTCGGTGGTGGACATCTCGTTCGCTAGCCCCGCTCTGTCACCGCGTGTCGTTGACTGGCGCGTCATGGAGGGGGTGGAGACATACTCCGACCACCGGTATATCCGGTTCGATGTCTCTGCCCAGACCTCAAGCGCGCTGGTCCTACAGGCCCCGAGTGGTCCGCGATGGGCGCTGAAGCAGCTGGACCGGGAGCTGCTCCTGGAAGCCTCGATAGTGCAGGCCTGGGTGACATCACCGGCCAGGCCTGCCGACATCAACGATGAGGCGGGTTGGTTCCAGGAGGCCATGTCCGATATATGCGACGTGGCAATGCCCCGAGTTCGGCCAGAAAGCGCCCGGCGTCAGGTGTACTGGTGGTCGCGAGAGCTGACGTCTCTGCGCGAGGCGTGCGTCGCTGCGCGGCACCTGTACGCCAGGCATCGCAGGCTCCGCATCCGCCCTCCGGATGCGGCAGCCATTGAGGCGGAGCTGTATGAGGGATACAGAGTGGCGAAGACCGCCCTCCTAGAGGCTGTCCAGCGGGCCAAAGATGCGGCCCGCGAAGAGATGCTGGAGACTCTGAACGCAGATCCGTGGGGGCGCCCTTACAAAATGGTGAGGGACAAACTCCGCACCAGGGCCCCCCCGCTGACGCAGAGTCTCCGGCCTGAGCTGGTGGAGGATGTGGTGAGCGCTCTGTTCCCCTCGCGTGGGGAACACCCTCCCCCACCTATGGCTCCGCCGCTTGCGATGCCAGAAGCGGACCACCCAACGAACGACGACGACGTTCCGGAAGTGACCGGGGTAGACCTGAGAGTGGCGGTAGGCAGGCTTAAGGCCAAAAATACCGCCCCGGGACCCGATGGCTTGCCTGGCAAAGCCTGGGTCCTGGCCTCGAAGGCTCTCGGGCCCCGACTGGAGGGACTCCTAAGCGCATGCTTGGAAAGAGGCCAGTTCCCGCTTCGTTGGAAGACGGGCAAACTGGTCCTCATTCGGAAGCCGGGGCGCCCTGCGGACTCTCCGTCCGCATGCCGGCCCATTGTGTTGCTCGACGAGGTGGGCAAGCTCTTTGAAAGAGTAATTGCAAACCGCCTCGCCGGGCACCTTGCGGGGATTGGGCCGGATCTTGCGGAACACCAGTTTGGTTACCGCAAGAGGCGCTCGACGGTGGACGCCATCATGCGCGTGAGAGCCCTCACGACGGGGGATGCGGTGTCCCGGGGTGGGGTGGTTTTGGCGGTGTCTCTTGACATCGCCAATGCCTTCAACTCCATACCCTGGAGCTGCATTAGGGAGGCACTCCAGTATCACCAGGTGCCGACCTACCTCCGTCGTATTGTCGGGGACTACCTAACGGATAGGGCCGTCATCTACCCCGGTCGCGACGGCCAGTGGAACCGGCGAGAGATGTCGTGCGGTGTTCCACAGGGATCGGTTCTAGGGCCGCCCTTGTGGAACATCGGTTACGACTGGGTGCTGCGCGCCGACCTCCCTGGTGGCGTCAGCGTAGTTTGTTACGCTGACGACACGCTGGTGCTGGCGCAGGGGAGGTCGTACGAGGCGGCGGCCGAACTTATGACACGCGGGGTTGCGATAGTCGTGGAGAGGATCCGGCAATTGGGTCTCGAGGTGGCTTTGCACAAGTCCGAGGCCATGTGCTTTCATGGGCCTCGGAATGCGCCACCGTCGGGATCCATAGTAACGGCGGGAGGGGTTCCCATCGGCGTCGAGTCGACGTTGAAATACCTAGGGCTCGTCCTCGATAGCCGGTGGAACTTCGTGGAGCATTTCCGACGTTAGGCCCCCAAATTGGAACGGACCGGGGCTGCCTTCAGGCGGCTCCTGCCCAACCTGGGGGGTCCAAACGCCTCCTGCCGGAGGCTCTACTCGGGGGTCGTGCGGTCCATGGCCCTTTACGGGGCCACGGTGTGGGCGCGTTCCTTAAGGCGGCGAGCCGCCCACTACCTGAACGCGCCTCAGAAGTTGGTAGCCGTAAGGCTAGTCCGGGGGTACCGCACGATCTCCGGCGAGGCGGCGAGCCTTCTTGCTGGATTGCCGCCATGGGATCTGGAGGCGATAGTCCTCGCGCGCCTACACGAGTGGCGCGTAGAGGCACTACGCCGGGGGGAAACTCCGCTGCCGCGGCAAATTGTCGCACTGCGGACAGACTTCCGGCGCGATCTCATGGCGACATGGAGAGAGCGACTATCGCAACCCCGTGCAGGGCACGCCACAATAGTGGCGATAAGTCCCCTCTTTGAAGAGTGGCTGGAGAGGGGCCACGGCACCCTCACCTTCCGCCTGACGCAGGTCCTCACCGGACACGGTTGTTTCGGGAGGTTCCTGCACCGAATCGGGCGGGAGGAAACGCCCGGGTGTTACCACTGTGAGGGTCGCCCAGAGGATACGGTGGAGCACACGGTAGAGGTCTGCCCCGCTTGGGCGGAGCACCGCCGTGTCCTCGTAGCGGCGATCGGCGGCGGCGACCTATCGCGTCCGGCCCTGGTCCAGTCCATGGTCCGGAGCGAAAGGGAATGGGACGCCGTCACCTCCTTCTGCGAAGCAGTCATGCTAGCGAAGGAGGTGGCGGAGCGTGAGAGGGAGAGAACCTCTCGTCCCAGCCGCCGCGGGAGACGCCTTGGGCGTCGGTGGTCACGTGGTGGCTTCCGGCCACCGTAGACGCGGACCTGTGGACGGAGAGTAATGGGCTAGCTCGCCGTCCGTCCGTCTTTTGACGACAGGCCGTGTTGACGGCGCGTTCGTGTTCCACGCGCGCCTCAAAGAGATGTCAGCAAATAGGGAGGGGCCCGCAAGGGCCGATGCCTGCCAGGGCTGCGGGCTGTTCGAAAGAGATACCGCGGCCCTGGAACACAAAGGGCAAGGAAGGAACATGGATGGGTTTTAGTCAGTACAAGTCTGACACTCCCTTCCGCTCTGCCCAGAGCGGGAGAAGTCATTTGATGATTTCCCATCCGTAAAAAAAAAAAAAAAAGGTTGACGGACTCATAACATTGTGATGATGGATGCACTACAGGGGTCATGAAGGTATCTAAAGAAAAGGTAACATGTAAACTTTATTTAAAAAAATACAAAAAATAAAAAGTTGGAACTTCAGTCTTCAATACCTCCGTAAAGATAGAAGGTTGCAAGGTATGATCCAGAATAAAAAAAATATCTAAATGACGGGGAAAACAACTGCCTCTTAGCCCTTAAAGAATTAAGGGTTTTTTTTTACATTAATTAAAGTACACTCATAGAACACTGTCTGTTCAGTGCCATTCTTTGTGGTGAAACATAATAATTTATTAGTGAATGTTATCCTAGTATTATGCGTGTAAAAACATATCATGTAACACTGCAATAAGGCATCATATACACTATAATTAGCCACTGATACGCAACCACGATGCTCGAAATAATTGTATGACATAACGACTGAATAATGGCGATGATTCGTGATTTTGTTATGGAGTGAAATTAGAAACGGCTATCGGGCTATCTAGACCAGATTTTATCTTACAAAAACATTTTCGAATTATATTTTTGTAAGCTATAACATTTTGTTTTTGGGGTTCCGTACCTCAAAAGGTAAAAAAAGGATGGACCTAGCAAGTTGTACAAGTACAAGTAGCAAGGTGGATATACCAAATACTGAGGTCTATAGTCCCTATTACATATATAAAATTCAAGGTCCTGAGTCAACACGATAAAAAGATATGGGCAAATTTAGATTTTCGCGAAAACTTGTAAGTACCAAAATTAATTTTAAACTTTTTTTATTTTGCGGAATTTTCCCTTTACTTGTGCTATAAGACCTTGCTTTTAACCAAAATTGACAATTCTAGGTCAACCGGAAGGACCTTAAAAGTTTTGGGTCGAAAACCTATATGATAATTTCCGTTGACCTAGAATCACGAAATTTGGCAAAAAGCAAGGTCTTACAGCAAATGTAAAGGAAAAATTCTGAAAACCGCAAATATGTCGTTTAATAACAAAATACCTACAAGTTTTTACGGAATCCTCGGTGCGCGAGTCCAACTCGCACTTGGCCGGTTTTTACCCGTGGCTTCGCTCGCCTTAGTTTAGAAATTGACAGTCAATTCGGGGTGTATTCTGCTTGTAATAATATTAACATAATTCAATCATGATTCGAAATACACGTGGCGCCATCTATTATCATAAGAACGTTATTTCGGTAAACAGACAGTACTATTTTTCGGGATTTAAGAAACCCTATGTCCATTTTTGTACACCTGACAACGTACTCGTATATGGAAAATTTCAGCATGATCGGTTTAGGCTTGAAAAAGTAACAAACAAACAAACTTACTTTCGCATTTATAATATTAATTAGGATATATTTTATACTTTACCTACCTGATTCTCGTGGCTTTGCCCGCGTGGATGTCGGTTATCGCGACCAAAAGTAATCATGAAATTTTGATCCAGTTCCCGCAACAAAAACTTTACAAATTATTTACTAAAACCTTCCTCGAGAACCACTCTATCAATTGGTGAAAACAGCATAAAAATCGGTACAGTAGTTTTTGAGTTTATCGCGAACAGACAGACAGACGCGGCGGAGGACTTTGTTTTATAATTTGTAGTGATTAGAGCTAAAAGACGTTTTTCGAGATCATAAGAATAGTACCACTACATAAGCACGTGCCAAGCGTATTAATGAGAAGTGAGACTGTTTATCAATGAGAAGGAAAACCACAAACATAATCATATTATGAGTAAATTCTGTTCCTATGTGCGAATACTATTGAACTTGCTAGCGCAAAACAAAAGGTTGGACATAACATAACTTCACGACTGTAATCCCAGAAGGGTTAGATAGAGGTACCTAATAGTACCTACACACACACACACCCACATTTCGCCAGTTATGTTTTGTCCCATATGATGGGGGGCGAGCTTATTGCCATCAACCGGGCACAAATCCAGACTCTGTGGATGCTACTGGGAAATTCTTGATGGAAAAATCAATAACACTGACTGACCTGCGAATTGAACTCAGGACTTCATGCTCAGCAGTCGAGCTTCGTCCACTAGATCAACGATTAATAAACCATTTTAAATTGCACACTTTAAGCTACATGAGACTCACAAAGGAAAATAATTTAGTAAAATAATTTACTTATGGTTTACATCACTGCTAAAATGGTCATCATTATCATCTTCCTGCCCTTATCCCATTCTATTTGGGGTCGGCGCAACATGTTTTCTGCTTCCATTCTCCCCTGTCAGACGTCACGGCATCGTTGACTCCTTTCTCTTTCATATCAGTCTTCACACAATCCATCCATCTTTTCTTTGGCCTGCCTCTCCCTCTCCATTCATCAACATTCATGTCCATCACTCTTTTAGTCACATGCGTTTCATCGCTCCTCATTACATGTCCATACCAAAACAAACGATCCTTTCAATTTATCTGTAACAGGCGCCACTTTCAAACTTCCTCTAATATACTCGTTTCTTACTTTATCCATTCTTGTCACTCCACACATCCATCTCATCATTCTCATCTCCGCTACATGCAATCGTTTTTCATCCTTCTTCTTCACAGCCCAGCATTCTGATCCATACAGTACGACAGGTCTAATCACGGACTTGTATATTTTCCCCTTTAGCTTGAGGGGCATCACTGCAAAAATCAGAATGGCCTTTATTTTTATTGCAATAATTTTTACTGCTTGGGTAAATTATAGCAACTGGTGCATAGGACCCAAGTTATTACTTATTTATGGTAAAATTGTGAGTCAATTAACCTAGAATCATGATAAGTATGATAACATAGTCTATGTCATATAGAACCATATTAGGTAGTATCCTACTTCAGTCTAACTATGCTGTCCGGTCTACTCTGTACGTACTGTCGCTTGCGCATCAAGTTACCACAAACTTTAAAATTTCCCATTCGATTTTGAATTTAACCATCAACATTTTATGGTTTAAAATCATTCATTCATTATTCATCACTGGCATTTTGTAGTAACTTGATTGGTTGGCGACTGAACAAAGCGTGTATTAAGGAGTGGTTCAGATCATCTAACTGCCGATCTCAAATAATAATCATCTGTCCCATACAAAATTTCAATATCTACTCAACACAAATGTATGAGGGCTGATTATTTTTTCGCGATTAAGATGTTAGTTCTGTCCCGGGTGTTATCACTGTGAGGATCGCCCAGAGGACACGGTGGAGCACACTGTGGAGGTCTGCCAAGCTTGGGCAGAGCACCGCCGTGTCCTCGTAGCGGCGCGGCGATCGGCGGCGGCGACCTATCACGTCCGGCCCTGGTTCAGTCCATAGTCCGGAGCGAGAGGGAATGGGACGCCGTCACCTCCTTCTGCGAAGCAGTCGTGCTAGTGAAGGAGGTGGCGGAGCGTGAGAGGGAGAGAACCTCTCGTCCCAGCCGCCGTGGGAGACGCCCCGGGCTTCGGGGGTCACGTGGTGGCTTCCGGGCACCGTAGACGCGGACTTGTGGACGGTGAGTAATGGGCTAGCTCGACGTCCGTCCGTCTTATGACGACAGGCCGTGTTGACGGAGCGTTCGTGTTCCACGTGCGCCTCAAAGAGATGTCAGCAAACAGGGAGGGGCCCGCAAGGGCCGATACCTGCCAGGGCTGCCAGACTGTTCGAAAGAGATACCGCGGCCCTGGAACACAAAGGGCAAGGACGGAACATGGATGGGTTTTAGTCAGCACAAGTCTGACACTCCCTTCGGCTCCGTCCAGAGCGGGAGAAATCGTTTGATGATTTCCCATCCGAAAAAAAGATGTTAGTTCTGTGAGCTTACTTAATTATATACCATTTCGGCTTTATTTCCCTGAATGTTTAACATAGTACACAATTTTATTAAACCTTGAATAAGTTATTTTTCAATGGTTTTTTTGAATGGTAAGAAAAGAAAACTCACAACGAATATTTTGGATACTAATATGACCAACAATCACACTCTCAGTTTTTATTACCTAAAATGTAGATAAAAACAAATAAAGAGTTCAATTGAATTCCATTTGGGTATCACTTATCATACATTACATACAGTGTAACCACTTACACAATTGAAATTGCGGATATCTCTTCTCGCTTTCACATAGATAATGTTACCATGTGTGAAAAGGACAGACGTATTGCTAATTCTACGTAGTTGCATTCCATCGTTTCGCTCCTGACGAGGTGTCAAGGCTACTTCGCGAAGATTTCACTTTCAATCGATTTGATAGGCTGCCTTATCGATTAATAAGACATCAAGTGTAAACGCCAGATATGTTGAAGCTTCATGTAGAAGTACTGGCGGTGAGCCTGTTGGTTTGGTATCAACCAGGCACACATCCAGGTTCAGGGACTGTTACTGAAGATTTCCTGATGGAAAATCCAGTAAACCTTTGCCCAACCTGAGAATCAAACTCATGCATGCTGCAGTACCACTAGCTAAACCAAGAAGGCAGTCATTGGATCTTATTATTATCTACGGTTGTATTATATCGAGTGTTACCGATAATCGTATCGGTTCAAAAATAATCCTGAAGATTACATGTGCAAATCCTCTGTGTTTATTTCAAATGCGTCGTAATTCTTAAGTTTTTAAAAATAATATTGTGTAATAAAAAATGTTTTTCTAAAAAAAAAAACCAATCGAATTAAGAACCTCCTTTTTGAAGTCGGTTTAAAATATCGTGAAATTCAAAACTGCAAAGTTTTCCTCATCTAGAGATTAAACCGTATCGTAAATAAGCTATTAAAACAAACACATTTAACATAACATCACGCCGGTAATCCCCGAAGGGTTAGGCAGAGGTGTAATTAATAGTACACCCACATTTCGCCAGTTATGTTTGAAGTCTCATGTAACACGTCATAGTACACATTTTTGTACATAATACAAAAATACTACAGGACAAGTTAATTCGTTAAAAATCAGACAGTTAATGGATACTTGCTATAAAAAAAACTCCGAAGCCTCTTATCACCGGGTGAAAAATTCAATTTCCGCAAATCTGCGTTGCAAGAAAAT
Organism: Lycophotia porphyrea; assembly: GCA_950005105.1. Classification (NCBI taxonomy): domain Eukaryota; kingdom Metazoa; phylum Arthropoda; class Insecta; order Lepidoptera; family Noctuidae; genus Lycophotia; species Lycophotia porphyrea. The sequence continues at coordinate 14,484,070 of OX465395.1, read as the reverse complement.
GGAATATTTTAGTAGGCATGTAAATAGCTAAGTCTTTGTATGAAAGTTTGTTGGGTTTCAGCCAAAGAACCCTGTTACCTGTATTACTTTCAGTCAGATAGAAAGAGAATTTCGACTGAATTGGACTGGGTTTTTTTTTATTTTGGTAGCCTTTATGGTGTACCACTGCTGGGCCTAAAGGCCTCCCCTGTCTCCCTCCATACCTCTTTTTCTGTGCGATCACCGGCCATATATGTTAGCCACGAAAACATGATCAGACCGTCACTAAATAATAGTAGCAGCCGTTTGGGGAGAATGTTAGGTTAAGCAGCTTGCCTAGGTTGGTCCGTGGATGGGTGACTTCCCATTACTTGCCGAGTTTCCTCTGTGCCTCGAAAAGCACGTTAAGCCGTTGGTCCTGGCTGTCACTTGTAGATCTTTGACAGTCGTTACAGGTAGTCAGTGGCCCGAAAGTCTGACAACCAGTCTTACCAAAGGGTATCGTATTCCCCCGGTACTAACAGGGTTGGGGAGGTCGATTACACTTGTCTTCGAATAATATAGTCCAACTTCATGGTTCCGGTTACCCAACGCCAGTTTTCCTTTCACAGTGCACGCGAGGTAATCGACTTTATTAAATTTTATTTTAGTACCTTGTCGTTAGCCCGTATTCCAGTGTGATGGCCAGTGTACCTAATACATAGGGTGCTTGAATTCGAGTAAAGTTGCGGGCACCCGAATACGGGCTAACGACCAAGTGTAATTTCACCATTGTACTAATTTTGTTACTACTGTGCAATTTGATTTATTAATGTAAATTAGATTAAAAAAGATGGGTATAAGAATAGAGGAAGACCAAAGAAACGATGGATGGAAGTGTGTGAAGGATGATATGGCTAGAAAGCAGGTGTCAGATAAGACGAGGATTTATATGTAGATAAGCATGGAAGACAAAGACATGCATGCAAATGAATTGGGACAACGACACGAGAATGATGATGATATTAATACAGATTAATTACCAATATTTAAATCAGAAATGAGGACATCCGCAAGAGAACCAAGGTTACCGACGTAGCCCGAAGAATTGCCAAACTTAAGTGGTAGTGGGCGGAGCACATTGCTCGCAGAACGGATGGCCGATGAGGCCGTAAAGTTCTGGAGTGACGACCGCGAACCGGAAGACGTTGCGTTGGAAGGCTACCCACTAGGTCCGATGACCTTGTGAAGGTTGCGGGGATCCGCTGGATGCGAGTCGCACGAAACCGGTCAATGTGGCGACACTTGACATCCAGCAGTGGACGTCTTTCGGCTGAAATGATGATGATTTAAATACGTCCAAGATGAATGTGGAGATTGTTCAACCTGTTCGCAATTTTGAGATCATTGATTTAGTACATTCGTAATCTCAATGTTAGGCATTATGCCGTCTATCTTATCGCACTGTAATCAGTTGTAAAACTATTATGTTCGCTCGTTCATGAATTGTTCTTTGTCGTAATTCTTGAACTTGGGAAGTACGTGAGATATTATTGTAAAATATTCTTTAATCAGTGAATGATTATAGCTATCTTTGTCCTTGTTGGTATTATGCCTATATCACCTTTTGTGACAAGTGTCACAGATTGTCGAATTTTTTGTTCAAAATTGCATAATGTATGCGACAATACTGCATATCTGGCTTGTTGTTCGTTTCCTTTGTTTGAGTGATTTTCAGTTGTCATTGTTATCTTGAACATGCAGTTACAACGGCTGTCCTGTACCTAAAGGGTGTAAAAAGACTCTAAACGAAGCCGAAAGGCACTAGTTCTCCCTGTCATTGCGATATTTTTTTTGTTCTAGACCATACTTGGGAACCTTTTAGTTACGGAGGTATTGGGGGTCAAAGTTCCAACTTTTTCACAAGTTTTTTTTTTAAATACATGTTTTTAATGTATTTTTTTAACTGAATACACTTTCACGAGCCCCTTATTATTCAATCTATCCATCAGCACAGTGTTTTAAATGCGTTACATTAAGTCCTACCGTAAAACGTTATTTGTCACCCCAAAAAAAAGTCGTTTCCCAGCAATAATTTTTGCATAAAGTTACTTAGTTTGATGTACATAATGCTTGGTTGACGGCTTCGTGAAGAGTCCGTTTACACCCTGTATTGGTTCCTCATATCTAACTAAGACAAATATAAAGCAGTATTCTTTGGCATATCATCATATCTCCTGCCCTTATCCCATTTTTTTTGGGTTTAGCGCAGCATGTCTTCTTCTTCCTTACTTCTCTATTACTCGTCGTCTCATCAGTCACTGACTATTCTTTGGCATAGTCAGGCCATATAGTTGCGATGAGCAGCATCCTTTGAATCTCTCAAAAGAAGGTTCTTTAAACTTAAGGGTATCACAAGGCCACATTAAAAGGATTGGCAGTAGACTTCTCAGGTCTTCTATAAAAAAAAATAGAAAAAAAAAATGAAATGAAAATGATCTTCACCTACCTACCTACCTTCTAATAAAAACATAACCCTTCCTTGGCAGTCGGGTAAAAATGAATTGTATAGTTTGTTCATTTGGTGATACTTTAGCTTATCAATGACGAACTACAAAAACAAAAATTGTTGAAACAGTTGTGAAACAGGTGTGATCTTTTGTTTTTTGGTGACGAACCGGGCATAAGTCTTAAAAAAAAAGACTCATTGCGATTACTAATTTATCTACCAAAGCGTTCGTTAAAGTCAGAACTTTTTAATAACCACTGACTGCAATAAAAAGTTGGTTACTCAACGGACCAATTAATGACAAAACTTTTAAAGAAAGCAGTGTCACGAAGAAACTCATTTCTAAAATTATAATTTGAGACCAGTGTTTAAAATTTTTATGTAATTTTTGAAGTTTTTAAAAATTCCTCGCCTGGGGTTAAATTAATCAAACTTAGAGTTAAATGAGCTAGTTATTATATTATTCGTCGTGATATCTTACGGGTTAACATTTTTCAAGTAAATGAAATACTGGTCAAATTCTCTGAATAAAAAAACAACTGATTCATAGCCATTTAGATGATTATGATAGATATTTTAAGGCTTTACTGAAGAAACTGAATGCGGCTAGCACAGCTAGACAGCGTTCATGTCCTGTCAGTACCTATCAATATTCCATCCTAATCTTAACTAATATTATAAACGTGAAAGTAAATTTGTTTGTTACCTTTTCACACCCAAACCCCTGAACCGCTAATCCTGAAAATTTGCATTTGTTAGGTGTACAGCAACGGACATAGACATCTTTCATCCCGAAAAAAGTACTGTTCTCGAGGAAAACGTTCTTATAATAATAAATGGCGCCACGTTTCTTTCAAATCGTGATTGAATCATATTATTACAAGCAGAGTACAACCGGAATTAATTGTCAAATTCTAAATTAACGCGAGCGAAACCGTGGGCATAAACTAGTAGCAAATATGACACTGACAGCTCTTGAACTCGGATAAGATGAGCTGATCGTGTCTTCATCGGTGCAGTTAGATTGTTTAATACCGAACATGTGTTTTAATAACATTATAACATAACATCACGCCTGAAATCCTCGAAGGGTTAGACAGAGGTGTACCCAGTAGTACAGTCAGTTATGTTTAAGTGATAGAGGGTGACCCTATTGCCATCAACCGGGCACAAGTCCCAACTACGTGGGTGTTGAAATTCCTGATGGAAAAACCCAATAACACATTGCCCGACCTGGGTATCGAACCCATGTCCTCATACTCAGCAGTCGCACTTGCGATCACTCGACCAAAGAGGTCGTTTTTTTTTTAAATCTGTTCTTAAAATTTTCTCTAGTCATAACATTGGAGTGTATCTAATCTACCCCTAAGGGTAAAACAAGGACATCACTAAGCTCATTAATTACCACAAATGTTTATCTTCATGACGTCACACGTATCCCAAAAATCGGTCACATTTAGCAAATATGAAAACAATGGCTATGGCCGCTAATTTTATTAAAAGCCGACTCGTCATTGGTAACACAATCGACTAAACAATCAAAGTACAGAAGACTAACTAAACATCAGTTAAGATCCTATTACTAAGACTCCGCTGTCGTTCTATCCGTCTGTCACCAGGCTGTATCTCATGAACCGTGATAGTTACACAGTTAAAATTTTCACAGATTATGCCTTTCTGTTGCCGCTAAAACAACAAATATTAAAAAAAGAATAAAATAAATGTTTATGGGGGGCTCCCATACAACAAACGTGATTGCTTGCCGTTATAGAAACGATGGATGGACTGTGTAAAGGATATGGCAAGAAAGGAGGTGTCTGATGAGATGACGAGTAGTACAGAAGTATGGAAGAAGAACACATATTTATTTTATTTAAAGTATGTCATGGTGTGTCATAACCTACTTCTATCGATTTTTTTTTTCTTTTTGTACATTGTCACGTTGTTTTTCATCATCATCATCAGCCTTTTTAATGTTCCCACTGCTGGGACACTGGCCTCCTCTCTATGAGAGGGAATGGGCTATAATCCACCACGCGGGCCCAGTGCGGATTGGTAGATGCCACATGTCTTCGAATTTTTGGTTCTAGGACATGCCGGTTTCCTCACGATGTTTTCCTTCACCGTTTTTGAGAGCAGTGGTGATGAAATAAATTACACAAAGTAATGCGCCTGCCTGGGTTCGAACCCACGACTTACTGTTCGTAAGTCGGGGTCGTTACCACTGGGCCACCGCTGCTCTCTACGTTGTTTTTATATTCATGTAATTTGTTGAATCATTTAATTTTAATGGTGCTTGTGTGTTGTGCTATAGCTTTTGTGTGCACTGAATAAATGGTTTATCTATCTATCTACCTACATACAGTGCTGACCCCAATTGAATTGGGATAAGGGCCAGAGACTGATGATGGAGAATGGCATTTTGAAGGATTGTCAAAAGTAGTTTTGACATTCAAACAGTGCATTAACACAATATAAAGTGATTACTTCAGATGCTGCTGTTTTCCGTTAAGAGATGGTACTTCTGCATATTTCCTCTACCAAGTCAGCATCGCTCCACACCTGTGGTTGTCACTCACCACAAACTGACTATTAACAAATTATATTCGTGTAAAGTGATTTGTATGGCTTTTGTACAGCTGTTGACGCACCAGCGGTATTGTAATAAATGCCGAACGTTTCAATAAATAATGGTTGTGGTTATATTAAATTAATGTCTATGGTATATCTTAATTGGTCATCGTATAGACGTCAGTTCGTCACCACTGTTCTAGAAACAGCGAAGGAAAACGTGAGAGGAATTTTCGCGACTAGAACCAATAATTCGAAGACATGATTTGTGATATACAACAACATACATATATTTGGCTACTAACCCACACTTGGTCTGGTCTTGGTCTTGGATTATGCTAAACTTATGCTTATACATCATTAACGGGGTACCCATTTTATTTCATGATGGCTACATGGTATAAACAGACTCTTCACGAAGCCGTCAACCAAGCATTCTGTACAACCAACTAAGTAACAATGCGCAAAAATATAAGCGTGTGAAGATGTTGGAAATTTAACCTTTAAATCCCTGTAACTAGAAGATTCCCTATTATTTTCTAGAATTAAAAAAAAAATGAAGAACATAGTATTCTAAAGCACTAAAATAGTGCTTAGTGCTTACACCTACAAATAGTAAGTGCTCATGTGTCTTCTAGAAGTTGTACTTCATAGGTGCGTAAAAACTTTTGAAGTTATCATTCGAAATCTCTGCATCTTGAATTTCAAAACTCAAGTAAGAAAACAAAGCTTTCTCCTTTTACTAGCGAGATTATCTGCCACTCGAAATACTAATGTTTGTTTTAGTGTTAAAGCAACTTAGACTGTATAAATAAATTACTAACATTCATAGTCCTTTAACTTATAAACAGTAATGAGTGTATGACCTCTGTGTATCTTGTAAATTTTCTTTTGCAAAACACACAACAATAGTAGCGAAGTATGTACGTTCTAACGTATTATACTGTATGGGTCTGAATGCTGGGCTGTGAAGAAGATGGATGAAAAACGATTGCATGTAGCGGAGATGAGAATGTTGAGGTGGATGTGTGGAGTGACAAGAATGGATAAAGTAAGAAACGAGTATATTAGAGGAAGTTTGAAAGTGGCGCCTGTTACAGAAAAACTGAAAGAAAGTCGTTTTTCTTGGTATGGACATGTCATGAGGAGGGATGAAACGCATGTGACTAAAAGAGTGATGGACATGAATGTTGATGGATGGAGAGGGAGAGGCAGGCCAAAGAAAAGATGGATGGATTGTGTGAAGACTGATATCAAAGAGAAAGGAGTAAATGATGCCGTGACGTCGGACAGAGGAGAATGGAAGACGAAAACGTGTTGCGCCGACCAAAAATAGAATGAGTTGGCTTTTTGCATGCACAACAGTGATACCCGGGTCATAGGGTCCCGTTTTACACTTTGGGTACGGTACCCTAAAAAAAAAATTAAATGTTACAATGACGGCTGACAGGGTAGAAAGCAAGAATAAAACGCGTTTGTCTTCCCCGATTAGTATGGGAGAAGCGAAGGAGGATGATGGGTGACCATGTTTCGGTACGCATACAGACAGACCAATCCGGTCTGTACCTGATCCGTTTTAGTCGATACTCATCAGGTTTACAGAGTTCCACTACACGATATAAAAATAATTTGATATGTACGAAATAATTTAAAATGAAACAACTTCTAGGCAGGTCTGGCTATTTATACTGAGACCTTGACCGTCGCCGAACCAAACGAAACCATTTATTTATATAATAAGCTAAATAGGTATTGCTAAACTACTTTATTTAAATTAGTACAGGTTACATAGACAATGTATTTACAATAAAGGCGACAGTAATTACGAGGGTCATTCAATAAATACTTAGCCTACAAAAAGTAAACGACAATTTTAGAAAAGTGGCAATTTATTTTTCAACATAGTCTCCTTTTAGTTCGATACACTTAGCCCAGCGATGCTCCAACTTTTTAACCCGTCCGAAAAATAGTTTTTGTCAAACTCTGCAAAATAGGCCTCCGTGGCGGCGATGACCTCCTCATTTGATCCATATCTATTCCCGGCGAGTGATTTTTTCAGATTAGGAAACAGAAAGAAGTCACAAGGGGCCAAATCTGGAGAATACGGTGGATGGGGCAGCAATTCGTAGTGTAATTCGACCAATTTGGCCATGGCAACGGCAGACGTGTGAACCGGTGCGTTGTCGTGGTGAAACAGAACTTTTTTCTTCGCCAGATGGGGTCGTTTTTTCTTTAATTCGGCGTCGAATCGGCCCAATAACTCGGCATAGTAAAGCCCTGTAATTGTTTTACCCTTCTCGAGGTAATCGATGTAGATCACACCTTGTGAATCCCAGAAAACGGTGGCCATAACTTTTCCGGCCGATTTTACAGTTTTCGCCTTCTTTGGAGCACGTTCCCCGGTCTGGATCCATTGTTTTGATTGCTCCTTGGTCTCTGGTGTGTACCAGTGGATCCAGGTTTCATCGACGGTCACAAAACGACGCAAAAACTCCGCTGGATTCCGCTTAAACAGCGCCAAACACGTCTCCGATGTGGTCTCACGGTTGCGCTTGTTTTCCGGTGTGAGTAAACGCAGCACCCATCGCGCCGACAGCTTTCTCATGCCGAGTTCCTCGTGAAGAATATGATGCACTGTTCCTTCTGAAATGCCAACAGTCTCAGCTAGAACCTTCAATCGGCGATCTGCCAATACGAGATCATGGATTTTTTTAATGTTTTCCTGCGTAGCAGCTGTTTTCGGTGCACCTGGACGTGGTTCATCAAAAACCGACGTACGGCCACGTGCAAACTCGTTGAACCAATTCTTGACGGTGGCCATCGATGGAGAAGACTCACCGTACACAGCATCCAAGCGCTCTTTGATTTCGATGCGCGTTTTCCCTTCCAAAAATAGGAATCGAATCACCGAACGATATTGCTCTTTTTCCATTTTTGTAAAACCGATCGACACGTTCGCTTCCATAAGTAGTGAAATTATAACTAATGAAGGGATTGGAATGAAAATTTGAAAAAAGAATTAAAAAAGAATGTGCTACACTGTGGTAAAACTCTTTTGAAACTACAGCGCCCTCTGGCGATGAGGCTAGGTACTTATTGAATGCACCTCGTAGATTGTAAATAACAGACATTATGCTCTGTACATAAAAATCCTGTATATCTAAAACCTAGAATCCTAGGTCATCATGTACGGTGGGCTGCATCAATTGGGTCCCCCAGTTGGGAACGTAAGTGCTTTCAAAAGGGGTACCCACATCGTGACACTGACTTTACCTTGCCTTTTCCCAACTTGTTGGGATGTCGTTTTTGGAATAGTCGGGTCGGCTTTCAGTCCAACCAGATGCAGCTGAATACCAGTATTTTACATGGAGCGACTGCCTATCTGACCTCCACAACCCAGTTAGTACTAGGTAATACGATATCCCATGGTAAGACTGGTTGTCAGAATTTGGAGCCACTGACTACCTGTAACGACTGTCAAAGTTTTACAAATGACAGCCGTGATCAACGGCTTAACATGCTTTCCGAGGTACGGAGGAAACTCGATGGGCAGGTAAGTAATGATGGACACCCATGCACAGACCTACGAAAGCGCGGCACCTTAAAGAAATTTCTAAAACTTATATATAAACTCCAAAACATACTTAGTCGGTTTTACCTCAACAATACTAAAAGGTTCAAAGAAATCCACGCAAGTGCTCTCAGGAATTCACCGCGAACACACAAGTCGTCAAATCAACCTTCAATGAAACTTCCCACTGCACCTTTTCCACGACAAAACGTCCTTTTAGCAGAATTGGAAAACCTGCAAAGAACTACCGTTGTTGTCCAATACTATTAAAACGATCCACTGGAACTCTAACCTTGGAGATTAACAGACAAGGTTTATTTCTCAATGTCGTGATTTTTTTCTTAAGACTTCGTTTTTTACCCTTATTTTACGGTATACGTCTGCGGTTTTCAATTTTTTAGCCGATTTCAATAAGAGGCTTTTGAAAGTTTTAATAAACTGTGAGGGTAGCGTTACGTCCGAGCGCTTCTTTGAACATTTTCTTCTGGTTAGTAATTAATTCTTCCGGCACTTGTGTTCTTCGGTGTAATTCGAGACTGTTTTTCTTGTAAAAATTTAGAGATGAGACCCCAAACTTTGTAAACCGGTTTCAATTTTCTGAGTCAAAGACATTTTACACTTTTCAGTGGTGCTATTAACGATACGAACCGCACTGGGGAGATTGTGTCCTAGCTGTGGGACTGATGATTATGTTATAAAGTGTCTAAAGTTTATTTTGGACATCGGTGAAGGAAAACATCGTGAGGAAAACTGGATTTATAATTAATACATGTCTGAAATCGCCAACCCGTTTTGAGCAAGCGTGGTGATCAATGCTCGTGCCTTCTCAGTAGGAGACGAGGCCTTTGCCCAGCAGTGGGTCAGTAATAGACTGGTATTATTAAGTTAAACGCTCAAAGAACTTAGGTATTATTATTAGGAGTTAAAAACAATAGGATACCCATTAAATAATAACAGAAAGTTCCGAGCGAGCTCAGCATGCAAAATGAGAATTAGACCAATTTGAACGCAAGGCCGAATGAATTAGGCGTAGATTTCGACGGTCAATGTCGTGATATTGTGTGACAGTAGTTACATTATATAATATTATATTCTGTGTACTGTATTATGTCATAGTTTACATACAAATATTTAACAAAATTCTTTTACAGAGATAAGGCCTGGGTCCCGAGAACGTTAATTTATGATTTAAAACGGTAGTAGTAGCCCACAATATATAATTGTGGATCCGGCCATTAGTACGGACATAAAATGAATCGCGAGCGCGCCAGTGGTGAGATCACGCGAACTACTTACAAGTCTACCAACACCACAGCGTGCTTCTACAAAGCCCTTATGTTCAAAGCTCTAGGCGAGGACGACATTCAGTGTCAGATCGCAGCAGAGTTGAGACGTCCTAGAACTGTAGCCCGATTCATTGTGCCCCGTGTTTTGTTTTAAAGTGTAATTTCAAGTAGTTTGTTAGTTTAATAGAGACAGTGTTTCGCACCAAGTGTGTTTTCATAGCACGAAACTCATCTGCTGCCCACATGATGTACGAGCCTAATGGAGTAAATTCTGACAACCCGACATAGTTAATATTATTTTTATCCCTGATCAGTGATCACAAAGTTGGTGATGAAGTTAAATACAGTCACATAATTGAAAGTAAATTCCTTCAGGACTTTCTGATGTTTAAGTCTAAAGAAGAAGTAGGTAGCGCAACACCGAAAAGTTATTAACATAACATAACATTTATTTATTTTCAGGCAACTTTGGCCCATATACAAATTGTATTAATAAATAGAACCTTAAAAACTATATTATGGAAAAGAAACATAGGTATTACCTACTTGTACACTACAATTTAAATTAAATAATCTTTTATACATAACCATTTAAACCGCTATAAATTAGTCAAACAACCTATACATACCTTCTCATATCTTTTCCGTTACTAAAGCCTTCTGAGATCTTTAATCAGTAAAACATTTATTTCAGCAAAAGAAAGAAAATGAACGAGCAAGATAATTATGGAAGGTAGGTAATCTCGGACTCGCTGAAAAGGAAAATTGCCGACTTTAAATATTTTTTTAGCTAACTACCTCTAGAATCGATGTAAAAGAAGGTATTTAGGAGTTTTCTTCTTGTATTTGTATAAGATAGGCCATTTACGATTTTTTTAGGCAGTTGATTACGCTTGTAATGGTTTTTAGCTTCGCTATATTCCCCGAATTTATAGTCTTACTTACATATTTCTGAAAAATATTAATGTTAGTTGTTCATCAGGAAAAGTAGCTCTACCTACCTATACTGAATAATAGTAATACCATTTGAGAACGAAAGTCCCTTTAAAATCTGTATAAGATGAGACTAATTAGAGGAGCTCGTGGCTAAACAATAACAGCCGCTCGGGTCGATCTTTAGGTTAAGCCGTGCTTGCCTAGGTTGGTCTGTGGATGGGTGACCACCCATTACATACCGAGTTTCCTCCGTGCCTCGGAAAGCACGTTAAGCCGTTGGTCCCGGCTGTCATTTGAAGATCTTTGACAGTCGTTAAAGTAGTCAGTGGCCCAAAAAGTCTGACAACCAGTCTTACCAAGGGGTATCGTATTTCCCAGTAGTAACTGGGTTGTGGAGGTCAGATAGGCAGTCGCTCCATGTAAAATACTGGTATTCAGCTGCATCCGGTTAGACTGGAAGCCGACCCCAACATAGTTGGGAAAAGGCTAGGCAGATGATGATAAGATGAGACTAATTAATAAACTATCCAGGGGGATACAGTATACATATAGACAAAGCGATATTTTATTAGTGACACCGTAGACGGAAAATTAAAAAAAAAAAAAATTGGGAAAAACAAACAACCGACCTTTAACCAAAACAAAATCTAAAAAAGTGAAAAATAACTTTACTTTCAAAAGTCAGTGACTTAGTTTGTTTCATATACTTAATTTTTCCAGGAGAATTAGGTACAAATACATGAAAAAGCAAACGAAGGTGGCCGAACATGTAACCTCCTACTTTTTTTTTGTGTTCTCTGGACCCGCAGGCCTCTGGCCCTCATACAGTTGTATTATATATTAACCTATCCTACTATTTAATATTACAAGCTGTTACCTGCGACCACATCCGCGTGGTATTCAACAAAAAAAAGTTATTGTTTAGTTCGCAGAGTTTACGATCATTGGTTTTAATTTTTATTTCGTGAGATCCTATTTTCTAAAATAAAAGTACCCTAAGTTACTACTTGTTACATAAGCTATCTGCCAGTGAAAGTCCCGTCAAAATCAGTCCAGCCATTTCAGAGATTAGCTGGAACAAACAGACAGACAGACAAATATTGTAAAAAAAAATGTTTTGATAGGCATTTGTACCGTGAATACATCCATATGCACTTAGTAAAAAAGCGGTTATTTTTATATTACAAACAGACACTCCTATTTTATTTATCTGGAGGATGCCTGGATATTTTTTACTCTTTCATGCAAACACTACTGACCGGATATGGATGAAATTTGGCACACAGATAGTTTATAACCTGGATTAAAACATAGGATACTTTTTATCCCAGTATTACCATCCCGTGGGACAATTACCGAACTCCACGCGACCGAAGCCGTGGGCATAAGCTAGTATTTCATAATTCTTAAAGTTATTTCGTATTTAATTAAAGTTTTCCTTCGTCTTAAACAAAATGTATGCAGCAGAGATAAGCATACATTGCAGTTATTAGTTAAACGAGTTAATTAAGAACTTGCATTTACTTGCAACTTCTTCTAGCATCACTGAAGCGACGACTCGAACAGTTTCCACAAAATAGATTAGAGCTCCGTTTCTGAGCAAATGAAACTGACTAAAATGTTCAGTTCACTTTGTTTGTGTCTAATTACTTAGGTACTTGTAGGAAATTGTAATGAGTTTGTACCCACTGTGAGAAGTAAATATAGTAATTTTAGGGCTTTTGACTACAATCTCTAGATATTAGGAGTTTTACACATTTAGATCTGGAATTTGTTTTCCGTCGTGTTTGTTGTTGTTTGTTTGTATGTATGAGTCTTGTTACTTGAATTAAACTAATTTTATTTTATTTATTTATTTATTGGCAAGAAGAGGCGCAACATCGGGAAAAGTGGGAGGAAAGGGGGTTGGCCTTTGCCCAGGAGTGGGACAGTTCAGGCTAACTAAAAAAAAAAAAAAATTATAACCAAATAAAAAATCAAACTTATAAAATGTTGAGAAAAAGGTGTACGGTTCGTCCTGGTCGTTTCCGATGCAGAAGAACCGGCAGGAAACTCCATGTTTACTCTAAGATAAAAAGTTAACAGCATCTAGGATTCTACAGAGAATAACAAACATACAATTAACAATTTGTTTGTTGGTGTTTAATAACTTGACGGAACTAAAATCGTACTAAGTTTGTTAAGACTGTAAGAAAAGAATATTGAGTACTAAAAAACTGACTGCAATCTTTTGGTGATAAGAAACTGTTCATTTTGATCTAGGATTAATTTCACATTGGTGACCATTTCCGCATATGTCACCGACGGGAATTTCTATCTGGCAACAGTTAAAACGATTTTCCAAAAAAACGTTGTGTTCTATATTTTTTTACTAGCTTTTGCCCGCGGCTTTTCTCGCGTTAAGTTAGAATTTGACAATCAGTTCGGATTGTACTCTGCTTGTAATAATATAATTCAATCATGATTCGAAGGACACGTGGCGCCATCTATTATCATAAGAACGTTATTGTTGGTTTCCTCGGGAATAGTACTTTTTTTCGGGATGAAAATTTCAGGTTGATCGGTTCAGTGGTTTAGGTGTGAAAAGGTAACAAACAAACAAACAAACTTACTTTCGTATTTATAATAATATATATAAAAAATATATAAAAAAAATATAAGTTTATAGTTTGGGTAGTTGGAAAGTTAGGATAATAGTTGCATTCAACTGTTTTTACTAGTGACTAGTACGTTACCCGCGACTTCATCCGCAAAAATTGTAATAGCTCGGCTAAAATGCATGATGATATATATATATAATTAAAGCTTTCTGCCAGTGAAAGATTTTTTAGAATTGGATTATTAGTTCCGGAGATTACCCCTACATACAAACTTACGAATCTAATTTTTATTTGAGTATATATCTTTATTCCTCTTTATTCCTATATGTGTTTCAGTTATATCATCGCTAGAATACAAGCTGCTGAATAAATAAGAGAAATTTCGGTAAATCGGAAATGAGCGCTCATTCGTAGCTATTATTATTATTACACACCCACCATTTAATAATAACATACTCCCACACTTCAATACCTAATGTTGCTCGTGTCTCTTATATACCTATTAATGATAATTATTATCCGTTCTCCGGTATTGACGCTCATCTCTTGTGTGTAACGACAAACAAATTACGGTGATCTGTTTCTATTTCGTTATTTTAGGTTACATAAGTGCTTTTTCATTAATAGACAAAAAACTTGATAAGGAACAATTTTTTTTAGTTTTCATATGCTTCAACCTTTCCAATAGTTTCATAAGTGTCTATTGCTATATACAGGAAGGGATACCGGCGGTAAAACAGTTAGGTACCACGTATTCAATACATCTTTCTGAACTAACCCGCCCCCCCCTTTTTTTTTTTGGTTGGATGTCATCAAATGACTTCTCCCGCTCAGGAGCGGGGAGCTGGGCGGAGCGGAAGGGAGTGTCAGACTTGTACTGACTAAAACCCATCCATGTTCTCTCATGTTTGTGTTCTGTTCATGTCCTTGTCCTTTGTGTTCCAGGGCCGCGGTATCTCTTTCGAACAGTTTCGCAGCCCTGGCAGGCATCGGCCTTTGGCTGCCCCTTCCTGTTTGCTGACATCTCTTTAAGGCGCGCGTGGAATACGAACGCGCCGTAACCCCCCCCCCCCCCCCCAACATAAAAAATTCTCGTCCGTTATTAAAAAAAACAGCTGATTCCTACAAAACTGCAATACCTACACGGTCAAAATGTATGGACGTCAACTGATTTTTTCTTGATCTTGATAATTTAAAAAATGTTTGCTTGAATCATTCAGAGAGAACGGCTAGAGAACGCTTCATGTTGTGAGTGAACGGAAAAATGAGCTTAGTGGTAATCAGGCGGGAGTGTCCTCGATTGTACCTATCAGTTACTTATGAGTTCCGCTTCTACTTTTTTCCTCTAACACTTAATAATAGGGTTGGTATTGTATCAGTTTATTGGTTAAAGTAAATTATAAACGAGACGACAACAGCCTTTAACTAAGAACTGTAATTAAGGTAGGGGTAGATACTTCACGTCTGTTATTAAAAATAAAATAATGCATAGCTCCTTTTCTTACTCGATACTTCCGTGTCAAGGAATAGTGATTTAATGGAATGCTAACACAGGTGGGTAAACCAGAGGTCCTATTTATTAAAAGCGAGTATAAGTAATAAATATTGTTTACATATCACGTCGTGTACAATGTCTGGTCACGGCAGAAAACTACTGTAATCGATGCCTACTGAATTCAAACACCTTAATATTTCAAATTATAGAGTGAATAATATAATTGTTGATGGATGCAGAGGGAGAGGTCTTCCTCTCCCTCTAAATCCATGTGAGGCATGATATGAAGGAAAAAGGAGTAAATGATAGTGTGACGATTGATAGGGGAGAAGGGAAGAAGAAAACGTGTTGAGCCGACCCCAGATAACATGGACAAAGACAGGAAGATGATACGGCCTGACACATTAGATGCGATACTTGATTTCTGTTTCTTCTTCCAAAAACTAGTATAATAATAAATTAATATATGAATTTACCTTATTAGAAGAATGATTAAAATCTGAATCTTAGTAAGTTACTAATGTATAATACAGATCGATCCTGCGGTGACGGCCATGCTCTAGTAATTCTCAAGATCTACCTCCTAAATCAAACTACCGCTCATGCTATTTACTATTGCCTGGCTTTAGGGACGATTATTCATATAACGAGTGCCGTGCCTGGGGCTAACAATACGGCAAACCCATAAGCCAAGCAGACTGTTGAGAAGCCCTTATTATCATGAATAGGAGTAGATTATAAGGACAAACCAAGCTTTTAGGCGTGTATGAAAGTACCGCAACTACATATAACCACTCCATTGCTTGTATCATCTTTGTTTTTGTAAGTAATAGTAACAATCGTTAGTAGTTGAACGTCTACAAATCTCTTATTTATTATTCATGACAGTGTATTGATTCATCATCTACCTTTCACAATTTGGGCAATACTGATTTATTTTGTGCTATTTATTATTGACTTGATGTGTATTGCGGCTTTGGTTTTCTTTGAATGAACTGGAGTGATTTTTGACACTGTAGTTATGATGTGTGAAAGAACTGATTCTTCGATTAAACTCTTGAAGGCTTGATATTATGTTTCTTAATAATAACATAACATCACGCCTGTAATCCCCGAAGTGTAAGGCAGAGGTGTACCTAATAGTACAGCCACATTTCGCCAGATAACTGTTTAAGTACCTTGTAATAGGGGGCGAGCCTGTTGTCATCCACCGGGCACAAATCCAGACTACGTGGCTGCTACTGATGAATTCCTTGTTGAAAAACCCAATAACACTTTGCCCAACCCGATAATCGAACCCAGGATCTCATACTCAGTAATCGCACTTGCGATCACTCAACCAATAATGCAGTCTCTCAATAATCATTCCCTATATTGCCTGTAACATCTGTTCCTAATTTCAAATCGTTTTTTTTTTTAATAACACAGAACGCATGTCAAACTATCATTATGCAATTATTTATTTACGGTCATGGAAGCTCAATTTCCAGACGAACTAATTTCCGAGGCCTTGCATAATTAAAACAAAAACCGCCAAGTTTGCCTAAAAGCAAATTACCAACTGATCAAAGATTACTACAGAATTCCTTAACAACTAATGAATTTGGGAAACCATTTCCAACTCCTACCCGTCATCAACGCCAAACTGTTTTAATTGATTCTCACGAATCTGGAATGAAAATGTATTGATTGATCGAATTACATTAAAGTTTCGTCACTCGAGAATTCGAGTTTCCTATCCATCGGGGGAAATGTCGGCGAGAAACTTCTAGTCTGCGAAAGTTTTCAATTCACGTTCATTTTATTTACGTTCCATTTATTAAATTAATTTTCTCCGTAGTAATGAAATCGTACAATGTATTTGTATTTACTTTGTCTTATTAACACACGTTCTCTTGCGTTCTATTTCATTAGAGAATTGACGCCATTTTGTGTGTGTGCGCTGTGCTATTTGAAAACAGACTGTAATACTGGCTGTGTTTAATTAAAGTCTATGATGCTGGCTGTTTACATACAATGATTACATTCTAGTCGTACCTATACTAAAAATAATTAAATTTAGAACAATACATTTTGAAAACCTGTAACTTTTTCACTGTAGTGCCTCTCCTGATTTAAGTACTTAATCATTACTTCTGACGATTTCAAATCATGATTAGTTTCGATGTATGTACCTTCTTATTCCACTTAAAGTCGTGTTAACATGAAATATAATCATAACCAAGCATGTAAGAACCTACCATAAATACCTATCCATATCCATACTTACTTATTAATTAATATTATAAATGCGAAAGTAAGTTTTTTTGTTTGTTTCTTACCTTTTCACGCCTAAGCCACAGAACCGATCATCCTGAAATTTTGGATATATTACGTGGTCAGGTGTACAGAAACGGACATAGGCTACCTTAAAACCCGAAAAAAAATACTGTTTCCGAGGAAAACAACAATAACGTCCTTATGATAATAGATGGCGCCACGTGTCTTTCGAATCATGATTGAATTATATTATTACAAGCAGAGAAAAACCCGAATTGATTGTCAAATTCTAAATTAATGCGAGCGAAGCTGCGGGCAGCTCGTTACTAATAAAGTACGCGTACACATGAATTACGAGCTATGGAAACAGCATGCCAAATAAGCGTCATTTTGCAATAAGCGGCTTGATCAAAGGATTATTGAACGGAACGGCGCATGTCGATAAACCTCATTGAGAGGGAACACCTGTTTTTGATGCTGTATGGCCGTCACTGAACGTAACATTGCAATGTGAGCTTTACAGTGTGTTCTATAAAGCGGCATTTCCAAAATTAAGCGGCATAGTTGACAGGTGGATGAGGGTTGTCGGTCGCGAAGGGCCATTATGTCAAACACTGTGAAGTAAAGTTAAATGAATATGATAGTACGATGGACAATCGATTTATAATCGATGTTTTTAATTGTAGACTGGCGAAAAAGAGACTCTTGTGTTTTGTATGTAAAACATGAAATTATACTGAACTAGCTTATGCCCGCGGTTTCGCCCGCGTCAAGTTCAATGAAAAGGATCCTACGTGTTAATCAATCAACAGGTTATAAACTATTTATGTGACAAGTTTCGTCCAAATCCGTGAAGCAATTTTTGCGTTAAAGGGAAACAAACATCCATCCTCACTAACTTTCGCATTCATAATATTAGAAATATTGTTTTCCGGCAAGAACGATTTCATGCGAACGAGATAACACTGCAATTTGAGGACAGTATATATACAAAGAAGTCTGCATTTCAGAACATTATTTTAACTATACTGCTACTTCAGAAGCGAGAGGCAGTAGCTCACTAATAGAGTATTTTACCAAAAAATCTAATTAGTCCGTCAGATAGAATATCAAAAAATATTGGACTCGTATTTTTTCTTTTTTCACGTAAACAAAAAATGACGACAGTGCGTCGAAAACTCGTGTGACGTCACTATGTCAGTACACTTTAAATGGTGAAGTGACGTCACAAGCCCCCACATCCCCCCACATCTTTGATGCGTTTTATTTTCGTCAGTTTTTCGATAATCAAACTGACGGACTAAATAGAATCATATTTTTTTACTTACGAAACATCCCTATAATAACCGCAGTTTTAAATAAACCTAAAAGCTAGCAATCCTAATTTTATAGAAAACCTACCTCCTTTATTTCGGTAAACACAGTTTCAGTTTCGGTTAGCCATATTTACATATTAGTACTACTGAATAACAAAAGGCTATTACAATGCTTAAAATTAGATTTCTCAAGAACAGAATTGAAATTTAAACGTGCGTAAGTAAAGGAAATAAAGCTTAAGGACAAAGCCAGGTTTAAATAGAATTATAGACTAGCTTACTAAATTGGGTTTCGAGAGTAGATTTGTTTATTAGGCACTAGTTTCAGTCAGGGCACGAGATTTCTGTGCAATATCTACGTTAATCTTAAATTAAATGTTTAAGTCCTATGTAATAGTGAGCGAGCCTATTGCCATAAACTGGGCAGAAATCCAGACTTCGTGACTGCTATTATTAAATTCGATTATTATTAAATGAGAGCAGCGGTGGCGCAGTGGTAGCGACCCCGACTTACGAACAGTAAGTCATGGGTTCGAACCCAGGCAGGCGCGCGTTACTTTGTATAATTTATTTCATCACCACTGCTCTCAAAAACGGTGAAGGAAAACATCGTGAGGAAACCGGCATGTCCTAGAACCAAAAATTCGAAGACATGTGACATCTACCAATCCGCACTGGGCCCGCGTGGTGGATTACAGCCCAATCCCTCTCATAGAGAGGAGGCCTGTTTCCCAGCAGTGGGAACATTTATAGGCTGATGATGATTATTAAATTCCTGATGGAAAAACCCGATAACACTACGCCTGATATGGGAATCGAATCCACGCATCCGCATTCACTTCCACACCCCTTGCGGGGTAGTCCTTCGTTAGATGTGTTCAAGAAAAGAATATTTCCTGTCAATATCATGATAGTATTCAATATGTATGTTATCTACATGGATATTGTATGAATTACGTATATTATATTGTATGTGTTATTTTAGTTTATAAAATAAGTTATTTTAAGTTTTTAAATGTACTTTTTAAGCACGTAGGTATATCCCCTTCTGCATATCTCGCAATCGAGGTAAGGTTTGCTGTAAGAAAACCCAATTCTGGGTTAAGCTCGCCGTTTTACATAAGCTATTTATTGTAATTTTGTGTGTATATCTTTATTGAATATTAATTTTATTTTGTATGTTAGAAATAGATAATATAGTTGATAAGTCTATGTCACATATATTATCTGTGAACTTTTCCTACAATTTAGATGTTATCTGTTTTCATTCTGTATCTGTGGACATACTGCTTAAGCAAGTAAAGTTTTTGTGCAACTAGAAAATCTCATTTTCATTTCGTTATATTAGAATCCCAAACCTTAACAATCTTTTAATTTTGTGTACAGTCAACAAAACAGATAGGTATGCAGGGTCGAAAGGTATAGTTTTCGTTTTTTTAAGAAACTGTTGCACATCTTCAAATGAAATTTGAATAAATTTAACCAATTGATTATTTTTCTTCATTTAATTTTAATTTCATTCGAAAACATCGATCGGTTTTTAAGATAAAATCAATTATATCTTTCGACCCTGCATACCTATCTGTTTTGTTGACTGTACAATAAAGAATAAGAATAAGACTCCAGGACCTCATACTCAACAGTCCGCGCTTGCGACCACTAATCATCTGCCTGGCCTTTTGCCAACTGTGTTGGGGTCGGCTTCCAGTCTAACCGGATGCAGCTGAATACCAGTATTTTACATGGAGCGACTGCCTATCTGACCTCCACAACCCAGTTAGTACTGGGTTATACGATACTCCTTGGTGAGACTGGCTGTCAGACTTTCGGGCCACTGACTACATGTAACGACTGTCAAAGATGTGCAAATGATAGCCGGGACCAACGGCTTAACTTGCTTTCCGAGGCATAGAGGAAACTCGGTATGTAATGGGTGGTCACCCATCCACACACCAAACTAGGAAAGCACGGCTTAACCTAAAGATCGACCCGAGCGGCTGTCATTATTTTGCCACGAGCTCCTTTGCCACGAGCTCCACGAGCACTTGCGACCACTATGTGCGTATAATATGTAGGTACACCTCTGCTTAACCCTAAGTGGATTACAAGAGTGAAGTTATGCTATTAGTTTCTACTTACATTAATTTAATTTCAGTAGGTCTGCTAAAATGCTCACCCCTGCTTCGTGAAAGGCTGTTCATGTCAATCAGCAGCTGTCAATTCTCACGTCAAACCATTTGAGTGGCTGTTGTAATTCCCGTCTGTCAATCACAAGTTCACAACAGATTATTGGCTATTCAGGGGTTTAATCGGTACCAGTGTCGAAGTATCTAGGCTAGAATTAGCCTGCTAGATGATTTTGCAGGCTAATTGTAAAAGCAATAACCCCGCGAAATTCAAATTTTCTTACGTTCATTTAACCCCACTGAAAAATATACATATGTTCACACAATTTGTCAACTATTTCAACAAATTTATTAGGTTAAACTAACTATATACATTAATAATTAAAAACTATTAAACTAAAATAAATAAACTAACAACAAACTATAAAAGGGCATCGAAAAACTCCCCCTCAACGCTGTCACACAAGAGCTCGTCGGATGATGTCGTTTATATTTGCGTGCCGTGCAAATCGGCCCGCACTTCGGCTGCATGACAGGCCGTGGTGACCGAGGTTGTTGACAGCTTCACCGCAGTGACAGCGATGAGGAGAACAGCAAGCGGCACCAAGGCGTAAAGAAACAGCGAGGCGGAAGGTTGTGTCGTCGAACAATGTGCCTATGCTCGACGACGGTAGTGCGTGAAGCCAAAGACCCGACTCCCACTCACCCACAGCCCGCAGGCGCGCACTCTCAGCAGTAGTAGCAGATGTGTTCAGCAGATTGCTCTGAACTACTCTGCAGAGCGGCTCGTCCCACCGTCTCTCGGAAAATGGATGGTTGGGTTCTTCAGTATTCGGGCAAGCGAGTTTCCAAGCATCGATAGCCTCGGGCATGCACGGCACATCAAAATCAATCAGTGTGGAAGACAGGATATTCCTGATTAATTTCTTAGTGCCGTGGACCGAGGATATAAAAGCCGGAAAACTAATACTGGAAATTTTGCGGACGCCGAGTCCTCCCATGCGAATAGGAAGAGTAGCTTGTGCCCAAGCTCGGTCGTCCAAAGCCACATTTAAAATTGACGTTAGAGTATGTCTGATAACTTCATCCATTTTGTCCAAAAGGGGAGTGTGCTTCCATAAAGGGGAAGCACGAAGGAAATACGTAAGTACGTAGTACGTTCATTGAATAGGGTTGTATGCATTTAGAGGGTTGCATTGATGATTTCCATGATTGTAATTCTATAACTAAATACATATGTGTTACTGGCGCGACTCATTTTTTATCGACATACAACCTGACACTGACCTGAAAATGGCAAAAAACGTAAGAAAATTTGAATTTCGCGAGCTACCCGTACTTACACCATAAGGTTGAAAGGTTGGAATCGCGCCACAACATCAACTTTAATTCATTCGTGGTACGAGTTCCAACCCACCATCTACAGACCTGCCTGAATGAGGACTTTTGGCCGAAAGGTGTCGTATATCGTCGTTTCCGAGGACGGTTACGCGACACGTCGCAGCGAAACACGACGCCGTCAACATTACGTGGATTATAGTGTCATAGTTTTATAAGGTTTTCACTATGTATAAGTTTATTATAGTTTAAGATTATTCTGTGTATTCTATTTATGGGCCTTAGATGCCTGATTATAAGGTAAAAATGAAAAGTTAGTAGGTATATTTATTTTTTATTTCTATTACAAAATAGGCCTGCCCTTTACCTTGATCACGCCAGATGGAAAGCGATGGATGAGGACTATGATGGAACGAGCGTGCCCAGTAGATGCCTGTTCACTCTTACTTTGAAGGCAGACGGGTTAAATGTGGGAGGGAATACAGGTGCCGGCAGAGAGTTCCACACTTTGGCTGCGCTCATGATAAACGTGGAGGAGAAGCGCTGAGTACGACTCAGTATGTCTGCTAATCCAAGAGTTGCGGATCGAGTTGAATGGCGTGCAATTAGAGAGGCCTGTGTGCAGCTGTGAACTGGTATAGGTCATGTTCGTGAACGGGCGCTGTCAGTTGGGACTGGTCATCTCTAAGCTGCCACGGTTTATTTTAACTACCTACTTTGTTTGAAATTTTGAAATTTATAATCTTTTACTCTGGACGCTCTTAACGTGCACGTATTTCTACATCGTTCTCACATATATGTATAATCTCAACATGAATGATGTAACCAAGATTTTGTAACAATATTTTGGGCAACTACAGTACTTTCACAAGTTATTATGCAATGTGTCTGTGACTGTAGCTTAGCCTTCTTTGTTTTTCTGACATTAAAAAGTGCCTGTAATGGTCTAATTGAAATAAATGCTTTTGGCACAATGGCGGTTCATCGTCATCAATCTCCTGGCCTTATTGCCTGGGATCGGCGCAGCATGTCTTCTTCCATACTTCTCTATTACTCGTCATCTCGTCAGACAATTCCTTTGTTGCCATATCACGCTTATACAGTTACACAGTCCATCCATCGTTTATTTGGTTTTCCGCTACTTTTATAGCCTTCCACATTAATTTATCATTGAAACGGTTTTCTCTTTTCATATTATTCCTGGTATCATTTTCCGCTTTTCTTTTGTTTCTTGAATAAGTGTTTCTTCGGGTGTTTTAAAAATTATGGGCTCAAGGAAAAATTGGTTCCAATTCCAACCATTATTTCATTATCTTTTAATTCTAATTACCTCGTTGGTCTACTGGTCGCAGGCACGACTGTTGAGCATGGGGGTTCGATTCCCGGGTCGGGCAAAATGTCATTGGGTTTTTTTCCATTAGGAATTTCTTAGTAGGAGCCACGAAGTCTGGATTTGCGCCCGGTTAATGGCAGTAGGCTCGCCCCCTATTACATGGGACTTAACTGGCGAAATGTGGATGTACTTTAGTACACCTCTGCCTAACCCTTCGGGGATTCCAGGCGTGACGTTATGTTATGGTTATTTATTTATTTTACTATTTATGTACACACAGTAGACAACACAGGAGAATAACAAGAACAACACAGGACAACAGGTAACAGGTAACAGGGTAACAGGTTATCTAATTATAAGATACCAAAAGCAAATGAGATGAGGTGAAATGAAAAAATATCATCAAGAAGAGTTTTTTTTTGGAGTTACGTTATTATTTCTATCCTGTGTGGGCTCGTATAATTTACCACACACTTTCTTTAGTACAGAAAAAAATATATAACCGTGCTATATATAAAATTCTGAATATATTTTGTGTTGAGACAGGCTTCATAAGAATTTATATTTGGTTAGATATTCTGCGGGATTTGATACTTTTAGGTTATCTAAGGAATTCCGAAATAGATTGCTCGTTTGAATATAGCACTGGATCTTTTCTGGAGGTTTTCGTAGAGTAAACAAAATGTATTCTTTAATGTTATATAGCATCCAAAGGGCTCCTCCATAATGGGGATGTTCCCTGAGTAAAAAAATATGATTCTATTTAGTCCGTCAGTTAGATTATCGAAGAACATATTGGATACGTATTTTTTGTTTTATCAAATCAATAAAAGCTGAAGAAGATAAAACGTATCAAATATCATGAGATTGTTGCGTTACTTAGCCGGTAAAAAGTATACTGACATAGTGACGTCACACGAGTTTTCGACGCACTGTATCGCCTTTATTTTTTGTTTACGTGAAAAAACGAAAAATACGTGTCCAATATTTTTTAGATCTATCTGACGGACTAACTTTTTTTTGTAAAATACCCTTATGATTGTTTAAAAACTGGCCAAGAGCGAATCGGACTCGCGCACGAAGTGAAAAAAATACATTTCTTGTATGGGAGCCCCCTTTTAATATTAAATTTTTATTTTTATTATTTGTTGTTATAGCGGCAACAGAAATTCATCATCTGTGAAAATTTCAAATCTAGCTATCACGGTTCATGAGATACAGCCTGGTGACGGACGGGACGAACGGACAGACAGCGAGTTGTAGGGTTTTTACCCTTTGGGTACGGAAGCCTAAAAAAAGAAATTGATTTGTAAAAACAAATCATCGTTTTGAAATAATTACTTTCAAGGTACTCTCTAGATAGGCGAGTAGTCGCACCATGTAAACTGCTATTCAGCTGCATCTCGTTAGACTGGAAGCGGACCTCAACCCCCCGGTCGGGCAGTGTCATTTGGTTTTTGTGTCAGGATTTTTTCAGTAGCAGCTACGGAGTCTGGATTTGTGCTCGGTTGACGGCAATAGGCTCGCCCCTTATTACACGGCGAAATGTGCGGTTTGACTATAAATTGAACTTTGATTATTTTCATTAATTTAAATTTAATATTATGGTTTATTATTGTATTAACTATATACATTGATAATTAAAAACTATTAAACTAAAATAGATAAACTAACAACAAACTATAAAAGGGCATCGAAAAACTCCTCCTCAACGCTGTCAGATGGTAATGTGCCCAAGAGACTGGCGGCGTTGCCACGTTGTATGGCAACACTTAGCCTCTGGCCAAAGTAAAAGCCAGCCCTTGGGTCACGGGAAGCGTCAACTAGGCGTTTCGAAATTTCCTTAAATAGGCTATGAGCACTCGGACCCCACGGCCCTAGAGTTTCAACCCCAAACGGCTCGAAAATATAGTTACCACACAGGTTTCTATATTTACGCCGCTTGAGGTTCTCTGCAGCCGCAGCGGCAGCACCAGCACAGCACGATGAGCTTGGAAGATGGGATGGCGCAAGAGTATCGACGCATGTTGCGTCCCACACTAAAGGCCTACCCATCTTCCAAGGAAACAAAGACATGCCGTCCGGTCTCTTGCCATCGTCGCGTGCCAAGCCATTGGGTTCTAAAACAGCTGGGACGCCGACGGTGACAAGAGCTCGTCGGATAATGTCGTTTATATTTGCGTGCCGTGCAAAACGGCCCGCACTTCGGCTGCATGACAGGCCGTGGTGACCGAGGTTGTTGACAGCTTCACCGCAGTGACAGCGATGAGGAGAACAGCAAGCGGCACCAAGGCGTAAAGAAACAGCGAGGCGGAAGGTTGTGTCGTCGAACAATGTGCCTATGCTCGACGACGGTAGTGCGTGAAGCCAAAGACCCGACTCCCACTCACCCACAGCCCGCAGGCGCGCACGCTCAGCAGTAGTAGCAGATGTGTTCAGCAGATTGCTCTGAACTACTCTGCAGAGCGGCTCGTCCCACCGTCTCTGGGAAAATGGATGGTCGGGTTCTTCAGTATTCGGGCAAGCGAGTTTCCAAGCATCGATAGCCTCGGGCATGCACGGCACATCAAAATCAATCAGTGTGGAAGACAGGATATTCCTGATTAATTTCTTAGTGCCGTGGACCGAGGATATAAAAGCCGGTAAACTAATACTGGAAATTTTGCGGACGCCGAGTCCTCCCATGCGAATAGGAAGAGTAGCTTGTGCCCAAGCTCGGTCGTCCAAAGCCACATTTAAAATTGACGTTAGAGTATGTCTGATAATTTCATCCATTTTGTCCAAAAGGGGAGTGTGCTTCCATAAAGGGGAAGCACGAAGGAAATACGTCAATTTTGGACTGAAACAGCAGTAACGAATTATTGTGATGGCCGAATGTATGTTAATTTCGAGCAATCTTTCCGAAACATCATTGAAATTTTGAATTTTTTCCTCGATAAAATCGGGAAAAGAATTTTCAAAGATGGGAGACCCAAGGAGACGAAGAGAGCTTTTTTCTGTAATTTTGATGCCGGGGGCTATGGCGTTAAATTTTGATAGAGTCTGTTGTCTGTCGGTACTGTCCGCTACATAAATTTCACATTTTGAAAGGTTGAGGTCGAGGCCAATGGAATGAAGTTCATTTTTTAGGAAATTTAGATCTTTTAAAACAGAATCTACATCGCCCCCCAAGGTTCCATCATCTAGATACCAAACGTTAAATTTGGAATTTAGCTGTCGAACAATTGGGTGAATAGCTAAACTAAAAATCACTGGCCCGAGGGGGTCACCTTGTTGACAGCCAACAGCAGATTCCAAAAGGTTGTCCCGATACAGTAATTTAGATGGGTATCTGTAACATTGCCAAAGAAAACTATAAATTTGGGGTAATTCTTTTTTAGTTTCTGTTAACAAGGTGTCCCTATTCACTGAATTGAAGGCGTTCTTTATGTCAACCTTCAGGATGACCTCACCTTTGCCAGAATTTAGGTAGGTCGACAAAGCGTGTACGGCAGCCTCGCAGCCCCCTTTAGAGCCGTATCCAAGCTGCAGGGGCTGAAATTTTTTCGAAACAGCCTCACCATAAAATTTACAGCAAATCTTGGCTGCCATACGACGGTAGGTAGTTCCCACGGCAATGGGACGAATTCCGCCATCCTTTTTGCGCAGGGCACATAGATTGGCCCCGTACAGAACGTCGATGACGGACTCGTTTACCTTGCCGGAGAGCATAAGGTTAATAAGAGCCGTAAGCTCCTTCAAGAGCAACTCACCAGCCTCCCCGGCGCCTGAACATATTAAGTCCTTTAGATGCTGAGGACTTAGGCCGTCGAGGCCACCTGCGGAGCCACTCCGGAAGGAGCAAACGGCTATGACCAACTCTCGACCTGTAATGGTGAGGGAATGCAAGTCCGAATCAGGAGGGTCGGGAAAGGAAAGGCCATCCGCTGGGGCGGGGTGTTTGGACTCCAGAGCCGCGAGTGTTTCTGGAGAGCACGGTGCCACCACATCGCTGCTAAAGAGAATCCTGGCTGCACCGCTAATGTCACCTTCCCCTAACTTCGTTTCCACCAGGTGGGATATACCTCTTGAGGGCGTATATCTCTGTGCCGATAATTTTGTGTCTAAAACTTGAGCCGAAATATTACAATTTTCTTTAATTTGTGATGTTAAAGATTTTTTGGTTGCCAAATTCTTTTGCACGTGAAGAATTCGGTAAGGGAAGGTGAACAGTTGTTCCCAAGCACTTAGCGAGTTCTCCCGGACGGCACAGCGCACGCAATTTGCTAAGTTTGACTATTAGGTACACTTCTGATGTTATGTTAGATAGAGGTTGTAGGTTGTAGGTTCTACCACTTTTAGCCCTTATGCTCTAAGTAATAAGGTTCAGAAGTGGTCGACCGTCAGTAAACTCCGTAGTATATGTTATTATGTCTTCGTGAGTCATGAATAAGCGAGTTCAGCACTGGAAAGGTCGATACATCGATATAATCTGTAGCGTAAGACCCAGGTTTTATTGCAACAACGTGAATATGTAATGAGATAATATTACTAGCTTTTGCCTTCGGTTTCGCCCGTGTGTAGATCGGAGATTATTTTATATAATATATTATATTAGGTGTAAATGGAACCTTCACGAAGACGTTTACGAAGCAATTTATATATCAAACTAAGTAACCCTACTCAAAAATTATAATTGCTGGGCAACAATTTTTTTTTTGGGGTGAAAAATCATGTTCTATGGTAGAACTTAAAGTAACGGAGTCAAAACATTGTGCTGATGGATGCATTGAATTACAAATGGGCCATGGAGGTATTTGAAGTAAAGTTACAACATTGAAAATTTGTATTTAAAAAAAAAATTGTGAAAAAATTGGAACTTTCTCTAATATCTCCGTAACTAGAAGGTAAAGGTATTATGGTTACACCAAAAAAATATCACAATGACGGGAACAAAAATTAAGTGTCTCTCGGTTTCGTTAAGGGCGTATCAAACTACCGAAACTGTCATATTTTCCCAATCAACCTTGAACCTAATACTTTAGCGATAAAGTTGAAAATCTATTAAAGAAATTTGACAGATTGTAGTAGCGGGATGTGCTTGGCGTCTGTACTTCGGGGTATGACAATTTTCTATGTCCTCACCCCGATCATAGTTTAGAATTTTTTTTTTTTTTACGGATGGGAAATCATCAAATGACTTCTCCCGCTCCGGGCAGAGCGGAAGGGAGTGTCAGACTTGTACTGACTAAAACCCATCCATGTTCCTTCCTTGCCCTTTGTGTTCCAGGGCCGCGGTATTTCTTTCGAACAGTCCCAGAGCCCTATCATAGTTTACTTTAGTGCATAATTTGTTTGAAATCCAAAATTAGTCGTTCTGGAGTGAGAAACTAACATCAAGACAAAGCTTTGCATGTATATGTATGTATATTAGTATGAGATAGTATGGAAAGACA
Organism: Lycophotia porphyrea; assembly: GCA_950005105.1. Taxonomy (NCBI): domain Eukaryota; kingdom Metazoa; phylum Arthropoda; class Insecta; order Lepidoptera; family Noctuidae; genus Lycophotia; species Lycophotia porphyrea. The sequence continues at coordinate 14,455,337 of OX465395.1, read as the reverse complement.
GGCTTACGATTGTATAATCTATTTTTAGCTACGTATTGAATGTGATTGGAACATGCAATATTTTTTGCAAGACGGCTTGTACGAGTATGAATTTGAATGTTTATTGGTAATGTGGTAAGTGGTAATGGATTTTGGCAAACAGTTGGAGTAATCATTGAATGCGAAATATACTATTTATTCAGAACAGCTAAAAGAGGTTTGAGGACTTCATCATCAGCCTATAATGTTCCCACTGCTGGGACACAGGCCTCCTCTCTATGATAGGGAATAAGCTATAATCCACCCCACGGCCCAGTGCGGATTGGTAGATGTCACGTGTCTTCGAATTTTTGGTTCTAGGACATGCCGGTTTCCTCACGATGTTTTCCTTCACCGTTTTTGAGAGCAGTGGTGATGAAATAAATTACACAAAGTAATGCGCCTGACTGGGTTCGAAACCACTACTTACTGTTTGTAGGTCGGGGTCGCTGCCACTGGGCCACCGCTACTCTCAACTTGAGGACTTAACGTGTTAAAAAACATGGAGGAGCTCGTGGTTAAATAATTACAGCCGTTCGGATTGATCTTCAGGTAAAGCCGCGCTGGCTTGGGTTGGTTCGTGCATGGCTAAACACCCATTACATACCGAGTTTTCTCCGTGCTTCGGAAGCCGTTGGTCCTGGCTGTCATTTGTAGGTCTTCGATAGTCGTTACAGGTTCTTAGTGGCCTGAAAGTCTGACAACCAGTCTTACCAAGGTATCGTATTACCCTGTACTAACTGGGTTGTGCAGGTTAGAGAGGCAGTCATCATCATCTGCCTAGCCTTTTCCCAACTATGTTGGGGTCGGCTTCCAGTCTAACCGGATGTAGCTGAATACCAGTATTTTACATGGAGCGACTGCCTATTTGACCTCCACAACCCAGTTAGTACTAGCTAATACGATACCCCTTGGTAAGACTGGTTGTCAGACTATTTGGGCCACTGACTACCTAACGACTGTCAAAGACATTTAAATGACAGCCGGGACCAACGGCTTAACGTGCTTTCCGAGGCACAGACGAAACTCGGTATGTAATGGGGGTCACCCATCCACAGACCAACCTAGGCAAGCACGGCTTAACCTAAAGATGGATCCGAGTGGCTGTTATTTTTTAGCCACGAGCTCCATGTAAAAGAGGCAGTCGCTTCATGTAAAATACTGGTTTTCAGCTGCATCCGGTAAGACTAGAACCCGATGCCAACATAGTTGGATAAGGTTAGGCAGATGATGATGATTATTCATTTTTCATTTCTTTTTTTTGTGTTAGAAGTCATTATTCTTAAGGACAAATGTCCTTTGTCCTTTTTTTTTTTCTGTCAGTGTTTGTCATTTGATAAACACTGACAACCCACGACACATGAATTATTACCCATTTTGTAATTATTACCCATTTTGTAGACCAATTAACTATAATTGTTCTACTAAACGAATATAATTTTGCCATAGTTCAATGAAAATCAAAAGAAATCCTAAGGAAAGAAAGGAAGAATTTAAGATCATTTCTTGTTAGAAACAAGGTACTCTAAAGATTAGGTAAAACATCCTTACTTCCTTACTTATATATTTATTATTAATTAATATTATAAATGCGAAAGTAAGTTTGTTTGTTTGTTACCTTTTCACGCCTAAACCACTCAACCGATCGTCCTGAAATTTTGCATATACGTTGTCAGGTGTACAGGAACGGACATAGGGTACCTTTCATCCCGTAAAAAAGTACTGTTCCCGAGGAAAACAACAATAACGTTCTTATGATAATAGATGGCGCCACGTGTCTTTCGAATAATGATTGAATGATATTATTATAGAAACTTTAGTAGTGTGTTAAGAGTTTAATTGTCAAATTGTAAATTAATGCGAGCAAAGCGCCGGCAAAAGCTTGTATCATATAAAATAGCTAATCTAGGACAAATAAGGCTAAAACAATAAAGTACAGGAAGAGACCACAAATGATCCTTAAATCGAAACGTCTACCTCCAGATCCTTGCCAGGAGATAACTTAAATTAGCCTAATGATTTAGTGGCATTTCGTTCCTGGCTGGTATTATTTTCCGTTTTTCTTTTGTTTCTTGTGCAAGTTTTCGTTGAACACATAATTTTTAAAATACCCCCAGTATTTTAAAAATGATGTGTTCAACGAAAAATTGGTTCAAACCATTATTTAATTATTCTTATAATTGTCACTGCCTGATTGTTCTAGTGGTCGCAAGTGCGACTGGTGAGCATCGAGTTCCTGGTTCGATTCCCAGGTCGGGCAAAGTGTTATTGGGTTTTTCTTTCAGATTTTTTCAGTAGCAGCTACACACATAGTGTGTTCTCTTTGTGTTCGGTTGATGGCAATAGGCTCGCCCCCTATTACATGGGACTTAAACATAGTCGGCGAAATGTAGGTGTACTGTTAGGTACATATCTGCCTAAACCTTCGGGGATTACAGGCGTTATGTTATGTTATTTTAATAATAATAATATTAAGTCAATGTTTGGGTATTCACGTAGCAATAAAACGTAGTTTGTCTTGCTGTCAGTTCCTAAGTAGTAATTTTAGTAATTAGTTTCTTGTAAACAGAAGTGAGCAGGACTACAAAAAAACTGGTTTAAAACCATTACACAAGGAAAATAAGATTTTGCGATACCTACCTATTTAAATTAATACTTGGAAAATCAAATTAGTTATGTGTTTGTATTCGTATTCCGGATAAGATTATATTTAAATATTTTCCTTGTAATGTTAGTGTTGGTGAGCAAATGGACTGTAAGTATTTAGGAATGAATTGGAGGATGATGGAAATACTGTAGGTATGAATAATTACTATTTAATTACACAATAATGGGACAAACTTCGTACAAGGCAATAGTGAAGACTGACACTTGACAACTAACATAAGAAACATTTCTCCTGTTCCAAAAGCATGAAAACGTCATTATAAAAATATATTGTTCTTAAAAAAGGTGGCAACCCAGCCAGTCGCCAACAGTTAGACTGGATTGTCTATGTTACTGGTCCTTGTTTAGAACTTAGACTTTACTTGACCACTAAGGAGGAAACTCATTACGTAATGTATGGTCACCAATCCACGGATCGACCTTGGCAAACGCGGCTTAACCTTGAAGATCGACCCATGTGGCTGTTATTATAAAGCCACGAACTCTTTTTATCCTTCGATTTAAATCTTCAAACTAAGCAACTTAAGTGAGAATATACTAAACAAAATTCAACCAAGATCTTCGACTTGCCTTATCAGATTGTTTAACCCAACCGCTGGTATTACTGTGCAATTTGAAGATACATCCAAGGGATTCCAAGTAATTGAGGGGATTCCCAACATTTTCATAAAAGTATTTTATAGAAGAAATGACAGCACCATTCTGAAAATGGTTTTTAAAAGCGCGGTTTGTGAGTTTAATTTCAAGTATATATCATCATTTTCATCATTATTTCAGCCGAAAGATGTCCACTGCTGGACATAGGCCTCCCCCAAGTGTCGCCACACTGACGGGTTCCATGCGACTTGTATCCAGCGGATCCCCGCCACCTTCACCAGGTCATCGGTCCACCTAGTAGAAGGCCTTTCAACGCAACGTCTTCCGATTCGCAATTGCCACTCCAGAACTTTTCGGCCATCTATTCTGCGAGCAATGTGCCCTGCCCACTGCCACTTAAGTTTGGCGATTCTTCGGGCTACGTTGGTTACTTTGGTTCTTTTGCGGATGTCCATTATAAATGTGAATTGTTTCATCTAGTACTTGTCTGCTTCATACGATACTTACAACTTGTGGGATTTCTGCATTATAACATACAAATAGTTGCTTGCGAGTGGTCACAAGCGTGACTGCTGAGCATGAGGGCCAGGGTTCGATTCTTGGATTGGGCAAAGTGTTATTAGGTTTTCCATCAAAATTTCTCAGTATCAGCCGCGGTGTCTGGATTTGTGACCGGTTGATGGCAATAGGTTCGTCCCATATTAAACGGGACTTGAAAACAACTGGTGAAATGACTTTAATTATTTTATATAATTAGTGAAGATATGGATAAAGACAATTATATAGTAATATTTTGTATGTACTTATTAGTTATTTTAAGCTAGATATATGTAATACATTGTTTGTTGTGCTGTTCTAATGTGTTTGCTTAAAGAACAGAGATAGATAGTGCTAGTCATCTTATCTATGATTGATAGGCGTTTGAAAATAATATTTGCGTTAACAATTTACTGCTTTAACACTGTAGCAGTTTGCCCTTGATTTTAAACGTATGGCGTATCGGTGTTTTTGAAAGAAATTCTTTCAGGAGTTTTCACACTTCACACGTGCATACGTACGGATCATGGTGTTGTATGTGTATGTCCTGTGCGCATGAGATGTGCACCATTGGTAGCACATCCAGAGGCTTTATCGTGATTGATAGTGATATACACTTAATTATTGTACTTACACCATGGTGTTCGTGAGTACCCCGGGATGTCCCTTATTACACCACGGTGTTCGTGATTACCCCGGGATGTCCTTTATTACACCACGGTTTTCGTTATTATCGCGGGATGTCATTACCCCACGATGACTTCTAAATTACCCCACGTGCGGCGGGTAATTCCAAACAGGGTTTTGTTTTTGTTTTAAATGTTGATTTAATTCTTAGATTTTATTAAAATTGTAATTATTATTAATGAGAGATTGTGACTGTTAAAGTAAGCAAGCAATAAAAGAACAAGAAATAAACAACGAACGAACGAGTGAGCAATAAATACGATTCGTTTCTTATACTGGTTTTATTTAATTCACATTCCCGCTTAGGTGTTCGTTGTTACCCCACTCCCCTACGTTGTTTGTCTAGAACAGTATTTTTACTGCCTAGATATGGTTGTGGATACCATGTCTTCATGCCTGTTGTATTAAGAGGCCCTTAAAGTATTTTTGTGCCTTCACAAAAATACTGTTAATAAATGTATGTATGTGTGCACAGATCGCGGCACGTTGAACCAAAATGGCGGTTGTCCGCGCAGGTTCAATTATAGATTGAGACCGATTGAGACTCGAAAATGTGTTACTGCGCTTTCAAATTCAACTTACGTGCCGCGAGCTGTAACACACACACATTTTAGGGTCTCATAGGGTCTCAATCCATAATTCTACCAGCGCGGATAATCGCCATTTTGGTTAAATTAACGTGTCGCGATCTGTAACCACTGTTTGTTTTTGAAGTGAAAATTTCTTTAGCATCGTTTTGATTTGAAAGTCGATGAAACAAAAAAGCGACAGTAAAAAGAGACGGACACATAAATTCATAAGATTTAACGCGGGAGAAAATGAGATAGGTAATGAAGCATTATACAGTGTTTATCTTGATGATGATCTTCTACCACGTGTGAATTGCACACATGTTTAATATAATTGTATATGTCATGTGTGTGGTATAAATTAATTCCACCGACCAATGTTACATAAAATCTTCCGATACTGTTATATATTAGGTTTAACCGCCTGGAAATGGTTAACAATACAATACACTTACAAAACCATCCCCTCGAATATTCTCTTTAAGCTATGCTACGATATATGAATGTTGATACTTATAAGAGGCATAAAATATAAGGAAACTGGCGGAAATGTGATTATAGATATCCTTCGTCCTAACCCTTCGGGAAAGCAGGAGTGAGGGTTATGATGTTATCTTACTTAAGTAATTAATACCATGACTGTAATGCCCGGCAGATTAAACAGAGGTGTATCTAATGATATACTTACATTTCGCCAGTTAGGTTTAAGTCCCATTTAATATGGGGCGAGCCTATTGCCATTACCCTGGCCGCTGTTACCGAGGAATTTCTGATGAAAAAAGCCAATAACATTTGCACAACCTGAGACGGCGCGGTTGGCGCAGTGGCTGAGCGATTGACTGCTGCGCTGCGTATCGCGGGTTCGATCCCCGCACGGAATAAGAATTTGTATGGCCTACAGATAGTTGTTCCGGGTCTGGCTGTTTGTGTATGTGAGTTTACATGTTTGTGAACACACCCACGATACAGGAGAAATTCCTAGTGTGGGGCATAATTAAAAAAAAAAAATGAGGTGATCCTATTGCCATTACCGTGGCCGCTGCTACCGAGGAATTCTTGATGGAAGAAGCCAATAACATTTGCATGACCTGAGAATCGAACCAAAATGCAACAACTCAGCTCACACCCGCACCTTTCTACCGGCAAAATTTTCCCAGCAAAAAAAGCAGCTTAAAAGTTATAAATTGTGGATTTTCAGTTCACGATAAGAAATAAGAATAGGTTCTTGTTGAAGCTCAGCAGATAATAGAGACGGTATTAGATTGCGTCGAGGCACGAAACGTCGGGAAATAAAACTTGAGTAATTGAAACGAAAAGTTACTACTGAACGTATACAAGTTATGAAAAAGTTCGTACGAGTTCGTCTTTTGTAAATATCTTGCTGTTTCTTTGAGCCTTTCGTAAAGATTTTAGTGGTTCTATAAAAAATGACATGAAAAGTTGATGTATTTTTTACGGGAAGGCAACATTTTGGAATGTCTTAATCTTCGTGTTTTAATGTACGCAATCTAGAGACCTGCCAACACAGCATAGAACGGAGCATAATCATTATTAAAATCCTAACTAATATTATAAATTCGAAAGGAAGTTTGCTTGTTGCCTTTTCACGCCTAAACCACTAAATTGATCATTCTGAAATTTTGCGTATACGTTGTCAGGTGTACTGAATGGGACATAGGGTACCTTTTCATCTCGAAAAAAAAATACTGTTCCACACAACATTAATTTTAATCACCGTTTTACTTTAGTCTTTCTACATGAAACGTTTGCGTAGGTGTAAACTAGACTTATTTACATTTGTGAGCTGTAATTATTATAAACTTACGTCGGTAGCGACGTTAAATACTGACTTCTGAATTCTTATGGTAGTGCTGTACTACGTTTCATAATTAAAATTTATTTTACCAACTCCCACTGCGACCTACAAACGCCCACGACAGAACAGTAACAAATACAAACGAAAACCGATCAGCCTACACATCTCGCGTTTTAACAGACCCTGTTATTTCAAGCTCCATACAATAAAGAGTTTATTTTACGTAACATTTACTGGTGTTTGTGAAATAAGCATTACTTTTAAATTACCCGGGATCTTTTTGACATGGGTATTTGGTAGCATCCCTAGTGTCTGGGTCGGTAAGGCTGGCTTTCCAAAGGATATGTGCTAAGCTGCTTAGCTATGAATATGTATGGCATGAGGACGACATAATCGGCTTTAGTTCTCAATGGTAGGAAACAGGTCTTCACTCTGCGAAGGAGTAGGACATAATCTAACACGAAGGTGTTTGATGCGATGTCACATGTAAAATAACATAACACACGCCTGTAATCTCCGTAGGGTTTTGGCAGAGGTGTACCAATAGTACACCCACATATTGCCCATGTAATAATAGTCCCATGTGATAGGGGGCAAGCCTATTGCCATTAACCGGGCACAAATCCAGACTCCGTGGCTGCTACTAAGAAATTCCTGACGGAAAAACCCAATAGCACATTGCCCGACCTGGGAATCGAACCCAGGACCTCATGTACAGCAGTCGCACTTGCGACCACTCGACCAACGAGGCAGTCACATGTATTTGGTATTTTCGGTTCGAGTGCATTTCCTCCAAACCCATCTCGTCCCGTGGGTGACTTAAGAGGCGACTAAGCTTAAAACCCAGTGCATATCATAAAGCAATCTGGGTCACCCACATGGTGGCGGGTAAACCACCTTCAATCGCATTCCCAGGAGAGTTAGTGTCTGGCAAGCGGGCGACTGTAAAACCGAAGCCATAACCTTCCGCAAAATGAGTAAAAAACGTGTTGCGCCGACCCCAAGTAACATGGGACAAAGGCAGGAAGATGATGGTGGTGATCACATTGTTTTACTTTAGTGGGTCTTAAGAAAGAAAGCAGGAAGCAGCTGAAGTGGCTACCTATTCGGCAGCGTCGAGATTGTCACACTCTTTCTTTTCTATTTTCCATTCTTCTCAGTTCTAAGGCTCCTTCGTATCTTCGGGAACGCTTTGAATACCTTGTCCCTAGAGGTAAACCTTGTCACTCATCATCATCTCTTCCCCTTCGCTTCCCTCCCTCCTCCTCAAGTCGGTATGATGGATCTTTCACTGTTCGTGCTGTGCGTCTTTGGAATTCACTGCCACACTCCTTGCGGGATAGCCCTTCGTTAGAGGTGTTCAAGAAAGGAATAAAGGAGCATTTCCTGTCAACATAATCAATATGTATGTATATTTATATATGTACTGTATGTATTACGTATATCATAATGTATGTATGTATGTAGTTTAGTTTTTAAAATGATTTATTTTTTATAACAGAATTTAATGTTAATGCACATAAGTTATACCATTGCAATTTGTATGTATATTTTTAATTTGTGTGCAATAAAGAATAAGAATAAGAAGGTTCGAACTAACGACCTATTACTGGTAAGTCTGTATGCTAAGTGACGTTTACAGATAGCCTTAGAATCGTCCGCTTAGCTACCTCACACATCTTTGGTGGAAAAGCAGTCTAAATAGTGTAGAGAGGCAAAAGCGGAAAGGGGGGGGGGGGGCGACCTCGGAACGGGGTGGTACTTGCGTTTTTTTTTGTAATATGCTTTGTTGTCAACGTAAGATGGTTTTTACTAGGTCACCGAGCTATGGCGTGCAGACTTTCAAATTCAAAATATGGGGTGTAGCGTAGACCGACAAAAACTTTGAGGGCATAATTTACTTGACTTAATGTTCTATGTCCCCTAGATGGGACAGAGGGCGTCCACAGAGGTCACATCGCGATCGGTCTTGAGCTTTACGCTTCACCTTGCTCCACGTCATTCCGATGCTTGCCGCTTCTGCCAACACAGTGCGACGCTGGGTTTGACGGGGACGGCCACACTTTCTTTTTCCTTGGGGATTCCAGTCCAAAGCTTGTTTGGGTATGTGGTCGGGGTCCCTTCGGAGCCTGTGGCCAATCTATCTTCACTTGCGAGGTTTGATCTGGCGGTCGATCGGGCACTCATGGCATTTGTCTAACAGCTGTACGTTGGAGATTGTCTCGGGCCAGTAAATTCCGAGAATGCGATGAAGACAGCGGTTGACGAAAACTTGGATTTGGCGTGAGATGTTCTTTGTGACCTTCCACGTTTCGCACCCCTAAAGCAGCACGGATTTCACATTGGACCCGAATATCTTGAATTTAATCCTTCGGGTCAGTTTCCGCGGTTGCGCGAACATGGCTCGGGCTTTGGCGATCCGTGAAGCGATGTCTTCTTCACTGCCCCCAGTCTCTGCTACGACGCCCCCGAGGAAAGCGAATTTGTGGACGCGTGCTACTGCCTCTGTACCAATCAGCAACGGTGAGTGATTCTTCACACCTGTGCTCTTGGGGAATAAAAAGAGTACAATAATTTGTATCATTTACGATGAATATATTTTGTTAAAAAAAACTCTATGAACGTTACTTAAAAAGTGACAGGAAGATGTCTTAGTTTTAGTCAAAACACGAGTTAATTAACATTTAAAGATCTCGACGTGTTCTCGTCCACCCCGTTTTCCCAACTGTTTATTTAAAGGAACACATGGGAAAGTAGTGCCAAGGCCATTGTCCCCTTTAACACCAGGGTCAGTGTTTGATGGGGAGGATGGAGCAATACGAGTTTCATCCACCACGTTAAATGGGACGATGGCACAAATCAAATTTCTAGCTTAGTTTCTTATTGAAACTGCAAAAAACTATTTCACGCAGTAGATGGGAGAAATGCTTCACGTAGAATAGATAAGCTCTTCTATAATTAATTTTTCCGCTTCGCTTTCTATACCACTTTCCAAAACCAGGTCATGACTATCCGAATTTCCTTTTCATTAATTATTATAGGTGTCTACAAAGCCCTTTATGTTCTTGATTTATTGGAACCTCGTAATCTCTGTCCTTTGTAGTCTGTGAGTAGTTTAAACGTTTAATAGTTCACTGAGTTATTCGGAGAATCACGAGAATTCCGTTCGTTGAATTTGCAGTGTTCTCTCTGTATTTAAACTGTCCGACGCGACGGTTGAATAGAATACAATTTTGTGTTTCCAATTCCAACTGTGCTGACAGATGACCTGATATTTTAATGATGATAAAGTTTGCTGGAAAGAGGCTGTATACCTAAGGAAAATAAAATAGGGGCAGGTAGATTTTTTTGGGATGATATTAGATTTTCATCTTTTTCTTTTCGAGTCGATGGTAAGTATTAGTATTACCAGTTGTATTACTATGAATTAATTGGACCCATAAGATAGCCACGTCAATCTTGAAATCAGTGCGCGCATTTTTTAAGTTAGTCGTCCGAAGTGCAGGTTTTCGGACATAATTATTAGAAACTCACTTCGCTCGGACTTCGGTTTGACTTGAAGTATGCTGGCAGGTAGCTCATCCAAAATGGTGATTGGTGTATTTCAGGTTATGCAATATCGAGAACTTTTTAAAATAGCATTAATGAAAATGACTGCCTCGTTAGTCTAGTGTTCGCAAGCACAACTGCTGAGCATGAGGTCCTGGGTTCGATTCCCGCGTCGGGCAAAATGTGATTGGGGTCATCCATCAGGAACTTCTCAGTAGCAGCTACGGAGTCTGGATTGGCAATAGGCCACTAGGCGAAATGTGGGTGTACTATTAGGTACACCTCTACCTAACCGATTTTTTTTTTTTTACGGATTGGAAATCATCAAATGACTTCTCCCGCTCTGGGCAGAACGGAAGGGAGTGTCAGACTTGTACTGACTAATACCCATCCATGGTCCTTCATTGCCCTTTGTGTTCCAGGGCCGCGGTATCTCTTTCGAACAGCCCGCAGCCCTGGCAGGCACCTCTACCTAACCCTTCGGGGACGACAGGCGTGATGTTATGTAATAATCTATTAGGCATGTTATCGCAAAATGATGAATATGTCTGAGTTCACGACATTAATATTGCCAATTGACAATAATGGCCGATAGTTCTAGTAATGTTGTAATGGAAACTTTTCATTGTGTCTGGTGACTTAATTGAGAAAAGTATCGGCGTTGTGGATGTCATTGGACAGCGCTTATGCACATACGTATAAAAACTAATATCTAACATCTGATGAAGGAGTCCTAATTATGTTCCCACTGCTGGGACACAGGTCTCCTCTCTATGAAATGGAGCTGACCGTGGCCGTGGGACGTGGGCTAAGAGTCTAATAGAGAATGTAGCATGTCTTCTTCGAATTGCGTAGTTTAATAAAATAAATTCGTAATAACAAAACATAACATTCATTTACCTTACAGACAAAAGAAACTGAACTCTATGTTAGCCATAGGCGCACCCCTTAAACCTTGTTTGAACTGTCAGTGTCAATTTCAAAATTACGACATTAAAAAAGGAACCCGGGGCCTCGAGTACCCAATGGCGGTTAAGCGTTTTTTATTGCCTGGGTCCGCAGCACCCGCTGGCGTTTTAGTGGTTAGTAACACTTCACTGGTGCACTATGTCACTGTGCGTACATGTGACACTTGTCCGTGAAAGCGATGGAACACCACTCCCTGCGGCCAAAAGTCCTCTGAAAAGGGTCCTCTGAAAGTCGAATCTGTGTCAATAGTTTTCGATTTAGCTGATTGTGATTATTCGTGATTGATCAACGAGAATTAGATTCTGTAACAATTTGCACTTGAATGTAAAAAAAAAGATGTTAAATCTTCTTGTCATACTCAAAACGATCTTATTTACAGTTTCAGAATTCCAAACTTGATTAAAACGAAAGACTGATCCCTAATAAAATCAGTTGCCTCCACAACAAAAGATAAATCTCCGAAACGCATTGAGAGTAAAAGGGTACAACTACCCTCCTTTTGCTTTATTTACGTAGGCTAATTTTGGCGCCCAGCGTGGTACTCAAAATTTATCTTATTACAAAATTTACAGAGGCCGTTTCTCTTGTAATTCGGGTTCTTTTTTATAAATAGGAGCTACGTGTTTCATAATGTAGGGTTGGAACGCACCGTGATATGTGTCACAATTCTTCAAAACTTCTGTTATACTTAACCAGCTGTTCTTCTGGTTTTGGGGTAGTGTATGAGTCATTTATATGTGAATATTTAACAGAAAGCAACATGAGTTACGTTACTTCACGGATTTTTACGATAATATTTAACAGTTTTTTCACATTTCTATCATAGTTTTCATTTTTTGAACACCTTCGCCGACCATGCTCGATAATCGCAATATGTAGCACCTAAATGATTTTCATACCATCTCTGTATGGTAGTGATTTTGACGGCATTTAGTACCGGAGAGTAGATACACAAATCCGACAAGATACCATAACTTAGGCAACATTACCCTTGTAATCCCCGAAGGGTTAGGCAGAGGTGTATATAATAGTGCACTCACATTATGTCAGTTATGTTTAAGTCCCATGTAAGGCGGTGAGCCATTGAGCCTATTGCTATCAACCGGGCTAAAATCTAGACTCCGTGACCAAAAGAAATTCCTGATAAAAAAACCCAATAACACTTTACCCGACCAGAGAATCGAACCCAGGACCATATAATCAGCAGTCACACATTTGACCACTAGTCTTACGAGGAGAGGTGATATATAGTATATATAGTCATGTCGTGGCAAGTAGGAATACTTTTATGCGAGAAATAAAACATCTATATATAACTAACAGGTGTACAAACTACAAACAATAGTAACTAGCTTCAGAAATGGGCCATATGGTTGGATGCTTACACAATTTCGTGAAGTTACGAGTAAATCTAGGAATAGATTTATTAGACTATCTATTTCTAGCTCGATGTAATCTGGATTTCAGTGTCAAGGTTTATCTTTAGGTAGGAATTAAATAGGGAATGTATCTTCTTTCATCTTATTTTATCGCGAGAAATAGCAACATTACTATGATCACTATTCTATTTTAAGTACCGATGGTTATTATGGCAATGCCTTTTATGGCCTTTTAAGTATGTTTGTCCAAAGCATTTTATACTTAATACTTTGTGTTTTTACGTCCGTATTCCGTGCGATAAGTCCACAGCTGGACATAGGCCCAAATGTCGCCACATTTACCGGTCCCCTGCGTCTCGTATCCAGCGGATACCCGCAACATTCACTAGGTCATCGGTCCACCTAGTGGGAGGCCTTCCAACGCAATGTCTTCCAGTTCGCGGCCGCCACTCCACTTACTGACTTATAAAAATTAAAATCATCAATACAGTACTCTAAGTTCATGTAACCTTATTCAATGAATGTTTCATAAAAAAGTCTTTCAATAGGATTAAATGGACTTACAGGGTTATATATTGATGATTTTCATGATTGTAATTTTGTAACTACATACATGTTACTGGCGCGACTCATATTTCATCAACATACAACCTGACAGTGACCTGCAAATTGCAAATAACGTAAGAAAATTTGAATTTCGCGGGCTACCCTGACGCAACCACCTTAATATAAATTCTCATTCGTTGAGACACAAGAGCAAGAATAGTTACTAAACATAGCATTACCGACGACATCGTATTTAAGCTTTTTGATTGCTTACAATTCACCTTTCAATTTCAACTACCTACATATTATACAAAAAGGTTACTAACAAACCTCTTTTCCTTTTTCAAAATTCTAGAACCGTCGTTCACCGAACCAAGTGAACTAGAATTTCGCGTGCCTAGTTTGGTCGATACTCTCTTTTGAGGGACTTGACCTCCTTCGAGGCTCGCTTTGAACGTTTGCAGAGAACTTGGTCAATATATTTTAACCTTTCACTTCAGGAAATGACATTTCGTGGTCTTATATAGTAAAAGTGAAGAAATGTGGGACAACGTCTTACGTATAAAGGGTTACCTGAGATTTTTCTAGTGAACTTTAGCGTATAGTAGAACTACCTTAAGCCCGCGGCTTTGTCCGCAAGGAGTTCGATAATTGTCCTACGGGATCATACTACCGGGATAAAAAGTATTCTATGTGTTAATCCAGGCTATCTGTATGGTAAATTTCATCCAAATCCGTTCACTAGTTTTTGCGTGAAAGCGTAACAAATATCCATCCATCCATCCTCACAAACTTTCATATTTATAATATTAGTAGGATAACAATTTTAATTGATGTGTTTAACGCAGTTATGGTCTATGAGAAAGAGCTAATAACAGAAATTCAATTATTATTAATATGGTATGGTATGGTATGGTATGGTATGGTATGATATGGTATGGTATGGTATGGTATAGTATGTTGTAGCTGGAGTGGAGACCACGGACGGGACGGAGGAATGTGGGAAGACAACCGATTAGGTCGACAGACGGTCTCATTAAAGTGGCCGGAAGAAACTGGATAGCCATGTCACAAAACCGCCAAAAGTGGAGAGATTTGGAAGAAACATACACTCAGTATTGGGTGGCCAAGGGTTGAAGCGGAGATAAAGAGAGCTGTATTTACTTAAAAAGCTTAAAGTTTATGCTTCAAAACGTGATGTCTAACAATGGAAGAAGAAAACGTGTTGCGCCGACCCCAAGTAGAGTGAAACAAGTCCAGGAAGATGTTGAAAGCTTATGTTTCCACCATTTTGTCTTCTGTCAGGGAAGCTTCTGTTGGAATTGGATGAATCAAGTCATCAGCCAATGGATTTTTAGGTCTTGATGAGCCGAGCCCAAATAAAATGGGATAAGGGCAGGGAGATGATGATGATGATGATGTATTTTCAGTTTATGATGAATATGTTGTTTAAAACCGTCTCTACAGTGGCTATGCATATAAAGGTTATTTTAGTATTTCCAAAGGTGACGTTCTCAATAAAAAACGATAATGTAGGGGCCATAAGACTTTATTGACGTATATTTCTCCCATTGGGTTAGTAAAAATGTAAGCGGTGGCTATAAAGAAGATTGATATTACTCATGTTTTTGAAGTGAGCTTTACGTAAATCATAATAATATTATAATAAATTACCAGTAGGGCTATTATTTAATGTAAGTGGAATCTTTTATAATAGAAGTGGTTGTTATTTTAACCTACTTTAAAAAAAGGGGTAGTTATGCTTTTAGTGTTGTTCAAAATACGTCTGGCCCATAGACGTAAGATAGCTAAATTGAGAGCTTTCTGCTGTTATATTGAGAGCAACTTAACTACTAGCAATTTCAACTAGTGCTGCTAGTTGGCTATTATACAGCCATTTCTACTAGCCTCGTAGATTCAATTGTAGTTTAGGTCTTCGTAAACTATCATAGTCTGTTCATCATCATCATCATCATCATTTCAGCCGAAAGACGTCCACTGCTCGACATAGGCCTCTCCCACATTGATCGATTGTCGCCACATTGACAGGTCCCGTGCGTCTCGCGGATCCAGTCCAGCGGATCCCCGCCACCTTCATCAGGTCATCTGTCCACCTAGTAAGAGGCCTTCTAACGCAACGGCTTCCGGTTCGCGGCCGCCACTCCAGAATTGTTCGGCCCCATCGGCCTGCCGTTCTGCGACCAATGTGCCCTGTCCACTGCCACTTAAGTTTGGCAATTCGTCGGGCTATATCGGTAAACTTGGTTCTCTTGCGGACATAGTCTTTTACCAGCCACCTATTAGTAAAATAGTTGTTAATGCAATTAAGCCCTAAACATCTTATATCGACTAATATTCTGCTCTAAAGAAGAGAGGACAAAAAATAAAAGAGTATGCTTAGATGGTTTGGTCATGTGGAGAGAATGAGTGAAAGGCGACTAAGAAAAGTTATTTACAAGGCAGATGTGCAACGCGGAGGCCCTAGAAGGACATACTTATTAGTGAGGCTCTTCAGCAAGGTCAGGTGAGTAGTACTCGGAACCGGCGTCGTGTATGACCAGATGTATGAACGTGGATTAGGCAAAAGGAGTATTATGTAAGGATGGTAGCAGGTGGCGTTCAGAGGCTTCTGTCTACCTCCATTGGAACAAGGCGTAAGTTTACGTATGAATGACATAGACATACATTCTACCCTAAAATTGCACACCGTTAAACTGAATTTCGTAAAAATCTCCCAGATTTATTTTAATAAAACTTCATCTTGAGACTAAAAGCTAGTTTTAAAAATTCACCTCGCTTCTTATATAGATGGATAACACTCATAAAAAACCCCGTAATGGCACTAGAACGCCGCCATACTGGAAAGTGGATGGTAGGGGTTTTGGGGGGAGCTGCGCCCCCCCTTTCTTGGCTGTCTATGAAAATGAATAGCTTATGCTTTATAGAATAGTCGCCTTTTGTGTGAAGTGCATTATGATTTTTATTATGAAGCGCTTTCTTTGAAATAACGGGAGTGTTCGCGGTTGTGATAGAAAACGTGTTATTTTGTCGAAGTTTGTTTAAGGTTTTTAATGCGATATTAGCTTTAAAAAGTTCTTTGTGACGTCTCAAGACGAAATCAACGACAGAGTTGCAAATATCTTTTTCACAACGAAAGAGATTTTTTAATCTTGATATTATTGGTATCTCGCGCCTCAAAGAGATGTCAGTAAACAGGGAGGGGCCCGCAAGGGCCGATGCCTGCCAGGGTTACGGGCTATTCGAAAGAGATACCGCAGCCCTGGAACACAAAGGGCAAGGAAGGAACATGGATGTGTTTTAGTCAGTACAAGTCTGACACTCCCTTCCGCTCTGCCCAGAGCGGGAGAAGTCATTTGATGATTTCCCATCCGTTAAAAAAAAGGGTTTTTAAATTGAATTGGTGATTTTTATATTCCTCAGTCAAAATTGTAAAAAAAAATGCCTCACACAAACATGCTTCTTAAAACACCAGAAATAATAATTCCATCCCACTCTCAAGGTAAAACATCTACAGCAAGTTTTCTTTTAATTGACCGAACCCTGCTTTGAAATTCATTACGTGTTCTTCTTTAAAACTCTGTAATACATTCAAAAGAAACTCTTAAAGTAGATCAGATAGGGTCGGTAGCTTACCGAATGCAGTGCGACAGTGTACTACCAAGTTCACTGACGGTCGACCAATTTTCAACCTTATTTCTTAGGAGCGAAAAGCGAAAGACTGTTAGAGAACTCGCTAGTACCAACTGCAATTTTAGGAGTAGTGTAAGCTGTATGCTGTATTTGAGAATCCAATTCGTATTTGCAGTTTGTTAGAAGTCTTCAGACAGATTGAATTTATTTCGACCAGTTGTTGCTCTCAACTTCTGTATACAGGGTCTGAAAGAAATTGCGTGCCATAGCTTAGTGGTACGTCCAGTATCGTTAAAGGAACCCAGGAAAAATAAAAAAAATACCTAAAGAAGAGAAGACAAGAAGAAGAGTTGGGCAGGACACCTAGCAAGGCGCGGTGATGGCAGGTGGAGTAAAGCTGTGACCGAGTGGCGTCCAAAGAATGGAAAGAGTAGTGTTGGTCGTCCGGCGGCGAGACGGGCAGACCACATGGTTGTCATCGCGGGTATATCTTGGATGAGGCTGGCACAACAGCTTGGAGCTTAGCACAAACAAAGAGAGACCTATTCCCAACAGTAGGTGAAGTCGGGCTGTGGATGATGATGATGATGAACAGGCTTTATGCAGCAGAGTTAAAGTCAGATCCGTGGCAGTAGATTATCATTAACAGCACTTTTGTGACGTAGCCGCAAGGGTAGCTTTTGTAGTATGTGTGGTTGACTGAACCATGAAGTTAACTTAAAAAGTTTAACTATTCTTGAAGTCCAAACCTCAAGTTTTTATTGGGCATAAAACTAACGTTATTATTATTATTTTAAATTCAAATATTTACCCTACTTGCCGAGAATTCCTGTATGTAAGCCAACAAAGGTATAATATGAAACTGTCAGTGCCACCGCTGGTGTTTAAACGAAATAAAATTTCCCCTGATATGCTTTTCCCGAGTCTTTCTTACGTAGTATGTGTGTGTGAGAGAAAGGTCGTTTTTACACATGGTGGTTATGAGAGTTTGGTTTGCAGAAGTTCAAACTTGCATGGAATCAAACCGCTATTTTTAGCGGCTTAATTCCATGCCGTTGCTATCTTTCTTGCATAAGCACATTCAAATTAATTATTAGCTTTTGGTCTTGGTTTCGCTTCAGTTACGAACGAAAATTAACCCACGGGATCTAAATGGGGGGATTTAAATGCCTATAACAATCGGGAATAATGTAGATTCCCGTTAGTAAAAAAGTTACAACAAATTCTATCTCTTTATAATATTATATAAGGTCCCATTAAAATAGATGGACAAACTTTTAGAAATTATTCAGACCACCAAAATAAGGACAATGGTAAAAAAAATAATAAGAAAAACATATCAGATGACTTACAAGACAAAAACTCAGCTAACGAAAATACACAAAAATGTCGGCACTTTATTATTTTAGGTCAATATAAAATAACTTTAATCAGTGTTTTTTTTGCTTTGATATCTTTGTTTAGACGTACCGAACGCTGTGTTAAAATTTGTTCATCTATTTTAATGGGACCTTATATAGTATAAATTAATGCGAAAGTAGCTACATATATATCTATTAGTTATGTTTTTTATGCCGTTTTGCTGATCATGACCTTTTGACAAAGTATACTATTTATCTCGATAGTATCTAAATTCCCCTAGGATAATTTCCAAACTTCACGTTGTTGAAGCCGCAGGCAAAAGTTACAGGAATAGAAAATAGTTTTAACTTCGTCATCACTAATTATGTTATAGCATATCATCTGCTTAGACTATTCTCAACTATGTTGGGGTCGGCTTCCAGTCTAACCGGATGCAGCTGAATACCAGTATTTTACATGGAGCTACTGCCTATCTAACCTCCACAACCCAGTTAGTACTTACTGGGTAATACGATACCCCTTGGTAAGACTGGTTGTCAGACTTTTTGAGCCTCTGTCTACCTATCGACTATCAAAGATCTTCAAATGACAGCCGGGACCAACGTCCTAACATGCTTTCCGAGGCACAGAGGAAAATCGGTATGTAATGGGCGATCACCCATCCACAGACCAACCTAGGCAAGCACGGCTTAACCTAAAGATCGACCCGAGCGGCTGTTATTATTTAGCCGCGAGCTCCTCTTTATGTTATAGCATATAAAGCAATTATTTTAACACTGTCTTTATCTCGCTTCTAGGAAAAGAAAATATAAAGTAACTTAATTACTTACTATTTTTATCTTGATACATAAATTGGAAGATATATCGGTGTGGCTTTTTCTACATTTTAGTTCACGGCAAAAATCGGAACATAACATAACATAACATCACGCCCGTAATCCCCGTAGGGTAAGAGATGTACCTAATAGTACACCCACATTAAAATTTCGCCAGTTATGTTTAAGTCCGCCCCCTATTAAATGGGCGAGCCTATTACCATCAACCAGGCACAAATTCAGACTCCGTGGCGGCTACTGAGAAATCGGAAGTAGCAGTATTCGTTCAGTTTCTTGTCTTCCACACATTCCTCGTCTTTTAAAATGTCCCTTTACAACTGAGGAATTGAAGTGTTTCATTTAAATTTCGCGTTCCATTCTCGCTTTTCATTTTCGCACTCAACGGTTCTGAGCCCTCTCCAGTTTCTATGCGAATGGCAGACTGTCAGTTATGTTCAAGTTAATAGGACGGCCATGTTTATTGAATATTAAATTGGTAATATAGAATGTGTTGCGTTTGATGTTTTCACTATGGCGGTGCTGAAGTTTATTCCGTTTTATTGGTGTGCTCTGTTTTGTATTAATTTGTTGTTGTCAGTGGTATTGATTTAATTGAAAATAGAGATTTTGTACGACGTTAAATGTAACCGTAGACATGACAGATCGGAATAACATGAAATTGAGGCATTTGTGAGAGTGCACACTCATTATCACATTCCTGCCTTTCTTCCATAACTTTTAATCCATTTCTCTCTACACACACACTCATCTACACACACATACACACACACGCACTAAGCACACACAACCCATCCACCCCCATCCCCATACACTATCACGTGAATAATGTAAAAATGTAAAAATTATATGTATTCTGTTCTGTTGCTAAATTGTCTAGCTATGAAAGAGCGGAGTCTCCTAATATAGGCTTTTTCTTTGCTTAAAAGGAGGCTCCAATCATCAACTTGTTGTTCTGTTTTGTTTAAGAAATAAACAATTTTTTTATTTTTTTTATTTAACCTGAGGTTATTCGTGCCAATGTAAAAAATAAAATAAAAATAAAAAATTATAGAAACGAGTGTAAATTTTGGTGTAGGCAACAGACTCAACCCTCTTTACGACGCACCTTTACATACAAACATATACCCTTCTTTGTAAATTGTTATTTTTATTACCATTTGACATAATTTCCTTTATTTTATTACGGTAAATATGTATTAAATGTAGGGTAGGTACACGAGAGAGCGATATATTCTTATCTCACTCAGATAAATGAAACACAGACGGGTCTAACATACAAAAGAACCAAACGCCAACTGCATGACTTTTATTGTATTGTAACTTGTAGCTACTATAGTAATAATAATAATAATAATAAATCATTTATTTCAGATTCATCCATATTTTTACATTTACATATTTTTTACATTTTTAAATATTGAAATATAACACGACATTAAAAATCATTTAAAAATATAAAAAATAGTAGCCCACCGGTATCGGGAATAGGGTCCAGAGAGAGGTAAAAGGAAATAATAAATCATTTATTTCAGATTCATCCCAAGACTACATCCATATTTGTTAGTAAAATTGCGAGCTTACAAACTAGTGTTAGTAATAATCTGTACATCTGAAATATAAATAAAATTGGAGTGTCTGTTTGTAATATTAAAATAACCGCTTTTTACTAAGTGTATCACACGGTACATATACCAAAACATTTTTTTTTACAATTTTTGTCTGTCTGTCTGTTTGTGCCAGCTAATCTTTGAAATGGTTGGACCGATTTTGACCGGACTTTCACTGGCAGATAGTTGATGTAACAAGGAGTAACTTAAGCTACTTTTATTATATATAAATAATTAATACTTTTATTTTAGATAAAAAAATAAAACCCTTGAAATTGGTAACAAAATTCGATTGAAATAGGGAAATGCTTATAATAATGGGGATTTTTTAATAATAATTTCACGCGAACAAAGGTCGCGGGCAACAGCTAGTACTTAATAAAGAGCATCCGTTTCTCATTACTCTCTATAAGAAACGCAGCAATATAATATAACTAATTTGTACACCGGTATTCTGAAAAAATACAAAAGGATACGAAAAAAATGCAGCCAAGTGCGAGTCGGACTCGCGCATGAAGGGTACCGTACCATCGTAGTAGGGGGACCCTCTTTTAGTTATTAATTTGTTGTTATAGCAGCAACAGAAATCCACATTCTGAGAAAATTTCAACTGTCTACCTATTACGGATCATGAGATACAGCCCGCTGACAGACATACGGACGGACAGACAGCAGAGGCTTAGTAATAGGGACCCGTTGGTTACCCTTCGGGTACGGAACCCTAAAAAGCAATGAAATAATTATCTAGACAGTTGAAGAAACGAGAAAGAAAAAAGAATACTTTAATAATAAAAAAAATTAACGCACACAAAATTGTACTTTCACAAAGAGAAAACTAGGTCCAACCTAAAGAAAACCACAGACACAACCCAGCGTGGTTTTTAATTAGTCTTTATATTACATGTTGCTCTTGTTAAGAAAGTTACAGAATTTCTTTTATTAGACCCGGCCCGGTAGCCCGGGGCTCAACACTGCGGATGAAAATAAAAGGAACATCGGCTTGCTGTTCTCAAAGAAGCTCATAAACAAAAGACAAGTTGAAGAATCTTTCTTTATGAAGTTTTGAATTAGTTGAGCCTGAGAATTTCGGTATTAATGGGGATGTTTATGGTTAATGTTATAAAGGTGTAAAAACTCTTAACGAAGCCGAATGGCACTTGTTCTCCCCGTCATTGCGATCATTTTTTGTTCTAAACCACATCTGGGAATCATCTAGTTACGGAGATTTTGGGAGTCAAAGTTCCAACTTTTTCACAAGTTTTTTTTTTATATACATGTTTTTAATGTGAAAACTTTACTTTAAACACCTCCACGACCCCCGTTATTCAATCCACCCAACAAACAATGTGTTGACTGCGTTACATTGAGTCCTACCGTAAAACGTGATTTTTCACCCCAAAAAGAAATGTCGTTTCCCAGCAGTAATTTTTGTGTTTAGTTACTTAGTTTGATGTACAGAATGCTTGGGTGACGGCTTCGTAAAGAGTCTGTTTACACCCTGTATTCTGGGTTATAGTTGTAAATGGATCTTATGAGAAACTAACGTTATCATCTTGTTTTTAGGGTTCCGTACCTCAAAAAGAAAAAGAAGAAACCCCTTATGAGATCACTTTGTTGTCCGCCTGTCAGTTTCTCTGTCTCTGAATCTGAAGACCCTTTTCTCAGAAGTTCGTAGAGGTATCAAATTGAAATTAATATCAAATACTCAGAATTACGATCTCTTTCAGCTGTGAAAATTATGACACTTGTAATTCAACGTGATCAAAAGATATGAACGTCAATATGAAATTGGGAAAAGGTTTTATGACTGCGACTGGTATATCATAAACATAACATAACATCACGCCTGTAATCCCCGAAGGGTTAGGCAGAGGTGTACCTTATAGTACGCCCACATTTCGCCAGGTATGTAGTTATGTACTGGTATATCAAAGGTACAAATATTCTTTCTGTGCTATAGATATGTCGTCATCCATGAAAGATTTGCAGTCCTTATTTTCGACTATTACAAAATGGCGGATAACTCTTATTTCCACAGCTTCGCAACCATGTGTAACGACGACATATCTATAGGTACCTTTTATTCATACCTAGCTTTGTACTGCTTTTCGTCAAACGCAAAATAAGCGTGAAGCTAACTTGATTACAGGTCTATTCAGCGCACAGTACCTTCTGAATCACATTCTGTGAAGCGCATTTGAAAAGGAATTAATATCATTTGAATGAACTAATCTCATTTGTTCGGAGACTGATGGAGGTAGGTGATTAAATACGAATAAAGCCTCCTTTTGTTTGACTCAAGTCGATTACTGGGTTTTCATTCGTCTTCTATTTTTAAATATTCAATTGTTCTTGTTTTATCTTTAGCAGGTGCTTTGTCATTTGGAGTATTGGCATGATATTAATATGACGACACAATGCAAATCTTTGCGACCATGCTGCAAAAATGTGTCTTGTTGTTGGTGAGCAAATCGTTGTTCGCTGTTTGAACTCCATAAAATTGTTGGTGAAATAGACAAAGATAATCCCTTTATATTAAACTAATACTAAACTAACTAATACTAGACTCCATGGCTGCTACTGAGAATTGCCTTATGGAAAAACCCAATAACACTTTGCCTGACCTGGGAATCGAACCCAGGACCTCATTCTAAGCAGTCGTGCTTACGACCACTAGACTAACGAGGCATTCGTGACTTGTGTTGCCACGAAAACGTATAACTTCAAAACCAACAGAAATGTGTTCGAATAAATTTCTTTATTTAAAGGAGGAAATGTAATTAAACCCCGTAAGCGGTCTAAATAAATTACGGTGAAACGGAATTAAAAGCTACTTAAACAAACTTACAACTGTGGCAAATTCGCTGATTTTCTTTTTTTACTTTGGTTAATATTTCTTTTTCTGTTTTTTTTTGGGTAGTTTTCTTGTTGATGTAAGGCACTCGTCCCATATAAAGAGAGTTTTTCTGAAAAAATCTGTGATAATAATTTAGCGCCCATAACTCTGTATTGCAGACTAAAATGTCTAATATAGGATTGGGAAGACAAGCTTATATTATAAATAGACACCCGGAAATGGCAACTGATTACAAATATTTCGAGGAAAAATCAAAAATAAAAAAATATGTTCAAACAAAAAATCATTATTAAAAAAATGTTGACATTATTTTTGTAATATTTTAACTTATGTAATAATTTGCACGCTGTAAGGTAGACTGTAGCCGATCTCATTAATTTATGTTTAACATCTTATACCCTGTACCTAAATTCCTAGCAAATAAAGTTCTGATTCTGATAATCCTAATATACACATGAGATATTATTTATGTCGGAACGTAAGACGGGATATAAATAGACACCAGGGAATGGCAACTGATTACAAAATCTTTCGAGGAAAAATCAAAAATACCTTTAGATATTCATATCTAAAAAAATATGTTCAAACAAACATGAGATATTATTTACGTTCCAAATCAAGCCTCAAAGAAGTAAAAATAAACGTGTTACCTCTCGAATATTACGTTATTCATATTTGTAATGGTTTATGAAACCGTGAGGAAGTCATAATATATTAATTTAAGTCATTTTCCTTCCTTAATGATATCGAGTTTGTTTTTTTCGTTTTTTCTTTATTTAATTACGAATTAAATTAATCCAGCACAGAAGGAAGAAGTATTGAAGGGCGACTCGGTAAAAAAAAAAACATTATTTAATTTTTTTTTTTTTTTTTGGAATAAAATAATAATAAAATCAAGTAGGATTAATTTCATTTATTGTCGTGGTAAATTGGAGGTTTAATGCCCATTGTCAGCATAAGGGGTTGGCAGGGCGGACAGAGTGTTGTGCCCCAGGTTGGGAGAGACTATGCCCAGCTGTGGGCTGCGATAGGCTGTGTTAATAATTAAGTGTTAAATGTATTGACTACCTAGTTGGTATAGTGATTGCAAGGGCTACTGCTGAGCGTGAGGGCCTGGGTTTGATTCCCGGGTCGGGCAAAGAGATATTGGGTATTTCCATCAGGAACTTCTCGTGCCTGATTGATAACAATAGGCTCGCCCCCTATTACAAGGGACTTAAAACATTGGTGTACTATTAGATACACCTCTGCCTAACCCTTCAGGGATTACAGGCGTGATGTTATGTGTGTGACAACTAGTATGAACCTCTAAGTAACCATATATTTCAGAGCTTGGCATAATTTTGCACGGCCTTTATTCAGGGCACGAAAGTCTAATGTCTAAGTTTTTGTACGTCGCAATATCAAGGTAACTCTCTTAGTTCATTGAACGACCTTGAATGTATACAGAGTGTAAAGAGACTCGTCACGAAGCCATTAACCAAGCAATAAGTAACTTTACGCAAAAATTAGTGCTGGGAAACGCCTTTTTTTTTGGGCTGAAAAATCACGTTTTACGGTACGACTCAATGTAACGCACTCAAAACATTGTGCTGATTGATGGATTCAATAGTACGTTACAAACATGTATTTAAAAATAAAAGTTGGAACTTTGACCCCCAATATCTCCGTAACTATAAGGTTCCTAGGTATGGTCTAGTACATACAAAATTATCGCAATGACGGGGAGATTAAGTGCTTTCCGGCTTCGTTAAGAGTTTTTTTTATATCCTTTAGTATAACGCTCCGAGTGTCGGTGGGATGTGACACAAGTTATTTATATTTTTAATAAGGTAAAAGGAAAACCGCTAAGTCATTTGATTGGGTATTATCAGCTTCACTGTTGTGTTGTTATCTTGCTATTAATATTTCAAACAACAAAAATATAAATAGCATACAACCGCATAGTAGGTAATTTATTTATTTATTAAACTAATCGACTGTTTTCAGCTTCAACATAGGATACAATTTGGTGAAAGAGCTTCATAGGCAATTATGTTTTGAATCATCAATTGCCAATTGATTGATTGATTGTCAATTGTTTTGTTTTTGAACATCGTGAGAAAACCAGCATGCTTGAGAGATATTTCTTGACAGCATGTAAAGCCTAGTCAGAGGCTCATGGGCTGCATAAAAACTCTGACACCAGGTTAGGCACTAACCACACATGAAAAAGAAAGAAGATTTACCAAACCAAACCTTTCACGATTAAACACGATTATTCTACACCCACATAATTCTGAATTAATAGACAAAACCCTCTCCCTTGTAACAAAATATGACACAATTAGTCCCAAAAGAAGATTATCCTTCATAAATAAACACCTTAAGAACTAAGGCTCCTTTAACAATGTTATTATTAGCCTGTAAGCCATCTTTTGTTAATATAACATCTCCTAAATCAGTATTATTGAAGCTGTCACTAGTCAGACTATGTTTTGGAACATTACAGGATTGCTCCTGACGTTTTGGAACATACCTAGGGAGCGGCGTGACGTGAAGGACGCTCTGTTTCAGAATTAGATTAACTAGATGTGGATTCGTATTTTATTGCATTGTATGTTTTGCCTTATTTACAAAATGGTGAACCGTGCCAATTGACACATTCATAGAAAAAAGAGAATATAGCATATACAGGGTGTAAAAAAATAAACGCAGGACCTCTCGTGTGACTCTGAGCATAAAACTGAACCACTGTTCTATGACTTATGGAAATCAATATTTTTTTTTAGCTTCCCCGTACAAGTTGATCAGGTCATCGCGTTAATTCCTATAGAAAGTATTTATTTTTTTGCGAATTTCAAGATTTCGTTGCACAATAGATGTTCAGATTCATGGTCAGAGACACCACGCGATTGATTTGGCGTTTATTTTGTTACACCTTGTATAAAGTTAAACTAGTATAGAAATGTGCTTCGGTAATCTTCGTATTTCCAAATAAATACGAATCTTACGCCATAGATTAACCTCACAGAGGCAAAGCTTTGTCTTTCTAAGCTCAGTGAATACTGTTTAAGGTTATTAAGCTAAATAAATAGAAAAATATTCCGGATAAGGAGACGTCGATCTCATTAAATACTTTTAGTAATTTTTCAATTCATTTAAGAGAAGGTAAAGGAACCTACATATAAAAGACTGTTTGGCCCTTTTCACAAGACGATGAAATTATATTCCAGTACTAAATACGGCATGTATTGAGTGAATTTTACGGTTACGTTTCTTTCATATTTTGTAAACAAACGTGACTTTTCGTAGAAATGTCGGGATTACGAACACGTAAATCGTATTTACCGGGAAACAAATAATTCGTATTTAAACACGGCGAATCCCAAGAACTCAGAAAGGCACTCAATCTTCCATGTTGACAAACATTCCGGTTTCCTCAAATTGATTGAGAAATATCTCGCAGGTAATAAATGCTTTATTATTTTGTTAAACCACTAATTAGTTTATTTGATATAGTCTGTGATTCAGCGAAAGTATTTTCTAACCATTCACTGAGATTGTTGCGCAGACCAATCTAAGTCTAGATTATCTTTAGGCAAAGCGATGCACGTATTACTAAAACTAGCACTTCGCCCGCGACTTCGTCCGCAAAAATTGTGATAGCTCGGCCATTAAGCATGATAGAAATATAATTTATAGCCTATAGCATCCGCGGATAGTGAAACTTTCTATCAGTGAAAGATTTTTTTGGAATTGGATCTTTCGTTTCTGAGATTACCCCCTACTTAGAAACAAACAAACAAATTTTACCTCTTTATAATATTAGTAAGTATAGATAGTATAGGCCTTTGCCCAGCAGTGGGATGACTCAGGCTAACAGTATCAGTATCAGTATAGATAGTATAGAAGTATAGATTAGTATATAAGTATAGACTAATCGTCATAAAAGGAATGAAAAATCAACCGTTCTTGTCATGGTCAAAGTCGTCAAAATCTGCTGAAAAACCACTAGCAGTAGACAAAAGTTTGGGACAAAACTTCGGGTAAGTTTCATTAAAAAAATACAGTTAAATATTACTTTACGAAATACACAATGTTATATTAAAATTTGATATTTCAGTTTGCAACCGTCCTTGGAATTTCCCTCTTATTATTTTAATGCTAGCATTCACGGAACCATTAATGTGCGTTACGACCAGGAAACTTGAATTGAATATTTAACCTTCAGTTTAATGATCAAAATGGTCTAAATATTATGTAAAATGTAACTTTTGTCACGGAATAAACTACCTTATTTTCTAACTCATTAGATTCATTACAAATTAAAACTTTTATAAAATATATTCGCATTTAAACTTTACGATTTCGCATGTTACATTTTTCTAGATTCTGTTCATCATGAGAATTGTTAAATAAAAGCAAAACAGCGCGTTGCTTTAACCTAACATGTTGGCATCTTGAGAAAGTTATTAATTGTGGTTTGTTAATAGATTAATTTATTTATTTAATTTTACTGTCCTAATTAAAATGCGCTAGGTAAAGTAACCTGAAACACAGGTTTGAATAAACTTAGTTAGGGCAGGTCACTACCTATCATCTGAATTGAACATTATCATTACTTGCAACTGTTGAATATATTTAAATAGTAGTAGTTTACTTTTATGTACTAATTATACTTTTGTCTGAAAAACAACACACTGCGCCTAAATGTACACTTTTGATGTCCGCCTTTTGAACGTTTGCTCCGGTCGGCGGTGGGTTCGAAATCTCAGCCGGATTGTTTGTCGAACATCGGTGGCAAATGAAATTTTGTTGGTTTTGAAATTATGTATTCACATACATTTTACTGAACTACTACTGAACTTTACTAAGACATGAATATTTCAACAAATTGATTACAAAAAAACGCAACGTCCCATCGTTGGATAAGTTCTGACGGAACCGGAACTTGGTCAATGAAAATTATAATTTATACCAATGTTGCAAGCAATCAATAGTCTCGATACAAATCATAGATAAAATATTACTTCTATCAACGTTTAGGATAGACATGTTAATTTGAGTTAACAACTTTTAAATAAATTATTTTTATTTTTTATTAAAGGATGGCTTTCTAAGAAAACTGCCAGTATACAAGGAACGAAGAAATATTGTGAGGATGTTTACCTGTCGCCGTAGATATATTAACTGCTGATTGTCCGTTGACCTTCCTCCATAACTGCGTTCCTGCTCACCTGTCACAAGCATAGGTCCTCACAGCAACCACCTTATGATTAGGGTCCTTCCGATCAAAGTTATGAAATGTTTTCAAAGAAAATTTTGCAGCAAAATCTTGGTTAATGGAACAAGAAGAATGATATAAAAAAGTATGACGTACGAACAGCAGTGAGACTGGAAAAAGTAAGGAAATATGATAATAAAGGGTGTAAACAGACTTTTAACGAAGCCGAAAGGCACTTGTTCTCCTCGTCATTGCGATCATTTTTTTGTTCAAGACCATACCTGGGAACCTTCTAGTTACAGAGATATTGGGGGTCAAAGTTCCAACATTTTAACATTTTTTTTTTTAAATTAATGTAAGATTTTTACTGTAAACATCCAGAACCCCCTTTACTATTCAATCCATCCATCAGCACAATTTTTTGAGCGCGTTACATTGATTCCTACCGTAAAACGTGATATTTCAGCCCGAAAAATCATCTCGTTTCCCAGCACTAATTTTTGCGTAAAGCTACTTAGTTTGATGTACAAAATGCTTGGTTGACGGTTTCGTGAAAAGTCTGTTTACACCCTGTATTATGACCAACAGTAAGTATGTTGAACTTCTTATACCTCTTCCTTGTCTTCTTCTTCTGGGCTTCTTATTTTGGATTGCCTCGTTGATCGAGTGGTCGCAAGGGCGACTGGTGAGAATTGTACTGCTGAGACTGGTTCGATTCCCAGGTCGGGCAAAGTGTTATTAGCTTTTTCGATCAGAAATTTCTCAGCAGCAGCCATAGAGTATTGATTTGTGGTCGGTTGATAGCAATAGGCTCACCCCCTATTACATGAATTAATAGAAATATGAGTGTACACATCTGCCTATCCTTTTGCGGATTACAGGCGTGATGTTATGATATTTTCAAGACAAATACACAAATTGAACCATACTTCAAACTCCTAGTAAAAGGATTAACCAATCTTACACATAACACTTCTAGTCGCCTACATCCACGTTCAGTAGTGACGTCATTCGGCACAGCAGTATGGGGGAAGGGCGAGGGGGGCAAGGAAGAACTTCTTTAACTTTGCGCTAGCCTGCTCGCCTGCCTGGTTCCCTAAGACTCACTAGCTCTAAGCCTGACCATTAGGCTCTGGGCTGATTCCGTCAGTTGAATGCTTGAAGTTTGGTTAATCACTTTGGTTAAAAGCCTTTCAGTATTAAGAAGTTAGCCCGTTAGTTGGAATTTTCTAGACTGTTGGGTAGGACTAAGAAAAAAAACCTTTGAAATTACTGGTAAGGCGGCAAATTTTTTTTAGCATTCATTGAGACGAATAAAACTTTTTTATTTGAATGCCAAAGATGTTGCATTCCAAAGAAATCTAGATCATAACATAGAATTTATAAGGTACGTTGAATGTACTATTAAAAACATTCAGTAGCGTTATTATGTATGTACTTGTATTTTTTTTTTGTTTTTTAAAAAGACGTTGCCCCACACTAGTAGTTTCTCCTGTATCGCGGGATGGTTTACAAATATTTAAACTCACACACACAAACAGCCAGACCCGGAACAACTACCTGTAGGCCATACAAATATTTTTTCAGTGCGGGAATCGAACCCGCGACACGCAGCGCAGCAGTCGATCGCTGAGCCACTGCGCCAACCGCGCCATTAATTCTAAGCCCAAGAAGAGTTGGCGTGATGACCTGGAGGCGCAGTGCTATGGATGGTTGGAGGTGGCGCACGAAAAGAGTACCTGGTAAGATAATGGGGTAGGTTTTTGACCAGCAGTGGGACAATTGGCGCTTACGAGCCCATCAAAATTCATTCTTGTCGAACGGTCAGTGCCCTGCATTACTTGACCCCTCTTACAAAGAAGAATTGGGAAAGAAGGGATCAGGTAAACCTGCCAGGGCTGCGGGATGGTTCGAAAGAGCCCGCGGCCCTGGAACACAAAGAGCAAGCAAAGAAAATGGATGGGTTTTAGTCAGTACAAGTCTAACACTCCCTTCCGCTCTGCCCAGAGTGGGAGAAGTCATTTGATGATTTCCCATACGAAAAAAGAAGGGGTCAGGTAAAGCAGGGCACGTAAAGAATAAGACTTCACATTATCATCATCATCATCTTCCTGCACGTAACCTATTCTACTTGGGGTCGGCGCAACACGTTTTCTTCTTCCATGCTCCCCTGTCAGACGTCACGGCATCATTAACTCCTTTCGCTTTCATATCATTCCTCACGCAATACATCCATCTTTTCTTTGGTCTTCCTCTCTCTCCCCATCAATCCAATATTCATGTCCATCATTCTTTTAGTCATGTCCATACCAAGACAACACGGCTTCCTTTCAATTTTTCTGAAACAGGCGCCGCTTTTAAACTTCCTCTAACATACTCATTCTTTACTTTCTCCATGCTTGTCACCACAGCCATTTCAACATTCTCATCTCCACTACATGCAATACAGGTCAAAGTTTTTCAAGAGAGAAGAAGGTCGTAGCTAGATTTAAAGCATGATGACCTTAGAACTAGGCCATCTACAGCTATACCCGAGAGCAGCGGTGGCCCAGTGGTAGCGACCCCGACTTACGAACAGTAAGTCGAGGGTTCGAACCGAGACAGGCGCATTACTTTGTGTAATTTATTTCATCACCAAAGCTCTCAAAAACGGTGAAGGAAAACATCGTGAGGAAACCGGCATGTCCTAGAACCAAAAATTCGAAGACATGTGACATCTACCAATCCGCACTGGGCCCGCGTGGTGGATTATAGCCCATTCCCTCTCATAAGAGAGGAGGCCTGAGTCCCAGAAGTGGGAACATTATAAGGCTGATGATGACAGCTATACCCTACCTACAATTTCGTCAACGGTGTTCTGACATGTCCGCTTTGTGCTGGCAGTTCGGCCAAAGCGTGATATGCTAGCACATGATAGAGCAGCACAAAAAAAAAATCTCGACGAGCTACCTAGAAAGCCATCGATTGCAGTCGCTGTGGCCGAAATCGGCTAGATGGCATCAGCATCATTCACATGCAATAGTTTTTCATCCGAGAACAAGCCTTCACAGTGTATCCAAAAAGATTCAACATCACTAACAACTTATTAACAAACAAAAACAATACAAAAGACCTATTCAAACCGACCAAACACTTCTACAACCGACCAATCTCACAATCCCTCAGCTTCAATACTTATAGCCTTTCTAATCCCGCCAAACTCGTCCGCAAACAATATCAACGGGCGGCGGCCATCTTGATAATAATCCCGCCATAATATAATAATAATAAAATGAGGCAAAGCATCGGGTATTGTTAATTTAGACAGTGCAGTCACGTCTGGTGAGTTTCCTACGGTAATGAGAAAAGGCAGATCAGGACGTGCGAATTGTTGAGTTAGTGGCACAGGAATGGAGCGAGGCCACTTAGGGATATTGAAAGGCGATGAATCGTCTTAATAAGTCGTCAGCTCATCAAGTATGATTTTAAACCATAAAATGTTGTAGGTTAAGTTCTAAATCGAATGAGGAAATTTGGCAGTTTGTGGTAACTTAAAGCGCTGGCGACTGTACCTAATTAGGTTTTGCCCGCGGCTTTGCTGGCGTTATGGTCGGAAATAATTTAACAGGAACGTTGTAATATAGCCTATACTTCTCGGGGATAATGAAGCTTTCCATGAGTGAAAGAATTTTCGGAATCGGCTCAGTAGTTCTGAAGATGACCCCCTACATACAAACTTTAGCTCTTTATAATTTTAGTATAGACTGATACTTTTTTTTGCAAATGTTATGCCTGTAATCCCCGAAGGGTAAGGCATAAGTGTACCTAATAGTACATCCGCATTTAAAGTCCCATTTAATAGGGGGCGAGCCTATTGCTACAAACCGGGCAGAAATCCAGACTCCGTGGCTGCTACTGAGAAATAACTGATGGAAAAACCCACTAATACTCTGCCCGACCCTGGAATCAAACTCGCACTTGATGTAATACTTACCCTACGCAATATTTCTCATGGAAAGTACTACTTATGAGTTGTGATATTCATGTCTAAAACTTCTGTTTTTTCTTAAGAATTTCCTTGCGCAGCTGTGCAGAAGACATTGCGTAAGTCCTTTGGATCCTACTTCAGTTATAGGAGTTAATGGGTCGAAATTAAATTATGGCTACGGTAACTTATATTTGGGTGGGAAATGTAGCAGCTGCTACAATTTAAATGCCGTATTCCTAGAATTTATTTATTAAACACACACACTATCTTTATAGGATGACCCAATGCAATAGTGGTTTGCAAACACACACAAGATAAATTGAAAAACAACTTACGACTAATACTTGACAAAAATAACGAAAGAAAAGGGTAAAAGTTTTAAAGGTTATAGTGTTGTAATATCTTGTGTCAGAGGTAGACACACAAACCCCGCTTACGCTGATGCAGTACCTAGATCATGAGGTGCGCAGATGGAAGGTCGGCCATTGTCTGTGGGGAGACGCCGTGTAAGCACTTGAGGTCTGAGTCGTCCATGAACCCCCATCTGCAGAGATTTTCTTAACGTGTTTCTTGCAGTACCTTTTTTTTTACGGATGAGAAATCATCATATGACTGCTCCCGCTCTGGGCAGAGCGGAAGGGAGTGTCAGACTTGTACTGACTAAAACCCATCCATGTTCCTTCCTTGCCCTTTGTGTTCCAGAGTCGCGGTATCTCTTTCGGACAGCCCGCAGCCACCCTCTTTGAAACGCGCCGTCAACACGTCCTGTCATCAAAAGACGGACGGACGGCGAGCTAGCCCATTACTCACCGTCCACAGGTCCACGTCTACGGTGGCTCGAAGCCACGTGACCCTCAACGCCCGGGGCGTTTCCCGCGGTGGCTGGGACGAGAGGTTCTCTTCCTCTCACGGTCCACCACCTCGCTAGCATGACTGCTTCGCAGAAGGAGGTGACGGCGTCCCATTCCCTCTCGCTCCGGACCATGGATTGAACCAGGGCCGGACGCGATAGGTCGCCGCCGCCGATCGCCGCTACGAGGAGGACACGGTGGTGCTCTGCCGTGATTCTTGCAGTACCTGATATACTGAATACGTGGTAAAAGTTTTAGAGTCGGTGTTCATTAACATGCAGTATTTGATTTGCTTGAAAAGTAAATTGATATGGGACCATTTTAACTGGCAATATTGATTACATTGTGAAAGTGCCAAAGTTTTGGGTCAATAAAATTTAGTATACTGACGAGCCAATGGCGCAATAATAAGAAAATCTGGCAATGCAGAAGAGTGTCAGTAATAGGTCATCTTTAAAAAAGTACTTTCCAAAGAGCTAACTGGCTAGGTACTTATTATCTGCCTAGCCTTTTCCCAACTACGTTGTGGCCGGCTTCAAATCTGACCGGATGCAGCGGAATATCAGTATTTTACATGGAACGTCTGCATAACTGACGTCCGCAACCCGGTTAGTAGGTACTACAACACGAAACCCTTTGGTAAGACTGGTCGTCAGATTTTCGGGCCACTGACTACTTGTAACGATTTTCCGAGGCACGAAGGTAATTCGGTAATCGGTGGTCCCCCATCCACGGAGCAACCTGGGTAAGCGCGGTTTAACCTGCGACGCAAGCGGCTGTTAGTATTTAGCCACACGCTCTTCATAAAGATAGGTACTTATATAGATAAAATAAAGTCAAAGTATAGCTTTGCCACTGTGTTTACACCCTAATCTATTGAATATTCGAGGCGGGAGAGCTAAGTCCTTCGCTGAAAAAGAATCTGAGAACTAACACGAACTCTTGTTTCGAAACATATACATTCGGTTTACGTTATTCGTAGGCTTTTTGTCTTTTTTTAGGACTCTCACTCACTGACCTCTCGTTTTTCTCAGTTTTTTTTAACAAAGATTTGTGGAACTAGGATTATCTTGAACTATTGTTTATAAGCGCCGCTTTGTGGAGAATGTAAGCTCTAAAGCCTGACAAGCTGAATGCACGCAACGATCTTTTAGTATGTAATGTTTTATTATTCTATTTATCATCGCTAAGTATATCACAATATAAAAGAGTGTTAAGCAGGGTGACTCCGCTCGTTCCGAAATTATTCACTAGCACTCTTGAGGAGATATTTAAAACAGTGGCTGCTTTTTGGACGACTAAGGGTATTGAAATCGGTAATAAGAGGCTGCATATCTACGATTTGCCGACGCCTAGTCCGTTTTGCCCCCACAGCGCTGGAACTGAGCACCCAAACACAAAGGAAGATTCAAAGAAGACTCAAATCTCCTTTTATCTTAGAATTCCCGTCTTCATCTTCTTTGCGTGTCGAAAGACTCAAATAATACCCGACCAGTATATTGCCACCTGCACAGCTCTGTCATTGGCTTCATTTAAATCCTGGAAGGTGTAGGTGGCTGTGCAGGATGGGCAAGAAAGGAGGTGGGGCATATCCTGCAGAGGGGCTCCAAACTGACATTGTCTTTGGGACGGGTCGATGATACCCCATTTGACCAGATTATTTTTGCAGCGGCCAACCTGGGCCCGCAAACGGTTAAGAGATTTCTAGATTGGCCACTGCAGTTCCTGTCCAGGAGGAAGATGTTCTGCTGGATTGATGAAGTGAAGAGAGGTGGGATGTTAGTTCCTCCACAATTCGCATCTTTCATCTGACGCACTGTCTTTTGCGGAAATCGTGAAACTCATAGTAACACAAATCGAAGAAGTTAGTTCTTGGTCCTAACACCGCTGTTTCTACGAGCGTCTCGGTAATTTGAAGTTACGAGCGGTGTCTAATGAGACCTCCAGGCCTCCCCTGTATACGATTGGTTGTTATTTTGGGACCGGACAGAAATGACGGAAATTGATTAGTTTCGTCTAAAACGAGGAAGAATTCGAGGTTTATTTATATATTTTGTCAGTAAATGTGGTGTAGTGGACTTTTTTTCTTAAAGAATAGGGTATTATACCAAAAAAAATCTAAGTAGTCCGTCAGATAGATTTCCAAAAAATATTGGACAAGTATTTTTTCTTTTTTTCACGTAAACAAAAAATCAAGACGATACAGTGCGTCGAAAACTCGTGTGACGTCACAATGTCAGTACACTTTTACTGGCGAAGTGACGTCACAAGCCCCCACTCATGATCTTTGATGGGTTTTATCTTCCTCAGTTTTTTATTAATATAAAACAAAAAATATGTAGCCAATATTTTTCGATAATCTAACTGACGGACTAAATAGAACTATTATTTTTTACTCAGTCAACATCCCTATTCCAGATAGACAAAACATTAAGCGAAATATACCTGTAATGAGTGAAAGTCAGCAATAAGGGAAGAAGAGGTACTATGGGAGGTGCATAGTCGAAAAAAAGGTGTGTGTGTACTTATGTACATGCGTTAGAAGTTATACTTCCTTGGCGTCTGAAGAAAAATTTAAAAAAACAAAACTGCAGTAAATATCGAAGAAAAATGTTAAAATCAATCAAAACAGTATAGGTATACAGTAAGTACTGTATATTCAGTTTCCTTACTTATAAGTTAAGTTAGTTATTTAAAGAAATATATATTATTCTGCAGCCAACTTCATCATGTCGTTTTTTTGGGACATCGTGCGCGCGCAGGTCATGAATTCACTCTCATCCAAACGCGCCAAAAGAAGTATAACTTCAATAAATAATGTGAAAATGAGTGAAACATAAAAATACTTCTTTGATAATAAACTTCAAACCCAAAACTTTTTTGATAAGGGTATTTAAAGATGTTCCTCTGAGGTGCGAGTGAAACAGCTGACAAAAGCTAGGTTAATATAATCCCTACATATTAATAAGAGAATGATCCTGCTGCGAGCGTAGGCGACGTCGGAGAAAGCCTTCATACACATAAATGAACATACATGTAGTACTCCATCCATACTAATGTTATAATTGCGAAAGTAACTCTGTGTGTCTATCTATATGTCTGCTTTTCACACCTAAATGTCTGAATGGATTCTTATGAAATTTGGCCAAGTTACACAGGTAAACTACCTAAGCTTAATCGGGTATTACTGTCCAGGTGGTTTTATTCTTTATCGTGTGGTAGCACCTAACCATGTGTCAGAGTTTCTTCGCCGCTCATAGGCCTTCGACTTGGCTTAACATGCCGTCGAGAAATATCTCTCAGGCATGCTGGTTTCCTAACGATGTTTTCCTTCACCGTTTTGAGAGCAGTGTTTTCCAGTATCATAATTCCCGGGCTTCGCGCGAGCCAAGCCGCGGGAAATAGGTAGTTACATGATATAGTTCTCCTTAAATGTTAAACTTCCTATATTTTCATTTGAGAGGCTCCTATAACAATATTAGGTACAATGAACGAGGTAACGCCTACACGGAACTACATAGCATAGTTATTAACCGTTGCTTGAGTCATTAATTTTAGGTAGGCACATGGTTTTCATGCCAAACTAACAATTGAATGTGACGTAAACTGAAAATATAAACCGGCAACCGTGCGTGTTGTTTTTTTTTGTTGTTGTTAAATTTGTAGGCAGTTTGTCATCATTAGAGATTAAAATAATTAGATTTTATTTGCTTAACCGAGAACCGGAAGGCATTGCGTTGGGAGGCCTCCCACTAGGAGGACCGATGACCTGGTGAACCTTCAACAGGTCATCGGTCCTCCTAGTGGGAGCTAGTGGGCCGGGATCTGCTGGATTCGAGACGCGAGGGACCCGTTAATGTGGCGACATTTGGGGGAGGCCTATGTCCAGCAGTGGATGTCTTTCGGCTAAAATGATGATGATTTGCCTAAACTTCAAGGAAGTTAATAACAACACGCCTGTAATCAGAGGTGTACTGTAGCCAGAGGTGTACCTAATAGTACAACCACATTTCGCCAGTTATGTTTAAGTCTCATGTCATAGGGTATAGTATTCTGCTATAAAGCAGATACGATAAAAAATAAAAATACGTACAATTTACAGACCATGTGTCCTTCGTCTCATTTTTATCATAAATATGCCTTCTGTGGTAGCAGAAAGTAGGTATAAATCACGGCATCCATTATCCATGCAATTCCATCCATTTATTTTCATTTTAACATTGTAATTTGAGCACTTTTATAAACTTTAAATAATATTTTTCACTAATGACAAGCAACGTCAAGCTGTCAAGTTTACTTATTCCTTTTAATATTTTTCTATATCGGCCTGTTAAATGAAGGTTGTATTAGAGAGTATTACTAAAAAATGATTTAAAATGTTTTGGCTAGTTTAAATCTAGTTTTTATATTGTATTACGTTTGTATACTGACTAATAGAATACTAAATGTTAATTTTAAAATTCATAACGCACTCTTGGATTGTGAGGTTTTATACGTCTTGGCCAACTATACCTGGCAGGTCAGACGAATTGTGGCTACAATAAATATAATCGTAAAGTGAGGCAAATAGTTCTGGAACACTAAAATAGTTCCTTATAAAAGACGCCGCTTACGAACTAAAACCAGTTTACGACGAGATTTCAGTAGCGACCAGTACAGTGCAGTCCACCCCACTAAAAGTGGACTAGTGCAAGTGTCAAGTGGTAGGGCGCCGACGCTCTGACGTGTCCCTCCACCACGCGGAAGTCGCAACTCCATCCCGGGGCTCCCCTAAACGGAGTTTGGCCCGGGACTCCTGTTCTCTTCAAGCTTCCCGGGGCTCCGCTAAACGGACTCGCCCGGGAACTCATCTCCGCTTCTGCGATCGCCTGCCACCGAAACAGCCAGGACTGACCTGACGCCTGTTCGGTGGAGCCGCAGGACCAGGTGCTTCAAGGGTCTACCCCCTTCGGAAAACAGCAAGTACTTTCTCCACCTATTACCCCAGTTCTTGAGTGCGTGTAGATAGGTGTGTGTGTTTTTTAGCAGACTTGTATTTCATATCTTCCCTCTTTATCTTATTAAATTTAATTGTACTGTCTACCTCCTATTTTTATTTATTTGGAATAGTAGACATGACAAGGGGGCGAGCCTATCGCTATCAAACGGGCGCAAATCCATACTCAGTAGCTGATACTAAGAAATTTCTGATGGAAAAACTCAATAACAATTGCCCGATCTGGGAATCGAACCCCGGACCTCATGCTCAGCACCTGTGATTGCGATCACTAGACCAATAAAGCAGTCGAGAAAGTAAGTCATCATCTGCCAAGCCTTTTCCCAACTATGTTGGGATCGGCTTCCAGTTTAACCGGATGCAGCTGAATACCAGTATTTTACATGGAGCGACTGCCTATCTGACCTCCACAACCCAGTTAGTACTGGGTAATACGATACCCCTTGGTAAGACTGGTTGTCAGACTTTTTTTAGGCCACTGACTACTTAACGACTGTCAAAGATCTACAAATGACAACCGGGACCAACGGCTTAATGTGCTTTCCGAGGCACGGAGGAAACTCGGTATGTAATGGCTGGTCACCCATCCAAGCAGTCGAGAAAGTAAGTAACATGTGCATAATATTTCCCTCTTATTTAACAGTTTTATTTCGGAACTTAAAAGTAATTTGGGGATTTTATAGGGAGGAGGAATCTACGTGTCTCTTGAAGTTTTGGCTAATAAACTTGACCTATTCCGATCTCATGTCATCGTCATGTGTCATGCTGAGCACATATTGTTACAACTCTTTGGAAAACTGAAGGTTCAGTTGATGGACTAACTACCAAAGACAAAACCAATTAATGAAAATAACCTCAGAATCGATTGAAACTAGATCTCCCATTACGGTAACCACCTGAGTGGATATCATTTTCAGGCATCCCCCTTCCATTGTTCTTACTATACTAATGCCCAATTGCCCATTTAGACTGACATGCAATAAGTCTGCTTAGCCTTATCCCGACTATGTTGGGGTCGGTTTCCAGTCTAACCGGATGCCGTGGTTAAATAAATACAACCGCATGGGGCGATTTTCTACTGCGGGCTGTTCGAATGAGATACCGCGGCCCTGGAACACAAAGGGCAAGGAAGGAACATAGATGGGTTTTAGTCAGTACAAGTCTGACACTCCCTTCCGCTCTGCCTAGAGTGGGAGAAGTCATTTGATGATTTCCCACCCGTAAAAAAAAAGTAAAAATGGGGCGATTTTCTTAAGTCTTCCTTGTCAAGGTAAGCGGACCATGGATGGGTGGTAATACATTACATACTGACTTTCCTCCGTGCCTCGGAAACCACGTTAAACTGTTGGTCTTGGCTGTAATTTGTAGATCTTTGATTGTCGTTACAGGTAGTCAGTGGCCCGAAAATCTGACAACCGGTCTTACCAAGAGGTATCCATATTCCCCAGTACTAACTGGGTTGTTGAGGTCAGGTAGATAGCCCCTTCATCTAAAATACTGGTAGCAACTATATCTGGTTTGACTGGAAGCCAACTCCAACGTAGTTGGAAAAAGGCTAGACCGATGATAATGTTGTTTTGTGTTATTTAAAGCGGGCACAGGATTTAATTTTACTTTTCGAATATTTGGCACTGAAAACGAACCTACTGTTAGTATCAAAGCAATATTCAAACCATTTCATGGCCAAATAATAACTTACAACGACCTAAATATCCTCAAACCGTATCGTTTTAGCTGTCACCGTCTGGAATGGTGCCCATACCGAAAGAAAAATGATTCCGAAGAGATTATTATCCAAACAAAATGATATTAATGCGCTGTTAAAAAAGTATGGAATAAGAAAACACTGTCCATTAAGAGGACGACATCTAATGGAACAGACAAAATGCTGATACACCCACGGCTGCGAAAAATTTCGCTTAATACATTTTCCTTTTAATGTAATTTTGTTTTTAAGAAAAAGCAATTATATCTTTCGACCCTGCATACCTATCTGTTTTGTGGACTGTACATAAGCATGTTTAGTGGCTTAGAGCGAATTTTACCAATGAAACTAAACTACGTTCAAGAAGCATTAGTGTCATTATTGTTTCAAAATATTTACACTGAAAGCCCCCAACTATGTACCCATAGATTATGTTTACAAGTATGTTTAACTACTGTAAGCTTTTGTTTGAGATATTCATGACCATCGAACAAAAAAGCCTTTCCCCCATTTCTGTCAATGAGGGAAAAATCCATTGTAATTTAAGTAACAACATAAAAGTAATAATATTGTTATCTCCTTACCACGGGCAGAATCATGGTTGTATCAGAAAAACAAACACTGATGGCGGTTCCTGCTGACATAATATGAAACTTCATCTTAGAAGGGGCGTCCATAAATTACGTGAGGCGTTTAGGGGGGGAGAGAGTTGAGACCAATCTCACCCAATCTCACGAGGGAGAGAGGGGGTTCTTAGCAGATATCACGTAATTTTTTTCCTGCAAGAAACAATGTAAAATTCACATTAAGTATACTATCTGGGTGTATAATTTATCTATAATATGTATGTATTTAGAAATATATAAGTATGTTTATCAGTTGTCTGGTTGCCATAGTACAGGCTTTGCCTAGTTTGGGATCAGATGGCGGTGTGTTGTCCCAAAATATTATTATTATTATTAGGTTTCTTTACGTCAATCATAAATTGTCTATGAAAATAATTAAATACTTAAGTTTTTTAAATGAATTCAATGCAATCAAGCACAAATTACCGTATTTATACTAAACTACGTTTTTTGATAAAACTCACGTGAGATTAGGAGGGGATGAGGGGGTTAAGTCAAATTTCACGACATCTCATAAAGGGGGGAGGGCGGTCGAAAAATTGCCTCACGTAATTAATGGACCCTCCCTCTGATAATAAATACCTCAAGTGGCCAGTGATTCGTTCTCAACCTCTTCCGAGTCATAACGCCAGTATGTCAATTTCCCGACCTGCACATTGATGTGACGGGGTTGCCATCCGTAACATTAGTGGTAGACTGTATATACTAGTGTTAAGAGGAAATGCGGGTGGTCTTTTCTCCATACAAACGCTCTCGCCTGTTTTCTTTCTGGTTTGTGACTTTAAAGCTATGATTTTTTACAGTTAGATAAATATCAACCTCTTCTATGTCCCTATGTTTTCCTTTTTGATGAAACATAATCTGTATTAGCATTAGAACCTTTACAAAATGCTCAAAATTGCCTATTGAGATCGCCTGTCAACGGAGGCCTAGTGTACAAATTTGACAACTATTAATGAAAAACGAAAAACATAGGAGCTCAGTATATATCCTTTTCATTCAGTTAATGAAATATCTTTTAAATTGGTCGAAAATTGGAGGAGGAAAAAGTAGAGAGACAAACTTCGAATTATTAACTTCGAATTTATTAATCGCGCTCGCAGAACCACAGCGATAGTTTCTTCAAATACCTACCACATTTCCTCTTAAGATCTGGAAAGTAATTTCTGTCCCTTAACACTGGAGTGAATGTTCATTGTGCAATTTTGTGATATTTTATGTCATAACTTCATAAGACAAAATTCTTACCTAGGTACACAGATAGAATCTAATTTTACTCTCTAATCTCCTGTTTTCCGAAATTCCGATATAATAATTACGCCCTTTATTATATACCATCACATAAGCCTATGTACCGGTTATATATCGTTGGCACATTTTCCCTTACAAGATAATTAGATTTCAATGCCGGATAAGCGCGAACAGTGTCGGAGGTTCGTACAAAAATAACTTTTGTATGAAAACCTCTGCGATATGTTTTGCAGAGTTTTCCTTATTGGAAAAGAGTATTTATTTTACTCTTGAAATATATGGTAAAAGGTGGTTGTAGTTCTCTTGTCCACTCAGATTTTTTGGCTTCATGTGAGTGTTTTATTTATTATCTATATACATATATTATCTACTGCTGGACATAGGCCTCCCCCAAGTGTCGCCACATTGACCGGTCCCGTGCGACTATGTCCAGCAGTGGACGTCTTTTGGCTGAAATGATGATGATGATGATATACTATCACTTGTTTCGGTGAAGGAAAACATCATGTGGAAACCAGCATGACATTTTTATTTTTTAGAATGGTAAATTATCACATGACCCCTCCCGCTCTTGGCGGAGCGGAGGGAGTGTTAGACTTGTACTGACTAAAACCCATCCATGTTCCTTACTTGCCCTTTGTGTTCTAGGGCCGCGGTATCTCTTTCGAACAGGCCCGCAACCCTGGGATCCCGCAGAGATACTTCTCGACGGCTTGTAAAGCCAAGTCAGACGCCCATGGGCGTCATAAAAACTCTGACACCAGGTTAGACACTAACAACACGATAATGAAAAAGCCTACTCTATTTAAACCTTTAGAGAAAACAGACGTTATTTTAAGTTTTATACTGAAATTTATTTTTTTTACAATGGGCCGACTTTTTGTCCGTGATTCCAAATCATAATGAGCCTTATACGGATATATATTTTTACTCACCTGGAAGAAGATGGAAATGGTTTTACAAGTATTTATTTAATTATCTTTAATTACATTATTTACAAACTAAAAATTTATAATAGTGCAAGTCACAAAAGGGTTACAGGTTTTACATATTTTATATCGAGTAAAATACGGCTAACTTTAAAAAACAAAATTGGACGATCTTGAGACGACAGGCCGTGTTGACGGCGCGTTCGTGTTCCACGCGCGCCTTAAAGAGATGTCAGCAAACAGGGAGGGGCTCGCAAGGGCCGATGCCTGCCAGGGCTGCGGGACTGTTCGAAAAAGATACCGCGGCCCTGGAACACAAAGGGCAAGGAAGGAACATGGATGGGTTTTAGTCAGTACAAGTCTGACACTCCCTTCCGCTCTGCCCAGAACGGGAGAAGTCATTTGATGGTTTCCCATCCCATGAAAAAAAAAGACTAAACTTTTAGCATAATTTCAAATAATGAATGTACAGGCAACACAAATATATTAATCACAGAGAACGGGTTATTAAAATCTATTTTTAGAACCAAACAGGCATTAAGTCCCTTTTGCATAAATAACTATCTCCAGTACAACGTACTTACTAGAAAAACACTAGATCCTATTTTAGCTTAAAATAAGCTTTAAATAACATGAGAACTTTATGAATAATTATAAAACAATATTTTGTAGTACGTAGGGTTAAATTACCTTATCATAAAGAGCCCTGACGTACAGCCGGACATTTTACTATCTATTTCAGTATTCAGTTTTACTATTTTCCTTCAAATGACCTTACAAACGACAAAATTGGACAAAGTAGAGACGAAAGGTCGCAAAGCCATGCCACATGTCTCATACAGGGCTCTTTAGTATACTGATGCCGTTCATTTGGAACCCGCGGGATGATTTTACAATTT
The DNA here is from genome assembly GCA_950005105.1 of Lycophotia porphyrea. Lineage (NCBI taxonomy): Eukaryota > Metazoa > Arthropoda > Insecta > Lepidoptera > Noctuidae > Lycophotia > Lycophotia porphyrea. Next base: position 14,411,260 of record OX465395.1, on the reverse strand, counting down.
TTTTTTTTTTTTTCGTAGGTTGTCCCGCTGTAAAAGTTTAAAAAAAAATGATATCGAATTTCAAATTTGAGTACAAGCGTTTTACAAAGATCAGCCGTTATTTAGGCATTCTATAAGTAATGTACATGATACTTAGTAACATTTTGCTTCTGGGAAACAAATTTTAGTGAGAAAAATCACCGTTTACGGTAGCACATAACATTGTGTTTATGGACGCAGTTAAGTAATATAATTTAATTCTTGTATTCGTAAAAAAAGTCAAAACAAGGTTGAAACTTCAGTATCTTCAATCAGGAGCTTCCCGTACAAAAATATCGCAAAGACTGGGAGATCAAGTCAATTTTGACACCCCTTTTACAGACAAGATGTAACATCGGATTTCCTGAAATAAAGTTAATTATTACTTGAAATAAACGTTGTTTTACTAGCGTAATGAGTACAGTACGTAGAGGGGCGACCACAGATTATATATTCATGCAGACAAGGCACAGAAAAGAAATCGATACTGGGATGTCTATAGTCTATTTTACATCTCCCTTTCTTTTTGAATAAACTGAGAATATAAGACTTGAGTTAAAACTTACAATTTGACGCAAAATTTTCATTATAATTTAATACAGTTAAATTTTGAAATTGCAGTATGATCTAGTTATTAAAACTCTGTTACATATATACCTGGCACCAATTATATACATAACATAGATAATCTAATCATTAAGGTTCTAATTATCATGAAATTTACAGTGTTAATATTCTTTAGTTTTAGTACAACCTTAAGTAAGTAAGTAACCCTAGTTGAATGCGACTCAGGGAACGAACATAAGGACGAAAGCTAACTTCTATAATTAAAATATGAAAAAAAAGGATTTCCTCCGGCTTCCCACTGTTATTTTAAACGAAATTGCTTTTGGTATATATTTTAGCTTTTGGGAATTGGAACTAAAAAGCGGTCTAAAATAACTAACCATTTTAATAGTTCATCTAGTCATTAGAGACCAAATAAATATTGCCTTACCCTAGATCGAGTAGAAGAGAATGATGGATAGAATACAAAGTGTTATTGGGTTCTTACATCAGGAATTTTGAAGTAACAGCCTGAATTACTGCCCAGTTGATGGGTGCCTACTTGGGTAAGTGGGCGTATGACCAGATGTATGAACGTAGTCGAAACAAAAGGACTATGTAAGGATCGTAGCAGGTGGCGTTCTATGGTATCTGCCTACCCCATCAGAAAAAGTTGTGAATTTATGTATGTAGTGTTACATAAAACTTGTAATTTTGGTTGTAAGGTATTTATTGTTATTGTAAACGTACCTTATTTAGGTAGTCAGCTAGTTAGTTCTGTATAACTAACTAGCTGACTACCTAAATAAGGTACGTGTTAAAAAAATTAAGTGCCATAGCTTCAGGATGAGTTCAGTAACGATAAAAGAACTCGTAAAAAATAAAATACCTTTAAAAAGTTAAAAAAAAGCGAAAATTGTCATGAGATGAACCTAATGTAGTACCTACTAATTGAATAGCAATCGTTTAGAATTGATTAAAAAATTGCTTAAAAATAAGTTTTTATTTTCTTTAAATGCTAATTAATAATTTCCTAGAGTCGCCTACCTACTATCGAACGCAATGAAATACCTACTTACGCCCGAACTCTTCAATAACGCCGGATGAAGGATAGGTAACAAGGCAAATAATGCGTAGGTAGATAATACAGCCCTTAGTATTCTGACGCGGGAAGTGAAGGACAAAAGACAACGCGTTTGTTAGTAGGTAAGTAATTAAAGCATTTAAACAAATAAAATAATTTTAATTCTTAACGATTGGTATTTAAGTTTTTATGTTTTTTTTTTAATTTTAATTTTAATTTTTCCTGGGTTTCTTTATGGATATCGACTCTAAGCAACACGCAAACACAATTTCTTTAACATCCTGTATACCCGCCCTACCTACCTACGTGCCTACCCAACTAAGCTAAATATGCTAATGCCCGGAGTGGGTCCAGATCAATAGTAAGAACGGCTGATAAATTCACAAACTCTCAATCGCCAACCAGTCGGGTTGTATTGGCAGTGCGCCTTTTTGTTAAATAAAATGGTGTACATTTCTTGTATTCATAAACAAAGGTTAACTTGCTATTTAGATAACACATTGAAAAATAATTTAATCACCGATCACCAAGCAACTAAACTTTTTTTTGTAGCGTCTTCGTAGCAAGCCAAGATTTGTAATATTTTTAAAATTTTACTGATGAAACTACTACGGTCAATCTCTTTGCAAAGCAATAAAAAACAGGCCAAGTGCGAATCGAACTCGCGCACGAAGGGTTCCGTACCATTATCTATAAAAACGGGAAAAAAATCATGTCGGTTGTATGGCCCTTAAATATTAATTTTATTTTAATTTAATCATTTATTTTTAAAGTGAATATACGTACAACTAAATATTCTGTGAATATTTCAAGCGCCTACCTGTCGCCGTTATTAATATCGAGAGAAAAGACGGCAAAAAATCACGTTTGTAATATTTATTTTATTCTGCTTTTAGTATTTGTTGTTATAGCGGCAACAAAAATACATCATTTGTGAAAATTTCAACTGTCTAGCTATCACGGTTCATGAGATAAAGCCTGGTGACAGACGGACAGACAGACAGACAGACGGACGGACAGCGGAGTCTTAATAATAGGGTCCCGTTTTACCCTTAGGGTACTGAACCCTAAAAACCACCATTCTTTTTCCGAACTCGTAATATATTGTCCGTAGCCCGTAGAGCCTTCGTAGCCTCGTAGCGATCACCGTGAAGTTTTTCTACTAGCAATGTCGAGATAACCAAAATACAAAAATGCAAAAGCACCATTTGCTTTTTGACTTTCGTAGCCACTTGCGTAGCTCGTAGGTCCCTCGTAGCGTCGTAGCAAACAGCGTAGCCAGCAAGTTCAGAAGTTCATTTATTATAATGATGTTTATTATATCCGGATGATGGATTCGGTTCGAGTTTCAGGAGTTGAGAAAATTGCGTAGTACTTTCCTAGTAATTGAGAGGGCGGTGTCTACCAAGGTGCGAGGCCGAACCGTAGTTACTAAATACGCGCTTTCCACGAATACGTAACGTAGTCGTGAACTTGGATTTTGTTGAATTTAGTATTGAGCGGATTTTGTTCTTTGTTATGAGAAATATACTAAGATTCTTAAAAAAGTATTTGAAATTAAATTAATGTTTCTGGTGAAAAAATTGCGGTAGGACTTTTTAACGCAAGAAAGTTTTTCTCATTGAGTCATTTTTAAAGAAGTTGTCTCCAAAATTAGTTACAATTGTAATAATTGGTAACGTCACAGCTTTATTTTAAATAAAACTCTTAAGTTAAATTTTTATCAACACAAGGTGAAAAAACAAAGAACTACTGAAAATTCATAAAGGTATGTACTTAACATACTAATAAATATATATAGGTACTTATTCATAAAATAAAACAATTAATATTATAATACATACATAGGTTATATCACGCCTGTAATCCCCGTAGGATTAAGCAGTGGTGTACCAAATAGAACAGTTATATTTTTAAGTCCCATGTATTGTCGAGCGTATTGCCATCAACCGGGCACAAATCCAGACTCTGTGGTTACTACTGAAAAAATCCTGATGCAAAAACCCAATAACACTTTGCCTGACCTGGGAATCGAATCTAGAACCTCATGCTCAGCAGTCGCGCTTGCGACCACTAGATCAACACATACTAATACATACATACTTACAGATACAAGAAACTGATAAATAAAAAGAATCCAAAATACGAGAAACCTTATATTAATTACGGTTTATGTTTAACCAACCACCAGATTTATTAAAATGTAACGGCAAAAAAATCACTTATGATTGCCAAAAGTAGTAAATGATCACCAAAATTAGATCCTCTTTTTAGCGTGAAATTAAAACCAAAAATAGTTAATGACCACCAGAAATTGAACTGTTATGCTCTTGCATCCGAGTCGAGGGAGACCCGGTCGACGGAGCCTCGCTTCGCAGGGCTCCTACTTCTGAATGGTTTATAAAAAAAAGGCGGCCTAGGCGCATCTAGTTTGTCCTCAACCACCTCATTAAAATTTGGTGGTCATTTACTAAATTTGGTGATCAATTGATATTTTAGGTGATAGATGTTATTGGTCACAAAGTTATTTTAGGTGGTCATTATTCTTATCCCCTTTAATTACTACTGTTGTCTAAGGACCGATTTCACGACGTCCAGCCACTAATTAACAATTAAATTCAAAAATGGAAAAGAACTTGTATGAAATTATCTGCCAAGTTAACGGGAACTTAATCGTAGGTGGTGAAACAGGCTCTTAAGGCGGAAATACACATGCCTGTAAAATGGAGCAGTAGCTTGCATGCTAGTTAACGGCATGTGCAAATAAATGGCACACTGTGGATACATTTGCAAGTAATACAGGCATACAAGTTGTGCCCTTGCATGCCAGTATTACCATCGCGTATACACAGGACAGTTCGTGAGTGTATACACGTGCCCATTTGGCAAGCCCCCGCGACCCCTCCCTCAACGGGCATGCAAGTAAATCAAATGTTGTGCAATCTACTTGCTTGCCAGGTACAGGCATGCCAGTTAGCGTATACACATGACAGTAGCTGGCACGTGCAAGGAGCTGGTATGCTAGTGTGCAAGCTACGGGCATGTGTATCCCCGGCTTTAGACTACAAAACAAAACCATGTGTATAACAAGTAAGCTATTCCCACTCCATTTAATCCCAGGTACATTTCCATCAACACAAGAAAAGCTTGCGTAATAGCCACGTTTTTGTTGATGCCCCGCGTCAAGGTTAAGGGCGAGATCGATAGACACTCCACGTTTTGTTACTTGCATATTACTGTAGAATGTGGGGTGTAGCCTGGGTTCTAGGGGGAGAAGTTGGGTTGTAGGTGTGTGTTTTCGATAGATAGAAGAATAGTTTTTAATTATTAGTAAATAAATAATGATGATTAAAATAGTTGATGGCGAGCATATTACATGTGAATCAAACTTTACTGGCGAAATGTGGGTGTATTATTAGGTACACCTCTGCCTAACCCTTCTGGGATTACAGGCTTGATGTTATGTTAATAAATAAATAATAATATATGTTTATTTGTGCCCTGACACAGTAAGGCGGGCTCGCGGCAGACCACGAAGGAGATGGCGGGACGAACTGGATATGTTCCGTCCGAACTGAAAGGAGGAGGAGGCAGGCCTTTGCCCAGGAGTGGGACAGAGCAGGCTAGTAAAAAAAAGAAAAAGAAAAATGTAATTTCTCATAAAAAATAGCATGGTGAACAGCAAGTACATCATCTAATATAACCATTGAGGCAGACTGGTGCCATGGTGCCCTGAGTTACGAGGCCCCCATGAATCCCAGGTAATTAGATTAATTAACAACTTATGAGTGATGATACATAAATACTAGGTACAGAAAGATATCAATAAAAATGACAACGAAGGACACATTAATATTAACAATAATTATACCTACAGTATAGATACAATATTTTAAATGATATTTTTTCATTTAACATTTTGCGTTTATATTTGTATGTCAGTCATAACAAAACATAGCTAGAACCTTTTACTTAATACTTATGCTTAGCAAATAAATAATTCTGAGTCTGATAAATATACCTTTGCCATAATTTTAACCTAGAAATCAGCCTTAGCTTCGATAAAATAGAAAATTAAGAGCGAATTAAAAGAATGAAACTGAAATGAATGCTTTTCAGTATGAAGAGTTAAAATTTGAAACATAGAAATACATCGGTTTACACTTGTATTTTTTATGTATGTTTTAGATTTATAGCCTGAGCTCAACATGATTATTAGCCAAGACGAAATCTATCCAGAACATCAAAAAAAAAAGGTAATACATATAGTTAAACGATTTAAATACTAGCTCTAAGACAATCATTACAATTATATTTAATCAATTACCGTCTCTATTTTTATTTAACTTAAGTTAATGTACAGCTATATAAACTCCAGTATTGTTACGAGAAAAATCTGGAGCCTAAGTGGGTCTGCGTCTAATGGTCTATCCTTTTAGATTTGTGTCTAAATCTTCGAGACAGTTCCAGACTATTCCTTAATAGTTACGGCTGATGTGGTTGAGCTAGGTTAGGCTTGCTTAGATTAATGTTAATTAGTCTTACATATAAATGCTGTGTTTATTAATTTTTTCAGCTTTGATTTTCGTTCGCCCAACTTATACTAACTTACTTATATGGACGGCACGGTTGGCGCAGTGGCTGAGCGATTGACTGCTGCGCTGCGTGTCGCGGGTTCGATCCCCGCACGGAACAAATATTCGTATGGCCTACAGATAGTTGTTCCGGGTCTGGCTGTTTGTGTATGTGAGTTTAAATGTTTGTGAACGTACCCACGATACAGGAGAAATCCCTAGTGTGGGGCAACGTTTTTTAAAAAAAGATAGAAAAAGAATAAAGATATTATGCGTTCAATATTTGGGGGATTTAATACAGATTTTGAGCGAAAAGATTTTTTCTGCATTACGGAATGTAAGCTTGAAAAAACAGTTACTTAATATCCACGGGACGTGAGTGGAACTTATAGCTCAACTTTTCCAATTCTTCACGTACAGGCTACCAGCAATTGACAATTTTAATGCCTTGGGCATTTTCTACCAGTCTACCTAAGGGTGATGCAGAGACAATACACAGAAGAAAAAATAAATCAATTCAATTCAATCAATCGATCAATCAATCAATCTATTCAATTTTGATAAGTTTCATTTTTGACTGTTAGGACATATATTATTTGTTAACTTTTCGTTTACTCTGTGGTTTTTGAGTAAGAAAAAAAGTCCTTGTCCTGTGTTAGTTGAATAATAAAAGAAAATGCTATGCCTACTTTCCATCTTACTGGAGGAACGTGGCATTTTTTTATGAACCGTACAGTAATCATCATATTTTTGGAACTTAGTGATGATTACTTTATTGAAACAACTGTTACGCACACAGCTACACACGCACATATATACATACCCGTGAAAATTTAGTAGATAGATTTCCTAATTATGACTAATGATAAAATTTGTAGTACATTGACGCTGAAATATCTTTCGCTGTACTCACTTTATAGTTCCGCGAAAAAACATAGTTTTTTTGCTTAAAAATACAACGACAGCTTGATTTAATGTTTCGTATGTTCAGGAATAGACATGAAAAGTTTTATTAGTTTGGTACTGGGAGTGGCTTGGATATACATTCGAAGTTACATCCCATAACATTTTTATACCTTTGTTTATTTATAGTATTTTTACGGCGTCGGTGAAACACCAAGGTCATAATAAGTTGTTTTTGATGCTGGTTGTATTTTTATGTTTTTAGCGTAGGAGGTTCGATTAGTAAGTTGAGAAAAGTTGATCTGAAAGTAAGCAAGATTTGAGCACGATTAACTGCGTTCAAGAGATGACAGCTCTTTAGCGCGGTTTATATTAGGTGAATACGTTTAGTTCCATTGGTGGAATTCGGCCGTATCAAGCTATTTATTGTCTCTACAAAGAATACAAGAAATGAAATCAAAAGCATCTTTCAGAAATCATTACTAACCAAAACAATACTATTGTAAGTTGACAAAGCAAACAAACCAAAGAGACGGCTCCTCAGTAGTTAGGAGATAAAATAGACTTTTACAACTCTGGTATCAAAATCCAAACAATAGTTTAGAAGAAAAGGCACATCTTTGTTGACTAACATCAATAAACTTGGATCGTGCGAAAAGTTATAAGTCTAGAACAGTTTGAATATCATATTCTTTGCCTAAGTTTCTCTGGGGAGGGACGTGTATAAATTGACTGATATATTCACTCACTTTTGCTTGGATATATGTATATAGGTTTTTGTTTTTATACATACATTGTGATTGTATGTAAGAAAGACTAAATGAGTAGGTAGCGAACGGAGACCGAACTTCATAATAATATAATCTCGCTGTACTGACGTTTAACGAAGTCGAAGGGCGCATGTTTTTTTGAAGGCCGATTTCCACCTGCATCTTTGTTCAGTGGCAAGAAAGCAAATGAAACCAAAAACTTCCGAAAGTAAAGTTAATTTCCACTTTTTAGTGTTTTTGGTGTGTTTTTTTGGAAGTCGGTTATATCTTATACAAAATAGTTTTTTTTAGGCATTGCGATCATTGTTGGAGTAAGACTTTATCCTGGAACTTTCTGGTTCCGGGAATATTGAATCTTCCGTGTATTACATTGCGTGTTACTGTAACCACGCCAGAAATACAATCAGTGCAAACGTCAAAAGAAGTAAGCAATGATGTACAGAATACGTAGATAGTGGCTACGTGATTGGCTTTTTGACACCTTGTAAACACTACGCTTACAATAATAACATTATTGTCATTTTAGCGGTGTTTCTATTCCGCAGTGGAACTTATTTATGACGGCAAGATTGCAAAGTTGGCTCTCTGTTTTTATAAACTCTGTGGTATCATGCCTGAAGATTCATTGTCTCTACACCATTGTGCAAAAACACACGGTTTTATATTTACCTGCCAGCATTTATAAATGGCTATAATTCGTCAATATTATAAGAAAAATATTCTCGTATACGTTAAGTGGTTACTGTGACCTTGACTTCGCGTGAAAGACATCTTGTTTTGCCATCTATTTGGAAAAAGGGAGGAAAGATTAATGGGGATCTTGATAAGTGAATATAGTACCTACGTGTTGTCTGTTTTTCTACAAGACATTTATTTATCTATTACCAGCTTTTTGGCATGGAGGTCAGAATTTATCCGAAAGGAACGTATTACAGGGATAAAAAGTGTCGTATACAAGGTGTAAACAGACTCTTCACGAAGCCGTCAACCAAGGATTATGTACATCAAACTAAGTAACTTTACGCAAAAATTAGTGCTGGGAAACGACTTGTTTTTTGAGCTGAATAATCACGTAGGACTCAATGTAACGCACTCAAAACATTGTGCTGATGGATGGATTGAATAGTAAAGGGGTCCTGGAAGTGTTTTAAGTAAAAATCTCACATTCAAAATATGTATTTATAAAAAATCTTGTCAAAAAGTTGGAACGTTGTCCCCTAATATCTCCGTAACTAGGAGGTTCCCAGGTATGGTCTAGAACAAAAAAATGATCGCAATGACGGGCAGAACAAGTGCCTTTCGGCTTCGTTAAGAGTCTGTTTACACCCTTTATTCTATTCCAGGTTACATTATCATTACAGTCTTTCGTTGTGCCCAAAAATAGTGCCACCTCAAGATTGCTATATTCTTCTTGTTCTAGACTGAACCTTTTAGTTACGGAGACATTGGGGGTAAAAGCTCCAACGTTCTCACAAGTTTTTTTAAAAATACAAGTTCAAAATCTAGCTTTACTTTAAATACCTTCACGACCCCCGTACTATTTATTCAATGCATCCTTCAGCATAATGTTTGAGTGCGTTACATTGAGTCCAAACGTAAAACGCGATTATTCACCCAAAAAAAAGTCGTTTCCCAGCAATAATTTTTGCGTAGAGTTACTTAGTTTGATGAAAAAACGCTTAGTTGTCGGTTTCGCGAAGGGTTCGTTTACACCTTGTATAATATTTAAGTTACCACGACGTAATTCACAGATACACAGAGCTTATTGAGTGAAACTTCTATTGCGACTTCCAACTAGGTTGCGTTAAACGTTTAACGCTACCATGAAGGGGGTATGAAAGCACTGTTGCGTTAAACGTTCAACGCTCCTGGGGAGGGGGAATAGAAAGAAACAGAGCGACAGTGAATGCGTCACATTACGAAGTTTCACTTCTTCCGCGCTCCGAGGGACTCCCCGCACTATATTTTTTTTATGATGCTCTATTTACATAATAAATAACAAGACTCGAATGTGAGAGTAAGGTTATATGAAGAACGCTTTGATGTGATGAGTTTCGAGGAATGTTTGTGAATTGGCTTGTGAAATCACGTGAAATAAAACAACAGCAAAATAGTCGTGAGTCATAGAGCAAAGTAATTTGATGATAACAGTAAAATTCTGTTTGAATAAGACTTTAATGAAGCCATTATTTGTTTTTCTTTTCATGAAAACATGCTAATGTTTTCCAATATTAAAGGCAACTTGTGTATCAATTTTGATTTTAATAAATTCTGTAATTCCTGTCGTAACGTTTTGGACGCACACAGAAATATTCCTCGTTGGTTTGGTGGTCGCAAGTGCGACTGCTGAGCATGAGGTAATGGGTTCGATTCTCAGGTCGGGTAATGTATTATTGGATTTTTCCATCAGGAATTTGTCAGTGGCTGCCACGGAGTCTGGATTTGTGCGGTAGGATGTAAAGGGTCGCCCTCTATTACATGGGATTTAAACATAACTAACGAATTGTGGGTGAACTATAAGGTCTACCGAAACCTTCGGGGATTACAGGCGTGATGTTATGTTAGTAATAATATATAAAATATTGAGTCAAAAACATATTACATTTAAACAGATACCCTACCAGTTAGTTAAATAAATCAATAAGCTCGTTTTTGAAATCCATTAAAAAGTTTGTCCCATAAATCCCTTTGTCCTCTTCCTTTTGTACCCCGCGGATTGGACCGTTGTTTAAGTATGTAATAAGCTAATTGAGTACCCAAACGTTTGTTGGACCTCCGAAAAAGATTTACTTTGTTTTGAGTTAAGTTTGCCAGATTTAATTTAAATCATGTGTTTGTGGGAGAAAGTAAGAATTACCAGTTGGTGTGGGTAGCTGATACATTTGGAGTAAAAACATCAGTCTCTTTTTAGATTCTGCTGCAGTTGGGTAAAAAAGATATTTATCTCGCCTCTGAGCACGGAGAAGTAAAACATAAAAGAATAGGCAGTAAATATGATCTTTGATTTCATCATCATCATCTCAGCCGAAAGACGTTCACTGCTGGACATAGGCCTCTACCAAGTCCAAGTCCACCGGTGGACTTGCATCCAGCGGATCCGCGCGACTCGCATCCAGCGGATCCCTGCAACACTCACCAGGCCATCGGTCCACCATTGGGTTGGTCGTCTTTGACTTATAACGATGAATTTGAATTCCCACGATTTTTTCTTCTTAGGGTACTAATTTTAAGGGACAAGATTATTTCTTCTAATAATGAAATTAATTATGTGGGTATGCGCCTTTAAGCTGTCACATTATACAGACACGAAAAGTGACTATGTTTTATGCTATATACTTGGATAAAATCCGGGAATTACCATTATTATTTCTTAATTTTCGAAGACATCGATAAATAGGCTAGCTAATGCTTCGAAGATAAAAAACTCAAAGTATTAAAAACAGAACTTTACAAGAAACAAATAAATTGAAATGAAATTTCTTACAAAATAAGCAGTACCTTTGTGTTCTTCTGTCTTAACGTAATGTCTTGTTAAGTATTTTATGTGTACATAATTAAATAAATTCCACAATATTATTTTTTTTTTAGTTAGCCTGATCTGTCCCACTCCTGGGCAAATATTTCGACGATACATTAATAAATATTAAAGCAGGTAACGTATTGCGTTACAATGATATTACGGATAAAACCCCGACTCATTTCCCCAAATACGCGGTCGAAAATGACGTCAGTCATTTTGCGTTAAACCTAAATAAATTCGAGGTCCTTGTCCTATAAACTACAATAACAATCGTCGAACGGGGTACAATAAAAGAGCCTCCACGAATGACGATATTTATACCGCGCCCTGGCGGTCAACCTTGCCTGTGGGCCTAACACGAACGCACATAATGTACAGTCACCGGCACATCAAGCTAATCTGTCAAATTTCTTTAATAGATTTTCAACTTTATCGCTTAAGCATTAGGTTCAAGGTTGATTGGGAAAATTTGACAGTTTCGGGTAGCTTGATGAGCTGGCGTCTGAACGTAACGTAAATTCGAATTGAAAATACCATCTTATAGAAACTTGGTTTGAATCTTAGCGACAAACAAAATCAGTATTGAATTAACGAGATAAGACTCAAAGCGAAGTAAATAAATACCACGAGCTACATACCAGTGTTTTAAATAAAATCTTAAAATTATTCTCGTACAACGTAATAGATGGTCACCCATCCACAGACTGACCTTGGCAAGCGCGGCTTAACCTCGAAGATCGACTCGTGCAACTTTTATTATTTAGAAACGAGCGGTTTCAAAAAAGTACACCTCTAAATAAAAATTACTGAAGTACAGTCCGTGTATTGTGCCCGCAACCGAACCGTAATTTCTCCGTACCAGTTTAACTTTAGTTTCACGTAGGTACTCTGTGCCGTAGAAAGGTTCTATGTCAGCCTTACAACCAATTTCCTCAGGCACTCGAACGCGTATCTGATGTTTCGGATTCATGTGCGTATTGTATAACTATCACTTGCTGCAATGCAGGAAACATCGTGAGGAAACCAGCATGCCGAAGAGATATTTCTTGACGGCATGTAAAGTCAAGTCAGGGGCTCATGCGGCATCACGAGGTTAGGCCCTAACCACACGATACGGAAGAAGACGAACCAATTTCCCCATAGCATCGCTTCCTTTATCCATGTAGCTAGTGCGTCCTATAATTAACATAAAATCGGTAAAAGACAAAGCCCTCACAAATTACTTAAGCGCTTGACCTTAAGAGGTTCATTACGAAACTTGGAAACTTTCCTTGGCCGTGCAATTATGTTGAGACAAAAATGGTGAAGTGTGGTCTGGCCTTAATCTTGTAGTGACGTCATAAGCGGGGTGTTCCACCCGCGACGCCCACGTAGGAGAGTTTAAAGACAAGCTTATAGTAGGGATGGTGTCAGTCAGGGTAACAGCGGGGCGCGAGTGATTGCAGTGTGGGTGGGTTGGTAGTGACCGCGGTGTGGCGGTGTAAGATCTGGGTTATAGAAAAAAGTAGTAAGGAGTACATTCCTAATTGTTTGGTCTGTGAGACATAATTTAACATTTAAAGGCTAAGAGTGCGCTATTTTCAGTGCATCTAAGGGCGAATTTCACCAATAAAACTGAACACGATCAACACATTTTAACTGCGTTCGTCTCATCTGACGCTGAAATCTCTTGAGGGGGTCAAGATGTGAAATTCACCCTAAATTGCTTGACGTAGGTAAGAGCGATTTTGGCTAGGGCGACCTTTACTTGCACTACTTACATATGTAGCTATACAATATTTTGTGTGTCTCTTTGCTCTGGGTTTCTGCCGCTAGCTTAGTGCCACTTATTTACGTATTATATTAATCTAGATGCATTTTTGTACTTTTGCCATCAAACTCAAACTCAAAAGCATTTATTTCAATTAGACCATTACCATTTGAATGACAGAAAAACAAAGAAGGCTAAGCTACAGTCACAGACACAAGGCATAATAACTTGTGAAAGTACTGCAGTTGCCCATTCCAAAGCGTAGATTAAGTTAGACCGTTAAGTAAGACGTTAAGAGCGTCCAGAGTAAAAGATTATATCAACAATTTAAAAACAAAGTAAGTAGTTAAAATAAACCGTGGCAGCCTAGTGATGACCAGTCCCAACTGACAGCGTCCGTCCACGAACATGACGCATGGATCAGCCCCATTCAGCTCAATCTCAATCGCTTCTCTTATCGCTCCCGATCCGTGTTCAGTATGACCAATGCCCTATGCTAAGCATGCCAAAGACAATAGCTGAATTCGGTATTCCGTTATACTGAGGTGAGAACGGATAGAGTATTCTTGGCAAGCTTCCTGGTGCTTTAAATGGTAATTTATATCCTTTGGCAGAATTGGTAGGATCCCTTTGGGATCTAACATTTATTGAGCCGGATATTTTTGTAGTATGTATTTCTGCTGGTTGTTTGATTTAGATTTATTTATTGTGGGCTAAATATTGAACATCAATCGCGTCTAATGTGGGTCTTGGAGTTGGACTTACAGTTAAGCTAGGACTTTAGCCCTCATTATGGTACTGTAGCTACATTTCTTTTAAAATTTCTCAGCATCGACCTGGAGTCGGGAATTGTGTCCGGTTGATGGTTGTAGGCTCGTCCTGACACGTCTGACTAACCCTTCTGGGATTACAGGCGCGATTTTATGTTATTTAACTCATGAATACAGTTTTTGAATATCCCTATAGTAAATGTTTATTCTTGTACCCCTAATTTCCTATAACATCATCACAATGTGCCTTAAATTAAGGGTTGTTTCACACGTACCACAACCACACCATCCATCATCACCATCGCATCGACAAAAGGTGCTCAAGCAGTGGTTACGTGTGAATAGTTTCATTTGCAGCATTGTGCAGTTGCGTTGTGGTACCGACAAAATATGGATGTGGTTGCGTTGTTGCGATGTGGTCGGACGCTAGTTTGCGGTGTCGCCGATGATTGCGTTATGGTTGCGTTGGAGTCAGTATCACCCATGTGGTCGATAATGACGGCAAAATGTGGTCCGTGTGAATTCTACTATACATTTTCAATACAAAATTAAGCCCGCCCACGTCGTATGGTTGAGGTTGTGGTGTGGTTGTGGTACGTGTGAAACAAGGCTAATACGGTCGCTGGCAAATTTTACTTCAGCGCTAGAATATAAGAAGACGATTTTAATCTTAAAGTAATACCATTTTTCTGGCATAACTTTTTCCACTTTCAAAGAAGTCTTCAAACCATCGTATTGTAACTTAATCACTGTCAGTCACCGTTCAATTTTATCTAAAGATCTTGCTACCACGTTTAATCGACGTAAATTTCTAGACTATTTTTTCTCATAGATTAAAATCGTTAAAAATACCTAAACGAGACATAAAAAGACGTTTTTGTTTGTTGTCAATGACATTTGTATAGTAATTTATTGTAGGTGATGACAGCGTTGAGGAGGAGTTTTTCGATGCCCTTTTATAGTTTGTTGTTAGTTTATTTATTTTAGTTTAATAGTTTGTAGGTGATTATATCAGAAGTACATACATTTTGCATCATAATGTTTTTATACTTAATAAGTTTAATTAAATCTTTACATTATTTACAAACTAAAATTAAATTATATAAGTAAAAAAAAATGTACAAGTAAAAAAAAAAATGTTAGAGGGCGTCAAAAAATTCGTCCACCGTCAACAGGAAAAGTGCCCAGAAGGCTGGCAGCATTGCCACGTTGGATGGCAATGCTGAATCATTAGGTGAATAAAATATGCAAAATAACGAAATGGAAATGGGCAGGACATAATTATGATGAGAGAGAAAAGTGAGAAATGGACTTGAATAACATCAGAGTTGCCGGTCCAGAAAGAATTGCAGGAGACAGAGACAGAGGAAGTCTTTGGAGGAGGCCTTTTTCGAAGGATAAGCTGTTATTCGAAGAACCGATCGTCACTAACAAATGTAATAATTTTAAAACAGCAATAAAGGCTTATTTTATTGCGTGGATCATTCATACTGAAAAAATATTGATAGTTTAATGAGGAATTTGTGAGCATTCTCATTTAATAATTGTTAACACATTTCACACGACCTAAGTACGGTTTAATCACATCTAACGAGGTTTTCCAACGATATTTTTTCCCTAGAGTTTTCTTACGTTGATGAAGTACACACGGCGGCACATCAAGCTTTACCTTTCCAATATAACGTGGCCTCGTTTTGTATGTATTTTCTGTACAATGAGAGATCCACGTAAACTGGATTTGTATAGATTGATCAGCCGTCGTGCGTACCTTTCTTGTTGACTTACCCTATAGTAATCAATAGCAGCAACAATGTGATTTATTTCTTTCACGAAACACTATCAATTATGTTTGGATTGTGTTTCACTCTAAGTAATGTTGGATTGAAGAAGAAAGCAATCAATTCTGTTGCGGTGTTACCTACCTAAATATTGTGTGGTAACATAACATAACCTCACGCTGTAATCCCCGTAGGGTAAGGCAGAGGTGTACCTAATAGTACACCCACATTTCGCCAGTTCTGTTTTAGTATTTGTTGAGTGTATTGTATAGTAAATGTTACTGAAATTTAATTGTTTTTATAAACGATCGCGAGTATAGCGTGATCGAATCTTATAGAATTCAATCATTTTATTTGTAAAGGGTGTAAAAATACTAATTAAGGGGACCTTTTAGCTACAGAGATTTGGTCAAAGTTCCAACTTGCTTACACGTTTCTTAGTTTTTATATAGAAAATTTAAATGTTATATCTTTGCTTTAAATACCTCCATGGCCCCTGTACTATTCAATGCATCCATCAGCGCAATGTTAAGAGCGCTACTGTAATCCGTGATTTTTCACACCAAAAAAGTCGATTCCCTGCAGTAATTTTTGCGCAATGTTACTTACTTTAGTGAACAGAACGCTTGGTTGACAGCCTCGAGAACAGGATTAGGATTTGTTCCGGGAAACGGTGATAGGCGGCAATGTCACCTGTCTCCGTTCTACGAAAGCGTTTTCATGTTTTTATAGAGTTACATACATATATACAGAAACTACTCCGGTCGTTACGACCTGTCAATGCGATTGGGTGACAGTACCGCTGTGGTCTGTGAATGACTTGTGATAGCATCTTAAGTTTATCAATTTGGTTTCGAAAACATTTTTCCAAACATTGCCTAGTTGACGCTTCCCGTGACCCAAGGGCTGGCTTTTACCTTGGCCAAAGGCTCAGTGTTGCCATACAACGTGGCAACGACGCCAGTCTCTTGGGCACATTACTAGCTGACAGCGTTGAGGAGGAGTTTTTTTGATGCCGTTTTATAGTTTGTAGTTAGTTTATTTATTTTGGTTTATTTAATAGTTTATAATTATTAATGTTAATGGTTAGTTTATCCGTAGTGAAATAAGTTTTCAATAAACATTAAAACATTTTCAAAACATTTTCCTGAATGGGTTTATAAAAAATGTTTTTTTTTTTATGTCCCTTAACTCTAGGATATGAATGAGATCATATCAAAGAATCAACTAACCTATGAATTATTTTTCAACTATCAATTTATTTTCTTCTCATTTCACATACAAAATAATTCGACATGTCGGAGCGGGTCATTGGTATAGACTTCGAATGAATCGCAGTACGCCTGTGGTGACGTCAGACGACGTAATTACTCCCACAGAGGCGTGCTTACAGAGTCTTGATGTTTACAGCTCGACGCTAGGACGACAGTCAGTGTCTGATCGCGGCCGAGTTGAGACGTCTTGAAACTGTACTCGATTCATTGTGTCCCAAGTTATTGTGTTAAGTTGTAATCTCAAGTAATTCGTTAGTTTTTCTAGAAACAGTGTATCGTACTAAATGTGTTTTCATAGCACGAAACCCATCGTCTGCCCATATAATCCTCGAGCCTAACTGAATAAATCTTGACCATTCCCGACAGACAAATAATTAATGTTAAACAAAAAATAAAACACGTTGTATAGAAAAATACTATGATAATTCTCATAGTAACAATAGGTTTTCAACTCAATTCCACTATATTTGATTAGGCTAAACTAAGTTTAACATCCCATGTTATGTCATAAAAATAAAGCGAAAACGTCATTAAGTAAGAATACGCAGTAACTTGAGATTTTATTGAGCTATAAAAAGGTAGATCCCATAAATTGACGAATTTTGCCTCACACTGTTCTTCGGAGATTGGGATCTTTTTTATTATAAGTGTTAACTTTTGATCAGGGAACACGAGATGGAAATAACAAGGTTTTATTATGTACCTATCTTCTTTCAATATAAAAGAAAGATGATTGTTTTGTTTTGTTAAAATTAATCGTAGCCATTATCTCCTTAGCCTTTTCCCAATATGTCGTGGTCGACTTCCAGTCTAACCGGATGCAGATGAATACCAGTATTTTACATGGAGCAATTTATAAGAGCGCCTAAATATCCGAAAGTTCCGAATTTAATCGTAACCGAGTACATGAATACAGAAAACACTACACTATTGTACATACAAACTAACCCCTGAATAAGAAATAATAACCAGTATTGTAATGTGTATTTTTTGCTCAATATCACTTACCTCATTGATTGTCAAATTCTACATTAACGCGAGCAAAGCCGTAAGCAAAAGCTAGTGAGAAATAAAAAAATACCTTAATCTTATCTTATTATAGTCTTAGATCCGCTTGCACAGCAAATTACTAAAAACAGACACACTACTAAAGACAATCAACATCTGTTTAAATATGATTCGATTGATAGTGTTCTATCAATCGAATCATATTTATACAGATGTTGATTTATAACATATTTAAACAGATTTAAACACAGTATGAACATATACAGAGTGGAGACGGAAATACGACAATAAATGAAAACACGGATAATATTAGTCTATATGAATAATTCTAAACCATCAAAAAAATCCTAAAATCAAAATTAAAAAAAAAAAAAATTCAAACAAACTAAATGGCATAAAACTGGAAACGAAATAGAACACCATTTATAATATTGGTTCACTAACCTGTGGTAAGAGTGGCAACCGCGCCGTCCTGTAGCGACTTGATCTTTTGGCGCCATTATTATTAATGCTCAGTAAAAACAAAAATAATCAAACAAAGGTAATCAAATTATTAATCATAATCAGGATCACTGTCCAATCACTTAGTTATGTAGGTAGGTATTAGTCACAAAAACACAATAAAAACTAAGCGTCTAATTTCGCACAATACACTAAACTATTTAACTAGATACCTATTAATACGTTACGTGTCCTGTCACTAAAATAAAGCGTCCAATTTCGCACTTATAATAATCGTCTTAGAACAAATTATGAAATTACAAACACACGAGCGGCGGGCGGCGGGTACTTGAAAGGCGGCGCGGGCGCAACGAAAGTACGTCCTGCGGCACTCGTGCGCTTACAAAGCGATGACGCGTGGTTCGTCACAGGATTGCGGTGACACACTGACCGTGACCTAAATTTAGTTGCAAGTTTCGGCAAGAAAGCGAAGTATAAACAAACATAACTAGATTTATCTCTTTCGCACACACTAAATTTTCTATTACTTTGAGTGCATAGCAACTTGCGCATGCATTATTTTCTTATTTAATCTGATGACACGCTTTATGACTCTTATTGCTTAGGTTTAAGGTATAATTTACCCTAAATCAAATTAAAAAACTAATTTGGCGAAAGTTTTTAAGTAGCGAGTTGGCAACGTGTCTTTAATGTTTTGATGTTACCGATGCAGGGGTCGTTAACCTGTCAATGTTTCCCTGTTATCAGATACATCATGCAGCAAATGTTAAAAATGAAAAATAATCTCCTGCGACTTAACTACTGGATATTATTCAAATTATGTATGTAGACTGGGAACGTCCTAAGGTAAGGTATACAAAGTTTAATTTATTGTCGTATTGAAATCCCCACGCTGTATATTTTTAAACTTCATCACTTCATTAGTCATTATATTTAACTACAATCATATTTGGAAGGCTAACAAAAAAAAAATGGCGTTTCATATAACAAAAAAAAAAACATTTTGTGGTAAATACCTATATTATACCTCCATTACATAAACAAATAATGGGTTCAATTGAAAGATAAAAGCGCATTGTGAGTGGCATTTAAATAGACATTACAAAAGTGAGCCCCGACATTTGTAGCTGTAAAGTTCTCGTTAAAACGGTTGACTGTTACACCGTTGCATAATAAACCATTACCTGACGCTTTTCTGTGAATTTCACTTTTGGAGTACCTGCAAACAGAGAGCTTTAAGAATATTTTCATTCTAAGCAACAGATTAGATGCTGGTTTTCGAGGGCACGACACGGAAACTGTTGAGTTATAAATGCAGATCGAAACTCCTAAAGTATCATAAGAAAGATCCTAATGCTTGCACTGAATAAACAGGTCCACTAAAATCTGTGTGGTTCTTTCTTCAAAAGACCATCTCAGACACTAATCTGCACTAGTCCTCATTTGGATTTGGGCAATGTCTGGAGTTTTAAAGAGACAGCGACCTCTTTTTTATTTTTCGAATGGGAAATCATCAAATGAGTTCTCCCGCTCTGGGCGGAGTGGAAGGGAGTGCCAGACGTGTACTGACTAAAACCCATCCATGTTCCTTATTGCCCTTAGTGTTCCAGGGCCGCGGTATCTCTTTCGAACAGTCCCACGGCCAGACAGTGACTTCTGAAATTGCTTTGGCTGTTTCTTCTTAGAGTAGTCACGAAGGAAACACCAGCCCATAGTTTGAAAAATGTAGATGAATAGTGTTTTGTAAAACCAATTTACGGAAATAATTAAGATTTATGATTTAAGAATAACGTTAGATGGCATTGAACTTTTAACAGTCCCTAGCAGAATCTAGCAGCCTCCAAGGTAACCATAAAACTACATAATAATTATTACTAATTCGACTCGATTACGTATAGTCTAATAAAATGTAGTCACGGTGTAAAAGCAGTCTGTCTTTACGACTTGCCTACACAAACGTGACGTTAGACCATTAAAACTTGAACCGTGCGAACTTATTATCTTCCCCCTGTTAAGTTCCATCTGCTTTGCAAGGGGATTGGGAGGAAGGCCTTTATATATTGGATATCTAGTGATCCGTCGGGGCTTTTGAAATTTTAGATGGCAACTGCCTTATTTTAGAAGCAGCGTTTACATTTTCGTATTGGGTTTCCGAATATTTTTTGTGCTGAAATTTTAGTTGTGGGTGCTTATTCTAATTTTAGTAAGGGTCTTCAAAGAGGCTAAGTGTCTCCGCGTTGTAATTATGGAATGCTTAAGTACTGTTGTTTCTTTGATGATGAATTAGGACCACTTTCTGTTGTTCGGAGCTTCGATAAGATATTCTGTTTGGAAAAGTGTTGCAAATGTATTTAAGCTATTTCATTTACTTTTTTTACATAAACATAACATAAAATAACGCCTGTAATCCCAGAAGGGTTAAGCAGAGATGTGCCTACTAGTACACACCTACATTTCGCCAGTTATGTTTGGGTCCCATGTAAAATAGTGCGAGCCTATTGCCATCATCCAGGCTCAAATCCAGACTCCGAGGCTGTTACTAAAAAAATCCCAAAGGAAAAGCCTAGAGAGAATTTGCACGACCCCCCTCGAACCCAAGACCTAATGCTCAGCAGTCGCGCTTGCGACCACTAGACCAACGAGGCAGTCTGTTTAATTTGTATTCATGAAAAAATGCTCTCATCATTTTCCAGCCATTGTCCTATGTTACTTGGGGTCGGCGCTACACGTTTTTCCATTCTTCCCTGTCAACCATCACGCTATCATTTGCTCCTTATTCCTTCATAACATTATTCACACAACCAGTAACTGGGTTGTGGAGGTCATATAGGCAGTCATCCTCTTCCTGCCCTTGTCCCTTTTTGACTTGGGGCGAACCCCAACACGTTAGAAATTGCTATATTAAAAATTAAAGTTTAAAATAATACAGTTCCATATTATTTAAAACCATTTTCTCATAGAATAAAAGGAAAGTAGAACATGGAACTAATAGTCCGAGTTCCAAATGTTGAAATCTGGAGACGTACGAAGGTCTTCGGTGTTGGAAATCGCGAACTCAAATGGAGTTGGGCAGGACACCTAGCAAGAAGCGGTGATGGCAGGTGGAGTAAAACTGTGATCGAGTTGCGTCCAAGGAATGGGAATAGGAGTGTTTGCCGTCCGGTGGCGAGGTGGGCAGACGACATCATTGCCATCGCGGGAATATCCTGGATGAGGCTGGCTAAGAGCGTGGAGCTTGGCACAAGCAAAGAGAGGCCTATGCCCAGCAGTGGGTGAAGTCGGGCTGTGAATGATGATGATGATGATGAGAATGTGAGAGACGTTTCCAAAAATTAAAAAAAACTTGAGAGGTGTCAAGGGACACCCGGATGGAACGAAGTTCCTTTTTTTAAGTTATTATAATATATAGACAGACAGATAGACAGAGAGATAGACAGACAGATAGACAGACAGATAGACAGACAGATAGACGGACAGATAAACAGACAGATAGACAGACAGATAGACAGACAGATGTCGCGACACCACACTGTTCAATGCGAAATAGAAATGAAAATATCTGGCTTGCTTTCTATAAGAGAGAGAGAGACAGACAGAGAAACATGCGACGCTGCACAGCTTACAATAGCTTACTATAGCAAAAAGTGTCATGACAACTTATCGTGAGATTTTTTTCCGTCTAGCCCCCTTTCACAAAGCGCGCTCGCACGCTGGCTCGCTCTTTTTGGAACTTCGTTCCAAAAAGAGCGAGCCTTTGGAAGTCAACGCACCTATACCTTTTTTTTTGTTAGCCTGAATTGTCTCTCCCCTGTGCCAAAGCCCCTATCTCGGTGTTGCACCTCTTCTAGCCAATGAATGAAACAACCTATACATTAATCCATACAGTTTCAATTTATTTCCGAAAGAAATGTCAAGAACACATCGGAAATGGAGAGGTTTTAAGTTCCCGAGTTCAACTTGT
The DNA here is from genome assembly GCA_950005105.1 of Lycophotia porphyrea. Taxonomy (NCBI): domain Eukaryota; kingdom Metazoa; phylum Arthropoda; class Insecta; order Lepidoptera; family Noctuidae; genus Lycophotia; species Lycophotia porphyrea. Next base: position 14,388,842 of record OX465395.1, on the reverse strand, counting down.
GAAATGAAATTTATTTTCCTTTCGTTAAAATGCAAATGTCTTACTACTGAAATCGTTTTTCCTCAGGAACAGAATAATTTGAAAAAACAAAAAAAAAAACTGTGAAATATCAACGACCCCGAAAAGCTCGTTTTTTTCTATTTAAATGCGGTATTTATCTTGACTTTATACGTAAAGTGTTGTCTTTATTAAATTAGTTTTGTCTGATTTTCTTCCGCAGGTTTTTATTTTAGTCCATTCATTGTTTCGATATTCTTTTATATTATATTTTATATAACTTAATCCAATGTAGTTTATTCCCGTTATTTAGGTAACACATTTTTTATTGCAAAGCCAAAATCGTAACTGAACCCACCATCTTATTTTTATACGGGGAATTTTTAACTGCACCTCTATTTAGAAATTTAAGCAAACAAAATTTCTCCACTAATAACCTACTGTGTAAAACAAAAATACTGATTTGCACACAAATTATTCAATATTACAACTGAATTGTCCTTTAAACCCTTTAGAAACAAATAAAAGCCCCGCGCAGCGGGGCTTCGTCGAGTTTCCACACTAAAATAGAGATTAAATTTTGGTGATCATCTAGTATTTTTGGTGATCATTTACTAAATCTGGTGGTTAGTTTTAGATTTACTTTTAGTTAACAGATAGTCATTCAGTAAAACAGCTAAGCTTTTAAGATCTAACAGTATAGTATAATTGATTTATTGGATGAGCAAATTTAGTGTGCAATCCAGTATTTTTGGTGGTAATTTCGAATATTTTGATTGAAAAAAGGGGATTTACAGTTAAAGTATTAAATACCACCCTTTTTATACTAGCACTTCGCCCGCGACTTCGTGCGCAAAAATTGTGATAACTCGGATAATATGCATGATATAAACCTAATTTATAACCTATAGCACCCACAAATAATGTTACTTTCTGGTAATTAAATAATTTTTAGAATTGGATAGTTAATACCGGAGATTTCCCCAATAAATACAAACCTCTATAGTTAGTAGTATATATGTATATATTTCGCAAAACATTCATAGAGTTACCAATAGTACATGCGAGCGCCGAAACATCATCCATTTTTTTGTGTACGGAACTATTTAGTAAGTTAAGATTGTCTTCAAATAAGTACACTTGAAATTCTCAAGGCTTGAAAGCTAAAACGATAAGTGTGACTCACATATCGACATAGTACCTGCTGTTAAAATTATCCAATTTCACCCTTATAATAAGTTCACAACATACATATGTAGTATATGCCTGAGGCAGATATAACGTACGTAATCTGGCAAGCCAATATTGCTGGTATTAAGGCAAAGCCTGCCTGCCATGAGCTTCATCAATCAAATAACTTAGATTAGATTCGTTTATTTGCCTGAAATATGGTATTTTACAGATTTTATAACACATACATAGTTCTTCATATTCCGCCTACTAAATTCGGCATGCAAATTTTGTGGCCTAAGCTGTGTACCCACTTGCAATAAGGCTGTGGTAAATCATGAATGGAGTATGTTCCAATCTATGTAAGTACAGTTAAACCAGCAAAGGTATGGGTTTCGTTAATTTTCGTGTATCTGACATTGGCTGGTTCATGTATGTGGCAGGAAGTACCACAACTTTATGATCAATTGCGTTACCATATACTTCAATTCAAGTAGCGACAGCCTATCAATCAATCTATGCACATTAACTAAACTCTCGCAATATGCTCTCTGATCACGTTACCTACCATACCTACATGACCTTTCCAATTTAAAGACAATTCTCATCTTTAACGTGGTCTTTCAATAGAACGAAAGAAACCCACACTAACATTCAATCAAAGTGGTCCAATAGTTTACAATCCACAGGTGAAATCAACATCCTACCTAAGTACATAGGTACATAGCAATTAAAATGAACTGGAGTGAGACAGCGACCCTGCCTGACCTATTTCTGCTCCCGATCTGACTCAGGTCAATATGTATGTTCGGTATCTATTTAAATTTCAACTTTATGGCTCGAGCATTACAGTAAAGTTTTGCGTCGTTTGTCTTTGTTCCAGAAATAGAATTGCGAGACTTTCAACATCGATTATTCTATGCAGGTGATATAAAATTAACGGCATCCGCATTATAGGAGAAATTAGTGGCTTTGCCGATAAAGCGCTTTTAGTGCCTCTTAATGAATGCTTGTGGGTTATTAATAGATATGTGGATTTAAATTAAGAGGTTTTGCAAGAGCTAATAAATGAATATAGGTGTAGAGTATTGGACTAATATTGCAATTATAACTGGTATTCCGGTAGGTTTAGACTACTTTAGACTATCTACCTACTTACGTCAAAAAAGCTTTTAGAATAAAGTTCGTCAACACTTTAATTCAACTTTTTCGTCAACTGGCGAGTGTGAAACTCTCAGGTGCGCGCGAGTTGGCACTTTCCGACTTTACATTTTTTTTTGACGTCAACTCGCTCGACGACGAGCTACATGAACTTTTTATAAAAAAAATAACTTAATTTGTAGAGCTGCGGGCAATAGCTAGTTATTTATTGTTATTGGATTCAATCTCTTTTTATTTATGCCTGTATTTTATAATGTGCGAGCCAGTTGAAGACAAAAAAAAACGGAAGGTGCTATCTCGCGAGTTTCACACTCGCCAGTTAATGAATAAGTCAGTGAGTTGTTCGTATGTGAATTCCTATCTATCCGATTCATTTGTAAAATGTAGATTTCATTTAATAGGTCAACATTAATCGACTCTTTTATGCTATCATCCGTTGAATCAGCTCTATTCATATGGCAGAATTGAATTGATTGAACTTGAATCAATTAATACATTTCTCACTATGTAATACCTACCAACAAGCCACTATGATATCCCTTTATAGGAATACTATTGTCTAATTTTAGTCTTCTTTGCAAGAAAAAGTTAAAGGGTTTTGAAGAACAGGGTGTAAATTCGTCATCCTCCATTGAATAGGGATGATCCCCCAACTAGGCGGGTGTTGTGTCAGGGGACTACTGCCCAACAATTGTTGTGTCGGGTTTACATATAATAATATGGTCACAGTCAAGTCACGGATAAGTCATGGCGCGATTCAGAATTTAAGAGGAAACGCGGTAATTTAAGAGGAATGCGAGCGTGATTTAAGAGGAATGCCAGCGTGATTTAAGAGGAATGCGAGCGTGATTTAAGAGGAATGCGAGCGTGATTTAAGAGGAATGCGAGCGTGATTTAAGAGGAATGCGAGCGTGATTTCGACATTGGTGTGAAAAAGAAAACTATAGTAAAAAGTCATAATTCGAGGTTCCGCTCTCGACTATTTCCTCCTCCAATATTTGGCCAATTTAAAAGATATTTCATAAACTGAATAAAAAGGATATACAGGGTGTAAACAGACTCTTCACGAAGCCGTCAACCAAGCATTATGTACATCAAACTAAGTAACTTTACGCAAAAATTTGTACTGGGAAACGACTTTTTTTTTTGGGGTGAAAAATCACGTTTTACAGTAGAACTCAATGTTACGCACTCAAAACATTGTGCTGATGGGTGGATTGAATAGTAAGGGGGTCCTGGAGGTGTCTTAAGTAAAAAAAATACATTAAAAACATGTATTTAAAAAAAACCTTGTGAAAAAGTTAGAACTTTGACCCCCAATATCTCCGTAACTAGAAGGTTCCCAGGTATGGTGTAGAACAAAAAAATGATCGCAATAACGGGGAGACCAAGTCTTTCGGCTTCGTTAAGAGTCTGTTTACACCCTTTATACTGTTTTTCATTAATAGTTGTCAAATTTGTACACTAGGCGTCTGTTGACAGGTGATCTAAATAGGCCATTTTGAGCATTTTGTAAAGGTTCTAGTGCTTATACAGATTATGTATCATCAAAAAAGAAACCATAGGGACATGAGAAGAGGTTGATATTTATTTAACTGTAAAAAATCAGAGCTTTAAAGTCATAAACCAGAAAGAAAACAGGCGAGAGCGTTTGTATGGAGAAAATACCACCCAGATTTCCTCTTAATGTTAGTTCTTCCTTTGTGTCATAGGGGGCGCTGTAGTGCTTTTTGTACTGTCCGCTACAAAGTCATGTCATAGACCGTCATAAGCTACCTAAGGACTTACGTCAATGCTGTTGAAAGTCGTTAAGAAATACGAAATGCTTACTTAGAAAGCAATTGCTAGTTAGGCCCTCTGGAAAATGTAAAATAATTTTTGTTTTAATTACTCTGCAGTGCATGGCCGATGGGGCCAAAAAGTTCTGGAGTGGCGACCGCGAACCGGAAGACGTTGCGTTGGAGGGCCTCCCACTAGGTGGACCGATGACTTGGAGAAGGTTGCGGGGATCCGCTGGTTGCAAGACGGACCAGTCAATGTGGCGTTACTTAGAGAGGAAATAATGATAATAATAATAATAATAATAACCTGGCAACCCCGTATGTCAATCACATCGGTTATAATTATCGTCGTAATTTTTATTGTTGTTTTTCTATAAATTTTGGTTTAAATATAAAGTAATTTACAATAGATCATTAATAACAGTGAAAGCAGACTTTTTTTTACAAATACATACTAGCAAATTGGAAAACGACTAATAAGTGAAAAATTAAACCAGTTCTTTGACAATGACGTCTGTCAGCGTTCACACAAAAATGAAAAATTCCCAAAATAATGAATGAGATGATTGAATAACCAAATGATTACGAGGGCTGCTTCCCGACGCGCACGCATACCATCCCCGGACTCGTCGCTCAGCTCCGCCTCGCCGCCGCCGGATCCCGGATCACCAATGTCACCGGCAGCGGCAGTCGCGTCGAGCTCGAGCGACGAATATTTCTCTCCGCCGACGTCGCCAACACCTGTGTGTCGGCAGGGGAGAGGCCGACCACCGAAGAGCTTGGGACTTAGGGGCCATCCGGCCCCAAGTCGGGTCCCCGCTGCCGGTGGTTGTGTGCAGCGCATGAAATGGACTCAGTCAATAAATGAGAACGTCATGCGCGCATACTATGGGTCTACAGAGGGGGGAACTAACCTCACTGCGTACCGTGTTAGGATGCTGTCTATGTTTCAGGATCTTGAACCAACCGTCAACGTCTCGGCCCAACGACTGTCGGATCAGGTGCGGGTCATCCAACGCAATCACATGTTGGACGATGCCGCACTTGATAGGCTGCGCTCAGAGGTACTGAGCAGCCGTATCATCTTGACTCAACCACCAACGCTTACAGCGCCAGCTATTCCAATCCCACTGCGTTTTAGTCCTGCAGTTGAAGAGCAAGATGATAGGGTTGCCACGGTAAGTAGCCAGTGCAACGACCGATTGAGGAGCGCTCTGGAAGATGCGCTTCGCGAATATCGATTCAATCCTACCGAACTTAGGCCCCGATTACCACGGTTACCCATGCATAAGAAAAATAGGGCGCTGGTGTGTGCCTTGGACTCGCAACTCAAGAGTATATTCGAGAGTAGCGAGGACCTCGTTGATACACACTCGATCCTGTACTGTGGGGCTGTTGCGGCATGTCGTTTAGCTAATGTCAGGTTTCCAAATTGTGACGTAGCTACTCGACCAAGACCAGCCGTACCAGCCTGGCAGCGCAGGATCGAGCGCCGTATCGACGGGGCCAGGGTACTCATCGGCAAACTATACTGCTTCAGGGAGGGCAATACTCGACCACGTGTGATGCGCTTTGTGAGGCGGGCATTCTCGGGGACTGGACTCAGCCCTCAAGAATACATGTCCCGTGTCACAGAGCGCATTGACTTCCTGAAGCAGAAAGTTTATGCATGGGCGAATCGTATTCGGCGGTATAAGCGGCGGGTTGATAGGTACTCGCAGAATCGCATGTTCCAGAGCGATGAAAGGTGGGTATACAGAGCTTGGGAGCGAACCGAGCAAAATATGACAGACGTGTGCCGCCCAGATGATGCCGCCACGAGTTCTTTCTGGCGCAGCATCTGGTCGGTGCCCGTCTGTCATACTGAGGCTGACTGGATGCGTGATGTCGAGCGAGTGTGTGAACCTATACCAGAAATGGAGCCAGTTGTGGTTACACCATTAGATGTAGCCAGATCAGTTCGTCCGTTACCGAACTGGAAGTCACCGGGACCGGACGGACTGCATAACTTCTGGCTCAAATGGCTTAGTACTTGCCTGGCATCCCAATTCCAGTCATCCTTAGAGTCTGGGTTACTACCACAGTTTTTAACAACAGGCGTTACCCACCTGCTCCATAAGTCAGGTAGTCCCGCGGAACCCAAGAATTATAGACCGATCACGTGTTTGTCGACGGTCTATAAACTTCTTACATCCATTTTGAGAGCGAAAATTAATACACACATTGACAAAAACTTCATTATGTCTGCTTCTCAAAATGGATGTAGGAATGGATCCCGCGGTACTAAGGAGCTACTCCTCATCGACATGGCCATTAGCCAACAGGTTCGTCGCTCTCGCAAGGATCTGGCGACATGCTGGATAGATTATAAGAAGGCCTACGACTCGGTGCCACATACATGGCTCATGAGGGTGCTGGAGTTGTATAAGATTGATGCAACTCTACGTACCTTCCTTGAGTCGTGTATGGGGCAATGGAAGACTGTCCTTCGATATCCAGGATGTCGACAGATCCAGGGGAACGGTGAGCCTATATGGATTAAACGGGGAATATTCCAGGGTGACAGTCTGAGTCCACTTTGGTTCTGTCTAGCCCTGAATCCTCTAAGCACATTGCTGGAGGATTCAGGTCTAGGCTACCGGTTGAGGAGAGATGGTCAGGTCATATCTCACCTGCTCTACATGGATGATCTGAAACTCTTTGCCCCCAACAAATTGCAGCTGATGGAGTTACTTAGAGTAACTGAAACTTTTAGTAGCGCCATCAGGATGGAATTTGGTGTGGACAAATGTGCAGTCATGTATGTAAAGCGAGGGGCGATTATGGAATCCGAGGGAATTCAGCTCTTGGATTCCATACACCTGAGATCCCTCTCCTCAGCCGAAAGCTATAAGTATTTGGGTATGTCGGAAGCGTTAGGCATTAACGTAACTGACATGAAGCAATTGTTGAGGGAGCGCTTCTTTGGACGCTTGAAGAAGGTATTAAATAGCCTTCTTTCAGGTGGGAACAAGGTGCGCGCCTTCAATGGTTGGGTCATGCCGGTTTTAATGTACTCTTTCGGCATACTCAAATGGACTCAGACGGAACTCGATACCCTGGACAGGAGAGTCCGTACACTGCTGACCGCAAACCGAATGCATCACCCACGATCATCGGTGATGAGACTGTACATCCCGCGGAAGTGCGGAGGTCGAGGCTTTTTAAACGCGAAGACCCTCCACAACCGCGAGGTGTGTGTCTCAGAGAATATTTTTTAAAAGCCGAAGTGGGTATGCACCGAGATGTGGTCGTAGTAGACAAAGGACTCACCCCGCTGTCCATGGCTAAAGAGAACTGGCGCAAACCTGAAGTACTTTCTACCGATGACCGCAAGGAAGTATGGCAAGGCAAGGAGCTTCACGGGCGCTTCTACCGGGCTCTTCATGGGCCCGATGTAGATTTTCTAGCGTCCGTGTCCTGGCTACGTTTTGGTGACCTCTTTGGGGAAACTGAAGGTTTTGTCTGTGCGATTATGGACGAAGTTATGTTGACGAATAACTACCGGAAATATATTATGAAGGACGGGACGGTTGACGTGTGTCGGGCATGCCACCGTCCGGGTGAGTCCATCAGACATATTATTTCTGGTTGTTCTCGTTTGGCTAACGGCGAGTACTTGCACAGGCACAACCAAGTAGCCAGGATTATTCACCAGCAACTTGCATTGAAATATAAACTTGTGGAATCTGAGGTACCGTACTACAAGTATGCGCCCGACCCAGTTCTCGAGAAAGACCATGTCACGCTGTACTGGGATCGGTCTATCATTACTGACAGGACTATTGTAGCCAATAAGCCTGACATAGTGGTAATAGACCGATCAGCGCGCCGCGTAATGATAATCGATGTCACCATCCCGCATGACGAGAACCTCGTGAAAGTTGAGAAAGAGAAACAAATAAAATATCTCGACTTGGCACACGAGGTTGTCGACATGTGGAATGTGAACTCGGCTGTCATTGTGCCGATTGTCGTAACGGCCAATGGCCTTATGGCTAAGAGCCTCGACGACCATCTTTCGAAGCTCTCCTTAGGCGGTTGGATCAAGGGCCTGATTCAGAAGGCAGTACTCCTCGATACGGCTCGCATTGTGAGGAGGTTCCTGTCTCTGGAGCCCTAACCACCGGTAGCTTGGACCCTGTTCCCGACACCGGCGGACCGCTATTTTTTTATATTTTTAAATGTTTTTTATATGGATTTTTGTAAGAAATATTTAAAAATGTTAAAACATGTGTATATATATATGAATAAACGGAATAATAATAATGATAATGATGGGATGATGATGTACTTTGTAAATGCCCATTATGTAAGGCAAAAACAGACACATACAAACAAGATAATCGATCACAAACGCATTCAGTTCGTCCAATCAATCACATTCGATTAGAATGTCGGCAATGATGGATTAGTTTGAATGTAACGGTCATCCACGTTGCTATGACTACTGCTGTAGTTGCAATGAAATGAATAAAAAGAGGTAAACGGAAAAAACAAGCTAAAATTTGGAACATTTACGCAATAGGTCAGTAGTGATAGTGACTCTTAGCAGCATTTCTCAGTTCAGAGTATCCTAACTAGGGTTATTTGAAAATTGCATTTTTTAATCTTGTACTTTTTTTAACCGACTTCGAAGAAGGAGGGTCTATGTTCGTGTGTGTTTTTAATGTCTGTACCTACACCAATTTCTCCATGATTACTGGGCCATAATATTTTTTTTGAAGTTATTTGTATTTTTGCAAAAAAACGTTTTTCTTACGTTAAACTAAACATTAACAAACTAAACATTATTCATTCGATTGTTCCCTTATACGATAATAATATGCTTGTTTCCATCATAAACCAAATATGAAACACATGAAAACAAAATTATATACGAAAGTCAGTAAAATATTTTACCCTCAACAAATATATTATTAGCACGCCCAGAGGCAAGACATGCCGTATCAACAGTGACCCAAAAATCAAATTACAATCCAAAAGGGCTACATACATTTCAACTGCCTTCGAATAAATACATAAACAGATATGACAAGATCTACATAAAAGGTAAAGATCTAAAAATAAATAAAATGCGAATGGAGCGAGGCCCCATTTGTTTGTGTTCAATCAATCAGCTAGGGGTGGCAGATGACGAGTTGGTTCTCCGGGGTTTTTTATTTATTTACCTTTTTTATAGTTCCGTATATAGAACGTGAAAATATTCAAAAATGTTCTCTGTCAACTTTTTAGACCTATGTATCCTGCTTATGCGTATGAAGTTTCATTACAATCGGTTCAATCATTTCGAAAAAAAAGGGACTTGAAGTTTGTATGAAATGCCGTAAGTCGTTAACGCACTTAAAAATAATTAAGGATAATAATAAACTGTTAATCTATTAACTTACCAGTGTTGCTATAAAATATTATACTGGTAGCAATCCTGTTGTTTTTTTATTTATTATTGAGATTTTTTGTATACCATTATTCAGTTACGACGAGGTTTCTATAAGTCCCAATTGAATTCGAACGATAAAACACGAGCTAGAATATTTAACTTTGGTTTTCCGGGACTCAATGTCTCTGACATCCTTAGTCCTTATTTACGGCATCGTAAAGAAACGAATAAAGTTCTCTGTCAAGGTTATCTTGTAGTTTATATCCAATCGTTGTTGCTGGCGACAGGTTCACATCGGCGTCTGTCGTATTATGTCGCCATGTTGTTTTAGAAATATTCCTTACTGTTTGTTTAAAGAGGGCTACATGGTTCTTAGGCTTGTGATCATTTCTACTACGCAATTTCCGTCGAAATAAAAAAAAAGATATTTTAACGCTAACCACGCCCTCCATTCAAGTGCCAAAAGAACCTTATTTAACAGTTTATGTACACATTAAATACAGAAAAGAAGAAAGGAACAGAAACATAGGTACAAAGGTGATGCTTATTTCTAAAGAAATCTCTTCCAGCATACCCGTGAACGGAGAGTAGTTAAAAAGAGATGTAGACACAGTGTGTAAAAGAAGAAGAGAAAATAAAATACACAAAAACATAAAGCAAATAACGAATTTAAATATAACATACAATATAAGAATATACTTTCATACATACAAGAACCAAGACAAAATATATAACACAAATATAAAATACAATATAATATATAATAATAAATACCTAATAATTCCCGATACCGGTGGGCTACTATTTTTTTATATTTTTAAATGTTTTTTTTTATGTTTTAAGAAATATGTAAAAATATAAAAAAAATTGTGTAAATAAAATGAATAAACGAAATACCTATGCAACTATAAAAAATGGAAACAAAAATGGAAACGGCAAATTGGAAAGATAGTGTTCTTCCATTTATTCTTAGTATTTTATTCCCTAATATCAGGCGCGGAAGAGAATTCCACAACCACACAGCGTGTACAGTTAAGGTGTAGGAGTAGAAGTCCGTTGAGTGGGGAGGGGATTTAAGGAGGTTCCTTAGTTTGATGCGATCTGCAAGGTGCATCAGAAGGACGGGAGTAGGAAAAGCTTTCCCGCAGATAGGATGGTGTTTTAGGATTATGGAGGATGTTAAAAGCAGAATATTCGAGAGTTCCTGCGAAGTCGGATTGGGAGCCATTTCAGTATCTTGCGATAGTTGGACATACTTTTTGGGATTAAAAACAAGCGAAAGTTAGAAACATGGACATACGTTATGAGATTTAAAACAAAACAAATACAGATATTTTGCAAACGCTCAAGTTTATTTAGTAGCTCCTCGATGGCATCCAAATGACAGGCATCGGCGTACTCTATGATGGGCTGGATGAGAGTTTGCGTGAGTTAGATCTTGGTCTTCAAAGTAGTTTTCCTGCACTACGCAGTCAGAGAGAGGAATGGTGCTATTGATCATGTATAACTCTGTGTTTCTCTGACACTAGTATAGTGCCATCCTATTTAAACGTCTTCAAACGAAACCTACCCTGGTCTAAAAGTAGTCTGCTTACTACACCGTACTATACCATGATCTTGCTATGAACGTATCAGGCAAAAATATGTATGTTCCTTTTTTTTCGGATGGGAAATCATCAAATGCCTTCTCCCGCTCTTGGGCGAAGTGGAAGGGAGTGTCAGACTTGTACTGACTAAAACCCATCCATGTTCCTTCCTTGCCCTTTGTGTTTCAGGGACGCGGTATCTCTTTTGAACAGTCCCGCTGCCCTGGCAGATATATTTATTCCTTGTTTTGAAAAGTATGAGACTATGCCCACTAGACCATTCCGTCCTGACCAAAACTGTCGCGTGCGGTTTAGTGGGCAGAATCCTGGAATGTCAGCATTCTTAAAATAAGTAAAGTCATTAGTCAGTGTCTGCAGAAATAAAAAAAAATATATATGCATCCGGTTCTGTTACTTTTAACTAACATTGCTAACTAGCGTTGAAGTTTTTAATAATTATTAGTTTAATAATAGCATGTGTGGTCATAACACGCATTTCCTTCCATTATCGTAATCGAAGTCAGAATTGATTGATTTTTAGCTACACATAATCATCATCATCTGCCTAGCTTTTCCCAACTATATTGGAGTCGGCTTCCAGTTTTACCAGATGCAGCTGAATATCAGTATTTTACATGGAGCGACTGCCTATCTGTCCTCCACAACCCAGTTAGTACTGGGTAATACGATACCCCTTAGTAAGACGGTTTGTCAGACTTTTTGGGCCACTGACGGCCTGTATCGACTGTCAAAGGTCTACAAATGACAGCCGGGACTAACGGCTAAACACACATTAATAGAATAATGATAACATTAAAACAATCAGAAACAAGGATTTAAAGAAATCAAAGTTTGAAATAAGGTGACCAGAGGGCTAGCTCCTTCTTTGGCCAAAGAATTTGCCATGCCGTTGAACGTGGCAATGACAGCGATGCGGAGTAGTAGTTTGATCGCTATGTGTCCTATGTTCGTCATTGTAGTTAATGTTTAGTCTTAATTTTTTTGTTAATATTTGTAACAGATCATCATCATCTGCCTAGCCTTTTCCCAACTATGTTGGGGTCGGCTTCCAGTCTAACCGGATGCAGCTGAATACCAGTATTTTACATGGAGCGACTGCCTATCTGACCTCCACAACCCAGTTAGTACTGGGTAATACGATACCCCTTGGTAAGACTGGTTGTCAGACTTTAATATTTGTAACAGATAACTTACTTAAAACTAACAAGTTCAATAGAACCCTAAATTGTAAAGAGAATCATGCTACACGGTAGGAAGAAGCTATTATGTATAAAACTACAATTACTACTACAAATGCAGACAAAAAGAGTACCCGAAGGTTATATAAACAAGTTTCAATAAAAACCATCGAAACACGCAGGCGATTCCCAACATGAAGGCAATCGTTGCGTGTTTATTTTACGCAGTACTAAACGTGGAAAGTGTAAGATGTGAGAATGTCACCTACCAACCCGCGGACAGGCAGCTTTTGGACTTTAAACGGGATCATCCGGTAAGTACACATAATTTTAGTAATATTGTTATTATTTAATGATATATATAATAATTATTATGTTTGGACCAGCAAAAAGAAAGAAAGTATACGGCAGAATGTAGGCTGAAAGTGTTACGATAGTAAAATTTTTATAGTAAAATAATACATTTGGTATTGAAGTTCCTTCTGAGATATATCATTTGCAAATGCAGCATGTAGATTTTAAAACAAGGTATTTAAAATAATTTGCTTAAAAAAACTCTTTTCATATTTGCAGCTACCAATAGGACTATGGACTAAAAATAATGGAGATCCAACAGAAATTCGGGACACCCTATCGATTAACTCCGATCAATTCAACAATCAGTTACTTCTCGATACAATGCTGACATTTGATGGAGAGAGAATACCCGAGAGAGTTGTCCACGCCAAGGGAACTGGTGCCTTTGGTTATTTTGAAGTTACAAACGACGTCTCCAAGTATACTTACTCAGATGTGTTCAACGGAGTCGGCAAGAGAACACCATTAGTAGTCAGGTTCTCAAATGCAGCTCAAAGCCTCGGAGGAACTGATGTCAGTAAAGAATTGAGAGGCATGTCAGTCAAATTTTACACAAAGGAAGGCAATTTAGATCTTTTGTGCCTGCAGACCCCCGTATATCTATACAGAGATCCTATTGTGTTCTTGTCTCTGGTTCATGCATTCAAACGAAACCCGCAGACTAACATATTGGTAGATTTAACGGCCCGTTGGGATTTCGTGACACAAAACCCAATTGCCTTGCACACCTTCTTTTGGACATTATCCGACTATGGACGTCCAGATGGGTACAGAAGAATGGATTCTTTCCCCATCCACACTTATGAAATTTCTAACAAAAATGGTGAGACACATTATGTAAGGTTTAACTTTAGAACAGAGCAAGGTTTCAGTTATATAACGAACGCTGAAGCGGCTGTGATTCAAGGTACGGATCCAGATTACTTTAATCGAGATTTGTACAATGCCATTGAACTAGGAAACTATCCTGCATGGAGATTAGAAATGGATGTGATGACGCCACATGACATACAAAAAGTTGATTACGATCCTTTCGATGTTACTAAATTGTGGAAGAATGCCACTTTTACCACAGTACAGGTAGGACGTTTAATATTAAACAAAAATGTTGAAAACCTATTCAGAGATATAGAACAAGGAGCGTTTAATCCTGCAAATTTGGTGCCCGGTATTCCAGGACCACCAGACTTTTTGTTCAGAGGTAGAAGAGTGTTTTACAGGGACACACAGAATTATCGTTTGGGAAGAAATCACAACAATATTTTCATAAACATGCCATTGTACACAAAGACATACGTCCGTGATGGGAAGCCACCCACTAGGCTTAACATGAACAATGCACCAAACTATTATTCTAATTCTTTCAACGGCCCAATACCTTATGTGGACGAGAAGCGACCGATGAAGAAGTTACAAGTATTGGAAAGAAACGCTGTTGATTTGGAGCCGTTGAGGTTTTTCTACAATAACGTTCTTGAAAATGAGGCTCATAGGCAAAGGTTTATTGAAACTTTGGTTTTGTCTCTTGTGCCAGTCACACCGCCGGTGTTGCAACGAGTTATAAAGATATTGTATCTTATTGATCGCGACCTAGGTGAACGCTCCAGTTTAGGGCTGGAAGTAGCTCTGCAACAGAGGAGAGCCCAACAAGAAGCAGCTGCAGCAACTCCTCCGCCTACCCTTCCTATTAGGAACGTACCAACTGCTGAAGCTGCTCCTAAAACACATTTCTATGTAAAAAATGCACAAGACAATCATAATTGAATACTAGAAGATAAGATACTTGCAGAAAACACTCAAGTATAATTTATATCGGTTTTGGCAGATAAAATATAAAGGATTATTTTGTTGATTAATGTGTAATGAACTAATGATGGAGCATAAAGTATTTTGATCAAATATTGTTTGGTTTTCTGTCTACCCCTTCCTTTTTTCTGCAGACTTTGACACTCCTAAAAGCTATTTTCTACTGTCGACATCTACTTTACAAATACAAAATTGAAAAGCCTTTTGACGTGTCTTTGATATTACAGCATATTTGCTATTTAAATCCCCAACGCAAGGCGCTTATTAGTAGAATGGTAACAGAAAAGCAAATAGTGTACCAAAATAATTGCGTACCTATAAATGGTACTAAGGTTAGACTAATTTTAAATATAGAATTGTAGTCATAAAAAAATATTAATTTCTTCCCAGTTTGAATGCATGAATTGAATTATTTTTTATCGTGTGGTATCAAAGTTTTTAAGCTGCTCATGGGCCTCTGACTTGGAATTATATGCCGTCGAGAAATATCTCTCAGACATTCATCGGTTTCCACACGATGTTTTCTTTCACCGAAGCAAGTGATAATTATGCAATACGCACATGAATCCGAAAAATCAGAGGTGTGTGTGTCTTGAGTTCGAACTTGAGACCTATGACTAGGCAACCCAACACCAAGGCTATCACTGATTCATGAATTTAATGATTTTAAAGCATAAGAAGGATAATAAATCACAGAATTTGTTCGTTAATTAACTTCAACAAGGGTCGAGGAACCTCAAATGGAAACCAAAAGCAATTAATTAATGTTGAAATACAATTCGGTGGTTCCGGTAGGACAAGTTTTTTTTCAGGATTATTGTTCTATATAATTTGAAACATATTTTAATTAATGATCGAGGTCGGAGGAGGTGTCACGCAATAGGGAAGTGTGGAAGAAGAAGACATGCTGTGTCGACCCTAAATAAATTGGGATAAGGGGAAGAGAATGATGATATTTTAGTAATGATTACTATTAGGAATAAATGAGTCGCCTGATACGAAAATTGTTTGTTTCTAAATAATCTTATAATTTTGAATTTAAGTATCCATGAAAGGGTTTTGAAAAAGATCACAGAATGCTGCTCTAGGTATGACCGGTGAAGGTTGCGGGGATCCGCTGGATGAGAATCCGCTGGATGCGAGTCGGACGGGACCGGTCAATGTGGCGACACTTGAGGGAGGCCTATGTCCAACAGAGGACGTCTTTCAGCTCATATGATTATTATGATGCTGCTCTATAGATCAACAGAGGAGTGGTCGATTATCATATATATATAATCATAATATAATCATCTAATTAACATTTAAGAGTCTATTATCCAAACAGTTTTGTGTTCCAAGTAGATAATTGCTATTGAATAATGTAAGTACAAACCTGTACCTTCAGCCATTATGGATGCATAATAATCGAATCAGGTTTCACACGCATCTTCTTCAAAGAAATCATTATTGTTATGATTGTTAATAAAAATCAATGTCTGTTCGTCTGTTTGTCTGTTCGCACCCTATACAGGGTGGAAACTTTCAGCGGGGCAGAAAGCGAAAATGGTTTTAGGAGACTATCTATAATTTTTCGTGAAATATTGATCCTCGTTCACAGATTTTCGAAAATATTTACTGTTAGTAAGAAAATTACCATTTTACACACGTTTAGTTTTTGATGCCTATCGATCTTATTTCTAATACTGAACAAAAACTTCTATGGGTCCAACCCAGATTGAAGTTCTAAAACAGTCAGAAAGTGCAAAAACCTTTTCCCATATATTTGGTACGATTTAAATAATATATATATATATATATATCACAAATTCTTTCTTAGGACGTGCAATGTTTTCCTTCGAAATGTATGAAAAAAGTTTTTTTGCAATTTCTGACTGTTTTAGTACTCCACCATGGTTGGTTGAATAGAAGTTTTTTTATCAATATTGGAAATAGGATACATTTTTTTTGTATAAAATGGCCATTTTCTTGCATCTGTACAATTTTAACAAAAATTGTGAATGAGCATCGAAATTTAAAAAAAAAATATGGAAAGCCTAGACCATTTTCGTGTACCTGCAATGGTTAAGATAGTTCCCCTTAGTGCCCTGCTGAGATTTTCCCCACTCCTAAACTACTAAACCGACATTGATGAAATTTTGCACAGTTGTTCTATTTTTTTTTACTCGCTGTGTAAATCCTCAATGGATGTCCTCTGCCCTGGGAATCAAGGAGAACGAAGGGTCTGTCAGACTCATACTGATTAAAACCGGTCTAATGCGACTTCCGATTGACCTGCGGGCCTTCTCCCGGCGCATTGTAAAATACGTATTCAATCAATTCAAATGATTCCTTCTTTCTTGGACAATGAAATCAAACAAACGGTGTCAAATAGAACAGAGGGTATGAAGGATCAAAAACTGGCCAAGTGCGAGTCGGACTCGCGCACGAAGGGATCCGTACCATAAACTGTAAAAACACGTTTCTGGCTGTCTGTCAGCCAGACAGACAGACGGACAGCGGAGTCTTAGTAATAGAATCCCGGTTTTACCCTTTGGGTACAGATCCTTTCGAAAAAAATTGATAGGCACAACACTTTAAACGCACAAACCTAGTTGTAGTTTATTGATGTTTTGTCGGTTGTTAATAAAGGCTATATAAGCAAGTATTGGTGGCCTAGTGCAGAACACGCAGGCGGTTTCCAACATGAAGGCGATCGTTGCGTGCCTACTTAGTGTGGTTCTCAATGTGGAAAGTGTTAGATACCAGAATGTCACGTACCAACCCGTGGAAAGACAGCTGCTGGATTTTAAACAGGAACATCCGGTGGGTACAAAGAATTGCGATGATTTCCCTAACCCCAGTTGACAAACGTATCGAAAGCTAAATAGAAAAGAATTCAGTCAATATTTTTTTTGTCTATTAATTTGATAACTTACTTTTAACATTTTTTAAATATCCCTTTAAAAACTCGATATAAAAAGAAAAAAATTAGAAATATAAATAATAGTAACCCTGGTAGCTTGGAGCCTGTTCCCCATATTGGTATATGGGGAACAGGCTCCAAGCTACCAGCGGTCAGGGCTTTAAAGAGAGGAACCTCCTAACAATACGAGCCGTGTCCTGGAGTGCCGCTTTCTGAATCAAGCCCTTGATCCAGCTGCCTAACGAGTGCCACATCAAGTATTGGTCAAGGATCTTGGCAATTAAACCATTGGCTGAAACGACTACCAGCACAATTATCGCTAAGTTTACTTCCCACATGTTGATGATGACAAGATACTTTTTTTTTTTGGATGGGAAATCATCGAATGACTTCTCCCGCTCCGGGCAGAGCGGAAGGGAGTGTCAGACTTGTACTGACTAAAACCCATCCATGTTCTTTCCTTGCCCTTTGTGGTCTAGGGCCGCGGTATCTCTTTCGAATAGTCCCGCAGCAAGATACTTGATTTGCTGATCTTTTTAGGCTTTCACGAGGTTCTTATCATGCGGGACCGTTATGTCAACAAGCATTGCGCGCCACTCTAATCGATCCACCACCACTATATCAGGCTTATTGACTACAATAGTCCCGTCAGTGACGATGCATTGATCCCAGCACATATGATTTTGCTATTTTCGAGAACTAGGTCGGGCATATTCCTACCTACGACACTCCTGATTCTATAAGGCTGTATTTTAGAGCAAGTTTCTGGTGGATAATCCTGGTTAACAATGTATGTTGTGTCTATGTAAGTACTCTCCGTCTCGTGTGTTTTCGTCTCAGCAAGACGAGAACACCCGGAGATAATGTAACTGATTGATTCGCCCGGACAATACCATGCCTGACATAATATATATAAACCGAGCCGTTCTTCGATAAATCTCCGGTAGTTTTTTGACATTAAATTCGCCCACATTCTTTGAAAAGACATTTTGGAACCAGCAGTAGTTTCGAAATTATTTATTGAATTATTTAGTTGTAAACTTTATTTAAGTCCTTTGAGTCATTCATTAATAACAAATCGAAGGAATTTTAGTATTTAAAACAGTATATGTTTTAAAAGATTGTTTTCTTTACAGTTACCGATAGGACTATGGACGAAAAATAATGGAGAACCAACAGAAATTCGGGACACACTAACGATAAATCAAGACCAATTTAACAACCAGTTACTTCTCGATACAATGTTGACTTTCGATGGTGAGAGAATACCCGAGAGAGCTGTTACCGCCAAGGGAACTGGTGCCTTTGGTTACTTTGAAGTTACAAATGACGTCTCCAAATACACGTATGCTGATGTGTTCAATGGAGTTGGCAAGAAAACGCCATTAGTTGTTAGGTTTTCAACAGCATTACAAAATATAGGAGGCTCTGACCTCGCCAGAGAATTAAAGGGCATGGCAGTAAAATTTTATACCAAAGAAGGCAATTTAGATCTTACGTGCCTGCAAACGCCTGTCTTTCTGTTCAGGGACCCCATAATCTTTTCTAACCTAATACATGCAGCAAAAAGAAATCCACAGACAAACCTATTAGATTTCACAGCCCGTTGGGATTTAATAACACAAAGACCGATTGTCAGTCATAACTTCTTTTGGCTTTTTTCTGACTATGGAGTTCCGGATGGGTACAGAAGGATGGATGCTTTCCCTATCCATACTTTTGAAATATCAAATAAGAATGGGGAGAGACATTATGTAAGGTTTAACTTTAGAACTGAGCAAGGTTTCTCAGGAATTACTTCTGCTCAAGCGGCTGTGATACAAGGTACAGACCCGGATTACTTTAACCGAGATTTGTACAATGCTATTGATCAAGGAAACTTCCCTGCGTGGAGATTGGAGATGGACATGATGACACCACATGACATACAAAAAGTCGATTACGATCCTTTCGATGTTACCAGACTGTGGAAGAATGGCACATTTTTCACTGTGCAGATAGGACGTTTAGTATTGAATAGAAATGTTGAAAATCAATTCAGAGATATAGAACAAGGAGCGTTCAATCCCGGTCATTTAGTGCCCGGTATTCCAGGGCCACCTGACTTTTTGTTCAGAGGTAGAAGAATGTTCTACAGGGACACACAAAATTATCGTTTAGGAAGAAATCACAACAAAATTTTCGTTAACATGCCACTGTACGCTAAGACATACGTTCGCGATGGGACGCCACCTACCAGGCTAAACATGAAGAATGCACCAAACTATTATTCTAATTCCTTCAACGGCCCAATACCTTATGTGGACGAGAAACGACCGAGGGAGAAGTTACAGGTACTGGAAAGTAATGCTGTCGACTTGGAGCCTATGTGGTATTTCTACAATTACATTATTGAAAATGAAGCACACCGACAAAGATTTATTGACAATATAGTCTTATCTCTCGTGCCAGTCACGCCGCCTGTGGTGCAAAAAGCGCTCAAGTTGTTGTTGCTCATCGATCCTGATTTGGGTAGACGAGTGGGAGTAGGTTATGAAGTAGCGCTCGCACAAGCACAAGCCGAGCTAGCTGCTCAAGCAACTCCTCCTCCAAACCTACCAATAAGAAACTTTCCAACAGCTGAGGGACCACCAGAGAATCCTCCAACAAAAGGAGCACAGGCCATACATATTCTGTAACAACCATTTTGATTCAAAATAAAAAAAATATTGAATCTCATAATATTCAAATATCAATCCTAATATTTGCAAAAAGCACACAAATTGATTATATTTTGCAAATAAAACTGTTTATAAAATGGCAATTTTCTATAAACTTTTTCGTTTTCTCTTTAACTTTGGGATGATATAAAAATTAATTAATTTAATCTTTAAAAAATTAAAAAAAAAATATCCCTATAGGAAATAATATTAAAAAAAAAGAAATAGTAGCCCACCGGTATCGGGATCAGGGTCCGATCTATCGGTAGTCAGGGCACTTGAAAGAGGAACCTCCTAACAATAGGCGCCGTTCCTATAATATCCTGGTATATGTGTCAGTGTGTAAAATAAAATTATTTTTCTTTTATGTACCCTTATTTAAGAGAACCCGTTATAGTGGTTCTGGTTATCCTTTTCAATCCGACTGTTTAACTATCAGGGTTGCTGTGAATCATAATTATTATTAACTAATGCAATCGCGTGCAGCGGAAACATCATTCTGACTGCAGTAGTTTATGTACAGGAAAAAACAGATTACTATAACCGTGTATGTGTTAAATCATCGACAAAAATGTTCGACACAGCCTTTGTTTACGCGGTTTAGATATATTATGCGACAGATTCAAAAATTGGTCGTTGCAAAAAAGATGGATGGTTTAGGAATTCTTGGAAAAAATGACAGTGTGGTTTAGGAAGGATACACAATATCATAAAATCCTCGTCACTATCTTCCTGAGCGTCGAGCACCACACACATGACGAAAACACACCAATTTTCGCTATATTTCGAAATTTCTCGAGAGGCGTGTGGTTCGTGCAGCGACACGTTCGCAAAAATGGCGCTAACGCAGAATATCCTTCTCGCTCGTACGAAGGCGATAGGTGTGTGCGGGAGAAGGATGAGGAGAAGGATGCAACGGACCAATCAAGATATCTGTCAAACTATTCAGCCATACATAACAAAACGAAATGTAATTGAATGAGTTAGGAATCCGCGCAACCAACCTTTCCACACGCTACCCAAAGATAGAGTACTTCGGACATAGGTTGATGACCAATACAAACAGTTCGCATAACATAGTACAATATTAAAAAGCTAGTAATAAAAAAAAAATGGACCAGCTTATGCCCACGGATTCGCCCGCGCGATGGTCGGTAACTATCCCAAGGGATCATACTACCGGGAAAAAAAGTGTCCTATAAAGGGTGTAAACAGTCTCTTAACGAAGCCGAAAAGCACTTGTTTTCCCCGTCATTGCGATCATTTTTTTGGTCTTGACCATACCTGGGAACCTTCTAGTTACGGAGATATTGGGGGTCAAAGTTCGAACTTTTTCACAACTTTTTTTTTAAATACATGTTTTTTTAATGTAAGATTTAAGCACCTCAGATAAGCACCTCCAGGCCCCCTTTACTATTCAATCCATCCATCAGCACAATGTTTTGAGTGCGTTACATTGAGTCCTACAGTAAAACGTGATTTTTCAGCCCAAAAAAAAAATCGTTTCCCAGCACTAATTTTTGCGTAAAGTTACTTAGTTTGATATACATAATGCTTGGTTGACGGCTTCGTGAAGAGTCTGTTTACACCCTGTATATCAATCCAGGTTATAAACTATTTATGTGCCAAACTTCAACTAAATCCGGTCAGTAGTTTTTGCGAGAAAGAGTAACAAATATCCATCCATACATCCATCCTCATAAACTTAATATTATATAAAGTAAGATTTAACAATTGTCCAAATAGTTTACGAAAGAGTCGATCTACAATAATAGCAATCTAAACATCAGGATAATTGGTAATTGGGTGCATTCCTTGAAAAAGGTGATACGAGATTTACTGATTTACTGATAACCTGGTGAAGGTTGCGGGTATCCGCTGGATGCGAGTCGCACGGGACCTGTCAATGTGGTGCACTTGGGGAAGGTTTATGTCTCGCAGTAGACGTCTTTCTATATGCCTTTAGGATAGCTTAAAATACACTAAATAGGTTGTTTTCAGGCGATGCATTTTAGGAAAATAATGAAACAAGGAAGTCGTTCCTATTTCACGTCAAGTGTAATACATTTATTTTAAGAAGACTGCTTTGGACAAGGAAGTTTCAAGAGTTTTACAAAACATGACCAAAGGCAGATGTACTGTTTTGACAAATCGATTTTTTGGAGGATTCATTCGTTCATCAGCTATTAGAAAAGTCAAAGAAAGCTATTAGAAAAGAGAAATCTACGCCGTATGGCGTAGATTTCTCTCAAGCAGCAGTTTATTGAGGAGAGGTGATTTAAAAAAAAAAAAAACTTAAGAAGTTCGATTTCTCTAAAACAATCCAGTTTGGACTGCAAGTTATCGGGGTCAAATACTTTCAAATTAGGTCTAGTATCACCTTTTTCAAAGAATGCACCCAATTACCAATCAACCTGTACAAATAGCATTACTATATTATTCATAATAAAAAATATGCCATAAGACTGGATTTGACAAAAGTCTACGATAAAGTACAATTCGACGTAATTATTAATATATGTAGCATAGAGATTCGTGGTAAATGCGTCGTAACGTCTTATCTACAGAAAATTGTAACACAAACTAACGAAATAACAATTGGAAGCGTCGAAGGTTGGTTTCTATTCCTCGTATACATTAACGACCTTCCTAAAGTCATAAATGTACATCAACATAATCAATTTCAATCTGCATTCTTAATAAATTAAACTCAATAAACATTTTTGAAGAAATTATTATTGGCATAAATGCGTTCCCATTTATTTAAAAAAATACTAGGTCAGGTATTTAATCCCGTGAATTTCAGGAGTAGGCGGAAGGTCGATTTTTAAAGAAGATTTCTGTTGATTATATGCAAATAGACGAAAACAATAAGCTGCTGCTCCTTTGTCAGATATAATGCTACTTAATTGGTCTGTAATTGAAATATGGCGGGTCAAAGACCTCTTGTTCCTTTTCAATATACTTAAGACAGTTCAGAAATTCTTTACAATGTTTTAGGTTTTTAGGGTTCCGTACCTCAAAAGGTAAAAAAGGAACCCTTATAAGATCACTCTCTTGTCCATCGGTCCGTCTATCCGTCCGTGTGTCACCACGATTTTCTTAGGAACGGGTGGACCTAGCAAGTTGAAATTTATACACTACAATTTATACCAGATACTGAGGTCTATAATCCCTATTAAGTGTATAAAAAACAAGGTCCTGAGTCAACACGATAAAAAGATATGAGCAAATTTCAGTGCCATGAGGTTCTCCAAGTAGGGTAGGCCATGCATACTGATACCCAAAAAAAAAATGGGTACACATCTATCTTTAGACACAACTTGCTCAAATTATCTTATCATTTATATGATAATTGCGTAAACTTACTGCTTTTAACTTCTAACAAACACACATTCAGGACGCAAACTTCACAACTGAACACCATTTTAAAGTAAATAAACAAATAACACAACAAATCGGTTCAATTTGGGGCGATCAACAGATAATTATTAATATCTGTTCACACACATCAGACATTGCGAGGGTTATAACTTAGTAAGATATAAAAATTCAAATCAATAAATTGTTTGTCACATGAAACCTTCTTTAAGAAAAGTTTAATTTCTAATTTGTCAATAAAAGTGACAGACACAGCACAGGGTTGCCAATATTTATTTTCCTAACTCCCCAAAAAACAAAGCGGAAATTAAAATTCATGATTGTAGTTTCTATTTTTTAAAGGGCTTTTGCTATTCCTTACAATTTATCATTTTTTGGAAGGTATAAATTCGACAATACCACCCTGTTTTTTTTTTATTGTCTCTATTAGTAATTAAGAAAACTATCGTGTTAGTGTGTAGTCTGTTTCTCGAATTCCCCGTAATTCGGGAAAATCTCCTCAAATTGGGAACCCTGTTTCATTCACAATCTAGCTAGCCAATAACAACACAGCTCCTGTTGCAGGAGTTACACCCATAATCTATACATGTGTGTCGTATACACACACGAAAATATGCACCAGTGTGCGTAAATTTATGAATGAAATTTAGGCCGTGCCCCTTCTTACCTATAGGCACGCTTGGAGCGTCGCGCGTTACGTCACACGGGTGCGACAAGTTGCTATAAGTATTTTACAGGCGTTTTAACTTTTTTTTAATATTTTGTATTATTTTATTTCATAGTTATGATAAATGCATTTGGTTTTGTTGGTAGGGTAGGCTAGGACTAATTGCCTCTATGGACGGCACGCCCCTGGCAAAAAAAAAGGTTGTGGTATTACCCAGTACTAACTTGGTTGTGGAGGTTAGATAGGCAGTCACTCTATGTAAAATAATGATACTGATTAGACTGGAAACCGACTCCAACATAGTGGGAAAAAGGGTAATGGAATGGATATCCCTCGTATCCAAGAAAAAATATTGTAACAAAAATTAAATTGGTAAAACGTCATGAAAAAATTACGAAACAGTAAAAAGAAGAAAGAGATAAATGCTAGAAATAAACAATACAATAGGTATGATTTCTTCATTCTTGTATGTTTGGGTAAATAAGTAATGAAGTCCACTTGCATACAGATTTTCTACATACTTCTCATGAATGGTCTCAATAATGTATCATTGAATGCACAATGATAAACCGTGACCAGACAGACTTACACGCAGGCAAGAGGATAATTGAAAGATCAAAAACAATTTTTGAACCTTTGATTCTTTGGACTTTAACATATCTTGCGTAATCAAGATGTATTATTAGGGACACCTCTGCATAGCCCTTTGAGAGTTATAGGCATGATGTTATATTAAATAAAAATAATACACAGATGAGCAGAACCATAAAATGTAGAATTCATACAACTATGGCAAATCACTTTTAAATGCCCAAACATGATTGTAATTTATTGATCTTGTATTGGTTGTTATTAAAGGCTATATAAGCTAGTTTCGGTGAACTAGTGCGCAACACGCAGACGGATTCCAATATGAAGACGATCGTTGCGTGTCTACTTTGTGTGATACTCAATGTGGAAAGTGTTAGATACCTGAATGTCACGTACCAACCTGTGGAAAGACAACTGCTGGATTTTAAACAGGATCATCCGGTGGGTACAAAGATTTATATATTTTGTTGATTTACTCTAATCTAGTAGACATACTCGTATGTATCGAAAGATAGATACGAAATACTTGGGGCGGAATATTTTTTTCATTTTTAAAAAAATATGAAAAAAATCCGTCACGTCTGGTTTTGGAAATATTTGTATACATGCAAACGACGAAGTAAACAAAAATAAGAATGGCAAATTGTCGTTTACTTTTTAGTATTGTGGATTGCTTTCTTTTATAATGGGCCAATAGTCAGCCTCTAACATTATTTTATGGCAAAATCCTAGATAAGTGATCTTCAAAAGTCTTTAGATGTTAATTAAAAACGGCCCCCTGGTAGCAACTCATACCTAAGTTTTCAGAAAAAAAAAACGGTAACTTTTGATGGTCAATGCACGTTTCTAAAACTTTCACAAAACACTTAGGAACTCAGTTTTTATATTGGTTTGCAACAGGAAATGCGAGAATCCTGAATAAACGTAGATATGCAGTTTTCAACGAATTTCTAATGGATCTTCCTATTTTTATGATATTATAAACTTTCCGCCAATGTGGGGAAAGAGATCAGAATTTAGTAAACACTTTCTGCTTTACATTATAATAAAATTTGAAACAAGTTATTAATCGTTTCTGTCGAATAAATTAACATAAAACTACAGCCCCCAATCAGGGTAGCAGAAAATTATGATTAGACAGTAAAAAAAAATGTGTCGTGATAGAATAGTTTGAGACGTTTATAAAAAATCTTGCCGGGTATACAAAAAAAGTAAAAAATTATAAACTAGTGTAATTTATTGAAATACTCAGATATCTTAAAAATCAAAGTCATCGAAATCAAAGTATTTTTATTCCACTTAGGCCTACATAGGCACTCATAAAAAGTCGACAAAAAGGTGCACGGTTCGGTTGGTCGTTTCCTATGGAGAAGAACCGGCAAGAAAATCCATGGTTACATGTTACAGCATTCGTAGGTACTTAAGTATGGGTGAACAGCATGCACTACAATAAGTCGTTGCTTACTACTCAAAAAACGTAAAACAAGATAAAAGTTTAACAAAAGTTAACACGTATCTAGGGATCTACAAGGCATACACTGTTCACACATTCCCAGACAATCGTTAAAAAGAATCTATACAAATGTAAAATAAAAATATTATAAAAAGACTAAATTAAAAATGTGTCACGAATATTGTCATCAGTGCTGTAACTATTCTGAAAAAAAGGTCTGTTTAAATGATTTGAGAACTATTGTAAAAAAAATCTGATTAAAAGGAAAAGAAAAAATGTGATTGAGAATAGTTAGACACATCCACATATTTGTGCCGTTTATGAGGTGCTAGGGCAGCCGCATGCGCAGAAGGAACTAAAGCCAAACTTCTTTGTCTTCTTCTTCTTCTTCTCTTCCTCATCAACCTAGCTACCCAATGCTGAGTGCAGCAGTTTCTTCCGAATCTCGCCTCTTTTGGCGGTTTTGTGTCATAGCTATCCAAGTTCATCCGGATACTCAGATGTAAACTTTAGTAAAGTCGTATGAGTCATTGATTAAAAATAGAAGGGCTTTAGGATCAATTATAGAACATTAATGTTTTAAATGATTGTTTTCTTTGCAGTTACCGATAGGACTATGGACGAAAAATAATGGAGAACCAACAGAAATTCGGGACACACTAACGATAAACCAAGACCAATTTAACAACCAGTTACTCCTTGATACGATGTTGACTTTCGATGGTGAGAGAATACCCGAGAGAGTGGTCCATGCCAAGGGAACTGGTGCCTTTGGTTACTTTGAAGTTACAAATGACGTCTCCAAATACACGTATGCTGATGTGTTCAACGGAGTTGGCAAGAAAACGCCATTAGTTGTTAGGTTTTCAACAGCATTACAAAGTTTAGGAGGCTCTGACCTGGCCAGAGAATTAAAGGGCATGTCAGTTAAGTTTTATACCAAAGAAGGCAATTTAGATCTTACGTGCCTGCAAACGCCTGTCTATCTGTACAGGGACCCCATTTTCTTTTTGACCCTAGTACATGCATCCAAAAGAAATCCACAGACAAACCTATTTGATTTCACCGCGCTTTGGGATTTAATAACACGAAGCCCAATTGTCAGTCATACCTTCTTTTGGCTTTTTTCTGATTACGGAGTTCCGGATGGGTACAGAAGGATGGATGCTTTCCCCATTCATACTTATGAAATTTCAAACAAGAATGGGGAGAGACATTATGTAAGGTTTAACTTTAGAACTGAACAAGGTTTCTCAGGAATTACTTCTGCTCAAGCGGCTCTGATACAAGGTACAGACCCGGATTACTATAACCGAGACTTGTACAATGCTATTGATCAAGGAAACTTCCCTGCGTGGAGATTAGAGATGGACATGATGACACCACATGACATACAAAAAGTCGATTACGATCCTTTCGATGTTACCAGACTGTGGAAGAATGGCACGTTTTTCACCGTGCAGATAGGACGTGTAGTATTAAATAGAAATGTTGAAAATCAATTTAGAGATATAGAACAAGGAGCGTTCAATCCTGGTCATTTAGTGCCCGGTATTCCAGGGCCACCTGACTTTTTGTTCAGAGGTAGAAGAATGTTCTACAGGGACACACAAAATTATCGTTTGGGAAGAAATCACAACAAAATATTCGTTAACATGCCACTGTACACTAAGACATATGTTCGCGATGGGACGCCACCTACCAGGCTAAACATGAAGAATGCACCAAACTATTATTCTAATTCCTTCAACGGCCCAATACCTTATGTGGACGAGAAGCGACCGAGGGAGAAGTTACAGGTACTGGAAAGTAATGCTATCGACTTGGAGCCCCTGTCGTATTTCTACAATTATACTATTGAAAATGAAGCACACAGACAAAGATTTATTGACAATATAGTCTTATCCCTCGTGCCAGTCACGCCGCCTGTGGTGCAAAGAGTACTCAAGTTTTTGTTGCTCATCGATCGTGACTTAGGTAGACGAGTGAGAGTAGGTTATGAAGTGGCACTCGCACAAGCACAAGCCGAGCTAGCTACTCAAGCCACTCCTCCTCCAAACCTACCAATAAGAAACTTCCCAACAGCTGAGGGACCACCAAAGCATTCTCCAACAAAAGGGGCACAGGCCATACGTATTCTTTAACAGTCATTTTGACTAAAAAAAAAATGTATTGAAACTACATTGTATCCCAATGCCCTAATATTAGCAGAAACCATACAAATTGATTTTCTTTTGCAAATAAAAACTGTTTATGAAATGGTGACTTGCTTTGATGCTGAATTTTGTTTGACAGATAAATAAAGTCTTCTATTTAGCTTTTCAATGATTTTAAAATTGTTCGTAATGTTTTCGAATATTCCGGTATATTTGTTTGAGTGTAAAATAAAATTATTTTTCTTTAAGAAATCCTTGTACCACAATTGTTTTTTTCTAAGACTAACATGGAAATAGAAGTATTGGCTGGGTCCCCAGGTGATTTCCAAGTAATTCTTCCACACATCACGTATCACGCCTATAATCCCCGAAGGCTTAGACAGAGGTGTACCTTATTCAAATTTCACCAGTTATATTTAAATTCGCA
Organism: Lycophotia porphyrea; assembly: GCA_950005105.1. Classification (NCBI taxonomy): domain Eukaryota; kingdom Metazoa; phylum Arthropoda; class Insecta; order Lepidoptera; family Noctuidae; genus Lycophotia; species Lycophotia porphyrea. The sequence goes on along the minus strand of OX465395.1, from coordinate 14,360,087 downwards.
TGTAATGGGGTCGAGCCTGTTGCTATTCTTTCCTTTAACGATAAACATACAATAATGCAATTCCGAAGTTTTTGGATTAAAAGTAAAGATAATGATTGAATACCTATATATAGCTATATAGACCAGGGTAGAAGCCTTTAAAGATAATAAAAAATGAAACAAAATAATAGTAGGATGAAACCCATTAGAAAAGGAGGAGAATATTATAAAAATGAAAGGAAAAATAATTTACGGGCGATCTGAGGTCGGGAAGGGGATGGGGGTGAGTTTTTAAGGGCAAAAAACGGTTTTTCTCGATTTCCGGCAAAACTAAAAGTCCTATGGAAAAAAGTCAAATGGCAAAGTTGTAGGTAATAAAAAGATCTAAAACTTTTGTACTTACACTTTTTTCACATAACCTCAAAATTTATGTGAAATATTCAAAAAACCAAGTTTTTGGTTTTTTATTTTTATCTTTTACAATTTTGTTTTTCTTTTCACGAAATTTGGTGAAAACTTACCTTTTTATGTCCCAAATACGCTGTAATTTATTTGATTAGAAATATTTATTTTTTCACCTTATTTTGAATTAATATCGAAAAAGCACCTTAATTTTCAATCGAAAATTCACCCGTCAAAATATCAGTTTTTTTCAAAAAGTTGGTATGTTTTCTGTTCGTTAAAATCTCTACTTCCCGATGGTGAAAAAAAATATATATGTTACTATAGTAAATCTTCTCAGAAAATGCAAAACAGAATCATCCATACTGATAATCTGAAAAGACAAAATCGAATTAATAATGCCTTCACAATTTTATCGTGAGTAGGTATACCCCCATGAAAAATAATATAAAAAAATAAATGACAAAATGTATAAAAAATATATTTTAAATATATAAAAAATGTATAAATATATTAAAAAATATATTTTTAATAACTAACTTTTGGCCGATTTTCATATATATTTTATACATTTCAAATATATTTCAGATATATTCAAAATATATTTTTTTTATCTTTTTAGCTATGTTTTTTATGTCTTTTAAGATATATTTTGAATGTATCTAAAGTATATTTAAAATATATGAAATATACATGAAAATCGGCCAAAAGTTAGTTATTAAAAATATATTTTTTAATATATTTATACATTTTTTATATATTTAAAATATATTTTTTATACATTTTGTCATTTATTTTTTTATATTATTTTTCATGGGGGTATACCTACTCACGATAAAATTGTGAAGGCATTATTAATTCGATTTTGTCTTTTCAGATTATCAGTATGGATGAATCTGTTTTGCATTTCCTGAGAAGATTTACTATAGTAACATATATATTTTTTTTCACCATCGGGAAGTAGAGATTTTAACGAACAGAAAACATACCAACTTTTTGAAAAAAACTGATATTTTGACGGGTGAATTTTCGATTGAAAATTAAGGTGCTTTTTCGATATTAATTCAAAATAAGGTGAAAAAATAAATATTTCTAATCAAATAAATTACAGCGTATTTGGGACATAAAAAGGTAAGTGTTCACCAAATTTCGTGAAAAGAAAAACAAAATTGTAAAAGATAAAAATAAAAAACCAAAAACTTGGTTTTTTGAATATTTCACATAAATTTTGAGGTTATGTGAAAAAAGTGTAAGTACAAAAGTTTTAGATCTTTTTATTACCTACAACTTTGCCATTTGACTTTTTTCCATAGGACTTTTAGTTTTGCCGGAAATCGAGAAAAACCGTTTTTTGCCCTTAAAAACTCACCCCCATCCCCTTCCCGACCTCAGATCGCCCGTAAATTATTTTTCCTTTCATTTTTATAATATTCTCCTCCTTTTCTAATGGGTTTCATCCTACTATTATTTTTTTTCGTTTTAAAAATTATCGACCCTGGTCTAATAGGCAAAAGCCAGTCTTTAATATATTCGATGGCAATTTTTAGAAGTCGGACGTCTAGCCTTCCAATTATTATGATGTCGCGTTACGTTCACCGGCGAAAAAGAAGAGATATGGTTACACAAACAGATATTCAAGTCTTTTGAGATGTCTGGCACAAAACAAAAGGAGTTTTTATTCAATAAGATAAACTAAGTATATAAATTAATAATTAAAAACTATTAAACAAATAAATAAACTAACAACAATAAAAGAGCATCGAAAAACTCCACCTCAACTAAATAAATTTTGAAACGCCTAGTTGACGCTTCCCGTGACCCAAAGGCTGGCTTTTACCTTGGCTAGACGCTAAGTGTTGCCATACAACGTGGCAACGCTGCCAGTCACTTGGGCGCATTACCAGCTGACAGCGTTGAGAAGGAGTTTTTCGATGCCCAAAATAAAATAAATTCAAATTATAACAACATATAGTATGACACCTTCAAGTGTGCAGTTCAAGGTGGCCTCGCTTATAAAGAAAATTTGCATCGATATATCAAACGTGATTATTTTATTTTGGTTCTGTGTTTTCCGGCCTGCACAGTTTACATTAACATTGAATATGACTTGATTTTTATTATACTGTTAAGTATAATAAAAATCTATACCCTTATTTAAGCTTCCTTTGGCTGCAAAACCCAAACGTTGTCGTTTCCACATGTTTGTATTTGTGATTGTTAATCAAGGTTTAGCAAGCGTGGGCTGCGGGCTGTTCGAAAGAGATACCGCGGCCCTGGAACACAAAGGGCAAGGAATGGATGGGTTTTAGTCAGTACAAGTCTGACACTCCCTTCCGCTCTGCCCACAGCGGGAGAAGTCATTTGATGATTTCCCATCCGTAAAAAAAAAAAAACCTTTAGCAAGCGTCTGCCAGGGCTGCGGGCCTGTCTGCCAGGGCTGTGGGACTGTCTGCCAGGGCTGCGGGACTGTTCGAAAGAGGTACCGCGGCCCTGGAACACAAAGGGCAAGGAAGGAACATGGATGGGTTTTAGTTAGTACAAGTCTGACGGTCCCTTCCGCTCCGCCCAGAGTAGGAGTAGTCAATTGGCGACAAAAGATGATGGATTGTTAGCTTTGAAACAATACACCAGCTATTTTCATTATCTTCTAAGTCCCTGGTAGCTTCCGACTGAAATAATTATATGTGAAATGATAATTTAAATTATTTAACCTAAAAGAAACCAAAAAGTGCTCACGACGCCACCACACGGCTTGGCACGTCGAAAATAACACGTTTTTTAGTTGCTTGGCGTAGAGAACACAGATTTTCGTTATTGTCGTGGTGGTCAAAAGGTTAAAGAAGATTTGCATAGAAACAGGAAAGAAGCAGCTAGAACCTACTTTATGGCATTGTCCTTTTCCACTAACGTAAACACAAATGTTGGGGGGTCGAGGGGCCGAGAATGGCCTAAATACAGTGTACAAAGTATCAGTCAAAGTGCCAAGTGACCATTTTAACCCAATTACAATAAGATTTATTTCGTCATCTTCAAGAACATAGAAAATTCAAAATTTATTGGACTATTTTGTTTTCATGGGTTGTCACAGCAGTGATCCAACGTATCGTGTTGTTTATTTTGTCAGTGCTTACTAACATAGTTTTAAGTTTTTGAGTCTTGGATACTCGAATAAAGAAATATTCTATTCTATTCTAATAAACTAATAGCATAACACAGTAAGTAATGTTCAAACTGATGTACTCGTATAATGTATACAAATCGGGCTTATTAAATGATTATTTGGGTATTTACTCGTAAGGATAATTAACATAAACATTTTAAATTTTGAAAGGAATTGAAACCTGCATTTTGGTAAATTATCGACTTTCAGTTCGGAAATAATAAAATTTTATTAGTCTATTTGCATGTAGTTATTTTAATTTTTAGATTTCACATAGCACCGGATCCTCTAGTCTGTGCGTGTTTTCGTTTCTAGGGTTCCGTACCTCAAAAAGTAAAAACAAACCCTTTTATGATCACTCTCTTGTCCGTCGGTCCGTCTGTCTCTTCGTGTGTCACCACCGATTTTGTCACGAACGGGTGGACTTAGCAAGTCGAAATTTATACCAAATACTGATGTCTATAGCCCCTATTAGGTGAATAAAAATCAATGGTCTTGAGTCAACAATATAAAAAGATATGGGCAAATTTAGATTTTCGCGAAAACCTTACACCATTCATTTTCATTTTTTTTCGGAGTTTTTCCTTCACTTGTGCTGTAACACCTTGCTTTTAACCAAAATTGACAAGTCTAGGTTAACTGGAAGTACCCTATAGGTTTTGGCTCGAAAACCTATATGGTAGTTCCCGTTGACCTAGAATCACGAAATTTGGTAAGAAGCAATGTCTTACAGCATACGTAAAGGAAAAAATCTGAAAACCACAAATATGTAGTTTAATAATAAGTACCTACAAGTTTTTACAAAACCCTCAAAGCGGGAGTCCAATTCGCACTTCGAAAAGTGGCTTTTTAGTCGGTTAGAGTTCGAAACAACCCTCCGCTTGCTCCAGATGGATCCCTGAGGATTTTCCCACTCAGAAATATTAATAAAAGTAGTTAAAAACTCATAACCCACACTATTGTCCATGGAATAATAGCTATTTAAAAGAAATAAGGAAACGGACGTATAGATAGGTAGAATAAAAAATAAACAGAAATCAACGTTTCTTTTGAAAACAGGAACCGACGTGAGACAGTTTGTAGTATATAAGTTTTTAAATAGCAAAGAGGTCAATCGTCGAATCCGACTAGGCTAGCGTTCGGGAAGTTGCGTGGTATCTTCTCGTCCAACTTACCGCAGTGTCTCAAGACGTCTATGACCAGTTTGTGTTGCCAGATGACATACGGGACCGAAACGTGGTCATTCACAATGGGCCTCATCAGACGGCTTAAAGTCACCCAAAGGGCAATGGACAGGGCTATGTTCGGAGTTTCCTTGCGTGATCAAATCAGAAATGAGGACACCGCAAGAGAACCAAGGTTACCAACGTAGCCCGAAGAATTGCCAAACTTAAGTGGCAGTGAGCCATATTGCCCGCAGAACGGATGGCCGATGGGGCTTAAAAGTTCTGGAGTAGCGACCGCGAACCGGACGACGTTGCGTTGGAAGGCCTCCCTCTAGGTGGACCGATGACCTGGTGAAGGTTGCAGGGATCCGCTGGATGTGAGTCGCACGGAACCGTTCAATGTGGCGACACTTGGGAGTGGCCTATGTCCAGCAGTGGACGTCTTTCGGCTGAAATGATGTTTTTAAATCGACATGTTCACTAACACTATATGTCTTATGTAATGTGATGTTAATTTAATTTTATGTATTGTGTATTGTACCTATGGATTTAAGTTATCTGAATGAAATGAATTATTATTATTCCGTATATTAATTTAATATACTTACTTTTTTATATTTTTTTACATATTTCTTAAAACATAAGTATTAAATGAAAAACATTTAAAACTATAAAATTATTATATATTTCGTGCAATTTTCATCGCTTGTACAACATTGTAGTGGGTTGAACAAACAAAAAGTGGAAAGGAACGCATATTCGCATTACATGATAACAATCACTCGCCATTGCATTGGTATCATGATTAGAGCATCCTAGTTGCATAAGTTTCGAATTTATATTTTTTTTAAGTGTTGCCCGTCTGTCTGTTTGTTCCAGTTAATATTCGAAACGGCTGGACCGATCTTGACGGGACTTTTACTGGCAGATAGTTAATGTTATGTTATAAGGAGTAACTTAGGCTACTTGATTTTAAATAAAAGATTTTAGCTTTCCGTGTAAAAAAATGAAAACCCTTAAAATTGTTAACAAAATCAATTTAAATAGGGAAGTAATATTTTTGTAATAATTTCAAACGGACGAAGGTCGCGGATATCAGTTAGTTTTTAAATATAATTATAAGAAATTAACAGGATAAAGGCTGCAAATCAACATAGATAGTCAGGACTGTATACTGCTTAATTCATATTCCCTTGTATCTGACCGAAAAACTGAGGATTTTTTTTGGCAAGGAAAATTATTTCCAAACCGTTTTTTGTTTGCTTCGTTAATTATATCATGAACTAGCAGTAATAATAACACTAGTTTCCCCGGGGTTTCCTTACATAAAACGGTGCTATTATTATTGTGATTTCCACTTTATTTCAAGTGTAGGATGAGGAAGCTTGTTTTTTATTATATTTGTGTCTGTGTAGCCGTGGAACATGTGACGAGTTACCAATATCATAATGAGACTTTGGGAGATGCTGTGTCACAACAGTTGCGTGACTTTCGGCGACGACATCCAGTGAGTACCTTTATGTATAACAATAATTCTGTTATATGAATACAGTCATTTGTATTCCAGTGTTTCTAGTTCTTCTTCTTTTAAATAATATAATAAAAACGAACCTGGAAGAGAGGCATTGTCCTGCCACAGTTATAGATGTGGAGAACACCGCCACCTAGTGAGCCTTACTCCAGCTATGAACTATCCAGGAGCTCCCATAATACAAAAAAAAAACATCAAAATCTGTCAAACCTTTTACGAGGAGAAGAATATCGAACTCAATCAAACCCCAAAAACGAACTATTTACAAGATTCAAAATAAATGTTTTTTTTTTGTCTTTTTACAGAAACCAATCGGAGTATGGACAAAGATAACGGGAGACCCAATAGACATAAGAGATACAATAACTTTGAACAGTGACATATTCAACAATAAAAACCACTTCCGTGCTAGTTCTCATGTAAACAGAGAAAGGATACCCGAGCGAATCGTACACGCTAAAGGTTATAGTGCTTTTGGGTACTTCGAAGTAACACACGATGCTTCCAAGTACATTGCAGCCGATTTATTCAATGGAATCGGAAAGAGAACGCCGGTAGTCGGAAGATTTTCTACAGCAATACAAAATCTAGGAGGAACTGAGTTAGTCAGAGAGACAAAAGCTTTATCTATTAAATTTTACACCAGACAAGGAAACTTGGATCTGTTATGTCTGCATCTTCCCATATTTCTGTATAGAGATCCACTGGACTTCGTCAGTTTTGTACATGCTCTTAAAAGAAACCCTCGCACCGATGCCTTAGATAATATTGTGCGATGGGACTTTATTAATTTAAAACCAGAATTCTTGCACACTATATTATGGCTGCTCTCAGATTTTGGATTACCAGATGGATACAGAAAGATGCATGTCTTCCCAATTCATGTGTACGATATTTATAATGAACAAGGTGAACAATTTTTTGTCAAATTTAACTTCAGAACGGAGATTGGATTATTTAATCTGACAAATGAGCAAGCAGCTGCTATCGGTGTTGATGATCCTGACTATTACACTAGAGATTTGTACAATGCAATTGCTGCAGGAAATTATCCAGCATGGAAACTAGAACTTGATATCCTGACAAAAGACGAGTTGGATAAGTTGGATTATGATCCATTTGACGTCACAAGGCTCTGGAGAAGGGGAACTTATCGAACAGTGCCAATAGGACGGCTGGTTCTCAACAAACTAGTTGATAATAACTTTAAGGACAATGAACAATCTACATTCAGTCCTGATAATCTAGTTCCAGGCATACTGGGTCCAGCTGACGTAGTCTTTAAAGCTAGACAAGTTTTCTATCCGGATGCACAAAACTATCGAGTAGGAGTAAATCATGATAACACAGGCATTAATGCTCCATTATACGATAAGAATTACAATAGAGATGGTATACCACCTGTTCTTGATAACATGAAGGATGCACCGAATTATTTCCCGAATTCCTTCAATGGACCGATGCCTTACGTAGATGAGAATCGACCGACGGATAGACTTCTCATTTTACACAGAAATGCTATAGATTTGCAACCATTGGCTGAATTTTACAACGAAATAGTAGATACTGACGCACACAGACAGAGAATTGTTAGAAACGTAGCGACGACACTGGTAAATGTAACTCCGGACGTAGAAAGGAAAGCTCTTCGCTTGCTGACCCTGGTGGATATTGAGTTGGGCCGTAATGTAAGAACAGCCTTAGCAGCAGCAAGGGCTGTAGTACCGCAGGAGCGACGGAATCAAATCGAACAGTGTATAGCCAATGTTAATGAGAACAACTTAGTTTATAATACTAAGAATAGGTATACAAATAAATAGTATACCAACAACAAATCTCGCAATCGAAATAAGGTTTGCTGTAAGAAAACCCAATTAAGCTCACCTTTGTACATAAGCTATTTGTTATCATTTTTTGTATATTTCTCTTTTTTTGTGTGCAATAAAGAAAAAGAAAATAAAGAAAATGTTATGTGCAGCCTCAGGTGGGTCATGTATGGTAGTGTTATTCCGTATTATAATAATATTGGTACATAACATAACATTATCCTCATTCTCATCCATGGGTTAAGCAGAAGTATACCCAATTTTATTAAAAAATATACTGTTTGTGTAATTATTAATATCCAAAGTGTTACGCGTTGGTAACCTTCACGGTAATTATTATTATAACAACAAAAAACCCGACTGCTTAAAAATAATGAACTGAAAAGGGAAAAACTAGTATCACAATACCTGTATAAAATTCGACTGAATAATGTATAATTTACCATGCATCGTTTCGTAGGATACTTACTTAATCAAATAATCTGTGTGATTTCTCAGTCAAAAAAAATGTCGTTTCCCAGCACAAATTTTTGTGTAAAGTTACTTAGTTCGATGTATGTACATAATGCTTGGTTGACGGCTTCGTGAAGAGTCTGTTTACACCCTGTATACATAATTATAATAAATCTGTAGACGTGGCGTTTCTATATATTGAAAATATTTAGGAAAAAATAGTAGGCGTGCATCACTAACAGAACCCATTTCTACCATTTTTAGAATTTTTATCTTTGTGTCTGTGAGTCTGTGTGTCTGTGGGGACTTATGTTATAGTATCACGTGTAAATTATAAAACTAAAGCGGTTCAAGGGTTACGCGGTTATGCGGTTAGATTCAATGCACACATAATGTGCACACTTAATGTGCATAACTAGCAGGTAAAAGTTTTTCTTTTATTGAAATCGGTGCTCTCTATCAAATAATATATGAGTTTAAAGTGTTCAAGAAGAACTTATCAACATGTAAGATACATGCAGCGACATCTATTGATCCAAAATGGTACTTGAATGAATAAAAATGTTTTCACAAGAGAACTTTTAAATCAACTGGCAGGCTTTAAAAAAAAAGTTATGATAGCAACAGGTAATACTCTAGATTAGTCTACATGACATTGCTTTGAAAATTAAAAGCCAATAGAGTGTGTTCTATCGCTTTTCATGCATTATATTTTAGCAGTTTAACTTCGTGCTAGATAAATAGCGTTGTTCATTTCAATCCATTTTCTGAAGATTTTCTGTGAAAGAATGTCGCTCGCCCGTGTCAGTTGCTTCGAGTTTGGTTTTTTAACCGACGAAACAAAAGGAAAAGATTCTCAATTCGACGCGTATACATATTTTTTTATGTATGACTACGTATAACTTTTTACAGATAAGTCAGATATGAATGTTTTTTTTGTGAAAAGCGTATATGGTCCCATTTAAAATTGAAAAATTGTGTTTGAGCTCATTTCATGCACCTTAATGAAAATTTTAAACCTAGCTGGAGTATTACTGTCATCGAAGGTCTGATGATGGAGACGGAAGGCAGTCGTCAGAGGTCTACAGCATCTATAACGTGTTTGGGCTCATTTCGTGTAACTTGACGAGAACTTTAGATCTCGCTGGAGTATGACCTTCATCGACGGTCTAACCAGAGAATAAATAGTACAAGTGTCTAACGATGGAGACGAATGGCAGTTGCAAGAGGTCCTTAACAGTTTACAGCAGCTATATTGTTATTGCGCTCATTTCATACTTTCGCTGAAGTATGACTGTCATCGAAGGTCTGTCAATGGAGACGGAAGACAGTTGCAAGAGGTCGTCAAGAGTTTACAGCATCTATATCGTGTTTAGGCTCATTTCATGCACCTTGGTGAGAACTTTAGATCTGCCTGGAGTATGACTGTTATCGAAGGTCTAACGATGGAGACAGAAGGCAGTTACAAGAAGTCCGCAACAGTTTACAACAGCTTTCTTGTGTCTCGGCTCATTTCATGCACCTTGATGAGAACTTTCGACCTAGCTGGAGTATGACTGTCATCGAGTGTCTATAAGGGTGAAGACGGCTGTCGAGGGGAGCCCTTATTTGAAAAACATTAGTTGAATATTTTAGAGATTAATGCAAATATTTCCGAGACATTAAATTGTTACCTACTTAGACCTTTACTAATATTATAAAGCTGAAGAGTTTGTTTGTTTGAACGCGCTAATTTCAAGAACTACTGGTTCGAATTGAAAAATTATTTAAGTCTTGGATAGCCCGCTTGATAAAAATGGTTGCCAAAACAGGGAAAATTGAGAGCTTCCGTTGCGTGCGCTGCGTAAAAACGGTTAAAGTTACGCAACAAACATGCATGACAGAGTCGTTCCTCTTATAAAGTTCTAAAAAGCTATCCGAGATAGCATATTTTATGTCTATCTTTTAAGGTTCACACACACTCCCTCTAACCTGCTGCGCGGGTCAGCTAGTAGTTTAATATTATAATACATATATGCATATGCAAATGTCTTTCTTAAAGTTATTTTAACTAAATACAGGCAATGTCATTCCTGACTTGATATATGCTTGCTAGAAAATGATAGTTCTGGCGTCCCGATATATACGGCCCCCAGTAATATAAACGTGATATGATATATATATTTTTGAAATCGTCTTTTTACTAGCTTTCATTTGATACCTATATTGCTATGGTAAAAAAAGAACGCCCCCTTTTTTTTTCATTTTGGGGCGCCGTTTTCAAAATGTATATAGCCTATGTCACTCACTACCACAATTCTGACGAATTCAACGGTACCTCATATGACACTGATGTTATAGAAGTAACTTTTATCTTAGAAAAAAGATTGGGGCTTCGTGTAACATGTGAACAAAATCTGATTCAAAATTGTTGAATAATAGTTTTATAATAATTAAAACTGTACTGTATGGTGTTTGACGTAAAGAATAGCACCACCCATGTTTTCCCGTGGGTGTCGTAAGTACTAAGGGACTTACCAGAGATTGGGCAGCAGCGTTCCCTGTGCCTTTGTTACAACCGTACTGCGATCGCCAACCCGCCTGCCAAGCGTGGTGATTATGGCAAAACCTCCTTTGGGGGAGGCCTATGTTCAGCAGTGGACGTCATTTCAGCCAAAAGACGTACACTGCTGGACATAGGCCTCCCCCAAGTGTCGCCACATTGACCGGTCCCGTGCGACACGCATCCAGAATTTTTTACTCACTACTTAATTCTAGTCAAGTCAGTGGCCCGTGGGCGGCATTAAAACCCTTGACTCCAGCTTAGGCACTAACCACACGATAACGAAATAATTAATCCCTTGAATCTGATCGAAAACAACAAAAAAACGAAAAAGAATAACAAACTCAACCAAACCCCAAAAATGAACCATCAGCAAGAGTCAAAATTAATGTTCTTTTTGTTTTACAGAGACCAATCGGAGTATAGACGAAGATGACGGCGTGGTTGGCGCAGTGGCTGAGTGATCGACTACTGCGCTGCGTGTCGCGGGTTCTATCCCCGCACGGAACAAATATTTGTATGGCCTACAAGTAGTTGTCCCAGGTCTGGCTGTTCGTGTATGTGGGGTTAAATGTTTGTAAACGCACCCACGAAACAGGAGAAATTCCTAGTGTGGAGCAACTTCAAATAAAAAAGTATAGTGTACATTTATTAATGAGGAGTAGGAGCATACTTTAAAGGCGATAAAATAACTTTGGATGAATAACTAACATTTTGTGTATTATTGATCGTTTCCCGGTACTTTCTTGACAGAGTAGTATAACGAAATTAAAAGGAAAACTATCACGGCTAAGTAGGCTTTACAAGTTTACGAGTAATAGTCGACCACCTCATAAAATGTACTTGTATAACATATTTTCCTAAGGATAATGTATGCGAGCACAGGTTTTTTACTGCAAATGTAAGTTTGTTTTTTATATTACAATATAAATCATCGTTCGGAGGCAAATCGAACTGTAGGAAGAGTCCGCATATTTTGATGGGCAACTACGGAACCAGTGTCCAACGCACTTGGCCGGTTTTTTAAAATAGTTGGGACCTGTTTTTCGTACCTGACTTCTCTGTAAAGAAGCAGCCGAAACAAACTCAGAGGATGAGCGGGTATTGATTGTGCATGTTGCATACAATTTTACTTTAATGCAGGTTAATGCTATTTTCAATTAAAAAGTCGACGTACGCACGACGGCCAATCTTTTTGCGGATCTCTCATTGTAGAAAAATCTATACAAAGCGACGCCAAGTTATACTGGAAATGTACAGCTTCATGTGCCACCGTGTGCCACTGAGAAATTCCATGGAAAACCCCAGCAACAATTTGCCCGACCTGGGAATCCAATCCAGGAATTGGATTTAATTACGAGGATCATTTACCAATAAAAAGTACATATTAAAAAAAATATAAGTCGTTGCAGAGGATTTAATAACGCACATTTTCCTATACTTAAGTACAAAATTGCTCAACAAGTATCTATTTAAAGTTGATGAAACTATGCAACGTTTTCACTCATGATTGCGAGGATGAGGCAACTTATCGTCTACATTTGTGTGTGCGCGATTATAGAACACGTTACTGCCAATCGATACGGAAATGTGACGGAAGATGCTTTTACACAACAGCTGACCGAGTTTAGACGATTACAGCCGGTATGTAAAAGTATTTTTTTTTTTTCAGTATTTTTTTTGATTGGCCTGATGGTCTAGTGGTTAGTGACCCTGACTGCTAGGACGGAGGTCGTGAGTTCCTTTCCCACACAGGACAAATCTTTGTGCGATGAGTATAATTATTTGTTCTGTATCTGGGTGTATAATTTATCTATAATATGTATGTATTTAGAAATATATAAGTATGTTTATCAGTTGTCTGGTTGCCATAGTACAGGCTCTGCCTAGTTTGGGATCAGATGGCGGTGTGTTGGTTGTCCCAAGATATTATTATTTAGTTCTAATTTCTTTTGGCATTTGATTCCTTATCGTGGCTATCATTATGTCCCTGCCCTTGTCCAATGTTACTTAGGGTTTGTGCAACTCGTTTTTTTCTTACATATCCCTGTCAACACTGTCATTTTCACCTTTTTCCTTTATAAATCACTAACTGATGCCCGCAGCTTGATCCGCATGGATATCGGTTATCGCGACCAAAAGTAATCATGAAATTTTGATCCCATTCCCGCAACAAAACCTTGACTAATGTTATATACTAAAACCTTCCTCAAGAACCACTCTCTCCATTGGTGAAAACAGCATAAAAATCAGTGCATTAGTTTTTGAGTTTATCGCGAACAGACAGACAGACGAGGCGGAGGACTTCGTTTTATGATATGTAGTGATAGTGATTCCTCACTCAATCCATCCATCGTTTCCATGGTCTTCCTCTCCCTCTCCATCCATCAACATTTCTGCCTAACTTATTCTTTTCTATGTATGTTCGGGTCGGGTTCCAGTTTGACTGCTCCAGTTATTTTAGACGGAGCGACTGTCTATCTGACCTCCACAGCCCAGTAACTGCGTAAAAGGGTATCATAGTAAGACTAGCTGACTAACATTATTTGCTGTCTATATGTGATTCGGTTTTCGAGTCTCTGTCAAGGCAGATTGCCTTGACAGAAAAAAAATATCCCTCATATTTTTTTTGCTCTAGTCTTCATTTTGAATTCTGTCTTCTGCATAATTTACAAAGTATATATTAATGACAAAATCCACATTAAGGATCACAAAGTGACATATACCAGTAAATTAATGAATATTAAATATGCATAACGAATCAGAGCGAACTGAATTAATTGATATAAATATTATTTTAAATAATTATGCATGTTTGTCCCCAAACAGTTGAGAAGAGGTGTACCCTTTCCCAAATTTCGACAGTTATTTTCATTTTTTTATATATATTCTTTAAACCATTTTGGTTTTATATTTCAGAAAACAATAGGAGTATGGAGCAAGCTGACTGGAGACCCAATTGATATAAGAGACACAATAACGTTGAATACTAATATATTTGACAATAAACATCATTTCATGTTCGCCTCTCATCTCAACAGAGAAAGAATACCTGAACGAATAGTTCATGCCAAAGGTTATGGAGCATTTGGATACTTTGAAGTCACTCATGACGTTTCCAAGTACATTAAATCAGATGTCTTCAATGGAATTGGCAAGAGAACACCAGTAGCAACTCGATTTTCAACAGCAAGACAAAATCTTGGCGGCAATGATTTATCTAGAGAGACAAAAGCCGTAGCTATTAAGTTTTATACAAACGAAGGAAATCTAGACATGATAACCTTTCATATACCGGTCTACTTGTACAAAGATCCAATGGATTTCCCTGCATTCATCCGCGCCTTTAGAAGAAACCCTCGCACTGGAATATTTGATAACACAGCAAGATGGGACTTCATCACATTGAGACCTGACTTCTTACATGCGCTTTTATGGTTACAATCTGATCTTGGCATACCTGATGGATATAGACAATCAAACTACTTCGCATTGCACACTTACGAAGTATACAACAAACATGGTAAACGATTCTATGTGAAATTCAATTATAGATCCGAGATTGGTATGGTTAATCTGACAAATACGCAAGCAGCAGCAATAGGTATTGAAGATCCTAACTATTACAACAGAGATTTATATAACGCTATCGCTGCGAAAAATTACCCAGCTTGGAGACTAGAAATGGATATTTTGACAAAGGACGACTTATCAAGAATTGATTACGATCCATTTGATATGACAAGATTATGGAAACGAGGAACTTATCGTACAGTGCCTGTAGGACGGTTGGTTCTCAATAGCCGTGTAGACAATACATTCAAGGATGTTGAGACAGCCGCATACAACCCAGACAACTTAGTTCCCGGCATAACAGGACCGCCCGATCTTGTTTTCAAGGCAAGAAAGATTTTCTATCCAGATACGCAAAACTACCGTTTGGGAGCCAACCATGCAAATTCAAGAATAAATGCTCCTTTGTACGACAGGAATTACAATAGGGATGGGAGGCCGCCTGTGCGTGATAACATGAGGGATATACCGAACTATTTCCCGAACTCTTTTAGCGGACCCATGCCTTATGTTGATGAGGCACGACCAACAGAAAGACTGCTCCCATTACAAAGAAACGCTGTTGATTTGCAACCAATCGCAGAGTTCTATAATGAAATCATTGAGAGTGATGCACATAGGCAGAGAGTTGCTAATAATGTGGCTGAATCGTTAGTAGGCGTAGCACCAGATATATTGAAGAAAAGTCTCCGTTTGCTAACCCTGATTGATATTGATTTGGGTACCCGTGTGAGGGCAACATTGAAAGCGTTGCAGAGGGTATCGACAGCGGAGAGACAGAGTCAACTAGCGCAATGTTTTGCTAGTATCGGCTAAAACATATATAACCGAATTAAACTAATTATCACGTTTAGATTAATATACCAATCTGAAACGGAATCGATTATTTTTGTTTTAAACTGACCGTCAATCCTCAATTATGGTAAAAACATATTTCCTTCAGGAATTATTAAACAATTTACAACAGGAACTTATGGTATTGTAGTACACACACTTACATATTAAAAATAACTTTCACAAGAAACTAGCACCCAAATTATTACAAAACACACTTTCAGTCAGTTTTAGAATAGAGTATAATAGAATTTCACTTATTTCTGAGTATATGGTAGGTACATAAAGATCTTACAATTTATATTAGTTCGCATATACTACCGTTGCCGGTGTAGAAATATTAGAATTTTAATATAATCATTATATCATAATGCGACGAAACCACCAATATTAATTTATTCAGAGAAAAAAAAATAGGTACATTAACAATATGTATTTTTTTTTATTATTGGAATTATAAAAAAATATTAATACTTATGATCAATGAATTCGCTAACAGAGCAGAAACGGAGTATTCCCATTTGAGCACCGATTTCAAGAGCACCAAACATTTTCCCTTTTTGGCAAATGGAATATCTTTGACTCTAAGCATTGGTGCTTTTGAAATCGGTGCTCAAATAGGAATACTCCGTAGAAACACAGGTCCAGAAGCCAAGAAAATATTGCATGTTTAAATTTATTTAAAGGTAGCTGCCTGATTATGTGATGGCAGCTTATTGAAAATCTTTATAGCCATGCAGTAGGCATTTCAACAATAGCATTTTTGCAAGCAGCAACATTACAACAACTACTATACCTTGCCGGACCTCATTTGCCAAACACCAATTTAATAGCTTAAGCAGCAAACTTTACAATCTCGCAAATAAAAAGCTAAACAAAGGTAAAATGTGTCAGCAGGAAATGAAAAGGAAAGTGGCAGATTGGCTTCAGAGGGTGAACTATCAGGAGACTGAAAATTTATTCACATTCATAGTTTAATATGATCTAAAATCCATACACACTGTCATCCATACTTACTTTTTCCCGTCCTATCATACATTCAAAGGTGTGAACCAAATCAGACACTCACTCACTCACTTAAACACACACACAACATACTTCCACGACACGTACACTTACACACATACACTCATCAATTCACACACTTTCACACAAACACACGATATATCTTTGTTTTTATTTTTATTATACTTTTCACTATAATTTTAATTTCAACTGTAATTTGTACAATTAAATTTTACCTATTATGTGTTACCAAATGACAATCTTGGCTGTCAACTTTTTGTAGCGACACTCTCAATGTTGTTAGATTAAATTGAACCCATGGCTGAACGCTGACCCCTAAAATACAGGTCCAGGCCTAGTTTGGGGGTTAGAATCAGTTTAGTGGCAATACACTCGTGTCATTTCCTATTGTGACTGGCTTGTTACATGTATTTTTAAGTGTCAAATAAATAATTTTATTTATTTTTTATTTATTTTATTTCAACAATAGAAACGAAGTCTTTGGTTGGTTGGTCTTTAGATGTACGGGGTGGAAGGAACACCGATGCCAAAACGGTTACCACGAATTCAGTTCATCATTCTAAGATTCCCCCTACATAGAAATTTTAATCGGTTATTCAAAAAAATCTGCTGTTTTCAACAAAAGTGCAATACACGGTCAAAATGTATGGACCAGCTGTTTTTTTAATTAATAACCAATAATTTTTGAGAAACGGGCTTACTTTCAGAATTATAATTTGATCAACATTGAACACTTAAAGATAATAAAACTGGATAGCTATAGGAACTAAATATTAGCTAAGTATTTCTCTGCCTGTATTTATTTGCTTAGCAGAAGTGTTTTATACATTTCTGTTATATTAGTTAGATAGATGGTACTCATATAATACAGACGACAGCAGGTCAAGCTACCCGAAGCTGTCAGATTTTCCCAATCAACCTTGAACCTAATACTTTAGCAATAAAGTCGAAAATCTATTAAAGAAATCTGACAGATTGTAGTAGCTTGATGTGCTGGCGTCTGTACATAATATACGTCACTAGTAATACATACGAGTACTTTACTTGATTAAACGATCATTCATGTTTGTACTTAACGCTTTTGTAATCCATTAGTAAATCAATTTCAATAATAACTTATGAATTGCTAACTAAGGGTTTCTTAGGGACATGTTTAAGCATAATTAGCATAAAATGAGCTAATTGATGTCACATATATCCTTTTATTGATATTTCCTTCAGATATTTTAAGGACATGGATATACAAGTAGAACCAATGGAACCTTGGGGGGCGATGTAGATTCTGTTTTAAAAGATCTAAATTTCCTAAAAAATGAACTTCATTCCATTGGCCTCGACCTCAACCTTTCAAAATGTGAAATTTATGTAGCGGACAGTACCGACAGACAACTGACTCTATTAAAATTTAACGCCATAGCCCCCGGCATCAAAATTACAGAAAAAAGCTCTCTTCGTCTCCTTGGGTCTCCCATCTTTGAAAATTCTTTTCCCGATTTTATCGAGGAAAAAATTCAAAATTTCAATGATGTTTCGGAAAGATAGCTCGAAATTAACATACATTCGGCCATCACAATAATTCGTTACTGCTGTTTCAGTCCAAAATTAACGTATTTCCTTCGTGCTTCCCCTTTATGGAAGCACACTCCCCTTTTGGACAAAATGGATGAAATTATCAGACATACTCTAACGTCAATTTTAAATGTGGCTTTAGACGACCGAGCTTGGGCACAAGCTACTCTTCCTATTCGCATGGGAGGACTCGGCGTCCGCAAAATTTCCAGTATTAGTTTTCCGGCTTTTATATCCTCGGTCCACGGCACTAAGAAATTAATCAGGAATATCCTGTCTTCCACACTGATTGATTTTGATGTGCCGTGCATGCCCGAGGCTATCGATGCTTGGAAACTTGCTTGCCCGAATACTGAAGAACCCGACCATCCATTTTCCCAGAGACGGTGGGACGAGCCGCTCTGCAGAGTAGTTCAGAGCAATCTGCTGAACACATCTGCTACTACTGCTGAGCGTGCGCGCCTGCGGGCTGTGGGTGAGTGGGAGTCGGGTCTTTGGCTTCACGCACTACCGTCGTCGAGCATAGGCACATTGTTCGACGACACAACCTTCCGCCTCGCTGTTTCTTTACGCCTTGGTGCCGCTTGCTGTTCTCCTCATCGCTGTCACTGCGGTGAAGCTGTCAACAACCTCGGTCACCACGGCCTGTCATGCAGCCGAAGTGCGGGCCGTTTTGCACGGCACGCAAATATAAACGACATTATCCGACGAGCTCTTGTCACCGTCGGCGTCCCAGCTGTTTTAGAACCCAATGGCTTGGCACGCGACGATGGCAAGAGACCGGACGGCATGTCTTTGTTTCCTTGGAAGATGGGTAGGCCTTTAGTGTGGGACGCAACATGCGTCGATACTCTTGCGCCATCCCATCTTCCAAGCTCATCGTGCTGTGCTGGTGCTGCCGCTGCGGCTGCAGAGAACCTCAAGCGGCGTAAATATAGAAACCTGTGTGGTAACTATATTTTCGAGCCGTTTGGGGTTGAAACTCTAGGGCCGTGGGCCCGAGTGCTCATAGCCTATTTAAGGAAATTTCGAAACGCCTAGTTGACGCTTCCCGTGACCCAAGGGCTGGCTTTTACTTTGGCCAGAGGCTAAGTGTTGCCATACAACGTGGCAACGCCGCCAGTCTCTTGGGCACATAACCATCTGACAGCGTTGAGGAGGAGTTTTTCGATGCCCTTTTATAGTTTGTTGTTAGTTTATCTATTTTAGTTTAATAGTTTTTAATTATCAATGTATATAGTTAGTTTAACCTAATAAAATTACATTAGTAGAAATTAAAAAATTAGGACAATGCATTTGAAATAAGAATAGGAACGACCTCGATCAGTCACCTGTCACTTGAAAGTATGGTTTGCAATGAAATTTTAATTTACGCAAATTAATATTATTATTAAATATTTATTTGCGAAAATTAATTTTATTACACAAACAAACCCATTCACATGCACCGTATGCAAAACACGATAAATCCCATATTGGAGAAGGTCAAAAGTTCATTAATTCCATTGATAAATGTACATAAATATTATTAATATTCACACACTGCTTTCATCCCTGAATAATAATAAAAATGCAAATTCATTAGAACATAGAACAGACCGGGTACGGAATACTTTTCCAGCATTATTTCTGCGTCGTCGTTGATTATGGTAATTCAGGCGATAACTTCAACTGTGGAGCCCTGTTTATTCACTTCCAACGTATTAATTATGAAGTCGAGTTGAGAGTGGACTGGATGTCAACATGGACACAAAGGAGGAAGATGCAGAAGGCCTGTAGGCGGTGTAATAACAGATTTGGCAAAATAAATTATTCTAGGTTATGCAGAAAGTATTATCACAGCCCACTCAATCACGTTTTTACTTCGCTTCTTCTTCGTTTTCTTTGTACAGACGCCAGCTCATCAACCTTCTCGAAACTGTCAAATTTTCCCAATGGACCTTGAACCTAATTCTGTAGCGATAAAGTTGAAAATTTATTAGAGAAGTTTGACAGATTGTAGTAGTTTCTGTACCCATAGCACGACAGTTTAAACAAAATGTTGGTCCAACACTTGGCCAATTCCACGGCGGTTGCCCAAAAGTTTCTTTTAATTTGGTTGGAACATAAAATGCATTTTGCTAAAACTGTATTTTCAGAATAAATAGTACTTAAACTGACGTTTAAGACTAACAGAGCATCCTTGTCAAAGTGGTCACGCCACGACTTGAGCACTGTGCAGTTTACGTTCATGGTCTAAGATCCCAAAGCCATATACATATACATACGTTCACAGTACATACTAACACTACTCGATCCCACGTATTTTGTTACTCAGAAATATACAATGTCTAGCGGCCCTGGGATCTTCCTCGATGACGTGCATGGAAGTACCTACTTACAACTGTTGCTTCATATACCATCGATGTCTCATCAGCGTACATTTTCTAATTTAAGTTCTGCATGCACGTGTACAGGGTGTAAACGGCGATATGGTCTTCTATACAACTAACTTTTGCTGGTTTGGGAACCCTTTACGAACCCGTCCACTAAGCATTTTGTACATAAAACTAAGTTAAGTAAACTCTACGCAAGAAATATGACTGGGAAACGACTTTTTTTTTGGGGTGCAAAATTGTTTTGCGGTAGGACTCAATGTAACGTACTCAGTACATTGTGCTGATGGATACATTGAATAGTACAGAGGTCGTGGAGGTATTTAAAGTAAGTTATGGAACAAAAATTGTGAAGTTTGACCCTGAATATTTTAGGAACTAGAGGGTTCCCAGGTATGGTCAAGAACAAAAAAAAAAACGCCATGCAGGGGGAACAAATACCTTTCGGCTTCATCAAGGGTTCATTTACGCCCTTTATTATTTCAGTTGTCTTTCTGTTCTCATTTATTCTGTGAAATGCATGTTTGTCAAACAAAATTGTCGGCTACTGGATGAACTGACCTGTTTTCAACATGCCCCAAATCTGGAAGTGTTGGCAAAATAAAGCTCTTAATCAAATAACAAGTTCAGTAATAAAACTAATATATTGCGTCTTTTAGCAAGTTCAGATGTTTGAAACGACCATTATTTTGGGTACTTATAAGTCGTTAGGAGAATAAGGATTTAGTTCTATGAAATTGTTTTAATAATTGTTACCTAAACGACATTTATACTTTGTTGAACGTTTTGATTAAAAGTTATTCTTAGTTTTAAATATAGTAGGCAGTTGATAAATATAGCTAGGTTATGGATTTATGTAAATTAAATCATCATGTAAGTAGTCTCTTTCTAATTAAATAACCTTTGTGGTAACTATATTTTCGAGCCGTTTGGGGTTGAAACTCTGGGGCCGTGGGGTAAGAGTGCTCATGGCCTATTTAAGGAAATTTCGAAACGCCTAGTTGACGCTTCCCGTGACCCAAGGGCTGGCTTTTACCTTGGCCAGAGGCTAAGTGTTGCCATACAACGTGGCAACGCCGCCAGTCTCTTGGGCACATTACCAGCTGGCAACGTTAAGGAGGAGTTTTTCGATGCCCTTTTATAGTTTGTTGTTAGTTTATTTTCAACACACTTGCTCATAAAATGGCTCTAATTTCACCGCAATTAGGCACATAATGACACCTGTAATCAAACTGTGACTTTTTCATTGCTATTATTCACAAGTGAGTTATAGGGTTTTATTTTATTTTATTGGTTGAGTTGCTTAGTTCTTAAAAAAGTGTCGATACAAAAAATATCGTGTTCAAAAGTACAAATAAATTAATTTCCAACACACTTGCTCATAAAATGGCTCTAATTTCACCGCAATTAGTATTATCACCAGTAATCAAACTGTGACTTTTTCATTGCTATTATTCACAAGTGAGTTATAGTTTGTAGGTGCTTTGTTCTTAAAAAAGTTTCGATACAAAAAAGATCGTGTTTAATAGTACAAATAAATTAATTTTCTTCACAAGTGTGTTGAAAAACGTCGTATGATACACGTGTGTATTGATGATTACCGTCCTCGGCTCACTTAAGACCCTCACCTAACGGCTCGGGTCTCAATGGCGCCTCAGCGGTAATCACCAACATTACACACTTGTACCATAATGTACTATTATTTTAGTTTTTAATTATTTCTAATTAAATTGGCCTATTTGAGAAGTAAGACATCCGACAGTCAACTTCAGGTTTTTAAAAGCTCGATATTGTAGCATGATAAATGAAAACAGCCCATTCGAAATTTTCTCCTAAGACACCCAATTGATTCTAAACCTGTTGAATTTTCCAGTCGTTATAATAAGGTAGATTTTTCACGTATTTTTTTTCTTTTTTCACGTAAACAAAAAATGAAGACGATACAGTGCGTCGAAAACTCTCCGGCAAAGCGACGTCACAAACTCATGATCGTTGATGCGTTTTATCCTCGTCAGTTTTTAAAACAAAAAATACGTATACAATATTTTTCGAAAATGTAACTGACGGATTAATAGAATCATATTTTTTTTTATTCTAGAAACATTACTATTCTCTTCAATAACCCAAGATTTGATAGCAAAGTTACTATTGAATCGTAAATCGAAGAAGGCCGCAGAATATTTTACCAGAAAAACGTTGATCCGAGCGATAAAGTTGTCCTATTTCAGCGATCTAAGGGAGAAAACGTAAAATAGAAGTATTTATTGTTTTTTTGCTGTAGTTGGTATATCAATTGAATTTGAGTGAATGAAGGCAGGCAGTATTTGGAGACAGTTCGTCGAGTTTTAACATAACAATAGGTTAGGTAGAGGTGTAAATAATACACCCAGATATCACCAGTCCCATGTAATAGGGAGCGAGCCTTTTGCCATCAATCTGACACAAATCCAGACTCCCGTGGCTGCCACTGAGAAATTCCTGATAGAAAAACCTAATAACTATTTGCCTCCTCATGCTCAGCAGTCGCGCTTGCGACAAACGACCAACGAAGCAGTCGCGAATTTACGTGAGAGATTAAAAATTGTCTCTGTGACGAACCGGGACTTCTTGTATGGAAAAAAAAATTGGTAACGATCCGGGACAGTGACGGTAATGGCATAAGTCGATTATTTTCTATTGCTATACCGCTGCCTTTTGTTTAGTATACCTAAGTAGGTCAGTAACTAGTGCTCTTAACTTACAAAATTCGGGAATCTTAGTAAATCTGCTGAGATATCTCACGATAATAAATCGACTTGGATTAAGGTTTCAAGAGATCGTCAATATTAAACTGGGACCGTAGTAATGATTAATAATTTATTTTTTACTACAAAACCGTACCACCATAATACCGTTCCAATCAACCCCAAATACCAGGCTAGCATAAGCAATAAGGACACGGAAAGGGCGCCGTAACAGTTGGTTATATACGTGTTGCGTCTCATCGGATTATGTAAATAGGAGTCTATAAGCGGAGGGTCGTTCCGTGCCCGTTGTTTCGGAAAACCCCCTCCCCTTCATGCCTCCTCAGCGCCTCTCCCCTCCCCTTCACATCTCTGTCCCCTCGACCTGTCCACTGTAGTGGAAGTCGACCGTCGATTCCACTGGTGTATACTTAGAACTCTGTGTGGACTAGAAGGACAGTTTTTCTATTCGTTTTCAAAATGAATGGAAAATTGATTTGAAACTTGCCTGCACCACAAGTCATTGGAAAATCAACTTAGTGACTGAGTGTCGTTTTGAAACAGTGATATTATGATTAAACTTAGTCTGTGGAGGCCAATGGCGTGTCTAGGGGCCAACAATACGGCAAGCCCCTAGAGCAAGCAGACTGGTTAGAAACCCTGAAGAATAGTAAGTTATAAAAGCAAGCCAAGTTTTAAAGCTTCAACAGCCCTCTCCTGAAAATTTAATTTAAGTGCCAAAGAAGCCATGCGACACGTAAAAATAGGCCTTACGGTGATGAACGTAAGGTTTACTTAGACCGGTAACTGTATATAACTAGTTAGGCAATTAAGACTATTTACAAGCTAACATTGTTAGTGTTGCATGTTATGGGGGTAGTTGTAAACCTAAAGTGGTGCACAAAGTTGGAGCTGTACCTAGTAGTTGTAGCTGAAACTAGTGGGTCGAATAATTATGCTTGTTTGAATAACTGATGTTTCACCGGAACTGATTAATTATAGAACAGCCAATTAGGTCGTAGATATGGAGTCCTACAGTATAGCATCAGTTTATTTATACACAGAAAATATTGGTAGAAAACGCAACAGTTTAGAATTCTTGATTTCTAATCAGTTATAATTTTGATAACCTTTACTTTTTGAAGATAGGAAGAACAAATTACTAGGAAGAATACTTAAATGATTGAAGTCCCAGTTCCAGTATTGGGAAACTACGTACAATATACAAGATGCAGGTAGTTTTAAGTAAATTTAATATTGTATTCAAATTGTGTTATTTTATTATAAAGATATATTAATGTACCAAAATTATTACCAATTGCAAGAAATTACTTATTGATGGCAGACTATTATTAATACAGCAGCTACTTGGCAAACCTGTTTAAATAGATGTAGACGAAATTCTTAATTTCACACCGGTTCACAGAAAATAGTTAAAAGTAAATTGATAAAGGCGCACAACTGAAAACACACAAAAGGAAATGCAACGTGACTTTAACAATGAATAAATTCCACGTGCCGAATTAAAAATAAATATGTCTTAGTCCAGACATAAGACCAAATATTTACGTAAATGTCGTTGTAGCGAAAATTACAAATAGAATGCAAATGCAGTGCGTTTCCCATTTGAGCACCGATTTCTAGAGCACCAAAGATTTTCCCTTTTGAGCAAAGGGAATATCTTTGGCTCTAAGCATTGGTGCTCTTGAAATCGGTGCTCAAATAGGAATACTCCGGAGTAAGATGGAGGTTATTGTCTGTGGAGAGACGCTGCATACGCACTTGAGATCTTAGTCGTCCGTAAACGCCCATCTGTGGAGATTGTCATTTGCTCAGGCCAATTTCAAATATAATTATGTCAGCACTTTAGTATCATTTCTCATAGATTATATATGAATTCATAACATAGGCCCCTGTGGGCATAGACAAGTGACAATCTTTTCAAGAAGTCTCGCATTTTACAATGGCTTTCCACAGCAATTACATAGAAAATACGGACTAACGACTAAGTGTAATTCAATTCAATTTTATACAGGAACAATTCACATTGTGTTTAAAATCATACATCTTTAAATAAATATTAAATCACTTTCATTAAAATTATGAAACTAACACAGTTATGGTACACACTGCGCCAGTCAGTCGAATACATTTTTGACTTTAAAGTGTCAATCTGTCAAATATATCCAGAGGGATACTCTACATAGACTGCAATATTTAAACTTAAAGTTATTGAAATATTGACAGTATTGAAATTTTCTATCAACACCAATATTAATTGAATTCCTCTTTTAATCATCTGCATGAAAAATATAACTATATTTGTTTGGAATCAACTCAGGTTTAATCCTTCCAAATATTAAAATAAACGGATCCGGAATTCATCCAGTTTTAATTTTCTATGAATAAATATCTACATCCGACCGGGATTAATACATCTGGGACTTATAAAAGAAGAATTTCATCTGAGGTAGGTAAGCAAGGGCTGTCAGTAGCATACATTTTTGACTTTTAGATAATAAAATTATAATTTTGCCCTAGCTTTGAGGAGGTGACCCGTGAAATTATTCAAACCTTTACGAAAACCATTCCTCTTCTATAAAATAAATCTGATCGATGATGCAAACAAAAACTGAAGTTAAACTAAAACATTCAATTCATGTTTTAGTTTAACTTCAGTTCTGGTTTTCATCATCAATCAAACTAAAACATGAATTGAATGTAACAGAACCCGTGTCACTTTACTGTAGATGTGCGTTTTTTCACTGAACCCCGAAAACATGTGCGGTGTGCAGTGTCGCCGCTTGGTATATAATGTTTGGAGAGCTGATGTCGTATCTACTCTCTGAATTTTTCACAGACAAAAATGATTCGTACACTAACTATACTGAGCATCGTTGCCACCTCTGCATTGGGTAAGTAGAATTTTTCAAATAAAAAATGTCGTCTGAATGAATGATATGAACTATATTTCTAATCTTTGTTTTTCTGAGTTATTGTGGAGTTTCTTATTATGGTTAACTTTTTTTAAAATAGTTTATATTGTAGCCAAGTTTTATCGATGCCAGATAATAACCATAGCTTTTGTTTCAGGGTTTTATGCTCCCAATTTGAAAGGTCAGTAAAATTTTGTGTTGTCACACTCCTACGATTCTTTTAAAAATACAAAAAACAAGTGATTTTATAGGTAATTCAAGAAGAAAATAAAACAACAATCTTCAATTATTTCGGGAAATTGCCAAGCGGTTGGTCGACTCATCACGTGACCAGAGGGAGGGCCTATTTTTGGCCAAAGAATCAGCATTGCCATCCAACGTGGCAATGTGGCGATGCTGCCAGCCTTCTGGGCACATTTCCTATTGACAGCTATGTGGACGAATTTTTGACGCCCTGTAACCCTTTCAATCTTCTTGCAGTGAGATTCGATTTTACATGTGACGGAATCGGAACGGTAGCGTTCATCGAATTGCCACAAAATACCACTTCAGCTGCTGCTTCAGGATGGGTCCAGAAGACCAGGCCTGATAGTCCCGTAGGACTTACTATACTTAAATTGATGTGTCCTGATAATGATAACACGGTTTGCCTGTTATTCGATGATACTGGCTATGTAGCTGGGTTGCAGATAGCTGTAAGTATTTTTCTTTTTGTTAAATTACATCACACCATTGGAGGCTAGACAGCCGTGTAGGTTCCTATAGTATAGTCTCATTTCGCTAGCTAAGTTTTGAGACATGCAATAAGGGGATAGCCTATATTGTCATGCAACGGGGACAAGGCTCTGGGCTGCTAGTGAGACATTCAAGATTCAAACCCTATTTAAATAAAATAGACGGCCAAGTGCGAGTCGGACTCGCGAACAAAGGTTTTTCCACAGTACAAATAATATAATATGTATTGTTAACGCTCATATTAATTTCATACGTCAATTTACACTCAACAGCAAAATTAAATTGGTTTTTCACAGTAAGTTAATGAAAAACCACTGCTGCAGCTTCACGGAAAAGTACCATATCTAGAAAACTAAATATCAAATCTAATTCAAACCAATTTTCGGTGAAATTTCTTTTTACGTTCCACAATTCTACAAATTTTTTCTCCTCTTACTTTAAAAATAAAGGGACACAACAGTTTTACGCCAAATGGTTCACCATTGGCTTAAAAAAAAGAGTATTTTAGGTAGCTTGAAATGTTTTTTCAAGAACTGTTGATAAACATCCTACACAGTTATAAACGTAGATTTTTTTTTCAACCCTCTGTTATGTATATGGAGGGCTAGCCCCATTTTTTCATAATTTTACGTCCGTTTTGTATAGCGCTTTATAGAAGACATATGCTTTCCAAATTTGTAAACTGTGTAGTGCTAACAGTCTGGGAGTAAAATGCCTGTGACATACGGTCGGACAGATAGACGAACAGGACCAATATAAAAGGATTCCGTTTTTTGCCATTTGGCTACGAAACCCTAAAAATCTTATGTCTTTCACAGGGCTTTTGTATGTGAGGTTAATTATAAAACGGTGCCGTAGTTAATTTTAAAACAAAAAAGTTGAATTTCGCAAACTTGTATATTTCTAATATTCACCCTACATTAGGAATGTCTCCTATGTATCGTGAGTGCGATTACATTACAAACAGCCAGACCCGGAGCGACTACATGTAGACCATACAAAAAATAAAAAATAAAAATATATATATAATAATAAATAAATGATAAATAAATATAATAATATGCGCATTTTTATTGCAGTTAGACAAGGATTTAATTTCCAACGCAGTGTACGACTGGACCGTCCAAGGATTCACAAATTGGACGACTACCCTGAATGACACCACAAAGGAATATTTCACGGTCCAGCAATACTACGTTTCAAACGGTACGTAAGTGCAAGTAAAGTGAGGGGCAACCTAACATCGATGTTAAAACATTTTTTCGTGGATACAGTCATCTTGAATAATATCAGGTACTTAACTCACATGTAACTGATACTATTAAAACTTTTACTAACTTTCCTATATGGCATCTATTATTTAATATACACATCATCATCTGCCTAGCCTTTTCCCAACTATGCTGGGGTTGGCTTCCAGTCTAACTGGATGCAGCTGAATACCAGTATTTTACATGGAGCGACTGCCTGTCTGACCTCCACAACCCAGTTAGTACTGGGTAATACGATACTGGTTGTCAGACTTTTTGGCCCACTGATTACGTAACGACTGTCAAAGATCTACAAATGACAGCCGGGACCAACGGCTTAATGTGCTTTCCGAGGCATGGAGGAAAATCGATATGTAATGGGTGGTCACCCATCCACAGACCAACCTAAGCAAGCACGGTTTAACCTAAAGATCGACCCGAGCGGCTGTTATTATTTAAACACGAGTTTCACATATTATTTACTATAAACACCTAAATCAATAACAAAAATAATTATGTACGGTGGAACAAGCTATTTGATATACACGCGGAAATATTCACAATCCAATGCCGAAGCGTGTACTCTTCCAAATTTTATTTAAATAAAATTGCAAATAATATCGTCAGTGTACTAGGATTGTGAATATTTCTGCGTGTATATCAAATAGCTTGTTCAACCGTACAATGTATCCAAAGCAGTAAAGTTCGTCCGCATTGCTGTTAACGCGAAAAGTACCCAGAAGGCTGGCTGCCTTACCACGTTGGATGGCAATGCTGATTCTTTAACCGAGAAATAGGCCAGCCCTCTGGTCACGAGAAGAGTCAAATAATACTAGGTATGCACTCGCACCGCATGGCTCCAGTGTTTTGTTAATTCATACTAAAACACTACATATTCATACTATCTTACTTACTCCAGAAACCTTGGCAAAGGATCCAGCCACTCGCATAGCCGCTCGCAACTCTTCCCTACTTCTGCAAGAAGGCAGCTTTTGGGTTTCTGGTATCAATGGCGAACTATTCGAGATATCGACAACCGCTAGTGATATCACCGGTGCAGATAGTCTCTTTACTAAACAGCAGTGTATCCCGAGAATGGGTAAGCTTTTATAATTAGCGTTTTAAAATCGTTACATCTAAATTCGAAATAAAATATTTCGGAATATTTGGGTGTTCCCTGTGTTGTGTTATTGTTGGGATAAAGCTCCTCCTCACCGGGAGCATTCGCCTATAATTTACAGACATATAACACATCAAGCTACTACAATCTGTCATTTTTTTTATAGATTTTCATCTTTATTGGTTAAACGTTAGGTTCAAGGTAGATTGGGAAAATTAGACAGTTTCGAGTAATTTGATTTGCTAGCGTCTGTAACTAGCAGTTCAATTTCCAGAATTACATCAGTGAATAATTACAACTGAGCGTTACAGTGCGCAACCTGTAACGTTGAAAGTAACAATCGCTTATTTCTATATTGTGAAATACAGGCGAATGCTCCAGTGAGGGAAGTGCCATAAAAAGAGGAAAAAAAAACAGCTTATGCTGAATAGTTACTCATCTTAACGTCATCATCATCTGTCTGCCCTTGGTCGACAAAACACGTTTTTTTCTTTTATTCTCCTCTGTCAATTGTCACGTTATCATTTACTCCTTTTTCCTTCATATCAGTCGTCAAACAATCCATCCATTTTAACGTAATGGCTTATTACGATTCCCACTAGCTCTTGCCCGCGATTTTCGGCCCCTTCGGCACTTTCAATTAAATAATTTTTCAATTCGAACTAGGAGTTCATGAGATTAGTGCGTTCAACCAAACAAACTCTTCAGCTTTATAACATTAGTATAGATTATCGCAGGTAGGTACAACGTCACTTTGCTTTTGCCATTCAGCACTATGACAATATTGTATGAGTTCACTTCTAATGAAGTCTGTATGAATTCAGGATATCACTACTACTACAACATGACCACCAACAGCGATTGCGCTGACGAAGACGTGCTTCCGTGGTTTGCTCTCGTCTACGACGATCAGCTCCTCGCGTTAGGCTTCAACGTCTTCGCAGAATACACCATCGAGAGCGGTTCCACGAACTGGTTTGAGTACTCCGGCGAGACTGCCGTCCGGGTAAGATTATTTTTGCAAAATTTGCCAATAGTTAATATTCTGGTAAATTTAAGTCATTCTGTATATATGTTAGAATTGACCCAGCTTAAATGGCATCCATGAACAAAGGATGTTCTTATTAAAGCACACATTCTCATCTTCTAAAATACTTTACCTATTTGAAGTGATTCTGAACAAAAGGTTATACCAATAAACGGTTAATTTTCTTCTGTAACTAAGCACCTGCCATGATACCTTTCCACCAGCCTTAATTGAATGGCGTTCCCTCTGCTAGGACACAGGCCTCGTCTATATGAGAGGAAGACTGCTGTAACTCACGGGGATCCAATCTTCTTCCTCTTTCGTATCGGTGGTACGACATATTAAATGTCTTGGGCCCACTTCATTATGGTTATTGAGAAACAGTTGAAAAAAGTAGTATTTTCTGTTTTTAGACCCCGAAACTGATAGGGACCCTTAAAGTCCTCTCCTTGCAGGTGTAGGGACACTGTGGATACTCCAGCAACTGGGTCAAGTCTAGTCGGGAGCATCGCATTAACAATGTGTGTCGGAGGGACCTTCCGAAGAATGAGAGATAATCTTCTAGTGAAAAATGTTTTCTTTACAGTACACGGTTCCCAACGGTCCCGAATGTTTGTACGACGTAGCTGGAATAGTTGGACAAATATCTATGCACACATACTTCATAGACGACCCTTTTGAAGTAAATTGTATGTCGTGAAAGTTTTGTGGTCACGATCAGATTATGACTTTATATCATGTTTTATATTATTAAAATTTGTACAATGTATGTTTTAACGTGTATTAATAGTACTCATCAGAACACTTACCCCTGGTCTCAAACTGCAGTGTTCAATATGGACATCTCTGAACTGACCGGTAAACACGGTAATAGGGAAATACGGTGAGAGTGTGGTGCTCCAACACAGGACATACTGGATCTTTTCTCCTGATCACTGTGCACTACCTGCTCTAAGACTTTCATCAGACAAACGACAGAGACGTCCTGGTTACTACGTACTGACCGTTTTTAGGATTCTGTACCCGAAGAGTAACCAAAGGGACCCTATTACTAAGCTTCCGCTGTCCGTCCATCCGTCCGTCTGTCCATCCATCTGTCTGTCAGCGGGCTGTATTTCATGATCCGCAATAGGTAGACAGATGAAATTTTCACAGAATGTGTATTTCTGTTGCCCGCGCTATAACAACAATAAATGAAAAAATATAGGGGGCTCCCTTACTACGTTACTCAGTGAACCAGTAAAAGCTATTAGTGACTAACTGGAGTACCCTTCACTCTTAAAACTAAAAGAGCGCGCGGCTCCACTCGATCGGAAAGTTTTTAATTTTCCGGGACAAAGACATTGTAGTGATTTTCTGCTTCGCAAGTTATATTTAAAGTAAGATAGTTTGACAGTAGCGATGCCGATGAAACATGTAAATATTACGAACCAGGAACTGTTCCACCTCCTCTTAAAGCAGCGTAATTGACGCCCGGATACAAACTGCAGTAGCCAATCTGGAAATCTCTAAATTTGCGGGCCCAGGTTGGCCTCTGTAGAAATAATCTGGCTAACTGTGGTATCCTCGATCCATCCCAAACAGAAAACCAGTGTTGAGTCTCTTTGCAGGATATGCCTCACTTCTTGTCCTGCCCATCCTGCACAACCACTTTCACCTTTCAAGATTTAATCGGAGCAAATTTTAAAACTGTGCCGGTGAGTACATACTAGTCTAAAACAATTTGCGTTTAATCGACACGATAAGAAGAAGAAGCAGCATTACTTTAATATCTCGTGATATATCACCATACTCCCCTCCCGCACCACGCTCCAGGCTTCGTTAGTAATTCAGCAAAAGGTTTCGATGTCATCATGATGATCGGTTGAAGCCTAAATGTTGGACAAACAATATGATAACGTCACAATTTGTCGATATTAAAAACATCGACGACGCGACGTATAAGTGTTCTGTCAATTATAAGTGGTACTGGTTTTTATTGAAAATACTTTTATCAGTTACTCTTTGTGTATTAATAAATCATTTTCTCAATGAAAATTTCGCTTTCATCCCCCAGATAGTTCGCCTTGTGAGGGAAAACTAGAACCACTTAATGAAACTAAGCGAGGGATGATCTGTAAGTGTAACCCTGTAAGTTTATTTAACCCTATTGAATGACTTTTTCATGAAATATTATCGACCATAAGTAAGTCATCCTCTGCCTAGCCTTTTCCTAACTATGTTGGGGTCGGTTTCCAGTCTAACTGGATGCAGCTGAATACCAGTATTTTACATGGAGCAACTGCTGCAGTTAGTACTGGGCAATACGATACCTCTTGGTTAGACTGGTTGTCAGACTTTTTGGGCCACTGACTACCTATAACGACTGTCAAAGATCTACAAATGACAGCCGAGACCAACGGCTTAACGTACTTTCCGAGGCACGGGGGAAACCCGATATGTAATGGGTGGTCACCCTCCACAGACCAACGCAGGCAAGCACAGCTTAACCTAAAGATCGACCCAAGCGGCTGTTATTATTTAGCCACAAGCTTCTTAACGACTATAACTAGTATTCTTTTATTTAAATATATCTCTAGTAATAGTTTTTGCTCATCTCTTTAAGTAGCACCACTTATCACCGGATATATAGGTATATAAATGTATATGACGTGATATGAGTGGGCACACGTCAGGTTATATCGAATGGTGCTGGAACATTACTGAAAGTATGACGTCATTGTCTATTTCTATTTTGCTGTCACCTTTGAAACACCCACGTTATGACATGGGGAACTATTATAAGACGAGGACGACATTATAATGTTTATAGAAAGATATTTTCTGTAAAACAGAAATAAAAATGGCTTCTGTAATTGATCTCGTTGGTTAGGGCTTACCACTTTACAGCGTAGCTGCTGAACATGAGGTCCTGGGTTCGATTCTTAAATCGGGCAAAATGTTATTGAGTTTCTCCATCAGGATTTTTTTGTTGCAATTACTAGCAACCACAGAGTCTGGGACACCGTATTATATGTGAGTTAAGCGTAATGTGGGTGTAAGTACCTACTATTAGGTGCATCTCTTTACAGGCATGATGTTATGATGGTTTTGATGTAATCTGGCTTTTACCGATCAATCCGGCAACACTTAGCCTCTGGTTAAGAGGCTAAGTGTTGCCATACAACTTTTTTGGGCACATTACCAGCTGACAGCGTCGAGAAGGAGTTTTTTGATGCCGTTTTATAGTTTGTTGTTAGTTTATTAAATTAATAATATATAGTTAGTTTACTTAATAAATAAATTCTAACGTTGATTTCTGTCATGCTGATTCATTTTTTTTTGGTTTGCGGTTTGCTGACTATAATAGTTTTTTTGCTAAATTAAGGAATTTTACACAAGTGGTTATGTAGAACTGAATAATACCTGTTAAATCATAGATCTCGAGTTCAAACCCAAGGCACGTCTGATTTCTCGTGTGCGTATTGTATAATTATCACTTGCTTCAGTGAAGAAAAACATCGTGACGAAACCAAAATACCTAAGAAAAATTTTTGATGTAACGTCAACTCAGAGGCCCATGGGCGGCATAAAAACTCTGACACGAGGTTAGGCGCTAACTACACAATTAAGAATGATAAAATACGACGCATGTACAAATGTACCATTTATGTGTACATTATGTGTACCTAAACAGTGGCGCAGTAAAGTTTTATTACGTTTGGAGAAAGTTAATTAAAGTAACGGAGTAACAACTTTTATTTCGTCGATATTAAGGTCATTCTTTTAAATTAAGATTTAATAAAATACTAGTCCAACGATATGTAGCTTTATATTGTAAAATCCCTTTAGATTACGATGCATTTTCTGCTACCCGCCTTTTACTGTTTTAGCTAGTTATTCATATATGTATTTCTCTATCCCAGTTAATCATCATCTTCCTGACGTTGTCCTCTTATACTTGGGGTCGGCGCAACACGTTTTCTTCTTCCATTCTCCACTGTCAGACGTCATGGCGTCAATTACTCCTTTCTCTTTCGTATCATTCCTCACACAATCCATCCATCTCTTCTTTTATAGTTTGTTGTTAGTTTATTTATTTTAGTTTAATAGTTTTTAATTATTAATGTTTATAGTTAGTTTATCCGAATAAAATATCTCATTCTTTTCTTTGGCCTTCCTCTTCCTCTCCATCCATCTACATTAATATTTATCATTTTTTAGTAACATGTGTTTCGTCCCTCCTCATTACGTATCCATACCAAAATAGACGACTTCCTTTCAATTTTAGTGAAAGAAAGTCTCTTTTTCAGTTAGTATTGGTTTAGTAAATTAATCAAAGAAAATTTAAACCCAGTTAAGTTCAGTTTTGTTTATCCCATTTGTTTTTTTACACAGATGCACACTTCCATCAAACAACAGTTCTGTACAACATACCATAGATAGAGCGCGCAATCAACGCAAATGCGCGACCATTTTCGTCTGCAATCGGCAATTGTGGCACAAATCCGATTTACCTGTTAGTTCAATCATCGGCCCGGCTCCCAACAGTGATAAGTTACTTCAAAACGCTACAGGTTAACTTAATACATATGTAGTTGTTTATAAAACTATGTTTGGTTTAAAACCGCAAATTGGCAAGCTAACTGCTTAAAATTGGAATAAAAATAGCTTTCTCGTCAAAAATACAACTAAGGTACTTTATGACATTTTGGCTTTTATGCAACAAGCAGAAAGATCACCTATGGACATGATTATATTATGTGTAAAATTAGTATTTCAATTGTAATTTCGTTTGAAATTGATGCCGATTCCCTTGTTCACAAACTAAACGAAATTTAAGTTGAGTGCATCTTTTTCTTTCTATTTCATTATGAAAAGGACAGAAGATAAATATTAGTTTAGTCCTGTCAAATTAGTCAGCACCTGACGTAATTTGATGTAATTTTAGTAGTCAACTTTTTAATCACGTCTAAACTTGTGTCAGGCGCTGATTAATTTGACAGGACTAAACTAAAATTGATCTGCTGTCCTTTTCTTAATGAAATAGGAAGAAAAAGATGCACTGAACTTAAATTTAGTTTAGTTTGTAAACAAGGGAATCGGCACCATTATTTACTTTTATTGCGCGCGTTTGTGCTAGACCCACTTCTTCATATTTTTCTGTGCACCATATTTTTCTAACTCCAGAAGAGGCCGTTTTCTATAAGTGGCAGTAACTTCTCAAAGGAAAAACTTACTCAATCTTAAGTCTATTATTTATTTCAATGAAAATGTATTCACACGATACATCAAGAATGTATCTGACCTCAAATAAAAATCAAAACGTCCAAAATCTGAAATATATAATTATTTGAGTGATCGAATGTGCCTAATAGTAAACTTTTTCAAACAGCCAACGCGATTTGAGAAAGATTCAAAGATGGAAAAAGCCGACTGACTGAATATCAATATAATAACATAACATCACGCTTGTAATCCCCGAAGAGTAGTACATGTACCCACATTTCGCCAGATATGTTTTAGGCCCATGTAATAGGGGCCGAACCTATTGCCATTCAACAGGCGCAAATACAAACCACGTGCGTGCTACTAAGAAATTCCTGATGGAAAACCCAATAACACTTTGCCAGACCGGGGAACCGAATCTAGAACCTCATGCACATGCATGACCTCAGCAGTTGCGCTTGCTACTACTAAACCAACAAGGCAGTCTAGACTATGAAAGCCAAATAAATGCTAGAACACGGCCCTTTTCCATAACAGGGGATTATTTTGATGTCACCCCATGAATAAATACGTCACAATGTAGATGAGTTTAATCTAATGTACCCAAATCACGTTCCCTATATTTTGTTAGCAAAATATTTTTGCCATAGAAATATCGCAAGATCACTGCTTTGTAAGAATACATCGTGTCATAGATATTTGATTTATCTGTACCATGCTATCAAAGGTTACTGGGTTATTCTTCTTCTCGTATCGATGACTCATATTGACGACACGGTCGGCTCAGTGGCTAAGCGCTGCTGCGCTGCGTGTCGTGGGTTCGATTTCCAAACGAAAGGTTCCGTTCCGTACCATCATAGTAAGGGAGCCCCCTTTATTTTTTTATTTATTGTTGTTATAGCGCGGGCAACAGAAATACACATTCTGTGAAAATTTCATCTGACTACCTATTGTGGATAATGAGATACAGCCCGCTGACAGACAGATGGATGGACAGACGGACGGACTGACGGACAGCGGAGGCTTAGTAATAGGGCCCTGTGGGTTACCCTTCGGGTACGGAAACTTAAAGACAGTCAGTACGTAGCAACTAGGACGGCTCTGTCGTTTGTCTGATGAAAGTAAGCAGTTAGTGCACAGTGATTAGGAGAAAAGGTCCGGTATGTCCTGTGTTGGGGCTCTACACTCTCACCGTATCTCCCTATTACCATGTTTACCGGTCAGTTCAGAGATGTCCATATTGAATTCTGCAGTTTGAGACCAGGGGTAAGTGTTCTGATGAGTACTAGTAATACATGTTGATACATACATTGTACAAATTTTAATAATAAAACATGATACAAATTCACAATCTGATCGTGACCACAAAACTTTCACGTCATACAAATTACTTCAAAAGGGTTGTCTATGAAGTATGTGTGCATAGATACTTGTCCAACTATTCCAGCTACGTCGTACAAACATTCGGGACCGTTGGGAACCGTGTACTGTAAAGAAAGCATTTTTCATTAGAAGATTATCCATTAGGTTCAAAAGACGGCCTTATTTCAGCCGGTTCCTCATCCCTCAGAAGGTCCTCCGACCCACATTGTGAATGCGATACTCCCGACTAGACTTGACCCAGTTGCTGGAGTGTCCAAAGTGTCCCTACACCTGCACTTTAGAGGACTTTACTTTTTCTGGTTCCTATCAGTTTCGCTGTTTAAAAACAGAATACTACTTTTTTCAGCTGAAATTTCTCAATAACCATATGGTATCTAGTATGTTTTATAATCCGCAGTTTTAAATAACTATATGTTTAATAAGCGTACCCTTGGGCGAAAATAAAGGCAACGAGCCAGCGCATCGGCTTATAAGGCATTATTTAAATATTTTATAACAATTAAGTAAGTAGTAAAAAAAAAGAAACTCACCAATGAGGTCAGCGTATGTTCTTTTAGGGCGTCCCCTCCCGGCGTTGCCACTCACATCTGCCTTGTAAATACCTTTTATTAGTCGCCTTTCACTCATCCTCTCCACATGACCAAACCATCTAAGCATACTTTTTTCAATTTTTGTCACTACATCTTCTTTTAAGCCGCAACGTTTCCGTATAACCTCATTCCTCACTTTATCATTCAGAGTTACACCACACATGCTTCGCAAGGAACGCATTTCCACAGCATTAATTCTACTTTCATGCCTCGTTTGCCATACCCAACACTCACTTCCATACATAAGTGTAGGCACCAGCACACCATTGTGAACAGCCAGACGAGCCTTATTTGATATCGACTGGTTGGTCACAATCGTATGTATAGCACCATTCACTTTATTTCCCGCATTTACTCTCCTTTCCACGTCTTCGTCAATCTTTCCATCTCTTGTAAACATACTGCCCAAATATACAAACTTATTCACTTGCTCCACACTCTTATCATTTATTTTCACATCACACACCGATACATCCTCTTTTATTTCAAACACCATAACCTTGGTCTTATTCACATTTACACTCATCCCTTTTCTCTTAAATGCTTCACTTATTACAGTTACCATATCTTGCAACTGTTCCGCTGACGATGCAAGAATAACTTGATCATCTGCGTACAGAAGGCATTTGACAGGCAACTCATTCATCCTCAATCACTTTCAATCACTCACTTTCTCTTACATCTGTCAAACAACTATCCATGTATAGGTTGAACAGCCAAGGAGACGCTACACAGCCCTGTCTAACACCTCTTGAGATGCAAAACCAGTCAGTGTATGCCCCATTTATCCTAACACAAGCACTAGAATCCTTGTATAAAGATTTCAGTGCTCGTACCACCTGTTGACACCATACATGGATAGAGTCGACCACAGCTCTTCCTTCCACACACTGTCATAGGCCTTCTCCAAGTCTACGAAAGCACAGTAGACGCTCTTGTGCTTTGCCAGATGTTTTTCAGCTATGCACCTTAAGGAGAAGATCTGATCCATACAACCCATTCCCTCTCTAAATCCTGCTTGCACATCCCAAATTTCATTTTCATTTCCATATTAAAGATCCGGCACAACAGGCTTGCTACCACCCCGTCACCGCTCTTCAACATTTCAACAGACACTCTGTCATAACCTGCAGCTTTCCCAACTTTCATAAATCTCATTGCTCTTACAATCTCATCCATTTCTATTTCATTCTCTTCAGCTGTATCTGAGTCTGGGTCTTCAGAGTTGGGTTCCGCCCAGCTACCCACTCCTTGCACACTATCCTGAACACTTCAAAATATCCCTTCCAGCGTTCCAAAACCTTACATTCTTCGCTTAGTAAGCATCCGTCCTCTGCTCTTATAGCGTTCATACTTGATGTTCCCGTCGCTCCTCGAGCCAATCTTACCTGTTACCAGAACAGCTTAACATTTAACTAGCCCATCTTTTAACTAGTTGAAATATGTTTTCTAAAGGAAATCACAAAAATTCAGCCAAAAGTTAAATACTTATCGAGAATGAATAGATCGGTAACATCTTAGAATGTGTATGGACATCGAGTGACTAGTACTTTTATTAATCGATTGAACATTGCGGATCGAGTTCCTTTAAATTATATCTTAGCACTTACTAGCTCCATGATTATTTTACAGTTAGCAATCATGACTAACGTAGAATTTTTGGAAACGGAATGTTGACTGACAATTTCACTGAAAGTCAATGTACCGATGCCTTAGGCCCTTTGCGCACACCGCTACACAAATCTCCGATACCCGACAATTTTGATATCTAGGCGACTAACGTAATACAAATTCACAGAGACTGCCTCATTGGTCTGGTGGTCGCAAGCGCAACTACTGAGCATGAGGTCCTGGGTTCGGTTCCCGGGTCGAGCAAAGTGTTATTGGGTTTTTCAATCAGAATTTTTTCAGTAACAGTCACGGATTCAGGATTTGTGCTCGGTTGATGGTAATGACAGGCTTGCCCCCTATTACATGGGACTTAAACATAACTGGCGAAACGTTGGTGTACTAATAGGTACACATCTGCTTAACACCTTCGGGGATTACAGGCGTGATCTTATGTTACGTAAATTCACAGAGATTTGTACACAGGCACGTGTCGCCGATATGTCGCCGACGCGACAGAAGTCGTGCGCTACTTGACGGACGAAGTTGCCGCAACAAAATAATGTTGCCGACATTTTCAAGATGGTGGAACAATTATCGAATCTAAGTTCATTTCTGAGGTGTGCTAACATCTTTGTTTGTATAAATATGAACTGAAACACTGTTTTAAAAGGGACATTACAGAAAAAGCTTGGCTAGCAGTAACGGTTTTTTTAAATAAATATAAATAAATATTTATCCCAACTACGGAACCCTTTACTGTATGTGGTGCGTACTTGGCCTATGTTTTGAGTAATTGTTACCTATCTGACATCTGTTAGTTAATCACCAGACACCAGATTTTGACGTTGATAACAACTGTAAAATAATCATGGAGCTAGTAAGTGTTAAGATATAATTTAAAGGAACTCGATCCGCAATGTTCAATCGATTAATAAGTACTAAGCACTCGATTTCCATACACATTCTAAGATTTTACCCATCTATTCATTCTCGGTAGCTAAGTATTTAACTTTTGGCTGAATTTTTGTGATTTCCTTGAGAAAGAAATTACGGATTTTTTGGTACATATTTCAACTAGTTAAAAGCTGGGCCCAGAAAGGTCATTTCTTTCTAATTTGTTAGTTGAAATACTTGGTGGTGTCGGACGGCTACATAATCGTCGAGTCTGCCACCACTGGTGGAGGATTCCACTAATTATGTCATCTGTCACCAGTGGGGACAAAAGTGGTGGCAAATGCGACTCAACAGACGCGACCACCACCAGTGGTGGTAGATGCCACAAATAGTGGCAACTGCCACCACTGGGGACAAACCGGTGGGGGTAGACGGGAATAAAGGATATTTTTTAACATATTCTTACGAGTAGACGACGATTTTGCGTATCATTTTATCAGGTTTTTTCAGTCTGAACCTCATTTTTTTAAGGTACTAATGAAAATAAATTAAAAAAAATCGTAGATTTTTACTAATATACGAGTACTATATACCCAGTATGTACAATTTTTTTTAGATTATCATTCATTACCAGTTAGTCAAAAAAGCTATTGAATAATCAGATGTTTCGTGCTTACGTAAAAACGTATGTTTGATTTTTAATTTTCTTAACTTACGAGTATGTTGAGTGATTATCAAAATTAAAATTCGTACACCTATTAGATATCTAGGTGATATATGTATAACCGTGCATTCAAAAAAATACCAGATACCTTATGATGATTGAGAAATTTGAGCTGAAAAAAGTAGTATTTTCTGTTTTTAGACCGCGAAAGTGATAGGGACCCTTAAGGAACGCCACAGACGCTTTAAAGTGAGCGCAAGACATTTAATATGTCGTACCACTGATACGAAAGAAGAAGAAGATTACAACCCACACGGGGTCTCCGTGAGTTACAGGACTCTTCCTCTCATATACAAGAGGCCCGTGTCCCAGCAGAGGGAACGCCATTCAACTAAGGCTGGTGGAAAGATATCATGGCAGGTGCTCAGTTACAGAAGAATAAGCTGTTTTTTCCCTCGTTTTATGGCGCTTCCCTCACTGGACCATTCGCCTGTAAAACACAATACAGAAATAAGCGACTGTTAATTTCATCGTTACAGGTTGCGCACTGTAACGCTCAGTTGTAGTCATTCACTGATGTATTGCTGGAATCTGAACTGCTAGTTACAGACGCTAGCAAAACAAGTTATCCGAAACTGACAAATTTTCCCAATCAACCTTGAACCTGCTACTTTAGTGATAAAGTTGAAAATCTATAAAAAAATTGACAGATTGTGGCTTGCTTGATTATAGCTTGATGTGTTGGCGTCAGTAAATTACAGGCGAATGCTCCCAGTGAGGGGGAGCCTTATCTCGATTATTATACGACAGTGCGGAGGTACCTTCCTTTTAGATAATAAAATTATAATTTCGCCCTAGCAGTGAGGTTGTGACCCGTGAAATTATTCAAACCTTTAGGAAATGAACCTGCTTTATGTATATGTACATTATTCATCATTTTCATCATCATTTTAGCCGAAAGACATCCTCTGCTGGATATAAGCCTCTCCCAAGTGTTGCCACATCGGTCTCGTGCGACTCGCATCTAGCGGATCCCCCGCAATCTTCACCAGGTCATTGGTCCACCGCGGTCGCCACTCCAGAACGTTTCAGCCTCTTCGGCCATCCGTTCTGCGAGCAATGTGTTCAGCCCACTGCCACTTAAGTTTGGCAATTCTCCGGGCTACGTCGGTAACCTTGGTTCCCGACCAGGGATGTTGCGAATATCCGAACGCTGCGGATCTTCATACGGATGCAGATGTAGCGCAGGTCGCGACAAGAAAAAAATAAGGACGTGTTGATTGACCAATAGGAGCGAAGATTCGTTGCCAAGATCTGAGGCGTTTGTTATTGTTTCTAATATTTTGTGTCTCGTAAGTCAATCATAACGTGTTTACTTGCGCTGATCGTATGGAAATTGCAGTTTTTGAGTGTTATAGTAACTATACAGTGAGTATTGTCTGTTAAGCGAGTTTTCTGCAGTT
Organism: Lycophotia porphyrea; assembly: GCA_950005105.1. NCBI lineage: Eukaryota > Metazoa > Arthropoda > Insecta > Lepidoptera > Noctuidae > Lycophotia > Lycophotia porphyrea. Next base: position 14,318,047 of record OX465395.1, on the reverse strand, counting down.
AATAGTTTATTGGACAAGTGAATTAACAATGTAACCACCGACATTGTGAATTGGGACTTATTTTAAACAAGATGAACATGACCAAGATAAGGCTCATTGTAATATATGCAATAACTGCCACAAAACGAAGATTCTTAAAAAAAAGTCCGCATCCGCGGAAGTTAAAAAAATCTCCATCCGCAACATCCCTGTACGTACGTCGGACATTACGTTGTACATTACTGCTCTTTGTTAAATAAAAGGACAAACCTCAATGAAAGAAGAGTTGAAATGAGACTGGACTGAGTTCTTTACTAGCTCCAGCAGAGTTCTCGAAGAACACATAATTGGCCAGAACATTCAAATAACGTAAAATCGTAACTTTGCCCGAACAATCGACAGGCTGCAAATATGTTCAATGTCATATTTTTTTTTTCAATACTAGTTTAATAATTTAGGGTAAAGTTTTTCATCCTCCATAGAAAAGGGAGGACCCTCCGACTAGACGAATGTTTTATCTGTTAGATTATTGCCCGACAGTTTATGTTAGGTTTTAATAAAGGCCTGTTTCCCTTAACTTACTTGGCAGATAATTTCATACAAATTCTGTTCTATTTTTGAATATATTCGGAAAGTAGAGGCTATTCGGACATCGTGAAATAGGCCCTAAGTCTAAAGTCGCGGGAAACTTTAACTGCGCGAAAATGAGATTAGATGTGAGTTCTTCATTTGTGTCATAGATGGCGCTGTATTACCATGTTTTTGTACCACGTCGATGTAGTATTTTTTTTAGTGCCGCTACAAATATAATTATTAATGCTATTTAAAAGACAATCTTTCATTTAGATTTTACAAATATATTATTCTGCAAAATAGTTAAAATCATGCAGAATGCGTATTTCACCATTAATATCTCACATAAGCCAATTTAATACAGTTAAATTCACTGAAAGGCAGATTTATGTCTCACTTCATAAATGACAGGCGAACTGGAGCTCGTTCGGGAAAATGTGGGATTTATTAAAAGGACTAATTGGACTTAGTTCTGACTTTGTTTATTATGAATTATATTCTCTAATATATTGAATTACATTTATTATTTATCCCTTTCGTTTATACCTACACTATGACATTTAATGATATGATATGAATATTGACTATGTTAAGTATTTTATTATTTTACTATCGTGAAAGTTAGAATCATGCGGGACATTTTTTTGTTGGATTGAGTACTTAAGCTACCTACCCAAATTCCCAAATCCCCAGTCTCCAATACCCATTTCTTTGGCATTGTTTGCATCGTATCGTTGAGCTCCTTGAGTTATAAGTCAAGCTACATGGTAACTGACTAATGCTTGCACTGACTGGACAGGTCCACTCAAATCTGTGTGGTTCTTTCTTAAAAGACCATCTTAGACACTAATCTGCAAGCCCTCATGTGAGTTGACCTAGATTATGTCTAGACCTGAAAAGAAACGATGACCTGTGAGTTTGTTTCGGCTGTTTCCTCTCCAAATAGACAGGGAACACCAGCCCGATCTCGTTTAAAAAAAATGACGTGTAAAAGAGTTTATAAAAACCGATTTGCAAAATAAACATCCTTTATCTTATTAAGCCAACCCATACCATATCTTACTAATTCAACATTCTTAATAATTATGATATTTACTATCCAGTAAGATAAGTCTCAGATAGAACCTACACGCGCGTACGCTTAAAAGAGATTTAAAATTAATCAGCGTTAAGTATCCAAAATCATTAAAACTACTTCGAAAAATGGTAGATTTTGTTATGTGGGTTGGTATATTTTGTTAAAACGGTAATGGTATAAATGTAAGGTTTGGTCTCACTAAACCTTATGGTTGTGATAGCACCCAATATGCGCAGTAAGTCAATAGTAGAATTACATAAAGTAATCTAATGCTAATGTCTAATTTCTTGATCAATTAATTATGAAGTTTTTTTTTGTTTTTTTTTTTTTTTGTTTTTGTCAAGTGCGGATGTCGACAATCCTGCCAATATCAATATGAAGACTATACGAAATAAAAATCATTAACTCAATGATTTTGAGTAGTAACAAGAGTACATTGTTAATGATTTTGCACGGCTTAGTAAGCATATGATCTGTGTCTGATCGCATTAGAAAAAGAATGAAATCTGATTGCTGACGAAAACTAAAACTGAAGTAAACTAAAAACATGAATTGTGCAAGTTTAATATCTGTAACAGAACCCGTGTCACTTTACTCTAGGTGTGTGTTTGTTCACTGAACCCAGAAAACATGTGCAGTGTGCTGTAGTCGCTTGGTATATAATGTTTGGAGAGCTGATATCGAACCTACTTTTCTTAAAAAAAAAATGATTCGTATACTAACTGTACTAAGCATCGCTGCCACCACTGCATTGGGTAAGTAAAATTTTTCAAATAAAAAAATGTTGTCCTTTAATACTGTATACACTGTAAGCTCTATAATGTTTTCTTTTGAACTATATTTCTATTTCTAATCTTTGTTTTTCTGAGTTATTGTGGTGTTTCTTATTTTAGTTAACTTTTTTTTAAATAGTTTATATTGTAGCCAAGTTTTATCGATGCCAGATAATAACCATAGCTTTTGTTTCAGGATTTTATGCTCCCAATTTGAAAGGTCAGTAAAATTTTGTATTGTCACACTCTTACAATTCTTCTAAAAATACTTTAAAAACAAGTGATTTTATGGGTAATTCAAGAAGAAAATAAAACAACAATCTTTAATTATTTCGGGAAATCGCTAAACGGTTGGTCTACTCTTCACGTGACCAGAGGGCGGGCCTATTTTTGGCCAAAGAATCAGAATTGCCATCCAACGTGGCAGTGAGGCGATGCTGCCAGCCTTCTGGGCACTTTTCCTATTGACAGCTATTTGGACGAATTTTTTGACGCCCTGTAACCCTTTCAATCTTCTTACAGTGAGATACGATTACACATGTGACGGAATCGGAACGCAAGCGTTCATCGAATTGCCACAAAATACCACTTCAGCTGCAGCTTCAGGATGGGCCCAGAAGACCAGGCCTGATAGTCCCGTAGGACTTACTATACTTACATTGATGTGTCCCGATAATGATAATACGGTTTGCCTGTTATTCGATGATACTGGCTATGTAGCTGGGTTGCAGATAGCTGTAAGTATTTTTTTTTTATTAAATTACATCACGCTTTTAACCATTGGAGGCTAGACAGCCGTGTAGGTTCCTATAGTATAGTCTCATTTTGCTAGCTAAGTTTTGAGACATACAATAAGGGGATAGCCTATATTGTTAAGCAACGGGGACAAGGTGACGGGGACGGGGGCTGCTAGTGAGAAATTCAACATAGGAACCCTATTTAAATAAAATAGCCGGCAAAGTGAGAGTCGGACTAGCATCCAAATGTTTTCACGTCCGTTTTATATAGCGCTTTATAGAAGACATAATTATGCTTTCCAAAATACGACACGGTTGGCGCAGTGGCTGAGCATTTGGCTGCTGCGCTACGTGTGGCGGGTTCGATCCCCGCACGGAACAAAGATTTGTATGGTCTACAGATAGTGGTTCCGGGTCTAGGTGTTGGTGTATGTGAGTTTAAATGTCTGTGAACGTACCCACGATACAGGAGAAATTCCTAGTGTGGGGCAAAGTTTTTTTTAAATAAAAAAAAATAATACTGTAAAGTGCCAACAGTGTCGGAGTAAAATGCTTGTGACATACGGTCAGACAGATAGACGAACTGGACGCATATATAATATAAAGATATCGTTTTTTGCCATTTGGTTAATTATAACGGTGCCGTGGTTAAATTTAAAACAAAACAGTTGAATTTCGCAAACTTTTATCTTTCTAATATTCACCCTACATTAGGAATGTCTCCTGTATCGTGGGTGCGATTACATTACAAATAGCCAGACCCGAGTGACATAATATGTAGACCATACAAATACAGGGTGTAAACAGACTCTTCACGAAGCCGTCAACCAAGCATTATGTACATACATCAAACTAAGTAACTTTATGCAAAAATTAGTGCTGGGAAACAACTTTTTTTTTTTGGCCTGAAAAATCACGTTTTACAGTAGGACTCAATGTAACGCACTCAATACATTGTGCTGATGGATGGATTTAATAGTAAAGGGGTCCTGGAGGTATTTAAAGTAAAAATCTTACATTAAAAACATGTAAGTATTTAAAAAAAAACTTGTGAAAAAGTTGGAACTTTGACCCCCAATATCTCCGTAACTAGAAGGTTCCCACGTATGGTCTAGAACAAAAAAATGGTCGCAATGACGGGAAGAACAAGTGCCTTTAGGCTTCGTTCAGAGTCTGTTTACACCCTTTATAATATGCGGATTTTTATTGCAGTTTGACAAGGATTTAATTTCCAACCCAGTGCACGACTGGACCGCCCAAGGATTCACAAATTGGTCTACTACCCTGAATGACACCACTAAGGAATATTTTACCGTCCAGCAATACTACGTTTCAAAGGGTACGTAAAAACTGTGTCAGTAAAGTGGCTAGAACACCTGGGCAACCTAACATCGATGTTACTTAAATAAAAAATAGAAAAGATCACATCTCTTTGAGGTAAATATATTGGGCTGTCCGAAAGAGATACCGCGGTCTGGAACACAAAGGGCAAGGAAGGAACATGGATGGGTTTTAGTCAGTACAAGTCTGACACTCCCGAGTGTCATTTGATGATTGCCCATCCAAAAAAAAAGGTATAAATATTTTTTTTTAAATATAGTCATAAACTATATTTAAACCAATCTCATACTTTTGGGCATCCTGTAATTTCGCATTATTGGCAGATTCAAAAAAAATGTGGTTCCGACGATTAGCCCCTACATCTAAACTTCCAAGCATAAAAACTTTACCTCTTTATAATATTAGTATAGATGTCATTCACCAAAATAATTATATTCTTTTAACTTTTGGAGTCCATTAGTATTTTTCTTGGATACAGTCATCTGATAATATCAGTTTCTCATTGTAACTGATACTATTAAAACTTTTATTAACTTTCCCATATTATATCTATTATTTACTATACACATCTAAATCAATAATAAAAATAATTATTTACGGTCGAACAAGCTATTTGGTATACACGCGGAAATATTCGCAATCCAATGCCGAAGCGCAAAATTTATTTTAATAAAATTGCAAGCAATATTGTCAGTGTACTAAGATTGTGAATATTTCTGAGTGTATATCCAATACCTCGTTCGACCGTACAATGTATCATAAGCAGTAAAGTTCGTCCGCATTGCTGTTAGCGGGAAAAGTACCCAGAAGGCTGGCTGCCTTACCCCGTCGGATGGCAATGCTGATTTTTTAACCGATAAATAGGCCAGCCCTCTGGTCACGAAGAGTCAAATAAAACAAGGTGGGCACTTGGACCGCATGGCTCCAGTGTATTGTTAATTCATACTAAAACACTACATATTCATACTTTCTTACTTACTCCAGAAACCATGGCAAAGGATCCAGCCACTCGCATAGCCGCTCGCAACTCTTCCCTACTTCTGCAAGAAGGCAGCTTTTGGGTTACTGGTATCAATCGCCAACTGTTCGAAATATCGACAACCGCTAGTGATATCACCAGTGCCGATAGTCTCTTTACCAAACAGCAGTGTATCGCGAGAATGGGTAAGCTCTTATAATTAGCGTTTTAAAGGTGTTGTGGGGTACACTACATAAATACGAAAAACTTAATTCCGATAGTCACAAAGCCGAATTTCAAGATACCGATTTTCAAAATTCCGAATGGTTCAAAATTCCTAATATAACAACTCCGATGTATCATTTATCCTATTTTTATAGTTCCAAAATTTCTATATTCTTACTTATTTTCCAAATACCCAGTTTCAATAGAAAAAAAAAAAAACAAAAATACGAAACATCTTAAATACGAATTCCGATTATTAAAGTACAGATTAATTACAATTCCGAAAAAAAGACGCCTTGTAAAATTGCTTGTCGGAAAGAAGTATAATGAGTTTAGTATGAGTAGGTAGATTTAAAAAACGAATGACAGATGCGTTTGCCTACTCATAATTGCATAGTTAAGTGATTGTTTACAGTTGTTATCATTGTGGTAAACAAAGTAATTAATTAGGTATCATACTGCTGCATGCAGTTTGCAAACAAGCACACACCATGCAACCAGCATGCAAGCAAGCATGTAGCATGCAAGCAAGCATGTAGCAACATGCAGCAGGCATGGTTTTTGTCACGGGTCCGGCGCTGCGTGGCTCCGGCGGTCCCACGCGAGCTTATCGTCGCAGATGCTTTGACGCTCGCTGCCGTGGCTGAGGCTAGCCGGCGAAGCTGGCCAACAAGCCGAAGCTGCGTTAAAACCACCTGCTCTTCAGCTCGCGGGTGGCGTCACCTCTCTTAAATTACACTCTAGGGGTAGGGCAGACAAGACTACGTGAAGTCGGTTTTATAACGATTCGTTTCTGTCACTAACTTTTGTATCACAACATATTAACTTTTTAAGACAATATTTTAATTCAAGGCTAAAATGCTTATTTACAGAAATGGCAATATGCCTAATTTTCATAGTACGCCAAGTAAAATAGTCCTAAATAATCGTTGCTCTAAATGAACAATATGCTAAACGTTACAAAGTAGACGTTTTTAAACTGCATTAAACGTTAATTATAGATTTTGAATTTATATGCGTAACTGAATATTATACTAATTGAATCAGAATCCTCATTTTAGCAGTTTTTTCGGCTTATTGAAAATCGAAATATAGTTCTTTGGACCGAGAACCCATCGAGCATTTGATTCTTCGAACTTATAAAAATAGGAAAACAAATAAATCGCATTTACGATGATTTTTAATAAAAGACATTATAATTCTTAGGTATATGAAATTCAAACTTTTGACACTCGGAACATCGAAATTCGGAATAAAATATTTCGAAATATTTGGGTGTTCCCGGTGTTGTGTTATTTTTGGGACAAGCCTCCCCCTCACCGGGAGCATTCGCTTGTAATTTGTTGATTGGGAAAATTTGACAGTTTAGGGTAACTTGATTTGCTAGCGTCTATAACTAGCAGTTCAGATTCCAGCATTACATCAGTGAATGACTACAACTGAGCGTTACAGTGCGCAAACTGTAAAGATGAAATTAACAATTGCATATTTCTGTATTGTGAACTACAGGCGAATGCTCCAGTGAGAGAAGCGCCATAATACGAGGAAAAAAAACAGCTTATGCTCAATAGTAACTCATCTTAACGTAATCATCATCTTTCTGCCCTTGTCCTTGCTTTCTTTATTTGGGGTCGTAAAACGCGTTTTTTTTCTTTCATTCTCCCCTGTCAATTGTCACGTTATCATTTACTCCTTTTTCTTTCACATCTGTCGTCACACAATTTATCCATTTTAACGTAATGGCTTACATTTCCACTAGCTCTTGCCCGCGACCTTCGGCCCCTTCGGCATTTTCTCGATAAATGTGCTAACCAACACTTAAAGAATTTTTCAATTCGAACTAGCAATTCCTGAAATTAGTGCGTTCAACCAAACAAACGCTTCAGGTTTATAATATTAAATATAGATTATCCCCGCAACCTTCACCAGGTCATCGGTCAAACTTGGTGAAGGTTGCGGGGATCCGCTGAATGCGAGTCGCACGGTACCGGTCAATGTGGCGACACTTGGGGGAGGCCTATATCCAGCAGTGGACGTCTTTTGGCTGAAATGATGATGATGATGATAGATTATCGCTGGTAGAACGTCATTTCGCTTTTGCCTTTCAGCACTATGACAATATTGTATGAGTTCACTTCTAATTAAGTCTGTATGAATTCAGGATATCACTACTACTACAACATGACCACCAGCAGCGATTGCGCTGACGAACACATGCTTCCGTGGTTTGCTCTCGTCTACGACGATCAGCTCCTCGGGATAGGTTTCAACGTCTTCGCAGAATACACCATCGAGAGCGGTTCCACGAACTGGTTTGAGTACTCCGGCGAGACTGCCGTCCGGGTAAGATTATTTTTCTTCTTATTTGCAAAATTTTCCAATAATTAATATTCTGGTAAATTCAAGTCGCCCTGTTTACATGTTAGAATTGAGCAGGCTTAAATGGCATCCATGGACATAGGGTGATCTAATTACAGCACACATCCTCATCTCCTACAATACATTATTTGAAGTGATTCTGAACAGAAGATTATATCAATAAACGGTTAATTTCCTTCTGTAACTAAGCACCTGCCATGATATCTTTCCACCAGCTTTATTTGAATGGCGTTCCCTCTGCTAGGACACAGGCCTTGTCTATATAAGAGGAAGAGTGCTGTAACTCCCGGAGACCCAGTGTGGGTTGTAATCTTCTTTAAAACCCATAAAGTCGTCTAAAGTGCAGGTGTAGGTTACACTTTGGACACTCCAGCAACTGGGTCAAGTCTAGTCGGGAGCATCGCATTAACAATGTGGGTCGGAGGACCTTCTGAGGGATGAGGAACCGGTTGAAATAAGGCTGTCTTTTTAACCTAATGGACAATCTTCTAATGAAAAATGTTTTCTTCACAGTACACGACTCCCAACGGTCCCGAATGTTTGTATGACGTGGCTGGAACAGTTGGACAAATATCTATGCACACATACTTCATAAACGACCCTTTTGAAGTAAATTGTATGTCGTGAAAGTTTTGTAGTCACGGTTAGATTGTGACTTTGTATCATGTTTTATTATTAAAATATGTACAATGTATGTATCAACGTGTATTACTAGTACTCATCAGAACCCTTACCCCTGGTCTCAAACTGCAGAGTTCAATATGGACATCTCTGAACTGACCGGTAAACACGGTAATAGGGAAATACGGTGAGTGTCCCCAACACAGGACATACCGTACCTTTTCTCCTGATCACTGTGCACTACCTGCTCTAAGACCTTCATTAGACAAACCACAGAGCCTTCCTGGTTGCTACGTACTGACCGTTTCTAGGGTTCCGTACCCGAAGGGTAACCAACGGGATCCTATTACTAAGTGATGTTATGTTATTATATTGATAGTCGGCTTTTTCCATCTTTGAAGCATCCTCAAATCGCGTAGGCTGATTGAAAAATTGAGAGAGAGATTTTTTGGTCGTCTGACAAAGGCGGTCCACTCATTGTGTCCGACATATAATACCTCTAGGCGTGTTTTTATTACCATTAATTAAGATTATAGGTACTAAGAAAAATAAAGAATACAATTAGAATTATGAAACATACTGTTCATAATTTTTACGTATCAAACAGTAGAACATACCTATATAACCATCGCAGGAGTCGAGTAGGTAGATCTTCGCTCGCAACAGAATGTCTCAACTACGTTATACATCATAATAATGAATAATACATATTTATTTTTATCTCTTAAACATATATATTTTTTTTGTTTTGAATGTATAGTAGTCATTGGATACATGAAGTGGGCTGCCGTTGTCAGACGACTAAAAAGTCACGATGTGTACTTTCATTATTAATTTAACACTATTAAATAAATAAACTATAAACGGGCATCAAAAAACTTCTTCTCAACGCTGTCAGCTGGTAATATGCCCAAAAGATTTGTATGGCAACATTAAGCCTCTGGCTAAGGTAAGATTACATTATAACCATTTACATCATCATTAACCTCACACCTGTAAAGAGGGGCACCTAACTCTCATGTAACCCAGATGTGTGTCCCAGACTCTGTGGTTTCTACTAATTGCAATAGAAAAAATCCTGATGGAAAAATTCAATAACACTTTGCCCGACCTAGGAATCGAACCCGTTCAGCAGCTACGCTGGTATCCCCTAACCAACGAGGCAAAAACAATTTATAAAAATGAAATTACAATAGATATTCGTTTCTGTAGGTACCTAAGTAAATATTTCAAGACATGTCAATTACAGAAGCTATTTTTATTTCTGTTTTATAGAAAGTATCTTTTTATAAACATTATAATGTCGTCCTCGTCTTATAATAGTTCCCCATCTCATAACGTGGGTGTTTCAAAGGTGAAAGCAAAATGGAAATAGACAATGACGTCATACTTTCAATAATGTTCCAGCACCATTCGACGTGTGCCCACTCATATCAGGTCATATACTTCGTTGTTGCTATACCACGTAAGGTCGAATGTCACTTGCATCTTATAAAACGACAAGATCTTTAAAAAAAGGTCTACCTATTAAAAGAAAATCAGCTGTTGCCTACATTTATGTTCGCTTAACTCGTCAAAACAGCAGATTTTTTTTACGATTTCAGGTTTGGTCTCATAGTGAAGTTGTTTGTAATGATGAGTACAATGACCCCTTAAGAGATTTCGTGTATGAATAGATAGACCTTTTTATATAATACGTACCTATAATGGGTGTAAAACTCTTAACGAAGCCGAAAGACACTTGTTCTCCCCGTCATTGCGATCAATTTTTTGCTCTAGACCATACCTGGGAACCTTCTAGATACGAAAATATTGGGGGTCAAAGATCCAAGTTTTTCACAAGGTTTTTTTTTAAATATGTACAAGTTCTTAATATTACAATTTTACTTTGAATACCTCCACGACCCCCGTAATATGCAATGCAAACACCAGCACAATGTTTTGAGTGCGTTACATTGAGTCCTACAGTAAAACGTGATTTTTCACCCAAAAACGTTTCTCAACAATAAGTTTTGCGTCGAGTTACTTAGTCCCTACAGAATGCGTGGTTGAGGGCTTCGTAAAGGGTTCGTTTATATCCTATATCTGTGTCAAAGTGCGTTCATGTGGTACTTGCCCGTGGAAGCGATGAAACACCACTCCCTGCAGCCAAAAGTCCTCTTCCACAACGAAGTGCAGAAAACACGCGACTCAAGTAGCTGCACTGCACATAGAGGGTGTAAAAGTACCCTTCAAGATTTTTTTATTTTTCTTGACTACACCTTCTAGTTGCGGATATTTTTTTGCGTAGATTTACTTAGTTTGATGTACAGAATGCTTGGTTTAAGGCTTCGTGAAGGGTAAGTTTACACCCTGTATTATACGGTAGGTGTCGACAACGATTATGTACCCTCTCCGTATATAACACCCACATAGCTCATCCAAAAAGCCAACTAACACATTTTAAACTCGAAGCGTGAAAATATGTATTATATATATAAAGGGTGTAAACAGACTCTTAACGAAGCCGAAAGACACTTGTTCTCCCCGTCATTGCGATCAATTTTTTGCTCTAGACTATACCTGGGAACCTTCTAGATACGAAAATATTGGGGGTCAAAGATCCAAGTTTTTCACAAGGTTTTTTTTTAAATATGTACAAGTTCTTAATATTACAATTTTACTTTGAATACCTCCACGACCCCCGTAATATGCAATGCAAACACCAGCACAATGTTTTGAGTGCGTTACATTGAGTCCTACAGTAAAACGTGATTTTTCACCCAAAAACGTTTCTCAACAATAAGTTTTGCGTCGAGTTACTTAGTCCCTACAGAATGCGTGGTTGAGGGCTTCGTAAAGGGTTCGTTTATATCCTATATCTGTGTCAAAGTGCGTTCATGTGGTACTTGCCCGTGGAAGCGATGAAACACCACTCCCTGCAGCCAAAAGTCCTCTTCCACAACGAAGTGCAGAAAACACGCGACTCAAGTAGCTGCACTGCACATAGAGGGTGTAAAAGTACCCTTCAAGATTTTTTTATTTTTCTTGACTACACCTTCTAGTTGCGGATATTTTTTTGCGTAGATTTACTTAGTTTGATGTACAGAATGCTTGGTTTAAGGCTTCGTGAAGGGTAAGTTTACACCCTGTATTATACGGTAGGTGTCGACAACGATTATGTACCCTCTCCGTATATAACACCCACATAGCTCATCCAAAAAGCCAACTAACACATTTTAAACTCGAAGCGTGAAAATATGTATTATATATATAAAGGGTGTAAACAGACTCTTAACGAAGCCGAGAGACACTTGTTCTCCCCATCATTACGATCATTTTTTTGTTCTAGACCATACCTGGGAACCTTCTAGTTACGGAGATATTGGGGGTCAAAGTTCCAACTTTTTCACAAGTTTTTTTTTAAATACATGTTTTTAATGAAAGATTTTTACTTTAAACACCTCCAGGACCCCCTTACTATTCAATCCAACCATCAGCACAATGTTTTGAGGGCGTTACATTGAGTCCTACTGTAAAACGTGATTTTACAGCCCAAAAAAAAAGTCGTTTCCCAGCACTAATTTTTGCGTAAAGTTACTTAGTATGATGTACATAATGCTTGATTGACGGTTTCGTGAAGAGTCTGTTTACACCCTGTATATATAATACATGACAACCACTACTTAAATCTTAATCAATCTTTGCTCCTATTTTTGTACCGCCTTTTCTCTTATAACTTTCACTACTGAAGTTAACTAACGATATAGCTCAGAAACCTAAGCTAAATTGCTCAAAGATTAGTTATTATTGCTCTCAGGTAAGCTATAACGTCGGCAAGACACTAGGCATTTTAATTAGTGGCTTACTCCTCGCCTTCACCTCACGGCACTTCAGAGGTGCAATATCGATCCGGGCCGTTGACCTCGTTGAGTGCGCTCTTACGCCGGGAAAATGTAGGATATCAAGCAGGAAAGGTAGAAAGATTGTATATATCAAATAGGTGCGGTTATTGCGTTTTTTTGTTGAGCGATTCGTCGGTATATCTTAAACCTTTAGCAGGGACTTGAATGTGACGTTTTTTTAAGTGGATACCTGCATTATACTGCATGTTTAAGAAGGGGGTTTTTTTGTAACACAATCTATAATCTAATTAATCTATCTATACAAATAAATACAATTCTGTGTCTGTTTGTACTATCAAAATAACATTTTTTTACTAAATACACATGAAAATATATACGACACTTATAACAAAAACACTTTATTTTTTATTTTTTTCGGTCTGTCTGTTTGTTCTGGCTAATCTCTGAAATGGGTGGACTGATTTTGACGGGACTTTTACTGGAAGATGTCTGATTTTATAAGGTCTAAATAGGCTTTTTATTTAAGAATTAGGGTGGCGTGCAAAAAAATCAAAACCTTTGAAATTGATAACTAAATTCGATTAAAAAAGGAATGTAATATTTTTTTATAATAATTTCACGAGAACAAAGGTCGCGGGCCACAGTTAGTAATTAATATAATTATATAGTGCACCCTTTATCATTCCAAGTTCGCACTGAGTCAGATACTTAACCGACCACTGAAAAATAGTTTTCGAGATGGAACAAGATATATTATGGAAGTAGGCTAACGACAAGACGTTAACATCAGTTGTGGATTGAAACTCAGTGACATGGTTTTTCGGATGCCAAGTGACGCTCAATACTATGGGGTGCAGGAAATGGAGTGGGTATGATGGTAGTGACGCGAAGAAGGGACGGATATAGTAGGAATATAGGTTTTTTTTTTTAATTTCTGGGCATTCTTTGTGTGGATACTGACTGTCCATCATGGAAAGTAGCAAGATAGTCTAGTTATAATGCTAATTTTGGAAAGGTTATTAACAAACCTAAGGCTTCCCAGTGGTGTGACCATCAAACTGCCAAGCCATAGGTCTCAAGTTTGAATCAAGACACGCACCTCTGATTTTTCGGATTTGTGTGCGTATTGTACCTATAATAGGCTAGTTGACAAGGTCAAAAATAAAAAAAATATAAAAATACGTAGAAACAAGGCCACTCATCTTAAAAACTACCATCACCGTACAGAAATTAAATATTGGGGGACAATATAATTGTAAAATTGGATTTACTGATAATAAGTATTACATTTGATCCCAAATAAGTATGACGTCACAACGTGCTATTTCATACAAATCACGTACACATTTTGCGTTTTGACAGTTCATAAAAAAGTAACTATTTTGACTTCCTGTCACATACCCATCTTGCTTCGGTGAAGGAAAACGTCGTGAGGTAACCAACATGCCTGAGAGATATCTTTCGACGGCATGTAAAGCCAATATGGCTGAACGTCAAGTATGCCTGTCACCGTCTTGCTAAAATAAAGAAAAGTTCTAGATAGAGATGAGAACATGTCTAAGTTAAAGCATCTGCTAAGCAGTTTAGCCTTATTATAATCTAGAACCAATCTATTCTAACTTGCTTTGGTATGTATTATCGTAAAATTGCATCAGTAAAAATAGTATCGCTGCAAAAGCATAGCATTTCAGAAAAAAATACAATATTATTATTATAAATCACTAGCTGACCTAACCGACGTTGTCCTGTCAACTATGAATATTGAATTCGAATTGACCTACTACCTACCTCCTACCTACCTACCTACTACCTATTTTGTCCTGACAATAAGGAACACATAAAAAAAAGAATCATCCAATTTGGTGCAGTCGTTCGGAAGTTATGCGCGTAAGTACATACATTTCGGCGATTCATTTTTTTATATATGTATATAGAAGAAGAAGATAGATTTTACATGAATGACTCCAGGTTACACAAAGTGCCATGCGGTAAAGGTTTTTTCCAGGAACATGGGCAGCAGCGACCATCTGTGAACTAAACACATCATGTTGCCGTCCATGACCAACCCCTTCGGCCAAGCGTGGTGTGCCCGCATGAACACAGCGTAGTTCTAATGTGTGGTTATTTATAAATATAATAAACTAGCTTTTGCCCGCAGATTTGTTTGCATTATTTTTTAATTTGACCATTAAACTCTTAACACACTACAAAAATTTCTATATAATAATATAATTCAATCATGATTCGAAATGCGCGTGCCGCCATCTATTATCATAAGCACGTTATTGTTGTTTTCCTCGGGAATAGTACTTTTTTTCGGGATGAAAGGTACTCTATGTCCGTTTCTGTACACCTGACAATGTTATGCAATTTCAGGATGATCGGTTTAGTGGTTTAGGCATGAAAAGGTAACAAACAAACTTACTTTCGCATTTATAATATTAGTTAGGATTCGAAAGTAACTCTGATTATCTTATACCATTTTACGCTTGGATTTTGATGAAATTCTCACACATAAGTAGGTAGGGCATGTGCTGGGTTCGCACCAAAAATACTTTTTATTAGGCTAGTACACAACGCTATTTGCTTTCTCGTGGGTGGGAGACACAAGCGAAATGCTCATTTGTAATGTTATTACAAGTCTCTATAAACCGTACAACGGTCTACGCACGACTAATCACGTTATACAAAACCAGTTAATACGGATTTCTCATTGTACGGGAAATCTATACAAAGCGAGGCCATGTTATACTGGAAATATATCACAGTATTCTTACCTATCTCTGATTTTTATACTCCCTTTTTTATTTTTTACGCCCTGACCAAAACATCTTGTAATTTCATATCAGAATTCAGTTTAATATATTATACTTACCAAGTCTTATCGGAATTTCCTATCAATCCGGATAATTATGTCAAAATCACAATTTCTAATACTCAAGTAGAGTATTAGAAATTGTGATTTTGACATAATTATCCGGATCTATTTAACTCATTTCAGTCCGGATCCGGATCCGGACTGAAATGAGTTAAAGCGCCTCACAAAAATCATATAGCCAACACGTCGGTAATAGTATTTAACTAAATAACAATAACAACATCATAAGTTATAATATATATATAACATAATCTATCATGTAGCATATTAAGTTAGAGTAAAATTGCTTATTAGTCTTTTATGTAGGCTAGATCGTAATTAATTGTTAAGAATTTTGTTCTCACTAACAAAAAAAAAAAAAACTAAACAAAACCAAATCTGTATTATATTCACAAAGCCTGTATTAGGTATTTGTCTATAATAGCCATATTTTTGTCAAACACTAACAAGTGTGCTTTAAATACACAACTAAGTCTAAATAGAGAGAGCGGCCATGTTGAAAAAACGTATGGGCATCCATCCGAATACACAATTCACCCCAGCGCACCAGTCCAGTATACTAAGACCACCCTCAGCCCCCAAATGCTGAACGAAATTGAGTGTGATAGGAAAAAAATTGCTAGCGTCGGGGCTCTTGTTGTAGTGGATGCTTTTATGATCGTGTCACCTTTGTTGACACTGCTCTTTATCTCGCTGCAGACGATTATGATGAATCAATATTTTGAAGTTGCTTTTTAGCAACAATTGCTACAATTTGTCGTAAAACAAGTGATTATCATAGCAACATTATAATCTACGTTAAAATAAAATGTAACAATCCAAAAAGAATTTTCCCGTACCGGGAATCGAACCCGAGCCTCCTGGGTGAAAGCCAGGTATCCTAGCCACTAGACCATACGGGATACTGACTGAGTAGTCAAAATTACCGTTAGGGTGTTGTCAAGGTCACGCTTCTTTTGTATTTTAACGATAATCATAATAATTTTTGTAATGGAACAATATTCTTTTGTTTTCATTGAAAAAATCTTCTATATATTTTATAAGTAGCTATACTATCATTATGGCTGTATGTTGTATTTTAATAACTAGCACTGCTATTGAAGAATAATCGTGCATCTCATTGTATTCCCATAATTTTGTAATCAATATTTTATTCTAACGTTATTCAGATCTATTTGGGAAAAGCTTTTCAATACTGTAACAAGTCATTTCAAAATTAATAAGTAATACTTCGAATGGGTTTTGTAGCGACATCTAGGGATCTTTGTTGGAACTTCGTCGTGAAGCAGCGCTCATACAAAGTCAGCGCAATTTTAAACGAATAGTTCTTCATTTAGATACTAGGTGTCGCTAGTGAACGGTGCCAATACGTTAACTGGTATATCTCATAGAGAGCGCTTCTCACATCTTATTTAAATAAGTTCTGTGTTGGAGGCTTCATTTTTTTAAGATTTTGGTAGTTTGGTTGGTTTCATTGTTATGAAAGTGTTTCTAATTAATGAGTACTCGGGGATTTCATTGAAAAGCCTTTGTTAATGCAGTAATAAGTGATATTGTTAGATTTACAATATAGACAATGATATAACAAGAAGTATTAATATAAACACATTTATATAAATATGAATATCTCTTTATTTTTAACAATAAACTCTAGACAGGAGGTATTTATCACTTATTTTTTATTTATTTACTAATTTGCCACGTACATACATAGGAATGTTAACATTGAATCTATTACAGATACTAGAGTTGGAATTTCTTAAGGAACACTGTAGGTTCTAATTTACAATACATAATTATGAAGCGTTTTAAGACAGCATTCGTGTTTAAATCTTACAACTTGAAAGATAGTTAATGATATAATACTGAAGGAATACTGACACCGAAATGGAATAAAAATGTTGAACTAGGTAAGTACGACACAACTAGTGATGACTAGAATAGTTTTAAGTACATCATCAGAACCATAGAAATGTATCAAAATCAGTCAAATATATTTTTTGTCCTTTATAAAAACTTTAACTGAGTGTGGGAAACTTTTGTTTTGAGTTTTCCATAAAAGTAGTTCAAAAATTATATTTGATAGGTAAAGGAAAGAGAGCTACTTTTTTAATATACTTAAAACTGGTATCTTTAAATGCATCTGTACTAAGTAATATTTTATCAAAATAATTCTAGGGTTGTCCAACGGATATAACCAAATTCAACTTTATCTGTATTAAAATCGTTAGAAGCGACTAACAGACCGTATAATCCATTAAAATACATTATTATTACAACATGGATGTTATTATAAATCTCTGACTAGAAATATATCACGTTAAGCGTTAATTTGAATAAAGTTGACTATAATCTATATGGATGACATGTTTATTATATGGAGCCAGCCAGATGGTGATTGACCTAAGCTTACAAAGTTGACTACTGCATAGAGATGTGGTTATAAGTTATACTGGTTGTATTTTAATCCACCTCAGTGCAGTATTCGGGTGGTTATGCTATGGGTTTAGTGGGCATCTCGTCGCCTCCTTCCGGGTCCCCCGGCGTAGTTGGCTGCTGCGAGTCCCATAAGATGCTTAGCTTGAAGGGCACCGGAGTATCCGCGGCTGAGTCCGAGGTCAAGGGCTCGCTTCTCGCTGGAAGTAGAGAAGTAATGGTTATTTACGGTTATGAAGTGGTTACGGCTGAAGCAAATCTAGAAGCAAATTAGGTCGTAGTTGGCAGCAAAATTGATATTGGTATAACAAGGCGTATTACATTTAGTATGAAGTAGGTGTTAGGGTATAACCTAATAAAAATACTTAATCCGTCTGGGCAGCTAATTTTTAATATGTCTTGCTTTATACAATGAAAAAAGTATATATAGTGTCAAAAACAAAAGAGAGAGGGACAAAACTAAAAGAACGCAAATAATTCATTTTTGGAAATCGTAGACACGAAAGCATTTTATCCAACAATTTCGACGTGAGGCCCGTGAGGGGCGTGAAAAATGCTGACTTCAATAAAATCACGGACAGGGATGCTAATGTGAATGCTTCCCCTGAAACATTGTAAATTGTTCCGCGGGAAGTGTTGAAACATTTTTTATGTAGGTTTAAACAAATGCTTGCAGCAAATTGCAAGCCATTTTTTCAATGCTCGTTCGTTGGCCTCTTTGTCATTCAGTCTACGTTAATTTGAAGTTCTCGGTGGTTATTTGTTTCTTTCAGTCCTTTTTCACTTACATACGTTTACGTTACGCACGTTTTTATTTTGACAAGAAACAAACGAAGATTGTAATCACGACAACTACAAAAATGAAAGTTATTCGATAAATACTTTTTTAAATCAATATTTTTCTAAAAGGAAACATTTTAATACAATATATATTCAAGATATGGTATTCCAGATATCTGTGAAATATAACAAGAACTACCGGGACCTACCAACGTTCAAATCAGGGTCTCTAGGGAATAATGCCATATTACAGAGGTTACACACTAGGGCAATAGTCTTGCTTTATTGTTTGTTTGGGGACAGTAAATAGTTTCACAGAAAAAAACAGTAGTGTTTGGAATAGAAATGTTACTCGCCAATCATTTTTGTAATGAAACTAAAGGTGAGTTTGTATAACTAATGGTAAGTTTAGTCTGACTTACATTAATAGTTTTGATAAAGTACCCATGTAGTACTCAAATTAAGACGGTACTTAGATCTATAAAATATCATCGTACATTATAGGTACATATATTCAGGAGAGGGTTTTGTAATATGAGAAAACTGTACAACTCCGGACCTCGCCAGACAAGACACAATAATCCTTGATGTAATAAAACTAATACTACGTATAATCAAGCGAATGGAGACGCTAGCAGGTACAGCAGCTAATATAACAAAGCCAAAAGATTAACTTGTTGATTAACTAAAGACTGAAGCATTAGAAATTTTCATAATCCAAGCCAAACAGAGTAAGTTCATGCATGATACACATTTTGCTGTTATTACGTTTCTACCAATTAAAACAAAACTGTATGGAAAAAAGGAAGATTATGCACATCTAAATTAACCTAAGTACGACATGCAGACGTACCTAGTAATGTCTTCTTTATAGCTGCAAAGAGATAAAAACAGATATTACACAATTACAAAATGAAAACTTAAATGTTGTTGATGTAAAATTACTATAATCAATAAGTTATATATTATACAACTGAATTCATTAAGTTTAAAGGAAAAACTTAAACAGAATATCTGATTAGTTGACGAATAAATCCAAAAGAATCTTTGATTAATTTTCATGGTATTTTATGATTTGTCTGTAAATACCTAAATACAAGTGCAAAGTAATTTTTAAAGAACTAGTAGTTTGTTGATCTACAGGTATGAAATACGTATGAAGTACGTAATACAATGAATTTTGATTCACAATGGGGATGTAAGAATTTTGAAACACACATCAATTAAAAATCATGCAGAACATTGGATTCGATAAAACGTGACAGTGAGATGTTATGTAATGAAATTAGTGTGTTCAATCACAATACTATTTGGTTGCTTTTGGAAACCTTTTGATGTTTTTTGAGAATTCAAAATATGACATTATTGTCTCAATCATTACGAGTCTATGACAGTATTTTTCTTTTCGGGTTGATGGTAAATGTTCATGTATTTTAATGTTAAATGATTTTGGTCCATGTGGTCTCGCGATAGTGTTAATTTAAACTGGTCTTGGTCTTGGATAGTGTTAATTTAAACTGGCCTTTTAACATCGGCCATTTTGAAATTGACTATTATGTGTTTGTGATTAGTCCTATTCTACTGTGGTCTTGAAAATTATGATTTTTGAATGATAATGCTTTTATCAACGTACTTTTCCATTTTGCGTTCCATCTGGATGAGGTTGCCAAGACGTCCCAGCATGTCCATGATCTCTTCAGGTTCGTATTGGCCTTCTTCGCGGAAGTAGTTGCTTGGACTGGAAACGTTAAAACATTTTATGTTAGATTCGAGGACTTTGCTTAAAATAAAATTATTGTTCTTTATAATTAATGTTGAGAGCTGTGAAACGCTTTCAAATATCAATTGGTTGTGTCCATTAATAATAGGTGATTACTAATTCTATCGAACCAATAGGGGTAATACCCAGTGGCGCGCCAGTTAAACCTTGTTTGACTGTCTGGTGCCACAAGTGAACTGTCAAGTGTCTCAAGTGTCACTTTTATGTCATTGTCAATAATGTCAAATTTGGCGGTTAAGCGTTTTTTATTGCTGGGACCGTAGTACCCGCTGGCGTTTGAATGGTTATCGAGATGATGACGCTGATACGCCTATTGGTTTGACAGAATTACTAATCACCTATCACCCTACTATACCATCTTGATAATACCTCAGTATAGTAATTCTAGATTTTCAATGATTAATGATGTCAGGTTCACTGAGTCTGTTAAGACGGTATATCCCTTTGATAAGGCTAATCATCCTGTTTCAGACGATACAATAGTAATTTTAGTAACGTATTTATAAAGGGTGTAAACAGACTCTTAACGAAACCGAAAGGCACTTGTTCTCCCCGTCAGTGCGATAATTTTTTTTGTTCTAGACCATACCTGGGAACCTTCTAGTTACGGAGATATTGGGAGTTAAAGTTCCAACATTTTCACAAGTTTTTTTTTGTTACATGTTTCTAATGTATTTTTTTTTTACTTAAGACACCTTCACGACCCCTGTTCTATTCAATCCATCCATCAGCACAATGTTTTGAATGCGTTACATTGAGTAATAACGTAAAACGTGATTTTTCACCCCAAAAAAAAATGTCTCTTCCCAGCAATAATTTTTGCGTAAAGTTACTTAGCTTGATGTACATAACGCTTGGTTAACGGCTTCGTGAAGAGTCTGTTTACACCCTGTATAGGAGATTTCAAACTGTAAATTATACCACTACCTGGGGTAAGCAGAGGCGGGCACGATGAGAAGTAGGGCGAAGAGCACGCAGCTCGCTAGCAGGCAGGTCACACGCACCATCCTGGGACAAGGGCAAATTAGCTTTATTATTATGAGCAGAAGAATAGTACCTACATATTTCGTAATGAAACTGAATGAGCAATATTATGTTAGCACAGTTCATTAATTCAAATATACTTAGTGAAAATCATTCATATGATGGGCAATCATCCTACGGAGGTGGCGGGAATGGGCATGGGCAAATACGATACCAGCGTATGTTATATAGGACGGATCACTGCGGAGTAGAGACGCAACCGGCACACTGGCAACTTAAGCCTAATCAACTGGGTCTAGAAACATAAAATCCTGCACGATAGATACATATAGAATCGTCCCTTCACCCTTAATTCATCATGATATCAGCCCGGAGAGCAGCGGTGGCCCAGTGGTAGCGACCCCGACTTACGAACAGTAAGTCGCGGGTTCCAACCCAGACAGGCGCATTACTTTGTGTAATTTATTTCATCACCAAAGCTCTCAAAAAACGGTGAAGGAAAACATCGTGAGGAAACCGGCATGTCCTAGAACCAAAAATTCGAAGACATGTGACATCTACCAATCCGTACTGGGCCCGCGTGGTGGATTATAGCCCATTCCCTCTCATAAGAGAGGAGGCCTGAGTCCCAGCAGTGGGAACATTATAAGGCTGATGATGATGATGATGATGATCAGCCCGGAATCACCCACTGCGGGGGTATACCTAGGCCTCTTTTTGTGGTGTTACACTTTCCGGTTCAGGCCGTCCCTTATACAGGTATTTCCCGAATAAACGCAAGAGTAGAAAATGTTGCTTTGATTATTTTCAACGCACCTATCACTATCGTCAAAGAAAACAAAGAAAGAAAAGAAGATACCAATATAATACCATTATTAAATATCCTAAACAAACCTATCAATAAGCTGGATGTCCAAAAGTAAAGTAAAACTGGCCAAGTGCGAGTCGGACTCTCGCACAAAGGGTTCCGTATCATTATCTATACAACATTAGACAAAAACGGCAAAAAAAATCACGTTCACGTCAATTACTTAATATACTGCGAATATTTCAAGCGTCTATCACGTTTGTTGTATGGGAGTCCCCCTTGAATATTTATTTTATTCTGTTTTTAGTATTTTTTGTTATATCGGCAACAGAAATACATCATCTGTGAAAATTTCAACTGTCTAGCTATCACGGTTCATGAGATACAGCCTGGTGATAGACAGACAGACGTACGGACAGCGGAGTCTTAGTAAAAGGGTCCCCTTTTACCCTTTGGGTACAGAACCCTAAAATCGGAACTTCTTTTAACGAAATCAACGTCAATATTGACTAGAATTCTATTAAAACGGAACATTTCAGTTTTATAGTAGTAGCTTTATATTTGTAGAGTGTCAAAACCCGTCGTATTCCTCCAAGTTTAAATTTTCTTGATAAGTGCTGACGGTTTGAATTTGTTAAGACAAAATGTCGGAGCCATGTTATCGCTGGAAAAATAGAATGTTGTTTCAACTTCAGAATTTTAATAAGTGTTGATAATATTCATATTTCTTTAGTTGCTTGAATAAACCTATAACGTAACAAAGCTTTAAATAAATTACTTTAAGCTTCAAGTTAACTGGTGTTATACAATTTAATTATAATATAAGGTGAGATTATCGTGTTGATAATGAATTGGGCCAATATACCCTTAAGAATAAAGGCTATGATGTAAATTTTATAGAAGGGCACAAAGTATTTATCGAACAAGGGCTTTTAAAATAATCTGTCGTACTTACTCCTCATTTCCTATCTACGTTCTACGCCATTACATTTAACAGCAACACACAATACCTTATCAAAACGTTTCCTTCAGACTCTATTGTAAAAACTTTAGCTTGCATAGTAATCTGTATAAAAGATTGTTGCCTTGCACTTAAAGGCTTCAAGTTTTACCTAGATTTCCAAGTGGCGCTTTACAATCAGATTGCAGTCGGTTGTCCCGCCGATCGACCGCAAAAAAGCTCCATTTAGCTCGGATACCCGATAGGGCACAGCCGTGGCATAAATTGTTTGTCGTTTCGCAAATGTTCGCAGATGTTTTGTAGATTTTGAAGTCTTCATCTGCTTTGTAAGTATCTTGTTCAGGTATGTGCAAATGCTCGAATAGCACGTAATTTATCCGCATATAGGAAATTGTATTTTAAAACTTGTCAAAACCTTACCCAGCATCAATCAATCAAGAACTTTTTTCGACTATTGCATTTCACAAATCCATCATTTAGTCCCGATAAAAAGTTAGTCTAACATCCGCACATCCGCTGAGTAATTTTTCATCGTTTTTTCATTGTATTGTCTCGTCACTTTGTCGTTTGTCACCTTATTCATGTCTGACAAATTACGAACATTATCATTATTCAAAATTATTCCACTAGCCTACCAAGCTACTCCATTATACTCGCTTCCCAAGTTTAGTGTATTAGCATCGTCAATGAGCTTGCTGTATAATTGGCATAGGCTTCTGAATAGTTCCGCTAGCTTACCTGTCTATTACGCTGGACATTGTACAAACGGCTGTGACCGCATCTTATGGGGTCAATTTGAGTTGGTCTCAAGCCTGTTGAGCCGTATCTTGAGTTAATGGAGCTGTATCGAATTACATATCCATGTACGGGAAGATTTGTTACAATTATGCTGCAAGAGATAATCATATCATAATCCTAAGTCTATTGTTGAATTAATGTGCCGGAAATAAGCTTTTGAGGTACACAGAGATGAAGATGAATTTACTGCTTTCACTGTTCATTGAATGGAATATTCTCGCATTTCGGCTATAAACTATAACAATGGTTTCGCAAGGGATTTGTTGGATAGTTCAGCTCGTTTAGCTTTCGTGTTCAAATAATTGGATGCATAAGGAATAAGGATAACTATAATGGTCCCTAGTAATAAATAAACATGGGTCTAAGATACAGAGGCGAAAGAAAAGCTTGTAATAGGTTTCGAGGCTGTTTGTTTTTCACAATAAAATGAGATTCCAAAAAATATTCCAAATCCAATTCCAATTCCAAATTTCCAATTCTGATTATTTTCAAGTGCAAATGAAGTTCCTTGTAAAGTACTGCTTGCATATCTTTTTTACAATATACAATGAGTATTTATTTGAATAAAATAATTCCTACTGCTTGTTATAAACTGCAATGAAGGAGAAAACCATAAGCATTGCACACACATGTAAAGATTTACATACAAAACGCCTCTCGGACGACACGCTCAAAGTTTTAATTAATTCAGCACTTAAGAAAGAACTACGGGCAACGATACACAGTTATATAGCCGTACAGTCGACCCACTTGAAACTATATTCCAGTACAATTTCGTTTTGTTTTGTGTTTTATATTAATTGGTCGTTATAAATCGAAACGTGATTACGGATTTGGAATTATTTTGTAATCACCATGACGCAATTTGCTAACTCCCAAAGTTACTTAACTTGTGTTTTTTCCAACAGTTCACGTGTTCAGACTTCAAGTTAAGAAAATTGATCGTCATATAATTTGGTAACAGAAAACTGAATCAATTTTAATTGAATCTTACGTAAACAAATTATTGTTTTCGTTAGGTGTAAAAAGTTAACTACGTTGACATACAATGTAGCAACGCCGCCAGTCTCTTGGGGTCATTACCAGTTGACAGCGTTGAGGAGTTTTTTGACGCCATTTTTTAGTTTATTGTACGTATCATCATCATCATCATCCACAGCTGCATCACCCACTGCTGGGCCTCTCTTTGCTGGTGCTAATCTCCATGCTCAATGTATAGGTTTAATATTATTTTATTCAAACATTGCTGTCCCATCCGACTACGTGACCAAAGGAACAGAGAGTGCACCTGTGATCACACACTAGTGTATTATAATGACGTTGGGGGAGTTGGGGGTTTATTGATAATTACTTTTCATCCAGTGCCGTTTTCGAAAGTGTTGCTGCAAACCTAGATAGCAAATCGAAAAGCACTGGCAGGTAATATATGTCACTCTTAGATATTAGTGATATCTAAGAGCGACATATAAGAGAATTTACATCGGTAAACATCTCATTAGAGCTTTAAGGGAATTCAAACAAGAACATATGCTTAGTATTCCAAAACTACGTCAAGTTTGCATACATCTATACTACCGAAACTAAAGCCACAATTCCTAAATTAAATCTACACTTGATTTACATTCATTACCTTGAAGAACGCGAATTGCAAATTGACATACAAAGCGAGAATATTATAATAATAACAAGAATTTGAAATTATATTTCTGGCGAGGGGTCCAGACGTATATAGATATAGCTTGTTTGTTTGTTTGTACTAGTTTCTGCAGAAATTGCAGAACAATACAGAGAACCTGAAGAAATTAATACCTAAAGATATTTGGGTTTCATTTGCCTCTTGCCGATCGGCAAACTCTGTTTCTGTTCGGCTGTTATCGACACACTAAGAACTAAGCCGGTTGTATGCATTTGTCATATTCCATTTTGCCACCCGATTACCGGATTATACCAACCCGAATAAATGTGTGTCATCATCATCCACAATCAATCATCTCTATCAATGTAGCAGCGTCAAATCAGCAAAATTCAATAAAAAATTATGCAAAATTTGTAGCTTTTTTGTTGCTATTTAGTTGCTAAGCCGAAAGACGTCCACTGTTGGACATAGGCCTCCCCCAAGTGTCACCACATTGACCGGTCCCGTGCATCTCGCATGCAGTGGATCCCCACCACCTTCACCAGGTCATCGGTCTACCTAGTGGAGGACCTTCCAACGCAACGTCCGGTTTGCGGTCGCCACTCCAGAACATTTCACCCCCATCGGTCCTCTGTTCTGCAAGCAATGTGCCCTGTCCACTGCCACTTAAGTTTCGCCATTCTTCGGGCTACGTTGGTAACCGTGGTTCTCTTGCGGATGTCTTCATTTCTGTTTTAAATGTGTAGCAACCCCTTATCACACCCCTTGTCTCTGCACCACCCAAAGATTGACTGGTAGAAAATACCGATATAGCAATAAGTTCGCCTCTGAACTTTGTGCTTGAAGTGTTATAAATATGATGACAATTAGGTATCTTTTTAATCTTAAAATAACAGAAAAACATTGCATGAACAAAATTATGCTTGTTTCATTGAAGTTTGAAAAGCTGTTTAAAACTATTTTAAATGTAATAAAAAGGATTGTTTTCTTGTGAGGACTGTTTTTGTGTTTTTTGTTTATGCGCCCACGTTGCAGGGGAAATGCTAGTGCGGTATTGTGATGATGCTCAGATTATTATTTTAGTATTAATAGATAACTACAGATCGTTACTAAGACTCAACAAATCCATGGTAATATTATAAACGCGAAAGTAACTCTGTCCGCTACCTTTTCACGTCTTAAAGTCTGTACAGACTCCGATGAAATTAAGCACACATATTTAGTAAGGATTCGTGCTTTCTATCTCAGTACTACATTAGTCAAGGACGATTACTGTCACTAAAGCAAGCATAGTGGCGGGCAAAACTGTAATCCGTTAATAATCTGACATTTTAAAACACAATCGAGTTCAAAGTCACACATAAGCCTTCCTGATCTTGTTTAAATCTAAATTCAGTAGCACCGCCTAATCTTCAGTTAAACAGGTATTGTTACAGTAATCTACCTACACACCATTATCATTTTGAACTCGATCAAGCGGAATGTTGACAAAGCCCTCCACGTATTAATTAGAAGGCGATCTGATTAGAACAAGTTGTAACATGTTAAAGATTCGGCCACTCGACAGGGTAGAGTAAACTTTCGAGATTTAGATAACGCCTAAATTATATAGGGATTCAATATTTATATTGTAAGCCCATGTGGCTATTCCCAAGGGCGTTCATCAAAGATTTAAATAGTTAGATTTGCTCTACTGCGGCAAAAAAACACGTTTTTGTTTCGTCACATTGACATTTTAATAGTCGCACTCATTTATACTGAAAATCGTATATATCATGAGCGAGCTCACTCTTCTCAGTGCACTGAAAAAGTAACACTTTTTCGCGCGACCTGAACTCAAACTCCAACTCAAAGCATTTATTTCAATTAAACCGTTCCAGGTACTATTGAACGTCAAAAACCAAAGGATGCAGCTACAGTCCCAGTCACAAGGTATAACTTGTGAAAATACTATAGTTACCCGATCCAAAGCGTAAATGTCTATTGAGAAAAATAGGCAAGAAATTCCATGGACACTCTTTTAAAACCAAAGATCTTGGTTACATTATTCATGTTGAGATATGTATGGCGTGAGCACATCTAAAGATCAATTTTTCGCCTTCATTCATACTTTGTATAAAACTTGATCCGTTTGATCCAGATACAGCAAATGCACCTGAGAAAATTAAAGATAATAAGCTGGCTTCCCCAGTCAGATTTAAAATGGAATTCTCCACCGTCTTACGAAAATGGAACTTATACCATTATGAGGAAGTTTTAACGAACTAGGTACCACTTTACTTGACCTTTGCAGTATAAATCGGGGCTTCGTTATTTCTTAATTAATAACTGAATAAGTTTTAGCCGTTAAAAATAATTAATCAACAAAAATATACTATGACAAATAAAAGGAAAGGTTAGGTTAGACAACAGTCTTAAAAGTAAAAAGTATTTTGGTTCATCCCAAGCCGTCATTGTTTTTAAGTTGCTATTTTAGAAAGAGGTACAGAGTGTGTTATTGACTTTTCATGTGGAGGTTTACAACTTTTACAAAAACTAAAATATCCTATTAATCTCTTACTACTATTATAAATGGGGAATTTTGTGAGGATGGATGGTTGTTTTTATTCACGTAAAAACTACTGAACGGATTTAGAAACATTTGGCACATAGGAATCCTATGTGCCAAATGTTTCTAAATCCGTTCAGTAGTTTTTAGCAATGGTAAAAGTATCCTATGATAGGATACTTTTATGCCGGTAGTACGATACCGTGGGACATTACCGAACTCCACACGGGCGTAGCCGCGGGAATTAGCTAGTTCTCATAAAATCATTATACTCTAATCATCATTAGACTTAACACTTACTTGATTTTACTTGTCCATAACCAAGACATCTCTTGGTTATGGACAATTTGACCACGTCGAATAGCAAAATCTGATTTTTCAGTCTTTTGTTCAAGTATTGGGTGAATTTTCACCCATTTATGCATCATTGGTATGCAGATCTCACCCCAATATGGTTAGAATTGTCATTTAAAAAAAAAAGTATTATTCAAGCCCAAGAGTATCGCATGCCCAAAAAAATTATAACGGCAATTATTTTTTGTCATACTCGCACCGTATTTTGAGATGAAATTCTAGGGAAATTGCCCACGTAACAATCTCATTTACATTAACTTAAATATTGCGTCGTACAGCTCCATTTTAACTTTTTCGCAGTTAAAAACATCGCAAACATTCAGTGTTGTTTAGACTTTTATAGTACACATATTGCAAGGACTGAAGGTACTGTTATATAGAGTACTAGCTTTTGGCCGCGGCTTCATTCGCGTAATAGGTAGCTCTTCTTATCTTGATCTAGTTCATGGTCTACCTTTTCATTGAAATCCATTCTGCCGACAAAACGTGAAAAGGTTGCCAACAGATAGTATTGCTTTCCCGGTTTATAATGTTGGTATCGAAGTCTATGGTCAAAAAAATAAAATGGATTAGATCCAAGCAAGGTATTCACAGCTAAAACTACGAAGGTACTAAGCCATTGAACCACAGAAAGGTGTAATTATTTCAGACGTGAAAGCGCTGCCCATTTCAAGTCTTATCCTATAGCCCCTAACGATATAAAAAGAACTAACATTTTTCAGGTAACAAATCCATGCGGAAAAGCTACCTTAAGCTGGAAAAATCTAGATGTAATTAAGAATAAAGGACCCATTCGAATATGTTTGTTACTGGAGCGGAAATCGGGGGTATTGCTCAAAGCGCAACTATTTTTGAGCGCAACCAACTAAGCGCAACTAAATTATTCCTCGAAGCGCAACCATTAGTTGCGCTCATAAATTCAAATTGTTCAAATGGTGGTTGCGCTTAAAAACAGTTGCGCTTTGAGGAATACCCCGTAAATCTCTTTGCAAACCTGCGATTGAGCGGCGGAAATACTTTAGTTGATTTTGATAAAAAAAGAATAATCTAATTTTAAGGACTTTGCGAAAACGAGTGACGTAATAATGAAACGCTTGGCTGGGCATTGCGTCATGGTTCAGCGTAATCTTGTAAAACTGAACCATTACACGATTCTGATAAAGGAAAGCGCATGTGACAACAAAACAACATGGCTGTGGTGGAGTTTAAACTGATTACTTTTCAGAGGAATAAAGGTTGTTAATTACACGAAGTCCCGGGGAAGACATACCTTCTAGGAAATTTAATGTATGTGGTAAATATAGCCCCATTTAAATACATGGGTAACTTACACAAAATTTTAGATTAAATAAGAACAACCACAAATAAACCACATTTAAATTATAAACCAATAAATTTTATGAACAGATACTGACGCGATGGTCTAGTGGTCGCAAGCGCGACGGCTGAGCACGAGGTTCTGCGTTCCCAGTTTGGCTAAATCGTTATCGGGTTTTCCCGACAGGAGTGACTCAGTAACAGCCAGAGAGTCTGAATTTGTGCCCAGTTGACTGGGTCTAGGTGATATCTGGTGAAATGTGGGTGTATTCTTAGGTCCATCTCTGCCTGACCCTTCTGGGTTTACAGCGTGATGTTGTATGTATGTAAAAAAAGATAAAAAACAAACAACTCCAGGATCATCATTATCATCATCAGCCTATAGCAGTCTACTGTTGGACATAGGCCTCCTCAATCGCACGCCACTCAACTCGATTCTCAGCAACTCGCATCCAGTTGCAACAACTCATGGATAGAACATCTAATAACCAAACTAAATTTACTTCAACCTACCTAAATACCTAAATACATTGTTCTCGTTTGCGGGACGAACATGGCCAGATATTGCACAGGACAGAGAGGTTTGGAAGGAGAAAGGGGAGGCCTTTGCCCAGCAGTGGCACACTTAACCAGGCTAAAAAAAAATACATTGTTACACCAGTGCCAACCAGGAATGCAGTTGAATCTGGACTCGAACACAAAGGTGCAAACGAACCTCGGCGGGACAATGTACAGGAAGGGCTCACACTGACTAACGAGCGAAGAGTTTTTTTGCTTCAGGCTAGTGGGACTCAATGAGGCTTTATACTTAGAAACCGTGACAGTGAAATGTGTTAGTAGTGAAGCTGTATGAGTGATTTTGTAAGTTCAAAGGCTTTTTCCGGTAGATAGTAATATAATAGAAGATTTTTCCTTCCTATCGATGGTACGACATATTAAATTCCTTGGGCCATGTGGCCAAATTAATCATGGCACCTGTGCAGGTGTAAAGACATTTTGGATACTTCAGCAAGTGAGCCAAGGTCTGGTTGGGAGCACCGCATTCACAATATTTGTCTTTGCCAAAAATAAACGATGGTATAGCATTAGGTACTTCATATTGTCAAAGAGCGGTGTAACAATTTTAGAGCGCAATAAGTATACTCAATTTTTAAGACACTATTATAGAATATTATAGTTTTTTGCTGAGACATACTAGTCCTAAAACAAAAAAAAACTCAACCACTCCGGGAGTGCCGACAGAAGTGAAAACTTTATTTTCTTTCAAGATCCTGGATAGTTTTTAGAAAATATTTTTGCATGAGTCTTTTACTTATACATTTGACTATACACTGTATTTTTTTTGAGCTTGTAATAAGTAGCAATACGGCTAACTCTGCAACAAAAAAGATGTCGTTTAATGGTGTCGCGAGTTCAACTGTTTTTACGCATCTCAAAAATGCCTAACGCGCCTATAGAATGTTTCACTTCAAAAATCGAAGAAGTATGCTGAGCATCAAGACACTGGGCTTGCTCATTCTCACGAAGAAGCCTGTGTCTCAAGAGTGGAAAGATGCCTATGTCTCGACATTGAAAATATACAGTTTATTATGCTCATGCACAAGAGCTCATGGCAAAATAATAACAGCCGCTCGGATCAATCTTCAGGTTAAGTCGCGCTTGCCTAGGTTAGTCTCTGGATGGGTGACCACTCATTACATACCGAGTTTCGTCCGTGCCTCGGAAAGCACGTTAAGCCGTTGGTCCTGACTGTCATTTGTAGATCTATGACAGTCCTTCCAGGTAGTCAGTGGCCCGAAAGTCTGACAACCAGTCTTTCCAAGGGATATCGTATTATCCGGTATTAACTGGGTTGTACAGGTTAGATAGGCAGTTGCTCCATGGAAAACACTGGTATTCAGGTGCATCCGGTAAGACTGGAAGCTGACTCCAACGTAGTTGGGAAAAGGCTAGGCAGATGATTATGGTTATGGCACTTAACAAAAATAAATCAAAACATAAGTATTCAAAAGACTATACGTGGAAAAGATAAATAAATAAAATCCCTGAAACTATTTTCACATAGTTATTTTCTTATTCAAGAAAAGTGTCACTGTCCCAAGTTCTGCGATACCTTTGTACAGTAAATCGCTTTGTGTTCTCTGGACCGCTATAATTATGTCCTCTAAATTATTTCTGTTTTCACTGTATGTGTTCAGATTCTCATTATATCTTTGTGTCCTGAAATAATAATATATTTGCAGGGTTTAATTTTTAAGTGTGTTTTTAATATTAAGATGGTTCATTTGTATTATCGTCAAGGTAAATTGAAGTATATTTTAATAAGTTAACTATAAAAAAACAAAAAAAAATGGTAAATAGTAAGACTACAGTAATTTTCGAGAGGGAAGGGGGCCCTTCCCTCTCGAAAAGTACTCGACATAATAAATAAGATTATAATGAACTTACTATATGAATGACGTCTAGGAAAAGCCTATTTTCATACTAACAGCCTCTCAATATACTTTAGAAAGTGCTCATTATCGTGGATATTAACAAGATTCCCTCTTCAGCCACAAGACCTATCAAATTTATACGAGATTACAAAATGATAGAGATTTTACGACGCAAGCAACCGTGGCTTGAGTTATTTTCTTAATTAATTTGGAAATTTTAGCCTTCTTAATATGAATCACGTAATATACAATACTTATTTAATTCCTTTTACGTATATTATTAAAGTATCTAAGTCTCCATTATGAATTTATTACATAATTATGTTACTTTTCACCTATATTAATTGCCTACAAATATCGACACATTCGTAAAGAAAAACTTGATTCTTGATAGTGCCCTAAAATCGTCAAACCGCTCTGAGAGTGGATGGTGATTAGATTAGGCAATTCTATTAGGCAATTTACCACACCCGCATGAGAAGAGGCTTTCCTTCAATGTACTACACCACAGGTCGTATAATAAGCATATAATGCTCTTTGCGAGAGGGTGCGGGCCATATAATCTACCACGCGGGATGACATACACAATCTGCCACATATCTTCGAAGGACATGCAGGTTTCCTCCCAATTTCCTTTGCTCAAACTCAAACTCAAAAGCATTTATTTCAATTACACCTTTACAGGCAGTTTTGAATATCGGAAAAACAAAGAAGGCTAAGCTACAGTCACAGTCGTTAGTAGTTGCCCATTCCAAAGCGTAGATCTCTATGGAGAAGAATGGGCAAGAAACTCCATGGACACTCTTTACAATCAAAATATTATTACAAAATCTTGATTACGTCATTTGTCGAGATTATACAAGTATGTGAGAACGATGTAAAGAGGCGTGCAAATTAAGAGCGTCCAGAGTAAAAGAATAAATCAACAATTTAAAAATAAAGTACTTAATTAAAATAAACCGTGACAGCTAAGAGATGACCAGTCCCAACTGACAGCTGCTATTATGAAGACCATAGTTTTATTTAGTATTTACCCTTTAAAATGCACAATTTATTCATCAAAATTAAAAAGCAATCCGATATCGTATTCGAGTTCCGTAGCTAAAGTTAAGGTGAAAGTTCGTAATAAATTGTGATTTATAGCGAAAGAGAAATTTGCTGAAAATTAACCTTCAGAGATTAACTTTTGAGTTAGTATCCAGTAAGTCGGTGTGAAAGAGCGAGAAAATCTGAATAAGATTATATTTCTAGAAGATAAAGAATAAAAAAATTGTTTAATCGCTCTATGGGGTGCGTGCTATTTGAAGAATTCTGTCAAGTGTTTTTTCAAAAGTCAGAAAACAAATACGTCAAAGAAGACGATTTGTTTTGGATAAAGAAAGTAAGTATTCATTGCTACAGAAACACGTATATACAATAGTATGGATGATGATTGAACTTGCAAACGAAGACCGAAGTGAGGGTTAATACAGGGTGGTGTTACCACTGTGAAGGTCGCCCAGAGGACACGGTGAAGCACACGGTGGAGGTCTGCCCCGCTTGGGCGGAGCACCGCCGTGTCCTCGTAGCGGCGGTGACCTATCGCGTCCGGCCCTGGTCCAGTCCATGGTCCGGAGCGAGAGGGAATGGGACGCCGTCACCTCCTTCTGCGAAGCAGTCATGCTAGCGAAGGAGGTGGCGGAGCGTAAGAGGGAGAGAACCTCTCGTCCCAGCCGCCGCGGGAGACGCCTCGGGCGTCGGGGGTCACGTGGTGGCTTCCGGCCACCGTAGACGCGGACCTGTGGACGGTGAGTAATGGGCTAGCTCGCCGTCCGTCCGTCTTTTGACGACAGGCCGTGTTGACGGCGCGTTCGTGTTCCACGCGCGCCTAAAAGAGATGTCAGCAAATAGGAAGGGGCCCGCAAGGGCCGATGCCTGCCAGGGCTGCGGGCTGTTCGAAAGAGATACCGCGGCCCTGGAACACAAAGGGCAAGGAAGGAACATGGATGGGTTTTAGTCAGTACAAGTCTGACTGCCCAGAGCGGGAGAAGTCATTTGATGATTTCCCATCAGTAAAAAAAAAAAAAAAAAGGAAAGGTTTTTTGCGAAAAGTTACTTAGTTTGATGTACATAATGCTTGGTTGACGGCTTCGTGATGAGTCCGTTTACACCCTGTATGTACCTATGAAAGATCAGATATAGAAACTGCACTCACTTAAAATAATTATATGTATGGATAGGTGAATGACGATGACTTGCATACTTTGAGTATATTACATGAAACTGCAATCCTATTCCTACAATTTTACATAATACATTAATCGATAAGACTTAAATTGCTTCAACACATAAAACGATTGCCATCAATCCATCATACTGATAGACGAGATAATATTATTTGCGCTTTAAGTGGCAAACTAGACAATTTCAAAATATTCGAATCTCGGAGCAATAATCATAAACGGTTATTCATAAAATAGCCCATAACCCCGACCTTAAGCCATAAATTCTAGAATGCCTGTTTTATTCCATTCCGAGAACGATTTGGGTTCTTAATGAATCCTTTAATATTGTTGTTTATGATGCTCGAATTTGCGTATTACAACGTAGAGCAAATAAATTTGTTTGCACACTTTTTAATTGTATTTTTTGAATGAGTTTTGAATTTCGTATGAGATTGTATTTTCGTGTAGGCTTTCTTGTTCCCTTGTGGGTCGTGATAACATTTGATTTATTCTGTGTTGCGTAATCACTTGAGTCTGTTTTTCGGGTAGGTGTTCATGACAAGAGAATAAATTGTCTGTCACGAAAACAGTATTTGTTTAAAATACTTGTTTAATATTTTGTTGCACAGTCTACAGATATTTCTTAAATAAATTGAAGTGTAAATGACATGAAAAAATCTGACGATACAGAGTTTCGGCATTCTCTTGCCCTAATCGCAATTTATTAGGGGTCGGCGTAGCATGTCTTCTTCTTCCATACTTCTCTGTTACTCGTTACCGCAGTACTCACCTCCTTTCTAGCCATATCATCCATCACACAGTCCATCCATCGTCTCTGTGGTCTCCCTCTACTCTGAATACACTTAAAGCCATACCTATTCATACTCAAAACTTTTTCAAGTTTTTCAACATGTCGTAGTTTTCTCTACCAAGACCACACGAACCACATTAACACATTTAGGTCGTGTATCAATAGCTTATCGGAAACTAATTGAAACATCAAAAGTAGATTAATTAGATAATCTAGCTATCTTATCAGGGCCAGATACATGTTCAGTAACTGTAACATATCACCAAAGGTTACGAATATACATATCGATTTAAGCACACAGCACGTAACGAGATAGAATGTCACAATGATGTATGTACGGATATCTTTTAGACAGATCTCGACAAATTGGAAGCACCGCAAAAGAATCCCACAAAAGGGATTGAATAGTCGTTTGTATAGAAAAACATGTAATATCAAGTTACTGTTGAACTTGTTTAAGGTCTTAATAATACGGAAAAAGGTTTAGAAGATTTTGTATAAATTAAAATGTCGTCATAAAAATATGTTTCCGGATATTCACAAAATATGTCGGTCAATGTGACGACACTTGAAGGGAGGCCTATGTCCAGCAGTGGACATCTTTCGGCTGAAATGATGATGATGATAATCAACAAACAGCTGAAATGTAGTCTCTCAGACATTTCAGTGTCGAATTAAATTATTACCACAGATTTATTATAATATTCCAGAAATACCAAACACTTAAAACAATCAACTAAACAATCTATCAAAGTTTTAAGCGAAAATCTGATTTCCCAAAGGCATAATAACTTTGCCAGTAACTCCAATAAATACAGGTTCAAAAACTTCGTTTTCAAGTTTAAATTTTTCTTTATTAATATCCCCGTCACATGCACGTGGCTTGTCTCTGCACTGCGCACTATCTACATCGGCTGACATTGTTCTAGGGACAGCATTGTTGAGTCCGAGCCAGTCTTTATCTTTTGCGTCTCTTTGAAAAACTTCTAAGCCATTATTGTGATATTTTTGTATTTGTCTTCTAGTTTAAAGAAATTGAAAGTTTCTTATTTCATGAACGATATTTTAGTACACGCGACATTTCATAATTTGTATTCTTAAAGGATAGTGGGCAAAAATGCATGGGAGCTGGTCCCCACTACCGCCACAGTTAAAACCCTGTAGTTTTGATGAGACTACTTCGCCCGACAAATTAATCGAAACGTAAACGAAAAATATTTGACTGATAATTACGACGAAAGCACTCTAAAAACAATATAAATTTTTTTGCTTGGTCGGGAAATAAATGTTGAGATGTTCAGTACGTGAAAACCAGCATTATTCAATCTGCTAAAACAAATGTCTTACAAAATGCTCTATTAACTGCCTGGCTAATCTCAAAGTTGAATTCCGAATTAAATTAGCACCATTACTTAATTAATTTCATTTCTCTTTGTTGTTCTCAATTTGCAAATCGAAAATCAACGAAGGCATTTACAAAAAAGGGAAATACAGAATGATTATTTAATGGAACAAGTAAAAACACGTTATCAGTAAAAGTAACAATGAGTGTTGAGATCATCACCATTTCCTAGCTATATAAGGGTTAGCTTTCAGTCTATTTGGATGATGTATTTACATGGAGCGACTGCCTATCCGACTTCCACAAACAAGTCACTGGTTTTATAGTATCCATTGGAAAAACTGGTAGTCAGGTATCTGATTGCTACATAGGCATACATAGCTATATCTGCTAAAAATAAATATTCAGATTCTGCAAAAAGACATAGGGAATAAAAAACTAGATTGTAGATGAAGAGAGACATAATAAAAAACAAAAATTCTAATAGAAAATCCCAATAAATCTCGTCACTAGAACAGAAAGTCACTAGCTTTTGAAACTATTCCCAACATCTCCAATGAAAAGCACGTTTGGCCAATTGAAATGTCCCCGAATTTTCCGCCTCTGCGAAAATGCAATATCTATAGAACTTTTTGTTGACATCGAACGTTCAAAGTTCTGAAAAGCCACTTGAAGATTGGCCATTAAATTATTGGATTTTGGCTCGATTTAGGCCAAAAAATACTCATTTTTTAAAAGTCTACGTGAGGTTTTTTTAAACGAATAGTCTAGAGTTCGTGTTAAAAAAGGTCTTTTGCCACCGACTTAAAAAATTGTACACGTTTCAATCCGTATTGACACAAAAAATACGTTTCTTTGCTTCACTGACATTACCATACATCGAATAGAGTCCTATAACAGCAGTAGAGTGACACATTAAATTATTTACTAAATTATCAATCTTTTTAGCAATCTTAGCTCAGGATTGGTGCCTTGAAACAGAGACACGAGGTCACAGCAGACCACAAAGAACATACCGGTACGAACTGGATGTCTTCCTTGAGAATTGGAAAAAAGTAGCACAGAATCGTGACCGTTGGAAGGAATGGAGGGATGCCTTTGCCCAGCAGTGGGACAATATAGGCTAGCTATAAAAATCTTTTTATTTCACGTGAACATGAACACAAATACTAATATTAAACACCCGCTAACCATCCTCTCAAATAGAATGCGTCATGGCTGTTTTAGTGCTTTAGCATAGTAGGAACTAACAAATGTGTATCAACAGCGCTAGTTTTCTCCAGACAATGTCATTCAAGAACTAAAAGAACCCAATTCGAATAATGTAGAATGCTTATGATAAAACAATTGAACATCATCAAACCGTCAAAATCTCAGAAACAATAATAGAGCAAACTAAAAATACACCCAAAAATATTTGTTTTGTTCTAATATTGTAACAGAATATGCGATAGTGGCCAATAACAAGCTGTCGGAGTGTGATGGATGAGTTCTGTACATATTTGTAATGTGTGACTGATTACATGACTTTGAATTGCTCCACTGAACCCTGCTGTAATCCCACGGATTGATGTGTTGTCAAAAAGTTTTGCTGCGATAATATGTAGTTTATTTTGGATTTAAAGTTTTGGTTTGTAAGTCTATGTTAGTCTGTAATATCTGTAATATAATATCAGAAGTGTACCTAATAGTACACCCACATTTTGCCAGTTATGTTTAAGTCCTATGTAATAGGAGGTGACCCTATTGCCATCAACGGGGCATAAACCCAGACTCCGTGGCTGCTACTGAGAAATTCCTGAAGGAAAACCCAATAACTCTTTTCCCGACCGGGGAATCGAACCCAGAACCTTATGCTCAGCAGGCCCGCTTGTGACCACTACACCAACGAGACAGTATAAGAACATAAATACCTATAAAGAAAAACGATCAAAATAAACTTCGGCCAATCTAAATACAAAATCTTCTTAAAAAGCTAAAATTATTCTCAACTTAACACTAATTCCTCGCTTTAAAAGCATTTCTCGGATTATCATTTCAACAAAGTTAAAATGTTTGAAGAATCCGCTTATTTTTTTCACTTTCCATTGTCATTAAATGCTCGTAGACAATTAGCTGGCCGCTAAGTCTGTCTGTCAACAACGCAGAAACGTGACTCGCCTGTGTTCCTATTATTTGGCGACAAAAAATTAACCATTCTGGTCGCAAAATACATGACGCCGATGAAAAAACTTGGCTTTTAATGGAAATGCTTTTACTTTTTACCCAACTGCCAAGGAAGGGTTATGTTTTTCGCGCCTATCTTGTATGTATGTATGCATGTAATATTCTTTATTACCTCATATCTTCAAAACCGCTGCACAGATTTATTTAATTAACATATCGTTAGATTCTTCTTGGTAACCCAAGTGTTCTACTTGGACTTATAAAATAATCTGGACTAAAATCATTCCATCCAATATGGGTCCCGACTGTTGCAGTTTAAATTAAATTGCTTTCTACACTTTTGGATTGAACTTGTTTTTTTTCAGTTTTTATTTAAAGTTATTTTTTTTGTTTATATATCCGCAAACGGATTTTTTTTTACTGATCTAGTTTATTTGGAAGATAGGAGCCAGAATTTTAGCCAATCCAGTCTTTAACATAACTAAATGCCTAAATGTCTGCCTCATCCTTCGGGGATAAAAATCGTGATTTTATGTTATGTTCTTATACTGAAATCTAGAAGCAACCTGAGTACCTATAAAGGGTTTTTTTTCGGATGGGAAATCATCAAATGACTTCTCCCGCTCTGGGCTGAGCGGAAGGGAGTGTCAGACTTGTACTGACTAAAACCCATTATTTTTCCTTCCTTGCCCTTTGTGTTCCAGGGCCACGGTATCTCTTTCGAACAGTACCGCAGCCCTACCTACCTATAAAAGCCTTGATTGATTTGTAGGTCAAAACAAAATAAAATTGTCTAATAAAACGAAAAAGAACATTCGTGTCGTTCTTTCAGACATAAACAGAAGAAATTCGTTTGTATCGTACTCTTTTCAATTCTTTACAATTTCGTGTATTTAAAGTAGCTATAAAATTCATCGCTCTGCTGGTTTCCTTGTAATCGTTAAAGAAAAGTATTTGACCGCCTTTTTATTCGCAAACATTTTCTTTTTCTTTCATTACGGTATTGGACGAAAAGTTCGGTAAGTGTATAAATTTTCTAAGATATTTGTATTAGGTTTGGGGTCTTTGTAGATTATTTAATTAAATTTAAAGATAAATATTTAAAATGAACGTTGTTTCTAGTGAGTATGCGACATAATAGCACTTATATTTAATGGTTTTTAAGTGTTAGACAAAGAGAGCGGCGGGGGTGATGGGGTGAATGCAGTATATCATACTAAGACGTCCGGAACAAGAAATTATTTCAGGATCGTTATAGGAATCCAATAAATTTGATGTGTTTTATTTCCTCTTACGCAATGTACAAGTACCGTGGCAAAACACAAGTAGCGAACGGCAAGCGCGACGACGAGTTCGAAGAACTCTGTAGTTAGGCAAGAAGTGAATAGCTGATTAAACGCGCCGTTTGTTAGAGTATTTTATCATCCATGGTTGGGTTTTTATTTTAGACGTATTATTTACATAAATGGAGTGCTACCTACAGAGAATGTAATTTTACATTGAAATAAAGGAATAGTAACTGAAAAAACCATAAAAAACGAAACGGACACAGAGTACCTTTCATCCCGAAAAAAAGTAATGTTTCCAAGGAAAACATCAATAACGTTATTATTATAATAGATGGCGCCACGTGTTTTTCGAAATATGATTGTCTTTTTTATGGATTATGAATTAATTGTCAAATTCTAAATTACCGCGAGCGGAGCCGCAGGCAAAAGCTAGTAGCTAATACAATTTTCGAGACTAGTTCTGGCGCAAAAAACAAACACTAAATTGTCTCAATTTCAAGAAACATAATCTATGGACTATTATCCGTTACGAGTAGGTTACCCAAACTTTATCCGAAACTTGTAGTAAATTAAATTTATCAAAGTTATCCTTATAACCGACAAGTTGGAAGGCGCCTGCGATCCCTCGTTATTTAATATACCGTAATATTACTCGCACGATTTACTCGCACTTACTAACTTACTAATTGCTTTATTGTTCTAACTTATTATAAGTTAACCAATATGTAAGCATCTTTTTTAATTGGCAATACTTATATCGTAGTGTATTAAGACATTTTTGCATTTAACAAAGTATTGGAAGTATGTTAAATTCTTCATTATTATCACGCTATCAGAAGAAGTCTAGTCTTATTTATTTGTGTTGCAATTTGTTTTCTCTGTGGTTCAAGAAAAAAATTGTATATTTCATCCTCATCATCCGCAGCCCCACCTACTCACTGCTAGATGGAAATCTAGCAATGAGTAGTGATGGTGTGCTAGGTGGCCTTTTTAACTGGTGCCAATACTCTCGTTAATGAATCAGTCATCCAGGTTTTAACTGTTTTGGCTATAATATAATTTCCGACACCGGGGACCATATTTTCTTAAATTCGGTCATTGATAGACATCGCACAGCGTAAACGGCTGGTGTTAGAAGCATGAATATTATCACAGGATTAACATAATTTTTGAAAAAAGAATATAGGGTAGGGGAGAGTTTTATGGGGTTTGTGTATTTTTAAGTTTTACCGAAGAAATCTTATCGGGCGCACGAATGTTTCACATAAATAAATATTATTTACATTTTACGCTAGATTTCACTATGTTCCGTCATCAAAAACTTCGTAGCATTTCCGTGCATTCAGGCAACCCATAAAATCTCAAAGATCCTCGTTTACCTGAAACACGAACTTCAAAAGGTTTCTCGTAATTCAGTTAAGGTTCCTGAAATGGAACAAGTTCGGAAACAGTTTCCCATGAAATTAACTTACGAACGAATGCAGTTAAAAGAACAGGAAAAAAAGAAAACAAGTCACTAATAGGGTTAGCCCATGGACAAGGATGGCCAATAGATTTTACCTTTTGATAAAACTTGGCCACAATATCAATTATTAAGGTTTTTGTTTGATTCGTTTGAATATTTTTTTGTCCAAGTTTTTAACGTTAACCAGTAACTTTTCCCTGTAAATGCCTCCAATTAAATATAAATTCAATAAATCTTCATTCTAAATACATCTGATACATTGACTTCTGCGTCGTTGATCTAGTGTTCGCTAGTGAGCCTGCTGACCATGAGGTCCTGGGTTTTATTCCCGGGTCGGACAGAGTGTTATTGGGTTTTTGCATCAGGAATTTCTCAGTAGCACCCACGGAGTCTGGATTTGTGCCCGGTTGATGGCAATAGGCTCGCCCCCTAATACATTTGACTTAAACATGACTGGCGAAATGTGGGTGTACTATTAGATACACCTCTGCTACTATTAGATACCCTTCGGAAATTAGTTATGTTATGTTACTTAATATAATTGTAGGTACTTTCTAAAGGGATTGTTTGTGTCGATGAAGTCACAAAAACAAAACTGTGTATCTAAGTATGCTTATTTGCAAATCTCACCACTGTTAAAACTTACTTTTAAAGAGTTCTTTGAGCTAACATAATGAGGTTTGCATATGAAATGCCAGCATAATGCGATTAGAAACTTTAAACATATTCAACAATGTAAATTGAGCAAAGACTTAAAATCTCATGAAAATGATAATGTTAAGGTATTCAAATTACGTTATGAATGCATTTTATGCAAGCCGTGTGTGGAGAGACACCCTTTTTCTTAGATGTCGTTTTGACGTTGGAAAAATTAAATGCAGAGAAAAAATTGTACTAGCAAAGGTAAATAAAAGGGAGGATCCTTCAACCAGGCGGGTGTTGTCTGGTGGGCTACTGTCAAACAGTTTTTATCAGGTTCTTCTATATAGTCTTAAGTCACGGATAAATTTACTTGCATGATGTTGTCGAACTTTTGGATCACTGACTACCTGTAACGACAGTCAAAAATCTACAAATGATAGCCGGGACCAATGGCTAACGTGCTTTCCGAGGAACGGAGCAAACTTATTTATATAAAGTTATTATAGATATAAAATATTCCATGTAACATACTACATAAAAGCATAGCGTCAGGTCAAAAGGCATAACTGTCGTTACTGCCATTCCAGACTAGAGGCCCATAACTCCAAACTTTCACGTTTGCGTTAAACTGAAAACGCGTGGGTCGCAATAACTTTCACGAAACGCAGTAACAAAATGTGATGTTATTACTTGAAATCAGGTTTGTTGAAAATTGTTTCGAATTTCGGTATACTTTTAAAATGGAATGAATATGTAATGGGTCACCCATCAACGGACTAACCTAGGCAAACGCGGCTTAACCCGAAGACCGACCCAAGTCCCTGTTATTATTAAGAAACGAGCTCTACCTGCGATACTTCTATACTAATATTATAAAGAGGGACAGTTTTTAAGTTTGGATGTAGGGGTAATCATCGGAACTATTAATCCGATTCTATAAATATTCTTTCGTTCCTTCTTTTAGTGGAAACTTATACCCAAGTATATAATTATACCTTTATTATTTTATTATAATTTATTTGTCCAGTGTGTAATATTTATAACGTTCTGGTGGGATAATTATAGACGCGAGCAAAGCCGTGGGTAAAAGCTAGTGTATGCAAATTAACGCTTTTAGTTTGTACTATTTAATGTATGGATTGATAATAAAATTTATTACGTTAAACTAACTATATACATTATTAAAAACTATTAAACTAAAATAAATAAACTAACTACAAACTATAAAAGGGCATCGAAAAACTCCTCCTCAACGATGTCAGCTGGCCCAAGAGACTGGCGGCGTGGCCACGTTGTATGGCAACACTTAGCCTCTGGCCAAAGTAAAAGCCAGCCCTTGAGTCACGGGAAGCGTCAACTAGGTGTAGTTTTAGTTTTATTTAACCTACCGTACTGCTTTGTAAATTTTTCACAGTATTTTCTG
Organism: Lycophotia porphyrea; assembly: GCA_950005105.1. Classification (NCBI taxonomy): domain Eukaryota; kingdom Metazoa; phylum Arthropoda; class Insecta; order Lepidoptera; family Noctuidae; genus Lycophotia; species Lycophotia porphyrea. Next base: position 14,274,481 of record OX465395.1, on the reverse strand, counting down.
ATAAGCATAGAGATAGTGTGTATTCGTGGAACAGCCTCTACAACAATGTAGTTGTCTATGTGACCTCGTTCGAGGCCAATGTAGGTTAATTTCGGTAACTAGTGGGTGGACTTACCTCCGTTCACATTGTCTTTGATATTCTCCTGTAGCCTTGTTTGTGGAGAAATATTCAGTGAAGGTATTTCATCAAACAGTTTATGTTAATAATGTTATTCCATGATATTTTGAAAAAGTAACTAAAGACATTTTTTTTTACAATATGAAAAAAAAACAATATTGATGTGTTTTAAAATAAGAATCTGATTAATAAAAGCTACAAAAAAAAAGAATAAATCTGAACGAAGCAATGATTGATTGCTAAAAAATATTCAAAATATTTATCGAAATGATTAATCTGGAAATTAATGTAGATATCCGCTAGACAGCAGTTCAAATCGTTTGTGGCAAGAAACTGGATTTTATTTTTGATTAATTCTAATAACTACAGATTTCAAAAGTTTTTGTACATGTAAACAGAAAAATGATTTGTGTGACAGTTTTCAAATTCTCCCAGATTCTCTTTGACAACAGGACGTATTAAAGATAAAATAAATATTTCATGTACTTAGGTAATTTTTAAAATACCGAACTTTCCAATTAATAAAAATATAACGGAGCTTTACTGACAAAATTAAAAGAAGAATATTTGGTTTATCCATCAATATTGGACGCGTATACAAAGTTTTGTGTCCGTTTTAGTAACCGTTGAGCTCTCGTGAGGAGGCAATCAGGTCATATCTGTCATGAAAATGTATTATCACCAGAACCAACGGTATGTGCAAAATTTACTAACAATGCAAGTTAAATAAAAGCTTATAAAAAACTTCCAACAACTATGTCAGTCAGTGCCAAACATACCAAAAATAAACAAACAATTCACCACGGAGATCTCACACCAGAAATATTGCGTAACCTGGTTCTCTTTAATCAAAATTGATATCACTATTCAATATATTAAGACCAATCGGCGTTGGACAAACCTACAGGGATTTCACACATAAACAATTTATTGGAACAGTGAATTGAATGAGATCTCATTCAATTTACTGTTCCAATAAATTGTTTTTTTTTGAGGGATAGAGCCTTGTCGAAGTGGCCAGTATGGTAATGTCGTGGACAAAGCGCTTGCTATGTACAGCAAAATGGCCAAGTACCCTTCCAAAAACTTTTATTGGATGCTGTTCAGTACCGTTAAAGACCGATTTTCACGAAAGATTTGAATTGTCTGTGACTTACCATAAGTTGATTGATTTTTTGAAAACAGTTTAGCCTGTGCAATTTTGAATCATTCAAAATTGCACAGGCTAAACTGTTTTCAAAAAAATTAACTCATTCGTTCGCGCGAAACTGGCATCGTTGGCCGCTATGACCTCAGGACTTCCAAATATGCACTATTTTCAAAATATATGATACTTGATTATAAAAGTTGTACTACAAACATACTGGCAAAGTCATTTATTTCGCGAGTAGGAACCTAAAATTTTAATCACGCTAAGTACAATAATGAGATAAAATGATTTATATTCAACCGAGTCGAGTGGTATATTTTGCGGTTACTCAATTTGAATAAATTAAAATGTGGCCACCAATTATTTTAATAAATTATGTCAAAATAAAGCACATTATAGCAACACATTTTAGGCTGGTGAAGAACAAAATCATACAATCAACGCTGAATTAGGTTCATGAAACTGTAAAGGATTTTTCAAGTAGTTTTTATTCAAAGGAAAATAATTCAGCTGTATATCACTTTTAAAATTAATTTCCCATTTTTATTTCAGATTGAAACTTTTAGAAGATGGTATATAACTAAAATTAAAGGTATTTTTACCTCGCCGACAAACAAAGTACGAAATTAAATCATGCTTGTAAACTTTTTTTCGAGTCAAATCTCTTTTCGAACAATTGTTACATTCGTATCTCATTAATCTTGAAAGAAATAAATGTTCAGGTGCAAAAAATTTAAACAATTTCCCGAAGTTTTATACAAGTAGAGTTCGAGAGAAAAAATTACCAACTTATTTTTGCTTTGAGTCTGTTCGTCAATTTCTCTTACATTTGACACTGACAACTGACATGTTGACAAGAAAGATCAATCTTGAATAATATGTTAAGCTATGGTTAGAGTGTCTATGTCAAGTTTTAAAAATCATTTTTAGGTGCATTTTACTGCGAGACTTTTTATAAAAAAACTTTTTCTAAAATATCAAGTGTCAACCAAATTGACTTTCTTTTGAATTTTCAAAACAATCTGTCTGCAAAATTATTTTGTGAAAATATGGCTGCCGTTAATTGGTAGTCGCCCCACGTATTAATCCAAACGAATTAAATACGACTTTCCCTTACGAAACAAAATCAGAATAGTTTTGTAGAAAAATTCCTACTTCATTTTTATTCCTTAGGCTAAAGTGGCCACTTGTTAATAGTGACAGATTTCTGAACATTTCTCAAGGCACTAAATGCCCATTTTCACTTACAATAGGCGACACTTAAATAATGCTTAAATAAAAGCAAACCGATGGATTTTCAACGCAAGATTCAGCGTCGAGAGTTGAAATTCCAACAGTACAATAATATTTAAGGATTGATTATAAACCGTCGCTTAATGTAAGTGAAAACGGACGATTTGTGATAAACGTCTCATAATTACAACCACCTGATGTGTTAAAATGATTGCTTCAGATTAGTCTACATGAAGTAAACGATGGGCTTGACAAAAAGGTTTTGTTTTTTGTTCCCTACTTGAGCGATATTGTAAGGGGGAAAACCTTTTATGCTTAGTGGCTTCATGTTTCAATGTTAAAAAGCTCTTGAAAATTATTTGTTTGTGTAACTTAAGTAAGCTTGTTGATTTATTTTCTGATTTACATAATACTACACATAAAGACATAAATCAGAAAAAACTTCCATAAGTTTATTTTATTTGAGGAGTTTTCTTTTATGTTTTGTGTTCCAAGTATGTTGAAGACTTTTGGAAGGTCGTAAGTGTGCATACCATGTGAAGTGTGAAAGAGATATGATATTAGCATTTCATGGTTCAATTATAATTATTTTTGTTTCTAATGAGTTTACATTTAATTATCTTTCATTGACTTGAATTTGCCCTGGTAGCTGAGAGAATGTCATGCTCACTCAAATGTCTCGCTGATGGTGGCGAGTGTGTCGGGTCATTTAGCTTCCTTCAATATGGTTGAGCTGAATGGAGCTGATCCACGCGTCATGCTCGTGAACGGGCGCTGTCAGTTGGGACTGGTCATCTCTAAGCTACCACGGTTTATTTTAACTACTTACTTTGTTTTTAAATTGTTGATATAATCTTTTACTCTGGACGCTCTTAACGTCTTACTTAACGCTCTAACTTAATCTACGCTTTGGAATGGGCAACTACAGTACTTTCACAAGTTATTATGCCTTGTGTCTGTGACTGTAGCTTAGCCTAATTTGATTTTCTGGCATTCAAATAAATGCTATTGAGTTCTTTTTTTGAGTTTTGGATGAAAGTATGGATGATGCATTAAAAAACCGTTTGTTGTTTGTTAGTGGCTTGGAACCGTACTGGGTGGCGATACGGACGTGTGTACCGAAAATTACATACCACACATACAGATAATAATATAGACAGATAATAAGAGCACCTATTTTGTGCCCAGCTTTAGCATTATAAATGCTTAACATTGTAGCAAGCTAAAACAACAACGTTACATTTCAAGAACTTAATTCTAAAACGAAGCCTATTTTGTATAGCAACTTGTTTGTATGGTAACTAAATAGTGCTAATGACGTCATAGTAGGTCGTCTAAAAATGGCACGCTTGGTTTTAATACGAATAGTGATACTTGCGTTCTCAGTTATATCTAAATCTGTGGTTTGATATTCCCACTGCTGGGGCACACGGCCTCCTCTCTATGAGAGGGAGTGGGCTATAATCCACCACGCGGGTCCAGTGTGGGTGAGTAGATGTCATTTTTTGGTTCTAGAACATTCCGGTTTCCTCACGATGTTTTCCTTCATCGTTTTGATAGCAGCTGTGATGAAATAAATCACACAAAGTAATGCGCCTGCCTGGGTTCGAACCCACGACTTACTGTTCGTAAGTCGGGGCCGCAACCACTGGGCCACCGCTGCTCTCTAACATTTAGGTTAATCTTAATTGATTCTTCTTCTTCATCATTCTCCAGCCTTTAACTAAATTATTTTGGTGTCGGCGCAGCATGTCATCTTCTTCCATACTTCTCTAATACTCTTGACTTCTTGAAGGAGACTATTTAGTAATAATTCGAAAATCAAACTAACTGTTACTAATACGTTATAAAGGTCTTTGAACTTTGACCGATATTACATAGAAATTCTCTTTTATTATTATATGGTTTCCTTTGATCTTAAGTTTGTTGACATTTTATATTTCCATGAGGGAGTTGTTCTTTAATGACTTGCACTGTAACTTTTTTACCGTCGACGGCATAAAACTGAATTGATTCTCTTACGATTTCTCTGATCAAGTTTGCGGTATTTTATTTCTAAGTTAATCCTATGAATGATTTAGGATTTTTTTGTTTTTAAGTAAAGCGCTGTTGTGTTCGGAAAACTTTTGAAAGTTAACAACCTGGCAAATATCAAATTGATATTTCTTTACTTTGTAAATAATAAAAGGCACACTGCTGGTAAAGGGCTAGGCAGGTAAATATGATTATCAAAACGAAATGAAGTAAAATTTTAGTAGTTTTTATCTATCGAAATCAAAGATTGAAATCGATAGAAACCGAGGTCGCACAAAAACAAATACAACGCAGAATTCACACATTTACATGGAGATAAAGATACTATTTTCATTATGAGTAACATAGACTATATTACCAGAACTGAGACATGAAAAATTGTTGACGCTGTAGAGCAAATCTAAAGATTTAAATATTAGAACACAAATATTTTCCAGTATAGATTTCAGAATACATTCATCATATGTTCATGACTCAGCAAATAGTGAATCCATGAAAAGTAATAAAATATGACACCTTCATTATATCCAAGTATTCACAACTGACAGTTTTTTTAGTGCAAAGATCACACGCGACATATTCTATGATAACTTTACTTGACATAAAATTTTCAACTTGAAAAGGGTTGAGTAATTTAAATGTAGTTTGTGATTGTCCTGACAAGTTATTTGATAAATGTATACGTTGAGAATAATTGTTTTGTCCATTTGATGTGGGAGTTAAAATTAGGGTTGGCTTTTCTCTCTCTAGAAGGTGTAACATAATAAACGCAAGATTTCCCGTGTCTTAGACCATGAGACTAAACAACTTTTGTTGGACGAATTCTGACAAGGTATGGGGTTCAAAATAGAAAGCGGCCATTGACTGCTTGTAACGATTGTCAAAGATCTACGATTAACGCCGGGACCTAGATTTCCAGATGATTCCTAGATTCCTATCTAGATTCCCAGCTTGTTAACTTTTGTTAACTTTTAATCGTGTATTACATTTTTTTTGTAATACGCAGCGATTTATTGTCAGGCCTACACTGTTCCCCCATACTTAAGTACTAATGCTGTAACATGATAATATTGTAATACCAACCTTCTTGCCGGTTCTTCTCCATAGGAATCAACCAACCGAACCGTGCACGTTTTTTTCGACGTTTTATAAGTGCCCATCTGAGCCATGAAATAATGAAATAAAATATTTTGATTTTGATTTTTTCATTTTGACCAACGGGTTTCCGAACCACGAAGGGGTCTCGGTGTCATATAGATGGTTAGAGTCACCGCTCATTGATGGATATACCTCGGCTGCGTACCTTCGAATGAAACTTGCGGTTGACATAGCTTTGCCACGAGTCCCAGTTAAGACTTGAGGTTTCTCAAGTCAAGTCTGATAGGTACAACTACTTCCTGACTACAGAACAAGTATCAAAGGGCTTATTCAGTCAAACTTTGAACTCAAAGACAATAACAATGCCTTTGTATCTAGTTTTCAAATTATGTAGATGTTACCGGCAATCTGTATAATCCGGTATTCTATACAATGCCTAGGCAATGTATAGAATACCTAAAACGTGTAGGTAATGTATGAAATATTATTTATTTTATACTTTGCCTAGGTATTCTATACAATACCGAATGCGCAGCCGGTAATGTGTGTAAAAGACGAGAGCAGGGAAGGAGGTGAGGGGCAGGTAGATAAATAAATAAATAATAGTTAAATAATAAATATATTTTGTTTACTTACTTAATTTTGCTTAGGCAATAGACCTACTCATTATTTTTACAGAATTGTTTTGTTTCTTAAGTTTCTTATACTTATTACGTACCAAATTATATTATGTTACTTATAGCCAGAAGAATTTATAGTTTCACGTTAATTTTATTGTGATTTTACTGTAGTAACAGAAAGGTACAAATAATTTTATTGTGATTTTACTCTAGTAACAGGAAGGTACAAATAATCTTCAAATAAGCACCTAAGTTTTCATGTCTTAAATGTTTAATATTCCCTAAATAGGACATAGTAACAAAAAATTAAATAAATCTTTTTGATTGCAGTAATTCTTAATTCTTCTGCAGAAACATGCCTACACTTTTTATAAAGGTTATCCCTAATTGTTAATTTTAATAAAGTTGATTTAAAGTACATAGGTCATGTTTCATTTGCCCGTCATTTTATAGGTAGGTCGGTTAACATTGATAAATATAGACCAAAATCACACACATTACACACACATTATTGTTATTTTACACATTGCCGGTGGCCCAGCAGGTACTCTATACAATCCCTGTATACATTACCTAGGTAAAGTATGTAATGGACAATAATATTCATAATATTTCATGCATTACCTGGACGCCCCAGGTATTCTATACATTACCTAGGTATTGTATAGAATACCTGAATAATACAGATAGCTGGTAACATAGACACCTCGGTATTGCATCACAAAAGATAAGCCATAAAATTTGGCCAAATTCCACGTTCTACCTTAAAGGTTAAACGACTTTTAACTACGTTAAAAAAAAATGAATAAAATTGACTTTCAGATTTTGTCGCAAAAAGTTAATAATTATGTTCAGTGTTGCCATCCCAAAAATCAAACCCACAATAGATTGACAATAAAATTATCGACAACCGACTGTCTACACATAAGCCTAATGAAGTGTCAAATCGAAATTTATTGCCGTCTAATCTGATCGATTTGATAAGTCTGTTTTCAATTAGTTATATCAGACCTAACTGTCATATAAATGTATGAGCTAATAATATTTGGATGGGACGTTCCGTTTCACGCTGGGACTGAAAATCTATTTCTAGACTTTACGGTAAGAGTGTTTTTTTGAACGTTAAACTGTTATTTGAAGAACGGGTTTGACAACGGGTCCTGGCGAGGATAGGCGTTGTGGAGGCTAGGCTGCAAATTGTATGTAAAATACGTATATTCAGCTGCATTGGTTGCAGTCTTCTCCAATATATAATAATGCTAAGCCGATGATGAATTTATGTTTTACTTTTTAGGCAGTTCAATGAGAGGTATCAATTTTTAGGGTTCCGTACCCAAAGGGTAAAACGGGACCCTATATTACTGTCACCTGGCTGTATCTCATGAACAGTGATAGCTAGACAATTGAAATTTCACAGATGATGTATTTCTGTTGCCGTTATAGCAACAAATATTCTCAAATTAGATGGATTTAAGGTTTCATTAAATTAGATGGACAAACTTTTAGAAATCATTCAGACCACCAAAATAAGGACAATGGTAAAATTTAGATAACTTACAAGAAAAAAAAACAGCTAACGGCAATTTATTATTTTAGGTCAAAATAAAATATCTTTTATCAGTGTTTTTTTGCTTGGATATCTTTGGTTAGACATACTAAACGCTGTGTTAAAATTTGTCCATCTATTTTAATGGGACCTTATATTAAAAAAAAAACTCAAATTTATTTTCCAATAAGATTGTTTCCAATAGCAGTATGTTAAATTGAATTTATAGCGTCCTGAATATACCCTGAATATGTCCTGAATATTTTGCGATATACCTAATTTTTTGTCAAGTTATTAATTAGTGTCACAATATACTCGTAACTTAATTTATTATGTTTTTAATAAAAAATGGAATCGTTTTTAAATAAGGCCACGCTTGAGTGGCCTATGTTCATCAGTGGACAGTAACGGGCTGATATGATGATATGATGATGAACCTAGTTTTGAGAACAATGAAACCTCAACCTTGAAGTACCAAACCACTACACTAGAAACTTACTGAACCTCGTGCTCAAAGCACAGTGCCTTGCAGAAAGAACTGCAAAGTTTTTCTCGTGAATAGTTAGCATGAAAAGTTTTTGTACAGTCCGTGTGACCTTTGTCACTACTTTCTGTGGCAGCTGGGTTTGTCATAACTGTCTTTCTTGTAGGTTTATAAAACTGTAACTTTATTTACCAATTTTATAAAAAAAATAACTCAACTAAAACTGGCGTCTTAAAACTGTTTTCTAGAATAAAACAACAGTTCCAAACACACTACCAACATTTCTGCCGACTAAAATCAATCAATTCGTACCGATAGGAAGAAGGAAGAAAATTGACATTGACAGTTTGTGGTACGTTGAAGTGCAGGCGACTGTACAATGTTTGCGACATTGTACAGTCGCCTGCACTTCAAAGTACCACAAACTGTCAATGTCAATTTTCTCCAAATCATTTTAAACCATAAAATGGTGATGGTTAAGTTGAAAATCGAATGAGAAAATTTGTAAACAGTTTGAATAGGATGATACTTGATAGGCTGGCGACTGTACCTACTATTTTATAAATTTTATTTTGATGGTTTAAAATGTCCTTTGTTTTGATTAACAACAAACATTTCACAGGGCAGGACAGGCCAATCATGGATTAATGTAAAGGTACAGCAAGTTTGATCTAAAACTAGATTGGTCGTCGTTATACAGGGTGTTAAAGAAATTGCGTGCCATAGCTTAAGGGTAGGTTCAGTATCGATAAAGGAAGCCTGGAAAAAATAAATAAAAATAAAAACATGAAAAAGCTATTTCAAGATTAACCTAATTTAGTACCTGCCTACGAACTTAAAATAGCAATCGTTTAGAATTAAAATTATTTACCTACTATCGAACGTGTGTCATTTTGTTCGTTGCTTTTTTTTAAACTTTTTTTAAAGGTATTTTTTTTATTTTTTTACGGGTTTCTTTATCGATACTGAACTCACACTGAAGCTATGGCACGCAATTTCTTTAGCACCCTGTATATCGTTGTGTATCGTTCCCAGAATTTCCTTAACCTAGCTTACAACAATGCTTATCTAGGGATGGGACTGACAGGCACATTTTAAGTCCTTCAACTTTAATTTATTAAATGGAAATGCAAATGTTAGGGAAAATCTTTACGGAGATATACATAATTTTGCATTTATGTATAAACATTTTCCTTAACAACCATAATATATGAATTTGTTGAACTTATATGGTTGGATCTATAAGAACTTGGTGGCTGAACTAGTTCTAAGAACTGATAGATAGGATTTTGACATTCAATCAAAAATAATAATAATAAATTCACCCTTTTTTTTGTTAATGGCATCTCACAGTTCAGTCTAGGAGGCTGGCTACTGCTTAACCGGTCTATTCCTGTGGATGCCTTGAAGTTAAGGCCTCCAGCCAGGGGCAATGAACTATAAACTAAGCGACCACATGCTAAGGGCACCCCCTGTGGGATACGAGCCTCGGCTTAGGGCGTCGCTGGGGAGGGCAGCAAGGAGACAGGCTGGAACTGAGAAGATTAATTAGGGGTCGATTTATCACTAATGGCTCAGCATCGCGGGCTGGCTCTAGCAAGGGTCGGGGGGGGTTTGAACGGGGACGTCGCGACGGACCACGGCGGCGAGGTTGGAAAAACGGCGGTTTGTGTCTGTGTTTCTTTACGGTACTGGTTTCCCTATTGCTCTCCTCCTACTCATACGCGATGGGACGTATCGGGCGGCTAATAAATTCACTGACTGTGTCGTTGATCTAGTAGTCGCAAACGTGATTCCTGAGCATGAGGTTCTGGTTTCGATTCCCAGGGCGGTCAAAGTGTTATTGAGTGTTTCCATCAGGAATTTCTCAGTAGCAGCCACGGAGTCTGGCTTTGTGCCCGTTGATGGCAATTGGCACGCCGGCTCACCCCTATTCCATGGAACTTAAACATAGCTGGCGAAACTTGTACTATTAGGGACACCTCTGTCTAACCCTTCGGGGATTACAAGCGTGATGTGTGAAATAAATTCACAGAAAAATCTCGATCAAATCACGCCTTGCCAAGCTCTCACGACTCCTTATTCAAGACATTCTACGTCAATAATGTGACGCACTATCTGTGTGTCCTATATTTTGACCCAAATGCACTTTCACGCCATTTCCAGAAAGTATTTCAACGCTTAAACGATTCAATAACATAAAAACGTTTAAAGTTTTCGCTCGTTCACCCCCTTGTTCTATAAACGTCGCCCCTACGTGTCACTGTTCTCGCGCAATTGACTTCAAGGGTACCTCAGTGTGGTGTGTGCATAGCTCTTGAAGACAAGCTAAGCAACTGCTGAGCGAAAGGTGAGCTACCTGAACAAATAGTAATATAAAAATATTTTAGAGATGTTTTGCACTAGATAGGTATAAGCACAAATCGTTACCATTCATTGAGGTATACCTCGAAGTGCTACCATTTTGAGGCGCTCCATTTTTATTCCTCAGAGCGCACCTTTTAGTAGTTAATATTTTTAATTGCTATCGGGAGCGCTACTAGAAGGTGCGCTCCGAGGAATAAAAAAGGAGCGCCTCATTAGGTGCGCCTCAAAATGGTAGCGCTTCGACGAATACCTCCATTAATTGAGTACAGCGGTTATTCAAAAAAATTCACCGGTTCATTATGTTTTACTGTGATGGTAGCTTTTGTATGGCTTAATAATAACAGCCGCTCGGGTCGATCTTTAGGTTAAGCCGTGCTTACCTAGGTTGGTCTGTGTATGGGTGACCACCCATTACATACCGAGTTTCCTCCGTGCCTCGGAAAGCACGTTAAGCCGTTGGTCCCGGCTGTCATTTGAAGATCTTTGACAGTCGTTAAGTAGTCAGTGGCCCAAAAAGTCTGACAACCAATCTAACCAAGGGGTATCGTATTACCCAATACTAACTGGGTTGTGGAGGTCAGATAGGCAGTCACTCCATGTAAAATACTGGTATTCAGCTGCATCCGGTTAGACTGGAAGCCGACCCCAACCTAGTTGGGAAAAGGCTAGGCAGATGATGATGATGATGGTAGCTTTTGTATGAAACAGTTTTTTTTATAACCAACGCGGTTTTACACTTTTACGTCTTAAGATTGTGTTGTCAAAACTAATCTTTTCCATTTCAACGACTGGCGATTGTCTTCGTTATTCATTTTTTTAGGAACCACTAGGGTTCCCCCGCTCTGGGGGACATTTTCCGTTTTTTGTTCTGTATGTTATTTCAAATTTTTGACAAATTTTGACCGAAAGCAAAAACAAATGGTGTTGCCTACAACAAATCATAGAACAGTAAAAGCTTGTCAAAAAAGGTTAGTTCTAAAAGTTTTCAGAATTTACAATGCAGTGAAAAGTGATATATCTATTCACGCTAACTCAGCTAAAACGATTTATGGCCTAATACAGTATTTTTTTGCGGTGTGATGTGTTTCATTTTACTCGTATGACGTGTAACCATTACGTGTATACTCGTACATTGCAGGGATAGAGAAAAACATGACTAAAATATACTGACAGAGTTTTTTTATTTATCCATCGTAATACTGCATAGCTATTCACAGACGCTTCGTTTGGATTTCGATTCGGAAAGTCGTATATCTATCTCACTCGCTTTAGTAATGCCAAAAAAAGATAGACATACGACTTGTCGAATCGAAGCGTTTGTGAATAGCTATTCTGGACTAACTGGTGTGGTGGTTGGTATACTCTTTCCGATTTTAACATAATATAACGCCTGCTACCTCCGAAGGGATAAACAAAGGAAGAGTACTAGGTTAAACCACATTTTACCAGTCATAGTTAAGTATCATGCAAAATTGCTTTCATCATCATTATTTCAGCCAAAAGACGTCCACAGCTGGACATAGGCCTCCCCCAAGTGTCGCCACATTGACTGGTCCCGTGCGACTCGCATCCAGCGGATCTCTGCAACCTTCACCAAGCCACAGAAAAAAAAATTGCCATCAATCGGTACAAATCAAGACTCCGGGTTTGTTACTGAGAAATATTTTTTGCAGATATATAATACACCTACAATTGTTTGTCTCTGCATCACCAAAAGGTTGACTGGTAGAAAACTGACTGCTGATAGCATTAAGTCCGCCTCTGTACTTTGTGCTTGAAGTGTTAAATAAATAAATGTGTACAAAACCCAATAACAGTTTATCCGTCCTGGTAATCGACCTCATGAACTCTTGCATGAAATAATAACGCTTGTGCCTATTACACCAACGAGGCAGTCGTTTCTGATAATCTCGTGAATATGTTATGAAAAAAAATGTGTGTACGTTACATCTATAATTACAAAATAAACAGAATAATACAGGGTGTAAACAGACTCTTCACGAAGCAGTTAATCAAGCATTATGTACATCAAACTAAGTAACTTTACGCAAAAATTATTGCTGGGAAACGACTTTTTTTTTTGGGGTGAAAAATCACGTTTTACGGTAGGACTCAATGTAATGCATTCAAAACATTGCGCTGATGAATGGATTGAATACTACGGGGGTGGTAAAGGTGCTTTAAGTAAAAAAAAATACACTAAAAACATGTATTTAGAAAAAAACTTGTGAATAAGTTGGAACTTTGACCCCCAATATCGGAGATATTTGGGGTCAAAGTTCCAACTTTTTAACTGGGGTTTTAACTAGAAGATTCCCAGGTATGGTCTAGAACAAAAAAATGATCGCAATGATGGGGAGAACAAGTGCCTTTCGGCTTCGTTAAGAGTCTTTTTACACCCTTTATAGTACCTACTCTCGGAGCGAATTCTTTCACAAACAATTGAACTACAACTACTAAAAGAATTCAGGAAATCGATTTTCTTTCTGCTAAAGCTTTCTCTTTACCTCGTTACCGAAACAAAAATAGCAATGATTTTACGTTTTTTTGTACTTTGATATTCAAAAGAGAGTTTGCAAGTTGTAGACAACAATTCATTGAGCATGATGCTCGTAAATAACGTGCGTGCGTAGAAAAGACTGAATTGCTACAGGTTTTTTTCAAGCTCTTTGTTGTTACTTTTTCTTTTTAAATTATTTCGTACCCAACAGACGAGCTTTGTTGTAAATGAAAAGTTTCGTGAAATATGTGCTACCACAATGCTGGTGGTGGTTGAGACAGTAAATAAAAACTTTACGTAGGTGTGAATGCCTTTAAATTTCATTCTTGTCTATATGAATTTATTAGCTCCTTTTTCCATTTTACATGTTTAAACCAAGTATATATGTATAAATGAATAAGCTCAAAGTAAACTTGTTATTAAGACGAGAGAAACTGAATTAGTTGTACAAAGATTTTATTTATGAGGAAAACCTAATTGCTTTTAAAATGGTGTGCAGTGAGCGCATTTCTCACCGCCTTTACACCCCCTACCAGTAACAATGAGGGGGCGAGACTGGCTGTTAATGAGAGAAACTAGCCAGTTCGTTATTCAAAAAGCATAAAAATAAAATACAACATTTTTTTGCTGCATGGGAATCAGAAATTGTTTCTTTTTAATATTGGAACAAAAAGTTTGAATACTCTTTGCGGTGATAAACAAAAAAGTATGAGAATATAAGCGTAAGGTAGCTAGTATGGACTTTTTATTTTCGTTGAAGGTAGATTCTATTTCGGATGCGGGTTAGAAAATTGGATTATCAGTAATTTCTACAATACCTTGTCTGATTAGTGATTAGACTTAAAATCTCTTTGTTACCCTAAATCAGGGTTGTGGAGGTCATATATGCAGTCGACAACCGGTATTGCAAGTAGACTGGGCAGTGAAAATATTGTTATTCTTTTCGATAAACTTCTTTTTTTGCATTCTAACTGCATGTGACAAAAATTGGCATGACACGTGTTAGTTAGTCATTATGTAGCTAACTTTAATTCGTTAAGCTTCATAAACTTTTAGTTACGTACTAAACACAAACCAGACTCACACATTCTATTTTCAACACTTTAGAACCACATACTTTATTTATATCTGTCATAAAAACCGCCATTTTATTTTCACTTTGACATCGTAAAAGTGACTTCGTTTCACGTAGAGGTGCGAAAGTGCAGTTCTAACAAGAAATGAAAACATTGTCTCCGTTCCTGCCACAATAATAGAAGGTATTTTTTAAAATTGTATTTTCTTTGAACATCTGTGAAAGCTTGTCTAGTGTGTAAGCTTGTGAATGTAATGTGTCAATAGAGTCTGAGCAAATAAGATTATTTGTGTAAAGGTATTTTATTTCAGTAACTTTATGAACACTTTTTGTTTGTGTCTTTGTTTGCTGAAAATAGTTCTTTTTTTTTAATAATTTCTGTTTTTTCAAAGCAATGTCGCAATGAATGTAATGCAGAATTTATTTTATATGGAAAATGTTTTCATATTTTCATGTGTTTCATAAAACTTAAGGCTCATATTAAGAAAAGGTTATCAAAGTGTCCAGTAATTTAGTGTTAAGTTCTTTTGTCCACTTTCTGAAAAGCCTTCTGAAAGCTTTCTAAAAACTTTAGTATATAAATAAGGTTTCAAAAGTATAAACAGTGTCTAAATAAATAATAATAAGACTTGTTATAATAATATGGCTCGTATTGTTAGGAGGTTCCTCTCTCTAGAGTCCTGACTGCCGGTAAATTGGGCTACTATTTTTTATATTTCGAAAAGTTTTGAATCCTTTTGTTTTTTAAAAATATTTAAAAATGTAAAAAGTAAGTTAGAAAAATGAATTAAGAGACTAGACTATTAAATCAAGTCTGAAGCAATTCGAAATATTAAGTCAGTCAGTTTACATTGGAACATAGTCGAATATTTAAAAAATAACACTAGTTTACAGCGTTTTTGTTCATGAGATGAAAACCATGTGTTTGCATAGAGCATGGGTCACCAATTGCTTTCATTTGGGGTCCGTTTTTTTTTTAAATAATATGACCGTTGCGATCCCTAAGGTTTAAAGAAAATACACGGGGGTGGGGGAGGGCTAGTATTTACTTTGTTTTAATTGGAATGTGTTTTGTTTGTTAAAATTACGTACTCAAGTAACACAAGTATATTGCACATAGCGCGACCAATCAAGCTATACAGTTCCAGTATAACATGGCCTCACCACACCAATTGTTCTTGTTTTTAAAGCCTACTTATTTAGTTAGGCAAAAGTAGCAGCTAGTTCAGTGATTTGTCAGGTCTTACCACACAATTGACATTCTAAATAGCTAAAGTAAATAAAGTAGTACCATTTTTATAACTTTTGTAACCGATCTTTTTTTTTACTACATATTTTTCTTTCTTTGCAAATACAACGAAAATTTTTATGATCTAATTTACACTATCTGGAAAACATTTTGAACAAAATAGAATTACATTAAATGTTTGCTTTAAGAGTTTTAGGACAATTCATTGTTTTATAAAAAAACCTGACGTGATAAAATTATTTGACATTTATTTTAACTGATGACTAGAAGGTAGTCACAAAACAAATCTAACGGTTTTACATTGTGAACAAAAAAAAAAAGGAAACCAGTGCCATGTAATTGAAGTGAAAGATAAAGCGGAAAGTGAAAACACATTTGAAAAATTGCTAAGATACAACACATCATCATCTTCCTGCCTGTGATGCATTCTACTTGGGGTCGGCGCAACAAGTTTTCTTCTTCCATTCTCCCCTGTCAGACGTCACGGCATCATTTACTCGACAACTGACATTCCCTCACACAATCCATCCATCTTATCTTTGTCAAAATACAATACAAAAATATAATAAAAATTAACTGAAATCAGGGATAAAACTGGCCTACTTAAGTTTGAAGAACAACAACAGCATAACATTTAGAAATGAGTTTATAACTGATCAATCCATCAATACATGATTGATTGTGTTCAGTTGGTTTGGTATCCCGTGCACAACAACTTATTTTTATTAATGATGAATCACATAATGTGTACAGTAGGCAGAAAAGCTAAAATGAGAAAGCTGAAAGTTTGAGGAAACAATTCATGACCTAACTTGGTATTTCTGCTTCTTTAGCACAGATAACGAAGGGAATACCTGTGTTTTGTTTCCAATGAAATTCCATAATAATTTACCAAATAAACTTGACAAATAAAAATATATGTCTTCCTTCAAATCTTTAAATGTTTGGGATTAAAACTGTCGTCCCATTTTAGATGCCTAAACCTGAACAAACTGTTATTATTTGTCTTGGCTACAATTAAAATACTGTTTTTGAATTTAAGACTTCAAGACAACATACTACAGTTCATTTCTGGTTCCATAATACAGTCAATTATAAACATACAGGAATTTAGGCCTACGTTTCACGCACAAATGTCGAGTCGCTAATAAATTCTGCAAGTCTTTAATTCATTCATACCAAGGTCTGTCGGATTGTCCTGATTAAAATTTAAATTGAATAATATATGTGGGCGGGTGAAATGAGAAACACTAAATTTCCAAAATTAATTTGGCAACACGGAAAATTTTGTTTTATTAACGAACTATGTTTTTGTCGTGGGTGTAAGTAAGGGTAGGGTTTTTGCATCCAGAATAGATGGGATTGAAACTGTTTCTTATAATCAAACTATTTATGCTACCAAAACTGTCGAACTTTTAGTAACAAAAACATCCAGATATTTTTATAAACTAAACTAAAAGATTTTTCAACAACCTTACCCATGTCGATGTCGAACGAGTAAAATCACACTTGCTAGTAATAGACAGATCCGGGACTGTTCTATGTTTATATATCAGCCAGCATATAAAACTTTTAAATGATTTATGTAGCTAGGACATTAACAAAGTACTTCTAATAACCATTACTAAATTTAATTTAACAAATAACATAGAACTCAAAGCGATTAGTCCTAGTTAAATGCTTCAATTCGATGTTGAATCCACACACTAATGTCTGTAATCCATTAAAGTATTAATTTAACAAAACCATATAATATTGGTTTAGGATCACTTATTTAATTACATCTGGAGGCTTAAAATGGCCGCTTTAGTATCATAATAGGATAATAATATGAATTACGTTAAAATTCTTAAAATGGTCACAGCCGCAGTTAATTTTGAACTGTCACTTTGTGGCCATTTTACGATTTGTAACGTAATTCACAATTTGTAATCTTTACTGCCTAGCCTTTTCCCAACTACATTGGGGTCGGCTTCCAGTCTAACCGGATGCAGCAAAATACCAGTATTTTACGTGGAGCGACTGCCTATCTGACCTCCACAACCCAGTTAGTACTGGGCAATACGATAACCCTTGGTAAGACTGGTTGTCAGGCTATTTGGGCCACTGACCTACCGACTGTCAAATGACAGCCGGGACCAACAGCTTAACGTGCTTTCAAGGGCACGGAGGAAACTCGATATATAATGTGCGGTCACACATCCACAGACCAACCTAGGCAAGCACGGCTTAACCTAAAGATCGACCCGAGCGGCTGTTATTATTTAGCCACAAGCTTCCCTGAATATAATTCAACTAAGCAATAACGCATTCTCAATGATACGACTTCACGAGATATATTTTGAAAATGACAAGAATTACTTTTGAAGAGTAAAAGAGTATTTTGATAGAATTTAGAATTAAGTTTTTGGGATAAATTAACAAATTATGATAAATGTTAAGACGAAGTTTGAAAAGTAATAACATAGTTCTTTACTAGGGAAGGCTCTCAGACGATGAATGGTCTGTGTGAAAGATGATTTCGCTGGGAAGGGGGTGATACAGTCATAAGATGAGATAACGAATAATAGAGAAATATGGAAGAAGAAACAGGAGAATGATTATGATAATATCGGTAACAAGGGAAAGGCCTGACAAAAAATAGTTTCTTAATAAAAATAGAGAATTTAGAAAAAAACATTCTTAAAAGTACCTACGTAGGCACTCCTAAAGAAATCATTTTCTTTTTACAATCTTAAAGTTTCTTAAAATGTTTAAAGTTTTTAATGAAATTTATAGCAGGGATGTGTAATTGAATCCTTATTGGGTTACCTAGTTAGACGCTCCTTAAGCGTTAAGTTATATTCGAATTAACTCTTAGTTATTGTGAGACATTTTTATGATCACCTGCTGCTGTTTTAATATTATCGTCGCTTGTAATTTCCACAATACCTATTATTTATTCATGAAAAGGTACACCAATATATTTCTTTGGTCAGAAATATACCAAAGTCACTTTAAAGTCAAATGCAAATCTTTTGTTCATTGATATTGTACAAACAACATTAACAAAAGGTTGGAACAAAATTATTCAACTTTTTAAATATTATCACTTTTGATTGACGCCCTGCAAACTGCGAGCTAATTTTATTTATACCACATACCTCTAAAAGTTAATAACCAGGGCCATAAAAAATAGATGGAGAAGTGACATCAGCATTATAGCTCGTCCTATCACGTACCAACTTCAATATTGGCTTAATTTGTTCCTTACCCCTCAGATTGTCGTATAAATCATTGCTATGATGTCATTTGTAAGGAAAATGAACTTATTATGTATTGGTCAATGTGTGAAGTAAGTGATTGTTAGCTAACACCATCATAGGGAGAATCTCAATAAATAAAGTACTTAATTTCATACCTTTCTAGATTTTCATCATCAATAAATGCAAGCCATTTTACATTATATCGTCATCGAAGCCGACCCCAACATAATAACCGTAATCGAAGGTTTTTCGATTAACATACGAGTACATACACATTACATTTGAAATTTGATTATACAATTTTGATTTCAATTTTGATATTGATTGTAATATGACATGATTTTAATAAATGTATTTAAAAACCACAGTTGGGTGCGGTGAGTATTCAAGTACTCATCTGATTTTGAGTAGACACTCAACGACAAATAAGTGGTACATGGTGTGCTTTCCTGTAAGAGGTTGATACACTTGTCTGTAACTTCTATTGAATGTTTATCGTGTCTATGAAGCAGTGTATTCAATTGTTGGTGAGCCAAATAATTAAAATAAAATAAAATAAATAAACATATTTATTTATTTATTCACATACAAAATACTTACCATAGGATATTCCATTCATCTTTAATTTGATGCTGATGAATTTAGTCATAAGCTCTATATTTTCTGGACACTAGCCTAAATCAAAAACCCTCAAGTAGTTAAATAAGTGTCAAAATTTGAGAATTTTAGAAAATAACCATTATTTTTAGACGATTTATCATCAACAACCACTCATTCAAGAATCCGGAACATTTAAAGAAATTCTTTGAATTTCTCTTGTTGTTGCTTGCCGTATTTCCTCAAAAGATTTGAATTAAAAGCCAACCTTTGTGCTCTGTCGAATCCAAAGATTTAATAAGAAATTTGTTTTTAAGTCTTATTGTAAGGACAATACAAATTGGATAAAGAAATTAAATTATTTGGTTTTGACGGAATCGATTTAAATTCTCTCCCAATTCCAATGAATTTTGTTTACAAACAATCACATTTGAATTAAATTTTCTTTTTAAAAACGACTTATAAGGCATAGAATTGAGGCGAACTTTCAAAACTTCTAGAAAGATATACATTTATAAAACTCCCCCTAAAAGTTTTCCAAGAAAATACAATTCAATCAGAATGAATGCTAAACTGCAATTTGGACTAACAATCAGAATTCATCAAACAGGATTATTTGATTCACTAAATCGTCACTAAATGAAATTACTCAATTAATTTTACCATAATTGACAAATTAATTAATTTGTGAGAAACAATTAATTTGATTGAAGTTATGACAAAGAGAAATAAATCAGTGAAATAACAAATATCTAAGCAAACCAAACACTTTGAATATTATTAATACTTTTTACGAATAATACTTTATGTATTTCAAGCCTATAAAATATATCGTGCTCACATCATGTCATTGAAACATGATTTCTGACTTCATAGATTTAAAAATACTGCCTTCATCTTTAAATCATTCAGAGATGTGATCTTGTCGTATTATTCTAAAACTGTTAATAAAACAAATCGGACTACGTAGTAGGTTCTTTTTTTCTTCTTTTTAGTACCTTTCCTGGTGTCAGAGTTTTTACATGCCGTCGTGAAATATCTCTCAGGCATGCTGGTTTGTTTATTCGTGAGAGCTAGATTAACTTTATATGAACCAATGACAGACTAGATTTCGTCATAAATGTAGATTAGGGTAAGAGCCAAAAGGAAAATTACCCATCTCTTACTATCCTCTCTTCCTTCCTTACTATAATTTATAGATATATTATAATTATTATAAATGCGAAAGTAAGTTTGTTTTTTTGTTTATTACCTTTTCATGCCTAAACCACTGAAACGATCATCCTGAAATTTTGCATATATGTTGTCAAGTGTACAGAAACGGACAAAGGGTACCTTTCATCCCAAAAAAACATATTGTTCCCGAGGAAAACAACAATAACGGTGTTATGTTTATAGATGGCGCCACGTGCCTTTAAATAATGATTGACTTGCAAGCAAAGTACAACGCGAATTGATTGTCAAATTCTAAATTAACGCGAGCAAAGCCGCAGGCAAGAGCTAGTTGTGAAATAAATCAAGGGAGTCATCGGAGTAAAGCCACTTAAAACGTTAAAGAAAATGTGCATTTTATTTTTATCTAAAAAGGGTATCAATATTGTTGTTTGTAGACCAAAGTGGCGCGTCGTGTACTGATCCATTACCGAACATACCGACACCTACTTATGTTACCGACAGACAGCTTGCTGTAGTCAAAGGGGTAGTTGGAATAAAAACAAGATTACGTGAGGTAAATTTTTCCAAAATCTGCTGTTTTAAGCCAAGCCTTTTTTAACTTTGTTAGGGTTGACTTAGAGTTAACTTGATGCAGCTGAATACAAGCATTAAAAAGTAGATCGGGGTGCTCGTGGTTTGACAAAAAATAGTCGCTTGGGCCGATCTACAGGTTAAGCCGTGCTTGCCTAAAGGCCTTTGCACACCACTTTTCTTTATGCGCTGACGACGCGCGTAACGCAATCAAGACACTCAGCAAACGCAAGACTGAAGTCACGTTGTTACCTTTGCACATGATCCTTGCGTTTGTATCACGCAGAAAGCCACCGCCATTTGCTCGCATCACCTCCTTCCCCGCACCACTAAAATGGCACAAAGGCGCTGTAAGCGTGCGTTTGAATCGATACAAACTTGCGTTACATTTTCGTTTGTATCGATACAATAAACGCGGTGTGTAAAGACCCTTAGTGGGTCCGTGGTTATGTGACCATCCAGCACGTTAAGCTTTTGGTCCAAGCTGCCATTTGTAGCTCTTTGACAGTCGTTACAGGTAGTCAGTATTACCGAGTACTAACTGGGTTGTGGAGGTCAGATAGGCAGTCGTTTCATGTAAAATTCTGGTATTTAGCTGCCTCCGGTTAGACTGGAAGTCGACCTTGGAAAAAGCGAGGGAAACGATGAACTTTGCAGTAGACTAGCATTTCGCCCGCACCTTCGTTCGCAAAAATTATGATAGCTTGGCTAATTTGCATGATATGAATATAATTTATAGCCTAGGTTACTTCCTGATAATTTAATTTTCTATTAGTGAAAAATGGTTAAAATCGGTCCAGTAGTTTCGGAGTTAATTCGGTACAAACAAACAAACAAAAAAATCTCTCCTCTTTACAATAATATTAGAATTATATATTATAATAATAATACAGTAATTGTATAGATTACTATAGATACCTATTCTAACAGAACATTATACAAAAAAAAAACAAACATGCTTTTGGTTAAATGAACAAAAAACACTATGATATAAAGTACTACTACCCCTTTGAACCAAAACTTGATTTGTTCTTAATCATCATAAATATTCACCATACTCCGCGCACAATCGCGACGCTCTATCAACGAAAATACAATTAACGGTCTCGAAATTTCTTTGTTGACATGAAAAACTTCCTAAACTCGAACAGATTACTCCCCGGGTTGTACTTTATCGAGCAATGTACGTTTGTCTCTGTTTTATAGCCGTAAAATCAAAGTATTCGAAACAATGACATCTTATTTAATAATTCATGGATAACTTACTTACCAACTTCTTGATAGTTCAGAAACATCCATCAATAAATAATGTGACTGGAATGGAATACTGTTACTTAGATACAAATCAAGTGAGAATAACTTTTCATTTTATTTTTTTCGAACTATGCATAACATAACATCACGTCTTGTAATCCCCGAAGAGTAAGGCAGAAGTGCACTTAACAAGTACCCCCACATTTCTCTAGTTGTGTTCCATCCTCAGTCCCATTTAATAGGGGGTGAGCCTATTGCCATCAGCCGAGCACTAATCCAGACTTCATGGCTGGTACTGAGAGATTCCTGATGGAAAACCCCAATAACTATATAGGTATTATAATGTGAGTCTTGTAGAATATATTCTTAACCTTCAAATGCACTGTCAAGTAAAAAACCACACAACACTTTTTCGAATTCAGTTTCCATTTAAAAGACACTAAAGGTAAATTTTAAGAGCAACTCTGTTAGTGCCGTCAGTTTGCGGCAACACTAACACCTAAGTCACAAAAATACCTCATAGAGCGCTATACGTGTCAAAAAACAGCTATTTAACCAAACCCAGCTGTACCCTTGTGATTCTAAAGTAGATTTTAGTTTGGCTGCTCGACACCGCCACGAAAAATGTAAACAGCGTTCGTTTCGTGGTCCTCCAGTATCGCGGTCACAAAATATTCAGCGGGCATCGTTGTTAAAGTTAATTGCCACGATAAACAGTTACAGGATCGTTTGCCACTGTCCACAAACATTTTAGACCCTTCAACAGCTGTACATAAAAATTATGCTCTTGATAAAATGCTGAACAAACATTATGTTATTTAAAAGGTTTATGATGGTATTTAAACTGAACAGACTAAGGTTTTAGGTTCATCATGGTTTTTATAGAAATCTGAATGTTAGCATTGCATCATCATTTGCCTAGCCTTTTCTCAACTAATTGGAGTCGGTTTCCAGCCAATCTGGATGCAGTTGAATACCAGTATTTGACATGGAGCGACTATGACCATACGCATAATGTTTTCTACACTCATTTACTGGGTAATAAGACATTCCTTGATAAGACTGATTTTCAGACTTTCGGGCTGTTGCTGTAAATACAGTAGGTATTGCATGTTGTTGCATAAATACTATTAAACGTACATGCTCTTCTATAAATGGTGTAAAAAGACTCTCAACAAAACCGAAAAGCACTTGTTCTCTCCGTCATTGCGATCATCTTTTTGTTCTAGTCCATAACTGGGAACCTTTTAGTTACAGAGATATTGGACGCCAAAGTTCCAAGTTTTTCACAAGTTTTTTTTAAATACATGTTTTTAATGTATTTTTTTACTTAAGACAACTTTAAGACCCCCCGTACTATTCAACCCAACCATCAGTATAATGTTTTGAACGCGTCACATTGAGTGCTACTGTAAACATGATTTTTCACGCAAAAGGAAAGTCGTTTCCCAGCAATAATTTTTGCGTAAAGTAACTTAGTTTGACGTACAATCGTACATAATGATTGCTTCATGAAGAGTCCGTTTACACTCTGTATAACGACTAACTTCGATCCTCCAATCCCACAGGGATTAGTGCAATTTATTGCCATATTATTTTGTAAAGATTCAGTGGTCAGCATCTATCTCTTTCAATGTCGTGTTTAAAACTAAAAATTGCTCCGTGGAGGTTTCGGATTTTGCTAAACTCGATAGAATCACCTCGTATAAATGAATAAGAAAGACCACACATGTTGTCTTTCACTCGACTTTGTTGACGCATACAATCGCCTTTACATAATATTGAGGGCAAGTCGCATTCTAACGTCAGACCAGGGAAGATATTATTATGTAGATAAAAATAAAAGTTTTCAATTTTCAATTGAAAAGAAAACATTTGGATGTTAAATCATTCATTTGCCAATCGTTTTAGGCCCAAAATCAATGGTTTAGAAAACAAGACTAGCTGAACTGCTTACGAATTAATTTAAAATTATTTCACTCAAACAAACAATGAAAGTCTTTTAAAAACCGATTTGAACACGAATCGAAGGAATTCATGGCAGAGATTTTCTAACTAGTAACGATTTGTTCATCTGTAAAGTCAACGGTAGGAAAAAGTAAGTCATTTAGATGTTCAGAAAGATACTTTTAAGCTTTTACGGTTTAAAACTAAACTTATACTGTCACTTAAGGGATATTTTTTATTTATTTATTCAATAGTACGCATACATTTTATTTAAGTATTCAAACTGGTACCAACATAAACTCTTTAGAGTTTTACCGTGCACCAAAATCATCGACTACATAATTTAGAGAATTGAACTAGTTAAAAAGAAACAAAAACTAAAATTACAGCGGGTATTAGGCGAAATAATATCTAATACTTGTACTAACGAGCGAACCTCGGTGACCATCTAACCGTCCGTTCATAAAAACAGAAGTGGTGAAGAAAGTTTTTAATTGATACAGGTTGTTTCTAAAATATATGTTTTAGTAATAGTTTTTTTTTTTTCTTTTTATTATTGTTAGGTATTACTTTTGCTTCATATCTTCCGTGATTATTCATGATTGTGAGCTCCCGATATTCATCCCGCGATCATGGCGCTTGCAAAAGCGTCGGAATATCGGGAGCTCAAAACAATGAATAATAACGGAAGATATCCCGTAAATGACAGTATAAGTGTAAATAGAAAGATTTTTTTAATTAGCCTTAACACCGTAACATTATCACCAATTCAATAAACGAATCCTAAAAAAGTATATAGCGACTTATAGGACACCTATGCTATAAAAAGATAAACACACCAAAGTTAATTTGGTTGATCAACATCTGCTGGTAGGTTAAGAGCCTATCCGAGACGGTGATCCAATAAAGGGAATGGCGTCACATCGCCTAACAAGATCGCACTTCACTGCACAAGTTTAAAAAATAATTAAAAATTATACGAAGGAGAAGACAAGAAATCTACTAGCTAGTGAAGGAGGACAAAAGTATAATGGTAGTTCTAATTGTAGAAAGCATTTCCTCCCGTTAATTGTCCTGTCTGCCTGTCTAGGATGAGATTTTTAAAATGATTTTCTTTCCTGCGCTGCTCTAAGAAAAGTTTTAAGAGTCTGTTATTATTTTAATCTAGCAAAAAATATAAGACGGCGATTTCTTAAAACTATTCTTTTCATTTTATTCACCTCACCCTATAATATGATCCAAGTGTTCTGTTTGTTGTATTTGGTTCATTGGTTTTAATCTCGTGTTATTACCATTTTATTGAATTTGTGAACATAAGTACCAAAAACGGATGAAGACACTGACTCCTGTAACACCTAGTACAGGAGTCAGGGTTTCAAATGAAAACTTTTGTGTAACTTTTTTTTTTTTGAGGTCCTGGGTTCGATTCCCAGGTCGGGCCAAGTGTGGTGTGGTTTTTCCTTCAGGAATTTCTCAGTAGCAGCCACGGAGTCTGGATGTGTGCCCGGTTGATGGCAATAGGCTCGCCCCCTATTACATGGGACTTAAAAAAACATAACTGGCGAAATGTGGGTGTACTATTAGGTACACCTCTGCCTAACCCTACGGGGATTACAGGCGTGATGTTATGTGTTGTGTTTTTCTTTTTGTCAATAAAAATATTTTATCATTCATTATTGTATTGAAAAATAACTATATCATGTTAGAAAAATAGAAAGTGCCGCCATAGAGATTAAAAACAATTTTGTGACTCAAAGCAACCTAGCATTTGCAAAAGCTTTAATGAATTTACTTTATTTACAAATAATTTATCGTAGTCTAAACAGTCCTGTGTTTCCGTAGAGATGGCCTATTTCACTGTATGACACCGACGGATTATGTTTAAGATGTTCACGTGGATTGCGGCTAAATAGGGCTAACTTTTATCTTCCGCTACGGCTAAATTTAGAATGACCCTTTGTGAAACATTCATTATAGTTTTAAGTGGCTCACGAGTAAATCGCATAAAAATAAGGCAGGAACGGCGATGTGTGAATGAACACCTTATGTACCTACCTATCTTAGGCTGACTAGCTATTATTTTTACTAAGGCATGAGTAAGTTAAAAGTTACAGTCCCACACATAACATAACGGCACGCCTGTAATCCCCGAAGGGTTAGGCAGAGGTGTACCAACAGCAAGTCCCATGTAATAGGGGGTGACCCTATTGCCATCAACCAGGCGCAAATCCGGACTCCATGGCTGCTACTGAGAAATTCCTGATGGAAAAACCCGTTCGTTGGTGTTGTGGTCGTAAGCGCGACTGCTGAGCATGAGGTCTGATTCCTAGGTCGGGCAAAGTGTTATTGAGTTTTTTCATCAGAAATTTCTCAGTAGCAGCCACAGCTGATGTATCTATAAAAAGGTATCTATGTAGGCTGACTAGCTATTATTTATAATACAATGAGCAAGTTAATATTTATCCTGACACGAGAGAAATCTGTTTCCACCAAAATATGTCTGTAATTTTTATTCCGTAAATACTTAACATTCTCACTACCCAAAAGCGTTACTTTGGGTAAAATTTTATGTGTTAGTCCTAAGTGCCATGCATTTCATTCAACAGAATCATAAAATTGTGTTTTCTTGTATACGGCCATAATGATAAAAGGTTACAAAATGAGGTTAAAGTAAACCGATTACAATATATTCGTCGGTCGAAAGTAAAAAAGTAAATAAACGCGTCACTAAGCGAAAGATTTGGGTTGACGAAAACTGTATTAAGAAAAAAGTATATTTTATAGAAAATTGGTTTACGCCTTAGTTTTTGAATTTCTGTTATGCTAAGTTAGTTTTTTATAAATGATTTGCTAGGTAGTCTTTTTTTAAGTTTATTTATGTAGTTACTTAATAAAGTTATAGGCACACAGATGCTGTAGTTTTCTAACTCAAAGCATTTATTTCAATTAGACCATAACAGGCAATTTTGAATGTCAGAAAAACAAAGAAAGCGAAGCTAGAGTCACAGACACTTAAATTGTAAAAGTACTTTGCCCATTCCAAAGCGTAAATCTCTATGGAGAAGAATGGGCAAGAAAGTCCATGGACACTCTTTTCAATCAAAATTTTGATACAAGATCTTGGTTTCATCATTCATGAAAAAATTGTGTACGGAGTGTAATGCAAAAAAAAACAATCCATTTTGGGAATCATTACTGTTGTAATAGCAATAAAAGAAAAAGAAAAAAATAAATAAGCTGTACACAAAGTGTTATAGCCTAAGTTACTTTTACATTGTAACTGGAATTCAGCAGCATTCCTTTTTTGAAACCAAAATTTACCTAACATTTGGGTTTCAAAAAAGGAAATCGCAAACATTGCGATCTTTTCCCGCCTTATTCTTTCAGTTACTAATTAAACTAAAACCATCTGTATAAAGGGAATTTTAACCTTGAAAATAAAATATCTATTTCTAAAGCCAACAACATAAATAAAGTATCTACAGACGAACACAACTGGTTAGTGTGTGGGCTTTGAACCTTCATGTTTTGTGTTTTGACGTATAATATGTTAATTTATTCTTTTATGTTATATATATTGTCAAAGGTATTCAGAATTATACATCTGTAACACCACTGTTTTAGCATAGTAACGAATTTTTATATTGTAATGGTTTACGTTACGCTTACACAATGCATAAAACTTTTGTTAAACTCCCAATATTATTCTGAATACAATCTGTGTCCACCAGTCTGATCTCTCTTCGGTTAAATAAAAAAAATATGTACAAACCTTCATGGGAATAAATATACAGGGGGTCATAAGTCTCGAGTTCGAATCCAAGACAAGCACCTCTGATTTTTCGCGTTTATGTTCATGTGCGTATTGTATAATCATCACTAGCTTTGGTGAAGGAAATCATGGTGAGAAAACCACCATGCCTGAGAGATATTTCTAGACGGCATGTAAAACCAAGTCAGAGGCCCATGGGCAGCATAACATCTCTGACACCTGTTTGGCAATAACCACACGATAAAGGAAGAAAGAAGTAAGGGAATAATAGAATATTAATCATCAATAAACTTGCTTAATGCTTCTAAGGAACTGTTTACTTAGCTCTTGTGCAAAACTTCATACTTCTTAACCCAGGATTTAGACAGTGCTTCATCTGTCTGTGAGCCAATTTAATTAGCTAAACGGTAATATCCGAAAACATTTCGATTCTATTAACACATCACTATTTTTATACAGGGTGTAAACAGACTCTACACGAAGCCATCAACCAAGCATTCTGTACATCAAACTAAGTAACTTACAAACTTAACAAAAATTATTGCTGGGAAACGATTTTTTTTTTGGGTGAAAAATCACGATTTACCGTTGGATTCAATGTAACGCATTTAAAACATTGTGTTGATGGATGGATTGAATATTACGGAGGCGTTGGAAGTGTTGTAAGTAAAAAAAAAACATTGAAAACATGTATTTAAAAAAAAAAATCTTGTGAAGACGTTGGAACTTTGACCCAAAATATCTCCGTAACTAGAAGGTTCCCAGGTACTATCTAGAACAAAAAAATGATCGAAAAACAAGGCCCTTTTGGCTTCGTTAAGGGTCTTTTTACGCCCTTTATTTTCCTAACGTTCATTGCAATAGACCATTTCATCTCTAGCCCAAGAGTCTGCCATAACATCTAGGTAACCTACGTAACTACAAAAATAATAAAATTCTCCCCTTTTTCTACAACAACAGCATTCCGTTCCACACTTAAGTATTTGGTATTTCACTCGGTTTGGCAATTTCAACAAATCTTTGTCTTTATGGGCACACGGCGAAATAACAGGGATTCCATATATTTATCCAAAGCTAGTTGGCCCTCTGAGAGAACTACCTATGTGGAACTAGTGTCAAAGAGAAAGGAATTTAGTAAGAAAACTAGAAGAGTCATTCTTGGCTGATTCATCCACATTTTTAATAGAAAAGGTCGTGTTGTTTCACAATCGATGGGTCACTTAATAGTGTGTCCTATGGGTCCTGTTGTCTACCTTATTACTGGTACTGATGGACGCTAGTGAAAGTGCCAAACTCGCCGCTAAGTTCTGAAATGACTTAACATGTGACTTAAGATGTAAGAAGGCATGGATTTTATGATGATCCCAAGAAAGCAGTAAAATTAAGTAACTATTGCCCTAAAAAATATATAATTTTATGAGATTTATTTTTATAAAATATCGCATTTTAAGAAATCTATTTATATTCGATCATGAAATTATTCTTAAATAATGTTGGTCTATACCATTTTACAGATGGGTACGTTATACAATCAAAGTTAAATCGACCATCGTTTTCCATTCCATCAAATATTAATTTTCCAGGGAATATTTTTACATTATTTTCCTTTCTTTAGTACCATAATATGCGTAGTTTTGATTACTTTCAAGTCTAGTCTACTTTCAAAACATTCTATTACCTACCACTATCATATTATTTCTTTATGGATTTAAATTCATTGTGCACGTCATAAAACGTCAAGATCTTTCTTTGCTTTGATATCAATGAAACTTTATAGTTTTAACTTTACTCATGTAAACGTTGTCGCAGCAGTCATCCAATGTTACTTATTGAGTTGTTTGTTTTAACAGTGTTAACTAACATAGTTGTACGTTTAACTAACAGTTTTTGATTCATGGATACTCGATTAAAGAGAAAGTCTTCTTCTTCTAAGTGAAGTTTCATTTTAACAATTTTCAAGTTTCAATTTTCTTTGTGAAGTTAAAATTTTACCAAAAATCGATTTTACTAGGTATTTATTCTAGTTGTTCGGTCTTCTTTTAGTAACAAAGGAAACTCTGACAATACTATCATGTGTGAGTACACACGGCAGTGATTGCGCGATTGCGATACCTAGTAATATAAAGTGTTTCTAACTCCTTAACTTATCTAGAGCGTTGTAAAGGTGAATTTCGCTCGATTATGTTTTAATTTTAAATCAATCCTGTATGTTAAATGATCTTTTAGTTACCGAAAAGTTCCTCCAAATAATTTAAATTACATAGTTTGAGGTTATTCCAACTTCTCCCTTGGAGGCCCAGAACTGGGCTACTAGTTTGGCGCTTTCGGTAGCATCCATCAGTTCCTGTAGTGAACAAGCAACAGGGCACGCAGGACACGATATTAAGTGCCCCATTCCAACTAAAAACTAATATAAACCAACTCTTAAAATGCAACCTGAAAAGTACTTAAGTACGTAGTAAGTATTTTCGCACAAAGTACCTACTAAATCTCACAAAGCAATCTTTAACAAACTTTGTCAAAGTCATCCGTCCAGATTCAACTGCGGTCCCTAATACAGTTAGGAGAATCGATGTTACCGCAAAGGCGACGACGAATTGAGCCGTCGATTCGACTAAACCACAAATGGATGCCGTCGACCTCCCCAGGGTTGCCATTTTATCAAATGCAAGCACTATTTTGTACACAATCAAATATGGGTGACGGGAATTGGATATAGGGACACAGTGGACTTTTCAACACATGCTGCAGAGTAAAATATTACATTGACACAGATTTCTTTACTCATCCGTGCCATTCAGCCAGTTAACACTCTTTTGTTTTCAGAGTAACACAATGGAAACAGAGTTCTGACAATTGATACAAAAGAGAATTGAAGTTCAAACATAACATCACATGACGCATGTTTTCCCTGAAAGGGGAAGGAAAAAGCGGGCATATAAAGGGTGTAAACGGACTTTTCATGAAGCCTTTAACCAAGCATTATGTACATCAAACTAAGTAACTTTACGCAAAAATTATTGCTGGGAAACGACTTTTTTTTGGAATGAAAAATAACGTTTTACGGTAGGACTCATACAACGCACACAAAACATTGTGCTGATGGATGGATTGAATAATACGGGAGTCGTGGAGGTGTTTAAAGTAAAAATCTTAAATTAGTTAAAAACATGAATTTAAAAAAATGTAAACAAATTAGAACTTTGACCCCCAGTATCTTCATAACTAGAAGGTTCCCAGATATGGTCTAGAACAAAAAAACAAGTGCCTTTCGGTTTCGTTAAGATTTTTTTTACACACTATAGTACTGCTACATGTTGCTAATTCATCATCTGCCTAGCCTTTTCTCAACGATTTTGGGGTCGGCCTCCAGTTTAACCGGATGCTGCTAAAGACCAGTATTTGACCAGACCCATTGAGCGCCTACCTATGTGACCTCCACAACCCAGTTAGTACTTAGTAATACGATACCCTTTGGTAAGAATGGTTGTTATTTTACCAGTTCTTACAATAAAATACAAATTATAGCTTTCTGTCTAAACTACAAAATGTTGTAGAGTAAAACCCTGTAATTATCAATCTAGCTACATTTTTTGACCACAGAATAAAAACGGCACTATTATAAAATAAATATGCGACCTATTTAATTTATTAGCTGACCCACTTGCAATATACGATGAAAAAATAAGTCTGACCACATATGTCAATATTGCGAAAATATAAATCAACGTAGGCGCAAATTATGCAGTCGTACGGGATTCGTGTATCATTCACCTCATCTCATCAATCATCTTCATTCTGCTTTCACGGTTCATTCGTTCGTTCACCCCTTCACAGCGAAACATATTATCGAATGATATAACATTATAAGCATTCATTATAAGGTTTGGCTTTTGTAATTCTACAATTTGCTGAAATCCGACTCAAATCCCGCAATTCAATTACATGTGAAAATTCAATGACTCATTTAATGATACCGTTATTATGGCATTTTACTTACATGCCACAATAAAATTTGAAATTGACGTTAATGTGTGCTTCCAGACCGATAAATAAATTGAAGGATTTTATTATTTAATTACAAGCCCAATTAGTGAAACTCACACTGTTTTCTGGCCATGCGAACTTCATAATAATCGTTCATGCAAGAATTTCAAATTATTACGGTAATATGTGCATACGTTAATTTTGTTAAATACGTGTGAATTGATTAATGTTTACTGACATAATTACTATTGAAATTAAAAAAGTTCGTAAGTCAAATCAGACCTCCATCCATGACACAAAAACATCTTAAATCATCCGGAATTCCAAATAGTAATAATTTACTCAATTCTTTTATTTCGTTTTGAATCGAATCAAATGTAATTGAAATCGAAAATCCTCTACTTTCCTTTTACTAAAGTCTTTGCGAGATAGGAACACGTATTAAAGATATCATCACCATTCGGCAGAATGCAATCCTTTCCCAAATTCATTGAACAGTAAAATAGTGATGCGACTCTGATAATTCGAAATTGGAAACTGAAATTCGTCACTACTTATTTTTAGGTGTGGTAAACATTTTCTCGACTATTGTGTAGTCTCTACCTGAAATATTGAAGTTCCACTAGCCTGGTTTAATCTGCCACTAGTATCCATAGGGACCAAACTAATATTTGCTACAACCAGGTTATTGTTTCTTAAGAAAAAATATTTTCTGTTATCGATAATTGTAAGCTTGATTTTTATTGAGACTGAATTTGAAGTCTGTGTGTAATTTTACCTTTAACTTTTTCCAGATCATTATTTTGAGAATATTCATACTTAAAGAGTATGTAATGCAATATTTTCCAACTACTTTGCAGTGAATAAAGTATTGCTGGAAACACATTAGGGATAGTAACAAAACACCTGTTAACAATAATGCTTTTAGTACAGAATGTTTTTCAAACAAGACATTCTTGGTAAAAAAAGATTCTGACTATGATCAATTTATTAGTCCATGTACCAAAAGCAAACCAAATATTTTTCTTCGGACATAAATTGATAACTGCCTATCAATTTATTCACGAAGAAAAATATTTGGTTAATTTTGAATCAATTTTTTGTAAAAAAAACGTTTCGTTCAAATTAACAACAACGAAAGATTTTCTGATCCCAAAAGTATAATTGTAATGTTAACAACAGAACACGATGTAATCAAGGAATCATTTGAATTCCATGCTCGAAAAGGTAAATGCGATAACAGAAATATCGACTGGCTCCGGTTTTTCCTTTACATGTAAAATAATTTGCAAAACCCTTTGGGTACAGCCTGTTACCGAACGGTAGACATTAAGGTAACGATAATGTACTCCTTCCAAACGTTTTTCTGTAAGGAAAACTATGGTAATTGCAATTTTATACAAATATTCGTGTGTATGTTGCTTAGAAATTGGCCTTTCTGGCAGAACTTGGTCTATGTTAGTCATGAAATGCGAAAACTTGTGAGGCATATTATCAATTGAAACCTAAAAAACATGGCCTGAGGTACATTTATCTTTTACATCTATCGGTTTGATTTTCTAACATAAAATTCTTCATAATTATGTCAGAATTTGATTCACCAAAATATTGAAAGCGAATCTTTAACATTTTCGTCAATGATCGTAAATTCCCGTGGGAATGGCTTGTGAATTTTCATATTTTCATATGTTATAATACCGTGTGTTATCTATACTTCCTGTCGAGCGAGGAAATTGAGGATCTTTGTGAATAAATTGAATTATTATGACACTTACATCGAAAAGTTAGAAAACGATATCAATCGAATGTTTTACGTCGTCATAAACTTTTATCTAACGTATACCTTCAATTTTGTCATATATATATTCATATTCTTTTGAGAGAAAATTACAGGGTGTAAAAGGCTAACTAAGTATTATGTACGTCAAACTATTACATATTACTGCGCAAAAATTATTTCTTGGCAACGACTATTTCTACAAATAAACGACTATTTTAAAAACAATATTTTGACCGCGTAACGTTTTTCTCACTAAAGGAAAACGTTACGCGGTCAAAATATTGTTTGTGTGTTTTTTCTCAAAGTATTGTGTGTGCGTTGGATGCATTGAATAGTAGATGCGATGGTTACAATGCGGTATTTAAACTAAAGAACGAATATCTCTATTACGCATTATTTTTGGTTCTAGACTGACGGAAAGAACAAATGGTTTCGATATCGGTGTTTTTACACCCTTATGAAAAGTTGTCTCCTTTTTCTATTAATTGTATAACTTGTGCACACACAATGATGGTTGGCACTCCAATTAAAATGAATTTTCTATTGAAACTCGACAATGAGCAGAAACAGTACAATCGTACGAACTTACTATTGCTTAACTTGCTATAAAGCTTAGAAAGCCAAGCAATTCATAACTTGATACGACCCATTATTAAGTAAGTACGTAACGTACTCATACGAAATTCTGAAATTACTGTAATTTTGACACGATTATATTTAATTGATGGAACGTAAACGGTTATTCGTAGGTTATTAAGCCACGTTAAGCCTATGAGGGTACTGTGTTCGTATATGTATAAGCGGAGGGAAAGTGAAATTGATAATATAATTAAAGCTGGATGTAGAAGTGCGGACGCGTGAAAGTGACGCGGCCGTCGCCGGCAGCATGTGCAACCTCAGCCTCTATGTCATTTAATTCAATTCCATTTATTTGGTGCTATTTTTTGAGAAATGAAATTTTAAGCCTTTTAACTGAATCGTTATTGAAATTGGTTTGGTTTTTAATAATTGTTCACGGTTTTCATGTGCTTTTCTTATAAAAAAGTTTCATGTGGATGTTTTCTTAAGGGCCAGCAAAATTGTCTTGTGATCTGAATTATATTCGAGGAAATAAGTTGTGTAGTAAAAGTTAAGTTGGTTGTGTTGTGCAGGGTAAGTTGTTAGTTGTGTAGTTGTGTTGTGTTGTTGTAATGTGGGTGTACTATTAGGTACACCTCTGCCTTACCCTTCGGGAATTACAGGTGTGATGTAATGTATGTGTCTATGTGAAATAAGTTGTAAAAATCAGTTACTAATTCATTGTTTGCGCCATTTTATTTACTCATTGTAATTCTTTATACTTAACTTATGGCTCTTAGAAAACACGATTACTAGGTTGATAATAAATTATATCTAAAAAAACCTGCTCCAAATATTCTATTCTATTTTAAAGACAACGTGTTATCTAAAATATTGTCAATTCTACACTCATAGCTCCACATATCATTGACATAACTACGTTGGTGACAAGCATCCGATCCGCAGTGTTAGACATTACATTTTCGCCTCAGCAAAATTTTATTTGTACTAGGAGAACTGACATTTAGAATGTTTAGTTTCTTTGTGATTAGGACTTTGTTTGTAAATGTTGTCGTATTTTCGTTTATTCCCTATGTAGGTTAAGATTTTTTGGAAACTATAAAAGATGACTAAACATGCTGCATTTTTGAAGTTATTCGTCTTTTCGAGCGTTATGGATGTGAGTAAATTTTTACGATGCGCGCGCACACCGCCACGAAAAACCCTGAAGTTAGCTTAGTGTCAGATATTGACAAGCCTAGGTTATTATTTTTAATCTACTGCTGGAGCTAGGAGGTAAGGTTGTATAGGTAATTGATATTAGACCTTGTTTCTACAAACGTAGGATAAGGCGAAAGATAATTTTTTTAAAAGATTTTTATCTTTTTACGCAAAAGAAGTATAACTTCTAACGCGTGTACTTAAGTACACACACACTTTTTTTTCTTGATTGGTTTTTAAACACAAAGTGTGTTGTAAACACAAGAGTGATGGCCATGAATGTTGATGGATGGAGAGGGAGAGGAAGTACAAAGAAAAGATGCATGGATTGTGTGAGGAATGATATCAAAGAGAATGGAAGAAAAAAACATTGCGCCGACCCCAAAGAGAATGGCACAAGGGCAGGAAGGTGAAGATGTTATTAAACACAAAGCACTGAATTGTGACAATGTCGAACACATGCATTCACAAAACTACCTACTGTACTCACAATATTTTCGAGGAACACACACAACTGACCAGAACATATTGGACTACCCATGAGTAATTAATGACTATTATGAGCAGATAATAATGCCATTAATATTAATAATAGAATAATCTGATTAACTCTCGAACTTTGATGTAATTGGTACCCAAATCAATTAAGTTCTGGATAAAATAGGTATATGCGAGACCACTTCTGAACTGGTGACATTAACTGAATTAATTTATGTTGTCAATATCGTGTAATATTTTTTTTATACTGGCTCCAATATAATATTTGATTGAAAAGAGTGTCCATGAAGTTTCTTGCCCATTCTTCTCCATAGAGATCTACGCTTTGGAATGGGCAACTACAGTACTTTCACAAGTTATTATGCCTTGTGTCTGTGACTGTAGCTTAACCTTCTTTGTTCTTCTTTGTTGGCCTGTAATGGTCTAATTGAAATAAATGCTTTTGAGTTTGAGTTATATTTTAAACTCTACGAAACTAAGTATATTTAAGATACTTTTATAATATTTGCGACTGCCTTCTTAGTCGAGTGGTCGCAAGCGCGACTGCTGAGCATGAGGTCCTGGGTTCGATTGCTATTGGGTTTTTCCATTTTCCAGGAATTTCTCAGTACTCTCTAGTTGATGGCAATAGGCTCGCCCCCTATTACATGGGACTTAAAACATAACTGGCGAAATGTACTATTAGGTACACATTTTCCTAACCCTACGGGGATTACAGGCGTGATTTTATGTTATGTTACAATATTTTTACTTTACAATTTATACACAGGCGGAGTAAGATGGTGTCACAATTTTATAATACAAAAATTGTGACTTTTATTTATAGTTACAGTCTTCATACATTTTACAGTTGTGATTCTTCACTTGCAGAACCTCAGGTAAAATAATACTCATCAGCTAACTAAGCAACATTAACATGAAAATAATAATAGTAGTATTGCTGAAAACATTTTTACAATAAAAATAAACAGTCTTTTTGACAAAAAAAAAATAGAACTTCACACGAAAGTTACCCACCCGTAGGCAACCTACATACTTGCATGATCGAAATACGTCATAAATACTCTTGGGTTCTAGTCTAGCTGACTGAATGTGGAAACCAATCTACAATTAAAATAGGATGCGTCTACGGGCTTATAAGCAAAGTGACTATTTAAAATTAAGCAAAGTATGTACATATAAACCTGCATTATACCTATTATTATGTGGGTGGTATGGTTTCTGTTTAAAGTTGCCCATCCATCATTGATAGGCATATGAGGTATTTTCCTCTTCAACCCTTTCAACTAGATATTTGGTTAGTCTATAAAATCATCAATCATCATTCATCAAATTCGAAATTCGAAACATGTCAATTCATGATTATTTAATTTAAAAAAACAACTGAGTTCCGTTTTCGAATTGTTTGCCATCA
This sequence comes from Lycophotia porphyrea, assembly GCA_950005105.1. Classification (NCBI taxonomy): domain Eukaryota; kingdom Metazoa; phylum Arthropoda; class Insecta; order Lepidoptera; family Noctuidae; genus Lycophotia; species Lycophotia porphyrea. Next base: position 14,236,988 of record OX465395.1, on the reverse strand, counting down.
CTTGGGTAAGGTTAGTAGAGAACATTACAGAATGGGACTTAGGGGCCCTACCTAGCACGATTATTTTATCGAAAATACAATTACCCTATATCATTTTAGTTAAATTGTTTGCAACAAGCCCAATTAGTACATGCATAGATATGAATAAATTCTTATAATTATCAAACAATTCTATGTGAAACAAGTATTTTTATTTTTAATATTGACGTATTATGATACGCGCGTTTACAACGCGCGCTCTTGCTACCTTAGACTGAAAGGGGGGTAATGCATATTTTGATATGAATTCGTTGAGCGTGTAGCCTGTGTAGCGTTTAATTCGGTGGATGTTCCAAAATAAATGTATAAAGAAGAAAAGCAAGTACTTTTCAAAGCTTAGTTCTCCTAAAGTTTTTTTTAAAGTATGTTCACATTTTAATTTAAATCTGTCAAAACAACAGACAATTTTTTGTTGTTGAGCTGAGATTGCGACTTGAATTCAACATGAGAATTGGCCTTCCGGTCTACTAACAACAATGCTAATGATAATATTATTTAGTATGCAAAACAATGAAAGTATGTACCCGTAAAAGACTTAGTACATGCAATGTTTTAGTACATAGTGTTGTTACAATTTTATTTCTAACTACTTTTAGCTTTTCATAGTTTTCACTCAACTTTTATTGCGGACTTAGTTTTATTTGTCTAGTTTTGCATATTCTTAGACATTGTTTAATTAATTTCGTTCACATTTCCAACTAATTATAGAAGACCACCTACATGAATATTTAATTTTGGAATAATGTTTTTTCTTTCGGAAAATTGTTGACCTGTTTAAAAATTAAAACGAGATCGTTTCTAAGACTTTCTCACGATTTTTTTTGATCTAGAGAAAATAGCGTTTAATTTTCGACGCATTTAATTAATTAAGGGCCTGTTTCACCACCTACAATTAAGTTTCCGTTAACTTATTTGACAGAAAATTTCATATAAATTCTGTTCCATTTTTGAATTTATTCGGTTACTAGTGGCTATTCGAACATTGTGAAATAGGCCCTAAGCACACTCTTGACTGCATTTTTACATGCAATTGTTTTATGTTATAATAATATAGATATTTGTTTGAACATATTGGGATATAGAAACATGACAAAAATGCGGTTGAGTCTTTGAACGCTTTTGCCTATCTCCCATACGCAAAAGCGTTCAAAGAATCAAACGCATTTTTATTATGTTTCTACTTTCTATTCCAACAATATTTTCCTCAATAATGTAGGTATAAAATGTCATACCACTGGGAAAATATTTGGTAAACAGCAGTTTCCCTTTATTTATGCGTTTACCTTCTCTTCTTGACACGACAGTGTTTTATATTTGGTTTACTTACCAAAATAGCACCATCCATTGTAAGAATTGACTTAGGTTCATCAATCCATACAATTACAAATTATAAAAAGACCGTGAAAAATACAGAGAAATAACTTATTATAGATTACAATTAAATGATTACAATAAATCTGTAATCATTTAATTGTAATCATTAACATCATCATTAACAATTATAGTACCTATTGTGTTAAGATAAACCAAAAAGTTTTCAAACTCAAACTTGAATTTCAACTAAATAGACTTTGGCAGCCAAAATACTGGAAAATGGCCCAGCTTTGATATTTTTCTTCTTTCTTTGCGTAACTTTATGCCCAAATCCCTTACAACCAACTGTCACGTTTTTCGTTTCTTAATATACGGTCCAGAATCTAGATTAGTCCCTAAAGAGTACTAAGAGAGCTAAACTACGACGTTAGTCTACAATATTGCATACGTCAGTTCGCATTGTGCACATGTGAGCCCTCCGTGTATCGACAGTGACCTACTTGTTCCGCTTGAGAGACGAGTAGGTGATACATTATGTCATTCGTTTACATTCACTGATTGGCAGGATAATAAAATTGAAGACGTGAGGGAAAATTGATATGTGAGAGGGGCTTGGAAAATAATAACAGCTGCAAGGGTCAAATTTCAAGTTTAAGCATACTTGCCGAATATCGGTCTATGGATGGGTGACCATTTATTACATATCCCCCTTTTTTTTCTGATTGCAGGTCATCAAGTGACTTCTCCCGCTCTGGGCAGAGCGGAAGGGAGTGTCAGAGTTCTACTGACTAAAATCCATCCATGTTCCTTCCTTGCCCTTTGTGTTCCAGGGCCGCGGTATCTCTTTCGAACAGTCCCGCAGCCCTAGCAGGCATCGGCCCTTGTGGGCCCCTCCCTGTACGATATCGAGACCCCTCAATGTCACACATTAAGCCCGTTGTTGAAGTTGATCCTTGCTGTCTTTGTGAATATTTTGATCAGAAGGCCGAAAGTCTGACAACCAGTCTCATCAAGGAGTATCGTGTTACCCACTAACTGGTTTGTAGAGATCAGACAGCCAGTCGCTCTAGTAAAATACTGATAATTATTTAGACTAGCAGTACTTAATATACTTTAACATAGTTGGGCAAAGGTTAGGCAAACTGGTGATATGAGAGAGAAATAGGTATCCGTAAAGAAAAAATGTTAGTTGAAAATTTACAGAGTTTTAAAGCATTTTAAATTTAAGCCTTTTTTTAAGTTCAAAGAGAAAGTTAAATTTGAATGTTGTCAAGTTGGATATCTGATTTCAACAAGGTTTTAGAATTTTAGTGAGTGTTAACTAAGTACTGAGATAAGAGAGCCTAGACCAAGTCTTTTTATATCAGCTATAATGATAATAGAAAACTGAAAAATACATGGAAAGTTAAAAAAAAAGTGAACGACAATCATGTTTAAATTCGTTGTAGAAATACGAAACGCTGTGATTGACGCTTTACTAGTGCTTAGGGAATACTCAACAATAAGTACCTACATTATATATTTGTTGTGTTGGTGGACTAAACACAAATCAACTCATCAACACCGTTTCTGTACACCTGACAACGTATAATGATGCAAAATTACAGGAATCATCCTGTAATTTTGCATCAATATACGTACATCATTTACGGTTCAGTGGTTACTGACACCACTTTCCTACCTGAAAGACTTACATAACATAACATCACGCCTGTAATCCCCGTAGGGTTAGGCAGAGGTGTAGCTAATAGTACACCGACATTTCGCCAGTTATGTCTAAGCCCCATGTAATAGGGGGCGGGCCTATTAAAAGACTAGTGAAAGACTATTTTCGTTATATATCTCCAAAACAACGACCACATATCAGATTAATATAGCAACGTTAGTGCTATAAGAATCCGATATGTGGTAACCAGGTGTACCAGGTGCTCATAAGCTTATGTAGGTACCTAATCATCCATTTAGTTAAGGAAAATGTTCTAATAAACATTAAAGGTAAGAAACACCACGTTTTCACTTACACTATTGACTTTAACTAGATGATTACTTTGAAGGGGATACCTTAGACCGTTTATATAGGCAGTAATTAGCGAGGTGTATTGTTTCAATGACTCATCAACGACATTGGTAAGCAAATATGAAAAGGTTAATCTAACTTTTCTACTTAAGTTAGACTTGAAAATAACGTAACATCACACCTGTAATTATTGAAGGGTGTACCTAGGGCAGAGGTGTACCTAATAGTACACCCACATTTCACCAGTTATGTTTAAGTCCCATAATAATAGGGGGTGAGTCTATTGCCACCAGGCACAACTCCAGATTCCTGAGAAATTCTTGATAGCAAAACCCTATAACACTTTGCCTGACTTGGGAATCGAATCCAAGACCTCATGCTCAGCAGTCGCGCTCGTGACCAACGAGTCAGTCCTCCAGACTTGAAAATATAAAGTAATAAGAAATGAATAAGTGTTAACGTTCATGAAGATTACATAAAATAACATCACGCCTGTAATCTTCAAAGGGTTAAGCAGAACTGTATCAAATAAAACACCGACAAGGTAAAAACAATTTTTAACTAATAAACAGTTTCGTAAGATAATTACTGGACTGACTGACAGTATGAAGTCTAAAAATATTGTTTGATGATACATATTCTTTGGGGGGTGTGTATGTGCACTAAATATGGAGTTTTATGAATTCAGTCCCTAGGGATTATAAGCATGTTTGATATGACCGAATTCGTATATGGAGACGGTTGGTACCTGGTACATTAAACACGGACAAAATCCCCGTGATTTTTTTCTAACGCTGGTCTTAACTCACATTTTAATAAAAAACGACTACATTCGTGACTCCGAATGTAGGTAGTGTCAGTGTTATTACACTTAAATTCGGTATTGAGAATTGAGGAAGCGTAGAAAAAAAGGGTACTTTTATATTACTAACTCATCTGCTGGCCTTTTAACCCTATATCTAGATAGATATCCCAGATTTAGAACATTTGCGTAATCGTCTACGGCGTAGCAGCTCATACGTGCTAACGGTGTCTACGACGTAGCAGTGTTGTAGTCTTATGAGGCTTCGTAAGCGACTACTTTTCTGTAGATAGATACGTAACATTTTGGAAATATTTTAATTGAACGTAGAGAGTACTGCTTGTTATAAAGCATAAAAATATTACTCAGATTCTTTCTCTTGTCAAAGCTTGCGCCTCTAATGTAAACCGCAACACTCAGTTGAATTGCAACCACATACAACTCACTCAACTATGTGCATTAAAAGTGAATGGAAACCTGAACTCCTCTGCACGCGGTGTGTTTCAAACGTGCTAAGTTTTAAGCCTAGAAATAATTCAGGCTGGATTTAAAACGTCTGTTCAACTAGTGGTTAGTTAACCAACAAGCTATCTAATTAATTGTACACAAGCGACTATCTAAGTAGCTGCTTAATCTTAGTTTAATTAATTTAGGATCAGTTACATAACTTGAGAAAGTTTTAAAATTTAAGATATTCGAAATGGTGTCATTTGTCTGTGTACCATTTTGGTGTAAATTTCGAATGCCCGCTTTCAAGTCTTTCATTACAGATACAGATATTTTCCTGATCAAAATCTGTGTTCCTTTATACATTTTATCGAGGAATGAAAATCTTTGATTTCATGTTTGAATGCTATCATATTAATCAATTCTTGGCAGCCGTTGTGGTGTTTTCTTAAGAACAATATCTAAAAGAATATTAAGACGATTTTATTGAAGCAAAAGAGAAAGAAAAATATGGGATGCAAAAAGATTTTCAAGATTCATGGCAAGGTTTCGATTAATTCATCGTTTATTTGGAAGTATGAAACATTTTATAGTAATATTTATTTACAAGTAAATAGATAATACGTATATTTAAAAGGCAATCAAAGCTGTTACTTCTTGAAAGAATATTACAAGAACTTGAGTAGCTGTTAAAAATGTTAAATTAAATCTGAGAGCAAAAATACCATACAAAAGTGAAAATAAAACACTGAAAATAAATTTCTTTGCCGCGACATTTCTTAACAACAAACAAATTCTAAGGATTTTCTATAATCACTTTACTTTCAAAATAAATGCTAAACAAAAATATTTTATAGTAAGTATAAGGATATAAAATGACTTTATCAAAGGGCTTAACCGAAGTTTAAAACGTAACTTTTCTAATATTTTCCCGACAATCGCTTTGGTAGCGTTTAGAAAACTTTTTTATAGTTTTCCAACTCAGTGTTACGGAGTTTATTGGTTCACAATTCAAAGTTGAGCGGTTAAAACTGAAGTTGGAGTCATTAATGAAATAATAATGAAAGTTGAGAGTAACGTTCTGCTGTTAAACGAAGGAGATTATCTTTAACTTCGTTCCGTCGATTATCGTTTGACGTCAGTTTAATCAACGATTAAATGTTTGGTTCCGTTAAAAAGGCATTGATTTTGTTATTAAAAAGGTTGTCAATATTATTTTGTTTGTGTTTAAAAAAAATCTCGATTTTTTTTGTTATAATTTTTAATTAAAGTTACAGAAAAAGACAGAAAGTAACAGAAAAAGACTTAAAAAAAATTGAATTGAAAGATGAGGTTACTAAAACTTTTGAAGTAAGCCACTTCTCTTACTGCGCAATAAATACGAAGAGCTCTGTCTTGAAAAGTTTGAGACTTTAGTATACCATATATACGTATTGTATTAAACTTTTCCAACTAAGTGAATTGTTTAAATTTTCGGATGCACAATTTTTTAACGATGAAAACTAAATTATGTTGTTTTTAGTGATTTTGTCGTTTTAATATAGTTTTAATGATAATGTGTATAATATCTGCGAAAAATTCAAATCGATTTTTCCTGTTCACTATATTTTTTTCCACTTACCTGAATCGTATGAAGTGTCGTTTCAGCAACGTTGGCAACTGGCAGGCACTAGCGTCGGCAACAAGTGGTGCTGTGCAGTCGCCCGCCCTGGCGCCGGCTTATATAGCGCGCTGGGCGGCCGCCCTTCCCGCCCACCGCCCTAATCAGCACCGGAATGCTACTAACATAGTTTGCATTTCAATTTTAGGCAACAAAATTGTATGATGACATTAAATTTAATACTTATTTTTACACATTTAGGCCTTTTTGCGTATGTTCGAAATATTAGGTAAATTAGTTCAGACTAACGGATTTTTCTCTTGAAAATATTTGCGTTTGAAGTGTTTGAGCATGTATCGTGTATTTTGCGAAGTTGCTCTTTTTAATATGTTTAGGAGTAATTTTAATCGCTGGACATAACTTTTTACGGGAATAAGCTTTTAGAGCTTTTAAGTGAAATGACCAGAGCTTTTAAATACAAATTGTGTGAAAAGATATGTTATTTTGAATACAAAGTATTTACTACAAATAATTACACAACCAGCGATAATTTGACATTTTGTTAGCTGAACATCTTTTCATGTTTTCTTTTTTACTTTTATAGACTAACATAACTGTAAAATATGTACCTTGGAGTAAAGTTACCCCGTAAAAGTTAAATAAATGTGATGCGTTTCTTGTGAAATAATTCCCTTCGGAACCGTTTTATTTTTTTACTGTTTTTAACAAACAAAATCATTGACACATTCGGACAGTAATGGATACAGATTTTTTCTTTAGGAAAATTATGGAGAAGTTTTCTGTACAATATGGAGAACAGGTTTTCGTTAATTATTATTTCACTATTCATGTGCTAGCTTAGTTAAAGTACCAACATAATCTGTATTAAATGACACGTCATTGAGACGGCTTATTATCTACTTGATGGGTGTATTAATCGTGTGACCTGATTATAACACAATTAATGCAGCAATTGTTTGTACTACCTATCAAGATACATACCTATATGTTGAGGCTAGCCCGTGTATGATAGATACATGCAATCATCAACATCATCTGCCTAGCCTTTTCCCAACTTTGTTTGGGTCGGTTTCCAGTCTAACCGGATGCAGCTGAATACCAGTATTTTACATGGAACGATTGCCTATCTGATCTCCACAGCCCAGTTAGTACTGGGTAATACGATATCTCTTGGTAAGACTGGTTGTCGACTTTTATTGTGTGATACATGTAATATGACTTTGAATTCATCAAAACAATTCAAGAGCACATAGTAATAACCATTTTTTTTGTGTTTTTACTTTATCATAGTCATTCATAGCATGGAGCCGAAGAGCCGAGGAGCTCGTGGCTAAGTAATAACTGCCGCTCGGGTCGATCTTTAGGTTAAGCCGTGCTTGCCTAGGTTGGTCTGTGGATGGGTGACCCCCCATTACATACCGAGTTTCCTCCGTGCCTCGGAAAGCACGTTAAGCTGTTGATCCCGGCTGTCATTTGTAGATCTTGGACAGTCGTTAAAGGTGGTCAGTGGCCCAAAAAGACTGATAACCAGTCTTACCAAGGGGTATGGTATTACCCAGTACTAACTGGGTTGTGAGAAGCAGTGGTTGGAGAACAGCGGTCGCCCAGTGGTAACGAGCCCGACTTATGAACAGTAAGTCGTGGGTTCGAACCCAGGCAGGCGCATTACTTTGTGTAATTTATTTCATCACCACTGCTCTCAAAAACGGTGAAGGAAAACATCGTGAGGAAAACCGGCATGTCCTAGAACCAAAAATTCGAAGACATGTGACATCTACCAATCCGCACTGGGCCCTCGTGGTGGATTATAGCGCATTCCCTCTCATAGAGAGGAAGCCTGTGTCCCAGCAGTGGGAACATTATAAGCAGATAACGATGATGATGATGATGATGATGAACTGGGTTGTGGAGGTCAGATAGGCTGTCGCTCCATGTAAAATACTGGTATTCGGTAAAACTGGAAGCCGACCCCAACATAGTTGGGAAAAGGCTAGGCAGATGATGATAGCAGCCTGGCTTAACCCACTGTTGAGTATATGCCTCTCTTTGCTTTCACCATCTCCACATTTCTGTGTTCTTATTTTTTACTTTCAGTAATTAAACTAACCGACGTGCGTGTATGACCAGATGTATGAACGTGGACGAGGCAAAGGGAAGGAAGGGTAGGGGAGAGGGAGGGAAGGATCGTATCAGTAGGCGTTCTGTGGTTTCTGCCTTCCCCATGAGAAAATGGCGTGAGTTTATGTATGTATGTTTTTAAACTAATTATTGTAATCAACAGTAAACAGATCAAGGATGAAAAGCCTTATCTCCTCACGCAGGTTGTAAAAGTCGTCCCAAACTATTCATTCAGGAAACTAAAGTTAGTTTCATTTCAAGTACAAGTTTTTCTTTGCAGGAACTTCGTCGTGGCTACCTTTCTCGAGAGATGGAGGGTTATGTCGCAACCTACCCACTGACTTAAACTTGTTGGTACTTGTTCTTCTACGCTTTGTTGGACTGCCAGGTACCCTTTACGCAAGGGTTAGGAAAGTGAAAGTGATGATCATTCTTGAACCTTTAAAAAAGTTCTTCTGTCTCTGCAGAAAAGCGAATAGTCCGACATAGTGTCAAGTCGCGTGGTCGTAACCGAAACAAGGCGAGTGAAGTTATTTTCGCTTTTATTGCATGGACCGAAAGCTTTTCTGGCCAGCTCAAGCCGATTTACCGTTGACAAGTATCGTTCTTCGTTACTCAGCTGTCCGGCAATTTGACCACGTTATCTAACCCTGAATTTACTCTGCGGAAAGTAATAGCATAACTGCGTTTTGTGAACTGCGTCCTATTCTGCATTCTAACCTGAGTGGTGCAATGATTAATTGGCATTTCTAAAGTCTATAGCAATATTGGAAAGTAATTTACTTGATTTTCACACAATTAGTATATGTTTTAATCCTACTGAGCTTTATTTTTCGTATGGGAAATCATCAAATGACCCGTCCCGCTCTAGGCGGAGCGTCGGAGTGTCAGACTTGTACTGACTAAAGCCCATCCATGTTCCTTCCTTGCCCTTTGTGTTCCAGGGCCGCGGTATTTCTTTCGAACATTCCCGCAGTCCCGGCAGGCATCGGCCCTTGTGGACCCTTTCTTGATTGCTGACATCTCTTTGAGGCGCGCGTGGAACACGAACGCGCCGTTGACACGGCCTGTCATCATAAGACGGCCGGACGGCGAGATAGCCCATTACTTACCGTCCACAGGTCCGCACCTACGGTGGCCGCGGTCTCCTGCGGCGGCTGGGACGTGAGGTTTTCTCCCTCTCTCGTTTCGCCACCTCTTTCGCTAGCATAACTGCTTCGCAGAAGCTGGTGACGGCGTCCCATTCCCTCTAGCTCCGGACCATGGATTGAATCAGGGCCGGACGTGACAGGTCCCCGTCGAATTCTACCGCCGATCTAACGTTTTATGACAATAATCTTTATGTTTTAATTGGGTACGTTAGGTTAGCTTCCCATACCATGGTAAACAATGACAGGGTGTTGGTAAGGTTGAAAATTATCAGTAGTTAATATTTATTTTAAATTACTTACATAAGAAATAATATGAAAGAAAAAAATCCACCTGAATATGTTAAAATGTAACCTGTTTAGGATTGCCAAATACAAACATGTCAACAAAATATAAGTATGAAACTGACACGATATGTAATGACCACGTGACCATTAGATAACTTATAGTAGCTTTCATGGCCGATACGTACTTTATTTTAATAGGATTTGCTTTATAATAACGTTGTCGAATAACAACTTAGGAATTTGATTATTGTATAACATATCTATTTTTTTTTATAGTTCTACGAGATGGCGCAGGTCAACAGTACCTGGAAGGATACGGGGGACGCCTTTGCCCAGCAGTGGGACATACAAGGCTTTTTAATATTATAGTTGAAAAACACTATGCATTTAGAATATATGAGTCAGTAGGAAATCATCATTTCAGCCGAAAGACGTCCACTACTGGACATAGGCCTCCCCCTAGTGTCACCATATTGACCTGTCCCGTGCGACTCGCATCCAGCGGATCCCCGCAACCTTAACCTCAACTTATGTAGCAGTGGGCAGGACACATTGCTCGCAGAACAGACGGCCGAAGGGGCTGAAAAGTTCTGGAGTGGCGACCGCGAACCGGAAAACGTTGCGTTGGAAGGCCTCCCACTAGGTGGACCGATGACCTGGTGAAGTAGGAAAGTGATTATTTCTGTCATTTTGAACCGTGACCACGATTTCTAGTTAGTGTGCTTGTTGTGCCATTTCTACTTCCTAGTTTTAACTCTGGAACATGGTGAAGGTGGTTATGGAGAACTTTTAAAATTTTAACCTTCAAATGTACTGATTGTCTGTCTGAGATGAATTTTGAATTTTATTTTACGAAATTATACTGATTTTTAACTTTTCAGAATCCCAAAGCTTTCTATACTATCAATTTGCTATAGCTATCAGTTCCATTTCGTGATTTAACCAGTAATGAGATATCAGCCAATGAGCAAGGTGGTAGGTAGAATGTTAACTTAGCTGCTCGGTGACGCAGATATAAAAAAGAAATCTGAAAATTCTTGCGAACATGGAGTACCACATAAAATATCATATTAAACGCTAGTTCTGCTCGTGTTACCCGTCATCAGCTCCAAATACCTACAGGAACCATCATGAAGTAGCAACCTAACTACTCGTAAGAAACTACTTGTAAGTTGTGCGCTCAGTAAAGGACTAGCCTTTGAGCTGCGACACAATGCTGAATTTATTGACAATCTTAGGCGCTGGACACACAGAAAAGACGGAAGACGAAACGGGGCGCGGACATTTGTCTCTATCGTGTCCCTTTCATACAAAATGTATAGAAGCGTCGCGACGCAAAACAGACAGAAGAGACGGGGCGCGGGCGCAACGCTTTTGTCTGCGACGAGTCCGCGCCCCGCCCTCGTCTGGCGTCTTTTCTGTCTGGCCGCTGGTTTAGATTATGCTGGTGTACCTAGTCTTTCTTTTGAAAATTGTGTTGTTTTATAACTGAACTACAATTCGGTGTTCCTAATAAAGGTCAGGTCATCGGTAGTTTTCCTGGTTTATTAGCACACGTGCAGCTTTTTTTTTTCGGGCGGGTCAACTTTTGATCGCGATTTTTATGGGATAGGATGGGTGAGGTCTATGAGGAAGCAGTGTGACAGATGTATGTTCATGTCTGCTTTGAAGAGTGGAGAGGAACCCATGCAGACAGTTCCATACTTTGAACATTCACTTAAGAAATATGGAGCGAGTACCTACATTATGTAGCTGCTCAGCGTTTGATCCAAATGCTATTCTCAGAAAGCCATGGACAAATTCTCACAGAACTGACGTTTGGGAATTGTAAAAACAGAGAGAATTTGGTTCTATCATCACCATCATCATTGTCAGCCTATAATGTTCCCACTGCTGGGACACAGGCCTCTTCTCTATTAGAGGGAATGAGCTATCCACCATGCGGGCCTAGTGCGGTTTGGTAGATGTCACATGTCTTCGAATTTTTGGTTCTAGGACATGCCGGTTTCCTCACGATGTTTTCCTTCACCGTTTCGAGAGCAGTGGTGATGAAATATATATATTTTTTTGATTCTGTCGCTTTTATTAATTGGTGTTCAAATTCATCATTTCAAATCTTCCATCTTCTGCATTTGGAAAATTTAGATTGCATGATAATAAATCGATTCGTTTGCTAAGTATGCTCGCGCCCTAAGTACTTAAATCACCTCTCCAGTTCAGCACACAAATATGTAGGCAAAGCTAATAACTAATAAAAAATAATGAACGGCCAATTAATGTTATGTGCTTATAATTTAATGTGGCAAACTTTTACTACACCATAACATGACATAGCCAACGGTACCAATATAGAACATTCTCACCATACGTGTGTCCATGAATGAACTTCACTAATTGGTAGTTCACAAATATGTATAGTTATCTATTTCATTAGATGTCCCTTACTATGGGAAACTAAATAAAACAATGATCGAATTGATGTACGGTGGGCTGCATCAATTGGGTACCCCAGTTGGGAACGTAGGTGCTTTCAAGAGGGGTACCCACATTATGACGCTGACTGTACAGTCGCGGCCTGTATCGCCTGATCATTTAAAAAAATCGCTTGAATCGTGCTGAGGCGCCCCGCCTGGCTAGAGAGCGCTTCATGTTGTGAGTGTAAGAAAAATGAGCTTAGTGGTGATCGATTCGGAGGGTCCTCGATTATACAATTGATAATTTATTGTGTGAACCGCCAGTTTGTAGAATTCACTGCAGGCTTCTTTATTCCCAGATTATTTGTTTAAACTTCATGTCCAATATACAGGGTGTAAACAGACTCTTCACGAAGCCGTCAACCAAGCATTTTGTACATCAAACTAAGTAACTTTACGCAAAAATTTGTGCTGGGAAACGACGTTTTTTTTGGGCTGAAAAATCACGTTTTACAGTAGGACTGAATGTAGCGCACTCAAAACATTGTGCTGCTGGATGGATTGAATAGTAAGGGGGTCATGGAGAAGCTAAAGTAAAAATCTTACATTAAAAACATGTATTTAAAAATAAACTTCTGAAAAAGTTGTAACTTTGACCCTCAATATCTGCGTAACTAGAAGCTTCCCAGGTATGGTCTAGAGCAAAAAAATGATCGCCATGTCGGGGAGAACAAGTGCCTTTCGGCTCCGTTAAGAGTCTGTTTACACCCTTTACCTTATGGCATTTTTACTAGTCAACCTTTGGGTTAAATAGCACAATATTGTGATAACATCTAAAAAATAAAATAATATCTAAACAATAACTGCATTACAATCCAGATCTATTCAAAGTTCGAGTGCATCGGTTCGTTCTAGACAAGCGTGCTCCAACCTAGGCCGCATCATCGCTTCGCATGGCGAGTTGCGGCCAAATGCAATCCATATTGTATAAGAAAAAACCGAAAATCTTTGATTTTGTGCAACAATTAGTGGTGTTGTTATATAAGTTTTATTTTAAGTTATTTCATTTAGAGTACGTTTGTATTGTTTTCCTCAGAAATACTTTGTGATTATGTGACTGCCTCGTTGGTCGAGTGGTCGCAAGCGCGACTGCTGAGCACGAGGTCCTGGGTTCGATTCCCAGATCGGGCAAAGTGCTTAATTTCTCAGTAGCAGCCACGGAGTCTGGATTTGTGCCCGCTTGATGGCAATAAGCTCGCCCCCTATTACATGGGACATGGGCGTACTATTAGGTACACCTCTGGCTAACCATACGGTGATTACACGCGTGATATTATGTTATGTTATGTCTTTGCGATACTTGCATCTTTCAAGTTTTTGGTAAACTTTAATTCCAAGTTAATTTATCATAACTTACCATTGTGGCCACAGCTCTACTTATTTTACCTACAGCTATATAACTTCATTAAGCCCCAATTTTAGTGTTTAAGTAAGAGTTTAGTTCGTCATAATCTAATAGTTATACAAGAAACAAATGCAAAATAAAATACTTCCAACGTTCAAGTACAGATTAAGTTTTTAACTTTTTAGAATTGAGCAAAAGAAAATAAACTAAGCGCAAAAGTTACGGCCTTTTTAAAAGTAAATATTCACGAAAGTTAGATCGTAATAATTTAAGAATTGTAATATAAAAACAATTTTTGTCTGGAATACATTTTGAAGGAGATTTACACAAAGGAGTTTAAAACAATTTAATCTTGGTTTCGCGTGGGCAAAAGGTGTCTAGCATCTGAGCATACCAAATTCCTAGGTATTTGTGAAATTACAGTTACATACGTATACAGCAGGAATTCGTGATTGATTCTCGCTCTTTTCAGATAATAGTTGGTCACTTATCATTACTTGTTTTAGGTGCCTGTTTCTTAGAATTTAGCAAACAATATTAAAGAATATCTGTCTTTCTGCTTTTCAGGATTATGATTTTATATTTACAATTTCTCACAGTTTCGACAGTTTCTACGTAACTATACTACGACGACGCCTCGTTGGTCTAGTGGTCGCAAGCGCGACTGTTCGGCAAGAGGTCCTGGGTTCGCATTCCCGGGTGGAGCAAAGAGATATTGAGTTTTTCAATCAGAAATTTTTCAGTAGCAGCTACGGAGTCTGGAATTGCGCCTGGTTGATGGCAATAGGCTCGCCCCTATTAGCATGGGACTTAAATATAACTGGCGAAATGTAGGTGTACTATAAAGTACACCTTCGCTTAACGTTTCGGAGATTGCAGGCGTGATGTTATGTATAATACGTATTTTACATAAAAACTCCGTCCTGTTTTACCAAACATTACAGATTCAAATCTCCCTCAACCACCTGATCCTCTAAGAAATGATCTCACAAAAACTCACACACACGCGGTCCTGTAGTAGGGGCCTTTTATTTTTTCTGACCTGACAATAGCGGAGCCCGACTATGGGGAGACTGTGAGCAAACAAAAGGAAATATGATTGGTGCGAGATGACGATAAACCACCCACGTGCCAACTCGACTTGCTGAGGTGTCGGATAACTAAGTTCCGACACGGCAGACTTCCTATCATATCAAAGGTGGGAAAATAGAGCATTATACTCGTTTGTAGGTGAAGAAGTTAATTCTGTCGGGTTTGGTGTTACGTGTATGCGTAGGTTAGAGATAAATATAGTTTTCTTTGTAGTAAATTTTGGACGAAAAGGAAGGACCTTAAACGGACATACCAGTTGTGATTATTGATATGTCCTTTAAACATAGGTCATAGGTGGTTGCTACGGATTTTGTGGGTGCATTTCCATGTTTCAAAAAAATTAGGCACTAGTGTGGGTAAAGCCAAAAAAGATAGAATTATACTAACATTAAATCTTATGGATTTTTGAACAATTGTTAAGTACCTATAATTTTGAGGATCTTTTCAAAGGAGCGGTAACCAGTCTGATTTTCACCGCATGTATGCAGTTTAAATTCAATGTGGCAACGAATCATAACCAATTCCGCTTTGAGAGAATTTAATAGAATGCTCTTTTGGCACCATGGACGTAACAATCATTAGAGATAGAAATATGCGAATTATTAATAGCAATTCCAAACACTTTGTTATCTGTAATGAGTTTTCACTTGATCAAGGTTAGTTGGCATCGGTTTGCTAGGTGTACAGTTAACATTACATCACGCCTGTAATCCCCAAAGGATTAGGCAGAGGTGTACTTAATAGTACACTCACATTTTGCCAGTTATGTTTAAGTCTCATAATAGGGTGCGTCGACTCTTTTGCCGAACCCTAAAAATATAAATAAATCATCAACAAAATCGCATAACGAAACATACATTTCTCAAACCAACGACGCTCGATTATCGATTCAGCCTGAAGCTTTCAGGATGAGGTTTTTAAGTAATACTCTGATGTAATACCGACGCCGACTAGTAATTCACTAAGCTATCAAATGAGATAGGTCAATAAGCCCAAGAGTGGATCGCAAAACGTTTAACGATGGTATAGACTGTGTAATATACGCTCACGTCTTTTTTTTTCTTAAGAGTGTTAGTATAGCGTCATGTTGTAGGTAAAAAAAGAAACAAAAATATAGGGACACGAACAGTAAACAAGCAATTAAAAGGAGACAAGGTTCTGCTAGTTGTAAAACCAGCGTAATGATGTCCAGTACAAAATGACCTTGTATGGGAAAGTATTGTTTATTATTACCAGTGATTAGTAGATTTTGGGTTTTGGGACTTCGTGTTATACAGTAACTGGGGTTTGAAGTTCAGATAGGCAGTCGCTCTTGTAAAATACTGGTGGTAAAGCTGCATCCTGTTAGACTGAGAGCCAAACTTAACATAGTTGGCGGCTAGATGTGTGTGATTTTATTCGTCTTTTGTGATTCATAAAATACAAAATCTTTTTTTTTTAAACAAAACGTTTTTCATTAGTTGGTGATTGGAGCCTCCTTTTAAGCAAATAATGCCTGTGTTAGGAGACTCCACTCTTCCACAGCAATATATATTTTATTTAGTACCTTAGATATAAACATTGTTTGTGTGTGTGTGCGTGTGGGTGTTTGTGTGTGCACTCGTGTAATTGTTTGTTGTGAAAACAACAGAAACAACAATAACAACATATATTTGTTTTCAGGCTACTTTGGCCCATAGATATATACCTAACAGACTAACATACTCGTACATTGATATAAAACAAATTGTGTTAGTAAATAAAACCTTAAAACTATGTTAGTAACACTTCACTTGTGCACTATGTCACTGCGCGTTCTTGTGGTTTCATTAAAGATGCTCTCGTCTTAACACTTTTAAAATAACTCAACTCAAACTCAAACTCAAAAGCATTTATTTCAATTAGACCCTTACAGGCACTTTTGAATGTCGGAAAAACAAAGAAGGGTAAGCTACAGTCACAGTCACAAGTCATAATAACTTGTGAAAGTACTGTAGTTGCCCATTCCAAAGCGTAGATATCTATGGAGAAGAATGGGCAAGAACTCCATGGACACTCTTTTCAATCAAAATATTATTACAAAATCTTCGTTACATCATTCATGTTGAGATACGTGTATGTGAGAACGATGTAAAGAGGCGTGCAAATTAAGTGCGTCCAGGGTAAAAGAGCCCGACACCATCAGCAAGACATTCGAGTGAGCATGACATTTTCTCAACTGCCAGGGCACATTCAAGTCAATGAAAGATAGCTAAATGTAAACGGTAGCTTTTCTATACATAGAACTCACATATGTGCTATGCAATTATATAATACTAAAAGAAGGAATCTATACAATGCAACGATATTTTTACAATCTTCTGCAGCTCCCACAATACTTATCATGGTAATCAATTGGTTTGTTCCTGTGGTTGTGGAGCAGAACCAGCATTGAGCCAAGCATTTTTATCATCAATGTAATCTCCCAACTTATAATATGCTTGCCTACATAGTGTGCGTTTTATACAAGATTTAAACGTCTCATTCAGTTGTAGAATGTGGGGAGGTATTTTATTGTAACATTTTAAACAGTACCCCATGAAAGATGAGTCTACTTTAGCTAGCCTGAAACCTGCCTGAACTAGTAGGTCCCTATTTCTGGTATTGTAGTGGTGTCTGTCACCTCTTTTACTAAATAAATGCAGATTTTTTCTAACGTACATGATGTTTTCATAGATGTATTGACAAGGTACTGTCATGATGTTAATAAATTCGTGACGTGTCAAATTTACATTTTTACAAAAGGGAAATACATTAATTATTTCGCATTGCGAAACTGATGAATTTATTTAAAATACAAAGCTACTTAAAATTGAAAAGCTGCTTGCCCACTTTCCGGAACCATATCACTAAGGAAATCCAGGGAAATCCTTGTTTTTTATCAGCTAACAATATGACCACAGAATAGATTAATAAACTCGTTTTGTCTCTAGCACAAACGCGACAAGCGCCCATAGATGTGATTAAAGACTTAATTAAAGGAAAGAAAATATTATTGAATATTTGTTATGGCTAAACACCGATGTACGGTTACACCTAATTCTAGCCGGCTATGTGCCTAGGTGCGGCTGGTAGCAGTTGGCAAAAAACGAGCCTTTCGCCTAAATCTAGGTCTAAGTGGCTAGAACCAGGTGTAACTGTAATTCGTCTTTTGCCGTAATAAATATTGGATAAAATTTGTCAAAATCGGTCCTCACGCGTCATCTTATTTCTTCAACACAATTTTACGAAACATTCATTGTCAAATATCAGCCGACCTACAACCCCTGGAGCTCTGTATGTTTTCGTCGCGCGTTTATGGTAGGCCATGTTCTCTTTTATCATTTCGGTGAACATGACGCTCATTTCAATGACATGGCAACATTATCCCTAACCCTTCTGATAACCGGTTATGATTAGCGGTCCATCAGAAGTCCCATGTTCCCAGGAACTGTATGAGCTGATAATGTCAATTTTTTAACATTAACAGCAAAAATGCACAGTTTAGCATTTAATAATCGTTATCTGATCCTTTATCTAGTATAGTCGTTGCCTAAATACGTGGAAGCACTGATTTCTAATTAGTTAGCCAATCACGGTGTTTGTTTGTGAGCCTCTTGAACTAAATGTCAGATGTTGTAGTGGTGATGGTTCGATGGCGGTTGGTTGAGTCAGACAGTCAAACGCTGGAGTTGATACCTACGACATGAATTTAACCAGCATGACAGAACAAATTTACTAAAAAAAATATGATACTTGTTTTATGACGTATCTAGGTATACAAAAACTAGCTCAAAAAAAATCAGCTCGTTCTGCAATTTTATCCCAGTTATTAGAGGGTACATGTATTCTTCTCCCAACTTACATTGTGGTACCCCATTATTTGCCTTCTGAATACAGTGTGTCACGGTAGCTGGTAATACTGGAAAACGAAAAATAAAGACAGCGAAGAAAAGCGCAATTATATAGTATCCGAGAAAACGCAAACACTCAAAGTTGACCTTTATCGTTGTGTACTCATATGGTTAAAAATACTTTCGAACATTAACTGGTTCGAATTCAGTAAGACACGATAGCAAATCATCAAGTAAAGCATAACTTCTTTTTCTTGTGGTGCCTCTCCAATTACTGAAGGTTGGTCATCAACTCGAACTATGTCTCCTTGTTTGATAAACCAACCTTGGTAAGCCTTGTTCAGCAGCTCTCGTCGAGCTGAACCCAAATAAATAAGAGCAATTACAATGCAACAAACTAAACCTAATGCAATCGAAAATACAGATGAATAATGTGTCGTAAACGGAATGGTCGTGATAAATTGTCATAAAATGAATAATGGCAGCGCGAGGGTTGTCTCGGCGACAATGTGCGTGCGGTACTTTAGACCGACACGTTTACTGCCTATAAACCCGTTATGACCTGTAACACTGAAGGCCTATAGACTTGAACGTGTTTAAATTTATTTGTTCATCTGTGGGGTTGTGGAAAAGACTATAGAAATTGGAGTTGAATAATACCAGACACTGTGGCCATGGAGTCCGAGCGCCCACCTACTAGTATTTCGGGGATATCGCTAAGCAGTAGTTTGCCCTTTGTGGTGACCAGAGGAATGTCCTATTTTTAGGTCAAACAATCAGCATGGATCGCCAGGATGCATGTCAGAAATTATCCCTCAGAAACGTGTCTCATATATTGTACTAACCAAGTTCATAATTTTCCTGTACAACACCACAATCCATTAGTGTTTCAAACAAATGAAACACATGTTACAAAAAAAGTGATGGATATTAATAATGAACGAACCAAGGAGAGAACCAAGAAGTTGTTGAGAGAACCAAGGTTACCGACGTAGCCCGAAGAATTGCCAAACTTAAGTGACAGTGGGCAGGGCACATTGCTCGCAGAACGGATGGCCGATGGGGCCGAAAAGTTCTGGAGTGGCGACCGCGAACCGGAAGATGTTGCGTTGGAAGGCCTCCCACTTGGTGGACCTATGACCTGGTAAAGGTTGCGGGGATCCTCTGGATGCGAGTCGCACGGGACCGGTCACACTTGGGGGAGGCCTATGGCCAGCAGTGGTCGTCTTTTGGCTGAATTGATGATGATGATTAATATTGATGGATGGAGAGGGAGAGGGAGGCCAAAGAAAAGATGGATGGATTGTGTGAGGAATGATATGAAAGAGAAAAGAGAAAATGATGCCGTAACGTTGACAGGGGAGAATGGAAGAATAAAACGTATTGCGCCGATCCCTGGTATGAAGGGACAAGGGCAGAAAGTTGATGATATCACAATCCATTCATGCATTTAGGCATGAAGGGATAACCGACAAGGGTACTATCGCATTTAGGATATTAACCCATTCAGTGCCCAGAACCCAGCATATGAGTCGAACAATAATTTGTTTGTTCGCACAATCCGTATTCGTAGCTATAGACTCGCTAGTCGGGTTCTGGGCATGAATACAAGTCATCTATAATTCATTATAACGACGACTCGGATACGGGTTGTGGGCACGCAAACGAAATACACGAAGTTTTCGCGAAGTACTGGGCAGTGAATGGGTTAAGTTTGAATGATATGACCCACTGTAGTCAGTTATCCAGCGGAACATAACAATCGTATTAGATACGTAAATAAAATGTCACCAAGTAAAACGAGTAGAGTAGAATAGGGACTCCTTTGGGACAACGGACCAAATGGGAGTCTAAGTACGGATACTTAGACTCCCATTTGGTCCGTTGTACGTGGGGTCCTGACTAACTTAGCCAGCCTAACTCCGTCCAGAAGCACAGAAGCTTCCTGAGAGCTTATGTATGGGACTTGTGTAAAAGTAAAACTATGTTTTCTTACAATGTCGATGATCTAGTCATATTACAAATCGTCTACAAGACGTAAAATATGTAATAGATACAAATATTACACAAAGTAAATGGTATTGTTTGCAGCGAGACATTTTATTGCTATTCGATTAAACATCCGTTTCTAGAAAACGTTTTAATTTCGTAAGTAAGTCTCTAGTTATAACATACTTTATTAGGCTCATCTTAATCACAGCTTTAATTTCTCAATAGCAGCCTAAAGTTTGGATTTAGGCCTAATAGGCTCCTTCATATTAAATGTGACTATAACCTAACTTGCGAAATGTGGGTGTGGAACTGTAGATAAGACACATCTCTATTTAACCCTTTAAGGAAGACTTAAAACTAGACTTTCCATGGGAGCAAACTTAAAACGTTTCATTTAAAACATTTACAATATCTGCCAGTTGAAGCCTGCCGCGTTAGTCTAGTGGTTGCAAGCGCGACTGCTGAGCATGAGGTCCTGGATTCGATTCCCGGATCGGGAAATTTGTTATTGGGTTTTTTCATCAGGAATTTCTCAGTAGCAGTCACGTAGTCTGAATTTATTGAAGGTAAAAGGCTCGCCCCCTATTACATGGAACTTAAACATAACTGGCGAAATGTGGGTGTACTATTTAATTACACCTCTGCTTAACCCTTCGAGGATTGCAGGCATGATGATATGTTGAAGCCCTTTTCAATACAGAACGACTTAAAAAAATAATTTGAGTCTTATTAAAATAAATGTATTTTTCTTCTTAGTGCAAACGTCAAACATTTACTTGATCATGACATTCGTTCGTCCAACCCTTTCTTATGTCAATATACACTAGACACAGTCTGCTTTACTAATTATCGGCTTAATACTTTATTATTAGTACACTAGCTTATGCCCGCAGCTTTGTGCGTGTGAAGTTCAATAACTATCCCACGGGACCATATTACCGCGATAAAAAGTATCCTATAAGTTAATCCAGGTTATTAAATATCTATGTGCCAAATTTCATCAAAATCCGTTTAGTAGTTTTCGAGTGAAAGAGTAACAAACATCCATCCATCCTCACAAACTTTCGCAAATTTTAATTTAATGTCAGATAACAATGATCCATAATGGTTAGTAACTATAAACTATGTTAGTAGGGTTACAAAAATACAATCACAACCAACCAACAACAACCATTATAAACCAACCATTACCAACTATTTATAATACTGATACTGTTAGCTGCGTCATCCATGACTTCCAGTTGTTTCGATCCATTTATAATAAGACTTACTTCTGCCTGCATCCAGGGTGGAGGTCTAAAATTATCCCATGTGACAATACTACAGGCTAGGAACGGCACCGCAATTTTATCTTTACCCAACGTAAATTCATATGTAACTAGTCGTAACAAGATAGAGATTCCAATGTTCAATGCCGCGAAGGGAAATCACCTTTGATGCCTTGGACCCGATCTCTAAACATTGTAATTTGTATCTTGTAACCACTGTTACGTACGAATTTACTTTGGGTAAAGATCGACTACCCTGCCGTATAGTCTGCGGTGTGCGCTGGCGTCAACTTTAAGGCGTTCGTGGTGCGAATACCTACTTGCTATCTGCACCTCGTCTTGGTGGAGGACTTTTGGCCGCAGGGAGTGGTGTTCTGTCGCTTCCACGGGCAAGTGGCACATGTTCGCGCAGTGACATAGCGCACTAGTGAAGTGTTACTAACATAGTTTTTAGGTTTTATTTACTAACACAATTTGAATTATATTATATGTATGTTAGGCTATAAGGTATATATCTATGGGCCTAAGTGGCTTGAAAATAAATGTATGTTGTTGTTGTTGTTAAATGGCATAGCTCCTGTCCTACTCCTTGGGTCATGGTCTATCAGTGTGACAAATTTTATTCAAATCCATTCAGCGGTTACGGCACAAAAGGTAGCAGACACGCAGACAAAGTTACTTTCGTATTTATGAAATTAATATGGATTCAATTAAGCTCATAATAGTTTTAGGTATTTTTCAAGAAAGTTAATCTCTCTACAAATAAGTACTAAACGGTACGCGAGTCGACAACCAGTTGAGTTGAAAAATTGAAATCTCTTAACCAACGTGAAACTGCATCGTGGTTAAACTATCTTTATATCCGTTTCACGTTTCAAACTAAGAAAATGCCCCCACATGTAACATTCAACTGCTAACCGGATTTGTTCCTCTTGATTTCCAAAAAGCCTGGTTTCCCACTGAGAGCGGTGGCCCAGTGGTGGCGGCCCCAACTTTCAAGCAGTAAGTCGTGGGTTCGAACCCAGGCAGGCGCATTACTTTGTGTAATTTATTTCATCATCACTGCTCTCAAGCGGTGAAGGAAAACATCGTGAGGAAACCGGCATGTCCTAGAACCAAAAATTCGATGATATGTGACATCTGCCCATTCCCTCTTATAGAGAGGAGGCCTGCGTCCAAGCAGTTACATTAAGGGCTGATTATTCTGGTTTCCCACTGATTTGTATTCAGGCCTGATTGCATCATTATCATCACGAACCAAAACATCGTTCGTTTCAGTCAATCTTTTGTTAGGATTTTAGTAAATTCTGTACACAGTTGACATTTATTTTATCAAACTGCCAACCGTCTTGTTTGAATAACGAAACGGTTGGCGGGCGACGCCTATCAGTGCGCGCGAAACAAGGTTATTTAAACGACGGCACGGCCGTTCGCAGCTCAGTTGTTCCTGCGACGCCGAAGAGTAAAGACCTTAAAGTAATATCGTTACACTGTGAAGAAACATTGCTAGCCGTTGGAGTAAGTGCTAAAATATTTAATATTAATATGTGAAAGCTATTTCTGTGTACCTATTTTTGTGCTATTTCTGTGTACCTATTTTTGTGCAATTTCTGTGCTATTTATGTGTACCTATTCTCGTGCTATTTCTGTGCTATTTTTTAAATTACTTATATCATGAAACTTATTTAAGCCTAAGATGTAAAAGTCATTGCTAACGTTGAATAAAGAAACATAAATTAAAGTATATTAGTTTCTAATAAATGTCTGTATGATTATTCGAATCTTTTATTCCGTACACTACCCTACATTACCTAAAGTTAATTAGTAGTCTTAACAACTCGGAAGTGAGATGAACGAGTAAAAGTTAAAAAAAAAAAAACGACCTACTCGTTTATCCTGCCCACGACGGATCGTTCGGCGGTTGCTTATTTAAACACATTTTTCCTCTGTGTAAAATAGAACTATCATAGAAAAAAAGGATTGAATGATCTTTATTTCTTTTTTTTTTTGTTTTTTTTTATTCAAAATAAGTATGTCAGTAACGGATAAGTTTTAATGAAACAAGCAATGACATTACACCTCAATTTAT
The DNA here is from genome assembly GCA_950005105.1 of Lycophotia porphyrea. Lineage (NCBI taxonomy): Eukaryota > Metazoa > Arthropoda > Insecta > Lepidoptera > Noctuidae > Lycophotia > Lycophotia porphyrea. The sequence goes on along the minus strand of OX465395.1, from coordinate 14,213,083 downwards.
TAAATATTGTGTAAATAATATTTAAAATATTGGTCAGTGAGTTTTCTATTCAATATTTAATGTTATTCATTAAAATATGTTAATGATATTTAGTTGCAATAGGGAATCATTTCATTGTAACACTGCTTTGCCAGGGTTACTTTCTGTAAACACTACATCATAACGCAGCTTTGCCAGGGCTACCCTCTGGAAGCACTTCACCATAACACAAAACAATCCAGCCAGGGTCACCCTCTGGAAACACCTCATCATAACACAGCTTTGCCAGGGCTACCCTCTGGAAGCAATTCATCATAACACAGCTTTACCAGGACTACCTTCTGGAAGCACTTCATCATAACACAGCTTTGCCAGGGCTACCCTCTGGAAGCGTTACAACATTACTCAGCTTTACCAGTCAGGTCTACCCTCTGGAAATGCTTTCACTATTGCAACGCTTTATCATTTAATGTTCTTGTTATATCCATTGCATACTCACCAAGGCTCACTTTCAGCTAAAGGTTTTCCCCAATATTTATTAACAGTTTAGTTTCAGTTAGCATCGTACTACTGCTATCAAGCATAAGGCTTGGGCGCTTTAATAATCGGTGCCGATATCAAATATAAAGCCTGGGATACGTTAATCATCTATACTGCTATCAAATATAAAACTTCGGCGCAATAATCACCGGTGCTGTTATCAAGTCAAATATAAGACTTGGGCACGTTAACCATCGGTACTGCTATCAAGTATAAGGCTTCGGCGCATAAATCTTTAGTGCTGTTATAAAGTCGAATGTAAGGCTTGGGCACGTTGACCATCGGTGCTGTTATCAAGTCAAATATAAGGCTTGGGCACGTTAACCATCGGTGCTGTTATCAAGTCAAATATAAGGCTTGGGCACGTTAACCATCAGTGCTGCTATCAAGCACAAGGCTTGGGCACAAGTGCTGTTATCAAGTATAAGAAACTTGGGCACGGTGCCACTGTCAAGTGGGTACGAAGTCATGTCTACCGGAGGACCGGCTGCAAGCGCAAATCAGCAACAGGCGAATTCACCGTATATTTCAAGCGATGAGTCTATGATTATCTGCCCCCGTAACGACCAACCTCAAAGATCAAGAACGTCGTCGTCCAAACGCTGTCACCGGTCACGCTTGTCGGAACATGTATCTAGGCAACGTAGTAAGCCTCGGGAGCTACGGGTACGTCGACGTGCTAGATCACGAAATTTAAGGTGCGTAGATTATTCTAGTAGCAGTTCAGGCGGTCGGTCTTCATCACGTAAACGACTTAATCAACGGATGCGTCAAAATAATGATAATATGGTACGCGACCGACATGCGGGGAGTAAAAGACGGCGAACTAGTGGTAATTCTGATGATTCGGCTAATAGTAAACAAGGAAAACGACGTCATTATTCCCCGGATGTTCAGTCACATAAACGTGCAAACACTAATTTAGATGATAAAGATAATACTAACAGTATCTTAGATAAGTTTTTAGAAATTCTTAAAGATGTAAAAGGTCGATCTAGTGCTAAACTCTCTTTAAATAATGTCATTCCAGAATTTGATCCAATGACTAAAGATCAGACCGTCTTGATGTGGCTTACTAAGGTGGAGGAGTGTGCAGAGATCTATGGTTGGGACGAAAGAGAAACTATCCATTTTGCACTACCAAAGTTAACCGGTGTTGCAAAAATTTGGTACCAGGGTCTCAGCACAGTCCTTTACTCATGGACCGAATGGAAAAAAAATTGGTAGAAAATTTTCCTTGTCGGGACGATTACGCGGAACTTTTAATAGCAATGTTAGCTAAAAAAGCCCGTTATGGCGAATCATTGGAGCACTACTTCTACGAAAAAACGAATCTACTAAATAGGTGCGGTATAAAAGGCCGTAAAGCGGTCGACTGTATTCTAAACGGGATTGATGATCGCGCTGTGAGAGTCGGTGCCCAAGCTGCTCAATTTCGGGAGCCCGAAGAGGTACTGAAGTACATAAAAACTGTTAAAATAGGTTCTGTTAGAGATGTAGGTGAAAAAGGTCGCAAACCTGACAGGAGAACTACTGGAACGACCGCTCCCACCAGACGAAACGGTGAGTCTAACTCTAAATATATTTTTAACATTCTAATCAACAATGCGGCATTAGTATGTCACGTTGATTTAGGTAGCCAATGCAGCCTCATTAGGGAAAGTGAAGCTAAAAGCTTGAAACTATCTATTGACACCAAAGATTTACCCTTGATGAGGGCAATAGGTGGAAATTATGTTAGTCCATTGGGTAGGTCTAAAGTAGATGTTAACGTTCAGGGTATTGAAGAAAATATTGAAATTCTAATGGTCGAAAATCACGCTCTAAAATATCCAGTGTTGTTGGGGCACACTTTTACAGAATTGCCTGACATAGTTATTACTAAGACACCTAGTGAAATAATTTTTGAAAAGATTGGTTTAGATCGTAAACTATTTTTGAGGGTTTCGGAAGTAATTTCTTTAGCACCAGGCGAAATAGTTACTGTTTCGGTAAATTCATGCTATCGTTACAATGGGAAGATTTATGTCAATGGTTCTGTGAGAGGTGCCCTCGGTAGCGAGTATTATTTATTTCCGGGAGAATACGATCTTAAGTCGGGTATAGGTAAAGTAATAGTGTTCAATATGAGCAATTCAAAAATAAACTTTGCCAAAAATATTTTGTTGACACGTGCCTACCCTAGTAACACCATTCGAGAGGTTTCCATAGTGTCTTTTGATAAATCGGATTTAGATAAACACTTGCTCGTCGGTCCCACAATTACGAATGAGCAAAAAGTTCAATTACAATGTTTACTCGATAGATTTAAAGATTGCTTCTCTTCTAATTTAAAAGAGTTAGGACTTACCTCTGCGGGAGAAATGATAATAGAGTTGGAAAATTCTGAACCGGTAGTTTACAGACCTTATCGGATGTCATTGGCGGAGAGGTCCCTTGTTCGCGATATGGTTAGTGAAATGCTTGACGCAGGCATAGTTCGAGAGTCCTCGTCACCGTACGCGAGTCCAATCGTACTTGTTAAGAAAAAGACCGGGGAAAAACGTCTATGCGTCGATTACCGAGCTCTAAATAAACGAACTAAAAAGGATCATTATCCTCTCCCCAGAGTTGAAGACCAGTTGGATCAACTTTCTGGCAGTAAATTATTCATTTCCCTTGATTTGGCATCCGGCTATTATCAAATACCAATTTCCACATCTTCACGAGACAAAACTGCATTCGTTACCCCTGATGGTCAGTATGAATATACTCGGATGCCGTTTGGTTTGGTGAATGCACCTTCAGTTTTTCAAAGAACAATAAATAAAATACTTTCCGAAGCAAAGATCAAATACGCTTTAGTTTATATGGATGACATCCTCATTCCAGCACGAACATTTGAGGAAGGTCTCGTAAGGCTTCAGGAAGTGCTAATTCTTTTGCGCAAAGGAAAACTAACATTAAAACTGACGAAATGCCATTTCTTCTTTGACAAAATAGATTTCTTAGGTTTTGAAGTTAGCCCTGTAGGTATTAAACCAGGCACTCGCAAAGTCGAAGCGGTAGCCAAGTTCCCGGTTCCGAAGAACCAACACGAAGTGAGGCAGTTTATCGGTGTGGCTAGTTTTTTTCGTAGATTTGTAAAAGGTTTTGCCGTTATTTGTAAACCATTGACGGATCTTTTAAAAAAGGACTGTCAGTGGAAATGGTCTAAAGAACAAAATCATTCATTCGATTCTTTAAAACAAGCGCTTATGTCACGTCCGATATTAGCTCTTTATGATCCGAAAAGGGAGACTCAGTTACACACAGACGCGTGCAAATATGGCATTGCAGGGATCCTAATGCAAAAATGCGATGAAGGTCTTTTCAAACCAGTCTCTTATTTCAGTCGGAAAACTACTCCGGATGAGCAACGAATGCATTCCTTTGAATTAGAAACTCTTGCGGTTGTAGCTTCTCTCAGCAGATTCCGTGTTTATCTTCTTGGAATTCCATTTAAAATATTAACGGATTGCAACGCGCTTCGTACAACACTTATAAAGCGTGATCTAGTCTCACGAATCGCTCGTTGGTGGGTCCAACTTCAAGAGTTTGATTGCGAAATAGAGTATAGGCCGGGTTCAGGTATGATGCACGCAGACGCTTTAAGTAGAAATCCGGTGGACAAGGCGGTTATAGAAGATCACATACTTGATGTTCTATCAAACGAATCGGAAGATTGGATCGCAACGGTCCAATCCACTGACGAAGAGATCTCCCGGATTAAACGAATTTTGACTGATCCGGAATCTGAAAATATTTTGGAAATAGTTAAAAATTACAAACTTAAAAACGGCAAGGTGTATCGTCTATTAAATTATAACGGAGTTGATTGTGTTCGATGGGTAGTACCAAATGGAGTGCGTTGGCAAGTTGTTAAAATGAACCATGATGACATCGGTCATTTTGGTTTCGATAAAACCCTTTCTAGAATTCAACAAACATTTTGGTTTCCAAAGATGAGACGCTTTGTAAAAAAATACGTCCGATCATGTTTAGAGTGTGCACACCACAAGGGCACGACTGGAAAACAGCAAGGTGAGTTACACCCAATCCCAAAGGTAGAGATACCTTTTCATACTATCCATGCTGATCACCTGGGACCGTTCGTTCGGAGCAAACGAGGTAACGTTTATATTCTAGTTATAATAGATGGTTTTACAAAGTTCATTAACATTTCACCGGTCAAGAATACGAAGACATCGACTACAATAAGAGTTCTACGAGAACACATCAGTTATTTTGGAACACCTGTAAGGTTAATCACCGATCAAGGTACCTCCTTTACAAGTAATAACTTTCGATCATTTACAAAATCGTTAGGTATAAAACATATCCTAAACGCAGTTGCCACGCCGAGAGCCAATGGTCAGGTGGAACGATTTAATAGGACAATCATCGATGCTCTTTCTACCAAAACGCATGATAAGGATGAAAAGACATGGGACGAATATGTCCCTGACGTGCAAATTGGACTGAACACAACAGTGCACAAAACCACAGGTAAGAGCCCTTCAGAGCTATTATTTGGCGTACGATTAAAAAGTCAGACTGAGAACAGGCTCAGTGAAGTCATCGATGAAGCCATAGACAGTATTTCGCCAGAAGATCTGGAAAAAGAAAGAAGCAAAGCGGGACAAAGAATCAATAACCAACAGATAAAAGATAAGGTAAGGTTTGATTCAAAGCGTATTAGGAACAAATCATATGTAGTCGGAGACTTGGTAAGTGTGAGAAGGGAAATCCCGAATACTGGTAAGTCCAAGAAATTAATAATGAAATTTCAAGGACCCTACAGGATCGTTAAGGTTTTGCCCAATGATCGCTATTTAGTAACAGATACCCCTCTCACGCGAAAAAAGGGCTGTCGCAATTACGAAAACATTGTTGCAGTAGATAAAATGAAACCATGGCTTAGTTTTAATCAAAACTTTGTTAGTTCGGAGTCCGAATGCGCCAACGTTGCATCAGAATCTGAGCAATCTAACGATACAGCATAGGAAATATTGTTTGATTACCTGTTGCAATTTATTATTTTATAAATAAAATCAACATTTATAGAATTGAGTTATATTAAGAAATAAAACCAATGATTGTATACCTAGTTTATTTAAAATTACATCTTTGCTCGTAGCATTTGTAATTCATGTTATTTTTTTTCTGCTTATTATTGTTTTTTTTTTTTTTTTTACTTCAAATTGTATTTTTATAAATCATTTTGAATTATGTAACTATTTTTTTTAAATGACTCTGTATGTATTGTAATAGTCGTAATATTGATTTAAGCATGCCTATTAGAATTAATTAGCAATAATGGAGATTCATACAAATTTAACATTTTATAATTATTTTGTTTTATATATTTTTTTTTATAGTTAAGTTATCATTTTATTCGAACAGAGATGAATTGCTTAATGATTTTGATAATTTTTGTGTTAAAATTATGTCTGACAATAAAAGAGCGAAGGGACTTGCTCCAGCAGGATGGCCGAGCTGTTAGGATTTTAGTAAATTCTGTACACAGTTGACATTTATTTTATCAAACTGCCAACCGTCTTGTTTGAATAACGAAACGGTTGGCGGGCGACGCCTATCAGTGCGCGCGAAACAAGGTTATTTAAACGACGGCACGGCCGTTCGCAGCTCAGTTGTTCCTGCGACGCCGAAGAGTAAAGACCTTAAAGTAATATCGTTACACTGTGAAGAAACATTGCTAGCCGTTGGAGTAAGTGCTAAAATATTTAATATTAATATGTGAAAGCTATTTCTGTGTACCTATTTTTGTGCTATTTCTGTGTACCTATTTTTGTGCAATTTCTGTGCTATTTATGTGTACCTATTCTCGTGCTATTTCTGTGCTATTTTTTAAATTACTTATATCATGAAACTTATTTAAGCCTAAGATGTAAAAGTCATTGCTAACGTTGAATAAAGAAACATAAATTAAAGTATATTAGTTTCTAATAAATGTCTGTATGATTATTCGAATCTTTTATTCCGTACACTACCCTACATTACCTAAAGTTAATTAGTAGTCTTAACACTTTAGAAGATCTAGAGACTAAATTGGGACTAAAGATGTTTTAAGTAGGTTTTGTGCTAAACGCGTTTAGATTTGTGGTGCATCTGGGCCATTGTCTTTGTTAAATAGGCATAGCAGTTTCATCAGGTAAGGGAAAACCACCTGAACACTAGTTGCCATGACTGCACTGGAAGTCTTTAAATAGACTCCAGATACAGGTTCGCCGAAGCAATGAAAACCTGTTCAGGTGGAGATTCATAGACGACTCTGCCTTGAAGTATATACGGGGCGTAAGGGACAGCTCTCCACATACTTCAGAGTGCATTCAGCTCCTTATTTTGAATCATTTCCCACCGGAATTATTCTCCGATTTTTTAAATCTTTTTTTCAGTTACTGTTCCTTTAATTCAATGTAAAATTGTACGCAGCACTCCATTTATGTAAATAATACGGCTAAAATCAAAAATCCTACAATGGATGTTGAAATACTTTAACGAACGACGCGTGAATTCAGCTGTTCACTTCCTGCCTGGCTACAAAGTTCATCGAACTCGTCGTCGCGCTTGCCGTTCGCTCCGTACGCAATGTACCGTTACCGTGGCGTTTTGCCACGGTAACGGTACATAGCGTATGAGGAAATAAAAAAAAAAATATTGGATTCCCATAACATTCCTGAAATAATTTCTTGTACCGGTCATCTTAGTATGATATTACTGAATTCACCCCATCAGTTTGTGGAATACTGTCCCTTACACCCTGTATGTTGTGTTGTTTCACAAATGATGGGACCCTTGATAATGTGTCCTGCCTGTCCTGCTGTTTGCTCATTACAGGAGCTGATGGATGCTACTGAAAGTGCCAAACTAGTCACCAAATGGTCTGAATTAATCTAGATTGCCATCGATCCGCTCAGCAGAAGAAAAATAGCCCGAATAAGGCTTCCAAACGCTTTTGAAGACTGAACTCTTCTACACAGGGTTAAATATTTACGGTAAATATTACCATCCTTTTAAAATTGCTCATAGATAACTCGGAAAACTTTTAGTACTGAACATGCTTTAAATAAAGAAAATTTGTATATCGTTTCATTCTTGTAATTATTTTGTTTCAGCACCGAGTTTTTAACTTATTGTATCAAACCTTTTTTTCTACAAAATAGTATTGTTGTGGCTATAAAAAAAACCTTTTTTGTTCAAGTATGGGTTTTAAAAAGCACTTCAAATAAAGTTTTTGTTTTGGGAAGGTGCTTGACCTCTTGGACGCCGTATTGCCGAACAAAGTCAAACAAAAAATAATTATGAAATAAAATCTTGTTTTTAAATAAAACTCGTTGCTCCCTAGTCCGCATTTGGAAACACCTTACTGTAATTAATCGTCTATTATTAACTCTACGAAATCACGCGTAGGTTATTTCCTATACATTACGTTTTGTACGCAAATATACAAAGAAAAATAAATATCTACGTAGACTCAGTTAACGCTTCGCCGTGCTCAGTATAAAAGAGACGAAATTCAGGAATCACACGACAACGGCAACGATTCGGTCGATTGAAAACATGCAATACAAAAGCGTTCGGAGATTTCAAGTGGGAATTGTTAAGACCAATTTAAGATTGTCATACGTCATCGCGGTAGAAAAGAACTACCCAAAAAATGTGTATCTTCCTCGTATAGAAGCGTGACTGAAGACGTGTTGGAATAAGTTCTATTGAGCAGTCCCTCCGTGTGTAACCATACACACGGAGGGACTGCTCATTGAATTTCGCTTTCTTTTTAGGTTTCCGTACCCAAAGGGTATAAACGGGACCCTATTATGAAAACTCCACTGTCCGTCTGTCTGGCTGTCTGTCACCAGGCTGTATCTCATGAACCATGATAGCTACACAGTTGAAATTTTCATAGATGATGTATTTTTGCTGCTGCTATGTCAACAAATAATAAAAATATAAATTATTTAATAATTAACGGGGGCTCCCATACAAGAAACGTTTTTTTTTTCAGTTTATGGTACGGAAGCATTCGTGCGCGAGTCCGATTCGTACTTGGCCAGTTTTTATAATTAACTAAACTTGCTACAAGCCGGCGCAATGGTGACATGTCATAACATCAAGATTGATGATGATCTAACATGAATGTCATCATCATCAGCCTACAACAACCCACTGCTGGACACAGGTCTCTTCAATCCTACTCTCTTTACCCTGATTATCGGCAACTCTCATCCAGTTCCTACCAGCCATGCGAAGATCGGCGCATGAATGTTTATATCTAAAAACCTTATGGTATTCACAAAATTATGGTGAAAAACCGCGTCAAAATCCATTGTGACTACGAAGTGGCTTTGTTTAAATAATTCTATGAGTAGATACTTAGCGTACCTGTATTTCTGGCAACTTACAAGCTTCTAACTTGATAACGATAATAATGCCATCCAACCGATTCGGGCAGAGCGACTGCATTCGATGGCTTTCTAGGGTGGTTGGCGACACCTTTAGTGTGCTGCTCTTTCATGTGCTCTCAAGTGGCTAGCATATCAAACTTTGGCCGCAAAACTCTGAGCACAATCTTACAACTTATAGACATCTCTTTTCTACAAGGATCTTCAAGACAAGTTCGCGAAAAAGACGTGCACCAACTCCTAAAAGGTTTTAAGTTTAAGGTAGTTTTCAAGGTTTATTTTTGAAGAACGACTCGTACGTGTGGAGTGAAAGTGCATTTCATGTACTATCGAAGCTTTATTAGAAAAATGTTCATGATTGTGAAAATAAATGTGTAACAGTAATGGGTAAGTTTCTTTGCAGTAAATTTTTTTTTCAGCATCTAAGTACTCAATAAAAAAATAGTTCATTAATTTAATGGCAGACCTACTGCCAGTACGGCTGGGTTTAGAAGCATGAATTTAGCATAAAAGTATATTTTATACCGACGGTGACCTAATGGAGAGTTTTTGGTATGATCATATCAGCCAGTTGCTGTCCACTGCTGAGCATAGGGATCCCCAAACGATTTCCAACGTGTCCGGTCCAATGCCACCTGCATCCAGTGACTCCCTGCAGTTTTGACAAGGTTATCGGTCGTTGGTCGTCGGTTGGTATGATACTTCCCGATAAATAGTGGAATTCTAACACCCAGTCTTACCAAGAGATATCGTACTACCCACTACAAACTAGGTAAACAGGTAGGTGCTAACTGGAAATATAAACATTTAAAGTGTACACCTGAAACTTCAATATTTAGTTCTGTACAATACTGGCCTAGCAATTTTACTCACAATCCCTCCGTAGGTGTACAAAATGGCATGAGAAGGGAACTAAGTACTACCTACTGCAAAGGAAAATGGACAGTTTTAGTTAGACAGACTGTAGGTTGAGTAACACAACACTCGAATAGTTATGGTAGTTTGGTACCCGTCGGAGTCTTAACAAAAACGAATTAATTTGAAACTAAATCTACTGTTCCGACAATTACTTGGTGTTTTTTTTACAATCATAATCGGTCAATAACGTTTACATTGCTGGGACACAGGAGATCCCTCTCTGTGAGCGAGAGTGGACCATAATCCTGGTTAACCATAACCGTTGTGAACATAAATAACTTTGACAATAGTTTAGTTTATTTGTGAATCACCTATTAAAAAAAAATCATTGAACATGATGAGTCTATACTTATTTAAAAGTACGGGTATGACAACATAGAGAACAGTCTAATAACTAGTGTTCCAGTTGTCATTTGATGGGCCTTCAAAACAGTGGAAATACCCAAGTAGTTCCCAAAAACACAAAGGGCAATCTCTTTATAACATTTTCCCGATCCACTGAATTAAAACTCCACTGCCCGGGAGTTTAATCAAACAACGCTAAAAAGTGTTTTGAAAATACTTACACAGATAATATATTACTACACAGTTTTAGGAGCAGTTTTCTATTGATCTCCGAATCTGTACCAAACTGTGTATTGAAAAAGGGGGAATGGGGGTAGGTAATTTAATTACGACAGCTAGGCGTCAATATTTCAGAAAAGTCAGTTCAATAGACACTATGTTCCTCTACTAAGGGCTACTTGGCATATTAACTGAATCGGATTGCACTTATTGCCATCCGGAGGACTAATTAATTGAGAGCAACTCTCACTGTCGGTAATCCGAATTACCTTTAGAGCTACTGAAAATTGTTTTAATGCTGCAAATCGTTTTAAAATGGAGACGGACGAAGATCAAGTGAGAACTATCTCCGCATAGAAAAATATGACTAAAACGATATCCTTTATGTTTATTTATAAACTTTGGCTGCTTTATAAATAAACTAAATATTGAAGGAGGCGGCCTCCTAAGTTTTGTTACGCTTTGTAAGTTGATCTTTGCATAATATTAGAGACTAGCTTTTGCCCGCGGCTTCGTTCGCTTTAATTTAGAGTTTGACAATCAATTCGGGTTGTGTGTGTCATGTCGTGGCGCCATCTATTATCATAAGCACTTTATTGTTCTTTTCTTCGGGAACAGATCTTTTTTTCGGAATGAAAGGTACCCTATGTCCGTTTCTGTACATCTGACAACATAAAGGGTGTAAACAGACTCTTAACGAAGCCGAAAGGCACTTGTTTTCCCCGTCATTGCGATCATTTTTTTGTTCTAGACCATACCTGGGAACCTTCTAGTTACGGAGATATTGGAGGTCAAAGTTCGAACTTTTTCACACCTTTTTTTTTAAATACATGTTTTTAATGTAAGATTTTTACTTAAAGCACCTCCAGGACCCCCTTACTATTCAATCCATCCATCAGCACAATGTTTTGAGTGCGTTACATTGAGTCCTACCGTTAAACGTGATTTTTCAGCCCGAAAAAAAAAGTCGTTTCCCAGCACTAATTTTTGCGTAAAGTTACTTAGTTTGATTTACAGAATGCTTGGTTGACGGCTTCGTGAAGTGTCTGTTTACACCCTGTATATGCAAAATTTCAGGATGATTGGTTTAGTGGTTTAGGCATGAAAAGGTAACAAACAAGCAGAGGAATTGCAAGGCATTACATAAGACACTTTTATACATATGCAGTGTGTGTGATATAAATATCCGCTAGAAGTGGAAAGGACATAATACCGGTGCTGGAGCTGTCTTTCACCTGAAATTATCACGATGATGACGTTATACGTATATTCTCAATCAACACTAACCATTACGAAACCGACAAGTACTGTAAAATGTGCTCCTTCAGTCTTCCCTCACTAAAATCGAAATAAAGTACTTACATCTACTTTTCTAAGCAGTGATAGCCGCTGGACTGCCAAGTCATAGGTCTTGAGTTCGAACCCAAGACACGCAACTCTGATTTTTTAAATTAATTTACGTATTGAATAATTATCACTTGCTTCGGTGAAGAAAAACATCGTAGCGAAATCAACATGCTAGAGAGATATTTTCTACGGCATGTAAAGGCAAGTCAGAGGCCGTTGGGCGGCATAAAAACTCTGACACCAGGTTAGGTACTAACCACACGATAAAGAAAGAAATATCTACTTTTCTTACTAATACCTACTCGTGACTAATTTGTAAAGGATACGCGTCACCACATAAACCCTCACTCGTCTCAATTCCGATTGACAAAGGTCTCAGTTTATGAGCCATAAACCGCGTGAGCTCATACCAATAAGTGATCACTCTTACGGGTTACAACGTTCAATGCTATGTAAACTGTGATTAGGAGTTGGACTGAGCGGAACTTAACGTCAAATTAACTTCATCTTATTTATTATTGACCTACTAATCTAAAGATTATCCCATATCTTTCCGTGGGTGTCGTAAGAGGCGACTAAGGGACCAGAGAATGGGCAGCAGTTGTAACAACTGTACTGCGATCGCCAACCCGCCTGCCAACCGTGGCGAGTATGGCAATACCCCCCCTTTCGGGGAGGCCTATGTCCAGCAGTGGACGTCTTTCGGCTGTAATGATGATGATGATGATGAATCTAAAGATTATCAATATGTCATCATTCTTTTAAGGTGTCCCATATACTTCGGGGTCGGCGCAGCATTTCTTTTTCCAGGCATCGCTTCTGTGGTTACTTATAGTCATCCACTTTCAAATTCACATCTTCACTACACAAACTATGTATTAATAATACTACCAACTACCAACATTTGAGAGATTTTTTGGAGATGGTCCAAAATAAACCTAAAATCGATTGGGACAAACTGGGTACCAATAGGTTCATTGTAATGAAACTAGCTTTTAACTGCGGTTTTGGTCACGTTAATTTAGAATTTGACAGTCAATGCGGGGTGTACTCTGCTTGTAATAATATAATTCAGTTCAAAATTTCAGGATAAAAATGGTTGGTGGTTTTCTGGATTTCAGTGGTTTAAGCGTGAAAAGGTAACAAACAAACTTAATTTTGCATTTATAATATTAGTTAGGACTACTAGTACCCATTTAGTTCAAATCTAGTCTGGGTTTTTGCATCTCCTTTATTAAATGTTTTATAAATTAAAGCAAATCCTATCCCTAAATCTTCTCTAAAAGTGTCCATGGAGTTTCTTGCCCGTTCTACTCCATAGAGATCTACGCTAGGGAATGGGCAACTACAGTACTTTCACAGTTTTTATGCCTTTTTTTTTACGAATGGGTAATCATCAAATGACTTCTCCCGCTCTGGGCAGAGCGGAAGGGAGTGTCAGACTTGTACTGACTAAAACCCGTCCATGTTCCTTCCTTGCCCTTTGTGTTCCAGGGCCGCGGTATCTCTTTCGAACAGCCCGCAACCCTGGCAGGCATCGGCCCTTGCGGGCCCCCCCCTGTTTGCTGACATCTCTTTGAGGCGCGCGTGGAACACGAACGTTAAAATACATACAGGTTGTAAACAGACATTTCACGAAGACGTTAACCAAGGGTTATGTACATCAAACTAAGTAACATTACGCAAAAATTGTTGCTGGGAAACGACATTTTTTTTTGGGTAAAAATCACGTATTTTGATATGTATGACTCAATGTAACGCATTCAATACATTGTACTAATGGATGGCTTGAATAGTACGGGGGTCGTGGAGGTGTCTTAAGTAAAAAAAACATTAAAAACATGTATTTAAAAACTTGTGAATAAGTTGTAAGTTTGACCCCCAATAACTCCGTAACTATTAGAAGCTTCCCAGGCATGGTCTAGAGCAAAAAATGATCGCAATGGCGGAAAAAACAAGTGCCTTTCGGCTTCGTTAAGAGTCTGTTTACACCCTTTATTAATCTATCACGCACATTCTTATCTATAATCTTGCTTGAATTGTCTCACTGCAGGTCAGTGACCTCTCTCTCCCTCTTCCACACACTATTTTATTTCAACATAATATTATGTTCCTATACTGTATTACTTCCCTTGTATTAATAACTGTATGACCTGCAAGCAACTCTTTGTCACAAAAGATAAATCAATAATTATCCTCCGTACATTGTTCTGATTAGGAATCTAAGACAATGGAGATGCCAACTCAATGTGGAACCATTGTGGGTCCCGTCTTACAACTGTCATGAGGACTCAACGCCGAAATGGAGACTGTGTGCCATCTTACGTGTTAATAGTGACAGGAAATCATGTAGCTCTATCAATGTGACGACGCGATTGGCGCAGTGGCTGAGTGATCGACTGCTGCGCTGCGTGTCGCGGGTTCGATTCCCGCACGGATACAAAATTTGTATGGCCTACAAGTAGTTGTTCCGGGTCTGGCTGTTTATGTATGTGAGTTTCAATGTTTCTAAATGCACCCACGATACAGGAGAAATTCCTAGTGTGTTCCATTTTTTTTAACATTGCCCAATGTTTAAAAAAAAATGTACATAAGTACAATAAACTGAAAAGTACTGTGAACTTGAAAATAGCACACTTCAATTAATTAAAAAAACGACGATAATGAGGGTCGAATTTTGTAGAGTAATTTGTGGTAGGCAGGTTTGATAAACCGTATTCAAAACGACCGGAACCCTGTCATATTTGATGTTTAATACAAAGCCAACAAATTAATTGTTTTATTGGAGTAATTGGTTCAGGCCGTTTCCATCTGACCTGTCTGCTGCCAAAACCTTTTTGAGGCCTCTGTTATACTAGAAATGAAGGTCAGCTTTTAGCACTGAGCTTATAATGGTGAAAGGTGATAGAAATACTATCACAAGTTTCGTTTAGATCGCTAGATAGAACAGCTCTTTTACAATATTGCTATATCTTTGGGTACAATGGCATTCTTATCGCTGACAGCGATAGCTTCTAGACAACCTTTCAATGGACTGAACGACTTAAAAAATAAACAACAAGCGGCGTAGACAGCCTTTTTCTTGCGAAAACCGGAAGCAGGCAATGTTCCAATTTAAAAATGATTTCCAACCACTATCTTTGCCAATTTTAACTCTTCAACATCAATCTTAAAACAGATGCACCAACAAAATGTATTTAAAATTTTATTTACTGCTAATCATTACAAATGACTATGATATTTCAGCTGTAAGTGCGGGTTGAATGGGCAGCTAATGGGCGCTATTATTTACATTCTCGAAACATTACGATTTATAGGAGGCCCGAGAGGCCTATCAATCTAAATGACAGAAATCAAATGCTTCTTGGAGCTTTTCTAGCTTAAGAAAAGTGTTAGTAAGACCCGTGTTTATTACGCCAGTAAGAAGCTAGCTGCTAGAACAAACCAGTATTTTCTTAAGGGAAGACATTAAGAAAGGTTTCTCTGCTTCGTGTGATCATTATAACCTAGATCTCTTCAAAGTTAGAGTGAATCGGTTTCTTCTAGACAAGCGTGCTTCACCCGAAACCGAGTCACCGTTTCACATGATCAGGCGAGTTGCGGCCAAACGCTAGCCTATTATTTAGTATAACAATTATAATAATTAGGAAATTTGTTCTGTGTAAACTGAAATCCGATTTTATCATCATCTGCCTAGCCTTTTCCCAGCTATGTTGGGGTCGGCTTCCAGTCTAACCGGATGCAGCTGAATACCAGTATTTTACATGGAGCGACTGCCTATCTGACCTCCACAACCCAGTTAATACTGGGTAATAGGATACCTCTTGGTAAGACTGGTTGTTAGACTTTTTGGGCCACTGACTACCTGTAACGACTGTCAAAGATGTGCAAATGACAGCCGGGACCAACGGCTTAACGTGCTTCCGAGGCACGGTGGAAACTCGGTATATAATGGGTGGTCACCCATCCACATACCAACCTAGGCAAGCACGGCTTAACCTAAAGATCGACCCGAGCGGCTGTTATTATTTTGTCACGAGCTCCTCCGATAAACTGAAATCCGATTAAAACAAATAAAAATACCCGAATTTTATGCGGCCCCCGATACCTCTGCTCGTAAATGGCTAAGATTGAGAAAGGTACTAAATAAAAGGATTGCATCCAATTCTTTACTTTTGTCATCTTTAATAATGAAAACGATCTAAGCTACACGCTACGTTACGATTCTGTTTTAAATTGAAAATTAATTCTATAATTTTCCAGAAACTTTCTAATGCATTATGAATTTTCTTCTCAAACATGATTTAAATTGAGTAAGTGAATTAAGATCTAGAAGCATCCGAATTCTGTCATTCTGTCAATTCGCGTATGAAACCACAGGCGGACAAGGGTTGCATTATAAGTTATGACTGTAACACCGTGTTGGAATAAAGCGATGGCAGTCTGTTCAATTTGAATTGAGAATATTTTTATCATGTTTTGCTAGCTGCAGTTAGTTTTTTGTTTTACTCGTGTTATTATTTATTTATCGTCTTGCTTTATTAAAGTACCAATTCGGATTTCTTCAACAAAACATCATAAAAACTATGAAAATTGTGGAATAAAAACTATAACAATCTAAGTGCTTAATGTAATATGGTAGCAATTTTATTCAATAGGATAAACTAACTATATACATTAATAATAATTAAAAACTATTAAACTAAAATAAATAAACTAACAACAAACTATAAAAGGGCATCGAAAAACTCCTCCTCAACGATGTCAGCGGGTAATGTGCCCAAGAGACTGGCGGCGTTGCCACGTTGTATGGCAACACTTAGCCTCTGGCCAAGGTAAAAGCCAGCCCTTTGGTCACGGGAAGCGTCAACTAGGCGTTTCGAAATTTAGTTTTAAATAGACTATGAGCACTCAGACCCCACGGCCCCAGAGTTTCAACCCCAAACGGCTCGAAAATATAGTTACCACAAAGGTTTCTATATTTACGCCGCTTGAGGTTCTCTGCAGCCGCAGCGGCATCACCAGCACAGCAATTTAATGTAATTAAATTGTTTATATATCGATAGAGAAAATGTCAATTGCAAATCAGTTTAGATACCAACGTTCAATGTAACGTGATGTTTACAGAAAACAACCATAATAACTGTAAGTGAAAATTGAAAACCCTGCAAGTATTCAGTTCGTACCGCTTTGCATAGAATCTTACAAGTCTCTTGCATTTAAATGCATTCATTATTGACGTTATTTTGTACAAATAGAATTTGGACCAATTTCCTTGTAACCACTGTCTATACGGGGTGGATTCTTTCATAAATTTTATGTAGGTACAAGTTTATGCTGCGATCACCTTTTAGCTAGCCTGTAGCGTTTCCACCAGCTCTCTCTGTTAGCGGGCTGGATGGATTACCCATTAGGCGTTTTTAAGATATAGAAAATGCGAGTTTCTTCACGATTGCCTTCAACGTTTTGACAGGCGTGGTAACAAAATGATTATAATTTAAGAGGATGTCTGTTTTCGAACCTACTGCATACAACTGTAGGCCTTGATTATATGATTACGAAACATTAGTCACGCGTTAAGACGAACTCCTAAGTTCCTAATCTCTGTAACCCAAATCATCGGCACCCCATCAATGTTGTGCTCATGTACAATCAGCGTCACGATGTGGGTACCCCTCTTGAAAGCACCTACGTTCCTAACTGGGGTACCCAATTGATGCAGCCCACCGTAAAATAGGACTACGTGCACGCGAGAAAGTAATGGTGACACATTTTTGGGCGTTAAATTGTAGAAGGTTTTCCTTGCTCCAAGTAACTACGCTATCTATGGCCTTCTGTAAGCGTTCATAGTCATCATCACCCCTCACTGCCAGGGATAAAAACTATTTAAATAATAAACAATTTACATCTTTAGCGACTTTGGGCAAATCTTTTACTACAATTATAAATTGCAGAGGTCCGAGGTTACTCCCTTGGCTTATACCAGACCACGAAACCACCGTCAGTTTCTTGGGCTACTATTACTTATATGATACATTATGGCTCATTGAATGTATTATTTTTGTCAGCATTTAATTTAATTGTGGTTGTGGTTTGATTAGTCACAGCCACAAATAATACCACGGAATGCAACATTTGTTTGAGAGCTTCCGGTATAGTCCAGGCTGCAAATTTACGTTGAGGACCTTTGGCCGCAAAAGCTTGGAACAGGAAGAAAGTTAGTATAGTTTTGTTCAAGATAGCGGTTGGTCATGGCCACGTAGTGCGCGAGGTCCCGTAAGGTGCGGTCAAACCTGTACGGACAAATTGATCACCGGCTGCGGATATCGGACACTGACTCTTCATCTGCCTAGCCTTTTCCCATATTTGTTGAGGTCGGCTTCCAGTCTAAACGGATGCAGCTGAATACCAGCATTTCACATGAAGCAATTGCCTATTTGACCTGAAAAACCCAGTTAGTACGTATTCTCATAATCTGCAACAATTCTTAAAACTTTTTTGGGTTTTTTTGCAATCACAAGGACAGTCAATAATAACAAATAATATTATTCTCAGTATGAAACGGAGAAAAAACGATTTTAATATCAAATTTTTGTACCGTTTACAAGAAATCTATGTAGTTCATAAGGCCAGTGTACATGCGTTTTTACTTGACATAAATCATTAATTATGGTGATAACAAGAAACAATACCAATGGAATAGAGTAGGTAACTATAAATATTGGAGCTGGTAAAATTTCAATTTCAATATTTTCTAGTATTTTTTTGGAATTCCAATTCATTATTCTCCTGTTTAGCGATCACGTCAAAATTCACCAGCGTTGCGGTTGACAAGAGCCGCAAGCGTCATATGCTGCTGCTGCGGTGTTTATTTCGAACTGGGCATCACTTATTGACGACAGCAATTCTACTCTTCTTCAATTTCGCAGAAGTCATTATTTTGGCAAACGAAAAATCGCATCTGTTAGTGACAACTGTCTGACAGTGACGGTACTGATTTGAGGTCGCCAGTCGACCACAGCGTCAGGTGGCTATGTCACTTCGGAAGCATTTTTATAGAAACCATCTGTGTCGCTGCAGTATGTTGGCTTTGTTGTGTGTACCTGTAACTCCAATTTTACACAAAATTCATCTTGTTTTTCATATAATTTAGTTGGTATAAGTATCATTTTCTCTCTACATGTTCAATAAGTTTAGGTTTAGGTTGTATAATCGGCCGCCTACCTTACAATAACTCTCCTTGGGAATGCTTATGACAGAGATCACGGCCAAAGAAAAGATGGATGGATTGTGTGAGGAGTGATATGAAAGAGAAAGGAGTAAATGATGTCGTGACGTCTGACAAGGGAAAATGAAAGAAGAAAACGTGTTGCGCCGACCCCAAATAGAACGGGAGAAGGGCAGGAAGATGATGATGGGTTGGTCTAGGCATAAATGAGGAGTTCCTATCAAAACAGAAAGTGTGTTTGCACCCTAACGTAACAGAGCTGTACAGAAGTGCCATATCCAGATAAAGAACAAAAGTATCTTCCAAGAATATTAAAACGTATGAGTAAGTTGCTCTTTGACACTCTGATAACACTAGTATTTATAAACACAGATACAATTTTGTTTAAATATAATAGTCGCCGTTTTTTGCAATAAATCAGTCATAACAACGCTACTGTCTCGGACATACGTGCTTCAAGATGTTTAAATATTTAGTTTACGTTTTATTCATTGCTGTAAGTTCTGTAAGATGTCTTTTACTTTTTTTTAAAGAAACTGCAATATAAAATGATATCTCAGTTTTTATAATGCGAACATGTAACCAGAGTTTTCTACATTCTCCAGAGTGCATCGATATACTCGTACTTAAATTTTGAAGGGTTTTTAACTCTGTATAATGTGTGTCAATTCATGATTGATTATTTCAGACAACCAACGCTGATGTCCTGAGTCAAAGAGAGGACAAAGGTGCTACACTGGTAATTATTAAACTTATTTTTTTTATTCTTTTATTAATTTTTCTTTTTCTTACTTATTATTTACATTTTTAAATATTTTTAGTAACAAAATTATATTAAAAAAAAAACATTTAAAAATATAAAAATAGTAGCCCACCGGTATCGGGAACATGGCAACAACTACCGGCGATCTGGGCTCCAGAGAGAAGAACCTCCTAACAATACGAGCCGTGTCCAGGAGTACCACTTTCTGAATCAAGCCTTTGATCCAGCTGCCTAACGAGAGCCTCCTCAAGTGTAACCAACGGGACCCAATTACTAAACCTTCGCTGTCCGTCCGTTTCTTTGTCAGCGGGCTATACCACATGATCCTTTATAGCTAGACAGTTGAAATTTTCACAGAATGTGTACTTCTGTTGTCGCTATAACAACAAATAATAAATTAACCCGGCAGGGGGTGCCCTTAGTGACCGTTCATTTAATTTACATCCTTAGTTTTTAAGCCCTGGCTGGGGGCCCTAAAGTAATTTTTAGCCACCACAGGATTGATCGGTTAAGCAGACGACAGCCTCTCTAGGCTGAACTGCGAGTGGTCATATAAAAAATAATGATAATAAAGGTGGCTCCCATATCGCCAGCGTTTCCTAGGCCTACCTCAGCAACCCGTCCTCTAGGACACACAACGTGATGATTCTAGCCCATATTTTATGTCGTTGATGAAATAAATGCTTAAATCACTGTAAATCACTTTTTTTCAGAAACCGTTATCAGTATGCTGTGATATCCCAGAACTCGGTGATCCAAAACATTTGGCGAAATGTTCTAACCCTAAACTACCAGGCCCGGTAAGTTTTTCAATTATTTATTGAAATTAAAATCTGCTTAATACAGTTTTTATTGTAAAAGGATAAACTATTAGTATTATTGAAATACAGAATTGATAAGCCAGAAAATTCTTTTACTCAATATAGATTTTACCCAGGCATAAGTATTAAATTTAATTATTATACTCGTGGCTAAATAATTACAGCCGTTCGGGTCTATCTTCAGGTTAAGCCGCGCTTGGCTAGGATGGTTTGTGGATGGATAACCACACATTACATATCAGGTTTCCTTCGTGCCTCGGAAAGTACGTTAAATTGTGCTCTTTGACAGTCGTTACAGGAAGTCGACAACCAGTCTTACGAAAGTCTGACAACCAGTCTTACGAAAAGGTATCATATTACCCAGTACTAACTGGGTTGTGGAGGTCAGATAGGCAGTCGCTCCGTGTAAAATACTGGTTTTCAGTTGCATCCGGTTAGACAGGAAGCCGACCCCAACATACTTGGGTTTAGCAGATGATGATGACTTCATAGCCTCTCTGCAAATGGACTGTTGCTTAACCCTCTGTGGAATTTCTACCGCAAATTGACAAAACATTGCACTTTATAACATGCATTTTTAATAATTAAAACGATTAAATAAACTAACAACAAACTATAAAAGGGCATCTGTCTGCTGGTAATGTGCCCAAGAGACTGGCGGCGTTGCCACGTTGTATGGCAACACTTAGCCTCTAACCAAGGTAAAGCCAGCCCTTGGGTCACGGGAAGTGTCAACAAGGCGTTTCGAAATTACCTTAAATAGGCTATGAGCACTCGGACCCCACGGCCCCAGAGCTTCAACCCTAAACGGTTTGAAAATATAGTTACCACAAAGGTTTCTATATTTACGCCGCTTGAGGTTCTGCAGCCGCAGCGGCAGCACCAGCACAGCACGATGAGCTTTGCACTTTTGAGATGTCTTAACGAAAGTGGGCATGAGTATATCTCTTAACTCATAACCCATAACTCTTTGAAATTAAAAAATCTTAAGATCAATCTCTCTTCCAGTGCAACGACGTACAATGCGTGTTTGAAGAATCAGGTTTCCTGACAGACAGGAATACTCTGAACAAGGACGCTTACAGGAACCACTTGAAGCAATGGCAAGAGAACCAAAAAGGCTGGTCGGTTGCTGTGGACAAGGCTATAAAGGACTGCGTGGATAACGACCCGAGGCAGCACCTGGAATACCCTTGCAAGGCGTATGATGTTTTCACGTGCACTGGCATCGCTATGTTGAAGGTGAGTTGCTCATATTCTTACCTCCTCGACTATGACTGGCTCGTTGGTCCAGTGATCGCAAGCGCTACTGCTAATTTTTAGGTTTTGGGTTCGATTCCCAGGTCGGGCGAAGTGTTATTGATTTTTTTTTATTACAAGATGGGCCTGCTTGACCTCGATCCCGCCTGATGGATAGCGACGGATGAGGTCTATGATGAAACGAATTTTTCATCAGACAAGTGTAGATACGTGCCGATTGATGGAATAAACTCGCACCCTATTACATCATTATTCTCCTGCCCTTATCCCAATTTATTTGGGGTAGGCGAGACATGTAATCCCTTTCCATACTTCTCTATTACTTGTCATCTCATCAGACACCTCCTTTCTAGCCATATCATCCTTCACACAGTCCATCCATCGTTGTTTGGTCTTCCTTTACTCTAATACCAATCAACATTAATTCTAAAATGTCCTCACAACATTTTTCAAATTCCTCCGCATCACATGCCCATGCCAAGCCAACTAATTATTATCACACAACTTTTAAGTCACCGGCAGCATTTTCAGACTTGCTCTTATGTACTCGTTTCTCATTCCACCCTATTACATGGGTCTAAAAATATACTGCCTCCTTTATTTAGTGGCAGCAAGCGCGACTGCTGAGCATGAGGTCTTGGGTTCGATTCCCGGGTCGGGTAAATTGTTATTGCGTTTTTCCAACAAGAATTTCTCAGTAGCAGCCACGGAGTCTGGATTTGCGCCCGGTTGATAACAATAGACTCGCCCCGTATTATATAGGACTTAAACATAATTGGCGAAATGTGGATGTACTATTTGATACGCCTCTGCCTAACTCTTCGGGGATTACAGGCGTGATGTTATGTTATGTTAAAATAATTATCACTGGCAATAAGTGGGTATTGTTGTACAGGTAGCAGACTGATTGATCATGGTGTAGTTATTACGCCTGCCTGCTGGCATAATAACTATACCAGTAAGTAAGTATTGCCACGAAGTAATAGGTTGAAAATCTTGCAAATGATGCCTATGTTATGTAAAATGTAATGATTTTGTTACAGAAATGTCCAGAGACGGCGTGGAAATGTTAGCACTGAATAATCAAAAATTAATTACAATAATTTGCTTGTAAATCATTAATTAAAAGGATAAACATTTTTTTAAGACGATATAAATTTTCAATTCTTTTTCTTTTTCAAAACCTGCCAGTTTTAAAATTTTCTTATAAAGCTATTTAGTTCCGTCTGTTTTGTAAGCAGACGTATCTCTAGAATACCTAGGTCAAGTGAAGTACTGCGATTAATTAGTACTTTGACTCTAAGATAACAATATTTATTGCAAAGATTCTCCATAATTAAACATTGTATTTAATTTACTGTTGTAACAATATTCCAATAAATCATTGATGATGACACCATTCTCCAGCAGCTTTCTTCGGAATAGATTCCTTTTTTAAATCATTAATCATTATAAAGTCAACAAAATTACCTCTGTAATTGACATTCAAAGAAACAAGACCTGAAACTAGTCACAACGCCTGGAAGACATTGAAAGCAGTCTGTTGTGAATCCTACAAAGAAACTTCACCAACACAACAATCACAGGTGTCCTCTTATAAAATGTTTTACTTAACTACCCATATCACATAAAACTACAACTGCTTTAGACATGTCGGTTGTTGTCAAAGTCAAAGGGTAAATAAAAGGTAAACAGGATTTAAATATAAAAGAAACAACACCGCTTAGCCAGGGTATAATCGTCTATTTATGCAAATGTCTCAATATTAGATACTACTAGAACTACATACCTATTATCACAAGATGTTTATTTTTGAATATTTCTTACAAACAAAACGTTGCCTTAAAAAAATCCGATCGGAGGAATTTTAAAGAGAAAAAATTACAAGACTACAAAAGTTAAACAATAGCGCCTTCTGTCAATATTACGCTGAATGCAGTTATTTACAAAAAATCTGGTGACCGTCCTGTAATCGAATCAAAATATTTTGATCTACATCATCGAACAACAGATTCCACAATTTGTAAACAGATAATGAGAATAGTTCTGAGAACGTGACTACTTATCATTTCACAAAATAAGCCTCGATGTAGCATGAGAATAGCTCTCTTCGTTATCATGTAAATACCTTCCTGCCAAAGACAGATGGATGAAAACTAACTAAAACTACTAACACACTAACTACTAACAAACTAAACTAACTAGCTAACATCTTTAATTAAATTATACTTGACTAGTTTTAACAACAACTTTCAAACACCAACACGACAAAAAAAACGTTACTTTTATTAAAGTATTAATAAAGGACAAATACCATACAAGCTGTCAATACATCAACTAAAACTACAACACAACACAACACAAGCACTTGGATACAATGCTACTGATAATACATTTTAATTTGCTCTTCCTTATGACTCACAAAACCAATATAACAAACGATGATACTATATTAGAATATGTAGAATTCGTACAGGCTGAATGAACCTGTATTATAACAATGCACCGGAAATAAAATGTTGGTTGATCTTACGTAGCCCTAAGTTAAATACGGCATTAATTCATTGCCAATGTAAATCTATGCTAGATGCATAAGTCTGATGTAATTACCACAGCTAATTGTCAATGCAACGCACCGCTGTTACTATAATAACCGATGCATAGTACATCATGTTTCATATATAAGGTATCTCGTTCCGATTAATTAACAACAAGACAGGACCAAGAACAGATCCTTGTGGTACTCCGATTGCGTTATCTTTATTGCTTCAACAACAAGTACTATGTAGGTGCATAACACAGCATTATCCGTTGGTTCATTGTACTTGTGTAATTATACGTCGTCAACAGCATTCAAGGTCGTAAGTGTACTTGACACTGATTCACTCAGCTTGATCGTAGGCCTCCTTGAGGACATCCGACATACTTCCACAGCTATTGTTGTGATTATATCCGATTTAATGGTAATTAACTGCCGGTTTCGAATGAGTAATTGGTTTTCGATTGTCACAATAATGCTTAAGTTGGCTGTGTAAACAACAATTAACACAATAATTAGAATTTTATAGATGAAATGAATATTACCAATGATTTACTTAACAAAATTACGTCTCATGATACTTGAAGGGTCAGACAGAGATGAACATATACTACAGCCACCGATGCTTGAAAGAGACATATTATCTCTAGCTTATGCTTATCATCTTAACTTAGAATAAAATTAAAACAATACACATTTAAAACAAGATGATACTTAGGATAAAATAATAAACATGAACTAATTTGCAGTTACATAGATGCATGCAAGTGATAAAATTACTGTTTGCACAATCCAAGATGTGGTGATTACTAAATCATACACCATGCAAACACCACAAGAATTCAACTGAATCTATGAAACAAAAGTGATGTGTTTGTTCCAAAAACACAGGAAATACAACACAAATCAAAGTTCCGAATGTCCTTTGATTAAGGAATTGTCCTTAGTCCTCAAGGGAATGAAGGAAGATACGTGAAACTTGATTTCCTCCAAAGAAATGTGGATCACGTCCGGCAGGGAGTCATTACTGGAGCTAATGAGAATGCTATGGGTGGCAGTTAATGGTCCATTTGCTGCAACTAAGTTGAGTAAAAACTAAGAAATTACATTTTCAAAGTGCAATAAAAACTGCAGTTAGTGGTTTGTTAATTGATACCTACTAGCTTTGACTTTATACAATGGAAAGACGAAAGAAAATTTAGGATTTTGTTAAAGTATTATTCACACTTTTTAGTAAGTAGTAGCTACTGCTTTAGCAAAGGGGTAAGCAAGGGTCCAGTAAAAACGAAGTGTAAGTAATATTAGGGTATAGTATTTCAACATCAGTTATTAATAACTAATTATTACAAAGGGAAGATGAATAATGAACATGTTTGGTAATGCAATTAATTCATGCCCCATAGGCTGTTGCCAGATAATTTGGGCATTATAAATTGATGATCATCTTGCATCGTTTCAAGTTACGCCCATAGATGCTTTCATCCTTATTATTCCACAATTTCCTGGTTCATAATTGTTGAAATAGTAAACATAAACACTTATTAGTGAAGTATCTCTATGGTTATGGTGGTGTCTATGGTTTTTTTTCTTGTCATGTCATTGTAATACTTTACCGTTCGTACAATAAACGTTGTTAAACTTTTCTATCTCGGGTTAATTTATTTCTACAATAATCTACCAGATAGAGCAAATGCGTACTTTTTTGGTATCAAAATGAAAGTATATGGTAATCCATATTTTTATTTTTTTAATAACCGATGAAAAAATTCTTTTTTGGAGGGCTCAGAATGATATACGGAATGCGTGGTAATCGTTTTCGCTTCGGTGTCCCTTCCACCCCGTAGGTATGTAATCACAACAGAATTGTCATGGTCGAAAAGTGCATAATCAAAATAATAATGTAAACATTATGTGCCATAATTATATTAGCCTTCACCTGTTGTTGTGTGAATATAACACGCACGCACACATATTGTATTTTTTTTTCAATATTTTTATGGCTTCAAAATATTTATTTGTCTTATACCTCAGAATGTTCCCATGCTAGTAAAGTAAAAATTTTGTAAATCTAAAGGTCGACGTAACGCTAATGCGCTAATGAGAGCAGTGGTGGCCCAGTGGTAGCGACCCCGACATACGAACAGTAAGTCGTGGGTTCGAACCCAGGTAGGCGCGTTACTTTGTGCAATTTATTTCATCATCACTGCCCTCTAAAACGGTGAAGGAAAACATCGTGAGAAAACCGGCATGTCCTAGAACCAAAAATTCGAAGACATGTGACATCTACCAATCTGCACTGGGCCCGCGTGGTGGATTATAGCCCATTCCCTCTCATAGAGAGGAGGCCTGTGTCCCAGCAGTGGGAACATTATAGGGTGATGATGATGATGATGATGAACGCTAATGCAGTATTTTGGGAACCAAAGTAAGTAATAATAAAGTTTAAACAAGTGATGCCAAGTATAGAACTTCTTTTCATTTGTTTTGCACGTCTTTTCATTTGTTTAGCACGTCTTTTATCCAAACGGGACGTACAGATTGCGGCACATAAGTTGAACCAAAATGGCGGTCGTCCGCGCAGGTACAATTTTGGATTGAGACCAGAAAATGTGTGTGCGTTACAGCTCGCGCCCCGTGAGTTATATAAGTAAGATACCTTGAATGTGCAGTAACACATTTTCGGGTCTCAATCCATAATTGTACCTGCACCTCCCTGTACCCTTCTTTAAGCAGGTAAAGGAGTTTTTTTCATTATTTTCACTACCCACTGCACATCTTTTGGTTAATTATTGTAGAGTAAACATTGTTAATATGTAGATATGCCAATCCTACTTAAAAGTAAACTTTCCATACCAATCTTTTTGGTCTGTCTCGTTGGTGTAGTGATCGCAAGCGCGACTGCTTAGCATGAGGTTCTGGGTTCGATTCCCAGGTCGAGCAAAGTGTTATTGGGTTTTTCCATCAGGGATCTCTTAGTAGCAGCCACGGAGTCTAGATTTGTGCTCGGTTCATGGCAAGGGACTCGCCTCCTATTCGATACACCTCTGCCTAACACTACGGGGATTAGAGGCGTAATATTATGTTATGTTATCTTTTTGCAACAGATTTTTCCTATACAAGCTTAGTTTTAGACTACCCTAAACCTGCCAAGGGATCATTGTGCTCATAATTTGAAACAGTTTTTACTACGGGCCTAACCCTGGAATTGGATAAAAATCAGCTGTTCCCGACATTCCGACGATTGATAAGTACTAACACATGAAAGACGCAGTTGAATTAAAGGGGGTTTTTTAAGAAGAATATAACGTAGACCATTGACCTAGTGCAGTGACTCCTTAAGATACAACTAAACTTATGTAATTATTATACTCACCTGACTTCACCAAATCCTTAGAAAACTAAAAGGTTGTCATCATTGTCTTGTCTTTCCATTTTCTTACATACTCTATGACAACACCTTGATGGTTTCCCGTGCTGACAACAATGGCCGGTCGGTAGTTTCTCGGTATATAACAGCTGGTGACCACGACATGTCATTACTTCATCCCAACACTTCAACATGATCAGATCCTGTAGCTGTTTAGTGTTAGCTGCTGCGTTTCAGGTAAGGAATAAAATGGTACATCATTACGTCTAAAAAAAAGACGACAGTAGTGCCGATTCCCTTGTTTACAAACTAAACCAAATTTAAGTTCAGTGCATCTTTTTTTTTCTATTTCATTAGGAAAGGAAAGAAGATAAATTTTAGTTTAGTCCTGTCAAATTAATCAGCGCCTGACACTACTCGTGATTAAGAAAAAAGTTGACTACTAAAATTACATCAAATTACGTCAGGTGCTGACTATTGGCAGGACTAAACTAATATTTATCTTCTGCCCTTTTCATAATTAAATAGAAAGAAAAAGATGCACTCAATTTAAATTTAGTTTAGTTTGTGAACAAGGGAATCGGCACCAGTGTTATACATTTTTTGATAAATAATTCCTTGATGTTAGTAGTCTCGTGATTCTAGCCAATTTTAAAGTAGGTAATTTAATACGTGATCTAAAGCTTCATGGAATGGAAAATATTTACTAGATCGCTGTAGGAAAACACCAATTCTCTTAAACAACCAGAACGCCAGAGCATGTGCCCTCCACGTCAAGCCACAATTTCACCTACCATTTTGTCGCATATTTGTCTCATTTGGCGTACAGGGCACGCGTTTGCTTGTCACCTATATGTGACAATGGCGTTCAAAAGGTTAATTGAGTTGAATAATTATTTATATTTTTAATTAAAATATATTTTATGTAAATTTTTATGAATGAAAATCTTTCACAGGTGATATTTGGCCAGGTCGAACAATCCGGCTATGAGCCAAAACCACCTTTACATCGATTCCAAAGGCAGACGATGTCCGTACCAAAACATTGTTTGGCTCCACCTCGTGGGGTAATTATATTTTTTTTTTGTCATAACTTCACAAGAAACCATAGGGGATACTATGCATTGTCCTACTGTTGGGCAAAGATCTTCACCACCCTGCCTTCTACTCATCTCTGAATGTTACTTTATTGCCAAATACAGGGTGTAAACAGACTCTTCACGAAGCCGTCAACCAAGCATTATGTACATCAAACTAAGCAACTTTACGCAAACATTAGTGCTGGAAAACGATTTTTTTTTTGAGCTGAAAAATCACGTTTTACGGTAGGACTCAATGGAACCCACTAAAACATTGTGCTGATAGATGGATTGAATATTCAGGGGATCGTGGAAGTGTTTAAAGTAAAAATCTTACATTATGCTTTTAATGTAAGATTTTTACTTTACTAACCATCTCCCTTTTCGTTACAGGTAGACCTTCACAAATGCTGTCCAATGCCCTCAATATTTCCCGAAGAAGATTTGAAACGTTGTGGTGTTAATAAAGAAAAATTAGAACGACCTAAAGACGATCAAACTAAGGTAAGTCTAAATACTATCATTTAAATATAATATAGGCAACTGTGATAGACAGACAAATCGACATGTCTAAACACATGGTATACAGGAGAGCGTTATAAGCGCGTTCCGCTTTTTATTTAATATTCATAAGATATGAATTTAAATAAAACCCATTACGACATTAAAAACTCTGAATTTCGAGTACTTAATTACATTAGTAAAAATATAACATCGTTTCATAAAATTCATTTTAGAATCGTTTGAAACTGTATAACACTCTCCCTCCTGTAAACCATGTGTTTAGACATGTCGCTATGTACCTAGGGACCATCGAAATATAAAGACTGTCTGTGTATATAAGGTCTATCTATTCATACACGAAATCTTTTAAGGTGTCATTGTACTCATCATTACGAACAACTTTCACTATGGGACTAACCCCGAAATCGCAAAAAAAAAAAATGTACTGTTGCCTACATTTTGACGAGTTATGCTGTTCGCATAACTCGTCAAAATATAGGCAACAGCAGTTTTTTTTTCTCAACCTATGGGTCCTCTTTTTTCTGCCAGGGCTGCGGAACTGTTCGAAAGTGATACCGTGGCCCTGGAACACAAAGAGCAAGGAAGAAACATGGATGGGTTTTATTCAGTACAAGTCTGACACTGCCTTCCGCTCTGCCCAGAGCGGGAAAAGTCATTTGATGACTTCCCATCCGAAAAAAAAAACCAAAAAGTGTTCTCTTTTTAACATTTTGTTGCTTCGTAACAAAATGTTAATAACCGATTTGTATTACGTAACGTTATTTTGTAAACCTAAACTGGTGTTGTATGCCTCCCTACATAGTGTAAAAACTCCCATAAAACGTCAATGCCAATATCACTTAAAAATCATGAATATTAATGAAGTAAAGTTTTAAACTATATGGTGTCGGACGTAAAGAATAGCACCATCCCATGTCTTCCCGTGGGTGTCGTAAGAGGCGACTAAGGGACTGACCAGAGAATGGGCAGAGCGGTCTCTGTGCCTTTGTAACAACCGTACTGCGATCGCCAACCCGCCTGCCAAGCGTGGCGATTATGGCAAAACCCCCCCTTTCGGAGAGGCCTATGTCCAGCAGTGCAGTGATGATGATGATGATGAAAGTTTTAAAATCTGAGAAACATTTCGATTCTTAGATTTAGCACTTCATTTACTTTTATACGTTTGTTTCCATTCTCAGGGCCCCTGGAAATGCAATGTAAGTAAATGTGTGATGCGAAACGCTAATTTACTTCTGGCAAACGACAGCGTGGACTTCGAAAAATTCAGACCTTTCGTAGACAAGTGGGCCAGCGTGAACCCTAATTTCACCGAAGCTATAACTGCAGCAAAGAGGCTTTGTACATATGATGGAGCAGCAGCAGGCCCCCCGGTTTGTGAACAAGATAGGGTCCTCATCTGCCTAACCTCCAACGTACTATGGGTAAGATTTTTTTTCGTAATTTTTCTGGGCTATTGTGTCTTGGTTTTTTTCTTGCCCCATATCTGTCTGTGTATTGCCCGAGCCAGTTCTGGGCCAATCCTCTCTGCGTACTGCCCGGACCTATCTTGCGTCCATAGTCCTATAACACGACTTTTTGTGACAGTTCGATAATTATTGTAATGAGTATATATGCATGCATGACTAACTCGTAAGTCGAGTGGTTGCAAGAGCAACTGATGAGCATGAGGTCTTGGGTTCGATTCCCGGGTCGCGCCAAGTGTTATTAGGTTTTTCCATCAAGAGTTTCTCAGTAATAGCTACGGAGTTTGGATTTGTACCTGGTTGATAACAATACGCCTCGTATTACATCGGACTTAAAACACAACTGACGAAATGTGGGTGTACTATTTACCTAATAGTACACCTCTGCCTACCCTTTGAATAAGTATTCTACAGCCCTTAGGCCCGTCGCCCACGGCGACTTTTTGTAGCGATGCTTTCGCGCGTTTACGAAATGCGCGACTGCATCGCTACTAACGCGCGTTAGTCGCATTTGCAACGCGCTACAGAAGCGATACCAACGCGCTACTAACGCGACTGTATCGATGCAAACGCGCGACCGTGTCGGACGACATCGGGGAGAGAACGGAGAGAGGGTGGCGCGTGAGTGGAGAACCGAACGAACGCATCGTGACAGAACCGAACCAGTATCGCGTTTGCATCGCGACTGAATCTGGGCCCGTGGGCGAGGGCACACAGCTAGCGACCGCTTCGCGACTGTATCGATGCGGACGCGCGACAACATCGCTATAAAAAGTCATGGTGGGCGAGGGGCCTTAACCTGCATTTATTCGAGATCTTCTTCCATACATACTAAAACCACTTAACACAATAAAACCTTTAAATGATTTGTTGGGTCTCCCTTATTCATACAAAAATCACTTATAAACAAATATGTAACTCATCACACACACACACAGTCATCTGTATCTACAATAATTTTATTGTACACTCGATAGGTGCTGTATAAGGTAGGTGTTTCCAATCACTTCTAAACAAACTTGTTTTTAATTTTCCAGCACTGTGACCTTCAAGATTTAGACGGCCCAAGTGGCTGTAAACTTCTAAAGGAACACATGGACGAATGCAGACGGTTTTACTATACACAGAAAGAAGAAGAAGAATTATTAACTCGAAAACGGTTATAACTATTACTATGTAAATAAAGATATCGCACGCGCGTGCGTACTTTCCCTCTCGGTGGTCCGCTGGAAGAGCAGTACCATTGTGCTCTTCTGTCTTAATGTAATGTCCTGTTAAGTATTTTGTGTGTACATAAATAAATAACTTGTTAGTAACTATTATTATTAACATAAAGTAGCAATCATAATATATTATTATACCATTTAAGGCACCGCGTCCAATAAAATATTTTTATGGAAACAAGTGTTAGTTTATTATTCCTCCACATTTTATTCATTCAACATGCAATGGAGCGCTGCATTCTAGGCGTCAAACTAACCGACCATGTACGCAACACCACACTGCGCTCCAAAACTCAAATTACTGACGTTGCTCAAAAAGCCGCTAAGCTAAAGTGGGACTGGACTGGCCACGTCTGCCGCATGCCCAATGAGTTGACCACTAAAAACCACTTTCTGGAGCCCTGACACAGCCAGAAGGCGTCGTCGCAGACCTCGTAGAAGATGGCGGGACGAGCTGGATAAAACCAACGACCAGTGGCCCACATTAGCCCTGGATCGAAACAACTGGAAGTCATGGGGAGAGGCCTTTGCCCAGCAGTGGGATGACGCAGGCTAACAGTACAAGTATCAGTATTTTATTCATTCACACCAATTAATATAAGTTTTGAAACTGACATGGTCACTAAAGTTATCATTAACACTGAAAACGGGCCATACCATGTTTACTGTTTGTTTCGAATTCCCGATTTTTCGGCGCTGTTGCAAGCACCATGATCACGGATAAACTGAAGTTATTGCGGGTGGGTGTTTATGAGCAGACAAATCAGTCTACCCTCTTTCTTGTGAATTTTTTTTCGCTTGGTGCATCGATTTAATATCTATAAAATAAGTATCGGACCCGGAGATGTCAACTTCATTGCCATCTAACGAGCCAATTTATTAGCTTAGAACGATCCAGGTAATATAAATACAGAAAAAAAAAACATCAAAATCCGTCAAGATGTCTAGGAGGAGAAGAATTACATACACCAAAACACCTGTTTATTTAATAAAGATAAAAATTATGACTAAAGCCACAGTTTTTGCCGAGTAAGGGACTACGATTTTGTATGGAGACGCGTACGCATCCGTTCAGCTTTCAGCTGCGTACGCGTCTCCATACTCGTTGTTTTCTATGGGCATAAGCTGAATAAGTGCCGTAGTCCCTTAGTCTCCAGAGGAGGGGAGATATCCGGGACTACTCCACTTATCATTTGACGTGCCATCAACGTATTGAGCAGCTACGGTAGCATTTTTGGTCGAGATAGAGCAAGAAGTATGTCTGCGAACTTTAGCAGCGTGTACTGTGTCTGAACCAGGACTCCCTCGTTGTCATAAAGGAGGATAACCAGCCGCCGTTAAAATGGAGGTTGGGCCGCGCTGTTGGTCTTCATCCTGGCACAGATGGTATAAACAGAGTTGCCGATATCAGAACTTCAACTGGGACTATCAGAAGGACATTCTCCAAGAATAGCCCATTTTTGGAAGACAACAAATGTAGAAAGGTGAGTTTCCAACGGCCGGGGGTATGTCAAAGCACCAGTTCCACCGTTGGCTCCAGTTAATTCAGCGCAATTCGTAGATAATAAGATTTTAGTTATAAGTATTTTATCAGCCATTTTACCTTACTGTTCATCAGCAACTTGCTATAAAATACACAATGCCTTGTGGAATCGGAACTGCCGTACTATAGATATGTGCCCGACCCATTTCTCGAAAATGGCAATATCACACTGTACTGGGATCAATCCATCATCCAGTAATATTGTAACCAATAAGCCTGATATAGTGGTGGTGGATCAATCAGAGCGGCGCACAATGGTTGTTGACATAACGGTCCCGCATGACGAGAACTTCGTGAAAGGCGAGAAAGATAAGCAAATCAAGTATCTTGACTTGGCTCGTGAGGTTGTTGTCTTGGATGTGAGCTCAGCGGTCATTGTGCCGAAAGTCGTTTCAGCCAACGGTTTAATTATCAAGAGGGTTGATCAATACCTGAGGAGGCTCTCGTTAGGAAGCTGGATAAAGGGCTTAATTCAAAAAGTGATACTCCTGGACGCGGCTCGTATTGTTATGAGGAGAGCCCTGACCAGTGCCAGCCTAGACCTTCCTCCTGATGCCGATGGGCCTTCTATTTTTAATAATTTTATTTTTGTTTTTAAAACTATTAAGTAAGTATTAAATAAGAGAAGTAATGAATAAAGAACTATAATAGTTACCAAGAAGTTATCTTTATTGACATAATAACAGTTATAATTTTCGAGATAATAATGCTTCTTGTTAACTCTGCATATAATAAAATGGTTTGCATATGTCCCTGTGTTCCTTTAAAATCCGACAGCTGGGTAAATCTTTAAGTTTACAGTTCTGGAAAATTAAAAAAAAAGTTAATTATATTTAGATTGGATTCGAAGCACATACCATAATCATTATTGTATTTTTTATTCTTGGCATTTCATGTGTCCCAGAGCTGGGCAAAGGCTCTTTCTCCTTCCAAACCTGTCTATCTTGTGCGATATATGAGCATGGTCACCTCGCAAACATGATCAGATCGTCACACCACCTTCGCCGCTGTCTACCTCGAAGGCGAGTTCTTCCGACAGGTGAATACTAATATATATATATAGTAACTATACTTAATAGTACAGTAACATTTCGCCAGTTTTGATTAAGTCCCATTGCTGTTAACTGGGTACAAATCCAGACTCCGTGGCTACTACTGAGAAACTCCTGATGGAAAAACCCAATAGCACTTTGCGCGACCTGGGAATCGAACCCAGGACATCATGCTCAGCCGTTGCTCTTGCGACCATTCGACCAACGAGTTAGTCCTGTATGCATATACAGGGTGTAAACAGACTCTTCACGGAGCCGTCAACCAAGCACTATGTACATCAAACTAAGTAACTTTACGCAAAAATTTGTGATGGGAAACTTTTTTTGGACTGAAAAATCACGTTTTACAGTAGAACTCAATGTAACGCACTCAAAACATTGTGCTGATGGATGGATTGAATAGTAAGAGGGTTGTGGAGGTGTTCAAAGTAAAAATCCTACATTCAAAACATGTATTTAAAAAAAAACTTGTGAAAAAGTTGGAATTTTGACCCCCAATATCTCCGTAACTAGAAGGTTCCCAGGTACGGTCTTAAACAAAAACAAGTGTCTTTCGGCTTCGATAAGAGTCTTTTTTTATCCTTTATACTCATTACAATAATTATCAAACTGTCACAAAATATCGTACTATAGAACTATAGACAGTGCAAGAGAAATGACCAGAATCAAATGTATACAACGTGTAATGGAAAGGGTATAGTAAGCCGAAAGGGGGTCACACAACTCTTCATTCTGAACAACTTTTGTTCTAAGTCTTTGGGAAATTCGCAAAAAAATAAATTGCTTCTCCATAGAAACTTTGTTGGTCACGTAACTTTTTAGTATGGGTGGTAGAATTTTTTTTCACGAATTTCCAAAAGTCGTAGTACAAAAGTTGTTCAGAATGAAGAGTTGTGTGACCCCCTTACGGCTTAATACACTTTCCGGTACACGTTGCATAGAAAAAAAAAATGAAAAAAAACTTACCCATAATACGTTGGAGGTTATGCAGATGAAGACCCTATCTTGTTCACAAACCGGTGGACCTGAGGGTCCGCCATCATATGCACAAAGCCTCTTTGATCCAGTTATAGCTTCGGCGAAATCAGGGTTCTTGCTTGCCCACTTGTCTATGAAAGCTCTCAACTTTTCGTAGTTTACGCTTTGGTTTGCAAAAAGCAAATTAGCGTTTTGCATCAGACATATACTGTCATGGCAGGGCCCCTGAGAATGGAAACAAACAAATGAAAGTAATTCAAAATGTTTCTTTTATTAATTTTAAGACTTTACTTCGTTTATATTCATCATCATCATCATCTGCCTAGCCTTTTCCCAACTATGTTGGGGTCGGCTTCCAGTCTAACCGGATGCAGCTGAATACCAGTATTTTACATGGAGCGACTGCCTATCTGACCTCCACAACCCAGTTAGTACTGGGTAATACGATACCTCTTGGTAAGACTGGTTGTCAGACTTTTTTGGCCACTGACTACCTGTAACGACTGTCAAAGATGTGCAAATGACAGCCGGGACCAACGGCTTAACGTGCTTTCCGAGGCACGGAGGAAACTCGGTATGTATTGGGTGGTCACCCATCCACAGACCAACCTAGGCAAGCACGGCTTAACCTAAAGATCGACCCGAGCGGCAGTTATTATTTTGCCACGAGCTCCTCAACTTCGTTAATATTCATGATCTTCTAAACATTCGGCTTTGACGTTTTATGAGACCTTTTACACTATGTAGGGAGTACAACGCCACTATGTAGAGAGTACAACGCAATAACATATTTCACAACACAAACATAACATCACGCCTGTAATCCCCGAAGAGTTAGGCAGAAGTGTACCTAATAGTACACCCACATTTCGCGTATGTTGTTTTATTTAATCCCGTATAATAGGGTGCGAGCCTATTGCCATCAACCGGGCACAAATCCAGACTCCGTAGATGCTATTGAGAAATTCCTGATGGAAAAACCCAATAGCACTTTGCCTGACCCGTGAATCGAACTCAAGAACTCATGCTCAGCAGTCGGCTTGCGACCACTAGACCAACGAGGCAGTCAATTAATTTTACAAATCGAATATTAAGGCTCCGTACCAAAATGGTAAAAAAGAACCCTTAGGTTGCAACTTCTATATACACAGACAATATTTATATTTATCTGTCTATCACAGTTGCCTATATTATAATCAGAAAATAGTAAATATCTAGACTTACTTTAGGTTTTGGTGGAGTTTTGGGTTTTTCCGTTGAAGTATTGTCAATACCACAACGGTCCAAATCTTTATCAAGAAATATCGGGGGTAATGGACAACATTTGTGAAGGTCTATCTGTAAGAAAAAAGGATTTGGTTGATGTTGTATTTGGCCATAAAATAACAGACAGAGAAGAGTGGAAGGCGGGATGGTGAAGATCTTTGCCCAACTGTGGGGCAATGGATAGTATCCCCTAAATGGTTTCTTGTGAAGTTGTGACTAAAAATAAATTGTTTAATTACCCCAGGAGGTGGAGACAAACAGTGCTTTGGTACAGACATTGAATGCCTTGGCACTTCTTGTGAAGGTGGTGGAAGCCGAAGGCCGGATGGTTTGGCTTGGCCAAATATCATCTGTGAAAGATTTTCTATTAATAAAAGTTTGCATATTTTTTTTTTTTTTAAACTCTCAGCATTTTTTTTCTAAACATCAAACACATTTTAACAGCGATCTAGTAGATATTTTCGATTCCATGAATCATTACATCAACTAAAAAAATTTTTAAATAAATTAAGCCACTTTTTTCACTCTTCTTTCACTTTTTGAGACAATTAGATTGTACCATTATTTCATTCCTTACCTGAAACGCAGCAGCGAACACTAAACAGTTAAAGACTCTGATCATGTTGATGTGTTGGGATGAAGTAATGACATGTCGTGGTGACCAGCTGTTATATACCGAGAAACTACCGGCCGGCCATTGTTGTCAGCACGGGAAACCATCAGGGTGTTGATCTTAGAATATGTCGGATAAAGGAAAGACAAGATATTGATGATTTGTTTTGTACAACCGTTTATCTAGTATCTATTTAGATTTCTAAAGAGTTGTAGTAAGGCGCGGATAATATTTACCTTTATACAAATATTATCTACAGACCTTTTTTTTTGTTTTCTTTTTATGGAGGGGTTTATCTCCGGAACTAATGATCCAATCCTAAAAATCCTTTCACGGGCAGAAAGCTACGTTATTCGTGGGTAATATAGGTAAGTTATAAATTATATTTACTTTAAAACGTTATAAATGTAATTTCACTCGCAAAGCTAAACCTATTCTTTATAATTACAAACTAGCCAACACTTTAATAGCCTGAGTTAATACGATTAGAGAAACAAAACTTTATTGGATTTCCATAACATTCCTGAAATCATTACTAGAACCGCTTTTTTTAGTATGATATACTGAATTTCATCGATTTGTGGAGGCCTGTCCCTTACACCCTGTATATACGTTACATTTACTACGCTCGTTTGTCTCGGCTGTCATTTGTTGATCTTTGACGGTTATTAAACGTCTTTGGTGATCTGACAACCAGTCTTAACAAGGGATATACACAGTACCAATTGAGTTGTGGAAGTCAGTCCATGTAAACTGGTATTCAGCTGCCTCTGATAGGACTGGAAGCCGACCCCAACATAGTTGGGAAAAGGCTATGCAGATCCAGAGATGATATTGGTGCTAGGCCTGATTTGTCTATACTGATCTATACTTCTATTCTATATTTATAATATAATATAATATTATAAAGAGATAAAATTTGTTTGTTTGTTTGTACGTTTGTAAGTTTGTATGTAGGGGGTAATCTCCGGAACTAAAGATCAAATTCTAAAAATTCTTTCACTAGCGGAAAGCTACATTATTCATGGGTGCTTAAGGCTATAGATTATATTTATATGATGCATATTAACTGAGCTATCACAATTTTTGCGGACGAAGTCGCGGGGGAAGTGCTAGTAATAAATAAAATTCTTTCAATCATTTTGTTGTTGTTGAGTTCAACAGTAAAATGATTGGAAGAATTTTGTTTACGACGCTTTTGGTATTGTAGTTTTGTTGACAATCATCACAGAGTATAAAACAGCAGCTTCTTTGGCATGTCTTCACTTCACCACGACACAGCATCATGATAAGATCCTGTAGCAACTGTTTAATCTTAGCTGCTATGTTTCAGGTAAGTTACAGAGAAAAAACAATTATGTTGTTTTTTTTTCATTTTCTTTT
The DNA here is from genome assembly GCA_950005105.1 of Lycophotia porphyrea. NCBI lineage: Eukaryota > Metazoa > Arthropoda > Insecta > Lepidoptera > Noctuidae > Lycophotia > Lycophotia porphyrea. The sequence continues at coordinate 14,174,188 of OX465395.1, read as the reverse complement.
GCCGCCATATTGCCGCAAGGTTCTTTGGATGCATGGCCATAAACTAAAGCCACAATTTTTTAATACAGTTTTCACAGATAATTCACACTTGATATTGCTTTGCCACAATAGACATTTTTTTTTTAATGAAGTCATCTTTCTTAGGTGATATTCGGCCATGTTTTAGATTTTAATTTTAGAAAACAACATCCAATGGACTGGAGTATACCTGATAATCGTCCGTATCAAAACTTTATACCGAAACACTGTTGGCGGGTACCCTATGATGTAAGTAGTTTTTTTTTTTAACTTTATCCATACGTATGCTAAGTGGTGACAGCATGAAGTTACTGTAACTTCCTGGTTCACTATCAAAGACCTTTCACAGTCATTTGACAATATGAAGCCGAAGACACGGTGCGTCAGGCGCCGCATGCGGCGTGATGTCTAGAGGCGCGTTGTACGTTTTTTCCCACGTTATCACACGCGCTAACATAAACATATGGCAAAGTACGTTGTTTTTAACGAAACCGCAGGGCGTGACGTGGCGCGTGTGGTGCAGAGTGTTTCGCGCGGAAATCGCTACGTTTCACACGCCGTGAACGGAGTATCAAAGGTCTGGCTGGCTGCAACGCTGCTTACGCCACGCCGCCGCGAAAAACGCCACGTGCGTCGCTGGGATGTCATCTGCGGGCTCTGCTGTTAGTAACGCTGCATTTCAAGCAAACACGCTTAAAATCGCTTCTACGTAAATGCTCTCATACATAACCATATGTTTGAATTTACTGCACAACGCGATGCACCACGCGCATTAACCTTTACTTACCTAACCTTAATAACGTTGAGGGTTTCTGTCAGACTGTGCTTTCACATTTATGTATTTTACCGATGACAGCAGCAACTCAACAGCCTCATCCTTATTCAAATGAAAATAAAGATCACTGTCGATTTAACAGATATGATAGTGATTTGAAGATTACTGTGATTTGCATGGAAGACCAGAGGGACGAACAAATATCACTGCAAAGACTTTACATGCGCCTGAAATACGAATTCCTGCAGCACCTTACGAGGTTGAAAAAGTCTTGATAAATTGTTATCAAAAGAAAATGTCCACACAAAATTCATTTATTACAGATAGACGTGGAAAAATGTTGCCCAAGGCCATATCTATATAGCAACGAAGTTTTAAAACATTGTGATATTGAGCCAATTACCAAGAAAAGCTTCAATGATAGAGCTAATTCTAAACCCAAAGGCATTCCCAAAGTAAGTATTACTACCTATTTGTGTAAGACCTTCTTCTTGTTTTGAAGACCAGTAAGTACAGTCAACAAAACAGATAAGTATGCATGGTCGTTAGATATAGTTTTAGTTTTTTTAGAAACTGTTGCACATCTTCAAATGAAATTTGAATTAATTTAACGAATTGATTATTTTTCTTCATTTAATTTTAATTTCATTCGAAAGAATCGAATCGGTTTTTAAGAAAAAATATCTGTTTTGTTGACTGTACAATGCTACTCCGAAGGTCCAACTGTTTACCTCATTTAAGTCCTGAAGTAGTGCACAATGGCCAGGGGAGAAGATTAGGTATATCTTGTGACGGCGCTCCACACTCAGACTGTGTTTGGCATGGGCAGATGATATCTATCTGGTCAGATTGGGTCTCCAGCGGCCAACTTGAGCCAACATGAGCCTACTTGGGCCAACTCTATTGGCAACTGCAGTACTTCTTGTTTATTCTACTGGTTTGTATTACAAAGTTTCCCTTTACTGCAACATCACATTTTTGCTGTTCATGGACACAGAAAGACAGACAGAAATATTTGATATCAGCTTAAAAAGACACTTACCAGATCTTTCAAAATCAACTTTTAATGAATTATGACCTTTTTTCATAGAAACCCTGCCAGGACGGTATATGTTTGATGGAAAATGCCAACTTACTACAGACAAATGGAAGCGTTGACTACAAAAAATTGGGGACTTACATAGACGAGTGGGCAGCCGCCAATCCAGACTTTTCTGAAGCTATATTGGCATCAAAACCTACATGTGGAAAGGAAAGGGATGAGTCTTCGCATCGGGGCCGACACCTATCTCTTTGTGAGCCGGATAGAGTATTCGTTTGTCTGATGTCTTCAATGTTATGGGTAAGATCATTCCAACTGGAAATCGTAAAGGGGTATGAATTTAATCGCCGGCCTAACTTCCGGCATTATTGACGTGACAACGTCTAATAAATCGATGAACGCTCATTATCCCGTTACGCTCATTGTCCCGTTACGCTCATTGTACGCTTGCGCCGCATCTATCTCTCTTCCACTCGATTTTATGACGTTGTCACGTTAAACTATCGTCCGTAAACCAACTTTACAGACAACCAAATTTTTTTCTAAGTTACGGCCACGCTTAATATCTATATTAATCGTTAGCTGGTATCAATACAAACCAGTTTTGTATTGGACAAAATGTTCCAAAGTGTAACGTTTCCCAGATATGAGCTATCAAAGTTAAAGTCCAATCACTGATGGAAACATCAGCACAACTTTGATTTGAACAGCCGCGCATGAAATAGCCGCGACTTTTGCTATCAATATTTATGACTTTTTTCTCGGTACGGTGCCTTAGTTAGCATAAATAAAAATCTTCAGCATGAAATCCAGTCTCAAGGTTTTTTGTAAATTTTATATGGACATATGAGGTAAACACTTCTAAATAACTGCATTCGATTCGTATTTTATATATAGTATACATAAGTATGATCATGTGTCTGCACATCGGTCGTGCTTAAAATGGTTACCCATCAGACAGCGCAGAGCGTTAAGGGCTTTGACAATCTTGTTTTCTCTTCTAGACAAACCCACTCTCCTTCTTATCTGACTTCTCACTTCCAATATTTATGCTCTGTGCACAGCAAGACTCTTCGATCTTCTAATAATCGTCTTCTACGCTCTAGATTTCTTAAATCTCCTTTTCTTCAAGCGGTTTTCCTTTGGAATGCGCTCCCCCTGAATATCAGGACGGCAACCAGTCGGTTCACTTTTAAGGGAAAAGTTCGCGATCACTTTCATAAAAAGTTGGCAGACTTTGTTGGTTTGTTGTTTTTCTTCATCTATGTATTTTTAAATCTCGCTTTACTTTGTATATTTTGTGTAATGTATGTATAAATGTATTAATTATTATATTTTATTCTTGGAAACTTCTTTCTTGGAATTTGAATTTTCTATACTGTTTTGTCTCTGCATCACCCTAAGGTAGGCTGGTAGGAAATGCCTAAGGCATTAAGTCCACCTTAGTGCATTATCTGCATAAAGTTTTAATAAATAAACAACCTTTTTATTTCAGAATTGCAAACTTAAAGAATTCGAAGAATGCAAACTTCTTGAAGAACACTTGAAAGAGTGCAAACCATATTATTATAAATCTGAAAAAAAGACAAAGTTTTTATACAAATACGAAAAACTCGTAAAATGAGTAAATAGTGAATTTATATTAAAATGCAAACTAAATAAACCACAGGGAATCAGTTTAAACAACTAAATGATTAAATAATAAGAACAGTGCTATTTCTTTAGTGCCTATAATGAATTAACTTCAAACATAATATCATCATTTGTATTTACCTGCATATAATTATGTCTAAGATACATAATAAATAAATAAACAACGACTTGTGCAATTCTTATAAAATTACATAGAAAGCATAGCGCAGCCCCAGATCTCATCACCATCATCATCATAATTATCAGCCCGGAATCACCCACTGCTGAGTATAGGCCTCTCCTTTTTTCTGCCACACTTCCCGGTTCTAGGGGGCCAAACTGGGGCACCCGCCCCGGGCGGCAGTTTCAGGGGGCGTCAAAATCATAATAAAGGGTGTAAAAAGACTCTTAATGAAGCCGAAAGGCACTTGTTCTCCCCGTCATTGTGATCATTTTTTTTGTTCTAGACCATACCTGGGAACCTTCTAGTTACGGAGATATTAGGGGTCAAAGTTCCAACTTTTTCACAACTTATTTTTTAAATATATGTTTTTAATGTATTTTTTTACTTAAGACACCTACACGACCCCTGTACTATTCAATCCATCCATCAGTACAATGTTTTGAATGCGTTACATTGAGTCATACCATAAACCGTGATTTTTCACCCCAAAAAAAAAGTTGTTTCCCAACGATGATTTTTACGTAAAGTTATTAAGTTTGATGTACAGAATGCTTGGTTGACGGCTTCGTGAAGAGTCTGTTTACACCCTGTATAGTATGATTAAAAATAAAAAAAACTTGCTCCACAAGCTGCCTAGCATACGGAAGCCTGGTTGGCTCACCGTGGACTTGTAAGAAAAAGGTGCCACACAGGCCCACACCACAAGTGAACTTGTCGACTCGAGATGCCGATTTCAGATTTGCCGTGTCAACAATTGACGTCTTTTTACTGAATATGACATCATTATGAGTTTTTTTATGCAATTTATCTGAAATCTGGAGAGGGGCGCCACTATCAAGTTTCTGCCCTGGTTCGAAAAAAACGTAGGTTGGGGACTGAGCTCAGGTAAAAAAAAATTACCCTCAAAATTGTTAGCTTCTTTTATCGGTATCAGTAATATTTGGGGCTATTCTTGGAATAAAAAAACGATCAACAATTATGTTTTAGTTCCACCCAGCAAGCTTCCAGCACAAAGTGAATGAATAAAATCTTTTGTAAAAGGTTCTGTGCCGGATGGACTCGAGAGTATGTAGATGTGTGTGTGTGCCTAGTAGTTGTATGTGTGCACGAAGTTCTCTTCGGTCCAAGCGGCGCTGACGTCCTACACCGATAGGTTCCGGGTATCTTATTCAAGCTGTCGACGCGAGGGAAGAGGGTTTCTAGTGGTCGATGGAATAACAACAACGAAGATAGTTCTTCATAAATTTCATGAAGCGATACATAATGCTTCATGACTATTTGCTGCACTATTTTTCACTATAAAATTTGCCGTACTGATGACTACAATTTAATGAAATTCACAACTGCTGCCCCGTTGGACTATAAAGGGCGGAGCACACCAGATGCGTGGCGTGACGTGCCGCGTGCACGCACCAGTTGTAATGTATGAAACTGTAAGAAAGATGCCAGACCAGATGCGTGACGTGTGTACGCATAGCCGCATCTACTCACAAACTGACTCCACGCGCGCGTGTAGGGGAACGGCAACATCGCACACGCGCCTGCAGTGATGATGTTGTATTATATGGCGCTCCCTGTTAGATGCCAGACCGGGCACGCACGCACTCGCATCAGACATTGCTGCACGTGCGCACGCACGGCAGAAGTATTTATTTACCAACAGAATACAGTTTACGAGTGTTTTTTTTAACAATGGAGACAATATTAAAGGAAAAAGTCATAAAAATAGTTACAGCTCTCGGCATAGTTTATGATATTCACTGCATTCCTCTCTTCTATTATTAATATCATGGACCCAAAGTCTCTTTGTAGCAGAAGAAGTTTCTTGGCATAGTAGCAACAATAACGCTTCTTCATCAGAAGAACTGCTGTTATCTAACATATTTTCGCCAAATGCTTTCAGCTCAAATGCCTGCTGACAAGGTGGCTCGCACGCGCGTGCAGCAGTTACCTGCGTGACGTGACGCGTGCGCGCGTGACGTGTGCTGTACCGGTCTTGACCGGTATGACAGGTCTCGCACGTGCGTGCGCACTTCACGTCGCACGTCACGTCACGCCACGCATCTGGTGTGCACCGCCCTTAAGGGTAAGGGGAGAGAAAATGTATCTCTGTTTCCGCACATACTTGGGCACTATAATATTTCCGTCGTCGATGGTTATAGTCACGGTCATATTGGCGGTCACGCCGGTCAGAAGGTCTTAGTCTTGACTTTTTATCACAATAAAAGTGTTTAATACCTTTGAGCGTCATGGAGTACTTTTTTTTAATAGCTAGGGCTACCTTACGAATTTCACCTGTATTGTTGGTTCGTTTACAAACATTTAAACTCACATACGCAAACAGCCAGGCGTGGAATAACTACCTGTAGGCCATACAAATGTTTGTGCCTTGCGGAAACCGAACTCCCGACTCGCGCTGCGCAGCAGCCAATCGCTCAGCCAACCGTCCCGTCGTAATATACAGGATGCTTTTTTAAGTGGCCGTGCATGGCCAAATCCGAAACTTTGAGGAACAGCGAAAAATATTCAAAGGATTCTCGAGCCCGATTTTGATGAAAACTAAAACTGTATCATAAGATGGAAAATCAATATTCCTAACCAGGAGTCGAGCCCGTTGATTAAAAAAAAACACATACCGCTAACCGTAACGCTACCGTTTTTCAAAATCAACGGGTTCGATCCACGTTTTCTTCCGAAACGTACAGTCAAACACTAAACTGTCATAATATTGACACCTCGGCTGGCCTAACATATTACTGAGTCGAATTAGAATAAGAGACTTGCTTTGAGGTTTTGTTACAGTGCGACCTACTAGAAGAAATCATAGAACTTGCAAAATATTATGAATTCTGATGCAACACGAAACTACTTATATCTGTACTTCTATACTTAGTTGTTTTAGAAACAATCTTCTTGTATTACTTAAACAGTACATACATATATGCCCTGATGAAGCGGCTAATGACTCAGTCGTTTGCCTGCTTCCATCCAAATGACCAAGGGAAAGAAAAATACGGTTTACATTTACTTTCAAAGCTAGCTTTAAAGTAATCGTCTTGAAAGTATTAATAACTACAATGGAGAAAATGAAAACAGTGGCTTTAGTAGCGTTTGTTACTTATGTAAGTATCGCTCTTTAAAATTTATTTTTATCTCATGCTCGTAACAATGATTGTGGTTATGTTTCTGATTGGTTGTCAGAGTTTCGGGCCACAACCTGTAACGACTCTCAAAGATCTACAAATGACAACCGGGACCCACTGCACTGCCAAAAAATCATGTTGTTTATTCTAATATGAAAGTAGGTTCTGTCACCGAAAAGCCGAGTGTGGTGTAGGTAGACTGTAACCAATCACATGAGTTTATACAGGGTGTAAACAGACTCTTCACGAAGCCGTCAACCAAGCATTATGTACATCAAACTAAGTAACTTTACGAAAAAAATAGTGCTGGGAAACGACTTTTTTTTGGGCTGGACTCAAAATATTTTGCTGATGGATAGTTTGAATAGTAAGGGGGAACTGGGAGGATTTAAAGTAAAAATCTTACATTAAAAACATGTATTTACAAAAAAAACTTGTGAAAAAGTTGGAACTTTGACCCCAATATCTCCGTAACCAGAAGGTTCCCAGGTATGGTCTAAACAAAAAAATGATCGCAATGACGGGGAGAACAAGTACCTTTCGGCTTCGTTAAGAGTCTGTTTACACCCTTAATATAACGTGTTATACCTGTACCTACATTCCTAGCAAATAAAGTTCTGATTCTGATTAGACCGCAATAACATAATTATGAACTGCGAAAACAGCCCTTACTACTGTGGAATAAAAGTGCTATTAACATGGTTGTACTATATTATGTTTGGTGTACTGCACATTGTTCACATTTTTTCAACACAGTATCAGTATGTGCCTTTATTCACGATCCAAATCTTCTGCACTTATATAACTGGGTTGCTCAGATCAGTTCTATTAATCCCTTTTTTTTTTTTTCACCCATAAAAGATGTTACGAGAATGTCAACAAGATCCAATCGAAATAGACAAATGCACACCAAACCCAGATATTTTGGTAAGTCAGTAAAATATTTTTTAATAATTATTTTATACAGGGTAGGCGGGACACCAACGCACAAAGCATACCCTGTATATATAAGGTCCCATTAAAATAGATGGGCAAAATTTTAACACAGCGTTCAGTACGTCTAATCAAAGATCCAAGCAAAAAAAAAACACTGATTAATTTTTTTTTTGTTTTTTTTCTTGTAAGTATCTAATGCGTTTTTCTTTTTTTTTACCATTGTCCTTATTTTGGTGGTCTGAATGATTTTTAAAGGTTTGTCTATCTAATTTAATGGGACCTTATAGGTATAGATAATCAGCCTTAAAGGAAACAGATCCATTTCAGGGACACAGGCCTCCTCTCACGTCCAAAAATAGGAGTAACAATTTTCAAGACAAGCGAAACTTGTCTTATTATTTTTTATTAGTGCCTACTTACGTTCGTTTTCACTAGTACTAGAAATAACCTAAATTAATACCTTGAAAGCGGACATAAGTACTTATTTTATCGCGATCAAACGTTTTTGTTGCATAATTTGCTCTCCACTTCAATAAAACTTTTTATTTAATTTACCGCCATCTACCTTTATCAAATGGAACTATTACAACAGTTAGGTACTCGAGGCCGTTTGCTAGGCTTCTTCGCAAAGGAGCTGGTTTGCATACTTGACCATTGATTTAAACTAGGATTCGCTTATTTTAGTTTTCTATAGACAAATTTATTGCAGCAGAAAAGTTTGTAATTGCGAAAAACGCAATAGTAGTGGGTATGAAGGTGTAAAGCTTACCTATACGTACGTGTAAAACGTTAATTATTGTCTTTTTTTCAGTATCGCTTATGTTGTGTATTCCCTCCATTCTTTACTAGAGAGATTGCCAAGGAATGCGGAGGAGGTATATTCATACAGTTCTTTAACCAAAAGCTTAATGTATCTGGCTTTACAAGGCTAGCTTTTGATGTAAGTATCCGTACTAATCATTTAAATGCGAAGGTAACTCCTTCCGACTGCCTGGCTGTCACCTTTTCAACTAGAAGAGGATGCAATGAGCTCTCAGGTAGCCCGAGACCCAGGTTAAGACGCTTTTCATGTCAACAGCACCTATATTATGCAAGCTAATGCTAGTCTCGTTCAAAATATTGGTTTAGGTAAATATTAATACCACACTACTGTGAGGCTTATAATTGGTTATACTTACAAAATAGAAAATAAATTTTACAAGGGTGTCGCCAAATTTGGGGGAGGGAAAGATCAAAACGTAGACGATGATGGATGCTGCAAGCTTCAAAGAATGTTTTTTATTTACGGACAGATATATATTGGTATAGCTTAGCATCAGTTTTCCCTTTTGTCTCTTGAGCTTAACAGTTGATCAGATTTCAACATGGCACACAGGCCTTCCGGCCTCTAGGAATGGGATATTCTTATATTTTATTTTATACTATTCGGGAATCTTACAGATAAAATAAACACTGTTCTTAGAATTTGAAGGCCATTTACAAGTGTCCACAGATAAACACTTGAAACATTCGAAATAAAAAAGAAATAAAAAAAGGGGCGGTACAAGGGTAGGGTAGGTTCCCAGGAGTACTCGCCGATAACCTCCCAACTACTCTCTTCATCTAACCCTATCATAAGCAAAAACTAATATAATACCTACATAATTTCATTCTATTAACGAAACATATTTTTCAGTGTTCGCACTGGGCGTGTATCCTCGACAAGTACGGTCTCATGCATGACACGGATCGTACTTTGCTTGATATAGACAAGTACTTCGGTCATCTTGATGTATGGGTGTCACTGAACCCCATATTTGCTGACGTCATGCTAGAAGCCAAAGTTTTCTGTAAGGACGAATTCCGACCTAACTTTCCATTGGGCATTTGTGCAATATTCAATTTCCAAGAATGCATCAGAAATTATATAAACGTGGTAAGTTTAACTAAAATGGTTGAGACTGTAGTTAATTTTTTTACCAGTAAAGTCGTTGTTTGCGTCTGCATCTTGCCTGATGTGAAACGAAGATGTGGTCTAAGGTGGAAAACGCTTCCAGGGCTGCGGGACTGTTCGAAAGAGATACCGCGGCCCTGGAACACGAAGGGCAAGGAAGGAACATGGATAGGTTTTAGTCAGTACAAGTCTGACACTCCCTTCCGCTCTGCCGAGAGCGGGAGTAGTCATTTGATGATTTCAAATCCGAAAAAAAAAAACAAAAAAGGTCGCCTAACAGAAACCGTTTCACAAAATCCAGAGAATAATCGGGGAAGAGAGAAGCAAGCAATGAATTCCAGAGATTGTTCCACTATTATTTGTGCCATCAACTTTGTTATCATAGGACGATTAGAGTCAAACAGCAACAAGCTTTCTGAAAACCTTTCAACAAGATTATGACCTAATACGATCAGCTCTTATTCTCAAATCTCTCTTGTCTATTACTTTTGGTTTCTAAGGTGGAAACTGATTTATTGTTTACATCATATTTTGAAATAACTTTTATTAAAAAATAATAAATTTTAGTTAAAATTCACAAGGTAAAAAGGTTACAAGGACACAGGCTCAAATTGAATCTTCACAGTACTCAAATCGTTACCTATCAATATCAGCTTTGTAACCATTTTCATTAATTGTTCCAGGAATGTCCACTGTACATACCAACTGCAGAATGTGAAGAGAAGAAGGAATTTTTAAAAGACTGTAAACAGTTTTTCCGTGCAAAAAAATAAACTCGAACCATACAATAAAATATTAACATTTCTTTTAAAACTGGTCTGTACTTAATTATTTACTTATTTATTACTACATTAGATAAATACTTGTAACCTTGCTTTTAAGAATCATAAAAGGTAAATTAATAAAACGGACACATACACAAAACATCGCATTTATTCTAATATTGAAACTAATAAGACAGTGAAAAGACAATATTCCACGTCAAACTTACTTACACTACTTAATCATTAGCTATTACAGTACAATTTATGCATACATTCAACATTAATTCATCATTTCATTAGCATTATTTTATACATACTTGATATGAAACAGAGTTAAAGTACGTTCACCTGTACAACCCGTATTGTACTATTCAACGAGCCTACTCCGTACTGAAACACTTTATTAATACTGTCACGTAAATGCTCATAGAACAACTTTCATTATCACACTCACCAGTATTCCCTTATCACTTTCCTTTTAGGAATGTTATTTAAACTAAGCTAACAGTCTTTTTAACGCCTTCAAGGGAGAAGCCGAGGGTTGTACCGCCCAAAGTACAATATCATACCTGATGGGTTGTGCCTCACGAAGTAGAGGAAGGGTCGGTCGAACTTTAGTCGCGCCGGCAGCGCACTCCTGGCCGGCAGGCGCGCTTGTCTCGGCCGGAGGTGCAGCGGCAGGTGCATCGCGTCTCCAACGTCATGAGGATCGTGAAACGCCCTCTGGTAATCTCTCGGTTCATCCCAATCGTTCAACCATCTTGTGCGACGTCTTTGTGAAACACTCAAAGTTTCAGGATACTCTTCAGAGTGATGCTGTTCTCCAATCCCGTCTTCGCCGCAAGTGGCGAATGAGTTCAGCTGAACCATGTCTGATAGGTAAAGATCCTTCGATGGTCCATTTAAGCCACCAAGATCAGCATGGTCTCCATCGAATAAGTCTTTTAGTCCCATTTTCCTCAAGCTCAATGAGACGTTGAAAGTAGATTTTTGAGCGAACCTCGGGATTTGAAGTTCCAAGCCGGTGCGAGGAAGTAGAGTACGTAAGACACGGTTCCAAGTAGGCGTCGTTGGCAAAGCATCTAGTAATCTTTGTTCGAGTCTTTCTAAGTCATCAGCATGTACCACATTTCCTTGCTGACCAGGCATCAGGAACAACGTGCTGACTACAGTGTTAGTGTTTCCCAAGGCAGCTGCGGTGGCGTCTAGGACTGGATCGTAACCAGCCAGGAAGCCGCTCTTGTACACCACGGCTGGCACTGGTACGAGACGTCGCTGACGGACGTTCGGAGACACCACGAAGTACATCTCACCATCTCTGCCTTCTACCGAAGTTCCTGAGCAGTCAGTCTGAAAAATTAAAAATACAAATCTAAGAATAGTTATAGAGCGTTTGTGAGAATTTGGAGGGTTTATGAGTGGTCTCAAACAAATGTTATTCAACTATTTTAATTATACGGGTATGTAGCTCTCATAGCTCTCATTTTAAAGGTACTCAAGTAAAATGTTTGGGAGTATCACAAAAAATTGTTTTAAGCCGACCATGTTAAAACGTACTTAGAATTCCTAACAAAGGTGATCCTATTATATTTGCTAAGTGTGTGAGATTCTCAATATAGGTACATATTACAGCAGAATCAGTTGAACAAGGTAACTAGGTATAACTTTTTTTAGACGCGCATGGCCCATACTGGTATTTTTACTGTACTTATGATGATACCAAATCTATTTATAAAGTAAGGACAGATAACACTTTAAATAAATTGAGATAAGATGATGATGATGATAACAGATAACACTTACCTCAAAAATATTAGCCGTGAACGCAGCTAAAGGTGATTGCATAACAATGTTATTGGTTTTCATATATTCCGGAATCTTGCCCCAGGTATACCTCTTGACAAGCAAGTTAGTCCTTCTTCTTATAATGTCACTAATTAATTTAAAGTTAACCTCCTCTACATGGCCATTGTAAAAGTGTTGAGCCCTTTCCTTGTAGAATGTTAAGATTTTTCCTTTATTTCTATCACTGTAAAGTTCTCTAATAAATGCAGAAACTGCTACTCCGGATTCAGGAGTGGTTTCAATTGAGTCAGAAATATTCTTTAAAGTAAAATGGGGATTGAATGTTACCATGTCGTCTAATTTCAGAATCTCATTCATTTCTCCCGAGGTAGCGCCTCTGGCTCCCATAAATATCATGGCTAACATTGAAAATATAGAATAGGGCGACAAAACAAAACTTCTCTTTTTGTCGATATCGTCAATCATCACGTTCCAGAATCTAAAAGCTAGTTCATTTGAAAGTTCAGAAAAACGCGCGAGATCTTCACCTAAATCCTTTGTCGTTACTTCCAATCCTTGGTTTTCGTTCGAAAATTCTAAAACAATGTCTTTGTTTTCGTTATCTGGAACATAATGATTTTCAGACTTCACCTTATCTTTTGGTATTTCATTTGCTTTTGGTGGAGAAAGAGTAGGTATAAGCTTCCATGAATTATTTCTCTCATTAACTAATTCTTCTTCATCGATGTTTACCTTCTGTATTTTTTTCTTGAAGTCGTCGACTTTGGGCAACGGTTCAGGAAGTTTATCTATCTTATTATTTATATTTATTTTTTCAGGCAAATTAATTTTATTGAACTTCGACTGACTAATCTTTTGTGGAGTGGTAGTTGTTGTTGTAATTAGATCTGGTGATGTTGTAGTTATTTCTGCACTAGAAACATTATCACTGACAGTCTCAGTAGTTTTATTCCCGTTTTTAGTCGTTTCTTTTTCAGGTTTTGCTTCTGCACTCTCTTTTTGTACTGTTGTATTTTTTTCAGTAGATTTCTCAATATTACTTTCGTTGTCAGTGTTATTTTTGTTCTCAGTTGAAATTGGCTCTACTGTTCTTTTACTGTTTGTTGAAACTGAGATTTGTACAAATTTTTTAGTATTATCTTCTTGTTCTTCTCCTTTTTTGTTTTCATCTTTTTTATTTTCAATTGGTTTTGCCAAAGTTCCAATTTTTGCCTTCTCTTCAACTTCATTTATTTTATTTTTGTTATTTTCTGAGGGCAAATTGATTTTGTTGCTGATGTCATTATCCTTAATTTGAACATCTTCTTTTGGATTATTTGCTGGTGATTCTGTGGTAGAACTTGTTTCTTTTTTAACTTTGTTTAATATTTCAGAGGTTGTTTTGGAAATGTTTACACTTTCTAATGTCGTAATCTCTACATTTTTCTCAGTTGTGGTAGGTTTAACCTCTTTTTCTGGATTTTCTTCGACAATAGATTGCGGTGCTTCATTCACTACTTGTGACAATAAGTCACCCATAGACTCAGATAAAATCGGGTCAATAGTAGTAGCTTCAGTAGCAGCAGGCGTGGTAAATACCTCTACTTTTTGAACGTCTTTAATAATAATATTAGGTTTTTTACTATCATTTAAAAGTTGAGTTTTTTCAGATTCTTTTATATCAGTTTTTTGGACTTCAGTTTCCTTTAATTCAGTTTTTTGAACTTCTGTTTCTTTAGTCTCGGTTTGTATCGATCCCGTTTCTTTTACTATACTATCGTTTTTTGTTTGACTATTTTCTTTGTTTTCATTTTGGCCATGGGGATCAATTGTAGATATTTTAACAAAATTATCAGTATTTTTATCTGAAGCTTCAGGAGTTTTTATACCGGTTTCATTTCCAGAACCGGATGGTATATCCATATCAAGAACTTCTTTGCTTTCTAAATCCAATCCATTAAGTTTTGTGGTATCTAGTAAATTGCTTGTTGTCGGAATTGGTTGATAACTTCCACCAAGATCAGAAGCTATTTGACTAATACTTTGAGCGACATCAAACAATGGAAGTAAAGGTTCGGGTTCTTTTTTATCGTTATCATTATCAGTGGGTTTATCGTCCGTTGAATTTAGATTGTCAGTAGACACAACTTCTGTAGATGACATAGTGGTCGATGGGGAAACAGATTGTGTTGTAATTGTAGTTGTATTAACTTTATCAATCTCTTGTTCTTTCAGTGTACTTGATACGTAGTTGGATGTACTAATAACAGGTTTACTTGTAGTCGCAAATGTTTGAATTTTAGGTGTTTCAGAACTCAGTGCATGAGTTGTGGTAGTGACCGACCTCTTTGTCGTGCTCGCATAAATGGTAGAAGACTGAGAGGTTACTAACGGTTTACGTGTTGTGCGTTCCGAAATATAGTTCACAGTAGACAATGGAATAAAAGTACTTATTTTTTCGAATTCTATTTCGTTTTTCTCAGTTGAAGAGACTGCATTGGCATTAGGTTGGATATGGACATTAATATTCTCATATTCTTGTTCCGGAAAAACGCTAATGCTATGCTTTTTTGTTGTGACTTCAGGCTCTGCTGTGGTTACCTTTACAGTTGTTTTAATAACTGGTTTAGGGGTAGTTGGTTTAACAGTGGTTGTAGTAGGACGTGGGCTCGCAGTGGCTTTAGTTGATGGTACACCTGCGGTTGAGCTTATTCTAGTCGGAGAGTTTGCAGTGGTCGGTTTTTCCGTTGTAGTTGTTGAAGTCACTGGTATTTTAGTAGTAGTAGTGGTAGTTGGAGCATTTGTAGTCGTTGTGGTTGCTTTCACAGTTGTGGTCGTTGGTTTCTCAGTTGTAGTTGTAACCTTACGAGTTGTAGTTGTAGGTTTTCTTGTGGTAGTTGTAGGTTTTCGTGTGGTAGTTGTAGGTTTCCGTGTTGTAGTTGTAGGTTTACGGGTGGTCGTCGTTGGTTTACGCGTTGTTGTTGTTGGTCTAGGTGTAGTTGTAGTTGTTGTAGAGGTGGTCGTGGTCGTAGTTGTGGTACTAGTTGTGGATGGCACTTCTTTAGTTTCTAAAGCCGGCAATTTTTCTGTAACAACTACTTTCTCTTCTCCTAACGTTGTTGAGCTGCTAATAACTTGATTACTTCCTTCTTTACTCAAAGAATTCTCATCGTCTTCAGCATTTTCTTCCAATGTATCTGTCTCAGGTGGTGTAACTGATCCAGATGCTTTGTCAAGAACTATATCAACTCCCGTATTTCCAAAAATTGAGGGCAAGATCAAACTCCAGGAATCAGAGACGTCAGGGGTATCTAATGTAGGTTGGACGTGGGGCTTGTTCTTGTGAGCTTCCATTTGCGCTTTGAGAACATTTTGTACGTTTGTCACAACGCTATGAACTTTTGTAAAGGGTGGTTGATTCATGTTAAAAGAAACAGTCGGTTGATTATCATTAGCGAAAGTCACTAAGCCTTCAGCTTCTTCACCGGCTGCAACAATTGCTTGGATTTCTTCCAGAGTCATGAGCCTCTTTACGAGTTCTCCTGATTCGTCAAAAGTGTAAAACTCATAGCGATCCGGCGTGAGAAGATTCACGGGACTACCGACGGTAGCTGGTACATTGGATGGCGGTGGCAACGTGTTCCCGACAGCGTCGGCGACAAATGGTAGCTTGGTGCGCCTGGAATAGTTACAAAAATTGCGTTAGAAATTGGTTTAGAATTACATTATTGTTTACTCAAGATGCAAAACATTCTATTATTTTCCTTTTAGTAAAGGACTAGTTAATAATTCAATACATTACCTGTTATCATTCTTATTAGCCAGCACGCAGCTGGCGGCGAGCAGCAGACAGAGTACGGCTCGCATGTTGACCTCCCATACACTCAGCATTCACCTGGAACTGAGAATAAATTACATTATTTACTGACACAATACTTTTCCAAACCATAACTAATCCCATCATTCAAACATGATGTTGGATTTATACGTAAATAAAGAAGAACGGTCATTTGTGACCCAGACCCGACACGAAAGAGACATATCTCAGTGTTTTTTTTTTATTTTAAATTAACTAAAATATATACCTTTTATATTCAAAATTAATGGCTAACACCAAAATATTGCCTTATATTGTTTGAGAGCAGCGGTGGCCCAGTAGTAGCGACCCCAGGCAGGCGCATTACTTTGTGTAATTTATTTCATCACCACTGCTCTCAAAAACGGTGAAGGAAAACATCGTGAGGAAACCGGCATGTCCTAGAACCAAAAATTCGAAGACATGACATCTACCAATCCGCACTGGGCCCACATGGCGGATTATAGCCCATGCCCTCATAGTGAGGAGGCCTGTGTCCCAGCAGTCGGAACATTATAGGCTGATGATGATGATGATGTTTTTGTTCAGGTTTTAGTTTTTACAAAATTAGGCTCGGAACTCCTTTGAGTATTTTACTCTATTCCTCATAATTTCGGATTTGGCCACCCACGCCCCCTTTAAAAATTAATTCTGTATAGTGTTCAACTAGGAATATTTTAGCTCTAATGGAGGTAAAATCTTGATGACTGTCTATTTTTTGTGTTTTATCTAAATTGGCGTCATTTTAAATAGATATAATTGCTATTCATCAAAAAAATATATTTCAAAATATTTAGCCTGAACAAAATCAAACGGCAATATGAAGGTGTTAGCCACTGATATTTAGAATAGTGTTAACTTATTTCTGTTATATTTAATATTACAAAATAACTGAGATACGTTCCTTTTGTGTCCGGCCTGCGTAAATTTCCTAAGGGTCGTGACCCTTCTTCTTTGGGTAGCCACCAAAACATTTTAGCTATTGAAATGAATATCTCCATCCTAGTAAAGAATAATGATATAAAAAATCGATAAACACAATACAAAATATTATATTTTTAACTTGGATCGCGTAAATTCCATTACCCTAATCAGTTTGTTTCCCTGATCAGAACCATAGTTCCATAATATTGATATACAAACACAATCTGTACCGTTAGCATGCACCACCAACGATATAGGTCTATTTGATTTCCATTTGTGGATTCAACACGGCCTACGCGCACTACTAATCAAGTAAATAAATAAAGTTAGAGTATTTATACTCTTGTAGCTAAACACAGTAGACCATGTTGTATTGTCTGGGTGCTAAAATGACACAGAAAAAGTATATATATATATATAGCCGTGTTCAGAATCGTTTTTTTTTATTTATGACTTGTTTTGTGAACTCATACTTGGTTTCTTGTAAATTGTCTGAAGAGATAATATCATATTCTAGTGAGGGGACATCTAAAGTTGTTTAATAAGAAAGAAACAGTTTTCGGAACGGACTCCTTCACGAAGCCGGCAATCATGCAATCTGTACGTCAAACTAAGTAACTCTACGCAAAAATTATTGATAGGAAACGTCTTTTTGTTTTGAGTGATAAATCACGGTTTACGGTAAGATTCACTACAATAACGGATCATAAATGCATTGAATAATAAAGCGGTTATGGAGATATTTCAAAGAAAGTGATAACATTAAAACCAAGTTTTTTAAAAACTTGTGAAAAAGTTGGTATGTACTTTGAGATTCAAGATCGGCAACGGGAAGGTATAGTCCAGCACAAAAAAAAATCACACAATTCGACGCGGCGACGAATGGTTCAGTGAGTCCTCGTTGGATTCCCGCATTGGTACAAACATTGGCAGCAAATATTTACTTTAAACGGCAGCTGCAGCATATGGGCTGCTATGTAGGCAGACTGCATTTTTATGCTTTTGTTTTTGCCTATTGACAAAACACAGGTAAAAGAATATTTTTCGTAGAAACATAAATTTGAATGGTATATGTACCTTTATTAATGACAGTTCGTTAGATCGTTTGCATAAACTCACCTACACCTAATTATATAATTTCAATTCCTCGAACAGCAAAAAGTTCAATATCGTCCAATAATAATACCAATTGGCAAAAACATTCGCTATCTAAGTAAGCTAATTAAAACATCGCCATAAAAGAAGCTTTATCAAAAAACCTCACAAATTCCTATCATCTAATAATAAAGTAACAAAAACCAATAAATGCAAACATAAAAATATTTATAAGTCTCATAAACATAAGCTATTAACAAAAGGAACTGTAAAATTGTGAATAAACCTGCTAAACATGTAAAGCTACGGTCATTGTCACTCCTCGTATAACTAGTTTACTTCGATGACTTACTGCCTTCCTGTCCTATTGCTTGCTTTGTCAAAAACAGTTCTAATAGCTGTCTTGTAAGTGCAGTGATGTATGTTGTCTTAAGTTGAATGGTCGACTATGGAAACGTCATTTCGTTGACGGTAGTTCCGTTGTGTTTTGACAAGTTGTTTGCCGACTATAATAAGTGGGCCACCTGGCTCACGAAATGAGAGGTCACTCAACCTTAATGGTGACATATTTGTTATGTAAGGTAATGGAATGGCTTTTTAAATTCTCTTAAAAGTGGAACTTTGAACTTCAAATTGCTTGAAGGTCGAGAGCAACTGTTTTTATTTTATTTTATGAGTTAGTTGAATAAAACCTTTTTACTTGTTACTCCTAGAATATAAAATATTCATTAACTCAATACAGATAGTCTATAAACCAGATGTCTAGCAACTAATTTAATAAAAGCTCTCTTGGAAATAAACATAGATCTAGATAAAAATGTAAAGGTGAGAAGTAATGTAATGCAATGGAAGTTCATTATTGCAACAGAAATTCACTATTATAATTATAAAGAACGCTTCATCTAAAAATTCACAGAAACAAGAAAACGCTTAATTCCACGTTTATAAATAACAATTAAACGGGGAGCAACGGTCAAGGTAAGTCATTCTTACTCGTATCAATTACAACATGGCGCTATCGCAACTGTAACAAAAGCGATTTGAAGAGAAGACGAAATAATTGAATGATGAAATTCTAACATAAGTTGAAATGATTTCAGTGCAGTATGTACCCAATATGGTGATACTTATGTCGCATGCTTAATGGAACATTGACCCATTAATAGATAGGTCAGAATAAAGTTACGGGCTTTTTTTTTACTTAGGTCTCATCAATAGTTAATCTTAGACGTTCAAAATACAAGCATTCATGATTAATATAATCAGTTTTACTTTTACGCATCAATAAGTAGGATAAGTCCTCATAGCAAGATCTTCTTTTGCGATTTCCTAAAAATCGTCTTTTTTGAGTTAAGTCAGTATTCCATTAAGCATGATTGTGTTCTCTATACCAGAAAAATGGGGTCTCTGTCAGTAAAATAATGAGCTGGTATAAATGAACACAGGAATAATAGGACTGCCTCGTTGCTCTAATGGTCGCAAGCGCGGACTACTGAGCATGAGGTCCTGGGTTCTAAGGTCGGGCATAGTGTTATTGGGTTTTTCTATCAGGAATTTCTTAATAGCAGTCACGGAGTTTACATTTGTGCCCGGTTTTTGGCAATAGGCTTGCCCCCTAATACATGGGACTTAAATATAACTGGCGAAATGTGGGTGTACTATTAGGTACACCTCTGCCTAAATCTTCGGGGATTGCAAAAGTGATGTTATGTTATGTCAAACTCATCTCAACTATGAAAGTACTGGTGTTGCCTATTCCAAAGTGTAGATGTCTACGAAGAAGTACGGAAAAGAAATTCAGACATAACTGGAAAATTGGAGATTCTACAGTCATGATTTTGTGCCATGCATTGTTGAACTGGAAGATTCCAACACATCATCATCGGTTACCTCACTCAATTTTGACAAGCAACTAGATGATGGATCAGACACGCTGTTACGGCAATGTTCCACGGTTCGCTGGTCGCCAACAATCGCGACGAGCCGTTACTAGCCGCCGATGCGCCGCCGTGGGACAGTTATACTTTATATGGATTGAGTTACAGATGACAGCGGATTTGGAGCGGATGAAAACGGATTTAATTGTCATCAAAATGCCGTTTTTTGTTTTTGTAGGTTGCGGAATGGAGCATTGTGATTATTAAAATATAATATTTTTTCAATTTAATTTTTTTTCGATTGCTCACAGACTATATAGCAATAAATGGTTAATTGCTGGTATTAGGTAGGGCTACCTAACTTAAAAAAAAATGATATTCCCCATAGCTTTTGGAGAAGTCTAGTAGTATAGTGTGGTGTTTGCTTTTATATCATTAAAGCAAAATATTTCTCAAGAATTTAATAGTTATCACATTTCAAACAATGAAAACTCTCTCGCTTGTTTTTATACATCATAATTTTTTCTATTTGTACTAATATTTAAAGCTAAAGACCTTGTTTGGTTGAACGTGCTAATCTCAGAAAGTACTGGTTCGAATTGGAAAATTAGTGTTGGATAGCCCCTTTATCGAGGAAGGCTATTATTTTAATAATTTCTTTGTGGGTATCTGCTAGTTATTAAAAAACAACATTCTACACATATTTGATACTTAACTCTCCCACCATTTTCATAAACCCATTTCTTTCATTCCCCGCTGTCGCTACCGCTCCGCTTACAACTTGTACCACAGCACATGAGAACTCAACTGACATTGACACGACATGATGTAACCTGAAGTGGGTCGCACTCGTTACAGAACAATGCGCTATTAATTAATAACAGCGGATCAGTTTATCTATCAATCGATACGGTATCATCACCTACGTAATTGTGAGGTAACTTTTTAGCGGCTAATTATGTTCTTGCAGACGTATTGTGTGGTGTTTTTCATAATACAGGAACTTCATTAATTGTGTTATGGCAAGTATGCTTGGAAATAAGGTTCACAAAGGCGGTGCGGATAATTTCAGACATTAGACAGATTATTTAACACGTTTAACGCCATGACGGACACAGTGTGTTCGACCGCATACATTCCCCGGAAGCCGCACCAATAAATCGATAATCGTCCAAAAATCGTGAATAGAGGTGAGAGCACCCCTGACGGTCAGTAGGGACAGCTGCATACATTAAAACCTACCTAACTCCTTTCCATCTTACCAACAACTACAACTATAGAACCATTTTTTTTTTTACGGATGGGAAATCATTATATGACTTCTCCCGCTCCGGGCAGAGCGGAAGGGAGTGTCAGACTTGTACTGACTAAAACTCATCCATGTTCCTTCCTTGCCCTTTGTGTTCCAGGGCCGCGGTATCTCTTTCGAACTGTCCCGCAGCCCTGGCAGGCATCGGCCCTTGCGGGCCCCTCCCTGTTTGCTGACATCTCTTTGAGGCGCGCGTGGAACACGAACGCGCCGTCTACACGGCCTTTCGTCAAAAGGCGGACGGACGGCGAGCTAGCCTATTACTCACCGTCACAGGTCTGCGTCTACGGTGGCCGGAAGCCACCACGTGACCCCTGACGCCCGGGGCGTCTCCCGCGGCGGCTGAGACAATTCTTACCCATATCATAAATCTCACAAAGATAAAATAAAACATCATAAGCCCCATTTAATATCAATCGCAGAAAGTTATTTTGAGTAATGAATATTTAAGAGGAAGACTGCTGTAAAATTGATAATATACAGCATCTGTAGATCGTACCCGAGCTAAACGGCTGGCAGCGTCAATCATGGCTGTTCTGCTAAAATATGCAACGAATCAGCCAGTTTTAAAGCAGGATGAGATTTGTGATGTGACCTTTTTGGAGCTCCACTGTCGAGGTTTAAATTTTGAATTGTTAACGAAGATTTGGACGTTTTATATTTAATTAGGTAGGCTTAGTGACAAGCGTTGTGTAAAAGAAAAAATGAGATATAAGACATGATTTTTTATGGAAAAGAGAACGGACGAAAAAAACGGTGGACGAGGCAAAAGGAGTATGGCAAATGGAGTATGTATGGATCGTAGCAAGTGCCGTTCTGTGTTTTCTGCCTACCCCCATGGGAAAAAGGCGTGAGTTTATGTATGTGTATGTCGGAGAACACATTTAGTTTCTACACATTCTAACTTTAAAAAGATCTTGAGAAAAACCTCAGTGACAGACGAGCCAAAAAGTGAGGTTATGAAGGTAACGACTGTAATATTTTTCGGAACCATAAAAAGTGTTTTTTAAGACCCCATCATAACACAAGTTACAACAGTACGATGGTTCAGTACGCAAGATCAAAGAGACGACATTAATTATTTCAATTATTTCCACCATTTCCAGTAACAACTAAAAATAATACATGCGCCATCCTCATCAAGTATGAAAACCGCTGGGGTATAATCGGGGTTTGAGGATTCTCTACGGAAGCACAATCGATTCAATTTGTACATGTAACCACTACCACGTAGGAAGCAGCCCACTAAATGTGCCAAACACCTGCATTAGTCAAACCAGAGCTTTGACTGGATGATTTCGAAATGTGTTTGGCAGGATAATGTCAATAGACGTAAAAAAAGAAGAAACCGAAATTATTTCTCTTGCGAATGTTATAACCGAATTAACAAGCACCGGAGTCGTCTTTTAGGGTATGTCAGCAGCTAAATAAGTGGCATTAGGGCACTCAAACATAAAATTAAGAAAATTAAATCACTGCAGCCCAAGAAAGGATTTTTTTCCAATATTTGCAGTTCTGCTTAAAGATCATCACCCTACAGAGGAAGATGCTAGATTGAACAGCTTTTTTTTCTATGTGTGGTAAATGAAATTGTTCGGTCGTTAGTTACCAATTTATGTGAAATCGAAGTTGCAAACCCCAGGACAGAATACTATAATTGTCAAAATGTGGACGAGCCAAAACCACTAACTAACTGTCTACATCTTTCAGCCAGCCAGTGTGATGTAAAAGTACTGCAGCGTTTGACATGTTCGAACTACGCCTTGCAGACTGGGCAGCATTCCAAAAGAATTGAACAAAAAGTTTAGGCTTGTTGGCACTGTTTTGGACTTAAAATTCAGTATTACAGTACATGAATACAGTTTTACTTTTCTGTTATCCAGTTTTAAGGCTTTTTGTGTATGACTAACACCGAAATGCTTTTGGGGGTAAAAGCCTCCATATGTTTGAGTTATTTTTGGACTTGTATTCTATTTTCTAACACAATTTTTTATCAGGAATATTTTTAAGACTGCAGTTAGTTATTCGAGTTCCAATTTATCTTTGACTTCCAAAATAATAGACTATTCATTGAAGAGGCATGAAATTACGCTTTCGCGGTAATTCTGGAATAATTTGTGGAATGACGTCATAGGTATATGACCATTCCGTTAAATACATTATGTAGAGTTCGGCCTAGAAGGTCAAGCCCTTAGTTTACTGCTTCAATATGAATTAATTCCTCGGAATTACGCAGCCCTTATAATACTACCGGAATAATGAGCTTATTTAGGCCGGGACTATACGCTTCCGGTTTGACTCCGGTTTCCGTTCATTTTAAGTCTTCATTTCGGTTCTCAAAATGAGCTTGACTAGCATTAAAAGACTTGAAGTTGTAAGACAGTAGAAGTTCAAAATGGAATCATTGTAAGCATAATCAGCCTTTAATGTTCCCACTACAGCACTGCTGGGATACACGACCTCCTCTCTAAGAGAGGGAATGGGCTATAATCCACCACACAGGCCCAGTGTGGGTTGGTAGATGTCACATGTCTTTATTTTTTTTTGTTTCTTGGACATGCCGGCCGGTTTCGTCACGATATTTTCCCTAACCGTTTTTGAGAGCAGTGGTGATGAAATAAATTGCAGAATGTAATACGCCTGGGTTCGAATCCAGTAAGTCGGAGTCGCCACCGCTAGGCCACCGCTGCTCTCCTATCCAAAGGACTAGCATTAAATATTAATCGTTGATTATTTCTATTTAGATATTTGGAAATTGAACTATGAAAATACATTATTAGTTAATGTCGAAACCCAGGGGAAAACGGCAATCCATTCCACTAATAATTCATAAATTATGAGCCGAAGTTCATATAGTATATCATGGTATACATGCGTAGAAATCAATTTATTAGTTCTTATTTATTGAATACTAACTTTGGTCAAATAATAATTCGATACTGAAATATTGTTTACTCAGGTATATATAATTTACAAAACCGAACCATGTTTTCAAGTAAACATATAATAACTAGTTTATATACGAGCAAGTTTCAGTAGGTAATAGGTATCCGAGGTGAGTTTCAGGTCAATCGTATTCCTAAACTGATTTGCTAGTGATATTGTGAGCGGAAAGCTAAAACAGAAAGCCTCGACACAGTTATATTTGAGTTTGCTGTTGAGTAAAATTTTTAAAGGAAAATAAACGATGTATCCCTATTCTGCTTGATTGGCCCAGCTAAGCATTTTAGCGGGTCTAGGATTTGAATACTAGATGAGCCGAAGTTTTTATGCAGGAAATTCTCCGTGCGGAATGCCGTGTTGGTTAATGACACAGATGTCATCGAATTTTTGATTCTAGGTCATGTTTTTTAGTTTGAACCACAAGCTTAGAATAATGACGCCACAAGCTTTATTTTATGTGAAAATATATCAAGGTTTAACAACACATAAACCTATGTTTTTGCTAAACGTAGAACTTTCAATAGCTCATAGTTCAGCTGTTGCCGTGGGCTATAGCTCGCCCATAGATCTGAGCTGCAGGGAGTCTCAGTAAATCTTAAGTAATGGCTGCAAACTACGATTTGTTGCTTTTGAACTACTTTACCAAATCACTCTTGTTACACCTAATGGGTGAGAAATTGCTGTAATGGAACTGCTGGGGGATAAGGTCAATTGACCGGTTAGAAATACAGCTTTAACTATGGTTTAGTAGGAATAGGCTGTCTTTATAGATGGGTAGGTAGGTATTCTGTTAAAATATCACACTAGGCACACAGTCTTTCTATTACTGCAGCAAGGCATGTTAATAGTCTTAACTAGTACTACCATAAGCATCACAGCTTTTTTCCCCGAAGGGTTAGGCAGAGATGACTCACATTCCACCACTTGTTCCATTTAATAAGGGTTAGAATTCAGCCTTTTAATATAATAAAATCACGCCTGTAATCCCCGAAGGGTTAGGCAGAAGTGTACCTAACAGTACACCCACATTTCGCCAGTTATGTATTAAGTTAATGTGTGTTTAATAGGGGGCGAGCCTATTGTCATCAACCGAGCACAAACCCGATAACACTATACACGACCCGGGAATCGAACTCAGGACAGCAGTCGCGATTGCGACCTAGTGGTCGCAATCGCGACTGCTGTCCTGAGTTCAACGAGGCAGTAATTTTTGACGCGAAAATATTAGTTTCTGTTAATTTCAAGTTCAATGTTCGCGTAATTATATTTTAATAAGTATAATTAGACTACGAGGAACATCAGTTACATGACACACGAAGTAGTTAAGAATGCGTTCCTGCATTCCATACGACATGACCATTACTGTGATTGCATGATCGATGATATATGTATAATTATTACGTATGTATACGCAGTGTGTATAGGCTACTTGATCTAACTTGGTGTCTTGTCGCACCTACATGTGTGAATGATGATATGGCTAGAAAGGAGGTGACTTCTGAGATGACGAGTAATAGAGAAGTATGGAAGAATAAGACATGCTGCACCGACCCCAGACAGATTCGGTTAGGGGGAGGAGAATGATGATGATAGCCTTTCTGTGATTGCAAATTCAATCAAAATCCTACTAATTTTACAAAATTCCTCATTTTTTTAAATGCCCCATACCTACACGGTCAAAATGTATGGAAAAGCCATTTTTGAAGTTATATTTCTTTTGGCGCGTTAGGGAAAAATGATGAGAGTTAATTTTTACGATGCGTGCGCACACCGTCACGAAAAACCGACACCCTTTTTTTTTATTTATTTTTTACGGATGGGAAATCATCAAATGACTTCTCCCGCTCTGGGCAGAGTGGAAGGGAGTGTCAGACTTGTACTGACTAAAACCCATCCATGTTCCTTCCTTGCCCTTTGTGTTCCAGGGCCGCGGTATCTCTTTCGAACAGCCCGCAGACCTAAAACCGACACCCTGAAGTTAGCTTATTAGGTTATTATTTTTAATCTACTGCTAGAGTTAGGAGGTTAGGTTGTATAGGTAATTGATATTGGACCTTGTTATAAACTACTTGTTTATGTTCTAGAAAAGTATAACTTCAAACGCGTGTACATAAGTACACACACCCATTTTTTTTTTAATAACCGATGAAACAATTCATTTAAATGATGAACTGAATACGTCGTATCCATTTTCTCGTCGATGTCCCCTTCCACCTCATAGACACTGTAAGATGTCACTTTGATCAAAGCTCTAAAATCTTGATCACCAACAAAAATAAATTAGATTTCCTACTTTGCCATAAACTTCGCAATCCAGTAAAGTTGGCAAGATCCCTGAGCAATGAAGTTTAATCTAGCAGAACAAAAGTTATGATATCCTGAAGTTCTCAGGAACTTCGCAAGAACTTCACAAAATGAACATGATTAAGTGTTAGGAGGAGTCTTGAAGTACCAAGTTATGAGTAGACACTTTATACTTTGATTGGCTATAAAATAAGTTATCTCCGTCAGAGGATGTAATTAATTTAATTAACTTCATATACTTAAATGATTTTATCTGTCGTTTGAAAGCACGCGGTAAGTAGATCTTGATGGTCTCAACACTCGAGCTAGGCAAAGTAATAATAGAAATGAATGAAATTATTTCATACAAATAACAAAATAATAGTATGAAATAAATTCATTTCACATTGTTACAATGAAAATTAGTAATTATTATAGTATAGAAACACGAAACAGTTATAGAGAGTTCCTTTTTATTAGACGTGAGGTTAACATCTTTCAATTCTAATCTTTACACCAAATAATAAAGATTTTCCCACATAACTCCTGCTTTGCGTAAGTGAAGATTACACGATTTTCCAAAATCAACTGACTTTTGTAACTAAAACTAAGGCCAAAAAACACATGTCAGCAAACAGGGAGAGGCCCTGTTCGAAAGAGATACCGCGGCCCTGGAACACAAAGGACAAGGAAGGAACATGGATGGGTTTTAGTCAGTACAAGTCTGACCTTCCCTTCCGCTCTGCCAAGAGCGGGAGAAGTCATTTGATGGTATACCACCCGAAAAAAAAAACAAGAGGCCAACTAACTCACTAAAATGACTAAGAGCGAATTTCACCATCAAGACTAGACGCGATTAGCACAGTTGAACCACGTACAAGTTCAAGAGCTGCCAATATTGTTACGGAATATTGACAAAGACAGTTCCTGAATGAAATTCAGATGCACTGATCGCGTGACATTACAATGGCAAAATCGACCCTAAGTACCCACAAACATGACACTGAGTCCCTAACCAAGTCCTCAACTTTGAACAAGTTTAGAAGTATAAAGTTCCTTACTGAACGACACGGAACTGACGTAAGAGTCTCGAACTTCCCCGTATGCCTCTCTGAACTTCTAAGTTCCCTTCGAGTAACATCAGTGAATAATGGCACTATTAAACATATAAATGTAAGCTGTATTGTGTCACATATATTTCTGCGCAGTGTGTATTTCTTTCTTTTTTTTGTGCCGGGTTATAGATGGTGTATGCTCCGTAATGGCCAGTATTGGTGTTCTTTATTTCTTCTGCTGAAGAATAATCGGTGAATTAAATATACATACATATACACATAATATAATATAAGTGTGACGTAATGTTCTTCATGTAATTTTTTTTACCTCGAACGAAATCTTGATTAAGTAATTATTTAGAAAATTATAACTATAATGTTTTGGCAGTCAGTTGGTGGCACACAAATAAACAAAACAGATAACAAATTAAAATAATATCGAATTATAATACTCGGACTGACTCTAACTGTCACTAACAATAATACTGAATTTGATTAACCTAATTATTCCCGCTTCATGATAAATTAACTCGATGAAATTAGGTCGGATGTATTAGAGACGAATAAAATTATTAGAGATTATAATTGACTAATACAGTAACATTTAGTTGGATTAAACACACAAAACATCGAGAACCCAATCGTTATTCCAAACCGAAGTTCAACCAAGTTCAACAATGTAACAGAACCTCCAGACACTTCATGCATTTCTCATAAATATCACCTTCAAAATACAGTTACACAAACTGCCAAGTTGTCTCAAAACTCACAACTTCCTCATTGTAAATTACATAAACAAATGTCAAACAAATCTAAGTGTTTTACAACGTTTTAAGACCCGTTACACCGGGACACAGATGAGACCTCGTTTGGAATTCATAAAAGCAAAATGTGTGTGAGCAAGCATTTGTCTAGCTAATTCGTACAAAGCATGAATATTAATAATAACAGTCGCTTGAATACTTTGCGAATGTCCCAGAATGCGGCTAAAGACGTAAACGGTAACAAAGATTTGGATGATAAAAGATTTGTGGAGCCGTAATGAAAGGATAATGAGGATATTAAAAATACGAAGACGTATGTTTTGTTTTTAGAGAAGATTATACCTCATTCTTCACATCCCACATTACCGTGAGTGCGATTTAGCGGCGTAGGTAACATGAAAAGGCAACAGAAGGATTAATTACAACAGTGTGTGGGTAATAACGTACATAAGCATAAAATAGCCCTCCTGGATCTTGATTTCCTTGTGTAAGTAGAATTTATGAGTAACGAAACAGGTAGACCAAGACTAAATCTAATCAAAGGCTCAAACAAACATAATGAAAGAAGAAAACAAAACACTGTAGCAATCCCATAAGGAAACACAGACATAAAGGTACAAGGCAGATGTAAACCAACTACTCCATTACCAACCACAGACCGTAAATTCTGTTCCACAACTAATAAATAAACCTACTCTTCAGTGAACGAAGACAATTCCAATAATAACAAAGTTAATACAGTGTGAAAGTGAGGGGTAAGAGCAGATATTATGCAAAATTGCACACGATCTCGTAACACTGTGATGTATCGCTTGGTAATACTTGGCGCATTCGTGCATAAACGTGGCGTGCTCGATGCTGATTGAAATTATACTAGCAATCTGCAATACACGTGGGAGCCACAGTGAGAGTTTCATTCAAATTCAGTGGTGCTGTTATAGACTGGTAGAATTGCAAAGCGTTTAATAAAGATTGAATTGTTGAAAGTTATCAAAACGTGTCGTAAAATGTTTCACAACAACTGTTTAAAGTTTTGTTTAAACTCAACCGATCACGCGCGGTATAATTTTAGATGATTGGGTTTTCAAAGATGTTTATAGATTTTGATTGTAGATTCAAGTCATGCTACTTAAATCTACAGACAATACCATTCTTCTTAAAAAGCTCTGCAATATTGCAACTTTTAAACTCGTCGAATAGTCTGCAAAAATTTTGGCAACCACTTTGTTGTTACTTCTCCAAAGTCATTTCATTGCTTCAATGGTCGTACAATCAATTTCAATTGAATCGAAACTAACATCATTCAAAGAGATATTAAAAGAGACTTAACAAACGATGTTCTTTCAAAAAGAAAGACATCCAAATCTATTAATCTAGTAGAAAGCTAAGTGGACAAGTGTAAAATCATTGACAATGGCTTTGTTCTCCAATATCAGATGGATATCAACGTAGATTATATGGAACAAAAGCGGTATAACTACAAGAAAATGGTATTTAAAGAACAGGCAAGCCATAATAAATTAAAGGAGCTTAGAGTAAAAGCACTTAATGTGCAAACGAATTAAAGCCTAAATGAAAATGATAGTCAATCAAAGAACGTGATAGCTCCTCGTAAGTATCTACTACATGAACACTAAAACGAGGGTATATATTAAACGTTTAATAAAAAATAGTAAATCTTACACAAACTGAGAAGTAACTCTATAAATCAATCGACTAGTTACAATAGAAAACCTCCGGAACAAGTGTACAATCCTCAACAAAGCCTTATTCTTGCGTTATCAGATGAGCACACTGCAGTTGACACTATTATAGAGAACTAGGCGAACAGTCTAGCTGAAAGTAAACTCAGAAATAACGGTAAAATACTCGACAAGGGTCAACGAACCAGTGCACCCAAGAACCTCGTATTTGTTTGCGGAAAAAACTCATAATTACGAATCGTTCTAAAATTTATAAGCCTCGGTTTGAGCATGACTCTAGTCACGATTGGCGAATTACTCGCCCATTCCGTTACGGCAGATTATAAGATAGCTGGTAATTTTGGTCGAAGCGAATTGGGGCAAATTAAAGTTAAGTCATATTTCTTTTTTGGAGATCAGATCTCCAAAAAAGAAATATGACTTAACTTAAGCTTTTTTTAACAACGTAATGACACATAGATTCTATGTGTCATTACGTTGTTAAAAAAAGCTTAAGTGCTTATCTTTCTGCCTATAATTTAATTGACGTTTTAGCCTGTTTTATTAACTGTACTTGGTTTTTGCGAACACGACGCATTTTTGAATCCTATGAGCCTAATGGATTTTATGTTGGGCAAAAAGTCGTTAGATGTCAAAGGAAATACTGCAAAGAAGAACCCCATATGATCATGGGCTAGTAACGTCTGGATGAAACAAACTTAAAGCTTCTTCCAGCTCAATAGCTACATTGTTTCTGAGATTGTAATTTTGTTAATCAAGAATTATCTCAAACTCAATAAACCGCAATTTGCTTTATTCCAAGTTAATTCAAACACCACGATCACAAAGCAATAACACAATGCGAGCAATTAATTCAGGAGTAGATAATATATCGTAACGTACAAACTTTATTGGGTCGAAGTTTCTCTGACCCAAATAAATAAAATAGTTACTGAAGCTGCAGTAACAATATAAATAATTTATTTTTATGGCCCAGGAACGTCGATAAGTAAATTACATTAGCGCTAACTTTAATTAACTTTGCGTCAGAAAAGGCGCGTTTACATTGAGCAAGTAGGTGAGTGAGCGGTCGAGTACTGAGTATAGAATTAATAACAATTTGAAAATCTTGTTTAAATGGCATGAGTAACTATTTGCTAGCTTACTGCTAATAGCCCGGAGTATTTGCATTAGACTACAAATAGTATTTTCAGTACTGAACAACCAGTAATACTACCTACTTTACCAAATATTACGCACCCCAAAGTTTCGCCTGTGTAAGCAAGGCAAGCTTATTGTATTATTTAACAGTTCACCCCTAAAATTCAAGGACCTCCCAACATACTTTGATAATTATTTAAATTCGCGTCTGCAGTAGCTTCGTGGAAATTATACCTATTTGCATCCTAAACTTGGACAATATTCCGACCTATGTTGATTAATATAAGATAATGTTGTTCTGTTTAAAAAAATGTTTTGAACATTGTGAAAAAACATTTACGAAACAACGTGTTTGAAATGTTTTTTCTTGTGCATGTATCAATCAAATACTAACAATATATAGATGAAAATCTCTTTTCCACACCGCCGTTAATTGACCGTAAACTTACTATTTACAACTGTTGACATCTACTAGTACATTACAGTTAATATTAACTACTTGTTAGTAATAACATAGAAAACAGAGGAGAGAGGAATTTATGTTTTCAACCAACATAAATATCTTCGTTTATTGTTTCGTTACAAATTCACTTGAGCTCAATATTTGCCTTTCTATAGATTAAAATATGTGAAAGGATTTATTACCCCATGTAAATATGCGAGCTAATGAGCTGTGGGCCAAAATAACCATTATATGGAGCCCTGACACAGCCGGAAAGCGTCGTCGCGGCAGACCTCGAAGAAGATGGCGGGACGAAGCGAACAAACCGAACGATCAAAGGCATTTCCCAGTAGTGGGATTATACAGGGTGTAAGCAGACTGTTCACGAAGCCGTC
The DNA here is from genome assembly GCA_950005105.1 of Lycophotia porphyrea. Classification (NCBI taxonomy): domain Eukaryota; kingdom Metazoa; phylum Arthropoda; class Insecta; order Lepidoptera; family Noctuidae; genus Lycophotia; species Lycophotia porphyrea. Next base: position 14,142,190 of record OX465395.1, on the reverse strand, counting down.
AACCGAGCATTCTGTACATCAAACTAAGTAACTTTACGCAAAAATTTGCTGGGAAACGTCTTTTTTTTTGAGGTGAAAAATCACGTTTTGCGGTAGGACTCAATGTAACGCATTCAAAACATTGTGCTGATGGATGGATTGAATAGTAAGAGGGTCGTGGAGGTGTTCAAAGTAAAAATCCTACATTCAAAACAGGTATTTAAAAAAAACTTGTGAAAAAATTGGAATTTTGACCCCCAATATCTCCGTAACTAGAAGGTTCCCAGGTATGGTCTAGAACAAAAAAAATATCGCAATGACGGGGAGATCAAGTGCCTTTCGGCTTCGTTAAGAGTCTTTTTACACCCATTAAAGGCTAACAGTAATACTAGCAGTAATTATGAGATATCATAACTACTTAAATTTTAATGTATCAGCTAGCAACCCGGAGGCACACTAAGCCATCTTCTGGTTGCCAGTGGCATTTAATTCCGGTTATAATGGAAGGAGGGGAATAGGTCGGTGTACCAAGTAACTGAGTTACTGTGACATCACGGACGTATACGACCATCTGTTTTGGCCACTCTCGAAAATTCTCGACAGTAGGCACCTTGGCGATTTCACTGATGACTCATTCGGACATTTCCAATGCAAGAAAGTCCGTTTACATTTAGAACTCGGTGTGACAATGGGTTTATTGACCAGAGGTATAATGTGATAGCCTTTTACTTTTCGAGTTCAATGTTTGAACCTGATCGAATCGAAAAGTATTGAGCATTTATTGGCTACGTGCAGTGGCGTGCAGTGGTCCTCCACGGAGGGTAGGCCACGCATACTGACACCCCAAAAAAAAAACTAAAAAAAAGAAAATCGCGCATCATCACAGTGTCGCAGGTCGCTCTACTCTACTTTAGAATTATGCCTTTCTATATCTAATCTTTACTGGCTGTTAATACTAGTTTCAATACGTGATTTACCATCATCATCATCTGCCTAGCCTTTTCCCAATACGTGATTTACCAAATGTATTTAACTTTAAGCAAGCCTCTAAATGTTTTTCTGATAGGTCATGCTTTTTTGCCGAGGAATGAAAATTATGTAAATCAATGAATCCCTCACTCCACTTACTGGAAGTATTAAACAAAATGCACGGAAAACAAAACAATTTATTCGTGTGTACACAGCCACACAGCCAGCTAAATGTTGCATAATTTTGAGGATTGAAATGACGAGTACGAGATGAATTATTATATTTTTGAGTTAAATCTCGTAATTCGGGTACACATCTACCTTTAGGTACAACTAGAACTTTATCATTATAATGTAATTGCCCAAACTTACTGCTTTTAACTTCTAACAAACACACATTATCAGCGCAAACTTCACAACAGAACACCATTTTTACGTAAATAAACAAATAATAAACACAACAACTAATATTTACAGCACCTATACGTTTCAAAACGAATTACTTATAACTTATTAAGTTAGAAAAAGCAAAACATTCAAGATTGCGATATAAACTGCTTGTCACATGAAACAATATGGCTTCTCTAGCAAAAATAATGTCTAATTTCGATATAAACAACACTACCAAATTAAATTGCATCATTTTCATACCGTGATCTTTTACAAAAGCGGTTAATAAAATTTTGCCGGATAATACTGAGAGTTTCATTCATTAAGCTGGTTGAGTTAGGGTAGTCCGCGAAATTCAAATTTTCTCACGTTTTTTGTAATTTACAGGTCAGTTTCAGGTTGTACGTTGATGAAAAACAAGTCGCGCCAGTAAAACGTATGTAGTTACAGAAATACAATAATGAAAATCATCAATGACCTGAAAATTACAAAAAACGTAAGAAAATTTGAATTTCGCGGGCTACCTTGACCTTACGTCTTGACTTTTGTGGGGCAGCCATTCGGCCAATCACAAGCCGTCTCCAGTCGCAGGAGACGACGGCCATTATCTATGCATGTGTGCCGTTTATACACACGAAAACATGCATCAGTGTGCGTAAACTTATGAATGACTACTAGGCCCTCAATCTTCGAGCCTAAAAATACAAACGGAGCGGTGTAGTAACGTATATTATGTAGGTACGGTGCGTTCACACGGGCGCGACAAGTTGCTATAAGTATTTAACAGGAGTTTTAACTTATTTTTTAATATTTTGTGTTATTTTATTACGTAGTTGTAATAAATGCATTTGGCGTTATTGGTAGGGTAGGCTAGGCCTAATTGCCTTTATGAACGGCACGCCCCTGGCTACGTGCTTGAAATACACATGCCTTTTAATATCTTCATTGGCAGGTTCAACTTATAACTATACAAATAAAGACTGGAAAAGCTCAAATCAGAAATATAATTTAATTTTATGTAATTTAGTTTTTTATAACATCAACATAACGTAGAGCTGGTGTCAGAATTTTTATGACTTGGCTTGACATGCTGTCGAGAAATATCTCTCAGGCATGCTGGTTTAGGAAACGACAATGCGGCAGGCCTAGAAGGAGGTGGCGGGATGAGCTGGACTCTTTCGCAAAGGATTGGCCTGCAATCGCACTGGATCGCGAAATTTGGAAGGAGGGAAGGGAGGCAGTGGGATAACATAGGCTTATAATAATAATAATATTGCTGGTTTTTGTTTCTTCACGATGTTTTCCTTCACCGAAGCAAGTAATAATTATACAATACGCACATGTAACCGAAAAATTAGAGGTGCAATTCTTGGGTTCGAACTCGAAACCTATGACTTCGCAGTCCAACGGTCATACCACAACGCTATCACCATCAGCAGGGGTGTTCCTATCCACACACTTCTTAATCATACCAGTTATGTTTGAGCCTCATTATTAATGAGTCTATTGCCATAAACCTAGCTACTAGACCACAGAGGCCGCAAAGTTTTTATGTCTTCTAAACAAGCTATGAAGTAATCTATAATTTTAATTGGTTTTCCATCCTATTTCCTTGGACCACTACTTTGTGTTCCTTAAAGAATCCAATATAACTTAGGAGTTACAGGGAAAGGGCGGGGCACCGCAAACTGCTGTCTCACAGAACTACCTCCTTAAATTGTCGAACATTCGCTTCTGCAACATTTATTTGGAATTGCTTCCGAAAGTTTTGTCCGTAATCGTTTTATTCAACACATCCAATAGAAAACTAGAGCTATTCTTTTGCAATGTTATTCAATGTCCAATTTTAAAAACGTTTAGAAACAATTTCCTGCCTCGAACTGCCTCGTAGGTCGAGTGATCGCAAGCGCGACTGCTGATCATGAGGTGTTGGGTTCGATTCCCAGATCGGGCAAAGTGCTATTGGGTTTTTCCATCAGGAATTTCTCAGTAGCAACCACGGAGTCTGGATTTGTGCCTGGTTGATGGCAATAGGCTCGCCCCCTATTACATGGGACTTAAACATAACTGGCAAAATGTTGGTGTACTATTTGGTACACCTCTGCCTAAACCTATGGAGATTACAGGCGTGATGTTGTGTTATGTTATGTTAAAATCAATTTCCTCTTTTCTACTTGAAACAAAATACTCAACAGCATTTTCCGAGTCTCCCCTTTCTCATGGTTGTATGATGTAGTGATAATACTAACACCCACTGCACACTTGTCCCAGTCGCTGACAGTTAAACATAGATAGTATATCTGTCTTCTCCAGAATCGAACACGCGATGCGATAATGGCGGATACCTTATCATAACGGTGATTTCTACCCCACAGACACCTTTAATACAATAGGTAAAAGATTGACTTTTTTTACAAAAGCTACCTTGAAAAGCTTGCTACAAAAAAGATTCATTATTGACTTTTGATGTTGTCTGTACTTCAGTATTGAAATACTTAAGGAAATTCTTTAGTATGTGGTGTGTTCCTCTCCAACTCTACTCGACACTTCGTTTCGTAGACACAAACCGTGGCGGAAGACATAAAGGCTTTTAGAGCACCACACTAAAAGCTATTTTCGTAACATGACGATACTAGTTACTAAAACATGTTACTAATACTAGAGCTCCTAAAATGACGTAACGTTTTGGCGGGAATCCAACGCGTTAAGGAATGAAATATTAGTGCAAGGAAAGAGGTTTAGTGCTGTCACTCTGGTCATAGGATTTGCATGATGAATGCAAGAGGATTTTAAGTCATTATAGTGTTGTGACCCTCGGTTAAGAAAATAGTTTTGTTTAGTTATTTTTAATGTGAAAGTCCCTAATGATAACACGGGTATTCCTCAAAGCGCAACTATTTTTGAGCGCAACCAACTAAGCGCAACTAAATTATTCCTCAAAGCGCAACCATTAGTTGCACTCACAAATTCAAATTGTTGAAATGGTTGCGCTTCGAGGAATAATTTAGGTGCGCTTAAAAACAGTTGCGCTTTGAGGAATACCCCAAGAACACTAGCATTGCAGTATTAGTTTTAAGTTATCTTGCAGCGCCCTAACAGGGTCATGTACTTACTAGTTTTAAGGCTAGCGTGTAAAATTTACTGTGTACATTGTGCATTAAATAAATATTTAATTACATATTTCTATTCGTTTTGTTGTCTATGGCATGCATGAGTCCGATCAGATCTTTCAAAAATCTTGTACTTATATATGAATGACTAACTCAATATTTCCAAGACCACTTGCAATGCTTGACATAAAGACAGTCAATTTATAATCGAATAATGGAAAAGACCCGATAAATCCCGATTATCGATAACAAGTTGAAATATAAAGACTCTAACCGCTTTTTAAGCTTCAATTTGCTTGTCAATTTGGTTCGCTGTTGAAGTTTCTAGGTCATGATTGTCAGGGCTTTCAGGAGCGCTTGTGGTACCATCTAGACAGGAAACTTTTATTCAGTCTTCGACGTTTTTATGCTGACATGGGCTGTGTTTTGCGGTGGTAGTGAGAAACTTAGATAACTCGAAGCTTAGTTTCTCGACACTTATTTTTGAAGAAAAGCAATCAATTAAGAATAATATACCGTGAGTTCAAGTGGGTACTTAATTGCAAATTGTTGGCTTGAGCTGGGTACAATCCTGAGAATTGATAATTGCTCATTGCTTATTTACTCATTGCTTGAATTTTGCTTTTCTAACTTAGAAATTGACACCAGAACTTGCATTTTAATAAAAACGAGAAATTTTAATAGAGACCGATTTATTACAACATCAAAATGTATTATAATTTGGTACCTATTTCTTCTAAAGATCAAGTTAGGATCATTGATAAGCAAATTGATTGCTAACCTCAATTTAAATCATTATTCATAAATTGTTATTCATTTAAAACTTATATTTATTGCATTTGACTTAGTGTGTCAATTTGAGAAACAATTTTAACGTTTCTGAACTTGCCTGACTATTCATATTTTGTACATCGTATGTAAACAACATGTGGTATACATACAACTGATTCCTACGTTCAAAGCAATATGTTTTCCGATATCGAAAGGTTCCAATTTCCTTCTCGATTCAATTTTTCTAGGACAATTGATGTTTACAATCACCGATATACAATGCGATGGTTTGATTTAGAAATCCTTCGTACGATTGTGTGGATTTATTACGATTGTATTGTATATATAATTTAGAATATTGAGCTGTCAATAGCATATACTGTCAAAGGCCTCGAGTTCAAACCCAAGATTCTCTACCTATTTTCGTATTATATAATTATCACTTGCTGAAACCAAACCAGCATGCCTGAGAGATATTTCTGGACAGTATATGTAAAACCTAGTCAGTGGCCCATGGGCGGCATAAAAACTCTGACACCAGGTTAGGCAGTAACCAAATGAAAAAAAGAAAGAATAGAATACTGAGCTAATAAATCTATTATCTTACAAGAACAATATCAAATGGACTTGACATGGGACTTCACAACTGTTTCAATTACCTACTTACATTATCTATTAGGTACAATATTAGAAACCTTTAATAAACCAAACCGAACTGTCTTTTCGGTGTTGGTGTTTTTTTATCTCACCTTCCGTCGAGGGAATACTGACCTAACCTAACTCCTCGAATATAATTCCCATTAAAATAGATGGACAAAACGTTTAAAAATCATTCAGACCACCAAAATAAGGACAATGGTAAAAAAATACGAAAAACACATTAGATAAATTACAAGAAAAAGTCAGCTAACGAAAATACACTAAAAATTTCGGAAAAGTATCATTTAAGGTCAAAATAAAATCACTTTAATCAGTTTTTTCTTTGCTTGGGTATCTTTGGTTAGACGTACTGAACGCTGTGTTAAAATTTGTCCATCTATTTTAATGGGTCCTTATATATGAAGTTGGTTCTCGATATTGCACAACGTTCGAACGACTGAGTAAGTACATTAGAGACTTGTATGAATCACCTGAGCCTAAAAATCTTAATGAGATTACCAATCGCATTCTCGGTGTGATCTTATCTTGGAAGTTGGTATCTTATTATGATCATTCCGTAGCCGTAGTATTTGGACTATTCCTGTTTATTTATATGCAAAATACAATCACAAAAACGTAACATAGCATCGACGAAGGTATTAACCCTTTACCCCGACTTTTCTCTTAAAAAGCCACTTTATATTCAAAAAACTTTGATCAGTTTTAAAACACTATTTGAATACACTTTCAACGCTGCCCCTAGTTTTTGTTTGCAAAAAACTCGAAACAAAATAATGAATGAATATTCTTCGTGTAAAACTTTTCTACAAATTCATTAATACTTCTACAATATTAAGAGTAGACTTAATTAATTATTTACTTAGTTTTATTTTAGAAAACTTTTTCAACAAATTTAATTGTTTCCTGACAAGTTGGACACTCCAGATGATTCGATTCTAATAATAAATGTCCCTCATTCTTGTAAAAAATAAAAGTAGATATGTTTAGAATTTTGTATATTTTTTTGTGTTTGAATGAAGAATGTTTTTGTTCAGTTTGTTTTTGTAAAATGCTGTTAAAAAGAAAGAGTACTTCGAAATAAAAATCGGTCATACTAAACAAAGAAGGTGTATCTATAAAGATATTTTTAGGGTTCCGTACCTCAAAAAGTAAAAAAGGAACCCTTATCAGATCACTCTCTTGTCCGTCCGTCTGTCTGTCTGTCTGTTTTTCTACATTCCCTATCCTCAGATGCGGCGCCTATTTCGTATGGCGGCAAATCTTTAACCGTTAAATAACAAAACACTCGCTTCTTAGTTAGTAACCAATTAGCCATGATTGTATCTCCGACACGGTAAAACACATATATAACATCACGCCTGTAAACCCGAGAAGAGTAAGGCAGAAGACCGTCTACCTAATAGTACCATACATTTCGCCAGTTATGTTTTAAGTCCGATGTAATAGGGGACGAGCCTATCAACACAAATCCAGACTCCGTGGCTGATACTGAGAAATGCCAGATGAAAAAACTCAATAACACTTTGCCCGGCCCGGGAATCAAATCCAAGCTCTCATGCTCAGTAGTCGCACTTGCTACCCCTCGACTAACGAGGCAGTCAAACATCTTACATGATATATTCCTTTGATTTCGATTTTAAAATTAAATCAAACAGGAGTCAGTATTCACATAATACCCGCATTCTTAAACCCCATAAAATTCACACGAGAATTTATATAATATACATTATGATACAAACTATGTACCATTCAACGTTGTTGTACCCACTATATTAGCTTCCCAGCAAAATCTCCGCGCACATATCCATATAGTCAAGTTTATACGCGTATTAGGGGCTATCGGCGGCGTGTCGATTAGCCCTCAGGGATAACAGGGGCTATAAGATATAATCAGACTTAATTATACACAAGGTTCATTGGATACGGAACTACTAGTCAATAGTGTGGAAGGAATGGGTTCCGTGATCTTGCAAATGGGTTTTTGAGCGTAGAGGTTTGATTGTGCGCATACTTTTTGGAATAAATGTTTGAATTATTTTTCATTTTGAAGTGCATTCGAATCTGTTTATTGATTTCAAATTTACAGAGACAGATTTAGCATTCTGTGCAAGTCGATATTTAATAAAGCTAATCACTTTTTAAGACTGATACAGTTTTTACTTATGCATGGGTCATGGACATGGGTCTAAATAAGACATAGGTGACAAAAAAACCCTTGGGTTGTTTTATTTCCACAAGCACTGAATTATTTTCCTTGACAATTTTTTTAGTTACTGATAATTCCACTAAGTATCTGAATACCTAGTAGAAACTATACCTAGTTATGAAGAACTTATCGGAAAGCCGGATCAAATCTCACCTTTAGATCAGAGATTAAATTGAGCTCACAGAAACTGGGTCCACGGAAAAGTGAATGTCAGAATGTCTAATCAAATTAAATGTTCATTTATCTATAAATTTTCTCTTATATTCCCTAACCATGTTGGAAACAAGGAAGCGATCCATCTCCTTTAAAATCGCAATGCAATCTACATCAAGAATCATAAACGTCGAGCGTTGGTTCCTCGATCCTGACAGGTACAGATAACTATCTATCATCTAACGTCCAGTTACAAAACCAGTTGACGTTAGTTAACTTGTAGTTATGCGTTAAACTGAGTTCTAGTCTTCAGGGGTTATTGGTACCGGAAGAGTTTATTTAGATATTGGTTTTAATTGATTGAGAGAGGTGCGGCTCAAGATTTTGAATGACTTTTCAATAATAATCCTATGAAAGATATTCATCATCATCATCATCATCCACAGCCCGACTATACCCACTGCTGGGTATAGGCCCCTCTTTGCTTGAAGGAAGGATATTAGGGCACTATAATTGACATAACAGATGGCTTTCTTCTTTCTTTATTTATCGTTTGGTTAGTGCCTAATCTGGTGTCAGAGTTTTTATGCCGCCCATGGGCCTCTGATTTGGTTTAACATACCGTCAAGAAACTTACTTACGTCGTCAAGAAATTGACGTATCTTTCAGGCATCCTGGTTTTCTCACGATGTTTTTCAATTATACAATACGCACATGAATTCGAAACATCAGAAGTGCGTGTCTTAGGTTCGACCTTGAGACCATGACTTGGCAGTCTGAAGGTCTCACCACTAGTCTATAAGAGTAGGAGTAGAACCAAGAAACCAGTGATGAACTGTGTGAAAATGATTATGATTTCTATTTAAAAAAAGAGGCTGAGTATAATATTGAGATGACGTTTAATACAGAGATTCTGTGCCCCTAATAAATTGAATTACTGGCATCTAGTACCGGAAAATGGTCCGTGCGGTAACAGTAAAGCATAGCACTACTACAACGAAAAATAACACAGCACAACATATCATTACGACTGCAACCCCGGAGGGTATGGCAGATGTGGACCTATAGTACCTACTTACATCCTTTCGTCACTAATGAAATGTAGGTGTACAATAAAATATTACTAAGAGATTTCCGGCACCCTAAATACATAACTGGGGCTGCGAAATTCAAACACGTGTATCCAAACAGTCAAAATCAAAAATAAAAATTCCGAATTCAAAAGGAAAAATAAAACGAAGAATTAATTATAGATTATGTTATGACAGTTAACAGATTCATTCAGCCGTAATATCTCGTTGAAATATTTCTTATTCCCTCCTGTCAATTCTTTTCTTATATTCGTAAAAAATTCAAATCAATTGGGCAGTGGGAAGTAGTTAGAAAATCGACTGGCTATATTTTGTTACGGATGATAGAACATTGAAAAATTGAATAAAAGGTGGTATCCATCCATACTTCTATACTATATACACTGTGACTTTTTAGTCGTCTGACAACGGCAGCCCACGTCATGTATGGATACATGACGTGGGCTGCCGTTGTCATTCATAAAAAAAAAGGTATTTAAGTGATAAATAAATAAAAAATATATTATACTTATTATTATATTATTATGATGCATAACGTAGTTGAAACATTCTGTTGCGAGCGAAGATCTATCAACTCGACTCGTTCGATGGTTAGGTATGTTCTACTGTTCGATACGTAAACATTATTAACAGGACGTGGTTTGTTACCTTTTCACGCGTTAACCACTGAACCGATCATCCCAAAATTTTGCATTTACGTTGTCAGGTGTACAGAAACGGACAAAGGGTACATGCAAGTATACACAGAACAGGAACAAATACAAGTGTGCTCTTCCAATTATAGGAGACCACATCATTCACATTCATTTCATTTTCTCATTTATTTGTTAATAGTTTAAATGTCAAATAGAAGCTGCAGGCAAAAGGTACTAAGTTATACAGCACTCGAAACTTCGTTAAGGTATTTTTAGAAAATACTCTTATTCCAAAAATGCAGTGGCTGCCAATCTTTGTTACTCCAGCTACTGCAGTAGAGTTTTAAATTCTTTCATGCTTATATTTTATCGCAAGGGATAAAAATAGGGTTTGTGGTAAGATCTTTTAGTATTTTTCTCTCAGCATAAACTCAATACGTAAATAGCTGAAGTTACTCACTAAACCTGTCCAACTAATCAACTCGGTACACAATCATAGGTAAACAAATCGCTCTTAATTATTTCCCCGATCAATCCACATAGATACATCTTGTACATAGTTGTCTAAACTACATCCTATGCCACTACGGAGCTCGGCAGTTATCCGCTAACGAACGCGCGGCGACAGCGCAATCTCCGGTTCTTTGCGACTCAAGCTAACTATACTGTATTGGTAAAATGTTGGTGAGGGAACAGCCGGGATTTATTCTGGTTCCACTACCAGTATATGACGGTAAAAATGGTTGGTAAAAGAATGATAGATTTTGTAAAGGATTTTATAGAGCTTATGGGGTATGAAGAACAGGGTGTAAAGTTGTTCAACCCTCATAGAAAAGGGAGGATCCTCCAACTAGACGTCGCGCATCGGTTATGTCTGGTGGGCTACTGCCCGACAGTTGTTGTCAGGTTTTCCTTTTGGACGAAAATTGTAAAACTATGTTCCAAAATTAAACTTCTCACTTAACTTTTTACTTAAAAGCTGCTTTTATAAAACGAGAAAAATAAGAAAAACAAAACAAATAGAAATGGCGCTATTAAATCACTTTATTGTTTTGGGACTACTGAAAACAAATCATTGTCCAAGCTTAGCTAGCTTAAAATAAAACTTTTTACTTAAAAGCTGCTTTTATAAGACGAGAAAAATAATAAAAACAAAACAAATAGAAATGGCGCTATTAAATCACTTTATTGTTTTGGGACTACTGAAAACAAATCATTGTCCAAGCTTAGCTAGCTTAAAATAAAACTTTTTACTTTACTTTTTACTTAAAAGCTGCTTTTATAAGACGAGAAAAATAATAAAAACAAAACAAATAGAAATGCCGCTATTAAATCACTTTATTGTTTTGGGACTACTGAAAACAAATCATTGTCCAAGCTTAGCTAGCTTAAAATAAAACTTTTTACTTTACTTTTTACTTAAAAGCTGCTTTTATAAAACGAGAAAAATAATAAAAACAAAAAAAAATATAAATGGCGCTATTAAATCACTTTATTGTTTTGGGACTACTGAAAACAAATCATTGTCCAAGCTTAGGTAATCTTTGTATTTCTTACAAGCGACCCGCCTTTACTAGAATTTATAAACAGACAAAAAGCAGAGATTTTTTTATTTAGCTCTACATAGTGCAATATTGTATTGCACATCGGAACAGCTTCTTCAAATTATGCTGAAAACCGCTTCAAAATCTATTATGGAGTTTATTAGTCCAACGCAGTCAGACAGATACAAAAGGCACTTTTGTTTTAAAATATGGAAATACATTGATCATCATCATTTTCCCGCACTTGTCCCATGTTACTAGGGATCGGCAACCATCACGCTATCATCTATTTTTTTTTTCCTTCTTGTCATTCCTCACACAATCCATCCATCTTTCAGTCACATGTGTTCATGGAAATACAAAGATATAAATTATAAATAAAACATTTCATACCAAAAACATCAGAAGAAATAAATCATAATAATAATTAATCACACATGCCTGGGCATGTGTGAGTAAGTAGAGGCGATAAGGTGAGTTGGGATACTGGTATCCCAACTCACCTTATCGCCTCTACTTACTGAGGCAACTATTTCAATCAGTTAATACTATGAAACACTTACTCCTCGGCTGCCTCGACCTATACTCATATATCATGTCTACTACCCGCGCCACCGTAATCTGATTTCAGCTAGATTCAACCAGGTCTGGGAGATTTGGTAGCGTCCCACGAAATAGGCACTTTGGCTAATAAATAGGGTTAGACTGCGTTATCGTTCCTACATATCAGTTTGGAGGTTCGCACTCATTTATCAGTATTGGAATTCGATTTTGGAGTTTGATGATAAAGGTCTTGTTAGTGTGTTTTTGTTACTTGTATGTACGGACGCCAGCACATCAAGCTACAATAATCTATCAGATTTCTTTAATAGATTTTCAACTTAATTTTTTTAAGAATTAGGTTCAAGGTTGATTGGGAAATTTTGACAGTTTGGGGTAGTATAACCTGCTGGCATGTGCACAAAGAACACAATAAAGACATCCACTTTATTCTGTTTCTGTTAAAATTACCATCTTATGGATTCTGCTGTTGTTTTAATTTCATTTTCTTGTATTTATATTTAATTTTTGTCATTGTCTAATTAGCTGTGTAGGCGCATGCTATCTTTAAGTGATGGGGCACTTATAGGGCTGCGGGACTGTTCGAAAGAGATACCGCGGCCCTGCAACACAAAGCGCAAGGAAGGAACATGGATGGGTTTTAGTCAGTACAAGTCTGACACTCCTTTCCGCTCCGCCCAGAGCGGGAGAAGTCATTTGATCCGAAAAAAATGGGGCATTAGACTTAAGTTTAAAACGTGTTTCCTACACAGGGTGTAAACGGACCTTTCATGAAGCCGTCAAGCAAGCATTATGTAAATCAAACTAAGTAACTTTACGCAAAAAATATTGCAGGGAAACAATTTTTTTTGGGTGAAAAATCATGTTTTACGGTAGGACTCAATGGTACGCACTCAAACAATTGCGCTGGTGGATGGGTTGTATAGTACGGGTGTCGTGGAGGTGTTTAAAGTAAAAATCTTACATTAATAACATGAAAAAAAAACTTGTGATAAAGTTGAAACTTTGACCCCCAATATCTCTGTAACTAGAAGGTTCCCAGGTATGGTCTACCAAGTGCTTTTCGGCTTCGTTAACGGTCTTGTTACACTACTCAATGTTGCATGAATTAATCAATTTGTTTGCCAAACCATGCTTTTTCTAAACAATTCACGGCAGAGATATAGATTTATATGATTTGAATTTTTTGTTTGTATGATTTGAATTGAAATTCAAAACTTTGAAACATAAGAATTTAATTACGAATAGATTAGATTAGATTTCAAAATATTGTAACGGATATATCATTTGTGTATCAATGAAAATGTAAACGGAACGAAGGAGCCTGGAACTCACGACACAGGGAATCCTAGTGTGAGTTTCAGAAAACAATGCTTTGAATGTTATTCTTTAAACAATAAAATTATTCTTATTCTTAAAACTATAAATAACAAATATAACTGACACCGTATAGCTCTAGGTATCTAACAAACGTTTTTATCAGATTATCCAAGAGAATTTCTATCAAAAATATATCCAAATACAATTCTCCCAGGAGAACCTTTTTAATAATTGATCACGATACGTAAGTACGTGCAATATATTACAGAACAATATTATCTTCGCAAATTGAAGTAAATTGTCGAGAGAATACGTCGGACAACTAAAGCTGTCGCTCCATACCAGCTCACGACTAAGATAAGCTAATTAAGGTGGGATCATCTACTGCTTACCTACCTATTCTATAACTATAGTTGGATTTTTGCAATTTCATAGGTCATATAATAATAATAAATAATTGCCAAGAGCCTCAACCAACACCTGAGGAGGCTCTCGTTAGGCAGCTGGATCAAGGGCTTGATTAAGAAAGCGGTACTCCTGGACACGGCTCGTATTGTTAGGAGATTCCTCTCTCTGGAGCCCTGACCGCCGGTAGCTTGGACCCTGATCCCGATACCGGTAGGCTACTATTTTTTATATTTTCAAATGTTTTTTTTTTATACTTATATTTTAAGAAATATGTATAAATATAAAAATAATGTGTATATAAAATGAATAAACGGAATAATGAATAATATAATAAATATGATTTTTCAAGTGGGCGTGGATGGCAAAGAAAAATACTCAAAGGAGTGTCGACTCCGATTTTGATGAAAACTAAAACTACATCATTGGGATTTTATAAAATCAATATTCATTGCCAAAAATCGAACCCACTTTGAAAAAATATACACACTGTATTATTACTTGTACTCTATTAATTCAAATGAACATACATGCAAAGACTGCTAAAATCCTAATCCCTTCTTTGGTTTTGCCATAGTCGGGTAAAAACAATCGCGCTGCAACAAAAAACAACCTAGGTAGCAGTGGACGGTTGACCTGACATCGCCAAACAAAACCGTGACTCATTTATCATCACAGAAAATAACAGACGATGTACCTAACTACTATAAAATTATTGACCATCAAAGTAATTGAGACTGGCATTTGTTTCATTATTTCTCTATTAGGTACATCAAGCTAACCGAAACTTTCAAATTTTCCCAATCAACCTTGAACGCTTGAACCTAATTTAGAGATAAAGTTGAAAATCTATTAAAGAAATTTGACAGATTGTAGTAGTTTGATGTGCTGGCGTCAGTACATTTAGGTGAAAAGGCGGATAACTGATGAATTTGTAGCCTAAATTCTTAGAACAAAAGATCGATTTTGGCCATATCTTATGTCGGCGAAGTCAACAATACCGCATATATTAATATTTTATTATAAACAATTTGTTTGTTGAAAGTACTCGCATTCAGATTTTTTTAAGCATTTGGGATTCAACGTCAATAAAACGTAATTCTCTTGCATTTTTAAAATTTGGATTCCAACAGGAATATATAATAATGATTTGTGGGTTTCAAAGCCAAAAATATTAAAATGTGATCCAAAACTGGGATCCAACGAAAATAAATCTATATTTCCCGTGAGCTACATGCACCGAGTTTTTTTTTACCAGGAATATAAATAAACTAACTTTTTTTTTAAACAAGCTTTTATTGAAATCAAAGCCCGATGTAAAACAACTACTTGTTAAAAAAAAAAAATGGATACTTACAGGTTGCGCTGTTTTCTCGATCTTGATGTAGATCTGAAAATAAAAATAAAAAAAAACTTAAAAAAAAGCTTGTTGTTTTAAATGAAAAGTAGGAAAATAGGTGTATCTATCAACATTGAAGGCGCATACAAGGTTCCGTGTGCGCGCTTTTAACCGTTGAGGAGTTCTCTCGTGAGGAAGCGATACTGACTGCAGGATCAAACCATGTCTGTCATAAAATGTATTGTCATCAGAACCAAAAGTTCGCGCAAAATTTCAGCTCAATCGGTTAGGGGGAACTGGTTTTAAATTCATGGGTGAAAATAAGTAGTGGTAAAAGCAGCAACTACAGTTACACAAAGAGCTGCCAATTAATTTACTTATTAGTTTATAAGTCATTTACTGTTATTTTGTTCTTCCTAAATGTATATTTTAATCACTTTTTGTAGTAATTTGTTCAAGTGTCTCAATATTGTTAGTAATTAAGGGATAGAGCGAGCCCAACACAAGTATTATCAATTACTTACTGGGGATGTTTACTTTATAATTCATGTAACTGCTTTTGGGACAAATAAACATTTCTTCATTTTTTTTTTCAAAAGCACCTACCTTTATTAGGTATTAATACACAGACACCTTCGGGAATAAATTATGTAACTGATGATGAAAATCACATTAAAATCAATGGAGTTTCTAAGAACTAAGCGTTCAGGAAGACAGATGCGGAAAGGTAAGGTAAGGACATTGTTTAATACTATGTATTAATTCACTCATAATAATTACGTGACTGACTGACATAATAAATGTCCTATAAATTAACACGTGTCAATTAACGAAATTGGTTTTTAAACACATCAATGAAACATAACACACACACATTCACTTAACACCCAATATGCGTGCTGAGTTGACAGCAATGCAACCGCTTGATGAATACAAAGTATATTTAATATTAACGAAAAGTTCTGTTAATTAAAATTAATCATTATAATTATCAGGGAGTTCTGAATATATAAATAGGTTTACGAACTCAATAGTCTCATTATTCATGTTTTATGAATACAATTATGCTTTCGAGAGAAATGTTAGTATTCTATAAATTTACATATAGTTAGTATGCAATTTGTTAAAGAAGAATGGCAGGACTCCAAGCAATCTGTGGACCACGTTTAGAGTTCGCGTTCATTCATAAAAATACTCTCAAAAGATAGATCTCGGTGAAATTAATTAAATTAAATTAAATAATTAATTACCATCAAAATCCTATAATTATAAATACATATTTTATAAAGGTAGAAATTTCAAATTGTCCTGAATATGGTAAAACCATTGCTACGGTCCCGAGTTCTGCGTTTTGATATTGCAAATAAATTGCGTTTAGATATTCAGATTTAACAAAATATTTAATTCTTCTTTTTTATTCTAGTGCAGTAAAATAAAAATAAAACTGGTGCATGTTAATTAAAGCCCTTTAATTGCTTCACATAATGTACATACTTTCATTGATGAACGCTTCTGAAATTGAGAGAGCCCAGGCCGGCCTTTCTTCTTTATTGCTGTATTGACTTACAATATGCAGCTCTAGGCCAATAAACGGCTCATAACTTGTAATTTGCATGTGACATAAACATTGATAAATTATCCCAAGTATAGAATAGCCTATATGCCTTTAATACGAACTCTACGGAGGAACGGATTCACATTACTTCTGGCAGCTTCATTAAGAAATAGACGATTGAAATATAACTTCAACTAGCTGATGCCCGCGGCTTTGCCAGCGTGGATGTCGGTTATCGCGACCAAAAGTAATCATGAAATTTTGATCCCGTTCCCGCAACAAAAACTTGATAAATTATATACTACAACCTTCCTCGAGACTACTCTATTCATTGGTGAAAATAGCATAAAAATCGGTGCAGTAGTTTTTGAGTTTATCGGGAACAGACAGACAGACGCGGCGGAGGACTTTGTTTTATAATATAAAATAACTTAAATATCAAGGGAAAAATGATGTGAAAGCTTGCTTGTCACAGTTGCTGACTAAAAAGGCTGCACAAGTATCGTTGCGATATCCACATTTGTAAATTCCTTAACAACATAACATCATGCCTGTAATCCCCGAAGGGTTAGGCAAAGGTGTCCCCAAACAGAACATCCACATTACGCCAGTTATGTTTAAGTCCCATGTAATAGGGGGCGAGTTTCTTGCCATCAACCGGGCGCTTATCCAGACTCCATGGCTGCTATTGAGAAATTCCTGATGGGAAAACCCAATAACACTTTGCCCGACCTGGGAATCGACCCCAGGACCTCATGCTAAGCAGTCGCCTTTGCGACCATTAGACCAACGAGGTAGTACATTCCTTAAAGACCTCATACATTCCGAAAGAACTTTCCGAATTACGTACAACCTGACTGCATAAACAATTTGACACAGTAAAAAACCGTTTCCCGGTCAGCACTAGGTATAAGACGCAAGTGGTATAGATGAGTAATGCATAATTTCTAAGGTTTATTCATAACTGTTCGAGAAAATGACTGACAGGTTTTCATGAATAAGAAGGCTAGTGTTACACCGTTTATTGCTCTTTTCACTGTATAAGGCTATGTACACATTTATAGATGGCTTACTTAGCTTGTGCAGCTTAGGAATTCTTGGACTAACGAGGAACCAGGGCGCGGTGAATACTAGAATTTTCTTTTTTAATGAACAGGCGACACATTTTTCTGTAGACGCCAAGTGTTGATAAGGTTTCTATGAAAGCGTATGTGGTCTGAGGTCAAATACCTATACTATAGATGTATTTCCTCAACCGTGCAATTACCTACTAACTGATCACAAAGAAATCCAAGAGATGTTTGTGTAGGTCTACCTACCCAACGAAACGGAAACTTTACAGAGCCAGTAAGATATTCAATAAAATTGCTAGCAATATTTATTTCTTCGAAGTTAAAAAAGTCTGACAACCAGTCTAACCAAGAGGTATCGTATTACCCACTAACTAGTACTAACTGGGTTGTGGAG
Organism: Lycophotia porphyrea; assembly: GCA_950005105.1. Lineage (NCBI taxonomy): Eukaryota > Metazoa > Arthropoda > Insecta > Lepidoptera > Noctuidae > Lycophotia > Lycophotia porphyrea. The sequence goes on along the minus strand of OX465395.1, from coordinate 14,124,035 downwards.
GTCAGATAGACAGTCGCTCCATGTAAAATACTGGTATTCAGCTGCATTCGGTTAGACTGGAAGCCGACCCCAACATAGTTGGGAAAAGGCTAGGCAGATGATGATGTTTTATTTCTTCGAAGTACTCCGAACAAGTCGAGTAGTTAAATTTACTCCATATTTAACACCTCATTGCTCATTCACCACTATCGAAGCTCATTGTAGCCCATCGCACGCCTAGCCTGATTTCTCCTCCTTTTCATCTGATTCAAAGGGAAGCCACTGAGAATTGGCCTACATTTCATTAATAATGAATACATTATGTATTGTGATAGTACAATAGTGTCTCTATGTTAATTCTGTAGGACATAGTGTTGCTGGAATGTTTAAGTTAATGTTAATGGATGTATGTGGCTCTCGGGTTTTCTCTTAGGATGTGGAGGTATAGGAGACATGGTATTTAGGTTGTATGTATATGTAGGTATTGCAAAGGCTCTATGTATTAATATGTATTGAAAGCGTACGTGTATGACCAGTTGTATGAACGTGGACGAAGCAAAAGGTATGTGTAAGGGTAATAGAAGGTCCAGGGCTGCGGGAATGTTCGAAAGAGATACCGCGGCCCTGGAACACAAAGGGCAAGAAAGGAATATGGATGGGTTTTATTCAGTACAAGTCTGACACTCCCTTCCGCTCTGCCAAGAGCGGGAGAAGTCATTTGATGGTTTCCCCTCCGAAAAAAAAAGGCTAATAGAAGGTGGCGTTTTGTGATTTCTGCCAAACCTCATGTGAAAAAGGCGTGAGTTTATGTATGTTTGAATGTAAGAACTGTCTTTGGCATTTGTGTGTCTTTGACGAATCGATCACATCATTCGTCATGTTGTTACCTATTGACCTCAAATGACACATAGTTATGTGTCACTCGACCCTTTGAATATTTTAGAAAAGATATTAGAAGGTTCAGAGATCGGAAAATGAGGGACCTGTATTTGGCAATATCATCCTCCTGTTTTCATTTCATTTGGGGACTGAGTTTAGCGTGAAGATCCCAAAGTATTTCAGAGCCGCGATTAACGTGGCCCACGAGTAACCTACTTACCTGATGTGCTCCCGTAATTGAATAAGACGTACCGAATATAAAAGAATTCAGAAAGACAAATTATTTATTTAAATTTCATGTTATTAAGAAAATAACAGAAACTATGTCAATACACCACTTAACGACAAAAAAACTACAAAAGGCAGTACGTTGATAATAAATACATGGAATCAAGGCCAATGCGTAGGCAGTATTTGCTGGCTAATCATAAAGTATTGACAACTCAAATAAAGCGAAAAAGGAAAATTAGAGGATGATAAATTAAGATTGAACGCGTAGGCAGAATCTTTTGCTAAGTTCAGTCACCTGTGACCGTCACAATTACGAGAGCTTCATACTTTATCATTTCTACATTATAAGATGGCGAGGTGAAATGAAAAGTGCTCAATGGTTCTAATAAAAGAGGATACTCTTCTCAAATATTTAATATGTCTGACATTTGACTAAAGAACAAAAACGAAACAGAAAATCTATTTTTAATTTCAATAGAGCTAGATTTGAGAAGTGATAAATGTATTGATAAAGCTTGCGAAGCGCGTTTATTTAATTTTGGCGGAGCCAAAAGAAGGATTATGATCTCAAGTAAAAACAGAAATAAAAATTTAAATTGGATGTAAATATAGCCTTAACGAAGCCGAAAGGCACTTGTTCTCCCTGTTTTTTTGTTCTGGACTATACCTGAGAACCTTCTAGTGACTTATGCCCGGTTCATCACTTTTCCAGTTTGTCATCAAAAAACAAAAGATCACGATTCACAACTGTTTCAACAATTTTTGTTTTTGGAGTACCGATTCGTTACGGAAATATTGGGGGTCAGGGGTCAAAGTTCCAACTTTTTCACAAGTTTTAGTAAGTAACTTTACTTTAAATACCTCCTCGACTCCCGTACTATTGAATGCATCCATCAGCACAATGTTTTGAGTGTGTAACATTGAGTCCTACCGTAAAACGTGATTTGTCACTCAAAAAAAAAAAGTTTCCCAGCAACAATTTTTGCGTTGAGTTACTTAGTTTGATGTACAAAATGCTGGGTCGATTGCTTCGTCAAGGGTCCGTGTACACCTTCTATATTCGATCAGAGAGGCATTCCTCGACTGTAAGCGCCATTTTCATTTACACGTAATTTCGAGTTTCACAAAAAAGAAAATCACTTTATTGTTCAAAAAAGAAACACACATTACATTATTAAAGCCAAAAGCACGTTTACCTACATTTCTCCCAGAAAACAATCAGATTTTATTTTACCATTATTGAATACCATTGCATCATTTTCATTGGCTCGTAAACAAAACGGAGGCATTTTATCGTGTCAATTTCAATGCATGTGACATGATACGGGTGTCGGCCATACGGGGTGATATGTAATGTAATACCTACTGACGCTAACATTGTTTATTACCACTGCATAAAAATTCCATTATTTTTCAACAGTGAAAGTAGGTTTATCAGTCACTTTTTTTAGGGTTCCGTTGCCAAACGGCTAAAACTTTTACTCGGAGACTGTTAGCACCATATACCGCTACGCAAAAGTGATGTGAAATATAAAAAAATATGGTGGTGGCCCTCTCCATACATGTACCTGAGAGATGAAACAAAAAAAACTACTTACATATATAGGTAACTGGGTGGGCTCTCTATCTAAAGCTCTTGAAAAATCATATCGAGGTTCCTGGAATACATTTTTTCTTAAGTCAATGGTAGATGAGATTCTCGCTTCTAAAGCCGCCAAAATTGTGTTCCCCCACTCTACTTTTTAAAGCAAGAGGAGGAAAATTCTGCAAAAAATCGGCTTGTAAAACGTAAAAATAATTTTCAGACACGTAGGAGATGGCGGGACGAACTGGATGTCTTCCTTGAGAATTGGAAAGAAGTAGCACAGAATCGCGACCGTTGGAAGGAATGGAGGGAGGCCTTTGCCCAGCAGTGGGACAATATGGGCTAGCTATAATAATAATAACTTTCAACGTAAACTGGTTTTATGAGAATTCATATTAAGTTTTGAGATATGCAACTTTTTCGTGAAACTGCAATAGTGTACGTTTGTACAAATAATTTTGAAAAAAAAAACAAATTTGGTTTCGCTGTTGAGTGTAAATTGACACATGAATGAGCGTTAAAAATATTTTTATGATTTTGTTTGGTGCTACGGAACCCTTCGTGTGCTAGTCCGACTTGCACTTGGCTGGTTTTTTTTGCTATTTCCGATCTGAATGACGTCAATTTTGTCAAAACTAGTGTGAAAACAAAACCGATTCTTTACACTGGTAATTGTAAATCATTTTTTATTTATTTATACATATCTTTTATGGGCATAAGTGCACAGTCTAAGTCAAATTACAAGCTGAAATGATTTCGCAATAAACCAATTCATCAGTCTTATAATATGGGAGGTACGCCGAGTTGTTTCACAATAAAATAATAATGCACAAAAAGAATCCTCTATCCATATATTCGAAGAAAAACATTCACTTCCCAGCCATTAACATTTCAAGCATCTGCAATAAACTCAAGTAGTATTCCATACACATTACACTAACTTAATGCCGAATAATTCGATTTGCTCCCATTTATGTGATTGTACTTCTCTAACGAAATGTACCGAGTGAGAAGAACAAGTACCTACTCTTTCCAAATAATTGCTTGCCAGGACAGGTCGTGTTTGTATACTGTTATTTAGGTTAAGAAGCTGAAAAGTTCTAGAAAGCTGTGCTCTTGTTCCAAAGTAATTGTCGGTGAATGTGAAGGGTTTGTTTGCACGTTTCCTTAGAACTTGCACACTCCATATTTTCTGAGAAAATTGAAGACTGTTGTCGGCTGTTTGAACAGGAATTGAGTGCAGGAAAATTGTTTTTTTTTTGTCGTTAGAAGCCTGCAATTTCTACAACCTGTTTTATGCCTTTCTTGTTATAGACACCAACTACGATGAACTATCGTCACACAAATAAAATCAAAATTTATAAAACTTAACAAACTTTGCAGACAGTGTTGGGTCGAGTACGTTTGCAGAAACACTTCAGCAAAGAAAAACAGCTGCTTCAATTCGAGACTCTCAAAACCAGCGAAGCGTCAACTATACTCTTCACACCGCATATAAATACAGCCAATCTATGACCCCTATTTATTTTAACCCAGTTCCCACTTTAGGCCGCGTATACCCACATTAGAAAGAGGCAATCTAGGTACTCATAGCGCCCCTCTGATGTCTCATTTCACGCACGGTCACAGCCATAACTTGGCGTAAAGTAACGGAAAATTACTTCTGAGGCATCTCACACTACGTCGTCGGATCGTCGACGTCTCGTCGTGTCAAAATGATAAGGCAGGCTTCACACCAGAGCATCATAAAGGGTGTACGGTAACGAAGCCGAAAGGTACTTGTTTTCCCCGTCATTGCGATCATTTTTTTGTTGTAGACCATACCTGGGAACCTTCTAGTTACGGAGATATTGGGGGTCAAAATTTCAACTTTTTCACAAGTTTGTTTTTTTAAATACTATTTACTAATGTATGATTTTTACTTTAAACACCTCCACCCTCTTACTATTCAATCCATCTATCAGCACAATGTTTTGAGTGCGTTACATTGAGTCCTACAGCAAAACTTTAGGGATTTTCAGCCCAAAAAAAAAAGTCGTTTCCGAGCACAAATTTTTGCGTAAAATTACTTAGTTTGATGTACATAATGCTTGGTTGACGGCTTCGTGAAGAGTCTGTTTACACCCTGTATATGTTTTAAAAATAATACAATGCGCCCATACAATCATTGTTTTTAATAACCCAGTAACTTCGCTGTGGAGGTCAGATAGGTACTTGCTCTATGTAACATACTGGTACTCGAACTGTAAGCTAACCCATACGTAGGTGGAAAAAAACTAGGCAGATGATGATGATAGTATTGACATCAGTAGCGAAGAGTCAATTTTTGTAAGAGGTAAGCCGGAGCACATGTCTTTCATGTGATTATATTATTTGTCTATAGAATACTGACTGTGCCATTTTTTCAAAGGGAAGCCGGTAGGAATCGAGTTGTATGGGACCTTCGCCATTGATTGACATTCATTCGTTCATATAGCATGGGCGCATTATTAGTTTCTTAAAACTTTTGCTGTACGCTCTGTGTGGTGTGTGGCCTGCTTTACACTTGCTACCCACGCTGTCAAACTTTTTTGGGTTTTTGTTAGTGTTCCTTTTGGGAAAAGGTGTTTTTAGGATAGTGGATGTTAAAAATATTCTCAATACCTAAATGGTCATGTTCTGGTGGGTTTAAAAGTTTGTTTTTTACTTTCAAATACTCATACTTCAAATCATTCTCGAAATTGTATTAAAGTTCCTGTTGAGTACAACAGGAATTCTGAAAACCAGTCCAATTAAAATATTTTTTAATTGGAGTTTTTTACTCCTACTTTTACAATTAAATGTTTGTTTCTTCAAACCTTGAAGAGAGATCACAAAGATGACACTTAAAAAGCCTACTCACCACAAAAATTCTAACACCCCATAATTACAGCCTCATAAACCACAACATCACCATTCGGTTGGCCCCAAATCGCGACAGGACTGCCCATCACGACTAATGATGACACTTTGCGGTCGCACATCCGTAGCTCTGTCGCTAGCGTGCGCCCAGCCTAATGGGGTAATGGAAACGTCGGAAAATTGCCTCGATTCCATCCTATCGAAGATATATAGAATTTTTATCGGTCATTCCCGTTTGCCGTTGCTAGTTAATTTCCTTTTAGCACTGATTAACCGGTAATTAAATCGAAGCCAGCTTCATTTATTTTTAGATCGACGTTCTTGCTTCTGTAGTGAAGTGGATTATGGGACTAAGGTCTGTTTATGATTAAATGGTGAGGTGGTGGTAATATTCTATGGAGCTGAGTAATAAAAAGATGGATCACCTTGAGATTTTTATGAAGTAATTTTGTTGTTACGATTATCTTATTTTTATCTATTTACGTCTTAATGACGAGATATTGCTTTGCTGACTTTTATAGCAGGCTAAACCTTAATATGGAAATTGACAGCAGGTTAAATATTTGTCAAATTCTGACAGTAATGTTTTTGCTTAATGCGTAAGTGCCAGGGAAGCCCGCGAAATTCAAAATGTCCTTACGTTTTTTGCAATTTGCAGATCAATATCAGGCTGTAAAATATTATTCGCGACCGTAACACGTATGTTTTTACAGAATTATAATTATTCAAATCATGAACACAAACCTCTCAGCATCATCATCATCATCATTTCAGCCGAAAGACGTCCACTGCTGGACATAGGCCTCCCCTCAAAGGGGGGTTTTGCCATAATCGCCACGCTTGGCAGGCGGGTTGGCGATCGCAGTACGGTTGTTACAAAGGCTCAGAGAACGCTGCTGCCCATTCTGTGGTAAGTCCCTTAGTCGCCTCTTACGTCACCCACGGGAAGATATGGGATGGTGCTATTCGTTACGTCCGACACCATATAGTACTCACCCAAGTTCATTTAATCCCATCGAATTACTATTTCCCGAAAAAAATTGGCCATTCAACGGTCTACCTTAGCGCATCTTTCTTAAGAACTGTTTAATACATTCTAGGGCATATGAAGCTTCCTTACTAACCTACTTGCATTTTTACTGGTAGAAAACTTTCATCGCTGACCATTTCAAAACTCGTGAGTTGGGCGAAGCCGCGGTCTGAGCTAGTTATCTCATAAAATTACCTAGGTAGTGAATGTATTATTCAACACTGTCAACACTGGCTTCCGGGAGACAGTGAAATAGTGCTATCGCTTGATGTAGCGCAGAGTATAATATTTTAAGTGAAATATTTACCTACCCACCGGTAGGTAAATATTTCACTTGAAATTAAAAATGTAGTAAAATTAGTAGCTTAAATACAACGTATTTATTTTCATTTAATATTTTTGCGTACATATTAATAGTTTATTATAAATATTTAATAAGTCTATTTGGTAAAAAGTAAAAGAAACAAAAATGCCTTATAACGTAAAAATCATTTAAATACTAAAATAAAAATCACTTAAATCGTAACTATTACACCAAACCTGAAACCGACACTTTTTCTTATTTTTTGAAAATAACACAAATATATTCTTAGTCAAGCTCCCAAGCATTGCAAAGTTTCTAAGCATTTTCGAGTCATTTCATCCTGGCAACACTATTCACCAAAGGACACGTTACACGTGCTTCCTAATTAGACCTTTGGGAGTAATTAGAAGCCCAAGGCTGGACCACTTTGCTGAAAAGATAGCTCTAAAACACACACACAGGTAAGAATGAAACTTACTGCGAAAAAGCGCTAAGTAGTCATGTGAGTAAGTTTATACGTATAATAGCACACATAAAAAGATACTCTGAAGTATATATAAACATAAACATTACCTAAAATGATGCTTTTACGGCGTCATTAGGGGTAATGTTTATATGCAATGGTAGAACATAAGACGAACTTAATACTGAATACTTATGCCATATACGGAAAACTTTACTTTTAAAGGAAGTAACAAGATAATTAGACACAGTGAAGTAATTGAAACTATGGTTTTTCAGCTCATTCAGGGTTTTTGGCGACTAAGGATTTAAATATGAGCTTTCTTCTTTGTCGTGTGGCTATTGCCTAACCTGGCGTCAGAGTATTTATGCCGCCCATGGGCGTCTGACTTGGCTTAACATGCCGTCGAGAAATATCAAATACTAGCTGTTGGCCGCGAAATCGTTCGCGTGAAATTATTATAAAAAAATATCACTTCCTTTTTGTTGATTATGTCTGAATTTTAAAACTGTTTACATGTATGTTGTCACTTACATAATAATTAATTATTAATGTGAGATATTTCGAGTTAGATAAACAGTGATTATAAATTTTTTGTGTAGTAAAAGTATGACGTTTCGGTGAATTAACTTTAAATCATTTTGAGCAAAACTTTATTTAAGTATAAGGTATAGCCCATTCCCTCTCATAGAAAGGAGGCCTGAGTCCCAGCAGTGGGAACATTATAGGCTGATGATGATGATGATGATGAAGGTATATTTTGAAAAGCATTCTAAATAATGTAAGGATATGTAATTTATTATTGCTTGAAGAGTACGTAAGCTACATAAAAGTAAAATTTAGCAACCAATATACTTAAGAAATTATAAAGAAATTCTTACATAGATTGATGACAGTTCAGAACAGAAACCTCCTTTATTGACAACCCATAACAAATTATAAATAATTCATAACATAACATAACATCACGCCTGTAATCCCCGTAGGGCTAAGCAGAGGTAGTAGACCCACATTTCGCCAGTTATGTTTAAGTCCCATATAATAAGGGCCAACCTATTGCCATCAACCGGGCACAAATGCAAACTCCGTGGCTGCTACTGAGAAATTCCTGATGGAAAAACCCAATAGCACTTTGCGCGACCTGGGAACCGAACCCAGGACCTCATGCTCAGCAGTCGCGCTTGCGACCACACGACCAACGAGGCAGTTAAAAATAAATTATACAAAGACATTAATATCAACAATGTAGGTGTACCTCTGCGATACCCTTTGGGGAATACAGGTATAATAATATGCAAAATCAACAATGTTGTAAAAGAACTTCAATTTACAGAAGCAAATTACGTGCGAAGCCATAAAAGAAAATGAAGTAAATTAAAATAAGTTTTCTAAGCCAACCCTACAGGGAGGAAAACGTAGTGATTTTCTCATTTCTTTTCTTTGTTGACTCATATTATTTGCTTCCTTTATGAACATCTGGTATGGAGTGTATCCGGTGTATTATATTTCTGTTGGTTTTGTACTAAATATAAAACGTTCAACGTTCGTAAAAGTTCGTTTTATGAAACTTATTTTTGCTGCAGTTCAGTTGGCTCATATAATTTGTAATTGTAAAAACATGGATTTAGAAATGCCCTATTAAATCTTGTACTTAATTTTAGCTTGTCTATGGTAATCAATATTGAAGTTGCCCAGAACTTAGCTAAGTAAGTTTGGCGGTATAATTTTTTTCACACCTCGTAACTAACGTGAAATCCCTGACAAGACATGATGTCCAATTTATAAAAATCCTTGATTTGCGGCCAACGTAACCCAAATCCTTGATTTCGGTTATGTTGGCCGCAACTTCAATAACGTGTGGCTAAATTTTACCAAGGTCAAGAAGGATTCCAGGGCATTGCTGGTAATTTGTCGGCTACATTTTGCTCGAAAATGCACTTGAATACCTCATTTTCAGCCAAGGAAGTCCGCACTCCTAAAACCACGATCCAGGGTTTGCGTTTGTTGTTTTCGTCGGTGGTAAGTCCAGATGTAGAGAGCTGGACTGCGTTCCTTAGTTTATCGGCGTCATGTTTCGTCTCGGTACTTATTATAACGCCACTTTTTTTCGTTTTTCGGACACCAAGTAATCATATTGCTAATGAGTACGTCTGTACGCTGCGAGTGCACAAAATCAATTTATTACATATTCAATCAATATATTACATTGGCGTCTATCTATTCATCCAACATACAGGCACACGCAGGACTTGGTATCAGATGTTCCAATGATGAGTGTGAGTGTTGATGTGTGTGATGTGTTGTGTTTTTGGAACAGCATCGCATTTACATTACTGGCCAGAATTCGACAAATCTCCTCCTGAGCAGGTATTGCTATAATCTTTGTACTGAAGTACAGGAGTCCATACTAGTATTATAAATGCGAAAGTAGTTGTCCGTTACCTGGATTCCTATGAAATTTGGCTTATTACATATTACATTTATCCCAGTAGTATGTTCCGTCGGGACGATTTCCGTCTTCCGCGCAAGCGAAACTGCGGGCCTAAGCTAGTATACTAACAAATGAAGAGATGCTAACAATATTGTTACTAAATTAAGCAGTAGTAAACAAATAAACGTTGCTAAAACAATGTAATATCGCGGGACAATTGTGTATTTGTTGTTTAAACGTAAATGTAACGTTTACATTGTCGTACTGAAACTATGAAAACAAGATGAATTTTCATGTTACATCAGTATAACGTAAATTATCAATCAACAAGTTCTACAACCGGGAGTTCAATATACCTTGAAAATTACGGAAAATCTGATAATTATTTGAGTTCTTCAAAAAGGTCCCAATTGATTGGATGTCAAAAAGGGAATGATGATGGTACAGACGCTAGCACATCAAGCTACTACAATCTGTCAGATTTCTCTAATAGATTTACAACTTTATCGCTAAAACATTAGGTTCAAGGTCGATTGGGAAATTCTGACAGTTTCGAGTAGGTTGACCTGCTGGCGTCTGTACATCGATTTTCGGGTTCTAGGACATGCTGAGTTCCTCGCGATAATTTCTTACGCCATTCAGGATAGTAGTGAGGTGATGAAATGAATTGCTCAAACCCGCTTGAGACACCTTCAAGACCTATATACCTATAACACGTTAGTTAGCAATTTACCACTTGGTCACCACATCGCATTCATCATCATTCTCCTGTCTTTAAGCTAGTTTATTTGGGATCGGCGCACCATATCTTCTTCTCTAGTTATAGTTTTGAGTAGTGCTAAAAAGATTGTCTAGTATGTGTTTGCACACGGGAATTGGGTCTATCACTAGCTCTTTTCACAGAACTAGAAAACGTAATATTTTGTTTAAAACTGCAGACCAAGCCACCAGATACCAAAAATACTAAAGCGTTATTCCCTTGAGTCATCATCATCAGCAGCCTTTTAATGATCCCACTGCTGGGACACAGGCCTCCTCTCTATGAGAGGGAATGGGCTATAATCCACCACGCGGGCCCAGTGCGGATTGGTAGATGTAACATGTCTTCGAATTTTTGGTTCTAGGACATGCCGGTTTCCTCACGATGTTTTCCTTCACCGTTTTTGAGAGCAGTGGTGATGAAATAAATTAAACAAAGTAATGCGCCTGCCCGGGTTCGAACCCACGACTTACTGTTCGTAAGTCGGGGTCGCTACCACTGGGCCACCGCTGCTCAAGTAAAATTAAAATTCCCCTCGAGTAAAATGTAATAAATGATTATTTATTCGTAATATTGCCATACTGCATACTTAATTACAAAATATTCACGGGCGCTCATTTAAAAATGACGATTCCTGACATCGTACTTCATATTTATGAAAACTGAACCGGTTCGTTAGTAACTGAAATTAATTTTAATTCATTGATTGTGCTGTTATGCCTTTAGTATACTTACAGCTTTGTATTGTGGAGAAAAGATATTTATTTTTGTTTGGACTTTATAAGATATACACAAAAACTTTTACATGGGACTTAAAAATAAACTGATGACTACTGAACTGAGTATTACACCCACATTAGGTGTAATACTCTGCATGCCTAGTCTTTAGGCGTGATGCTATAATCTTTGGAAAATGTTTCTGGACACAATGACACCTAAAAGTCTTTTTAGACCAAAAGAATGACTACAAATAACTTTATTGTTTCAGAAGTAAATTACATCAAAAATAGGACTCTGGTTTCCATACATTCATTGCAGCACAAAGAAATATGCTTAAAATAATTAACTAACAAAAACAGAAATAAAAATATTGTAAAAGTAAATAGATAAATGACATCTTGAATGCCAATTCAATTCTCATTCAACCAAATTATTTTTGCATAAACATAAAGAATTGTTTCGTTGGTTGTCGTTTGGTCTAAAACCTCCATAAGATGTGAATTATAAATAGTCTAGCTCATACCCTTTATAAGGTCCCATTAAAATAGATGGATAAACTTTTAGCAATCATTCAGACCACCAAAATAAGAACAAGGGTAAAAATAATAATAAGAAAAACGCATTAGATAAAGACAAGAAAAAAAAATCACTTTAGTCAGTATTTTTGAAGTAAAACTTCTTTAGGCGCTACTAGGGAGTAACTCAGATTTTTTTTCTGACGGAAGTAACGCTTACTATAGTCTGTGTAGTTTCCGCCATTTAAAATTAATAATTCTGATTGGTCGTAAGTATATGTCATATACTCCACGCTTCTTGACTTATACGCCAGCTAGTGGCAAATATCATAATCAATTAGGATTATTTATTTCCAAATTTTCAAACGGATCAATTGTGAATAGCAAAGTGAATGAAAAATTCAACAGTTTTAAAAACATTATTTTAAATTGCAAAATTTTTATTTATTTAAGTTAATATTTAATCATTTCAGTGATATATGTCGTCAACGCCAAAGAAGTTTTACTTCAATCGCGCGTAAAGGTTACACGCACACATTTTTTTTTTTTTTGTTTGTATATCTTTGGTTAGACGTACTGTGTTAAAATTTGTCCATCTATTTTAATGGAACCTTATATAACTACAGCCTATATAACTACAATGATATCTTTGATATTAATAAGGATATACAAGAGCCAGCTTGAAAAAACAATAAGTTTCATTTTAAGAATTTGACATTCGAAGATAAAGATAGCGTATCAAATCAATAGAACTTGTGACAAAAAAAAACAATTGCTTTTCTTTTATCTTTTGTTTCAGAATATTGTATTTTAATTATCTTTTATCCTCGTTTACTTTGCGAAAGCGTTTTCAGCCCTTCAGCAAGTTACTGTTTAATTTCTAGACAGTTTATTGGGATGAAATTGTGCCTGTTATCGCCAGAATAGGCTGGGGGCCTATTATTGACATTTGTTTGATTAGGGCCTTTATAGACTATTTCGCTGAAAAACGATTTCCGTAGAAAATGAGGTTATTATCTTCAAATTACATGATTATAATGTAGATATAGCTCGTAAGAATAGCCAGTGTATACAAAAACTTGACAAATTATATACTAAAACCTTCCTCGAGAATCACTTTATCCATTGGTGAAAACAACGTGAAAATCGGTGCAGTAGTTTTTGAGTTTATCGGGAACAGACAGACAGACGCGGCGGAGGACTTTGTATTTTATAATATGTATGTAGTGATATTTTGTATATTTTTTGAAGAATGCAATTAATAGTGTTTTACTAAACGTGGATACATTACATTTATTCTCAGTTACATAAAACATACCATCACGCCTGTAATCCCCAAGAGAGTTAGGCAGAGTTCTACCTGATAGTACACCCACATTTTACCAGTGATGTTTAAGTCCCTTTTTTGTTAATTCTCAGTTAATTATAAGTATTTCCTGTTTACGTTATCCGAGCCAACATTAAACTCAGCTCTGCAAATATAACACGAAATCTTCCTAATCCCATCTGTTCCCTTGCGGGCCGTTAGGGGTAACTAAAGAAATATATCCAACGTATCGACAGCTAAATTCACCTCACACCTGTGCACTGATTAAGATCCTTTATATATTTATACACTTACATTATGTTATACATACCTCCATGCCTATATCATGGAATTCATGCATTACTAACTATTGTAAAGCCAAACCATTTGAAAAGAGTAACCATGGAGTTTCTTGCCGGTTCTTCTCCATAGGAAACGACCAACCCGAACCGTGAACTTTTTTGTCGACGTTTTACAAGTGCTCATCTGGGAGGGCTGCGGGACTGTTCGAAAGAGATACCGCGGCCCTGGAACACAAAGGGCAAGGAAGGAACATGGATGGGTTTTAGTCAGTACAAGTCTGACACTCCCTTCCGCTCTGCCCGGAGCGGGAGAAGTCATTTGATGATTTCCCTTCCGTAAAAAAAAAGTGCCCATCCGGGACTACGTGAAATAAACTATTTTGATTTTAATTTTATTTGCGTGGCAAACTTTTTACTATTTCTTGGTCGCGGATCATAACCACGGAGTCTGGATTTGTGCCCGGTTGGTGGTAATAGGCTCCCACCATATTACATGGGACTTAAAACATAACTGGCGAAATGTAGATGTACTATAATGTAAACCTATGACTGACCCTTGGGCCCGCCCAGGCGCGATGTTGTTATGGCTCTCGATTTCTGATTTATCGAGTCACATTTTATCCTATAAAAGTAAATTTCTATATTTTTCAGATTATTTAACGTACATGTGTACGTCAGATTTTCATGTAGAATACTGTGGCCCTATTGGGCTTGGAGTTAAAAAGCCTGTGGCGGCTAAAACTTATTTCATAAATACTGGTTTCTAGGCCTATCTAAATATACATTAGCAGTTTATTTTACCTGCGAAAGTCCGCCTGTATCATAACCAAAGTTAGGCAAATGTTTTCACCAACAATTTCAGACATTTCAGTTTGAAACTGATGTGAAGTGTAATGTAATATCTATTTCATACCTAGATTAATATAGAAAGTTTTGGAGGTAATATTTACATATTTTACCCATTTCTCTCTATTCGGAAAAGTATTCGGTTGCTTTTATTTAAATACGAATAGACAGCCAGTGTAATAAAAGTTGACGCATACAAATGGGGATGTTTCACTTTATGCTATTTTGTTTGTAATATACAAAGTATGAATATTGTGTGCGAAAGCTATAGGGACCTGAGAAACAATCATTATGAGAATGAATTTCACTACTAACGAATTCAAGTTAGATAATATTGTTTTGGTACTATTTCGGAACAAATGGACTTTGGCATAGAGTTCTTTTCTGAACAACACGATTTTTATGTTGAATAGCCACTAGTTCGCTTTCATGACTTTCTTCTGCTAAAACATTAAAAAGCTACAAAGTAAATTTTGAAAGTTGTCAGAATCCGAATTAAAGCAGCCATTTTGTTTTTTCAGTACATTTCATAAACCACTGCCTCGTTGTTTTAGTAAGGGCGACTGCTGAGCATGAGGTCCTGTGTTCGATACCAAGGTCGGGCAGTGTTATTGGGTTTTTCCATCAGGAAGTTCTCAGTAGGAGCCACGGAGCCTGGATTTGTGCCCAATTGATGGCAATAGGCTCGGCCCTTATTATATGGGACTAAATAATAACTGGCGTAATGTGGGTTTTTTATTAGATACACCGCTGCCTAACCCTTCTGGGATTATAGCAGTGATGTTATGTTTATGTTCATAAAACAACAAACCGAATCCACCCTGTGTCCAAAGATCCTTAAAGCACTATAATTAAGCCTCTTGCTCACAGGTTTCTGTACCGAAACTAGTGGCTATTTCAACTGAAACGTTTCTTGTACGTACGTTATGTGTAAGTAAGCTGACGGGGTCAAGTGGCCCACATTCAGCACAAAGGCTGCTTGGATGACGGTGACGACCAATTTACCTCTCACGGCTCTCACACAAACAGTAGTTGTGGCTGTTCGTGTTTTAATACAGCTGGTTGAACTGGGAGATTCGGTCATATAGTATTAAGTGATAAAGACGGTATTGGCTTAAAGGATTTTTTAGAGATAGTAATGTGAGTGTCTTTCTTTATCGTGTGGTTAGTGCCTAACCTGGTGTCAGAGTCTTGTGTGTCTTGGCTTTACGGGCCCTCGAGAAATATCTCTCAGGCACGCTGTTTTTCTCACGATGTTTTCGTTCACCGAAGCAAATGAATCTTTAAATGCAATACGCACATGAATTCGAAAAAATTAGAGGTCTTGGGTTCAAATTGAGACTATTATTATACTTTACAGTAAAAAACGACGTTTCTATATAAACGTTGTTAAAAAAACAGAAATTGCCTCCCTGCCATGTTGATTCTTAAAACAAAAGACGACGAGAAGTATGAAAAGCACGCTTGTCTTTGGATCTTTTACTAAACCTGAATGATGAATGACAAAAACCTTTCATTTTCCTACATAATATGAGGTTATAGTAATATAATCATAATCATTTATTTGTCAAAATATGGTCCATAGTGGTCTTAAGATTAGTAAGTGGCATTATCACATTCTGCCAATTGTGGCGTGCAAATTTTAATGTTAGGTACAAACAGATAATAAAAGACTAATAGGTATTAAATTAACATAACAATATTTTGTGATGTGTCGGTTAAAAATGAAATCATAAAACACACATAATTTACCGAGGATACCTATTTCGTGACCGTGTTTAACCTTATTTTAAATTAACCTTTTCAGTAAGTGAATTTTTTCAACAATTCGGGTTCAGTTTACTTATCCAATGAAAGAATAATATGACACTAAGTAGCGAACGGATATTTTCCAGTAACTTGGTAAACACACGAGTACATTTAAAGCGCTAAGGTATTGCCAGCACTCCAAAATTGTCTAAATCCTGTTTGTAAAATCGAATAACGACGGCGAAAAGCTTCAGGCATTTCAGGATTTTGTCATCGTTTCTAAGTCTAGTAATAGGAACATTAAAGAAAATATCTTTGTAACTTTTAAAATGAAAGAATCATTTTTTCCAGTGTTTGAAGTGCTAATTGAATTTCTGCTGTCTCTAGCAAGGACAGCACTACCATTTATTATTACTTGAGCATTAGGTGCCTTCTTATCTACAAGGGTTTTTTTATATAATTTTCTCTTGGAGAAAAAAATTAGGAATATTAATAAGATGAAGAGTTTTTGTTTTTTTTTGCATTGAATAACCCAAATTCTTGAGGAAGGTCACCTACAATTTTAGTAGTGCGAGACAGCTACTTCATAATATCTTGGGACAACCAACACACCGCCATCTGATCCCAAACTAGGCAGAGCCTGTACTATGGCAACCAGATAACTGATAAACATACTTATATATTTCTAAATACATACATATTATAGATAAATTACATACCCAGAAACAGAACAAATAATCGTACTCATCGCACAAAGATTTGTCCTGTGTGGGAATCGAACCCACGACCTCCGTCCTAGCAGTCAGGGTCACTAACCACTAGACCAACAGGTCATTCAAATATTCGTTTATAATATTAATGTCACTGAATTAACAAGAACTATCAGGGAATTATTTTAATTTTCCATAACTGAATATTCCTATACATTTCTAATTAACACATGCTTAAAATCAAAGGTGCAGCTAGTGGAAGTAAACCGCAGTCCATACATCAATTTTATTCATTAAAGTCTTATTTCTCGTATATTATTATAAACTACCTTGACTACTAATATATCACTATGTAAAGGATGATTTGGCTAAAAGGAAGATGACTGCTAGTTGAAGAGAAATAGAAATGTATGGAACACATGCTGCGCCGACCCCAAATAAATTGGGACAAGAAACACATAACATAACATCACGCTTGTAATCCCCGTAGGGTTAGGCAGAGGTGTACCTAATAGTTCACCCACATTTCGCCAGTTATGTTTAAGTCCCATATAATAGGGGGCGAGCCCATTGCCATCAACCGGGCACAAATCCAGACTCCGTAGCTGCTACTGAGAAATTCCTGATGGAAAAACCCAATAACACTTAAGAAAGTAATAAACTAACTTCACAAATATACCACATTACTGAAACCTCTAATAAAACTTAAGCTCTAACTAACAGAAACTTACAACCAACTGTTCTAGAACTTTCCAAAGATATTCCTAGAAATTTGCCTAACATTAGAACTAGCAAGTTACAATACAATCTGTGTAATGTTACATTGTTACAATAAAACCAAAGTACACTCTAAGGGACGCCTGATTATAATAAAAGGAATGGTACAGTCTATGTTGTCATTACTGAAACGCAATCATCCTTTCTATGTACTTTGTTATGTAATGGTTCAGTTTTCAGGCAAATGAAAGGGATTGAATAGATCGTTTTTATAATTAAAATTTGAGATGAAAGACACCGTTGTGAGAACAGAGCAGAACAAGAGAACTATTTCCGAAAGGAAATACCTAATATTATTTTTGTTGACTGGTTCGTTGGTCTAGTGGTCGCAAGCGGGACTGCTAATGCATGAGGTTCTGGGTTCGACTGCCGGGTCGGGCAATTGAGTTTTGCCATCAGAAATTTCTCAGTAGCAGCCACGGAGACTGGATCTGTGACTGGTTGTTTACAATAAGCTCGCCCCCTATTACTTGGGACTTTAACATAAGTTGTGAAATGTGGGTGTACTATGAGGTACACTTTTCCTAATCCATCGAGATTACAGGTTATGTTATTTTTGCTGAAAAATATGAAACAGAAAGCTACGTTGATGAGTGGAGCATCAAATTCTTGATAGGTTCTTAACTATGTTGGGGTCGGCTTCCATTCTAATCGATGCCGATGTAACATTTTCTTGTTATAAAAAAAGGGAAAATAATAGATACTCACAGGTTGTGCTGTTGTCTCGATCCCGATGTTGATCTGAAAATAAAATAAATAAATGAATACTTAAAAAAAAACAAGCTTGTATTAATATTAAAAACAAAAAGTGATTTTTTTCTATCAACATTGAACGCATATACAAAGTTTCCTGTCCGTGCTATTAACCGTTGATGAGTTATCTCAAGAGGGGGTTATCCTGGCTGCCGGATCAAGCCATATCTGTCATAAAAATGTATTGTCACCAGAACCAAAGGCGTGTGCAAGGTTTCAGCTCAATCGGTTCAGGGGAACTGGTTTGAAATTCAGTTTCAAGATTTGACCCATACATACTAACTAATTAACGAAGAAGGCAAGTGTTAAATAAAAGCTTCTAAATAGGTTAGTGCGAAGTTTTTCATTCACTAAACAAGAAAACAGTTTCTACTTCGTCACAAAAGAAATAACAATAGCCCCAGGAGGAAATAGCCAGGTTGCAAAATGATAGCGGCGCTGACTGCCAAGAGAGTGCCGGGTAAGTGCCAGCCTTTAATGTTCCCACTGCTGGGACAAAACTGCCTCTCTATGGCAGTGAGTAGGCCGTCCACCACGCGGTCCCAGGCGGGTTGTTGGTGTATTTTAAGTAAAATAGCTTCACTCATTCTCAAAGCAAAAAATCTCTGTTTCTTCGTTAACACACCATATAAGTACGAAGATTAATTATATAATTATCGCTTGCTTCGGTGAAAGAAAACATCGTTAGGAAACCAGCATGCCTATATATATTTCTTGACGGCATGTAAAGCCAAATCAGGGGCCCATCATGGGCGGCAAAAAAACCTCAGACACCAGATTGGGTACTTACTACACGATAAAGAAGAAAAGAAGTACAGACGCCAGCAGGTCAAGCTACCTGAAACTGTCAGATTTTCCCAACCAACCTTGACCCTAAAGCTTCAGAGATAATGTTGAAAATCGATCAAAGAAATTTGACAGATTGTTGTATATTGATGTGCTGGCGTCTGTACAAAGATGATAGAAAGACAACAACACCACACAACAAGAGAACATCGTTAAAAACTCGCGAAAAAATTAATCGGGTGTAGCAAATTGAGATAAAAAACGTAAAACTAAACGATCGGCAGCATGGACGCAAGCTACTAATAAAAAACGGTTATTCAATAACTGTTTCGCACGTCACCTCTCTATGGCATAAACTTAGCATGAGACTTCCGTAACTTGAATTCAGAATCATAGAAAAAGTTTTGGAAACACAAATTCAATGTTAAGCGTGACAAATTTTTAATTATATTACAATCAAAAATGTATAAAGAACTTTTCTACCATAAAAGGTCATTCCTAAATCAATTTAAGCCTGCATTGAGAGATAACATATAAAACAATATTAATAACAACTTCAATGTACATACCAGCGTAAATAGCATATTGGGGCGCTGACTGCCTCAAATATGACAGATATAAAACAATTAAGGTTACCTCATTATCATTAGGCAATATCTCTGCATACTAATTTTAAACGTAATAACGCATGTAATAAATACTATGTAAGTAAAATCCACGACTTATACGTCAACTCATTCGCGAGTTGGCACCTTCCGATTTTATGTATTTTTTTGTCGTCAACTCGCTCGACCTTGAAAATCTGACGTTAAATACATCAGGTATACGTCAGTTACAAGAACTTCTTATAAAATGTATTATAATGGTAACCACTTTAAATGTATAAGACAAATTAAATTTGCAAAACCGCGGGCAATAGCTTGTTATTTATGGTAATTGGTTGCAGCGCGGAAGGGAGTGTCAGACTTGTACTGACTAAAACCCATCCATGTTCCTTCCTTGCCCTTTGTGTTCCAGGGCCGCGGTATCTCTTTCAAACAGCCCGCAGCCCTGGCAGGCATCGGCCCTTGCGGGGCCCCTCCCTGTTTACTGACATCTCTTTGAGGAGCGCGTGGAACACGAACGCGCCGTCTACACGGCCTGTCGTCAAAAGACGGGCGGACGGAGAACTAGCCCATTACTCACCGTCCACAGGTCCGCGTCTACGGTGGCCGGAAGCCACCACGTGACCCCCGACGCCCGAGGCGTCGCCCGCGGTGGCTGGGACGAGAGGTTCTCTCCCTCTCACGCTCCGCCACCTCCTTTGCTAGCATGACTGCTTCGCAGAAGGAGGTGACGGCGTCCCATTCCCTCTCATTAGATGATCAAGTGCAACAAAATATCAGTTATTAAATAGCAGTTTCGCACGTCACTTTTCCGTGAGATGAGCTTAGCATAGACTTAGACTCTTGCAGTGGGCAGTAAAGCTCTGAGTGGGTGTTGGAGTTAAGCTGATCAGGTGCAGCGAGCCGGGATAAACAGAGCGAGATTGTGATTTTGTACTGAGTATCCCCTACTTGGTTGCGATTTCTTTGAACGGCTACATTGATTGAAAATTATAGCACTTACTAGTATACCCGCGACTTAGCCCGTGAGGAGTTTAATAATTGTCCCACGGAATCATACTACCGGAATAAAAAGTCCTATAAGTTAATCCAGGATATGAACTATATGTATGCTAATTTTCTTCCAAATCCGTTCAGTAGTTTTTGCGTGAAAGCAAAAATCCATCCATCCATTCATCCTTACAAACTTTCGCATTTATAATATTAAGCAGGAAGTAGGATTAACTGAATGACTGAAAGATGCGCGATATTGCGATATTGAGGTTTACTGCCGTAAACCTCAATATTCTGTGTATTTGTGATAAGACATTAATTAATGAGCCGCTACGTTGAAACATCATGGTAACTAATTATATAAAGAGAAAATTAATTTAGAAGCATGTAAGCCACAACATGAATGTTACGTTATATTCAGTTTAATAAATTCAACCTACTGAAATCAACCACTGTTCTTTTAAAGTTTATTCGTTTCAATTAAGAACTCGTAATCCTAGGATTCAAAAAAGGAAATCAAGTTTCCAACTAACACTTTGTCCGACAAAAAACATCTCGTCAAAAAACTGTATAGTTTTTGCTTTCTGTTCAACTACGGTATACAGGGTGTAAACGGACTCCTCACGAAGCCGTCAACCAAGCATTCTGTACAACAAACGAAGTAACTTTACTGGGAAATGACTTTTTTTTTGGGGTGAAAAAAAAAAGTCCTACTGTAGTAGGACTCAATGTAATGCATTTAAAACATTGTACTGGTGGATGGATTGAATAGTACGGGGGTAGTGAAGGTGTCTTAAGTAAAAAAATACATAAAAAACATATATAAAAAAAAAAATTGTAAGAAGAAAGTTGGAACCTTGACCCCCATTATTTCCGTAACTAGAAGGCTCCCAGGTATGGTTTAGAACAAAAAAATGATCGCAATGACGGGGAGAACACTTACCTTTCGGCTTCGTTAAGAGTCTTTTTACACCCTTTATACTAAAACTACTACGTAAAATACTGGTATTCAGCTGCATCCGGTTAGACTGGAAGCCGACCCCAACATAGTTGGGAAAAGGCTAGGCAGATGATGATACTAAAACTACTACTACTAAAACTGCATCACTTTAAATATTCCCCTCCGCTTGCAGCCCCGCAACCGCTACTCCAAAATCGATTTAATCCATACCTTCCCATCTCTCTCCATATCTAATTATCGGTCTTCGATCGCTAACGCAGTCTGGTTAACACGCTTAAACATCCGTGGACAAGTTGGCACGCCGAGAATTCCATATGCGCGATAATGTAGCGTAACATCACTAGCTAAATAGCGTTCAGAACATCCACTTAGAGAATCGCTGAAGCGGCTGGACGTGGTTTAGCGCTTTACTTGCATTTTTGTTGGCATTTTAGCGTTTCTAGTCGATAGTGTATGTGTGTCTTGTATGTGGCGGTTAAAAGTCAGAAGATCAGTAGAGCAGTGATTAGTAAGGTTACTTTTAAGAAATAATTCTGAAAACACTTAGTATTAACAACTTCTACACTTAAACAACTAAATCATGTTTAAAAACTAGATGAAGTCAGTTTTCCATCCGAATACTCTGAGATTGGACATCGAAACAAATTCAGTGATTCCATATGCAATCTCAATTGATTGCTCAAGTTCACATGGATATACATCATCATCAACAACCCGTCTTCACCCATTGCCATTGGTATAGTGGCTCACCTGCTATTATAATTAATGCAAAAGTTTGGATGGATGTTTGTTATTCAATCACTCCAGAACGGCTGAATAGATCTGGATGGAATTCGGCACAGAGATGGATTATTGTCTGGAATAGCACGTAGCTTACTTTTTTCCTCTCAAGATCACATCAAAACTTCCATGCCAACGAAGTTGCGGGCAACAGTTAGTGAAAATAAAGATATGTAGTTGACAAAAAATTTAACAATTTGCACATGACATAATATAAACCCATATTATCAGCACGTATGAGCTAATTTGTTGCAAATGTACCGAGTAGATTCTCTGCTCTCAATTTAGTAACACGGACTGAAATATGCAGTAACGAACCGTAAGCACGTCGAAGCTCGTTTAATGCCATACCTACTCTTGTAACCCCTATTGTTCGCGGTTGTGTAATTCAAGATCATTGTGCCGATATTACATACATGCTGTAACTATATTAAACCTCTGTTTTTATTTATTTAATGTATTTATTTAATGTGATGTAAGCTTTGAGTATGGTCTATGATAGGATAAGAAATGTTAATTTTTGTTCTACGTACTTTTACTTCTTTTAACAAACTTTTGGTATAAACTAACATTTGTTCATATCTGATCAATTTCTAAAGGCGAATTTTAGCAAAGAAATTATACCCGATTAGCACATTTAAACTGCGTTCGAGAGCTGTCAGTGTGGGCTGCGGGACTGTTCGAAAGAGATACTGCGGTCCTGGAACACAAAAGGCAAGGAACATGGATGGGTTTTAGTCAGTATAAGTCTAACACTCCCTTCCGCTCTGCCCAGAGCGGGAGCAGTCATTTGATGATTTCCCATCCAAGAAGAAAGAAAAAGAGCTGTCAGTGTCATCTTTGTAATAACATTACTTGGTGTATCTGTAGGTGAATTTTATGCGCTCAAGCTGTATAAAATCTCTAACATGAAGTAAATGCTGAAACTATGAATTTGTTTCGGCATTTCTGAGAAATCATTAGTTTTAAGACCAACGCAGAGACTTGGACATTGCTAGCGACAAATTGGTTGTCAAAATCTTTGTGTGCACGTAAGATTTTGCCTACCGTGGATCATAACCGCTACGTTAAAAAGCTGGGACCAACCAATATAAGTAAAACTTTAAATAAATCAATGCCAAAATGAGGTTTTTATTTATTAATCACGTCCCTAAAATAAATAAATTTCACCAAATTTCTTATACGAGAGATTTCTATGTGTAGCAGTCTATAAAAGGTTAGCCCCACATATTCGTTAATTATTCAAAACTGGAAACTCTTTAGCTTAGAGGTTTAGCAAAGAGGTTTTAAACAAAACTCTGAAAGTAGAGTTGTTTAAAACCTCTTTGTTAAATGAATTCGTAACGTGGAGTTCCTAAGAGTCCTTGTTAAAGAACTATATTTCATTAACCAATTACAAACAGTTTAAAACTTATCTTCTGTTAACAACCTGAGTTAGTTCTTTATTAATTTTCAAACTTAGCTTAATTTTATTCATGAGATTTTAAAAAGCCTTTAAATTATTTATTTTTGTTAATACCCGTAAAAACTTGAGAGAGTTAATTGTCATTAAAACAACTGTTAAATAATTTTAAATACTTTTTAACTTACTTTTTGTTTTATGAATATCATTGTATACAGTTGTTTTTTTTCCAGCACAAAAGGGAACTTAATAATTCAGACACCGCAAAAATTCCAACCATCATCCATATTATTTTTATCAATATTTTCCGAACGGTTAATTAAATTTTCCACCTGTACACACATTTCGCTGTAAAATCCAGTTTTTTAATCCAATATACGTAAATAGATTACATCGCAAAATTCCCACAAACTATGTTTATGTAATTATTGTCGAATATACTTACCGTAAAAAGAACAAAACTCGCCCTATGTGTTTCTTGGAAAAGAATATTAAAATCCTTTGTCTACGCATCTGTTATTGATACTACCATGAATATTAGGAGTATCGTCCTTATCTTAAAACAAACTGAGATCACCATCGCTTTTTCCAAGTATTGTGAACATGACAATACCCTCTTTGATACCGATATTCGATATAAATGAGGAAAATGTAGTGAGGAATGTTACGTATGAATGTAGATGGCTAAAAGAGTAGACCAAAGAAAAGATGGATGGACTGTGCGAAGGATGATATGGCTAGAAAGGAGGTGCACTGTTTTAAGCTTTCACGGTTGACAACTACACTTATATTGTCACTTACTAGATCCTCGTGATAGGTATTTATTTTGAGCTCCCGATAATTCGACGCTGTTGCAAACGTCATGTTTGCGGGTCGACTGGTTTTGTGTGCTCCTAAGAAGTGATTTCAATCCACCCGTATTCTCCAGTCAATCGATCATGGCGCTTGCAACAGCATCGAAATATCGGGAGATCATGGAAGATGTCCGTAAGTGACTATATAAGTTTAGAAAGAAGGTGACTGCTGAGATGACAAGTAATAGAGAAGTATGGAAGAAGAAAACATGCTGCGCCGACGTCAAATAAATTGGGATAAGGGCAGGAGAGTGATGATGATACCGATATTCGATAATTTCATACAATAGTTAGACATTCAGGCAATACGTGACTCAAGTATGGTGTAAAATAACATAACAAAACATCTAGCTGGTCACCCCAAAGGTACGCCTATACCTTGATTGGTGCGAGCCTATTGCTATTAACCATTCAGACTCCCAAGAAGTTCTTGATAGAAAAGCTCAATAGCTCTTTGCTCTACCTAAGAAATGAACCCAGAATCTCATACTATGCAGTATTCTTCACGAGCTATAGACATACGAGACAGTCAAACTTGTAACGTTAAGGTGAAAAAATGTTCTTAAGGTTTTTGCAATTTACCAAGGTTTTTGTCAGTGTCAGGCTATGTGCTGAACCAAATATGATTTGCGGCCTTAACGCGTAAGTACAGAATTACAATCATTGAAAGTCACAGGGATCCTCTGTATGCGAGTCGCACGAGACCGGTCAATGTGGCGACATTTGTGGGAGGCCTATATCCAGCAGTGGACGCTGAAATGATGATGAAATCAGCTTTAGAATTTTGTTGGCTACCCTGGCGGTTTCACCTTAAAATTGCTCTCTCGCACTCTCATAAATCAGACAAAACTAGCGACATTTCTCGTCACTAAACTACAGTAACCCGATGAAGCTGACAATTTTATAGTCTACTAACAACTATCGTTTGCTATGCGGAACGGTCCGTACAGTACTCCGGAGACCAACAAATTGGATCACGGCAACCGCAGACCAATTTTGGTCAGTTCGGTCACGTAATACCCTCATTGATTCATACGATAAACACAGTGCTTTGCGGGAAGAATTGCGAGGACTTGTAATGGGATAGTGCCAAGTGTTCGTTATGTATTGTGTTCTTAGGAATGGGCTTTTTGAATCACGATTTTGTTGGAAAATATATTTGCAAGGAATATAACTGTTTTTTTTTTCAATGGAATGATGACACATTTTTCAGGGGTTCGGCAGAACCATCTAGAAATCTTTGTTGTTGTCGTTTCATAAGACGCTGTTGATAAAACTAAAACAATTGTGTTCTAAGTCCCATGGTATAGGAGGCGAGCCTATTGCCATCAACCGGTCACAAATCCAGACTCCGAGGCTGCTACGGAGATATTCTTAATGGAAAAACCCAATATACACTTTGTCCGACTCGGGAATCGAACCCAGGACCTCATGCTCAGCAGTCGCGCTTGCGGCCACTCGACCAGCGAGGCAGTAATCTAAAAATATCTCAGTAACTAATCATTCCAATTAAGTGATTCAAAATCTTACATCATTTTAATTTAAGCACAACCTTCGCGGTTTTCAAACAGAAATTAAATCATTTCAACACAACGCCAGCACCATAATTCCTTTATTTTACTCAAATTCTTAACTTCCAAACAGAATAAAGTCAAAACAGAACAATTCACTGTCTGGAACTTTAAAAGAGTAAATAAACTTGGACGAAACAAAATCTTTGAAAGAACTTTGGAAGACTTTGGAGGTTCCAAAGTCTTAGGAAATGTTGTTCCGGTGTTAGTGCAATCTCTGGGGTGTTGTTTGTTCACAGTGGTCTGAATAATAGACGATATTGCAGTACTGCGTTTGCATGAACGCTCAGACCGCAGGGATTGTCAGAGCCAGGCTCACACTGACCCGTTGCGGTCGCTCGAAGAAATTGCAACTTTGTATTTGATTGTACGTTAGTTCGGTTATTAAAAAAAATAGATTGCCTAATAGAGTAGGGCTTTTTGTTTTTTTAACGTCAGTCCGAAATGGAACGTGTGCGGTTAGTGTTCGAAATACAATTTTGTAAAAACGGCCGTTTTATTCGCAGGATTTGACTGAATAATGTCTTTAACCTATTTGAATTGACTGTAACATGAATCACACTTCATCTATTTTTTTTCTTTTTTAATACTAAATAGGCTTGCGTTTGGCAGCAACTCGCCTGATGTGAAGCGCTCATGCGGCCTTGGGTGGAACACGCTTGCCAAGAAGAAACTGATTCACTCAAGCTTTGAATAGATTAGGAATAAAGATCTGGGAACACAGAAGCCGGAAGTAAATTTCACAGACTGGTAATAAAGTATCTGTTGATAAAGTGACTTATTAATAAACACTACAAACGTTCACTGAAACCACATAATCAGACTCAAAACCTTAACAATATTAATAAAATACTCGACCCAACCCCGATGACCACTATAATCAAAAAGCCGCTCCAATTTCCATCTCCTCGAGGGAATGAAGACACAACTTCAGAACGTCTTATAAACTTATTAAACGACTTTAAAGGCGAACAAATTATACCTGTTAGCTATAATTAAGTTCAAAGCGACTCGCAGCGTAAGCCGACTTGTTAATTCTTTGCTTATTCCTCGGCTGATTTCTAAGAAAGGCTTCAGTGGTACAGCTTGGTAGGTCCTGAGAAAACTGTGTTCTTTAGGTGAACGAATGCAAGGGAAATGCGTAGGTTACTTTGTATAAACGTTGTTGTTTCGTTACGGAGGTTTATAAGATCAAGTATACTTCTTGCTCACTTAAAAAATATGTTAAGCTGCTGTTACGGTGGATTTATTCTTCATTCGGCCCACTGACTTTTGACCCACATATCGAAATCCTGGTTCGCCCCAAACAATATGCTTCCTTTGTCCCAAAATATTATTTTAATTATTTTATTCCCGCTTCGTCCTTTTTTATTGACCTACGATCCGCACGTATTTTGTTTTTGTGTAATTTGCACTGAGAAAACAAAATGATCATATAAAAATTGCTATTGGTTTTCCGATTATATAATTATTTAAACAAATTAGATTGGGAGGGAGCTGCGGTGGCCCAGTGGTCGCCACCACTGGGCCACTGGGTCCTGACTTACGAAAAGTAAGTCGTGGGTTCGAACCCAGACAGGCGCAATACTTAGTGTAATTTATTTCATCACCACTGCTTTCAAAACGGTAAAGAAAAATATTGAGAGAAAACCGACATGTCCTAGAACCAAAAATTCGAATACATGTGACATCTACCAACCCGCACTGGGCCCGTGTGGTAGACCATTCCCCTCATAGAGAGGAAGGCGTATGTCCCAGCAGTGGCAAAATTATAGGCTGATTATGCTAAACAAACTAGGTTAACTATGTAAATGTAATCAATCTACCATAGTTTTTCAGTCTACAAATTGTTTCAACCGACCGCAATATGTACCTATTTCCCATTTCCAAACGGCCTGTTTTTCTCAAAAGTTTCGAAGCAAAACTAATAGATCGACACACACGAACTAAACACAAATTCAATTAAAACACTGAACTGTATATTTAGCTTTTTAAACACCACCTTATTTTATTAATTCACGTTAGAGTGCGGTTCTCATTTCAATGTTTGCTCTAGCATGTGACACGGTAAACACTCCGTGTGTGGCGCCAACATGGCCAACGACACCAACACGTATATAACCGACATGTTGGTCGGCGTGTTGGTAGTATGTCATATTTGCGGAGGGCACTTAGCAAATGTTCTACATTTATGCATAGACAGCACTATTCTGTGAATTTTCTCCATCGAGTGTGCTCTGGTATCCACAGGGGAAATGGAGTTTACGAAGTTGACATTTAACACTGTTGATGCAGAAATAAGTTTATTCAGAATAGGGATGCGACGGGTGGAGATATACCCGTCGTTTGTGACTTTATCGACTTGTCAGGTAAAAATATGGCAACATTTCCTCGTTCATGTCTTTGTAATTGTCCGATAAATAAGAAGAGGGACACTTCTCAGACAATTATACTTCCCATAATTATTTGTTTTCACACATCAAGACATTAAAGGTATCGTATCGTAGGCTATCGTAAAGTGCTTTTAATTAAAAGATGAAAGTACTTAATCAATACTTGATTTAATGTTTTCGAATGTGGTAATCAAGCTTCCTTTCTCTTCCTCATTATCTCGCATGCATGGATCATTAAATTTTAATACCAGTCTGTCAAAATAATATCATTGTGCAAAATTAATTTGATCCTATTATGACGCGTCAGTAAGTATGTCATAACTGCAAGATCGGTATTGTCTATCATATCAGACAATGATAATAATTAAGACCTAATAAATGATAGATTCATGAAGCAACCGTGTGTGAATGTCTTCATCTAATTGCACAAGTGAACTAAATCTGAGATGTATTAAATATATGTAGTTTCGTAATTCGTACTCTGCTAGGATAATTGCATATTAATATTTGTTACGTTTGTTTGACAATGCTATTGCAACCACAGGGTGACTCTTGATTGACTTGGTGAACTTTCCTTATCAGATTTTGATCTCGATTGTGTACTAGGAAATGATTACGTCAATAATGCAACTATAATATCCGAGTTGTGTGCAACTGTCTTTATGTTATTGGTATTCGCGATCAGTCTCGTAGGACACTTTAGATCGAGATGTGAAGTAAATGCCAACATTTTCTCGTAAAATGCGGATCGCTTGAGATTTGCCCGCCGTAGAAAATGGTCATAAAACAGTTGTTATCGACGGTTCTAAAATCGAAACACCTCGACGTGGCACACTTAGTAACAATGTAAGGGGGAATGGTATTCGAGGGAAACATTGGAACATCGATAGGAGAAGTACCTACAAACGTACATATCTATGAATGTCCATCATACGGATAGACCCGTATTCTGTAATCTGTTCCCCCGGCTGCAGTTTGCGGTTCGCTCAATTTATTGATTCGTGGTGCTTCCGCTGTGGGTACACGTTAACTGCCAAGGTATATTTACTGTACCATCCAAATTTCATTTCTTACGTATTGGTTCTTGGTTTATATTGAATAGTTATGTATAAAAAAGTGTTCCGTTTTTCTTTATTTGGATAAAAATACGGTAAAAAAAACTACGTGCCAGGTGGCGCACTGCGGTCTGTTGAATTTGATGCTTCGGTGTAAGTCACCCGATAGTGAGTCTGTCAGGCACCGGTGCCTGGCAGACTCACTATCATACATATCATACATGGCAGTTAACGTGTTAATAGATGAACTGAAGTGATAGTAATATTGTAGGGGTTGGGATTGAACATCTCTGTGGTATCAGTGACCGTTGGTAATGGTTTTAGGTTTGTTAATAACTCAGTTTAATAATAGTCACATCTTAGCTTCGCTCTTGATAGAACTGTCGTGGTTACGGTGATGATGATGACTATGCCATCTAGCCAATTCCGGCCACAGCGACTGCATTTGATGGCTTTTTAGTGTGGTTCTCGAGAGCTTTGGTGTGCTGCTCGCAAGTGAGTAAGTGTAGTCGTAGCTCACCACCATGCCTTTCTGTTAAATATGACAAATACTACTAATATTTTAAATGCGAATGTTTGTGAGGATGGATGGATGGGTGATTGTTACTCTTTCACGTAAAAACTACTAAACGAATTTGGATAGAATAGGGTAGTTGACCAAAAAAATCTAATTAGTTCGTCAGATAGATTTTCAAAAAATATTGGACATGTATTTTTTTCTCGTTAACTAAAAATGAGGACGATGCAGTGCGTTGAAAACTCGTGTGAAGTCACATTTCAGTACACTTTTTAGCGGAAAGTGACGTCATAAGCTCCCACTCATGAACTTTGATGCGTTTTATCTTCGTTATTTTTTACTGATTTGATAAAACAAAAAATACGTATCCAATATTTTTCGATAATCTAATCGACGAACTAAATAGAATTATATAATTTTTACTCAGGAAACATCCCTATTTAGCTCACAGTTTTTTTTCTGTCCCGGTAGTATGATCCCGTGGGACAATTATCGAACTGCACGTGGGCGAAACCGCGGGCATAAGCTAGTACTTACAAAATAATGAAGTACAGTACTTGAAAACCTTCGCCACTTCCAGTCTCTACCCGACATTTAGCAGTCGAATTCTGTCCCTAACACAGCTTTAACAAAGTGGCTTTTCCTACACTGAACGCACGCTCCCGAGCTCAAGTATTGATTTAGTGCAATAGTACACTGTCAACATGTATGGAACAGCTGCCATTTGAAGATCTTTTACACACGTTACAAGTAGTCAGTGGTCCAAAAATTTGACAGCCAGTCTAACCAAGAGGTTTTGTATTACGCAGTAACTGGGTTGTGGAGGTCAGATAGGCAGTCGCTCCATGTAAAATACTAGTATTTAACTGCATCCGAAAGAAATTAGACTGAAAGCCTACTATAACAAAGTTGGAAAAGGCTAGGCAGATAATAAATGAAAAATACTAGTTTCATTTCCTTTATACCGTGTATCTTGAAAAAAAGAAAAAAAATGTGTGTGTACTTATTACGCACGTAAGAAGTTATACTTTTTTGGCGTATAAAACTAAAATGTTGACTAGCTAACTTCAGGGTGTATGTTGACTTGCTAACTTCAGGATGTCGGTTTTTCGTGACGGTGTGCGCGCATCGTAAAAATTTACACCCGTCATTTTTCCGTAACGCGCCAAAAGAAGTATAACTTCAAAAATATTTATTTGTCGCAGGGACATAACGTGCAAAATATGTGCGTCTTTCAAAATGCTATGCACAAATATGATTGGTCCATTGTTAATATTATGTTACGTTTGATGATATAACATATCCTATTATCTTACATACCATATAGTAACGGTAATACTAAGATACTGTTCACATGTAAGTAAAGGTGTGACATAATCTTACATTTTATAACCACCGCAAGGATTTCGTCATAATTTTAGATACCGTTCAAATGGCCGTTCCGGTGTTTCGGACACAATAGTAAAAAACGAAAGAGCGAATTACAAGAAAAAAAAAAAAACATATTCCTTCAATACTCAATACTCAATACTCAAATCTTTATTGCATTCCATATGTATTATTATAGATGGTGTAATAAGGTAAAAGAACAATAAGGGTCCATATTGTTCTGTTGTCGGGCACAGCAAAATTAGGAGAGAGGAAGAGGGCTAAGTAGAAATTTAAATATGTATTATTATAAATTATTAGGGTGCATAATTATGAATATGTACATATTAATTATTAAGTTTGTGTATATATGTGTAATATGTTATATTAGTTATTTTTATTTATGTATTGTATAAGAATTATATTGGTAATTGTTATAGAATTATTAGGAGTATTTTCATTATTATTAATAGTTAAATTATCTTATTATTTATGTACCTATTAATATTTTCATATTTATATTTGGTTTCCTTCATTTCATATTATTTTATACATATTTCGTAATGGTTGGTATATAAGAGAGTGAATAATTTTATTTTGCAATTAATTTGTCATCTAAATACTCCTTTACTGAGTAGTATGCCTTGGATTCCAGAAATTGTTTCAATTTGTTAATAAATATATTTGTTTTGTCTATTTCTCGAATATCGTTTGGCAACTTATTATAGATTTGTATGGACATAACTAAAGGGCTGGTTAAGTGCATTTTAAGTCGGGATTGAGGTTTGTTTATTTTGTTTTTGTTGTGTCGAAAGTTGTATCTTAGTTGTGTTTCTTCACAAGTGGTGTAAAAATCTGGGTGTTTTTTGACAAATTTTGTGTTTTCGGAAGTGTGGTTTGCAGCTATCTGTTTGTTCTATGTTGGTTATTATTCGAATTAACTTCTTTTGTAGGATAAATATGGTTTGTGAATCTGTACTGTTTCCCCACAGCATGACCCCATAGCTGAGCCATGCCTGGGCGTATGCATAGTAAGTGACTTCAGTCAGGTGAATAATTTCTGAAATATTTTTTGTTGGCAAAATGTAACGGTAGTACACTTTTATGAAATAAAATATGAATGTGGCTTTTATACTTTTCAGTTTGGAGAACAAATATTCTTTTAAATTTTATATTTTTAGGTTTCGGACGTGGAACTTTCACTACTTCAGCCAATGATATTAAAAAGAAAGATACGCTACGTTCATACTGAGCGGCGTTCAAATATCGTTGCGTGTTACGACTACGATAGGTAATACGGAACGTATGATACAGAAAGAAATAGATATTGGGCTTGAATTACTTAAATTACGACAATTGTCTGAATTTTTCTGCAACAGTTTGCGCGCGTTAATGCGATATCTACTTCTTTTTATTTTTTATATCATTGACTTCTGCCATATTTCAATATTCTCTTTATTAAATAAACCTGGACCCTAAACAGTTTTTCAAATCACAATACAAAAGCCCCATTCATCTAGTGGTTACAAGCGCGACTGCTCAGCATGAGGTCCTTTGTTCAATTCCTAGATCAGGCAAAGTGCTATTGGATTATTCTCTCAGGAATGCTCAAGAACAGCCACGTAGTCTGGATTTGAGACCGGTTGGTGGCAATAGTCTAGCCAGCAATTACATGGAACTTAAACATAACTGACGAGACCATCATCATCTGCCTAGCCTCCCAACTATCTTAGGGTCGGCTTCCAGTCTAACCAGATGCAGCTGAATACCAGTATTTTACATGGAGCGACTGCCTATTTGGCCTCCACAACCCGGTAAGTACTGGGTAATACGATACCCCTTGGTAAGACTGCCTGTCAGACTTTCGGGACAAATTTTGGCGAGATTTGGAAATACTAATAAGTACACCTTACCAAACCACCTTACAGGCGTGCTGTTACGTTATACAAAAGCAGTAGGTATCTAAGCATACTGTCAATAAGGAACACATATAAGTAAACATTACACATAGCCCCAATCCAACAGATATAACCAACTAAACAATCGCTTGAAGCGCAGTGGCCCATCTTTACAAAATTCTATGCCAAAATTACCGTGGCTTACCGCACTTGTAGACAACGGTCTTCGTCAACAATTATCCAAGCATGAATTGTCGCCAATTAAAACCAAAGGTCAAGAAATTTAACAATCCATCGTATATTATTGCCCGTTTTCTGGCAATTATCGAGACAGTTCAGCAGTATTATATTCCTATACGGGACTTTGAGGTTTACCAAATAAGGAAATAATGCCTGTTGTCACCATTATTGAAAAGCATTTCCGCGACTGCAGTATAGTGGCTAATATTATAATGCTTTTCCGATATGTTATAGAGAAAAACGATTTAAAGAAGACAAAGTTATTCTGTCTTTTGTACTTATCAAAAAGCATTTTTTTCTATTTATTTAAAAAAAAAAAAAAAATATTTTATTATTTCCTTTATTTATCTACTAGCTGATGCCCGCGGCTTCGCCTGCGTGGATGTCGGTTATCGCGACCAAAAGTAATCATGATGATCCCATTCCCTCAACTCATGGGAACCTAGTTTGCCCATTTTCAAAGTATTAAAATGGATATAGTATATTATCCTTAAGAGATAGACATAAGCCATAGCGGACTTTTCTGTAGACCTTTATAAGATATACAATTCAACCATTCATCATTTTGTTATATCTTAAAGGGCAGCGTTTTCGTTGAAAGCTCCCCCAGACGGCTTATTTTTTTCCAACACCTCCAACAAATATCATTATATTTTAGCCAATCTATAAAAAAACTTGACGAATTATATACTAAAAAAATCCTCGAGAACCACTCTATCTATTTAAGAAAACAACATGAAAAGCAGTCCCATCTAAACACAGTCTTAGTAGCACACGATGCGGCTTACCGCAGTCATAACGGTGCTTGAAGACAATTAGCTGGGCGTGAACGGTGCCAATTAAGTTGATGGTACCACCATGACGTATCTAGTGTTGTCACTAGCTATGTTGAAATAATATTGAGTTGATGTTGTGGGGAGAAGATGACGGGGCTAAGTAATAACAGCCGTACGGGTCGGTCTTCAAGGTTAAGCAACGCTTGCCAAGGTCGGATGGGTGATCGTACATTACATACAGACTTCGTGTCCCAGAAAACATGTGTAAGCCGTTAGTCCCAGTTTAGACTTTAGGGCATCTGATTAATGCCCTAAAGTCCGACAGTCAGTCTTACCAAATTAATGAGATCCTATCACTCAGTCACAGTGGTATATGGAGGTAATAAAGGGTGTAAAAAGACTCTTAACGAAGCTGAAAAGCACTTGTTTCCCCGTCATTGACATCATTTTTTTGTTCTAGACCATACCTGGGAACCTTCTAGTTACGGAGATATCCAGGCCAAGCTTCAATTTTTTCAATTTTTTTTTTTAAATACATGTTTTTGATGTATTTTTTTTTACTTAAGACATCCATCCACCAATTCATCCATCAGCACTTTTCTTTTTTTAATGCGTTACATTGAGTCCTACCGTAAAACGTGATTTTTTACTCCAAAAAAAGTCGTTTCTCAGCAAAAATTTTAGCGTAAAATTACTTAGTTTGATGTACATAATGCTTGGTTGTCGTGGAGAGTCCGTTTGCACCCTGGATACGATGTCGCACTATGTATACTAGGCACTGGTATTCAGCTGCTTTCGACTAGACTGAAAGTCAGCTCGAACATATCTCATTGGGTAAAGACTAGGCAGATGATTATGATATTAAAGATGTGACCATAAATATTTAAGACGAAGAACCGCGCGACATCCTCACATTAGTTACCTACTAACAATAAGAGGAGACAGGTGTACCTTTGTAAATGGCATCTATAAAAAAAATGCTTACAAAAAGATATAAAAAGAATTATAATGGATCATAATAATTTAATGGTATTAAGTCGCTTTTCTAAAAAATAAAGCTGAATACGGAAAAATATGGAAGAATATCAGGTAGACCATTGGGGTAGCAACGAAAATGTAACTGAATAGCAACTATGATGAAATGACTACTCAGTTAGTATTCGAGATTCTCAGAACATTTCAGCCTCTAATTTTACTAAAATTATTCATCAAAGTAGTGTATTTTTAATCCTACTAAAAGATTAATTATTAAGATTTCTTTAGTGTTAAATTACATTTTGATGTAACTTTGAAAGGAAACTAAGTGCCTTAGGTACTTTTCCCGTCTCTCCTGGGACACTTGAGATGCAAATAGTATTATAATAAAATTCTTTTAAGGTAAAATTCTTATATTCAAAAATGTTTTGATAGAATTCATAGAGATAGTAAAATATGTTTTTTTCCCTTGCTCTTTGACTATATTCGTTTGAAGATAATGGACAGACTCACCTATCGTTATATTTATAACGACGTAGTCTTGTCTCTCACTGTTTATTTGTTTGAAATTGTGCTATGTATTGTTTAACATGATTCTTGTGGGAAATATTCTGATCTCCTGCAGAAAACCACATGTTTAATATTAAGAGCTGCACAAATTATTAGAAAAATATCTTTTTATACTACTTACATAATATAACAGAAGACCAAAGATATTCAAATATTTATGAGAGACAGAAGACCAGCCTACATCTTATACGTCCATTTCTACATTCAAATTTCTTTCGGGCCATAAATCAATAAAAATCTGTGTCACCAGAAAAACCTCTGAGTGAAATAAGTAGGTATGAAAATACCAGAAAACTGTGCATTTGATATTAAGTACTCTCCCAGAATACTTCACATATAATATTTCATTGAAGGAGTAGAACATTTTCATTCATACGTTTTCTGGGAATGTGTAGCCCTGGAACTTGCATTAACTGCGGCGCCGCTAATGACTACTCGTGTTACATTTGAACTTACTGCAAGTTACTGGCTTCTTAATTGACTTCCTTGCTGGCCAGGTTTCTAACAGGAGTTATATTTTTGATAGCAATTAGAAGAGACTCTAGAAATTACTAGTACTCTCATCTAAGTTTATTGTAAGTCATAATCAGCCTGTATGGTCCCCACAGCTCTGATAAAGGCCCCCGTTCTCTAAGGAGTGGTCCACTACGCGGACCGTGCGCGTTGGTGGAAGTCACAAGTGTTAGAACTTTTTGGCGCTTTTCGGTTACTTATTTATCTTCACACAAAATTTCAAATATGACATTACATTAAGATAGGGAAGTACAAATGTACCGCTTGTTTCATAAGAAATTTCTTGCAGCAGACCAGCGAGAGGAAAGTTAGATTAAGTTAGTTATATATATAACGATAAACTCATATTTCATCGTTTAACATGATCTAGGTTAGGTTACAAAACAATATAGAAGGTCTAAACGCTATCTCATTCCGTTTAGTCACGAAGTCCTAATCTAATTTCAAGAACTAAGCTTTCTCTGTTAATCCAAAATAATATCTTTACACAGAATTTTACGAAATATCAACAGACTTTTGTTTGAGGAAACTTGAAGATGGTTTTAAAGATTATTAAAGTTCTAACTTGGACTTAAGTCTTTTCCCTTTGGTGTCATTAGCACTACGTCCTGTCTCTTTATTCTTGCCTAAAGTTTATTAAAGCGAGATGACGTCTTAGTACGACTACAAAACTTAATTTAAGGAACGCGAAGCGCAAAATTACATTTAAAGAGCCACTAGGTGATGATAATTTAACGGCATCCATCCGTTGATACCTTGTTAAGTAGCATAAATATATGCTACACCTATGAGTAGTTCGCTCGCTGGAGAACACACTCCAACTGTCAAATATCTCGTGCCACATCTGCTTACAATACACAAGACTGAATGAAGATACAAAAGAAAACGAAAAAAAAAACGTTGATGCGTAATTATGCTTAGTCGAATCAAACGTGCTTTCAAAAACCACAGACAAGTGACAAAAATGTAGATCTCAAAGCAAAGAGTTACCTACCGAAAAATAAACGGTCAAAAGGAAATAGTTGCTTACGGATTGTTCACGTTATAAAGCATAACCATACTAGGCGTTGTTTATCTTGACGTTAGCGAAAACGGGTATACACCTTATTTTATTATTATTATCAGGTATTTGTGTCCCACTGTAGTGCAAGGACTTTTCCCTCCATCCACTCATCCCTACCCAGTGCTGTTACTCGCCAATCCTTAAATGAAAAGTGTCAAGATCGTCCTGTTACTGGGCCTGTCACGTTGCCGTTTGCTGCTGTTTGGGAGCCATTGTGTGGTTACATAACAAAGTCATCGTCTTCCTGCCCTTTTTTTTTACGGATGTGAAATCTTCAAATGACTTCTCCCGCTCCGGGTAGAGCGGAAGGGAGTGTCAGACTTGTACTGACTAAAACCCATCCATGTTCCTTCCTTGCCCTTTGTGTTCGAGGGCCGCGGTATCTCTTTCGAACAGCCCGCAGCCCTGGCAGGCATCGGCCCTTGCGGGCCCCTCCCATCATCAGTCATCGTCTTGCTGCCCTTGTCCTATTATACTTGTGGTCGGCGCAACACGTTTTCTTCTTCCATTCTCCCCTGTCAAACATCACGGCATCATTTACTCCTTTCTCTTTCATATCAGTCTTCACACAATCCATCCATCTTTTCTTTGGCCTGCCTCTCCCTCTCCATTTATAACATAACAAAGGTTAGATAAGAAGGTATAAGCATAAGCATAATCAGCCTATAGTGTTCCCACTAGTGGGACACAGGCCAACAAGAAGGTAACAACATAACAAAGGTATACTGAAACATAAAATAACAAATATTTTGGTAAAAACTTAACAAAGGGTTTTATATTATCTAGCCTGCTTTGTCCCTCCCATAATGACGATATTTCAATAACAGAGGTTATTTAAATATAATTATGTTTACATAGTTACTCTCCTGTGAAAACTCGACCACTAATGGGCTACACGGTCGAAAAGTTAGGAGCTGAAATGGGATTTAGTGAACTACTGCGATTACTAACAGCTAAATGTTACCTAATTTACAAACTTCATAGAAAAGCTATCTGGTAACGTCGATTTATACGGTTCCGAGAATCTGAAGCGCTGTTATTTTGAAGGTAATATAGGTATGTGAGCTTTCTAAGGTAAGTTTTTGATTAATAATACATATAATGTTTATTTCGACTTAATATTTAGTCAAGCAAACTACGGCTTTATTACTTTGAACTACAAATAACATATATTATGTAATTGATTACCTAGGCAGGTAAATATGAACTAGATACTGAATTCCAAATTCAAATAAAATAGGTAAATAATTACGTAGACTGGTAAATATGAACTAGATACTGGATTCCAAATTCAAATACAAATAAAAACAAAGTACCAAGTACTTGGTAATTTGATTTTTTTAAACGAATACTCCATTGAGTTCCACACACATGCACACTGGGTTGTCAGTCCCGCACCAACTTGCTGATTGGTTTACACCCGGCAAGGTATATTATTGTTCGAGCCGATAGGAAAGAAATAAGTGAACCCGAAGGTAATCTTGCAAATAATTAAATATCCATGAAGCTGGTATAAAATAATACAAAACAATGTCCTACAAACACAACATTACAAAATACATTCTCCTTTTAAACCCAACCCTCATTTACAAACCCACTAAATCGGATACTAGCAAGAAAAATCTGCAACCTTCTTGTGACGTCACAAACTCTTCACCCCGGCTGACGGAAATGAAAGGGTAAAAAGAAAACAGGTGCCAACGTCGGGAAGTTGATAACTGAATCAACGGCCGTGCAAATGCAACGGACTGGGAAACGGTAATGACGACAAACTAAATTGGAAACTGGATGTGGATAGAGATTTTCTTTGCATTGCAGGATTTATACTGTTTTTTGTGTAAAAATCATTATTTTTCCGCACGGGATAAAAGCGTAAGTATTTGTATGTAAAAGAGCAGCGGTGGCCCATTGGTAGCGACCCCGACTTATGAACAGTAAATCGTGGGTTCGAACACAGGCAGGCGCATTACTTAGTGTATTTTATTTCATCACCTCTGCTCTCAAAAACGGTGAAGGAAAACATCGTGAGGAAACCGGCATGTCCTAGAACCAAAAATTCGAAGACATGTTACATCTACCAATCTGCACTGGGCCCGCGTGGTGAATTATAGCCCAATCCCTCTCATAGAGAGGAGACCTGTGTCCCAGCAGTGGGATCATTATAGGCTGATGATGATGAAACAGTTTCACCACTTCATGTGAGAAAGAGCTCTTTTTAATAACCGACGAAAAATTCTCAGTAGCAACAACATTTGTTTGCTTCAAATGATGTGATGTTATTCTTATGCTGTAATTATACAGAGTGTAAACAGACTCTTCACGAAGCCGTGAACCAAGCATTATGTACATCTCACTAACTAACTTTACGCAAAAAATAGTGCTGGGAAACGACTTTTTTTTGGGCTGAAAAATAACGTTTTACAGTAGGGCTCAATGTAACGCACTCAAAACATTGTGCTGATGGATGGATTGAACAGTAAGGGGGTCCTGGAGGGATTTAAAGTAAAAGTCTTACATTTCAGTTTTTTTTTTAAATGCATGTTGCATTAAAAAAAAAATGTGAAAATGTTGGAACTTTGACTCCCAATATCCCCGTAACTAGAAGCTTCCCAGGTATGGTCTAGAACAAAAAAAAGATCGCAATGACGGGGAGATTAAGTGCCTTTCAGCTTCGTTAAGAGTCTGTGTACAACCTTTATACTAGGGGTTAGAATCATGTGTTGAATTCATGGGGGTGCATCGATGTCCCTTCATTACCCTGTATGTCATGCTTATAAATTACATAAAAGTGTATCAAAAGTATCTAAAATTCTCTTAAGGTTTTTCTTATTACTAGCCTTTTCATAACTATTTTGGGGTCGGTATAGGTCAGTACAGCGCCCTACGAGTCCAATTCAACAATGCCTACAGGATGTTGTTGGGGCTGCCTCGGCACTGCAGTGCGTCGGGGATGTTCGCTGAGTCACGCATTGACTGCTTTTATGCGACGATGCGGAAACGGTGCACATCCTTGGTGCGCAGGGTCTGCGCCAGCTCCAACACCATCTTGAAGATGATGGCTGAGAGGTTCGACTGTCACTACATTAATCATTGTTGTATGCTTAATGTAGTGACATTTAAGCATAAATGTTAGTTTATTTAATTTTTTTTTTTTATATCAATTATTAGTATTGTATCCTTTATTTATTTACATACATATTCTTTTAATATTTAAATAAAAAACAACTTAAAAAAACATTTAAAAATATAAAAAATAGTAGCCCACCAGCATTGGGAACAGGGTCCGAGCTACCGGTGGTCAGGGCTGTTGAGAGAGGAACCTCCTGACAATACGCGCCGTGTCCAGAAGTACTGCTTTCTGAATCAAGCCCTTGATCCAGCTGCCAAGTGAGAGCCTCCTTAGATGTTGGTCGAGGCTACTGGCTATTAATCCATTGGCTGACACGACTATCGGTACAATAACTGCTGTACTCACATCCCACATGTCGACAACCTCGCGAGCCAGATCTAGATACTTAAACTGCTTATCTTTTTCTGCTTTCACGAGGTTCTCGTCATGCGGGACTGTTATATCAACAATCATTGCGCGGCGCTCCAATCGATCTATCATCACAATGTCAGGCTTATTGGCAACAATAGTCCTGTCAGTGGTGATAGATCGATCCCAATACAACGTGATATTACCATTATCGAGAACTGGGTCGGGCGCATACTTATAGTATGGCACTTCTGATTCCACAAGGCTGTACTTCAAAGCAAGTTGCTGGTGGATAATCCTGGCAACGAGGTTGTGTCTATGCAAGTATTCTCCGTTAGCTAGACTAGAACACCCAGAAATAATGAGTCGGATCGATTCTCCCGGACGGTGGCATGCCCGACATATGTCAACCGTGCCATCCTTCACAATTTATTTCCGATAGTTATTCGTCATCATATTAGTATTGTTATTATTATATAAATAAATAAATTTGTCCTTATTACTAACACTAGTTATTAAGTTATTTTGTTGCTACTAACACTATGGACTCATGTCTGAAATAAAGAATTTGAGTTTGAATTTGAAAGGTAGGTAGGTAGGTACCAACCAGTAGGTACTTAAAAGGGAAATAGAGCAAGTGGCGTGAATATCGTAAACTATTTAACTAAATCACGGGGACAGCGGACTGAAAACGGGGACTGACAACTCAGAGCTAAAACAGAGCTAAAAAATCTACGTTTTTTGTTTCTATTAAGAAACAAAAAACGTAGATTTTGTTAGGAAAATATTCTTTAAGTAACTCAATTTGTGATGAAGAAAATCATACAGAATTGCGAGGTTATAGTAAATATAACATCACGCACATAACTGTGATGATAACTAATAAAATAATGGGAGAACAAGACATTTAGCGATGACTCCGAATAAATTGTGATAAGATAAAAATAATGATGATGGTAAAACAAGATTATTTCAGTCTTTATAGAGTTGGATTGGCACTCGATGAAATTTTTGCACATAATAATATTGAAAATAAAATACATAAATTCTCTTCATAAAGTTAAAATGGTTGTTCATGAAATGTTAGTAAACAGTTGGAAACAAATAACTCGATTTATCAACACTTCATTGGCAGAATTGAATGAACACTCTTATTTGACTTTATATTTCTAGAGATTTATTTCGAATGTTGCTTTTATTTTTTTAGACTTATATTAATGGGGCGTAGCTAAAACGATTAGGTAGGTACTTTTTCGTGAGAATAAAACCATCTGCGAATAAGCTCTTAAGTCTGTTGAGAAAAATACAGCAAGAAAATATTCTACGAATACAACAAAACACTTAAAATATCTCCCTAATAATATCATAGAAACCGTAATCGTATTCCATTCTCAAAAGAAGAAATTGTGTCGTATTATTCTGCACGAACCCTATCAATCTTTTCCCCCATCTTGTTATATTGGAGTCCTATATCTTCGTAACTTGAAAGATATCTTCAATAATGAAAGTGTGGATACAACGACACTCGACAAAACTTCTTCACAACCCTTGAGCTCGATACACACGATAGACAAACATTGTTATAGTAATTGGAAAGAATAATATCGATATTTACAGCTCGTGGCTGAACAATAACAGCCGTACGGGTGGACAATCAAAGTTAAGCAACGCTTGCCGGAGTCTCACTGTGGATGGGTGCATTTAATACCAAGCTCCCTCTATGGTCGGTTGGTCCCGGCTATCATTTGTAAATCTTTCACAGTGAGTGGTATTCAGAAAACGGAAATACAAAAAAAAACAACTATAAATATTAACTTAGGTTTACCAACGTGCTATGGAGCGCATGATCTTAGGTGTAAAATTAACAGATCATGTTCGAAACACTACACTGTGCTCCGTTGACGTGGCTCAAAAGGCTGCCCAACTTAAATGGGACTGGACATTACATTATCTGTCGCATGCCGACCGAACTGTGGGCCCGTAAAGCTTGGGATTGGTGCCCTGAAACAGTGACACAGGGTCGCGGCAGACCACGAAGGAGATGGTGGGACGAAATGGATGTCTTCCTTGAGAATTGTAAACATAGTTAAAAAAAGGATGAATAATCGATAAGAAAAATCGCTTCGAAAATGTGAGCTAACTAACGGGAACGACCGCGATTGTTTACAAAGTTGATTAGATGCTAAATACTAAAAAAAGTCGTAAAGTCTCATTAGCCATTGAATGCAGATGAGGGTGTGAGTGTGCTGGTTAATTAATAAGTAACAGTTATTGTTTCTCAACGGATAACTGTGTGGCAGTAAGGTAATGACCGGGCGGAGTCATTCCCACGCCGACTCCGCAATTGAGATGGCGTGCATCCGAAAATGCCCGATGTGCTCCGATGACTACGCACAAATACTTTTTTTTTATTCGTCACTTGATGTACACTGTCTGGGAAAGAATACCGTGTATTCCCGTTAGTCCCACTATCTGTTGCCCCACTAGTGAGGACAACGAGAATTTCAAGGATATGTAGACAGAATCAAAATTAAAAGTCAATAAATTGCTGATAATCGTTTTGAACGACAAAATTTACGTGAGACAGCTCCCAAAATGCCCTTCGCTTCTTCCACTATAGCTCGTGGCTCGTTTATAGCAGCCATTCGTGGTCGATCTTTAGGTTAACCCGCGCTTGCCTAGGCTGGTCTGTAGATAGGTGACCACACATTACATATTGAGTTTCCTCCGTGCCTCGGAAAGCACATTAAGCTGCTGCCGATTATAAATCTTTGACAGTCGTTACAGAATACAGATACTCAGGGGGGGCGAAAGTCTGACAATCATTCAAGGACAATCATTTCATCAATCAGTCTTACCAACGGGTATTGTATTACCCAGTACTAACTGGGTTGTGGAGGTCTAATAGGCA
Source organism: Lycophotia porphyrea (assembly GCA_950005105.1). NCBI lineage: Eukaryota > Metazoa > Arthropoda > Insecta > Lepidoptera > Noctuidae > Lycophotia > Lycophotia porphyrea. The sequence continues at coordinate 14,080,106 of OX465395.1, read as the reverse complement.
GTCGGTTCATGAATAATACTGATATTCAGTGCATCCGGTGAGACTGGAAACCGACCCCAAAAAAGTTGGGGAAAGGCTAGGTAGATGATTACATATAATATAATTTTAAAATGTCCAAATTCGTATTCGTCCCGATAACTGACACAGCAGACCGTATACGAACAGGAATGCACCAAAAAAACCTGTGCTATTTTTTCCGCAGCTGCAAGTGTTTTTAGTGACGGAGTAAGACTTTCGTTTGACAAGTGACAACGGCCAGGCCATCGACAAAAGTCGATGGCACTCGTGGAACGTAAACCTGTTGAACTTTAGCGCAGAATGCAGTAAAAAGAAATACACGGAATAAAGGCTTTAGAATAGCGATCTAGGCAAGTAATTAAAATAAACTATTTAGCGTAAGAGTGTGTTTACACCGACGCATTACCGTTACACAAATGTTTGACTGTGTACTGTTTGTGTAATGTAATTAGCGTTGTATGATCACTGGATGGTTCAAGTTTAGCAATTTACACCACTACATTGCTGATAATTAAGTTACATGTTGCACAGTAATTGTATACCGACTAAAACATGGTTTATCTAGTACTGAGAAACTACAATTCTAAATTCTTCTAAAGAGATCGCGTCCTAAATCAGATGTAGCAAAACAACTCTGTAGTTTGGTAGTAGTTAGTGAATCCCTAATATTTTTTTTAATTATTTTTTGACGTGACAACGTCTTATAAATCGGTGAACGCTAGCTACAAGCACGAAAACGTGTCCCGTTACGCTCATTGTACGCTTGCACTGCATCTATCTCTCTTCCACTCGATTTTATGACGTTGTCACGTTAAACTATCATCCGTAAACCAACTTTACAGACAACCAATTTTTTATATTCCATTTAGTATAGCGAAAGTTATATTGTTTTAAGATACAATGGGGTTGCGTATCCTTGTAAAAAACCCCAAAAATAATAAAGAAAAATAGAAAACCTTTGCAATATTAATATCCACTTACAACTATATATCAAAGGGTGAACTAAGAATGCAAGATAGCATAGTTAAAAAAGAACAGCTTTTGTAAATATCTTGCATCTAAAGAATACCTAGGATATATATCCTAGGTATTCTTTAAAGGGTTGTCTGAAATACAAACTCAGATGTTTCTGCTTTAGCAATGTAAATATATAAAACAGGACAACTCAGTACGACAGTAGTTCGACATTTTGAAGAAACCTTTTAATATTCTCCCTACATCCGTCAACATTTTCTCTTAGAAATACCTTGCTTAGAAGAAAATCTTCTGCTTCGAAGGATTATTTATTTAAAGCTTTGCTTATATGCCTTGGAATATGGAAGAGAATGTTTACGCGTCGTGGTTTACGACGACATGAGCTTAGACAATACCTTTCTTATATAATAATATAAAAACACGTGAAATATTCATAAATTGATCTTTACCTGCGTGGGCCGTACCAACCATATTTTTTTCTGTACGAAATTCGACACTTTTCCCTTTTTTTTTTTTTGTTTCCTGAGAAACTAACAAAAGAATCTTGTCTTACACTTAGTTATCCTAGAAACTTCCTTATCTTTTTTACTGAAAATAAAGTACTGTTGTAAAAAAAACGAGTTTACCTCTAAATAATATTCCTATTAATTCTGTAGAAAATAATTGAATGTGCATCTAATACACAACCTGAAACATTAAATGAATATGTATGATGTTTGAATATCACAGTGCTGGCTGACCTGTAAAAACAAATATTACTGAACTTCACACATCATCATCTATTTAAATACCTTCCAGAGTAAATGATCTAGGAAATGTTACATTTTATTCAAATTGTACATTTACATTATAAATGCGAGTTCTCAGTTCTCAACTAGAAGTGCTATGACAAAAAAATATCACCTAGTATTAATGACGTCTGCGTTTATTGAGAGTTAAGGCTAAGACACATTAACGCGATACGTATAGTCATGTTGGCCTAGAAAAAGTGCCATTTTATTAGTGTGCCACAGTGTAAAGGTCAAAAATCTATGGGACTAACATAAGCTTCCAAAAAGCTCAAATTCTGTTAAAAGTCGTTATACAATTCCTGCTATATGCATGTTATATTCCTGCTTGTCTAGTCATTCTAGTTCACTATTGGTATTTACACAACAATTCTATTGACCATAAAATCATTTTCACAGTTAAGTGAATTCCACTGATTTATTGCGAGCCCCGAGATGCATCATTACATAACACGGAACACGAAATTTCGCTAATCAATTCCGACCACTCACCGCTCAGCATTTACCATTCGAAAATGGAACGAAACGAGTGAACGATTTGAACGGAATTCGAAACTTGACCGTTTTAAATTGCACGATATATCGCGGGTGTATGTGCCCTTACACCGACCGCAAAGCAGTGCCCGAGGGTTCGCGCCATAAACACGCTTCGCCAGGACTTTTTGCTCACTCTAGAAAGTCATTACAGCCTGGTACGTGTTTTCATTATAACCCCCGATGCGCTATAAGCCGTTTGTAACTAATAGTTGCGTTATTGACTGCGAATTGTTCTTGGATTTTGACGCAGACTTTTGTTTATTTGTTGACAAGATATTAAGGGTATTTTACAGTCCAGAAAATTATGGACCCGGAAAAATTAATGTCTCAATTCACTTTACTCAGCTTTAAGCACAGTCCAGCCACGAAGATACCTAAATGATTCTACGTCCCAAAAATAGAGAATACATTTAAATATAAAACCTACCAACATTATTGTAGTGAAAGAAACAAATCGCGTCACTTTTTTAAAAATAGAACCACGACAAGCGACAATCTTCAACTACATTTCTACATCTGAATAGAGATTCCAATTCCATTCGATTATTTCATTTCGATCATTCATTCGATTTAGAGATGTCCTGTCGCCTAACAAGGCGACAGGACATCTCTAATCAAACCGGCCGCCTATTTAATTAACTGGCAACTCTCAAAGAACTATCTCGAATTCTGGATACATTTACATGACACATAAGTGATTAAATCTGTAGGTAGTATGAGGGCGAACCCTTATATCCACCTACTCAAAGGATCTGATTTCTTTGATCATTCAAATGTGGTCGGAATATTTTCGGCTTGTATCCCCAAAACAACCAAAGGAGGAACTCCGAAACAAGACTTTTTGTTATTTCATAACTATAATATTATGAATATTTTTGTTAGAAATGCTTTTAGACGACCGAATTATGCTGAACATGTCGAATAATGTTCCGGATTGCGCTTCAGGCATTACGTAGGGACTGTAAGTGGATGATAGTATATAAATCAGGTAATTTTATTCCGGGAAAGTAGGACAAATGGTAACATATAACCATAGTCCTCGCAACAATGTCTTGGGTAACATAACCTTTAGGAACTAATCTAATATCTTTAGCATTTGCATTAAAAAAAGGCTAATGTGAACCAAACTACCCCGACATTGTATATCACAGGGACTCATCTTAGGTATATTACGAACAACCACGATATTAAGAGTATGTAAATGCATCAGTATTTAAATTCACTTTTTCAATGAACAATTTCAATTCATCTAAGTGCATAATATTTATTTGGCTGAAATAATCGTCATGCACATAATATGTAGCTAGGATCATTGGTGACCAGATTTTTGCTATAACCATGTCAGTGTGATGTTCGGACCAAACTAAATAAAGCTGTTATAAATTGAATATTAATTAGCCAATAGCAATCAAGTTTTCTTTCGTTTTAAAATCCAGTCTGGGTTTTTGTAAAAATACTTTGACTTTTTCCGGATAAGTTATTTTTTCATTTATCCTGCGACATAATACTATGGTAAAGGCACAATTACATGGAATATCAATATCATCAGCCTATAATGTTCCCACTGCTGACAGGCCTCCTCTCTATGAGAGGGAATGGGCTATAATCCACCACGCGGGCCCAGTGCGGATTGGTAGATGCCACATGTCTTCGAATTTTTGGTTCTAGGACATGCCGGTGTCCTCACGATGTTTTCCTTCACCGTTTTTGAAAGCAGTGGTGATGAAATAAATTACATAAAGTAATGCGCCTGCCTGGGTTCGAACCAACGACTTACTGTTCGTAAATCGGGGTCGCCACCACTGGGCCACCGCTACTCAGGAATATACTTACACTTTATTTGCAAATGTAGCAGTAGGGATATAGGATTACATCACAAGATATTGCAATTCCAATATTGGCCCGGTCGCGTTATCAGGTATTCCCGTCCATAAATTATTGGCATACGTCTCGGCGATAACAAATTCGTCTTACATGTCCGCTGGGATGCTATTATATTGATGAGATAATATCTACCCACATAGTTATTTTATACTAGATGTTGCCGATGACTTCATTTGCACCATTTTTAAATAACAAATCAATCAATCAATCAATCAATCTTCTTAACAAATTGGATCGTTTTTGGCCTTCGTAAAAATACGAACACATCTCTTCGTACCTTTCTCAGCTTAAATGGCTGCCTATCCGACTCAGGATGTCCCTCAAATCTATCCGCATGCTCTTCACTATTATAAACGATCCATGTTCTCCCAAGTACCTAAATCAATATTTCAAAGTGTTGGACAGTTCTCACAGTCGTGACCTTCGAGCTTTTAAAAACCTACTTCTTCAAATTCCCTCTCACCGTATACTGGTTTCATGTCCTCTTCTTACGCTATCTCAAGAATTAAGCTCTGGAATGCGCTACTCCTTGGCATTTAAAACGCTGAAAGCAAAATGGCTTTCAAAAGGGCAGTTCCGGAGTTCGATTTAAAGTCAGACTAAATTGCTTAATATCTAGTCATCACTAGAGTCATAGTAAATATTGTAAGGTTGCTCGTATTTCGGGCTATTATAATATATATTAGTTTATTATATCTTTATATATATATGTATTAGTATGTACACATTTATGTGTATCACTACTAGTTAACAAAATGGTAATTTTCTTTTATATTGTTTTTGTAATCTACCAAAATGCTGTCCTATTTGACCCAAAGGTTGACCGGTGTAATGCCTTGTGGCATTACGTCCGCCTATGTACCACTCTTGTACATGAAGTTTAAATAAATAAACAAATATCTAGGATGAAAAGTAGCCTATGACCTACCCCAGGCTACCTATCTGTCAAATTTCGTCACGATCGGTTTAGCCGTCAAAGATAACAGACTGACACAGTAAATTCCGCAATTACATTAAGAATGTCTTTCGCTGCCTCTGAGGTACCGCTTCTAGAGAGCTTTGCAAGTTACTAAGAAGCAATGGATAATATGAATTACAAAATAGTATTTAATATTTCCGTAGTTAAAGCCAAGCTTGAGAGCTTTGTAGTAACTAAGTTGTGTTTAAGTACGCGCTTAGCATACTGATAGAACCAGCATTATGTAGTACAGACGTGCGCAATGTTCAGTTTTTTAATCACTGATAATTTTAACTAGATTTCGACGTGACCAAAATATTTTGACAAAGTAAATGTTCGTGGAAAACTAAAAATGTGCGTTGCTTTACTCATATTAATTGTGTTAAGTTGGCTATTCTCTCCGGGTTCATAAAACAGATGAACATCGCGTAAAGTTATAAAACGTTTTAGTAACAAAACTTTCATAAAGGGTTTCATATAGGTACTATCCGCGTAAATCTGTTGAGCGGGCACGAAACCCAATTCTCAAAGCTAAAACTTTTGTTTTACAAACATGAGAGACGCATCATCCATGATACAATAAATTAAGCTTGCAATCATGAGAGTAACATACACCTGCAACGAAATATAGTACCAACGGTATCGGTGATTGATAAAAAGCCTCGTACCTCGAGCAAAGCCAAGATTGTCCGCGCGGCAAAAAAAATAAACATTACTTGTCGGTTATTTAACTTCGGTGTGAAAGAACTCACGACTATTTTTATCTCGGTCTATAAAACAAAAAAAAGTACATTCGTGATTCGATTACCACGATTATTGAGACGACTTTTATGTGCAGCTACTTTTTTTACTCACAAATGCATACTTTGAAGTCTATATAATTGTACATCAGCTAGGGATGGGCGGAGATTAAATTTTGAATCGAGTTATTCTAAACGTTTCGTAGTCAAATATTCACGGAGCATTACAATAACCTTTGACATTTGAAATCATAGACAGGTATCCATCCCGACGGAATTCCTGGGAAACTGTTTAATATTTGATGTGATTCTTTTCTTAGTATTTTTTTTATTTTTTGCCAGCCCTAAGGTACATAGCAAAGGCTGTAATGTGTATCGGAGTGTGGATGGAGGGACAGAAAAGAATCTATTTTTCTCTTTCCATCGTCAGGAACCAGCCGGGCCACTTTTATCGCTGTTTTACTGTTTGCAATTTAACTTGAAGCGTTAAACTCAACGCGGGCGAACAAACAACAATAATAATAATCACATTTTAGCATCAATGTGTGTCACTGCTAGAATGTTGTATTTGTTACAGCTTTGTTTAGTTTGGAGGTCGCACGCCATATTTTAAGCTGCCATTGTGACTATAAGTTTTTTTTACCCTATCTACAAATATTCTCGCTTTTTTTGTCCTCAAAATTCTTTTTCTTTCTTCCTTTCTTCTTCTTTTCTTATTCTTCTTCTTCGTATTCTTCTTTTTTTTCGCGTGGTAGTGCCTAACCTGATGTCAGTTTTTATGCCGCCCATGGGCTACTGACTTGACTTTACATGCCGTCGAGGAATATCTCTCAGGTATGCTGATTTGGTTTTCTCACGATTTTTTTTCTTTACTGAGGTAAGTGAATATTATATAATAAGCACATGAATCCGAAAAATCTGGGTGACTTGGGTTCGAACGCGCGATCTATGACTTGGCAGTCCGACGGTCACACCACTGTGCTATCTACAGCTTCTTAAAATCCTGAAAACTCTTCTAAACAGTGAAATAATTATGACTAAAAGCAATAAGATATTCGCCTGTAACCTTCATTACTCCAATAAATGAAATCCAATACTACTAACAAATTAATGGATTGAATTGGACTGATTAGAAATTCAAACTATCTCGACGTTATTGTGTTGAGAAACAATAGAGAAGAGAACCTTTAAATAACCCCGATTCACGGAACCCTAAAGCTCCAAATGAAATGTAAACACTCGTATAATAATGTATCTGGATTTCTGAAACACAATCAGACAGCTAGGCAACCTCTCGATAAGAAAATAAAAAAGCTTAGAAATGAATTGGAAACATAAAAATGATATATAAAACCCATAAAAAATAATGTGGAGGATAAATCGTATATCCTCAGACAGGAATGAATACATTGAGTATGAACCATAGAGCTCGTATGTATGTGTAGCAATTTGTGTCTCATATCCTACGGTAAAATTTATGATATTGGAAACCTGTCAAATCTACGAAAGTCCGCAGGCCGTTAGAGTTGTGACCTAATTTTTCTATAACCTGCAATGCAGTTATAACTATTTTAAGGTGCAAGCGTACGGGTAGCCCGCGAAATTAATTTTTTCTTACATTTTATGCAATTTGCAATTCAATGTCAGGTTGTATGTTGATGAAAAATGAGTCGCGCCAGTAACACGTTGAGAATGGAGAACTAACCTAGAAAACAACAACTATGTCCCATGTTTGCCAAGAAATAAATTATTTGATTTGATTTGAATCTACTGCTGACAACATCATCTGCCTAGCCTATTCCCAACTATTTTAGGGGCGGCTTCCAGTCTCACCGAACTCAGCTGAATACCAGTATTTTACACGGAGCGACTGCCTATCTGACCTCCACAACCTAGTTAATACCGGGTAATAAGATACCCCATAACCTATCCCTGCGGAAATTCAACTTTGATTTTTTTGTATAAAATGTAGGTAAGCAATAAACTAAAGTCATGTCACAGTTTTATCAAATAATTAAAAGTTTTAACCTTAACGCAACTAAACTGGAGAAATGTGAATACACTTCTGCTAGCCCTACGGAAAAAATAGCTGTGATATAATGTTTGTAATTAACGCCTTAAATCCCGTTTAAACGGAACAAAACATAACCTACCTCAATGCTGCGGTTATTTCAGTGCTAAGGTTATACTTATGTCGCTTGCATACATCATCTGCCTAGCCTTTTCCCAACTATGTTGGGGTCGGCTTCCAGTCTAACCGGATGCAGCTGAATACCAGTATTTTACATGGAGCGACTACCTATCTGACCTCCACAACCCAGTTACTACTGGGAAATACGATACCCCTTGGTAAGACTCTTGCATACAAACTTGTTATAAACATGTTCTTGCGCGGTTGTGACCGTTGATGTCTATTGACCAAACCATCCTGCTACATGTGATCCATACTAATATTACAGTGAAAGAAACTCTGTCTGTTTGTAACCTTTTTACGCCGGAACGACTGAACAAATTTCGATGAAAATTGCTCACTGGTTGACTATAACATCAGGGTTAGGAGATAGGATACTTTTATCGATAGACAAAGTCGCGGGCGAAGGCTAGTTCTATAATATATGCTGGTCATTTTTACAAACTCTTAAGTCCGTGGATAGAATACGTATTGATTTAGTTAAGTTTGTTCGAAGAAAAAAGTTAACATGCCGTGATTCACCTTCACTACCTCTTTAAGAGTTTTGGTTATCGAGCACTATTAATAAAATCCCGCTCCGTTTTACCGGAGCTCGGAAATAATCCCAAGGGAACGTAGGTCAGGGGCTACCTGTGTGGCTTTTTCGAGCTGTCGAGAGTCAGACAGAGTTACTTTCGCATTTATGAATTAAAGACATCAACTAAACGTCTTGTGAACCTGTCGAAAACCCAATTAAAACGCATCCTATAATAAAATGAAACATTTTCACACAAGTGCTACCTCCACTTGAAAAGCTATTTCGTTCAACTCACTTTACTGACCCATAAAACGCAGGTATCCTTTCATTTTTGAGCACTTTGCACTCCGACGTTAAAAGCATGTGCATCTTTCACTTTCCGCTATCGTAAATGGCACATGTGCAGGTAAAGCATTTGCTTTTACGATGCTTGTTTATAGTCTGACCGAGGTACTATAACATACTATACTATTGTTCATATGATTCCGAAGGTTATGCGACATAACAAATCGGACCAACTCGAGCTTTACGTGTGATACAAATATGATTGTCAACCTCTTTATGACGCGATTGTCTGATGGCTTCGTTGGCTCGAAATTGAGTGGTAACTTATTATTGGAAAACCTTGAAAATAGATTGAAGAATATTTAGCAGACGATAAATCCGAAGAATTGTGTTATGTGAAGCACAATGAAAACTCATTTGCTCTTGAATCGACATCAAGCGATACAATTAACTATTAAAGCAGCACACGAAGTGCAAAATGTAGTTTAATAACATCGATTGATGTACATCTGAATGTAATATAGTATCTAAAACTAAACAAAATAACCTCTTTTTTTTAAGTCGTTTAAAAATGGAAACATTCGATAAGTTGATAACTGAATCGAAAACCCAGTTCTCTTTCACGACAAAGTGTGAAACAAACAAAAGACGCTCCATAAGAACAGTGTTCTTAAACATGAGCTCGAAAAGACACGTTTAAACTGTAAGATTTTGTGGAGAACCAACCCAGAACAAACTTCTACACAGGGAATCTAAAGCTTAGGACTCACGAGTCTACGAACGAATCGTGACGTAACAGAGACGTGATTCTAAAATATTTTCATGCAACGCTTGGTCTATTCTGAAATGCAATCTCGTGTTCACGATGTTTTCGCTTAGTTGGTGATCAGATTGCTGTGGTTTTGTGATATGCATCGATTATGATAAAAATGTAATAGTGACGTGTTTGGGCTATTACATCGCATGTCTGTCTTAGATTTATACGTAACTGCAGTATCTTTGTCTTCTATGGCACTTCAGCAGCAAGATTATCAACTTTTGTAATTTATCAGTCTAGTCTTTAGTTTAACGTAGGTAGAACTAATGTTCCAGGTGGCCTAGACGATGGCGATCGCTTTCAAAACGTTACGTATCGCTACCACGACTCTCATCGGCATTAACTGTTGCTTTTCGGCAGCTTACGTCACTATCATCATGATTATCATCTGCCTAGTCTTTTTCCAACTATGTTGCGGTCGGCTTCCAGTCTAACCGGATACAGCTGAATATCAGTATTTTACATAGAGCAACTAACCTGTGAGTCAGTTCAATATATTTTTGAATTTCCAGCACTGTTACCGAAGATAGAATGTCTGTTTGTCTAGGCATTCAGGTCAATCAAATGCTAAAATAGTAAATGGTGGCATTTGCTTTACCTCAGTTAGGTTTGGGAAATCGATTCTTACACCAGACAGAACTAACACAATTCCAGAATGAAATCGTTTTCATTTCATACAACACGTCGAATCCTTTTTCTCACCCGAAAAGAAATAAATACGATCCGATCCGTTTCGCAATAAACTACAAACAAAGGTCGGACCAACTTCTAATCCTGGGCTTAACCAAGATGCTCCTAAACTTGGATACGACAACGAAATTAACTTCTTGTTGGACTTTCATACAATATCATCGAACATAGATCACGATATTAGGAAGGAAACAGAGTTTTATTAATGTTGTATTAAGTTAGACGCAAAACCAAGGGAAATTGTTCCTAAAAATAAGTAAAGACACCATTAGCACAAACTTTAAGTTCTTTAGAATTTGATGTTTTTTTTTTCAATTCTCATGTTTATAAGGTTACCTACAGATAATATTCGTTTCAATATCACTGATTTTGGCAAGACTGCCAAATCAACTGATAGCATGTTTAACTAACTTTAACAATACCTATGACTAATTTTTAGTAAATACCTAGTTACCTTTTTTTGTTCCGTTATATTCAGCCAATGCTTTCTCTCTTTTCTGCTTTTTTAAAACAATTACTAACCAACATTTTCGCAGTCTTTCTAGTTCAGATCGAATCATAAGTGCACAAAAAACAGGTCGTCGACATAAGTGTGTTAGTAATGAACTAAAAAATGTAGTTTTAAGCTTGGTCCGTCACGACTTTCCTCGCGTCGTGACTTCGTAATGGGGGTCTGCGAGAAATTGACAAGCACCCGACGGCCCTTGTTGTACACTTGTAGTGTTATAGATCCACTAACTAACATACGGCCTCATTTAAGACCGAAATACTTATATTAATATAGGAGGACAACTGGCATGCCTGAGAGATATTTATATGTCTCTGCATCACCCTAAGGTAGACTGGTAGAAAATGCCCAAGGCATTAAGTCCGCCTTTGTACAGTTTTTACGTGTGCATAAAGTTTTAATAAAGAAATATTTCTCGACGGCATGTAAAGCCAAGTCAGAGGCCCATGGGCGGCATAAAAACACTGGCACCAGGTTAGGCACTAGCATAAACATAATCATCCTATAATGTTCCCACAGCTGGGACACAGGCCTCCTCTTTGTAAGAGAGGTAATGGGCTATAATCTACCACGCGGGCCCAGTGCGGGTTGGTAGATGTCACATGTCTATGAATTTTTGGTTCTAGAACATGCCGGTTTCCTCGCGATGTTTTCCTTTACCGTTTTGAGAGCAGGCACTAACCACACGATAAAGAAGAAAGATGCAGGTGGTATTTTCATAAGATGGCGGGTAAGACCTGGTTGAGACCCACGCAGACTAGGGAATCGAGGCATAAGAGGAAGAAGGTCCAAGTTCAGCGTTGGAACAAGGCTGCCAATGGTAATGATGATGAGGACGTAAGGAAAACTACAGGATTTCTTTAATAACAGAAAGGAACGAAATAATATTGCAACTTCAAGTTGTACGATGTTGGTAGCTACGAATATAAAGAAAAATCTAAACAATATGGAACTTAATTCCCTCGTAAAGAAATAGTGAGTTAGTTTGCTTTAATAATTTAACTTGATAATTAACTATTATAGAATGTGGCCCAATTATTTCAACATCAAAACTTTTTAATTGCAAAATATTCCCCGAAAGCTGTCTAAATATTTTTAGGCCTAGTTCAGACATCGCGAAACAATATTTCGATAAGATAAATTAAACCTTTAAATAATTTAAAAATGAATGTCGGTAGGTCCCTCATAAAAAATGGAGACTCCATAACTTTCGAGACGAACTACAAAAACACTAGAGCGTCTCGCGTACTTAGTCCTCATGGGAACTGAACATAGACTTTAACCAAGAAAACTTCATAAGTCCCTCGGTAAATAAAAGTCTTGGAGCGAAATATGAGATCAAAGTTCTGTTCTAGGTGTAAGGCTAAGAATACACGTCCTCTGATTTAGCGTTATCGAGACATTAGCACCACAACACTAAAAACGTATCGTAAATAGCTACAATTTTAAAATTAATCGTATCGTATCACATATAATAATTAAGTACTTAATTCGAAAAATTACTTTTACTTATTGAATAATGTTAAAAATGCTTTTCGCAAAAAAATTACCAAAATGCCATAAGAAAGTCGGTTTTTTTCTCTACGTTGTGCTCGCATATAAATGCTTCACAAAAAGCTAAAATCAAAAGTTATTAAACTCCTAACCCAGAAGTTTAATAACTTGATTTCTATGGAGATTCTTCTCCATTCTTCTCCTTGAGATCTACGTTTTTCAATGGGCAGCTACACAGTCTATTCACAGTTATTATACCTGTAGCTGGACTGTAGGCAGCTATACATCTTCTTGAGTTGACTAATCAAAATCAACGGGTTTATTTGAAATCTCTGCTTTGAATTTGACTTTAATTTTTTTTGTATTTACATTACGTTTTGCACCACACGCTTGTGCTAGTGATTCAGTTCTAAGAGTACGAGTAAAGTTAAGAACACACGACCTGTGGTTTAGCGTTACAGTTCGTGACATTCTAGTCAAGGAGTGCAAGCGAGACTTTGCAAGTTCAGTCTCTCTTTGAAATATACGAACGACATGCGTTTGTTAGGTTTCTCAGTGTGCAAGGTTGTATCTTGTAGGTAGATATATCTGAAACTTGGGTTGTGTTCGTTTGTAAAAATGTGTTTTGTCAAGTATGTATCTTTTTGTTTTAACTTTTAACGTGATGAGATTCACAATTATTTAGGCCTGTTGCTAACACAAGACGAAAAGCTCAACGTTATAAACGAATGTATTTTTTTTTATGGTGGAAATCTCGATTTAGGATCAAAATAAGGTTTTTTAATCTATTTTAATTTAAAGTAGTTCTAAATACAAATTAAATCAAATTCAATTAGTACTAGATAGATATTATATTATACCCATTAATTAAAACAATTTAAAAGTTGAGCAACTCCGAGTGAAGTCTTGTAATAAAACTCTTTGGAACGGAAAATTTTCTCTATTACCTGTAAAACACCGAAGCTCCATCTAGACTTTCAAACTATTAAAACAAGGAAAACCAAGGTATAACTTTAAAATATTTATTCCGACCGTGTACACCAAACTTTATTCACCCACCGTATCTTATTAAAACTTCTATATTTTCTCCCTGAATGAAAAAAGTAATTGCAACCAAGGAATGTTATATCCCTTGACATAAACAGTCGTAAAAACATATAATGAACTTTCATATTACGTCCTTCGCTGAACGCATCCGTAACAAACTTTTTTGAAAGCTCGGAAAATTAAAAAGTTTATAAAAAATGAGCATGCAGTCGCTCAGATTATTTATCCTTTCATCGTAGCAAAAAGCTCTACGTCTAAAATGTTGTAATATTAAATAATTTAAAAAGTGAGATTTTTTATTATTACTTCGTTGGAACTTAATTTTACTAATGAAAAAACACGGTGTTAGTTTATTTGAAAACACAGTTTTAACAAAAACAAATATAACAAGAATATTTGACAACAAAAAATAAAAGTTTCATTCATAAATCTAAAAATAATTAAAAAAGGTAAAAACTTACCGATATTAACTCGATCACTTGCGTACAAACTTCAATGCTAATAAGAGTTCATTAGAGCATTTTAACTATGGAACATAAATCACGAATAATAATTCCCGCCTATTTCTACTGTCCAGTTTTTTTTTTAAATATTCAAGCGTCGAATGTCATTCGTTCCGTTCGTCGAGTTGAGCGAGCGAAGTCGCGCGCGGGCTCCGGCTAGTAAAGGCGGCAACACACTGCGAGAGCGTCAGGCTGCGCCAGTGCCCCCTCCGGCTATCACTCTACTTTCGGTTATTCTCTCGCCTCCCTCGAGACAGAGACCGATTTATCACGGTGGCGTATCTGTGTTAGCTCCCAGACAATCCAGATTCAACTCGAGGTTTGCCGTGCAATCTTTCTTATACAGACCACCTTACGGACGACAAAAGTGTAGTTCTTACTCCAAAGCAACGTCACTGACCGCATAATGTCGCAGATAATGAGTTTGAATGCAGACGAAAATTGTTCGTTAGCCGAAAAAGGCGATTTAGTTGCAATCGGGACGGGGCTTAGCGAAATCATTAATTTTATCAGATTCTTAACTGTTTCTTGCGTGACAGGCCGTTGACCTCTCACACTGGTCCAGTTACAACGGTCCAAACATGTAAAACGCTCATTAGTAGTAAACAATCTGTTCTACAACGTAACATTAAGTTTTTGTGCTTTAAGCTTAAAATCTGTAATTTATAGTTTCAATTAGGCTTTGGAATACTTGAGATCGTGATCCGAATTATTTGAGTAATCCTAAGTTATGGCTGGTTTAATTTTTGTGGGTCACATGACGGCTGTAATTCTCAGGCTATTCCATAAATTACGATCAGTCATCCACAAAACCTATCTACAAAATAAATACACATCTCAGACCCCAGGACAAACGTATAAGCAGTATCATCATCAATTATAACCACACACAATAATTAATTAAGGAAAGCTCCGATCACGCTACTAATATATTTATCTCGGCATTCATAATGGACATGACGCTTCAGATTCACCGGTGACCCAATTCCTTCGGATGCAAGTGCTAAGCTATTGTTTATGTTCGGTCGCGGACGAAAGTAAATTTCTCCTAATGGGTCAACCTGAATACATATCATGTCCACATTAGTATGGAAAAGACGTGTGACATTCATTTGTAAAGTGTAAGTACGTAAGTGGGCATATCAATTTGTAAATTCATTATTATTAATTAATTGAAGGAGGTCGGTGCTGTCTAGAATAAACTATACTATCTTGATTTATGAATTATCAATGTCAAAATGGCCCGCTTTAATTTTATCGGTTTTTAATTGCCATTTTATGTTTGTTCGATTAATTTGATTGAAAAACAATATTGTTTTTTTTTGTGGTTGGAAAATTGGCGTTAGTTTTTGGTGAATATAGAAGCCTGGCGGTCTGCCAACGCTAATTCAAATATGAAATATGCGAACAAAAACCTTTCCCATATAACAATTGGGTTGTAAAAGCTGTATCAAGATTTGCATAGACCTTTTTGAAATTGTGATTTTGACGTTGTTGTTAACGATATATTTTTACATCGTACCTAAGTTTAATTTTTCTGTATAAAAGATGCGCTGTAACTTTTTTTTTAAATGCAACATGCTGTGAATATCCTGCATCCTTCTGGCCTTGTATGTACAGGACCAAATTCGTTAGTTTTTTTTTTTCTTATTATTACTTTTTATAATTTTGTTTTATTGTTAATTACTCTCGCAATAAAACATTTTGTTTTATTATATAAACTTTTTCTTTCTTTCTTTAGATACAAAAAGAAATCGTAAATAAACCTTTTTTTTTGAAAAATCAGTTTCTGTTTTACTTTTCTTATACATTTGATTACTAATTTGACCACTTGTCTGTATTTTTCATAACTTTGGTTTCCCTCCTGAAGCCTCAAAACTCTTCATATCGTATCACAACGTTCAGTCTCTCTTGAACTTGAATTCAGGAAGCTCACATCCACATCCTTATTTTTACGCAATCAAGTCCGAGGGCTCCAAGGGTCAGTTTGAGGATGATTGAATAAGTTGCGAAGGGAAAGTTACCCAGTTTGCATAAAACATCGCAGTCAGTTTGTTACTGAAATTAGAATCAGAGACCCTTTCTGTACAGCCAGTGACTTTTTTATTTCAAGCCTATATTTATATATTATTGTATTCTATATTTATATATATATTATTGTATCTACATTACCTATATAAAGGGTGTAAACAGATTCTCAACGAAGCCAAAAGGCACTTGTTTTTCCTGTCATTGCGATCATTTTTTTGTTCTAGACCATACCTGGGAACCTTCTAGTTACGGAGATATTCGGGTTCAAAGATCCAACTCTTTCACAAGTTTTTTTTTTTAAATACATGTTTTTAATGTAAGATTTTTAAACACCTCCAGGACCCCCTTACTATTCAATCCATCCATCAGCACAATATTTTGAGCGCGTTACATTGAGTCCTTCTGTAAAATGTGATATTTCAGCCCAAAAAAATAGAAAAATAACTTAAATTAACATTACGTGTTGGAAAACTGTTCCTAAACTGTGATAACATTACCGGCGGGATATTAAGTTATAGAACAAAATAATTAACCATTGTCGTCACAAAATTATCAATTGATGATTGTCTAAGTATAATTCAATGCAATACATTATTACACATCAAACGATTCTTCTTCATTAAAGTCTACTAAACAGCAGACGCCATATTTACCTAAACAATCACTAGAGAGAATAAACCCATATTATTATCAAAATTATCAATCAATTGTGTCTAACAATACAAACAAAGTTCTATTTGCAGAAGTACCTGAGTTATGTCCTGTGTAATGCTCGCTAAACCTACACAAAGAGAGCCGACCTTAGTAATCATGTCAAACTAAGCTTCCCACGAGAATTTTAAAAAGTAAGTTCAATTAAAAACCACAGGATCGTGGCCTTTATCTAAAATTTAAAACAGCTGCCTCACCGGAGTTAATTGCTGGTGAACCGAGTCTTTGCAGAACATATATGAAATGTTGGTCTCTGCGATTGTTCTGGGATACAGTTCTTTACACAATAGTAGTT
The DNA here is from genome assembly GCA_950005105.1 of Lycophotia porphyrea. Lineage (NCBI taxonomy): Eukaryota > Metazoa > Arthropoda > Insecta > Lepidoptera > Noctuidae > Lycophotia > Lycophotia porphyrea. The sequence goes on along the minus strand of OX465395.1, from coordinate 14,063,117 downwards.
AACATTTTGAATGTGTAATTATATAGTCCTTTATATGAGAGTATGTTTTGGAATATTCCTTGCGGTGTTTTATATTAAAAAACTTTGCAAACTTGTTCTGAATCCCATATGAGATACATTCAGAAAATAACATTCATATGTTTCCATATACCTACACATACGCACGAGGAAAAGCTTTTAACAACATTAATTCAGTGATAACCATATAAAAGTGCGTCTGTATGCGATGATATACGACGTATATATATTACCGAAACGGACTAAGCTATACAAATCACGATTTAAATCATCCAAAATTACTCTAATTTACTTTCAACGGCCACAAAACTTCTTGGGAAGCCTCTTCCAAGCTCCTTGACTACGTCTTAGTTATGCACGGCACGTCTTGTTGAAATATATGGAAATTAGAGAGCTCGCCCCAGTTTGTTCCAGTAATTCACTGATCTATTAGCAACTACCGTGACTTGATTAGGCCCCGATTTGTAAAAGAACAACGCCTACAGGGTCACAAGGCTTCGTTCCCTCGGCTTTCTGTCTAACTCATTTCAAAGTGATTAAACTTTGCCCTTTTCAGTACTAATGAGCTTGGCCAATTTTGTAATCCTAAACATTTTACTTGAATTTGCGTCATTTGAATTGAGCTTTCCTTCCTTTGGTGTAGTATCAAAGGGTCCGTGGACATTACTTTCGATTTGTTTTTGTTGCCTCCTAGAACTAGTTTTGCTAAGCCAACGTTACTCGTTTTGCGTTCGCATTTAATTTATTTCGAGCTACTACACAAATAATCCTGTAATATTTAATCTAGAAACTGTGTAAGCCTATAGAAAAAAATGTAAATGAGGTCATAAAATGATAAAAAGACAAACAAAAGAACAATGGTGAATAATAGTTGTTGATTCGTGATATTCGCCACAAAACAAATACATTGAACTGTCTTAGAATACAAAACAACCCAGGCAGAAGACTAGAAAACATCATTTGCCTAGCCTTTTCCTAACTTTTTTGGGTTCGGCTTCCAGTCTAACCGGATGCAGCTGGATAACAGAACTTTACACGGAGCGACTGCCTATCTGACCTCCACGACCCAGTTAGTACTGGGTAGTACAATACCCCTTGGTAAGGCTGGTTGTCAGACTTTCGGGCCACTGACTACCTGTAAGGACTGTCAAAGATCTGGCAGTTGACTATGTACTACCTACAGAAACTAGAAAACATTGAAATTAAAATGTACACAATCAGCGCAAATTACCTAATAACGAAAAAATGGATACCTAACTCTTACAAAGAACTAGTACTTAAACAGATTATCGAAGTATAAGAAGTTGGAAATCAGGCCAGACCGCCCTGTTCCTCACTCTGGGGAAATCTAACCCGCTTGGCACCGCAATGAGCTTCATCATAAGAAATAAAACCTCCTGCGTCCTTTATTTTCTGCACGTAATTACATGTCATCCTATTATCTTTGAATAATGTGAACACTAACAATCCCTGAAGAGCTATTGAGGCAATATGTTACTTTTTGCCCACTTTTATGGAACACTCATAAAGTCCCAATTTGTTTGGATTCTGTTTGGGCAGGCTTGATGCAAAAGGCAAGGGACCGTGTGTTATATCAGAAATTGATAAAGGTCTAAGGCCCGTTTGCACCACAAATCAAACACGTTTAAGGCTAAACATTATAAAAAATGTTGTTTTTCTCAATCGTTTGAAGATGACAGAGAAATATTTATGTCTTAAATAAGCATTTAGTGAATTTAGGGTCTGAGTAAGTTCAGTCGTGGCTGAGTTAAATAATAAGATATAGTATTTAAAGAGATAAACGTTAGTTTGATTTGAAATGGAATGTTAGAAGCATCAAATGCTTTTGCCAAGCAATGATAGGTACTGTCAACCGTGTTTAATAGTCACAAATAGCCGTTATAGTATGTATGTTCATAATGTTCAGTTATTTCTATTATTCAATGTCCTGCTATCTTGCGCCGTGCCATTGCATTAGCTATCCGATTATACACTTTATCTTCACTCGAGAGCACAGACAAAGCAAAATTATAAAGCCTGCAGTAACATAAGTTGCAGGAAGTAAATAATTCGTTATTTCTGTCCCTTTCACAAAAGCAACACTACAAAATAAGCAACGTTCTATGCGAACTACTCATTAAAGTCAAAAACTGGCAAGCTTGAGATCGACTTTTTGATTGGGTTCTGTCCGTACAACCATGGTTTTACAATATAGAGTAACATATTTCAAGTAACACGAATTTCGATTCAGATGGAGTATTTATAATCGTTTTTTTTTCAGGTTAAATGGCTATTTACCCTCTCAAGTTGTGATACTCATTTAAAGTTCGTATAATTCCATATACCAGTCAGCTCTGTTTCTGAAAATTAAAATTCAACCAAACCAATTTCAGTTCTGTAATTGGGTCGCACTTTCCACTATATCAAACAACTGGAAACGTCAAACTGCCACACCAACGGGAAATAGGTATGACGAACAGACTGATAGACAGAGGGGCATTCACGGGCATGATTTCAAAGACGTTCTCTTCCGACAGTTTGACGGATCCCTAAAAACAGACAATGAAAAAAGAATACGGTAAAGTTGTGAAGAAAAATTTCTTTTTCTTGAGTTACTTCGACTTTTATCTGTCTGTTATTACAGCTTGTTTTATTTATGTACAGGTTCTATTATGCGTCTTGTGTTTTATAAGTATTGTAAAAGCCTACTTCGGACGTGACGTTTCATTTTACTTAGGTATTAAACTTGGTCAAATCGAAGTAAAACATTTATGCTGAAAGATATTTAACGGTGTTAGGTTTTGTCTTGAACTTTGTCGTGAACAACGGTTACTATTTTACAACGGTTACTGTTCTCACTGATCTGAGATCATCATGCAGTTCCGTTCTAAGCAAAGATTTGAAAAGTTTGGTTTGTTTGAAAAGCAAGCTAGCATAATCACCCACTGCTGCTGAGCGGTGATAAAAAGGTTAATAAAGCAAACAAAAATCACCGGCTTCAGAATGTCTGAGAAAGGGTGTATGACTTGGGTGTAGGGCTGCGGGACTGTTCGAAAGGGATACCGCGGCCCTGGAACACAAAGGGCAAGGAAGGAACATGGATGGGTTTTAGTCAGTACAAGTCTGACACTCCCTTCCGCTCTGCCCAGAGCGAGAGAATTCATTCGATGATTTCCAGTCAAAAAAAAAAAGAAGGTCGTACTTCGATTTCCTTACAATGTTTTCCTTTAAACTTTTAAAGGACAATTTATTTTCTATTTCCCTACTAGCCGTCATAATTTTTGCTCATCATTTACTACTTCATTTTCAAATGCTCCTCTACACATCCTTAAAAATTATTTCAACCCCGAGGTATGTTTAGATTGTCAGAGGTCAGATTATACAGGCGTAACTCTTGTTCACACATATTCGTTGTCTGTAAGTCGGCTCAAGAGGGTTTGGGTAAGCTTCGAGTTTCGGGTAAGCTTAGCTACGTGTCATTTCTTACATCATCCTGTATCATATAAGGGGATGAAGTTTGATTAAGTGGCTTTTCGCTTTTAATGTTTGGGAATATTTTTTTGGGAATTATGGTCTTTCAGATTTATACAAAGATTGTTCATGTTGACAAGTTAAATTGGAAGCGATAGTTGGTCAGGAAAAGAAGCGAAACTATTGCCTATCAATTGCCATCAATTGACAGGTCGTCCTTTTAACACGCGTTTATTATTTTCTTGTCTATTTCGTCATGCTCCTTTCCTAATTTCGACGGCTGATCAAGCTATACCAAAACAGTTTATGCGGATTTCTCATTGTACAGAAAATATATTCGAAGCGAGGCCAAGTGATACTGGAAATGTAAAGCTTGATGTGCCGCCGTGTGTACAATGATTTAATGATAACCCTTGTAATTTTAAGTGTCAGTTTGTTGTCGTCTTGGTGTTCAGTCAAACCAAATGAATGAAAACATAACCGAGCTGTCAAACAGTAACTTAATCCAAATATTAAGTTACTAAAAATTTTGCACATTTACCTTTCTTTAAAGATAAAACTTATTTTTTAAATTATTTTGCCTTATTTCAGAGTTCCCTCAAACGGGAGACAAACTCGCGTAAGATTACAAGCTCGTGTTGATCGGATCACGTTGGTTCGTTTGTTGGCGGCGGATTATACTCGGCTTACACTTGACACAAGTATACACCATTGTTGTCGCACGAAGAAATAATAATTAGGTTTGGATGCTTCGAGATGGCGGAAAATTGTGGCGGCGTTTTGAAAAACAAATATTTAATTTAAATTACGTATTTTTTAGTAAGAAGATGAATTAACAATTTGTTTGTAGGCTAACATGTGCTATCTGAAGTATAACGTTGTTAATGACTTTTCGTTGTTTGCTTCAATATCATTTTTTGAAGTGAAACTTCTTTATCGACGTATGGGAGAAATTTTTTGACGTATCGTCACGTTTTTCGATTACGCGCCATGTTGGTTTTTTTATCAAAGTTTAGTATAGTGACGTAAAGAATATAATGTATCATTATTGATGAAATACAACAATAGCAATGATATTATAATAAGAACAATGATAAAATAAATTACTCATTAATTGTATGCATGTCTATAATAATAAAATAGCTTTAATTTAATACGGAATAAAATTGTTTTTCTTAAGGCTTAAGCCTTATCTACCCCATTTTCGTGAAGTTGCAAATAGTAGAAAAATAATATGTCGTAAAGAAGTTTCACTTCTTACCTGTGTACTCTGGTATACACACATATTTTTTTTGTATTATTAACTAAAAGCCACCAAAATATAATAAAATAAAATTAAAATTAAAAAAAAAAAAAACACTATTACCTTAAGTTTTTTCATAACCATTATTTTTTTTAATACTTCCACGTGCCAAAACAAGCACGTTGGTACTAACTAAAGAAAATTACTCACTTGGTACCTATTTCTGTTTCAAGTAAAAGTACATACATATTGTAAACTAAAATAAATGAGTAAAGGATAAGATTTTAAGGGGACGTATTTAATATCCGTACTTCTCTATCAATTGTCATGACAAACAAAACAAAAATACCTAATAATCAATTCCAAACTAATTTCATCAACCACCATAATAATAGCAATTTATGCAGACAAAACTATTTAAAACTAGCGAAAACTTTACAAACAGGAAATAAGCAACTTACACAATCTTACCATAGACAAAGTGAAAGATGTAAATATTCTCTACAAAAGTTAAATATCTCTATGGTGTGCCAATACTCGTCCGATAGTGCCCTAGTCACGTACTGAATAATCTATGGGGTTCAGAGTTCGAAGATCTATAAGTCGTTGGGATCGCCCGTAAATATTCCACTAACTTGCAAAATATTAGAGGAATTGCGAAATAGTTCACAGAATATTATAAGCAAGTTCTTTATAAGTGTCCCACAATATAATTATATTTCAATTTAATCTTACCAAATAATGATTATGTTACTGATCTCAATAAAATTAATGTAATAATTTAGTTTATTAATATTAGGGCCATGTTTTGAAACTGTTAGTGTATTAAGTATAAATTTCATTTAAAAATTAATTTTATACTTTTTGCTGTGCCACGCAGGATTTGTAATTGTATTGTATAATCTTCACACATTATAAAATGCAAATAAAGATATGCATACGAGGTCAAACGCATAGTTTATATTTTTTTAATTAAATTATTTACAGACACTTTTGAATGATCACGGCGGAGTACCAGAAAGGCAGAAAAATCAAGCTGGTTACAAGTTTCAAAAGTTATGTGAAGAGCAGAACGGGAAACTGAATGGACACTTTTAAAACCTAGTTTTCTCTTGCAACTTTATGGGAGTTTTTTTTTTGTAACCTATGAGTAGAAGTCCTCGGTCGGCTGCTACTGAGAATTTCAAAAAACCCAATAACACATCTTATTTTGACATTTGAATTAATTTTGACGATGATATGTGGTTCTTCTCAAAAACGGTGAAGGAAAACATCGTGAGGAAACCGGTGGGTCTTAGTGGACGGACTTAGTGGGTCACACAATATTTTTCAGAGAGCGGTTTATAATATGACAATCATTCATCACCACTGCTTTCAAAACGGTGAAGGAAAACATCGTGAACAAACCGGCATGTCCTAGAACCAAAAATTCGAAGACATGTGACATCCACCAACCGGCACTGGGCCCGTGTGGTGGATTATAGCCCATTCCCTCTCATAGAGAGGGGGCCTGTTTCCCAGCAGTGGGAACATTATAGGCTGATGATGATGATGAAGTGGTTCTTCTACGTATAGCTTATTTGATTCATGTCTGTAGCGCTTATGCTTTACTGTTATATGCAAATGTAATTTATTGTAATCGTTGACAAATGAATTTCAATTAATGTATTTTTTTATATGTTTAATAATTAATAGTTACAATTAATTTAATAATTGATCGAATGTTATTATTATAAATATTTGTACGCCGTAAAGGTAAAACATGACTGTGACCCTTTCTGCACTGTACTTTACATCTTGAATGCTTTGTGTGTGTATACTCATGTTTCTGACAAATAAATTAATTCTGAACTCTCTGAACAGTACCTACTTAGAGAAAAATATAAGTAATAGTCATCATTAATATAAATTAAAATATGTATAAACAAAGAAACGGTTTGAATATTGATATGGTTTTGAATTTAAAAAATATTAACGAACGCAACTAAGAGAATTGCAAAGCTCTAACTAATTCCAAGAATTTATAATTTAATTCATTACCTTTCAGATTGAAGCGCTTTGTTTCAGGAAAACTTTATGTCGAATAGTAAGTAGTAAATACCTACTACACAATTTGATAATTTATAATTTTCTAGGAAAATATTTGTGATGGTTACGTTTTATAGGAGTTGTTTACTAAGAAACTATCCTTACAATAATTAAGTCTACAAATGTACCAGTGCTGGGGCACAGGTCTGTGCGTGGGGATGGGCCACAATCCTACTCGCGGAATTTTTGACTGTGTTAGGCACACGAAAAGCCAAGACCCGGTGCCATTACAGGGTGACAACCTTTTTGTCTACATACTAATTAATAGGTATAATTAAAACATTACATGTCGCCTGAAATCCTCGAAGGCTTAGGCAGAGGTGTACCTAATTACATCTTCCCACATTTCACCAGTTATGTTTAAGTCTCATGTAATAGGGGCGAGCCTATTACCAGCAACTGGGCACAAATCCAGATTCCGTGGTTCTTACTGAGATTTTCCTGATGGAAAAACAATTTTCCCGACCCGGGAATCGCACCCATGACCTCAGGCTCAGAAATCGCGCTTGCGACCACTAGACCAACGAGGCAGGCATAATTATGTGGTATTTAATTACACATAAGAGTTTCAAAGTTTATGCCTCAAAGGAAACATCCCGCAACTTAGCTAACTAAAATCCAATATAAACTAAACTTCAGCCGGCTGCAAAATAATCCATAAAGCTTGTTTCACTTCACATTCAATAATAATTTAAAAATTCCACATCGTAACGCAGAAAGTTGGTAAAGAAATGGCATATATAAAGTTCTTAAGGAAGGACAATTTATTATACACGGGGTAGGATTCTCCTAACTTAGTTACGAGTTTAGGGATCAACTTATTCGGTTGTTACGTAAAAGTTATTATGTTGATTTCCATGATCAAAGGGAGCAAGAAAATGTAACTACTGTGCATAATGCTGACGCTGTGAAAAACTTTTTGATTTTGCAAAAGCATTTCATATTTCTCAGCAGCACCCACGCAGTCTGTACCGGATTGAAGGAATAAGGCTTAAACATAACTGGTGAAATGTGGGTGTACTATTAGGGACACCAATTTTTTTTTTAGGGTGGTAAGTCATCAAATGATTCCTCCCGCTCTGGGCGGAGTGGAAGGGAGAGTCAGACTTGTACTGACTAAAACACATCCATGTTCCGTCCTTGCCCTTTGTGTTCCAGGGCCGCGGTATCTCTTAAGAACAGTCCCACAGCCCTGGCAGACTATTAAGGACACCTCTGCTTAACCTGGGATTATAGGTGTGACGCTATGTTATCTCTTATTTTAATCAATGTTAAAAAATACTTCTGTTTTTGTACTTAAACCTCCCCCAAACATCTCCACAACGCCCGGTGGTAGTGTGTTCTCATATTCTGCACATTCCCGAAATATCAGATTGTTTATGTCATCTTTTTGACTATTTCCTTTCACACCCAACTTCTAAATTACCTCTTATTTCGTAAACAATAAAGATGCTGTCGTTGTAAACTTGTGCCCTACACTGAACCAAGGCAAACTACACTAAAAAGATAGCAAATATAATCCTATTTCCCTTATCGCCTTTGAGTAGGAAACCTTTGCTTTTTAACTTGCAATATTTCCAACTTTGACTGCGATAAGACTCAGGTGGGTACTAAGGTAAGATCATATCGCATTTATGAGATTTCCCTTTCCTCTGACCGCTAAGACTTGACCTGTAACAAAAAATAGATTAAAAATGCCTTCGCCCGGAAAATTATCAAAATCATACTACAATGTTCCCTTTGGGGTGAAATGGAGTGAGCCATAATCTACCACGAGGGCTCAATGCGGGACTGCGGGATTGTTCGAACGAGATTCCGCGGCCCTGGAACGCAAAGGGCAAGTAAGGAAAATGGATGGGTTTTAGTCAGTACAAGTCTGACACTCCCTTCCGCTCTGCCCAGAACGGGAGAAGTCAGTTGATAACTTCCCAGCCGAAAAAATAAAAAAGGGCCCAATGCGGGTTCATCGATGTCACATGTATTTGCTTCTGGGACGATAAACTCTCACGATGATTTAATTAACCGTTTTAAGAGCCGTGATGATTAAATAATTTGCATAATTTGCACCAAGTACCAATACTACATACTTTTCCAAACATTGTTTGGAACATAACTACATATTATGTGTTTACCAAAGGGTTCAACGTTTCTAAGATATTTCTAAACATTCAGATTCACAGCGATATCCACTTATGTGTGTCGCGACTGTCAAGTGCTCAAATTTCCCTGGGGCGACCCACGAAATCGGCAACTTATTCGCGAAATATGTGATAAATTTAATAAAAAAAATAACGTAGGATTTGGCTGTAACTCATATATCTGGTAGAATTTGGGTCTAATATTCCTATTTTTCACGTTTGTCGCACATATTTAAAGCTGCCAGCCAGGCAACCAACCAGGCTGAATAAAGGTATTTTTCCAGCCTGTTTTGGTGACGGCCAACCCGTATATATAGAACCCTTTTAACAAGCTAAGGGTACTCTTTATATAGGTATGTTTGTAGGCACATGAGACTTGTACTATCTCCCAAAATAAAACCATGAACTTCCATTATCCATTTCAGCAACTCGGAATGTCCATTAAACATGAGTTTTCATCCCTGCAATGAATATGCAACAAAGATAGAAATAACCAACACTGAAAAATGAAAACAAACATGCAAACGCGGCATGAATAATAAAACACAACCAAAACTACGCTCCACACTAGATTTCCCACCTCGTATAAAAAATACAGACTGTTATTTTGCGGGTGGCTCCACCATATGGTGAGTCTACAACATATTTAGTTAGTAAAGCGCTAGGCTGGACTAACTCACACAACTAAATCAGCTCTATCCAGAGCTAGAATAATTTAACTTCCGCTAAACTACTGGTTTGCATACCGCTGTCGTTTTACTTCTTTTCCTAGAACACGTTTACTGCGGAAACGAAAACCACAGTGTGAACGATGAGTTACGGGACTTGCCCGTTACGGTGAGGCTGTGAAACCAGCGGGTTCTTGGTAAAGCGATGTTCAATGAAAACAAATGATTTTAAGCATAAAATTCGTATTCACTAAATCAAAATAAGCGCGACGTTCTTATTTCAATTTAGTCGCACAGTTACTAAATGTAGTCCAGCCACTAAAAGAGACACTTTGAACTTAGGCTCTCAGGATTCGTTTCTTGTCAAGCCTCTACAACCTACCACCCTCTCAGCAACGACGAAAAATGTGGCTTTTGAAACTGGATTAAGATATAGTTATGAGTAACAATAATTTGTTAAAATTATGATTTTCGTGGGATCGTTTCCGCCACTCTCCAAGCTCTCAAAATTCATTACTACTTGACACTAAGTTTTTACCAGTGGCGTTGGAATGGAACATCAAAAGTAGCGGTCTCACGAACTGATCCAGCGTAACGGCACGCTCGAAAACTTCACGCCTCAATCGTTTAAGGGTCTGCAGATAAAAAGAGAAGAACCCAAAGAAACAATACGATTAGTCTTTCTCTTCAACCTGTTTGACCGTGTTAAATTAGGTCAATGAACTCGCGACTTGTATTTATAAAGTCGTGAAAATAAAAGTCTTGAAGTCTGGTGTATCCGATTTGTGGTGCAACTTTTTGTTGAAGAAATGTGTCGCGGTTGACGGCTTTTTTGGAGTTTGAAGAGGATTTATTTTAACGATTGTTGGGTACAGGTTCCTTCTGCGCATGCGGCTTCCCTGGTAGGTCATAAACGGCACAAATATGTGGATGTCTCTAACTATTCTAAATCTCATATTTTGTCTTCTTTTCAATCAGACTTTTTTACAATAGTTTTCAAATGTACATCTTTTGCTCAGAATAGTTACAGCACTGATAACAATATTTGTGTCACTTGTTTAATTGCAGTATTTTACAATATTTTCTTACCTTTGTATAGATTCTTTTTTACCGATCGTTTGCGAATGTGTGAACACTGTAGACTTTGTAGATTCCCAGATGCTTGTTAACTTTTTATCATGTATTACATTTTTTGTGTAATACGCAGCGACTTATTGTCAGGCCTATGCTGCTCCCCCATACGGAAGTACTAATGCTGTAACATGATAACATTGTAATACCAAATGATTTGAAAAGAGTAACCATGGAGTTTCTTGCCGGTTCTTCTCCATAGGAAACATCAAACCCGAACCGTGCACCTTTTTGTCGACGTTTTATAAGTGCCCATCTGGGCCTTGATTAATTCAGTAAACGTTAAATAAAAGTCGAACGAAGTGCTATGATTCTAGAACTATGTATTTGATTTTATATTGCAATCGGGCACGTCCAAACGGTAGGTACTTTACACACAATTTAACCTTATAATGAAGTAGCTGCAGATCCTTCAGAAAAAATACAAACATCTTCACAAAAGTCATTAACGCATCAAACTTACGCAACATCGAATAAATCTCTCAAACGTACAATTTATTGCAATAATCTAATTGCATACAGACATACATCACACATGAGCTATTGCGCTATGTGATTACCTACGTCACATTAACATTCATAATGATGTTTGTACATTATTTACTTCTCCTGTGTATACCAAATTGATGCGATGAATTATTAATGTCCCTTCGAGGTGCCAAGTGTACCGTATTTTGCAAGCCATGAGGTATTTCGAGAGCTTACTGAACGTGAAAAACGTATTCGTAGCTTTTAGTTTAAAATTCATAGGGAATTTGTTGTGATTTGATGGCAGCAACTCTTGATTTTTTGTCCGGTTGTAAACATGTTTTACAGAATTTTTTATTTCATCAGAACATTTTAGATAGAAATGTTGCGTTGTGGTGTGTTTGACAGATATCAACGAAATATATGTATTTTTCGCAAATGTTATATTTGGTTATGTATATTATGGCTTCTGTTGATTCGTTGTATTGCTTAGTTGACTTTGAAAAAGTACTATGCGGCTCACACATATATTTGGAGATACAAATTAACCATTATTGAAGTTATACATCTTTTGGCGCGTTAGGGAAAAATGATGAGACTAAATTTTTACGATGCGCGCACATACCGTCACGAAAAACCGACACTCTAAAGTTAGCTAGTCAACATACACACTGAAGTTAGTTAGTCAACATTTTAGTTTTATACGCCAAAGAAGTATAACTTCTTACGTGCGTAATAAGTACACACACACTTTTTTTTTCATATGAATGTAACAGGAAGTTCAAACATGGAATTCTCGTAAAATCTTCTTTCTCGTTGAGTATACTACCAAATAAGGAAGCTTTATGTGGCCAAGATTAAACGCAGCTTAGTTATTTGATGTTTTTTTTTGTAATAGAGTGCGTTGTTTTTTTTTTTCAATGGAACGTTAACCAGAACGCTATGGAGAAGTCCTTTGCCCAGCAGTGGGACACTAAAGGCTAGCATGATCAGCCTTTAGAAAACAAAACCTACAACAGCATTAAAATGTGCTGAACACCTCAGATCACCTGCAATCCCAAAATGATTGACATAGCGTTAGAGATCAGGTAAGAATCGTTAAAACACGCTATGAACTTTCTTTGTATCAAAGTTCGATAATTTCTCGTTCAACCTATACGTAAACCCGTCTCATCCTTTATTCAATACTATCCTAATCTGGCTCTTCACAACGAATATACAACATTAGTATCAACCATAGAGCATTTATTGTGTCTATACATAACATCACGCCTGTAATCCCCGTAGGGTTAGGCAGAGGTGTACCTAATAGTACACCCACATTTCGCCAGTTCTGTTTAAGTCTCATGTAATAGGGGGCCAGCCTATTGCCATCAACCGGGCACAAATCCAGACTCCGTGGCTGCTACTGAGAAATTCCTGACGGAAAAACCCAATAGCACTTTGCCCGACTTGGGAATCGAACCCAATACCTCATGCTCAGCAGTCGCGCTCTCGACCACTCGACCAACGAGGCAGTCTGTACAGAGTATAGTCTATATTGTGTCTATACAGAGGCGACAATTAGGAAAAACAACGCCAACACGTCAATTGAAGGATCTATTGATGACGTCATTGGGGTTCGCACGAATTTTGGGAATATCTAGTGCCGTCTACCTACGGTTCTAGTGGTAATTCGGTGATTAATAATTCAACTCCTGTGACTATAATTATCAATTCGTAACGATACCATCTAGCTTTGACATATTTACCACTGTGATAACAATATTATCAGCAATTTTGGGGAGGTACCTATAAATTATTACTATAAAAATATTTTCTTTTATATCTCGATTCGCGAGTAATGATTTTAATGATTCTAATTCTGTAACTACATATGTTACTTGCGCGACTCATTTTTCATCAACATACAACCTGCCAGTGACCTGCAAATTGCAAAAACCGTAAGAAAATTTGAATTTTGCTGGCTACCCTGGCGCTTGCACCTCAATAAAGGTTGATTTTAAAACATTTTTATTTTAATTTCCTTTAATAAAGAAGCTGTGGTCTAGATCACTTGCACTTTGGTAAAAAAAAAAAAACGAAATAAACCATTATAAACCGCTAAGTGTGGTTTTGTTTTAAATCGTTTTAAACCAAAAAATGATTTAAAACCAAATGGTTAAAATCCGTTTTGCATCTACAGGGTGTAAACAGACTCTTCACGAAGTCGTCAACCAAGCATTATGTACATCAAACTAAGTAACTTTACGCAAAAATTAGTGCTGGGAAACGACTTTTTTTTTGGGCTGAAAATTCACGTTTTACAGTAGGACTCAATGTAACACACTCAAAATATTGTGCTGATGGATTGATTTAATAGTAAGGGGGTCCTGGAGGTGTGTAAAGTTAAAATCTTTTATTAAAAACATGTATTTAAAAAAAAACTTTGAAAAAAGTTAGAACTTTGACCCCCAATATCTCCGTAACTAGAAGGTTCCCAGGTATGGACATGATGTCTAAAACAAAAAAAATATCGCATTGACGGGGAGAACAAGTGCGTTTCGGCTTTGTTAAGAGTCTGTTTACACTCTTTATATTCGCGAGTAATTTTAAGACTGAATGTAGATGGGACGGTAAGATGGTTACGTGAAGGTAAATAAAGATCAAATGAACGATACATAGATTGTGCACAAACATATTGTAGATATTGTGGAGACTGTAATGAAAAAGAAAAAATGAAAAAATACAACACAACAACAAAATATAAGTACATTACAATAAGACAAGGACAGATAGTGTAAACGATAAAAAGATCTTCGCACACACAACATTAACACCATGATTTATGCAAGGAGGAAAACCTTACAAAAGTGGAGCTCATTAATAATTTGGACCGCGCGAAATGTTCCGAGAAAGACCATAATTATAGCTCACGATATTATAAGTACCACACACATAGCCTGTCTCATTTGTATGATCTTCCAACTGAATATTAAAATAAATATTAAAACCTACAGCAGCTGTGGAGCGAGAGAATGTGTGGTCGGGTGTTGGGTGTCGAGTTAATAATTTGATTCGCGAGAACTGAATTGTAGAACCGACATTGCTTTAGAATCACACAGGTCACTGGTGAAGATGAAATCAGTTATACTAAAGACTTTTTAATTTTTTAATTAGTTGCATGGATTAATTTAGGGGCTGTCTTTTTTTGTAACCCCGCTTTCCCCCTTGGTGATACGTCGAGAGGTTTACGACTACCCCTGCTACCCCCTCCCCCCTCCCATCATCACGTGTTTTTTTATTATTGAAAAGACATAGGTTCAGAAACTGTTTTAACAAAAATATAAAATTATCGGATATTCATATTTTAAGTTCCCTCTCATAGAGAGGAGGCCTGTGTCCTAGAAGTGGGAACATTATGGGCTGGTGATGTGTGATGTGTGTGTGTAGTCCCTCGAAAAATACACGTGTTAAAATACCTCGAAAATTACCACTAATTACCACCATTCAAATACCTCGAAAAATACATTATCCCCTCATCGTTATTAATCGTAAAACAAATGAATCCCTTCCGCCGCTCGCACGTCTTGTGATTAAAGAACGACTCCTTAGCTTAACAGTATGTTGGTATACTGATAAGAACTCCTTCAGTGGTGTTAAATAAGAAGAAACTAGATGAAATAGTGATATAACCAATCGAAACCTGCACGTTCTTTCACAAAATCATTTCTATTATTTCAGCCATTGTTCAGCAAAGGTGATAAAAGATCGTAACTTATTACTGTATTATCTATTTACCAGCCCTGGAGGAGCCAGGAGTCGCCAGGAGGAGCTCATGGCCAATGGCCAAGGATCATTACATACCAAATATCCTCCGTGCCTTGGAAAGCATGTTAAGCCGTTGCTCCTGACTGGATCTTTGACAGTCATTACAGGTAGTCAGTGGCCCGAAAGTCTGACAACCAGTCTTACCCATGGTATCGTATTACCCAGTAATAACTGGGTTGTGGAGGTGAGATAGGCAGTCGCTCTATGTAAAATACTAGTGCACGGCTGCATCCGGTTAGACTGGAAGCCGACCCCAACATAGTTAGGGAAAGGCTAGGCAGATGCTGATGATGATCTATTTCTCAGCCGAACGTAAACATTGGCATTATCACTGTCTTAAAAATAAGTAGGCACGTCATGCAGCGTTACGTTTACGTGCTAAACGCCACAGTACACATAGGAACCACAGATACAAACGATGCAATTTTTGACACTATCGCTCCAAGAACACATAATTAACCACAGACTATATACAACACTAGTCCCCACTATTTGTTACACGACAAACGTGTTCGTAACTCATCCCCAAAAGGATATACGAAGGAACACTAACCCAGTACATTACGAACCTAATGTACTACGTTTCCCACATAACGTTAGAAATACGCGGCAATCTTAGTAAATTGCCTCACAAATTCATCCTTTCAAGCCGAGAATTGAACATTAAGCGGCTCTATCAGTTTTGTGTGGAACTAACTTTTGTCCTCGGTTTCACCTACGTTTTTTTATACGATATCGTAATATTTGTAGTCTACTTTCGAACCACCCCTGCTTGGTTCAAAATATTGCCATCATCATCATCATTCTCTTGCCTTTATTCCAATTCATTTGGGATTGGCGCAGCATGTCTTCTTCTTCCATACTTCTTCTCTGTTACTCGTCATCTCATCAGACACCTCCTTTTTGCCATATCATTCTTCACACAGTCCATCCATCGTTTCTTTGGTCTTCCTCTACTCATATACCCATCCACATTCATACTCAAAACTTTCCTCACGACAGTTTCCTCACTCCTCCGCATAACATGCCTATACCACGGTAAAATATTGCCATCAACCAGGCACGAAATACCTGATGGAAAACCCAATATCACTTTGTCCGTCTCGGGAATCGAACCCAAGACCTGATGCTCAGCAGTCGTGATTTAGATCAACGAGGCAGTCGAACATAGTGACACGTGATTTGATATATTATAATTTGTTATTCTGATGTATAAGCATTACTGTTATAAGTTTCATCAAAATCCATTCAGTAGTTTTGGCGTGAAAGAGTAACCATCGATTGATCCATACATCCTCACCAACTTTCGCGTTTATAATAGTACTAGGTGTCCCGCGCAACTTCGTCTGCGTCAAACCTAGATAACGACTGCAGCGCCATCTGTCGGGCTAATTTGTGAATCTAAACCATCCAGGGTGCCACCCAAACGCATACAAAAAAATTCATTCAAATCGGTCCAGCCGTTTAGGAGGAGTTCAGTGACATACACACGCACAGTAGAATTATATATATAAAGATTGTGAAACTATGCGAGCAACACTACGCTACGAAAAGGTTGAGATTAATTGAAGTAGATTAAAGGATATAAATTGTTTGTATGTGAACAAAGAATTAAGAATTGGACACGCTTTTACAGAGTCAATGAAACTGAAAGCGATCGAAAAAGTTACGAAGATGATTTTAACCACGAGGCGAGGTTGTCATTTGTCTATGTCACCGAGGACGTCAACACAACCGTCTAGATTTACTAAGCACTAGCTAACCAGATGAGCGCTTTGAAGGACTAAAGCCGCATTTCACTTGTCAATGAATTGCTACAAGCAGTTATATATTGGAAGGATAGGAAAATGGCCAGGAATAAGTACATAATTCATTATTGAAGTAAAACTTTATTACGCACGCTTCACTTGGGGAGTAAGCTGGTGATGCGTGACGAGAGCGTTACGGAAAGTGTGCGGGCGAGGCGAACGGAAGTTGAGAGGGAGATATAATTTAGTGAAGATAGAAAGAGAGGGAGTTACGTTTTTTAATTTGACAGACGATTGTTCGGCATTTTTTTAGTTTTACTGCAGTCGTGTGTTTTGTTTTTCGGATAGTTTTTAATCTGAAAAAAAAGATGCATCACTAAAATAAGGCAATAGTATTATAGGTCAGCAATGGACGTTTGTCGCCTGAAATGATAATGATTATAGTAAAGTAATTGAAAACAAAAACACCAATAAAAAAGTAAAAATGACACCTTGAAACAAACATAATAGTTATCAAACATAAAACCGAAATACTCTCTCAGAATTTCGATGAACATTCTGAATGAAGTAATTCATCATAGCAAGCTTTCGGAGTTCCCTAAATCTAGATGATGAACATTCTGAATAAACTAATTCATCATAGCGAACTTTCGAAGTACCGTACATCGCGATAATAAACATTCTAAATGCCGTAATTTGTCACCTTCTGACTCAAGTCGTAGTTTCAAACTTTATGTATACGGTACATCGGTATTTTAAACTTCAAAGCTTTTCAATTACAAAAATAAACCTTTCAACTAAGAACATGAGTTTACCAAAGCACATAATATTATCACCCGAGCAGTAATAATAACAGCATTACATTCCTGGAGAATGGCCAAACATTGTGTCTCCTGCTCCCAAATGCAACGTACTTACAACTTGCTCATTACAACGCAACCGCCAGCCAGTCTGGAAGCCTCGCATTATTTAAACAGTAATTTCATTTTGAACTTAATGTAAAATTATGCTTTACTTCATGCGGGCAAACGGGAAATATATGCGCAGACATTTTTTTAAACTTATGATAGCGAGCTGGGGAATAAAAGCTGCTATTTGTAAAAGAGTTGGGAGTTTGTCATGAAAATAATTTAAAATTAATGTGGCAGGGATAAAATGTACGACGAACTAGAACTGAAACTTTCTAAGATTTGGGGCATTCACCGCTGGGCCCACGTGGAGAATCACGGTACAGCCCATCATCTTTCTGTCCTTATGCCATGTTATTTAGGGTCGGCACAACACGTTTGTTTTCTTCCAATCTTCCCTGTCAATCATCCCGCTATCATTTACTCCTTTTTCCTTCATAACATCCTTCACACAATCCATCCGTCTTTTCACGGTACAGCCTATTCTCTCTCAAAGAGCGGAAGCTTGTGTCCCAGCCAGTCGTAGTGGGAACATCGCATAGACTATTTAGATATAAAGTACCAATACAAGGTGGGTATCCTAAATTATGAAAATGATTTGCTGATCATGACAACATACAAAGTACTTGATGAATCAGGTTGTTCGGGACCAGATAGCCGCTTAACTTAAATTAAGACTGATCTTTTCAAAGGAACTTTTGAAAGTGGAAAAGAAAGAAAATTTGAAAGAAGAGATAATTATTATTATTATTCCGTTTATTCATTTATATATACACATTTTTTTACATTTTTAAATATTTCTTAAAAAATCCATATAAAAACATTTAAAAATATAAAAAAATAGCGGTCCGCCGGTGTTATTATTATTATTATTTATTTGCTTCAGACACAATGATCCATAATTTAGTTAGTAAATACACTTAAAAATAATGTTAGTATGAAATCAAATAATCAGAGACAAATACACACCACACAATACTATTATAACTAAGTTGTACACAAAAATTAAATTTAAATTAAATTAATACATTAAATTTTCGTCAAATAAAATAATTATGCATTGTATAATGTCCGCAATAAAATTTAAAATAAAATGATTTACTTTCAATAGGTACATAAATCATAAATCATCATCATCATCTGCCTAGCCTTTTCCCAACTATGTTGGGGTCGGCTTCCAGTCTAACCGGATACAGCTGAATACCAGTATTTTACATGGAGCCACTGCCTATGTGACCTCCACAACCCAGTTAATACTGGGTAATACGATACCTCTGGGTAGGACTGGTTGGCAGACTTTTTGGGCCACTGACTACCTGTAACGATTGTCAAAGATGTGCAAATGACAGCCGGGACCAACGGCTTAACGTGCTTTCCGAGGCACGGAAGAAACTCGTTATGTTATGTGTGGAAGAGAATAGAGAAATAATAAAGAAGAGATAAATAATAGTAACAATAAATTGCCTAATTGCATGTGCCCGATCCAGTTCTCGATAATGGCAATATCACACTGTACTGGGATCGATCCATCATCACTGACAGGACTATTGTAGCCAATAAGCCTGATATAGTGGTGGTGGATCGATCAGAGCGGCGCGCAATGATTGTTGACATTACGGTCCCGCATGACGAGAACCTCGTGAAAGCCGAGAAAGATAAACAAATCAAGTATCTTGACTTAGCTCGCGAGGTTGTCGACATGTGGGATGTGGACTCAGCGATCATTGTGCCGGTAGTCGTATCAGCCCATGGCTTAATTGCCAAGAGCCTCAACCAACACCTGAGAAGGCTCTCGTTAGGCAGCTGGATCAAGGGCTTGATTCAGAAAGCGGTACTCCTGGACACGGCTCGTATTGTTAGGAGGTTCCTCTCTCTGGAGCCCTGACCGCCGGTAGCTTGGACCCTATTCCCGATACCGGTGGGCTACTATTTTTTATATTTTTAAATGTTTTTTTTTATGTCGTTTTACATTAAAATATTTGAAAATGTAAAAAATATGTATATAAATAAATAAAGGAAATAAATTGCATAGTATATAAATTCTGTACTACTACGCAATACAGTAGTCTCAACTTAGCACATGACCTCTAGAAATCATTTCGCATAGTGCGCTTTTTCAGAAAAATACGTGAGAAAAATCTACGTCAAAGCGACACCAACACGCAGCAATAAATTACAAAATTATGTACGATTATTTAATCTATTGTAACACCTATTTTAAAGACAAATATTTATTTCGTAAAGGATAGCACTAATTTACTGCGGTTATGCTCAACAATAGCGCATTAAGATTCACCGAGCACATTGCAGCACTCATTAAAATTTTCATCACTCTCGAGACGAAGACGTGGCTTAATCAAATGATATACACTGTAGAATGTTTTAAAGTATTTTTTCTTATGCTCTGCTTTTGTTTCTGATGTCAAGGTTATTTTTTATTGAATGTAATGGCTTTGTTTATGGTTAATCAATTATACGTATATAAATAAATAAAGGAAATAAATTGCATAGTATATAAATTCTGTACTACTACGCAATACAGTAGTCTCAACTTAGCACATGACCTCTAGAAATCATTTCGCATAGTGCGCTTTTTCAGAAAAATACGTGAGAAAAATCTACGTCAAAGCGACACCAACACGCAGCAATAAATTACAAAATTATGTACGATTATTTAATCTATTGTAACACCTATTTTAAAGACAAATATTTATTTCGTAAAGGATAGCACTAATTTACTGCGGTTATGCTCAACAATAGCGCATTAAGATTCACCGAGCACATTGCAGCACTCATTAAAATTTTCATCACTCTCGAGACGAAGACGTGGCTTAATCAAATGATATACACTGTAGAATGTTTTAAAGTATTTTTTCTTATGCTCTGCTTTTGTTTCTGATGTCAAGGTTATTTTTTATTGAATGTAATGGCTTTGTTTATGGTTAATCAATTATGACTAGTAACTCATTGTAATCCCAGTCGTAATCTATTACCTATAAAACATTTCTATTCACTCAATTCAATTATTTAATCTAGCTTTTAAACTAAAGTCTATGAAATGAAGAAATAAATAGATTGGCAATAGGAATCTATGAATCGCCGTTGCTGGAGAAAAACATCTTCCAACACATTTGTAGTTCTTTGTGTCTTGTAAAACTTCTGCAATGTACAAAATAGTGGCAAAAGTGGAGGTACCCTTGAAGAGGCTAATAAATAAATAAACAAATTGCTCAATAATCATGTCACATTTCTATAGACACGCATGAATGTAATCAGCACCCACGACATAGAAGATTCTAGTTAAGAAACTGCGCTTGACACTTAACTGGACCAACGGCACAGATCTGTGTGCACAGTGTTACAAAATATACACGTTACAAACAATAAAATCTGCAGTAATGGCGAATTACACGATGTTTCTTATAATTACAGATTATTTTTACGGAAACACATTTTTGTACTCGAATTCTTCACGTTTCTATGCAAATTTTTATCGTTACATATGTTTACACAATTGTGGATTTTTAATTTTGATTTTATTTGGTCAACAATTATAAAAACTCAGTTTTCCAATCAGTATTTAATGGTACTTACTTTTCTTGATTTGTAGTCTCGTGTTCCACACTTTCATGTTTTATTAATCAAATATATAATGATTCTATTTTTTTCAGATTTTCAAGTTCAGTCATGCACTTTAAAGTATCAGGATTATTTCAAAACAAAGAACCGCCATCTGCATTTCATTGGTAAATAATATTTTAGAAACAAAATGCCACACAGCACACACATATTTCTACTCTCATAAAAACTGTAAAAGCCATTCAACACAAACATTATACAATTAATTAATCGTGAGAAATGATGCACGGGCGCTGGTTTTTATGGCGCATCCACACATGCCGAGCGGCACGGCAGGCGGCTTACCCGGCGGCCTGGCCGCCGGCACGCGCGTCTTTTACCTGCTGCTTTTTTTAAGGTAGCCTGAAAGCCGGCGGCAAAACCAGCGGCATGTGTGGATGCGTCATTAGGGTGCCGTATACAAAGGGGACCAACGGGATCCTAATTAAGGCCGCTGTCTGACCGTCTGTCCATCTGTCACAGGGCTGTATCTTTTGTACCTTAACCCATTCACTGCCCAGTACTTCGCGAAAACTTCGTGAATTTCGTTCGCGTGCCCACAACCCGAATCTCAGTCGTCGTTATAATGAACTATAGATGACTTGTATTCATGCCCAGAACCCGACTAGCGAGTCCATAGCTACGGATACGGATTGTGCGAACAAAACAAATTATTGTTAGACTCATATGCTGGGTTCTGGGCACTGAATGGGGTAATAGGGTGACACTCGAAATTTCAGATAGTTTGTATTACTATGGCGGCAATATAATCTATACTAATTTTATAAAAAGGTAAAGTTAAAGATGAAGTTTATGTAGGGGGTAATCTACGGAACTACTAATCTGATTCCAAAAATTCTTTCACTAATGAAAAGCTACATTATTCCAGAGTGTCATTGGCTATATTTAAAAAGTTCCCGTGCGATAATTTCCGACCACAAAGCGTGCGAAGCTGCGAGCAAAAGTTAATAACAAATAACTTCAGGGTGTAAGTATGTTGACTAGTTAACTTCAGGGTGTCGGTTTTTCGTGACGGTGTGCGCGTGCATCGTAAAAATTTATTCTCATAATTTTTCTCTAACGCGCCAAAAGAAGTATAACTTCAAAAAGTTAAAGTTCTTTTTACCGAACACTACGCGTGGGGCCGACTCGCACTTGACCAGTTTTACAAAACTTCGCAATATGGCCGCCGCCCACAAGATAACGTGACTAGATGCCATTGTAATTCGCACACGAATTTAATTGGTAACAACTTAAGTAATATGATATAACAATGGATCCCTAGATGTTGCATTGTCAGTTATGTTTGTTTGATAAATAAGATAAATGCTGCAATGAGTAGGTAATAATGTTGTTGAGAAAGAGATGAGTGATGTTTTTTTTTTGACGTTGGCTGATTGCTTTCGTCTTGGTCTTAGAGTAGCTAGCTGTGGCGAAAGTTCCATAGAACTCGATTCCTACCGGCTTCCCTTTGAAAAATGGCACAGTCAAATAATTTAATCACATTAAAGATATATACTCTGGCTTATCTCTTACAAAAATTGACCCTTCGCTACTGGTAGCTAGCTAATTATATTCTTTGCTTATTCATGTTTCTAGTTTTAATCATTGATATGTTTTACGAATAAATATTTTTTAAACATAACATACATAAACTAAGCCGTTGGACCCGGCTGTCAATTGTATATCTTTGACAGTCGTTACAGGTAGTCTGTGGTCTAAAAGTCTAACAACTAGTCTTACCAATGAGTATCGTATTAGCCCATACTAACTGGGTTAGATACGAGTCGCTCCATGTAAAATACTGGTATAAAACTGCAACCGGTTACACTGGAAGCCGACCCCAACATAGCTGGAAAAAGGCTAAGCAAATAATGATAATAAAAGCTCATTCAGATAGGTACTGTTGAATCAAACAAGTTTTCAGAAGTGGAAATATTTTCACAGAACTCAAAATAAACCGAACAAAAATTTCGCAGAAAATATACGGCACAGTGCACACGAAAGGAGTAATATATTCCACTCGAACAAAAACTACTTTGAAACATATATTCATAACACTGTTATTTGACAAAGAGGCAATGAAAACAGACGGTACACGCGAGACAGGGAGTTCATAAAAGTATAACGAACCAGCTAAACTGGAGACAACTACATCTGTTCAACTCATTGGAATAATAAAACTAGAACACATTGTTTTCCCGAATTCATTTGCACTAGGAAACCAGAAACAAAAGAGGTTCGATTGCACAAGACCCTCATCATCATCTGCCTAGCCTTTTCCCAACTATGTTGGGGTCGGCCTTCAGTCTAACCGGATGTAGCTGAATACCACTATTTTACATGGAGCGACTGCCTATCTGACCTCCACAACCCAGCTAGTACTGGGTAATACGACACTTAAACTAAGATACTACGAAACTAAACACATATGTCCCCAGTGAATTATAAATTCATACGTCCAATTTTTGCTTATGCAATTTTGAATTGTTCCTAACATAGTTTTAAGGTTTTATTTACTAATACAATTTGTATTAAATCATATTATGTATGTTAGTCTGTAAGGTATATATGTATGGGCCAAAGTAGCCTGAAAATAAATGTGTTGCTGTTGTTGAACTTTTGTCTATCTGGAATAAGCCTCATAGAATGCATCTTCATATAATTCTCCTTACATAACGCCATCACGCCTGTAATCCCCGAAGGCTTAGACAGAGTTGTGCCTAATATTACACCCACATGTCATCAGTTATGTTTAAGTCCCATGTCAAAGGAGGCGAGCCTATTGCCAACAACTGGACACTAATACAGACTCCGTGGCTGCTACTGCCAAATTGCTAATGAAAAAACCCAAAATCAATTGGCCTGCCCTGGGAATCGAACCCGGGACCTAATGCTCGGCAGTAGCGATTGCGACCAACGAGGCAATCTGATTCTCCTTATCCCGATTTATTTAGGCTAACATGTTCTTCTTCAATGCATCTCTACCAGCCGTCAGTCTAGTAACATTCATAAAATTCAGCCATATTTTTTTATACATACTTAAATGCCATCTATCTTTTTTATAACCATCAGCAGGGATACATCCTTTTAAAGATTTTAACAAACTCTTATCTTTGTTAGCGCTCAAGAAAAGCGTTCCACAAATCGAAATTGAATGTTGTGAAAAATTCTCGACATTAAATTCAACAGGCAACACTTAGTTGTCTGTCGGCATAGTGTGCTGTATGTCTGTATAGTGTTAGGGACTTTCTCTGTAACGAATCGCGTACAGTCAACGTAACTAATTAATAATGTGTCGCCGACAATGCGCATGGAGACAATATGTCTGTTGCCAAGTGTCCATCTTCTTTGTCACAACTAATAAAATACTATAAATAAAGAGAATATTTCGTAATTAAATTCTGAACACGTCCGCGAAAGGAAAGCTTTGAATGATAAATAACGTTGGGGTATTAATCGGTTCTGATTAATCAAAGCCTTCTTCCTTTCCGGCTTAAAATCAAAAACGTTTTATGACTGCATAAAATATAAAGACCGGAATGTTGGTAATAGAAGCATCGTCCACAGCCCGACTTCATCCACTCCTGGGTATAGGCCTCTCTTTACTTTTGCGAAGGTCCTCGCTCTTGTGCCAATTGAAGCATAGATTGCCTAATTTCTCTCATAATACAGGGTGCCAACGGACTCTTCACGAAACCGTCAACCATGCATTCTGTACATCAAATTAAGTAACTTTACGCAAAAATTATTGCTGGGAAAAGATTTTTTTTTTGGGTGAAATATCACGTTTTACGGTAGGACTCAATGTAACGCACTCAAAACATCATGAAGGTGTCTTAAGTAAAAAAAATACATTAAAATCATGTATTTAAAAAAAACTTGTGAAAACGTTGGAACTTTGACCCCAAATATCTCCATAACTGGAAGATACGCTGGTACGGTCTAGAAAAAAAAATGGCCACAGTGACATGGAGAACAAGTGCCTTTCGGCTTAGTTAAGAGTATTTTTACAGCCTTTTTAACAACACTAAAATCAACAAAGGAGGTTTTAATGAGCAATTCAAAAATCTTTATTTTATTTTTTATATCTGGCTGAATATTCGTTGATTATTTAGGAACCCAAACAGCTAATCGAGATGGCTTGTTCATATTCATGTCATTATCATATTGACTACCAGGCAAATGAGTCTATGAATCTTTACACTTTATATTTTATACACTTTTGTATAAATAGTATGTGTAACAGTTGTATTCAAGTGTTATTTAATGTTACATAGAAAAAATTCGGAGAAAAACTTTGAATAACTTCTTTGAAATAAGCATACATAGGTAAGAATGTACAGTAGTAATTCATACTTTAATTAGGTTTGAGGTATCAATTTGAGGTCAAGTAGAAAAGATAATATTTAAGGTAAAGCTATCAACAGAGAGCATCGCGAACACAAGCAATTTCTGCCAATTAATAAATCTATATAAATTAGCACTAATTTATAAGTGTGAGTTATTATTTTATGACAGGTCTGAATAGCTGTGAAGTTGTTATAACTTCCGAAATATTATCTGCCCGTAAATTGTTCTTACCGCACTTTCTTAATGACAGTTGAAATACAGATAAACGTCATATGTACCTACAATGTAAAAGGTGAATTTGCTTGCCCAATCAGATTCTAAGAGTTCTTCTTTTTCTTCGTGTCGATTATTCCCAAGATTGTTTAATTTAATTTATTTACTAGAACTCAGCCACATCACATAGTCATCAGCTATTCTAAGAGTATTATTATCAAACAAAATAAATATAATGTACATACTTAAGATTTATACAAAGGCTTGTTTATTCGTTTGAAAATATACAAAATTCTAGTAACATGAGTTTATTCAAATAATTCTCGTTCGGCTGGTTGCTCGGAAAACATATTCGCGGGAAATCGTTTGAGCCATTCTGATACCGCGTTTCAAGTTTGCGAAACGCCCGTTTTGAATTTCGAATTCAATTTGAACTATCGCATATTTTATGTCTATGCCTAGTAATGAAAGTAGGTATGCATTTTGTAGTATTCGTTCCGGAAGCTTTAACATACGTGTATGTAGTTAGCAAATGACTTGAATTTTGAATCGGGGTTTACAATACGGGAATCAATATTAAGTGCTCATTCGGAGCATTTTTCTTGTTTATACCAAATTGCTTTTGTATAATTGACACTTGAATATTTTCCTAAAAGCCTCATACCTAACACCCACTATGACCCACGCGTATAGCGTAGTACAAAGTATCTCAGAGTGTGTTAACTAAACGCCTACAGCGACTACAATGGGTGACCTCGTTCCCTCTCTTGATTATTCACAGCGAGATGAGGAGCGCCTGACACTCTGGCACTCTGCCCTTCTAGCCTTCTTCCATCACTCACACATCCGCATCAAAACAATTGTGAAGTCTATGCCTTTGTCTTTGTTTCCCTTTTGAACCATCATACTTATCCATCACGTCAGTAATTCCCGAAAGGTTCGGCAGAGGCCGGTCGCTTTTAGTACACCCATATTTCGCTCATGTTTACATCCCATCTTATAGGACAATTCCAAACCCCATACTTCCACTTCCTAGACTTCTAGGAAATTTCTGATAGTAAAACCCACGACCACCCACTTTTCCGTACCCTGGAATAGAATCAAAGCATAAACTCTTACCATGAATTCAGTATATGATTCTAGACCGCCCAGCGTTTAATTTTTAAGCTTGTTATGGAACAAAACTGTGAGCGATTGCATACATTAACATTGAGTATTGCATTTTTGTGCGGAACTGCAGATTTTTTTAACCAATGAGAAAATTTATATACTAAATCTTCCTACTGATTGTAACAGGTTGCGGGTTGACGTCCTCTGTAACTATGTGCTTTACTTTTGTACAAAAGTAATTAAATCTTTACCCGGACATCAACTCAGGGTGCCTCTGCACGCAACAAACTTATTGTTGGATTCACAAGTTTCACTCTTTCGTTATAAATAATGCATGTGACAGCGAGTGTGACCATGACCGTACAATCGCCTTCTGCATACTAAAGCTTTGACACAATGGCGTTCATTTCTCCAACGGATTTCCCGTGAACTTTTGTTTTGGATGTTGACCTTGATAATAGGCTGGGAAGTGCTTATTGAGAATGGTTAGAAGAAATTAAATATGTGACAGTTTTGAACCTTTTGAATTAAATATGTGACAGAAAACATCGTGAGGAAACCGGCATGTCCTAGAACCAAAAAATTCGAAGACATGTGACATCTACCAATCCGCACTGGGCCCGCGTGGTGGATTATAGCCCATTCCCTCTCATAGAGAGGAGGCCTGTGTCCCAGCAGTGGGAACATTATAGGCTGATGATGATGATGTGACAGTTTTGAACCTTTGACCGTATTCATAATTGTTTCAGAACCCTCATTACGTTTTTTAAATGAAAAGTATTAAAAACACTTTCACTTTTAAAAGATCCGAAACTATAGCAGCAATTCCTTTTTTTCTGAATAGATAGTTAGAATAATATATACCCACTAAAATAGAATGAATTATTTTATTTGTGTGATAGTTCGTCGCTACCTATGTCAAAAACAAACCCTCTAATTATGGCACTTGATATTTAAACCTCACATTTTGTGAAGTAAAACAGTAGGATCATTATTATTCTCCTGCCTTATCCCAGCTTATAGGAGGTCGGCGCAGTATATATTCTTCTTACATACTTCTCTATTACTCGTCACCTCAGAAGTCACCACCTGTCTAGCCATATCATTCGATCACACGGTCCATACATCGTTTCTTTGGTCTTCCTCTACTCTTATAGCCACATTTATACTCTACATTTTTCTCATTCCTCCGCATCACATGTCTATACCACGACGACCAATTACCACACAACTCACACACGTTTGATAACAGTAGATAACACCACGAAAATACTAAATTATGGAGTATGTGAAAAATGATATGGCTAGAAAGTCTACCACTAAGATAACGATTAATGAAGAACTCTGGAACAAAAGATATGCTGCGCGACGCCAAATAAATCTAAATAACTAAAGGATAGACAATGTTGAATGAAATCAGACGTTATGTCGAGAGTAGTAATATAAAGGGTGTAAACAGACTCTTAACGAAGCCGAAAGGCACTTGTTCTCCCCGTCATTGCGATATTATTTTTTTTCTAGATCATCCTAGGAACCGTCTAGTTACGGAGATATTGGAGATCAAAGTTCCAACTTTTTCAAAAGTTTTTTTTTTTAAATACATGTTTTTTTTAATGTAAGATATTTAAGCACCTCCAGGACCCCTTTAATATTCAATCCATCGATCAGCCCAATGTTTCGAGTGCGTTACATTGAGTCCTACTGTAAAACGTGATTTTTCAACCCAAAAAAAAAGTCGTTTTCCAGCACAAATTTTACTTAGTTTGATGTGCATAATGCTTGGTTGACGGCTTCGTGAAGATTCTGTTTACACCCTGTATAGGTACATACAACTAATTGAACTGAAGCACATTCTACCGAACTATTTTATCGAAGCATCGAACAATGCTCGCTTATTCACTGAAATTACCATCTTTTCTGAGTACCTTTTGTTATCACGTACTTACAGACAATAAAGGTCTGCAGTAGAATTTGGTAGCCGTTTTTTAATTGAAAATTGCGAAATAGATTTACAATTTTTGAATATTGTTTTGTAGTATGGTACGTACTTGTAAGCTATACGTATATTATAACTACATATTTGTTTTGTGTTTGTTCGCAGTTTACTACATAATGGCGTCCTCGAGAAAGCCTAGCATGGCATCTACGTAAGTTGGAAAAGTCTAAACTCTAACTTAATATCTCACTCAACAACAACGTTTTCAAATAACATTCCGCCCGTATTTCCCCGAGATTAAGTAGACTGGTACCTACTTTCAGGCTCCATAATAATTGGGGGTGGCCTATTGCTATCAACCGGGCACAAATCCAAATTCCGGACTGCTACTAAAAACTCGTAACATTATACCCGACCCGAAAATCAAACCTAAAACCTCATGCTCAGTGGCGGTTGCGACTGCTAGACCAACTCGGCAGTCATCATCATTATCCTATAAATGTTCCCACTGCTGGGACACAGGCCTCCTCTCTATAAGAGGGAATGGGCTATAATCTACCACGCGGGCCCAGTGCGAATTGGTAGATGTCACATGTCTTCGAATTTTTGTTTCTAGGACATGCCGGTTTCCTCACGATGTTTTCCTTCACCGTTTTTGAGAGCAGTGGTGATGAAATAAATTACAGAAAGTAATGCGCCTGCTTGGGTTCGAACCCACGACTTACTGTTCGTAAGTCGAGGTCGCTACCACTGGGCCACCGCTGCTCTCCTGGGCCACCGCTGCTCTCCGGCAGTCATAACCGAACGAAATTAGGTATTCTTGAAACTGTTAAAATAATACAAACTTCAATAACTAATGAGAGCAAGCAAAACTAAAGTAAAATATAACACCCAAGAACAGCAACACGGATATCAAACATATATTGTAAATAAAGTGTTCCTCAAAGTTTCAGTTCGATAAGACTGGCTTACCGAAACTTTGAGCGTCGGCTCCAAAATAGGACACACTTGTACCTATTTGCTTTGGCCCAATTGCAGTGCTTGCATTAACTATTACCGTTACTAAATACACTGACATATTTTGTACCTAATATTTACACATATCCACACTAATATTTCAACCGTGGATATGACTTTGTTTGTCTGTTTCTCTTTGACGCGTTAACCACGTGACGGATTAGACAATTACCTGGGTCCTTACCGGAGATCCTTACTTGGTCCTTGCTTTGCTTGTTTGCTTGTGAGTTGTGTGTTACTTTGCTTGTCTGCGTGAACATTCCAGTGGGATAATTTCTGATCTCTACGCTGGCAAAGCTGCTTGCTAAAGATAGTTCTTCATAATTGTGTCTCATTGACCAAACTATTTTTTCGGAGTATGACGTGAACTTTGTCAATGTCCGTAACACTCTGCGATACTATACTCTATGGGTCGGTGCCTTTTGGTATAAGTATTCTATTCGGTGACCTCGCCGCCGTGTTCCGTCGCGACGTCCCCGTTCAAACCCCCCGCGACCCTTGCTAGAGCCAGCCCGCGATGCTGAGCCATTAGTGATAAATCAACCCCTAAAATATCTCATTCAGATCCAGCCTGTCCCCTTGCTGGGTAGCAAGGGGACAGGCCGGATCTGAATCCCCAGCGACGCCCTAAGCCGAGGCTCGTAGTTAGAGGCGCTTAGTTTATAGTTCATTGCCCCTGGCTGGAGGCCTTAACTTCAAGGCATCCTAAGGAATAGACTGGTTAAGCGGTAACCAGGCTCCTAGGTTGAACTGCGAGATGCCATTATCAAAAATAAAAAAACAGTAATTGATCGTTTTACCTCGTAACTAGGTAACGCAGTTGTATCTAGTTAGAATAGAAGACAATCCCAAAATCGTTAGAAAAAGGCCAGGCTCATGATGATAGTAGTCATTTATGATGGTATAATTTCAGCTACGTTACAGAAAAGCGCATATCACAATGGGAAGAACTTATGAGAAAGTTCTCCGAATCACACAAGGAACCGTTCAAGTAAGTGTCAATTCATCTTTTTAACAGGCATCATCATTTCTGATGCTGGATGTTGGTAAGGTTGACACAAAACCAGTCCAGTTCTCGTATCTAGTGGGTTCACGTGGCCTTCACCAGCAGAATCAAAACCAGCGGTATTGCTAGATGGACTGACGATCTTCTGGAACGATACGATGAAAAGGTAGCTGGGTCAGACTAGCTGCAGAAGGTCGAGGTAGCGGCGTAGCTTTAAAGATGCCTATATCCATCAGCAGACTCGTGGCTAAATAATAACAGCCGCTCGGGTCGATCTTTAGGTTAAGCCGTGCTTGCCTAGGTTGGTCTGTGGATGGGTGACCACCCATTACATACCGAGTTTCCTCCGTGCCTCGGAAAACACGTTAAGCTGTTGGTCCCGGCTGTCATTTGAAGATCTTTGACAGTCGTTAGGTAGTCAGTGGCACAGAAAAGTCTGACAACCAGTCTAACCAAGGGGTATCGTATTACCCAGTACTAACTGGGTTGTGGAGGTCAGATAGGCAGTCGCTCCATGTAAAATACTGGTATTCAGCTGCATCCGGTTAGACTGGAAGCCGACCCCAACGTAGTTGGGAAAAGGCTAGGCAGATGATGATATCCATCAGCAGACTGCGATAGGCTGATTTGATAAGTATTGTAACCATTTCTTCTTAGGACCGCGTTTGAAATACCTCGAGCTGAACGTTCCACCAAGTTCTTCCCGACGGGCTCCACGTATGAAGGCTCATGGGATGTGCTGGGAATGAGCGGTTATGGAGTCTACACGTTCCCTAGTGGTATGACTAGTTTTTATGAAGGTCTTGGGATGGGTAAAGTGCTAGGTAACTGAGAACACTTGGACATAATTCAGATTCAGGGGCGGAATGATGGGGCCTTACTTTGTGTAATTTGTGTCATCACCAATGTACAAATCGGTGAAAGGAGCAACGTGAGTAAACCAACGTGTCCTAGAAACAAAAATTTGACATCTACCGTCACGCACTGGACCAGCGTGGTCCCATGTAATGGGGGGCGAGTCTATTGCCTTCAACCGGGCACAAATCTAGACTCCATGACTGCTATTGAGAAATTCCTGATGGAATAACACTTTGCCCGCCCTCAGATTCGAACCCAGGACCACGGACTTCATGCTCAGCATTCGCACTTGCGACTACTAGACAAACGAGACAATTTAGTAAAAAACTGGCCAAGTGCAAGTCGGACTCGCGCACGAAGGGTTCCGTACCATTATCTATACAACATTAGACAAAAACGCCAAAAAAATCACGTTTGTTATATCCCCCCTTAAATATTTTTTTTTAAAGTGAATATACCACTAAATATTCTGTGAATATTTTAAAAGTCTACCTATCGCCGTTATTAATATCGAGCAAAAAACGGCAAAAAAAAACACGTTTGTTATACGGGAGCCCCCTTAAATATTTATTTTATTTTGTTTTTAGTGTTTGTTGTTGTAGCGGCAACTGAAATACATTATCTGTTTTTAAACTGTCTAGCTATCACGGTTCATAAGACGGACGAACGGACAGCGGAGTCTTGGTAATAGGGTCCCGTTTTACCCTTTGGGTACGGAACCTTAAAAATAGATATTAATTTTGGTTTCCAGGAGTCATCTACGAGGGTAACTTCGAGGACGGAATGTTCCACGGAAAAGGACTTTTGCGATACGAAAACGGCATGGTCCTCCGGGGCAAGTTCGTGAAGGGTGTGTTGGCAGAAAGGATACTGCAAGTTGATAACGTCGAGTACTCCGAGAGCGATTGGAACTACTGCACGATGCCTGATAGGAGGTATAAAAATTTCTGCGTGAGTTCAAATAAATATAGCACCATCCATGCCTTCAGCGTTACGCAGGTAATTAAAATTTACATAAGTAGCGAAAGGTTTCTAATTATATCATCAACTAGCACTTTGCCCGCGACTTCGTCTGCAAAAATTGTGATAGCTCGGCTAATATGCATGATAAAATATAAAACCTATAGCACGAATAATGTAGCTTTCTGGCAGTCAAAGAATTTTAAGAATTGAAACATTATTTTCGGAGATTACCCCCTACATACAAACTAATGAACTTACAAACAAATACAACCTCTTTATAATATCAGTACAGATGATTTCTATACTACTGAACGTTGATATTAAATAATCGTTAAAATCAAAGCTTAGATTAGTAGATAAGGGGGGAGAAGACAATTTTTGAGTCTGATGATCTCAGAATTAGTGATAAGTCTTCATGCCTGCTGTGCCCCCCCTAATTATGCCAGATTAGTACCTTATACCTCTGTGGGTAGGTATCTAGTATGTGCTAGAAGATATAGATTTGGTTTCCTGTTTGCAGCAAGGAACAATTTACTATATTTCGATCGATATAGAATTCTAAAAGCAACCCTAAAATGTTATGAGACTAGTAAAGATTATACAGAGTGAAAGCGAAATCGACGCACAAACATGTAACTGTTTGTGCGTCGATTTCGCACGTGTCCCCTCCCCCCACACAGAAATCTTTCATTAGTTCGGTATGATATATTGGATAAGTGGTAACCGTGGTAACCATCCTGTATTAAAACTAGTTCTTTCAAAATATTTTTCTAGAATTGCACAGTCACTTATTACATATTAATTTGACTATGCAGATCCCTAATTAACCTTTGTTATGAAGTTGTTAATATGTGTAAAAGGCTTGTGTAGAAAATTGAAATTAAAATTTTCATTTTCGTGTCCCAACTTTCATCGAAGCAAATTAGGAAGTTTTCAGTTTAAATTAAATTCGAAACGCAAGTGTTGTTATTTTAATTAATGGTTTCTGGTCAAGACCGGCAAAATGAGTTCACAAAATTGATACTTCAACACATCTGCTGCAGAATTCAAAATACTTAATAGCGTTTTTTTATTCGGTGCGTTAGAAGGCTGATTGGCCTGTTACTTAAACTCCCCATACATGCACTATAGCTCTGAGACCTAGTAAGGTATCGATGGATATAAATGACTATACCTATGCGAAACCTTTGAATTTTAGATACTTACTTAGCAATATCGCTAGTAGACGAGTTAGCTGTCATAGTGTTCGCCTCGCTCCTTGATCCTGCTGTTTATTCAAGAGATATATGTAAAAATATGTATAAGGTCTTATGACCCGAAACCGCACTGGATGAGGGGTTTAATCGAGGGAAATAAGTTATCGACACAATGTTTATATTATCATTTAAAAAAAAAATACATATGGGCTTTGTAGAAACATGAGAGGCAGATTATAGATTTATTTATTTAACACTTCACGCACAAAGTACAGAGGCGGACTTAATGCCATAGGCATTAAGATATTTAACACATTTATTTTTTTTTATAATTTTTTTTTGACGTTTATTTTGTTATTTTAGTCGTTAGATATATATTTTGTGTTTTCTAGGAGCGGTAATAAAAATTTTACTCGCTGTTGTGTTTTGGTTTCAGCTCTAGGGTTGTTTTCGACTCATCCCTTGGTCCAGGATTGGTGTCATTATATCAGAGTTGTTTTGCCGAGAGTCATTATTTTTTATATCCGTTTTGCGTTTTTGCACCCTGGCGTTTCAATAAAATTACTTTTTAAAACATGTTGCAGATTTGATATAGAATACGAAACAGGTCTAAAGCCTGCCGGCAATGCGAATCTAACAGCCCAGCAGCCGACCAGAGAGATTCCTCCTGGTTATTACGACACCGGGGACGGTTTCTACGACTCTAAGACGAAGGTTGTTTATAAGTATGAAGACATGACAGCGATTGTAAGGTAAATTCCTACAGTGAATATGGGTATAACAAAATGTGAAATGTGGGAACATTTTAAGTACTCCTCTGCTTAACCCTTCAGGGACTACAAGGGTTATGTTGTGTCCCTAATGTAACGATAGGTCAGGATTAACATACGCCTGTTTAGCATAATCAGCCTTTAATGTCCCCACTGCTGTGACACAGGCCTCCTCTCTATGAGAAGGAATAGGCGCCACGCGGGCCCAGTGCGAGTTGGTAGTGGTCACATGTCTTTGAATTTTTGGTTCTAGAACATGCCGGTTTCCTCACGATGTTTTCCTTCACTGTTTTTAAAGCAGTGGTGATGAACGCCTGTTTGTCATCACAAAAACCAGTTTTTGCAAAAGTATTGTGTGACCCACTAAGTACCTACTTTGTGTCCTCCATTGAGTAGGTATTATCATCTCGGCGAAAGATGCTCACTGCTTGTCTTAAGACTTCACCTCACCATGCCTCCTTTGAACATCGGTCCTAGGCCTACTCTGTCCACATCCAGCTGATACTCGTGACCCATGGAGATATTGAGAATACTGTTACCAAAATAAATGACACTCAAACAAATAGCCGTGTGCATTTAATAAAAATAATACCAAATACATACTAGAAAAACATAGAACAATGACTTCAAAACCAACAAGCTTAGTTTACACATTGCAAAAATATCAAAACCCCGACTAACCTGAGAGTTATTGCTTGTCGTAACCACAATTCAGTTGAACCACTAATCATATTGACGTCTGAGCAAATTGCAGAACAATCAAGTCCCAATTATTCATATCGTACTCCACAGACAAGGCACGACTGTGTAGCTGGACTGCGGTGACGTCATCATCAATCGTGACTTCATTTCTTTTTACAATCACGGAATAGAAGTAGAAACAAGGTTCCTTGACCCTCTCTTACATACAGGATGAATAATTGATTACGTCAGTTCCTATAGAAAGTTAATATTTTTACAAATGTCATAAACTCGTTGAACAAAAGTTGTTTAGTTTTATAGTCGGAGGGACCACATGGGAGGTGTTGCGTTCATTATGTTACACCTTAAATAAACATCAAAATGATCGAAGGTTCCCACCGTGCACCGTAAGCTCAACTGCAGTATAGTTGAAAAACCCCTAGTTGAGCATTAAAATGTATCGCTGAAGGCAAAAGTTCTAATTTTGCAAAGTGTAAAATGAAACCTGTATTCTATAAATAGTAGATAATTTCCCTTTCAAAATCTTACATATTTCTATGATAAGATCTCCGTACGTTTAGATGCACATTTGAATTGCAAAACAAATTGTATTGGAAACCGCGAAAAGAAAATCCTTTTGGAAGACAGTCAGGAAATACGAAAGGATAAGCCTGTCTGAGACGACTGTCTGCATTTCTACAAGTTTTAGAACTCTCTAGAATATTGAACGTCTTACTTAGCATTTCAAAAAACCCAATCCCTCAACACAAACTACAGCAATTTCTTGAACTATATTATCATTCTCTTGAAGTGAGTCAGTTGAAGTTTTGTACTTATTATTCCATGTACTACCACAGTTCATGAATCACAAAAAATAATTTGGTGATTGTGTTCTTGCCAAACTATCATTTAATTCCAACAATAGCTTTATAGGATTTTATTCTACTGCTGTAAGCAAGGTTGCGTCAATTTTCCGTCAATAAGGACTATTAGAAACAATTAACTTAAACTGAAAGATGCCTTACGATAAAAATGCAAAAAGACGGCTAATTAATCGATTGTATCAAGTCAGATTCAAATATCAACAATGACGAAATTGAATATTTCATAACGTCAAATATCGCACAGGCTCGACAGTATACGACCGTAATTAGTGATCCGTCGAAACGCACCTTAATTGGTGTGTTAATTGACTCTCTGATTGGTGGCTACTGACTTTAACTCCTGCGAATAATTCACACATATTGCTTTCACGAAATAGTAAAAATAAGCACTCAATAGAATATGAGCCCTTGAATTTTTCCCAAATAGACATGGTGTGTATTTAAAAGCAGCATTATACAAGACATACTATTTTTACGTTGCTTCATTGAAGGCATAACACAAGCTTCTTTTATCTGTAAAGTTCTAGGTATAGATAAAGCAATAAAAATGTGAATTGGCAACCTGCCGAGGCACTTCCATTGTGAGCATCCCATTAAAGCTCAATTTAGGGAATCTACTAGTACACATTACAGTACATTCTTTTTAGTTACCTTTATGTCTGAGTGTCCCACATTTATTATCACTACAATCTCCGTTATTTTTCCACAAAGCAACGAAAATATCGTGACAAAAACAACCATTTGTCCCAAAAACCTCTTACTTTTACTCAAGATTGCTTAATGTCGATCAATTACTCTAAATGCTAGCGAGGAAAAGCATTACAAATACACGATGCTTTTATTCCCACGTCAGTAACAAATGGCAGAAGAAAACAAAATTCATAAAAACGAACCGTTTTGCTTAGACGTGGAAATATT
Source organism: Lycophotia porphyrea (assembly GCA_950005105.1). Taxonomy (NCBI): domain Eukaryota; kingdom Metazoa; phylum Arthropoda; class Insecta; order Lepidoptera; family Noctuidae; genus Lycophotia; species Lycophotia porphyrea. Next base: position 14,025,903 of record OX465395.1, on the reverse strand, counting down.
TATGCAGCTTATGCCGTTATTGCTCTCCCTTTGTTTAGCCTTTCTTCCGATGTAATTCTTCGTATAAACAACTCCAAGAAACGGAAACATTTTTGTGCGGTTCTTGTTATCATTAGTTCACATTTTTGATGTTACCTACTTAGGAAAAACATTCGCAAGTGTTTTAAACTTTTACGTTCCACAAGGTACTATCTTGGGGCCAATTTTTTCGTGAAAATGAGACGAGAGTAATCTAGCGGCCGTGTCGTTTACAACGTCATGGGACACATTACATGCCACCTCCGTTGTTCTGTGGACAATTAATAGATAATAATTAGTAATTTACAAGCCTTGTTGTCTGTGACACCACACGAACAGTACGAGATAGCACACTACTAGGATAAAAATCATGACCAGGTTCTATATCATGAAATACCACCATTTCATGAAATAGTCAAAACATTATGAAATGATCAATTCTAAGATCTGGCCACATCATAAATACCGCAAAATACTATATCAACGGAGAATTTCGATTTTGTGAAAGCTGCTTTTGCCCATCCCACACTTCATAGTTATATTTTAATTAATATTCTGATGAACATTTTAAAAATATGACCATCAGCAACAGCGATGCTCAAAGAGTACAAATATCGTTTAGGGTTTAACAACACTATAACGTTACGAAAACATTTCACCAGAACATTTCAATCATTTGCAGATCCCCGACTACTCTAGAGCAGCGTTGGATAGTAAAGAACTGTCGCGTCAACCCTGAGAAGCCTCTAGGTCCTTGTCCAGACTTGTACGAGGAGCTCATAGAACCAGTACTAAAGCCTGAACCCCCACCGCCACCAGCGGCTGGAGTCAAGGGCGTGATGACTTCATTCAGGGCGCAGTCCATGTATGAAGACACTGAAATTGTAAGTACTGTTTTGACTAAATATTTTTTATTAGAAGGACCCTCTGCAAACAAGGTAGACCGATGACCTGGGGAAGGTGGTGGGAATCCACTAGGTACGAGAAACACACCCGTCGACGAGGCGATGTTAAGGGGAAGCCCATGTCCACCAGTAGAAGTCTTTCGGTTGATATGACGACGATGATTTCCTCAGGATCATCACTTAGAGGCAGGTTATCTTCATCAGCTTGACCCTTTACGTGCTCTAGTCCTGAATCCCGTAGCTAAATTATTTTAAGACGTAGATCGGGATCGTGCACCGCACTCGGAGACATCTACTAAGTCTTTTCAAAATTTGTTCCTTTTAGAAATGAACAACACAGACGGTGATATCCGTTTCATACTCTCTCGCAGAATATGTTGTGTGCCTTATAATTAGTGCTGAATAAATGTTTGGTCTTTCTTTCTTTATTTTCTTACTCTCTCCCTCTGAAGTAATTACAATTAAGCAGATGGTTTTTGTCTTCAGAAAAAACGATTCGATTTATTTGATTTCGGCGGTCTTGTGTCGGATTCCTCGAGCTGCTTTAGCGATAGCGACTAGTCACCTCTTATCATTAATATTGTATCAAGATGACATACTTGACCTAGATCTATTTTGTTTTCGTTTATAAGAAATTTTTACTTTATAGTTCTTAACAATTTGATTAAATATTACGTTTAAAACTTTAAAATAGTCTTTCATTGATAAGCTTTCACCAGAACTTTCTTCGTTAAAACATATAATATCTACTTTGCATGAAAACCTCTGTCTTGTGACAAATTGATGATTTGTTAAATTATTCTGAAAAAATAATTCAACGCGTGGAACAGAGGTACATATATAATTTAGGTATAAGTATAAATCATATATTTGCTTAACTCATTTTCAATCACTTTTTCGGTACGTGTATCTTATTAGACATTTCTTTTTATTCACAGTATACGGAACCACCCTACGACAGCTCAGAAGAATTGCCTACAATTCATGAAAGTGACGTTGAAAAGTCGTTAACTTCTTTAATTAAGTTAGATGACACTGCCAGTACTATCAGCCAACCAGACTGTTTTAATTGGCTCAAGTTTCATACACTATCTTTGGATTCAGTACTCACTCCTGACCAATCGGATGTTGCAGTACATAGTAGAGATCAAGTACTAGCGAAAAAGCGTTCTACAAGCCATTTATTAAATGCAGAACTACTCGGTGAATTGGCTTCAGAAGTCACTTTTTCAGATTACAAAACGAGGGACCATTATCACAACAAAAACAAAAGCTTCGGCTACTAGTCTTAAAATTAGAGAAGTTAAAAATATTCTCTACACTTGTCATATTCAAAATGAATTTTGAATAAGACAGCAATACTGCATCAAAAGAACAAAATATGGTGATACCTAATGACAAATTAATAAGTTTTCTCCGAAAACTGCTTTTCCTTCCGTATTTTTCTATGTATTATATTATCAACCCCTTAACAAAATTAATGTCCTATTTTGACTTAGTTTCTATGATGACTACGGCGTTAGTTGAGGGCATCAATCAATTAACTCAGACTACCACAACACATTCCTGAACATATGCCTCTCACGAATCCGAATGAGGTTTTATGCCTTGTTTGAAACCTACATCGCTCAGGCTGATAAAAAGTAAAAAAAATATTAATAGTAGGATGAAACCCATTGGAAAAGGAAGATAATATAACACAAATGAATGGAAAAGAAAAACCAAAAGGTTATGTGAAAAAAGTTATAGATCTTTTTATTACCTACAATTTTGCCATTTAACTTTTCTACATAGGAATTGTAGTTTTGCCGGAAATCAAAATAAACAGTTTTTTACCCTTAAAAACTCACCCACATCCACTTCCCGATCAGATCGCTCGTAAATTATTTTTCCATTAATTCTTGTTATATTCTCTTCCTTTTCCAATAGGTGTCATCCTACTATTATTATTTTTTATTTCAAAAATTAGTGACCCTGGTCTAATAGGCCCCTATTTTGCGTCACCGGGCCATAGCTTTTCACACGCTATCATATCTATTTGCGGTCTCACAACTAAATTGCTAGATAATGGTGCCGATTCCCTTGTTTACAACCTAAACCAAATTTAAGTTGAGTGCATCTTTTTCTTTCTATTTCATTAAGAAAAGGGCAGAAGATAAATTTTAGTTTAGTCCTGTCAAATTAGACGTCATTAAAAAGTTGACTACTAAAATTACATCAAATTATGTCAGGTGCTGACTAATTTGACAGGACTAAACTAATATTTATCTTCTGTCCTTTTCATAATGAAATAGAAAGAAAAAGATGCACTCAACCTAAATTTAGTTTAGTTTGTGAACAAGGGTATCGGCACCAGTGTAAAGTTCTTTCATTGTATTTAGTTATTCCAAGACTTAGACTGAATAAAGTAGCTGATAAGGTAAACACAAACAACAGTCCAGGCTCTTGGACGTTGTGGTGCAGGAAATATTGGTTACCAAGATATTAAGTCTCACAAAATACCGGTAATCATTTATTTCAAAAAGTTTTACTTAAAATCACTTACAATTGCCAGCTGCAGAGTGAATACTTTTTTGGTTACTTGGTGTTTAATTAACCACAAATTAAAATGTTACTTTTATTAAAACTCTATTGTCATTTTGACAAATAACGGAGTCGAGTCACAAACTTTCTATACCAATTATATTTTATAAATAGTTTATGAAACGGTTGTTTTAAAGTTTTGTAGAATTTGGTATACTTATTTACGTTTATAGAGAAGCCGCAAAACTGCGGTCGAACTTTGAACTATAGAATTTTTACAGAATGAAACAGGGTGAGCATAGTTTACCATTTTTTCAGGCTTCTTCTTTGTTCACATTTTGATATTTGAATATTAAATCCGCGCGGATTTGTGCCTTACAAAATTATTTAATGATGGTGATGTGGGACCAGTCACTGCTCAGTTTACTCACAAGTCAAAAATTGACACAGGGAACTGTGGGAATCCATGGTTGTGGGATCCGTAGATACATACTCACACCTTTTTCCTATGGAAGTAGTCAGAAGGCCAAGAACTCCTTCTGCTACGATCCTTTGACCTCGTCCACGTTCATAAGTATATTTGGTCATATACACAGGCTCACTACGCATCTGACCGTCCTGAAGAACATCATCAATTACGTCAGTATAATATGTCCTTCTAGGGCGTTGCCACTTTACATCTGATGTGACTTAATACCTGAGGGATCCAATGGTCTTATAATACCCAAACTCAAACTCAAAAGCATTTATTTCAATTAGACCATTACAGGCACTTTTGAATGTCAGAAAAACAAAGAAGGCTAAGCTACAGTCACAGACACATGGCATAATAACTTATGAAAGTACTGTAGTTTCAAAGGACACCCCTAGTGTTTTTTTGCAGTTATTTATTAATTGACCTAAAAGTTTCGAAAACATTTACAGAGTTGTCTCTATAATATAATGTCAAGGGCTCATAAAACTCCAGGAACTACGTAAGTTTGACTTTCTCTATAGCTATTCAGTGATCATGATCTCATTTGACCTCCAGCTATTAAATATCTAAATTATTGGCTTGATTCTAGTCAGTAGGCAATAAAGGGCACATTTGGCACCGTACAATTTCGTTTGCAACTTCGTTTGCATAACATAAGAGAGAGAGAGCATAATACAAATGTGCGCGCGGTACTTTATCATTATTGTGCTGCAATATTATATTCAAAACAACTCCTTATTTTAAATATAATATTCTAATTCTGTATATTGTTTCTACCAATGACAAAAATGGGAATCATCACAATGAAGATGAGAATCATGGCGGCATTAAACGTTCTCCTTGTTCAAACAAATCCCTACTTTACAATATTTTTGGTAGATAAATAATGTATGATGTAATTTTTAGCTATATTACTACGAAACCTTTTGCGCCATGGGATAGTCTTATGAAGACGTATACCAAAAAACACGAAGAAAAATGCAAGTAAGCGAAACAAAGTTTTTTTTTTTTGACCATTTTCTATGTTACCAAACTTCAGTTGGACAGCAGGTTTACTGGCCCTTGGAAAATGACAAATCTTGGTAAAAATAGCATACAGAGTGTAAGGGACAGCCCTCCAGGCACCCTCACCTTCTGCCTGACGCAGGTCCTCAAAAAAAAAAACAGGGACAGCCCTCCAGAAACTGATGGGGTGAATTCAGTATATCATACTAGGATGACCGGTACAAGAAATTGTTGCAGGAATGTTATGGGAATCCAATAAATTTGATTTGATTTATTCCTTCATACGCAATATATCGTTACCGTGGCAAAACGGACGTAGCGAACGGCAAGCGCGACGACAAGTTCGATGAATTCTGTAGCTGGGTAGGAAGTTAACAGCTGATTTGTATTTCAACAACCATTGTTGGATTTTTGATTTTAGCGGTATTATTTACATAAATGGAGTTCTGCGTAAAGGGAATGTAATTTTACATTGAAATAAAAAATAAAGGAACAGTAACTGAAAAAAAAACCCGGAGAAAAAGTCCGGTGGAATATGATTCAAAATAAGGACAGGGTGCATCCTGTCAGTTTGTGGAGGGCTGTCCCTTACACCCTGTATTGTTTAGTAGACTGCCTCGTTGGTCTCAAGTGTGACTGCTGAGCATGGGCTGTTAGCTTCGATTCCCAGGTCGGGCATCGAGTTCTTGGGTTTTTCCATCAGGAATTTCTCAGTAACAACCATGGAGACTGAATTTGTACCCGCTTGATAGCAATAGGTTCACCCCCTATTACATGGGACTTAAAAAACATAACTGGCGAAATGTGGGTGTACTATTAGGTACACCTATGCCTTACCCTTCTGGGATTACAGGTGTGATGTTATGTTAATAGTATACTTTTTGAATATAAAGCAGTTCATTTGTTTTATTGATAACCACCACCGATGTAGATATACCTAGATATAGGTAAGAGCACCTCCTTCGCGTGCCCGGCCTAAGCATTTATGCTTAACGTGTCTGCTATCACAGCAAACTTATTGGTTTAAAACAACAACATTTTAGGGTTACAACTCAAGAACTTAGAGACATTTAAAGAACAAAAAGTAATCTATTTTGTATGGTATTTATTATGCATGCTGTGGTCCCTTACAAAGGAGTACACCTACCTAATACCTCGTGTTTTCCATTACATAATAATGCTTTATGTATACCTTTTGTTGGAGATCCTTAAATAAATACATAGTAAGTAGCTTGTTGATAGCTAAATAGTGCTTATGACGTCATAGTAGATAGTCAAAATGGTACCCTTGGTTTCATACGGATCGTGAAACTTGTGTTTCACGATCGCACGCAGAAAACGTTCAATGCCCTAAGTGTGCAATACAACAATGCTTTTAGGATACTGCTGTCGCTGGCTCGTTTCTGTAGCGCGTCAGGGATGTTCGCTGCAGCGCGTACAGATAACATCTTTGCGATCATACGTAAAAGATCCGCGTCACTACTGCGTCGGATGCGAGGCAGTGACAACAGTCTTCTGGGCGTTGTTGCTAGTAAGACTGAAGGCCACCTAACGAGGCACCTGTGCGCAGTGCATGTTATACTGTTGCCGCGTGACTCCAGGAGGTGGCTGAATTAAGAGTTATTTATTGTGTTTTAATGAATTGTACAGTCAGCTTCAGAGAAAAGGAACCCCCTTTGGTAATGACATCAAACCATTTTAAGTTTTGGTAGTATAACGTAAATGGCGTGTTGGTTTAGTGGTTAAGACTACTTCTCAGCAATGCAATGGTCACGAGTTCAATTTCATCAAATCAAAAGATTTTTTTTTTCTTTTTTTTAGTTTCTTTAATAGATAATTAGGTGATTCTCGTTAATTATTATTTAAGAAATCAAATTTTAAAGTAGGTTTGAGGTTTGTAAGAAAAAAAAGAAAACGGAGATATTACACAAGCGGATCGGCACGAAAACGAAACTAAGTAAGTTATCTTGGTTCGGCCAGAATCCGAAAATACCATATCATTACTAAAAACATGTAAATAATATCTGAATCGACTCGGCGGATGCTCGGGCAGAGATGGGTGCGGCAGCGGCGGGGGAGGGAGCTGCTCGGGGCCAGAGTTACGTGACGCGCCCGCCGTCGCTCGGGCGATATTCTTTAAAGACTTGGGGGGTTCCTTTTCTCTGACGCTGACTGTAGTAACATAGGTTAACGAAAACTAACAAATTTATGGGTAACCGATTTAAAGCTAAATAAATAAATTTATAAGTTAAGCACAGTTTTTTTCCCAGTTATCTTGCAGACAAGCCACTAGATCCATTTCTAGGTGCAAATGAAGTAAAGCAATACCCCACAGGATCAACTTACAAGGGTGCTGTCGGCATGACTGGGTACGGAGAATACACATATAATAACGGTAAGAATATCGCTTCAGTTTCAACAGCAAACAGGAGGTATAGGTATGCAGCATGTATGCATAATCAGCCTTTAATACTCCCACTGCTGGGACACACGGCCTCATCTCTAAAGAGGGAATGGGCTATACAGGGTGTAAACAGACTCTTCATGAAGCCGTCAACCAAGCATTATGTACAGTCTGTTGTCGACATTATCTGACCCACCCTTAAAACAAACGAATTTGGACCCTCTGAATGTAACATCATCATCATCATCATCTTCCTGCCCTTATCCCATTCTATTTGGGGTCGGCGCAACATGTTTTCTTCTTCCATTCTCTCACCCTCTGAATGTAACATTAAGGTTTATTCAATTTGTATGAGCTTATCAGACAAGTGCTCGAGAACTTGATGAACAAAATACAATAATACAGACACGCAAATTTGATCTTTAAAACGTTAGCATTAGGTTATACGTTATAACTATTTGTTATAATATAATTAGTGTAGCTTATTTTAATAACTGTGTTCAAGTAATTCTGGTCTCGTGGTCTGTGTATAAGACTGAGAAAAACCGACCGACGAAGATATTGTTTTGCTTTCAATTAAGAATTTATTCCAAAACTATTTCTTGTATTATTGTAAAGAACTATAGACGGATAACCTTCAAATATAAACTTACTAAAATTGTAATATTTTAGCATAACTTGTAATAAGTGGGTAGTTGAAAAATTAATATTCGTGTTCATTATAAAGCTGATGTTCAAATGCAACTAAGGGTATGCAGTGACTACGCGCAAACATATTTTACCTTGCCAAAAGTAAAAAAAAAGTGTGTGTGTGTGTACTTATGTACACGCGTTAGAAGTTACACTTCTTTTTAAAAAAAATATCTGTCGCCTTATCTCAGCCAGCAGTAGATTAAAAATAAAAAACCTAGGCTTGTCAATATCTGACACTAAGCTAACTTCAGGGTGTATGTTGACTAGCTAACTTCATGCTGTTAAATTTAGGTGTCGGTGTGCGCGCGCATCGTAAAAAATTACTCTCATAATTTTTCCCTAACGCGCCATAAGAAGTATAACTTCAAAAAAATTGCAAAAACAACGTCTGTTTACAATTTTTTATTTTCTATTTTATAGTTGTTTTTTTATTATCATGATTATTTAAAATACAAAATAATCTATTTGCACGAGGAGAAGGTTGGCTGCTTGTGCTGTGCAAGAATAAACTTTATGAAAGTATACTATATGGTGCAAATTCTTTAGAATATTGCGTCTAGCATTACAACTAAGATCAAATTTCAATGCGGCTTATAAGAGTTGAGTTGGTCTAGTGGTCACTAAGGTAGTGCGATGTTTATCGTTTTCTACGTTCGAACCAAGATTAACCTAAATATAGCTTTTTGCTCAGCTGTTTTTGTTAATTATTTTATTACACTTTTTTTTACATTTCTTTAATGGATGACGTAGGGTCTTGTCTTTTTAAAGGGGCAGTTTGTATAGAAATAAAACTAAACAATTGCAAGTTTAAAATGTTTTATTATTTTATTAAAACACTTAGGTAAGATAACGTAAGTAAAAGCTCATATATTTTGAAAATTAATATCATCATCATCAGCCTATTAATGTTCCCACTGCTGGGACACAGGCCTCCTCTCTTTGAGTGGGAATGGGCTATAATCCACCACGCGGGCCCAGTGCGGATTGGTAGATGTCACATGTCTTCGAATTTTTGGTTCTAGGACATGCCGGTTTCCTCACGATGTTTTCCTTCACCGTTTTTGAAAGCAGTGGTGATGAAATAAATTACACAAAGTAATGCACCTGCCTGGGTTCGAACCCACGACATACTGTTCGTAAGTCGGGGTCGCTACCACTGGGCCACCGCTGCTCTCGCTATCGAGAAAATGTTTCTTTTTCTGTGAAATGCTTTACAGATTTATAGCTGCCTATATGTAGTGAATAAAAATGTTATTTAAATTGAAAAATCTATTTATAACAATAACATAACCACATTATCTGCAACATTTTAATGGTTTAACAATCAATCCAGTGAGCATTTACTTACATGGTGTTTTTAAAAATACCAAGATACTAGATTAATTAGTAGCGGATTGGCGCACCGTCCCGTGCTATAACTTGTTGCCTGCTATAACGCGCACCATTTTCCAGCACAAATCTTTGCCTCTCATGTGCTCCCAAGTCGATGTCACGATCTCAGCCAAGTTGGATTTTCTATAGGGTTCAAATCAGGACTTTTTGATGGCCAATTTATAACTGTCACACCTTCTTGCCAGCTAACCAATCCTGCACAATGCTTGCACGGTGGATGGAGCAGTTATCGTGCATGAAATAAATATGTGATTTTGGATAGGCAATTCGCACAGTCGGTAGCATGACGTCACGCAGAATCTCCAAATATAAACTACTATTAAATCTACCACCAACTTCCACCAATTCACCAGGTCCCATAGACGACATCCAGCCCCAGTAGCCCAGGGTTATTCTACCGCTGGTTCTACAAGGTAGCAAGCACTTCTCATTGTAGCGTTATCCTTTCCTTCGCCATAAGATTTTACGTCCATCTTTGTCCGATTTCAATGATTTTTCATCAGTGAAGATCACAACATTTTCTTCCCATCATCAGCCTTATAATGTTCCCACTGCTGGGACTCAGGCCTCCTCTCTTATGAGAGGGAATGGGCTATAATCCACCACGCGGGCCCAGTGCGGATTGGTAGATGTCACATGTCTTCGAATTTTTGGTTCTAGGACATGCCGGTTTCCTCACGATGTTTTCCTTCACCGTTTTTGAGAGCAGTGGTGATGAAATAAATTACACAAAGTAATGCGCCTGTCTGTTTCTTCCCAATTAAAATTTAAATATTCCTGTGCAAAACGGACCCTTTCTTCGCGATGAGCAGGTGTCAATGCAATTTTCAGTGTCTGTTTAAAATTCCTTATCCCAGCAGCGTGTAAATGCCTCCTCACTGTTTCCACTGACATATTGTGGTTTATTGCGGTTACACGAATGGGTAAAAATGGATTTTCGACATGGCTTGAAACATTAGCCCGGTGGCGTTCGAATTCGGGACTAAACTTGATGGCTTTTGCTCCTGGACGAATCCGCTGAATATTTCCATTGTCTCCATAATATCTTAGCCATAGCCTGACCATATTTCTCTAAAACAAAAAAAAAACATTTTTGGAAACGTGTATGTAACTTGTAAGGAGTGAATGTAATGGTTTAACAGTCAACTACGCGTTAATTAATCACAATCAATAAAATAAAATAGGTATAAAAAAAACTCTTACTGCTATATTCAGTTGACGACCAATCTCTCTAATTCCAACATTCTGCTCATGTAAAAATATGATTTTATGTTTGGTATAGTCATCGAGTTGCGACATGATGCTTTTTACACTAAATTGCTTAAAAATACTTATCGAGTTATATGGAACGATTTACAAATGTGTGTGCGCAGTCACTACTATTAATCGTAGTGTAACTTTTGTCACTTAGTTGAATTACTATCTACCTCAAGAAGCAAATGTATGTTTTACTTCGTATCCAACCATTCTTGGTAAATGTAAGTTCTGTGAACTTACATTTACAGTCTAATAATAGACTTTTAAAACCACACAAAAATTAAAAAACTGGAAAATAAATGGAAATAAAACCAAAAAGTGAAAATCAAAAACTTCTATTACCATGACGACAAGCTCAAGCATGCGTCGAGCTCGAGCGACGAATATTTCTCTCCGCCGACGTCGCCAACACCTGTACGTCGGCAGGGGGGAGGCCGGCCACCGAAAAGCTTGGGATTTAGGGGCCATCCGGCCCCGAGCCGGGTCCCCGCTGCCGGTGGTTGTGTGCAGCGCATGAGATGGACTCAGTCTATAAACGAGAACGTCATGCGCGCATACTATGGGTCTACAGAGGGGGGAACTAACCTCACTGCGTACCGTGTTAGGATGCTGTCTATGTTTCAGGATCTGGAACTAACCGTCAACGTCTCTGCCCAACGACTGTCGGATCAGGTGCGGGTCATCCAACGCAATCACATGTTGGACGATGCCGCACTTGATAGGCTGCGCTCAGAGGTACTGAGCAACCGTATCATCTTGACTCAACCAGTGCGTTTTGGTCCTGTAGTCGAAGAGCAAGATGATAGGGTTACCACGGTAAGTAGCCAGTGCAACGACCGATTGAGGAGCGCTCTGGAAGGTGCGCTTCGCGAATATTGATCCACTCCTACCGAAATTAGGCCCCGATTACCACGGTTACCCATGCATAACAAAAATAGGGCGCTGGTGTGTGCCTTGGACTCGCAACTCAAGAGTATATTCGAGAGTAGCGAGGACCTCGTTGATACACACTCGATCTTGTACTGTGGGGCTGTTGCGGCATGTCGTTTAGCTAATGTCAAATTTCCAAATTGTGACGTAGCTACTCGACCAAAACCAGCCGTACCAGCCTGGCAGCGCAGGATCGAGCGCCGTATCGACGGGGCCAGGGTACCCATCGGTAAACTATACTGCTTCAGGGTGGGCAATACTCGACCACGTGTGATGCGCTTTGTGAGGCGGGCATTCTCGGGGACTGGAGTCAGTCCTCAAGAATACCGAGCCGTATTACTATGTAATACGGCTCGCATTGTGAGGAGGTTTCTGTCTCTGGAGCCCTAACCACCGGTAGCTTGGACCCTGTTCCCGACACCGGCGGACCGCTATTTTTTTATATTTTTAAATGTTTTTTATATGGATTTTTTAAGAAATATTTATATAAAAATGTTAAAAAATGTGTATATATAAATGAATAAACGGAATAATAATAATATCTTGGGACAACCAACACACTGCCATCTGATCCCAAACTAGGCAGAGCCTGTACTATGGCAACCAGACAACTAATAAACATACTTATATATTTTTAAATACATACATATTATAGATAAATTACACACCCAGATACAGAACAAATAATCGTACTCATCGCACAAAGTTTTGTCCTGTGTGGGAATCGAACCCACGACCTCCGTCCTAGCAGTCAGGGTCACTAACCACTAGACCAACAGGTCATAATGCAAGCAATATTGAAGTTCCTTTTTTAATTTGTTGTCATTACAACTAATTAAAAAAGGAACTGATACTATGTGGACTGTGTTTTCGAACCCACATGTTGTTCGTCGCCAATCTAGCATCAAACCGCTAAGCCACAACGCGAAATTATAGATTGGGTTGTAATTATGTCATCATCATCATCATCAGCCTATAATGTTCCCACTGCTGGGACACAGGCCTCCTCTCTATGAGAGGGATTGGGCTATAATCCACCACGCGGGCCCAGTGCGAAAAACATCGTGAGGAAACCGGCATGTCCTAGACCAAAAATTCGAAGACATGTGACATCTACCAATCCGTAATTATGTAGTGTGACTTAAAAGGTTTTCAACTTAAAAGTCAACGAGATAATGATTGAAATAGCTTAACAAATTGATACATATGCCGGTGGCTCCGACAATGTTGGGTGGGTTTACCTTAACGTTGAATGTTAAAGATCAAATTTGCGTGTCTGTATTATTATTGTATTTGTTCATCGGGTCCTCGAGCACTGATTGATAAGCTTATGATAAGCTTATATAAATTGAATAAACCTTAATGTAACAAGCAGAGGGTCCAAATTCGTTTGTTTTTAGGGTGGGTCAGATAATGTTGACAACAGACTGTACATCAAACTAAGTAACTTTACGCAAAAATTAGCGCTGGGAAACGACTTTTTTTTGGGCTGAAAAATCACGTTTTACAGTAGGACTCAATGTAAAGCACTCAAAACATTGTGCTGATGGATGGATTGAATAGTAAGAGGGTCCTGAAGGTGTTTAAAGTAAAAAATCTTACATTAAAAACATGTTTAAAAAAAAACTTGTGAAAAAGTTGGAACTTTGGCCCCCAATATCTCCGTAGCTAGAAGCTTCCCAGGTATGATCTAGAACAAAAAAAAGATCACAATGACAGGGATAACAAGTGCCTTTCGGTTTCGTTAAAAGTCTGTTTACACCCTTTATAATCCAACACGCGGGCCCAGTGCCGGTTGGAAGATGTTTGATGATGTCACGTATCTTCAAATTTTAAGTTTTAGGACGCGCCGGTTCCTTCACGATATTTTCCTTCACCGTTTTGAGAGCAGTGATGATGAAATATATTACACAAAGTGCGCCTGCCTGGGTTTGAACCCCGACTTACTGGGCCGCCAACATTGGGCCACCACTGCTGTCTAGGTATAGGTATGGCTTTATTTAAATGACTGACATGATGTTGTGATGACAAGCTCGTATCATGAACCCCTCCTACCTCTTCTTCTTTGTGGGAGGGGTCATGCAATACAGGGCATTGATTGTGCATTCCAAATAACTTTGTCTTCAGGTGTTGTGTACCGAGGGGACTTCCGTGATGGCTGTTTCCACGGCAATGGCGACCTTGTATTCAAACATGGTGCTGAGGAACACTCGATCATACAAGGTCAATTTGATAATGGCGTCCTGGCAGAGCATAAAATACTCTTTGACAACAAACTGGAGTATGATTATCATGATTGGAAGTACTGCAGGTCACCTGATAGAAGGTACTAATAATGTTAATAATATTTTCTAGAATCATTTATACCTGGTAGAAATCATTAATTCAGAAGAACGCAATCGACTGCTGATCATTGGACTCTCTCAAGGTACGCCTCCTCCACCTTATCGTATCATCATCAGCCTATAGCAGTCCTCTGCTGGACATAGGCCTCCTCAATCGCCACTCAACTCGATTCTCAGCAACTCTCATCCAGTTGCTACCAGCCACCCTGCGAAGATCGTCACTCCACCGAGCCTGAGGGCGTCCTACCTTACGTATGCCAATTCGCGGTCTCCACTCAGGAACACGTCTACCCCAACGGTCATCGGTTCTACGGCTAATATGACCGGCCCATTGCCACTTCAGCTTACTTATTCTGTGAGCTATGTCGACAACTCTGATTCTCTGTCGGATCACCTCGATCCTTATCGTAGCCCTTTTTTTTAATTTTGATTAAACAATCGTGTAATCTGAATACACAAAACCGAAGTTACAAAGTTAGGGACCCAAAAGTTGTACAATATTTTCCAAATTGAATGTGAAGTTAGATTATAATCTAGGAGTCTTACTCCTCCGTATTGTCCGTGGATGTACTCGTACATGCCAACATCTATACCAAGTATTTTAAGTAAATAAGGATCAAGATCGCCTGAAGAAGGACAGCGCCGTCGAGGTCGACCTCGGCGAAGGTGGCGTGACGATCTGATAGTGTTTGCGGGGCTAACATGGCCGGAAATCGCACAGAATAGAGAGGTATGGAAGGAGAAAGGGGAGGCCTTTGCTCAGCAGTGGGACACCATGTAGGATAGAAAAAAAAAAAAAAAAAAGGATCAAGATATATAGAAGTTTATTTGCAGTTTTAAAGTGCTGATTATTCCAGATTTGCTGATTTATTTGCACGTCAGCTGATTTTTTTATTGTAGATATACAGATAGATAGATAGATATACGAGTCATTGTTGACGACATGGACGCGCGAACTGACATGACAATAACTAGACCAATCAGCGTTGGCATCATACGTCTGTCGATCGATAAATATTCTATACACCGACTTTATCGACAGTGAAACGTACAGACTGGAGCACATCAAGCTACTACAATCTGTCAAATTTATTTAATCGATTTTCAACTTTATATCTAAAGAAATAAAGGTTTCTTTTCAAGGTTGATTGGAAAGATTAGACAGTTTCAGGTAGCTTGATGTGCTGGCGTCTGTACATGCATTGGTTTGTGTTTCTTATTATGGTATTTAATTAGTATGTGGCTACATATAAAGGCTGTAAAAAGACTCTTAACGAAGCTGGAACGCACTTATTCTCCTCATCATTGCGATCATTTTTTTCTTCTAGACCATACCTAGGAACCTTCTAGTTACGGAGATATTGGGTGCTAAAGTTCCAACATTTTCACGTTTCTTTCAAGGTTTTTTTATTGTGTGTGTGTATTTTTTTCATTTATGACACCTTCACGACCCTTGTACTATTCAATCCATCCATCAGCACAATGTTTTGAATGCGTTACATTGAGTCCTACCGTAAAACGTGATTTTTCACTCCAAAAATAAAAGTCTTTTCCCAGTAAAGTTACTTAATTTGATGTACAGAATGCTTGGTTAACGGCTTCGTGAAGAGACCGTTCACACCCTGTAATATGTTCTTAAATGGTGACTATTGTTTATACCAACCACGTGTTTTTACTATTTCAATGCTCATTTAACAAGAAACTACATCGTTTACTCTGACAACAACATTTTTCATTCCGGGGCAAACGATATTAGCGCAAAATTACATCTCATCCCGTCGGTACGTACAAAAATGGCGGCAGTGTTTCGGGCCAGAAACATTTCCCGCATATTTTTTGCTTTAACTCACACTAATCGCCTATCATAAACGATTTGTTTTACTTATACGGATTTTTACCTCAAAAAAACGTTTATTCTAATGAGGATAAATGATGGAACAGCCTTTTTTGTAGCATTTACTTAATTCTGTACCCAAACAGAGATGCGTGAATAAAGAGGGTATGCATTATGTGGGATTATTAAGAGGGAACAGGGGCTGCGATTCTCCATACAAATGTATTCCCCTTTTAACCTCCTGAATAATGCCTCTAAAGCAATCTTTTGAAGTGAAACTTCTAATGCGACTTCCAACAAGGTTGCATTAAACGTTTAACGCTACCATGGAGGAGGTATGAAAGTACTGTTGCGTTCAACTTTCAACGCTCCTGGGGAGGGGGAATAGAAAGAGACAGAGCGAGAGTGAATGCGTGGCACTCGAACGCATACGCGTAGTATACCTGTAGTTCACTAAAAATCAATTTCTACCCCTTCTTATTTTCATTTCCACATTACGAAGTTTCACTTCTTCCGCGCGAAGGGACTCCACGCCTATTTTTTTTTTCATAATATCAAGGTATACCAAAGAAAATATGGCCCTCCATAAATGGCCCCATTATTACGGCCGTGACTACCAGACAAATTCGAAAAGCTTTTAACATAAAAGAAATTGATAGGAACCTAGACATACTCTTTCTTAAAAATATAAATGTCAAAAATGAATCGACTCAGTTTTCGAGGAGAAAATGAAAATTTATTTGTGTTCTAAATTCAAAAATATTTTAATCATCTATGTTTTATATTAGGCTATTCAGTGGCTTCATACCTTTGCTTCTTCTTTAACCTGGCGAAAACAAAGCGTGGAATACAACGCAAATTAAATCATAATTTTTCCGATAAATTATTATTTTTGGTTTCATAAAGTTTCCCTATCTTTGTTTTCCTAGTAGTACTTACTAAAATAATCTCAAAAATCAAACGTGACATTGGCTTCGCACGGTTTTTGCATTCAAAAACCGTGCGAAACCACAAAAAAAATAATTAATAATTCATGACAAAAATACGTTCCGTTCTATTATTTTATTTCTTCGAAAGTACGGTCGAACAAGCTATTGGGTATACATGTGAAAATATTAACAATCCTTTTTATGCATAATTTTTTTATTTTAATTGTATTTTATAAAGCTTTTGTCATTAATATACTGACTCTTAACGACAAAAGCTTTATAAAATAAAATTGCAAACAATATTGTCAGTGTACTAGGATTGTGAATGTTTTCGCATGTATACCAAATAGCTTGTTCCACCGTACATTGAAAAAGTCATTTGACACACGTGGGCATTTGTTACTGCAGTTCTCGGCTCCATAACAACCTAGCCTGCGAGCTGCGGCTCGGGTGTGAAATCCGCCTCGAATGCAATAACAAAGTTTCCCCACATATAAAAATGTACTACCTATTATATTATATGCGCATATTATAAGAAAAAAAATAGTATTTCTTAAGTGACTACTAGTTAGTAAATACTTTGAAATGATAATGTCAGTTGTTGGAAGCGCGGCAAAATCAGAGAAAAGAGTATGATCCTTTTTCATGAACTAACTTTACTTCCAGTAACTTTTCTACCGTGTGGCATACTGGCAAAACCGTGGGATGCTCTGTATACAGGCGACTTCACTATTTCCATGTAGCCCCGTCCAAAATTCATAGAATTTTAAATGACCTACTATATGAACAGATATACGACGGAATTTGAAAATGGATTGAACCCTGATGGCGTGCCGCTCATAACACCTGACCATCCTCCCAAAACGATACCACCCGGCTATTATGACACCGCAGACGGCTTCTACAATCCCATGACGAATTTCATTTATAATTATGACACCCTAAAGACGGTCAATAGGTAAGTACTTGCGTTATTTAAAAAATAATGGCTCTTGAACGTGGTCAACTCGTCTGAACCACGTTCAAGAGCATGTGCTGTCAGTATTTCATATAAATGATCACACTGAGAGCTCTTAAAACCGTAAGATGTGGTGATTACATTTTTATTGGTAAAATTCACCCTTATTTCGTGAAATACTCTTAACGCTACAAAACCAATTGTAATAGCTTTCAATAAAAACGCTTTTTAGGTTGGTAGCTAACTAGACTCCCAAATAAATTGTAATTAATTACCGCCCCGACAATATGCAAGTATTGTCGGAACGGTTACATTACAGGTGCATTGCCGTCCCAGAGGCAAAACTGAAATATCTCATGTGGTAATTATTTATTGATGTGAAACATCTATAGCCGCGGGTGAAAACGATTGTCGGCTTGGCGACGCATGCCGTGGCGACGCGTCGCCACGCTATGCGATGGGATATATATACACTATACTGTTACTGTGTACTGTTCTGCTCTTTACTACTCTTACTTGTACAAAATAATTTCGATGTTTCACATCTAACAGGCGTCCCGTGACGGCTCACAATTTTTTATCTCTCTGAAATAGGTGCATCATCATCTTCATGCCCTTATCCCATTCTATTTGGGGTCGGCGCTACACGTTTTCTTCTTCTATTCACCCTGTTAGACGTCACGGCATCATTTACTCCTTTCTCTTTCATATCAGTCTTCACACAGTCCATCCATCTTTTCTTTGGCCTTCCTCTTCCTCTCCATCCATCAACATGCATGTTCATCACTCTTTTAATCATCCCTCCTCATTACATGTCCATACCAAGACAAACGACTTCCTTTCAATTTTTCTGTAACAGGCGCCACTTTCAAACGTCCTGTAATATACTCATTTCTTACCTTATCCATTCTTGTCACTCCACATCCATCTCAACATTCTCATCTCCGCTACATGCAAACGTTTTTCATCCATCTTCACAGCCCAGCATTCTGATCCATACAGTACGACAGGTCTAATCACGGACTTGTATATTTTTCTCTTTAGCTTGAGGGGCATTCGTGGGTCGCAAGTTGTTCCAGTGACCTATCGCCATTTCATCCATACTGAGTTGATTCGGTGCGTTACGTCCCGGTCTACTTCGCCATCCCCTTGCACAAGCGACCCGAGGTACCGAAAATCAGAACAGATCGGTATGGGCGTTCCGGCAAGAGTTATGGGCACAGGACTGGAGAGACCGCCAAAATCACAGAAGAAGTATTTTGTTTTGGTCCTACTTACTTTTAGGCCAACGTTCTCCAGTCTTTGCCACCACACCTCCAATCTGCTCTGGACCTCTAGGCCACTCTCGGCAACCAACATAATGTCGTCGGCAAACAGCATGCACCAGGGAGCCTCTTCCTGGATGTCCGACGTAAACGCGTCCATTATCACCAGGAAGAGGTAAGGACCTAGAGCCGACCCTTGGTGCAAGTCGACAGCCACATTGAATCTGCCGGTAGTGCCCGCTGTAGACCGGACTTGAGTACTACATCGACTGTACATCGCTCGGATCAACTATACATACTTCCCAGGCATGCCTTTCTCTTTCAGTGCCCACCACAAAACCTCACGAGGTACCCGGTCGTATGCCTTTTCGCACTTCTGTATTTCTTTCGCACAGCTGGCGGATGGCAAAAATAGCATCCATCGTTCCCCGACCAGGCATAAAACCGAATTGGTTTCGTGAAATTTCACTCTCTTCTCTCAGTCATCTTGTTTCTGAAATAGGCGCATATACAACATTTCAGCAAAAGTGCCTGGCGGCAATAATGCTTCTTTTAACAAACTTTAGAAGACTCGATGACAATAATAGTTTTCTACTATTATTTAAGATGCCAAAGTTTGTGAGGATGTTTGGAAGTCTAGTATTCTGGATGTTTGGATGTTTGTTACTCTTTCACGCAAAAACTACTGCACGGGATTAAATGAAATTTGGCACACAGATAGTTTATAACCTGGATTAACACATAGGATACTTTTATTCCGTTAGTACGATCTTGTGGAACAATTACCGAACTCCACGCAGGCGAACCCGCGGGCATAGGCTAGTCATCAATAATCGCCTCTAACTGAACTAAATACGCTCACTTTACATTACAACATTTGTCTAATTAACAACGACTCTGGAATCGTCCGCAGGGCGCCTTCAGTTAGAGAGCAGAAGTGGATCAAGGACAACTGTCGCAAGGAACGTGTGGAGACGGTAGGACCTCGTCAGGACTTGTTCGAGGAATGGGTAGGCCCAATAGTGGAACCAAAACCGCTTCGAAAACCCTTAGTAACCTTCCACAACTCCACAATACCGTCGCCAGTGTTTCAAGAATCTGTAAGCATTGTTAATATATTTTTTTTAATAACATGACATCACGCCTGTAATCCCCGAAGGGTTAGGCAGAGAGGTGTACCTATTAAAACACCCACATTTCGCCAGTTAAGTTTAAGTCTCATGTAATAGGGGGCAAGCCTATTGATATCAACCGAGCGCAAGTCCAGACTCCGTGGCTGTAACTGAGAGATTCTTGATGGAAAACCCAACGACACTTTCCGAAACCCGACCCTGGAATCAAACCCAGGACCTCATGCTCAGCAGTCGTGCTTGCGACCACTAGACCAACGAGACAGTATATTTTATATATTTTTTTACCCATAAAGGGTGTAAACAGACTCTTAACGAAGCCGAAAGGCACTTGTTCTCCCCATCATTGCGAATAGGTTTTTGTTCTAGACCATAACTGGGAACCTTCAAGTTATCTACTGAAAAACGTGATTTTTCAGCCAAAAAAAGAGTCGTTTCCTAGCACTAATTTTTGCGTAAAGTTACTTAGTTTGATGTACGTAATGCTTGGTTGACGGCTTCGTGAAGAGTCTGTTTACACCCTGTATATTTAATTTGGACTCGGACTTTGTCCAAGACACTCATTAAATCCCGCTAGTTTGAATTGGTCCCAGCTCATTTATGATTGATTTCAAGACCTGAGCCTAGTCCCAGACCTAATCGATGCAAATCTGCGATCACAAAATTTGTTCTTTTCCTTTTTTCAATAGATCAAGAAAGGACTATTAAGGATACTTTGTTTTTGTTACGTTCTGTCAACCAAATAGATAAGTATCCAGGGTCGAGAGATATAATTGTTTTTTTCTTAAAAACCGATTTATGTTTTCGAATGAAATCAAAATTAAGAAAAATAAAGAATTGGTTTTATTAATTCAATATCATTTGAAAATAAGCAACAGTTTCTAAAAAAACTGCAACTATATCTAACGACCATGGATACTTATCTATTTTGTTGACTGTACATATTATAAGTTTTTTTTTTAATTTCGCAGGTGGACCGTGTGGTTGGAGATGTCTACGATTCAAAACAAGTAAGTAGATTGTGTAAACAGACCCTTCACGAAGTCGGCAACCAAGCATTATCTACTGACGCCAGCAGGTCAACCTACCCGAAACTGTCAAATTTTACCAGCCAACCTTGAACCTAATGATATAGAGATAAAGTTGAAAATCTATTTAAAAAAAATGACAGATTGTTGTAACTTGATGTGCTGGCGTCTATACATCAAACTAAGTAACTTTTTTTTGAGGTAAAAAATCACGTTTTACGGTAGGGCTCAATGTAACGCACTCAAAACATTGTGCTGATGGATAGATTTTTGGGAATATGAAGAACAGAGTGTAAAGCTCTTCATCCCCCATAGAAAAGGAAGGATCCTCCGATCAGACGGGTGTTAGGCCTGGTGGGCTACTGCCCGACAGTTGCTGTCGGGTTCTTCTATAGTCTTAAGTCGCGGATAACTTTACTTGCGTGATCTAGGATTTTTTTGTTTAGTTTGGCCGCTCCGTCATAGATAGCGCTGTAGTACTTTTTGTTCTATGTTGCTTAGTACTTCTTGTAATGCCGCTACATCACTCCACCCGGAGACCAGGGTCGGTAGTAGAAAGAGTCGTCGTCATCTTGTGATGTTTTTGCCGGACCAGTGGAAAGTAGTTGCCGCATTGTTCACGGTGAGTCGGAACTGTCTGCGGCGGTAGTGCGAACCCCAGTCAGTCGGGGCCGGCGCTGCGTTTGCTCTGGTGTGTCGGACGTGGTACAGCACCGCGATGTGGCTGACTACTGGCGCGGACCGGGAGATCGAGCTCTCATCCGGCCGAAGGTGCAGTAGTGCCAAGGTTACTTGATGAGGCTGAGGGTGCTGACCAGGAATGTGCTTCCACTGCATGCTGGTGGTCAGGAGTACCCATTTGAAACTAGCTGGCTATATAGCTCGCTGCTGGAAAGCTTGAGGAAGTGATGAACTTGATGACGTCACGTTGCTCGAAGGCTGTGCTGGCGTCCATTTCAGGGTCACCATTTTAAGGATATGAAGAACAGGGTGTAAGCTCTTGTTGAGTATCAAGCTCCAGGTGTGCTGCTGGTGGTCTTGAATGAATAAAACTACTTGAACGTAATGACTGACTGTATTTCTTGGGTAATTTTTAGACAACCAATATATGTGCGCACGCGCAATGACGGCGAGTAAGCGAGTGAGAGGTGGCGGGGAGTCCGCGATCGCGGTGCGGTGTGTGGCCCGATGTGACGTCAGGAACATATTCCCCGCGTTGAAGAGAAGTCTTCAAGATGATGTTGGAGAAACAGGAAGTGGGCATATGTTGTTTTATGCACGGGTTATGACGCCCTTCTTCGTCAGGATGTCGGCGACTCGACAATGCCCGTCAGAGCCAGTCTTCACTGCGACCACTCTGCACAGCAACCACAGAAGAGGAGGGAGATTCGTGTTTCTCACCAAAACCATGGTGCCAGTCTTCAGCTCTTGTCCAGCCGTCCGCCACTTGGTTCTCTGCTGAAGGAGAGACACATACTCATGAGAAAAGCGCTGCCAAAATGCTGTCGCAGTCTTTCGACTCGATCGAAGCGTTGTAGCCGCTGGATGTTGACGTCGGTGATCTGAGGACGAGGGACTGACGTGAGTGGTCGTCCGATGAGGAAGTGTGAAGGAGAAAGATAAGTAAGATCTGATGGATCAGTGGATAGAGGTGTTAAAGGTCTGGAATTTAAAATGGCTTCTATCTGAATCAGGCACGTTGAAAGCTCTTCATAGGTTAAATGAGTTAGGCTCATGACTCTACGCAATAAATGTTTGGTGGACTTTACTGCACTTTCCCAAATCCCACCAAAGTGTGGGCTGTAGGCAGGTATAAATTTGAATTCACTATCAAGTTCCCAGAAGCGAGTCAGCTGATCTGACTCCTCATGTGAAAGAAAGTGACAAACAGAAGGTTGTTTATGAAGTCGAGACCGACTGACGCGGCCCGAAATAAGCCAACCTAGTTTAGTTGACTGTAATCTAGGCTGATTATTACCTAAATTAATAGTCTCGGAACCTAAGACGTCCCAGAATACTTCAGCGCCTACTAGAATATCGATAGCAGTAGGTACATTGAATGATGGATCTGCTAATTGAATACCTGGAGCTTGATACTCAACAAATGGTGACATATGGCGAGCTTGCGCTGCGGACGGCCGGTCCAAAGTCCACAGAAGGTGCGTGCGTAGCACAGAAAACGGCGATCTTCTTTTAACTCGAAGGACCATATGTTGAGTATCAACCTCCAGGTGTGCTGCTGGTGGT
This sequence comes from Lycophotia porphyrea, assembly GCA_950005105.1. Lineage (NCBI taxonomy): Eukaryota > Metazoa > Arthropoda > Insecta > Lepidoptera > Noctuidae > Lycophotia > Lycophotia porphyrea. The sequence continues at coordinate 14,002,565 of OX465395.1, read as the reverse complement.
CTTGAATGAATAAAACTACTTGAACGTAATGACTGACTGTATTTCTTGGGTAATTTTTAGACAACCGATATTTATGTGCGCACGCGCAATGACGGCGAGTAAGCGAGTGAGAGGTGGCGGGGAGTCCGCGATCGCGGTGCGGTGTGTGGCCCGATGTGACGTCAGGAACAGCTCTTCATCCCCCATAGAAAAGGGAGGATCCTCCGACCAGACGGGTGTTTTGCCTGGTGGGCTACTGCCCGACAATTGTTGTCGGGTTCTTCTATATAGTCTAAAACTCACGGATAACTTTACTTGCATGATCTAGGATTTTGTTGTTTAGTTCGTCCAGTCTGTCATAGATGGCGCTGTAGTACTTTTTGTTCCGCTACAGATTGAATAGTACGGGGGTCGTGGAAGTGTTTTAAGTTCTTACATTAAGCATAATCAGCTTATAATGTTCCCACTGCTGGGACACACGGCCTCCTCTCTATGAGAGGGAATGGCTGTAATGGTGGTTCTTACATTAAAAACATGTATTAAAAAAAAAAAAAACTTGTGAAAAAGTTAGAAATTTAACCCCAAATATCTCCGTAACTATAAGGTTCCCAGATATGGTCTAGAACAAAAAAATGATCGCAATAACGGGAAAAACAAGTGCCTTTCGGCTTCGCTAAGGGTCTTGTTGCAACCTTTATATCTGTAATGGTCTATCTAAGTATGTATATCTGTAGTTGCGACCTACAGACATTATTTTCATGCGAATTATGTCAAGAATGGTGCATTGATAAACTGCTGAAACAAATATTTGTTGTAGGTACTTAATTACGTGATTGGAACAAGCGAATTGAATCTACATTCAATATACAAAAAACACAAGAAATAACGAAACGAATGATTTATTACTCTAATATTAATAAGTATTAAAATACTTGTGTGAAATGTCTGTTCAGTGACGGTGGATATGCTGGAAAAATATAAAACAGCTTACTAACATGCTATTTTTTCTATAGACCACCGCATAGCAACATACATTTTGCGCAGAATTTTATATTATTTAAACTTATTTTCATTGTTTTTTTTTTAATCTTCTTATTTTTTTATTAATGAGTAAATTTAACAATCGTTTAAAGACATTTTATTTATTAATATAATTTTAATTTTAATAAAGATTCTGCTTTTATCTTGTATTTATATATATAAATTTAACAATCGTTTGAAGATATTTTATTTGTTAATATAATTTTATTATAATTTTAACTTCAATAAAGATTCTGCTTTTATCTTGTTTTTTTTTTTGTATTGACATCCTACTACAAAATAGAAAAACTAGCCAAGTTTGAGTCAAACTCACAAATATAGGGTTCCGTATCTCCAAACAATATAATAACACTAAAACCTTCCTCGAAAACTACTCTATCCATTGGTGTAAACAGCATGAAAATCGGTGTAGTAGTGTTTGAGTTTATTGCGAACAGACAAACAGACGCGGCGGAGGACTTTGTTTTATAATATCTAGTAATGTAGTGATAAAGTGATTTTTTTCAGAATTTTCCTCCTCTTACTTTATAAATTAGAGCGGGAGGGCGGGGGGGACGCAAATTTTAGATAAAAAGTATTTAAGGAACCTCGATATCATTTTTTAAAAGCTGTCGATAGACACCCCATATAGTTACCAATTTTACTGGTAACTCGACGTATTTCTTGCAGGACGTCATAGTAGGGTTACAATGTAACAAATTAAACCACCACATGTTCCACATGTGGTGGTTTAATTTGTTGCATTGTAATGATGGTCAGTAATTTGTGAGTTAGATTATAGATTTTTAGTTTTTTATGTAAATTCCAGATTAAATCAAGGCTTCGAGTGCCTTTTTTATTCGTAATTTCACTTTTGTATAGGGGTCCATAGAAGACACTTGCTCTCCAAATCTCTGTGTAAAATGGCTGTGATATACCGACAGACAGACATACTGATAAACGGATCGACAGGACGAATCTATAATGATTCCGTTTTAGGGATTCAAAATAAAATTTATAAGGAGTTTCAAAATAGCGTCACATTTCTGAGATAAGTATAAGCAATGAGATATAGAAAAAAAATTACTGCTGGCAATATTTGCCATCAGTACAATTTTGATGGCTTAAACTTCGGAAACGACGTTTTAGAAAATTGTGTCTAGTGTAAAACGTGTCAGTACGAGCTATTGATTAATATACAGGGTGTAAACGAACCGTCTCACTCTCGAAAGCCGTCAACTAACTCTCGAAGCCGTCAACTTTCTGATCAAACTAAGTGTAACCCTAAGCAAAAATTATGCTGGGAAACGACTTTTTTGGGGTGAAAAATCACGTTTTATGTAACGCACTCAAAACATTGTGCTGATGGATATATTAAATAGTAGTAGCTGATGGATACTTTAAATACCTCCACGACCCCGGTCGTGGAGGTATTTAAAGTAAAGTAATAACATAAGAAACTTGTATTAAAAAAAAATACTTGGGAAAAAGTTGTAATTTTGACCCCCATTATCTCCGTAACTAGAATATTCCCAGGTATGATCTAGACCAAAAAATAATCGCATTGACGGGGAGCCTTTCGGATTCGTTAAGTGTATTTTCACAAGGATAGTTTTATCCGTGGGGGTTTTATTTTAATTAAAATAATGGAAGTTGTGCAGGCCAAGGTTCATACAAGAATATTCTAATCCCAGGGGGGACGCGGTTAACCCAGTTTCGAGCGAATACGTTGGAATAAGTGCGTGTACGCGCGTTCGCTTTTTTGAAGCGCAAAATGTGTCGCGCGTGTAAGCCGATACGAGCTTATACGTGCAGAAAAATACGCAAGCCTGAAACTACTCTTACAGCCGCTTTCTTCATCCAAGCAGTAGCTAAAGTAAAGGTCAATTGAGTTGCCACTACACAAACGTCGTAATTCCCCAAAAAATCGTGGGGAGCTTTTTTACACATGGCAGCACCACTATATCACTGTCAAGTCGTGCCAAAGTCAAATGTCAGTTCCATAAAAATAGGTAAAATGAATAAGGGCGGATAGCACTTACATTCTTAAAAACTTACTTTCTTTCGTAAAATTACTCTCAAAAGATAGATCTCGATCAAACTAAGATAAAAGCTAACCACAGCATATTTTTTCAAGTTTTGGTTTGTCTGGAATAACATGATTTATAATAGTACATATAGCGTGGCCAAATTCAGAACTAAAGCTGCCATTTTATTTGTTCAATACATTTGACAGATGTTTACAAAGCGCGCTCTCCTGTCAATCACAATCGAACGTCAAAATTTTAGCTGTTACTTTTGCCTTTAACTTTTACTGTTCACTAAGAGAGGCTAAAGCAAGAGTAATCGTCATTTTGACAAAGTTGTAGGTAGAAAGGGTTGTCGTGAGAAATGAAGGAAGTGGAGTGGCTGTGGGACAGAGTAAGCTAGAAAACAAATATTTGCTTTTTTTGTTATTAAAATGTTATCACGGTCTTCGTCCAATGGAAGTTCAAAGTATCACAGCCTATAGCTTCTTTAGCAGGGCTGCGGGACTGTTCGAAAGAGATACCGCGGCCCTGGAACACAAAGGTCAAGAAAGGAACATGGATGGGTTTTAGTCAGTACAAGCCTGACACTCCCTTCCGCTCTGCCCAGAGCGGGAGAAGCCATTTGATGATTTCCCATCCGAAAAAATATATAAAAAGGGATGTTAATACAAATGCCAAGAAATTAAGAACTAGAAAGCATATCTTGTTAATTTTACGACATAGCCACATTACCAAATGTAGTAGCACTTTGTTGATGTTGGTGTCGGCGATGAGACCTCGTTCAGGGCCGAGGGTACACGTAGTGGCGGTACGTAGATACATGCACCTTCAGAACAGTAGGTCGCAAGTTAGGAATACAACAATTTCAATTAGATTTAATTAATTTCTTGTGTTAATTTTCTAATTAGCCTTTAAAATGTTACTTGCAGTTGGTTTTCTTATTAGAACCGCCTAAATACTGATTAATGTTAATTTAAAAAGAAAAAATCAAGTTAGAGAATTGATCTTATAGAATTACGTAACTTGAAAATGAGTTTTTTTTTTAATGCAGATATTTTAACCAAATTAGTCTCAAATGGAAGGTTTATGTTCAAAACCGATTATACAAAAGGATCTGTGTAAATAACTTCATTAGTTTAGAAAATATAATAAAAAATGTAAAGTGAAAATGATATTATAAGTGCCTTGCATGAAAAGTTACAATTACAGTTTAATTATTATTTGTGACGCACAGCTTCCAAGTATGTTGTTGCGTTCACACAAACCAAAAGTAATTGGAGCTATTGACTGTACCTATATAGTAATTATATCACTTGGTAGGTAATATTTATTGCCAAGCTACACTGCAACTACTTAATTCCCCAGGACAAATAGTATCCTATGTGTTAATCCAGGACGAGGTCTGAGTGCTTTAAGGATCTTTTAACGCTCGATAGAGGTTGACAGGATAGTGGCTCTTGGTAAATATTTCTGAAATGTAATAATAAAATAAAATGGCAGCTTTAGTTCTGAATTTGGCCACGCTGTATGGTTATAAATTATGTTATTCCAGCCAAACCCAAACTTAAAAAAATATGCTGAGATTAGCTTTTATCTTAATTTGATCGAGATCTATATTTTGAGAGCAATTTTACGAAAGAACGTAAGTTTTTACGAATGTAAGTGCGATCCGTCCTTATTCATTTTACCTATTTTTAAGGAACTGACATTTGATTTTGGTACGACTTGACAGTGATATAGCGGTGCTGTCATGTGTAAAAAAGCTCCCCACGATTTTTTGGGAAATTACGACATTTGTGTACTGGCAACTCAATTGACTTTTACTTTACTTTTGCTTTGGATGAAGAAACCGGCCGTTAGACAGTAGAGCTATAGTACTAGGGAGCTATCGGCACCCTTTGGGCATGGCTAGATTCAGTCTTTACTTATTTATATTACTGAAAGTATGCTTGCTAAACATACAAACACTGTTACATACAAACATGTTTGTAAAAATATTGGACTGATATATGATAACTTCTCACCACCTAAATCCAAGTTTTCGACTCAGTCAGACCGAATGCCCTCAATATGATAATCGACGATGAAATTGGACCAAATAGCGACAAATTAGGAAGGAACAATCAGAATTCAAATCAGTGTCAAATGGTGACGCCAGAAGTGCTGCATGAAGTGAAGGTGTAGTGAAACCGGTACAGATAAATAAGCTCCAGACGTCTGACGCTGAAAGACACATCGGTACATTATCTGTCAGCGGGTGACGTGTCCACAAATTGTCTATACACAAGACAGGCAGAGCTTGGACGACGATTTTCCCGGAGAACTCTGGGCTTGGAAAGCCCTCCTAGTCTTCCCGACCGACGATAACGCTAACTATCCCGGACCATCACATCACACCGGCCAATGGCATTCATCATCATCATCATCATCACCATTTCAGCCGAAACACATCCATGTGATCTAGCGGATCTCCGCAACCTTAACAAGGTCTTCGGTCTACCTAGTGGGAGGCCTTCCAACGCAACATCTTCCGGTTTGCTGTCGCTGCTCCAGAACTTTTCGGCCCCATCGGCCATCCGATCTGCGAGCAATCTGCCAATGGGATAGCGTTATCGTAACGCCCCACTTAACGCTAGGTCCTTGACCATACGCATGACGCATACATCGGCCATTTATGTATTTTCCACCCAGTCAATATTATAGTCAGTTTTCTTATTGAAAAGCTACTGCTTTTTGTTTTATTGTGTTGGAGAACTGCGCATTAGAACTGGACCTTGACACTCAAATAGTAACCATTCAGGTTTCTACATTAAGTATTTCTCGACAAAACTTTTTGGAGACATGAATGACTCTCTTCTTTTAACCTTATTTTTAAATTAGAACGTCATCGATGACATTTTCTTATTCAATATTCTGTCATTGGTTATGACCAATTTTTGTGCGAACGTGGTGACATCTTGAATTCTGTACCAAAAGGTTACAAACCTTTCTAGATGGGGCAAGATTCGATGTTTTTCAAAAGTTATTGGTCCAGTTTTTACGATAATTATTGAAGCATAAATTCACATATTATTTATTTAAAGTTATAATTATAAAAACCGAACACACCGGTGTACATCTCCCGTCTACACTACACCACTACAGCGGAGGACATCGTAGAGTACGTGCGTCAGAGGACTAAGTCCGTGGCGAGAGTGCAGCTGCTGGAGTCGCGTCGCAACGTCAACTTTGGCGTTCGTGGTGCGATAGCCAACGTGTTATCTGCACCTCGTCTTGGAAGAGGACTTTTGGCCGCAGAGAGTGGTGTTCCGTTGCCTCCACGGGCAAGTGCCACTTGAGCGCACAGTGATATATTGCATTAATGAAGTATTACTAACGTAGTTTTAAGGTTCTTTTTACTAACACAATTAGTATTTTATGTATGTTAGTCTGTAAGGTATATATCTATGGGCCAAAGTTGCCTGGAAATAAACGTATGTTGTTGTTGTTGTTGTTATAAATAATATTTTATTTGGATATTTTTTTAATACAAATAAATAAAATTAAAGCGCCTGTTTGTAATTTCCTAAGATGTGGTCTCATTGAACAAGGGCCGTACCCCGCTCTCCCTGGCAAACGAGAACTGGCACAAGCCTATAGTATTAGACACTATAACCGCAGGGGGGTATGGCAGAGCAATGAGATTCACGGATGTTTTTACCAGGCCCTACGTGGGCCCGACGTAGACTTCTTGGCGTCCGTATCCTGGCAGTGTTTCGGCTTTCGGTGAGCTCTTCAGGGAAGTTATTGTCTGTGCAATAACGGAAGAAGTTTGATGATGATTAGGTACCGGAAATACATGTGAAGGACAGCACGGTTGACATAATGTCGGGCATGCTACCGTCCGGAAAAATCGATCCGACATATTATTTCTGGGTGTTCTCTGGCTAACAGAGCAACTTGCTCTGGAGTATAAACTTGTGGAATCAGAAGCGCCATTTTATAAATATGCGCACGACCCAGTTCTCGATGATGGTAATAACACGTTGTATTAGGATCGACCGTTTGTCACTGACAGGACTATTGTTGCCAATAAGCCTGACATTGTGGTGATAGATCGATTGGAGCGTCACGCAATGATTGTTGAAATAACGGTCCTGCATGACGAGAACCTCGTGAAAACAGACAAAGACAAGAAATGCAATTATCTGGATCTGGCTCGCGAGGTTATCGACATGCGGTAGTGGGAGTGCAGCAGTAATTGTGCCGGTAGTCGTGTCGGCCAATGGCTTAATAGCCAATAGCCTCGGCCAACATCTGAGGAGGCTCTCGAGTGGCAGCTTGATCCAGAAAGCAGTACTTCAGGACACGGCGCGTATTGTGAGGAGGTTCCTCTCTCAAGGGCCCTGACCACCGGTAGCTTGGACGCTGTACCCGATGCTGGTGGGCTACTATTTTTGCGTTTTAGATTTTTTTTTAAGAAATATGTAAACATATAAGATATGTGAAAAAATGAATAAGCGAAATAATAATAGATAAACGTATAGGGACCCTAGTAGTATGTAGTGTTGTTGGCACAGAATAATAGATGTCACCGCTATTCAATTTTAGCAATCAAATTATTCTGTAACTCGGCTCTCTTTTCCTTTTGGTATAAGTATTCTACTCTTTGGTCATAACGACAAAAGTTCACATATTATCACAGAACATTATATATAATACCATATTATTTCCAATATGTACTTATAATTATCTGGAAAACAATAACAGATTATTTTTTTCAAGAAAATAAATACGTCCCAATCTTTACCACTAACATCGAGATTTCTTTATTTATAAGTAAGTTTAGTAAATTTTTATTTATCTTATCTGAATAAATTCTATAATTTATTAATTTAAATTACGGTGTCTTATATTTAAATTACGGTGGACATCACATCAAATTTGTTTATTTTTACAGTTTTTTAGTCTACCTACAAGATGAAGTCTTGCAAGAAGCGTGGAACTAGGTACGTCCTATATATTTCAAGCAAAGACTTTCAAATATTAGGTTTCAAGTTATTTAGAACCTGACCATGACATTTTCTGAGCTCTATTTACACAGTACAGGTGCTAATGGGTCTGCTGAATTTTGAAGACATTGACAGCCCAGAAATATACGTTAACAAACTATTCCAAATCCAGTTGGGAGTATTCTGCTCTCTGTACCCCAAAACATGAAAAACCAAATGACATCTGCGTTGCCAGAAACGAAGCCAAAAAAAAAAATTGCGTCGTGCCCGCGACACGAAAACGAAAAAGAGTAATGATGCATAGCTATTTGCGGATCTTAGCATAATCAGCCTATAATCACGCTGCTGTGATACAGGCCTTCGTGAAGAGACCGTAATCAACCAGCCCAGACGTTTTTCTCATAAAAGTAATTTTTGATAAAAGTGGCGAAACGTTGTCATTGCAACCGAGGCAGAAAGTGTATAGAAAAATAAATAGCTTACACAAAGTAAAGACAATTTTACCCTACATTAAGTTCTTCATCAACATTTTCCTGCCCTTATCCCAACTTATTTGGGGTCGGCGCAGCATGTCTCCTTCTTCCACACTTCTCTATTACTCGTCATCTCAGCAGTCACCTCCTTTCTAGCCATATCATCCTTCACTCAGTCCATCCATCGTTTCTTTGGTCTTCCTCTACTCTTATACCAGTAGTATATATTGAAACTTTCCTCACGACATTTTCCTCATTCCTCCGCATCACATGCATATACCACGACAACCAATTACCACAGAAGTTTTCAGTCACCGGCGCCACTTTCAGACTTCCTCTCATGTACTAATTTCTAATTTTATCTATTCTCGTAACACCACACATCCCCCTCAGCATTCTCATCTCAGCTACTTGCAAACGCCTTTCATTCACCCCTTTTGTGGCTCAACATTCTGATCCGTACAAGACAGCAGGTCTAACCATTGTTATATAAATCTTCGTCTTTAAGTTTACGGGAAATGCGGGAGTCGCAGATAAACTAACTCGCGCATTTTCACCATCCCGTTTTAACTCTGTGCTTTACACTACGGTCTACTTCACCATCGCTTTGCACGAGTTCTTGACGTAAATAATTTCATTATGATAATATTTTCAGCTCTACTTTTCCGTGCAAATGTCAATGGCTGTGTGTTATGAGGGCATTCACACAAAAAATGGAAGAAAAATGCACGTTAGTATTAAAATATATATGTTTACTTACGTGTAGGTAATAAAAAACATAGAGGAGCTTGTGGCTAAACAATAACAGCCGCTCGGGTCGATCTTTAGGTTAAGCCGAGCTTGCCTAGGTTGGTCTGTGGATGGGTGACCACCCATTACATACCGAGTGTCCTCCGTGCCTCGGAAAGCACGTTAAGCCGTTGGTCCCGGCTGTCATTTGAAGATCTTTGACAGTCGTTAAAGTAGTCAGTGGCCCAAAAAGTCTGACAACCAGTCTTACCAAGGGGTATCGTATTTCCCAGTAGTAACTGGGTTGTGGAGGTCAGATAGGCAGTCGCTCCATGTAAAATACTGGTATTCAGCTGCATCCGGTTAGACTGGAAGCCGACCCCAACATAGTTGGGAGAAGGCTAGGCAGAAAAAAAGGTAATAAAAAACATAACATAATAGAAAACTAAAACGGCAATTTAATATTTCTTTCGGTTTTGACACAACCGGAGTCATTATGTGTTATGTATTACAGATACGTGAACGGCTTTAAGGTATCCTAAAAAAATGCGTTGAAATCTTGTTTGTGTACCTTTTTTTTTCGGATGGGAAATCATCAAATGACTTCTCCCGCTCTGAGCAAAGCGGAAGGGAGTGTCAGACTTGTACTGACTAAAATCCATCCATGTTCCTTCCATGCCCGTTGTGTTCCAGGGCCGCGGTATCTCTTTCTAACAGTCCCGCAGCCCTTGTTTGTATACCTTTAGTCACTGTTTTTAGTCATAGTAGGGTTTTCATTTTCTAACATTTTTACCTTTCCCCAAGGCAACAAATCACAACAAAGTCACGTGTAATTTTGGCCTTGTTGGCCATGTGTAATTTAGTACAGTCATTGCGAAACTGCGGTTTGATTGATATAATAGTCATCCTGATCGAATTTTTGCCACGGTGCGGTGGCAACCAGTCTCAGTTGAGTGCACAACTATGTGCGCAGACACAGGTGCACTATATCTATTCCCTGGCAGTCAAAGTTTGATGGGACAGCAGGACAGAACTGTAGAATGATCAGGAGCAGGTGTATCACACCGCCTCATCCAAATTCAGGGATCATGATCACTTCACTTTCGAATTCCCAATTTGAAAACCCTATTCCTAATATTATAGGTTGGTAATTACAATATTCCCACAGAACAGTGGATGTACCGGATCTTTCATTAAGAGATAAGGAATTCTGCACTGGTTCCTCATATGAAGGCGGATGGCGAAAGGGGTACGGCATGCAAGGCTTTGGAAAATATACGTTTCCTCATGGTAAAATAATATGCTTCTAGTTTATGTAGTGGGACTTTTTTTTTATATCGCCACGACTAAGTGATGAGGGAATCGGGAACTCCTGAGTTCAGATATTAAATCTCCATCAAAAGTCTTTTTATTCACTAGCGGGAATAAACATTCCATTATTTGATCTTTCTTTCATTTTTTGCCCCATTCTTATCCAGCATACAGATGTTTCGAACAGATTTTACCTGTGAATGTTGTATTGTAAGCTCAGACCAAATAAAAAACCAAGACATAGCACTGCGAACAATTCAGTGAAGCATGCGCACAACTACGCCTCGCTCTGTGCATACACGCTCACACGCACACATTTACATCAAACTACAATTAAACTACGCTCAAAAACTAAGCTAACAGTGCACACATGTTTACGAAACCGGCTTCACGTCACTGTTGACAGTGTCAGTCTTAGTTTTTTATTTGGTCTGAGATTGTAAGTAACAAATTTTTTAACTAATGCGGGGGTGCCTTTGTCATGTTGCCAATGTGCATAACAATCTCTCTCTATAGGAGAAGTCTACGAAGGCGACTTCTGGGATGGCATGATGCACGGTACAGGAGAGCTGCGATACAAAACTGCTAAAGGCACGGCAGCTGTGCGCGGCGAGTGGAAAAATGGCAATATGACCGACAGGACGGTCATATTTGACGAAGCTGTGGATTATGACAAACACGATTGGAAGTATTGCAGGATGCCTGATAGAAGGTAAATAGACAGTAGGTCCTGAAAATAGACAGTAGAAAGTAGTTTATTTATATTCGCCTACTAGCTTCTACCCGCGACTTCTGCATCGAAGAAACACCTTATGACACTCTGCAATAGTGTAGCTTAAAATCAGTGAAATATTTTTTTAAAAATCGAAGGAGTAGTTTCGGAGATTACCTCCTACTCCCGAAGTTTACTTCCTTACAGTATCAGTGTAGATAACCCTAAACCTACCCAAACCCTTTCGCTATCCGTAGATTATTCACACATCATCTGTGTCAACAGATTTGCAGTAGAATATGAAACAGGTCTGCTACCTGGTGGCAGGTCATACCCGACACCCCACCAACCTACCTTAAAGGTACCTGTCGGATACTGTGACACCGAGGAGGGTGTATACGATTGTAAAAGGCAGGTGGTTGTCAAACACGACGACGTCACGAAGCTCGTAAGGTAAGCGTTTGAGCAGTCAGTCAGTCGGTGAGTGAGTCAAGAGTTCTTCTAAACCGTTTGTAGGTTTCCGTACCCTTAGGGTAACCAACGGGACCCTATTACTAAGCCTCCACTGTCCGTCTGTCCGTCTGTCTGTCAGCGGGCTGTATCTCAAGATCTGTAATAGGTAGACAAGTGATTTTTTTTTTGTGTATTTTTGTTGTCGCTGTAACAACAAATAATAAAATTAAAGGTTCCGTACCATCGTAGGAAGGGAGGGATAAAGGAGGATTATCTTGACTTGGCTCGCGAGGTTGTCGGCATGTGGGATGTGAGCTCAGCGAACATTATGCATTTATTTATTATTAAATTCTATAAATCGTAAAATATAACATTATTCAACTTCTATACACATGTTATAACACGAACAAATACATAATAGTACCGATCGTTTACAGGGGTCCACATAGTCGGGAGCAAAAGTGGATATTAGACAACTGTCGCGTGGCCGAAGACAACTTGATTTTAGGCCCTCGTGAGGACTTGTACGAGACATATTTGGAGCCAACACAGTGCCTGGAATCACCACCAGCACCGCTAGTCAACACCAGGTTTAAATTGAAATCCGAATATTCAGATATCGTAAGCATTTTATTTTCACACTAGCTTTTGCCCGCGGCTTCGCCCGTGTGGAATTCGGGAATTGCCCTCGGGATCTTACTTCTAGGATAATAAGTAATCTATGTGCTATACCATACCATAATCTATCTCTGTGCCAAATTCCCGATCTTTTGAGCCATTCTGGCGTGATTGAGTAACAAATATCCATCCATCCAAACTTTCACATTTATAATAGTTTATGTAAGATAACGGGGTGGAAAAGACACCGACGCGAAAATGGTTACCACATGTTCAGTATATCATTTGGAGCCCCCCACAAAGAATATTTTCATCGCTAATTTAAAAAAAATCACGCCCCGCACGCCCTACGCAACATGCGCGCCAAAACTGTGATACACGTGTCACATAATTTTAATTGAAGAGTGTGTACACCAATTTTTGAGTCAAACGACCAAGAGAATACTACGTTTCATAGAAAATTCAACCCCCCATTTTACCCTATTAGGGGTAGAATTTCGAAAAACCCTTTCTTAGTGGATACTCGCTCTTCACAAAAAATGCACCCTTCAAATTTTTTTGTCTTTTGGACCAACGGCTTGGGCTGTGCGTTGATATATCAGTCAGGGGATGATTTTGGAAAAACTGTGATAAGAGTTTGTACCCTAATTTTCAAGTCAATCAACCCCGAGAGTAAAATTTTTCACAGAAAATGTAACACCCCATTTCACCGTCTTAGGGGTGGAATTTCGTAAAACCCTTTCTTAGTGGATACCATCTTTTCACAAAGAATACACCCTCCAAATTTCATATCTTTAGGTCCAACGGTTTGGGCTGTGCGTTGATACAATCAGTCAGGGGATGATTTTGGAAAAACTGTGATACACGTTTTTCATAATTTTAATAGATGAGTTTGTACACTAATTTTCAAGTCAATCAACCCCGAGAATAAAATGTTTCACAGAAAATCTAACACCTCATTTCACCTTCTTAGGGGTGGAATTTCGAAAACCCTTTCTTAATGGACTCTTCATAAAGAATACACCCTCCAAATTTCACGTCTTTAGGACCAGCGGTTTAACCTCTGCGTTCAACACCCCATTTCACCCTCTGGGGTGATATTTTGAAAAACCCTTTCTTAGTGGATACCTACTCTTTACAAAGAATACAGCAGTTTTCAGTTTTCTACTTTTGGGCACAATGGCGTTTTAATTATAATCTATTTAGTTCCTACCTTGATACTAAAATTTTTAATTCTCATTTTGAATTCATTTTTTGATATGGCACGCGTGATTTTTTATTATTATATAATCATAATTTTATATAGACCATTATTATGAAGTTTAGTAAAGTTTCAGTCAATGCTACAGAACAGAGAAAGAATAGATAGTTTAACAAATGTTCGACGTGAGTCTTTAAATAACATAATTGGCATAACTTTTTTATTTATAAACCGATTGACATAAAACAAACACTAAATGTTAAGTGACTACATCTAAATCGGATAAGCCGTTTCTGAGATTAGCGCGCACAAACGCACAGACAAACAGACAAAAATTCTAACAATCATTGTTTTAATAATAATAATAAAATATCATGTATTTCAGGTAACAAAGACCCATAATATAAATACCTTACAGACTAGCATACATAATTATAACAACCAGAAAATATAAACTATTGTACACGAAGTGACGGTGTCGTGTTGCACTGCGTGGTGTCGCGTAGCCTTCCGCGGAAACGTCGATACATGACACCCTTCGGCCAAAACTCTTCCTTGAGGAAGGTCTCAATATGATGAGTCGGAACTCGCATCACGAACGACTTGAAATTCGTGTTGTGGCGCGACTCCAACTTCTCAACCCTCAAGGTCCAGCTGGTCTTCGCTCGGAGATACTTCATGATCTCCTCAACCTTCGTGGTGTGATGTAGCCGGGACACATAAAGCAGCGTCGTTGGAATTACCGGACGCAGCACATTGGGTCCTGCCAGCGCGGTCCCGCACTGGTTCCGACTAGGGGGCTTCTTCCTCTTCTTCCTCTCCACCATCACGAAGCCCTCCTTGTCACACGTGCCCGTAGCTGGGCCTTGCTGTTTCGTACCCCTGTTGGCAGGTTCATAGCAGCTCTACTTATCCCCTTTCTGTCTCTCTCTGTCTGTAACACAGGGTTGTTCGTGGCGACGATAGCAGCGTGGGCACGTTTAGGGGTCAACGTACGACGAGTCACTAGATCGACCGGCATCGAGTCAGCGACGGCGGCGGCGCAAGGTGCAACGCGTGCAGTATCAGCAGCGGGTGAAGCACTGGAGCTCGGCGACTCAAAACTGCTGACGCTAGCGTTTCTCGCTCCGCGACATGTGCTCACGTTGAAGGCATCAGGCGACCTATTTACCGTAACAGCGTTGCGTAACAACTCCACTTCGGCACGTAGCTCACCAATGGTGTTATTCGACACCTCCAACTTGGATTGTACCTCGGCCAGGCTTGCCTTGAGATTTGTGATGTCCTTCAGCAATCTGGTGACGTCGACGTGGTCAAAGGTGACTGGGGGCAGCTTATGAAGCTCCTTCGCCACAAAAGCGGGCACGTCGTCCGGGTCGGTGCTCTTCATCAACGTGATGATGTCCTGCACACACTTCTGGACACCATCCCTCCGGCGGGACTGCATCTGCTCGACTTTGCTGAGCGACTGGAACAGCAGCAGCTTGGCACTGCTGACCTCCTCCTCCTTGAAACTGGACTTGCAGATCTGCAAGATGCTGACTTCGTCCATGTAGTCAATGGCATGTTTGATAAATGCCAAAACCTCGTTAGCTATGAGCGGTTGTGAACTCATAACGATGGATGATGATTTGGGTGCTACTGGTGTTGATAAAGGTCCCAATAATATTTTTTCTCATATATCTTCCATGTACAGACAGGGATCCGTTACATTTTTATTATATGTATATATTTATGTATATATATATACATATAATATAATTATATATATATTGATTGATGATGACTGATGTATTGATATTTATTACTTTTTAACTACTGGCTCGTTGGTCTGGTGGTCGTAAGCGCGGACTGCTGCGCATTAGGTCCTGGGTTCGATTCCCAGATCGGCCAAAGTGTTATTGGGTTCTGATAACAGGAATTTCTCAGTAGCAGCCATGGAATATGGATTTGTTCCCGGTTGATGGCAATGGGCTCGCCCCTATTACATGGGACTTAAAAATAATAAGCAAAATGTGGGTGTAACATTAGGTACGCATCTGCCTAACCCTTAGGGATTACAGGCATGATGATATCTTTTTTCTAAGAAATCAAAGGGAACCTTCTAACAGTACTTAATCGTCATTTTCTGGAACCAGGGCTTGAAATACCGGTAAAAATATGGTATCGTTACAGCCTTTCGATGCAGATATCGTTAACCAATAAATAACGTTATCATATTTAACGTTATATCTGGCACATTTTATCGTTAAAAATATGTATCGTTAAAATCTACGCTATCGAAAAATGTATCGTTATCTGTGAGTTTTGTTACCGTCGCTCTCGTCCAATCGCAAAAGAGTGGCAGACTGCGTCGACGATAAGACTATGCCCTACGACTATTTGCGTGTTTAATATTCTCTTTGCTATTCTGAGTTGTGCTTGTTCTTGTGTTCTGTAAGCGCGTGCGACTGCCGTGAGAGTTGAGAAGACTACAAACGAAATGTTAACAGCACCGGATAGTTCGTTAGAGGGGCGCGCGCCTCTGCCGCCACGCTTCGAAAGAACGGCAACGTCGCATAAAATAACCAAAACATACCGTTAATTGTTACCACTATTTTTACAGTAACATTAAAAATACCGTTAATTTTTAACGCAATTTTTAATGTTATTATTATGTTAAGCTACTAAGTAACACTACCAAATCGTACCGATATGCCAGATATCTCTACGGAAATACCGTTACTTAACGTTACTTTTAATGTGAATTAGTATCGTTTTCAAGCCCTGTCTGGAACATCGCTTCCTACATGAAACTACTCATCGGTGACGCACCTATCCAACTATTTTAACTTATA
Organism: Lycophotia porphyrea; assembly: GCA_950005105.1. Lineage (NCBI taxonomy): Eukaryota > Metazoa > Arthropoda > Insecta > Lepidoptera > Noctuidae > Lycophotia > Lycophotia porphyrea. Next base: position 13,986,211 of record OX465395.1, on the reverse strand, counting down.
TGGTGTCAGTCAAGGGAGTCGAATGCATATGGCCACTACACACTGCAATAGTTTCACAAGTTAGTATGCCTTGTGACTGGTACTGTAGCTTCTTCTTTTTGGTTTTTGACAATTCAAAAGTGTCTGTAATGGTCTAATTTTGAAATAAATGCTTTTTTGTTTTTGTTTGGGCATTCGGCCGATAGTACAATGCAGCCTCCACAATAGGGTATGTGACAGGAAGTCAAAATAGTTACTTTTTTATGAACTGTCAAAACGCAAAATTTTTCCGTGATTTGTATGAAATGGCACGTTGTGACGTCATACTTATTTGGGATCAAATATAATACTTATTATCAGTAAATCCAATTTTACAATTATATTGTCCCCCAATATTTAATTTCTGTACGGTGATGGTAGTTTTTAAGATGAGTGGCCTTATTTCTACGTATTTTTATATTTTATTTTTGACCTTGTCAACTAGCCTTTTGTTGGTACAATTCGGAAGGCACTAATACACCACAAAATGCAGCTACACGACTTTATTTCTTACTGCAATCAATCATGTCCCTGCGATTTTACAAAGCGATTGGGTGGTTGTCGCTCGGTTTACGGTGCGGCTGGATCGCCTTCGGAATCGCACAAGTTACCCGAAACTGTCAAATTTTACCAATCAATATTGAACCTAATGCTTTATAAATAAAATTGAAAACTATTCAAGAAATTTGACAGATTGTAGTAGATTGATGTGCTGGCATCTGAACCTTTATATTCATTCGCACTGTGTGACCAGTCAGACTCGCTTCTTCTTCATGGCGCTAGCTCCATAGTTCTCACATATATGTACCTATAATCTCAACATGAATGATGTAAACAATATTTTGATTGAAAAGAGTGTCCATGGAGTTTCTTGCCCATTCTTCTCCATAGAGATCTACGCTTTGGAATGGGCAACTACAGTACTTTCAAAAGTTACTATGCCTTGTGTCTGTAACTGTAGCTTAGCCTTCTTTGTTTTTCTGACATTCAAAAGTGCCAGTAATGGTCTAATGGAAATAAATTCTTTTGAGTTTGAGTTTTATTAATATTTTGTTGGCGGTTTGTTGGCTCTGGCTAATATCTTACTAATTAGCTTATTTTTTGTTTTTTCCTAAACAGTTCGAGACGGAACTACAGAAAACCATCCGCGAAATAAAAGAACATACATTAGCCGCTGTGCCCACAGAATTGCTGCTTCCTTAAATAAGTAGGTACCTACGTGAATTATATTTCTCTGTTTTCATTTTCTATAATATTATAACATGATGATGATAATTAAGAATTTTATGTTAAAGTCTAATATTTCATACTTGTTGATAATTTCAGCCCAAAAGAAATTGGTATAGCGGAGAAGTGTGGAGTAGAGAGCAACCGTACGGGAATCGACCAATCACACTAGTTGAAATCCACATTAAGTGTCTCGTCTCTCCTGCGTGTCATTGTTTGAATCTTGTACCTACGTCACTTCTCCTTAAGAACAGGAGAAAGAAGATGATGTGAGAGGTCCCGTCAATGTTATGATTATGATGTTCGATTCTTTAATTCATGCCGCAAAGAAACTCGATGAAGCCTGATAAAGGTATGTGGTAAGCTAGTCTATCATCCCTAGGCTTGCCACGAACTTACGAACTAATTGAAAACTTTTATTTTTCACAGGCCGTCAGTGAAAACTCTACAGGCTTTTCCTGAGCGTGAATAAGCTTTCTCTAACTGTTATTTACTTATAATATTACGTATGAATTATTTAAAACTAAGATTTTTTTTTTAAATGTACCTACTAGTTTGTTAATACTTAATTTACATTTTAAAGCATAGATGCGAATAATTTATTTTAGTCGAAAATGTATTTGTAATGTTTAGAATTTAGATAATTTTATTAAAAGCTTATGCCATATTTAGCTTATTTTTTCTACATAGGTTCACATGATCATTGCACAGTCCTGTTAGACTACAGGTGTAGTCTAAGCTACTAAAAATCAAACTTCGATAACAGATTGTTTCTAAGTTTTTTTTAAGTTCTATCCCACTACTGGGCAATGGCTTCCTCCGATTACTTCCGGAAGCTCTTTTTCCAGGCCCCTCGAACGTCTTATCTCATAGTACCTACGTGATACGTGTCCAATTCCTTATTGGATTATTTAGAACACCTTTTTTTCCCTCATCATCATCATTTTAGCCGAAAGACGTCCACTGGTGGACATAGGCCTCCCCCAAGTGTCACCACATTGACCGTTCCGTGGGTCTTTTTTGCTATGTTCGACTAGGGAGCCCTGAAACAGCCAGAATGCGTTGCGGCAGACCTCTTAGAAGATGGCATGACGAACTGGATATAACCAACGACCAGTGGCCCACATTGGTCCTGGGTCGAAACAACTGGAAATCATGGGGAGAGACCTTTGCCCAGCAGTGGGATGACGCAGGCTAACAGTATCAGTATCAGTATCGACTAGAACTCTGCCACATCGATAACGTTAACTGAAACCACTGGACAGGTCCTTCAAAGGGCAGGAAGTTACACAAAGAGCAGAACAAGAAGTGGGCCATCGCCTGTGATGAGGCTCCACAGTCGCATTTAGTTTATGTCCGCCCGTTTTTATTAACAATCATGTCCTGTCTTCGTACTTTCCTACTAAGATTAGCAAGTACATGTTAATTTTCTCTGGTTTCCTCACGATGTTTTCCTTCGCCATTTTATGAGTAGTCAAATGGTGCAAAATGTCTGGTAAATAAAACTGGTGGCCACTCCGGCGCATCACGGATGAGAAACGAAAATTAATCTAGTATTTACTAACTCCATGATTAGACGCTACTCGAATCATGCTTCAAGGATCTTCTGGCGATTGATGTTGACCGGGCAGACTGTACAGACACCAGCAGGTCAAGCTACCCAAAACTGGCAGATTTTCCCAATCAACCTTAAACCTAATATTTCAGCAATAAAGGACATAGATTTATTTAAAAAGAAAAGTTATACACTTTTGGAGGTATGGGTCGTACCTATGAGGTATGTCTTGTGTTATGCTTTTTATTGGCAACACTTATAAAATAGTGTTGCGACACAATACGCCACACACTGTTATTAGCTTTCACGGTTTACAACTAAACTTATATTGAAAAATAAACGAACTATATACATTAATAATTACTACTAACTATCAAATAAACTATAGCAATAAAGTCGAAAATCTATTAAAGAAATCTGACAGATTGTAGTAGCTATGATGTGCTAGCGTCTGTACATGGCTTCACTTTGTATAGATTTTATTTCCCGTACAATGGGAGATCATTGACATAAACTGATTTTGTATAGCTTGAGAGGTCATCGTGTGTACTACTGCAATATTACTCGTTTGGTTTTGGTCAAACCAAAAAAAAAAGTACAAAGAAACGTTCACATTCTGACATTGACAGCTACAGTGATGTTGCCAGTAAAAATAATTATATTTCACTTTAAGAAACAAAAATGAGAATCTAGCTGGATTATATTTTAAAGAATTTAGGATATTGTTCCTACAATATAACGCATACAATTATTCCAAAAAATGATAACAATATAAAACTACAGCTGTGGCTGGTGGCTGCAGCTTTTTAAGTATGACAACACTATCATAAAAAACAAATCCGAAAGAAGCATGGACGTCGTGTCTTTTCGCTGAAATCTTCAAAATAGATCGATATTATTTTTCTGCTAAAACCATTTGAATATGTGTGCAAAGTTCCTTCTTTAGTTCGCTAGACAAGTAGAAACATTAACTGTTATTTCTGTTTCAATTCATTGAAACTAAGAATTTTTGCAGTTCAGGTTAATATTTTAGGAGGCTGTGAAAAAACATTGTGAAAGTGAGCGTAGAATGGTCATAAAATGAAGTGCCACTACGAAGTTTTGTGTTTGCCGAAAGAAGCGTCTGCCTCTGAAATAAAGAAGGCTTATCGGCGCCTTGCGCTGCAATGGCATCCCGACAAAAACTTAGAAAATTTGATAGAGGCGAAAGAACAGTTTCAACTTGTGCAGAATGCATATGAAGTGCTTTCCGACCCTCAAGAGAGAGCTTGGTAAGTCCTAATGAAAATTTAGAGCAGTAGCATTTCATTTAATCGTTCAACACTACTCTGATTATTCAATAAGTTGTGCATTCAATCTTTGAATTTTTTTAGGTATGACAATCACAGGGAGCAGCTATTACGTGGAGCCGGCAGTTCTTATAATGATGACAGTCTTGATGTTTACCCTTACTTTAGTCCGTCCTGTTATAAAGGTTTTGATGATGACCCACAAGGATTTTACGGAATTTACAATGAGGTAATGCTGAATCTGCAGAAAATGTTTCGGTGCTTGTGGATATAATTTTATCATATTGACAATATACTATTTTACAGGTTTTCTCCAAACTGATAACAGAGGAAACTGACTTCCTTGATGACCCAGAGGAAGTTACTAAAATACCTATGTTCGGCAACTCAACAACTCCATATGAACAAGTCAATGAATTCTATGCTTATTGGATGGCATTCTCTACTAATAAAAGTAACTTTTTTCTCAAATAACTGTCAATTAATTGTTTTTTTTTTTAAGAATTGCAAATAAATGGTGTGAATTGCATTAACACATTTAATATTTTATTTCATATGTATTTCTCAACTTGCAGGTTATGTATGGCTAGACCAGTATGAAATCTCACAGGGTGATAACAGGAGAGTAATTAAGCTGATGGAGAAGGAAAACAATAAAATTAGGCAGAAAGCGCGCAAAGAGAGGAATGAGGAGATCAGGAGACTTGTAAGCTTTGTCCGCAGGAAGGACAAGAGAGTGATAGAGCATACAAAACTGTTACAGGAGAAAGCTGAAGAAAATAAACGAAAGGTATGTTGTGGCAATGTTTTATATTGATCTAACATTGTATTGTATAACGGGCTGGTGTCCGCAACTCCATGTCTAAGCGCGTATTTTGCGTGCGGGTTGATCTAACATTACTGAAAGTCATGCATGAACCTAGGACCTCAACTTCTCCTGTGGCTGTGCATTATTTTGAAGCTTGCGTGCCGCCAACAACAACAGGCACAATGATAATCATAGATATATATCTGACCACAGCTTACTGACCTGTTTACTTCCATGAAGATAGTGAATTTTTTCATGATATACAAAAAGACTGGATATCGTGGAAATAATCCTCGGGCTAGGTGGAGTGAAGTTCTTCATAGGATGGCTGGTAGCAGGTGGATGAGAATTGCCATAAACCTAGTTGAATAGCATACAGGGTGGAAACAGACTCTTCACGAAGTCGTCAACCAAGCACTATGTACATCAAACTAAGTAGCTTTACGCAAAAATTAGTGCTGGGAAACAACTTTTTTTTGTGCTGAAAAATCACCTTTTACGGTAGGACTCAATGTAATGCACTCAAAACATTGTGCTGATGGATGGATTGAATAGTAAGGGGCTCGTGGAGGTGATTAATGTAAAAATCCTACAATAAAAACAAGTATTAAAAAAAAAACTTGTGAAATGTTGGAACTTTGACCCCCAATATCTCTGTAACTATAAGGATCCCAGGTATTGTCTACAACAAAAAAATGATCGCAATGATGTAGAGAACAAGTGCCTTTCGACTTCACTAAGAGTCTTTTTACACCCTTTATGGTTGGGAAGGTCTTTCTCTAGCAGTAGTCTGCTGTGGGCTGATAATAAATATGAGTAATAATACTTGACTTCTTTAATAATATCATCTCTAGAATTTTACTTTTGTCATCTTATAAACATTCTTACATTATTTTTCAGGCTGAACAATTAAGAAGAGAAAGGATAATACAGAGGCAGAAAGAAATAGAAGAAGCTAAGAAAAAAGAAGGTGAAAGTACCTTCTTACAGAGTGAAGACTATCAGAAGAAGTTGAGCGAGATTGAGTCTCTTCTGGCTGAAGAGTTTGGTCTGTCTTCTGATGATGACACAATTAGTGAAGGGGGAATGGAAAGCAGTAATGAAGAAAGTTCTAAGACTGAAGAGGTGAGAATATTTAACCATTCTCCTTTCTTTTGTTTTAAAACAAAACTTTAATACGAAAGATATCTTCATAAAGATACAAATTAAATATTTTTAGGAAGCCTATTAGCCATCATGGATTTAAATTTCCGATTTATTTAGATGTCTTATTTCAAGAAAAACAAATACTTTCTTGTTGCAAATTCCATCCCTTCACGCACAAATAAGAAATTATAACACAATGTCATTACTAGATTACAATAAACAATGTAAAAAAATAATCTAGTTTCAATAGATGTGTAATAATGTGTCACTATATCCCAGACCATAAGTCCTGCTAATGCACTTTTACCATTCTATGCTGAAAACTAGTCTTCCCATATTTTAAAATTAATTAAATAAATTTTATAATTTCAGGCAAGTGAAGCGTCAAAGGCGACAGCAAAATCTTCAACAAAATCTAAACCAGCATCAATGCGAAATCTTTACTGCTCAGCTTGCAACAAATTGTTTAAAAATATCAAATCCTTTGAAAATCACGAGAACAGTAAGAAACACAAAGAAAACGTAGCTAACATGATACTGGATGATAATATTGAAATATCAGACAATGATCATGAAGATGGCGATGTTCAGGAAGTTCCAGTGAATGAGGAAAAAGATGAAGGTGATCAATTGAACGGTCAGACTAAAGAAGGAGAACAAATAGAAAATTCAACTTCAGATATTGAAGACAATGAAGATAATGATTTCAGGGAAACTCTGAGTGATGATTCTGATAAAGTACAGGTAAGTGGCTAAATATACTTCTTTTATTTGAGTTAGGGTAGGGGTGACGTTCAAAACAACAAAAAAACTTCCTTCATTGAAGCTCAACAAAAGCGAAACAATCTGAATAAACGATTTTGTATTAAAAAAAAAGCTACATAGGGTGGCTCAGAGTTCTTCAGAGTTTTCTGCTGGATCAGAGTTCCTGCAAGTCAAGTACTAAGTTGTATGACTGCCAATTGGACAGTCTTCTGTCCAGCATTGAACTTCTGCTATTGATAATGATGAGGCCTGGGGACCTAAAATGACCGCCAGAATCATAAAAGCAGCACATTTAGTAAAATGTTCAGAAAGTGAAAATTCATAATAAACTGCCTCTGTCACCATTTTCATAATTCTAATGTGATTAACCTTTTGACCACCACGTCAATAATGAAAATCTGTGTTCTCTACACCAAGCAACTGTAAAAGTCTTATTTTCGACGTGCCATGCCATCCGTCGCGTCTTGAGAACTTTTTGTTTTTCTCTTCTCATCTGCTGTCAGTCATCCCTGAATCATGATCAGATGTGTGGAAAGATGCAACTTTTTGATTTGACGTCCATAGATGTCCGTGACTGTCAAAAGGTTAATTATTTTATTACTATTCTGCGAAAGCAGCCATTTAAGACCCCATGATGAGCCTCAGAATAAGGATTTTTATTGGGTTACGCACGCTTCAAACAATCCAGTTCAAACTAAATTATACTGGGTTCCAGCAGGTTTTTTAATAGTATTATTTTTACAGGCTTTACCCAAGAGTCACAAAAAGAAGAAGAATAAAAAGAAGTTTATACCAATGCCAGAAAGTGAAGGCAATGACAGTCATGACGAGATGAGCTTCAATGAGATTGAAGGACCATCACGCAGTAGAAAAGCTAAGAAATTCAATATGCTGAAGAGTCAGATACAAGCTAAGAAAGAAGCTACCTTGAAAAAAGGGTCACAATCACAGACTTCCACAGAGAATCTCTATGAAGTATCTAGTACTACACCCACTGATGATGCATTGGGTGAAGCAGCTTTGCCAAAAGACAGGCCTGCGTTACCCAAGACACAGAGGAATATTAAACCAAAAAAGATGGTAGATAGAAAACCAGTAAGGAATAAAACAAGTGAAACAGAAGATTCAAGCACAGCATTGACCCTTAGGTGTGCAGTCTGTGAAACAGATTTCCCATCAAAGAATAAATTGTTTGATCACTTAAAAAAGACAGGGCACTCTGTGCCTCTCCCACAGACTAGCTTCACACCACCCGCTAGGAAAGGTAAAAGAGCTAATAGGTAAACATGTGCAATTTAGATAGGATGGAAGTATTAACTAATCATTGAGAATCAATTGATTTTCTTTAAAATCTCTACAAGTTGTAAAAGTGACTTTATCAATCTATTTATTAAAATTATGATCATTGTCATTAAAAGATATGCATAAATGGATTTTTTCTTTTATTCAATGTAACCCCAAATAAAATATCTGTTATGTAATGTTTTTTTTGTATTCATAAAGTTAAACACAAAACATGGTACATAATATGAAAGCTATTAGCCTTATTTAATACAATCATATAAAATCACATTGATACATATAAAAAATAAATAAATGATGTACTTTAAGTAATAGTCAAATACTGGCAGTCCACCAAAGGATTATTAAATAATACTAATCTTAAGCGACTCCTAGAAGTGTATGTGCTATTTAGACAATTTATTATGTACTACTCAACATTAAACAAATGAAATGTTATATATTGACTATTAAAGCAATGCATGGAAATAAATATTACATACAAAACAACATCTAAACAGTAACAAATAGATCTATTGAACAACAATAAAAAAACTATTCAAACTCTGGAATGTCAGCAAAACTGTAACCAGGGTATTCCTTATAGGCATAATATGCTATCCTTATATGATAAGCCCCAGGCAAGAACATAATACAGCCTAACACTATCATAGGCCACAAACGGTCAGAATACTTAGTATCTATGTGGCCAGTAACAATTAAACTGCCTACAATAAGCAGTGTTGTACCCACAACAAATAAGAACGCTGCGAGTGATATTGCTTTCCAGGGTATTTTAGGCGTTGGTCCTTCAAATTGTGCATCAGAAAACCCGCTGTCGTCATTCGATACTAGACGATAACCATCATGCTGCCGTCCAAATCGGAATCTGGACATCTTCAAGTTTTTCACTTGTTCTGTAAGCACAATAAATTATCGTTAAAGTAATGAAAAACTAATAACAAAATAAACATAAACCAACCAGTAATACGAGCATTATCAACGGGTTCGACAAGAAAATGAAAATGAATATCGTTACATACACAATAACACCACTAAAAGCGTCTTATATGCAGATATTACACAAGGCTATAAATTACGTTTAGTGATATGATGAAAATGTGTTTTAAACCATTTACAAAGTTATTTTTACAAGAATTGTACCGATTTCAATCTCAACCATAACAATGTTTGACAAGACATCAACTAAGAACTGTCATTGTCTTTCAATAACTGTCACCTTCACCTGCATTATGTCAATTTTATTAAAGGAGTGACCTCTTGCATTTTGGCTTAGAATGAAATAAAACTAACAATGGATCATGTAATACTTTTGTAATAAGTAATAATTTATGGGAACAAATTTTTTGAGCTGTTATTTAAATATTCGAGATGTTATTATGATCAGTTGAAAAACATATTGAGCAGTTATTTAATTTAATGGCGGTTGATTAATTATTCATCATCTGCCTAGCCTTTTCCCAACTATGTTGGGGTCGGCTTCCAGTCTAACCGGATGCAGCTGAATACCAGTATTTTACATGGAGCGACTGCCTATCTGACCTCCACAACCCAGTTAGTACTGGGTAATACGATACCTCTTGGTAAGACTGGTTGTCAGACTTTTTTGGCCACTGACTACCTGTAACGACTGTCAAAGATGTGCAAATGACAGCCGGGACCAACGGCTTAACGTGCTTTCCGAGGCACGGAGGAAACTCGGTATGTATTGGGTGGTCACCCATCCAATATTTGTTGGTCGGTTGATTCATTATTGCGACAGTAAAACATGGACAGTAATAAAAAAACAATTAGTCGGTTATTTTATCATACAATGTCAATTCTAAAAATAATTGAGCAGTCCAATAACTGAATGAGCGGTTAAAATGATGGAATGAGCAGTAAAAATGATGGAATGGGCAGTTAGATTATTATTCTTATTATGAGTATGCATTTTGTTATATTATTTCATAAAAGGAGTATTGGACATTAAACGCTGATATTTTTTCTATCTAATTTGATTAAGTTGTTATATTTCTGCCCCCGCATAGGGGATGCTTACTGCAACGCATGGGTAATCAGCAATTACCCCAAAAAATATCCTAAAAGTCTTGCTAGCTGGCGTGAGGAGCGTAGGCCCAAGGCCAGCGGAGCGACGACGACATTTGTGACAGAAAGTGGGTTTGTTTTTATTATTGCGAGCGCAGCGAGCGCGAGTCATGCAGCCGTCGTAGCTAAAGTCGTTGCATGCTTAATATACGAGGAATACATTTTACCACCTCATTGTTTATAGAACTGCTTAGAATGAGATTTCTTACCGACAAATTCCGACTGCCCACACGTAACCGCTCGTTCAATAATTTTTACCACTCATTTAATTATTTTCCTGCTCAATTATATATTCACTGATCCATTTCATTATTTTTTATTACTCATTTTTGTTTACTTTACTGCTTAGTTTTAACTGCTTAACTAGTTATTAAACGTGCCATTTATAATTTTTAACTTACCAAAACCGCTATTTACAACTGCCTCTTTAAATCTGTGCCATAATTTATTCTGATAGTACAGAACACCAGAAGCAAAAAAATAATTCTACGAGAGCAATGACGTGATTACATGGTTTCTTTCAGCCAACCATTCTTCTTCTTTTTTTAATCCCTATTGATTATCATAATTAATTAATTTGAGCCATGCGGCTGGTTAAATCGACTCACATAGCAGTATCACTACCTCATTTACACCGTTGACTGAAATCGCAATAGTGACTGTCATTCTTTGAATGTTTCAAAATTGCAAATCAAATCTCAAAAATTGCTTGAAGAACAAAGCGACTGGCCATTTAATCGATCAATTTTAGTCACCCGTCGCATGCGGCCCATCGCCGCATGGCAATAATCGAAACCTACTCTGGCTACGGTGTTCGGTACGATGGCGATTTTAGTCACTTGCGGCCTCGGGCCTAGTCGATTCTAGTCTTAATAGTTAAGGTGGAAGCGTACGGGTAGCTCACGAAATTGAGAGGGTTGTATTGGTGATTTTCATGATTGTAATTCTGTAACTACACACGTGTTACTGGCGCGACTCATTTCCATAAACATACAACCTGACAGTGACCTGCAAATTTCAAAAACGTAAGAAAATTTGAATTTCGCGGGCTACCCGTACGCTTCCACCTTAAGTAGTCAAATTTGCGGTGCGGCGAAAATCAATCTATGCGAATTCCGCATAAGACCCGCAGGAAAGTTTGCTGATGCGGTTTCCGGTCTGCGGAAGACTTCGTTTAGAAGAAATATTCAATGTTTGCTCACCTTTAATTTGTTGCAGAAAAAGCGTCATTTGTTTGAATACTTCTTCTTGATCTAAAAATTGTAGTAAAACTTATCCAATGAACTTGATAGAGATGTGGTTAAGTTGTAGGCTATTATGCATTGACCAACAAGCCATTGAGATTCGTATTCTTTCTGATGCTCGATCATATTAGCAAAAGATTCTCCATCTGTGAAAAATCAAAATACCTATTATTTCTTGGTACAGTACCTAGGCGAATATTTATTTTTTACTTCACTCAATTAAATGAATACAAAGATTGGTGTTTTCAATCAAAGAAAGACAACAATTCGTCACGCCAAAAGTGCGTTGTGCGCACAACTTAAATCAAGGATCATCTTCAAAACCGCGAGTTTCTATACCTACGAGTATGTCTTTTGTGTCAATGGGCTCAGAAAAGCAATAATCCTTGCCCTTTTTCATACCTGGGTGTCATCGCGTTTGAAAACTGTGTACAAAAACAGTTATTTGGCATCAGGTTGAATAATGACAACGAAAACAATCCATTAACAGTAACTACCTTATGCGAGTTAACTCCCGACGATAAAAAAATGAGTCACGGGGAAACCCCGGGCATCAATATCTTAGAAAAATACTTCCCTGTAGAGTTACAGGATTCTTCCCTCATATGGGTGACCCTAACAGAAGAGCTAACCGTTGCAGCAGTTGTTTCAATCAGGATTCTACGAGTACATTGAGGTTGAATAAAAAAGTTTCTTGGGGGCAGTTCAGAACGAAGTTTCTCTAATGAGCGGTGTGAGAACGTTCTAAGAAGCTCCTCCCTTTCGAATCACATTCCAGAACAATTTAAGTACAAACGAATAATTATTATTAAATCATTTATTTTTAGACCACAAGGCCCTTATACTTAGTGTTAGTACAAACAAATGATTAAAATATATTATTCTGGAACAGAATAGATACTCGCAGTACAAACTAACCTTTATTAGAAAACTTTACCTCATGAAAATAAAAAAAATAAACATTGCAAACGAGTTCTCGAAATTCAACCAACTTACAGAATTTGGCAGCGCACGAGTTAATCCGTAGACGTTTCAGCTTATTTAGTGCTGAAAACTTTGGCTCATTTCTTTTAACATGGACAGTATAAAAGAGTGAATTCCAAAAGAGTAATTACAATAAACCGACAGGCAAAGATTCAAGCCAGGGCTGCGGGACTGTTCGAAAGAGATACCGCGGCCTTGGAATACAAAGGGCAAGGAAGGAACATGGATGGTTTTAGTCAGTGCAAGTCTGACACTCCCTTCCACTCTGCCCGGAGCGGGAGAAGTCATTTGATGATATCCCATCCGTTAAAAAAAAAGGCAAAGATTCAAGCGAAGCCAGTCTCTAATGTTTTGTTTGTTTTCACGATAATTGCTCAAAATTCGGAAATGTTTTCCCTCATCAAGAAAAGTAATCGTAATACATGTCTTCGTACTAGAACATTCCGTTTTTTTCTTGCTATTCGACATTTACACCTCGTAATCAACTAGCAACTCTGAGCACAACAAGCTGGCAGAATTATCTAATGCTTATAAAATAAACACACCCCGAAACACAGCCCGTCAAATCCATCGAAAGACTTCATGCATGTGGCATCTAGGGATCATACTATTGGCGTTCTATAGTATGTATATAGGTGTGCATAGTTAAATCTTTGCATAGCCGCATCCCTACAATCTCATGAAACGATCCCGTAACCTATGGTTACCGCGCTCCGATTAACTACACGCTCACATACAACCGCCCTCAAGGAATCGCTCATGCATGTATCAGGACGCACATGGTCAACTAACTAAGGTCACAGTTACTGTTCCACCTGCATGGGATCCTGTTGTTTGCAGGATCATAGCATCTATGTATGTTATTCTTAAAGTATCTTAGTCATAATTTTACTACACACACATACAAAAGTATCTTAAGATATTTGGATAATGTAGCGTTAAGTGGCTTTCAGAACAACGTCTGCAGTCTAACCTCTTTATTTGTACCGTACAGTTTTGGCACAATGCTCTATCTACCAACATAAAATACTCTAGGAAAAAAATCTTCGCAATTCGAGCTTCATTTTCAACAAAAAACTTAGGTATGATTTTCCCCATCGATTTGGTATTCAGCACGCCCAAGTGATTTCATTCGGCTCCAATTTCAGCAGTAGCAGGTAATCGAGAACTAATTTCCAGCCTACGTACAATACTACCCACATTGATAGGTTACCTGAGCACCAATTTTCTCTAAATACCTATTAATTAACGAATCGTGATATAATACGCAGTTCAGGTAAGATATCACCGTAGCTATCGGCTACGCCGTAGCAAGCAGTAGTGAAGTTACACAATACTACCATTCTGTGCTACGAAACTCGCACTGTTTTAATTGCCTGCTGAATGTAGAACTTTGCTACATAAAAACGTAGCCATGTTTTTACGTAGGCACTCGTAGCCCGTAGCAGATATTACATAACCATTATAATGAACTCACTACGGAGTGTTTATATGAAAATGTCAATTAAGTTGTTACGAACTAAATCACGACAACATTATATCATAAATTAATAATCCGCCTTCATTAAATACGTATTATCGGAATGTTACGTAAATGAACGATCTATGTGATATGATATGGCTTGTCAAATCTTTGAACTGGATGAAAATACTACCAATTTTTTATGATGACAAAAATATACATTGTATTTAGGTATTGGCTTTTTCAGAGAATGAGTGTAAGCCAGCGGTTTATCATTGTAATCATTTTTATACTACCGTTTATGTATACAGGGTGTAAACAGACTCTTCGCGAAGCCGTTAACCAAGCGTAATGCACATCAAAATAAGTAACTTTACGCAAAAAATATTGCTGGTAAACGACATTTTTTTTGGGTGAAAAATCACGTATTGCGTCATGACTCCATGTAACGCATTCAAAACATTGTGCTGATGGATGGATTGAATAGTACGAGGGTCGTGAAGGTGTCTTAAGTAAAAAAAATATATTAAACACATGTATTTAAAAAAAAACTTGAGAAAATGTTGGAACTTTGACCCCCAATATCTCCGTAACTAGAAGGTTCCCAGGTGTTGTCTAGAACAAAAAAATGATCGCAATTACGGGGAGAATAAGTGCCTTTCGGCTTCGTTAAGAGTCTGTTTACACCCTTTATAATATTATCATTTTCTCAAGAATTCATAATTATCAGCAGATTTATGAACGTGGACGTAGCAAAAAGAGTATTGGGATCTATGTTAGTGAATGTATGTTAGTGAAGTTAATAAACAAATAATGTTAGGGAAAGTTATGGAGCCTATAAAAATTAAATGAGCACTAAATATTTTTATGATAATTATGTATTGTATAACGGGCTGGTGTCCGCAACTCCACGTCCAAGCGCGTATTTTGCGTGCGGTATGATATGTATTGTATACCTACAGGGTGGAAGGGACACCGACAGTAAAACAATTTCCACGTATTCAGCACATCATTCTGAACCCCCCCATATAGAACATTTTCATCGGTAATCTAAGAGCATTATAAGGACTGACGGCATCACTACATAGTATAAAACAAAGTCGCTACCTGCTGTCTGTCGGTCCCTACGTATGCTTAGATCTTTAAAACCACGCAACGGATTTTTTATGCGGGTTTTTTTTAATAGAGTTATTCAAGAGGAAGGTTTATATCTACATTGCACCCGTGCGAAGCCGGGGCGGGTCGCTAGTTTCATATAAACTTTCAAGTCATGTCTTTTAAAAAAAATGACTTTTAGTTTCTGTTTCTATGGAAAAATTAAAATTGGTCTAATTTTTAGCTGTAACACTATTTTTCGAAAAGTCCTCTGTCAACTTTTTAGACCTATTATCCTGCTTATGCGTATGAAGTTTCATTAAAATAGGTTCAATCATTTCGAACAAAACGACTTGAAAGTTTGTATAAAATGCTGTAAGTCGTTAACGCTCTTAAATCGGTGTCACTTCCACTGTACATATTATTATACAACGTGTAACGTTAAATGCGCAAAACTTGAAAATAGTTTGATTATAATAACGACCAGAATGAATTGAACCACTTTATAATATAGGTCACATTTTTCAAAAAATCTTCATTAATAATATTGACCTGTCTATTTATTAATAGGGCGCAGCAGCCCAGTGACATATACCTACCTATCTTCTTCTCTCGACAGAGCGTCATCGCAGAGGCAAGAAACTATCAGAGACTATCATCTTGCCAGTAAAACTAAAACGACATATAAAAGCTTTAATTTTTTTTTTTTTTCTCTCTCAGAATTAGGTCACTTGAATTAAAAATCATTTGGGGTGTCTGAGGTTTTGCGCATTTAACGTTACACGTTGTATAAAGTAAGTAAGTACGTATTAGACTCGAGGGGCGATCTTTGTACGGGACTCGCGCAAACAATCAATAAACATGCATTGTGTAATCGTGCTCTATTGGCATACTCCCATATTTAGTATTCCCATAAATTGTAAACTTAACGGACACTCGAGCCCAAACCGACCCTTGTTTATCGAGCATTACGGCGGGGGAGCAAAAGTGAGCACCAATACCGAGTGTTTTTTTTTTCATTTCAATCTTGCATGTGGTCAGTCTGATAGTAAATGATCCGTGTGATCACAGACATCATCATCATCAATGGCAGCCTTGTTCTCTCGGACGAGGGCTATGCTCACCAATTGTGGGCTAATAGGCATCCTCCCTTTTGTACCTATCAGTTATATCAAAGTTGCGATGCCTACAGCATTAATAACAAACATGTTGCCATCACCAAAAGCCGCTCCCCAGCAATATTTTTTGCGTTACTTAGTTTGATGTACGTATAGAATGCTTGGTTGAAAGCTTCGTGTAGGGTCCGGTTACACCTTGTACTTAAGTACCGTGTCTAATCTATCAATGTCTAGTATCCTGAGCCGTGACCAAAGTCCGTAATGATTTGACTGAACCGTTACATAGAACTCTGCTACTATGTGTTTATACACCAGAATGCGTCACGAAGGAGACTGCGGATTTGTGCATTGTCCTTGACCTGATGCCACTCGCCGCAGCGTACACATACGACCAATCCAATGCTGCTGAAATACTCGCGCTAATGTATTGGGTGCTTCCGTTCTTAATGCAGTGGAGATCTTTAAGTAAGTGTTGGTATGGTATGACGATACAATTTTATAAGAATTGAATTGAATTGAGTTGATTTTTTTTCTAAAGATAAAATGAAGATATTTTTTTATCAAGTCTAAAAACTCCGAAATAATACACTGTCTATGTACTTTGCTATGCCAGTTCAGGTTATTATGGTGTGAGATTTCTAAAGATTGAAAATCGGTATTATTTTTCGAAAGTTGACAAAACTACAAAATAGCTGTGATATTGTAACCATGTTCGTGTTATTTAATTTAATATGTATACAATTTAGAATAATAAACACATTAATAAAACATTTTTTGTCAGAACTCGAATGTAATAATTTTATAGTTTGAAATAAATGCAACCCATTCATGCGATACCCTATTTGACCTCGTTACGTCTTTTAATGTTGACTCCCCATTTAAGACCCCTTTTGTTGGCATTTCCTTTGAATGTTGTAGTAGTAGGTACGCATTTAAATTAGTTTCGTAAGTTCGCAATATGACAAAGACAAATATTAAGTTCAAAATGATTTTTTTAATAACTAAATTACGTCAATTTCAGGAAAAAGACGTTAATTGTTGATACGGCAAACTCAAATCGGCATCTCAAGTTCACTTATAGTGTGGGCCTGTGTGGCGCCTTTTTCTTACAAGTCGATGGTGTGTCAACCAGGCTTCCGCTTTAGGCGCTTTGCGGAGTAAGATCTTTATTTTAAATCATACTATATTATGATTTTGTCGCCCGCTGAAACTGCCGCCCGGGGCGGGTGCCCCGGTTTACCCCCCCTAGATCCGGGGCTGCCTAAGTGACCTCACTATTCCAGAAGAGCAGATTTTAGCAAAATATTTAGTTAGTGTCGAACACTCAAACAAGAAAGGCGATACATTAAAAGCTTATTAAACAAAGGATGATTGTCGGCTATCGACTATTATCGAACATAATGACATTTTACTAATAGCACTGCATTGTACTGAGCTGAGAAACAGGCACCATCCTTGTTGATTTTTGTCAATTAGTTTTTTTTATCAAATTGGACCTTTTTGAGCCGCGATAGCTCATTAGTTACTCATTATGAGCGTCTTATTAATAGGCTCGATAAAGTCTTCATTAAAAAGCGAGCGAAGCGAGCTCGAAAAATAAGAGCGTCCGGGACCTCGCCAAGTGAAGTGGAAACCCCTAATAGTGCCAGCTCGAAAAATTTGAATCCTCACTTGGGGCTTATCGCGTTTCTTCTGGACCTTAAGTAAATCCTTTCCCATCCGAAAAAAAAGGGGCTCTTGTACTCGGGGGCCCCGTATACAGCTGATACGGTGGTAGTTACGCCCCTGGTTATGCTATAATGTTAAACAGATGAGTAACAGGCAAAGGTTCTGGAATAGTTCACCCATTGATCAGTTATGTTCCAGTCCCATGGAAAGGTAAGGGCCTAAGAAGTAATTGTCGAGACTATAGCCCAGTTTGGATTACAAATTCAAACTCAGATCTCTATACCTGATGGAAGACTTACAAACAAATCGTCAGTCTATAAACACTGTATCCTAACCTTGTAATATACAACGCAAAGCGAAGCGACGACGTCCAGCCAAATCTATTCAGCTGTCACGATGACGTAATAACCTATCTAAAAGTACACCTACCTAAAGGTTCGCATTAGATATACATAGGCATGTACTTATACAGTTGATCGTTGTGAAAACTTGTGTAATAAATAATGACGTCAAAGTGCAAAACACGTCTATGCAAAATTATTTTCATAATTTATATGTAAGGGACGTTCACTCGATCGGAACAGGAGACGTACTTTAGTTTCTTACACGTACCTGGGAGTACGTGTCAGAAACTAAAGTACGTCTCCTGTGATGATATATGATGATAAATGAGACGAAAAAGACGAGTATTTCAATAAACTCATGCCTGAAGTATGTATGTACATTTGTACAAGATTATGTCTTGACTTTAAAAGAGACTATGTCCTCTGAGTTTGTTTCGGCTGTTTCTTCTCAGAGTAGTCAGGTACAAAACACCGGCCCCATCTAGCTTTAAAAAACATGACGTGTAAAAGTGTTTGTAAAAACCTATTTGCAAAATAAACATAATTTATCATCATTTATCACATGTATGTATATTGTATGTAGGTAGGTAGGTATATGTTAAACGATGTAGCTTATGTTTTATTGTTCTACACTTAAAGTTCAACTATTCTGCAGTTTTTGGGCTAATATCCTATTCTTTTATTTGCCAGCCATTTGTATGTTGGAGTCGGCGTGCAGTGTTATCAGATCCAGCTGGATACCAGTAGTTTACATAGAGCGACTAATAACTAATAATAATAACCCATGACTAATAAATGGCTTAGTAGACATTGGACTAATTCGTGAAATAATCTATTCTACTTTGGACTCATTCGCAGAAAGTAAAAATTGGTAGGTGCCCAAATTAACTTGGTCAGTTGATCAATTAGCAATCATATGAAGGGGTGATGTTCTTCTGCAGCATAAAAAACATGTCTATTGTGTACCCGGTAGCTATTCCGTACCTTACACGTTAAAGCAAGGTCGTCGTCAATAGAAGCATACCGGAATTTACCTTTTTTAAAAGACGTAGATACTTAGGTAGGTATATCGACCACAATAAAATACTTAACCCCCTAACAGAGAAAAATTTGTACCTATCTACGAATAAAATTGATTACTTGTCAATTGACGGGGACTGCCAAAAACAAACCAATATTTTTCTTAACTGGAAAAACTCCTTTAAAAATTACACGTATTACGATTTCCAGACATTATAAACTCTGTGTTTTGTCCAACGTGTTATAAATATAGGTTAAAGACCTACATACATGGGAAACCATCAAATGGGAAACCTTCCCAAAATTATGGAAGAACCATGTGTGCTATTCGCAGACGATATTTCTCTACTTACCACATTCCAAACAAATAGTAATATAAATGACCAACTAAACACGATTTTCAAAAAAACAACAAAATGGATGGACGAGCACAACCTTGAGATCAATTATAAAAAAACCAAACTAATGACTTTCTACCCTCATCAAAAACCCCCATTACCAGTCAGCTTCTCAACAAATGGCACAAAAATTGAAGTAGTTAACGACTTTACGCTATTAGGACTCACAGTAGACACACACATTTCTTGGAAGCCCCATATAAAAAAAGTAAGATCAAAATTATCAAAATTCACATATGCGCTTCGAGAAGTCAAAAAAACTACCGACTTGCAAACTGCACTTACCACATACTACGCCTATGCTCATGCATGGCTCAGCTATGGCATTATAATGTGGGGAAATAGCACAGAAGCGCCTACACTTTTCATTCTCCAAAAGAAATTAATTCGTATCATTGTTAACATAGAACAAACCGACAGTTGTAAACCCTTTTTCATAAAACATAAAATACTCACCTTACCATCCATCTATATCCTGGAAATATGCAAATTCGTTAGAAAACACACGAACTTTTTTACAACCCGCGGTGATAAACATAGCGATCGATCTCTCAGATATAGAAACATGTTAATGTTACCCTCTTCGCGCATGAGCCTACATTCAAATAGTCCCTACGTAATGTCTATAAAAATATTTAATAAACTACCAGATGCATTAAAAAATGAAACTAGTGATACTACTTTTACAAAAAAACTGAAACAATTATTAATTAAAAAAACATACTACACAATAAACGAATACATACATGACAAACAAATATATTTAACACAAACTGACAGCATAGATTATTAGTTGTTTAGAATTCACACTCTCACACACATAGATATATATTATTATATATTTTTTTATTTAAAATGTTTTAATGTAATTTTACCAAACAATTATTAGTTATGTTATAACAGATCTCAATAAAATTAATGTTATAATTTAGTTAAATTAATATGTTTTAAAATTGTAAGTTTATTTAGTATTAATTTAATTTCAAATATAAATGTTATACTTTTTGCTGTGCCCGACAGGGTCCGTAATTGTACCTTAGCTTTAAGCCCATTGTAAGATCTTCACACATTATGGAATGCAAATAAAGATATGAATATGAATATGAATATGAATATGACTTCTCCCGCTCTGAGCAAAACGGAAGGGAGTGTCAGACTTGTACTGACTAAAATCCATCCATGTTCCTTCCATGCCCTTTGTGTTCCAGGGCCACGGTATCTTTTTCGAACAGCCCGCAGCCCAAGTTTGGGGCTCCCTGACCACTACTTATGTAACCCAGTTGTAAGTAACATAATAAACGCAAGGCCTCTCGTGTGATGTCTCAGAAACTGAACATCTGTTGTTCTATGACTTTTGGAAATTCATTCTTTTTTTTAGTTTTACCATACATATTGATCAGCTGATCCCGTCAGTTTCTAAAGGGTGTAAAAAGTTTTTTTTTAAATACATGTTTTTAATGTAAGATTTTTCCTTTAAACACCTCCAGGACCCCCCGCTATTCAATCCATCCATCAGCACATTGTTTTGAGTGTGTTACATTGAGTCCTACTGTAAAACGTGATTTTTCAGCCCAAAAAAAACATCGTTTCCCAGCACTATTTTTTGCGTAAAGTTACTTAGTTTGATGTACATAATGCTTGGTTGACGGCTTCGTGAAGAGTCTGTTTACACCTGTATAGAAAGTGCATTTTTTGTCGCGAATTTCAATAATATAGGTACCATTTTAGATTTTCAGGTAAAACTTCAGAGATACAAATAGACGTCGCATAGAACGCTACATTCTTCTTCGTATTGTCTAGAAATAAAATTAAAATTCCCGATTTTAAAATTTCACTTGCCGTGGTTTATAGTTTGTAGCAATGCAGATACCCCTCGTGGCGTACGAGTAAACATGTTACGAAAACGATAGGGTGGTGCTTTTCTAGTTTTATTTTAACTGGTGCCTTTTATTCCAGTCCCTGCCTCCGTTTTGGGTGTACCTATATGGGTGACTACAGATCAATTTTTCAACACAGTTCTTAATGCCATTTTTTAGTTTATTATAAAATGAACTATAGTTCTTTTAGTTTACTTTATCGTTTTTATTCTTTAAAGCTTATTTGTTAATGACTATTATGTAAAATATATGTAAAAATGTTTATTCATATTAATTTTTTTCTATGCCCTTTAAAGTTCGTTATTTTAGTACACTTAGCTTTAGGCCATCTTGATAATTTTATGGAATTCAATTCAATATAATTATATATATGAATATGACTTATCTAAAACTACGTGTAAGTTCAAACTAAGTGTAAATTTATTTTGCAAAAAAAAAATACTGAGTAGTTATTTTCAGATGCAAATGAAGGACAATGGGCAAAATCGTTTAATTTTTCTATAAATTTGTGAAATAGTAACTTTACAACACCTACGTGACTTTATTGTTCGAAAATAAAAGCATCATGTACAAATGGATTTGCTTGCAATAATTCAGTACAAATAATTGGCATGGCCACTAACGGTACACGTACTATACAATGTCACATGATATAAACACAGACATTGTTGTGCCGCTCCTAGAATACATGACAAAAGGAACAACACGAAGTATATGAACCATGAAAGATACACAAACGCGAACGTCTATATTCATCTCTTTATACACCGATCTATCCAGTATCCCAAATAAAATCTAACATAACAAACAGAAAAATGTATTTGGCACATTTTATTTAGTTTTTGACAGCTAAGTTAGCCCTAATTGTGACGCGAAAATGGCGTGTGCTTAGTAACAGGGTGGGTGTCCGCCATTGCTGGAGCCACGCCAAAACATAGAATAACAGTTACTGTTCGCGCCCAGCGGTGAAAGTGCCGCCAATCGATACCACCCCCCGGTAACCTGATGCAAACAGCTGATCTTAACAACTACACTACCTATATAACACAATACTTCACCCTCTGTCTGAATATTTTAATAAATTACATCCGATTTGTTATGTTAAATCAACCAAAGAAAAAAACTGTCACGTACGGTACTGAAAATTCTTAAATCTATAGAAACGACCACGAATGTCAAAGCTTTGAAAGCTTTTGTTGATGTACCGCACCACTACGAACACAACTTCTAACGAAACCTGGCTTAAGTTCATTCTACTGAACGTTAATAACAATAAGTTTGCAATACAATAAGTAAGAAAGAATATAATATAGGTCGAAATCGAAGATTATAAGAAAAACTTGTATAATGCTCACCTCGATATGTAGGTAAGGCGGCAGCGCGCCAGTATAGCACATGTAGCGGCGCTGCGTGTTGGTGTATTTAGTTTAATCGCTTGCGGCGCACGAGGGCGCATGCGTGGTGCTGCAGGCGCGCGCACCCCCGCCGGCTCTGACAGCGCGGCCCACTCCGCCGGCACCGCGACCCCGAGGCACACGCGCGCCCATCGCTCGCTACGCGCAGCAACGCCGGCCCCTCGCGGCCTGAAGCCCTCGCAGGCGCTTCCATCACCCTTACACTCGACGACACTACACCACCGGGGGCTTACCGCCACGGACGCCGGCGTTCGCACACAGGGCTCGCCGGATAAAAGGTATACCTTTCATTATGTGCTTGCAATGACATGTCCGCCCTGGATCCGCTATTCATTTGCGGTACAATGCCACATTTAATTGTTTGACGGCTAGCAAAAAAATATCCGTTCCCGTCTGAACACCTGGGGTTGCTGCATTATGACAAAAGAGTGCGAACGCGATAGAAACCCTCGTTCCTCTTTTGTCAGCTACCGTATGTTGGTTATGCCCATAATCCTCTAATTGACAAGTAAGGCATTGTGTTTGACCTTTCCTCATTACGGCTTCCACTAGAATCTGCATTATGTACTATGTGTAGTCAGTAAATCATCTATTTTGTAGTATTTATGACGTTTTACTTGTAACTCTGTTGTCTAGGACGCCCGCCACTCACACACTTTGTGATCAGAATTCTGTAGTTACGTCTGTTTTCTTCTTAGTGCTTGCCAAGAAGACTAGAGTGTCTAAGCTCGGTTTTAACCTCTCGCCCAGTTTTCCGGTAACTGAAAATATTGAACTACTTTTACGATTTTAGTCTAGACTACATTAAATCTTCAACCTACGAAAATCTACTCAATAATCAATGAAATTTCACGACTTATATCCTAAATCCATTACTACTTAAGTGAAGCGTTTTCCTCGGATCTCGTGCGGTGTTTCACGGCAATAAAAATTTTAACAAACCAAACGGCTGTCGTGCTGAGCGTGTTGACGTCGCAATTTCGCGAACCGGCAAAAGTAACATTATCTTTTTGATGGTCTTTGTTTCCAACACTTTTAATACCACTCGTTCGTTTTGACATTATTGTTTTTAGAAGTTGGTA
This sequence comes from Lycophotia porphyrea, assembly GCA_950005105.1. NCBI lineage: Eukaryota > Metazoa > Arthropoda > Insecta > Lepidoptera > Noctuidae > Lycophotia > Lycophotia porphyrea. The sequence goes on along the minus strand of OX465395.1, from coordinate 13,962,306 downwards.
AGGTACTTTGTACCTTTGAACTGCTTGATCTTCCTGCAAAATTTATGTCAAATCATCATCTGTTCCGTGGTCTTTTGGAATTTTTAATATTGAATTTTTCAAAGAAACCTAGCTTTATTATACGGAAGCATTTTGCACGTTTACATTATGTATGCATATTGCACATAGCACACATTCATATAAAAGAACGTGCTGACACTCAAACCTACCTCAATGGAGCTCCCATTGAGCGAAGCGCATCCAAATAACATGTTCAGAGGTGCTTACTGAAGCTCTTGCACAAACGTGCCTGTATAGAAAAGAAACTATTTAAAAGGCTATTGAAGTATACTTTAAAGGGAACAAATAAATTTTTCGATGAACACAAAGTTAGTTTCGTAAATTCAATAGGAATTCGTTAATCCGCTTTCGATCCAACACAGTGCGTGGTCTGACACGCACTTGGCCGGCTTTCTTTATTTTTATTGAACTGCACAATAAGGGCCAATACATAATGCGGATTTGCAAACAATACAGCCCTTATGCTTATTAAAGAGGGTGCATTGATAACACGATATATAGTTTTTTTTTGTAAACATGGGAAAATTATTACTTAGTCAAATTGTGGTTACCAACGTAATTATTATCACAACTGTCATTTTTTGACAGATGTATGAATTGGCTATAGCGACGGTCAAAACGACCGGAATGAATTTCTGGCTGTGGACACCGGACTTGGTCATATTTCACTACATTTAGTCTGGAGTCTGGTCCGGTCGGTTTGACTGCAATACGGTGTCAGGTCAACTTAATACAAATTGTGATACAGATAGCAACATCACAAATCATTACACAAAAATATTTGCGACAAGATTTTGTCGCATTTGCAGCCATACAGGCGCGTGGCTAGATCGATTAAAGTACGTAGAAATGCGACGGTCTTCCACAGATTACTACTATCACCCGTACTCGTGTTGCCGATACAAGCGGCTTAGCTAATTGACCTTGCGACGCTGCAGTCGCGTGTCCTTGAAATGCGCTACTGAGCTAGTGCTGTTGAGACTCGCGTACGCATTGTTAGGGTTAGTTCTTTTAGTGTTTCGTCATCTCTCGTGTCGGAACCACTGGTCAACATCAGCTCTTGCTTTGGCCACTCAACAAGGTGATAGCAGCACCATCAAGGGTTCTTTGGAGGTACATTTAAGTGTAGTTTTGGCAGTTATTTCAATTGATTCTTTCTACATATTGATAACAATTTAAAATATTTATTTTTTATTTTTAATAAGTTAAAAAAAAATTTGGCCCGCCGGTATTGGTTCAGGGTCCAAGCTACCGGTGTTTAAATTAAGTTAATTATATCACACCGTCTTCTCATAGAACCGCAAACATTACCTATAACATTATTGTCTTCTATTCAACAACAAACACGTTTAATCCAATGATATATCGATTCCTAAGTTCACTGAGCAACATGGAGTATTTTATTCAGAATCATTGATTATCACAAGGAAGACTGGCGAAATATGGGTGTACTATTTGGTAAACTTCTGCCTAACCCTTCGGGGATTACAGGCGTGATTTTGTGTATGAAGACTGTTTGGCGATTTCCAACTTGGCCATAGCAGCATATGATGCTGACTGTCATATTGACACAGCCCCTAGTCACCCTTTACGATATCCCCAGGTGGCGAAAGGGTAGAAAACGGACAAAGTGAGCAAATACAATTATTTTCGAAATCATATCATATACACGGTACGAGGGACGTCGACGCGCAAAATGTTACAACGAATTCTGCGTGATTGTAGACACGTCAGCATAGAACATTAAAGTCAGTTTAAAAATATGGCTTCCATTTTTTCTTCTTTTATTTTAGCTGTTTCATACAAAACCTACACGATTAAAATTAACTTCTGTTTATTTATTTTTTAATTACATACATATATATGTATAATTTTTTGAAGTGTAAACTTCTTTTGCATCGTTGTGATTTGAAACTCGATGAAACGAAAAAGCGACAGCAAAAAGAGACGGACAAATAAATTCATAATATTTAACGTGGGAGAAAATGAGATAGGAAGCATACAGTGTTTATCTTGAAGCCAAAATTTTTGAAGGTTTCACCTCTACCACGTGTGAATTTTTAATAATTATATATTTGTTTTTTTTTTCTATTCTGTACTTATATCGTTTTTAAACGGTTAAACCTGAATACATTCGATAGTTTGGCAATTTGTCATTAAATCTATGCACACATTCAATCCTAGCCTACGGATATAAGCCTTTCTGGCCACTGTATTTACCTGGTCTAAGTGAATCAATACAAACACATACGTCACGGCGGAAAAAAAAAATCACCCTCAAAGCACTTATCTTGTCTGAAACAGTGAGGTACGAAGTCTCGTAGCTCTCTCGTCTAAAATAGAATGTTAATGTTTTATGCCAAATTAACCGCGGCAACGTTTTTGCTGATCTTATCGTATTTGACGGATTTAGGGTTGTCTTATGTCGGAGTTTGTGACGAAAATATTAATATTTCGCAGCTTAGCTCTGGGACTTGATATTTCAATAGTGTTTTGTGTTGTATGTCAGCGTTTATTTAGGTATCGTTCAGTGATAGTTAAAATAAACGTTAGTCTTAGCTTAGAGCAATTGAATTAAATTCATTAGATACCTAAAAGAAAAAAAAAACATGTGGGCAATTCACACATGGTAGAAGTGAAAGCTTCAAAAATTTTGGTTTCAAGATAAACACTGTATAATGCTTCCTATCTCATTTTTTCTCACGTTAAATCTTATGAATTTATGTGTCCGTCTCTTTTTACTGTTGCTTTTTCGTTTCATCGACTTTCAAATCACAACGATGCTAAAGAAGTTTTCACTTCAAAAGAAAAAGTATTTATTATACAAGCACAAGACTAAACAATAAAAAACATCAAACTATAAAAGGGCATCGAAAAACTCCTCCTTTATTTATTTTAGTTTAATAGTTTTTAATTATTAATGTACATAGTTAGTTTAACATAACATCACGCCTGTAATCCCCGTAGGGTTTGGCAGAGGTGTACCTAATAGTATACCTACATTTCGCCAGTTATGTTTAAGTCCCATGTAATAGGGGGCGAGCCTATTCCCATCAATCGGGACAAATCCAGACTCCGTGGCTGCTACTGAGAAATTCCTGATGGTAAAACCCAATAGCAGTTTGCCCCACCTGGAAATCGAACCCAGGACCTCATGCTCGGCAGTCGCGGTTGCGACCACTTGATCAGCGAGGCAGTAAAAAAAAAACAGCAACATAAATAAGACATAAGTACTTACATTAAACTAATTTACGAGGCCAAAAGGTCCCTATCACAGCATGGTGCTTAAATCCTCTCCATTCAGATGGGTTTTCCCAAGATGGATGTTATAACTTAAATTGGAGCATTTGAGGGACCACAAAGTCTTAACGTATTATCTTTGGCTTCTTTAGCTTGAAAATATGCAGTACTAGCTTTTGCCCTCGGCTTCGCTCGCGTTATATTAGAATTTGACAATCAAATTCGTAAGACATGTGACGCCATCTATTATCATAAGAACGTAATTGTTGTTTTCCTCGGGAACAGTACTTTTTTCGGAATGAAAGCTCCGTTTCTGTACACCTGCCAACGTATATAGAAAATTTCAGGATGGGCGGTTCAGTGGTTTAGGCGAGAAAAGGTAACAAACACACAAACAAACTTCCTTTCGCATTTATAATATTAAAGTTAGGATAGGATACAACATTAGTTTGTTTTAATGGACTAGCAGCTCTATTCAGAAGAAAAGCACCTCCGGCTATTAAGACTGGTATAGTTTAATGGCGGTAATGTTAGATGAAATGGTCTTACATTTCCATATCGTTTGTCTTAAGACTGCGGCTTGTATTTGAATAATGTCTTGCTGGCAGTGGAAATTGTGGGGCCTCGATATAACACTTTTATTCTGACCCAGAAAATAAGGCACTGAACGTAAAATGTTAAGACTCTTGAAAGAGTCTAAAGTTTACATATTTTACGTTTACATCTGAAAATAAAATATATTAGCTAATAGCTTTTGTCCTCGGATTTGCCTGCTTATCTTAACCAAGTAACTAACACTAGGGTTATGGGGTCCGAGTCCACACCTAGTCTTTCGGGACATCGCCAAGCGGTTTAATTGTCGACTCTTCCCCTGACTAGAGGGTTGGCCTATGTTTTGGTCAAAGAATCAGTATTGTCATCCAACGCAGCAATGCCAGCCTTCAGCATTCATTTCTTTTCTATATTATGTAAATATTTTTATGTCATGGTCTACGAATACCAAATTCGTTTAACCGTTTACGCATGAAAAGTTATAGACACAGTTCATCATCATCATCATATCAGCCCGTTGCTGCCCACTGCTGAACATAGGCCTCCCCAATCGATTTCCAACGTGTCCGGTCCAATGCCACCTGCATCCAGCGACTCCCTGCAGTTTTGACAAGGTCGTCAGTCCATCTGGCAGGTGGCCGTCCCACGCTGCGCTTTCCAATGCGTCGTCTCCACTCCAGTATCTGTTTGCCCCATCGGCCGTCCGATCTTCGCGCTATGTGGCCTGCCCATGGCCACTTCAGCTTGCTAACCCGCTGGGCTATGTCGACGACCTTGGTTCTTCTACGGATTTCCTCATTTCGGATTCTATCACGCAGAGAAACGCCGAGCCAAGTCCTTTCCATTCCCGGAGTTTGAAGGCGTCCTCTAGAGTAGCAGGAAACAGTTTCGGAGATATGATAGACACAGTTACTTCGCTTTTATCATAATGTAAAATGGATAGTATTCAATTTTGGGTATCTACTGCATTGTTTTGAATTGTATTACTATAACAACTAGATTACTGCAACTTTAATAAATTAATAAAACAATAATCAATTACAGCTTTAGATTGGTAAAATTGATTGAGTGAACACAACATTATTCTATTCGTGCCACGTCAAAAACTACGCAATCAAAATCTCATTTATACAAACGAAATATCGGTACATAGTAGAAAGATAACCTAGTTAATCTATACAGCATTTTCACAGGTATTTTACCTCTCAAAACAACAACCCAAAAGCCACCTTATAGTAACACAAATAAAGATCACAGTCATATAAAAAGAAAGAAAAAGTATTCATTAGTCTCGTACTGGACAAGACAAAAAATTGTTAAATTATAAATAAAACATATACAAGAGTCATCATCATCTGCCCAGCCTTTTCCCAGCAACTTTGTTGGGGTCGGGTTCCAGTCTAACCGGATGCAGCTGAATACCAGTATTTTACATGGAGCGACTGCCTATCTGACCTCCACAACTGTACTGGGTGTATGGTACCCCTTGGTAAGACTGGTTGTCAGACTTTTCGGGCCACTGACTACCTGTAACGATTGTCAAAGATCAACATAAAAGAGTATACATAATAAAAAGATAAAACAAACGAAATTGGTCCAGTACGAAGCCAAAAGGCCCATATCTCAGCATGGTGTTGTATCATTTAAAAAAAAGTCACAGCGCAGGCTATAGCTAGATTCGTACTATGTTGCGTCAAATAATCTCAGTCGAAAAGAAAGGAACAACCGACATTAAGCCGAAATCCAACGCCATTGTCCTTGTGCCGCGTAAATTCCGCTAAGCCGCCACAAAAACTAGGCTATCGAGACGGCTCCCATTCAGTGCGGTTATCGATCTTCACTCTAGTACCACTTCTCGTCACAAAAGACACCTTCTTAAACTGGATCGAACATTTTACTTTGCAGCTGTGAAGCCTAGAAGCACTTCATCATCATAACCTCACGCCTGTCATCGCCGAAGGATTAAGCAGAGGTGTACCTAATAGTACAACCACATTTCGTCAGTTATGTTTAAGTCCGATGTAATAGGGGGCTCGCCATTGCCATCAACCGGGCATAAATCCAGACTCCGTGACTGCTGACTGAGAAATTCCTGTTGGAAAATCCAATAACACTTTGCCCGAACCTGGAATCGAACCCAGGATCTCATGATCAGCAGTAGCGCTTACGACCCCTATACCAACGGGGCAGTCGAGGCAGTAAAATCCCTTATCCCTATTAAATGTCTCTTTATTGCCATTTTTACGAAGTGAAGTCTAAGAAATTAGTCGGAGCCGCACTGTAAAGCTTTTGAGTTAAATCATAAACGGTTGAACTGAATTGGATGAGATGCACAGTTGGGCCATGACATTTAGGACTTTTTATGGCGGAAGTCCGTTCCTGTGACCGAGCGCGGGCAAAACCGCGGGCAAAAGGTAGTCTTCAATAAAACCTAGAAGCCCTACCTAGCCCTAGAACCTAAAAGTTTGCCCTATTAAACCTCTTGCTCATGTTACGAATGGAGTGAGGGCCCTCAGAAATTAGTTTAAACCGCATTGTAACTCTTTTAAGTCAAGAAGTCCGAAACACAAAGTTTTACCCGTTCGGACGTTCTCAAAACTTTGTGGATCGAACCTCTTTGGGTTGCCCATTTCATTTAAATGACGTCAGATCAGACGCCATCTTTGAGGTTCGATCGATATTCTAAATTCAATTTTAAATGCGGGAAATTCTCATATTTCTTCGTATGAATGTAATAATGCCGAAAGCCATCCCGCATTCACACAGGACTTGGCACTGTCGTCCAAGTAAATCGGGTCAAAGGAATTTATTGTCAATTGAAATATTATGCGGAACGAAGCAAGTACCTATTGTGCTCTCGTTCGTCCATTTTGACTTGAAAATTCATAACTCTTTGAAATATGCTGAAGAATTTTAAATTCTGTAGTACTTAGGTTAGAGTGACTAGTCCTTTACCTACATCTACACCATTGCCTATGTCGTAAGTATCATAGCATGACTGGATAATCATATTCATTTGAAGGTATCCTAAAAAGGATAGACACTGATTTCAAATTGGTTCGAAAAAAACCAAAGCTTGTGATCCAAAAACAAATTTTCATTACTTTCTCATTATTTTCTTTTTCTTTTCTCTTTTCTTAGTAGCGATAAAGCTTCAAAAAGACAAAACTATTTGAATATAATTTTGTGCTATGTTTTGTACTAATTTTTTCCTTTTTTTTTTTAATTGATTGAAATTTTTCACAAAGCGATCTAGTTGAATACCAGCCTCAGGCAAAAGCTTTTCAAAATACTATTTTTTTTTTTAACCACTTTGCTCTTTTTGAATTTCGCTCTAGAATCTAATCTCTTAAATCACCTTGCATTATCTGATATATCTTAGCTCTGACTGATATATCTCAGCTCTGACTGATCTTACCAAATAAAATTTTATTTGTTATGTTATTTTCTACTGCATGCATTGATTTAATAAAGTTTCTTTTGTAGCTGCCATTGCTCCATACATTTTGGTCATCGGCTTTTTGTCAGTGGCCACCACAGACAATGGCACACCTTCCGTCTTGCACCTTATAGCCTGTGACCTGCATACTTGATGATCTACTTACTGCATCAGTGAGCGGGGTTCGCGTTGCAAAAAGTTCAAATGTTTTAGCCTTTGGGCTAAACACATTTAAACTTACAATACGCTAAGAAAAAGTGGCCAAGGAAATGTAAAAGGGAACACATAAGATGGTCACTAGTAAACTGATCTTCTTCAAGTAGGGAATTTCATTTTGTATGAAAGTTTGGCAATATGCCGAAGAGTAATCCATCGGCTTGTAGTAACATAATTACCATCACAGTATTCTTCGTCTCCAATTCATTTATTCTTCGTCTATCTCATAGATCTATGGTACCAATACCAAATATTAAACGAGAAGGCACAAGCATAACGCTTTTTTTAAACAATTTCCTAATGGTACCGAAGAAAATATCTGATTAGTCACTATGAGATGTTTTGTTATTCAAATAAATACGGAGCCACGTGTATTCTTTGTATATTACACGTAACGCAAACATAACTTATTGATTACGACACCCTGTAATTAATAATCACTTCATCAAAGTTAATCATAGTGTGTCAAAGTTAGTCATGCTGTGAAACCGTAGGGATTCCCCAGCGGAAAATTCTAGTAAAACGCCTACTGCTCGGGCGTGAATTCCGCCTTGGCTGCAATGATATAGTTTCCCCACTAGTATCAAAATGAACTAGTATTAATGCTTCTTGTCACAGTCGTTTATTATATCTAGAAGATACTCAGGTCAGAGATATTATATATTTAGAAACATTATCCCGTATCTCTATTGTTATTTCCTTTCTCTAAACCAAAGTAAAGTCATAACAAACTTAGACAACGAAAAGTGTACGGTTAAACCGAAATTTAATCGGGGTGTAGGTGTCTGTTTGTATATGAAAATAGAACGCAGAAAGTTCTTAATAACCCCGCCATTTTAGAGTTCAAAATAATCACAAAGAGGTTTCACGGGACTGGCAACTCCAACCTCCGCTCGGAATTCGTTCGACGTAATTCACCACATCTCGAAATAAGTCTTTCTAGTATTTGAAAGCACCCGTATATAACCGCAAGAGGTAGAACAATCTAAAAGTCTTTGAATATGACAATCCTTTGAAGTTTTGAAGTAATGATAATGAGCAATCTCCGACAAATAACATGAGTAGGTAGAGGTGATCTACCTACTCATGTTACAACCGCTGAAAGATAGGAATTTGAATTTGGAAATGTTTTATTTTTTAACGACATTGCTGAGTGGCTGGTGCTCTTTATAATTTTGAGTTTGGAACAAAAAGTCGGACACAGATGATCTAAAATATATTTTAATACGAATTTAAATACCTGTAACTGGCACTTTTAAAAACTCCAGCAAATATTTTCATGTTTTTTACAAACTAAAAGTATTCAACTCAATGAGCCAAGCATTTCAGTTCAGTGATCATCATTATTTTCATGAAAATGTATAATACATTCAGCGGAGCTTTTACGCAACCCCGCTTCTTTGTTTGTCAGAACATATTCAGAGCATAGTAAAACCTACATGGATATTTATTCAACCTCGATTTGGCGACTCAATCATAACTTGGTACAAACACGAATCAATAGAAGGGTGCTTCTGTATTATCGGCTACATTTTCATTCAAGCGTAGCTTACATATTTGCGTATTACGGCCAAGGACTCACTAAATATAAATTTTCATCACTCATAATAGTCATAATTCATTCTACACAATTGAAGTATCGTTATAATAGCTTGGACGCCTAAGAAACACCATAAATCGTGCTGAAATTAGTTTAACACGCTAAACGAACGATCACGCGAATATTGTTATAAAAATCATTAGAAATAGAATATTATATTAGTTAATTAACGAAGTAAGTGGGTGTGAGATAAAAAAATATGTGTGTGTACCAGAGTACACAGGTAAGAAGTGAAACTTCTTTACGACATATCATTTTTCTACTATTTGCAACTTCACGAAAATGGGGTAGATAAGGCTTAAGCCTTAAGAATTTTTCCGTATTAAATTAAAGCTATTTTATTATTATAGACATGCATACAACTAATGAGTAATTTATTTTATATACGTCGATAAAGAAGTTTCACTTCAAAAAGATGGCGCGTAACGGAAAAATATGACGCGTAACGAAAAAATGTTAGACTAAATTTTTTTCCAACCCCGATAAAGAAGTTTCACTTCAAAAATTTCTCCCATACGTCGATAAAGAAGTTTCACTTCAATAATTATCAAGAAGACACGCAATGGATCTGTATTTTTGTCACCACAGATGACGCAGTGTGATCATATGTTGTACAGTGCTACATGGATGTACTGGCGCCTGAATGAAGTTGACAGGGTACAACAGTTGTTACACACTGTATCACCTTCATTTTTGAATTAGTAAATACTATAAAGTATGAGGAACTGATTCCATGAATAACTGTCAGAAGTGTCAAAAGCGCTGTTTAAATCAAACATGTCAGGATGTCGCAATTCATTGCCAGCATTAATTCAGCACTTGTAGGTGACAAGAGGTAGATTAATCATTTTATTGCAGTTGGCAGATTCATTCACACAATGATTTGGCATCCGCATAATAAGCAAATGATACGCAGAACGAACTAACAAACTATTTCATAGAAACAAAAATAAACCATCTTATGAGGCGCTGAAAGGCGTGTAGCGTTAGAAAAAAAAAACATTTTCCACTTGAATACTTCAGCGGTGTTAACCTAGATACGTTTTGAGGCGATAATGCCAAGATGTTCTAGTCATGAGGCAAAGGAAAGCCCTTGTAAAATTAAAATAAGAGAGAGCGTTTCAAATGTTGCCGTTTCATATTAAGGTGGTTGCGTCAGGGTAGCACACGAAATTCAAATTTTCTTACGTTTTTTCAATTTGTAGGTCATTGTTAGGTTGTATGTTGATGAAAAATGAGTTGCGCCAGTAACACGTATGTAGTTACAGAATCACACTTAGAGGGATGTATTGATGATTTTCACGATTGTAATTCTGTAACTACATACGTGTTACTGGCGCAACCCCTTTTTCCATCATCATACAACCTAACACTGACCTGTAAATTAAAAAAAAAATTAAACAAAATAATTTCGCGGGCTACCCTAACGCAACCACCTTAAGGTGGAAGCGTACCCTGGCGCACCGTGGCGCCAGCGTACCCTGACGCAGTTCCGCGATTCAAATTTGCCAATTTTTTGGCAATTTTGCAGGTCAGTGTCAGGTCGTATGTTGATTAAAATATGATTCGCGACCGTAACAAATATGGCTTTAGCGAGTTATAATCATCAATACAATCCTTTAAGTTCATTTAACACAATTGATTTTTTTTTTAATTATCATCCAATTTGATTAAATGAACTTCAACAGCAAGAGATTGTGTCCAATCTGGTACAAAAGTCAGTCAGAAAACTGAAATATACAGTCAACTATTACGACATTTGGCGAGATCAATATGAATATTGAAGTATTATTTACAGGGCCACTTAATATTTTTATAGGGTAGTGAAAATTCAAGCGTAGGTCGAACTCTAGCTGAATTTCATAAAGCTCGCTTGGTACTTCGTGGAATTCATAATTTGAAATTCCCAGGATAGTTAATTTGCCAATTTTGTTCTCATCTATTTGACATTACAGTTTAAACGAGATTATTTATTATGTACTAGCGAGTTCACTGACGGTCGACCACTTTTGAACCTTATTACTTGGGCATAAGGTTAAAAGTAGCAGACTCTCAGTGAACTCGGTAGTACCCAGTTACAGTGCCCATCAAGTTTTAGAAAGGGATTTTAACAGTCACGTTGTTTCTCTCTTAGAAAAACTGTGTAGGTGTATCCATAAATTATGACACACTAGCTTTTGCCCGCAGCTTCGCTCGCGTTAATTTAGAATTTGATAATCAATGCGGGTTGTACTCTGTTTGTAGTCAATCATGATTCGAAAGACACGTGGCGCCATCTATGAGCATAAGAACGTTATCGTTGTTTTCCTCGGAAACAGTACTTTTAGTACCCTATGTCCGCTTCTGTATTCCTGACAACGTATATTCAAAGTTTCGGAATGATTGGTTCAGTGGTTTAGGCGTAAAAAGGTAACAAACAAACAAAGAAACTTACTTACGCATTTATAATATTTATATTAAAAAAAAAAATAACTAATAAAGTAAGAAAGTAAGGATACTGGACTGTTTCGTTGGTCTAGTGGCTTTTCCAGCTCGGACAAAGTGTCATAGGGTTTTTCCATCAGGAATTTCTCAGTAGAATCCCGTTGTCTGATCGGTTGATGGCAATTAGCTCGCTCCCTATTTCATCACGTACTTCGGGGAAAAACAGGCGTGATAGTGATTATCTTTTGCTGAATTATGCAGAATCACAGTAGCTGAAAAGTTATACTCTAAAATAGGAAGTTGAAGGAGGTTATCGTCATTACACAAACGAAGACCCAAATATCGCTTATTTGCAACAAAAAGATTTTAGAATTTATTAACATATATATAACTTAATTTGATGAACTAATGCTTGGTTGACGGCTTTGTGAAGAATCCGTTTACATCCTTGAAATCCTTGGCTTTGAAGAGGCAAGACTTGCATCTGATTCGCAACTAGGAGTACATTTGTCTGTTATTTGAATGCTTCTGCTCTTTTGAACTCGAAAACTGGTGGAATTTTATTGTAACTTGAAAAATATTCTACTGGGTAAAAACAATGACTTGTTGGTGGCTATAAAAGCATAGTACTGCACAATTCATACTTGAAAAGTTGTTACTGCTGCAAACGATTTTGTATTAACCACTTGCCTCTATTCACCTTGCTTGACTTCATAAACTTTTACTGTTATGTACTCCTAGTGCCTATTATTAAATAACGGCTTGACAAGTAGAAGAAAAGTTCTGTTTATTGACTATTATACTATCTATGGTTGCGCTTCATAATTTATAGTTATTATTATACTAACTGTTGCCCACGACGTTCGTTCGCGTGAAATTATTATTAAAAAATCCCTATTATTATAAGCTTCCCTATTTGAATTGAATTTTGTTACCAATTTCAAAGGTTTTTTTTTGCACGGAGCCCTAATTATTGACCTAAAATAAAAGTAGCCTAAGTTACTCCTTATTACATCAGCTATCTGCCAGTGAATGTTCCGTCAAAATCGGTCCAGCCATTTCAGAGATTAACCGGAACAAACAAACAGACAGACAAAAATGTAAAAAATGTTGTTTTGGTATATGTACCGTATGTACATCCATAAGCACTTGGTAAAAAGCGGTTATTTTAATATTACAAACAGACACTCCAATTTTATTTATCTTTATGTATGTATAGAGTATAGATGTATAGATTTTCTTATTTCACCTTATGGCGATTGAAAGGCATTGGTTTAATAGTTCTAATTTATTAATTAAGTGTCATATATCGTTGGTTTGGTGATTTCTTATTGGGAGTTGCCACTGTCAACGCGTTGAAGCTAGTGACATCTGCTGGCTTCGTGAGTCTCGTCTTCACCACGCCATAGTGAGCATAGTGAGCACGCGTCCATTTACATAAGTCGCTAATTAGCTCGGAAGCGCCCCATCTCGCCTTAAACCCTGAATTGGACATAAATGAAGTGTTATCTGTATTACCTAGACATTAGACATAGACTGTGTTGTGTACCTCTGGCCAGCATAGTGTACCTAGACCTAGTCCCGGACGCGGCATGCATGTGCTTTTGCTTGGGATCGCTGTATCAAAGGTATGTGGCATGCTTAATAAGTTGAACTTTATCCATTGCCTTTCGTCTCATTTGCGTATTGTTTTCTCCATAAAGTTAGCACTGCTGAATCAGCAATTATAGCCTAGATTGCACTAATAATCTAGGTTCACGCGCGTTTGATTTTACTAGTAATTTTCAAATCTAGAGGTTATACGCACCAATTTACATAAAGACTAAGTAATTTAACTATAATTAAAACCTTTCGGTTTTAGGAATAAGAATAAGAAGCATAAGAATAATTTATTTGCATAAAATACAGGTGTTACCAGTTGTTATAATTGGTGGTTTATTTTTCATTATTATGTAATGCGTATGTAAGTGAAATATTTCCTAATTTAAAGTATATAAAATAATAATAAATTTAGTTCTTACATCCATTTTGAGAGCTAAAATCAACCAACACATTGAGACTACTTCTATCATGTCTGCCTCTCAGAATGGATGTAGGAACGGGTCCCGTGGTACTAAGGAGCTGCTCCTCATTGATATGGCCATTAGCCAACCGGTTCGCCGCTCCTGAAGGGATCTGTCTACATGTTGGATAGATTATAAGAAGGCCTATGATTCTGTGCCTCATACATGGCTCATGAGGGTGCTGGAGTTGTATAAAGTTGATGCAACTCTGCGTACCTTCCTGATGAGCCACTGGAGAACGGTCCTTCGCTATCCAGGATGTCGACAGATCCAGGGGAACAGTGAACCGATAAGGATCGAGCGCGGTATATTCCAGGGCGATAGTCTGAGTCCATTGTGGTTTTGTCTAGCCTTGAACCCCCTCAGCACACTGCTGGAGGGTTCAGGTCTAAGCTATCGGTTGAGGAGAGATGGTCAGGTCGTATCTCACCTTCTTTACATGGATGATCTGAAACTCTTTGCCCCCAACAACTTGCAACTGATGGAGCTACTGAAGGTAACAGAAACTTTCAGTAGCGCCATCAGGATGGAATTTGGTGTGGACAAATGTGCAGTCATGCATGTAAAGCGAGGGGAGATTATGGAATCCGTGGGAACTCAACTCACGGATTCCGTACACCTTAGATCCCTCTCCTCAACAGAAACCTACAAGTATTTGGGTATGTCGGAAGCATTAGGCATCAACACTACCGACATGAAACAATCGTTGAAGGAGCGCTTCTTTGGCCGCCTGAAAAAAGTATTTAATAGTCTTTTATCAGGCGGAAATAAGGTGCGCGCCTTCAACAGTTGGGTCATGCCGGTTTTGATGTATTCTTTCGGCATACTCAAATGGACTCAGACGGAACTTGATGCCTTGGATAGGAGGGTCCGCGTAATGCTAACCGCAAATCGGATGCATCACTCACGGTCGTCTGTGATGAGACTGTATATCCCACGGAAATGCGGGGGCCGTGGCTTCTTAAATGCTAAGACCCTGCACAACCGTGAGGTATGCAGTCTCAAGGAATACTTCCTAGAAGCCGACGTGGGTATGCACCGAGAAGTAGTCTCAGTGGACAAGGGCCTCACTCGTATTGGCAGGAGGTTCCTCTCTCAACAGCCCTGACCACCGGTAGCTCGGACCCTGTTCCCAATGCTGGTGGGCTACTATTTTTTATATTTTTAAATGCTTTTTTAAGTTATTTTTTATTTAAATATTTAAAAATTAAATGAATATGTATCTAAATAAATAAAGGAAATTTAATATAGAAAGAGATATTTACATTCAAATAACTATAAATCACAATAATAGATCGATATTTATTTAATGCTTTCGTGACTCTCGTGATATATAGCTAATTCATTATCATAGTAAATCAACCCATTTGTATAATAGCTCAATTACTTAGAAATCTATGCATCTACAATTTATTGGTCGATTGCCAAAAATAAACCATGTGCGCAGCGGACCTTCCCGCATCAAGCCAAGTTCTAGCTAACAGAACTGGCGAGCAGCACCGTGTGTAATATTACACGAACCATTTGGAAGCACTTTTGACCCCCTCATAACTCGGAAAATATTTCACATAAACATATGTCAAATTTGGCTCATATAGACTTGCGAGATACATATGTGCTCTGAATTTCATAAACATACACCAAACGGTTATTTAGATATAAACGTCCAAAAATCATCATTTTTATCACTGAGTGACCTATAGATCAAAATTCTAACCCAGCTCCAGATGACCTAGAAAGTTCAAATTTGGCATCCAGATATAGTCTAGTCAACAAGTTCAAAAACGTGTTAAATAGAAATAAAACTCCTAAAACTATGTGCGATAGCTCATTCGATTCAGAATAACGTCTAGAAAAATGTTTATTAAGGGTTTATTAGCACATAAAAAAATTGCGATTTTATTAATGTAATAAGATAAAAAAGGTTTTTAATTTTTCGTTAATAACTTCTAAAATAGTGATGTTTAAGGGATTTTGAAAAAAGATCCTGAAAGAAGAGGAATTTTCCAATAAAAATTTCCAAAAAAGACAATTATACCCCGTAAACATAGGAAAATACAGTACATTAACAAAAACCATTTGGTATTAATTTTTAACCGACTTCTTTCAAAAAGGAACTTGGTCCCATAGAAATTTCATCAATATCTGTTCAGTAATTTGGTTTCTTTTTCGCGTTAATTGCTACATCACGCGACGTCGCATTAAGTCTTGCATGTTAAATTTGACATACAGGAAGTATGTCAAATTTAATTTATATTTGATTTCCGATTGAATTGAAATTTTGCACGCTTATGTATATCGCGTGATAGTACAATATATCGATGACATGGAGCTGATCTGATGATGGAGCTGGAAGGTGGCCTTAGGAACTCCGTTATGAAACGACATAACCCCATCGAGTTTGGGCTCGTATGATCCGTCATGACGAGTACTTTGTCTTTAGATGGTATCCAGGGTCTGATAATGTAGCTGGAAGGTGGCCATAGGAACTCTGTAATGAAACGACGTAACCTCATCGATTTGGGCTCGTTTGATTCGTCTTAATGAGTAGTTTGTCTTTAGATGGTATCTAGGATCTGATGATGGAGCTGGAAGATGACCATAGGAACACCGTTATAAAACGACATAACCCCATCGAGTTTGGGCTCGTTTGATTCGTCTTAATGTGTACTTTGGTCCTAAATAATATCCATATGCAACGCCGTTAGATTTGGGAAATTATGTTCGTTTCATTTGTTATTAATGTGAATTATATTTGATTTGATAGATGACCCAATGCCAAGGTGAGTACGTGCCGAGTGCTGAATGGTATGAGGGTATATAAACATGTCATATCGCTAACGTTGCGCCTCAGGGTACCTGGGCGAACCCTGTTGTACTGAAGCCCTTATCCCACTAACCTCTGGGGGGATGGACCGTTTATGGCCTATATTCGTGGGAATAACATGATTCAAAATGTCATAACACTGTACAGTGCGGTCACATTAACTTGACGCATCTATGGAGTGCGAGGTCGCATTCCCTTAGCTCGCCCGGTAAGTGTTACCTTTGTCTTTGTTACCGATACGCGCGTCGATAATTTGGCTTGTTTTCTGTAGTAGTTCTAATTATATTTTTATTAGGTATCTTACCAAAAACCAAAATCACGTCATCACGCCAAGTGTCAAGTTAATGTGACCGAGTAGTAAGTACTGAAAACGTCATATAAATGTGTGCGTATTTTGAATACGGCTACGGAAAAACGCCCCTACCCGCCACAAACTACGCCGTAGTCAATCCCGAATAAAAAAAAAAGTTAAAAAGTTAAAAATAATTTTATTCTAATAACAAATATAGTTATTTTAGAGTTAGAAATATAGTTATTTTAATTTGAAGAAATATAGTTATTTTAAGCTGTTTTAGATTTTTTTTGTGTTTTTTTGGAAGTCGGTTTTTTTTCGCAGAAAGTTTTATTATGAATATAATTTCTTCTTATAACTTAGGATAATATTTTAAATCTAAGGTCTGGACTTGGCTAGTTCTCATATACGTAGTCATGGAAGAGCCCTATGTTCGATGGCTAGTTTCTACCAGCAAGCCAAATTTTCGGAAAAATAAAATAAGAACATGCGAAGGTAATATAATTAGTATAAGAAAACTAGCCAAGTCAGACCTTAGGCTTCAATATATTATGCTAAGTTATAAGAAGACATGATATTTTAATTTGTTATAAAATATTTTATGTTGATATAAATAAATTTCAGGACTAACCATTGAACTTGGCACCCATTTAGATCTCACTTCTTTTGTCGTTGATGTCAACAACCAAGGAATATATCATAACATTGAACTTGGCTGTCATTTCTATGTCATTTTTATATTTTTGATGGGATTCATTTAAAGGGAAACCAGTACTACTGTAACAGCTCATGTATGTACCTATATTCAATGCAAATAAGTTATTTCTATTTGTAGTCGTAAACGCGTTAATTTCTAATCACTCCAATATACATACAATTAATATACATTAATATTTCTGAAAACCTGCGTACAATGGCCACGTATATTTTAGTCTTAAAGTAATGTGTTGTTAAATCAGGATTTCAATGAGGGCGAATTTCACCAATTAAACCGCACCTGATTTGCACATCTAAACTGTGTTTACGTTGTCATATAACATAACATAACATCACGCCTGTCCCCGAAAGCTTAAGCAGAGGTGTGCCTAATACATTTCGCCAGTTATGTTTAAGTCCTATGTAATAAGGGACGAGCCTATTGCCATCAACCGGGCATAAATCCAGGCTCCGTGGCTGCTACTGAGGAATTCCTGATGGAAAAACCCACTAGCTGCCATTTAATGTAACAAGAATACAGATACAGCTGACCTCTAAATTGAAGATAATTTCACCGTTTGTTGTGTTGTGATAATCAAATAGGATTTTTAAGAGATTTAAATAAGTAAATCATCGATCGTGGTCGCGTCGTCCACTGCAGTACTCCCCCAGATTCAAGGACGGCGCGCGACGCCTGGCTTTTCACACGCGAAGTCGTTGCTAACTCGATATGGCTATTTGGTCGCGTGTAGGGAATTTAACATATTTGTTTTTACTTTTGAATGAAATATAACATAGTTTTCAAGTGTAAGAAATCACTTAGATTGCGAGTTTGTGATGGAAATTCCGTTTTAACGAAAGAGGCGGTTCGGAAGAATAAAATTTGTTTTTTTTACAACAAACTAGATTCATTATTGTATGAAGAATTCAACTACACTCTCCCCCCGCCCGTATGCAGAGAGAGCGATAATAATAATCGGAAATGAAGTAGCCAATATTCTCAGAAAACACATCGTTGGTATTCGTTGTTTTCTTGGAGAATAATCAACCCAATTTAGTGCCATTACTATTATCCATTAATCCGGGAAGTGATACAAACGTTAAAACGTAACGGTATATAAAGGGTCGCGAGCTATGCAGTTAATTCAATCGTGTCCGAGCAGTTGAAGAGTCAGTAATACTGAAGATGCCCAGTCGAGTGGAGAAATACGTGCAGAGTATAGGTTTGAGTTGCATTATTCTGCATGTTTTTCATTCTGCATTCAAACCTGGATCAAGATTTAACGGAATGGGGGCTATCGCGCATGAATTCGCCGCTAGAGGCGTTCGTGTAGAGTAAGGTCTTCCGAAATGTCAGTTGTCGTAGAGCTTACGCGTGTTGCATGCTTTTTTATCGCGTTTTTTAACTAATATTCATGATTCTGGTCTAGATTGAGCCATTCCTGATTAATTATGACTTGAAGATTTTAAGTAGAAACTTAGGATCTTATTTGTTAGTACTTGGAGGTGGAATAAATTTTAAATGTTTCATGCTTGTTAATGTTGGGAGAATATTTATAAATATGTATCTGAAGTTTACACTATGTGGATATACGAAATCTTTTTATGAAGTTATTTGTACTTTAAAGTATAAAATAGAATTAATGTCAGGACCTTACTCGACAGTGGCGGCATCTGGTGAAACGATAGCCCCCATTAAAACTAAATATTTTTACATTTTTTTTTTTATAGTAGCACCTGATTCGATATTATTTTTGTTTTAATTGTCGGCTATTGTTTTTTCTTTAAGTTATTAAATTTTGAAATTCACTGTTATTGTATGTTAAAACCATGATTTCGTTGTACCTATTAATCGTTTGAATCGGTTAAACATGTATGACGTTCGAAGCTTTCCCGGTTTAAAACCTTTGCCTTTAACCTTTGTTTTTATATTACCTATATTTTTATTTTCATAATTTGAATAGAACTTATTTGCCTGTATAATAAAGGGTGTAAACAGACTCTTAACGAAGCCGAAAGACATTCGTTCTCCCCGTCATTGCGATCATTTTTTTGTTCTAGACCATACCTGGGAACCTTCTAGTTACGGAGATATTGGGGGTTAAAGTTCCAACTTTTTCACAAGTTTTTTTTTAAACACATGTTTTTAATGTAAGATTTTTACTTGAAACACCTCTAGGACCCTCTTACTATTCAATCCATTCATCAGCTCAATGTTTTGAGTGCGTA
Organism: Lycophotia porphyrea; assembly: GCA_950005105.1. Taxonomy (NCBI): domain Eukaryota; kingdom Metazoa; phylum Arthropoda; class Insecta; order Lepidoptera; family Noctuidae; genus Lycophotia; species Lycophotia porphyrea. Next base: position 13,942,668 of record OX465395.1, on the reverse strand, counting down.
ACATTGAGTCTTACCGCAAAACATAATTTTTCACCCCAAAAAACAAAGTCGTTTCCCAGCAATAATTTTTGCGTAAAGTTACTTAGTTTGATGTAGAGGATGCTTGGTTGACGGCTTGGTGAAGAGTCTGTTTACACCCTGTATACACTCTTCTAAACGAAATTCAAATATTATAAAATAACACGGGGCGTTTCCAATGGAAAAGGACCGACAAGAAAATATCTCTAAGTCATAATATTTTATTTGGTTTCTGGCCAGAAATTTATAATAGACGTGTCAAAATTAAACTTAACTCCATCCGATTGGCTGTTCATAATTGAACGAATCAATCGCGATACCTGACGATTTCTTAACATTATATTTTTGCGTTATTTTTCGTAGTTGTTCAAAGATTGATGATAAATGATTAAATATTTAATTAATTTCGCTACCCGTGTTGTCGATATTTTAACAAAGCCTTTTTGTTTATCTGGAATATAAGAAACTGGCCATCAGTGCTGAAAAAAAATTGTAAAGCCATTAGTGTTTTTGTTTTATATTTTTTTTTTGCTAGCGACAGCCTGTATTTCACAAACAAGTAACAGTAAACTTTTTTGTGCCACCTTTATGATGGTAACCGCAAGCAAAGTGTGTAGACAGGTGGCGTTGCTTTCACATCGATATTATTATAATTTTCATCGTCATGTCAAACTTGGTTCATTAATTTTAGTTCTTTTTTTTTCGCCTGCACAGATAAGTTGGTTGAAGTGTGCATAATTTGGTTTGTGCCCCAAGAGTTAGCTCTAAGTAAATCGAATGCAAACAGTGGCCAATTCCTCTAATCGTCATATTTCGAAGTTCACATTCAATGCGAGACAGCCGCAACGTTACAAAATATAACGCTCATATAATTGCAATACCTATACATAATTTGACTCGCGTATCAAGTGAGGTTGTTAAGATAAACACGCAATAAATGTAAAGATAGAACAATTCCCAACATAGCCTCCATTTAAGATAAATAAGATACGCTCCAAATTAAGCCCACAATTTTCTTTGTTTGACAGACGCTGCGCGCTGCTCTGATTCTCAAGTATTCAGCCATCCTTTTTACCTTATTCCGTTTTGCTGTCGCATTTAATTTACGTAGACTTATTTATGATAATAGAGTGGTTTAAAGGCATAGTTAGCCCACGTTCACACTATTGGGACACATATCCCCTCTGTATGAGGAGTGGGACGTACCTAATCCAGCATAAGGGTCATAAGCGTGTTTTGCAGATGTATAAATAATTGCCTTTGTTGATCTATAATTTCAGTTTAACCTTTTCTTTGTTCACTACAGGAACTGTTGGACGCTACCGAAAGCGCCAAACTAGTAGCTAAGTTCTGAGCCGACACAATCTAGATTGCCATCTACACGCTAAGTAGAAGTTTAATCTATAATCGCTGAAGAATTCATGACTTACTGTCATAAGGTTTGGGAACTTCACCAAAAATCAATTTAATTTTTTTATATCTTACGCGGATATAGCATTTGCTGGTCGTTGAGGGGGCACCGCTCGCTTTTTTTATTAGTAAAAAATTTGGTACTTCACTTTCAATAATATTGATCAACCAAAGTTTAGCCGGCTAAACTTGAATGTATCTTCGTGGCATATACCAAGATACATTGATATATTTTCGGAGTTTCCCTCTCCATCAGCTGATATGGCGATAAGGGGTACTTAGGCCTCTGGCTGTCAAGTTGACATATCCGCATCGACACGCAATCGTGATTGATGAGTATCAGGGGGTATACCGGTATTCGCAGCTCTAAGAAGCCTTAGCTTAACTGATATTTTTACTATTTTCGCTTATAGTAAACAATTCCCAAATATATCGTCGAATTTCGAGCCGTACCTTCAAGGACAGTGTGCTTTTACTAAGGCATTTATATGTGTTTGTAAACACATTGCTTTCCTAGATTAAGTTCATTCAAAATTAGAATTTATGCCAAAACTGGAACATCCGCATAGCTACCCGACAACGCTTATACACAAAAAGAGCTAGAAGCTTCGAAAAAGTTCCAACAAGATCATCTGTACCTTCATTTTCGCTCAGTCCTAACGTCTAGTATACATACCTGGTTTATGTCATCCCCGAGACAAAGGCGACATCCCAATACATTGTCCCAAACCACCGAGCGAAGTAATAATTCAACAAACGAAGGTACGAAGTCGCCGACATCCATTGAGGTAGGAACGTTAATCCAGGAGATATAAATCCTCGCCTTTCTACCTGCCTTCCTACCGAGTTTCATTCTTTAATTGAAACTCGAACTAGGTTGAAACTTGATAAAAGAAATAAAAGTGCCTGGATGGAAAAGATTTCAATTTGCCTGCTTCTTTGAAGCTTGCTTTTTGCTTTAGAAGTGGTTAAACTTTAATCTTTAGTGATTTGTATTTGAAAGATCCTTGCATTGCGGACGTAGGTTTAAATTCAATTATGTTAGGAACCGTCAGAAATAAACCTATTTATTTATCATTTTTATTCAGTTTTGTAACGTACAGTAATTGTATGCGCACTGCGCACTGCGCAGACGCATTGGCGTGGCAGTTGTGGCATCAGATATCCTGATCAGGTTAACCTGAGCAACCTGAGTAACAGAAAGTATGTTTTATTGGCTCACGAGACATTACGAGGATGAAAGTACAATCTCGCCTAAGAGTGCGTTAGTCCAACTAGAAAAAAAATTACAGGGCATAAATTTTAGCAAGTTTTTTTAACAAACTCTTTATATATCCTGTATCCATTTAATCTCATTTGTCTAAATCTCGGTCAAACTAGACTTAACTAGCGCGTTTTTGCTACGCAATCTTCTAAAAGATAAATGAGTCTGGAGGAGGTTTTTCTAAGTTTGCGTGAAGGACGACCGATCATAACACACATCGAATATCTAAAATATATAGACTGCCTCGTTGGTCTAGTGGCAGTCGCAAGCGTGGCTGCTGAGGTCCTGGTTTCGATTCCTTTGTCAGGCAAAGTATTATTGGGATTTGCCATCAGAAAAAATTAAATTAAATTAAATTCTTAGTAGCAGCCACGGAACCTGGATTTGTGCCCGGTTGACGGCAATAGGCTCGCCACATGGGACTTAAACATAAATGGCGAAATGTGGGTGTGCTATTGTAGGGACACCTCAGCCTAACCCTTCAGGGATAACAGCGTGATGTTATGTCTATTGTGTTAGAAACAATCTGTGAATGAGCCGAGAGTTTATTTAGGACTAGTACTTCGCCCGCGACTTTGATCGTAAAAATTGTGATAACTCGGCTAAATTGCATGATATAGATTTAATTTATAGCCTATGTTACTTCCTGATAATTTCACTTTCTATTGGTGAAAAATGGTTAAAATCGGTCCTGTAGTTTCGGAGTTAATTCGGTACAAACAAAAAAATCTCCTTATAATTATTATAAGTATAGATATATATTCTTAAAAACCAACCATGCCATAGTAAGCACCCTATATAACCACCAAAATGCTTAAAACAGAAAGGCTCAAAGGATCGTAGTTTTCTGTTTGTTTATGACCACTCGTTCATTACGAATACCTGCCCAAATGACGTGCTAAAACAACATTTAAATGTCCACGGTCGGAATTAGCCCGAATATTGACTGCTCTCAGGCGAGGCTTTAAAAATGCCCAGCAATTTTCAGCTCATAAAATAAAACCTGAAAAAAATACATTGGTGCTAACTGCTAAAAATTTGGGCGTTCTCGTAATATGTGGGTAACTGAGTTTTATCAAGCAAGTCTGACATGACATGCATGCGAATGGCAAAAGAAATATTCGTGGAACAGTATAAAGATATTAATGCTTTCTCGTACAGGTCATAAATATTCGATTACCTACCTGTCTCGAGACCGCTATCTCTTACTCGTAGAATAAAGACGTTCATACATCTTACTCCTCGCGTTTTAGCTCATACGTCATTCAGAGAATCGTTATCTGTCCGATTCGGAATCCGAAAAGCGACTGTGACTTTTCATGAGTGTAGAGTTACAACTTTATGCTGCAAGACCGTCGTTTAAGTCTGCTTTAAGGGATGGATCTTAGAATTTTCAGTCAATGTTTTGATAAAGAAAATAAAAATGATGTTTATTAATGCATTTCATCTTTTAACTATATACATTGATAATTAAAAACTATTAAACTAAAATAGATAAACTAACAACAAACTATAAAAGGGCATCGAAAAACTCCTCCTCAACGCTGTCAGATGGTAATGTGCCCAAGAGACTGGCGGCGTTGCCACGTTGTATGGCAACACTTAGCCTCTGGCCAAAGTAAAAGCCAGCCCTTGGGTCACGGGAAGCGTCAACTAGGCGTTTCGAAATTTCCTTAAATAGGCTATGAGCACTCGGACCCCACGGCCCTAGAGTTTCAACCCCAAACGGCTCGAAAATATAGTTACCACACAGGTTTCTATATATGCATTTCATTTTATTAAAGTTTTTACTTCTAGAAATCATCAATCAACATATAAATTCTCACAAAAATCTAACTGTCTTATCGCAATGGAACCCTTCGAAAAGGGTTCGTCCATAAAACTTGCTTAAAACGATTCCCTATAATCCTCTCCAGTCCCATAATTTAGGCCATACAATCAGTTTTCATCAGTTAGATATCGAACGAACCCATTCCTTACCACAGAAATGTGCGAATTGTAAAAAGTATTAGTAAAGGAAAATTGCTGATTCATGATTTTCATTTGAAGAATTGTAACGTGGTCATGAATTTTATTGTTGAAGAAATAACACTTACGTATTTCTACGTTTCTAGCCAATGTAAAATAAATTGGTGTATTGCACAATACATCTGAATTTATTGTGTGCTCTTTCACAATTAAAATGAAGTAAATTCAGAAACACAAAATAACTGGTTAAAGAAAAAAGCATTTGTAATTGCGACAAAATTAATTAGAGTTAGGTAGCAAACGGCCAAACAAATTCAGTTACGTAAATCCAGCATATTTGCCTTCATAATAATTAGGAATATTCACAAAATGGAACTATCTCTCATATTCCCATATTCTCCATATTCCCGTATTATATTTCTCATATTCCCAGCTAATTCAAATAATGTCCCAGAGGCAAAGCTAGCAACTGATTAAAATTAAAATTCTCTCATAAGTAGGATTCGACATTGTTGGTAATTTCTAATTATTGCTAATCTAACCTAACTGTGAGTTTTGGAGCAACTAAAGTATTGATTTTAAATTTATTATCTGGACTGTCTCGTAGGTCTAGTGGTCGCTATCGCGACTGCTGAGCATGAGGTCCTGGGTTCGCTTCCCGAGCCAGGGAAATTGTTATTCAGTTTTTCCATCACGAATTTCTCAGTAGCAGCCACGGTGTCTGGATTTGTTTCCAGTGGATGGCATTAGGCTCGCCCTCTATTACATGGGATTTAAACATACCTGACGAAATGTGGGTGTACTATTATTATACATACCTTTGCCTAACTCTTCGGGGATTGCAGCCGTGATGTTATGTGTATATGTTTTCTGGAATCTTTTGTGATCTAAGGAGTTTATAAGCTCTCCTGCTGAATTGGACTCTTAGGGCACAAGTTTTGCTTATTTATTTTGCCTAATAGTACTGTTTTTTTAGGTTTTTAGGTTGATGAGTAAAGGAGGACCTTGTGGCTAAATAATAACAGCCACTCGGGTCTATCTTAAGGTTAAGCCGTGCTTGCCTAGGTTGGTCTGTGGATAGGTGACCACCAATTACATACCGGAGTTTCCTTCGTGCCTCGGAAAGCACGTTAAGCAGTTGGTCCCTACTGTCAGTTGAAGATCTTTGACAGTCGTTAGGTAGTCAGTGGCCCAAAAAGTCTTACAACCAGTCTTAATAAGGGGTATCATATCACCCAGTACTAACTGGGTTATGGAGGTCAGATAGGCAGTCGCTCCATATAAAATACTGGTTTTCAGCTGCACCCGGTTAGGCTGGAAGCCGCCTTTCCAACATAGGCTGATGATAATGAGGTCGATGAGTTAAAATTCGTGGACGAATTTGGTCCTCACACAGCTAGCGTACGATACATTCGAAAAAACCTACATCTGTAACATGTTTTCATGCGCCATTTAACGTAGTAGGTACATGTAAATGCATATACTATGCTTCATACATAAACGTTGATAATATTAAAAACACCTTACTATAGGTATAGTTATAGCCAGGCTATCAGGCACACTTTGAATACTAACATAATTAATAATAACTTATGAATTTATACCGACATGCTTTACACGTGCATGAGCTAGGGCTGCCAACTATACATACAGGAACATTATAAAATAGGTGGCCATTAATGTTTCTTTCTTAAGAAAGCTTTTCTGGACTGATGCCAACCGAATTTAGCAACATAATTATCTGCAAAATAATACTTATAAAGTTAGGTTAGGCAGAGGTGTACCTAATTGTGCACCCACATTTCGCCAGTTATGTTTAAGTTCCATAAATAAAACTTTACCCGACTTGGAAATCGAAACCAGAACGCAAGTGAGGCCAACAAAAAAGTCTTTTTACGGATAACTTATTCAAATATCTTTAAAAGAACTCCCCCAGGATGACGCAACATTTTCTAATTGAAGTACTCACGCATGTATAAGTAGCAAAGGGTCATTTTTTTGAAAGAGGTAAACCGGAGTAAGTATAAATCTTTAATGTGATTATATTATTTGTCTATAGAATACTGACTGTGCCATTTTCCAAAGAGAACCCGGTAGAAATCGAGTTCTATGGAACCTTCGCCACTAGCATCTGGCAGGGAGCCGATTTTTATTTCGTTTGACCTCGCACACATACAAGTAGGTACAGACGACAGCACATCAGCTATTATCATGTGTCAATTTTTTTTTAATAGATTTTCAACTTTATCGCTAAAGTATTAGGTTCAAGGTTGATTGGAAAAAATTGTCAGTTTCGGGTAGTTTTATGTGCTGGCGTTTGTGGCAACCCTAGTCAGGAACGTGCGGGTATTACGTCACGCGTGTCCTTGAAACGCCCGCTGCATTCGACCACCCTTCCTGTAAACTGCAGGGTGGAGCACCTGCTTTCAATTGCAAATTTAATTGCGACCAGCGCAGGGTTCTAATTAGGCATAAAACTATTTATGTGGTACACGGTATTATTAAAATTGAAAGTAATGTTGAATGTGTTTTTAATTGGTGTTCATTTTGTGTGTTTTTATAATAACCAATTTACTTCATATACCAAGCACTATAGCTGTTAAGTTTTAAAAAGTTTTGCAAATTCACGGACACTTAATTTACAAATTGCGTAACTTGGAGAATTTTAGCAAAATTCTTGAGTCTTGCTTACAAAATTGTTTGAGAAACAAACGATAAATTGCTTCATTTGTTTCGTAGAGACGAAATTAACCCACTAATTAAGGCAGATACTAATAAAAATATTATTATTAATACCTCCGCAAATTATTATGGAAAGTAATCATCGATTTCTGTTGTATAAGGAAAACGCAGGTAATTAAGAAACTCTTATTTTAGCTTACAGTAGGTGTAAGTACCTCCTACTCACTATCTCAAATATGTTTTCATAACATCACGCCTGTAATCCTCGAAAGGTTAGGCAGAAGTGTGCCTAATAGTACACCCACATTTCACCAGTTATATTGAAGTCCCAAGTTTAATAAGAGGCGAGCCTATTGCTATCAACCGGGAACAAATCCGGACTCCGTGGCTGCTACTGAGAAATTCCTGATGGAAAAACCCAATTATAATTTGCCCGACCCAGGAATCGAACCCAGAACCTCATGCTCAGCAGCCACGATTGCGACCAGTAGACCAACGAGGCAATCTGTTATCGTTTTCAGTCCACAGCAGTCCACTGATGAAAGTAGGCCTCTCCAATCGCTCGGCATTCAAAGTCAAAGTCAATGTCAAAACGTTTATTGCGAACTCATTCATCTCGATACTCGGCAGCTTTCATCAAGCTACTCATCTCTTATCGTCATTGGTTACCCGAAAAATAAAAGCATATACATAGTCACAAGGTATGTGTGTTCCTGTGTTCGAGGTATCTAATCGAACCCCATTAATGTGCCACGTTTTATCATGTACGGTCGACCAAGCTATTTGGTATACACGCAGAAATAATCGAAATTGGGTCTGTAGGTCTGAAGATTACGCCCTATATACAAACTTACAAACAAATTTTAACTCTTTATAATATTAGCATAGGTATAGTACTTAGCTAAACTTCCACCGCGCCGCTCTTCGAACCTATCCGACTAGTCTCTTGTGAACAAACTTTACATGAAACCCCCGTGATTGCAAAAAAGCTCCCTACGGCTCAACCTTACCCCTAAAAGTGTCCAAAATACAAAATGTCTTCTTAATTAGTGACATCCATTAAAAATAATCCCTGTGGTACAGAGATAAGCAGCGTCCCGACATAGCAATTAATATTAAAGTGACCTGCTAACCTGCAGCTAATTATGTATTTAACTTCGATGCCGTGATTTAGTCAGGAAGTTAATTATAAATTGTTTTATGAAGTAACAGCTCCGAAATCCTTTTTCCTATAGCCACGCACGACACGCAGATTGCGGTTGGGTAATCCATATTGAGCCGCCCAAAACTTAGCTAAAAGTTGGACCTTTATATCGTTATAGCTGATGCCCGCGGCTTCGCCCGCGTGGATGTCGGTTATCGCAACCAACAGTAATCATGAAATTTTGATCCCGTTCCCGCAACAAAAACTTGACAAATTATATACTAAAACCTTCCTCGAGAACCACCTTATCCATTGGTGAAAACAGCATAAAAATCGGTGCAGTTGTTCTTGAGTTTATCTCGAACAGACAGAAAGACGCGGCGGAGGACTTTGTTTTATAATATGTAGTGATAACAATAAATATCTTAATGCATAACTTCTTTTTTTTTTGATGTGACTCTTTTTCTGCCTCACTATTTCCATGATAGTTCCTGAGGTAAATGCGTTCAAACTTACAAATTACTCAACCCTAAACTATTATAGTAGGAGCGTGTTTACCTTTAACGCAATGTGCAAACAAAATAAAGTACCACCCCACCGTACCTTCACAAATCTGCTAAAACTTTGTCAAGACACCGCCCCCATCCATCCTCCAGACGTCATCGGCTATAGATTAGTGCTACCCGTGGGGAAGCCGGGGCGGGTCGCTAGTATTGTTTAACTATATTATTATTTCAAGAAGGAAAAAAAATAAAAAAACCGGTATTACCTAAACGCTCATAATATATACGAATACTGTGCTTTCTAAGTAGCAAAAATGATCCGATCAACACTACACCTGTTTTAGATATAAAATAGTACATCTGGCAAACGGATATCTTAACAATTCGGATCCTCTTAACAATACGTCTAGAACGATTGTACCATTATGATACTCATGACCTACTAATTTAGATTACATCATCATCTGCCTAGCCTTTTCCCAACTATGTTGGGGTCGGCTTCCAGTCTAACCGGATGCAGCTGAATACCAGTATTTTACATGGAGCGACTGCCTATCTGACCTCCACAACCCAGTTAGTACTGGGTAATACGATACCCCTTGGTAAGACTGGTTGTCAGACTTTTTTGGGCAACTGACTACCTAACGACTGTCAAAGATCTTCAAATGACAGCCGGGACCAACAGCTTAACGTGCTTTCCGAGGCACGGAGGAAACTCGGTATGTAATGGATGGTCACCCATCCAACGCACTCAAAAAATTGTGCTTATGGATGGACAAACTTACATTAAAAATATGTATTTAAAAAAAAAACTTGTGAAAAAGTTGGAACTTTGACCCCCAATATCTCTGTAACTAGAAGGTTCCCAGGTATGATCTAGAACAATAAAATGACCGCAATGACGGGGAGAACAAAGCCGAAAGGCACTTGCCTTTCGGCTTCGTAAAGAGTCTGTTTACACCCTTTAGTTTCGTATGCAAAACTTATGACCGACATTCAAAATTGAATGAGAATAGATGAAATACCAAAGCGTAGCTGCAAATACCAATAAACCGTAAAGGTGCGATCAAACCGGGCGCAGTGATAGTCTAGTGGTGTGACCGTCGGACTGCCAAGTCATTGGCCTCGAGTTCGAACCCCAGACACGCAACTCTGAGTTTTCGGATTCAGGTGAGTATTGTATATGTATTAAACTAGCTGACCCGCGCAACTTCGTCTGCGTCACATAACGCAATTAAATAATATTGCGACTATAAATTGAGATGTAAGCTATCCTATCTTTCAAGTTGGATCAAACTACACACGGTGTGCAAATTTGATTAAAATCGGTTAAGTAGTTTAGGAGTTCATCGCTGACAAACAACGTGACGCGTAATATATTAAGAAAGAATATTATCACTTACTTCGGTGAAGGAAAACATTGTGAGGAAACCAGCATGCCTTAGAGATATTTCTCGACGGCATGTATAGCCAAGTTAGAGGCCCATGGGCGGCATAAAAACTCTGACATCAGATTAGGCACTAACAAAGGCGATAAAGAAAGACTGAGCCGAACGAACTCTAAACCGCACTGCGGATGGACACCAGACTTTTATAGGTACTGAAATATTTGCCAGACTCCGGTATACGCAGTCTTGTCCGCAGTTCATGAAACTCTTGTTATGACAAGCCTACGCTACGAGACGGTTACAATGCTTTATTAGATCATTATGTACACATTATTCCAATAAAACTTTACTAATTGAAATTTATACTAATATTATAAAGAGGTATTTGTTTGTAAGCTGGTATATTGAGGGTAATCTCCGGAACTAATGATCCAATTCTAAAAATTCTTCCACTGGCAGAAAGCTACATTATGTGTGAGTGCTATAGGCTATAAATTATATTTATATCATGCATATTAGCCGAGCTATCACAATTTTTGCGGACGATGTCGCGGGTGAAGTGCTAGTGCTTAATATACAAGGTGTAACATAAAAAACCAAGACCTCCCGTGTGGTCTCTCGGACCAAGAAACTGATCAACTTTTGTTCTACGAGTTATTGAAATTCGCAACAAAAAAAATTGAACTTTGTATAGGAACTGACGCGATCAGCTGATCAACAAGTATGGTAAAACTAAAAAAAGTAACGAATTTCCAAAAGTCATAGAACAAAACTTGTGCAGTTTCATGGTCTGAGACACCACACGAGAGGTCTTGCGTTTATTATGTTACACCTTGTATATACCTTTATCTTTAACAGTAAAATAAGAGGACAATAAAGATTTACAACCACCATTTGTTAGTTAGAGGGCGTTTATAGAACAGTAGACACATTTACTTCATTTTAGACATTTAACATCCTTCGTGTGACCTGAATTTCAAGCAGCCAGTGACTTTCATATAAACACTCCATAACGTCTGCAAATTCGCATCAAACGCAAAATGCCGGTTATTACCCATAAAACGTCACAATCACATGAAACGACCTCTGTATCCTAGAAATCGATATACCGAGAGTTACTTACGTCTTACAGTCATGTTTTTAGCATATCATTACGCCTATAAACCCTTAAAGGTTACGCAGAGGTGTACTACAAATGCATTTGTTTTCTTAGATATGATGACGAATCGGGACATCCTGTATAAAAAAAAAACGTGTGCAATTCACACGTGGTAGAAGTGAAACCTTCAAAAATGTTGGCTTTAAGATAAACACCGTAAATGCTTCCTATCTTATTTTTCTCCCACGTTAAATATTATGAATTTATTTGTCTGTCTCTTTTTACTGTCACTTTTTCGTTTCATCGACTTTCAAATCACAATAATGCTATAGAAGTTTTCACTTCAAAAAAATTGGTGACCAATCGGGCATAAATCCTAATAGTACATCCACATTTGGCTAATTATTTTTAAGTTTCATGTACCTAATAGGGGGCGAGCCTTTTGCCATCAACACAAATTCTGATTCCTAACGACTACGACGTTGACACTATGACGGTTGCTACTGACAAATTCCTGTTGAAAAAACTTAATAAAACTGCCGGACCCGGGAATTAACCAAGCCTTATCCTCAGTAGTCACGTTTCCAACCACTAGACTAACGAGGTAGTTATGTAATGGCTAATGGACGTAAAAACGTGCCTTTTTCGCAATCAGCGGCTTTTTATTTTATTTGACAATGATTGACGTTTTCCCCTTTTTGTGAAAACATCTGACGGAACGAGGCCGGGGTAACAATTAAACAATTCGATCTCAAATTCAAAAGAGTTTTTTTAATTGTTCCACGTTTGCTAACTTTATGGTTTCTAATTGCTTTTGGTTACCTTGGAAAGTCGTTGAAAACTTTGTTGATGATATTCCTAAAAACAAAACACGTTGCACGTGGAAAAATCTTAATTGTTTCGTGATTACGGTGTTGGTTCCAGGAGAAAGCTGTTCAGTTTGATGGTCTGTGACACACCATTCAGTATGAGCACACATTTCGGATACAGCTGTAAAATAAAAAAGGAGGAGGTCGTGGATAACTAATAACAGGCGCTCGGGTCAATCTTCAGGTTCAACCGCGTTTGTTGATCCGTGGATGGGCGACCACTAACACATACCGAGTTTCCTCCGTCCATTGGAAGGCACGTTAAACCTTTGGTCCAGGCTGACATTTGTAGATCTTTGTCAGTCGTTACAGGTAGTCAGTGCCCAAAAGCCTGAACCTTAACCAGTACTAACTTAGTTGTGGAGGTCAGATAGGCAGTCGCTCCATGTAAAATACTGGTATTCAGCTGCATCCGGGTAGATTTGAAGCCGATCTCCACATAGTTGGGAAAAGGCTAGGAAGATGATACTGTAAAATAAAATAATAATTAGTTCTCAATTTAAACTACTCTAAAACAATATCTTTTCCGTGAAACCAAACTAAGTTTACATCCATTTTAATGGTTTTCGAAGCCCAAGAGATAGAAATGGCAGGTTTCTATCAAAACGTGTACATTATTGAATGCTCGTTAACTTTGAACATCCTGTTTCGTAGTCTGTTATTTGTAAAAGCTTTTAGACATGATCTGGTTCATCAGGACCACCAATTAATTAGGGACGGAGATAAAGTGGCAACTATGGTGGGCAAGTTTTCTGCTTCGCTTATTTTTACATCATATATTTTTGTAGTAGACACGTTTTACTCATCTTGAGCCTCGTCTACTTAGCACTGATAGTCAAGTGGTTTGACTGTCGGACTGCTAAGTTATAAGTCTCGAGTTTGAACCCAAGACACCCTGATTTTTCGGATTCATGTGCGTATTTGTATCACTTGCTTCGGTGAAGGAAAACATCGTGAGGAAACCAGCATGCCTGAGAGATATTTCTTGACGGCATGTAAAGCCAAGTCAGAGGTCCATAGGTGGCATATAAACACCAGGTTAAGCACTAACTACACGATAAAGAAAGACTCGTCTTTAACAAATACAAATATTTGATGTCATAAATATGCAAAGACTGTTACTGATGGTCCTTTGAAAACGGCTACAACTTACGTGTTGAAACTCGTAGGTCCGTATTCAACCAGGCACTTAACGCTGCGTAAATTATTTCATCACCATTACTCTCATAACGGTGAAGGAAAACACCTGAAAAAACCGGAATGCTCTAAAACCGAATAAACGAACACGTGTGACAACTACCAACACGCATCGTGCCTTTGTGTGTATTACGGTCCTGGATAAGTCAACTAAGAAAACAAATGACTAAATATTCTGTAGGTAATGGGGTTGACCACTGTATAATTAATGACGCTAGCATAGCTGGTTCCAAGCGCCGTCATTGGTTTAAATCTGGTAATGACATTTTATATTTCAAAATAGTTTGACCTCATTGGTCAGATACCCACATATTATAGTGTATGTAATATAAGAGGTAAAAAAAGACTCTTATCGAAGCCGAAAGGCACTTGTTCTCCCCGTCATTGCGATCATTTTTTTGTTCTAGACCATACCTGGGAACCTTCTAGTTACGGAGATATTGGGGGTTAAAGTTCCAACATTTTCACTGGTATTTTTTTAAATACATGTTTTTAATGTATTTTTTTACTTAAGACACCTTGATGACCCCTGTACTATTCAATCCATCCATCATAAGGTTTTGAATACATAACATTGAGTCCTACCGAAAAACATGATTTTTCATCAAAAAAAAAGTCGTTTCCCAGCAATAATTTTTGCGTAAAGTTACTTAATTTGATGTACATAATGCTTGGTTAACGGCTTTGTGAAGAGTCTGTTTACAACCTGTATACTATTTTACTACAGTAGACACCTAGACACTTCGTAAAGTGCCTTGTTCTGAAGGTAAGCCGGCAGGAATCGGCTTCTTACGTGACTTCGGGCCTGACACTTAGCTATGGTCGCGCCATCTACAATTGATTAGTTTTTAACGGTCTTCCCCATTCAAACAATAAACCGGAATTTTTATTTATACAGTTCAGATTATTCTCTAAATAGTTAGGCTCACCCCTATTTTCTATGTAAGACCTGTAAAAAGCATTTCAGAGGTTTATATAAATACAAACTAGTCTATTTGCATAACAAATGACCAAACCATAACAGGTGCACGAATTTTAGATGGGTGGCTATTGTTAATATTCAGTTGCTATTTTGTAAGGAAACGGTGTTTTCTATAAATAATTAAGCCTAGTGTCCTTTTGTTTTTGTATAAATTAATGTAGTTAGTTGTTTAATTTTACTACTGTAGGAAAAGGTTTGTCAAAAACATTACCCTCCTTCTGACGCAGTCGGGTGAAAAGATTAATATTGTTCATGTAAGTACAGTCAGAGAAATACCTACGCCAATTTACCATTTCATACAATTGTCAGATAGTGACAATGTCAAAAGTGACAGTTTTGATATTCTGAGCAATCTTAAAAATTAATTTTACTTCTTCCTCTTCTTCATGTCGATAGTACTACTTGTTTTTTCTTGGACCCAGGATGTGGCCACGTTAATAGCGGTGTCTGTGGCGTTTTTCAAGTCCTCTAAAGTGCAGCAGGTTTCACTGTTGTCACAAGTTTATAATATATTCATAATTAATCATTTTAGATTCAATTCGTACAATCTTGCAATCCTTATTCATATTTACACATACAAATATTACAAAACCATTCACTTAGAAAGAATTCAGACTGCACAACAAGGTCACTGTGAGTTTCGCGTATAAACTCAACGCTAGGAAATTGCACTTCATTTAGCCACCCGCATATAAAACGTTCAGAACAACAACCGTCACGAGACCGACCGCCATACATTTATTTGAACATGGAACAGTACAGCCCTTCCACAGTTGGGTTACTTCTGACAACACCAAACCAACAATAACCTTATTATAATCAGAATAAAGATCACTGTTGTTTGACAGACTTGTCTTGGCAGCAACCGAATAGCAGCCTTATTTTTACGGTAATAAAGACCATTGTGATTTTGACAGTGATGTCTAATCAAAAGTAAACGTACTGTGAAAGAACAGCACAGATTTTAGTGTCGTGCAACATGCAAGATGTTGTGTCAGTTTATATGACCTCGTCATGTGTAACATTTTGAGTACTTATTTGTTCCATGCAATTTGATGTTGGTTTTAGTTTTAATTTGTACCTGATATCCATCTAATCGATGCTCAATATTTTTAAAATGAAATCATACCTTTTATTGAAACGAAAATAAAATGTGATTTATATTGTAAAAAAAAACTCAACATTAGTCCTGTAATTTATTATTATTGGGAAGAAGTACGTGGCCAGTTCCTTTTGGTCCCTAAACTATGATGAAAATGAAACACTTAGATGGTAGCAGATTTATAGAACAATGGTATATAACTTTATATTTTCAGTTAAGACTCGACAACAAGCTTCAAGTTAAAATCTTGAACTAAACCGCATAAAATGTGAAATTTATGTAGAGGACAGTACCGACAGACAACTGACTTGGTCAAAATTTAACGCCATAGCCCCCGGCATCAAAATTACAGAAAAAAGCTCTCTTCGTCTCCTTGGGTCTCCCATCTTTGAAAATTCTTTTCCCGATTTTATCGAGGAAAAAATTCAAAATTTCAATGATGTTTCGGAAAGATTGCTCGAAATTAACATACATTCGGCCATCACAATAATTCGTTACTGCTGTTTTAGTCCAAAATTAACGTATTTCCTTCGTGCTTCCCCTTTATGGAAGCACACTCCGCTTTTGGACAAAATGGATGAAATTATCAGACATACTCTAACGTCAATTTTAAATGTGGCTTTGGACGACCGAGTCTGGGCACAAGCTACTCTTCCTATTCGCATGGGAGGACTCGGCGTCCGCAAAATTTCCAATATTAGTTTACCGGCTTTTATATCCTCGGTCCACGGCACTAAAAAATTAATCTGGAATATCCTGTCTTCCACACTGATTGATTTTGATGTGCCGTGCATGCCCGAGGCTATCGATGCTTGGAAACTCGCTTGCCCGAATACTGAAGAACCCGACCATCCATTTTCCCAGAGACGGTGGGACGAGCCGCTCTGCAGAGTAGTTCAGAGCAATCTGCTGAACACATCTGCTACTACTGCAGAGCCCGCAGGCGGGCTGTGGGTCAGTGGGAGTCGGGTCTTTGGCTTCACGCACTACCGTCGTCGAGCATAGGCACATTGTTCGACGACACAACCTTCCGCCTCGCTGTTTCTTTACGCCTTGGTGCCGCTTACTGTTCTCCTCATCGCTGTCACTGCGGTGAAGCTGTCAACAACCTCGGTCACCACGGCCTGTCATGCAGCCGAAGTGCGGGCCGTTTTGCACGGCACGCAAATATAAACGACATCATCCGACGAGGTCTTGTCACCGTCGGCGTCCCAGCTGTTTTAGAACCCAATGGCTTGGCACGCGACGATGGCAAGAGACCAGACGGCATGTCTTTGTTTCCTTGGAAGATGGGTAGGCCTTTAGTGTGGGACGCAACTTGCGTCGATACTCTTGCGCCATCCCATCTTCCAAGCTCATCGTGCTGTGCTGGTGCTGCCGCTGCGGCTGCAGAGAACCTCAAGCGGCGTAAATATAGCGTAATACGGCTCGAAAATATAGTTACCACAAAGGTTTCTACCTTTGTGGTAACTATATTTTCGAGCCGTTTGGGGTTGAAACTCTAGGGCCGTGGGGTCCGAGTGCTCATAGCCTATTTAAGGAAATTTCGAAACGCCTAGTTGGCGGTTCCCGTGACCCAAGGGCTGGCTTTTACTTTGGCCAGAGGCTAAGTGTTGCCATACAACGTGGCAACGCCGCCAGTCTCTTGGGCACATTACCAGCTGACAGCGTTGAGGAGGAGTTTTTCGACGCCCTTTTATAGTTTGTTGTTAGTTTATTTATTTTAGTTTAATAGTTTTTAATTATTAATGTATATAGTTACTTTACGATAATAAACAATCTTCAACCGCATAAAAATATCAGAATATACTTCACAACAAATAAAATAAACAGTGCAATAAGATTAAATCTGGCTGGCATGGCATTGAGAAATCCACTTTCAGCCGCCACTCGGTTGTACCTTGGCATGAATTTCGCTCACCCTGCATCTTTCTCTCCAAAATTTTATCTTTAAAATCTCCACTGTTCCAGTGTATTTTCTATATAAGAAATTGTTTTATGAGGTCGTGCTACGATTTTGACTGAGCCCCCCAGGCTAAAAGCGGTCGTATCTTTATTTGATATAGTGGTACTTTTTCCTTATGAAGGTTCGCTTTCCGGATCTCGTAGCTCGTAGCTGCTACGAAAAGCGTAGCGCTCGTAGCAAGCTCGCGGTCATTTCCTTTATCGCTACGAATTTCTTTTCTTGCACAGAGTGATGGCTATGAGACGGAAAATACGTGGTTGATTTTCTTTATCACTATGTTGTAAATAGCAGAAAATACAGGGTGTAAACAGACTCTTTATGAAGCCGTCAACCAAGCACTCTGTACATCAAACTAAGTAACTTTACGCAAAAATTATTGCTGGGAAACGACTTTTTTTTTGGGGTGAAAAATTACGCTTTACGGTAGGACTCAATGTAACGCATTCAAAACATTGTGCTGATGGATGGATTGAATAGTACGGGGGTCGTGAAAGTTTCTTAAGTAAAAAAAAACCATTAAAAACAAGTATTTAAAAAAAAACCCTGTGAAATATTGGAACTTTGACTTTCAATATCTCCGTAACTAGAAGGTTCCCAGGTATGGTCTAGAATAAAAAAATGATCGCAATGACGGGGAGAACAAGTGCCTTTCGGCTTCGTTAAGAGTCTTTTTACACCGTTTATAGTAAAACGTTGAACCTAGCGTGTCTATAGTTATTTCTTTCACAAACGTTACCATATTATTTTCTTAGATATAATTCGCTTATAAAAGATTTCCATTGTGATTACACGAGCTCAAGTTAACAACCTCTTTCGAGTAACAATCTGATAAACAAAAATGTTAGTAACTAAAAAAAATGTAGTATTATAGGTTATTGAACCCTCGCGTTTATGCCACGTCCTATATCACGCTACTATTACATGAATACATTCTGAGGTTAAAACGTTACCCTGTGCCTGCAGCGTAACATTATTTACTTGATTCCGATACCGTAGAAGGCTTTGTTAACAATTTAGAGTTCTTGGAAACTCTAGAAATGACGGCTGATTAACTTACGATACGAGTTATGAGGGTGAATGTTGAACCTTAGGAACGATTATTCCACTCAGCCCCACCAATTTTCCCTACTAGTGCGACAAAGTGGTATTTATCTTACAGTTCTGTTGCTTCACTGAAGAGAAGACGTGTTGTTATGCTGCCTATGTCGTCGTCGAAACAGATAAACTATTAAATAGCGCAATAAATCGAATAGTGGGGCAAAATGGACATCAAAGTTTTAAAAAGTTTACTGTGGGGCAGATGCATTATGAATGGAACAAAGGCTTGTGTAGGTATTATGTGAATATTACGTAATGATTTTGACAACTATTGCAAGCATATTATTACTGTTTACGTAGATGGGAACGCTTCGATTTCGTGTGTTCTACATAACTATACGGCTGTAATCCCCGAAGGTTTAGACAGAGATGTACCTAATAATACACCCAAATTTCGCCAAATATGTGTAATAGAGAGCGAGCCTATTGCCATTAACTGATCAGAAACCCAGAATCTAGTGGCTGCTACTGAGAAATTTCTGATGGAAAAACCGTTTGTTCTAGACTTGTAATAATATACGCACGATACTTTGTCATTACAGATTAATTTTACAGGTACTGAACTAAGTTAGTAACTACATGACCTTTGACCATCTTTAATCTTAGGATGAGACTTGTAAACTTTACTTATAGGCTTAGACTAAACTGTTCCCGTTGCT
This sequence comes from Lycophotia porphyrea, assembly GCA_950005105.1. Lineage (NCBI taxonomy): Eukaryota > Metazoa > Arthropoda > Insecta > Lepidoptera > Noctuidae > Lycophotia > Lycophotia porphyrea. Next base: position 13,923,319 of record OX465395.1, on the reverse strand, counting down.
ATCTTGCATTTGTCGTTAGACAGTTGGGCGACATTAATACGAAAAACGCCTAGTCAAAGTACCAGCTAAATAACGTTACCATTCTCGGCTTTAGAATTTACTTTACAAGTTCCACACAAGTAAAGCTTCGAAGTTAAACCTGAATACACTCCAAAGACCGATATAACTTGGCAGTGTGAAAAGCTGCCTTTGCCTGCCGTCCCACATTTGACACACAAGAGCTTTTCCGTTTTCCCGCCGTTTACCTGCTACCTGAGCGAAATGAAAACTGTTATAACATTTGTTTCAGAGATGGAAATCGTGCCTGAAGGGAAAAACTTTCGATTGGTAACAGAAGACGAGCTCCCGGCTGTGGCCGATATCTTAGTGCAGTATATGCCTGAATCTTTAAAGGTAACTTTTAATGAGATTTTACTTCAAACGGCATCGAAATTTGGGGGAAATATTTTTCGTTAATATTTTACTCTCTCACCTCAGTCATGATGCGTTCAATAGCCCTCTGATGTGTACCTACTTGTGTTTATTTTTCTCTTTATTATAATATGTGAAATTTTAATAATTTAACAATTTGTAATGATAATGTATTTTTAATGTATTTAATTTAATTTAATTTCTATGTAATTAACTATTAATATGGGCGGGACATAGCTTCTCACAATTTTATTATTTAAGACCTATGATCCACAATAAATATAAAGTAAGAAGTAAGTTATTGTAAGATTCGATTGAGAAACTTATTTTTCGCTGTGATGAATGTGAACTGGTATAGCTAAAGGTGCTATCAAACCGCTGCGGAGAGGTTGCGTACCGGACTCCGGACATCGGACTTTGACAAGTAATGAAAAGTTTTCCGGGAGTTTTGGTAATCGGTAATTTTATAGATATGCTCTTTCTGAATTTCAGCTTTGCCACCTCGTATCTTTTTCTTTTTTTTTTCTTTTTGTAGAGCAGCGGTAGCCCAGTGGTAGCGACCCCGACTTACGAACAGTAAGTCGTGGGTTCGAACCCAGGCAGCAATTTCATCACCACTGCTCTCAAAACCGGTGAAGGAAAACATCGTGAGGAAACCGGCATGTCCTAGAACCAAAAATTCGAAGACATGTGACATCTATCAATCCGCACTGGGCCCGCGAGGTCGATTATAGCCCATTCCCCTCTCATAGAGAAGAGGCCTGTGTCCAAGCAGTGGGAACATTATAGGCTGATGATGATGATGATCTATCTTTACCGCTCACGCCGCTATATTGGAAAAATGGCACCTAAAAGCAGTTTTTTGACCATTTCTCCTTTCATTTTACGATAAGATCATTTATATCAAAATTAACTACACAAAATTTCCTACAATTTATTTCATTCCCTTTTTCTCGTAAAATGAATAGTTTTGGCGTAAGAACGCCGCAGTGTACTTCAAAATTCGTTTTGGCCAAGTTGAAACTCGGAAAGAGCACATCGAAATCTAAAATGACCCAATTTCAAAACTCCCGGTAAACTTTCCAGGTAACCTCTTTATTTCGAACCAAATGACTTTACTAAAAAAGCATCGCAGAATTTTAAGAAATGATCATTTGAAAACCGAATTTAAATAAAATTCGTTTTTTGTTGATACATGGGTTTCAAAACACAAAGTTAGTTCCGAAAATAATAACAAATTCAGAACAACATATTAAGACACTTTCTAACAACTGTCTGTTTGTTTCTAGTTTCATCAAACGATTCAAACATATCTAAACAACAAGGTGTGGGACTTCCATTTTTATGTAGCGAAGAATTGGCCCGAGGATCCGATCGTTCTACACTTCCCCGGCTGTACTAGTACGGTAAGAACCATCATTTATCTAAAATTATACTTCCTACAGAAGAAAACCTATTCTCCTAGTAGAGAGATTGTTTGTGAGTCGATTGGAAAGACAAAAAGGACGCAACTTGCGTCGACACCCTTGCGCTATCTCATCTTCCTAGCACAGTGGGCTGCGCTGGGGCGACTGCTGCAAGTGCTGAAAACCTCAAACGGCGCAAAAACCATAATTTAATTGGTAGTTATGTGTTTGAGCCGTTTGGGGTTCGAATGCCCATCTATTATTTCGGGAAATCGCCAAGCGGTTGGTCGACTCTTCACATGACCAGAGGGCGGGCCTATTTTTTGGCAAAAGAACCAGCATTGCCATCCAACGTGGCAATGCTGCTAGCCTTCTGGACACTTTTCCTATTGACAGCGATGTGGACGAATTTTTGACGCCCTGTAACCCTGATAATTGTACATGTTTTTTTTTTACTATTATACGTAGATTTGTAGTTTGTGAACAATGTAAATAAATCAATTGGAAAGATGAAGTATGCAGTGCATCATTCTGAAACCTTCAGCAGAGAAAAATATTTGGTAAAAATTAAGTATCATTTGGCAGGAGCAGGTGGGTGGGAGGGGGGAGAGTGAGGGCGGAGCATTTGAGGTTAGAAACATTTTTTATTAATTTGTCGGAAAATCAATGCACCACCATTTAATAAGTTATAATCGGGGCCCAACCCCTACCACCTTCAACCGCTTTTACCCCTAACTCCAGCCAAACGATACTAGATCTAACCCAACAGCAAACTTTTTTTTAAATTACCGATGAAAAATTTCTATGTATTTACTGTATAAGTGCATTTTAACGTCAGAGTCCCTTCCATCTTGTATGAATCATCTGAAGTTCAACACCTTTTTTATACAAGATTTTATTATTCGATCGCGATTGCCAATTGACATAAAGAATGAAATTACAAGTAAAGCATTCGTTTTTTAAATCGGTAATTTACATGAAAAAATGTCCACAATTAGGCATGGTGCGGTCTTCATACCATAAAGAGTTTCGTTTTTTTTTGCAAAGAGAAACAAAAATTGGAAACAGAAGCTACTCTCCTCTATTCACGTCAAAGGCCTGCATTAAATTATTCAAAAGTGACCTTTTGTGACCCAGCAACTACTTGCTTCGAGATTAAAATTGAAGTGGGGACTGAGACGGCGAAGCGTCTTATTTTCTCTGCTGCTCGAGAAATATGAGTTTACTTAATCTTAGGCTTATGTTTTGAGATAGGTAGGTATTCGTTGTTGTTGAGGATAATAATAGAGACACTATATGTAATTAGGATTCTGGACCTAGGTCGTACCTTATTACTTCTGTTATTATTTTATTCAATTACAAAGAAAGTTCATCAAGATCTTTGGCACGAAAAACCCCTCATCAATCAATAAATTTGGTCTATCAGATACCCACATTTAACCGGATTCGAATGCGGCCCCCTCTTCAAGAGCCTTTCTCTTCTGTCATAATAGCATCAGCTTACATCACGCCTGTAATCAACAAAGGCATAGACAGAGGTTTACCCACATAATAGTACACCAACATTTCACCAGTTATGTTTAAGACCTATTTAAAAGGGGGCGAGCCTATTGCCATCAACCAAACCCAGGCTCTCTGGCTGGTACTGAAAAAATCCTGACGCCGCCCTGACTTTGCCGGCCTGGTTATCAAACCCAGAAACTTACGACCACTAGAACGACGAGCTAATTAATATTCAAAATAGTTTCCAATTTTCTCAAAGCAAAAAAAGGAATCATAATTAAATATTAAAACCTTTATCCCAAGCACCACGATTCCCATAGAATCTGGAACTTCTAAATCCTGACACTTACCTAATTCCGCCCAAACATAAAGCCTATACAACGTGTAACGGAAAGGGTATTGTAAGCCGAAGGGGGGTGACTCAGGTGGTCATTCTGAAACAACTTTTGTTCTACGACTTTGGAAAATTCGAATAAAAAATGCTTCTCTTTACAAACTTTGTTGGTCACGTGACTTTTTAGTATGGGGAGTAGAATTTTTTTTCACGAATTTCCAAAAGCCGTAGAACAAAAGTTGTTCAGAATGAAGAGTTGTGTTCCCCCTTTCGGCTTACTATACCCTTTCCGTTACACGTTGTATAAACGAAACCGCCATTACCTAACGTAAAGGTTAAAGGTTGTTGCTATTTTAATTCATAAAACAGGCTCAGGAAATGAGTATGAAACGTGACGTTTGCGAGTTTACTCACACTGTATAAGAAAGTAACACAAAGTAACACGCTAATGGTGATTAAAAATATATTAGAATGTTTTGAGCGAATGTAGACTCTAACAAAGAGTCTACATGACAGTCTTTTGGATTCATACAACTTTTTTTCTGACACATAAATAGCACAACAATCTTGCATTGTTTGTATGTATGTATGTATGTTTGTTTGTTTAGATCAAATCTTGCAACTGCATTTTAAAACAGTTATCCTCAAACGATAGAGCTGAAATTTTTCATACACTTTTAGTTTGGATGACAATGCATGGTTAGCTAAGTGACTTCATTCTAAATCCAATATGGCTGATTCTGCTTGTTGCAAATTATTTAACTAAAATGCTATAACATAATTGTATTTTCGATTCGAAAATCGACGTACGTACGTTTACACTGCGCTCTCGTGCGAGCTAGAGCCTCAGAATCATGAATTTACCTAAGTACTTGTCGAGCAACATAACCATCACCGGAAAAAGGAAACTGCGTATCACGCAGCCTATTACGTAGAAATAATATATGTTATGACTTTGCTTTTCCTTTTAAAATAGGATAAACTAACTATATACATTAATAATTAAAAACTATTAAACTAAAATAAATAAACTAACAACAAACTATAAAAAAGCATCGAAAAACTCCTCCACAACGCTGTCAGCTGGTAATCTTTTAAAATCAGTTAAAAATCATCAATACAACCCTCTAAGTTTATTTAACCCCATTGAATGATTTGCTGTTATCTTTTACTTCAGTTTTCTCGTTTCTTAGAAAACTGGTCGATTTATATGCAGTGACCGTTTTAGACCTATCTTTTTCCTTCGTGCCTTAGAGATTGCCCTCACAGCGATCTAACGAGCTATGTCACCGGTGTTTGCAACTCGCTGTACATGCATTATTTAACTAAGCTCTGTGTCTAGAAATCCGTGAGGGATAGAAAAAAGGAAATATAGCTCAAAGAAAAGTAGTTTTCTTTTGTTTTCGGAAAGTAGTTCCAAATTCCAAGCTTTATAGTTTACGGCGAGACAAAGGATTTAGGTTTTTGTGTAACAAAGAGTTGGAGATTCGTTTTAGAAGTCAGCGAGATCGCTAGCTTCGTCGAATATAGTCAAAATGTGAGCAAGAGCCATTTAGTAAGTCGTATGATCATGAAAACTGTTTAATTATTTCCTGCTGAAACCCCTTAAAGTCATAGCAATTGAGATTTAATAACTTAATAAACTGACATTCAAGTAAATAAATTACACCAATTTCCTACGCCGCAAATTGACTAATTTCTACAACAATAGCGCAGAAATTGTTGCCGTAACAACTTGTTTCGTTTCAATTACAATTTCCTTATAAATACCTACGCAAAATTGGTAATTATGCCAAACAAATCCGATATGCTTAATGTTATTAGACGTCTCCGTAACAATAACATTTAAGATGTTGTCGTTTCCGGCTTCTCTTACACGACGTCACTTTTCTCGTGACGTAAGCGGCCACGAGAGCAGCGGTGGCCCAGTGGTAGCGACTCTGACTTACGAACAGTAAGTCGTGGGTTCGAACCCAGGCAGGTGCATTACTTTATGTAATTTATTTCATCACCACTCCTCTCAAAAACGGTGAAGGAAAACATCGTGAGGAAACCGGCATGTCCTAGAACCAAAAATTCGAAGATATGTGACATCTACCAATCCGCACTGGGCCCGCGTGGTGGATTATAGCCCATTCCCTCTCATGGAGAGGAGGCCTGTGTCCCAGCAGTGGGAACATTTATAAGCTGATGATGATGATGATGAAACGGCCACGAGAGCTCGTCGCCACGAGTGCTTCTTTGCCTAGCAAAACTATAGGGTTCTCTTAGAAACACACGAAAGGAAACCCACGATCACGACTGTAGACCCCGAAAAGGTTTAGACAGAGATGTTTTTATATATATAATGTTATACACCCATATTTCAGTAGTTATGTTTAAGTCCCTTGTAATAGGAGCGAGCGTATTGTTAACCGGCTGGAATCCAGACTAGGGGGCTGCTGCTAAATTCCCTATGCAAAAACCACTTATTCAAGTTACTGAAATCCTATTAAAGCTTCCACGAGCGACGATTCAGTAAGCCGATTAGTAGGTACTGTGTATGTATATTTCTGAAGTCTGAAAACAGAAGGTGGAGGCTGGAGTAGCATTAATCACCATCTGCCTAGTCTTTTCCCAACTATGTTAGGGTTAGCTTCTAGTCTATCGCATACCACTACACCAGTATTTTACACGGAGCGACTGCCTATCTGACCACCACAACTCAGTTAGTACTGGATAATATGATACCCTAGGTAAGACTGATTGTCAGAATTTCGGGCTGCTGACTATCTGCACTACTCCCAAAGCTAAAGTTGCCAATACAAGGGATTAATTTTCTTTCTGAACGCCATCAACATTTTAGGAGTCTAATTTTAGAATCGTTACACGTGTTGCGGCGAATATTTTTATCTGACCAAAATAAAGTCAAAATAAACTGGATTTCACCGAATTTCTCCAGACTAAAGCTGATAAAAGATAAAAAAATTACTGGGCTATTATTATGAAAAGTTTAAAATGAATATCGAAAAGTTTCTGGTGTTCTGTTCGAATCGCGAAAATCTCTCTGTGACTTACATTTAGTTAATCGTAATGGTCATTAGCGTATCGCTTCTAAATGCTTTGATGAATTTTGAACTAAAGGAATTTAAAAGGGCCAATTCTGTGTCTTTCTACCAATTCCGGAGTGACAGATAATTACAAGCTCGGTTAATGGCAATAGGCTCGCCCCCTATTAGATGGGGCTTTTACATTACGAAAAGTAGGTGGAAATCTGTCTAACCTTTCGGGGATTACAGGCGTGATGTTATGTTCGTAAACGGTCTGGTGCAACCGACAGACACAGTCAATTCAACCGCAGTAATTCAATCTTAAATCAATTTTAATCAGTTTTTTTTTTCCCACATCCCGACTAAATAGACCTACTTTCGCTAAACAAATGACTACTTCATAAAGACATCGAGGCTGCCAGCCAAGCCCGGCTTATGTGCCCCTCTTAATGCCTTCTTAATTACATAAAGCAGTCAGGCGTGTACGATAATCCTCCAAGTCTATCTAGACTAAATTCTATGCCTACCTATAAACTTATCTTCGTGAACACGATGGTTCAAGAAGATGTGTTATAAGCAGCTTATTTTTTTTTGTTATGGTTTTAAATGTAATCATTCAATATTAACTTTATTTTCCAACTACAAATCTATAACAGTAATAAAAGACAAGTATCAAAAGTACAAATAAAAATATGTAAATAATGTACAATAAATATATATTTAGTTTTAAAAAAAAATTAAATATTAACATTTCACTCCGTATTTTTTCTCTAAAATACTCTCCCGCTAATGCCGCTATAATTAATACTAGCACTTCACCCGCGACTTCGTCCGGAAAAATTGTGATAGCTCGGCTAATATGCATGATATAGATATAATTTAGTCTATAGCACCCACGAATATCGTAGCTTTCTGCAAGTGAAAGAATCTTTAGAATTGGATCATTAGTTCCGGAGATTACCCTACATACAAACTTACAAACTATCTCTTTATACATATATTAAGTATAGATCTAGGAAATATTCCCTCAATTATAGGTTCCTAGGTTGCACACAGCCCGAATAAGTTTTCGTACTATCGATTCATTCTATGAATCGATAGTACAAAAACTTATTCGGCATCAACAGTGAAACTCCTACAAAAAAAACTAAATGTCATACCTCCTACCTGCAGTAGCGAGAACTCGTTACACAGGTATTTCCATATGACTCTGTAGCCAGGTCTTCATAGAAAATGTAATTTGAAACTTAACCCCCAGACACGCCTAATCTGCTAATGACGACTCACAGGACATGAAACTATTATGATATGCTAACGTGGAATATGTGACACTTTAACAAATTTTAATTACATTATAATTGATTAGGTCCATCATTTATTCATATCTCATTTTCTCTTGTACTGTATGGTGTCGGACGTCAAGAATATCACCATCCCATATCTTCCCGTGGGTGTCGTAAGAGGCGACTAAGGGACTTACCAGATAATGGGCAGCAGCGTTCTCTGTGCCTTTGTAACAACCGTACTGCGATCGCCAACCCGCCTGCCAAGCGTGGCGATTATGGTATACCTAGTGACACATTTTGGCGAAATTTCTGGTCTTAAATTTACCGTATCTAGTCTTTGAACACTCGGCGACTTTAAGACTTAGTATTCATAGCGAAAGAAGGAAAAGAGAAAAATATATCTTTATCTTTCTACCCCATTAATTATTTACCCGTGACTGTTTTATATCCAAAGATAAAAGTTATGCCTCTTTGCCCAAGTGATATTTGGTGTCTTTTCGGTTAGTAACTATAACGAAAATAGGTCCAGTCTAGATAAAAAGAAAATTTTCGGGACTAAATCTAGATCCTGACCTTTTTGAGACGATCCTTATTTTAGACACGATACTCGTTTGATTGCCTCACCGCCGGCCACACAGAAACGTCGTAAAATGAAGGTTCTTTGTGCGCCAAACTTTTCTAAAGTTACCCGACAGCTGCGAAGACATTTATTATATTATTATTTGTACGAAGCAATATAGTATAGTTACAGAACGTCAAATAAATGTGTCTCCTTGTCTTTCACATTTTACTTAGATGGTTAATTACAGATAAATTGGCGTCCATTTTTCTTGGTAGTTCATTGATCTTGGTCACAAAACTCGTAGCATCGTAGCACTTCGTAGCGATCGTACCAATATTATTTCAGACATCTTTATAACAAACTCACTTTGGCCTTTGGCTTTGCACGTGTTTAGGGGATCCTTCGGGAACGTACTAGTGGGATTAATAGCCTATGTCTTTATTCAGGTTCTGATCTACCTGTGTGCTAAATTTCGTCGAAAACCATAAAGGTAAAGTGCGAAGCACGGTTATTAACGCATTTATAATACTATGGATTCTGCATATTTACTCGCTCTATTTTATAAATCGAAATGAAATCTGTCAGATAAAATGCTGAGTCGTAGGTATTGCCAACCTGTGAATAGGATAGACACATCATAGCAACGAACGTCAGGAACAGATATTGAAACGTTCCTATTCAATCCGACAGCTTTCAGTAATACATTGCGACCTAGATATCTAATTACCTTGATGACCTAAATGATGGAGGCACTTAGTCGAGCTTTTCGGCTGAGCGAAAGCGGATTTCATTCTTGTATTAGGACTAAATGTGTCCCAGAAACCCATGTTCGCAGTCTTTATACATTGCCAGGAGGATACTTTGGTAAACATATGTTAAATAGTCTGTGGAAATTGTATAAAAAAAAACAAGATGGCGGCCAAAAACCATGCAGTACTACTTCTGGCGGGAAAACACAGAACTAAAATAAATGTACCAAGCTTGACATATCGATGCATTTTTTCTAGACAAGCAGCGCCAGTTTAAACTGCAAACGTAAAGTGGCCTTAGTCTATAGCAAACGATGACATAAAATCCGTCCTTAGTCTTTTAAATGTGACTTTCATTTGTTTCTAAATTTTTCCAGCCGAACAAAACAACATACGAGAGCGTGACAGTGTTCTGCCCTTCGGAGCGCGCAGAGTTGGTGGACCTTCTGACTTCAGAGGAGATCCTTCTAGACCTGACCCAACCGCTGTACCTGAACTTCACTCACGAGGCCATCGTGAACCGATTTGAGAGGCACTATGAGGCGCACGACAAGATTACTGGTGACGTCTACGTCTGTGATAACCCACCACAAGATGATAGTACTGAGGGGTAAGGTGAAACCTTCTATTTACCTCAAGGACCGCATTCAAATGAAAAGTTTGATTGATAGCGTAAAAACTGCAGGCTTTATATCACTATCCCGTTGCATTTTGGTCTTGAATTTTCGGAATCATATCCTCTTATTTTTTAACCGTAATATAATACCGTTGTTGTTTTGGTACTCCCTGGTTACTTTAAAATTAAAATATTTTAAACGTGAATACAACTATGATTGCAGATTGCCATCGGACGTGGAGCTAGTTCGCTTGCAGCCAGAGCACATGAAGGCGGTTCACGACTTGTATCCGGCGAGCGACATAGAATGTCGCGAAGTATTCGAGAAACTGGTCGCCGAACTGCCCGCTTACGGCATTTTCGTCGAAGGGAAGCTAGCCGCTTGGATGGTCCAGTCCTACTACGGCGCTATGTTCTCCATGCAAACTAGGCCTGAATTCCGCAGGAAAGGCTACGGGATCTACTTGGCTCGCCGTCTCACCAAAGAAGTCGCCGCCCGCGGCTACAAACCCTTCGTCGTCATTCGTCCGGAAAACGACGCGTCCCGATCTCTGTACACGAAGCTCGGCTTCGAGAAACGTTTCCGAACGGTGCGCGCCGTTTTACGTCCCCGCTAACGCGTTAAAGTTGATCACTAGCAGATTTTATTTTTTTAAGACTTTTGAATAAAATCAATTTAGCTTGCGATCTTTGATCGCCTAGAGAATTTTAGTAGTAGCTTTAAGATGGGGCGGCTAGTGCTCTCGGTCCGACCCGAGTCGATACGACAGGTGTCAGCTCCATTATGGCGCTTGTACTGGCAGATGACAGCGGCGCGGGCCCCGAGCAGATCAGACTGGAGGGCCCCAGGCGACCGGTACAGACCCAGCTCTGTGTACAAGCGCTCTTAGACTTCTATACATAGGGCCTCTGCGATATTTTTCTGCCGTTAGCGTTTTTAATCTCCTAGTATCTACTTCTTCATATTGACAACGAATGGCTTTCTTGTTGGGCGTTTCATACAAGTCAGCCTACATTTTGATACGTATTGCTGATGCCTCATCACGCTTCCAGTCAGATTCGAGAGCTGTAGCCGTTTGCAGCGTTCTCCGGCGCTAGCCTAGTTAGATCTCAACAGTACTAGGATTCACCTGTAGGTACTTGGAACCCTGACATTTAATTATCCGTAAACCTGCTCTCGTCAAACGGTACTTATTTGTTTTGCTGACACTATTGGAGTACAGACAATAAAATCAATTGAACCTTATCGTACTCTATCTTACCTTTAGATCGAGACGTCTAGACGTTTCCTTGGCTAAGTTTACTAACTATTCACTTTAAACATTCCTTGCATTACCTATATTGTATGGCTATCATCGGAACGTATGCCAATGTGACGTGGGGTCTCAGTATCCCTTAAAATGTTTCGGGGCTCTAGTACTTGTGAAGCTGGTCAATCTAATCATTTAGGCGAACGCTTCATTACCACTCGTTGATCGAGCGGAAACTGTTCTGTCTCATGGTTTATAAAATTTTTGGGACCCGTTATGATCTGTGTGATAAAAAAAATGTTAGCGTGTAACATTGACGTACTTGAAAATGTATGTATAAAAGTACATGAGAAAGAAAGGTTGCCGTCGTTGCACCCAGTTTGCACAATTCGAAAAGTTTAATCAAGCACCTTTTAAATGACAAACGCGATGAATATTAAAAATATGACAAAAAAGTAAAAAAAAAACGATCATTTTTATTTCGTAACGTAAATGAACAGGCGAACCTGTAAGCGAATGCGGGAAATGACAATTATTTTAATTTATAATTTAAGTTTGAAAATGTGATTGCAAAATAATATTAAACAATAAATAAACTTGTTGTCTAGATATTTTCATAAAAGTAGAGTTAAAATAAACTGTAACTAGTTTTCAGTTAGTTATTATTAGTTTTTATAGCAAACAAGTTTTTATAAATCAAGTACATGGGAAATCATTTAAAATTTGATACGAAAACGTAGATAGGTAGGATTTTAATACGGGAATGTATTTTACGATTGTATCGACGTATCTAATGAAAAAAAACGTTTGCTATTCTTATGTATACCTGAATATTAATTACTTAGAATTATTAAGTTAATCATCGATTTATTAAGTAACTTATTACTGATATTATTGTGTGATATGATAATATTTATTGCTTTTTGAATATTTTTATTAATTTGGCCAATTTGTAGTATTTATTCTGTCTTCCTAAGGCATTATAATAAGTATTATGTACTCTTATGACAAAAGCGGGTAGTGTAAAATGGACATGTTATTAAATATTATACCCAATCCCTATTTATTTTACTGTGTACACTGATCAGAAAATGCACTTGCAGCCTTTTTCTTTTTAATGGTAGAACTGGTTTACCTAATTAAAATGATCGGCAAAGGCCTGAAATTGTAAAGTATAAGTATTGCTCAATAATTGGAGCTTCCGATTATTAAATTCCAAAACTAAATTGCCAAATTATTGATTGTGTATTGTTCTTGCATTTTATTGTAATAATTATTTATTAAAGAATTGTGCTTGTCTTTGTTTGTGTCGAAGTTATTCAAACTGGATGATATAGGATAAAGAATTACATATTACCTACTAGATATGCATTATTTTGTCATCTACGATATTTTTCTTATAAACAGATAGTGTGTGACAGTCAATTGTAAAATGTTCAACTGTTTATCTGAAAATGTACACTCATACCATGCAATCATGCTAAAAGCTTTCCTACTTACATGTAGGTACATGTCGAATAAGTAGATCGAGATTTCTTGAAATTATTAATTGTAAGACATTTTCTCTGAACACTCCCTTACCTACTTACGTACCTTAATAAAATATACCTAAACTAAAAGGACAAGTTTTCCGTCCCATGCTGCAGTTGACACAATGTACAATCGTACAGAAAATTATGAAAAATGTAGTATCCATTCCGTATTGTTTATCAGTTTATCACTTACCAACCTTGCAAAGGTATTGAGAATACAATAAAAACTAAACCTAAAATGATATGTTTTATTTTATTTTACACCTATCCTTTTAAATAGTGAGGGCAGAACCTCATCATCTGCCTTGCCTTTTCCCAACTATATTGGGTCGGCTTCCAATCTAACCAGATGCAGCTGTATATCAGTATTTTACATGAAGCGACTGCCTACATCTGACCTCCACAACCCAATTAGCACTGGATAATACGATATCCCTTGGTAAGGCTGGTTGTCAGACTTTCGAGCCACTGACTACCTGTAACGACTGCCAAGATTTATAAATGACAGCTGGGACTAACGACGCACAGAGGAAACTCGCAAGTTCACACATCCACAGACAAACCTAGGCAAAGGCGACGCAAGCGGCTTTTTTATACGGGGTGGAAGGGACACCGACGCGAAAACGGCTGCCACGCATTCAATACACAGTCTGAGCATAGAATAGAAATTGAAATTTTTCATAGGTTATTTTAAAAAAAACAGCTATTTCCTAAAAAAGTCCAAATAGGTACCTACACGGTCAAAATGTATAGAACAGCTGATTTTGCACAATGATGTACCTACTACGAATACGTGGTAACCGTTTTCGCGTCGGCGGTGTCCATACACCCCGTATGTAGCCCGTATGTAGCCCGTGTGTAGCCCGTGTGTAGCCTGTGATACAGGATTATCCTAGTACAGGCATCATACATTATTATACCTACATTGTTAGTTTTAGATTAAAATCGTATTTTACCTTCTGAGTTTTTGAATAAAGATTTATTATTATTTCCTTTATTTACCTATATACATATTACTTCATATTTTTAAATATTTGAATATAAAACTACATAAAAAAACATTTAAAAATATAAAAAAATAGTAGACCACCAGCATTGGGAACAGGGTCCGAGCTACCGGTGGTCAGGGCTGTTGAGAGAGGAACCTCCTGACAATACGCGCCGTGTCTAGAAGTACTGCTTTCTGAATCAAGCCCTTGATCCAGCTGCCAAGCGAGAGCCTCCTTAGATGTTGGCTATTAAGCCATTGGCTGACACGACTGTCGGCACAATAACTGCTGTACTCACATCCCACATGTCGACAACCTCGCGAGCCAGATCTAGATACTTGAACTGCTTATCTTTTTCTGCTTTCACGAGGTTCTCGTCACTGTTATATCAACAATCATTGCGCGGCGCTCCAATCGATCTATCACCACAATGTCAGGCTTATTGGCAACAATAGTCCTGTCAGTGGTGATAGATCGATCCCAATACAACGTGATATTACCATTATCGAGAACTGGGTCGGGCGCATACTTATAGTACTGTATGGCACTTCTGATTCCACAAGGCTGTACTTCAAAGCAAGTTGCTGGTGGATAATCCTGGCAACGAGGTTGTGTCTATACCATGTGTTATTATTATTATTATTATTTCACTCCCCGTGTGTCACTTAATGTTGGCGAAAACAGGAATTAGGCATTGTGTTAGGTGACACTTAGTTTTGGAGAAAACAGGAATTAGGCATTCAGTTAAGTTTCACTTAGAGTTGGTGAAAAAGGGCAATTACGCATTAAGTTAGGTGTAACTTAATGTTGGTGAAAACACGAATTCATACACAGCTGGAAGATCAAGGGCCCCGGTTTATTATGCTCGAATAGCATTCCTTTCGGGGTTGCTTTCATTGTTCTCGACCTGATTGAGGAGATGGCGAAGTAGGACCCCCTCAACTTAGCAGCCTATTTATTAGTCTATTTTTTAATCTCTGAGACTAAATTGACATTACGTGGGTTGCCAGTTTTTTGCAATGAAGAGAATCCGTTCGTCCCTAACGTTAATAAAATCAAGTAGTATCGTTTTTTTATAATAAGTTATCCTAAAAAATTTGTAAGTACTTATTCAAAACGAAAAAGTGTGTGTGTGTACTTATGTACACGCGTTAGAAGTTATACTTCTTTTTAAAAAAATTATCTGTCGCCTTATCTCAGCCAGCAGTAGATTAAAAATAAAAAACCTAGGCTTGTCAATATCTGACACTAAGCTAACTTCAGGGTGTATGTTGACTAGCTAACTTCATGCTGTTAAATTTAGGTGTCGGTGTGCGCGCGCATCGTAAAAAAATACTCTCATCATTTTTCCCTAACGCGCCATAAGAAGTATAACTTCAATAATACAAAAGTAATAACAAGATATAGAAATGTATATATCATGTGAAACATACACTTTTAATGAATTAACATTAGATATTGAATCGCAATACGGACGCATTCGAACACTTTAGAGGGGGAAGGACGCATAAGGTAAACAAAATGGCGACCAGTGTTATTCCGGTTAAAGTTAGGGTTGCCGTATTAAAAATCACACACTAACTGCCGTATTATCATAATTATTTAAAAATTGTAGTTGTTTGTATGATGTCAACTTCCAATAATTGCTGTATTTTTTAAAAGTTCTGCCGTTTTGTAAGAGAAAATGGTTGATATAGCCGTTTTGCCGTGTACGGGAACAACACTGATGGCGGCTTTTAATCGATAAAAATGGAGGCGTCAAGTGCTGAGACGAATAGCACCATTAGTCCATTAGTCACCGTAAAGACGCTCCGTTACCGGGAGCATTCGCCTGTAATGTAACAGTTCGGTGGCGGAGCTCCTAATCGTGAGATCCATTCAATGTGAAATGCAATACCAATGATAGTAAATTCTTAGTTATCAGCAATCAGCATTCAAAGTTCGGTGTCACTGACAATCAAAACGATAGCCATTAGTCCTGGTTCAGCAGGGCTATAATGTATCTTTTTGATAGGCGGTGACTATCAAGCTTCAGTTGTACACCGAACTTTGATGGCAACCGATAATTTCATATTATTGGTATTGCGTATCACATTGAGTGGACATCACGTTACGGTGGCTAACAGACCGGGTACGGTGCTCTTCGTCTCAGTACTTGACGCCTCTAATTTTTATCGACTATTATGCGGCTTATTTGAGTAGCACCCTTTGAGCGTTACAATACTTGATTTAAGGGAACATTGTATTTTTAGCGGTTTATATGACACGTGAAATGGTTATTGTAAATTATT
The DNA here is from genome assembly GCA_950005105.1 of Lycophotia porphyrea. Classification (NCBI taxonomy): domain Eukaryota; kingdom Metazoa; phylum Arthropoda; class Insecta; order Lepidoptera; family Noctuidae; genus Lycophotia; species Lycophotia porphyrea. Next base: position 13,907,361 of record OX465395.1, on the reverse strand, counting down.
TTGTGTTGTCAGTGTTTACTTTTGAATAAGTTCTTTAAATAATACCTTTATTTATGTTAGTAAAACCACTTAATATATGCAAACATGATATATTTAGTAACGTTTACAACTTGAGTTGGTTGCGTCAGTGTAGCCCGCGAAATTCAAATTTTCTTACGTTATTTGTAATTTGTAAGTCAGTGTCAAGTTGTACGTTGATGAAAAATTAGTCACGCCAGTAACACGTCTGTAGTTACAGAAACAATCACGGAAATCATCAATACAACCCTCAAAGTTCATGTAACACTATTCAATGAATATTTCATGAAAAAGTCATTCAATAGGGTTAAATGAACTTAAAGGGTACAACAACCTTAAGATGCCTACACGAAGAAGAGGACTAAAATAGTATAATACAGATAAAAAGAACATTTTAGAACATCACAAGCTATATAAACCCACAGTAGAATATTATAAATTATCTCTAGCATTCCATAACCGCGTAGGCAGCGCGGTGTCATAGATGACTTCGTTTTCGCTCTTCTTCAGCAAATTCCAGCATTATTATACGTGCCATACTTCACCACAAACACACATAACAATAAAACAACAAGAAACGTAATGTTAACATTTAATACCAGCTTCGGTGTTCATTACTGAATTTGAAAAACACTACCTATGAGTAGCGTCTTTCACGAAAGCAACTTCAACCTCAGTGAACATCAATTTGATATCCACTATGCTTACACAATCGCAATAATACAAGTATCGATACGAAAGCAACTGTCAAAATGAGTTACGGTGACTATCAGCGACGATGAGCGCCAATGACGTCATATTTGATAGTCACTGGTCATAGCCGATACCAAACTAAGCTTTTGACAGTTAATTGATGGACACTGAGCCAAAGTGATCATCACTTGAACTGTCAACAGAGATACGTAATAGCCCTACAGGTCGGTTCTAGTTGCCAGTGTAAAAACTACAAAGATTTTTACTGAAATATTGGAAGTTTGTAACCCTTGTATCCCTTTGTCAAATACTCAAATGGAAACGTCAAAAATATTGAAATTAGAGATGGGTCGTACTAGGCAAATCTTGGACTAGGTGCACCTAGTCCAAGTCCGTACAAATACTCGATCCAAATACCTATTCCACCTAGTCCACCTAGTCCATGAAATACGCATACTTTATAGTGATTCTTAGTCTTTGCGTAACAACGATACGTGTAGTACGTACGTACGCAGTAATGAATTGTAATCTTCCCTTCATACTTTACACAGGTTTAGGACTGTCAACGTATAGATTTATCTAAATTGAAGATTGTTAGCGTATTTAAAAGATTTCAATTCATTTTTCAGAGTACTTAATATGTTTTGTTTTCCTTTTTTTTTGTTTTTTTTTTTGAATCATGTAATTTACAATAATTTCTTTGTTTTGTTTTTTTTGCTTTTGTTTTTTTTTTTAAATCACATAATTATTTACAATCATTGTTATACACTATATACAATAATTGCTTTTTGTTGTTTTTTTTTTAAATGACGTAACTATATACAATCATTGCTTTTGTTTTTGTTTAAATCGCATACCTATTTACAATCATTAAAAATAGATCTAAGTTCTTTAACAATATATTAAAACTTCGTTACGAAAACCGATCACTAAATAAGTCCGATAGAAGTTAGCGACGTCGAGTAGGTATCATACGTCAATCGAGATCACATTCGCACGAGTCCGTACTTGATACTCGACTGCATCATATAGTCTTCATTCGCATCGAGTATTGTCAAAGTATCTATTCTACTTATTCTATAAAGTCTGCCTAGTGCCTAGTCCCGACTAGTCTCGATCTCGAGTATTGACAGACAAGGATGGAAAGACTGCGGAATAGTGTAGTTAAAAAAGGACAGAATATATTCTTCCACAACACGGTGCGCGTCGCGTAACTTTTATGCCATTGAGATATGGTTCAAATTCATACGACTGGCACACGTATGATCTATGTAAATACGAGTGCGCATCGCGTTACTTTTATGCCTTTTGAATTAAGGTTCAAATTCAAGTGACTGACTCACGAATGATTTTGGCAAACATGGATGAGCTAGGACTATGCTACTATCTCGCTTCACCGCGCCCCGACGACACGGTGAAGCGAGATAGCAGCATAGTCTAGTACAGTCGGTACTTCGATTCGCGCGGGCCGCGGGTGCCGTGCACTGCGTAGGCACAGTGAGACTAGGTGGATCAAGTATTTTAAAAGTTAGAATAGGTGCAGCCTAGTCTTGTTAAATACCTAATCCCTGGATCTGTTCTAGTATATACGCTTCATCTCTAATTGAAATTTTGCATCATGGCCATGGCGACGAATGTTTGATTTTGTGTTTGCAAATCGTTGTCTCTGAAAACGATTGTATCTAATTAGTTATTGAAATGACGAGCTTAATAGATAAAATTGAACAGTTAATTAAACGGGAGAAGACGACTCCTGAGCGTAAAAAAGATGATTCCAAGAAGTCGTCAAGTGAGATTCTATCAGAACTGTTTGGTGCTTTTAATGCTGATCCTCCTAAAATAGAAGAAGTTCCTTCAAAGAAGTCCAAGAAAAGTAAGAAGAAGCATAAGAAAGAAAAGAAAAAACGCAGCCGGAGCACTAGCAGTGTCAGCTCTGAGGGTAGCGAATACTCCCACAAACGTAAGAAACGAAAAAAAAGTAAGTCTAAAAAACGTTCTAGAGAGAGCCGGTCGCCGTCATACCCGTACCCGTTGACGCCTGTTCGAGCAAAACCAGAAAATGACCAAGTAGCAATAAAAGACGAAAAAGAAATAAAATCGGAAGATGTAAAAATAAAGGAGATTAAGGTTGAAAGAGATATAAAAAACCTAGAGACTATTAAAATAGAGGACAATTCTTTATCACCTCCACACCCTATTCCCTTGCCACCAGACTATAAAAGTAGGACCATTGACTTGAGGGAAAAGCTAGATAGCAAGAAATCTGATGTAAACAGTGCCGATTATGATAAATGTAAGGGTAATAAAATTCAAATAAAGAATCTAAAATTCAGTGCAGTGTTTGAGGAAACTGTGAAGAAGGCTGAAGAAGAGGCTAGAAGGAAAGCAGAGAAGTACGAAGAAGGGGAATATACTGACTCATCTAGTAGTACAGAGAAAGAGATAGTATGCAACTCACATTTTCCTAAAACCTCGGATCCTGGAGGACTTAAGAAACAAGCTGAAGATGAAATGAAAATGTAAGTAAAGCCCAAACTTTATTTCTCAACAAAATGATCTTTACTAACATACCTCATTTAAATGTAACACAATGCTAACATTGCCTCATACTCTAAACCCGTTTTGTAAGTACACAATAAAAAATACCTCCTATATTATTCTTTGTATGATTGAACAAAAAAACCTCAGTTAAAGATTTCTGATTATCTCATCTCATCTCCATCTGGGCACTACTTTTATCTGAATTAATTTAGGGTATTACATTTTGTGGTTTTTTCTATAATGTACAATAATAATATGTTTTTTTTTTCCGCAGTAGTGACTTATTGGAAGATGCTAGAATTGCTGCAAAAAAGAGCAAAAAGACTGAAAGCTCATCAAAAACGTCAAAGAAGGACAGAAGCAAATCTCCCAAGAGGTAACCAAAGCTAAACTATTTATAACACCCTATCTTAAAGAAAGGCCTTCAGAATTGATTGGGTACTTTTACTTGATTACAACCAACACTATATTTAAACAATTCAATAGATTTTTGTCAAAAACTTTATACCCATTACATGGACATTACTGTAGTTACCAGGGAGCCTAAAATGGCCGCATTAGCAGAATTATAATAGGAATCACGTTAAATTCTTAAAATGGTCTCGGACGCAGTCAATTTTGAATTGTCACTTTGTGACCATTTTACTAATTGTAACGTAATTAATATCCTACCATGATTCTGCTAAAGCAACCGTTTTAGGCCCCCAGTACTTACTTATTTTACTTTAACTAAAACGTACCAACACTAATCATCACCGGTTTAACAGCGTTCATTGCAACTAGGTGCCACAACATAATTATTTTTTTTATAATTATGTAGGTATAAGATTACATTGCATCTTGACTAATCCTTTGAGGATTATAGACATTATTTTAACTACTGCTGGACTAATAACATAACATCCACTCTATACTTATTGAGGTTTGAAGAAGTAAAAATATATTAATTTAACAGGTCAGGAAGTAAATCCAGGCGCTCAGCATCAGCTTCTCGGAAGCACCATCACCGCTCAAGTTCTAAGACGCGGCACATTACTACACGACACAGGTCGAACTCGAGGACTCGGAGAAGGTCGAGGTCACGGTCGAGACGGAGGTCATCAAGGTCACGGTCACGACATCGCGATCGGGGAGTGAGACGGCTGTCACCAAGGCATGGAGGAAGAGGAAGAAGATCTAGGTATGTGGAATTTTATATTGGTATGTGTTGTGTATGGGATTGGGCGGGTCACGTCAGCCGCATGCACGATGACCGCTGGGCAAAAGTCTCCACATGATGGTTGCCGGAAGACCGACAGCGCCGCCGAGGCCGGCCCAGAAAAAGGTGGCGAAACGATCTGGACGCGTACCGCGAGGGCTGGTTGGAGGAGGCACGGGAAAAGAGCTTGTGGAAGGAATTGGGGGAAGCCTTTGCCCATATGTATGTTACTTCACTGATGACTTGAGAAGATAACACAGCTAATATTTAGTTCGCTGACTAGTTTTTAGGTACTGTCACCAAACGGTGTTGGACAGTTTGTTGGAAAGCACAAGTATGAGATTAAAAACGTGACCTATTGATATCAGCTATTGATTTATACAGGTCTTATGCGTGCCTAATCAAATCAAAGTTGTGCTGAAGATGCCATGACTTAGATAGCTCATATCTCGGAAAAGCGACACTTTAGAACATTTTGTCACATATAAAATTTGTTTATATTGATGCCAGCTATTGATTAATGGTAAATTGGTTTCATACGTGGCTGCTATTTTTTTAATAAAATAAAATGGTGGAAGTTAGGTTAGGTAGGCCAGGCTTCATATAAAAATCTTCCAACCACTTTTATGGCTAGGTCCAGAAAACTTTCCTTATCTAATTGGCAACATACTGTGACTTTCCACAACCTACAAAGATTTGTTATTGTATATTGTAATCACTTACATTATTTAGTCACACGTGAACAACATTAACTTAATCATAATAAAAAGTAGGGCTATTTATTATTTAAACCTTGCATTATTAAATTAAATTTTTTCGTGATTATTTTTTAATTCTATTTCCATCAACCAATCCACAATCTTTTCCGTTTAATCGGAAAATAAAAATATGTTTAGGAAATGGTAATCCATGTTCGACGTGTCGATCGCATTGTTCAGAAGGTAGAGTTCTTCCTAAAAATGTGTATTAGAGTGTAAAATAATTCTTACAAAGAGAAATACAATTGGTTGAGTCTATCACATATAATGATATTCAGGCCTTTCGAGACCCTGGTTGTGCCAAAGCGTATTCTGACGCCTCGACTCCGAACATAATCAACCTCCTAGTTTACCACTGCTGGGATACTAGCCTCGGCCTCTTTGTGAGTCGGAGTGATGGAGGATGTTAATTTTATCGTGTCAACGTCTAATAAATCAATGAACGCACGAAAAAGTGTCCCGTTACGTTAATTGTCCCGTTACGCTTATTGCACGCTTGCGCCGCATCTATCTCTCTTCCACTCGATTTTATGACGTTGTCACGTTAAACTATCGTCCGTAAACCAACTTTACAGACAACCATTTTTTTTTTAATTTTTTGCTCTTACGTAGATTCTAGTGAATCTACGTGTTTCGGAATGCTGGGCTGTGAAGAAGATGGATGAAGGTGGATATATTAGAGGAAGTTTGAAAGTTGCGCCAGTTACAGAAAAGTTGAAAGAGAATCGACTGTCTAGGATGTGATGAGGAGTGATGAATCGCAAGTGGCTAAAAGAGTAAGGAATATAAATGTTAATGGATCGAGCGGTAGAGGAAGACCAAAGACAAGATGGATAGATTTTGTGAATAATGATATGAAGGAGAAAGGATTAAATGATCGCGTGACGATTGACAGGGGAGAATGGAAGAAAAAACGTGTTGCGCCGACCTCAAGTAACATGTTTCACTATGTTTTCCAATCTTCATCATCAGCCTATAATGTTCCCACTGCTGGGACACAGGCCTCCTCTCTATGAGAGGGAATGGGCTATAATCCACCACGCGGGCCCAGTGCGGATTGGTAGATGGCACATGTCTTCGAATTTTTGGTTCTAGGACATGCCGGTTTCCTCACGATGTTTTCCTTCACCGTTTTGGAGAGCAGCGGTGAGGAAATAAATTACACAAAGTAACGCGCCTGCCTTCGAACCCACGACTTACTGTTCGTAAATCGGGGTCGCTACCACTATGTTTTCCAATAGCAATTCGGAAATATTAACTTTAACTATTTTGTATTTTCAAGGTCACCAACAGGAGTGAAACTAGCAGACAGCGAGAAGAAGCGACTGCTAGAAGTGGCTAGGAGGAATGCTATCAACATGCTCAAGAACGGTGCGGTGCCGGCGGGAGCGGCCGCGCTTCCACCTCATACTAGAAACCAAGTGATGGCTGCTATTCAGTCTGGAGGTCAGTTGGGTCACATCTAGTTACAGAAGTTAGTCAAGACACAAATATTGGGCTGCGGGACTGTTCGAAAGAGATACCGCGGCCCTGGAACACAAAGGGCAAGGAAGGAACATGGATGGGTTTTAGTCAGTACAAGTCTGACACTCTCTTCTGCTCTGCCCAGAGCGGGAGAAGTCATTTGATGATTTACCATCCGTAAAAAAAAGACACAAATATTCACGACTAGCTTATGCCCGCGGCGTTTTTACAAATGGAGTTAGTTAATAGTCCCATGGGAACATACTATCGGGATAAAAAGTATCCTATGTGTTAAAACTATCTGTTTTCCAAATTTCATCCAAATCGGTTCAGTATTTTTTGCGTGAAAGAGTAACAAACACATCTATACATACAAACTTTTGTGCTTATAATATTAAAAGTAAGTATTGTCAGTGATATTTTCACATTTTGAATACCAATTATTTTAAAATGGGTGCTTGTTCAACTACTTCGCAAAACTTCATAAACGTAAATCGTGATGGTTATCGGTATCTTTCTGATTAAAATTTCTCATGATTACTTCATTCAATCGCCCACAGCTGGGTGGGTTTAGCCTCCCCTTTCTATTGCCATACATTCACATTTATGAAACAAAAACCAAATTCACAGGTAAATCCGTCGACGAATTGACAGACTTCTGCAAACATCTATCAAAGAAGGAGGCGCTTGGTGAGCTATCATCTGTCTCGTCAAACGACGATGATATGAGCGAGAACGAAGATACACTCGCTTTCCACCACCCCTTCCTCGTCAAAGAAAAAGCGCCTATCGTTATGAACATAAGGGTAAGTTTTCCTAAACATATATTTTTATAAAGTTGACGAGCAAAAAAAAATTACCATGTGTGCTAACCTTAAAATAACGTAAATGTAACGAATGCAGTCTTAATCAACGCGTGAGCAATCACGCCAATTATTTGAGACTCGTAAATTCACAATGTAATAGGCAATCGAACTGACAATACGTTTTTAGGAAATCATAGCGTAAACTCGTAAGTTTAAATTAAATGTAAACTAGCACTTGATGTCATCCTGTTTACATAATAAGGTTAGGAAGAAATTGAGTTCAGCAATAGAAAAAATATTAGAAGGTATGGAAATTGTCCCAAATAAATTGGAATATAAGCTAAACACTCACATCATCAACATCTGACTAGCCTTTTCTGAACTGGGTAATATTATACCCATTGGTAAGACTGACTTAGCTAAACCATTCCATGATCTTTATCTTCCAGGGAGGAGCTCCACTGCCTATAAAGACGAATCCGCTCCCTGTAGCCAATAAGGAAGAGCTAAGACTTCAGTTCCCCGTGTCTTCGGGCTCGCAACACAGAGAGAAGGCTTCGGAATGGGTGCCTGTCTCACCACCTAAGAAAGATATGGTAATTAAATACATTCTTTATTTTCTTTTCTTAGGACGAGAATTTCTTAAGATATTATGAAAGTGGTGCCATGTTGTATTGGACTGCCTTTGACACTTCCTAAAGGTACCTTTGCCCAGAAAAAGTTGACTACAGATTATTAATAAAGCTTAGTGTCCGCTGTCCGATCGAAACACGATTTTCAGTTATTCTGTTCTCATGGTAGTTTCGGCTAAAACAGAAACTTAAGAAAGTTAAAAATAATACCTGACACTTTCTTTTAGGGCTGATTTTTCCTTCGTTAGACATTTTTTTATCCAAGGAATAAAATTGACATTTTTGTAGGTACCTGTACAAAAACCGACAAGGAATGAAAATCATTCCTCAAGGAAAATTCATAAATCAGTAAGATTTCAATTTATTCGTACAACATTATTAACATTTGTGTGTAGTGTAATTTATTTATTGTCAACCGCTGGTTTGGTAGCTAGTTATACACCGTGAATTTTTAGTCGTCTGACAAAGGTGGTCCACTCAATGTATCCGACATAAAATACCTCTAGGCGTGTTTTTTTTACCATTAATTAAGAGAATAGGTACAAAGAAAAATAAATAATACATTAGAATTATGAAACATCCTGTTAATAATGTTTACGTTTCAAACAGTAGAACATACCTAACCATCGCACGAGTCGGGTAGATAGATCTTCGCTCGCAACAGAATGTCTCGACTACGTTATGCATCATAATAATGAATTTTTTTTTTTCTCTTAAATACCATTTTTTTTTCTCTTAAATACCATTTTTTTTGTTATGAATAGTAGTCATTGGATACTAGAAAGGGCTGCCGTTGTCAGACGACTAAAAAGTCACGGTGTATTGTTAGTTGATCCCTATCAATCCTATTATACAAACGGAAAGTCAGTGTTTCTTTAGTTACCTATCACAACCTACCTCACGAATTCAAATTTCTGCCGAGCCACATTTTCACCTACTTTTTGACCGAAACTGTTAGGAACCTTAACTGAAATTGAAATTTCGGTCGGACACTAGTAGTAACAAGGGCAGAAGTGAGTGACTTGACGTCAGCCCAACAAACAGTCAGTCAAACATTGTGAGTAAACCGGTATGTCCTAGACCTAAAAATTCGAAGACATGTGACATCTACCAACCCGCACTGGGCCCGCGTAGTGGTTTATATAGCTCATTCCCTCTAATAGAGAGAGGAGGTCTGTGTCCCAGCATTGGGAACATGATAGGCTGATTATGCATGCTTATTAAACCTCGCCAAAGCATCGAGGAAGTGTTGGCGATGCTTGGGCGCAGCTTATTGTTCCTAATTCTATAACTTGTATTGCAGCAAGTCGCAAAATTGAACTCAAGCAGCACTACTGCAACTAAAACAAAAGCCATCGCCCCTGCTGTTGCTCCAACAACTAACACAACCAACACATGCACAGAAATTGCCAAGTTAGTATAAACTTTAATACTATGAAAATAATTAATTAAATTAGTTTTTTTTTCTTGTGAAGGATTGGACTTAATATGACTTTTTGTTTTAGAATATCGGAAAGATCTTTAAGTCCGCCTGCTTATATGAAGAGTTTTACGACGGGAAGCCGTAAGTTTGTTACATATATTATTTGTACACCGGAATAGTACTTACCATACTATTATATGTTGTAAAATTGTTCTATGCCCCAAAGCTAGGACATTTTATCTCAAACTACTTTAAAAACAAGATACATATTTACGTCTTGAGCTGAATACTAATCTGTTCCGTCCTTTCACTGGCCTCAAGCCGTTTGCAGAAACCGACTCAGTCGCTTCACCATCCGTTCGAACCTTATTCTTTGTTTTTTAAACGTTGCCCCACACTAGAAATTTCTCCTGTATCGTGGGTGCGTTCACAAACATTTAAACTCACATACACAAACAGCCAGACCCGGAACAACTATCTGCAGGCCATACAAATATTTGTTCCGTGCGGGGATCGAACCCGCCACACGCAGCGCCACTGCGCCAACCGTGCCGTCAAATCTCTCATTCAGCATTTCTCCTGGAAGTGAAAAGCACAAAATGAATTCAAACAAAAATTAACATCCCGAATTACTCTTATACATTTCTCTCAAGCGAACCGTCTGATTTCGGAATTAGACGCTACGTAAATACGCTCCTCTAGCGTGTGGCTTTGATTATATCGAAAATGCGTGGCATTGACGCTACGTCAGTCGTATCTCTACCTAACCCCTTTGTGCAATAAAATGGTGACGTTATACGTTTTCAGAGCTGAACTCCGTGCCTACGATACCTGCGTTACCGGCACCGGGACCACAAGCTTACCCCCCAGGGGTTGATGCTGCAAAAATGGTGCAAATTGTAAGTTGTTACTTTTATAAGAAGTCCATGTAATAATCGAAAAGGACATCATTCGGTTTATTTCGATTCAGACAGCGCGACTCGACATTGCGCGATACTGCAAAAATATTCGGAAACCTTAGCGTATGGCAATCTAAATCTTATCGGCCCAGAACTAAACTACGAGATTTTTTAGTAGCGTCCATCAATCCCAGTAATGAACAAACAACAGGAAACAAGGCACCATATTAAGTGCCTCCGGTGTTTGTGGAACAGCACCACATTTACACTCCAGGGCAGAGTCATCAACGAATTTCCGCTTAAGCAGGTTTTCCTTGCTGCGGTCAACCTGGGCTTGAAGTCTGGCAACATTAAACCTAATGTTGCCAAACTCCAGGCCCAGGTTGACCTGTTAAACGAAAGTGTTACTCAGATTGATAATAAGATACTATTGTGTTTTTTTTTACAGCAAGATGTAGCGTCGCTCGTGTCTCAGAAACTGTCTATAATTCGTAAGGAGCAAGAAGAGAGTGAACTTTATACCACACATGGAGTAAGTTATTTTTTAAATCATTTATTTTTAAACCATAAACAAAAACTTTTAATTTAATTGCTAAACCTTTATTAAGTGGTTAAGTTCGCGAAAAGCTTTCAAACAAGAGGTTATCTCACTAAATTTCCTTTATTTATCATCATCCATATTTTCATTTATTATTATGTGGAAATCTCTTTACAGGAATCTGTGCGCCCACGTTTCGCATGCCATGGCATTTAGTCACATGTGGCGAGCTTATTGCCATTCTTCTGGCACGATTTTTCATTTTATTTTTTCTTTTAGTTTGTTTTATTTTACCAATTTTATTAAATAACCTTTTCCCTAATGTAGGTAATGTTTTCACAGTTTGGTTGGTCGGCAAGCTCGGTGACTGAATCATCTCTGGGTCAGTTCACCGGCTCAACGGGTGCACAAATATTGACTCCCAGGGAACTAGCAAGTGGCACACAAGCTTGGGCCAAAAAGGTACACATTTATACTACGAAATATATGGACATCGTATTGCTGCCTTTTAATATGACTTCTGTGAAATTGTTCTTTCATTTTTACAAATTAATCTATTGATATTTAAATTAAATGTTGTGATTATGCATACGTATATTTGAGCTATATAAAACTTGTTTAAAATCAGTTCATTAAATACGCGTTATTTTTGCATTTGGCGTTTTGTAGTAGATTGCGTAGAGTGACGATTAGCTTCTACTTTGCCCGAGGTGCAAGCAAACAACACTCTTATCGTCAATTTGCAGTTTATTACGTCTTGGGCGAAGTTGAAACCTTCAGAAGGAATGTTGAATGGGCGGTACATATTATGATACAGTACAGTGCAATGTCGGCGAGTATCTTTTTTATTTTCATGTAAGTTCACCGATTTCTCAAGATTACTGCGGTTGTAGACTGCCACAACTAAAAAAATGAAAAACCATTTTTCATTAAAACTCACGAAACTGAAGTTATTTTGTTACTGCATAAATGTTTGAGCTGCAAGAAAACTTTGTGCTATGCTTATAGCACAAAGTTTACGTTTTTTAGGTTTTGTGTTTTTGTAAGTTTATTATAAAAATACCTAAAATACTATAATATTTTCCAAATGCTGCTAAAATTGATAAATTTATGAACGTTAAGTAACTTCGGTTACCACACGCACATTGGCGCAAATAAAGCAACTTGGCCAAAGTTTACTAACCTACTCTAAAATATGTCTGCATATTAATATTACGGATATTTTAGATCAGAATTGATTACTTTGAAAGTCTGTCGATGTATGATTTTTTGTCTGGTATGTGATTATGAAAGAACAATACACTTGTAGGGGAGACTCGTAAAAATATGCGTTAAAGTATTAAACGAAACCTAGATTTTAGTGCTCAGCTGTCCTATTGCGTACTATGTATTGTGTTTAATATTGTGTATTTTATTATGTACCTATTTTCAATTTGGATATTGTAGGTACTGAGATATATAATCAGTAAGTTGAGTCATAGAAATTGTTTCAAAATCCTCTGACTTAAGTAGAGTAAAATAAATCAGTAAAATTATGTTTATTGTCCCTCTTTTTCTATTATGATGCTGAGATTTGGTAAGTACGACACTAAGTAGGTAGTAGGCAGAGCTCTCAGTATAAATTAATTGTTGAATTGCCTGTAAGTCAACGTAGAAAAAGCGTTTTCTAAATCTTTTAAAATTGGTGACACAGATAAATAAACAAATGGAGTGATAATATGAGTTCCGTATCTTTAGATCCAATAGAATAGTCTTTATTACATTTTATAATTTAAATTATAAAAATATAATTAATTAATGCAGACAATTTATATATTTGAAGACCTAGTAAGTAAGTAAGATAGAAAAAATCATTCCATTTGTTACTTATTCCGTGGTATAATTCAATCCTAGCAATTAGTTTATTTAAATACCTACTATAACAAAATTAAACTCGACACAGCTACCGATACAGGCAGTCAATGAGCAAATGGTTTCGTTCAATACTTTAATTGTGTGGCAATAACTTTTCTTTCAGCTGATTGCCTCGCCGGTCGGGATCGACGGTCCCTGCGCGTTCGACCGTGCGGTCAGAACTTATAATACTTGCTGTATTATACTTTCTGACCCTTTTTCAATATTACTGTGATGGTTGCAACAACTTATTTTTTTACTGTTATCTTTTTATCACTCTTTTTGTGAACGAAGCAATATTTTAGCACAGTTTTTACGTGTATGTAATTTATTTATATGAAGTAAAGCTTTGAAAACGATTAATTTCTGGTATATTATATTATGCTCTGACGTTTAAGTCCACTGCTTATAATAAAATGTGACTTTGAGTAAAAGTTTTGCACGATTTAAAAAAATTAAATCAAGTTGAAGATGGGAATTATTAAAGAGATAAATCTTCTAATTTATATTTATATGTCTTTCGTAAATATGATTGCTTATATTTTCTATGATTTTAGCACACATAGCAACACATCAAGCTATACATTTCCAGTATAATATGGCCTCGCTTTGTATAGATTTCTCATACAATGGGAGATCGACATATTACTGGTTTTGTATAGCTTGATTGGTCTCCGTGCGTACACTGTCACTGAGTAATTATATTTTACAAACATACGTATTTCATTATCTTGCCTGAACAACCATGAATCAACCATTGAATGTATGGCCTAAATTACACAACTTTGTATGCAAATTAAATTCCTACTTATCTAGAATATTGCATCACATTTATTTATAAAGTTTCAAATATCAAGTATTCTATTTTTATTAACACTTTAAATTATTATATTTAATGTGTAACCTCGCTATTTATTATTCGAATTATTTGTTGCTGCAACCATCACGTCCGTTACACTGTTTGTTCGTGTAGCGAGGGAACCACGTAGTTCGCTCGGTACACCGCACTATTCTTCTAATGTGATGGTAATTCTCATGCCAACCCCTTTGGCATGTCAATCATCATTACCAAAGATTGCGTACAGATATTCAGTTTTCCCCTTGGTTATGACTGACTTATTTATTTCATATTATCCTTATTTTTTTTTATTAAATGTTGTTTTTCATCATTTAAAATGTTTAGAACTATTCTTCCATTTTTTTAAATGGTGAGAGTAATTCTGTAATAAACGTACTAATCATCGTTTAAAATTATTATAGTTTTTCTATTATATTTTTTTCTTATTTAATTCATAATTGTAGTTAAAATCATCCTCATTTTTTTTCTGTTTTTGTCTTTGACTATGTCATTGACGAGGACATTTTTATTAAGGAATACACATGTAATGGATAAACAAAAATTAAATATATTTCTAGTCAGTCTAAAGTCCATCGATTCTTTGAGCTATCTTCGAAATTAGGAAACAGCATTTTGTGCAAAGCTATGTGCGAAGTTTTGCACAACACACCGAAAACTAAAATAATAGCCACGCGCATCAGCAAATGTTGCCACACATTTGTGTAATTTGACGTTTGCGTATGCATAGGGTTGCTATCGTCAAAAATTCTACGTCTGATGGCTCAAAGAAAAGTATGGCCGAAATGGGGAATTCATGAATATTTGTTGCAGCTTTTAAGTGATAAGGAGATGCGTGCACTTCGATGTCTACGATGATAGGTGCTAACCTTACAATGTATAAAAAGAGGTAAGTATGATACGGGACGGGGTGCAATGTTAATCAAACAAAAATAAACTTTATTGCTACTGTATACTGAGTGGAGAATCGCAAAACGACGTAAAAATTACTTGAAATTCAATTTCAGAATATGGATTTGATTGAACAATTTTTCAAGGTGTGTGCGAAGTACTGGTCTTTTTCAGCCTAAAGATTTTTATCTAAGTATTCCCAGACTTGCAGACTTGTTTTTATTAATTTTCTTCCATTTCAAACATGAATTCACTTTTCCTAGAAATACCAAAAATTAATTCCTACCAAGCCAAAAATTTATTAAACTCACGACAATGTCAATATATTCTCTAACTCGTTCTAAAATATGTAGGACCAACTCGTGCGAGCCGCGCCCGTTGAAGGGGGCATGGGCATGCACTTGCTCCAGAAAATGGGCTGGACGCCTGGGCAAGGGTTGGGTAAGGAAGGCACTGGGACACTCCAGCCATTACTGCTGGAGGTCAAGCTGGACACCAGAGGTCTACAGGCCAAGGAAGAGGTCAGTAGCTGTAGACGCAATAGAGGTGTAAGTAACATACTTTTTATTTTAGTTTGTTTTTGTTTAATCCTTTCAAAACTTAACCTCTTGTAAGTGGTCTTTTTTTTTACCCGACTGCGGCGAAGCCTAACAGAAGGGTTGTTTGACCTGTATGTATGTCCGTTTCTTTGTTTTCTCATAACTCCTAAATGGATGAATTATACGTCGTTAGATTCGTCTTGGTGGCGCAGGTGTCGCTGGATACATAAAATTTAAGAAAAAGAGAAATGGCGAATTTTTGGAGCCAGACTTTTTTTATTATTATTTTTTTCTTCCAAACCCATCGAAGGAAGTATCAAAGAAGGGTTTTAGAAGGTGATTACAAAAATATATACAACTTTATGTTTCAGACTTAATTCGAAATGACAGAAAATACTTTTTTTTTTTCATTTCTGAAATATTACAGATTTATTAGAAATTAAAAAAATAAAATAGGTCAGCCTGCTTCCGACTTAATTACTATTTTTTAAACTTGTAGATCGTGATAGTTACACCCAACTAATTTCTTTGTCACCTCTTCTCATCTTACCTTTTGCCAATTTGAAAATCTTAAAAAAAAAAAACTTACAGATGAAACCTCAGCGGCCAGGTCGCATCCGCGGCCCCGCCCCGCTCGTCGCCGGCGGCAAGCACCCAGTATCATTACTGGGAGAATACTGTTCGAAACAGAAACTAGGCCCGCCTGAATATAACCTATGTTTTGAATGCGGTCCTGACCACAAAAAGAACTTCCTGTTCAAGGTCTGCGTACGTTGAATATTTTTTTATTGTTTTTTTATTTTATTTTATAAGTTACCGTGTCACTTTGAGTTTTGTGCAACTCGGATAAGCAGTCGCTTCATTTAAAATACTGGTAAAGTCCGCGGCACGTAAGTTGAACTATGCGCAGTAACACATTTTCGGGTCTTAATCGAAGTGGGGTATGAGGTGCGCCGCGAGGGGCCGCGCGTTACCATAGCAACGTGGTGACACTAGCTGCACTCCGCCCCGCGCTACCCGCTCACGTTCCTCGCGGCCCTGGAGTACAATCGCACACGAAGTTTTCAGTTCTTTGTATTTCTTTCAAATCTGGATGATTTAATTTCAAGAAAATGACTCTGCCACATTTTTTTTTATAATAGCCAAGACCATTTCCCACGCCACTGTTGTTCGAGAAATACAATAATTTGAAAGGAAATCTGAGATTATTACTTATAAAATATGGTTTTCCGTTTAACTTTCGTTTAATTTAATTACTTTAATCCATTTGTACACTTAAACAAAAAAATTAAATACGACGAATTCACGGTTTTTCCTTAAAGATTTTTGAATTTCCCGTGCAAGCACAGATCATGCGTCTAACACTTGTGTCCATATTTATACCTGCGCGAACTACCGCCCTTTTGGTTCAACTTACGTGCCGCGACCTATACTCAGTTACATCCGGAGAGGTTAGAATACGACCCCAGCATAGTTGGGGAAAGGTTAGTAGGCACATGATGAAGTTTATTTATGTATAGCATGTCAGAAATGGTCGCCAAGAATAAGTCAATCATTGGAAGACAGCCAAAGTGTTGATAATGGTATTTTTCCTGATGTCTTTTACGTTATCACTTCATATAATCAGTACTGCTACGTCAGAGTCTAAAGTATAAAAAATCGACCTTGGAGGTATTAGTATTGTA
Organism: Lycophotia porphyrea; assembly: GCA_950005105.1. Classification (NCBI taxonomy): domain Eukaryota; kingdom Metazoa; phylum Arthropoda; class Insecta; order Lepidoptera; family Noctuidae; genus Lycophotia; species Lycophotia porphyrea. The sequence continues at coordinate 13,890,527 of OX465395.1, read as the reverse complement.
TCTTCTATAATATGCATTGTCATCATAACTCATTCACATTTTGTTGAGTCTAATGTTCAGTAAAACCAGAACAACAATGACACATCGTATCTCATTTATGAATTATTAAAAATATAATACTGGCCATATGGAAAAACATATGGATTCCCGTCCCTTCGGAACATGAAACTGAGAGTAGAGAGAGCCTGTTTTTATCTATTTTTGCTAATAACAATGAACATGTTTTTTCCTAAATATTTAAAACAAATATTATCCCACAGGTGAAAGTAGCAGGAACGGAATACCAACCAGCGGTGGCCAGCGCTAACAAGAAGCAAGCGAAGGCCGACGCCGCGCAACTAGCTTTACAGAAACTAGGCATAGTGACGTAACCGTAATACGTAGCATCTTATTGTATACGACTGTTTATACTACTCTATTGTTATACTTGATTAGTACATCACTAATTTGTAATGTTTGCTAGAATACATGTCTTTAGGGTTTAGTGTTGTTTTATTTTATTATATTCCTCCTGCTCGTTCCATCGTTGACAACCACGTCTCTGTCCTCAGGACAAGATTGAGGTCAAGCAAATGGGCCTACCATTTAATATTAAAAAAAAACTCTTTCGTTTTATTTATTTGTATATATATCTTACACCTTCAAGGTAAACTTAGCGTTGCCGTGTGAACTCTTTACAAACAATATCGATTTTAAGTGAGATGTCTGTATCGGGTGCTGCTCCTGACTGATAAACTGATAACGCTAATAAACTAGTTTGGCCTTTCAATGTTTATGGCATCTGAATTGGTGATTAAACAAATTGACGGACTTAAAAGTAAGGGACCTCGAGCACTAAACGACTACGACCATGGCTTTGGCCGCAGCAGTTTCGACCAGAATAGAATAGGTCTTGTCTTGCTTAGAATGTAGGTACATAAAAATAAGTTGTTTAATTATGTATAGTTGCTGCGTTCTTGGATATATCCCAGGCATTTGATCGTGTGTGGCATGACGGACTACTGTTCAAAATAAGCAGGACCTGCCTATAAACTTCTACAACCTTATAAAGTCCAAAGTGACAGACACTTTTTTGTAAAACAAGGGGAAGAGATAACTTCTCTACATGCCATCCAAGCTGGAGTACCTCAGGGTAGTGCAAAGAGCCCAATGCTGTATCTGCTCTTCTTAACGACTGAGGCCGTGGTCACTGGAACATTTGCTGATGACACAGCAATTCTCTCGGTGGACACTTCACCAGACGTTGCAGCACAAAAACTTCAAATTAGTCTCGATCAAGTATCCAAATGGCTCTCAGACACAGATGGCCAACGAAACGTAAGTCCGTTGGGTGACTTTCACTAGCAGGGCAGGAACATGACCCCATGTCACTCTAAACGGAATCCCTCTCCCGCAAGAGGATTACGCAGGTATCTTGGAATACATCTTTAGACGCCTAACTTGGAAGAAGTACATATTTATCAAGCGGTTGGCTATGGGCCAACAGATACGCACAATGTACTGGCTACTAAATAACAATTCTCAGTCGAAAACAAATTGTTGTTATATAAATGCATAATGAAGCCTATATGGACATACGGCCTACAGCTGTGGGGGTCATCGGCAAAAATAAATATTGAAATAATACAAAAGTTCCAGAAAATATTAAGAATGATAACGGATGCATCTTGGTATGTCTCAAACAACAGACTTCATCACGACCTCTGCATCAAAACTGTAATGGAAGAAATCTCAGAAAAGACCAAAGCGTACAGAAAGAATTTCAAATCACCCAAACCAGCTATCAGTAAATCTGATGAACACCCAAACATTCGCTAGAAGACTAAAGAGAAAGCTTCCTCTAGACATAATTTAGGTTACAACAATAAACGGGGCAGTCACTGGACAGCCTCCGTACAAACCCGTTGTCAATATCAAACATATTGCTGAATATCTAAAATGATGGATTGCAATAAAAAATAATATATAGGAAGGAAGTTTGGTCGTCCGACCAGTTTTGTTCAAGATAGCGGCCAGTCATGCGTGGAATCGTGGTCATGACCGCATAATGAATGAGATCCTTAAAAGGCAAAGAAAAACATAATACCTCTTCAATCAAGAACAACTCCTGCTGCTATAACACGCGCGGCAGCATCGAAGGTGCACTCGGTAGCACTCTGTTTCTCGCTCTAGTCTAACAAAATCATCATCATAAATCTAACAAATGACGGTTCGAAGCGGCAGAAAAGGATAGGAGCATAGAAAAGCGCGATTTCGTGCTGCTAGATGTGGTGCAACCCTAACGCTACTTCGTATTATAAAGGGTGTAAACAGACTCTTAACGAAGCCGAAAGGGAAGTGCCCGTCGCCCATTAGAGGGCGTAGGGTACTATCGTTACGTGTTGTTTTGGGGTAAAAATAATAAACCAGAAATAACTCGTAATTTACACAGATTTATTTAACAACTATTTTTGAAAACTTTACTACAACTATTCAGGACATTCACTAACACATTCAATTTAAGTATCGAGGTGTAATATTTTGTGCATAGCTCGAAAATCGAGAAAAGTATTGAAAAAACAAAACACTAACTAACTCAATACATTTTCAGTGCAGAAACATCAATGAAATAAATTTAATAACATAGGTCTTTTTCCTTCTCAGTACCTACAATTACTTCTTATAATGTAATAGATACTAGTCCTGCATCATAAGATTTCTAATAAATCACAGATCTGTTCCCAACATCTTCCAATAACATTCTTTACTGCTTTTCGCCTGATTGTTGCTTGATCCTATAGTCGGACAGGGCTGCTTTTATAGCATCTTCAGCAAGCACTGTAAATAAATAAAAACTCTTTAAATTTCACAATATACTAAATAATTTTATTCGTCATCATCTTCCTGCCCTTATCCCATTCTATTCGGGGTCTGCGCAACACGTTTTCTGCTTCCATTCTCCCCTGTCAGACGTCACGGCATCGTTTACTCCTTTCTCTTTCATATCAGTCTTCACACAATCCATCCATCTTTTCTTTGGCCTGCCTCTCCATCCATCAACATTCATGTCCATCACTCTTTTAGTCCATGCGTTTCATCCCTCCTCATTACATGTCCATACCAAGACATCCACAGACTTACTTTCAATTTTTCTGTAACAGGCGCCACTTTCAAACTTCCTCTTATATACTCATTTCTTACTTTATCCATTCTTGTCACTCCACACATCCATCTCAACATTCTCATCTCCGCTTCATGCAATCGTTTTACTTAATAATTTTATTATTATTAAAGTATACAACATGGACGGAATACCAACACCGAAACAATGAGTTACAATGTACTAGTACATGGTACCTTATAACTTAATGCACAGAAACCATTACCACATAATTAAGTACATCATTCTGAACACACACATATCACACAGAAATTTTTCTTTCATCAAATTTTTCTTTCATCTGTGAGAGTTCAGCGTAATGTACTAAATACATGGTAGTTTTTTATGCATCTGTGTCCCTTCCAGCCTGTAAATAGTACTCATGCCCTATGTTTAAAAATAAAATCAGATCCTGTAATTGGTTAAATCAACAGCCAATGACATAACTTGATTTGCATTTAATTTCGATACTTTGATTGTTACATCAGAAATTAGGTGTTGAGTATGAATCAATGTAGATGGCTATAAGAGTAGAGGAAGACCAAAGAAATGCAGGATAGACTGTGTGAAGGATTCAGAAGAATGATATGGCTAGAAAAGAGGTGACTGCTGAAATGACATGTCATAGAGAAGTATGGAAGAAGACATGCTGCTCAACCCCGAATAAATTGGGCTAAGGGCAGGAAAATGATGATGATCAAAGGTGTTAGTAAGTTTTATCATTATTTGGTGATTGTACATGCTAATTGAGCTATAACAGAAACCTAACATTCATTTAAAACATTTAGGTATATTAAAAAATTTTAAAAGTGTTTACAAAACCTTATCATAAAGCACTTGTTAGGCCAAGATAATAAAATACAATGTCAAAATTTATCCATTTAAAGATCTGACAATAACAACAACCACAGCTTTATAAAATGTTGATAGTCATTATTGCTGTTGATAAAGAGCCCTCCCTTTCACAAAGAAGAGGCCTGTGTCCCAGCAGTGGAAATGTTATCAGCTGATCATTAAACTGATATGAATCAACTTACTGGAGCAATGCAGCTTGACGGGCGGCAACGACAACTCCTTAGCAATATCAGTGTTCTTCAGCTTCAAAGCCTCATCAACGGTCTTTCCCTTCACCCACTCCGTAGCCAATGAGCTGGAAGCGATTGCAGATCCACATCCGAATGTCTTGAACTTGGCATCAATGATCTTGCCGTCATCGTCAACTCGGATTTGCAGCTTCATTACATCCCCGCAAGCTGGGGCACCAACAAGACCGGTGCCAACATTTTTGTCCTTCTTGTCGAGGGAACCAACATTGCGTGGGTTCTCATAGTGATCAATGACCTGGAATAATAGTTTGATTGTAAAAAAACATATATAAATGTTTTCAATAATTATGCAATGTCATTCTGATCTGTCTTAACATCATTAAATTGCCTTCTATCATGAAGTAGAACAGCATTTTAGGTAATAAATGCCTACAAATTAGAATTCATTTTCGTAGATAAAGTTGCTATTTGCACAGTTGGAATTTTTGTTTTTTTTTTAGTGAAAAAAAAAATTATCGAATAATTTGTTTGCATTGTATTAAAGTTTCGGTAGAGCACTTATTGACACTAATCTATATGTAAACAAATTAAAAATTCAGTTGATAACGAGACTGATACTAGAAAAGTTTCGATTCAAGATGTCTAACATGAATGGTCTAGAATAAAAATCAATATTTCACTGAATACTGAAAATATTACTTAATATTTTATCATTGGATAAGGTTATTCGTGAAATTACGTAGTTCAGCAGGCGAAATCGATAATCCTTGACATTGCACAGTATAGAAGTAGCTGTACACTTACATTAGCATGGTATGATGCAGTTTGGACAATATTGGGGCTGCTAAAGCTTTTCAGGCAGACGCATCTACGTATATTTGTCACCAAAAAAGCCATCGTCATTTTATTAGGTTTACTGACTGAACAATTTCTTAGCTCGTATACACACACAGCACTTTCCGGTAATTTGTTAAAGAGGAAATTGTGTTTGATTTGATTGATATTTTGACGATTGTATTCTATTCTCTGTGGCAGGAACAATCCGAACAAGTAAATACATTGCCTAAAATGGTAATACAGTAGGTAGCTATTCCACAAGAAAACAGCACTACTGGGTACCTTGATTAGTATCCATTGTTGCTAGTAACTAACTTTATATGACCATTATTAAAAATGTCCATACAAATCAGAAATGTATTTTTTATGAAAAGAAACATTTACTTTTTAAGAAAGGAAGAATTGGAAAATATCTCACTACGTTTTCGAACGCATGACAATTGACATAAGCAGCTGCGTTCGAAGCCTAAAAAAAATGAGAAATCGCGCGTTTCCGAAGATTAAATCTAGTGAAAAGAGCGAATATAATAATTTAAAAAGTACTAAAAGCAATATTTCACAGTTTTATTACAGTGTTCTCACTGTGATTATAAAGTTATTGCTTAGTTTTTACTATTACTAATAATAATTGAGCAATATCTAACCCGATTGCATCATAGTCTAGAAGTAAATATAGTTTACGAATGTGTTGCGTATTTATATAGGAACTTTTTGTAGCTATCATGACAATCGGTTTTAGAGCGATTTCTAAGCTTGTTGCGCCTATAGTCGGAAACGTTATTTGTGTATCTCGAGCTCAATTAAGTGTAGTGTAAGTAAGAAAATCAATAAAAATATTGTTTTGACCAAAATAAGTGTTATGCAATCAGCTTAGTTAGACAAAATGATGCATCCTAAGACCGGCGTAATACATCACTAATCTGTCAAAAGTGATTTTACATTATTTTGAATGATACAAATTTGGAATTTTGAGATAAAAATTAAGAGTGGCGAACCGGTTCAGGTTTTTTATAATTATTTTATTTATTAATCTTGCAATTTCCAGGAAAATGAGTGTTAATCCCGATTACAAAACCGCGACATCGATCCACGAATTCACAGTGAAGAACATAAAGGGTGAAGAAGTGAAACTGGATGTTTATAAAGGTCATGTTTGCATCATTGTGAATGTGGCTTCACAATGCGGTCTTACCGCTAATAATTACAAACAATTGAATGAATTATATGACAAATACGCTGAGGAGAAAGGTAGGTTATTCTGATAAGATACTAATAACAATTCTCGGCAACCATTTGGCCGCTCTGAATTAAGCGATACCTGGGACCGCGTTCCCCTGTACTCGCCCGCGCTCGCCCTATACGCTAATTGCCACTGATTGAATTTGATAAATACGCCTCAAGGGCAGAGCATTCTCAAAATTTGGCTAGAGTTGCAAGATGCTAAACTGTGCTCAAAAACAATGGTGGAAGTCTGAAATGCCCTCTGCGGATTTGCAACGATGGGCTTAGTGCTGAAAGTTGAATAACCAATGTGTGCTCCATGTCCCCCATAGCATTTCAAACTCCACCATTGACAAATGATTACCTAGTTAAATCAAAAACATCTATTTTTAGGCCTGCGCATTCTCGCGTTCCCCTGCAACCAGTTTGCTGGTCAGGAGCCAGGTAACAATGAGGAAATTGCCTGCTCTCTTGCTGACAGAAAAGTGAAGTTTGATCTGTTTGAGAAGATTGATGTGAATGGAGACAATGCCAGTCCTTTGTGGAAGTTCCTGAAGGTAAAGGTTCTTTATATTATGTTATATTTCAGAGTGCATTCGGCCTGTGTTGCATTAGTAGACTGCTGCCTGTAGACTGCACCGGAATCGGAGCGTACAGAGCGAAAGGATTTGTTACTTTGTGTTGATTCTTATGGTACAGCGTGCACTGGATCGGCGTAAGTGCCCCTCGTACGCTCCGATTCTGGCTCGGTGGATGCTAAGCTCTATAAAGTGCCGCATACATTGTTAGTTCTTAACCCTTATATACTAACAATGCATGCTACCAATTTTTCTAGTTCTGAGCACTAACATGGTAAGAGTAGCTTAACAGAACTGTGGGCAATGTATTTAGATGTTATAGTATGGATAAATATAAGAATCATAATTTTTGGAAGCAGTTTAGTGCGCTTTTTATCTTATTTGCTATTTTGTAAGTAAAAATCTCAGTTCTATGCATACTAATATTAAGTAAAAGTATCTTTCTCTGTCTAAAATGGCTGATCAGAAAATAGGCACAGGTAGACGTGGATTAGATAGACTGGATACTCCTTGTAGTATGTTTTCATGAAGCAAGTTTTGATTTCAATGCAGGCATAACGGGTGTTCTAAGCATGTTTATTAGAAAATATTCACATAAGTACCTCTACACACATTTATGTGTACATATTTTAACTGCTATTATGTTAATGTATATGATTTTCACGTCTGTCATGTTTATGTAAAACATTCAAAATACATAATATTTTTTTGTTTTTAACATGTTATTTGAATGCTAGACATTAGGGTGACTATTTTCTTGTTTAAAAATGCTTTCTCTATATTAAAATTTTTACTGTACTTTATAATTACTAATGCCATAGACATTGATGTTATTTTCTAATATTTTTTCTGGGTTCTACAAGGCTCTGAAGCCTTTAATAATATTAAATTAAATGTAGAACATGGAAAATTTTTATTTAATATAATGTATAAGATAAACAATGATGTATCTATTGATAACAGACAAAATACAAGTCTGGAAAATGCCAAATGATGTGTCATAGAGGCAAAAACTCATTTTCTCTAAAAAAAACTTGCATGTCAGTAATCAAAATTGCTGAGTGATGATGAGTTTTTATCACAATTAGTAGGTGTAGATATAATCTGTGGCATACCACAGATGTATTCAAGGACAACCTTGATAAATCTATTTGTGATAAGGGCAAAATCAATAGACTTGTTCTATTATTCATAATTCTGTGGAAATGGCCTTAGCATGAATATTGCTAGTAATTATGGGAATGGTTTATGTTGGCAGTATTTCTCATGGATTTTTCCATAGGTTGCCTTTAAACTCATCGGAATAGTACTTACAAAAAAATCTTAAACATAAAATATAAATCAATAATTATTTATCTAAATGATATACTTAAATCTGAATTTGTTATTATCTACGTTTATCATCGTAGTACTATCCAATAATCCAATAGGTATACATATTATAACATTAACTATCAAAACATCATTTGTAGGTATGTAAACAGGCTGCTAAAGATTTCGATTTATAATTCAACTTGAATTTCATTAAGGTAATCAAAATGTATTGTGTGACCTCGCGACCTTTAACTCGAAAGCGGTTGCATAGTTACTGCGCCAATCAACATAAATAACACATAACATAACGCCTGTAATCCCCAAAGGGTTAGGCAGATGTGTTCCTAACCCACATTTCGCTAGTAATGTTTACGTCCCAAGAGAGCACTGGGCCAAGTGGTAGCGACCCCGACTTACGAACAGTAAGTCGTGGGTTCGAACCCAGGCAGGCGCATTACTTTGTGTAATCTATTTCATCACCACTGCTCTCAAAAACGGTGAAGGAAAACATCGTGAGGAAACCGGCATGTCCTAGAACCAAAAATTCGAAAATATGTGACACCTACCAATCCGCACTGGGCCCGCGTGGTGGATTATAGCCCATTCCCTCTCATAGAGAGGAGGCCTGTGTCCCAGCAGTGGGAACATCATAGGCTGATAATGATGATGATGATGTTTACGTCCCATCTATTAGGGGCGAGCCTATTGTCATCAGCCGGAAACATATCCAGACTCTGTGGCTGCGTACTGAGTAATTCCTGATGGAAACAACCAATGTCACTTTGGCCGACCAGGGAATTGAACCTAGGACCTCAAGCTCAGCAGTCGCGGTTGCTACTACTAGACCAACTAGGCAGTTAACACAAAGTAAACATGTGTGACTCTGTACTGAGTAATTCCTGATGGAAACAACCAATATCACTTTGGCCGACCAGGGAATTGAACCTAGGACCTCAAGCTCAGCAGTCGCGGTTGCTACTACTAGACCAACTAGGCAGTCAACACAAAGTAAACAATACCTATATAAATGTTTTTTTTTTTACAGCAGAAGCAGGGTGGCACTCTGGGCAATTTCGTCAAATGGAACTTCACAAAATTCATCGTCAACAAAGATGGCGTGCCAGTTGAACGTCATGGACCCAATGTTGACCCATTGGACTTGGTTAAGTCCCTGGAGAAGTACTGGTGATCAATCTTATTGAAAAACAGCTTCGCATTTTCTTTTCCTATCTTGATATTTTAGACAGGATACAGACTGTTTAGCAGTAATTTAAATGTGCTGTAGCAACTGAGCATTTAACTTTACATTGTCTATCTTATCATTTACATCACTTCTACTATGCATCTTCAAGCAAAAATATAGATAAGTCTAGTACACAGTTTTTTTTTTTAACTTGGCATGTCGAAAGAATAATAAATAAAAGTACATGTAGATTAGCCGGTAAAATTTAAAAAAAAAATCTACATTCGCACTGTGTGATATATTATGTAGTTTCTAAGATTTATTGTTATTTTTTGTGATATAATATATCAACATAATAATTTTGAAGAATTGTTTCATTTATTGAGATAAAGGTCTCTACTTGTGCTGACTTCCTATGTGTTGTGAACGATTGTGTGGATTATTTCATGAAAAAGTCATTCAATAGGGTTAAATGAACTTACAGGGTTATATTGATGATTTTCATGATTTTGATTCTGTAACTACATACCGTGTTACTGGCGCGACTCATTTTTCATCAGTGTGCAACCTGACAATGACCTGCAAATTGCAAAAACGTAAGAAAATTTGAATTTCGCGGGCTACCCTGACGCTTCAACATTGACAATTCTAAGTCAACCGGAACCGGACCGTTCTATTTCATTATGAAAAGGACAGAAGATAAATATTAGTTTAGTCCTGTCAAATTAGCACCTGACGTAATTTGATGTAATTTTAGTAGTCAACTTTATAATCAAATCTAAACTTGTGTCAGGCGCTGGTTGTTATTTTATTTTAATTTTAATATTAATGCTATCAGTCTCGATCTCATTTTTATTGTTATTAATCTTTACATATTATGTCCTTTTTTTTTAAATTTTAGTCGTAATTGGTAAGCTAATTATAGTGATGCCGTTTTTATTTTATTTCTGAAAATTTTAAATTTTATATCCATAGATTTGAGGAGTTTAATTGTGTAGTTATTTAGGTTTAGTTTTATTTTATTTCTAGAGCCACTCGTTTTAATTTTATATTCTAATTATGTTATCACTGTCTTATTTTTGCGAATGCTGGTTAACCAGTAATTGGCGACTGTGTAAGTCCAATATTGTATAACCTTTGCCTGTGATCGTTGTACAGAAGCTGTTGGTAAACCTTTATTAAATAAATCAAAAAATAAATAAAATAAAACAGAAAGAAAAAGATGCACTTCACTTAAATTTGGTTTAGTTTTTAAACAAGGGAATCGGCACCAGTAACAATCGGATTTTGAAGACGCTGTGACCATTCTTGATTATTAGCCAAAGGGTTGTGGCTAAACATAAGTTTAGCAAATTTTTAGTTTTCTCATGTTTAGCCATAACATAGCTACATATTGTGTGACAATGGCCTTACTTATCACATCACCCACCACATCACTATCATCAATTTCTATAAAAACTGACTACTCTATGGCTCTCGGGCCTTTTGGTATAGATACATAAAGTATTCTACTCTTTGCTCTACCGGGCCTGTCAACAAATTGTTTAACAATAGGTTGTCAAATTATTCAGAGTAAAACCAAAACATATATTTGATAAGTGTTGAATGAAGATTTGATAAGATGATTAAATAACCATGTGCGGACGGAACAAAATCGAATCGTGAGAATAATCAATTAATTTAAATATTTCATGAAAAACATCAATTAATAATATCGACAAAATAAACAACCCTGACTAAACTGGACATAACAACATTCATGTAATTTCTCAGTAGCGATCATACAACATTTTACAACTATATGTTTTTTTTGTAATGACACGTAGGTATCAGGTGGTATTATTTAGTAAGTACTGACTACCCCTATAGGAAAAATTCGTGAGCTTATGAAGGCACTTATTATTTGTTATCATTGACCCAGGTTTGAAGAGGTACCTACTTGGTTAGGCAATGTGAAAAGGTGTTACCTCTTTGCTCAGACCAAATAAAAAACCAAGACACTGCGAACAAAACAGTGAAGCATGCTCAAAACCACGCCTCGCTCTGTGCATACACGTTCACACGCACACATTTTACATCAAACTACACTCAAAAACTAAGCTCACAGTGCACACATGTTTTCCAAACCGGCTTCACGTCACTGTTGACAGTGCTGTGTCTTAGTTTTTTATTTGGTCTGAGCCTCTTTGATGAAAGTAAGCCTCTTGTTATTATAGCCTGCACTGTCCCACTGCTGGGCACCTACTAATATTCCTTCCATGTGCTCTTTTCCCGTGCCTCCTCGAACCAGCCCTCGAAGTACGCCTCTATCATCTCGCCACCTCTTTCTGGGCCGGCCTCGGCAACGCCGTCGATGTCGATCGTGTAGTGTAGAGCCTCATAGTAGCTAAAATTGAACAGCGTAATTATCGTGCAAATGAAACCGAAGTCGCAGCGTGGTTATTGGGTACATATGTACAGTCAGTTTCACCATGTGGGTACCCCCCTTGAAAGCACCTACGTTCCCAACTGGGGTACCCAATTGATGCAGCCCACCGTACATCGCGACTCACAAACAAAATTGTGCTGCTTTGTTCTCATCTTTTAGCCCCAATCCCAGTACCAGACAAACGAGTGCCAATCCCGATTACAAATCCGCGCAATCGATCCACGAATTCACAGTGAGGAACATAAAAGGTGAAGAAGTGAAACTGGACGTTTATAAAGGTCATGTTTGTATCATTGTGAATGTGGCTTCAAAGTGCGGACTCACCGCTAAAAATTACAAACAATTGAACGAAATGCATGAAAGATATGCTGAGGAGAAAGGCAAGTTATTCAGATCAATATCATATTAACCAACTCTTGCGCACTAATTCTTGTCAACCTTTTCGACTACTTCGTACCTATTCGGTTGTTCTGCCTGTGGCGCACACCTATACTTACCTACATATAAATAAAAATTGCAGTGTCTGTTTGTACCTTTTTGGGGTTTATTCATTTATTTTTACTGAATGCTTAAGTATATGAAAGTACCTTTTTAGGGTTCCGTACCCAAAGGGTAAAACGGTAAAAACGGGACCCTATTACTAAGACTCCGCCGTCAGTCCGTCTGTCTGTCTGTCCGTCTGTCACCAGGCTGTATCTCATGAACCGTGATAGCTAGACAGTTGAAATTTTCACAGATGATGTATTTCTGTTGCCGCTATAACAACAAATACTAAAAACAGAATAAAATAAATATTTAAGCGGTAAGAAAATCACCCATACAACAATCGTGATTTTTTTGCCGTTTTTGTCTAATGTTGTATAGATAATGGTACGGAACCCTTCGTGCGCCGTCCGACTCGCACTGGGCCAGTTTTTTATGTTGTCGGGGGAAACCTTCAAAAGGCGACCGGTCTTTGGGGAGAACACCGGTGGGCAATTCGCAAATTGGGAGTGCACCAAGAAAGCCCGCAGAATTCACTGTTTGCGTGATAACTACAAGGTTTGGCAAGAATTGCGGGTAGGTAGGTATATAAGACAAAGAGCGAATGTGATAATCAATTGTCTAAAACTCTAAATGAATGCCTAGCCATCACAAACGATTACTTGTTTTTAGTTCTGCGTATTTTAGCGTTCCCCTTTCAGGAAACAGGTGGTAACTCCGAGGAGATAGCCTGCTCTCTTGCAGAGCGGAGAGCACCATTGACAAATGACCTACCCATAGTTACACCAACAATATCTATTTTTAGGTTTGCGCATTCTCGCGTTCCCTTGCAATCAGTTTGCTGGTCAGGAGCCAGGTAAAAATGAGGAAATTGCCTGCTTTCTTGCTGACAGGAAGGTGAAGTTTGACCTTTTTGAGAAGATTGATGTGAACGGGGACAATGCCAGTCCTTTGTGGAAGTTTCTAAAAGTAATTTTTTTAATTGTGTTGTACCAATTTCAGTAAGTGCGTCAATTGGACCTGTATTCAATAATGTAGGCAAATCACCGCTATAGGTAGATCACACACATTAGCCAGCAGTATACATTTATACTGCTGGCTAATGTATGTACGTGCGTGTAATGTATGTGCGTGTAATGTATGTGCTGTCTGCGTTTTCTTTTTTTGGCTTTATCCTGCATCATCGATACGGTCTGCATTGTTTCACAGCACAAGCAGGGCGGCACTCTAGGCAAATTCGTCAAATGGAACTTCACAAAATTCATCATTGACAAAGATGGTGTTCCCGTTGAACGGCATGCGGCCAATGTTGACCCGTCGGATTTGATCAAGTCTCTCGAGAAGTATTGGTGACCGATCTTCTGGAGAAATGACTTCGCATTTAATTTTTCTATCTTTATCATTTTAGACATGGTATGTAGTTAAATACCTAAATATAGATTTTTATAGCAGTTAGTAAATAATATTATGTGTATAGGTAAGTAACCACTGCATCAATTGACTGTGTATCACGCAGCGGCCTTACCTTACCTACATATGTACTTACAACGACCGCAACGGTCGAAACAGGCCTTGGTAGTACTTTAGAATTCCATGAATTAACCAATCCTACATCAGTCTGTACTGTCAACCAAATGATTGTCAATAAAAATGATGTAAATAGAAAACGAAATTAAATCAAAATGCATAAATAAAATTCTAGTACTAAATTAATATGTGTGAAAATTACCTGTTATGGCCAAATTAAACAATCCTGACTATCACCGGGCCAAAAGTATTCATGAGTTCACTGTGCGGAACTTAACCAGTGAACCAGAACTTATAAAATTGGACAAATACAAGGGTTTTTTCTGTATTATTGTGAATATCGCTATAAAATCCAAACTTACTGGAGACAACTACAAACTTTTGAACGAACTAATGGATAAGTTTGGAGACAGTAAGGGATCTCTGTGCGGCTACGATCACGACCAGGCGTAATCTTGGTCGCATAAACTCGCAACTAAAATGCTTACGAATTCACGATCATACTCAAGTACCTCCACAAAGTTTGGCGTCAACTGGGGTTCTAAAATGGCCGCTTTAGCAGAATCATAATAGGATAATAATATGAATTACGTTACAATTCGTAAAATGGTCACACAGTGCCAATTCATAATATGTATTAACTTTTTTTGACCATTTTAAGAATTTTAACGTGATTCTTATTATGATTCTGCTAAAGTGGCCATTTTAGCCCCCCTGGTCGGACTACCGGCAGTAGAACCACTTGGATATTGCGTTTCGATTTAAAGGTTAAACACGCTATTGTGTGGTGTTGTGTCGTTTCGTGTCAAAAACATAACGCGTTTAAAAGTAGCCTTTACGAAGAGGCACTTGTTCTCCTCGTCATTGCGATCGTTTTTTTTTTTAACCTTCTACTTACGGAGATATTGGGGGTCAAAGTTCCAAATTTTTCACAGGAGCCTACGTTATCAATTGAGTGCTATAGTAAAACGTGATTTTTCACCCCAAACAAAATCGTCTCCGTAATATTTGCGTAGTTAGGTACTTAGTTTGATGGGTATCCAGCAAATCAAGCAAAAGAAACTTTCAAAATTTCCTAAACAACCTTGAACCTAATGCTTCGGCAATAAAGTAGATTGTAGTAGCTTGATCTGAGAATGCTTGTTTGACGGCTTTTTCAGGGGTCCGCTTACACCCTGTAATTTAGTATGGTTAGAAACACAATAATACAGTGTGTTGCATCGCAGCGCATGTGTAAGCCCTCATTCAGTTCTTTAGTTTATTGCCTGGGCCGCCCCTGGTCGTGGTCGCAGCCGCCAGCTTGCGAGGCCTAGATAAAGGTGCCTAAGTTTGCTATGTAAAAAAGTAGTTCTAGCTAAGTAGGCCGTAGGCCTTAGCTAAGTACTTACTTTTGTACACACTCACACACACATCACATTACAAACATTCACATTTTATTTAAACAGAAAGTCAACCCTTGAATCTTATTAAAGAAACTGTAGTCAGGCATGAGTAGGTACACACGGCGACATATCAAGTTATACATTTCCAGTAAAACATGGTCTCGTTTTATATAGATTTCTAGTCCAGTCGCCAGCCCATCAAGTTACTACAAACTCAAATTTTCTCAAAAGATTTTGAACTTAGTCTTCAACATATTTTGGTTTAAAATCATTTGGAGAAGTTTGACAGTTTGTGTTAATTTGATGTGCTGGCAACACAGAGATCCGCTTAAATGGATATCTTGATTGGTTGTCGTGCGTACACAATACTATAGCAACTTTTTTAAGGATTATATAGCTATTGGGTAATTATTTCATTTGGTATAAATCGGCTGTCCGCGATAATCACCAAAAATAAAGTTAGATTTTTAAGCGCCATTTTAAAATCATTCTATAATACAAGTTACTAAACTTGTATTATAGAATGATTTTAAAATGGCGCTTCTTTTAAATTTACACTAAACCTATAAAGTAATGTGAAAGTTATTTTGTTCAAAAGGGCCAAAATGTCATTCATCATCATCATCATCATATCAGCCCGTTGCTGCCCACTGCTGAACATAGGCGTCCCCAATAGATTTCCAACGTGTCCGGTCCAATGCCACCTGCATCCAGCGACTCCCTGCAATTTTTACAATTTCGTCGGTCCATCTGGCAGGTGGCCGTCCCACGCTGCGCTTTCCAATGCGTGGTCTCCACTCCAGTATCTGTTTGCCCCATCGGCCGTCCGATCTTCGCGCTATGTGGCTTGCCCATTGCCACTTCAGCTTGCTTATCCGCTGGACTATGTCGATGACCTTGGTTCGTCTACGGATTTCCTCGTTTCTGATTCTACCACGTAGAGAAAAGCCGAGTATAGCCCTCTCCATAGCCGCTGAGCGACTTTCAGTATAAGGGCGCCCACACAAAACTGCGAATTCGCAACGCATCGCAAGTATCTGCGAGCTTCTGCCTGCAAGTTCCTGTGATATCGCATCGTATCGCATCGCATCGCGGTTTTGTGTGGGCGCCCTTAGACCTACTGTGAGAGACCACGTTTCCGATCCGTAAGTCATCACTGGTAACTCACACTGGTTATAAACCCTACTTTTGAGGCACTGAGGTATTTTGGACGAGAAGACATCGCGTAGTTTCCCGTACGCTGCCCAGCCGAGTTGGATTCGACGATTGATCTTTCTCTCGAAGTTGGACCTACCTAACCGGATCGCCTGTCCTAGTTAGATATATTCGTCGACAGCTTCGTGAGTGGTGTTCCCAACTGCGAGTACGGTGGGTGACATGGACATTAAACATGAATTTCGTTTTGTCCATGTTCATTTTGAGACCCACTTGCTGGGAGACACTATTGAGATCACCGAGCATTTGTCCTAGGTCTTATACAGAAGTTTGTAGGTCTTCCAGTGACTCAGCCATGACTACAATATCGTTGGCAAATCGAAGGTGAGTGATGTATTTGCCGTTGGTATTGATGCCAAGTCCTTTCCATTCCAGGAGTTTGAAGTCGTCCTTTAGAGTAGCCGTAAACAGTTTCGGAGATATGGCGTCTCCCTGTCTTACTCCTCTCTTTATCGAAATCGCCTTCGTGCACTGCTCCTATACTCGGACTGACATAGTGGCGTTGTTATACAAACACTTCAATACTTACCGATAGTCAATATGGCACCTCTGGAGAGACCTAAGAACCGCCCAAGTTTCGATCGAATCAAAGGCTTTCTCATAGTCCACAAACGCCAAGCATAAGGACCGATTATACTCTTCGGTCGTCTGTATAATCTGCCGCAGCGTATGTATGTGGTCAATGGTACTAAAGCCTCTTCGGAAACCGGCTTATTCGGGAGGCTGGAAGTCATCAAACCTGCGTTCGAGACGATTCGTGATGACTCTTGAGAACAACTTATAGACATGGCTCAGCAGTGTGATGGGCCTGTAATTCTTCAATAAAGTGTTGTCACCCTTTTTGAAGAACAGGATCACCACACCCCTGTTCCATGCCTCAGGCGTTTTACCTTCAAGCAAGACAGAATTAAACAGCTTCTGAAGGACTTTGAGTATCGGTGTTCCACCCGCTTTCAGAAGCTCTGCGGTAATTCCGTCATCGCCCGACGCCTTGTTGTTTTTCAGTTGCGTCAGAGCCATCCTAATCTCGTACAGGCTGATGTCCGGGATATCTTCGGTATAGTGTCGGGTTAACTTGGCTCTTGGGTCTTTAACCAAGCTAGCAGCAGGTTCTGCGACTGAGGTATACAACTGTCCATAGAATCTCTCTATCTCCCGTAATACCTCTGGCCTATTCGACGTTACTCTTCCATCCTCCGTCTTCAGCCTCGTCAGCTGGCTTTGCCCAATAGACGCGTCTCTTGCGAACACTTTTGAGCCCTTGTTTCGCTCTATGGTCTCCTTAATACGTTCCGTATTGAAGGAGCGTATGTCGCTTCGTAAGGACTTCAAGATCTGTCTATTGAGCTGCCTATATGACTTCGCCTCTTCGGAGGTTTGAAGCGTCATAGAACGGCGCTCGGCCATTAGGTTCCGGGTGCGATCGGATAGTTTTTGAGGCCTATGTTGACGGTGTGGACAGTTTCTACCAGCCTGTTGTTAATATCGTCGACTGATGCGCAACTGTCTAGCAATTCAAAATGATTTGGCAACTCGAGTTGAAAGCGCTTGGGGTTTTGGATATGTGCGTTTGAGCGTAGACTTCACCAGACGCGATCTTTCCAATTTGACATTGATATTTAATGTGCCTCTAACCATTCGGTGATCACTGCCGGTTTTTACCCTGTGGATCACTGAAACATCATTAAATATTTGTCTTTTGGTGCTCATGATGAAGTCAATCTCATTTTTTGTGGAACCATCGGGACTTATCCAGGTCCATTTCCTGTGAGGCGGCTTCTGAAAGAAAGAGTTCATCATGAAGAGTCCCTCTTTCTCCAGAAAGTTAACCAGCCTCTGTCCCCTGGGGTTCCGCCGCCCCGCGTGCTTCTAGTCACCATCACCATTCAGACGGCGAAGTGAACTATGTCACGCGGCGCAAAATTAAGAATATTTATATTTTTTTACAAAGTCATACCGTGGTTTTTGTCACAGTAATATTGTCTATCCCGTGGGTATTCATCCATTCCTCGGTAAGTATACGAATTGTTTACAGTAATCGTATATTATCATAGAGCCTAACTGATTTGTTATGACGCAATCAGTGGATTGCCGTGGACTTTTCAATCCGCGGTAATGACAATGATTCCATGGTAATCACAATGATTCCATGGTAATCACAATGATTCCATGGTAATGACAATGATTCCATGGTAATGCGTATCACCAATAATCCTGTAAAGACCTTGTATTTTTCCTTTTTTAGCCGTGTACACTTTTCGTTGATTATTTTAGTTTTTTTTATAATATTGGTTGTTCCAGTGAATGAAGTAGATAAATATGCCGCGTAAAAAACAAGATAATAAACAAGAATTGTTTCTGATGTTGGTGAATGCTGTTTAGGAAAGTGACCATAAGATGGAATGGGTTGTCCCTCGATAACTCTAAACTCGATAAAAATTAGAAAACTTTATCACAAAAAACTGATGTTTCTTTCTAACATTTTAAAAGGGTGTTTTGTTTTCTTTTTTGATATTAAAGAAAGACTTAATTTAAAATCGTTTAACTTGCACAAGTTAAACGATTTTAAATTACCAATACTTTGTTTGCATTTGACATGTAAAGACAGACGCCTGTAGGTCAAGCTACCCAAAACTGACAGATTTTCCCAATCAACCTTGAACCTTATGCTTTGGCAATAAAGTCGAAAATCTTGTAAAGAAATACCTCCCCACATTCTTCAACTGAATGAGACGAAATTTAAATCTTGTATAAAACGCACACTATGTAGGCAAGCATATTATAAGTTGGGAAATTATATTGATGATAAAAATGCTTGGCTCAATGCTGGTCCTGCTCCACAACCATAGGAGCAAAGTAATTGATTACCATGATAAATATTGTGGAACCTGCAGAAGATTGTAAAAATATCCTTGCATTGTATAGATTCCTTATTTTAGTATTATATAATTGCATAGCACATATGTGAGTACTATGTATTGAAAAGCTACCGTTTATATTTAGCTATCTTTCATTGACTTGAATTTGCCCTGGCAGTTGAGAGAATGTCATGCTCACTCGAATGTCTTGCTGATGGTGGCGGTTGTGTCGGGTCATTTGGTTCCCTTCAATATGGTTGAGTCGAATGGCGCTGATCCATGCGTCATGTTCGTGAACGGGCGCTGTCAGTTGAGCATGGTCATCTCTTAGCTATCACGGTTTATTTTAATTCATCATCATCATCATCATCAGCCTATAATGTTCCCACTGCTGGGACACAGGCCTCCTCTCTATAAGAGGGAATGGGCTATAATCTACCACGCGGGCCCAGTGCGGATTGGTAGATGTCACATGTCTTCGAATTTTTGGTTCTAGGACATGCCGGTTTCCTCACGATATAAAATAAACTTACAACATTAAAAACTTGAATAAAAAAAAATCGTTAAAATGTTTCGAACTTTGACCCTTTTGAACTATTTTAATTAGTACTTTATTTTTAAATTGTTGATTTATTCTTTTACTCTGGATGCTCGTAATTTGCACGCCTCTTTACATCGTTCTCACATACATGTATAATCTCAACATGAATGATGTAACCAAGATTTTGTAATAATATTTTGATTAAAAAGAGTATCCATAGGGTTACTTGCCCATTCTTCTCCATAGAGATCTACGCTTTGGAATGGGCAACTACAGTAGGTACTTTCACAAGTTATTATGCCTTGTGACTGTGACTGTAGCTTAGCCTTCTTTGTTTTTCCGACATTCAAAAGTGCCTGCAAGGCAAGGGTAATTGAAATAAATGCTTTTGAGTTTGAGTTTGAGAAATCTGACAGTTTGTAGACTTGATGTGCTGGCGTCTGTACATTGATTAAGAATTTTGGATAAGTCTGATTGTTGAATAAAAAAAAGTGCTACATTGTTATGTTTTATTTAAAGATGCCTTGCAATAAAAGTGTGTGTGTGTGTACTTATGTACACGCGTTAGAAGTTATACTTCTTTTTAAAAAAAATATCTGTCGCCTTATCTCAGCCAGCAGTAGATTAAAAATAAAAAACCTAGTCAGCTTGTCGATAGCTTGTCAATATCTGACACTAAGCTAACTTCAGGGTGTATGTTGACTAGCTAACTTCATGCTGTTAAATTTAGGTGTCGGTGTGCGCGCGCATCGTAAAAAATTACTCTCATCATTTTACCCTAACGCGCCATAAGAAGTATAACTTCAATAATATGTTCCTTTAAACAGTGTTCTTATTATTTCAGTGATATCATGATATGATAGATTATGCTATGCAACATAAGTTAATGCTGTTTCGTGAAGAATTATTGTAGACTGATAACCTATGTAAGTAGAGAAAGAAAACGAAATGATTGTTAGTATCTTTATGAATACCTATGTACTGATCGTTAAAAAAATATTTTCTATTTTAAAGAATGCCCAATATATCGGTAGGTATATTTGTTTTTTATAAGATTTATTCAAGAAGCAAAATGAAACTAATAAATAAATAATTATGATAATCATATTATTATGGTTATTCTTTAATATCTACCTACTAATATTCTATTATTTTAGAAACAATCTGTAAAAGTCTCAATGTAGTACATAGTTCACTAATTGTAGATGAAACATTTGTCATTCATTACCATGTGTTATGGTCATATTACCAAGCGTGTAAAATGTCATTACCATGACGAGAAACTTTGCGGTTCACTAATATGGATTACATCCCATTCATAAAAGATGACCTTAATTTTTTTTTATAATCCTTGAATAAGACACTTTTGTATAAGATGAATTTTGCGACTAAAACAATATTTTTTAACAAACCGCCCAAGTTACACCAAATGAAATAAATACCCTATTACTTCTTGCAGATGTAGACATATTATCCGTTTTATTTTATAGCTGTAGCTTTGTAGATCTCATTTTCATCTTGTAATCGTACGACTGCACTGTGTATTCTTTTTAAGAATTACGTATACTGGCTTTCCCATGTGATCAGTTCGGAGATGAATGCGGTTCCCCGGAAGAAATAGCTTCTCATGCCGAGCAATATAATGTTAAATTCGATATACTTGGTAAAGTAAACGTTAATGGGGAAGATGCATCTGCCTTGTGGAATTATTTGAAGGTATGAATTTGTACCGACCTAAGGTGAAAGCGGCAAAGTAGCCCGCGAAATTTAAATTTTTGTACGTTATTTGCAATTTGTCGGTCAGTCGGTTATGATTTGCGGCCGTTAAAAATATGGCAAAAACATCATCATTTTAATGATTCTATCTCTGTAAATACATGCGTTGTAAGTCATATTTTGTTCAACAAATAGCCTCACACTGACCGGCAAATTGCAAAAAACGTAAGAAAATTTGGATTTCGCGGGCTACCCGTACGCTTCCATTCCATCTTAAAGGCGCAAACCCACGGCGGCGCTCGGGAGTGGCAACGCACGTGTGTCAAGGCGCAAACCCACCGCAGCGCACGCTGTCCACGGCCACGCGGCGCGTTTTAGCCACGTGGATTGATTTGTTTAAACAACCTGGGTCTACGTTTCCGCTGCAGTCCACGCTACACATCCACGATATATGTACAACTGTAGCGGTGTGCGTTTCGATGGCGCGACCATGGCGATATTGAAAAAAAACTATGCCAAGATTATGTGAAAAATTGTAAAAGGTGATTCCCAAAACCATAAATTAATCAAAGTTATGGTTTAAAAATTATAAGGGTTTGAACGTGTGCGCGCCGCCATTGAAAGCATTTCAGCGAGATATCGGCGATAACGTGTTTTTTACCGTTTCAATGGTGCGACCATGGGGTTTTAGTCTTACAGCTCCTAAAATATAAACCTAGGATTTTTTTCTATATTTTTAAAATTTTTTACAAATTCATTATTTTATATACCAAAATGTTGGGTCTCTGCAAAGCTTAGTTTTATTGATCTTCTTTTCCGCACAGTTCTTCACGTTTCAATGTCGCGGCCACGTTCAAACCCTTATAACTTTTTAACCATAACTTTGATTAATTTATGGTTTTGGGAATCACCTTTTACAATTTTTCAAATAATCTTGGCATAGTTTTTTTTAAATATCACCGTGATGGTTGCGACATCGAAACGCACACCGCTACAGTTGTACATAGTCGTGGATGTGTAGCGTGGACCGCAGTGGAAACGTACCCACGTTGTTAAACAAATGAATCCGCGGGTCCGTGCGCAGCGAGCGCTGCGGTGGGTTTGCGCCTTAAAACGAAAAAATATATATGTTTAGATGTGCCTACTTAGGTACTTCACTAAAATATTCATTACATAACTAAAAGCTTTTATAACATTTTTGAGGCGAAACATAATTATGTATTATTTTTTTCAGTACGCTCAATCGTCTCAAGCAGGCAAAGGCAGGCACGGCGATATGATTAAAACCAGCTACACAAAATTTATTGTCAATCGAGCCGGTGTCCCTGTTGAGCGATACGGACCAGAAATAAGTGCCGCCCAATTTCAAGAATTTCTTGGACGTTTCTTTTAATTTCTGCAAGAAGAACCAAACCAGCGAAGATTCAATTCTAAATATATTCAGAATAAAGCAAAATCCACTTGTAGTAGTATCAGCATGAATTACTGCTGATTTTCGGAGTCAATCGAGAGAGTAGATATTGATAATCTTGACATGGATCCAGATGAGGTGGCACGACGCCTAAACTTATTAATAAACATAAAGTATGAAAGACATCGAAGGCAGCATTATTTACGTGGAAGGTCTAGCTCTAATACCCCTTCCTCGTCTATAAATATCGCATCTCTGAATGAGGCATTGGCATCAATGAATTTGCGCGAACGCACGATTTTGCCACCGCGAACGCAAACTCATCAAAACATAATCCAACGACGGAAGCGCAGACAATCCCGCTTTTGACCGCTATATCGCCAAACGTAAGAAACCTGAACATTTTAATATTGAACAATATTTAAAAGGTGTTGAACACGTTACATGAAACTCGAGATGAAACCGAAGTCGCAGACATTCTAATCAAATTTAAATACTGTCGAGCCAGCGAATCTAACAAGTTACACTCTGTTGCTGTCTGATGTACAGTCGGCCGCACTGTGGTAACACTTACCTTGAGCCGAGCTCGTGTCATTCGGAGTTTGATTTGATTTCAATAAAGTGCGACCTTCTACTGTAATAAATTATTCAGAATAAAATCCAACTAATAAGTAAAAAAATAACTCATTACCTATTTTTGAATTCACAATGTACATACATACAGACGCCAGCACATCAAGCTATTACAATCTGTCAAAATTAAATAGATTTTCAACTTTGTTGCTAAAGCTTTAAGTTCAAGGTTGTTTGGGAAACTTTGACAGTTTCGGGTAGCTTTATGTGCTGGCGTCTGTACGCACGACGACAAATAGAGCTATACAAAACCAGTTTATACTGATCTCTCATTGTACGGGTAATCTATACAAAAATAGGCCATGTTATCCTGGAAATGTATAGCTTGATGTGTCGCTGACGAGCACATCAAGCTACCCGAAACTGTCAAATTCTCTAAATCAACCTTGAGCCTAATGCATTAGGGATAAAGTTGAAAATCTATTAAAGAAATTTGACAGTAGTAACTTGATGTACTGGCGTCGTTACACTATTTACAAACTACAACTAAGTACAATATTTAAAATAATAATACAAATATGAACAAGTATCTCAAAAACGGTGAAGGAAAACATCGTAAGGAAACCGGCATGTCCTAGAACCAAAAATTCGAAGACATGTGACATCTACCAATCCGCACTGGGCCCGCGTGGTGGATTATAGCCCAATTGTAATAATAATATCTTGGGACAACCAGCACACCGCCATCTGATCCCAAACTAGGCAGAGCCTGTACTATGGCAACCAGACAACTGATAAACATACTTATATATTTCTAAATACATACATATTATAGATAAATTATACACCCAGATACAGAACAAATAATCATACTCATCGCACAAAGATTCGTCCTGTGTGGGTATCGAACCCACGACCTCCGTCCTATCAGTCAGGGTCACTAACCACTAGACCAACAGGCTAATCATAGAGGGGTTGAGTTCTAGGACAGCTGGCACCACGGCGCGGCGGGTAGCAAGAGCATGACGGATGAGATCATTAATGCTAGCGTGCCGAGCAAACCGACCTAGCCTCTTACTGCAGGAAAGGCCATGGTATCTGAAGCAGTCGATTGCTTCACCACATTGACAACGATGTGGAAGCCTCCGGCCCGGCCATGGCTCTCTCGTTTTTCCTCTATACGGCAAGGGCAACGGCTCGGGTTTTTTGAGTTAGCTCAGATACAATCCTTTTGGCATCGTACAGTTTTTGACGAGACAACGTCTAATAAATCGATGAACGCCGGCTGCATGCATGATAAAGTGTCCCGGTCCTGTTACGCTCATTGTACGCATGCGCCACTTTCGTAGTGACAGATATTGACACCTAAAGTGCGTTTTTTAGTCCTAGAGACTAAATTGACACATGCTAATGTCAAACTGTATAGGTCACATCTCTACAGTGTGACATTAGCATGTGTCAATTTAGTCTACGATTAAAAAACGCACTTTAGGTTATTATTTTTAATCTACTGCTGGAACTAGGAGGTTAGGTTGTATAGGTAATTTCTCTCTTCCACTCGATTTTATGACGTTTTCACGTTAAACTATCGTCCGTAAACCAACTTTTCAGACAACCAATTTTTTTTCATTCCTTGTTTTAGTCGATTCGAGCTTGAATCGACTAATGCTAGGTATATACGCAGCGACAGTTTTCAGTAGGTTCCTGACGACCGGCTGACTATTTCAATTATTAAAGAGATTAATAATATAAAGTAAAACACTGGAATTTATTATGGAATGTACCGTGTTCCTGTATATTTCGGAAAACTACGGTTTTACGTTTTTGTTAGGTTGGCCAATATAGTAAATAAAAGTTTTTGTCTCTGTCTCTCCCATTGGAAAAGCAGCCTGTTGCATGAAAGAGTACATCAACAACTATTTCCAGCCAATCATAGACAGCTTTTTTAAATTCATTCTAGCGTCGTGGTTCGTTGGCGCTTGGCTTCTTCTCCTCTCTCTTATTACATTTTTGCGTTCATTCGTCGTGTTTATGTTGCGTACTTTTCGTTTTGCTTTTGTGGATTTTGTTTAAAAATATTTGTGGCATTTATGGTTTTAAACGAGAAGAAATACTTTACGGAATACGCAAGTTGTGAATCGATGAATACTACAATATTGTGATTGTGACAAGTAAATATCATCGCGTGTGGTTTTGTGATAATTTTAGACTCAACAAAAAATAAACCAGCAATTTATTAATTGTTGTGGTATTTATTTACAGAATGTCTACTAGAAGCGGTCGGATAAGAACTAGTATTGTAGATGTGAGTCCTTCGAGAACACGTAAAGGTGTTTCACCGACGCGTTCTCCCGCCAGAACGCGAAAAAGTTCGCCGCCGCCGTCCGGGAAAACTCCGCCACCCGCGCGGTCGTCTGGTCGTAAATCTCCCGCACGGAAATCGCCCAGCCGAAAACCAGCATCGAAGTTTCCCGCACGCAAGTCGCCTTCGAGAACTACTAAGGAAACACAAGCAGAGGTCCCCAGTGTACCGAAGTCTCCGGCTAAGCGGCCTCCCATCGATTCTGAAATTGCGGTAGCGGTCAAACTTGAAGATTTATCTTCTAAGCTCGAAACTTACCGCCGGACCCGGTCAAAACGCTTAGAATACTCACTCAAAGATTTGACATCGAGTATTACAGAGAGTGAATTCTCTCTTCAGAAAGTGAACGGCTTGGAATCTGGCGACATCTACGGTCTGCGGAACAGGAGATCTGTCGAGGAGGTCGCGCCTCGCAGGTCTAGTAGGCTACGAGAGTTCGTTGACAATGTACCAGACATCAGACGCAGTCTCAGCAAATCCATAAGTCAAAGTAAATCAATAAGCAAATCTGTGAGTAAATCGCTAGAAGCCTACTCAGATGAAGACAATTCTGAAGAAGAATACCATCAAGTGAAATCAAAGTCAGTGACTAGAAAGTTGGCAACTCCTCTTCGAAACAGTATCAATAGCTTGACTCAAGTTGCGAGCAAATGGGAATTTGGTGGAAGAATTGGATCACTGAGTTTAATGTTCCTGATACCCTTAACAGTATTCTCTATATTAATTTCTTGTAGAAAATCTTGCTCTCTCAAATCACTTTTAGATCTGTCTGTATATAAATCTATACAAGTTTTCTTTAGTTTGCAAGCGTCTAGCTTTATTCTCTTGCAATGCGCCATACAGGCCATCTTTGCTGTAGTACCAGCATTTGGTACCAGATCTGACCGCATGGATGACTCTGGCTCAAAACACTGTTTCAATGCATTTTTCTCTAGCATAGTGACTGTGAATACCCTTTTCCTATTGGATTTCTTTCAAGTTATTGATAAACAGAACTTATTGAATGAATACTTGAGACTCGCAGCCACATCATACATTTTTGCCATAGTACTGAGCATTGCTTTGTATGTAAAAAGTCGTGACTTGACAAAGGAGGAGTTGAATCAGTATGGAAACACTGGATATACATTGTATGACTTCTTCATGGGGAAGGAAATCCATCCATTTATCAAGAAGCTGGATATCAAACTTTGGATATCAAGAATTTCTAATATTACTTCTGTAAGTATAATTTACTAAATATATTCTGCATCCCAAATGTTACATCATAAGAATTTTAATGACTTGTATAAAAAAACAGTTGCCATACAACTATTTTATTAAGTTTTTATAGTTTGCTTAAATCAAAGCCTCAAATTACTTGTAGGAATATTGTATTCTCTCATTTTATAACCAGTATACAGGAAAGGTACTATACAGGAAAGTAGAATCAATGCTATTCATGTATAGTTAATGAGGTAATGAATAATAAACAATAATTGTTTCCACAGTTTATTCCAATAATCATAAATATTTATTTTGTTTCAGCTTATATTTCTCTCGCTAATCTTCACACAAGGACTCCAAATCAAACTGTCAGAGAAGAATGATTTCTCATTGGAAAACTTAAAACAGTTGGTGAACAATGTGCAGTTGAAACCAACAGTTATAATATTCTCCACAATGCAGATAGTTTATATTCTGAACTTTATTATGAAGGAGTACAAGATCACCACTACGTTTTACTGGCAGTCTGAAGGGGTAGGGTACCTTCAGACCGTCTCAAGCGCACTGTACCCATACTACTTCACAACAATATCTAAACACGTGGCAGACACGGACTTAGTTCTGTCTACTAACACCTTAATTTCTGCTTGTGTACTATTTGTGCTGGGATTCTTCATAATGCTTGTTAGTAACAATATTAAATATGAGTTCAGGAAAGATCCTCTACATCTCACCTTGGCAAGTAAGTAACTGTATCATGTATGCTGTTTATTTTATTATGCTTTATTAGTAAATGCTTCAGTGGTGGAATGTAGTTTTGATGTGTAACAATAAATAATGAATACTTATTTTATTGTACCACAGTAACCTATGGTAATACTAATTTGTTGACATTATAATCATAATTCTAGTAATTTTCATTAACAAACTTACTATTTAGGTTCCTACACTACATACAGTTTCAGTTTCACAAAGATCATTTATAATAATGTTATTCTAGTAAGCAAGAAGAAATTTAATAAAGGTTTTTTTACTTTCAGACGTAGATTCCATGCCGACGTTCCATGGAAAGAAGCTTCTGGTCTCACATCTATGGGGGATCCTACGTCATCCGAACTATGCAGGTGACATACTGATTCACATTGCCCTGGCTTTACCTGGGATTGTCTCTGGACGGTATGTGGCTGCAGCGCCAGCTATCTTGACGATTCTTGTGCTAATGCACCGCGCATGGCGGGACCATGATAGATGCAAGTGGCGCTACGGGGCAGCCTGGCAAAGATATTGCAAAAGAGTACCTTCAGTACTATTACCTAAACTTCTTTAAATTTCTATTCTTTACGGGCTATTGCAATCTCTCTTTGCTTTGTCGGTCTTTTTAGTAAAGTAGGCTATTCTTGTTGCTGATGAGTGAATCTATAAATAAATATGAATAATGAGTCTCTAAAAGATCTTAAAAATTCAGATCACAATACGATAGAGTATTGTAGATTTAATTCTATATTAGATAACAATTTAATATGTATTTTAGATTATGCAGTAGAGAATTTATTTTGTGTAAATAATTACTTGTGTGTATTTCAAGCAATAATGCATCACATTTTAAATGTAATTTAAATAATACCTTCAAGATCTTTGTATGACAATATTTTAATGAAGTGTTTGACATGTCTATTAATTAATCATTAGTAGGTTAGTGTTTGAGATTAATTACTGCCTTACGAAACCACCGTACAAAATTCTAATACTTAATTTAGCTCTCTTTATTTTTAATTGTTTTAAATGAATTTTTGGTATTTTTTTTTAAAATATTGACTTATACAAATCGTATTTTGGTAATGTAGTTTATTGAGATCATACGTGGTTGTGTGATTTCAAGTTTTATTTTTAGAAATATAAGATGTTGGAAAACATTTTCCCCCAATCCTTGAAAATATTGGTAGGTTTAAAATTACATTGATCATGTTTGTCGTGTTTCTCCTTGAATGTGTGCAGTTTATTCTACAGATTAATTATATATTATAGAATTGCGTGTGTAATGGTTAATTTTTCTTGTAACCAATTTACATGACATTAATATATTGAACTCCGAATAAAACATTAAATACCTACATACTTAGTACAAATCTGTCTAAATTCTTAAACCAAGAGGACTAATTAATAAGGTGAATAAGTAGGTACTTTTAAGATTCAGGTACAGACGCCAGAACATCAAGCTACTACAATCTGTCATTTTTTTTAAATAGATTTTCAACTATATTATGTCAACAGTCTTAGGTTCAAGGTTGGTTGGGAAAATCTGACAGTTTCGGGTAGGTTGACCTGCTGGCGTCTGTACATTCATAGTATTTTAGAAATTAAGTACTTTATTAACAAACTCGAAGATTTGTAGGATTGGAAATGTTTCGGAATAATCGGAATGTCTAAATTAATGGCAATAGTTATTTTTCTTGTAGGATTACTGTTTAGAGTAGTTAGTGTGTATCCAGTAGAAGTATTGGCCCTAAAATGTATGTTTAACAAAAGTGCCTCAAAAGTGTGTTGTGAAACAATGCTGACATTTTTTCTTTAAATCAATATGTAGATTTAAAAATCTACATATTGTGTCACAATAGTTATAAACTTCACAGGCATTGTTAAGTTTAAGATCAATCATTAACGACATTTTGCTCAAAGTTATGCACAAAATATTAATGTAGCTAAGTTTCAAATTAATACTTAATAAATTATGCCGCCTTCTCGGATCAAATATTCACTCTAGATGTAAACTTGCTATGCAGCAACTTTTGCCATATTAGAAAGAGATTATTGTTTTGTTAGAAAATATTCTTTGAATTAATTGTATTCTTAATTTTTGTTCGGGAATGTATTTAGGTGACTTCACTTTTTAATTATGCTATTGTCACAATTTTAATAAAGATTTTGTACAAAGTGTAAGAATATTTTGTTTTATTTGGGCGACTACGCTTAGGTATTATTCCTCTATTTAGAATTCTGTAATGTGTGCTTTAATTACACAACATTGGCATGGGGCCAATGCATTGGCGTTATAAACTTTAATTTATATTATATATATATATATTAACACTACTAACAATATTGCGGGTTCGGTTCCCCGGTCCGGAAAATAATATTATTTGACTACTTGCGTTGATCACGAACATGAATAATAAGACCGTATAATCGCATTTATTTATTTTTCTATAAAATACACATACAATTTGTAAATAAACAATTCAATATTCAAATATCTAATTTACAGATTTCGTTCCTAAACATATTCATTACGTCCACGCTTAAATGTACTATTACACGGATGCGTATTTCACTTACCGTGTTCAATTCGAGATACCGGTTCCATGGAACAAGCTTTTGCAGCACGGTATGCACCAAAACCATGATCAGTTTGCATTGTGTCATTTACATACACATTGGGAATCCCATGCTATCTATTTATAGAACGCAACGTACTCCTCTCTATGTCCCAACAGTGGGAACATTATAGGCTGATGATGATGAAGTACTCCGTGCTTACACTTGTCTTTCAGAGCAGCGGACTTCAGAGACACAGTCAAACTTATTCATGAATCTGTAGACAAATCTTCCAGGGTGGTAGAGGAATATTTCTTTATGATTGACCAAGAAAGGACATCTAATTTTTGAGAAAGGGAACCCCAAATTATCCAGTTTAGGACTGAACTGACGAACGACAAACTTATTTGACGAGAATAAGCCTGTCATCCGTAATCTTGAGACTATCGAAACAGTTTCTAATCGACAAATACTGAACACTAGAAACTAGAATTGAACATGGATAGAGAATTACGCTACACGGATGCTGGATTATAATATGCAACAATTACAACATCAAGTAAAATAAATATAACCATTAATTACTTAAATTAAGTGAAGGTTCTTCGATGGACATAGCAGAAAACTACAAATGACTGATATGTACTTCATTTTCCGTGAATATTTAGCAGAACGAATACACAAAAGGAAGTTGAAAGTTAATTTTCGTAAATCAATCACTGCAAAAGTCTCTGGATATGACATGGCATGCAATGTAAGATTTAAGTCCTATGGGACAAAACAGCATCTATACTAAAATAACTAACATCAAGTACCTGTAGAATTTTAGACTAATACATGGACCTTAAGACAAAATCGATATTAATTTACCATCCTAATAGGCCTATTAAAAACGCTCTGATTAATTAACTAGTGCAACCTTTTATAGGAATAAAAAAAACAAACGATAGGACACGACTTGCTAACAAAAGGCTGCACTCTCATAAGGGTCATTTTTGGCACTAAGATAATTATATTATGTCTGTTATATTTAAGTTAGATTTAAAATCATATAAAACTAAATGTTACAGCAGATAGGTACAGCAATGAAAACAAATTCTTAAAAAACAAGATCGTACATAGATTTATTTTTATCTAAGTAATAACGTCTAAATTTTCATCATAAGATTGTGTTTTAATCCTATACAATATTATATACTTCGTATTCTTTTCAAATTCAAAATAATTAGTAGTAGCAACCTCTGCCTATCCCTTTGGGTATTACAGGCGTGGTTATTAAAGTATTAAATGTATGTAATAAATATCTCTTTAACGGGACTATCATTATGGGTAGGTGCTTATCAACATGGTCGTAGGATAGTTTGAACGTAACGGTATTGTTTGGGAAGACACACATAAACCTTATCTATGTAAGCTCGACCAATAAAATAATGTTAAAATGTACATGAAAATATTTCCATGTGATATCATAAGCTAAAATGTTATAACTAAGCACAATGTGGTCGCCTAATGGTGTACATCTATTTCATACTTATTTATTAGTATCAAACATAAAATATTAAACTACTAACTTAACACCATGATTATTACTTCATCACTTTTTAATCACATTACATAATATTCATAAATACAATATAGTGCTGTTATTATTTGCGTGTCATTTTATTATTTTTTCAACATTAAAATACGATGTTAATTAATGACCTCTAGTTAGTTGGTTCCATTTAACATTTACTATGAAAATATACACGTTTAAAATCTATATTATTGGTATATACAAAGTACATATTTACATTAATGGTAACTTTTACAAAATCTCTTTTATTTTCTTCAGCGAAAGACAATGAGACAAAACATGCAGGTGTTAAATATTTTATTACCTATGGTTAGGTCAAATTATTTTCAATTTAAAATATCTTTTGAATTAAATTTCTGAAATATTATCATTGATTTGAATTATGTAAGTAGTAACACAGTCAGTAAATTATTTTATGGCAGTGTTTTCTTTAAGTTGTTTCTTTTTGTTATGAATTTTATTCAATTCAATTTAGTTACAGCTAGTGTGAGAAATCTGGTTGAGCTTTAGGATGTTAAGCATTCAATTTGATTGTATGACAAAAGAAAAAGTTATCTATTATAATCAGCGTTAGATTGATTATGTACTTAAATCGTATGCATACTACAATAAAGCCTCATAAAGGAAATATTTACTCTATATACTATGAAAAATGGCCGGAACGATTCAAAATGAAGGAAAATAAGTGTTTAATCATTTTGAGAAGTAAGTGAAGGAAGTAACAGGGAGTACCCACTCAATGGCATTGTTTCAGAAGAAAAGAAAGTACCTCTTTGATGTTATATGGCATGCATGTGGGAATAAGGCAATTTAGGCACCATGATTTTGGCCAATGCTTTGTCTACCAAACCAAACTGCTTGTATGATAATAAGATGCAATGTTGCCAGGATGTAAGCATTTTTTAAATATCTACAATAATTATTTATTTTTGCCGCCAATTTAGTACGACCGAAAATAGGTTTCTCTTGGATGGCATGTCGTACTTTACGAATTATAAATATTTTATTCTTACGATTGATCCAGGTATAAGAAGAAATTTTCTATACTTATCTAGTTAAACAGCTTTAAAATATTTTGTAGTATTTAGATTTAATTATTATCAGTGATATTCAGATAAAACTACCATTTTGAATACAGAAATCTTTAGATAAAAGACTATATTTTATAGACACCTTAGAATTTTGACTAAAAGTTAGAATTCACTCATCAAACTAGAACATCTTGTGTAGATATACCTAATACATCTATTAAAACATAAAATAGGGTTTGAAAGGACAATTCGGTTTATTTACTACCATTTAGGCTATACAAGAAGAAAGGTTTTTATTTTATAGCTAATACAAAGGTTAGTAAATAAAAACGTTGCGTTCAGACGGCATAGTGAGCCCGGTCATGGGAATGTTACGATAAAATAGCCAGTTCCAGCTAACTAAAAACATATATACAGGTCAAACACGTAACCCTCGTTTTGGGCTTCGCCGCAGTCGGGTAACTAGCGAGGGTCTAACAAAATGCCCACTGAAGGCAAGGACACCGCTAAAATTTACGACAAAATTATAATTATGTGGAATTATAACAAGTTCTTAACTGGACACTTAATACTAAATTAGTAAAGGTCCTAATATAATTACTAGTACAAAATAAGCCTCACATCATTCCTTGTTGATGTTAAACCAACATACAAAACAAAGTAATTCCTTCACTAAGACAGCAACTAGTGCCATTTACAAAACATCACTTTAATGAATCCACATTTTCTTCGCTAAGCTTCTTATAAATAAGGCATTTCTTTTTACAATAATATCATCATTCACCATTCAAAGATACAGTTGTGTATCTTCCTACGTCATTTTAAATTGTTCTGCAATAACATTTAAGGGAGACAGCCATTTAGATGGTAACTAAATAATCTATGACACCAAGTGTCATATAATACCGTTCTACCCAGATTTGTTCCCTAGCTACTTTTCATTTCTTTTACGTATCAAATGGCTGATGCAGAAACAGACTGGCTATGTACAAAATGACGTAGGTGGTGAATGTGGGTACTGTCAGGGAACGCGGCACGTGGAAGAGCGCGTGCCGGCCGCAGGACGTCAGAAGTTGCTGTCGAATACGCCCATCGACCTAGAGATATCCTCGTCGCGCAGGCAGCAGTCGAGGAACTCGTCTAGAGTCAGCACGCCGTCGCGGTTCAGGTCCATTTTCTGAAAGTTACGCAAATTCTACTTCAACATAATTATGTGTGTACCTCTACACCACATGTACGTAGGTTTAGGTAGGTAGGATATTTTTGTTAATTAGCCTATCCTGTCCCAATGCTAGGCAAAGGCCTCCCACATTACATTCCAACAATTTTGAACATCAAAATCAACGATCGAATACGCAACATCACATTACGCTCCAAAACACGCATCGCCGGTGTTAAAATGCCTGCCTGCGAGGTTAAAATGGGACTGGGGGTCACATTTACAGAATTGGTCAGGACAGATGGGCAGAATCGTCACACAATGGGTGCCTGAAGACTGTCGTCGTCACCGAGGCAGGCTCAAGAAACGCTGGCGTGACGATCTGGACTCGTTCCTGACTGATTGGCCAGAGGAGGCAAAACGCCGGGAGTCTTGGATGGAAATGAAAATTAAAGATTAATTGTAGAACTTATCTACTAGGCACAGTTAACAAATCAATTAGAATTATGACTCAATCACGATGTAAGTTACCGGATATGAAGTTAGCGAACGTGAGTAAATATTTTTTTATTAGGGTGCTGAGCATTAGGATTCGATTCCCAGGTTGGGCAAAATGTTATTGGGGTTTTTTCCATCAGGAATTTTTCAGTAGCAGCCACGCAGTCCGGATTAGTGCCCGGTTGATGACACTACGCTCGCCCCCTATTACATGGGGCTTAACATAACTGGCGAAGTGTGTGTATATTATTAGGTCACCTTTGCCTAACCCTTCGGGGATTACAGGCGTGATGTCATGTATTCGTGCTTATAGGCTCGACCACATCCCCAGGGATGTGCCTTAACAGGCGTTGCACAGAGGGGGCTCCGGACAGGTCTTTTAAGAGGAAACGGTGCCCCTTCTCATGTGCGGATGGTGACCACCGGGGTGGTTTTAGTGCGGTAAAAATCCCACACTCCCCGGTCTTTCCCCAAAGACCGGCCGCCTTTTAAAGGTTTCCCCCTGACAACAAAAAAAAAAAAAGGCTCGACCACATCTTCGCTTACCGTGAAAAGAATCAAAGGTGCGCCTATTCACTTTCTTGACCCCTTAAGTTTTAGCTATCGTGAAGAAGGGGTCTAACTCACGACCCTTGGCTGAAGGCTCTTTAGTTGGGCTATATTATTGTAATTTTAAGGGAAACCAAGTAAAATAAAACCCACCTGAAACAGTCTTTCAACCTTCTCCCGTATCACATCATCTTCCAAATTGGGCTCTACTATCTTCCCCATAAGGTCATATATAGCGGTGACAATCTCCGTCATTTCCTCCTTAGTGATGCACCCGTCACCATTGATGTCATACAGAGAAAACGTCCATCGTAGCTTCTCTTCTAAGGTCCCTCTCGATAATATTGATAAGCCGGTTACAAACTCCTGTAAATAAAATTATTATATTTTTTCGGCAAAATTTTGAACTCTGAAGAGTCCCTGATGATGAAAAATAGTGCAGTAGGTGGAATAACTTGCAGCATCCCTGCGTCCAGAATATTGAAGGTTTTTTAGTAATTAATGTGTTTTCATGGGTATATTGTTCAAACATTTCTTGTACCTATGGGATCTAAAAATAGTACTTATATATTTACCTCAAAACTTAAGAGGCCACTTCTGTCTTGGTCCAATGTGTTGAAAACGAAGTGCGCGTATTGAGCTGTGTTTGCTAGAAGATAAAACAGATAATAAATATGATTAATTTCAATAACAATTTGATCTATATTTACAGTAACATAAAAACAGTGTCATGATTATTCTGCAAGTAAACAGACATTGAAAATCACATTAAATACCAAGGTTTCCATAATTTATTAAGAAATCAATGTTTTATAAAAGTCAAGTAACCCTTTACCTATATACGCTATCAACAAATACGATAATAAGTAGGTTATATCGCGGTAAAACAGGCCAGTGGGACTGATATCAAGGATGCCCAGAACTGAACCCGTACACAAGCTACTCGCTAAAATGAGTTTCCTAGAAATGGAGCTAAGTACTTACTAGTAATCTTGTTTGACTGCTACTGCTGATATTCATCACCTTCAATGCATTGAGATACTTACTTAAGCTGGCTGGTAAACTACACAGCAGGTACTGTCGTCTTCAGTTAGGCCTAGAAAGAGCTGTGTTTACCACTTGTAAAATAGTTAGATATCTGCCTACCGTAAAATGCACAAGGTATTTATTTTGTCCTACATGTATAGTGACGTTGTACAAATTGTATGTGTAGTAGATTAGATAATTCTAGCCATGTAGTCAGAAATAACCTTTGTACTGATGAGTCATACCCATAAATTATGTATATAATTACGTTTTACAATGGCACAAGTTCATAATTCTTAAGGGTTCTTGAATCTTTGAAGGTAGATACGGAAATTTTAGTCCATGACTCACGGGTTCTAAAATGATTGAATTAGGTTCCTACCTAACCTACGTGACCTAAGAAAACAAAAGTACGAAATTGTGTATGGTGACTATGAATACTCATTTGATTTCAAGTAAACCTTCTGTAATTTACTTGGTTGGCAGAAAGCAAGCTAATCAAAACATACAACACCTTCAATAGCATTTCTGTACTCTTTATTATGCTAATGGTGTTGCCCCAAAAAAAAAACAAATAAAAATTAGGTAAACAGTAAAAATAAAAAGAGAAGAAAAACTAGTTTGTTTTAAATTTAATTTATTTCAGATATTACATTAGTGGTTACAGACTTGACAATTGGGTTGGACCTATGTCCAATAAATTATTACCACTCACAGCTTGAAAGTGTCATTTTTTTGGCCACACTTAAAAAATTAGGAGCTGATCTGAAAAAAAGTGTCAACTAAAAAAATTATCACAATGGAATAATTATTGAAGTTACCCAGAACATTTGGTTTACCTCAAATTTCTCCTTAATTAAATAGAGTATACAGTACTACTGTTTTAAGATACACAATGCTAAGATGTACAAAGCTCGGCTAGGCAATTGTGTATCTCAAAATATTACAATGTTATACTTGTGTTGTTACATTTAAAATTAACTTAATGTTAAACTTGAGAGGGGTTCACCATAGCGTTCTTCCCATGGGAAATGGACAGTTCCTTAAGATAAGATTACACTAGAGGCGAGCCACCCGTCTGCTGCTGATAAACCTCTATTGTGTCGCCTTCTTCCATTTCCAGTGATGTTGGTGTGTCATTTTCATTGATAGGCTGCCCGTCGAATCTGAACCGCACTACTTGCATTGATAGACCCTGGAAAGATGAATAGTACTTTAGATAATCAGAAATCTTACCAAGATAATAAATGCAGAAATTGCACAATATTATGAAAGTTATTCTTGTCTTAAATTAATAGTTCAACTCGAACTAGTACAAATATCAAGCCATATTGGAATTAAATTGCCTTTGATTGTTTCAACTGTACAATGGATCGGAAATGCAGATTTTGGCAAAGCCTTAGTAATTGCTAGGTAGAAGTGTCTACTATTTTGATAAATACATTACAATATTTCAAGCTGAAACATGTTTCGCAACAGCGGATTAGTTGTAAGTATTTACAAGAACTAAAACTACTATAAATTGTAACAGAATATTAAATAAACACCTCTTACGTCTCTAGGATAATTCAAAATCAATGTTAGAGATGGACATAACCCACAGAATACTTTCTAATAGGGGATCATAAATAATAGTCACAATTATTTCACACATGATGATCCTCCAACACCTTCATATCTTAGATTAATACAACAACAAGGGGTACAAGTATTAGTACTATGAGCAGAACAGTATACCAATGAACCATTACTGCGAACCCACCAAACTATAAGGTCAATGATCCTTTCAGAATGTAATGTTTACAAAACAATTACTTTCATTTGTTTCTAGAAATAATCAATAAACATTGTGGCCTAATAATACACGAGTTATTATAACCTATATTAGCACACCTACAGGTTGAAACATGAAATTGATTCAGATGCAGGACGTCTTTTTGTTTAACTAATCTCTATGATCCCAGAAGCACAAAAATAATGGTTCAGTGGGTCGTCTTGGGGGCGGAATGTTTCAAGAAAGCAACTGTGAACAACGTTTTCTTTTTTCTAACAGTCGGACATAGGGGCCCGCCAGTGTCTAGCTAACATAAACCTACATTGTTCATACAATAAGCATGCTGGATCTATTTGATCTGTTTTGTATTTTTGCTAACTACATTTATAATAGAATGGCCTTAAGCCGCTTGGTTAATCAGATGAACTTACCGCTCGATCACAATAGGCATTCATTAGCTTCCTCAGTGGAGTGTGTTTTTTGATTTTGAACTGCACAATGGCATTATCTTGACCTAATACTTTCAAGTTGATGTGTTCGCTTTCTCCCTGAAAAACAAATATTGTAACGATAAAAAATCATATTCACAAACACAACGGTAAAACACTTCTCACTTTCAATCAGGTAACCACATTTTGCTAATAACGCCATGTCGGTGAAGCACTGTTTTCGCCTTTTCGTAACTACACTGATAATATAGTAAGATACACACCTTTTTCTCGTCAGACATTTTGGTATTTATGTATTTAAAAGTACTATTAACTCAGAAGCAACGACTTCGTAGAAAATCCAAAGATTATCAAACGAAAAACGCGCAAATGACAGATTCTCAGTCCGATGGCGTGGTAATGGCGTCCGGTCGTGGCTTGGAGGAAGCAACGCAGGTTTGCCAACACATGCGCAGTCGTAACGGCGAAATGGCGCGCTTCTGCGCAA
Source organism: Lycophotia porphyrea (assembly GCA_950005105.1). Taxonomy (NCBI): domain Eukaryota; kingdom Metazoa; phylum Arthropoda; class Insecta; order Lepidoptera; family Noctuidae; genus Lycophotia; species Lycophotia porphyrea. Next base: position 13,851,646 of record OX465395.1, on the reverse strand, counting down.
TGACGCTCAATTTTTTTTTTATGGAAACTATTAAATATCTGAGCACCTATGTATTAAATGAAATAAAAACGATTCATGTAAATGATAAGTAGTTTTAATAAAAATATTGAATTTATTCCTTTCATAAAGCGATCGTTTACACTATCTGACCACTCACGAAACTTATTGAGGATTTAGTAATCATGACCTCAATGAAAATATTTCTATTCTCTACCTGTAAAATGGTCAGAATATTCTAGAAGCTTATAAATAGAAAATCAATTGACTTTGATAGCATTACCAACTGCACAAAGCTGTTTCCGCTACTAGTGTTGTACAAAGTCGATAAATGACGTCAAACGGAAACCCTCTAGTGTTGTGCGGGGTCGACTATGCGTTCCTTTTCACGCCTATAAGAGAGTGGTTTTTTCACATTGGTTCATTTTTTTTCATGCGAAATTATTATGAAATGATAAAAATGTAGATGTTTTTTATTAAGATTTTATCACTTATAATATTTAGTTACGATAAGATAAAAGCATCTTAACAGTGACTAATTATTGTAGTGCGAGTCGGACTTGAGCATTTTGGGTTCCGTATCATTGAAACTTTAGTTACCTTTTTATTTGCAACGATAGAGCACACTGTAACCTGTAACACTGCAAAAGTAACAGTTTTGCGCTAGTCATGCGATGAGACGACGTAGCCTTAGCAATAGGGTACGGTAACGTGGTTCCGTTACGTACCTTGGAAAGGATTCATCGTTTGAATTTTATTATAACTTCTGAAGTACACACGGCGACACATCAAGGTATACATTTTCAATAAACATGGTCTCGCTTTGTATATATTTCACGTACAGTAAGAGATCTGTATAAACTGGTTTTGTAAAGCTTAATTGGTCGTCGTGCGTACCTATACTTTTATAATTGAGTGAATTTGAGTGGTGGTTGACCAGGGTCAAATTAAATTGACATCGATAATTTATTTTTCAGATTTATCTGTAAATGTGTTTTGTAGTTAGGTACTATGTTGGTGTTTTAAAATCGTTGAGACTGTCTTGACTTGACTCTTGATTTTGATTATTCAATTCGCACTGCAAAAACCACCCTTATTGCTAAAAATAGAATTTCACAAACATTGTCACAAATTTTTACAATTGAAGTACTTCCACTACATTTAAAGCATGAAGGTTTCCAAGATTGGTGATTAAACTTGCTAGAGCTTTATAGAGTTACTTGAGAATTCGGAATAATAAGCTCTTTTACATTTTTCTGGCTTCGACAATTACATATTTTAGTTACACATTAAGCATAGGTCTCACCGCCAACTGGCGGCGGGCGAAGGAGGCCATTTTCATACTTCGTTCTGTTCTCTCGATAGTTTGCGGTGTGGCCTGCTCTTTATGGCTGCTGTTGAGCTACTGTTGTCAGTGGTAAAGATAAATTAATAACTGATATATAGGGCTGCATCTGACGATGCGGACTGGACTAAGTAACGTTCAATTTATGACGTGGTATGGGCATGTGATGCGGAGGAAGGAGGAAAATGTCGTGAGGAAAGTTTTGAGTTTGAATGCGGATGGATATAAGAGTAGAGGAAGATCAAAGAAACGATGGGTGGACTGTGTAAAGGATGATATGACAAGAAAGGAGGTGTCTGATGAGATGACGAGTAATAGAGAAGTATGGAAGAAGAAGACATGCTGCGCCGATCCCAAATGAATTGAAATAAGGGCAAGAGAATCATGATGAAGATACTTATTTCGTTCGCACGCAAAATACGCGCTTGGACGTGGAGTTGCGGACACCAGCCCGTTATACAATATACGATTATACTTATTTCGTTCCGAATGTAAGTCAGGGGCAAAATACCTACATCATGAGAAAATGAAAATTATTTTCAATTTCGCTTCTAAAGCGTTTTTAGCCGCGTTTAACTTTCAGTCAGTTAAAGTTACGTGCAAAAGGTAGCCTCACTGCTGTAAATCCCGTTTTTTGTTTCAACATGTGGGTTTTATGGAGGATGATTGTTATTTCCGAAACGTGCACCTATGTGTCATGAAATCGCAGATTTGTGAGTGTGGCCCGGTACTGATAAAAGCTTTGTAGGTGTAGCTAGTTGCGAATAATAGCCAGAGAGCCTCTCTTTTTGCCTGAATAAAATTTGCTTCGTGGCTTAATTTTAATAAAATGTTTGGGTGAACGTTTGGTGACATTTTGGGGAGGGTTTTAAAATAAAATTAATTCGTTATGTGAAAGTTTATTACTTTTTGTTTTAATGGATCTGATGGTACAGAGAGATTATTATATTATATATATTATATGCACTCATTTTTTTCTTATTACCTTACTGCAGCGAAGCCCAAAAGTAGGGTTATGTGTTTGATTATTTTTAATACCCTATTGGACGACCGGTTCTTATCTACACCAGACAGAGAGTTTTGCTTGTGTTCTGTAGAATTATGTAAGTACGTAGGGTTGATTTCGTATAACAAAATTTAATTTTGAGTTAATAATCACTAGGTAACTACTTTTGGCGTAGACAGACGGTTAAATATTAGCTTTGAGTAAATGGGGTGCTGCTAAGAATAGTTTGATATGATTTACTTTATTAACCTTAGCTTACTCAGGCACCTACATCTCAGACCTAGACCTATATCAAGGATGCCCTATGGGTTAAGTAAATAGATGCCTACAGAGCGTGGGAATAAATTTGAAATAACCTTCTACATACCTATACATAGAAACTCTATGTTTTAAGATGGTGATAGTGACGATTTTTGATCAGTGACTTAGGCACACAGGACACAGCGAAGTTGGGGTCTCTGTCTTCCATATTTAATGGTGCCTTTTTTTATTTACTTGTGTGACCAAAATCTTTCTTCATTGAAAGTTTCGTTGAATAAATATCTTCGAATGAAGCAACTCATCTTATTAAGATCGAACTATACTTGTAACTTCATTTGATCATATAAAATGCCACAAAAACACACACCCACATAACTAAACTTCATAAAAAGGTAAATAAAAAACGAAGAAGACTCAAATTGTTTCCCCATTCTGCTTGCATACATGGTGATTGTTGTTCCGCGCGTCCCGCCATTGGGGTGCAGTGAGCAGTAGTGAGTACTTGTTAACTGCGCTGAAAGCACTCGTAGCGAGCAGTGACTGCGAGTGCTGGCTGCTTCTAAAGCACTTTTGTTTTTAACATTACATCGTAATGATATGCGTTTGTTGTGGGCGTGTGCTTGGGTATGTGGGCCAATGGTAAGACGTTATTAGGTCGTGTAGGTGGAATACCTCTTGATGGTTGGCTTCGCTATTTATATCATCATCATCTGCTAAGCCTTTCCCCAACTATGTTGGGGTCAGCTTCCAGGAAGCAGCTGAATACCAGTATTTTACATGGAACGGCCGCCTATTAGACTTCCTCAACCCAAAATACACACGTGGTCGTATGTAACTTTATGAATACAATAGCCATAACAAAAAAAAAAAGAAACTTACAGAGGACGGTGATGATTCTGAAAAGTGGTCCTCTTGATAATTGACAGAACTTCTCAAAAATAACCATGGTACAGAAATACAATGAAAGTGGTTATTTTTAAAAGCTTCAGTCGTTTGAAATTGAAATTCCCCGCATAATAATTGTCGGGCAGTCTTAGTAAGAAATGCCTTTTGCATTTCTAACTAAGACTGCAATGCAATTAACTAAGCCAACAAACGCTTACGTTGTATATCGAGTCGATTAACTTTCCCATCGGCTTTGTTAACCATCGTCTTTGAACCCATTCGTTGGCTTCATGGCTTCATCACTATTCGATTTTATTCAAAGACAATTTGCACTTGATTGTTCGAGTTACTTGTCACTTCGGTGTGGGAGCTATACTGCCCGTCTAGCTCCGTCTCTTTCACACACCAAAGTAAGATTAAAACAATACGGCTTTAAGAGGGGTTGGTGACAGCCCTGTTAACTTTGGATGGAATTGTTTCTTAACAATCTGTAAGATGTCTCATTGCTATCGAAGATTGTGAGAATGTATTAGTAGGGCGTCTGTCGGTTCTATCTTCATTCTTCAGACCTATTTGGGCCAAGTGCCAAGACTGAATGATCCTTCTATAGTATGTTAATGACCATTGAAATTTGTGCAGTCTTTGCTGCTGTTTTATGATGATTGGTATATTTTTTATTCAGTAAGTATTGAAAGGCTTTACAGATGTTTAAGTTTTGTTTTCAACGGTATTACTGTAGCGTTATTATTTAAAACCGAGCTTACATCGGTATTTATTCCGAGCCCATTATCCATAGCGAAGCATTCGTGCAGTTGAGAGTGCCATTACTGAATATTGCTCGCAATATTGTTCTGAAGCGATATAGGAATTAATGGATTGATTTTATTGGAGAGTGATATTGCGATCTTGAACACATTGTATGTAGGTACAACGACAACAAATACTGTACCTTTTTAAATTGCCTAAGAATCTTTAATTTAAATATCATCATCTGCCTAGCCTTTTCTTAACTAAGTTGTGGTCGGCTATCAGTCCGACCGGATGTGGCTTATTAGGTATTATTATACATGAAGGACTGTTTATTTGACCTCCATAACCCAGTTAATACTGAGTAATACCCACTTACTGGCTTTAATTTCAATAGATAAACAAAAAAACAACGGGTTGCACTCCGGGAGTGCCAGCAGAAGTGAAAACTTGAAACAACGCCATCTACCTTAAATATCAGAAATGTCAATAGCTTTCTGCAAGAACGAAAGACTGCCGTAGAAAAAAATTGAAACAACGCCATGTAGCTCGCACACTCGCGTAAGCGCCTTTCGCCGCCGATTCAATCTGATGATCTGACGCGAGTTTAACAGTTTTTACCCATCCCAAAAAGTGCACAACGAAGCTAAAGAAGTTTTCACTTAAAAAAAAAAAATCAAATACCCACATCAATTTATTCACGCAGATTCATTATTCTGCTCCTACATTTCTTTTGTTGCTTCAAACATTGCAAATTGTACTTTGAGCCTGTCGTCCTAAAATATATTTTCATTCGTCAGAGGTTCTAAGTTCGTGAACTTACGGCCTCGCGGACAATTTGCGCGAATGTAAAGCAGTTCCCAGACCACTCAACATGATGGGATTATATGATTATGTGATGCGTTTTTCATGTCCCTATTTTATTTCTTTAGTACGGTCGGTATACTTTATTAACATTCTTCAAGTTCAGACGGTTATTTTCTGTAAGGGTAGTTTTTGATGTGATAAACGTTGTGAAGTGCGAAGTGTTCGCGTATCGTGTGAAATGTGTTTTCTGTTATGTGTGCTCGTGACTGTAGGTCCATACATACTATAAGTTGACGTAATAATGGAAATCTGTCTATCGTAGTGTTTTTATAACTTTCGAATAGGTACTATCTGATAGATAAGTTTTCAAGCACTATTTGACAAGGGCGTAACGAGGTACGGGCCTGTAGCATGGTAGCATGGTTGAAACTAGATTTGCTTTTTTATGCGCGGTACAAAAAAAGGATACAATTGAATCTGAGGTGTTAAAACGGTCTCAAAAAGATGTCAGCAACAGCGAGGGGCCCGCAGGGGCCGATACCTGCCAGGGCTGCGGGACTGTTCGAAAGAGATACCGCGGCCCTGGAACACAAAGGGCAAGGAAGGAACATGGATAGGTTTTAGTCAGTACAAGTCTGAAATGACCCGCTCAGAGAGACAGAGAGACGGGAGAAGTCATTTGATGATTTCCCATCCGAAAAAAATAAAATAAAAAGTGTTAAAACGGTTTTGTGAAGAACCTCGTCGACTACTTTTTTTGTAAAATAAATTCACTGATGGATATTTTGTTTTTCATTATTAACGTAACCTGTCCCTGTTAGATATATTCTTGGTCAACGACGAATTTTGTTAAGCGGGGGGAGGGGCCTTAACAAAATTCTAGCTACGCCCTTGCTATTTGACGTCGCTGGAAAAGGTTAGAGGTATGAGGAACAGGGTGCAAAGTTCCTCAATATTTCATAGTAAAGGGAGGATGCTCCGACAAGACGGGTGTAGAGTTTGGTGGGCTACTGCCCTACAGTTGTTTTCGGGTTTTTCTAAATGTTCATAAGTCGTGGAGAAATTGAATATCGCCGTTTAGGAATTTTAATGTTAGTTCCTCATTTGTGTCATAGATAGCACTCTATTAACACGTGTTGCGCCGACACCAAATAACATGGGACAAGACCAGGAAGATGGACTGCGGGCTGTTCGAAAGAGATACCGCGGCCCTGGAACACAAAGGGCAAGGAAGGAACATGGGTGGGTTTAAGTCAGTACAAGTCTGACACTCCCTTCCGCTCTGCCCAGAGCGGGAGTCATTTGATGATTTCCCATCCGTAAAAAAAAAAGACCATGAAGATGATGATGATGGCGCTGTAGTACTTTTTGTACTATGTCGCTGTAGTACTTTCATGTACTATATGATAATAGTACATTTTTACACAAGTGAGTAAACTTTCTGTTTTGGTGTTAGGAGCCGAGAACTGCAGTAGGAAAAGCTCAACTTGTATCAAACAACGTTTTTCAATACACTACGAAGAAATAAAATAATAGAATAAAAAGTATTTTAGTCATTAATTATTTAGGAAACTATGATTTAATTATGCTTTTTTTTCCGGGTTTTGTCTTCGTAGGTTGAAAAAGAAGCAAAGTTATGAAACCGCAAAACAACATTTTTTTTTATTTAGAACACGAATAAATGTTAATTTGTTGATTAAACAAATAATTTTATGAATAATAACGTTTATTTGTGATATTCTATTTATAAACACAGTTTAAATAACTAAAACAAAGGCAAAATAATAAAATAAAGGCAGACTCCCCTTTGCTGGGATTAAAAACCAAATCATTTAGTGCTGTCTACATAATTATAGGAATTGAACCACGTTGGACTTAGTTTTATTATCGGTAGGAATAAAACACAAGTGTGAAATACACTGCATTCTGATCTGAACCTAATAACAGTGCAATGAGAGCCAGTTTTCGAGGAAGGGTATTGTAAAAATGATTGTTTAACAGTTTTGGAGTGCGGCGAAAATCAGAACTAACGACACCATTTTTTTTCCCAAGACACCCTCTGCCATGCGCAAATGTCTCCCACTTAGTTGTTGTTCTCTATTGCCGTTTTTATTTATTTATTTAAACTTTATTCACAAGTATAAAAAAACTGTACAAAGGCGGACTTAATGCCTTGGGCTTTTTTTTTTTTGGCGCTTTTCTATGAGGGTTGTGAATTGTGAGAGCAGCGGTGGCCCAGTGGTAGCAACCCTGACTTACGAACAGTAAGTCGTGGGTTCGAACCCAGGCAGGCGCAATACTTTGTGTAATTTATTTCATCACCACTGCTCTCAAAAACGATGAAGTAAAACATCGTGAGGAAACCGGCATGTCCTAGAACCAAAAATTCGAAGACATGTGACATCTACCAATCCGCACTGGGCCCGCGTGGTGGATTATAGCCCATTCCCTCTCATTGAGAGGAGGCCAGTGTCCCAGCAGTGGGAACATTATAGGCTGATGATGATGTGAATTGTGATTAGCTTAACGCCTGTATTCCAAAGGTACAAACACATTAAACATCTCAACATAACCTACATATCAAAAAGCGTTAGTGCACACTTACCTTCCGATGAAACTCGATGATTATACGATGTGTAGGTACCTATGTCTTCCGCCTTCGTTTACTCTCGTCATGCTTCGGCGGAAAGGGGGGAGGATGGGGGTAAATGAAACGAAACACTTTTCCTATTGTTTATTGAACGTGGTTACCTTTTCTTCTACATATCTATGTATATGAAGATATATATTGATGTTTGCCTTGCTTCCTCTGCTGTTTTATTGTAGATATCTTTATCAGGGAATGTGTTTATTGGTAAATGTGGTTCGAATCGAAGTTATTTGGAAACCTTGGTATTTATTAACGCCTTTTTAGAGGGTCGTAACTCTCTTACACTAGTCTGGTCTTTGAAAGGATTTTTGCTGTCAAATCTGATACTTTGTATTATGTAGTTGGTGCAATTTCTACTGAAGTTGTATCTAAGGCCCACTGTCCACGATGCTACTCAAAATTAATGTGTTTAAAAACTCAAATCGCAAAAGTCACAGTTACACTAGTGTTACAATATAAGTTTTAACACTCCGCGTTATTAAATCGTTTGTGACAGGTTGCGTCGTGGGCTTAACTGGCAAATAATAACCTGTGTTCGCTAAAGTTGTGCCACGTGCTTATCGATTTGCTAAGTATTAATACTTTACCTTGTGAACAACTTGAAAGTGGCCTTCAGAACTTTGTTTGGGCTTTTACGTTAGAAGCCCTTTTGTAGATTTCTTGAACTTCGTTGGTCACATTGTTTGTCGAAGACTTGCTTCACTTACCTTCTTAGGAAAATAAATATGAGTAGGTAGGTAGGTACTTTGCACGTACTCAGTTACATCGAAAACAAAAGATACCTTAAAGAGAAACAGTCAAAGTCCTTTGTTGCTTTATTTGGCTCCTAATTGTCAGATGAGAACGTTTTAAAAACAGCAATTTCTTAGCTTACTTCTCGATTTTTTATTTAGAAACATAGATCTCTAATATTTACCAGTCATACTCAAACTTGCAGGTGCAGTTCTATCAATAGAAGGCAGACATAATAACATATCTTTTCATTGTGCCTTCGAGATTGCATTTAGAAAAAGAACTTTCGAAAAAAGGCCATCTCATCTACTAACCTCCTTACAGAAAGAAATGCGAATAAATAAGCTTAAAGGTCTCCTCCTTCACAACTCCCGTGAGGCATCCTATCGTAGTAATATAGGTCCGTCTTTACTCACCTTTTCATTGTAGTCTCCAAGTGTGGATTAAAAAAAAAGACGACTTTTACATCTACTTCACCTCATCATCTACTAACCTCCTTGCGGAAAGAACTGCGAATAGATAAGTTTGAAGGTTTCCTCCTTCACGACTCCCGTAGGACACTCCGCCTTGAAGCCCCGGTACAACCGCTTTAGCTCGGGTTCCGTGAATCGAGTCATCCGACGCAGTGCCGCTATCGAATCCGGCCGGTACCGCGGCAACTGTTCACCCAGCTCCTCGAGTTCCGAATCTGGAAATGTAATGGAAAATGTGCCGGTTAGATTGTGATGGACTGGGTTGATTGATTTTCTGATGGGTTTTGAGAGATTCCGTGAGAATATGCGAATAACAATAGGCAGAGGAGGAAGGTGGGCCTTTTTAGCGCAACCTTTGCCACATATGAAGGGTGCTAGTGTACGAACTGGATCAGGTTTTCGAGTCATTCGATTCGAGAGTAATTGTGCAACAAAAAAGCTGATCCGAAGAATTACTACACATAAGTAATCGACTTTTATTCGGCTCTTGCCAATCGGAAACTTCGTAAGGTATATCTACCATAACTGAATCATGTTCGGCCCGGCTTGGTACAATTTAACGTCAAGATGTGGGCAGGTAAGTACTAGCTCGGGATCGTGTTTTACAGATATATGTACATTACGACGTCCATGAAACAACAATGGGTTCGTAGGCACGTGTATGTGAAATAATATCAGGGAATTGCTAAAACCTTTAGAATCACGGGCTTCTCAGCTTCAAGGCTAGCCGTCATCTGAGACGGCGGGTCCAACATCATACTTGTTTAAGGCGATTTTAGCCACATGTTTGTAAGGTTATATCAGTGAATAACCTTGGAATTAGGAGCACGTGCCTGTTATGCTTTTAGGATGGGTAAAAGCCAACAGGTTTGCCAGACAAAAGATTTTAACAACGTATCTTTATTCAAGATAATATCTTCTTACCGGTCGAACATTTGCCCCGAGGGAAGTCTAAACAAGCTTGTCATGTTAAGGTCTATCTGATTGGTTTTTTTGGAACTGCGTATGTATTTCTGAAACACAGTAATAACTCGGGCTGGCCTAAAGCTCTAAGTATTTGTTTAAGTCTGCCGCGTTGGTCTAGTGATTACAAGCGAAACCCAATTACAGTTATTTCCTATGTTCCAGATCTGTGGTTCGATCCCAGATCTGCCAAATGATTTATTTGGGTTTCTAGTAGGTCTGCAGTCTGCCTGTAATTACATGACACATAAATATAACTGTTGAAATTAAGATGTAAACACAGGAGTGATGTTATTTTAGAAACATAGCACTATGTATATACTACAACACAAAACCTAAACGAATGAATCTCCGATCCCGGCAACTGCACTTAAAATCTAACGGGTCGTCGCTTGCCTCATTCGCAAAGAGATGAATCTGATGTAAGCGTTTCTTGCCATCGTATCCGTGCCCTATCGGCACAGCCCGGGCTTTACAATGAAGGTCGAACAATGATGCCTCGTTTGTTTGTCGGTTATCAACTATTATTTATCTGGGTTTGGATGTCATGGTAAGGAGGCTGAGTAATTGAATTTGGGTTGAGAAGCTACTGATATCCGTTTTCATGGCGTGGGTGGTGAGTAAGATTTAGGTAGATATTAAGGTAGAGAAATGGATAAACTTTATATTGTCACTTACGGGATATCTCCCGTGTTTTTATTTAATGAGCTCCCGATATTTCGACGTTGTTGCGCTGTTGTTTAGTTGTGAACCGTAAAATCTTAAAACAGTGTTTGAGAAATGGATTATTTACTCTTGCAATACATTTATTCCTCAGTCCCATAAATTTACCTTTATACTCCTGCAAGAATTTCATGAGCAAGTAAACGTGTTTATGTGGGTATAAAACGGAGACAAAAGTCATTAATTCATTCGTCATAAAGGTACGGGTACGAAAGATATTGTGTTGCTTTTGACAGTGTTAATTCTAAAAGCTCAACTTTAAACGATTTTGTCGAATAATTATTAATATTTGAAAATAATTTTAAAGGATAAGGAAAAGACGACCTAAATTATTAGCGACTGCATGCTAAGTGCCTTTTGACATTTAAACCGGAATTTAGACGACAATAAGTATCTAAGTAACAGTATTCAAGTTAATTAATAAACCACAACCTTTCGATGCAAACAGAGGGATTGGTAACTTCCAACTACGACCAACTGATAGCTATGCAATTTGAATGTGTTAATCACTGGCAAAAGTTGGCAACGGCTGAGCTACAGTGTGCTCAGTATATCTGAGCAGTTTACAAAATGGTGTACTAAATAGAAATGTATTGAATTTGACAGATAGAATATATGATTGCTTTTTGTCTTTGCAACCAGTGCGACCTCATGCTGCCGTGCCTTGTATTCTTGGCACACTACATTCGAGCTATTTATTTAGTTGTCAAAGTGCCTAATAGGTATAGTTCGTGTTCAAGTGGCGTTTGGTTCTCTTTTGACAAACTACGATAGTGTTAGCCTTTCTTTGAGTGGGATGTGTTAAGATGTGAAGGCAATACTTTGCCATAGCTTCTGATGTTTTCAGATTATAATTAAGTGGCCTTCTAACTACCTTCTTTAATATCTAATCTTTTCGTTTTTATCTCATCATCATCAGCCTATAATGTTCCCACTGCTGGGACACAGGCCTCCTCTCTATGAGAGGTAATGGGCTATAATCCACCACGCGGGCCCAGTGCGGATTGGTTGATGTCACATGTCTTCGAATTTTTGGTTCTAGGACATGCCGGTTTCCTCACGATGTTTTCGTTCACCGTTTTTGAGAGCAGTGGTGATTAAATAAATTACACAAACTAATGCGCCTGCCTGGGTTCGAACCCACGACTTACTGTTCGTAAGTCGGGGTCGCTACCACTGGGCTACCGCTCGAAGTTGTAAATACTAAATTAATAAACAAGCCAAGGAGTAAGGATGTCGTAAAATATTGAGCGAACTCGTAAAATTATATTTTTCAGGCATAAATTAGGTACAGACTCGTAAAATTTGATGTAATTTAGGTACGTACGTAAATTTAAGCTGAAAACAAGCACTTTTGATCTACTTTCGAATATTAAAATCGAAAAAGGGACAACCAATCAAAATAAACAATTCAATCTCATCTCATTAAGAACAGGAATCGAAGGAAACGGACTTGATTATTGCTTCCTCCAATATTCAATTTTACTGGACTTTTTTTGGACTTTCTCTCATATTTTGGAATATTTCCCAACTTTTCATAAACCAGATGTGCCTGAAGTTGAAATATAAACACTAAAAGTTTTACTTCACATATTACGTAGTTCTCGTTGCGAACTAATTAGTTCTTACATGGGATCTCGACTTCTTGTGCCTCGTTTAAAACGTTAGTCTGGACTAGTTTCGACGCATGAGGTCCGGTCAATTACTCTTTGAGGACCGTTCTAGCGGAGTCAGCAGTAAAGTATTCCTAATGTAAGGCGTTACACTAGGCATTAGTACTTGACTATGCAATTAAAGCGCAAAATAATACTTTTTTGTCTATGCGAGGTATGTATTGACAAATAAGATATTACGATTAATAAAATAAAATAAAATAAATAATAAAAATGAAGATTAAAGACAAACGAAAACTAAATACAAAAATTGTTTTATCCAATTACCTTAATTTAAACTTCAAACAAAGTAAAACTAACTGAAACTCGTTCAAGATTCATAACTAATTCTCTTGTCTAACATTTACGTCTAACTTTCCACCACGTAGGTATAATGAAATTCGTCAGCGGGAAACTGTCTGTAATCGGTGTGTCTTAAGACTAATTGTCGGGCCCCTAATTCATCTGGAATTCGCATTCCATTCCTTCAGCAATTAGGGATGAAACGAGCAATTTATTGCGATTCTTAGTGGTCCCGTTTCATGGCGTGACGTGTGAACGCACTGTGGATGATTTAAACCTTTTTAATGATGTGTGGGCATCATTAATGCGTAATGAAAAGTGCATATCATGTCGACGTGGCTTTAGTAACTGTGAAAACCAAAAGCATTTTGTTTATTTTTTTCCGGGAATGATGAAGCATAAGCTTGTGAACGCTAGAGATTTTGTTGAAGGCATTTTTCTGCCGTTTATATAAAAAAACTCTTTCTTTTTCGCCTTTCAAATCTAAAACTTGTTTGATGAACGACGCGAAGGTTTGAAACTCGTTTAAAAATTGACAGATTTTAAATTAAAAACAACTCAAAAGTAATTTTAAATTGAGAACTTGAGATATTACCGTAGATATCTTTTATTTAAGAATGAGACCTAAAAGTTTGAATAAAATCTTTTCTTTTTGTTAAAAAAATTTATGTTACGACGTGGTAGGTTTATATAATTTATTTTGATGGACATTCAAATAATTACAGAATTTATGCATTGTTCTCGTTCTGCCACCTACAGTATCGGACCGTGGTATGTGACGTCACATGGAGCCATATTGTGCTGTGTAGTGTAATACTATAGGGCTTTGGTTTTTACAGATATTTAAATCTTAGTTTATTGGAACTTTCTCATCTGTCTTGTAAGAATACAAAGTTGTCAACTGTGTACTTTTGCGAGACAATTTTGCATGAACGAAGTCGTACTATAAGTATTTTGTTTAACTACGGCGGCACCTTAAGGTGTTTTCCGACTTTAATTAGGTATAATATACAAAAGAAGTACAACAAATATGAGTAGTATTCATAAATCCACATAAATCCATCTCATAAAAGAATTCTTACAATGTTTAATACAACAAAAAAACACTAACAGCTTTTAAAAAATGCTACTTATAACATAAATGAATAATCATAAATACGGAGTAACTACTTGGGCTCATACATGTTAATGTAAACAAGCTCCAAACTCCAAAGGAAGATATAATAACCATGTTCTTAATATGACTTTGTAACATCATCGGATTTTAACTTTGATGTCGAACACAACGTCAAAAACGTATTGTACGGTGTATCTTCTAATTTCCATAGCGTTTCCTTTGTTCCTTTCCGTGTATCTATGCAAGAAGGATCAATTTAGCAGAAAAAATCTGTTTCTGTTTATTCTGTTTATTTTGTCCAAGTAAAATAAAAATAAAACTTCTGCAAACAAAAACATCAGTACAAGTTTATTCAGTAGCGGCACTACAAAAAGTACTGCAGCAACATAGGAACGAAAAGTACTATAGTGTCATCTACGACACAAATTAAGAACTAATATCAAAATCCAAAATCCCGGCGACTATCGGGCAGTACCAATTGCCCACCAGACACAACACCCGTCTGGTTGGAGGATCCTCCCTTTTCTATGGGGGATGAAGGACTTTACAGCCTGTTCTTCATACCCTAAAATTCTCAAGAGTTTCTTCAAGTATTTTAGTCTTTAGCGGCTAAATATCTTAGAATAGTCTATTGTCTTGTTTTTACCAATCGCCTAAAATAAACATAAAATTTGTTGTATTAACTTTGAAATTGCGAACACTTTAGGTAATAGCTACCTGTGGGTGACAGTTCCAAATTACGATAACAAGATTAAACATTTTTGTTCAAAATGAGCGAGAGAAAATGGCAGCGGTCTGTACAGGAGAAAATAACATGATTGTTACTAAGAAAATTCTGATATTATGTTCAACAGGAGCGTATTCCGAGGAAGACCAAGGAAACGATGGATGGATTGTGTGAGGAATGATATGAAGGAATCATTAGGGGATAATTGAAGAAAAAATCGTACTGTGCCGACCCCAAGTAACATAGGACAAGCTTAGGAAGATGATGTTCAACAGGAGCGTATTCCTAATTGAAAACCCCCATCTTTTAGCGCCATTTGCGGTGACTTTAGTTTTTACCCGTCCTTTAAAGGCGGTCCACAGCTTAATCAAGGTAATTTTAAAAGCAAAAAAGATACCAAGGAACCAACAATAGTCATAAAAACAAAAAACAATCGCTTCATCTCCATCGTCCAAAACCAACAGAAGCAACAACGACTCATATTACTGTTTGTGATTAGAATATTAAATTAAGCAAACAGGACGGACAGAATCTAAAATTAGGCAATTTTCCAGGGGACCAACGAATCCTGTCCCGCTAACAAAATTTAATTTTATACCCAATTCTATTAAAGGTGTCATTCCGAACCTTTGGGTATCGGATTAGGAAACGGAATTTTAATTCTGGCTTTACCTATTCAAAATTATTTAGTTAAGTATTTCAATATTGAGGGAATAAAATCTGTCTTTGTGGAAGGTAAGGGAACTGTTTGTTATGTAGATACTCTGTATCAGTAATTCTTCTTCGATTGAAATATATAGCAACCAACTAGGTCATGATTGAAATCCAAGAAGATGACTTACATTTTTTTTTTTTTTACCGTGAAAAATACTACATATAAACATTAAAAAACGTCACGCCTGCAATCCCCGAAGAGTTAAGCAGAGGTTTACGTAATAGTACACCCACATTTCACCCGTTATGTTTAAGTCCCATGTAATAGAGGGCGAGCCTATTGCCATCAACCGGGAACAAATCCAGATACCGTGGCTACTACCGAGAAATTCCTGATGGGAAAATCCCAATAACACTGTCCGACACGGGAATCGAATTCAAGGGGGTACCATGACGTCTTATAGCAGTTGTAATTCCAGTGTAGGAATGAGACAGAGCTATACATGTCGTTTAGCGCCATCTCTTTCCCACACTCGAATGACAATTGCTTTAAGACGTCATAGTAGGCCACCAGGACCTCATGCCCAGCAGCCGCGCTTGCTACTACTCGACCATTGAGGTAGTCATAATAAATAAACACAATTTTTAATATGTATTTAGTTTCCTAAGACCTTGCTTATGATATTTAGAAACACGGTTTTTCAATCTTGGAAGTATAAACTTGTTGTACAAACTACAAAGCCATGTTACAGACACGATGCAGGTAAAGTTCTGAGCATTAACATAGCGTGCGTGGGTGCAGCCCAACTTATGAGCTCTTAGTATAATGAAACACGGTTCACGTTTCTAATTGCGCATAATATGAGCCTCAGGCAACGCCTATAAGGATCATTGAAAACCTGAAGTAGGTACTCAGTCAAAGTTGGGTTTAGGGGCGAAATGTACCTTATTTTTTCCTCCAAAAATATGAGATATTTGCATCGAAACCATACCACCATTCGACTATATCAAGTAACCGCATAAATCTCCCAAACCGACTCATATTTCTCGATGATACAACGGAATAGTTCGGAGGAATCGTAAAAATATGCGTAAGGAACACGACGAAATTGAACGGCAGCAATCTGTGGGTTCTGTGGTTTCATATGCCTCGATATTATCGGGCCTAGCGTCGGGAACTCCGGATTATGTCGTGGGTACGTGCGTAGCGTGCCAACCGCCATCATGAATATCAACAACATACGCTTGACACTTCAGATGCCGTGAAAATGCTCGTAAATGACTTGCGTTACTTGCTGCCGCGGGCGACCGCACTTCCTAAATTATGAAGTTACTATAAATTTTATGTGAGATGCGTCAGGGCGTAAGAAAAATGAAAATATGGAGGTTTATATTAGACTGTGTGGAAAGGGTTTTCTTGTTCACGACTTTTTCGGTGTAAGAAATCGGAAACAAGGAAAAAGTACCTTAAAACCTTTATGTTATACGTACCTAATACCTATAAGCTACAAAAAGTTCATCTCAATATACGGGGTGGAATTATTCAACGCCACCTGGAGGGAAAGTACTCTAAATACTGGAGATAGAAAAATTTACTCAAGGGAATCATTCCTTTATTTTTAAAAAGAAATAAATCTGCATTCAAAGATTTTCAAAAATTCGATTGCTACACTCGGGAATCGAACCGGCTAAATAAGGTACTAACATAAGTAATCGGACGGAACTTTGAGTAAAAATGCTATAACTTTTAATTTATAAGTTCAGATTTCATGATCATTTGACCCTATCGATTGATGAATGATGCCATATCAGGCTGTTATTTTTTTTAAATTTAGCCGGTTCGATTCCCGAGTGTGGCAAGCGAATTATCGAAAATCTTTGAATACAGATTTATCTCTTTTTAAAAATAAAGGAATGTTTCCTTTGAGTAAAATTTTCTATCTCAACTATTTAGAGTACTTTCCCTCCAGGTGGCGTTGAAAAATTCCACCCAGTATATAAAGGGTGTAAACAGACTCTTAACGAAGCCTAAAGGCACTTGTTGTCCCTGTTATTGCGATCATTTTTTGTTCTAGACCATACCTGGGAACCTTCTAGTTACTGAGATATTGGGGGTCAAAGTTCCAACTTTTTGACAAGTTTTTTTAAAATACTTGTTATTTATTTAAGATTTTTACTTTAAACACCTCCAGGACCCCCTTACTGTTCACTCCATCCATCAGCACAATGTTTTGAGTGCGTTACATTGAGATCTACTGTAAAACGTGTTTTTTCAGCCCAAAAAAAAAGTCGTTTCCCAGCACTATTTTTTGCGTAAAGTTACTTAGTTTGATGTACATAATGGTTGGTTGACGGCTTCGTGAAGAGTCTGTTTACACCCTGTATGTATTAAAGAATTGTGAGCAACAAGCGTGCTTCAGCCCAACATTCAAAACACCTTTACAACTAAAATATTCATCACCAGCTATATGAATTTGCCACGACGATTACAGGATAACAAACCATTATTTTTTTAAAGAAACACTCAGCTGTAGTTAGGCCAGAAATGGCCTTTTTTTCCCCACAAACATTTCACAAGAGACGCAGGAATTTCCATCGATTGCGAAACAGTGTACCCACCTGTGTTTTTATTTTATCGAAGCGGATTTTCCGAATACTAGGCGTCCAAGCCCACCCTGTATCCAACGGCTACCGCATTGCGTCTCATTATTGAGGGAGGGTATTTTAATTCTCGGAAAGAACATTTTGCGGTTACAATCGATGGAGTTGGCAAAAGTCAGGTGCTTGCTATCGGTACCAAGTTAGGGCCTATCAGTGTTTCGGAGCACTGTGAAATATTACGAGTAGGCGCGATTGTGAAAGTTTTCGGGTACTCGAGCCTGCTCTCAATTGATTCTCAAATATTTCCTGGCAGCAATTTTAATATAAATGTGAATACTGCTTCGAGCTTACTCCACTTGTTATTTTAATGAAATAGGCTCTCGTTGTTGTTAAAATTACAACATCGGAGTTACAGCAATTTAATTTGCGATAGCGAAACAAATTCCGGTTACAGTTTTTAAAATATAATCGGCGTATCTACATAGTTTGGTCTGAAAACATTTTCCACCCACGGAATAATTGTGAAGCGCAAGTGAACCGAACCGAATAAAATATTTCTCAGATTTTATATATATATCTTGCCATTCAGAGCGCTGAAGGGCGAGATTCTTAGATTAAATAATAACAACCCCGAAATAGATCAATTGAAGATCCCATAAATATCTGTCGGGCTCAACCCTACGAATTTAGTCTATCGTAAAGGAATAGTGAAATGAAATGGGTCAGTTTAGACGGCGAATGTTCCTTGGAGAATTAAATGCATTGTTATACTATTAGAGAACGGTTATATTACATTGTTCTAACAAGATTGATTGTTTTGTTTGAAAACTGCTATTTGTAAATGTTTGTATTTATTTTTTTGCATCTGTTTTTATCAAGAATCTATTTAGGTAACTTTATTATCAACATTACAGCTAAAAGCAGAAATCTGCGAGTTTCTAGAGATTAGACTGATATTCAATTTAGCTAGTTAATTAAGTATATGAAAATGTTAACTTTAGACTTTATTTAACCGAGTAGATCTACTTTATTTTTAATTTTAATTTTCCTTGTCAATTTTTACCTGCTGGACAAAATAATTTATCAACGCAATGAATATGTAGAATTTACCAGGTATATAATTTCTAGGGCAATATTACTATCGTGGAATTATAAATTAATCGCACCACTACTGCAAAAGAGAATAATTAACCATTCATAGTCTGTGGTTAATTCATCTTGACGTTTTATATCTCAGTGAATAATGTCTCTGGTTTGATCTCGACGTGTCGCCGTCGCTTGCATTGTGCAAAGTTTTCGCGCCATTTTTCAAGGGTTTTTCTAAGATTTCCCGCGCTTTTATCGAGCGATTGAGTTAAAACGTCTTTTCAGCTAGATTTATGGATGGCTTATTCCATCAAACTCGATGAAAAAATAAACTTATAAATGCATGGATTTTCATTGTAATGATTAGATTTTGTAAAGATTTATTTTTACCTAGCGTTCAGAGTTGGGAAGATGAGAAGATTTTTGTTGCGTATATTCTAAGCATCATTTTGTTTGATGTTCATTGTTTGCTAATTGAACTTTCTAAAGTCGGTATAATCCTATCAACATTGTACTCAAAGCAGACACAAATTGAGTAATGATATTGTAAAGTTCATGCTATTAAGTTTTTAGGCTGAAGTCCGCAAGTACGTATAATTATATTGAATTTATACAAGAGAATTCTATTTGCATATCGTTTTTTGTGTATTATAAAAACTAATTCGATTGATTTAAAAATACAGCACAAAGCTTGTTTAAAAATTCGATTCCGTTTACCGGACTTAAACGCTTCCACATAAAACATGTCTCGATAATTTACTGGCATACGACACTGGCCAGTGAGAACAAAGCCGGCTTTGTCACCACAAGGCAAGAAACGTGATAGATAGAGAACAAACAGTCCAAGGAAATTGCTTTTGCTTGGCGTAGAACGGAAATTTTGCACAGTGGGCGCATGTGGACGCGAGCCAGCCACAATTGTTACGAACTGTAGAAATACGTCGAAAGGTTTTCATATGTCGTTATGAGGATTTCCATTTATCATTCAAGTTGGCAGTGAGCCTATTATGCTGTGGTACTACTTAATAAGCTTTGCGACAATATGATAGGTTGGGATCTAAGTGAGTTGTTAGTGAATTTCTGGCAATATATTATGAGGATTTTGGGGCTTTATTTGAAGTAGCGGGGTAAAAAATATGTTTTGATGTAAAATATGTGATACTTCAATGTTTTTTCAGCCCACTCGGACAGTGAATATAGCTATAGCATGTGTTTCTCGTATTGTACATGCCAATTCTAGAAAATAATAAAGGGGCAAACTCACAGCGGCGCATGCTGTGCACGGGCATGCGGCGCTTTTTGGCTGCGTGGATTCATTTGTTTGACAACGTGGGTCTACGTTTCCACTGCAGTACACGCTACACACCCACAACGTATATGTACAACTGTAGCGTGCGTGGCCCACCGCGACATAGTCGTGGTTTAATATTCGTGTATAGTGTATACCGTGTGCACAGCGTGAACAGTTAGTTAGTTACAGCGTTGACAGTGTTGAGCTATGTGAGCGCCTTATTCGAGCAAGCCACGCATGTACTAATGACGTCAATTGATGCATATCGTGTCCATGGTTTGCAATGGACACAATCACATACATTTTCTTGCAAAGCGATGCTTAACACACGTGCGTAGCCTATCCGTACTCCGCTGTGGGTATGCGCCTTAAGTCATGTTTCCAAAAAAATGTCTTATTTACGGGTTTACATAATTTATTATTCCTACCATTTCCTACGCAAAGATAGTAGACGTGTGAAGTAGCAGATCTAAGTAGAGTGGCGTCGAGATTGCATTCACGCCGATACGTTTGCCTGAGCCGATTATGCGATATTGAGATTTGGATGAAATTCAATTTCGGCGCAGTCTTTCGTGATCAATTCAGTCTAGGAAGTTTGTGACTTCGGCCACATCGCTTTTCCACTTGCAGCAATACACCGCTGCAGCGATGGATTTCGAAATTCTAAACTGATGGCTTGGATGTCTTGGGCTAGAAGTTATAATTGTATACTGTTGCAGAATTCAAGCTTAGGTAACTTGTTAGTTATTTCGGATTTTAGTTGTGGTTTAAGGGCTTGGTGTTCGTTAAGGACTTTGACAGTCCGAAACTAGTCTTTGATCAACATCGAAACGGAATATCTGAACGCGATTCGTATTATTTTTAGGAACAGGGGTTCGATACTCTGTGGAGCCTGAAATTTATTGGTGTTTTATTATGTACTAGCCTTTGTAGCTCGCGTTAATTTAGAATTCTACAATCAATTGGTGTTCTACTCTGCTTGTAATAATATAATTAAATCATGACTTGAAAGACACGTGGCTCCATCTATTATCATACGGAGGTTATTGTTATTTTTCTCGGGAACAGTACTTTTTTTCAGGATGAAAGGTTTATGTCCGTTTCTGTGTACCTGACAATTTATATGCAAAATTCAGGATGATCGGTTCAGTGGTTTAGGCGTGAAAAGGTAACAAACAAACTTACTTTCGGATTTATAATATTATGAAAGTAAGAATTTCAGGATGATCGGTTCAGTGGTTTAGGCGTGAAGATTTATAATATTAAAGTATGAATTTAGGACATAGCATATAATTTTAGTTTTCTGTTATAGTATGTCTATCCGTGTCTTTACCGTGCAGCCATATCTTTTTATGGAGGTACAAACCATGGCCAAACAAAACACATTCAACCTTCCCATTATGAAGAAAAACCAGCGTCAAAATGCTACATAATGCCTATTAATTTACTAGCATAGCCTCACAAGAAATGAGGGTAGGAAAAAGCCGAGGAAGTAGGTGTTAATTACTAATTACACACAGGGCTGTCACGAGCAGAGTGTGTGTTTTGTGGCGAACTAAATAAGCTTTAGGCTAGAATACTATTACTATATCTCGGGCGACCCTGTTTAATGAAACGGGAATATCTTGATGCTTTTGTCTGAGTTTTTTCAAAGGCTGGTAATGTAAGCGTGTATTGTAGAACGGAATTCTTGAGCGAAGTTTGATGAAGCGTGACGTTTTTGTTGTTTAACTTTTGTAAACATCGAATGAAAATGGCAGTGTCGATTTTAAAATTAAAAGTGGAGAAAGTACGATCGTGAACTAAGATATTTATTAAAGTGAAAATAACTGTTCATAGTTAGTTCCTTCCTACCTTATTTTCTTTCAACCTGCGTTTAAAATGTTCGTTAGTCTTATGACAATTAAATACAAAATTCACTTTTTTATCCGACTTTTGAAGACCTCTAAAGTGCTCGTATTTTAATTCAGCTATTATATTATAATTTCAGCATCTCCAAATCTCACCTAGAACACCAAGATATAAAGCTCATTTATAAATTACTCATTCTCAAAGAAACATTACAAAATAGTAACAACGGAGCGGCAATATCCGGCTACGAAAGAAAAAACAAAAATGTGCATGTGCACTAATTATGGCGAATCTTTTATTCAGAGCAGTCCAGAGAAGACTGGGCGAATCGCATCCAACCGCAGGTTGCAAGGAAATCGGCTTGAACACGCGTTTCGCTGCAATATGCAAGAGGCTTTACTCAGTTCGTTGAATAAAATTTTCATAATGCAACGTTACTTTATTTTTGCGAATATTCGAGGATTTTTTTAACTGGGTTTGTGCGGTTGAGTTTTTAAAGAAAAAATTGATTAATGAACTATTTAGTTCATTATTTACTACTGTAGCATAACGGCCTCTTCTGAAATAAAGAAATGGCGAGAAATGAGCACCGATGATACCCATAATTCTTTATGATTTCAGACTGCAAAGTTAACAGGACATTTCATTTAAGCATTCATTTCATGTCAGTTGTTAATGGCATTCAATAGTGTTTTATAATGGCTTATTGAAATAAATCAGTTTGAAATGATACTTATAATAAAACACACACATATACATTTAAGACTACTAAAATCAGATTTCATTGCTCTGCAGCCTGGCTTTACCGAGCCGTAAAGTCACAAAGCAATGAGGTTGGTAACCACAGAGCCAGTTGTTCCAGTCCGAGCCAGTTGTTCCAGTCCGTTATTGTACCATCTGTTGAACGTCAGGCTACCGGCCAGTGGCACGGAGCACCGTATGTGGGTGACGTTTTGGGAAGCTAGATTAAGTGCCCTACTATCTAAATTTCACACCATTTATTATTAGTAAGGGGATGTCGCTCTCGTCATTACAAAAGTAATATTATTAGTTTTTTATTTGGTCTTTTTTAGTTGTAGTATCCCGAACAAATGTTTGTCATGAATTAATTTTCAAATTTGTTACTAAAAGTAATGGATCATCACGTCATCAACATATGCCAAGAAGAAACTGTACACAACAGTAACTCATAAATTACTCAAGTAAAGGTAATATAATTTATTTGACCACCGCGCGAGCTTCCTGGGTAATTCACAAAAATTGGACCAGTAATCACAGAGAAATCGGTGTTTTAACATGAAAAAAAAGATGCTGGTCGAATATACAACCACCTCCTTTTTTAGAAGTCGGTTAAAAAGAGATACGAGCTAATTTTATCGATGATACTGCAAACACTCCACTGATATGTAATCAGTAGACCTTAACGCGTTTAAGAACTGTTAGTCAACATTGTTGTGGAATATTGATACTGTTAAACATGAACAGGAACTCTTGAACAGGATCAGATATACTGATCGCGTTCATTTTTATTAGTGTTCGTGCAAAATGATCATTTTCCCAGGAAAATATCAAGGAGATTTTCCTTTTCACTAATACTACAAAAAGTGCAAATTTCATCCCTGCAATGCAAAAAACGCGTGCATATTCCAAAGATTTTCGTGCAGGCATTTGTAGAGAATACCAGGAATTTAATTCAGGCTTTTCGAGAGCATTTCTTTCTGTACGATGTTAGTGAATGTACACCGCTAGTGTGGCACTGTCCTTATTTCTAAAGGGTGGTTTAAAATTCAAATATTGATTTACTCTCGGAGAATGGAATCATTTTCTTAATTGCTTTTATTCCTTTGTTTCGAGTTTCAACCCTTCTCTGTTCTGTACCGTTGGTACCAGTATAACAGCAATGTACTCGTAGTTAATACCTCGCTTCCATGACTTTTGCAAATCAATGAATATTGCTGGATGATATTTGTGGTCTATTCATTGGTCCTAGTTATTTGTGGTTTATGATGCCGGTAATAATGAAAAGTTAGAGTTTGGAGTAGGATTTAATGGAGAAAACAGTGTATTATTATTTCCGTATATAGGATAGGATTCCGTGTATAAGTTCACATTTTTATTTTACTTCTATTCTGTTGTACTCTTCCTTTCTTGTGGAATAATATAGGTGCGAAATAAAAATGGAATATTAGACACAACAAGTTGATAACTCTGTGAAAGTTTGTATGAATCTATTCATACAAACTATCACACATACAACACACAACAACTACACATATCAACTTGTTTAAAAGACAGGTGTGTGAGGTACTTTTTGAATACGTAATACACATAAGTAACTTGACTAATGCAATAGCAAGATTATAGGTTTGCAGTAGAACTTCTAGCTAATCCAAGTAACCGTCACTCGACAAGCCGAATGTACCTTAAACCCGGATTAGCGTCATCCGAGCATAAGTTAGGAACATGGCTGCTATGCACTTAGACGATAGATGAATAATCCTGTGTAACGTAAACGCACACTTAAAAGCACTGCACGGATCAGCATCGCCTCTGCTCATCGGCTCTTTGTCAATAAAGGTACCTACGTAACAGCCAGCTTCGCAGGGTGGAAGTAGGTGACGACGCCCTGTTAACCGCGTGCCGACAACCCATCACACGGCGATGGCCCACCGCAAGCTCGGTGACCGATCCTGAACCGAGGCCTAAGAGCCGAGGCCGACGCCAAAGCCGACGGTGTAAGCATGGAGGTGTTAAGGGCCTTTAAGTGGGTTTTGCAGACTCGAGTTTTATTGCTGGAGGCCTTACAGTCACGGCACCCACAGGATAGTCCGGTTAAGCAGATGACAACCTCATACTTTGATCTGGGAGATGCCATTAACAAAAAAAAAAGGAGTTTCATGGACAGAATCCCGAACGGTTTGAGTTGAAGCGATATTAAGCCTGTGCAGTGTGTGTGTGTGTTTGTGTGTGTGTGCACTGTTTATAACTGTGCGTGGACCTTAATTCGGGTTAATCTAACCTCTATCACGGTACACTAAATACTAAGCAGGCGGTTGTGGTTACGGCTTCTCTGTTCTGCATGCCTCATTACGTTGAACAAGGTTAGTTAGCAAATTATGAGAGCATCTTCGGGACAGCGAGATCTCTACGTATTTACTAAGTATGGCCTAATTTAACCGGTTTTCTACAAATCTTAAATTTTTCTAGCTGATTGTTTGGGTTGATTTTTAAAGCCTTTAGTTTTTACACGAACAAAGGATGCCAAGGCTAAGCTTGATTGTAGCAAATATGAATAGCCCTTGCCTAACGCTTAACCAACAGCGTTGGGGTTGGCTGCCAGTCGAACCGGACGCAGCTAGATAGATTTTATATTATTGTATATGGAGCGACTGCCTATCCGACCTTCAAATCCCAGTTACTGAATAATGCGATACGCCTTCGATATTAGCGAAATGCGACACAGTTACGTTGAATTAGTATAAGTTATAAATCGAGTTCGTTATATCATTTTATTGCACCAATAGCTCGAAGCAGGAATTTGGCATTAGACCGGTAGACGCTATAATACGCCCCAAAGCACCGCACAAAATATCTTCCAAATACGTTTTGTCTATACTCCCTCTAGGGCATTAGTTCAATCGACAATACTTTTTGGACTAAAGCCAGGCTCAGCGAAAGCAGCTGTGAATTAAATCTTTTAGCTTTAGAATTATGCCCTTTATTTCTATGTTTGTTGTTGGTTAGTGACAGATTTTATAGTAGTTACAAACTCTTAGTTTATAAGGAAGGGGTAAAAGGATTTTTATGTAATAAACGGCACCTGAGAAGTTTTGTGAGTATTTTGTTTTTAGAAGCGTTGTTTTAGCTTCGATGTTTTTGAAAATAGAAACTCCCAACTTTTTTCTTCTATCTCTTGCGCGATTAATTTAATTTGTGGCCAGCGTTTGTTTTAAAACCTTTTTCGTCTTTGTATCTTTATTTCAGTTCATTGGTTACACTCATTCAGGTATAAATAATGATAATAAATGGGTAAAGAGAAACTTGGGGAAAGTCGAAAACAACTCTAATAAATTAATTTTATCTTCCGGAACTTTGAGAATTTAATTAATGTCTTTAACACACATGCGTGGGTACCATAAGACGTTAAATCATATGATCATTATGAAATTTAAAGATGAATTTAAGATAAAAGGCCACACAAATAACACTACTACTAGATAATATGGCAAGAAAGGAGGTCTGATGAGATGACGAGTAATAGGGAAGTATGGAAGAAGAAGACATGCTGCACTGATCCCAAATAAATTGGGATATTTTATTTTTATTGGGGGGATGGAAAGATGATGCAATACAGATACTTTAATATACTGCCTTTTTTAACGCAACTTAAGTAAATAAGAACACATAAGAGACTTTAGAAATAAGCATCACATTTGTACCTTTTTTTCTGTTCCTTTCTTCATTTCTGTATTTAGTGTGTGTGTACATAAACTGTTAAAAAAATAAAGAAGTAGTTGTAAAGTAGTACCTAAAACTAGAGCTAAACACAACGTCATAATTCCAAAACTCCAGAGCCAAAGGCAATAAACAATGCAACGGTAATCAAGCATTACGCTGAAAGCTCCCAGGAAAATCGAACTGTTTCCTATTCCTCGTACATTTACATCATAGAGTATTACGAGCAACACAGCCTTCATACAATGTACTAAGCTAACAAAAGGTAAATTTGTGCTGAAATGAAGGTAAGGCTGCGTCCAGGGCTGCGGGACTGTTCGAAAGAGATACCGCGGCCCTGGAACACAAAGGGCAAGGACGGAACATGGATGGGTTTTAGTCAGTACAAGTCCCTCCCGCTCTGACCAAAGCGGGAGAAGTCATTTGATAATTTCCCATCCGAAAAAAAAAAAGGTAAGGCTGCGTTTATACCTGTGCGTGGATTTGCAGCGAGGGATGCGCGTAAAACTAACCAATGACATCGCTAGTTTAGTTCGTGGTTAAATAATAACAACCGCACCGGGCAATCTTCAAGGTTAAGCCACGCTTGCCAAGGTTGGCCTGTAGATAGGTGACCAGTACATACCAAGTTTGGGAAGCACGTTAAACCGTTAGTCCCGGCTGTCATTTGTGGATCTATGATTGTCGTTACAGATATTCAGTGGCCCGAAAGTCTGGTGTCGTACTTCCCAGTTTGCACTGGATTGTTAGATGAACATTCGCTCGTGGAGGTTAGATAAACAGTAGCTCAAAATACTGGTATGGTATTCAGCTGCATTCGACTGGAAGCCACCCCCTACATTGTTGGGAAAAGGCTAGGCAGCTACGCACAAGCTGTGAATAAGAAGCGATATTATTGGTTAGTTTAACACACATTCCTCGTTACGCATCCTCGCACATCACTGGCAGCCCTAAGGTACCTTGCGTTCTTCGCAGAAATCAATTT
The DNA here is from genome assembly GCA_950005105.1 of Lycophotia porphyrea. Taxonomy (NCBI): domain Eukaryota; kingdom Metazoa; phylum Arthropoda; class Insecta; order Lepidoptera; family Noctuidae; genus Lycophotia; species Lycophotia porphyrea. Next base: position 13,824,335 of record OX465395.1, on the reverse strand, counting down.
ATCTTTATTTGCAGCAAAGAGGTAATTCCCCCAACAGCGATTCTCTCATTATTTATTTTCCTCTATCTCCACGAAGGTTTTGTTTTTCTTGCTTATTATTTATATGTTACCTTTCCACGTTACTATTAGGGATCGACGTTTGTGAGGATGATTTGTTGATTTTCGCACGCGTTTTTCTTAGAAAAGCCAAATTGTAGACTTGTGTAGTATTTCAGTTGTCTTTTTCTTCAGATTGCTGTGCCTAGTAGAAGGCTTGCTTATTTATTAGAACAGTTAAAATACTGAATTTATGAGTAACGGGCAGTAAAAAAAAATGTAATTACTGTGCTGAACAAACTCCACCCTCTAACAAATGGGTGATTGGACGCACATCAAGTGCTTTATAAAACCAAACATTGGCTTTAAAACGCACTCACAGCATTAAATGAACATTCACGATTTATGTATATGTGTCCCCACATCTACACCTCGCTTTGAGTTTCCTCACCCCCCCCTTCCCGTTTATAAGGAAAACGTATGTTGGCAAAGATAATGGAAAAATCATCACAATAACTTTGGGATGTCTCGAACGATTCACGTTAGATTAACCTCTGAATGATTGGCTCTTGTTTCGGTACTTTGACAATATTTTTTGTGACTTCACGGTGTGAGGTTGGCGTGGTTTAGCGTCTCTTTTTGTAAGAAAATTTTGGGTAGGGTTGTGTTTACTACGCCGTGTATGGTGTTTGATCATCATCTACCATTTTGCTTTAACTGTGTTGGGGTCGGCTTCCAGTCTAACCGCATGCAGCTTACGTGGAGCAATTGCCTATCTGACCTCCACAGCCCCGTTAGTACTGAGTGATACGATACACCTTGATAAGACTGGCTGTCAGACTTCCGGGCCACTGACTGACCTGTAACAACTGTCAAAGATCGATAAATGACAGCCGGGGCCAACGGCCATTAGTCTTTATCTGAATTCCGGTAGGTACTCGTATTTAGTTTTGAGCGACTGCTTGTCTTAGTGTGTTTCTAGTTGCACACGCTCCGAAGCTTTTTAACGCACAAAGCATACTATACTCTCAGATAATTCCTTACTGAGAAACAATTTTCAATAAGTGGTGGGTAGTGATGATATGTGACCATTTATTGAAGTGAATTAGAAAACTTGTTATTTAAAACTATTGAATGTATTTATTAATTGTTTTAGCGTCAAAATAGTACCTACTAATAACTTTGACATTTTAATTATTTTGACATACTCTAACATTTTTTTAATTTTTTTATTATTGCCATTTGAACTTTGACATTTATTAATTTTGACATAGATTTTTGATATTTTAATACATAATTGGAGCATTGAATAATATGTAATTATTTTCTAATTTAATACCATAATTATGCATGATTTGAATATTTTACTAAATGTTATGTAACCTTATGCTAGATTTGCACACCATATTTGTACGCCTCCTGGCATGACATAGCGCTCTATTTAAATATAAGATCTTTACCTTGTTTACCTATGTTAACAAATAAATTATGATTTGATTTGATTTTAGTTATTTTAGTAGTTAGGTATTTAAATGCATCGCGCCATTTTATAACCGTCAAATCTGCCACTAGAATATTGCAAGCAGATGTAGAAAGTTATTTCCTAAAACAATTTATTTATCAAAGTCTTCTTCTGATGAAAATGTTTTCTACAAAATGCGAAGTTGATAAAATTTTAGTATATTTACTATCGGCATGAGAAAATACAGATTAAAGTCGTTTCAAGCGGCTTTGCTTAACGCTGAGACCTAATCCGGCTTTAAGTTTAATGTCATTTTAAGCTGACGCTCAATAACGCTAACACTTTTACTTCATTTGAAAACTTGCTTCGTTTTAACCTTTACCCGTAGAAATTCAAATTCAAAATCTTTCATTCGAGCGGAGGAAGTGGCTATAGGGTTAGTAACATAATGCTTAAAAACTAAGTTTTAGTAAACAACACGATACGGTGACACATGTAACTGACAGCAGTGGACCACATAAGGACAGTCCACTCTGCCAGCAACAATTTTCAGAACCCTGTTAGGACTGGCCATGACCGAACCACCAACGATGCTGCGCGCTTTCGCATAATTGTTTAGAAACAGTCTACACGCGCCGCCGCAAACATCCCTGACGCACTGCAACGCCATGGCAACCCCATCAGTTTCCGGAACGCATTATTGAAATGTAATGAACATAATTACTGCAGGTAACAACGGACTTTATTCTGCGAAAAGTTTATAGTTTTTCCATTTGAAAACTTTTGTTCAAATATCGAAATTATTTGACTGATTGTTAAGCAGATACGGGCTCGAATCAAACTCGTCTACCTATATTTCGATCTTTTTAGACGGAGATTGGAAATATTGTCTTACAAAAATTTTCATCACGAAAATTTTCGATGTAGACCCACGAATGCTATTTGAAATGCAGGCGTATGACGCTAGACAGACCAATTTGTTACAAAGCAGTAACAAGTATTGGATTACGATTTTCTTCGTCTTCTCCTGTCTATCGCTAGTAAATATTTGAATGTATTTGGTAACATATTGAGAAAACCATTTTTTGTGAGCAGTGGTGATGACATAAATTATATAAAACTAGCTAATGCCCGCGGCTTCGCCCGCGTCGATGTCGGTTATCGCAACCAAAAGTAATCATGAAATTTTAATCCCGTTCCCGTAACAAAAACTTCCTCGAGAACCACTCTATCCATTGGTGAAAACAACATAAAAATCGGTGCAGTCGTTTTTGAATTTATCGCGAACACAGAGACAGACGCGGCGGAGGACTTTGTTTTATAATATGTAGTGATAGCGATAAACGCCAGCCTGGGTACACACTCACTGGTCCACTACTTAATTCTAAGCGTTAAATAATTTAACAACCACTTCACAACCCCGTTCATTTTGCTACTACTCCTGTCCTATTTCGAAATTATCTTTATTATTCGTGCTCACCAGTGTTGGCTTGGAGTCAAGTAGGCAAAGAGCCGGGAACTGTTTACCCACTAAAGTAACTAGGTAGCATGTCGCAGATACTAGCAGCGTAGCTACTACACGCTCCGTTACTTATTACTTAAGTTACGTCGTACCTACGTGCTCTTGATTTTTTGGAGCAAGACTTAAATAGAGAATATTTTTGCATGAGTGTGTTATTTATTACAAGTTGAGTGTTGTGAGATTGGCATAGCCTGGTGAAATGGTGTGTTGTCTAAAAAAAAGCATTTACAGGACAGTCGAAGAAAGACAATAGCTTTAAACTCTGTTTTAAGCTTTCATGGTTTAAAACTAAACTTATACTGTGATCATGGCGCTTGGAACAGCGTCGGGAGCTCAAAATAATTAATAATCACGGAAGATATCCCGTAAGTGACTGTATAAGTTTTGAGAATAGCTTTATTTATAAGAAAACTAAATCCGAACAATAGAGGCAATGATCCACCAGACAACTTTCAGCCAATTTCAATGCAAATATTTCATCTAGAAAGGCTAACTAAAATCGCTTCTAGCCCCAAACTTCAAAGTTTACTTTCCTTCAACAAAAGCTATTTAGTCACAAAAACAAGTTTATTCAAAGTCTGAACAGCCGTCTGTTACAAGCGTCAGTTTAGGCGCCGGTCGCATTGACGCGCCGCGATAAAGTTGTCGCGGCTCACGCGATCGCGTGTCGCTGAGTCTGGCTGGGCCCTTGACATTGTACTCGAGAGTCGAGTTCGATAGTACCCTGATTAGCGTTGCCAAGTATGCCGATTTTTGTTTTTTAGTTTATGTTTATGTCAATGAATTGGTTAGGTATTTGTGTGTCAAGCGGTTTCGTCTGACTTTTGACATTTAACTTGAGTCTGATTGAGCTGATTAGAGCTTTATATTTAGTTGAGTTGATTTAGTTATTGTATTACAGTTATTTGGTGGGTGGACGGACAGATTTTGACTTGAATTTTTTTGCCAAGACTTTGTGGTAGCTCAGATTGCACAATCTTATACGCTGCACTTACATTTTAGTAAAAAGGTAAACCTCACATTATTTTCAGTAGGTCTAAGCGTTATCTCGATTGATCATCACCAAGACAGCTGGTTATAAGATCGAGTGATGATCAATCTATCCCCAGCCTTGACATTGCACTCTTTGGTCAAACTCTGATAAGTGTTGACAAATAAAGGGCTGTGTAGACATCTCCTGTTTCACAGGGTTAAGTTCAAGTCAATAAATTCTAGACGTGAGGGATTGACTTAAATACCCGTGTTCTCTAACATCTATACACAGTTGGATATTTCAACCTTCAGCTTATAAATACTTTCCTTTAATAACTATGTGTTTAGTGTTAAGTTAATAGACTTTAGGTTAATTTAAATAAGTTTGTCATTATGTAATATTAAATAAAATAAATAAATAAATAAATCTTTATTAGACCTGAAACATATACAAAAAAAAATATATACATAAATATTAAAGAAAAAACTACTGTCCTACCTATAATAGCAGAAGTTTGCCGAAGCAAAGCGGAGATATAATTTGTCGCCGCAGATTATATTTCCAGCAAATATAAAACCTTGCTCCAGACATGAACTGAATACTTTTAAAATTAATAAAAGATACGATGTACGTGTTAGAAGAAATAATTTCAGGAACTGAATGTTCAGCTGTTAATTGTTGTATTATAAAAAAGGAAGCACTGACACACAACATCACGACTAATTATGTAAAATTGCCAGTTCAAAACTACAGTTCAGATTAAGTAATAAAATACAGAAAAACATAACCCTGCCTTTGCTGTTGTGCAGTCGGGTAAAATGGTATACAGTGGTAAACATTATTTAGTTAACTCCCACGCTGAAAGCGCACACATTTTTTATTATAACTACAAAACTCTCAAAGTTTTTTTTTACTCCATTACACAGAAAATAGTAAACAACAAGCATAATGTAAAAGGAAAGGAATGTAAAAGGAGCTCGTGGCTAAATAATAACAGCCGCTCGGGTCGATCTTTAGGTTAAGCCGTGCTTACATAGGTTGGTCTGTGGATGGGTGACCACCCATTACATACCGAGTTTCCTCCGTGCCTCGGAAAGCACGTTAAGCTGTTGGTCCCGGCTGTCATTTGAAGATCTTTGACAGTCGTTAGGTAGTCAGTGGCCCAAAAAAGTCTGACAACGAGTCTTACCAAGGGGTATCGTATTACCCAGTACTATCTGGGTTGTGGAGGTCAGATAGGCAGTCGCTCCATGTAAAATACTGGTATTCAGCTGCATCCGGTTAGACTGGAAGCCGACCCCAACATAGTTGGGGAAAGGCTAGGCAGATGATGAAGTATAATGTAAAAGTCGTGAGTTGAAAAGGCAAAGGCATTTATTGCGAACAGCCAGCTACTCGTACCTACCATAGACGATAGAGAAAGTTTACTGTGTTGCCAAAATTACACAGAGCTTGCAATGTTACTTGTTTCGAGTATGTTCACTAGTTTTATTGGAATAAACATGCTATTTGATGCTCGTAGTGTTGCCATGTTTGGTGTGTTTATTTTATTACGTTAGGAGGATGATTTTATGTCATGAATGAAATTGTTTGTAAATATCTATCGCAGGTAGTTGGATTTACGAGTCTGTTAAATGATAGTTGAAAAATAAAAAAAAAACTGATAATTATTTTGGATTGTTTTGAAACCAATATTTATTTGATACAACAACATTTATTTCATCAGGTAAATTGCTTCCTGGTGATTCATAATAATACTTACAGAATCAACATTATTTATATGTTACTATTCTCAAAAAGTAACCTTTTTTGATCGTTCATACAAAATGGACACACCACAAACAACAGAAATATCAAATGCGACATGAAATCCGAACTAGCAATTGAAATTCGAACTACATCCACGTCCTGCTTTTTCGGTAAGGTGACGATAATAAAAAAAATACAATAAAAAAAGTAAACATTCCTTCTCTACCTCTTTGGTATTCCGTCTCCCAGGTTTATACCCGTAGGTGAAGTATCGTTCATAGATCTAATTCGCTTTTGGGTTCGATCGTAAAGGGCCGTATTTACGACAACTTTCGAAACTAGGCCATTTTATGTCTGCTATAAAACTTGCGATGTGCCCGCAGACAGTTTTCACTTTATTTTGACAACACACGTGTTTATAATGCAAACGGGACAATGAGCGTTACGGGACACTTTTTCGTGGCGTTCATCGATTTATTAGACGTTGTTACGTCAAAACTTATATCGATTGTTTGAGGTACGAAATTTTTCAATCCAAAACATGTTGAACTTGCTAGAATACAAAAAAAAATGAACAACGATTTCAATTTTGGAAAGAAATCAATTTGACATTTCGACTTCTTTGTTCTTTATTTTCTATTGAAAAAATGTCCTTTATTCATCAATATGTTGACGAAGGATTTTTTTCCGACACGGACTGTAACTGGTTTCTTGTACAATTTCCAAGAATTTTCCTTAGCTTTGTTACTGCCAGTCAAACTGGTCGAATAGGCTGTCGATTACCCAAAATTCACTCAATCATTCGAAAAAGGAACGAATTAATATTGAGAATACTGTGAAAGCCAAGACGAATCTCCTTTTTGAAGTAAAACTTCTTTACGCACGCTTGCCTTGGGGAGTAAGCTGGTGAACGCGTTACGTTACGAGGCAAACGGAAGTTGAGTGGAAGATATAAGTTAGTGAAGATATAAAGATTTTTAAATTTGACAGACGATTGAACGCCATTTGTTTAAGTTTTACTTCAGTCAGTCGTGTGGTCTAGAGCACACTCGTTTTTGTTTTATAATATTCGTGTTCAATAAATTGAATAACGAGTGGTTTTACCGTTATATTTGTATTTAATCGATTCAAAATGATAACAATAGATAATTCAATATAAAAGAGCTCTTCATTATACAATGAAGGCGTAATAAAAGGTCCAAAAAGGTCAATAGGTTAGCAATCACGGTGACAATAAAATCCGCATTAGACTGGTCGTCCTGAATACCTGAGAAGCCCACAGGTTTACAAGTCCGGAAAAAGCACACGTGAATTAATGTGGAAATAACTTAGGTATATGCGTCCTGTGATAAAAATAAAAGATATTAAAAGTACGTGGTTATTTGGGGCGTGAATATGGGCCCGATAAAGTTGGGACAGTTTTGAGCGTATTAATATCAGGCCAGTGCCTTTTGCGTTTATTCGATTTTTGAATCGGGAGTTTGGGACAAATAATCGCTGAACTGATTGTCAAACGACATTTTATACGAAAGTATACATTTTGGCTATTTTGAGAATGAGAGTGAATTGAATTTCAGCGAATAATTTTTAAACCATTGAAAAATAGGTTTATGGCATACAAAAAACCATAAAGAACTCACAGAACCTCATTTGTGGGGAAAACATTACGTTATTTTAGTAACTCTATTCCTTGATGTTTTTTTTTGATGCTTAACTCTGTATATTTTTAATATAAAACTGCGGTAGCAGAAACAATTGCCTCATAAAAAAGTAGTGGTTGGTTTACTATTAAAGCCAATGAAATTACGTTTTCATTCACTTTTATTGGAGAAGTTAAGCGAAGGAAATTATTGGCTTGTGGCAGTCTCATCAAAACTAGTCGTGTATATTATACTTTAGAGCGGTTTTATTAACCTTAATCAACCGCCATAGTCACATATACGTGCCAAACAAGCGCGTGCCCTGTACGCTAAACGACACAAATGTGTGACAAAATGGTAGGTGAAATTGTGGCTTGGCCTGGAAGGCACGCGTTTGCGTTTATGCCCTGGCGGTCATTACGGGTATAGCGCATGATTAGCAACAGCGCATAATACCTATATGAACTGTAACTAAGTGTCGAGTGCAGTGCACACGTTCTGCGTAATAAAATCGCTAACGAATATGGAATTTGCAAATCGCGGCTCATTCACTCATCATGGCATCATTCTTTTGCCCTTGTCCCAATTCATTTAGGATCGGTGCAAAATGTCTTCTTCTTCCATATTTCTCAATTACACGTCATCACATTAGACACCTCCTTTCTTGCCATATAATTCTTCGCACAGTCCATCCATCGTTTCTTTGGTCTTCCTCTACTCTTATATCCAACCCAAACTAAGTATTGGTTGACATTTCGGAGGGAATTAAAATGTCAACAATTAGGCCCGTTTACCCCACACATGACTAAATGCGTTTAGCGTTAATCGAAGTTAAAACATCGTTCTGTTTCTATCAATAGTTTGAAAATGATAGAGTGATTTTTTTTAATAAGTTTAGTTTAAACGCAGTCTGTGATTTGTAGTACCTTGTTGAATGCGCACAGGTTTTCTCATACATGATGACTTTAAGTGTTTGTATATTGTTAGTTTATGACTTAAAGTGTTTGTACGCATAACAGGTTAGAAAAAGTATTACGAGTTAAACACGTTTCGAAAATTAAAAAGAAATTCTTCAACACACAAAACCTACATACACAACGAAAGCAAAATTCGTCGAAGAGAAAAAGCGTAGATTTAGTTGAAGGTACTCAGCGCCGACCCAATTAGCACCAAAACCCTGATTCCATATAGGTGCAGCTCTTGGTACCTGAGAGAGCTGAGTAATAGCATCTACTGTCATGGTATGAATGAGATCAGCTATAGAGCTTTTATTATTGGAATTTTAAGCGAACTGACTGATTTTAAGGTCTTGGCATTGAACATTGTTATCCTCAAATACTAAACTGACTGGTTCAAATTATAAATGAAATATTTTTCTGTCACTACGTGCACCTTGAAACGATAGCGATATCGTAAAAATTAAACAATTGCTTAATCGCGATTTAAAATGTTTGTACTCCTTCGCTCGTCACTTCTAACTTGATATGAACATGTGTGTATTGTGCCTTGCGTAAACGCACCTTTATTCTTCAAGACAAAAGTAATACTATAAGTATATAATTAAAAGTTCCTATAACCCATACAAAGCTACTTTCAGCTTCCACAATATTCATTCCTAACACCCCGTTGGTCCCATTTCCAAGCCGACCTGAGAGAGATGTCAACCTATCGCCACCTGTCCTTCCCGCCGCGGTGACGACAACCGACTGGGAAATTAAAACCTTTGATTAAACCAGCCTAATGTGGAGTCGGGCTTGATTTTCGGCGACGTGTGTAGAGGTAGCTATTAGAAAATGTGGAGCAGAGGGATTTAGTAAAGGAAATTAGTTGGTTGGTTGGGAATTACTTGGTTGGTTTTTTTCTGGAAAACCGTTGTCTATTTAATTTTCTTAACTGATTTCAAGTAAACAAATAAAGATGACACAGAACTGTTACTTTGCTCTTAAAATAGTCTTTCCCTCTTCAAACAAGGAAAAAATTACTATTCTTGCTTTGGGTAACCATTGAACATTCAGCCGAAAATGCAGTCGTAACTAAAATCTAACCAAACCTGTCCGAATAAATAAAAATGTTGCCATATTCATATACCGTGTTGAAAGTTAAATTCCAACCTGGCTTTCGGGGGCTATTGACATTTACTTTATAGGCTTGATCCGGCCCTGGAGGGAAGTGAGAAAAACCCGTAAACACTTTTACGATTTGACCCTGTTTGGCCGACGGAAACGTGAGTGACATGGTGTAGTATCCATTTTCTCCGCCATGACGTGTTGAAGACCCTGAAATGGTAGGTTTAGTGAAGGGAATGTGGAAAATAATTGAAAATAAGGATGACATGTCAATTTCTGGAGACGTTTCGTGTACGACGAGTATTCCCTGCAGGGTGAAGATCGTTCATGCGTTCGTTTCAAACCTTGGTGTAAAGATATTTCTTTATTGTACGACACATGTAATAAAACATGATAAAACTAGAAATCAATAGGCGGTCTTGTCGCACAAAGCGGTCTCTTTTGGATGGACTGAAGAAAGGGCATTTTTCGCCAGTGTACAAAAATGGCATTTATATACAGCAGAGATGTAATGGATATGATATTTCGGATCTGAATACGGATATGGATATAGGAATAAAATTATATCGGTGTCGGATACGGTTACGGATATGTAATTATTTCGGATTATCCGTTAGTTTCGGATAATTTCGGTTCCGGATATAATAAAAAACTAACTAGTTATGAAAGAAGTTATGTTATGACTAGAAATAACAAAAAAACTGCAAGATTCACGTGGCGCGCGAGCGGTCAAATAAAAATCTGTCGAAACATGTCCTTTTATTTAGACTCCACCCTTATACGAAACTATCCGAGACTTGTGAAACGGATACGGTTACGGTTGCGGATATATTTTTATGTCGGTTATCGGATAGTTTCGGTTACGGTTACGGAGCTCCATAACATCCCTGATATACAGACCGTTCAACATAAGATGTCCTCTGCCGTGATGTTGGCAATTCCCAGGGCAGGGGACATCTTATGGTGAACGGTCTGTAGTTACCCACATGACTACATGTACATGAAACCTATAAATTTTAATACCCAATCCTTCCAGATTGAACAAAGCTCCGAAAGAATGAATGAAATATTTTCAGATCGTACGTCTTAGCTCTAAATCCCACAATCGGCTTACCTCGACATCACAATCTTTTATAAGGGAAAGAAGAATATGATATCCATAATGGATATTGGGGTACCAAGGTAAACCTGACCTTGGAAGTACAGCTTCCAAACCTAATATGTATATACAGGCACTCAACTAAAATCGCCTTCCAGGAATCCTTATCAAGGTTTTATAGCTCCGAGCCTTTTATGACATTTCGAGTAGGTAAAAAATAATAAACTTATCACAGTATCTTCACTTTTTCCTTGCGGCTTGAGGAAAAATAAATCAAGTTTTTTTCCTGTTACAATCATAAGAGCCCCCAGCATTGTATTCGTAAGCAAACAGACAACGTTCTCGATTTTGGTCTGAGTATCCTCTTAAAACAAAAAAAAAACAAACCACAATTAAAAAGTTTTCTTTCCAGATTCCTTATTAAATATCACCAGATTTTAATTCGGTTTTATTTTTATTGATAAAATAGGCTTTGAATTACAAGCGACAGAAATTACAAACAATTTTGTCAAATATTAAGTTGCTGGACACTATTCCATTTTCGAAATTGTAAACGAGCGTATGGAGCAGTATCTGAAATTCTAAACTCAGATACAGAAAAACGTTTAAAACATGAAATCGAACCGTGGGCATGGACCATATGTATCCCCAAATTGACCGTGCTACAGTGCCTCCTAATAAAATTATGCCTCCCTCTCGTTGTTTCAGTGAAAATAATGAAAATATTCATAGCCACGCTCACCAGATTTACATTCTCGTGATACATGTTCCCGACCAAGTTATTGTGTTTACTTTTTACTTATTTTTTTTAATTCTCACGCGGTTATGTTTGTCATACTGCGTGGTTTTTTTTTACGTTGGTATTGCTGTTGGAGATTTTTCGAGGTTTGAATGAGTAAATGTATAGACAGTTTGTTTTCTGATTTGTGTAGGATGCATTTATCATTATTAACTGCCTTCTGATAGTTTTTTTTAATAGCCCGTTAAATTATGAGTAGGTAACTAATGACCTAAATTCACACCGTTATGTTTACGTATTGACTGAGTCCCAAAAAAACAAAAAGTTTTCCTTAACACCATATTTTAAGAACTCCAAAAAAATAACCCACGGGTTATAATAAAAATGGATTGCTACAGGTTTCCTTAAAACAGGGGCTGTACACAAACTGCAGAGTGAATGGCTCTCAAGTTGGTTGGTACTGCCGAAGTTGGAGACATTTCTTGAACTTGGCCCGCTGGGAACAATGAGGAGGCTTTGCAGGTCTATGATACGAATGTACAAGCATTTGTTTTTGTGATCAACTCCGTATCTGTTGAGGATCTCATTTCTAATCTTGGAAAAAGTGGTCTTTCATGTTTATCCCTCAACGGACAGATCTATGTACATTTATACTAATATATATTATAAAGAGGTAGAGTAGAATTAATGCTGTGGAAATGCGTTCCTTGCGAAGCATGTGTGGTGTAACTCTGAATGATAAAGTGAGGAATGAGGTTATACAGAAACGTTGCGGCTTAAAAGAAGATGTAGTGACAAAAATTGAAAAAAGCTATGCTATGCTTAGATGGTTTGGTCATGTGGAGAGGATGAGTGAAAGGCGACTAACAAAAGGTATTTACAAGGCAGATGTGAGTGGCAACGCCGGGAGGGGACGCCCTAGAAGAACATACGCTGACCTCATTGGTGAGGTTCTTCAGAAAGGTCAGGTGCGTAGTACTCGCAACCGGCGTGCGTGTATGACCTGATGTATGAACGTGGACGAGGCAAAAGGAGTATGTAAGGATCGTAGCAGGTGGCGTTCTGTGGTTTCTGCCTACCCCCATGGGAAAAGGGTGTGAGTTTATGTATGTGTGTATGTAGGTAGAGTTGGTATACTTGTAAGTGATGTTATATTATCCCCGAGTGTTATAGCTTCTTAGGCTATACTTTAAACGTTCCTGTATATTATATAACATGGCGGAGGCAAAACAAGGCGAGGAAAAATAACACAACAATAATTTAAATTACTCAAATAAAGAAGTTCTTCTAATCCAAATTGATGGTTCAAGCCAAACGATAGAACGCGTGTTCAAAACCCATAACAATTTAAGATGGCATTCAGACTAATATAATAATCTCGCAGTGAATATGTCAATTATATTCAATAATCCGCAATCACCCGTTAATATGCGTAAAGCGTCCATTATGCAAATCCCGCGGCTTAATGGCGTACAGTAAAATGTAAATCAGCAATAATATAGAGCGATAACAATGCTTGCAACAAGTGTGTCGTTACCCTTAGTTTTTGTTTTCTTTTTTATTAGTGGCAACTTTTTTCGGGGCAACATGGGTTTCTCCTCGCCTCCATCGCTTTCGGTTGAAAGAATTTGATAGAAATCTTGAATGTTAAGTTATTTGAGGTTTGTTTGAATGTATTTTGTAGAGAATTGGTCTTGTTTGATATATTCCGTCTGTATAATTTGTAAAAAAAGATTCGTAATTAATAGTGTGATATATTTGATAGTGATAATACTTCAGAGTGAATAATGTTCGACAAAAAAAAAAACAGTCAAACAGACGCCATTACCAAAAAGTACTAATAAACCCACAATGGTCTTCACAGGTAATCCTAGTATGTTCTCTCAATGCTTCTAACCGTCTCTCAGCACATCAACAGTCATAGACGCAGTGTTCCAGTTCAGAGCACTTCTGAATAATTATTTCAAGATGGATGACATATCTCGGCACGGTGACCGGGGGCGCAATCCTGCATGACACACCGCTAACGATGGACGTTGATTGGGAAGGAATCCCTGTGAATATTGACATTAAATTCAGAATGTGTTGTACGTAGATACTGATAGTTGAGGTTGAAGTTAATGTGTACTAGTCTAGATTGGTAGGCAAATTAATAAAGGCGTCCAACACAGACTAAAAATTACAGCCTATTCTTCGTAACTACAAACAGTTCTCCGATTGTTCTAAATTCAAAAATACGCAAAGAAAATAAAAATAGTCATATTCAGTCAGTAGTATTGTAATGTAAATTTTAAATTCCGTGAATAAAAACATGACGCCAAAAATCAAACACGCTAGACATTTTTGCAAATTTGTTACTTCAAAAATATCAATTGGAATATCACAAAAAGTCTGCAAACTCTATGTTCATTTAGAACACTGACCAAAAAACTTATAAACGTATATTTTCACTACATCTTCGTCATAATTTTCATTAACCTTTACGAAACATTAAATCGTATTAATAACCCGATACAGATTCGCAGAGACCTCTGGTTTACTATTAACCTTTCACAATTTAACACTTTGCCCGGCTACTAGCCGCCACCCGCCGGCCGATCCTCTTAATTCTTGTCCATCAAAATCAAACTCACTAATGGGTGTAATTCGTTTCCATTTGTCGGCAACCACGAGCCACGTTTGAGCCACGGATACATTTTGCAGAGGATCAGAGGCAGGTCATGTGCTTTGTTGGCACTCTCGTTATCTGCATCTAGAATGATGAAGTTGTACCTATGTTCTACGATATTTCGATGTCTGGCCCTAATCGAAACAATGCCGCCATTTTGTTTTCTTACGAGTAGCGAGAAAACAAAATGGTGGCATTCGTTTAAGTCTTAAAGGGCAAGACTTTAAGTCTTAAAGTCGACAGAAGCTGCAGCGTCCGCGCGTAAATATTATTATGTACCTATTGCGCTTGGTACACCTAGCTACTGGTTGGCTTAGCTTGTCGTTGTTAGGGAACTTTGTTACGTTCACCTGTCAATGTACCCTAATACCAACACTGTTTGGCCACAATGAGTGTACCCTCACTCATAACCGTGCGGCAGTTTCTTTACACATAGGTAAAGCTTGTTGTAAATATTTACAAAAATATCAAAATTAATTAGAAAAGGACAGTCTTTTATTTTATCTGAAGTTGTAGTAGTGTAATTGCTACTGTAAAAATTCCAATTATGCTAAAATGTAATCACAGTAATTCGTTATTTTATTTTGTTCGCAGCAACTTTTTTTTCTGAGGTTATTATTCGATTAATTAAGGAATAAAATTACATAATTAGGGAATAGAGTACGTATATTTTTTGTAAAATTATAATGTCCTAAAGTTAATCTTCTTGTCAGTTTATTCAAAGCTTAAATTAGGGAAAGCCATTTTCGCGTAATCAGGATTCGACATTAATTAATACAGGGTGAACTGAAAAACATTTACTTAATGCTATAGAAAAGATACAAACTGTATGTAATCATGACATAATTTTTTCAGTGTCCCGAAAATCTGACAACCAAGGGGTATTACCCCGTACTAGGTTGTGGAGGTCAGATAGGCAGTCGCTCCATGTAAAATGCTGGTATTCAGCTGCATCCGGTCAAACTTAAAGCCGACCCGAAAATAGTTGGGAAAAGGCTAAGTAGGTAGATGATGATGATGATATTTTTTAAGCAGTAGTAGTAGTACAGTTGATGACCTATTTAAAGGAAAAGCATAAAAAAATGTTTTTATTTCGTACTGAAATAAATTTACCGACATTTTTGTCTAGTTGTCAGTATTAGTTTTTTTCACAGGGCAATGCCTTCCCGAAAAGTTAGTAAAAAGAGCACCAAATTAAAAAAAGAATATCATCCAATTTTTTATGTAAATGTGTGAATATTTCAGCAAAGGGGATTTGAGTCGCAAAGTCCTATTATGAAGCTTACTGCTTTCATTTTGTCAAGAGTTAATTAGTTGCATCCGACCCTTTTCACACAGGGTGTATATTTAAGTAATATTAAAGTATTATTTTCTGTCCCTGGATGCTTATATTTATACGAGGTACCTTACGACTTTAAGAATTCATGGAGCTTTTTCCAAGTGTATTTTTTATGCCAGTATATTCAGTATAATCAGCCTGCAAAGTTTCCACTACTTCATTATTTTTTAGACTTAATAGATGTGAAGGGATGACGCGGCCTAGGGTGAAGCAAGCTTGCCTAGAAGAAACCGGTTTTAAACTTTAAAAAGATCCAGATTATAATTGATCGGGAAACAGAAAAGCTACTACATTCATAAACTTAATTCAGGTCACATTTGTGACCCAAGGGCTGACTTATACCTTCGCCAGAGGCTAAGTGTTGCGATACAACGTTGTAACGCCGCGCGCCGCCAGTCTTTTGGGCATGGTAATGTGCCCAAAAGACTGGCGGCGAAAGCGTTGGATTGGATTGCGGTGAAAGCGTTGAGGAGGAGTTTTTCGACGCCCTTTTATAGTTTGTTGTTAGTTTTTTTAATAGTTTTTAATTATTGATATACCTACTGTTGCCCGCGACCTTAGTTCGCGTGAAATTATTATTAAAAAATCCCCATTATTATAAGCACTTCCTTATTTGAATCGAATTTTGTTGCCCATTTCAAGGGTTTTTTTTTTGCACGGAATCCTAATTATTTATCTAAAATAAAAGTAGCCTAAGTTACTATACTACATAAAGGGTGTAAACAGACTCTTAACGAAGCCGAAAGGCACTTGTTCTCCCCGTCATTACGATCATTATGATCATGATGTACATGATGCTTGGTTGACGGCTTCGTGAAGAGTCTGTTTACACCCTGTATAATATATATACTGTAAATTATTATGACTAACCTTTAACAACATTACCAGGTACTGAATGCTATCGAGTTAACCCTCATTCCTATACATTCCACGAACACGTGATAGGCGTTGCAGGTAGCTCGCCCCATTGTCTTACGTCACAGAAAGAGCTCGAATGTTGAATGCAAATGAATATTGAAGCAAAGTCAGCTTGCTCTGCGGAGACGTACCACAGGCTCTACGATGTGTTCTCGATTCAATATGAACGTGGTTTTAATGATAATTATTTATTTTTTTATTTGCCTATTCTGTCTCACTGCTGGGCAAAAGCCTGGGACCGTTCTCTTCCAACTCTCCCGGTGTTTTGCCTCCTCTGGCCAATCAGTGATTATTTTATTAAAATAAAATCAAATAGCCAATATAATCTTTAACCACGTTAGCTTATTAGCTTATAATCCGAGGCCCGTATTATTCTTTGATAAATAAATAAATTCTTGAATCGATTAGAATAGGAGGCATAAAAACCGCATCAGATGTAATATAACGGATGCCAATTAAATATTAAAAAAAATACCTGTGTTATTATTTCATTATCAACCCATTCGGAAATGTAAAGAAGGCTCGCGAAAGCACACAAATTAAAAAAAAATAACACGTTCTTCTTTTAAACAGAATCTCGTAGTAAGGTTTACTATAGAGGTACTGGCATAAAATGATGAGTGCAGATTCGTGTTGAATGAACAAATAGACAAACTAGCGAACGGGACACAGTCAGCTTTTAGTTACAATGTCTACAAATGAAGCTTTGGAGGAAAATAGTATCCAAACATAGGTATATACTGGAAAGCTTTGAAATTGTCACGTAACCACAATATTATGCAGTAGAATTTATTTCTAGCAAAAACACCAAAATCCTATATAATATGAACAATCTTTTTGAATATACATAAATTATATTTGTGACCACGTTCTTGAAAACGGTTTTACAATGTCGAAAGTTGCTTAATAGGAATTTACGGCTGCGAAAAATCGATCTAGAAGGATCTGGGAAAATTCGTTTTCGATCGCTTTAGGTACTAAAGTAATATATATTATGATTTCGTTGTATGAACCCAGATGCCATTAGGCCTAATAATTACAACAGCTATGATATGTTATAGGTGTTTGTTGTTGTGGGTTGGGTTGAGTTGACAGTGTGGTTGCTGGTTATACTGCGTTTTCTGAAAGCTTTACACCGTCACTAGCTTCAGGTCGCGGCTTCGCTCCCATTTTGATCGGTACACTCGGAAATTATGTAGCTGTTATTCAGTAGTGAAAGATTTTGCGGAATCGGATCAGTTGTTCCGAAAGCTACCCCTACATCAAAATTTACAAACTTTACCTCTTTAAATTTAAGTACCCATAGAAGAACTTTTAAGAAAACTAACACAATTTTTACAATATCTTAAAAGAAAACTTTATTTATCTTGAAACTCTGCTACATCCAATATGGCAACACAACCAAATACAAATAAACTTTAATAATCCTCACTATATTCAAAGCCGTAAGACCATGGCTGAACGGAAGCTAGCAGATTGGACGCACGAGCAGAACGGACTACTAATCTACGTATGCATGCATGCAAGAATGGAAGACCTCCTAGATTGCTGGATTCAGACCCAAGTACTGCAGATTAGAACATTCTGCATTTTGATTGAATTCACTTGCGCCAGAGATGTTGGCGTTCAATTTACTGATGTGGGGCGCGTGGTGTTGAAATTGTATTGCGTCGAAATCTGGAAAGCAAGACTGCACATGTTAGAATGTTTACTTCAATGTAGATTTATAGAATGTAGACCTATGTGAGAATATTGTGTTTACAGTAGTTTTTTAGGGTTGCGTACCTGAGTCGGCAAAAACGGAACCCTTATAGGATCACTTTGTTGTCCATCTGTCCGTCTATCAGTCAAGAACCAGGAATGCGTAAAGGTATCAAGTTGAAATTTATCGCAAATATTCGGCTCTACGATCTCTTTCATCTGTGAATATAATCATACTTGTAAGTCTACGCGATCAAAAGATATGACCGTTTATGTCGCATATTTTGCGATTTCACAAAGGTCTCAATACCTATAGAACACTTTCTGTTGACCTAGAATCATGAAATTTGGCAAGAAGCAATGCCTTACAGCACATGTAGGGCAAAAAATCTGAAAACTGTAAATATTCAGTTTACCAAAATACCTACAACTTTGTACAGAACCTTCGGTGCGCGAGTCTAACTCGCACTTCACCTGTTTTTTAATTTTTTATGGATAGCCATTCAACGCTTTTGATACTGTGATTATTATTGAGTGTTGGGTAAGGTAACTTCGGGGTAAAAGGTTAAAGCAATATCAATGCATTAATTAACTAGCCAAGGATTGTAGTGTTTGAAAATTTATATGACCGATATTTTTTTCATGCTGTATTGCTGCTAGCGACAAGAATACTTTAAGTTTGAAATACGAAACAGAGAACTCCCAGCGTGCTGAAAACCCGTGTTTAAAAAATATTTAAGACAACTTCCATCGAAACTAGTTACGTACAAGGAAAAATAATTCTTTCATCGAAATCAGTTACGAAACTATGGTTTCGTAGACGGCCGAAGCGACTATTTCACTGTTAAGAACGAAAAGTAAATAAAAAATGTGATGAAACCCGAGTGCTTCGTTGAAGTATTGCATTTACGTGAAGAGAAAGATACTTAACTGTTAAAATATTTGTTCGCGTTAAAAAAAGATGAGGATTCTCTTTGAGTTTTTTTTTTCGGATTATGAGCGAGTAACGGACGTTTCTATTTTTAACATTTCTTAAGAAGATGTGAGTGGCAGTGCCGGAAAGGGATGGAGTGAGATTCTTCAGAAAATTCCGGTGCGTCGTACTCGCAACCGGCGTGCGTGTAGGACTAGATGTATGAATATATTATCAATATGAGTATATCAAGATCGTAGCAGGTGGCGGTAGTTTCTGCCTACCCCATTGGAAAAAGGCGTGAGTTTATTTGCTAAAGTTTCGTTTTTATTTTCTGATATTTATTGGTCTTCAACTTTTGGGGTCAAGAATATACATATTACCTTAAAATTCGCCCTTTCCTCTATGTTAGGAAATTGTCTGTATTCATAAAGAACACCTACTGCAAACTTTCTTTTAATGAAATCTTAATTTTTAGGCAAGTAGCAATGATCAATGACCATTGACTATTAAAGTTGATTTTCACCAATCAAACTTAACGCTATCAGTACAGCTATACGTTCAAGTGCTGTCAGTGATAATATTCCATTGAACGTAGTTAGGATGTTCCTGATCGTGGTCAGTTTCAGTGTTGCAATTAGTCTTTAAGATTGAACAACATAACTCCTTAGATAAAGAAACGTATATTCAGAGTTTCTGTCTCATCCGTACCAAAAGTCGATTCATTACGCAGCTTCCTCCAATGAAAGAGGAATTAGAGGGCGCCAGAGAATTACCAACACCTCATCAAGACACGTACGCGTTTCAGTGAGTGAGAGTAAGCGAGAGAAAAATGAGCGATGTTTGTTTACCGCTGAGCTCGGGATTATAGCACGACGGAAGTTCTTGATCGTTGCGTTTTGCGACGCGAGGTGAAATGTAATCTAATGTTATTGTTGTCCGTTAAGTTTTGTTTGTTTGTTGGAGTTCCACATATACGGGGCTGTTGACGTCGATGTAAGTTCTGTTGATCCGGTTTTCTCCAGTAGAGATAAAGGTAGCATTGGTGGTGAAAACATGTCATAAATATGCGGAACACCAGACTTCCTAAATCGAAACTATGGTTTATGCAGTTGCGCTAGGCACAGACTAGAGATAACTCAGGGTGCGGAAAAAGCTCTTGTGGTTAGTCTGTTTTATATCAAATTCATAACAGCTCAATAATTTCCATAGATTTATAACAACGTCTAACTTACACACGCTGTTTATAGTTCAATATTTTAAATTGCGGTGCTCTGACCGCACATACGCTGAAGGCCCCGAGGTATTCACCCTGACCTTTCAAACATTCATACAGTATCAGTTTGTGACAGTTGTATACAAAATTGACCATTTAAACTACCAATATTCCAATACAATATAATACTGGTTATAACCTCCCACTCATACGCACGTGAGCCCAATTACATGGATACAGCGTATTTGTTCGGCTAGCCTGATCGAAACGCCAATATCAATTACAATCCTACCAGCATTGCATAAAGGTTTCGTTTGGGGCGCACGTATAACCAAAATGTTTGGGACGTGAGGTGAATATCTCCTTTTAGCTAATAAGATTAACATCATGTGACACAGGGGAGAATACTGGTCGCACGCGCCACTTGTGAATAATTTGATGCTGTCGAATTTATATGCAACACTTTTTTTGGAATTTGAATTAATTTTCAATTTTGGTAAACGATTTTATTATACGATCAAAATGACTTGATCCCGCTATTTATATCTGTCATGTACCTGTGACTTTTGGGATAATCAATTCTGTGCTCTAAGGTTACATTTTTTGTTTACTAAGAACGTTATTCACATTATTGTTTCTTCTGAAGTCATTAAAACCTTTACCTTTCACAGAAATCAGAGAAAATTACCCCAGTTGGTGTTCCCAGAAAACACCGCTAACAGTTTCTCAGTAGGTCCCGACTTACCTTGTGTAACCTGACAACGTGTCTGCGTCGGTACAATGCTCTTGGCCTGTTTAGTCATTACTCATAACTTGCCATGGGCTCTTGGTCTGCGCACAAAGTTTCGAGATTGACACATAATTCTCAGCAGTGAAAAGTATTGGTAAAATAATATTTGGTGTATGGACCACGGAAAATTATAGACAGTCTCCTGTAATAAAACTAAAATCTAAAGATTTTCAACAAATAAACGTTAATGAACCTTTTCTTCGAGATGTCGTGAGAAAAAAGATTCCTTAAAAAGAAGCATTAGAATATATTCAAGCAATAATAGGATTTAGTTGGGTAAGAATAAATTGTAATTAGATACCTATTGTTTTGCCTCAATTTTAATTTCTTCCTTCTATAGAATCGTTAAACTTCGGAATATAAATTGACTGTTACTTGGGATGGAGAATTTAATATAGACCGTTTAATTAGTCTTATCCTAAGGTGGGCGAATGAGCGTAGGCAAAACCTTTTACATTTTAGAATGTGTAACGGCTAAAGCGGTCTGGCGATCAAGGTTCTATTTATGCCGAGGTTGAGGTTACATGATTTTTATTGCGTGCCAGCCATTTTCCAACTTCTGAAGCGATAATATGGTAGATAAAAAAAAAACAATAAGACGACCTACCTATACTGTTGAGACTTTTAGACTAGAGCTCATGTAGTTACACAAGTATATTTTTTCTTACCATTTAATCAAAAACTTCCTCTTAAACATTCCAAGCATGACGCTCCACTTTCTTACACGCCAAAAAGGACACAAAAACTAAACTAATCCTAACTAAAAACTCCAATTTACTTATACCACGCACTTGGCAGTAACAAATTGATCTGTGCCCAAATTAAATTAAATAGTCCAGAACCGCGGGAGACTCAAGCCTGGCCGGTGACGTCATCAGTGACGAGGGTTACTTCCGCCATCCGTCTTCGTGCGATCACTCACGATTATTGCACAGTGGCGCTTTTTATAAGCCTCCTAGATAGTTATTAGACGGGAAAATGAAGGATTTACATAGGAAATTGATTAGATAATATCTGTTTGATGGAGGATTAAAATATTGGATCGTTTACTGGTGTGTTTTAAAGCAGTTCTAAAACTGTGTAGAAGATTATAAGGCTTCTTTGTTAGTGTCCTTTTGACCAGATTTTAAAACTCTTCAGATGTTTTGGCGTTGTTTTTCCAATATTATTAAGTAATTATTTTACATTTTCCTGCCTCATTTGGCGAGTGCTTACAAGCGCGACTGTTGAGCAGAGCATGAGGTCCTGGGTTCGATTCCCAGGTCGGGTAAAGTGTTATTGAGTTTGTGCTCAGTTGACGGCAATAGGCTCGCCTCCTATTACATGGAACCTAAACATAACTGGTGAAATGGGTATGGGTCTACTAATGGGTAAACCTTGCCTAATCAGATGATAGGCTTGATGTTATGTATTAAGAGGATATGCGGTAGGTATTTGAAAATATTGCTGTTGCCCTGCGAGCGCGATTTCGACATGGTGCGATAAGGACAACTACAGATCCGACAAGTAAACAGTCATAATTCGAGGTTTGGCTCTCGACTATTTCCTCCTCCAATATTTAACAAATTTAAAAGATATTTTATAAACTGAACAAGAAGGATATAATTATATACTGTATCGCTATGTTTTCCATTAATAGTTCTAAAATTTGTACACTAGGCCTCTGTTGACAGGCGATCTAACTAGGCAATTTTGAGCATTTTGTAAAGGTTCTAGTGCTTATACAGATTATGTATCAGAAAGGAAAATATAGGGACATAGAAGAGGTTGATATTTATTTAACTGTAAAAAACCATAGCTTTAAAGTCATAAACCAGAAAGAAAACAGGCGAGAGTGTTTGAATGGAGAAAAGACCACCCACATTTCTTCTTAAGTACATATTATTAGTTGTTTTTTTTTTTGATAAATGTAAAAATATTTGTTACGTCGTAACAGGAACGATATTTAGCTGCATCAATTCGTATTTGGCAAGTTAATGAATTTAACTTATGTAGAACTTACTGTTTATGTCACGTTTTAAAGTAAAAACTTCTTTAGCACCGTTGTGATTTGAAAGTCGATGAAACGAAAAAGCGACAGTAAAAAGAGACAGCCACATAAGATTTAACGTGGGAGAAAATTAGATAGGAAGCATTAAACAGTGTTTATCTTGAAGCCAAAAATTTTGAAGGTTTCACTTCTACCACGTGTGAATTGCACATATGTTTTTTTTTTTTTATTTAAACACAACTTCAAACAATATTTTTCCGTAAATAAAGAACAAAAACAAATTAAGTCCGGATACGTTTCATGTTTATAGAAATTGATTAAATCGATCGAACGGAAGGCCGGCTGGATAATCGGATTAATAAAGATAATGAGGAAACCCGATTGGACCTGATTGCGCTATACATTCCAGTTTGTAGTAAAATTAAAATTTCTGAACGATTTCCTTCTTCGCCCTTTAGAAAGTTGATCTTCTCTCGTATCGGTTGGTACTTTCTACAGGGTATAAACAGACTCTTCACGAAGCCGTCAACCAAGCATTCTGTACGTCAAACTAAGTAACTTTACGCAAAAAATATTGTGAGGAAACGACATTTTTTTTGGGGTGAAAAATCACGTTTTATGATAGGACTCCATGTAACACATTCAAAACATTGTGCTGATGGATGGATTGAATAGTACGGGGGTCGTGAAGGTGTTTTAAGTAAAAACTTTTGTGAAAAATTTGGAACTTTGACCCCCAATATCTCCGTAACTAGAAGTTTCCCAGGTATGGTCTAGAACAAAAAAATGTTCGTAATGACTGGGAGAACAAGTGCCTTTCGGCTTCGTTAAGAGTCTGTTTACACCCTTTATACAGGGTGTAACAATAATAATTGACGCACCACCTGTGACCATGAATTCCGGACATGGTTTTAGATATCACAGACAGACATTAGTCGTCGTTATTTAGTTAACCAGTTTTTCATACTTTTTGACCATGTAGGTACTCCAATGGTGTAAGAAAAAGCTGGTTTCCTTTTAATATGCGACAAAAACTTTCTATAATGGATGTAATATTATTAACTGTCGTGGTAATTAACAGGTTTCGCGTTCATGTCTCTACACCCTGCATAGGTGCGAAAATATTAACTAGTAGGTAAGAAAGGTGGTAACGGGGTTGATTTTCCAATTTGCACCCAAAGAAATATTAAGGGGTTCGCTAGTCGTGGCATTTGGCATTATATACAGGGCGGAAGGGTCACCGACACCAAAACGGTAACCACGTGTTCAACACATAATTCTGAACACTCCCACAAGTAAATTTTTCGTTGGTTTAAAAAAAAACAGCTGTTTCCTGCAAAGCTGCAATACCTACACCGTCAAATGTATACAACAGCATTTTTTTTTTTAAATTAACTATGCTTCGGGGTCTCATCCTGTATAAGAGGTTAATGATTTTAGGGTAATTTAAAATGAAGCACTTAGTCTCATTCACAATTTAGAGATTTATTTGTACCGAATTCGAACAATTGAAGGCTAAAACGATGTAAACAAAAGCCCATTGTTCAGCACCTATTAACGACTGTTTGCTAAAGTAATTAAGTCTCGATATCTCCAATGGAAAAAAAGATTCGTTTGTTGTAACCGTTTTCTGTTTTCTTTCTTTTTGTCGTTTACGAGCTGTTAGCTGAATTATTTTCTTTCTTTTTAACTAATCTACTTGAATTTTCATCTTTTTTTACACGACCGCCCAAAGCAAGGAGTTTTCCTTTTTGCATCATTTGTTCACATTTTTTCTGGTCTCTATGTCGGATAAATGAATGATATATGTCTCTTACGTATTGCAGCATTTCTGCCAAGACATCTGGCCTGAATTAACATACAACAGAATTGTTTGGAAAAATGAGAGAGCGAGGACATGCTCGGAGACAATTCAGGCTAATTAGACTAGACTGCAGCTAAGTTCTAATGGTCTAGACCTCTTGGTAATTAGTAAGTTTTGCAAAATCTAAATTATTTGTCTGTTACGTATTCACAGCTTAAGAGCTCCACTTATATTGATGAAATTGAAATGGCAAATTGCACATTGCTTCGATTAGGACATACGATACGTCTTATCCGGCCGTACGACTCAGGAAAATATCTGAGCACAGAAAATATCTGACAGAAGTTTGGTAACATTACATTTCATGGTAAGTCCCAATAAAATAGAATGTAATATACCTAACTGTCGAAATCTGGACCAAACTATGTTACATTTTTATTTCCAAATAGCAACTATTCCGCATCAAACTCAAGAAGAATCACGTAAATCGGATCATAAATCTCAGCGTAATCGATGTACATACATAAAAAAAATACCAACCGAATTGAGAACCTCCTCCTTTTCGAAAATGACTATTTATTTTTCTTCGCATCTTGCCCCTAAAATAACAGATAGCTTTACCTCACTGTTATGAAGCGATTCCCTTGTTTGCGTTGCTTTTACAAGCGTAAAATTACGGCCGTGGAGCAAACGTGATTAACAGGCTAAGGTGGGTTAAGTACCTACACCTTTTATAGCTGTCGGGAGGTTCTTCATAATATATTCAAAATCTGTCGAGATCCGTGAGAGTTTTTTGGAACAAAACTTTGATGATTTTGAAAGAGATATTATATCATGTGCGTAATCCGGGAAGAGTTAGGAAGAGGTGTATCAAATAGTACATACACTTACATTTCACTAGATAGTTTAAGTCAGGACTCAGGAACCTTGCTGCGGAACTGTTCGAAAGAGATACCGCGGCCCTGGAACACAAAGGGCAAGGAAGGAACCTGGATGGGTTTTAGTCAGTACAAGTCTGACACTCCCTTCCACTCTGCCCGGAGCGGGAGAAGTCATTTGAGGATTTCCCATCCGAAAAAAAAGGACTCAGGAACCTCATGCTCAGTAGTAGTGACTGCGACCAAGAGGGACCTCCATAATACAGGTGTAAACGGAACCTTCACGAAGCCGTCAACCAGTATACTGTACATCAAACTAAGTAAGTCTATGCAAAAAATAATTGTTGGGAATCGGCTTTTTCTTGGGGTGAAAAATCGCGTTTTACGGTAGGACTCAAAGTAACACACTGAAAACATTGTGCTGATGCCTTAAAGTTATAATATTAAAAACTTTTATTAAAAAAAATGTAACACTTTTTATTAGGTTAAACTAACTATATACATTGATAATTAAAAACTATTAAACTAAAATAGATAAACTAACAACAAACTATAAAAGGGCATCGAAAAACTCCTCCTCAACGCTGTCAGATGGTAATGTGCCCAAGAGACTGGCGGCGTTGCCACGTTGTATGGCAACACTTAGCCTCTGGCCAAAGTAAAAGCCAGCCCTTGGGTCACGGGAAGCGTCAACTAGGCGTTTCGAAATTTCCTTAAATAGGCTATGAGCACTCGGACCCCACGGCCCTAGAGTTTCAACCCCAAACGGCTCGAAAATATAGTTACCACACAGGTTTCTATATTTACAAAAAAAAATATATATATTGAAAAAGTTGGAGCTTTCGCCCCCAATATCTCCATAACTAGAAGATTCCCAGGTATGGTCTAGAAAAAAAAAATGATCGCAATGACGGGGAAAACAAGTGCCTTTCGGTTTCTTTAAGGGTTTTTTACACCCATTGTATTCAAAATCTGAAAACTGAGATTCCTGAGAAAATTGTTGATACAAAACTTTGGTAACTTTGAAAGACATTGAAAAAAATATTACATATGAAGTGAATGTGTGACTGTACATTTGCCAAGTAAAGGCCGCGTAAAGAGACGTCAAATAACTATAATGAGCCACTTTTAGAGCAAGAGATGCATATTTAATGGAAGGTTCTAGACGTGTTACATTCTGGATATTTTATGAAGCGGCTAAACGAACCGCTTTAAAGTGTAATGACCACGCTAAAGTGTCAGGAGACCATTGAAATAGACGATGTAATGAAATATCTTGGCTGTATTAGATACAAAAAAAGAAATTGTACCTTAGTCATTAACACTGTCTTTTGGGGATTAAATATTTTAACTGACTTCTTTATAAACCTTTCTAACCTGCTTCCAGCTACTGTACCCTATGGTGTCGGTCATAAAGAATAGCACCATCCCATATCTTCCCGTGGATGTCGTAAGAGGCGACTAAGGGACTTACCAGAAAGTGGGCTGCAGCGTTCTCTGTGCCTATGTAACAACCGTACTGCGATCGTCAACCCACCTGCCAAGCGTGGCGATTACGGCAAAACCCCCCTTTGAGGGAGGCCTATGTCCAGCAGTGGACGTCTTTCGGCTGAAATGATGATGATGAACCTGCTTCTAAGAGCGGATTTTATCCAAAACTGAACCTGACTGCGATCAACACATCTAAACAGCGTTCAAGAGTTGTTCGTGTCATTATTTCAAAGCAGTTATAATACTGATCTTAGACCATTGAGTTGCCATGGCTGACTTGAAAGTCTTTGAATAAACTCCGGACACAGGTTGGCCGAAGCAAGGAAAACCTGTTCAGGTGGAGATTCATAGATGACTGTGCCCGGGAGACTTGATATCGTGCCCTGCCTGTTTTGTTACTTGCACTTCACAGAAGCTGATGAATGCTACTGAAAATGCCAAGCTCATCGCCAAATTTTCGGCTGACTTAATTTAAATGGTCATCGATACACGAAGGAGAAGAAGCATATCGTGTTCAGTTTCATTGGTGAACTGCGCCCTAAGATACCCACTTATTTGGTAAAATCAGTTCAATTAAAAAATATCCGAAACTCGTACCAACACTCCATCCTCTTTGTATTCTAAGTTTAAATTTCATAACTCTATGCTCATAGCGCATCGAGCACATAGAATACCGACCTGCCAAATAAAATCCAGAGAGACGCGAAACAAATCCGTTCATGTTACATTTTGTTCACGTCTTACATCGGCCGAACGTTCCGTGAACCAAGGAAATACACAGATTTGTGTGCACTGCAAGCAATTTGAGGAGCTTGTTACAACGGCTTATTTCTGTATGGTACATGTGTAGGTATAAACAGGGTGTACGGAACATGTGGGGAAAGTTTGTTCTATTTTCAAATATTTAGATATTTGAAAGTTGGAATGTTTAATTTTTTTTTTGTATTAAGTGTAAGTTGCTATTATTTGTTATTTTTTAAATACCTTTGCTGATGATGTGTGCGTCGATTTTTTGTAAAGAAAAAACATTTTTTTTGAATTATTATAAACCATAAATGCCCAATCGCCTTTGTCTACCAAATCGAACCGTCTAAATGTGAAAAAAAAACTCCCTGCAATGATAACACTGATCGAAACTCTCGGTTTAATCATTTCATATGGCTAGGCTATGTAACTACATAGCCTAACCACTTGGGCTGAACAATAAGGTTTCACAAGTTACAGCTTCGGCTTTTATTAAAACCCCTCGGTGTAGGTATATTTCGGTTTTTATGCGTTATTCGGACCTTCATTACCGATATGAAAATTTTTGGCGAGCGATATTTTTTGGTTATGTTCCTATATATTGTACTAGGTGTCCCGCGCAACTTCGTCTGCGTCAAACCTAGATAACGACTGCAGCGCCATCTGTCGGGCTAATTTGTGAATCTAAACCATCCAGGGTGCCACCCAAACGCATACAAAAAAATTCATTCAAATCGGTCCAGCCGTTTAGGAGGAGTTCAGTGACATACACACGCACAGTAGAATTATATATATAAAGATATACAAACGTATTTTTGGTTTTTTATTTCTTTTTAGTGTTGCCTAGCTCATTTTCAGTTCAAAATCATAATGGAAAATTGTTTATTAATAGAAACCAAAAAGACACTGTATCCTTTATTAAAAAGTAGCTTATGCCCGCGACTTCGTTCGCGTGGACTTCGGTAATTGTCCCACGGTATCTTACTACCGGGATAAAAGTACCCTATGTGTTAATCAAGGTTATAAACTATCTGTGTGCTATATTTCATCTAAATCTGTTCCGTAGTTTTTGCGTGAAAGAATAACAAACACCCATCCATCCTTACAAAGGTTCACAAATATAATATCAGTTAGATAAATAAAGTGTAGTATTTGTACGTTTTATAAAGAAAGCAAAAAAAAAAACTATCAACTTTGTTCAATTTCCATTTACAATTGCTACAATTATTTCGGGACAAAGAGATTTACAGCGAAGACAGCTAGAATCATTGCCCAGATAACAGACCCGTTAAATTGTGTAAATGTCTAGAAATTCCCTTAAATGTTCTCAGTTATGTACTAAGACGAAGAAGTTTCTGCCATTGTCGGTGTCTTTAGCGATAAAATAGAAACAGTTGTGATTTACAGTTATGGTTGTGGTGGTATTTCTGTCTTTCGCCCAATTGAGCTCAACCAAGATCTTTGTTTGATCTGATATTTAGTTGTTTATTCAAAGAGATGGAACCTGTTATTTGTTGTCACATTTTGGGTTAGAGTTTATGAAACTTGTTATGTATACTTAGATTTGTTTTGTCCAAAAAAATATACTTATTTCAAAGGCTTTTTATTTGTGTAATAATTTCAATAAAATGATATCAGACTCATTTCAAGCCAAAATAAAGCGAAAACATTCATTTGTATGTCTTCATAAACAATTTGGATATCCAGATACTATTTTATTTAAGTGTTGAGTAAGTTTTTTAAGTGGCTTAAAACCACATCTGTATACAAACTTTACAAAAACTTAGCTACAAGATTGTAAGCCTGAAAAAACTGACAATTATTAAAAAAAAGTGTGTGTGTACTTATTACGCTACGTACGTAAGAAGTTATACTTCTTTGGCGTATACAACTAAAATGTTGACTAGCTAACTTCAGGGTGTATGTTGACTAGCCAACTTCAGGGTGTCAGTTTTTCGTGAAGGTGTGCGCGCGCATGTTAAAAATTTACTCTCATCATTTTTGCCAACGCGCCAAAAGAAGTATAACTTCAAAAATATACCCAAGAAACTATGTATATACACATTTACAATTAATAATAATACATAGGAACGTCAAAGTAAATAACAAGCTTAGAGGGAAAACGAACAAGGCGTGAAGCGTGATAGATAAACCCATTGTTTAATTAAACGCTGATGAAGCAAGTCTTAGCTGACATTCACAATTAATGTTTTATAAACGGTTTATTAAATACAAAGTTCTGTAAGTGACAGATATGGTCGTTGGTATAAGGAGGTTCTATCTATTAAGGGTTTGGTTTCCGCATTTAGCGTGTATAAGGAGGTTTGTAGACTTGTATATTTTGTAATGTATTGATGTCATCACCAGCCTAGCCTTTTCGGGGTTGGCTTCCAGTCGAACCGGATGTAGCTGAATACCAGTATTTTACATGGAGCGACTGCCCATCTGAACTCCACAGCCCAGTTAGTACTGGGTAATACGATACCCCTTGGTAGGGTAACTTAAAAAAAAAACATTAATATTTGCTGTGCCCTGACAGGGTTTACAACGGTTCTTAGCTCTAAGCCTTTTGTTAACACCATGTTTTTACCTTGTAAATCGCAAATAAATGAATATGAGATGGGTTGTGAGACTTTCAGGCCTGTAACAACCGTCAAAGATCTACGTTCTTTTTACGGCGAAGAGTAAGCAATGGGTGGTCCTCGATACTACCTAGACAATCGACTCAAGCGGCTGTTATTTAGCCAAGAGCTCCTCCTCTTTTGTCATGTATCAATGTATGAGGTACTAACGCATCGGATTTAAAAAGAACGTATTTGACATGATACTGTTTGAGTTGTTTTACCGGCCCTTGGTCAAGTTGATTTACTTACTGTTGAAGGTGGGTGTACTGATACTGTGTTTCCAAATTCATGGGTGCCGATATGGGACTAAACCGGTCGGACAGTCCTTTTACTCATCTCATTCATTTACAAATCTTTTGATGACGAAAATAAATTCGTTTATCCCCAAACTTGATTAAAGAAAATAACAAGACTTAGGTAGAAACCTAGGAACTAGGAACCTAGGAACCTAGGAACTGCCATAATTGTTACATCTATATAAATAAATAAAATTGAAGTGTCTGTTTGTTTTTTCAAAATAACAGCTGTTCACTGAATGCATATGAAAGTATATACGGTACTTTAACAAAAAAAAAAAAAATAGTTTTTGTTCTGTCTGTCTGTTGGTTCCGGCTAATCCCCGAAATGGCTGGACCGATTTTGGCAGGACTTTTACTAGCAAGTAACTAATATTGTAAGAAACTACTTTTATTTTAGAAAAAGGATTAGGGTTTCGTGCAAAAAAATTAAAACCCTTGATATTGTCAAGAAAATCCGATTCAAATAGGGAAGTAATATTTTTAAATAATTACACGCGTTCAAAGGTTGCGAGCAAAAGCTAGTTACAAAATAAAATTGCTCTTCTTTGTACAACGGAATCCGTGCAACAACGGAGAGAAATGAAAACAATGTTCTGAAAATTAAAACTAACCATATTCATACTCTTTTTTAGAAGTCTGAACAAATCCTTATCAAGCTTGACGCAGCCATTGTTCCAGCCAACTAGCTAATTATATAGGGCTATAATTACAAGCTTCATGTCTCCTGACGTCATAAGCTCGCTTACTTTATTTCAGCTCGGATTTTAATTAAACATTGTGCTGGTTCTAACTTGCCTGCTAACGCACGACTCACACAAATGTATGCATTGGCATACATGTATTGCTTAGTTTACATGCCTGTATTAATTAGGTGTGTGTGACGTCGAATGGCGTTATTATGAAGCTTTCATTTATTAATGATAGCTATTATCGTTGTTCTGATTTTTGTTTTGTGTTAGATGCTGTAGCTATTACAATATGCTAATAAATATTTGGGAATGCGGGAGTAATGACTAGCTACATTAATGGTAGTTTTACTTAATGAATTATCATTGATTTTCGATATGTAATGCATCCTCAGTGCCTCATAATCGTCTTTCCGTCTTTTACCCAACTATGTTGGAGTCGGCTTGCAGTCTTAAGTGTCATCCGGTTACTTGGCAAATTGGGTACTAAACCCTGTGGTAAGATTGACTGTCAGAATTCCGGATTTCTGACTACCCGCTACGACTATCAAAGATCTAAATAGCAGCCGGACCGTTAAGCTATTAGACTAGCAAGTTATATTTGGCGCCCAACGTGGGTCTAGAACTTAACTCGACTTGAAGAGAACCAAGATCATAATTCCAGCTTTAACCCATTAAACTAAACACGATCTCCCCATTAATAATCCCATACAAGTAACATGAACTATAAACTATGCTGTTTCACATACTAAAGCGTACAAGAGTCTAGTTCTCTTCCGCCGTAGTTATCGCCGCACGGGGAACCAACTTGTACAAAGCTCTAACTTATACAATGCGGGTACTTCAACTTACTTATAGTTTTATTATATAAAAGTTATTAGCTGCAACCGCATTTCATTGAGGAATTATGTTGGTTACACGTATAAGCAATTTTTAAAAATGATTTTCTGGTACTGTATAGAATTTTACTGTATTTTATGCTGTTGCTATTAGTATTTAGAAACTTTTGGAAATAGTGGAGCTTATGGCTAAATAATAACAGCAGTTCGGGTCAATCTTCTGGTTAAGCTGCGCTTGCCTAGGTTGGTCCATAAAGGGGTTACTCCTGATTACTTACCGAGTTTGCTCTGTGCCTCAGATAACACGTTAAGCCGTTGGTCCCGGATGCCATTTGTAGATCATTGATAGTCGTTACAGGTAGTCAGTGACCCGAAAGTTACAATTAGTTTTACCTAGGGGTATCGTAATACCCAGTAGGTAGTAAATGGGTTGTGGAGGTCAGATGAGTTGGTTTGTTAGCCGACCCCAACATAGTCCGGAAAAGGCTAGGCAGATGATGATACTATTTGGAAATAATTTTTCATCTAAAAGTTGAAATCAATGAAATATTTTTACAAGAAAAAAGTTTGTTAAATGTATTTTATTCGAAACGAAGTTTATTTCTTTGTTATTTGTTAGAGTTGCGAGGTTGGAAGTCGCAGGTATGTGATACGTAAATAGATATTGAAGTACATGGAGCTTTACTTGTAAAATTCATGTGGTTTTATTTACGATTGTGTTAATTTAAGTCAATGCTTAGATCGAGTAGGTAGGCTGTATAAACTGAATTCTATTTTAGAAACTTTGTTCAAAATTAAAATGTCTCTGGGATTCACCTTTCAACTTGCAACAGGCAAGCATGTTGGGTTAAAAATCTTGTCTCCATCACAAACTAAGAAGTTGAGGGTGTCATTTGCCCAGAAATGGGCAGTGTGGGAACTATGACGAAAGAAGACACCGTTTGTTAAGTAAGAATTTTATTTCGAAATAAAATTTATTTTCGTAAAATGTTGAAAATAACTCTAATTTTTTTTTTTAATGTCAAAATAAAATATTGCGTAATTTTATTAAGTCCCAGTGGACGTGTTTAGAGCCATAAATATTTGTGATGTACTCTCATATCATCTGGTGTCCCTCAGGAAATTTATTTGAGAGCTTTGAACCGAAATTATACGTTTAATAAAACGTAAGTGCGTCATAACCACACACCTGTTTTAAATGAAATATTTACAACATTGTGTTACCTACATGCGAAAAGAGCAGTGAAATCTACTATCTGACTAAACACATTTTAACGTTTTGATGACGAATATTTACCGTATCTTACCTTATAAAGTTATAAAGGGAATTTAATAAAGAAAGATTGCTTGGTATTTATTAGAATAACGATTTGCTTTGCCTGATCCTTATTCATTTCGTCGGTGCAGCATATCTTCTTCTTCCATTCTTCTCTATTACTCGTTATCTCATCAGACACCTCCTTTCTTGCCACATCATCCTTCACATAATCCATCATTCCTTTGGTCTTCTCTACTCTTATACCTATCCACATTTATATTCAAAACTTTCTCACGACATTTACTTCAGGCACAACATGCCCATCGCCCATACCATGACCACCGATTACCACACACTTTTCAGTCACCGGCGCGTCGCCACTATCATTTAATATTTACAATAAATAAATAATTAATAATTTTGGTATAACTAGCCGTTTTACTAGAATACTGGTTATAAATTAAATATAATCAACATTGCCATCTATCTGGCCACTTCTAAGAAATTGTAATATTATTTTAATTAGCATCCGCCTGCTAGCCCAATTACACAAACTTGTAGTTTTCCTCGACGCAACAAACAAATCTATTTCTTAGAAAATCCGCACAATTAAAAACTTTTGCTTACTTACAACTGCAAGGCACATAAAGCAAGTCAAAGGCTCTCCGTCTACTGCATCCAATTTAATTAGTTCCAAGTCCTTACCTTTCCTGAATAATGTACCAGATAAACAGATTTTAATGGCGGCTTTCAAGGATGCTCCTGAGACTTGACTTTCGAGTAATAAATTATGTTCTCGAGTCTCGACGGTGGTGGTAATTTTTTGAATGCAATATTGAATAACGCTTGCAGAAAATTCTTAAAAAAAATCTTTAAATTATTTGAAATTGTTGTTTGTAGTAAACAGAAATAAAATGGTAATGTTTTGAAAAGGTAAATGGAAAATTGGTTAATGATTGTATAATCACTTTGATCACTGGCAGCCTTTTGGGTAGATAACTAAAATGAAAAAAAAAACGGAACAAAAATTGACTAGTACAGAATTCGTGTCCTTCCTAAGTACCGATACTGTCCTGTACATGAAGCCTATAAAACGCCGGTTTAAACGAATATTTTCTTTCGATCACGTATAATTTGCACGACCAACAAGCCACGTTACCTTAAGACAAACTGCCTTCTCGTACCATTAGCCGAGAATCCTTTATAAGTTGGCGACCAAGTTGGTCGGCTGTGGTTGAAGCAAATTGCGCCAACGTCTTGCTGGCCAGTGTCCTTTATCGTTAGTAGTTTGCAAGAGGAGAATTTGATGACGTGTGCCGACCATGTTTCAGACATTATAGGATAATGTACGGCTCACAGTGTTTGTGGGTTGTATGTATGTATATAAAAACCTTGTAGATGCCTAGTGTAAAATATGTTAGACAGGTGTTTGGTTTAAATGAAACTCACACAAATAAGTCTGTACTAAAGGAAGCTGTGTAGTGGTGTTTAGTGTGGTTGGCGCCGTGGCTGAGCGATTGAATGCTGGTCCGGGTGTCGTGGGCTCGATTTCCACACGGAACAAATATTTGTATGGCCTACAGGTACTCGTAGTTGTTCCGGGTCTGGCTGCTTGTGTATGTGAGTTTAAATGTTTGTAAACGCACTCACGATACAGGAAACATTATGGCGCATCGTTTAAAAGAAAGCATAGCCCACTAAGGCCAGATGTTCTTATGTACATACAAGTAAACATCTTTATAAATCGCCCTAAGCAATCTTTACAAACAAACATTTTGAAGTTTGGAATTTATTCGGGGTCTACGCCGTAGCACAGTACCGGCTACGCCGTAGTCTCTAACTTGGCGCCGCAACTGACTGTCGGCTAGGCGCAGCACGTTTCTTGTGATACACGACATTACACAATTCACCTTATGTCATTTTCTTACCAGTTCAAAGGATATTTTGTGAAGTTTAAAGCATTTTTAATGCTGGTTCAAAAAAAAGAAGAAGACGTTTGATATCTACCAACCCATACTGACCTTTTCTAGTGCATTAAAGCCCATTTTCTTTCTAATAGACAATACGTCTGTGTCCTAGCAGTGGGAACATTATGAAACGGTACATCTGAAACAGTGTCCAACATTAACGTACTCCACAAACAGCAGTCTACAAATTGAAACAGGCTGCGTTTAAAGCCTATATTTGTAGTCCTGGTACATGTCTCTTAATTCAACACACCCTGTTTGGGGACCTCGGTACCACAGCCAGCAGCCAGCAGCATAATTTGAATGCATCTGCACGTATCTCGTTTGTTTGAGAGGCTCGAGTTGTTTTCGATAAGTCGCTTGTTTACGTTAACGATTCTGGTTTTATTTTAAGCCGGTATGGGATTGTGTACTAGTATGATTCATCTTATTTTGACGTAGGATTAGAACTGAAATAATTATGAGACGTTGTTAAAAAAATCGTGATATTTAAACATGTTTCCTACTCCTCCGCTATTTTTTTCTGATTAATTTCGTTGCGGGATCTAAGACAAATACTTCGTCGAATTTCATCGTCTCGGCGCTTTTCTGGTGGTCGCCACTGTTGATTCTGGCTTTAAGGAGTGGCAGTAGTTTGGAAATAGTGTGGCGGGCAATTTAAAAATAAATAATTGCCGTTAAAATTTAGTCAGACATTTCATGCTAACCCATTTTTGGACAAAAACGACGTTCGCACAAATTATCAAAAAGGGCTGTTGTTCTTTGTTTGAGGAGTTAACGAAAACAGGTCACGCAATTAACAACTCCAAGTTGCTTTAAGCAAAACCAAAGAAATAAAAACTCTCAGTAGATTTCCGTGCTGAAAACATTGTACCAAGTTACCTACCGTGTGCTAACTTAGTGTAAACTTCAGTATTTGTAATTAAGTGCCTTACCTTTATAGCGAGCTATAAACTACGTTCAGATTAGTCGTAACCAGTATATTTTATTATCTAATTTAATGTTTATTTTGTGTTTACGGCAGTATCCGAGTTTAATTTGTTACATATGTGTGAAGGGTTACAATATGCGAAAGTATATAGCGTACCTACCATGTATGGATCAATCGTGAGACATATTTGTTATTTGTTTTTGAATATGTAGGTATTGCCTATACAGGGTGTAAACAGACTCTTCACGAAGCCGTCAACCAAGCATTATGTACATCAAACTAAGTAACTTTACGCAAAAATTAGTGCTGGGAAACGACTCTTTTTTTGGGCTGAAAAATCACGTTTTACGGTAGGACTCAATGTAACACACTCTAAACATTGTGCTGATGGAGGGATTGAATAGTAAGGGGGTCCTGGAGGTGCTTAAAGTAAAAATCTTACATTAAAAACATGTATTTAAAAAAAAAGTTGCGAAATAGTTCGAACTTTGACCCCCAATATCTCCGTAACTAGAAGGTTCCCAGGTATGTTGTAGAACAAAAAAATGATCGCAATAACGGGGAAAACAAGTGCCTTTCGGCTTCGTTAAGAGTCTGTTTACACCCTTTATAATGTCTATCTATTCATACACGAAATATCGTATTGTACTTATCATTACGAACCACTTTCACTATGGGAAAAAATCTGAAATCGCAAAAAAAAAACAGCTGTTGCCTGCCTACATTATGTTCGCATAACTCGTCAAAATGTAGGGATCAGCTGATTTTTTTTCTTGCGATTTCAGGTTTAGTCCCATAGTGTAAGTTGTTCGTAAGGATGAGTACAATGACCCCTTAAGATATTTCGTGTATGAATAGATAGACCTTATATATTATGAGTTTCTTATATATTACTTTCGTATTTCAAAATGTTAACCTAATTGTTTGGTCAATTTTTTTATTTGTTTTATTTTGTATCATTTCAAATACACTCATCATCATCTTCCTGCCCTTTTCCCAAGTAATTTGGGGTCGGCGCAGTGCGTTTTTTTCTTCTAAGTATTCTCTTTTCTTTGGTCTTACTCTCCCTCTGCACCCCTCATTATTTATATTTATCACTCTTTTAGTCATATGTGTTTTCCCGCCTCCTCGTCACATGTCCATACCAAGACAGAGGAACCCCCTTCATCGTTTGAAATACACTCATCATCAGCCTATAATGTTCCCACTGCTGGGACACAGGCCTCCTCCACTCACACACAATCCACCACGCGGGCCAATACACTGAATGTTTCAAAATCGAAATTCGTATTTTCTCACCAATAAAACTAGTCTTTAATAGAAAAATGCAAAAATAAAACGAGTTCCTAACGACTGAAATAGTGAATGAACATTCATTGAGCAGTCACGGGCCCATTTCATAGACGAACAAATATTTTTATAACCTAGTGAAATCTTTTAGGTGTTCACATGTGATTTGCTTTCCAAAACGACAACGCAAAACTAGATGACGTTGGTTAGATTTTCTTTTTTGCTAACTACTCTGAGAAGAAGCATTGAAACGAGGTCACTCTCTTTTGAAGTTCTTCTTCTCCTTCTCCGTTCCGTCACTGCTAAGGATCGCGATCACATATGACACATCTCCAAGCTATGCGGTCTCCTGCTGTGTGAACCGCTCGGTAAAGGCTGCTGCTGGTATTTTGTAGTTTAGACATACTCTAATCTTGGTCAGGACATATGAAGGCCATGCAGATAAGTGTTTGAGATGGTGTTTTAGGGAAAGAACCATACAGATTCGATCTGTTCAGTCAGTGCGGAATACTGTCAGTTAAAAAGTAGCTAAACTCAAGAGAACTTTAAACTTGACATACAATTATCGCCCTTATTTCCCACTTATTTCCTTCAACACTAAGGCTCAAACCATTATGGTAATGGCCCTCTGCGTACGAGCGTGCATTACGGCCATGAAGGCAGCACGTTAAAGATTATCGCCTATTGTTTGCCACTTTAAGGATATTTTCTTAGGATATTAAAAGCCTTTGCGCATACGTTCTGCTCGTTACATTGGGTACGTTTTGTACATAGCATTCAGTTTTCAAGAAAGGATAAAGATAAGAAAGATTTTTATGTTGGGTGTCGATGATTTAGAGCAGGCTGGTTGAACGAATATGCTCACTTTCAAACGAAAAACCCAATAACAATTTGCCCGAACGTGAAATGGAACCCAGTACCTCATATTCAGCAGTCGCGCATACAACCACGAGACCAACGCCGAATAAACGCCACTTTAAAAGGTTTTGAATTTGCCAAACAAACCTAAATACATTCACTTAATTTAAACGGACATTCCTATTTTCATCAACCCCAAATAGTCCACTTCAACAACAACAAAAAAAACGAAACAAAAAAAACCAGACAGATAGAATAAAAAATTACCTGGCTATACGTTAGTTACATTTGCACGGTTCCGATTAAGGTTCACAGCACACATATCAACTTAGAAAGGGATCGTCACCGTATCAACTCGAGCCATTCAGTATTCTTTGTATGAAACTCCCTACTGCAACGCACACTAATCGGAATCGTAACGTAGCCGTAGCTTCGCCTCGGAACAAGCTCACGAACGCTGAACCGTAGGCGCGGTGTAGCCTAGCCGTAGCCAATTCAACGTATCGTGCCTTGACACCTATTTGACGGCGAGGCGAAAGGCAATATGGTGACGGTCCCTTTCCGAATTGATATGTGTGCCATGACCTTTTCACGAGTCGCCGCCGGGAACGAGTCGGATGCGGCGCAACGGGTTGCATCAGCAGCATTCATGTGAAAGAGCACAGTTTTTTATCGGACGCTTTTTATTCGATGTCCATTCATGAGCTTTTTATGTACCTCAGTTATTTGATGTGGTCGTATATAGTAACCTAATAGTTATTGAATAGAATCGTGAGTGTATTACTATCGATTTATGGTGAAAAGTGCGGTTTCAAAGATTATTTTACCGTCGGAGGAAAAGAGAAAAGTGTGTAGCGGCACTACAAAAAGTACTACAGCAACATAGAACAAAAAGTACTACAGCAACATAGAACAAAAAGTACTACAGCGCCATTTTTGACACAGCGGATGAACTAAACATCAAATCCTAAATCGCGCAAGCATAGTTATCCGCGACTTAGACTACTACTACTTTTTTTACGGATGGGAAATCATCAAACTGACTAAAACCCATCCATGCTCCCTCCTTGCCCTATGTGTTCCAGGGCCGCGGTAAAAATCATGCCCTTAATTAAGGATATACCGTAAATTAAGTTAATAAGGCTTCGTTAGCACTAGGATAAAAAGATGGTGAAAATAATTGGCTTGCGATACAAATGGTTGCTTGGTTTATACATTGAGTTTATTTTAAACTGTTTATGTAACAGGAAAACATAAAGATTTTGAAAGGGTCTACTGTCAAGGGACTGAATTAAGGATTTGGTAAAACAGTTACTTATTAGTGAACTGAGTTTTTATATTTTCCACTGCGCACTGTACTAAACTGACATAAGGCCACAAGAGTTTGGCTAATCTATATATCTAAATTTAGAGGAGCTCGTGACTAAAACCGCGCGGATCAATCTTTAAACCACGCTTGCCTAGGTTGGTCTGTGGATGGGTGACCACCCATTACATACCTAATTTCATAAATGCCTTGGAAAGCACGTTATATTAAGCTGTTGGCCCCGGCTGTCATTTGTAGATCTTTGTGGGATCTAGGTGGTCAGTGGCCCGAAAGTCTGACAACCAGTCTTAACAAGAGGTATATCGTATTACCCAGTGGTAACTGGGTTGTGCAGGTCAGATACGCAGTCTTTTCATGTAAAACAATGGTATTCAGCGGCATCCAGTTAGACTAGAAGCCGACCCCAAGATAGTTGGGAAAAGGCTAAGCAGATGATGAAACTGACAAACATATGTGTGTTTTTTTTTTTTAATTAAAGCATTTAATAATTTGATAATTTATTTTGACATTTGTTATTGTAATTGTAATTGATTGTGTATTTACTTTTGACATGCTTACTTTTGTTTTTTTTTTCTATTGTAATTCTGACATTTTTGTGATTGTATTTTTATGTGACATTGTTTTATATGGGTTTCGGACCTGAATTAAATGAAATTATTATTCCGTTTATTCATTTATATATACACATGTTTTAACATTTTTAAATATTTCTTAAAAAAATTCATATAAAAAACATTTAAAAATATAAAAAAATAGCGGTCCGCCGGTGTCGGGAACAGGGTCCAAGCTACCGGTGGTTAGGGCTCCAGAGACAGGAACCTCCTCACAATGCGAGCCGTATCGAGGAGTACTGCCTTCTGAATCAGGCCCTTGATCCAACCGCCTAAGGCGAGCTTCGAGAGATGGTCGTCGAGGCTCTTAGCCATAAGGCCATTGGCCGTCACGACAATCGGCACAATGATAGCCGAGTTCACATTCCACATGTTGTTATTTTGGTACGAAATATAATTATTAAGCCAAATGAGACGCAACGTGTTTGCGCCGTGTGAAACTGTGAAATTACGAAACCTATAATTTATGAAACGCAATCATGAAATGAAATGCAACGTGTGTGTGTACTACCTACCCGTTTATAATTAGTGGAATAATTTTAGTACTCATTTCAATATTGTTTTATTTGTGTTTCATAAAATACACATTTTATAATAATAATAAAATAATAATTCATTTATTTCAGATAAATTCAATCCATAATCTTAATTAATTCACGCGTTAGTAACAATATACTTACAAACTATGTTAGTAATACACTGACAAAGCCAAAAACAAAAAAAAAACAAAAAAAAAAAAAAAAAAAACAGAACCAGATTGTGGCATCACTGCTGCAAGGTAACAGGCCCAGCCGAGACCTTGCAGCAATGATTCATAAACTTACAATCAAGCCTGCTCGCTATCATAGACAGGATGCTGTTGGCGCTGCCCCGTACCCTACGGACCAAGGATGCACACCGCTTCCGCATCACCGCGTAAAAGCAGTCCAAGTGAGCTTCAGCAAACATACCTGATGCGCTGCAGTATCGGGGCAACCCCATCAGCACCCTGAATGCGTTATTGTATTGGACGCGAAGGGCGCTGTATGATTTTTGAGTAAAATGAACCCACAGACTGCAAGTGTAGAAAGCCGTGCAATACGCACTAAATATAGTGCGCTTGACTTCCTTAGAAGCACGCCTGAATCTGCAGGCAATCATGTTAGCTCTCACACACAGCGCCCTCCGCTCCCTATCAATATCCTCATCATCT
The DNA here is from genome assembly GCA_950005105.1 of Lycophotia porphyrea. Taxonomy (NCBI): domain Eukaryota; kingdom Metazoa; phylum Arthropoda; class Insecta; order Lepidoptera; family Noctuidae; genus Lycophotia; species Lycophotia porphyrea. Next base: position 13,782,715 of record OX465395.1, on the reverse strand, counting down.
TTGAGGTCAGTGGTCAATAAGTGACCCAAATACTTAAATTGCTGTACCCTCACAAGGGGTTTACCATCTATTTTGACTGAGGGTACTGCTTCTGGGTATTTACCCCTGGCCCCAAAGACCATGACTACACTCTTCTTACCATTATATGCCAGACCATGAAGTCTTGCATATTGCTCGCAAGTGGCTACGAGTGTCCTTAGCCCACAGATTGACGCGCTCAGCAGCACCATGTCGTCGGCGTAACTAATGTTATTACAACACACGCCATCAACATGACACCCGACACGCATGCTGCTAAGCGCGCCAATCAGATCATTCACGTATAGGTTGAAAAGCGTAGGGGAGCATAACCCCCCCTGCCTCACCCCGCACTCCAACCCATACGGTCTAGATAGGGCACCTGCCCACCTCACACTATTGACTTGGTTTCCATACCAGTACTTTAGAGTATTTGTGACTTCTGGTGGCAAATTTACCTCTTCCATCTTCCTCCATAAAATGTCGTAGGAAACCAAGTCAAAAGCCTTGCTCAAATCGAGGAAACAGGCGTAAACTGGAGTGCAGCGATCCGTGTAGTACTTCACAGTGTGCTTCACACTCAATATAGCGCTGTCAGTAGATAATCCAGAACTGAAACCAAATTGGTTATCGTGTACACGTATATGACTGCTAAGTTGAGCGCTAAGCACACCGTCAAACACTTTCGACATGATTGTGGCAAGAGATATTGGCCTGTAATTGTTCTTATCACCCATATCACCAGTCTTATTTTTTTTTTTTTTTTTTTTTTTTTTGTTTTTTTTTTTATGACATGCTGCGGTAGACATTAATTTATTCATACTGAAACTATTCTTTGTTTGGGTGAAACATTATTATTTTCGTGAAATGATGTAGGTTTTATTAAGAAATGAATTCGTCAATAGTTCATTTTATATCTTTTAATAACTATAACTAAAATCAATCATCTCGCCTATTGTAGTCCACATACTGCTGGACATAAGAGTCTCCCAAGGTTCGCCACAAGGTCTTGTCTTCCGCCATTTGTATCCACTCTGAAACTATGACTACTATTGTAAGTCTTAAATGAAACCGTTATCTTACTATGCACATACATGCGTACATAAACTCACGCCTTTTTCCCATAGAGGTAAGCAGAAACCACAAAACGCCACCTGCTACGATCCTTATATTAGAAACATATTATTGGTGCCTCCTTGATGGCAAGAGGCTAGCCTTCCCTATTTACATGGAACTTAAAACATAACTGGCGAAACGTGGGTGTACCATTAGGTACAGTCAACAAAACAGATAGGTATGCAGGGTCGAAAGACATAGTTTTAGTTTTTTTAGAAACTGTTGCACATCTACAAATGAAATTTGAATTAATTTAACCACTTGATTATTTTTCTTCATTTAATTTTAATTTCATTCGAAAACATCGATGGGTTTTTAGGAAAAAAACAATTATATCTTTCGACCCTGCATACCTATCTGTTTTGTTGACTGTACACCTCTGCCTAACCCTTCGGGGATTACAGGCGTAATGTTATGTTATATTAGACTCTTTTCGCCTCGTCCACGTTCATACATCTGGTCATACAAGCAGGCCGCCGCCGGCTGCGAGATATCTTACTTACTAGTCTTATTCCCTTTTACCAAAAAATCAAGCAAACAATAGTTTTACAGAATCAGACGAGGCCCACATTTGTGTGGCCTCACATTGGTCCAACATAGATAAAAAAAGATATGTGTGTGTACCAGAGTACACAGGTAAGAAGTGAAACTTCTTTACGACATATCATTTTTCTACTATTTGCAACTTCACGAAAATGGGGTAGATAAGGCTTAAGCCTTAAGAAAAACAATTTTTTCCGTATTAAATTAAAGCTATTTTATTATTATAGACATGCATACAATTAATGAGTAATTTATTTTATCATTGTTCTTATTATAATATCATTGCTATTGTTGTATTTCATCAATAATGATACATTATATTCTTAACGTCACTATACTAAACTTTGATAAAAAAGCAACATGGCGCGTAACCGAAAAACGTGACGTTTTTTTTTTTTTGTGCCATACGTCGATAAAGATGTTTCACTTCAATAAAATGTAGATGTGATAAAACAGTGAATGGAAGACGACGGCAAAATGCAAAAATATCGGAAAGGGTGCACAGCACTCTGTTCTGTATTTGTGATATTACTATCTGAATACAATATTGGCCTTCATGACATATGGCGGCTCTATTTGATTTACAGGCCTAAGTCTTCGGCGTATGTTTTAGTTTGGTAGAGATGTGTTCTTGCGTTGCAGGAAAGCCAAGTACGTAATATTCATTTATGTCTTACCTGTGTACCCAGGTCAAAAGCCGTTGTGTTAGGAAATTATAAACAAAACACTGCCCGGTGACATTTTTTAGACTGAAGGTGAGTCTACCCTCACGTGAATTCTATTCGGTTTAATAAAAAAAGTGTGTGTGTACTTATGTACACGCGTTAGAAGTTATACTTCTTTGGCGTAACGCGATAAAAATCTTTTTAAAAATTTTATCTTTCGCCTTATCCTACGTTTGTAGAAACAAGGTCTAATATCAATTACCTATACAACCTAACCTCCTAGCTCCAGCAGTAGATTAAAAATAATAACCTGGGCTTGTCAAATTTCTGACATTAAGCTAACTTCAGGGTGTATATTGACTAGCTAACTTCAACCTGTTACTTTTGTGTTACAGCGATGCGCGCGCATCGTGCCAAAAGAAGTATAATTTCAAAATTCTGTACCGTTTTTTAATTCATTTTAGACTTAAATCATTATCTTACTGCCCTTGTTCCATGTTAATTGGGGTCGGCGCAACACGTTTTTCTCTTCCATTCTCTATCAACCGTCACGCTATCTTTTATTCCTTTTTGTATCATGTCATTTATCACATAATCTGTCCATCGTTTCCTAAATAGCAAAAACATCCGATGGTAAGTTACTCTTAAAAAGCAAAATAGAAAAATCTACTTGCAAAATCTCCTTGCTTCTATACGTACGTGACTATTTACCATAGGTACACATACCGTTGTGTTTACTGTTTCTTATACCAACCAACAACATGCACGCAAAAACTAGAGTTATGTTTACATTTCACCGGCTCCATTAGCTGTACCTGATACGTCAAATCATCTCAAATATTTACTGTTTCACCGCTATATCTATTTTTATCGCTATCTCTATTTTTCATCGATTTTCCTCTCCCTCCCTCTCCCAATAAAACAGTCTACCTTGAAGATTCACTGCAATTTATCAAGACAAATGAACGAACAGATTTTTCACTTACAATTTGAGTAATAGGGCGTATCGGAATAATAAATTGTCTGGTTTTCTTTTGTTTTGTGAATATAATTTGAGGGATTATAGTCTTTTGTTTTATTGACTGGTTTGTTTTGTATTGATTGTGTCCTATGGTACACAATACTTAAATGGTACCTTAGTTAGACTTATATTAATTTCTCTTCGAACAACAAACTATATTACCATATCCTACTTTACGAGATAATGATTTTTTTTCAATAAAATAGCTATTATCCCCCCGCATGTACAACGCATTTCCTGGGAGAATTTAATAACCTAGTGCAGGGACGTCGGCAAATCCTTTCTTATCTAGCTTGTTGCTCAGCACATACCATAGAACAGGAACGATGAAGAAGGTCCAGTCTTAATAGTGTTTGAAATTTACTTAGATTGTAAGATAATGACTGTCAAAACACATCATCATCATCATCATCAGCCTATAATGTTCCCGCTGCTGGGACACAGGCCTCCTCTCAAAACACATATAACAAATAAAAATTATAGTCATCATAATATCAACCTATAAGTAAGCTACTGCAGGGCAAAGACTTCTCATAAATAAATAAAATATATTATAGTTAAAAAAAAAAAAACGCTTTTGAGTTCGCCATATTAGATTTAGAATGAGGTCACTTAGTGTATTATCTCGGTGTACTGGATACTTCTTACCTACTTTTTATTATACCATTTTATCTAGGTCCTCTAGACTTATGAAAGTTCAGAAGGCTTAGACCCTCTAAAGTGATATTCTATCAGCGGAAATAACGGTGAAAAATGTATTGGATTGACTACCAAATAAAATTATTTAAAATCCTGTAGAAAGTCGTTAGAAAATATGAAGCGCTTTTTATGCAAGAAAATTGACATTAGTGTAAGTATGTTGATAGCTTCAATCAATAATAGTCGTTGTTAGGTTGCTTCATAGTGTTTGTTTTCACCAGAAGCTAGTAACTTATTTGGTACCTAACTCTAGTCCGATGTATTTTGTTTTATAGCAGAAGCAGTTTTAAGCAGAAAATAGTCAAATAAGGGAGGTTCCATAGTTGTTCGACCCGACATAAATCCTAGACCAAAGTATATTCGACCAACTATCGAAAAATGGTTTGGTTCGGTTTCTAAAATAATGTAGGCACGTAATAATAATACTACTACAAAAAAAGACCCAGTACAGAGACACATACGATATCACACGAACATACACTACGTACACTACATCCCCTCATACTCCACGCCACACCACACCACACCACACCACACCACACCACACCATACCACACCACACCACATCCCACTCACACAGCCATCCCCCCTTTACACACATTCATAAGCATAGTTAAACCAGGTCATTATAGGTTTATCAACATCACAAATGAAGGTTTATTTTGTACACGAAGTTACAGTAGAACACTGACTCCTAGGTCACAGGGTCCCCCTAGTTTAGGAGGCAGGGTTTTTATCTATTTGTACAGCCTTTTCCTAAAATTCTATGTACCTATGTGGAATGTATTTGTATTGTATACAAAGGTTTTTTGTGCCAATAAACTTATTTTTATTTTTTTATTTTATTATTTAAAGTTGAGTCTGTTTTTAGGACATACTTTATTTTATTTTATTTATATTTCAAATACACACACACACACACATTTATATTTCAAATTCACAATAGCTTAAGTCGAAAATAATCATGTAGGATATTTTAGTCAACCCTGTTTTGCCGTAAATATAACTAACAAAGCCACTCAAAAAACTTTCACTATAAAACTTGTGTTAAACTTTGTGTGAAGCAGTACTTTTGCGTCTGTGAACTGTCTGCATTCCCTCGCACTGATAGCTCTTTAGCAGCCTCAGAGTTGGCTGAATAAAACATTTAGCTGTCTGATGAGGGCAGATACGATGTTCGCAATTTGTTCGACGCACTTTATTTCCTGTGGGAACTTTACTACAGGTCCTTCATATTGCTCAATCTTGGGTTACAGAGATTTTAGCTGCCTTCGTTTTAGAGGTTTCATTAATCATTTTTAATTAAGTTCTAAATCCTAGCCGTGACTTAACGAAATATTTTAAATAGTAGCTCATTTTAAACCAAGAACGTGTAGCATTGGCAGTTGAATGCTTAAAAAAAGAAGAACAAAACGGTCTCATTTATATGCTTAAAGAAAAAAAATAACCCTACAAATGCTGCTCATTCAAAAATGTTCACAAAATAAAGCTCTACTTTTTCGCAGCTGACATAAAAATGAAAAGCCGGCTATTGAAGAGATCGTCTCTCTCTTTTTAGTACTTTCAGAAGTTAGGCAGCCTAGTCGTCGAGTTCAATGAGCTTAATGTTGATAATATAAGAACTAACGACACTTCTTTGTGAAAAAGTAATATAGTTAGCAAAGATGAGTATGTACTAAATTTCGTCTGGCTCATACTTTTTGCAGGTAAAAAGTTTCGGTTGACGTGGGGAAATTTTGGACATTTGCCAGAAATAGGTAGGTAAACATATTTTTCCAGTAAGGTTATTACTTAATATTATATCTTGAATGGCCATACACAAACACGAGTCCTTCAATCTCTTCACAATTTTTCTAGAACTAGACAATTCTGGATACAAAATGAACCTTCAATAACCTGCAAATTCACTGCCAATCATCCTGGACCGTTCGTGCGCTTTATTTCACCGTCCACCGAAAATTTCAAATCGGGACACGTACGTCAATTCGGCGTGTTTCCGACGTGTTCCGATGACCACGATAAGGCTACGTCGGGGTGACGTGTCCCGCACTTTTGGGAATAAACCTTCGACTTGTCGGCTTTGGCGCTCAGTCCTCGACTCGTGAATAAAACATGGTAAGACTGAGTGTTTCCACGTAGTGTACCTACATACTAAACCTTGAAACGAAAATAAGTACTTTAGAAACGTTCACTTCACTCAACACCCGTCGGTGTTTGGACTCAAGTTGTCATGTTTGTAGGCAGTAGGCCTATAATCTTTCTTAGAGTGGTAGTATCTCAAAGTTCTTTTGTGAAGTGAACGTTCCTAAAGTACCTATTTTCGTTTCAAGGTTTCGTATGTAGGTTTCTTTGCACACATTAGTATGGTCTTATATTACACGTATATTCACTCTTATGACAGAAGTTATCAGTAAGGGCATACGAGTATTTCAATGTTCTATACAAGCTACAAAGTGGGATTTAAGAACCTCTCAACCACTGAGATTATCTAACGCTTAACGTGGGGTTAGTGGTTGGTCATGAGATATTACACAATAATATACAAAATCTCAGTGTGAAGCTCTGACGTACTCGGTTAGGTAGCAAACTTTACTCTCTTCCATTGTCCACAAATGAGAAACTACTTGCGCAGGATGATAAGTAGTTCATTCTCGACGACTAGCTAGAAAATTCCAGGTATTAATAACATTTTGTGCAAGCATTACCTCGTGGAATGGTGTGGTTTTTGAATTGCATAAAAATAGTGGTCGAGGGTTTTATACCGCAGCGAAAAAGAAAAGGTTTTCCGCTTTCATCCAAGCTATTGTTCGAAGACTTAAACTATTTCTAATAGTGCAATATTTAGCCAGTCAACCGCAGAAATCATGAAGCTATAACGATCAAAACCACTAGCGTGTGACAGAGACAGGTATACATTCCTCATGTGTTAGAGTGAGACGGTAGTGTCGAATTGCGAAGGCGTCGATCGGAAGCAGAGCGGAGCGAGCGCGGAATTCGCGGAAGTGGAACAATGCGGAGAGGCTTTTGTGAGGCGATAACCACCGTGTTATAATTTAGAGGTGGCGTACGAATAGGTACGAATTCGCAGTGAGTGCGAACGGATTTTGTATTGTTGGCGCGTGAAATAATTTCGCTGACGTTTACGTGTTCTACGTTTAAAATCTTTATTCCGCTTATGGTTGGCTAAAAAAAATATGTTTCGTATTATTTTAACTTGGATAAGATTTTAATTGAACCGTTGACTGGAGTACGTTTTTTAGTTTGAATGTAAAATTTAATTTCAAAACCTGAATAGTCGTAGAATTTGCAAAGAGAAGAAGTCCTGAAACTTTCTGCCAATCTAACGACTAATTATTTGCATCGTATTTTATTTGAAATAATTTCACATTAAAAATGACACAAAACACATCAATCCAACCTACAAACAGGTTATAAAAATATCGTTAAAAAAAAAACAAAAATACACAGCGGGCCGCATAAATTTTCTCCAATGCCACTTTGCAGCGAGATTCAAATGGTAAATTGCGAAACCGCAATCTTCACGGCGGAAGTGCTGTGTGAACGGACCAGGAACATTTGTCCAAGCCATTTGTTTTTTGAAGCCCTATTTTAAATGAAAATTATTCTTGCGAAACGAGCTTATGGTAACCGCTTAAGATTTTCAGGCCACTTAATGAGATAAAGCTATGGAATACTTATTAAGAGATGTTATTTAAATGGGTATTATTGTGAATTAATGGTTGCTGTGTGAGAAATGTTTTCAATTTTGTGTTCGTTGTTTTTATTTTCTTTTTCTGACTGTTAATATTTGCGGGATATTTTTAGCTTTAGGTCGAGACTTAGAACGTTTGCCCATCATAATTTGTTTATTCTAATTAAGGGTATAACATAACCCACGGTAAAACGAGATGTATTATTTTCATCGCCCATTAATTTTAGGTGCGTGTTCACACTACTGTGCGCGTGAAAAACTCATTACTCCGACTAAGCGGAATAATTTATGACACGTTTTTTGTAACAGTTCATATTAATGTATCGCCTGAAAGCTACAATTTAACATTTATGTTGTCATTATTTTACTTTTTGTTTCAGTTGTAATATTTTATTTAACAAAAACCAAATCATTATTGTCATGCCAGTAAAACAAACCCGTAAGCTTTATCTTTCTATTCGATTTACGAAGTTCCCAAGTCCACATACATTACTTGAACAATCTAAAATAAGTATAACATGTCTCAACCGCTGGCCCAATTTTTTTGTCCGCCATCATTTTTTTTCCGCTTTCGTAAATATTGCGGGTATAATAAAAATAGATGAGTTTGCCTCACAACAGCCTTGATCCTCGTCAAAGGACCACCGGTATGTCTTAGACGGTATTTCAGGAATTCCACAATATTGTATCTTAAAGTATCGTAATGGACAAATATTTGGTGGGCTGGTTTGACTTTTTCTTAGGACTCGTATGAGACACTTTTAATGCTGATAATTTTTTCAGTAGATAGGTAGTTTAAAACAAAACTAAGAATATATTTATTTATTTATTTAACAATTTATGTATGTACACACTAAATAAATAAAAGAAGAAAGGAACAGAAAATAGAACAAAGGTGATGCTTATTTCTAAAAAAATCTCTTCCAGCATACCTGCAAAAGGAGATACTAAAAAAAAGAGATGTAGACAAAGTGTGTAAAAGAAAAAGAGAAAATGGAATACATAAAGCAGATACCTATTTACATATTACATGCAATACAAGAACACAATACATATACTTGCAGGTACCTACGTCAGTATTAACCGGTGCAAGGAAAGCAAATCCTTGAAGCTGTAGTTCTCATTTTATGTTTATCTCGAAGCTACGATATCCTCACTATCCGGAGATATGGGCATCCGGAGCCATTTTATTCTTAAAGCTTATTTTTAAACTTAGGTTCTAACAATATTTTTATTAGAACTACTTTCATGTTTATCTTGAAATATCTACGTATATTTAAGCCTGACTTTAATCCCATAAATATAAGTAATAATATTTCGCAAACTAATGCAAATGACAGAAATATACGCATTTCCAAACACAAATCCTCAAGTTTTGCTATCAATAAATCTACATCGCTTCCCGTCTGATAAGATACTACAGAGGACAGGTAAATAGGCCATAAATAACGACGGCACGGCACCTAGTAATAGTTGGCCATCTTGAAAATATATAGCCTTTTGATTCGGAGAAACTTTAAAAGTAAAAGCCCCGATCATTAGTCGACAATTACTGTGGGAACTTCATCCAGCAAGACGAATGGTGGAAAGTTCTTGCAGTAGGACTGTTTATCAACTCAGTGCAGCTCACAGTCCCTATTCTGTTTCACGCCTGTCCAGTTTACGCTTTGACCCACCAATTTATCCTTTATGGTTGAAAAGTATTGAGCAATGAATTTTACGGTGATTTGAGCAATATAAATGAGGCGGAAAGGAGTTGGGTTACAGGGGTAAATTAGATTTTTTTATGTGATTTATTGGAACATTTTTGTGATAATTGCTCTGATTTAATTTATTTGTTTGTTTGCTTTTTGTTCGTGGTGGGATATATGATATTGTCCTTTATTTGTTTATGTGAAATTCGTTTTTGTCAAAAGAAGTAATGATTTTTTACTGTTCGATTCATGAATTAGGGTCAAACCAATAAACCGTCCTTTTGTGATGGAGTTCAACGAAAGTACAGTGGACGACAGAAATCTGTTTGCTCAAATAATACGACATATTGACAAAAATATTCTGCTTACCCGAATCCTATGCTTATAAAACTACTACCAGAATAAGTCGTCTAAAAGTCGGACTCGACAAAGATTTATAAAGAGCAAGTTTGAAAAGTCGCAGGAAAATATCCGGTATATCCATACCGGATATTTTCCTGCAACAGAAGGTGACGCTCGAGATCGTTGGCGCCATCGAGAAAATTAACCCCGCTGTGCTGCCCGGGTTTTGTTCGGTTAAAAACGAAGTCTTTTATTATAGCTTCAACCGCATAACAATACATGTTTATTTTGTTCTCTACACTGTCTTGGATTGTGAGTTCTTTGAAGATTCGGTTTGATTTATGATATCTACAGTACGCAGTAGAGAGGTTCTAAGAATATTATGAATTCGATAAATCATTTTTGCATGTCAGGTGCGCTGAACTTATTGAACGCGTTCGATATGTGTGACTTTGATTTAAAATTGTTTGTCGGTAACTTAGGGTATTTCTTTCAGAGATAATGGAAAAGTTTTAGTTTTATTCTTTGTTTCTATTTTTCTTTAATAAGTTTATAATAGGCCCTCGTGCTAAATAATATGTATGTATTTTAAATGTTAAAAGCACTAAAGGAAAGCCAGGTTACCGTACAGTAGGAACCTACATATCTGGTTTTGTCCGTAATCTGTAATGACATTTCGCAGCAATATTATGCTAATAGTGCAATTTAAATAATAAAAGAAAATTGACTCTGAAATTGTCCTCATTCAGTTTGTGCGATCTTCAGGAAATACGAAAATACCTATTGACGTTATTTTGCTAACTGTTGGATTGAACAGACTCCTTTATTCTTGTTTTTATTTTCGTTGAATCAGGATAGCTGTTACTTAGAAGATTAAGGAGTCGCATTAAACATTAAATGAAATAAGAAAGTCTTTTTATGTTCTTCATTAACTTAAGGTAGGAACAACATAATTTGAGTCTGACAGAATAGATGTTTTAAATGGTAAGTACTAGTTATAAAATGAAAAGATCAATAAATGTTCAATGCAATTTCAAACAATTAACGGAAAGTGAAAATTAATGTATTCATCTCAAAATATACAGCCATCACAGTAGCCCGGTTTCCATTAAATTTCAGTGGTAAATTAAAAACGGCTACCTATGCATGTATATGTATTTTCAAATAGAGTTTTTGTCACCGAAATTAAATCCTTTCATGAATATTTTAGTTTCAATCCATGACAGTATTCCGTACTGAAATATTTTTATATAAAAATGTTTGCATGATATTTGTTTTGCAAACCCGTAGTGATTAATATGAAACATAGTTATTCGAATATTCTGGACTCGGCTGCGTTTGATTAAAAGTCTAATTGGTGTAAACTTTAAAATATTTTATTACCTCTCTTGCGTCATACAGAGACGGGATGTTGAATGTTTTCTGTCATCCGCATTACGATAAAGGTAGCAAAAAGTTCTTAATGTCAACTTTATTCTGAGATAAACAGAAAAACTCTATGAAACTCTTTTGCAATAAATGGTTTCTTTATAATATTGTAGAAAATATGTACCGACGTAAAAAATTAATTAGGGTTCCGTACCCCAAAAGGTAAAAAATGAACCCTTATAACATCACTCTCTTACCTTCTGACCGTCTGTCTATCTGTCTGTCTGTCTGTCCGTGTGTCACCACCGATTTTGTAGAGAATAACAAAATACCTACAAGTTTATACGGAACCCTCGGTGCGCGAGTCCAACTCGCACATAGCCGGTTTTTTATTATAGTCTTGCTTTAAATATTCTGTTTATTATTATTCAATGAAAAGTCATGGAGGGTAACAAAAATATACGTCACTCTTTTGAGGCTTCGTCAAAAATCTATGAGATAGATAATAAAATATAAAAGTTACTTTATTAAGTTATTAAAACGAACTCCTTTTTAAATAAAACAGTTCATTTTAACTCCGAGTTTGAAACAGGGAATGAGTTATTACATAATAAGGAAAATTAAATATAAACAAGAAGCTTTTATATTACAAGATAAACGTAGAATATAAATTGTTGTTATTGTTTAATTAATTCATTTTCCATGACTGCTGTACTGTTGTAGCCGTGTATGTCCAAGTGCTGGGCAAAGGCCGCCTATATCCGTCCACGTACTCTTCTGCTGCGCCGCCTCGAACCAGCCTTCATTATGCGCGTCTAAATTATCTCGCCACCTCTGTCTAGGCCAGCCTCGGCGGCGCCGTCCATCCTCAAGCACCCATCATGTTGAGACCTTTGCCCAGCGGTCGTTATGCATGCGGCTCACGTGACCTGCCCAATCCCATTTGAGCCTAGCTGCCTTTTTGCCTACGTCTGTAATTTATGAATTACTGTTACTGTGTTTGAATATGAAGGATCTGACAATCTCTTTGAACGTTAACTAAACTTGTACCTCTCTTAGAATTTCAATATGAACACACATTTCATCAGAATTCTGAAAAGACATTTGCATGAACTACTGAAGCGGTAAAGGTCTAGTTCTCCGAACTTGACTTTCAGTTACATTACATATCTTGCTTCCAAAGAAATTGCAATATTCACCAAGTTTTTAAAAGGAACTTTGATCAAAGAGGATTAACTGTCATAAGCACCGAAAAGTTTAATATGCAATAATTCAACTCTGCCTAAAACAGTTTATTGCTGCACATAGGATTTCCCAAAGCTGCACCACTACACCCTGACCGCCACCTTCTGCATCTAGTCTGACACAGCTTTCTTTTTATGATCGTCGGTCCATCTAGCTGGAGGGTGTTCCATGCTAAGCTTGCCGCAAAGTTGTCTCCATTCCAGGACTGGTAAAATATTCGAAACAAGGTATAAGTTCTTATCAAACTTTAACACCTAACATTCAACCGTCAAAACACACAGTTAGTCGTCGCTCGCAAAGAAACATAAATTCTATGTATTTCTAAAATAAGGAACTATTATTACTTTAAATTGAGTCAAGAATATTCTAATTTTCCCTCTATAAAAGAGTTCCTGCTAGCAATCTCACGGGACTGCACTGTACCAGGAGAGAGGAAGTCTTGCTCGGATGATCTTTCATTCAGGGAAGTCAATACTTACATTTTTATTTTTCCGAGTCGGGAACATTGTTTTTTCAACTAGGATTTTCATATTCTTCTGTAAGTTAGCAGTAGCTTAGAAATACCTATCCAGTAACTAATAAAAGGCTCACCCCCTGTAGTATGGGATTTAAATATATTCAGCGATATGTAGGTACTTCCCTGATTGCCCCTTCGAGGTATGCAAGCACGTTGTGTATGTGTGTATGTTTTATCGAAAGTATCCGCAAAAATCATAATCTTACTTTTCCAAAACATTAGGAGTAAAAATATCGTGAAAGCTTGTCCCTACGTCGTAAAGTGGACACTCGATGAGAAGTGCCCTTTGTGGTGCGAGGACTGCTTACATTGCCAGTAACAGGACGATGGTGCTTCAGCCTTAATTTACTAAGCTTAGGCTCCGTGTTTTGGAAGTTTCCATTGAGATGAAAGCATTTTCGATGATGAGACCCCGTGTTAGAAGGGAGCACTTGAAAAATGTTATGTTCAAGGAGGCATATTAATTAAAATGATAAAAGAGAAACACCACCCAGGTTTTGGGCGACGATGCGACGAAGGTCTGCGAGACACCAAATAATAGGAGATATTGCGTTAGAAGTATGGGAGAAGAAGACATGCTGCGCCGACCCCAAATGAATTAAGGGTAAGGGAATGATGATAGGTAGATTGCGCTATCATTCTGTGAAAACTTGATTTTCATTGTGGACGCACAGAAATAAAGATGTGTCAATTTTTAATCTTACATATAGCACTGCAGATCAGGATTAACTATCTTGATGTTCGTCATAATTCAACACAAAAATGAATGAAAACAATAAATATCTCAGAGCCGAATATAACATAAAAATGAAAATACGCCTGTTTCTCTCCAACCCAGCTTTATATAATTGCTACAGTCTGATATTCATGTACCAGAGTAACAGAAAATCAATGGAGTCGTAATTGGAATCGCACGAATCCGCGCGATTGTATTATTATCATCTCATGAATGTGAATTTATTCGGGGCTGTTTGCAGCCTTTATTGCTTGGTTTTGGGTCACCCTTCGACTAAAAGTAAAGTGGGGTGTGACTGACGCATTCAAAAATTTGAGGTAGGTGAAAATAATCGATGACAGCTGAAGGACATTTCTATAAAAATGCAGAGATTTTACAGGAAAAACTGCCTATGGGTATTGTCGTGTACCTTTGAACAAGGCGAGAAAAATAATACTATCTAAATCTTGTGGTGGATTACAGACCAGTCCCTTTCATAGAGAGGAGGCCTGTTACCGTAGAGGAAACATTAAAGGCTAGTTATGTTTAACTAAACACAAGATAGGCATTAAATACGCACGTTTCTCAAAGACCTATCACTAGTACATACCAGGTTTAACCGCTAACATGCTGCGGTAAGCCCGTGAATACGTAGCTAATCACAGGATGACTATATCTCCCTACCTACCCTAAACACATCGTAAACACTAGAGCTTATCCCACTCATGTCGCTGACATTTTCTCTGTGTTCCCTAGAGTGTCCACAATTTTGCTCTCTAGTAGTGACGGACTACCCGATCCGATACTTTAGAGTATCGATACCATAGGATGCGATACTCAGATATTTTGGATCGAAACAAACAACGAAATGGATACAAAAGTACAGGTATAGGAATGAATAGATCGTATCGTGTCCCAACTAACAATCAATGTAATGGAATACAAATGGATAGCAAAACCTGGAATTTTGCCTAAATTCTTAAAGGAATTAATAAGTATATTCCAAAGTATCGATACAAATGCTGAGCACGATACGATACGTATCGATATTTGAGAAACAGATCAAGAAAAGCATTCGATACTATCCTAGAATCGTATGGCATAGTTGCGATCTGTATCGATATAAGGTATCGATACAATTTTCGAGAATCCCTACTCTCAAGCGCTTCAGTTGGCTAATATAATACGTGACACGGCCATTACTGTGATGTCATGGGGGTGGCAAGTATGTCATAATTTCTGTGGTTTCGGCAGGATAGTGTGTTCATTGAATTTGTTTTGAATGTCTTTTGTTAGAGACGGGTTTAAGGACTTTCTCCTTTTGCAATTAAAATAAGCAATGTTTTGTGAAACATACTGATTGTCTGATGAGACGACGAGTTATAGAGAATTATGGAAGGACAAGACATGCTGCGCCGACCCCAAATGAATTGGTTAGTTTAAGTACAGGACTCTTTTCATTGAGTTTAATTCCCTGGACATATTCTCTGTGTTCTCTAGTTTTGTTCTCTAGTCAAAGTTGGCTACTATAATACGTGACACGGCCATTATCTCCATGTCATGGAGGTGGCAAGTATCAGTATGTACGTCATAATTTCTGAGATTTTGGTTAATTGAATTTGGGTTTAATGTTCTTTGTAAAGGGCTGGTTTAAGGGCTGTTTTTCTTTGTCGGATTATATGTAAACAATATTGAATGGATTTCTAAACTTGACTGATTGAAGTCGTGTATTTATGAATTTGAGGTACTTCTTTTGTTAATTTTATTTTCGTTGGTAAGAGCTTTGCCTTAGTTATAATAGTGTGTTTGGATGATCTAGGTTTTTCGGGCAATTTTTTTTATTAGTTCATGTTTTACGAGTATCCTCGAGTTTTAGAGTGTGATAAGAGACATGCTGCTCCTACCCCAAATAAATTGGAATAAGGTTAGGAGAATGACGTTGATAACTCGAGCTTCAGAGTATTTTATTATACTACCTAATACCCTTTTCAGCATTAACTTCAAGTTATCTCTAAAAGTAATCCTGAGAGAAACCATCTATCTTGTCTTAGTGTTAGACAAAGATCTAGATTAAACTAAAAAACTTAACTTTTAGAAGGCTGTTTTTTCGTTAAGTTTAAACCTTGAAAATGTAATAATATACATTTATTTATTTTTCCAAGGAAAATTATACCCACGGGTAAAATAAAACATTATAAACTTTGAGGCAATCTACACTGAACTCTTATTATAAAACAAAATCTTCGTAAATACGTTTTTTAGAGCTTGAATTGTTGCGCAAGTATGGAAAAGTTTCGGAAAAAAAATATGTTTGGGAAAATTCGCGCCCAAGAAGACGAGACCGCTTTAAGAAACTTGGAAAAAAAATGTGAATATTTCATAAAGTTTTTCGGGATTATGATACTTTTGTTACGCATCGTGCAAAGTGAAGAGAATTTACTTAATAAACTGTTGTTGGGGCGTACATTCTCGTCAACGGTCTACTGCCTAAGGTCGTAATGAAGACGTAGAAAGCACTCTATTTGATATTTTTTTCTTGGACAAAAAACAGCGACGTGCAATTTCCTTTTTTGTAAATGGCTTAGTTTAGAAAGAACGTCACGAAATTGCCTTAGTAATACAAGAGATCGCTGAGTTTGAAATTGCTTACTTCTGTAGGTACAATTTTCCTCCTTTACGATTCGACACACAACACTTAGGAAACTACTTTTTATTAAAAAAAAAAACGAGTATGCTTTAGATCACACGACTGAAATAAAACTTCTTTAGCTCCATAACGCGAACGCGTCGCAACGCTTTCGTAATGCATTCACCAGCTTACTCCCCAAGTAAAGCGTGCGTAAAACAGTTTTACTTCAAAAATATGAACCGAGTTCGAAATAGATATTTTTCGCTCGCAATTGTCTTGAATCACAATTTTTATTGAGTCAGTCCAGAATTCGTGACCCCTGTGACCCCTCCCGCAAAATCCAAAAATCATACACGACACCACGACACTCCTCCGTCCCAACAGAATTCCTGGCTACGGCCCTGTGTGACGGGCCCCAAAGTCTTAGGCTGGGACTACGCCTGACTTAGAGGAAAGTCTCAATATAATTCGACTATACCTACCTATACATAAGTATAAGTTCCAGTCATAAAATTAAAGTAAACCCTACTGCTATCATCCGAGGAAATGTCAACCGTTTCCACACAATGTAATTCAATGGAACTTAGTAAAGTTTAATTTGTCCACGACAGGATTCGGGATAGTACTAATGATCTTCTTGACTTGAGCTTCAAGTGGGGATGAGGATTTTGATTTTACAACTTAAGGGGGTTACAAACTTGAAGATTCTGCTTCAGGAGCAGTGTCTTGTGTCGCAAAGTTTTTCTATTTTGTGGGGATTTTTTTTGAAGTTATACTTCTTTTGGAGCGTTATAGAAAAATGACGAGAGTAAATTTTTAGGATGCGCGCGCATACCGTCATGAAAAACGGACACCCTGAAGTTAGTTAGTCAACATTATAGTTTTTTACGCCAAAGAAGTATAACTTCTTACGTGCGTACATACTCGTAAGTACTCACACACTTTTTTTTTAAATTAAACTAAATAGGCTTCCGTTTGCCGCTACTCACCTGATGTGCAGCGATCATGCGGCCTAAGGTGGAGCACGCTTGCCTAGAAGAAACCGATTCACTCGAGCTTTGAATAGATCCAAATTATAATGTTCAGGGAACAGCCGAAGAAGCCGGCAATGACTTTTTCTCTTTTTCAATTATTTAATTTTTAAATAGATAGGTGCTTACTTTATAAAAAGAACTAATGTCATGATGTTACACACGTTCATTATCAATTATTTTGAACAAATATTTATTGCTATTTTTCAGTTCTGGCGAACGCTTGTGTAAAGTATATCCAAAAAGAAAATTGTGTACCTACATGTAACACGTACCACATAAGCCCTGAATTAAACATTTCCCCGATTACTCCATTCGATTAATTAAATACTTACATTCACTTACCATTAGATTAGCATATTCTACACGTTCATTGAGCTGTAAAACTACGCTAGTACGAAATAACAATATTTATGTTACAAACACGACTAGTGTCAGCTCTAAGTATAAAATATTGAATGAAATGTATCGGTATGTAGTCGGATGCTACTTCATGCTTGAATAGTAAGTGGATCTGAAGGGCGAATACTTTAAAAAGGGGTAAAATATGCTGGTTAAATAATTATAATATGGTAAAATCGATTTGTACAATAATGCTCACTGTATCAGGCATTCTTGCTCAAATCGCTAAATATATCATAATGTAAAATGGACTATAAAATATTATTGGTTTCGAAATATCTAAAGTACTATAAATTCATTGATTTGCTAAGTCAAACTTATTTGCAAATGGATATTTTAGATAAGTATAGGGACTTATAGCCAACAAAAAGAGAAAAATGTCGTGCTACGTGCTAATAAAAATGACAGTACACATGTTGCCAAAATAATGGGACACATGTTGTAGGCGTGTAAAACGTCACTATCGATTTGCAAGTAAGTGTATTAGAAATAGTAATTTGGGGTAATGTGTTCTACTGTCTGTTGGTACTATTAAAAACTACAATCAAAGGTATACATGTGTGACAGTGAAATATTACTAGATAATGGACTCTCAGATGTCTGGTGTGAAGTATAAGTTCGAGTAGATGGTTGAAAATCTACAAGTACATGCTTAGTTTTATTCTGGAGCTTACTTTCTGACTGCGCTGTGAGACCTGGGAAATATAGCAATGCGTTAGTATTGAAGGATACGCTACATGTTAGTCTATTGGAAACAATATGTTTACATGGTGGATATAAGAATACAGTTCGTTATTAAAGACTATAAGAGTATGTAGGTTGAAAAAGTGAGTTAGATGATAAAAATGTTACATCGGTTTCAATAAACCAATTAGCAATGGAAAGGTTAATTGCTGAAATTGTGCGGCGACATTGCTACTAGGTATGGTGTTCTATACGTAAACTTCACTAGTTCACACCGATACATTGAATGGTTTTAGTTTCAAACTTTATAATACATTAAAATACTGTCTGATTTTGTAAAGTAAACTGTAATCTGAAAATACACACTGAATACAGGTCTGAAGCTTAGATTCTGCCATTCGTGCTAAAATATCAAAATCCTTTTTTATGAAAATACACACCCGTTCACATAAAATAGCACAGAGAATTATTAGCTACATCAGTCAACGGAACATCACTTACACGCTCCCGGATAATCGTCCACCAACGGTGAAATATTATCCGGATAACAATGAAAATAAGATACATTGATGTATGTGGGTCAATCAATCATGCACGCCAGTGTCCTGTGCTGAATCAATAGATCAAATGTTTGTGATCCCTGTTCATTAATCACTGATCAAATGACCGCGTTCAATTGAAGTGTTCAAGAGGTTTGGATTGCTGATGGGTGAGTTATTTTGGGCTGAAGTGTAATATTTCGCACCAGGTTTTTATTTATCGTGAATATTGAAGAAATTTCCCATTTTTATTATATAGGGTGACTGGTAATTAGTGACCGATACTTATACACATGATTGTACTCATGATAACAAACAACTTTCCCAAAGAAACAGTTTTTTTTATACTTTTAATTTTGCTACAATCCAAACATGTAGGTGCCTACACTGCTTACGTACATCGATAACTAACTAACTAGCTGCACGGGTGCTCTGCCTACCCACTGTTGCACGGTACGATAGTAATGATAGATCACAGGCGCGCACGCGCGAATTTCATACAGCTGCTGTGTTATAGTGACAAAAATGAATGAGTATTTAAAAAAAACCGTTCTTTGGGAAAGTTGTTTGTTATCATGAGTACAACCACGTGTTTAATTATCGGTCACTAATTACCAGTCACCCTATATAAGTATAAACTTCAAGCACAGCAGTAATTACAGAATTATTTCCAACCGCTGGAATACTTAGAAATTACTTTAAAGAAATAAAGTAATATATATATATTGTATATATGTTTACCAAGAAATATTGAAACAAATGTGTAGAAAAGACAAATAGAAGAAATATATTACTTAATTACTTTCCGCAGTTACTCGCAAAATAATTTCTGATTGAAAGAGTACCATAACTTAAAAATATAAAAATATTAGCGTTATAAAATATAGCGGGAAAATAGAAGTTACGATCCGCATTAGTTATGTTTTGTCCCTTTTTTCTCTAGCGTCGCTCCCTTTCTGGGATTTAGAGCAGAAAATCTACAATTTTTCTCACTTTTTACTTGAAGCAGTCTTGTCTGCTACTCAGATTATATCTGGAAATCCATGAGTAGAAAGAATTTCCATCGTGAAGATCTAGTCATACCGGAATGGTAATTAGAAATGGTTATTTATCATTAACTGCATAAAAAATAATTTTTGTAAATGATAAATGATGTTTATTTTGCAAATAGGTTTTTCAAACACTTTTACACGTCATGTTTTTTTAAACTAAATGGGGCCGGTGTTTACGAAACACCGGCCCCATCCAGTTCTGACTACTCTGAGAAGAAACAGCCGAAACAAACTGAGAGGTCACAGTCTCTTTTAAAATTCAGACATTGGTTAAATATATGTAATTTGCTGACCTAACAGGGTCCACAGGGTCCTGTTAGCCTTTTTGTAAAGTAACACCTTTTTAAAATTGTGGAACGTAAATAAAATGAAGAATTATGAATATGAACTGGTAAGGAAAAATGCGGCTGTTGAGTTCGGATACGGACACTTCCATACAAATACTTCCGAAGTAACTGTCATTGTCCGGTGTTCACAGCCAGTCCACCATATTCCGTACGAGTTGAAACATCGTAAAAAAGACCAATGTTTTTTTTTTTAATAAATATTACTCGAGTCAGCAAAAATGCGAATTTCATATGAAGTGAAAATGTTTAAAAAGTATTGATAGCTTTGCTGGAACCCGCATGTTATGTGGAGTTCCTTTGATTTTTTTCAGAGGTAATTAAAATCATTCGTGCGCGTCAGTGGCCCATTCAAAGGGTCGACTGTTTGGTAACGACATGTCAATCCGTGTTATTCGACATTAATGAATACGAATAATATTTTTTTGGATATGTTTATGTTTTGAGTTGGTCTGTAAGAGAAATCTTTTGTTAAATATTTTTTTGGACATTAAAAAGTCCTTAAATCATGATATTGTAGCAAATTTTAACCTGTCTTCTAAAAATAGTACCTAACATTTTACCAACAAGAAAAATATTCTGGTACTTACAAATAAATAGTTTCCAATCATTTCCTGCTTTTTTCACGAATCTAAATCTGAATTTGATAAATATTTATTATAAAATGCATTCAAATCGTAGAATAAACGTCGAATGACGTTTGCAGTAGCGAATTGCAGTGTTTTGCTTATTGGACCCGGAAAGTGATTGGCACGTTCACTATTCGAAGCATTGAATTTCAATTTCGAATACATTTGATTGCATCGAATGAGTAAGGAGTTTTGATTATTCAGAATTTGTTCGATTTTTGAGGTTAAAATGTTATTGAATTGTGATGATTTTTTCCACTTCATTATAAAACTGTTAAAAATAAAGTGTAAAAAACGCTGTTTAAAGTTCGTTGTTCGCTGTTTAATCTAAACAGATGGTACTATTACGTATTCTGTGAGTTAGAGTCGTTTAAACGACAAAAATATATGACGATGCGATTCCAGACGCTTATATTCTTTTCAGTTTTGCAGGGTTCTGCAGCGTTCATGAACAAGCCCCATCTTTACTATATTTTAAATCCGAATAAATCGTTCTTCGTAATTTCCAGAAATAATCACAATAAAGGGAACATTTGCACAGGTCTCTTCGCACACAGAATAAACAAACTTGACCGACAACGTATAAAATATTACGGCAATAAGTCAAAAGTTCCATATGTGGTGGAGCCACCCTTTTGTGCCTAGACGTGACTTATCACATTTTGCTTTCCACCGAACGTGTTTCCCTTTCTTTGTGTACGATTTACGAGAGAACCTTTAATCGAATATTTATAGTTTTTCCATAAACCAATGTATAAAAATTCAACGAGGGTACTGAGAGTGTGTCCTACTTTTTTCTTTATTGAATAACCCTGTGAAAACTGATTTGAGTGAATTTCCTACTGTAAACAACTCATTCTAAAAATAATTTTACAGGTTCACAGTCAAAAAGTAGAAACGGTTTTCCGGTGTCTGACTTACAAGTAGTAAAAAATATCTTACTTTTATCAATTCAATAAAGGTGATTTCTATAAGAGTCGTTTCATATTTTGTCGTAGCTGAGAGTTGTCTGTTAGTGACAGGTATAAATGCCACAGCATACGTTCCGCGCCGGACGCGACCGACAATTGACGCGTTCGGTTTACAAACGTGCAGATAATTCACCTGGGCCTGTCATAGACACGCGGTTGCGGTGAAGTGCGAGACCATAAAACTGAGTACTAACAAAAAAGGTTTTTAGTCGAAAATTTACTAAAATAAAATTTAATTTGTTTTTGATGTACACCGTACAGTCAGCTTATTCAATTAGATTCACGAAATTAATTATCAACAAAGGTTTACTTACATTTTTATCAAGCCCTGTTTGTTAGCCTAAAACACAGGACTACCCAATTCAGGCAGAAAGCATGTGTGAACTTTACACACACAGTTTTCTATCCTTTTGCCTTCATTTGTAGATAACAAAAGCACTATAGCTGCAAAGTTTTTATTCAAAAAAATACTTTTCAAATTCAAATGTTTGGATAAAGTTCAGACCAATCATAAAGTAGCGTGCAGATTTTGAGAAAATAGTAATTAGTTATTAGGTTTAAACTGTGTATTGTTTTACATCCAACTGTGTCCCAATTTAATCCAGAATATTCTAAGTGGTATACATTTAGTACAAGAATGTAAATCCAAGCCGTCCCGAACAAAACATCCTTGAGTTCATTTTGCAGGGTTTGGCAACACAATAAACAGTGGGTCCTAACATTTTCCAAGAGGGTACCACTTTGGACCCTATAATTAACACATTGTTACCCCGTTTAAGTATCTCGGTAGATCTGGGGCAAATAATACGTACAAGTCTTCAGAAAAACAAGTTTTCTTTTACGTTCAAGCTGAGACTTCAGTAAGTTAATGATTTAAATAGGAACTATGTTGTAACTAAGAAGAAAAATGCGAGCGCTAAAGCAAGTTTTACATCGATG
This sequence comes from Lycophotia porphyrea, assembly GCA_950005105.1. Lineage (NCBI taxonomy): Eukaryota > Metazoa > Arthropoda > Insecta > Lepidoptera > Noctuidae > Lycophotia > Lycophotia porphyrea. The sequence continues at coordinate 13,759,840 of OX465395.1, read as the reverse complement.
AACTAACTTTTTATTGTATAATGAGATTCTTTAGAAGAAAGTTTGTTTTATAACCTTGATGTATTCGTAGGTACGTTAATAGAGTTTATTAACTATGCACAAGAATTACTTGGTCTCGCTATTGTTTTTCGGGATTAAGTAAAGTTAATGGATATTTTTAACACTACTATCTTGCTTTTTTTCTTATACGTTAGTTCGATGCGTCACAAATAATTACCCAAATGTCACGTAGTTATTCGGACCAATGTTTATCGAAAGCCAACTTCATTCGATCGGCAAATCATGCTACATCACTAAAACGAATGACATTCAAAATCAGTTTTTTTTTGCTGCAAACCTTATTCTGTTCCACAAAGTGGCTTCCAAAGTGATCTTTCACCACTTCAACTAACATTTTTTATGAGTCAGAAGGATGATCCTCAAACTCATAAAAATAAAAGAAGAATTTAAACTTGAACCAAGGAGTTTGCAGGAAAGTTTTTTTATTTTTCATCAGACAAAAACAAGAAAACCGGCCAAGTGCGAGTTGGAATCGCGCACCGAGAGGTCCGTATAACCTTGCAGGTATAAACTACATATTTGCGGTTTTCAGATGTTTTCCTTTACATGTGCTGTAAGACATTGCTTTTTGCCAAACTTCATGGTGGCTTCCGGCCACCGTACACGCGGACCTGTGGACGGTGAGTAATGGGCTAGCTCGCCGTCCGTCCGTCTTTTGACGACAGGCCGTGTTGATGGCGAGTTCGTGTTCCACGCGCGCCTCAAAGAGATGGCAGCAAACAGGGAGGGGTCCGCAAGGGCAGATGCCTGCCAGGGCTGCGGGACTGTTCGAAAGAGATACTGCGGCCCTGGAACACAAAGGGCAAAGAAGAAACACGGATGGGTTTTAGTCAGTGCAAGTCTGACACTCCCTTCCGCTCTGCCCAGAGCGGGAAAAGTCATTTGATGATTTCCCATACGAAAAAAAAAGGGGTAGCAGACCTGAGTATTTGATATTAATTTCAGCTTTATACCTCCACGCGTTCCTGAGAAAAACGGTCTTGACAGATGGTCAATAAACAGAAACCTTTCAGTTTTTGCCGACTGAGGTACGGAACCCTAAAAATGTAGTGTGGAGGAAAATTGTGACCCTATCAGAATGTGCCCTTTTATTGCTTGTCAGAAGTTTCCAACGGTCCAAACATGGTTCGTTTTAATACAGTCCTGGGTTAAGCAATAAAGGCTGCGCATCGAAGTTATGTACTGTGGGTTAAGAGATAAAGTTAGAGAGATGGGGTGATAACTACCTTCCCGCGGGAATGACGCCATAAGTCTACATATTTTTTGAAAGCTTGATTTTAAGGTGTGATTTTATGAAGTCTTGGTTGGTGTAATTAAAGCGTGTACAATAAAAATAAGCGGTTTTTTTGAAGTTTATTAAAAGATGCTTTTGATACATATACATATTTTTTATTATTATTTTAAGTCTGAATGTGTTTGTATTTGTAATTAAAATAGAAATATTTATGTAGAAATGACTGGCATTGCGTTTTTTACATGATTCCTGTTTGTCACTATCCAGAATGTCAAACTACCGGAATGCAATAATCAAAGATGAATTGCAACCCGGTACTACGATCGCCGTCGGACAATTACCGAAATTCACGTTGGTGATGCCGCTAGCATTAGCTAGTGCTCACTATAAGTGCGTAAACCCCCTCTACTCCGTTCTCAGTACTAAAAGCTACTTACTTACGTTAATTCAATATTACACTTCCACATTTGCAAAAGTAAATGAAAACGTATCGCTGAGTACAACCATGCACGTTAATTTAGTCCTTTTAGCAGAGTGGTTCGTACTCTTGTTGGTACCTAAACGAGCAAACTGTCAGGGCTTATACAGCGACCTTATAAACACAACACGTTATGACTGCAACTTTAAGTGGAAATCCCACCCCTTGTTTTACCCAAAATTGTGGAACATTGCACTATTTTACTGCAAAACTTCGGCAGTTTATCATTTAAACCCAAAACTTCACAAAAGACCAACAAAAAACATAAAAGGTGGAGAGGTTCCTACATCATTTCAAATTACTCGTTATCCTACGTCTGATGTAGCAAAAAAATCCCTCTTCAAGAAAATATTAATTATGGCATAAATTATTATCAAAGGGGAAGGAAACGTCTTTAGCCACGGAAAATTGGGACGTCCGGGGGAGTCGGCGTTATAATAATTCCGCAATTTCCTTAATTAAATTCAAATAATTGTTTCAGCATGATCCGGGTATGAAGGCGGGACTTGTAATGAGAAATTGGGATTGAGAAAGTACATACATGAAGCTTAGATTTCGTATAACCATTAATTTCTGAATACTTTGAATTGGATGCCAAGAGCGGTGTGTATGATATTAGGTAATACCAGTCTATACCAAACACACACTCGTAATTGTTATTGCATATATATTGAATTTAGTTGCTTTTAACAAATTACGTTTACTGTTAGCCTGCGTCATGCCACTGCTGGGCAAAGGCTTCTCCCCATGACTTGCAGTGGTTTCGATCCAGGGCTAATGTGGACCACTGGTCGTTGGTTATGTCCAGTTTATACCGCCATCTTCTCCTTTCTTCAACAATTTACGTACGAAGTTTATATAACTGAGTGAAGTTGGTAATACTGTTGGCTGTGTGGGTTTTACATTTATTATGCTCTTTTAAATTGCTTTGATAATTTTATTGGACGTTTTATACACAATAATTATGCCAATTAGTAACTTACTTTGTCTGTACAAAACACATGGTTTGCAATCCATAAACAAATTCATACTTCGTAGCTACGTCGTTTTTTTAACATAAGTCGTTATCCCAACTTAAATTGATAATATGAATACGTAAAAGTACGTTGAAAATTAACGTTGTTCGCGTGTTCTTGAGTGGAGACCGCAAACGTAAGGTGGGACGCCCTCAGGCTCGGTGGAGTGACGATCTTCGCAGGGTGGCTGGTAGCAACTGGATGAGAGTTGCTGAGAATCGAGTTGAGTGGCGTGCGATTGAGGGGGCCTATATCCAACAGTGTACTGATATATGCTGATGATAATGGTGATGACGTTGAAAATTTATAGCCATGTATTACTCAACACTTCGTGAACCATTTCACGTGTACCACAGTCAAACTTAACCCTGACAATACTATGCTACAACATAGTAAGCCTCGCGATGTCTGCATCGCATGCAACGTTGTAAATCCACAACAACTATGACATCAAGTTGATGTCGGCACGCAACGACAAAATAGCGTCGATACAGTTTGAAAGTCGTTAACAAACACGGTGCAGTGATATTGATGTTTTGATTATGTTAATAAGTTGTCAATTTGTAGGAGATTTACAATGGCACGGTAGGTAGAATAAAATTGTTGCTTTTTTGTTCAACTAATATTTGGAAATTTGGCCAGTATTATAAATATGTATGCTGAATGAATTTCAAACATAAACAGTATTGTTTAAAATGTTGCAGGCGTTTGTAAAATTATTATTATTTCCCGTGGCACAATTTGTAATTTCAAAATCGTTTATACAATTCTCACTGTTAAAATAAACAGCCATTTAGAGTATTTCATTACAAAGACGACTCCACGACTGAACTGTTCTAGCATGGAAAGATAAACGTAGGAATAGAATCATAGAGTTTATTTAGTTGGGCTAGCTGGGCCATTAGTAAATGTATCAACACTCAATATATTTGCAGAACGGATAAACCCGACCATATATTACAGGTCCATATAAATACTCCTTTTTCCGATAAAAATAACCCTTCCTGCGCTCGTGGAAGGAAAAACAGTGGGATTGTAGAACAAATGTGCAGCTGTGGCCGTATCCCGCTTTTGTTCAATTAAAAGGAGAACAATTGGAGTTGCTTGCGCAATTACTGGTATTGGGTGTAAGTAACCGGGGTGGAACAATAGGGTTAAGTGGAATGTACGAGACAATTTGCTGAAAGACGTTTCTTTTATTGGAATTTTTTATCAATTTATTTTATTAGAGGTTTTTAGAACTTTTAAACAAATGAAGAATTTAGTTGAAAAAATATTTTTTGTCGTATCGTCAATACACACTTCAAAACGTAATACTTTAAGAAACTTTTCTAAATTCTTAGTAATAATTATGTGTGTATTATTTCTACTGAAAGTTAACTCCAATTTGTTGAAACTTCTCTTTGATTCAATATTTCTCGTGTTAGGTACACGAGAAATATTGAATCAAAGAGAAGTTTCGCCTAATGAGTAAATGGTGGAGTTTGCAAATTGTTTGCTAGTTTTATTTGCCTCACCTAATTTTAATTAAACCAGCAGTACCAACCTGAGCTCTATATACATATACATTTGTATACATAAGTCTCCGTGGTAATTATAATAACGGTAAGTAAACTTAATTATTTCTAAGATTGAAGAAGATAAAAGTTGTAACTCTAATACATAATATTTTACCCTTATTTCAGCATTGAAAAACGAATAAATATGATTTTTATGTAATGATAATTTTAATCATGGGTGAGTATGTAATGACTAATGTTATTTTAATTGGATATTATCTAGAAAATAACTCAGCCTTTAGATATAATTAAAAATATAATAAAAAAAATATTCATGTCTGTAGGTTTTTTATTTTGCACCAACATTAACAACTTTCCCTAATTGTCTAAAATAAATAAGCGAGAACCATTTCCTGCAACTCGTTATTTACTCGTAAAAACAACCCGAGACTCCAGATTAAAGTCCACACTGCCTTTAATTACCAATTTATCACCCTTAAATATATTTTAAAGCTGAAACAGTTAGTAAATAAACGCCAACTCATTTAAAATGGCGCGCTGTTTTAGTGAGACGAACCGCTTTGTCGACAGATATAGACGAAGGACGGGGCCAATGTGCGCTTTGGAAAAATCTCCATTCAGGGGAAAATGAAGGGTGCTCCACTCCAAAACTGATGACGTGTAAAAAGCTGATAGAGCCATCGGGGGTTCATTTAAATGTCGCGAATGGGATGAGAATCTCTCAAGCTTTTGTATGATGTTGAGGGATAACCGCGGTTTGGGTGACGCGATTGTATCTTTGGTAGATGTTTAGGAGTTCAAGGGATTTTTGGCTTGTGTAAATATGACGCGATTATGTAAAATGAGTGGGAATGCCGATTTATGTTGTCTATCGCTGAGGTATCTGATATCATTATACTTTTCCGTGTTTTATTCGGAGATATTATACAATTAACTAAAGATTGACTGATAAAAAAAACGGTGAAGGAAAACATCGTGAGGAAACCGGCATGTCCTAGAACCAAAGATTCGAAGACATGTGACATTTACCAATCCGCACTGGGCCCGCGTGGTAGATTATGGCCCATTCCCTCTCCTAGAGAGGAGGCCTGTGTCCCAGCAGTGGGAACATTATAGGCTGATGATGATGATGATGATGACTGATAATATGAATACTTCAGTTTCTACCAATTAGTGTTTTATTAAAATACGTTTGGAAAAACTCATCCTCGACACAAAAAATTAAAGCATTTTCCCTTTACAAAGTAACGAAGTTCGCAAGTAATAACAAACGATACATTATTTACGATGGAACCGGTGAACGAATTCACTTACAAATATTGACTGGGGAGTCGGAGCGGAGTCGCGACAATCTTTCACGTCCCTACACTACCGGTTGTGTTGCCAGCGCCAATAAGTCACGACCGGAATAAAAAAATAAAATACGAACGCGACATGAGTGATTGAATTCGAATTCGAATTTTGAATCATACGTTCTTCGGTTTGAATCAGTCAACGTTCTGAAATATGGGAACTTTTCTGTCACCTTTTCAATGCTTTTGGTATTAAAACTTTTTGTTTGAAAAAATATGATTAAAAATACCTATACGTCATAATTATCATGATTTTTGTTTATTTTTTTATAGTTTCGTTTACTCTGATAGGCATTTCCATAATTACTACAACCGATAGGACTATACTTTGAAATATAATTATTTTGGTCTATTTCACATTGCCACGTTAGAAGCCCTTCCTCTTTGATATATAATCCATTTTCCAGGTATTTGAAGATCTGGCAATACCGGCCCTGCGGCAGTATTTCCACGCGCGTCGGTTATTTGGCAAACTTTGAACTGTGCCATTGTTCCCCCGGTGTCAAGTGGGAACCGTTTAGCAATTCTGTTGTACAGATGTTTAGAGAAACGGTATAACGATAGCTATAGGCAGTTGCAAATTTTTGAAAATCGATTTATTTTTAAAGTGGCAATTTTAAGTGGACTTTTTAATGTTTGTTTTGTGTCGTAAAAATTATTCATTTTCAATTATTACACTTGGTAGAAGGTTGACTTCAGAGTTAATCCGATTTTTTTTACATTTAATTTAGAGACGTTACTTTGTAATGTAGGAGTAAAGTTACTTTAACAAATTTTGCGAGACTTATGAGCGTAGCTATTTCAACTTTCAAGAATTGTGACCGCCATAAACTTGATTAAACGTCTACCAAAAAGTGTCGGTATATAGACCAACCTACTCGAGAAATAATTAAAAACATTATTTTCCATAAGTAAGGTGTTTTAATCATCATCTGGCTATCCTTTTCCCATTCATGTTGGGGTCGGCATCCAGTCTAAGCGGATGCAGCTGAATACCACTGTTTTACATCGAGTGACTGCCTATCTAACTTCCACAACCCAGTTAGTACTGTGTAATCAATTCCCCTTGGTAAGACTGGTTGTCAGAATTTCGGGCCACTGACTTCCTGTAGCGACTGTCAAAGATCTACAAAAATGACATCTAGGACCAACGGCTTAACGTGCTTTCCGAGGCACGGAGGAAACTTGTTATACAGAGTGTAATCACAATCTTCACGAAGCCGTCAACCAAGCATTATGTATATTAAACTTAATTAAGTAAATTTACGGAAAAATTATTGCTGGGAAACTTTTTTTTTTTGGGGTGAATAATCACATTTTACGGTAGGACTCAATGTAACGCATTCAAAACATTGTGCTGATAGATGGATTTAATAGTAAGCGGATCGTGAAAAAGACTTAAGTAAAAAAAAATACATTTAAAACATAGAAAAAATATTGTAAAAAGTTGGAACTTTGACCCCCAATACCTCCCCTAATAGAACAAACAAAGTGCCTTTCGGCTTCGTTTAGAGTCTTTTTAATGGTCACCCATTAGAACACCGACCTAGGCGAGCGCGGCTTAACCTAAAGATCGATCCGAGCGGCTGTTATTATTAAGCATAGTAAAATAATTAAATTATAAACATTATTTTCCATAATGTTTTTGAATGAATAGCCGTATTCACTAACGTGTGATAAATACTTAATAATACAAAATTATATGATTTCATTGATGCATTATTAATTGGATAAGTGAATTAGTAAAAGGTTTTAATTATACTCCATTACATTCGTTTATGATAGATATAATTGTGAAAACCACGCCATTCAGAATATGGTCGTAATTAAATGTTTGGAACGTATACATATGTTATTGAATATCGTTTATGATAAAGGCTGTGGGCAATATTACTGGCCACTCAGCTACGGGAGGAGCCATGGCTAAATAGTAACATCCACTCGAGTCGATATTCAGGTTAAGCTGCGCTTGTCTAGGTTAGTTCGTGGATGGGTGACCACCTGTTACTGACCGAGTTTCCTCCGTCCATCGGAAAGAACGTCAAGCCGTTAGTCCTGGCTGTCATTTGTATTTGTAGATCTTTGACAGTTGTTACAGATAGTCAGTGACCCGAAAGTCTGACAACCAGTCTTACCAAGGGGTACCATATTACTCAGTACTAACTGGGTTGTGCAGGTCAGATAGGCAGTTGTTCCATGTATAATACTGGAAGGAACATGGATGGGTTTTAGTCAGTACAAGTCTGACACTCGCTTCCGCTCTGCCTGGAGCGGGAAGAAGTCATTTGATGATTTCATAACCGTAAAAAAAAAAGCCAGACACTATGTCTTAAGTGGGTATACTATTAGGTACACCTCTGCCTTAATCTTCGGGAATTACAGGCGATATGTTATGTATGTATATACTGTGCCAAACAATCGATAACACGAATTCAAAATTGAGTAAACACAATATCGAAAACATACCTACCCCATTGAAATCCATTCACAAAATGATTCCGTTAATTAACTAACTAACCATTAACTCTGGCAGGAAAGTACCAAAGCGCCGTAATGTCTGAACACTTTAAACAAAATTCTGTGTAATTGAAAACATGGCGGTCGAAGCAATATATTTAAGACAGCAGCTCTATTGTTGCCGGCTGAACTTACAAGTTCGTTCTTGTTGAACGTTCGAATTTTACATTGAAATTGATTGGTTATTGAGATAATTTGTTTTCATTTAATTAGTAGTTCACCTTAAGGTGGAAGAGTCAGCGTAGCCCGCGAAATTCAAATTTTACGTTTACGTTTTTTGCAATTTGCAGGTCATTGTCAGGTTGTATGTTGATGAAAAATGAGTCGCGCCAGTAACACGTACGTAGTTACCGAATCACAATCATGAAAATCACCAATATAAATCTGTAAGTTCATTTTATCCTATTGAATGACTTTTTCATGAAATATTCCATTATCCTTTGCGCAGTCCATCCATCGTTTCTTTGGTCTTCCTCTACTCTTATAGCGATCCAAATTCAATCTCAACACTTTCCTCACGACATTTTCCCCTCCAAATCATACGAAGTTCATACCAAGCCAACCGTGAAATATCAGCTGAATCTTATCTTATTTAACTACCATTATACATTTTATGTTTGAAAAGACTGCTGAACAGATTATGATGAAAATTTATATACTTTTTATTCTGGTTGAACGATCTCGTGGGATAATTACCGAACTCCATGCGGGCGAAAACGCAGGCATTAACTAGTATCAAATGTTATGCAACGTTGTCATATCCGAACGTGCTACTTATTCTGCTGTTATTATAAACTTAAGGACCTTAAAATCCTTACCTACCTTACCACCTTACCTTTAAACCTACCTACCTACCTACCTACCGTACCTTAAAACCTACCTACCTACCTACCTGGTACCTTTAAATGATTTATTTTACACTAAAATGCTAAAATTTCTAATCTGTAAAAGAGGGAACAGATTACTCAGACACAAAAGTTACCAACCAAGCATTGAATTTGTCAAACCATACGATATAGAAAGTGTAGGTAAACAGAGTTCGCTTTAATTGAAAACACGGCTGTATTCAGCAATATATTGGAGACAGCCTGTATTGTTGCTCGGTAAGCTCTGTAAGCTGGCTCTAGCGTAGCACAGCGCAGCGCTGCATTCGCTTGAAAATATACGGACGGACCCTCTCCTGCAATCGATTGTAATGGGATCTTGTGATTATATTTTGTCCAGAGTTTTGTAGTTTTATTATAATAATAATAAGGCATCCAATGGATTTCCAATCTGCAAAGCCGTTGACAGCGATGCAAACGATATTTATTTCCATTCACGCCCATTTGAAAAAATTATCCTGTATTTTAAGATTATCACTGCCTTTATTCCTGTCTTACACATAGTTGTTATAACTTATTTAAGTCTCATTTTATTTTTCAAATCAACTAATAGAAAAAATCTAATCAAACTTATCATAAATTATTATAAGCCTTAAAAAGGTTAACCATCTGACCACACAGAAAAAAAATCTATATAAATTATGTAAAAACATATAGCTTTATTATATTTTCAGAGAAACGATCTGCATAAATGAATGAAAACGATTATTTTTACATATCGACTAAATTTAACGCCTAAACATAATCATAACACGAAAGCTTAATTCCATTGCTTTATTGCTTCAGTAATGTAATGTAGATATTAGCTTTGCACCTTGCATGTATTTACATGTATAATTAAGTATCGCTTAAAGTACACAAACCTAGGCATTGTATGTTTGAGCTGGCTATATGTATACTAACATCAACACAAGGTCCATGGAAGCAACTTTTAATGTAAATATGTAGGTATCTTTAGCTTGATCACGTTTATTCTATCGCATGAATATAAGTCCTGTCCTCATAAAAGTAAGTCATGGGCAGAAATAATATATTTGTTTCCAAAATGATATATCTTTCACCTAATTAATAGATTCTATGAAAAATAACAATTAGTGGCGGAGTCAAATTTTCCTAAAAGTCTTGCTAGCTGGCATGAAGAGCGTAGGCCGAAGGCCGGCGGAGTGACGACGACATTTGTGACCGAAAGTGGGTTTGGAATGTAAAGTGCGAGCGTAGCAAGCGCACGTCATGGAGTTGTCGCAGCTGACAGAATTAATTTTAGGTAAACATTTTTTTATAATCCATTTTGGTGACACTTCTATTATTTTGAAGCCATTTTGTCATTTTTTGCTATTTTTTTTTTTTTTATTATTATTTTTCAATTATTTGATGATTGATATTATTTACAAGTAATTCTATATTAATAATTAGAGAAGCCTTTTGATATTATGTAGTGATTCAATTTAGATGATAGATTTACTATTTTAGGAACAAATATTATTTATTAGGTCATTGAAAATGCATTTATTAGGTTATGGATAAAATCCTCTGCCTAACCCTTCGAGGATTACAGGTGTGAAACTATGTTATCCTAACTAATATTATAAATGCGAAAGTAAGTTTGTTTGTTACCTTTTCACGCCTAAACTACAGAACCGATCATCCTGAAATTTTGCATATATATACGTTGTCAGGTGTACAGAAACAGACATACCTTTCATCCCGGAAAAAGTTACTGTTGCCGAGGAAAACAACAATAACGTTCTTATGATAACAGATGGCGCCACGTGTCTTTCGAATCAGGATTGAATAATGCTCTGTATAACCGGAATTGATTGTTAAATTCTCAATTAACACGAGCGAAGCTGACAGCAAAAGTTAGTATATAATAAAGTTCACAGTCGCAGTCAGAAAATGCAAAAGAAAGCAACGTCAACGTCAGTGTCGTCAGTTTTTAATGACTCACAGTAAAACGAAAAGTAAGTCGTTTTAATGAAGCTAATTAATTTCCGTGACTTACTTTGTCACTTGTTTTAATTATCTACGGAAATTGAATGTTACCGCATATTGTAATTAACAGTTACGAATTAAATACGAATATATTTTTTTCTTAAGATGTTGTTAAAATTGATCGTTTTCCTTTAAAATTAACTTGTAATACAGTAATTAAATCCATCTTTTAAAGGTTAATTTCTACCGTATCCGTCCAAACATACAATAACACGAAATGATTAATAGATCTTTTAAAAAAGCCCAAATTAAACTCAATAGAGAACATAAAAAGAATCAATTACCTAAAGCTGAAAGCTTTCATTTTTAAACCACCATCTTTATCCGGCGCCAAAAAGGCTCATATGTATATAAGAAACGTATTTTATTAGATTACATAAAATATTAATCAGGGATGTTATCAATCACGTATGACGTCATTTCGCTCACGGGGGTAATTACCCATGAAAAACGGGTGGCGGGGAAAATGAAAGAAAATTCGCAACGCGATAAGGTTGTTTTCTTTAGGGACCCCATTTTAGAGAGTGACTTTGAAAAAACCTTGGCTTTATCATTATTTATAAAGTGTTGGGTTACAGGATCATCATCTTCATAATTCTCCTGTTACAGGACGTGGTCCGTGTTAAAATGCGTCACATGATTTCTAGTTATCTGGCTAGCTTTTCCCAACTATGTTTGGGTCAGCTTCCTGTCTAACCAGATGCAGCTAAATACCGGTATTTTACATGAAGCGACTGCCTATGTGACCCTTACAACCCAGATAGTACTAGATAATACGATAACCCTTGGTAAGACTGGATGCCAGACTTCCAGGCACTGGTTACCTGTAACGTCTGTCAATGATCCACAAATGACAGCCGGGACCAATGGCTTGACGTGCTTTTTGTGGCACGTAGGAAACTCTATATGTAATGGGTGGTCTAGTAACCCAGGGACCAACCTAGGCAAGTGCGGTTTAACCTAAAGAAAATCTACTCGGGTCAACCCGAGTGGTAGTTGTTATTCAGTCACGAGCTCCCCCATTTAATTTTTTTGTGTAAAACATAACAAATGCACCTTCAAACATGTATAATTCTTTGAAGAAACAGTCAAGTAAACTGTTTCATTTGGAAAAAACAAACGCAAAACAAGAAACGAGCAGTTGGTTTTTTAAGGCTTTTTTCTTTTCTATTCTTACAAAAATGCGGCCGAGCAACGAAAGAATTTTCGGCACACGCTTGCTTAAACAAATGAGGTCAGGAAACTTTTTTGCTTTACTATGTTACTTTCCTCTAAGCACACCGTTATTTTTTGACAATATCTGTGGCGCAGCAATGCGGTTTTATAGACCACTGGAGCCACTACCCACCCAAGCGATGTTACCGGACAACAGGAATTAGTTACTAATAAAACAACCCGGCAAAATTTTATCGATATATTTTCAGCAATACTCTCCAAAACTCGACCAAAAAACCAAAAAAAAAACTGTCTCACAATAAACAATCAACTTCCACGTTCTACAATTTTGAAACTGGTTCTAAATTCGACTGATAGAATCCAAATAATATCAGTTTTTAGCCCGCGTGATGTGAGATTGGGAGTGAGCAGCCAGCCTTTGCAGTATAGTTTGGCTTCCTCCTAACGACTTATATCGAACATCTAGACTCGGAGCAAATCTAAAGGCTTTACAATTATTGGCCTAGTTTCGGGAATCGAATCCGGTGACATTCATTGTCTCATGTTCCATTCGTGCAACGTATTCATGGAAAACGGAAATTTCATTGCTCTATTTCGGTAGTCTACCAAATGAACTGGCAGTCCCGAAATTCCAGGTATGACCTGGATTTTCCAGACAGATTAACCCATCCTAATCTTGCTGCTAGGAGAAGGCGAACTACCAGTAACCTTTTTTATTAAATCAAAATCTAATTGCCGTAAATGTCTGACGCTTCTTGTCAGATATTTGCGGCAATTAGATTTTTGGGGATACGACACATTGTATACGAAAGAGTATTTTTAACCTGTCGAGTATCAAACTCCTAAGGAAACTTGATTGCTAACAACCACCTTACCAATACGGCAAGTGGAATTAACTTCTAAGTTCTTGTCACGAAGCGTATTCGAAAAATTATATTACTTTTCATAAGAGTCTTTACGACTTGTTCCAAGTCTTCGTTTCTTCGTGAAAATTCAACAGGCTCATCTATTATACAAGATTGTTACGTCACCAGCTCCCTGTTACTTGTAAAATGCAGTGTCATCCGGTCTGATATATTCCACCATCCATTCCTGTCTCCTTCGATTATGCAGAATGGAAATCAGTTGAGATCTGTATATTTGATCGGCTTGGTTGACTGCATGTCCGTTTAGATTGCTGTTTGTGTTATTGTTGTTGCTCGTGTATGTTGGGGATATTCTATAGTTGCTTTAGATACTTGTGTATAGAATAAATTGCAAGTAACAAACAGGCATAGTAGACATATGATGTCTTATGCGGTTGGCGTATTCATCAACAACTCGTTAATTTTGTCGTTAGAATTGTTGCTCTCAGTTTAATTATAGGATCAGCCGCCTGCGGTCGAACAATTAACGTCTTGTACATATTTATGCCCATTTTCCTTGATACAGCGACAGACGTCAACATAAGTAAAATTATGATGTAGATTCAGAGGAAAATATAAGCCTACAGTTCACTGCTTTCCCTTTGACGCTCCATTCGCTATAACTCGTATAAACTGGAGATCAAAGGAGTTTTCCTTTAGCTGTGCATCGTAAAATAAACCTATCCCTAAACCTTTTCTCCGACTATACATAATAGGTAATAACGTTTGACCAATCAGGTCAAAAGCCAATTTGGTCGGCGTTATTGTGGGCCAAATTAAATCTATCTAAAGTCGGCAACATGACCGGATCGATTCCCGCGAGAGGAGAGAGCAGTTGTAAGCAATAAACGCCTAAATAATCCCTAATTCGAGGTGATTTAAGTAAAGCGGATGAAAATTAATGGAGGCCCTTCTTCCCTCCTGTTATCCGTAAGGTAGCTTGTGTAAAGGTGCGTCTGATTTGTAATTTGTGAACACGCAACGGAGGCTAATCCTTCAGAAGGCCGGCCGACCAATTAATTCTGTGTGAACTCGGTAATTATGTGCACGAGATCTTGAGTGGGCAGATCTGAGGATGGATGTTCTACTAATAATTGTTTGTTATGGAACAAAAAAGAAGAAAAAATCGAAAAGAGAATAAAAATAAATGAGGATCGAAACTAGACAGCCACGAAAGAGTTTGAATAAAAAAAGTTTTGATCCAAACTAGTGGTAGGCTTTACCCATACCACTGAAGCCCATTAAACCGCATCAGTGGCTCGTTAAAGGTTTTTAAAGCGCTCAAGCCGAAAATAGCTAAAAAATCCTAACGTCTGTAGTTTCAGTCATCCGTAGTCGAAATGGTGGTCCATGGAACCGTGTAAAGCGAAAAATAAGTGTTAGGCGTCCGAAAATTCGCCCCAAATGTCCTCGAACGATCCCGTCTGGTTTTTAATTGGTTGGCTACAAGTTCACGGATAAAACTGTGACAGGTTTTTCGACATCCATTGCATAGGATAGGATTTTAGATTAAAAAATAGTCAAAAGAAAGACGCTAGTGAGAATGTTGGCGGGCTTTTGTCAATTTTAATTTTACTCGTACTCGCAGGAGGTCAAAGTTGTCAGTTTATAAATGTATTTTGAGTATGCAGAGTTTGTGTTCAGTGGAGGTTATGATTTTAATTGAAGGTGGCACGTCACATGGTGGAACACTTCTCTCAGTTCTGTAGCACACAATTAAAGGTAATTAAGAGGTTGGATAAGCAGTATTTTGGTTTGTTTATCATTCGTATAAAGTAAATTGATTATGTATTATTAACGACTGTTACAAAAAAAAACCCGGTTTCATATTGCCAAAGAGGTGAAATCACATAATTCACTTAGATATATTCTTAAGATACAAAATAAGGACTCGTATAAACACTAATGCATACGCGAGCAAGTCCCATTATTTACGAACAAGACGCTCAATTATACTAATACTGGTAAGAAAATGTGTTTTTTCTTTCTAAGTTTTTGTCTTTCACATAACGTACATCCGTATAGTTTATGTTTAACGACTTTTTCCTTTAAGACTATGGCAGAATTTATCTAGATTATTCTAGACGAATCACATATCTAGGTATGCACTATTAATACTTGATAATATTAAACAGCAACTGGATCAAAATTCGTCAGACTATCTGTACGTTCTTAATTCAAAATTATGTTTACGAGAAAATGGCTTTTGAATTTTGCCAAGTGTAAACACATTAGTGCAGTTGCCTGTATATTTGTATACATGGCTACATAGATACACTGGGATCGTGAAATCAACGGTGGAGTAAAACAACAAAATGTATCTCCAGCGCTCACGCTGTAAGTTGTAGGAGAATTGGTTAATGGACACAAGTAATGTTTATCTTGCAATTATACGAAATTTCACTTGGTGCCAACAAACTCTTAGCTTCGTATCTACAATATAGTGGAGTTAAAGGGAAAAGCGAGCCACATCATTATCTTGACCAAGTAAGACATAATAATATTGCTGAGAACATTGAATATTCATGCACGAATGCGCTGCACGAGATATTGCATGCACGAATACTTTAATAGTAACTGACAGATAAACATGGGATAGTTATAATGGAATCTCACGGTATTATCGATCTGTGAAAGAATTAAATATACCAGATAAAGCTAAGTTTCCGTAATAGTTTAGAAATTCAGCAAAATCTATAGTTATTATAACAGTCGCTCGGGTCGATCCTTAGGTTAAACCGCGCTTGCCTAGGTTGGTTCGTGGATGTGTGACCACCCATTACAAACCGAGTTTCTTCCGTGCCTCGGAGAGCACGTAAAGCCGTTGGTCCCGGCTATCATTTGTAGATCTTTGACAGTCGAAACAGGTAGTCAGCGTCCCAAAAAGCCTGACAACCAATCTTACCAAGAGGTATCGTATTACCCAGTACTAACTGAATTGTGGAGGTCAGATAGGCAATCGCTCCGTGTAAAATACTTGCATTCTGGTTAGACTGTAAGCCATCCCCAACATGTTTGGGAAAAGGCTAGGCAGATAATGAGGATGAAAGCCTGTGGAATGCTGGCGTTGGACATCAGTATTTAATGTGTGTAGTCGCTCCTTTTAAAATGCTTTACTACAGACACGACAGCAACGAAGTTTGAGAGAGCTAAGCGAAAGGTGATGAGCAAATGAATGACAGAAACACAATTAAGATAAAGCAAAATAAACGGATGTAAAAAAAAAAATATTTTTCACTGCAAATGAAAATATTTTAGGATCGCAAGTTGAATACAACCGAGGAGTCCCCGCTCGTACCGAAAGTTGTTCCTTTTATAAAGCGCTGTAATCCGCTCGAACAGGCTTTCTGTCATTTAAATTCCGTCGGTACTCCCGTCGGATTTTTGCTTTGCGTACAAATTGTATGTATTGGGAGCAAAGACACTTATTATTTTAAAACAAATGCTTTATTGGACTCGATTTAAGGGAATTGGGTCAAGTGTGCTGTTATAATGATAGACGACCTGAATATTTATTACAATTAGAACATCTGTACTCTGTACATATAAATAAAATTGGAGTGTCTGTTTGTAATATTAAAATAACCGCTTTTAACTAAGTACATATAGTACATATAATAAAACAACCTTTTTTACAAATTTTGTCTGTTTGTCTGTTTGTTCCGGCTAATCTCTGAAATGGCTGGACCGATTTTGACGGGACTTTCACTGGCAGATAGCTGAAGTAACAAGGAATAACTTAGGCTACTTTTATTTAAGATAATTAGGGTTCCGTGCAAAGAAAAAAAAACCCTTGACATTGGTAGCAAAATTCGATTCAAATAGGGAAGTGCTTATAATAAAGGGGATTTTTTAATAATAATTTCACGCGAACGAAGGTCGCGGGCAACAGCTAGTAATCAATATTTCTTCTTCCATACTTTTCTCACTCTCTCTGTCTCTCTTTAAATATTTTTGTAATTCGATTATTTCAATAAAAAAAATCACAATTTCTCTATTACTGTCACGATGAGATGACAAGTAATAGAGAAGTGTGGAAGAATAAGACATGCTGCACCTAACCCAAATAATAAGACATGCTGCACCTAACCCAAATAAATTGGGATAAGAGCAAAATAATGATGATAATGAATCGAGTTTAGACGTTACCGATGTACTAGTAACTAAGTCTACCAAGACTTGAAGAGCAATTCATATAGAGTAAATGACTCAAGGCTTGTAGGTAATGAAAATTAAAATAATCTACGTATATGCTACAAAGCGATAGTATTTAGGATAACAGCCCTTAACTCTATACATATAGGCATCAAAGTTAGTTTAAAAAAAAACAGCTATTGCTTGCATATAACATTCATGTAATCATCATAAGTGCATAAACATACATCAATGTATGTATATTGTATAACTTTATTTAGGGCAGTTCCCGTGTGACTCAACCACGGAAATGGTTTTCGTAACACCCAATTTTACGGTTACCTAATTACGATCGATTATTTATGCATGAAAGCGAGTTAATCCACTATTTAATTGCGGAATAAAGCTAATTCACAGTGTTTGTGCTGAAAATACGTTGACCTGGTGTATAGTGAGCACAGAACACGAGTGTGGGAGGCCCTTTTCAGGGTGTGCCCTATCTACTGAGCTGCATATCCTACACAACCACTTATAACCTTCAGGATTAAATCGAAGCAAATGTTAGAGCTACGCAGGTGGCTACATACTGGTCTAACACAATTTGTGTTTTTTGGACACGTAAAGAATAAGAAAAAAATAATAGGATCCCTAGCAGGAACGTCTTTTAATTGTTTTTTTTTTAAACCTGTTTTGCCCCACTGCTAAGCAAAGGTCTCCCCATAACTTTAAAAAAAATATCTGGTCATCAATATTGTTTGACGGGATGTCAGAGGATGGTAGCAGCGCCTTAAGAGCGAATTTGGAACTAATCAAGGATGTGGTACAAAAAAATGTGATGCGATGCCTTGATGTAGTGAAACTTAAATGGTATTCTAAACAAATTAAAAGCCAACATCAACATGAAAACCTCGATAAAGACAATAATATGACAACACGTTTGAATTGTCTCCATCACAATATCTATTTGCTTACTTTACAACCTTACTTTTGAACAATGCCGATTTAAAATGCTGAGTGTTATATAAGACTGAACAGTTTTTTTGTGATGCTACTATCATCGTAAAAGCTTGTCTGGCGTAGTAGTAATATCAGTACCATTTGCTAAAAACGATCACGAAAGAATAAAAGAAAAATACTAAAATGGGGTCACATTATACTTTATCATATTGCTTAATTTAAAATAACCTGAATTTCGTGTCCAAATACTCTTTATTTATGGGAGCATGTCTCAATAGATACCAGAATATGCGGTGAATGATAGACTTAAGGTAATAAGTTTGGCCTCCACATTGAAAAGATGGCGGTCAGGAAACGCGCCAAATAAAAACGGGCCTCGACCCGTATTGGCGGGAAATGGGGAAACTTCGGGCTATTTACGAGCGCCAACGATTATCATTGAGTTGAAAAAACGAAAGTTAGATGAGGTATTTATTGTGTAGATGTGGAGTGTGAAATTGGACAGATGTTTTTAAAGTAAAAGGAAAATTAGATTGGGTGACACTTTTATATAAGTTCTAGCAAAGTTTTATAGTGCCTGGTAAATGTAAATCGACAGTTTGAGAAAATGGTCACTTAACATTTAGGTTGACTAATTAATTAAAAAAAAATTATTTGGATCAAATTCATTTAGTGTTTCGGTAACAACTGTTAAAACTACAGTTATTTATGAATCAATAATAACAATACATGTACCTACCTATTGGTTTGTCTCTTAGTGTAATTATACTGAAAAACCACGGTACATAATGAATGGGAAATAAACGTTTGTGAAGTGTAGAGAGGTAGTTTTGGAACATTAGTTGTCTGAATTCGAAATATTTTACAGCTTCTTGTGTACAAACACATGTCGCAAAAGTAACGGAATATACATGAATATTTATGCAATTAAAGCTTGTAAGCGTGTTTATAATTCAATCTCTGCAGTCCCGCGGTGGGCGCCAGTATTTGTCAAACAAAGTTTGCGAGTAGCTAAATCACAACTCAGTTTACACACTTGTGATTACTTAAAACTCCATTCCCAACAGCTGTAACTAGGTTACAAGTATTTCAAATTATAAATTTTCTATAACTTGCAGTGTTACATGTCATGCCCATCTGCCAGTATCCAAGGATAAGGTCTACATTAAAATATGCATCAGCATTCGAAGGAAGCTTATAACAAACAAGGTTTATTTATGCAAATTCATTCCATAATTCATCAGAAACCGCTTGTGTAGTATCAAATCAATGTGAAGAGACAATAGTAAGCCGCGGTTCATTTATAAACGTCAAGAGTGGCCTAGTTACCAAAACGCAGGTGTAACAAAAGATTGGAAGATAAAACGTAACGAATTGTGAAGTGTTTTCTGTCTGCAACAAACGATCACTGTTTCTGACAAACAAGGCGCTTGAGAGTTTGCGGAGAGTGACGAGACTGTTTGGGCGCGAGATGACAAACACAATGGGTTTTCTGAGCCCCTGAATGACACCTTCATTATGGAAGCTGACGTTTCGCAAATACTCGACGAATTGTTACCGCGCACTTTAGCAAGTGTTATGAAAAGTAAGCCACGCCTCTAATGGTCTCCCGGGTTTATTTCCAACCTCTCAAAGTTATCACGATATGTAAATATTGAATTTGCTTTATTAGAATTTGAATAAACGTTCAGGAAAAGTAATAGGTTCCGACTACCAGACGTTGAATAAATACTTATAAAGTTGTGAAAATGTTGAATAATAAATGTGCTGGTAAACGAAAAAGTAATCGGAGTAAGTTTTCATCATAAATTAAGTTGAAAATAATAACTTGTTTAATTAAAACAATCACAACTTTTCACACTATGATAAGTTCATTAATATTGATGAGGCGACATCGATATTCACTGATAATAATATTATACAGCCAGTACGTTACTTGAATATCTATTCACTACTTTACAATAAACATCAGAAGTCGAGATATCGATTTGAGCAATCAATCGAATCTGTCTCGCTTACTAAAATATTGCTCGCTTTTATCCGCTCCCGAAAAATGGCGACATTGCGAGAAAAATATCATTGGATTTACAAAAGTGTTATACACCAAATAATAGAATTTGGGAGCACTCACTAGCGATTTGTTTGAGCGCCGTCACAGCTGATTTGATAGTATTCAACGTGCGACGCCTCAAATTCTTCTTCGAAGAAAAGTTCTCCATATCAATATTCACAGACATTTGGATTTGCACTTTATTTTGTTGATTTTAGAAGCTATTTTGCAGTGTTTTGGCACAACACTGCGCACTGAACACCTTTTGTTTCGGGAGCCCGGAATACACTGCGCGTAAATGCATATCAGTAACAGTCAGTCCACGCGCGAATTCTAAAGATTTTATAACGAACAGCGGAATGTGTGGAGACGAAATACTAACGGTTCTCCTCGTAATAATTCAGTAGTATAACTGCGATTACCGAATCTATGCCAAAGTCGTGTCGTGCCATTGTTTATTGGCGTTGAAGTTCGGAAGTACATTATGTCTGAATGACGTCATTTTCGCAGAAGTTTCTGAACCATGCCTTTGTTTCTTTATCGTCATAAAATAGTCAGTGAACGATGAATTGTTTAGCTTAACTAAAATATCGTACAACATGACGTATATTTTATACATTTCAATGATCTTTCAAATAACAATCACATGAAAAGAAAAAACGCCACAAAGGCCCATGAAAGTGACGGATATCTTGGAAAATAATGCAAATGTTACTGAAAATTAATTATTAATAGATTAGACCCAAAGTTAACGCTACCGATTTTCACCTGAAAATTTTCGACGTGCTTTTATTAAATCATCCTTATACCTCGCTCCGTAGCTTCACAATTCATAAGCATATTAGCACCTGATAAATTTAAGACCCATCTCCGACAGATGAGAGTAACGCTCAACATATACAATGGACGATGTGGTAAACAACTTCTATTCTTATCCCAGACAGCCGGCAGAGATCACGTTCATTAACAAAAGACGACTTTACGAGATCCAGTATTGACAAGAACAATCAAATGAGGTTTTATGATGAAACACGTTACGATTCTGTTGTGTTTTCATAAGGTTGGGATGAAATTCTCGTTTGTGGGAGGACGTGATGTCGTAAATTTATAACGTGGTGAAGTATTTTTCATTTGTTTCGTTTTTGATGTGGCTTGGCATTATACACTTGTCTGATCATTGATAATGGTTCTTATGAAGTAAAAGTCAAATACCATGAAATCAAATTGGAAAAATTACACAATGATAATGTAGAGAATCTCAATTTTAGAAATTATTGAGAAAGACGAATACGACTCCAAGGATAAAGTAACCATTAAAGATACACAAAACAGAAACAATGAAAAAGTCTAGTCCAAAAGACGACCTTGGTATTTGGTCAGAATAAAATAAACCAGAAGATCTCGACAAGTAATTGTAGAGCTGATTAATTATAAGTAAAACAGATACACCGTGATTCTTATAATGGAGGTAAAATTTTATAAATATGCGCAGTGTGCTTCCTGTTTTCATCTGTTTTTTTTTAAATCTGTATTTACATTAAATTAAAATTTGATGATTTATATAATCATCAAATTTTTATTTGTGACGTTCCGTTATTAGGGTTCAGTAGTTAAATGGCAAAAAACGGAACCCTTATGGATTCGTCATGTCTGTCTATCTGTCCGTCCGTATGTCACAGCCACTTTTTTCCGAAACTATAAGAACTGTTGAAACTTGGTAAGTAGATATATTCTGTGAACCGCATTAAAATTTTCACACAAAAATAGAAAAAAAATACAATAAACTTTGGGGGTTCCCCATACTTAGAACTGAAACTCAAATTTTTTTTTCATCAAACCCATACACGTGTATGGGTAGATCTTCAAAAATGATATTGAGGTTTCTAATATCATTTTTTTCTTTTGCGCGAGAGACTCTTCCAAAGTGGTAAAGTGTGTGTGTCCCCCTGTAACTTCTAAAATAAGAGAATGGTAAAACTAAAAAAAATATATGATGTACATTACCATGCAAACTTCCACCGAAAATTCGTTTGAACGAGATCTAGAAAGTATTTATTTTTTAAAACGTCATAAATCGTAAACTGCTATGATAATGGTACGGAACCCTTAGTGCGCGAGTCCGACTCGCACTTGGCCAGTTTTTTATTTTTTCTTTCATGTCTTTTGTATGTTCATTATAATAATAATTTATTGTCCATTCCTCTTCGTCAGATTTGCAAAGAACGTGACTTATGTTGGAATTTGTTTATTGTAAACGAATTTAACAATTTTAAATAAAGAACGCTTGTTTAGTTTCGTTGCTTGGCTGTTAGATGAAATACAATTTATAATGGCAGTAAAATTAATACTTCGGTTGAAAGGTAAGATTCTTTCTTATGGTCGGTCTTTACCACTCGGGTCCATCTTCAGGTAAAGCTGCGCTTGCCTGGGTTGGTCCGTGGATGGGTGACCTGGTGAAGGTTGCAAGGATCCCTTGGATGCGAGTCACACGGGACAGGTCAATGTGGCGACATTTGAGGGAGGCCTCCAGCAGTGAACGTCTTTCGGTTGAAATGATGATGATGATGAATTGGGTTGTGCAGGTTAGATAAGCTAGTCTAGTGTCTCCATGTAAAATTCTGGTATTCAGCAGATGCACCCGTTTAGACTAGATGCCGACCCAAACATAGGTCCTGTGGGAAAAGGCTAGGCAGATGATATTACATATAGATACAATTTTAACAATTCAATGTCTCAATTCAATTTCTCATTCAATTTGTTGAATTTCTCTATAGCAGCCACGGACTCTGGATTTGTGCCCGGTTGATGGCAATAGGCTCGCCTCCTAATACATGGGACTTAATACATAACTGGCAAAATGTGGGTGTACACCACACCGGTGGTGTGTTAGGTACACTTCTGCCCAACCCTTCGGGGATTACAGGCCTAATGTTATGTTTATATATATATTTTTTTTGATATGTTGTTTTAGGAGAGGTTATTCCCCCCACAGAACTTTGTCATGAAGCTTAAACTCAAAGTACCAAGGAGTAACGAAGCTAAACATACATTTTATTTCGGCTATAAAACGTAAACAGTATCGTTTAAACATATACCTTGGACACGAATCTGCATGAATAATGACTATTTTGTGTCACATTGAGCTAATATGAAATTTGTGTGAAATGCATGTTATTTAGAGGTAAACTGTCCCGCCATTTGGGAAATGAATCATATTTGCATAACGTTTAGGTTTAAATTTGCATTTGGTGTGCGGAATATGATTGATGAGCCGTATTGTACGAGGTAGCTGTAGTCTGAAGTATAAATTAAACTGTATGTTAATGGGCTGTAAATCTATTTGAGTATTAACTTTTAGACTTGTTCTCTTGCTGAAGTGTCACTTTGGTTTATTTGTGACAAACACAACAAAAATATTCGTTTAAAGAAGATTATGCCAAGTGTGTTATGCCAAATAAACGGAGCATCAAAATGCTGCCAGATAAAGCATGATAAACATAAACTAGTTTTTGTAGGTGTAGTTGGAGCGTTGGCAATACAAGGAGCCCCTAAGAAGGCCTTTCCGTAGAAGATAGCATTCAATTTTTTCATTTAAGTAGGTGTTCCTATAGGAGTTTAGGAGACCTGTGTTTGGCGGCTGATAACAGTTTGGTAGACATGTGATGCCTGTAGTCCCCGACATATCGCCAGTTATGTTTAACTCCCATGTAATAGGGGGAGCGGCTATTGCCATCTACCGGGTCCGAATCCAGACTCCGTGGCAGACTAGTGAGAAACTCCTGATGGAAAAAAACAAAAAATAAAAATACATGATATTCTTAGCAAATATCATCCAAGATATCGTTCATTTATTCGAAGTGTCTGGAGCTCTAAGCGAAGACCAAAGATTGTTATGCTGGTCGGAGATCGAAGACCCTTCCACATACACTGTGGTGACGTCTTAAACATTACAAATTATTTATAGATACAGCAATACTTTGCTCAAATTAATCAAGCTTACATCCATTTTCCACTGTGTAACGAATCGAACAATACCGCATCAGTCATAAGTAGATTACGTGGAAATGATGAACAGCTTTAACAGCTTTGCATTTTCATATCCTGATTTTTTGTTTGTCAATAAATTCGTTTCGGTCCGTCCTCACTGCAATAACTTTGATACGATTTGAATTCACCTAATTGGTGAAAAGGCAATTAAAAATCACGCTGTCTGTACGTTCAGAAGAGTGCACATTGACGAACATTGATAGATATGTCACAAAATGATAACGAAGTATGTATGGGAATTAAATAATACTGGCAACGTACATCTTTATCTGGCTGTTGTGGCCTAAATCCTTCTGGTTACAAGAGATGATGCACAGAACATAGAATTGCCGTACCGTTCGTATTGTCTAGAAACGCCAGTTTGTATACGCAGATATAGGAAACGCCTTCAAATTTGTCATTCCAGTTATAGCGAGGAAATGAGACACTTTTGATTTGTATGGTAACAATCCCGCCTCTAAAAGCAGCTACCGAGGCTCTCATTGCTCTTTGTAGTGTTATGAGTGCTGACTACTGTCCTCTTAACTAACGTGACAAGCGATAAGAGACACGTCACGTCATTCACGGCACTTATCATGTCAGTGACACTGACAGTGACAAATTACACAAACATTGACGTCATCCTTTTATTAAACATCAGGGCACTGATTACACGAACTACCAAAGTAATGACTGAAATATATTGCTACAGTATTAAAATTCAAATTGGAACTAATAGTCTGAATCAACTTACACATAAACACTATATACATAGAAATCGTTTACACGATTCTAAGTATGCTTCGGGTCACAGGTTCCTCGTGAGTAAATTGGGACAGCCGCATCGCGTTCAGGGTTACTTTTAATGTGAGCACAACAAAAAGTTTTGTTGAAAACCCTAACACCCGCGTTCGATTTTAGAAAAAAGAGCCTAGCTGGTTTACTGGATAACTTTATACTGTGACGAAAGAGTTGACGACTGAAATACATTACTATTAAAAAGTCACATGTCATTGTCAGAAGCGGATTTCTGTTCGTGACGTCATTTCCATACGACCAATGAGTCCGTATTGGGCAAGCTTACTGTTGTCAAATACCCCGCGCCGGGTTTTACCGACCACGGCTAATTCTAACCGCATTTCGATGGGAATTCAATGTAGTCAGTAATGGCGGGATTTGGGGCTCGGCTTTGTCTATTTTAGGAGGGAATTTAGCGAATGGAGCATTGTTCTAAATGGGTTAGAGATGATCATTTAATTTGTTTGGAATATTCCAATATACCGTGCCTACCGTGCCATTTGCGTGGTCGTTTTCATATCTGGTTTTGATAAACTGTGCCGAGTATGTAAGTACCTATAGCTTTATACCCTATTGTGACATTAGTCATTTTTTTTCTGCTTTTTTATTCGTCATCGTACGTTACAGGTTCTTTACACTATATTTTAACTAAGATTTTTGTAGCTTTTTGTGACGATTTGGACGAATCACAAAGAGGATGTCTAATATCACGTCCTCATATGTATAAAGGGTGTAACAAGACTTTTCACGAAGCCGTCAACCAAACATTCTGTACATCAAACTATGTAACTTTACGCAAAGATTATTGCTGCGAAACTTTTTTTTTTTTTTGAGGTGCAGTATCACGTTTCACGGGCGCCCAACATTTGAAGGTCCTATCGTACGAACAAGTCGCTATGAACTTGTTGTAAGTCTCAGCAGTTTTAATTACAACAACAAACAAAAAAATGGATAAATCAGTGGTATTTACTTATTAATTATGTTTTTTTATATTTGTAGATTTATAATTTATACGGTGATAGACATTAGATATATTATGTATGTACATATATCTAATGCATTCTCAGTCCATTTCAGTAACTAGGTTGATTTCCTTCCTTCCTAGTCGAGGAGTCGTACGTCTCAGTTCTTAAAGCGATCGGTTACAGCTCTCCGCGGTTCAGAGATGCACTTACCGACGGTACTGCTTTTAGCTCGGTTCCGTAAAGAAAGACTCCTTGAGTTTGGACTATCAATTGAAGTGTCTTGGTGTTTGAGGTTTGGGGAATTCGATCGTTAAGATCAGGGTGGTAGAATTGGATTTGGAAATTTAGTTTAATTCATCCATAGTTATATATAATATTATAAATGCGAAAGTACGTTTGTTTGTTTGATACATTTTCACGCCTTACTATTAAACCGATTAGCCTGAAATTGCATATACGTTGTCAGATATACAGAAACGGTCATAGGGTACCTTTTTCCCGAAAAAAAGTATTATTCCCGAAGAAAACACAATAACGTTCATATGATAATAGATGGCGCCACATATCTTTGGCATCATTACAACCCGAATTGATCGTCAAATTCTAAACTGATGCGAGCGAGGCCGCGGGCAAAAGCTAGTGTCAAATAAAAGTTTCACTGTGAATAACCAAAGAATTGGCGAATGACTGCTTTTTACCCTTAGTCATACGGTTGACTGCCTTGTCGGTTTAGTGGTCGTTAGGGCGACTGCTGAGCATGAGGTCCTGGGTTCGATTGCTAAGTCGGGCAAAGTTCTTTTTGGTTTTTTCATCAGGAATTTCTCAGTAATAGCCACGGAGTCTGGATTAGTGCCCGGTTAATGGCAATAGGCCCGCCCGCTATTTCTTGGGACTTAAACATAACTGGCGAAATGTTGGTGTAGTATTAGATACCCCGCTGCCTATCCCTTCCGGATTTAGTTAAATACAGATGGTGTTTATTTCCTTGTATTTAAACATTATAATAGATACAATTTACATAATTATCATTCCTATTTACGACACTTTCCAAAGGGTAATGATTAAGATGCCGTCGGTGTCGATTTCCTATGATATCAAAGACGGGAAATTGGAAAGGCTCTATTTGTGCCAGGAAACGTTATGATAATAGGCATTAACAGTTCGGCTGTTGCGACGAAATTGCTGCCATGTAGAAATAACTGTTATTATGTTTTGGGAAGTAATTTGGGGCCCAATTACCATAAGAAATTGGGGATGTTCTATGTGCCTTTGCTCCCGCACGTTATTGTTATTTGCAATAGCATGCGCTAGACGGAAATTTAGATCATTTATTTATTTTGTTTAATGCACAATGTACACAACCAATTTTACACGCTAGAAAGATAGAAAGAAAGAAAATTGTGTTTATTTGGCATTAAAAAAACCTTAAAAATTTACAAAATAAATAAACAAACAAAACTAATAATGCCAAGAGGGCCAGCCAGGCTAGGTATATGACCGTTAGGGCACAGCAAGATAACTTAAAACTAATAATTTGCGGTGATTATTTAATATCCTCACCTATCTAATATCACGTAAATCAATAGGAACTTACACAATAAAAAAAATATATTAATTAAACTTTTATCTAGCTTTGTTCTTAAGAATAACGAACTAAATTATAATTTCATTTTAAGTAGTAATATTGTCAAAAACATTGTTTGAAAATTTGATTCAAGGCATTCGTTTTTTTTTCTAAAAGTACTTGAAGCCTGGTGTATCTGATTTGACAAGATAATAAAACAGATAGCGTGCTATTTATAAGTGGGATTTTAATGTGTTGTCAAGTATTGACATTTATGTATGGGATTTTTGGTGGGGGATATTTATGTGAGGATTTTTTTTATGTGGGATATTTATGTGTGGGATATTTATGAGTGAGATATTTATTTTAAAAATAGCTGTTCCATATATTTTAACCGTGTAGGTATTGCATTTTTGTAGGAAACAGCAGATTTCTTTTTACTCTTTAGGGGAGACAGCGTAAAATAATCATCTTACTAGAATGTTGTACATAAAATAACATCACTGTAATACCCGAAGGGTTACGCAGAGTTGTACCTAATAGTACTTACACCGCGTTTTTACAGTTATGTTTAAAAACTCTCATGTTATAGGGGGCGACCCTATTACCATCAAATGGGTACAAATCCAGACTGAAAAATTCCAGACCGAACGACAATTAGACCAACAATGAGGCAATTTCTGTACATGATTCTGAAACCGATATTCTAGAAATTTTACCTAAAAAACCATTGGACTTAATCGTGTATCTAATTTTGTTTTTATTTCGGACCTAATTGCAGGTTTGAAAACCGTTGCTGGAAAAATATTGCTAAAAATAAGCTGAAATGTTATCTACACTTTATTATGTCATTCCACATAGATATTCAGAATCTCCGAAATCTTAACAAGCGATTTATCCTTTGAATATCGGTATTGGCCAGTAATTGGGTGGTGGCGGTCAGACGGTTGTTGATCTTTATAAAATATTGATATTTAGTCCCCTCTGCTTCGATCTCGATATAGTTAAGAAGGGTTAGGCATTCTAAGCAAATCATGCGTAATTTAAAAAACTGGCCAAGTGCGAGTCGGACTCGCGCACGAAGGGTTCCGTACCTTAAACCGAAAAAACACGTTTCTTGTATGGGAGCCCTCTTAAAATATTAAATAATTAATATTTTTATTTGTTGTTATAGCAGCAACAGAAATACATCATCTGTGAAAATTTCAACTGTCTAGCTATCACGGTTCATGAGATACAGCATGGTGACAGACGGATGGACAGCGTAGTCTTAGTAATAAGGACCCGTTTTACCCTTTGGGTACGGAACCCTTAAAATGAATTCACAAGTTTCAAAGTCAATATTTTCACAAAATATAAGTTTTTAAACTGACATGGTCACTAACATTATCATTAACATTGAAAACGGAATATTTATCATACTTATTTTTTTTTTCACAAAATGCCTGGACAAAGAAAACAAGATTTCACCGGTGGTCAATTAGGAAAATATGGCGTTAAATGAATGTGGATACAAAAAACAAAATTTAAAAAGAAAAATAAAACAGCAGCAGCAAAAACAACGTCTTTCTAATACATTAAACAACAATTAGGCAAATAATTTCCTTAATTCGCGAGTACGGTGCGAAACAGACATTCGGTGTAATAAATTCTACGTAATGCCGCTAGGCGAAGTAAAAATGATTTAACACAGTCATTACGCTCTGCTAATTTAGAAGTATTGTACTATAAATTAACACCTTTCCCACTCCGTCATAAACAAATAAATAAAATTGAAGTGTATATTTGTAAGATCAAAATAATAGCTTTTTACTGAATACATATGAAAACCTGAATTGAAAAAAAATAGTTTTTGTTATAAGTGTCACACACAATTTTTGTCTGTCGACTGTGTTTGTTTGTCTGTTTGTTCCGGCTAATCTCCGAAACGGCTGAACTGATTTTGACTGAGACTGAGATAGCTGATGTTATAATGTTTAACTTAAGCTACTTTTATTTTAGGAAAATTATTAGGGTTCCGTGCAAGAAAAAAAAAAGAGAAAGTGCTTTCTTTAGAAATAAGCATCACCTTTGTACTATTTTCGGTTCTTTTCTTCTTTTATTTATTTAGTGTGTACATAAATTGTTAAATAAATAAATAAAAATTAAAACCTCTGAAATTGTAAACACAACCGATTCAAAAGGGGAAGTTATATTTTTTTATAATATTTATACGCGAACGAAAGCTAGTTTATTCATAAAAGTGTTAAGAAAATTATAGTGTTGCTGAATATATTATGAAGCATGTCATTGTATGGTTTAGCGGTAAACCATGAGTGTAGTGGTCTAAGTGTATAAACTTCTATTAATACTAAAACTTTGACATAAACAATAGGTTTTGATATTGCTACGGGCTTAAGTTTTCACACATATTTTCACGCAACCTTTTATGAAAAGGGAAAGGATGGGAGGCCTTTTATGTAGAAGGTAGGTACTATCCAAGTTTCTTACAAACATATAAGTATGTCGGGTTGTCAGGATTTAGACCGTTAGACTCGTACATCATGTGGGCAGACGATGGGTTTCGTGTAATCAAAATACACTGGGTGCGATACACTGTTTCTATGAAACTAACAAATTACTTGAAATTACACTTTATCACAATAACACGGGGCACAATGAATCGGAGTATAGTTCCAGGACGTCTCAAATCCGCTGCGATCAGACACTGAATATCGTTCTCGCGACGAGCTGTGAACTTCAGGGCTCTGTAGAAGCACGCTATGGTGTTGGGAGACTTGTCTGTATGTCGCGTGATGTCACCACTGGCGCGCTTGTGATTCTTTTTATGTCCGTACCAATGACCGGATCGGACAAGTACAACGAAGGTTTTATTTGACTAGCTATAATATAATATAATAATATAATATATCATTTAATTCAGGTAACAAAGACCCATAACATAAATACCTTACAAACTATCATACATAATTACAAAAACCAGAAAATAAAAACTATTGTACACGAAGTGACGGTGTCGTGTTGCACTGCGTGGTGTCGCGTAGCCTTCCGCGGAAACGCCGATACATGACACCCTTCGGCCAAAACTCTTCCTTGAGGAAGGTCTCAATATATTGAGTCGGAACTCGCACCACGAACGACTTGAAATTCGTGTTGTGGCACGACTCCAACTCAACCCTCAAGTTCCAGCTGGTCTTTGCTCGGACATACTCCATTATCTCCTCAACCTTCGTGGTGTGATGTAGCCGGGACACATAAAGCAGCGTCGTTGGAATTGCCGGACGCAGCACATTGGGACCTGCCAGCGCGGTCCCGCACTGGTTCCGACTAGGGGCTTCTTCCTCTTCTTACTCTCCACCATCACAAAGCCCTCCTTGTCACACGTGCCCGTAGCTGGGCCTTGCTGTTTCGTGTCCCTGTTGGCAGGTTCACAGCACCTCTTCTTATCCCCTTTCTTGGTCTGCAACACAGGTTTGTTCGTGGCGACGATAGCAGCGTAGGCACGTTTAGGGGTCAACGTACTCACACGAGTCACTACCTCGACCGGCATCGAGTCAGCGACGGCGGCGGCGCAAGGTACAACGCGTGCAGTATCAGCAGCGGGTGACGCACTGGAGCTCGGCGACTCAAAACAGCTAACGCTAGCAATTCTCACTCCGTGACATGAGCTCACGTTGAAGGCATCTGGCGACCTATTTACCGTAATGGCGTTGCGTAACAAATCCACTTCGGCACGTAGCTCAACAATGGTGTTATTCGACACCTCCAACTTGGACTGTACCTCGGCCAGGCTTGCCTTGAGAGTTGTGATGTCCTTTAGCAATCTGGTGACGTCGACGTGGTCAAACGTGACTGGGGGCAGCTTATGAAGCTCCTTCGCCACAAAAGCGGGCACGTCGTCCGGGTCGGTGCTCTTCATCAACGTGATGATGTCCTGCACACACTTCTGGCCACCATCTCTCCGGCGGGACTGCATCTGCTCGACTTTGCCGAGCGACTGGAACAGAAGCAGCTTGGCACTGCTGACCTCCTCCTCCTTGAAACTGGACTTGCAGATCTGCAAGATACTGACTTCGTCCATGTAGTCAATGGCATGTTTGATAAATGCCAGGACCTCGTTAGCTATGAGTGGTTGTGAACTCATAACGACGTAATCCGGGCAACGGCTAAAGCCGCGCGACACGTGAATATAAAATTCGTATCGAGCAGCGCAAACACGTCCGTACTCGACCACGCATTGCGTTGCAACTCGACCACAGTTTTGAAACTGGCTTGAAGACCACAGGTTTGCTTGGCTTGTAATTGCGAAAGAATGTGGTTACTGTATTATATCGGTTATGTATACAATAGAGTATCAGTTTTCATAGCATTTCCCTACGTACCCACCTATTTGGTTCTCGATGATTGTAGATGTGGTAATAACATATTCAACTACCTAGTATTAGTGAAACTTGGCCCTGTTTTTCGACCCAAGAAAAGCACCTAAAAACAGCTGCAACTTATTATTTTAATAAAAAAACAAAACAAACTACCTTATCGCAACTTACGTAAACCAATCTTCTCAAAAAGAAACGGACTCTTGTAAGAAATAGCTCGTGCATTTGAGCTTGTAAATGCTAGTTACACTACTGCTGAGCAATTGGGAGTCGGGCAATTTCCCCTGTAGCATTATGTGCACGTCCCTAGAGACTGGGCAATAGCTACCTACGAGTAAGGGAGTGGTTATACAAGCTGGAAGATTGTTCAATATATTTGTTTTCCAAGCTATACCGAGAAGAATTTTGGTAAAGGTGTAAGAAGGGTTGAAAGAAGATCTTGATCAGAGTAAAGACTGTTTATTATTTATAAAAAAAACATCTGTATCGAGAGTAAAGCAGCAGTTAAGGGTTAATATGATGCTGCGGGCTGTTCGAAAGAGATACCGCGGCCCTGGAACACAAAGGGCAAGGAAGGAACATGGATGGGTTTTAGTCAGTACAAGTCTGACACTCCCTTCCGCTCTGCCCAGAGCGGGAGAAGT
Organism: Lycophotia porphyrea; assembly: GCA_950005105.1. Classification (NCBI taxonomy): domain Eukaryota; kingdom Metazoa; phylum Arthropoda; class Insecta; order Lepidoptera; family Noctuidae; genus Lycophotia; species Lycophotia porphyrea. Next base: position 13,727,192 of record OX465395.1, on the reverse strand, counting down.
CATTTGATGATTTCCCATCCGTAAAAAAAAAGGGTTAGTATGATATCTTTGTTGGTCTGGAGCGTTTAACGTATGGATGCGTAACAAATAGGTCAAGCTGCTCCTTTGGAAAGAAATACCAAAGCATACCCCCTGTAGTATTCGTTCACCACTTTTCCTAAAAAATAATGACTGCAAAAACCTTTCCTCTTCAATTTCTGTACCGAGTGCTTTTGTTTCATGTAAAACCTCCTTAACGATAAGTCTTTGATCGAGCCCTCATCACTTTTACTGGCTGATCTTGCGCGCTAATTCATGACGTCACGTGAGTAGTAAACACACGCACGCTAAACCCATAGACACACATCCGCCGAGATGAAGTTCAACGTTGTAATTTACGTCAGGCACAAACTCTAGGGAGTTGGAACGACTCAATTTGCGTGACGTGAAAAATGAGACGCGGGTATTCGGATAATTCGTATATTCGGAAATTCGGATACGTTCCCTAATAAATTATGTACTTTCGTAAAAATAGGTATAAGTCCCGTTTGCAGAACCAGGGTAAGGTCAGTATTTTTGGGTTCTTTCAGCGATGTTTAGGGATATTAATGGGGCAAATAGGAGGCGTTCCATAAGTAGAGGTGCGTTAAGTTACAGGCAAAAACGTTTTATATGAATAAATCATGCATTTGGGTGCTCTCTTTGCGACAGAAATATTATAGGTTTATTTCATTATTGATCATCTTCTAGTAGTCCTATTGGGAATTTAGAATACACTAAACGACAATTTAGGAATATGAATTATCGTAGGTACGGTCGAACAAGCTATTTGCTATACACGCAGAAATATTCACAATCCTAGTACACTGACAATATTGTTTGCAATTTTATTTTATTAAACCTTTGTCATTGAGAGTGTACTCTTTTAATGAAAAATGCTTTATAAAATAAAATTTGGAAAAGTATACACTTCGGCACTGGATTGTGAATACTTCCGCGTGTATACCAAAAAGCTTGTTCGACCGTACTGGGCAAGGTTTTGAAACCACCCTTAGAATGGTAATTGTATCTATGTACACACAAAGTTCGTAAAACAGGACATTACATCAAGATAGACGAGCAAAAAAGGTACGGTACTTATTTCGTAAGAAAATTTTATACCACGTAATAATGAGGTATTAGCGTTAATAGAAGATCCAGATTATTATATTTTTTTTATACATTCTGAATACGAAATTACTAGGCACTGATCAAAGATATTATTCGAAAAAGCTTAAAAGTTATAATAGACGGAATTAGAAAGTTTTCATATATTTGATATGGCGTTTGTCCAAGACATTATAAGACGTGGACAAAATGAACGGTAAAGTACTTCAAGACGGTTCAGAAACATTTCTTTTGAAAAGGTTTAAGAATAGGAACTCTTAACAAGTAGCAGTAATGTTTGGGCCTTATATTCAGATGTCGCCTAATATTAGTGAAAACCCACATTAACATTACATTCGTGGACACTGGAGAGATTGAAAATCGATAAAGCCTGCACGTAAACCTTGAGCTAGATGTCTGTCATAAGGATTCCTGCGTAGGTGTATACCTAAGTGGGTGTACATCTACTATAATACATAATCCTTTAGGGCAAATGATCACATAATTATGTTTATTTATGAAAACCCTTCTGGTCGTTTATTTTGAAATGGACTGGTACCTACACTCGGCGTCACAAAACTCGCACCTCTCCGAAAATTAGTTTCAAGCATGTCCCGCCATCGAAGAATACATTAAACCCAATTAATATTAGTGTCAATTAAAAGTATGTTTAACTACCTTTGAATTAATAACAGTTAGAATTCCTAAACACAACAAATCTCATTAGCACGTCTAGACAAGTCATTGCAATACTGCAATCAGGGATGCGGCAGTGTAATGTTGCTCGTCAACTGGACTTAAGTCGTTTTTCCTTTCGACGAGAGTTCCAACGCTTTCAAGAGACTCGTGGCTATATCCGAAGACGTGGATCTGGAAGACAACGCTGTACATCAGAAAGAGACGATCGCTTCATTGTTTCGACGTCTTTACGTAATCGGTTCTCCAATGCTGTTGAGCTGCAACAACAACTCCGATCAGCTCGCAGAACTTCTGTAAGCGTCTCCACGATTAGAAGAAGATTTCAGAAGAAGAAAATTGCAGCTCACAGGGCTGCTACAGGGCCAAAATTGACTGCACAGCATAAGAGAGACCGGTTGGAATTTGCCCTCGGCCCGGCCATGTGAATTGGATAATTGATCAATGGAAGGCTGTGTTCTTTTCGGATGAGATGAGGGTGTGTCTTTTCTGCAACGATAAGCGTAAAAGAGTATATAGGAGACAAGGAGAACGATTCGCTCAGGCCTGTATTCAAGAGACAGTGGAATATGGGGTGGCTCGTGCATGTTCTAGGGCAGCATGTCAATCGACGGCAAAACGAACCTCGTTATGTTTCTCGGACTGGAAGTGCTCGCGGGCAAGGGTTGCTGACTGCTCCTCGGTATATAACAAAGATCTTAGAGGAGCACGTGGTCCCTTATGCTGGTTTTGTTGGCAGTGGGTTCTTGTTAATGCACGATAATGCCCGCTGTCACACCGCATTAATTGTAAGACTACCTGCAAGACGTTGGAATCCCTGTTATGCGCTGCGAAGTCCAGACCTGAACCCTATTGAGCACCTTTGGGATGAACTGAATCGGCGAGTACAGGCACGTGATCCTGCCCCCACCACTCTCCAAGACCTCCAGGATGCCGTCGTTGCAGAATGGGACAACATTTCTCAAGAGACTGTTTTTAACATTGATTAGGTCCATGAGAGAACTTTGTTTTAATTTTTGCTCTTAAAATGAAAAGACACATTTTAATCATTTGCATAAGCTTTCTTTTTTGTATTCCCTGGTAAAAACAAAACAAATCTGTTGCTTTATTCTGAAAATTAAATAAAGTGCCTTTCTAATGATACCTTACAGTCATATGTCTATCATTGATAAATATGATTAAAATTACTTTGAATGGAATTCTTAAAGAGGTGCGATTTTTGTGACGCCGAGTGTATAATGTATCGATTTATTCTTTGAAAACTAAAGTAATCTATTTCTCTTATCGAGAATTTCATTAATGCTTCAGAGAGTGAAACTTGCTCCGTTGAAGTTGGTTTCATAGAGTTTCGTCCTAAAATGTTGATCAACTCGACTCTGGAATACGGCATTTTGTAGTTCAATAGCTCGAATGTTTCATTAAAATTTAATTAGTGCCTTGATGTAGCAACTGCGAGTTGTTATTGTGTTGCTTGTTTCTCTGTAGCGTTGAATTTATTTCAAATAAGTACTTTTTATGTGAATACTTAACCGATAGCCAGTTTGTTTAATAATACGTGCGTACATCTATCCAATTTAAGTCCATTAGAAACGATGTCCTAAAATGTCCCCTGAAAATTGCAATTCCTACCTAAATAATTATGATTAAAAGTCAAACTCAGTGACATAAAATCCTCGTAACTAATATAAAAAACAAACAAACCAAATCAAATAAAACAGTTGTTTACAAAAAGAACGACATCGGAAAAAGAGCCGCAAAAACAGGATATTATAAAAGGTGGGCGTTAAACAATAAAGGGAAACTTACTTAGAACATTTTTCACGGATCCCCGCGTATACTTCCAAAGGAAATGAAAAAAACGGGCGAAACGTTCGCACAGAGTGATCCCGGTCGCCGGGACCGGCTCACTGTCTGAGAACCTAACCCTTTTCTTACTGCGTTTGCCCTTACGCGTTTTATCCGACCGTTTATTCTTCAAGCTAGACTTCATAATTTTCACTTCATTTGCTACCACAACACTGACTTCGACGCTCGTTTGTTCGCGTTTTTTGCTATCGCACTCTTTGACTACATTTTTACGGGTTTGGGTTTCAACGTTCAACGGTCTCACGCTGACTCCGTTACTTCGCTTCCACTCGTTCAACTCCGTACTTGTGTTTTATGAAGCGCGACGAATATTTACACTGAACAGTGTGTTTTGTTTACGCGGCACACAATGACACTGAGAGTACTTATAGTTATGTCGCGTATGATTTGCACGGCTGAGGCTAGTCTACGCGACACTTGGCTTAGTTTCAATTCACTATTATGAAACCATTAAAATATCCACAAACACGAAACATATTCGCTGCTCATCAATGTAACGAATTGATTACTTTAACGGTTATTCACTAAATGTTATGTTACGTCTTTTAAGAGGGTTCGTTTGTCAACTGCAGAAGTTTAGAAACAAAACTGACGCGTGTTTGGTCACCTGCCAGAGTTTATTAAGAGACATTTTCGATGCGTCCCAATTATAATTTAGTCTGATTGTCATGCAACATCTTTAATAATGTGTCAACGAAAATAGCTGTGCATTTGCAGTAGCAAGTTTAAACAGCATCTGTCACGATCAGTTTGGAACGCGTCGGTGCCAATAGTGTTCAGTAATGCTGTTTATGTGTTCGTGTACCAACAGTTGTCTAGACGAATCCAAATGAATCTGCATATTGAAACAGTGCAGGTCGAGGTACTTAATTGATCTGTTAATGGATTGGCAAATGTTTGTGGGTGCAACTTGGTGACGTGATAGATGCACACAAGTACATCTCCGCGATGTCTGCATAGTTGGCGTAATCAGAACGCATCGGACGTTCACGGAACACGATGCAATACAATATTCGATAAACATTTGGCAAATACATGAACCCAATAGAACCACGTTTGTTATCAACTCATAGGGATGTCGTCATATTTGCGAACGTTTTGCATTACACACCAATTTGATTGCTTTTCGGTACATTACTGTCTATTAGAAATTCAGCTGATGACTAATGAAAAACATTAATGAGTTTTCGCGATAAAAATCCAATTAAACACGAGAGCTTTGAAAGGGAATTTCGATAAATTGACAGAATTGATGAAAAAATTCACGGGCTTTTAATAACTTTCATTTCTGTGAATATTCGACGGTTTCGATAAAGGCACTTTTTTCATCGAAATCGTCTGCCAATTGAAAGGGACTGACACGGAATTCGTAAATGAACAATTTGCGTACCTACCGTTGGATACTTTAGAGAGCTTTCTTCGTGAAAATTAACTGATTCGTAACGACCCACCGAGGTTTCTCTGATGTAGCAACCTTAAGGCGAAATGTTCAACCATTTTCGACCATTACGTTGAAATGATTACTTAACCTTAAAGCAAAGTCCCTTACATTTTAGAATAGTACTTTCAGGAGATTCAGGACAGATATTATTGTTAAATTTAATAGAGGACAGAACATAGGACAAGAATTACTTTTGAATTTCTAAACGTCTCTTTTGTAGTTTTTGGATAGAGTTATCTTGCCATTCGAGTATTTTTTTTCTACTTTGCTGAATTTACAGCGGGAGGTAAACTGTGTATCATTTCGCACGAGTGGTGAAACTGACATCTTTTAGCGCTCTCATGCTGTTGATTTTTGTCGAAAACTGTTTTACTAACGAATGGATTTTTAACCTGTCATTTTGCTTTAGTCTCAAACATTCAAGTTGTAAAATAACATAGGGTTGCAAAACGTTCAAATCTCAAAAGAGCCAAGTTTCAAAACGTCTAATTTGCAAAATGTTCAAGTCTCAAAACATCCATGTTTCATCATTTCAATTCGGGCTAGGGCTCATCACACAAATAAGGTCATGGTTAATGAGTTATGTTAAAACTGTGTTATGTTAAGCTATTTGTGTATTGTGTTATGTTAAAATTGTTTAAGGTTTGTAAATGTTTTTAAACTATTTTCAGTGCCACAGCATTAACTTTGATCATTGACCTCGCTTCATTATTCTCAATTACAGTTAAGAGCCGGCTTCAAAAGCCAATTCTTAGTTGAGCACTTACAAATTTCTTAATTTCGTACTAAGTACGTAAGACTTTCGATGTAAATTACCCGACAATGACAATATTGCAAGTAATTTATCACTGACCGAAACTTAAGGAACTTCTCAAAGACAGTAAGTATAATAAAGTTGGTGAATTAAGTATCTTCCCGCTGTTGCAAGGACATCGGGGAAGATGTTTACCTGATCTTATTAGTTAGTTGTTATTTAAGATTATTTTATTTATTAATCCTTTCGCCTGTTCAATGAGAACATGGATTTAGGAAAACGTGGGTTTGTCGTAGGATCATAAGATCGATATTGACAAGTCCTGTCAAATGAACCAGCGCCTGACACAAGATTAGACACGATTTAAAAGTTGACTACTAAAATTACATCAAATTACGTCAGGTGCTGACTAATTTGACAGGAATAAACTAATATTTATATTCTGTCCTTTTCATAATGAAATAGAAAGAAAAAAATGCACTGGACTTAAATTTAGTTTAGTTTGTGAACAAGGTAATCGGCACCAATGTCTCAAATTGACAATATTTCAGCTCTTTTAATAATTCTGTAAGAAAAAGGATGTCATTTAGTTCATAATCATATTACTGTAAACACGCATTTCATTGGTCTGCGAGCTTCTTTTTTTCATGATTTCATGCCAACTTTTTTGTGAGGAGCTCGTGGCTAAATAATAACAGCCTCTCGGGTCGATCTTAAGGTTAAGCCGTGCTTGCCTAGGTTGGTCTGTGGATGGAGACCACCCATTACATACCGAGTTTCCTCCGTGCCTCGGAAAGCACGTTAAGCCGTTGGTCCCGGCTGTCATTTGTAGATCTTTGACAGTCGTTATAGGTAGTCAGTGGTCCACCCAAAAGTCTGATAACCAGTCTTACCAAGGGGTATCGTATTATCCAGTACTAACTGGGTTGTGGAGGACATATAGGCAGTCGCTCCATGTGAAATACTGGTATTCACCTGCATCCGGTTAGACTGGAAGCCGACCCCAACATAGTTGGGAAAAGGTTAGGCAGATGATGATGCCAACTTTTTTGTATTATTGTCTATATGTTTGCTTTCAGGAAGTAAAAATTACATCGTGCAATCTCATGTTTGTTTACTCTACGTAGAAACTAACAGATTGTTATGTTATTCCGTTAAACAAGCAACTTTCTAAGAAAATATTGATTCTTGTTCGTTCGCAACATTGATAAAACACAATAATAAACTGAAGAAACCGTTTACACTTACGTGTTTCTAAGAGAAAACGCTTACGTATATTGTATATTGTAAATTTATTATTTTATCTCGCAATATTACGTATTAAACGTATCGTAAACACATTGAAATCGATTAAATCAACTTTTCCGTTTGTTCGGGATTGATACAAACTAACTGATTGATATACTTGTAAAACCGTTTAGTTCCAAAGCGCCGAGGGTCATAACATCCAAGCATTAAAACTTGTACTCTAAAACGGTCCTAAAGTTTTGATTGGATCCTGTATCGTCAAACGATACTAGTGGTCCGTTCCTGCTTCACGTGGTTTTTAAGATTTTATAATACAGGGTGTAAGGGTGTACTCACAAACGAATACCACATATTGAGTACATCGTTCCGAACCCCACATAGGAATTCTTCAACGGCAATTTACCAAAAAAAAAAAAAAATACCTTTGACAGTGTGACAAATTGTATGGAACAGCAGTTTTTTTTAGAAGCTTGCGTTTTTACATAGCTAGGGAGCGCAGGCCTATTTGATATTATTTGTAAGTTGATACCACCACGCGTTATAATTATGGCAATATTATTGGTCTACCGCAGAAATATGAAATATGCAGTGAAATAGTGCACACAATTGCAGTTTGTTGTTCGCACTGTACTATTGACATTTGTCATCGAAATTTCGACAAATATATTTAAACCCTCGAGTTTATAGTACATTACTTTCGATACTATCCACAATATTTAAATGAAACTACATTTTTTATCGAGCGAGGTTTCTGATCGAGCATAATGCCAGAATTTACTAATAAATAGCACCTATTGTCCTTGAAACGCCGATCTAATATTGCCTAGAAAAGGGACTATCGTTTCCAAAGCATTTCGTTTTTCTACAAAAGGATTCATTAAAGAGTTCTGTGTAGAATACAATTTTATCTAGCTCTAGGCCCTCTGGTTTATATGTTCTTAAAAAAAAACTCTAATTGGAAGTTGTTTTTTCTGTTATTTTTTTTTTTTTATCATTACATGGAATTCAGTAGAAAAACATATTTCATATAAAACGAAGGATGAAATAGCAAAGTCTGATAATTTCTATCAAACTCAATCTATTAAGGGGAAATTCAATATACTAGAACTGATTCAAGTTTGCTGAGTGAATCTAGTAATCACTTAGATGCCTCGAAGGCAAACCTAGATATTTTAGTTACTCTATGTAGCCAGCCAGGCTTTTGAAAAAATTTTTTTGTGTTCTTTTTGATATTGATAAAATTATTTGTGACTTTTTGATTTTTTGTAAATGTGGCAACTAAAAATTGTGCCCGCTAGTTTCCGTTTTTTGCATTTTGATTGATTTAAATAATGTCAGTATAAACGAGGTTGTATGTGTGTTGCTTCTAAGCCGAAAAAAAAGGTTCAGGTTCTCAATTCGACGCGGATATTTATTTTTCGTTACTATTTTGTTGTTACCAACTCAGTTTCAATAAAAATAAATAAATAAAAATAGCCTTTATCTTCTTCTTCATACTAGTAACTAGTTCTTTATACTAATAAGGTATTCCACTCCAAAGCTGTTCTTCGCCAACATTTTGGCAGGTCATCCTCCTACCATTTCACCTGTCTTTCTCTTCGTGTTCCTCCATTTCTCGTTTATCCTCCTGTGACTTTTCTGGTCCATTTTCCCTCTTAACCCTCATATGACCATTCCATTTCTATTTTAGTGTTCTGGATTTTTCTCTAACGTATTCAGTGGTGACCATTTTCGTAGATTACCATTGCATCGGTCGTGTAAATTAGGGACTCTCTTTTAAAAAGCTAGGAAAAAACAGTGTTTTAAAAGAGAACTCCTAACCTACAGAGGATGTGTGAAAACAGAAGACGCAACAGGAATACTTTAACGACGTAACAGGTAATAATGTCATTTTGGGGTTTCAGCCTCCCGTACGGCAAAAAGGTTTCCATGTACCCATCTGGGCAGAATTGCCCATAATACCCGAAAATCCCCTTGATTAACTCTCCAACGTTTTGCAGTATATTATTATTAATATAACAGCCAATAACATTGAAAATTACGAGCTAGTAAGGCCTGCCGACATTAGTATTTCACCTACACTTTTTATGGTTACGAGGGCCTAATGTAATAATAATGAAAGCTACGTTTGCTGAATATAGAGTTATTTTAATACTTCATATAACGTCGATATTCAGTAAACCCGTTTTAAGGTAGCGGTTATAAGTATACGCATAAAGTTAATCGTTTTGGTTGTATATTTTGTATGGATTATAATTTGTGTTGGTTTTTTTTTTTGTTCGTTTAATTTCGTTCGGTTTTTCTCTGTGTGTGCGACAAAGGCCGAACGTTATATTTCCTCGAGGGAAATTGACATTATTATTAAGATATTTTGGGTCAACCGCAACACAATTATTAGAGCCTAGACAAAGGGACATAGAATAAGCGATAGACAGATAGATGATAAAAAAGTCAAAAATGTATTAGATTCACATTTAGTCTACCAAGGCAAAAGGCTACAGTCGATCCTCGTTCTGATCCGACAGAGAACCAAAGTGGTCGACATACCTCACAGAATAAGTAAGCTGAAGTGGCAATGAGCCGCCCATATTAGCCGTAGAACCGATGACCGTTGAAGTAGACGTGTTTTAGAGTGAAGACTGCGAATCAGCAAGCGTAAGGTGGGACGCCCACAGGCTCAGTGGAGCGACGATCGTCGCAGGGTGGCTGGCAGCAAATATATGAGAGTTGCCGAGAATCGAGTTAAGTAGCGTGCGATTGAAGAGGCCTATGTCCAGCTGTGGACTGTGGTGGGCTGATGACGATGCTCCCCGTTGTTGATATACGAAACACTTTGAAAGCGATTTTCACTTCTCCAGGCCCTAACAACGTTAGAAGCAGATAATGAAAGAAAGACAAAACAAAATTTTTGCTCAAGCAACTTAGTTTCGCAACAAAAATTATTTATGAGGGCATTTATTACTGTGCCTATACACGAATCATTAACCTTAAGTACTTCTGTCTACGAAGTAAATGACTTTTCCCGAACTAAGACGAAGTATTCAGTATACTTTAGAGCACGTTCTGTAATAACGCGTTATGACCACGTAGGCCTAGCGGTTATCGGTTTAATCGCTTTGCGTTCAATGTGTGCGTTCAATGCCGTTGTTTCGAGGTTTAAGTAACAGGTGGGAGCTGGCTAAATAATAAACCCGGACGGGTCGATTTTAAGGTTAAGCTGCGCTTGCCTAGGTTGGTCCGTGGATAGGTGACAACCAATTACATACCGACTTTCTTCCGTGTCTTCGACTACACGTTAAGCCGTTGGTCCCGGCTGTCATTTGTAGATCTTAAACAGTTGTTACATGTTCCCAGTGGCCCGAAACTCTGACAACCTGAGTACTAACTGGGTTGTGGTGATCAGATGGGCAGTCGCTCCATGTTAAGTACTAGTATAGTTGGGAAAAGGCTAGGTAGATGATGAAGTAACAGGTGGCGACACCTCCATTTTCGGTTAAAACCTTGAGAATTGCCGTAGGGCATGGTATTCCAAACGGGGCTTGAGCGTGGGTGTTAAGTAGGAGTTCTTGGCATAACTGACACAAAATGTACGACTGACATCGATTTATATTACGCTCTGTAAAGCGTTCCGTCCGATCCGTTTTTTTAATGTCTCTTGTCTTGACTCGTTGACGGCGATATGGACGAATGTTTTGACGCCCATCTAACCTTTTTTCATATTTTTTTTTACTAATGTAGATTAATTTTAGTTTGTAAATAATGTAAAGATTTAATTAAATTAAAAGTAAAAACGTGTTGATTGCAGAACCACAGTAATGATCACCGTGTAAAAAACCTCTGCTTGTTTTTCAAAAGCATCAACCATTCTCCACCGTATCCCCTTGTTTTTCAAACTCGTTTGTTGAAAAAACTCTATATTCTGAACTTTAAAAATAATTGTATCGATCCCACAGAGTAAACTACGCCGTTTACCGAACGACAAAGAAAAAACACGATGTATAGACTTTTCATAACCAGGAAAAATGGTTTTTATACTTGCCGTCTCACAATTTTCTACAGGAACATATTTTAGTAAGTTTATTTCTTTTAACCGTATTTTACCCGATTATTGTGCTTTGTATAATAAAAGGCGGGTTCTGCGATAACAAGGGACCAAATCGTAAGTAACCGTTGAGATATCTTATTTTCATCACAAGAATAGAATTGTATTCGTGTAGGTAAGTGAGTTTGACATTTTAATTTTATGTGTACGTGGAATAATACTCTTCGTGGAATGTTTTGTAACGATTTTCTGGAGTTGTTCGCTGATTGTTTTATTTATATTAGGGTGCCTTCGTAGTACAATACCTACTTAGTACGTAAATAAGAAGACGAAAGAATAATGATGATTTTATTTTGAAGACTATCCCGGAGTTTATAATGTTTTAAGTGATACTTCAGTATATTATCTATCAGAATCCTGGTAATTAAAACCGCATGCATAACATATCTGCACCGGCTAATAAGTATTCATCATCATCATCATCATCATCAGCCTATGATGTTCCCACTGCTGGGACACAGGCCTCCTCTCTATGAGAGGGAATGGGCTATAATCCACCACGCGGGCCCAATGCGGATTGGTAGATGTCACATATCTTCGATTTTTTGGTTCTAGGACATGCCGGTTTCCTCACGATGTTTTCCTTCACCGTTTTTGAAATGAAATGGGTTTTGCTCGGAGTTTCCTTGCGTGATCGAATCAGAAATGAGGACATCCGCAAGAGAACCAAGGCTACCGACGTAGCCCGAAGAATTGCCAAACTTTAGTGGCAGAGGCAGGGCACATTGCTCGCAGAACGGATGGCCGATGGAGCCGTAAAGTTCTAGAGTGGCGACCGCGAACCGGAAGACGTTGCGTTGGAAGGCCTCCCATTAGGTGGACCGATGACCTGGTGAAGGTTGCGGGGATCCGCTAGTCGCACGGGACCGGTCAATGTGGCGACACTTGGGGGAGGCCTATGTCCAGCAGTGGACGTTTTTGGCTTAAATGATGATGATGATCATGAGTGTAGTGTGTTTCCCTAAATAATATTACAGTATTTCATTTGCTTTCGAAATATTGTATTAGTTTCCTTACAACAACAAACAATAAACATTTTCCTGTTGCTGGTTTATATCTCACTTGAGAAGCGCTATCCACCTTCGCGGGACATTTAACGCGATGGATTATGTACGCATAATAAATTCTCCTCTCGGCTTCCAACCTGATAATAAATATCATTTTGAGGTGTACCGTCTCGACGATGTTTTCGAATTACAAAACCGTACTTGGATTAAGGCGTCTTTGTATGTAGTAAGCATAAAATAAGTAGCGGAAATATACGTTTTTCAGTGGGATTATAAAAAAACTAAATTATTAGCAGTGTAACCTATACTGCTAATATTACAAAGAATTTTATTTCACTGCCTCGTTGGTCTAGTGGTCATGAGATCCTAGGGTGACGGACGGAGTCTGGATGTGCCTATTTGGCTCGCCCCCTATTACATGGGACTTAAATATAACTGGCAAAATGTGGGTGTACTATTAGGTACACCTCTGCCTAACCCTCCGGCGAATACAGGCGTGATGTTATGTTGTTTGTACTTTATTTTATTCCTGAGTTGATAAAGTGCTTGTGCAATCTCTTGGTGTGATTATATAACTGCTTGTAACGTGTAAGTAAGTACAAATACTTACACTTGCGACATGCTAACATATTGCAGTTCATAATTAGAAAAAGGTACTACGAAGTTTTTTGTAAATAAAATCAATGGCAACGGTTCTCCATTGTACCACCGTATATCTTTGCGGTCTATTTTTGTAAGAAACCCAATATTTTATCAATGGAAAACTTTCCTTTATTGTACCAAAAACTATATCCACGAAAAGTACATAAAATTCGTCGAGTTACGTGTCAAATACACCTATTCAGTATAAGTTTCAGCTTCTCAAAAACTTGTTCGCCCTTATTCTCAAGCGTACAGTAAAAGCAGAAAAGGGACCGCTCAGAACATCAAAGACGGCGACGATTCTTACGCTAATGTTCGTCTCGACCTTACGAATATTCGACCAAGTGTAAAGTTGAAAATTCATTTCGAGAAAATTCGACTAAATGTTCAGCTTTGTCCCTATATTACAGCGGCGGCTCGAATAACTTTTGTTCGGAGGCAGTTTTGTACCTAAGAGTACGCCTGAGTTTTATAAACAGGCGTAGTTTACTTACAAGCTTCCCCGAATATGCTTCGTTGAAACTCGGCTTTAAAGATAGAGTGAATTTTTGAGTTAAACTGAAGAACTGAAGTATTATGTAATTATGCATAAATTGAATAACACACGAGTATGTATTCTATTTTTCACAGAATAGAGTACATACTCGTGTGTTATTCATTCTGGTTTTAATAACACTGAAAGTTTGTACTTTGATTTTTTTTATAATATGATATTATGTTTATCTTGCGCGAAGCCAATTTCCTCACTAATCGGATAGTGGCTTCAGCTTTTATTATGCCAAGGAGTTAGGGCATGCCATAGCTTGCGTTACGGTTCAACCAAACTAGTACGACCATAATGTGGGCCGACTAGGGACATTATCCGTCAGAGTCCATTCTCACGTCCACAATTTGTACGTGCTGGCTTGACGTTTTATAGTAATGTATAATTAATGAGTTGATGTTGTTAAAAGTTAGAGAAAAAGCATACCTAATGCAAACTTGACGCCAGTCCACGCTGTGCGGATATAGTGGAAGAGGCGGCGATAAAGCGGGCGGTGGCGGCGCCGGCGCACTGGGGCCTCCGCGTCGGGCGCGGGCGAGGGCGCGGGATCGTCCGCCCCGCCCGCACCGCGACCCTCCACCGACGACGCCGTGGCGTTCCACACCCAGCTTTACTCAAAACGCTCCCGCTGCGCTAATGAAACCGCACCCTTATGCACACAATCCGAACACCCACATGCATTTCACTTTTCACTGTACACTGTCGTGTTAGTACTTCACTTCGGTTATTGGTACTTTAGTGTCGATGAAATTTTATTAGGTAAGGATATTAGAACTTAGTAGCACTAATGTTTCGGCCGCAGCTTCGAGGGTCTTAGAGTAGAAATTAGGACCGGCTTAATAATTCAGAGGGCATTCATAACTAGCGGTCGAATTCTAAGCGTCTACTAAACTGCTCCTCAATATTTACGTTTGTCTCAATCTTCGAAGTTTCAGAAATTAGTTTAGAATTTCATTTACTAACACAACTCACTGCGAAGGCGAATTAAAAGTAATTAGTGAAGCAGTTTGAACTTTGTAGTAACTTTTTGTTAAGTTTTCCAATAAAGCAAGCGTTAGAGAAGAAACCGGGAATCTGTGAACAAAGAAAGGACGATTGTTAGTCTTGTTAGTAGCTGGTGACAGGGTGAATTAGTCCTTGTTAGGCAAGCGCTCGGTCCGTCAGTTTTATTATTTATAGCTAACTCGGGCGCCAATAAGGAAATCGGACGAAAATTGCAAATCTCGACCTTTTCTATTTACATTTATCGCGCCAGTTTTTCTCTTATCGATTGTTTGTATCTTTTTGTGTTCATAATCTATTCTTTCTTTAAAGATATTTTTCTTTTTTTTTCATTTGATAGACTTTTATAGAAGTCAAGTTAAATGGGATCAGTTTTTTGGCTGATTGTCTGAACGATATCAGTTTATAACACAATAAGGCTACTGCTGCTGATAGCACATTTATTCTTTTTTCAATGACGAAGGAGTTTTTATATCTTTTCTTTAGTGGCAATTGAGTTTATCGACACTATGGCTTTGGTTAGATTCTTTAGAACATTCTTGATGGAGTATGTGTGAGCATATTAAGAAAGTTATATAGCAAACTTATGCTACGAGGGATAATTGATATATCTTGTTACCTATGTATTACATTTGAGTATAAATCTATAATTAATAATGATTGATGATACGACTAAGTTAGTCTTAATATCTCTAACTAGCTGATGCCCGCGGTTTCGCCCACGTGGACGTCGGTTATCGCGACCAAAAGAAATCATGAAACTTTGATCCCGTTTCCGCAACAAAAACTTGACAAATTATATACTAAAACCTTCCTCGAGAACCACTCTATCCATTGGTGAAAATAGCATAAAAATCAGTGCAGTAGTTGTGAACAGACAGACAGACAGACGCGACGGAGGACTTTGTTTTATAATATATATGTAGTGATAGTGATGCTACCTACAAATAATATAGTCGTATCATTTATGTTTAACTAGTACAACAAGATAATGTTACTGAACTATCAAAGTTCAACTTGCGAAGCATATTCAAGCCTAATCCACCAATAATGTTCCCACTGTTGGGACACAGCTCTCCTTTTTATGAGAGGGAGTGGGCTATAATCACCACGCGGGCCCAGTGCAGGTTGATAGATGTAACATGTCATGACATGCCGGTTTTCTTACGATGTTTTCCTTCACCGTTTCGAGAGCCTCATCGTTACGATTAGATCTATTGAATTAGTTAAGTAGGACAATAGCTGTAAGTATTGAGAACATCCATAAAAGAACCAGTAATAAAATAAATATTATTATAATGTAGGCAAAATGCATGCATGAGAGTTGATGGGAATAGGCTCGTCCCCTATTACATAGGACTTAGAGAAAACTGGCGAAATATGGGTGTACTATTAAATACACCTCTGCCTAACCCATCGGGAATTACAGGCGTGTTGTTTTGTGTTATGTTACGTTGGCAAAAATGATCTTGGAATAAGTGTATATGCCAATAAATCTGACACCAAATATAATACCACCAAATCCACCTTACTAGTCCTTACTAGTCTAAATTGTATACACAATAATGTCATAGCAGCCTTATTAGCGGTTTGACTTGCGAGCTTAATTCAAAGATTAATCTCATACGAAGTACGGGTGTTGAAACTTCAACATAAACTTAGAGGAGTTTCATTTGGGTGTAGTTACTAGTAAGTCGTGAATAAGGACTTTAGTACGTGTGCTATTTGCTTTGGATTTATATTACTATCATAGTCGCTGCTATTGTTTGATAGAGAACTGAGAACTTTATCTAGAAGAGATATTACAAAGTTACTACTAATTAAAATCAACAGTCTAATGTCTCTTTCGTCGCTGGTGGGCGCAAGCGCTACCACTGAAGATGAAGTCCTGAGTTCGACTGTGGTTCTGATTTCCAGGTGGTGCAAAGTGTTATTGGGTTTTTCCACCAGTAATTTGTCAGTAGCAGCCAGATTTATAGGCGGTAGCTGGTAATAGGCTCGCCTGCTATTCCATGAGATGGGTTGTAAGGGCCAGGAACCTTTGCAAGCGTACAAGAAGAATCTACGAAAGTTTCATCACAATCGGATTAATGGTTTAGGAACGCATAAAGGACAAAGATACAAACATTTATTTTTATTTATAGACATAATAATTTCGGGGATAAACTATTATTGGATTCTAATGAAAATAAGTCTTAGTACATTTTCACTTACTCAGTTTATTTACTTAATTTAATGTTTTACTTATGAAGAAATGTAAGAGATAGATTTTAGATACTACGCAATATTCGTTCCATACATTTACATAACAAATGCTTCGGGATCGTTCGAGTTGGAAGTCATACGAATGCAAAAATATTGTTATAGTGTGGGTGTATTTATTTTACTCGTGGGAGAGCGAATAAATCGAGGTTTATCGAAACGTGATGATCAACTGTTTCATATCGAGTGACGTCACAGGGAGTGTTTATTCAGTTCGTTGTCACGGCAATATTCAAATCAAACTGAATAATAGTGAAACCCAAGAGATCTTTGAATTTGAGAGTAATATAAGATGATGATGATGATGAATGGCAACAGCCCTGACTCACATGTCCTGGGTCATGGGTTCGAACCCAGGCCAACCTTTGAGAAAGTCATTTCATTACGTGAGGAAATCGACGAAGAGAAGTTCTTTCCAATGTTCTCTATAAGGTACTATTTGTTTATTGAAGTGGGAAAACCCAATAAAACTTAGCGTGTTTATCAGGTGAACTTTCAGTCATTAGACCAACGATTCGTTTATTAACGCAAATAATTTCAAACTTATTTGATAGAATGAAAACCAAAATGAACTCAAAAATAGTTTATATTTCTGATGACAGGTTATCATAGCCGAAAATATATTTCACAATGTTGGGCTGTTGAAAATATTTCAATTACATAAATTGTGCTGGTATTCGTTTAATTTTCCAACAGAGAATAGTTAACCTTTGACCGAATTTAATTTTTAAACAGCTGCTAAATATGCTTTCAACCTAATTTCTCAATTTAGATGATCAATTGCAAAGCAGCAGGGTTAATTCTTTATGAAGCAATCTATATTAAAAGCTTAAGTTACGTCATGTGTTTAGCAGCAGCAAGTATCATAATTATGTTTTTTGATTATGTAACATTACTAAATTATTTTATTGGTGTTTTGTTAGAACAGAGAATAAATAAAAACATCAAAACAAACATTGCTAGAGGCACTATATGATTTGCTACGTAATGCTCGTAGCTACGCCTACGGCGTAGACGTCTGGGGTTGACTTGCTACGCCGTAGGCCTTCATCACTTGAACAGATTTTTTGTTGTTATTTTCATTCTTTTTACGGGTATTCTGCATTTTATGAGCGCATTAACCAAAAAATGAAATTATCCACATGTGTGGCTAAATATAAATCACGGCGTGAAGAACTCACTCGGCTATAGCTGCCTGTCGCAGTTTTATATCTGTGGGGACAATGGGCCGGCTGAGAGCGGCGTACAAACTTCTGCCTCCTAAGTCAACAGTCAAAATTGGACTTTATGCAGTGGGGTGAAGAATGTTTAGTTGCGCAAAGTAAATGTTGTGAGTATATAAATTAGAGCATGCGTCACTGTCGGCAGAGCGGCAAACGAAAGGATGGCTCGTAATAACCTGTGAAATGAACGTTTGATGACCACTTCGGGCCAGGCCATAGAAGTTCTAAGTTGCCCGTATAATTGCGTGCTTTGGCAAATCACGTGCAATTAAAGTTGCTTGGTTTATGGCAAAGGGTTAATTGTGAGATTTGGTGAAGAAATATCGAAGAGATAATATGTTATGTGTTTGTTGGAGTTGCATAAGTAATAAGCTTCATTGGTAATGACGTTATTGCAATCATTTTTTTGTTCTTTTTAAACTAAATCGTATGTTATGTTTAAAAACTTCTAATAAACTGACAAAAAAACGCTGAATTCTCATTATTTGAAAAACAGAAACAAATAGAAACATCAAGTAAGTAAAATTTAATACAAAATGTTTGATTCATTTTGTCATGAGATTTGATTTCGTTACGTAAGTTATTAATTCTTTTACATTTACATATTATTATCTAAGAACCAATTTCACCAATGCTACTGAACGGGATCAGTACATTAAAACCACGATCAATGGCAGTTAGTGTCATATAGATATGGAATATTGAACGCGGTTTGATGAATCCGCCTTAAGCATATTCAGTCTATAATGTTCCCACTGTTGGGACACAAGAGGAAATGGGCTATATTCCACCACGCGGGCCCAGTGTGGGTTGGTAGATGTCAAATGTCTTCGAATTTGTGGTTCTTGGTGCCGGTTTCCTCACGATGTTTTCCTACACTGTTTTGAGAGCAACAGTGATGAAATAAATTGCACAAAGTAATGCACCTGCCTGGGTTCGAACCCACCACTTACTGTTCGTAAATCGTGGCCACCACCACTGTGCCACCGGTACTCTCCTCCCACTCACCCACCTTAATGTGTGTCTTTATTTCGACTTCCCACGTACATATAAATCCCGTAATAACATTAAAATCGTCAGAACAATGATGAACATTAAACTCCTGTAGATGAACAAAGAACGCTTTGATTTAATTTCGCAAAACTTTGTTCTTCAATGAAATTAAATTTAACTCCTCCTCGTTACTGTTTGTCAAGATAACTGTTCTTTTGATCGCAGCATGTTATAGTTGTGTTTAATTTTGAACGTGTTTCTGGGACTTGAGTTAATGGAACGGTTATACCGCTCTTTGTTCACCCCTTATATTTTGAAAAGGTTTTGAAACAAATGAAGAATTATAGTGAATGAAGGGCGTAAAAAGACTCTTAACGAAGCCGAAAGGCACTTGTTCTTCCCGTCATTGCAATAATTTTTAGGTTCTAGACCATACCTGAGAACCTTCTAGTTACGGAGATATTGGGGGTCGAAGTTCCAACTTTTTCACAATTTTTTAATGTATTTTTTTTTTACTTGAACAACAAGTTTTTTAGTGTATTTTTTTTTTCCAGCAAAAATTTTTGCGTAAAGTAAATTAGTTTTTTTTTTTAGTTTGATGTACAGAATGCTTGGTTGACGGCTTCGTGAAGAGTTCTTTTACACCCTGTTTATATAAATATACATGTAGAAGTAAATACAAATGAATATCAGTATCGTTGAAAATACAAGTATTGTAGTGAGAGTAGTTAGTGACCTACTTTAACCGACTTCTAGAAAATGAGGAGGTTATATAATCTACCAATATCTTTTCTTTTTTCAAGTTTGTATACATTTTTCTCCATGATGAATTGATGACTGATTATTATTTCATTTGGTCGAGGAAGCGCGCGCCGTGGTCCCATATATTTTGATTCACTTTGCTTGAGTACTTTATGAGATAGCTCCTTCAATACGTATTTTCATTATTTGCGTATGTTGGCGATATGATGATCTTATAATAACTTCTAGTTACAATGTTAAACTTATGCAAGGCCAGAATTTGTATGGAATATCACAACAAAAAGTGTAAAAATAAAAATCTTTACAACACGGTGGCAAAAAAGGCATTAAACAAAGTGATGACTAACTAAATAAAATCACATATTGATTTTTGATTTCACCAAACGTTCAATCAATAGTATTTTTTGACCTTAGAATCCATGAAAAAAAAAATAATGGGTCAGGATTTTTCATTCAAATCTTTTTGCGTTTATTTCGTTTAGATTGATTGTTGAAGTGACACTACCTCTAAAACACACTCACAGTACCTGAACACTTTAAATAAGAACTATGTACATTCACAGCGCTGCACCAACTTAAAACACACTCACAGTATCTGAACACTTTAAATAAGAACTATGTACACTCACAGCGCTGTACCAACTTAAAACACACTCACAGTATCTGAACACTTTAAATAAGAACTATGTACACTCACAGCGTTGTATCAACTTAAAACACACTCACAGTATCTGAACACTTTAAATAAGAAGTATGTACACTCACAGTGCTGTACCAACTTAAAACACACTCACACTATCTGAACACTTTAAATAAGAAGTATGTACACTCACAGCGCTGTATCAACTTTCCTGCTTTCTATGTTAATGTTCACAATTCGACGCGGCGAAACAATTGACGGTGCCTGAGAATTACGACCAACATAAACTGTGAGTCTGAATACACCCTGTATACTAAAGTGTATACAATATATTTTGTGTGCATTTGTGACTATGCTTGAATATTTGGGTGTTGATTTGGTTATAGCATAAGGTTTAGAATGTTTGTTTTACTGTCATGGTCTGATATTTTAAAATTTTGATTAGAGTCGCCATTTTGATTTGGTATCGCTGACTGAAAAGCAGTGTGATTATTTACTGATTGTTTTTACTGGTATACATTTTAGAAATACCACAGACATTAACAATATTATTTGAGTGATGTAGCTTGAATGAAATTTTTCATTCAAGCTACATCACTCAAATCGAATTTTTCAACATCAAATTGCAACGCGAAGGAAAACATCACTATTCAAGTGACGTATTCATTAATACATTGTGCAACAATTCTGAATGATTCATTGCTCCAAGCATTTTATCGTCCAGTAAAATCCGATACAAAAGAAAATACATTTCAAAAGGAATCAGAACATTTAAATACCGACTACAAAATTGAATTCACTTCATGACGATGTAAGTTAATTCTTTAAAATGAAGCATTCAAATTGCTTCAGTTTTCTGTATTCGTTTTAAACTATCCAAATTGAAAATGACTTTTTAACGACTTTAACTCTCGTTTCATGCTACAAAAGATAAATGAGGTGATAAATGGACATTTACGGGTAATTTTAATGACAGCATTTAATTTTGGCTGCACGTTAAAGGAGCTTCCATGTGCGAGGATCATTTTGAACGTCCGGCGCACCTTGGGCGCCTAAAACCTGGCTTACCAGCTGACTGAACCAGGTTTCATATAATCTATGAAACCTTCACGATCTCTGTACCATTCAATCCATGCATCAGCACAATGTTTTTTTTAATGTGTTACAAAAATGTGGAAAAAAAGAAGATATCAGACATAAACAACCAGTACAAGTTATGAGATTATTATTTCATAGACAATACTAAAACCTTGTTTTGAATGCAACTGAGTGGTAAAACCGCGAGCAGCAAAATACAGGATTTAAAGTTTATGTTTGTGCATAAGCTTTGTGGTCGTAGTCTCGACTGCCAAAAGATATCAAAAGTTTTCTGTAAAGAGAAGACTTTGTTAGGGTTTTGGTTTGTATATTATTTTAGCCCCGTATCCGTATTATTTTATACTACAACCATCATCATCATCAGCCTTTAATGTTCCCACTGCTGGGACACAGGCCTCCTCTCTATGAGAGGGATTGGGCTATAATGCACCACGCGGCCCCAGTGCGGATTGTACATGTCTTCGAATTTTTGGTTCCAGGACATGCCGGTTTCCTCACGATGTTTTTCTTCACCGTATTTGAGAGCAGTGGTGATGAAAATTAATTACACAAAGTAATGCGCCTGTCTGGGTTCGAACCCACGACTTACTATTCGTAAGTCGGGGTCGCTACCACTGGGCCACCGCTGCTATCGCACTACAACCATGATCTTACGTTTTATTTCATAAAAATCTGTACTGAACAACAACTTCAAATAGAAGCAGATCAGACCAGTTCAATCATCTCTAAGAACAGTCACACCTTTCAGCCCCTAGTGTACATATGACTAAGCAGTTGTTCGATAATTTAATGATAATGTACGGTGGGCTGCATCAATTGGCTACCCCAGTTGGGAACGTAAGTGCTTTCAAGGAAGGGTACCCACATCGTGACGCTGACTGTACATAAGAATCACTCTGCTTGCTGACTGTCTCATTGGTCTAGTGGTCGCAAGCGCGGCTGCTGAGCACGAGGTCCTGGACTCAATTCCCAGGTCGGGCAAAAGTGTTATTGATTTTTTCAATCATGAATTTCTCAGTAGCAGCCATGTAGTCCGGATTTGTGCCTAGTTGATGGCAATAAGCTCATCTCCTAATACATGGGACTTAAGCATAACTGGCGACATGTGGGCGTACTATTAGGCACACCTCTACTTAACTCTTCGGGGATTACAGGCGTGATGTTATGTTACGTCCACATAAGAAGACATGTTTGAGTTGATTTTAACACCTAACTATATAAAAAAATCTTAAAAGCTAAATTGTATCAACTTTCCGGTTTTCGATAGAACTGATTTTGCTTGCAGGTTTACTTTGGATCATAATGAATGGTTAGCTAAGTAGTTGCATTCTAAATCCAATATAGTGAACTCCCAAAGAAGGACTAGTTATTTTTCATACATTTCCATGATATGGGTATCAAATGACAGGGTTTGCCAAGAAGAATGCGAAATAAAAAAAATTACGTCAGTCTGTCGCGTGTTTTTTGATTATTTTTAACTATAACATTATTATTTATACAAAATAAAACCAACAAACTTCTTCAAGTTAATTTATTACGATATATGCGCGTCACTGTGGGAAGACAACTTTTTCCCAAAATAATGTTGTTCTCTCAGTATAACTCTTTTCATGAAATATAGCTGTCACACCACATTTTTCTTGTATTCCCAGATCAGCGTGTCCTAAATAAACTCCGGTTTTCCGTCTGCATAATGCAAGAGATACTTTTTATTATACTTATATTCAAAGACGCGAACGAAACTTTATTCGCCGTAAAAGATAAGGTAGAAAAAAAATTGACAGTCGTAAATCTTCGCAAAAGATAGTGAATTGTAGAAAATTATGGAAAGTAGTCCTCTATGTAAAGATAAAGGTTTCCCTTGGGACGGGGATCCGACTAAAGTTATTTGATTTCATTACCTATCTACCGACCTTCTGGTAGGATAGGAATTCTGATTCAATTACTCTGGCATTAGAGGTGGTTTTCACTATGTTAGGTGGTGGATTGCGGTTTAAATCTGGGTTGTTATAACACTCGGAGTGTAACATTGTAGATAGAGAATACATTGTTGATCTAGTAGTCGAAATGGACAGTGAGACTTTAGTTAATGGTACTGAAATTGGTACTGTATGTTTTAAAGGTCGTGTTTTACAAAATTACATTTTGAGATTAGATGAGAAGTCAAAGTTTACGTGGATATTTTTAACTGATTCTTAAAATGTCTACTCTTCATAGTCCATAGTATTCGATATCGGTCACAATGGAGGTGTCCAGAAATTGTATGAGCCTGTTCCCCTGAATGTACAGATATAAAATCTATGTCATTTAATAGTAAAATATAACAAAAATAAAAAAGGTGCATAATTGCTCAGCAGTTTTGGACAAAAGTTAGAAAGGTTTAAAGAACTGGTATTTGTTACGGCTAAAGTATTTTTATTTATATTGTAGTGTATATAATGTATATATATATCTGTCCCAGGCATTTAATAAACACAGTATATTGGTTAAAAAACACTAGAAGACCATTATTCTTCAAAGTGAGACAATTTATTCGTTTATATTAATAAGATCACCGGCAAAAAAGTAGGTATGTAATCTCTTTGCTTTACGCAAAGAGGTTTAAGTCTGGCATGAAACAAAACACATTCAAATTATAACAACATACATTTATGTCAATCATATTGACATTGACTATGAAATAGGGTTACCAGCGAAATAAAATCTATACCCCTATTTAAACTTCCTTTGGTTTTATTTAAAAGACGTTTTCTCTTCAGAAATCCCCTAACATAGTGACAGCATACTCAACTAAGCACTTTGGAAACTAAAGTAAAAGATTAAGAAAACGTAAAAATAATAATGATATATGGTTTGTACAGGGTGTAAACAGACTCTTCACAAAGCCGTTAACCAAGCATTATGTACATCAAACTAAGTAACTTTACGCAAAAATTAGTGCTGGGAAATGACTTTTTTTTTGGGCTGAACAATCACGTTTTACAGTAGGACTCAATGTAACACACTCAAAACATTGTGCTGATGGATGGATTTAATAGTAAGAGGGTCCTGGAGGTGTTAAAAGTAAAACATTAAAAACATGTATTTAAAAAAAAAAACTTGTGAAAAAGTTGGAACTTTGAACCTCAATATCTCCGTAACTAGAAGGTTCCTAAGTATGGTCTACAGCAAAAAATGATCGCAATGACGGGGAGAACAAGTGCCTTTCGGCTTCGTTAAGACTCTGTTTACACCCTATAATGTAAGTTTCGGTAAGTTATGAATATTTTAGGCTCGGTATGAGTTTTTGTACACTTTGGGGCACATTTTGTCCACCTTCATTATCATCATCATCGTCATTGCATGAGCCGGTGCCCCAGAATGTACATATAACATAGATATTCTATAATAAAAAGTTGCATATTGCTCATCAGTCATGGACAAAAGT
Organism: Lycophotia porphyrea; assembly: GCA_950005105.1. Taxonomy (NCBI): domain Eukaryota; kingdom Metazoa; phylum Arthropoda; class Insecta; order Lepidoptera; family Noctuidae; genus Lycophotia; species Lycophotia porphyrea. The sequence goes on along the minus strand of OX465395.1, from coordinate 13,702,360 downwards.
TATGAAGGTTTAAAGAAATCATTTTAGGTTACGGTAAGGTAGGAATATTTTACAATTTAGGCCAGCTTTGAGTTTATTTTTCCCTGTTCTGTTTGTTTGTTAATATTGTATGGCCACATTAAGGGTACTCTCGACTTTTCGAGTGAAATCAAAAAATAAAAATCCTTTTTATTAGGAGTTGTTTTCATAATCTGCAATGGTACGTTAATCATTTTCCAAAATTCTTAACTTTTTATTATAAATATAATTATGTAATACTTTTATTTTTGTACACTTAGGGTAGGTTTAGTCTAGCTCGCCGTCCGTCCGTCTCTTGACGACAGGCCGTGTTGACGGCGCGTTCGTGTTCCACGCGCGCCTCAAAGAGATGTCAGCAAATAGGAAGGGGCCCGCAAGGGCCGATGCCTGCCAGGGCTGCGGGCTGTTCGAAAGAGATACCGCGGCCCTGGAACACAAAGGGCAAGGAAGGAACATGGATGGGTTTTAGTCAGTACAAGTCTGACACTCGCTTCCGCTCTGCCCAGAGCGGGAGAAGTCATTTGATGATTTCCCATCCGTAAAAAAAAAAAAAAAAATACTTTTATTTTTGTACACTTAGGGTAGGTTTTGTCCATCTCCTTTGATATAGTTTCTTTGTCGAAAGTGTAATTGCCATTAAAAAGTCGCCAGCTTTAGTCACCGTGCACAAAGCTTATAATTTTTAACAACGTCTTATAACCCAACTTTCGAAAATGAATGACGTCTTTTTCTTCATGATTCTTTCCAAAAACTCACTAAACGTGCATACTAATTGACTTTACAAAAAATATAATCCTGCTACCCTCGTTACGTTCCAATTCCATTCTTTACCCGAAGACAAAACGTTTTAGGAGTTTTAATTAAAATTAATATAAGGAACGAGTACCAAATGTTACTGGCTTAATTACGATCTGTTACACAATGGATTCTGTGCACAGGGTAAACCCTTGTTACCCTCCAATTTATGGCTTACCCTTATAAAAGTGGGCTTTAAAAAGTATGGAGCGATTAAGTTCATGTGGGGTTGCCTGGTTCTGAGTGATATTAGTATGAGGAGTGATTTTAATATCGTGTTCATAAAATTCGGGTGTATTTTGTGCGTAGATACGTTAAGTTGGTAACGTTTTATTGATATGGTCCTCGAAGATATGCGATGCTATAACGTTAATATCAACGACTGGTTTCATAACCAAGCATTTACTTTGTTGTTTAGTACAAACTGTAATTTATGATCTGGGAGCTCCCAGTTTAAAAAGCGATATTATTAAGGCCCAAAAACCCATCCAATACAACCTCAATCCATTCAGGTACAATACTTCTTTCATCTATTAGAAAACCATTATCTTACATTACAACAAAAGAAATCCTGGCCTTAACATCTTTCCAATTTCGAAATCCATTAACGTTTCGTTTAAAATCGCCATTAAAAAGTAAATAAAAGAAAATGCAGCGGACGGTAAAATTGTATTTTCTTTTGTTCATAATTAAAGTTCTTGCTGTATGACTAAACTATTTAAATATTCTCTATACATTATGTATGAGATGGCATGACTTTCGCGTCTCTTCTCTCTCTGTTTGACGATAAAAAGTTTCTAGTTTTAATTATGTATATTTTTATTCTGCTGTGAGACTAGAATAATTCTAGATTAACATATTGAACTTGCATTTAAATGCAATTTAAATGCATGTATGGAATTTGAATCAGAAGTAATTCGGAAAATGTACCTACTGTAGGTTACGTTTTTACGAACGAACTTTTAATACAATTGTAACAAGAAAAAATCTTATGTTGTGTAACAAAAATATAGATAATAATACGATGTCAATGTCAACACGTCGTTAACGGACATGATAATCTAAACTGTCAACGACAAATGTGATTCAAACGACTCGCAAAAACAATCCATTATTTTCGTTTTTCATCCATTCGAGAATCCAATTTAAAAAACCTGCAGTTTCATAAAGAGAAATGACAAACTTGTCACAACTTCTCAGACAACGCCAACTTCTTTTTTATTTAAAAGTATTTAAGATTTTTCGAGGCAGTGGAAATAACTATTAATTTCAATAAAAAGGTTTTTTACTTACATTCAAGGTAAGAGGAGCTCATTTGTAGACTTTATGATACCTGAAACAAAAGAACAATATTTAATTTGATGTCGAGATTTTGTTATTTGTCTCATTATAACGACTGTTGGACGGTTTTCTCGAATAAATAAAAGTTAAATGCCGCAGAAACCATGTTGAAATGTACCAAAAAGGTATATCTATATTTCAGGCAAATTCCACAAAAATCTCACAACCGATCAACCCTTATAAATAAACCTCTCCAAACTGCTATTTATCAATACAAACATTTTTACTTCGGAAGCAGTTCAAACCAGATGAAGTCGGTATCGGTGACAATCGCGTTCGGGTCACTTCGGCAACTCTCGGCGGTCCATCGGACGGTCGTTATTGCATATAACCTTTGCGGTTATTGCCTTATTGCTCTGTTCAGCTCTGATCCAACGACGTGGAACTTATGCTGAGCTATTTCGGGATCAGTGAGTCTTTTGATAGGGTAATGGTTAAGTAGGTATAGCTTCATTGGCTTGGAAATTTTATAAATATTTTTAATTAGTATTTAAAAAAAAACTCAAATTCTAGTTTTTATTTTTGTTTATTAGCGAACGAAATCGAAAAGGGTTTTGATTTATATTTTATTGGCAACCGGAAGTTATTATGGATGGATATTGTAAACCATCGCGGGTCGTTCTATTATGATTTTATGATCCAATATTCACCATTTTTTATTATTCTGTTTTTAAAACCACTTATAAAAAATATGTAAAATTGGTTGGTAGTCATTCTTACTATTTCATTCGGTTTTGATTAGCTGTAAGCATAGATCTAATAAGTACTAAGTAGCTATAAGTCTTCCAAAGACTCTTTTTCAACCCACAGTACTCACATTCTTTTGTATCCAAAACTAACTTTGTAACCAACCTATTTATGGGTGTACAACATCAGGTTCATTGTAATTACAATAAACAATGTAGAAAACTGTATTATTCAAGCTGTAAACACTCCTTTAGGAATAATAAAGCAATTACCTTTTCCACGAGCATGTACAGCAAATTACAATAACAGAATAAAAAACGAAATATAAACCAACTACAGTTTATTCTGGGAAATATTGTGAAAATACTAATGTTGGTATTGCATGTGCATGAGTTTTTATATCTAGAGAAAAAGTTCATTTTATTATATGAGTGAGTTTTTTTGTTTGATGGTACGAAATTGGTATCGATAAATCGTAAATAATATGATAAATTGGTTTTTCGTGAATTAAGTTTTTTTCATTGATTGTATTTTTATCGACGTTTTAGTCAGAATTGTCGGTATTATAGGATTTTATCTCATAGGCTCAATATATTTAATGCAATCTCTTTTTTTTTCTTATAAAAAAATCGTTGTTCCACACTAGAAATTTCTACACAAACATTTAAACTCACATACACAAACAGCCAGACCCGGAACAACTAGGTCAACTGTAGGCCATACAAATATTTTTGTGCGGAAGTCGAACCCGCGACACGCAGCTCAGCAGCCAATCGCTCAGCCACTGCGCCAACCGCGCCGTCATTTCTTAAACCGTGAATTACAGTGATCTACAATGTGAATTTAGGTGGTAAGTTTACAAACATGATCATCGTGTCCACAGCGAAGCATATTTTTACACCGGGATTATAATTATTGCATTTGTGCACCTAAACCTGGTGCATAATACTGTCCCGAGGGCCGCAATACAAAACTGACCGTGGTTAATTTCAAAACACGTAGTATTGTTCATCTCTTTTGTATTTCTGACCGATAAATATTTCTCTGATAATAATAATAATAATAGATCATACAATCCAATTTGTTAGTAATACACATCTTAAAACACTGGTGTTAGTACAAATATATTTGGATAAGTTAAAATAATTAATAATTAATAATAATAACTTCGAAATCACCATTTGTCTTATTATTCATGTCAACATCATTAATAATACAATAAAATAAAAGAAATAAATAAAATCAAATACGCTATAACACATTATTCACAAACATTATTTCAAGGCACGATTTGAGGGAAATACTTGTGTTGTGGTCCAGTGCCTGAGTATTAGACCTTGCGCCCTATCGGCCACAGTGACCAAGAGGCTGTTGTTGCTGCCCCGCACTCGCTGCATCAAGGAGGCGACACGCTAACACGGCACGATAATAATTCAACCAACAATCATCAGGTGGCCTACCATGACGTCTTAAAGCAGTTGTCATTCCAGTGTGGGAAAGAGATGGCGCTAGATGACCTGTATAGCTCTGTCTCTTTCCTACACTGGAATTACAACTGCTTTAAGACGTCATAGTAACCTCCCAGGGCTTTTTATAACACTGTCATTCAGTTCGCCAGTTCCCTCGGATGTGCTACCAAGTTCATTGACAGTCGACCACTTTCAACCAGATTCCTTTAAGCATAAGGGTGAAAAGTGGCAGATCCTCAGTGAACTCAGTTGCCTACCTACATTCAGTTCATTCATGGACGACTCATGTATATCACATCAAATCACCGTTGACAAACAAGATATCTTACGACCACTGATTGACATAACGAACTATTCTGGAACGCTGCATACCAGGAAGTAGGCTGAACTTCTAGGTATTCTTAATCATCAGACTCCTGTTTGGGTCAATTCATACCGAAGGTCGCGGTTGGCAGCGCAAAGGTTTCACTATCAAAACATTTTAAACTTTATCTCCATTAGGAAATGCATAGTATCGTTTGAAAGACTCGGGTCGGACGCACGGCTGCTCGCGGCGCTGCGAGACGTTACGCGGCCCTTCAAAGCGGCGCACCACAGCAAAGTGCTAGACGCTGCTGGTCGCTGTTACTTTAGCGAGTTACCATTCAATGTTCAACATCTGACGATTGATTCAATACTGACCGCCTCGTTGGTCCAGTGGTCGCAAGCGCTGCTGATGAACATGAGTTCCTGGGTTCGATTCCCAGGGCGTGTTACGTGTTTTCCTTTCGGGATTTTTTCAGTAGCAGCCACGTAGTCAGAATTTGTGCACATACACACACGGGTCATGTGTACATGAGACTTAAAAACATATGTAACTAGAGAAATGTAAGTGTACTACTTGCAACACTACTACATAATTGCTGGTATGATGTTATGTTATAATATGTATGTTATGTTAAATTGTTATGTTAAATTTTAGCCAAAAAGTAGTGGTATTGACTTATATACATATCTATGTATCCCGAGATCTGAGTCAAACAAACGGTGGAGCATTTAAACCGCTACCGACTAATTACGGACGGAACTTCAGAAGTTGACTAAAATAGACTAACTGAATACTTTAAATAATGGTACCTTAAAAGTTTCGCACTGAAAATAAACTTCCGACATTAAAATAATTGAATACGTAAGGAGTATCGTAATACAAATAATGATAAGATTAATCCTTTAATCTTCTGAAGTATTACTTTCTAGGATAATTTAATAAAATATATCCCTATAAATTGCACATGAGATTTAACCAGTTGGCTAAAAGATTATTACTACACGACACCGCTAGGCCGCGCTGTCGAGCGGTGAACGTGGATCTTACGTTGCATTGGCTTGTATGAAATACGTTTTATTTGTTTTTTTTTTCTGATGGGAAATCATCAAATAACTCCTCCCGCACTGGGCAGAGCGGAAGGGAGTGTCAGACTTGTACTGACTAAAACCCATCCATATTCCTTCCTTGCCCTTTGTGTTCCAGGGCCACGGTATCTCTTTCGAACAGTCCCGCAGCCCTGGCAGGCATTGGCCACCATAACCCTTTTTTTTGACAGAATAACCTAACTTCTGTGGCAAAATCCCGTGAATTTATTTATGTAGGTACTTGTGTACAGACGTCAGCACATCGAGCTGCTAAAATCTGTCAAATTTTATTATTAGATTTTCAACTTTATCGCTAAAGCATTAGGTTCAAAGTTGATTGGGAAAAATTGACAGTTTCGGGTAGCTTGATGTGCTGGCGTCTGTTCATCTTCGTACCTCTACTACTTGAACAAGTATCCACATTAGTATGTACCCGGTATCCCGGATTCTGTGTCTAGTAAGTTTGGAACTCTCGAGCCACACTCATCGAATTACAAGAAGAACTTGTCTAGAATCGACTGGAAGACGGAAACGGATACTTTTTGTTAACATGCTTGTTTGGCATACTAAAGATGTGAGCTTACCCTTGGGGATCGAGAATTTGACCAACATCTCTTACGAGGGTGCACTAATTGGGCTTTATGACAAAGGTACTTAGGTACAGTTTGTTTGGAAAACGACTAAACTTAGAAAATACCAACATTAAGGAAATAACTTTATGTACGTTATTATTTTTCTTTTTCGGCGTATCCATCAATCTTCCAATAAAAACAGCACACACTTTTCTGCAAATCGGTTAACCCGACCTATTTACTAATTTCCGCACGTGTAGCTGAAAAATCGATGCTTTTCTCGGAAAAATATTCACTACAAAACAAACAAGTAACCAAAAAAAATAGGTAAGCGTTTATTTTTTGTTTTATCAGTCAATATTGTAACATTAATTGTGTTCGATGTTATCGACAACGCTAGGCAGATAATGATTTAAAAAAGCTTGAACCACAAGCTTTTTTAAATCATTATCTGCCTAGCGTTGTCCCAATTATGTTGGGGTTGGCTTCCAGTCTAACCAAATGCAGCTGAATTCCAGTATTTTACATGGACCGGCTGCCTATCTGACCTCCAGAACCCAGTTAGTACTGGGTAATACGACACCCCTTGGTAAGACTGGTTGTAAGACTTCTTTGGGCCACTGTAACGACTGTCAAAGATCTACAAATGACAGCCGGGACCAACGGTTTAACGTGCTTTCCGAGGCTTGGAGGAAACTCGGTATGTAATAGGTGGTCACCCATCCACAGACCAATCTAGGCAAGCACGGCTTAACCTAAATATCGACCCGAGTGGCTGTTATTACTTAGCCACGAGCTCCTCGCTAATGTTTTTTTAAAATAAAATATACAAATTGAATCATCGATACAAGAGAAAGAAGAAGATTCGACACAATAACCGTAAAAATAACCTCAGTAGTTAGGTAACAGGCTGAAAGTTACCCTAAGCCTGTAGAGCCATTATCTCGTACAGTTCAGGTATGGCTGTATCGCGGATGTATGTCAAGCGACTGCCTCTTGACTCCGCGCCCAATTACACGGCCGCCGGGATCGACGCGAAACTGACTAGTTTCGTTAACGTGAGGACTCAAATTATTTCAGCTGGAGATTGAAGCGGCGTATATTTCTCTTGGAGGTAAAAAGCTGTTATATCTACGAGATTGCAATTTGTTTTCCCGAAGGTTTAGGCAGAAGGCGGTAAAATTAAAACATTTGGATTCACATTATTTCATGTGGTGTGGAGTTGAAAACTGACGAAACACTCGTGACGGGTGGTTTGTGCCCAGGGCTGCGGGACTGTTCTAGGACTGCGAGACTGTTATCCCAAGGCTGCGGGACTGTTTGAAAACAACAAACATGGATGGGTTTTAGTCAGTACAAGTCTGACACTCCCGGCCATTCCGCCCAGAGCGGGAGGAGTCATTTGATGATATCCCATCCGAAAAAAGAAACAATGGGTGGTTTGTGTCTACACTGGGTCTTTAACCTAAGCAATATGTGGAAACGTCATGGCATTAGCTTACTCCTAATACGTTGTAATATTTACAGTAACATATATTGTACAAGGCGCATTACTTTGTGTAATTTATTTCATCACAACTGCTCTCAAAAACGGTGAAGGAAAACATCGTGAGGAAACCGGCATGTCCTAGAACCAAAAATTCGGAGACATGTGACATCTACCAATCCGCACTGGGCCCGCGTGGTGGATTATAGCCTAATCCCTCTCATTGAGAGGAGGCCTGTGTCCCAGCAGTGGGAACATTATAGGCTGATGATGATGATTCATGGTTTATTTTAACTACTTACTTTGTTTTTAAATTGTTGATATAATGTTTTACTCTGGACGCTCTTAACGTGCACGTATTTCTACATCGTTCTCACATATGTTTAATCTCAACATGAATGATGTAACCAAGATTTTGTACAATATTTTGATTGAAAAGAGTGTCCATGGAGTTTCTTGCCCATTCTTCTCCATAGAGATCTACGCTTTGGAATGGGCAACTACAGTACTTTCACAAGTTATTTTGCCTTGTGTCTGTGACTGTAGCTTAGCCTTATTTGTTTTTCTGACATTCAAAAGTGCCTGTAATGGTCTAATTGAAATAAATGCTTTTGAGTTTGAGTTTGAGTTTGAGTTTGATGATATTGTACAATTGTTTGTTTTCCCTAAATAAATAAGATGTTTATTCGAACATTTTTTAGGTTAACGATTTAAATTAGAAGCTAGTCAACCAAAAAAAGACTAAAATCCAGTCAAGTTAGCAGGTCTGAAAATCATCCAATGTCATAATCATGAGTGTTACAAACAAAATCAATAATAATTAAACCTAGATTTACGTTACTGTGGGCTTATACTATCCTACTGTTGAACTAACACCTGTCCTTATGATTTCCATTTTTTTCGATCCGGGGATGTGAGCTGGTCGTTGGTTTTGTTCAGCTCCAACGGTCATCACTAATAATGGTCTTAAATCACTAACATAAAGAATATGACCGTAGGTAAAGGCATCATCATCTTCCTGCCCTTGTCCCGAGTTATTTGGGGTCGGCGCAACACATTTTTTCTTCCATTCTCCCCTACCATTGACACGCTATCATTTACTCCTTTTTCCTTCATATCGTTCCTTGTACAATAAATCCATCTTTTCTTTGGTAAAGGCATTTAGTATAGTACAAAAAATGTTTCAATGTTTGTCCATAGTTCTCAGTTGCTACCCAAACGCTAGCCGTAACATTGAAAGCATTATATCTGTGTCAAGAACTTCTATCCCAAGATTCTCCAGTGGACCAATCACAACAAGCTTATCGAATCGACGCGCGAGTCGGAACCATCGAGTTTTTGTTAAGTAACGTTGGAAGACAGAAGTTTTAATAACCTGATTAGGGATATTTCGGTTTGAGAGCTTCCTTGTTATTCGCGACTTTTAAAACAGAAAAGCCCTCGGAAGTTTTTGTGAGTTCTCTTGAAAGAGATTGGGGGACAAATCTGTTCAGGATTGTTTGTTTTCGAAGAAATTGTCTCCTATTGAATTCTAAACACATATTATACTATTAACATATTGTAGGTACGTGTTTTTTTTCGTGTATTTTCTCTCTCTCTCACAGACTTCTTGCCTAGCTGTTCCACCTCGTAAAAGACAAGGAGAATTATTCGGAGTTTATAATATAATTCAGTAATTGGTAAGTCCTCAAAAGACGCAAAAATGTTCTACTAGTTAGTTCTTTACATTTAAAAACAATTTAACTGGCCTTTGTGAACGTCTCCTTTTGATCTGAATAACCAATTAAGACAGTTATCAAAAATGTATTCGGCCATGAAACCAATCATATTATTTCCCTTTCAGCTTATTCACACAAAAAGTTGAACATAATCTTCTTGGGACCAAAGGTACGATCATCAACAATAGAAAATGGTTGAATACGCAAAACGTGAGTCCATCTGGACGTTATCTGGGTCTTATCTCCTATTTACTGGGCAATCTATTGTGTCCGTACTTATATATCGGATTGTCTGTGTAATCCGCTTTGTCGAATAATGTAGTACATACCTATTTATGACAATTGTTGGTATTATTAAAGTTTTGTATTAAATAAGTTTTTTATGTTCTTAAATAAATTATTGCTAACTTTTTTTTTTTTCTGATGCAATATCATCAAATTACTTCTCCCGCTCTGGGCGGAGCGGAAGGGAGTGTCAGACTTGTACTGACTAAAACCCATCCATGTTCCTTCCTTGCCCTTTGTGTTCCAGGGCCGCGGTATCTCTTTCGAACAGTCCCGCAGCCCTGGCAGGCAAATTGTTGGTACCTCAGTTTGCAATCATCTTGGCGTGTTGCTTAGAAACTGCGCGCAGGTTCCTTATTTCTTTATTCTGGCACTGGAATTCATAATATTAATTCATATACATAAATTGGGTCACGGGTCAAGAAATTATTTCAGATAAGCTACTTTCGTCCCCTCACGAGCGAGGCAGACATGAAACAAAGGGCATTACTATTGGCGATTTTGTTTTTTAGTTTAGCATGTTTGTATAAAGCATAGTATGATGAAAAATCTTCCATTTTTCCCGAACTAATCTATATAAACGAAAAAGGCATAAACGGTTTTCATCAGGTTACCAAAAGTAAAGGAACACCTCGCTGTTGTATGCGCCTTTATTTTCAACTGTGTAGTGTGTAGTTCAAAGCTTGGTTCAGATAGCTCCAATTAGCCCCCGCGGTATTGTAACAAGACGGAGGCTACGGAGGTCGGGTTGCAAAGGTTGCGTGTATACTGGTCTATAACAAGCCTTGTTAAGGAAAAGCTACATTTGAATCTTGTCTAAATATGAACTCGGTTTTTAGTGAAATTCATGAATGAAATGGAATCGTTTCAACGTTTTGAGTGCCACGGTACCAGATAAAAACATAATATTACACTACTCTGTGCCTCAGGGATTAAAAAACTGGCCAAGTGCGTGCAAGTCGGACTCGCGCACGAAGGGTTCCGTACCATACACCGAAAAAAACACGTTTATTGTATGGGAGCCCCCTTTAAATATTAAATAATTTATATTTGTATTATTTGTTGTTATAGCGGCAACAGAAATACATCATCTGTGAAGTTTCAACAGTCTAGCTATTTCATGAGATACAGCCTGGTGACAGACAGACGGACGGACAGACAACGAAGTCTTAATAATAGGGTCCCGTTTTTACCCATTGGCTACGGAACCCTGAAAATAAACCAGAAACAATTTATTACAATAAAAATCATATCCATTTTAAAATAAGCTCCTTTCAGTGACATCAACGCGAGCTGCGCTGCGTACCTTTCGCAGCTCTAGTGGCATTTTGCGTTCAAAGAGCACAATTGTGCTCAGTAATACCAGCTCGCCCCACTACAGTCCGTGACAACAAAGGGTGACGCAACACTATAACGAATGAGGATATATCAACTCGTAAACTTTGTATATAAGTGTTCATGAAGAGAGAAAGCCAGTTATTATACTCGTTGGGTTGAATCGAGTTAATACAATTATTAGTCTTCGATTTTGAAACTAGATACGTATTTTGAAAACAATGACGGCTCAGAGAGTTGTGCTGTCTACAAAGTTTCATGGATTCATAAATTGTTTTGAAAGATAAAATAAGAAGGCGATTCATTCCGATTCAGGCCACGCGCCAAAAGATCCTATGTTTGTTACAAAACAACTGGAAACGCCAAATAGGTCAGTTACAATGATACTGGCTGATGACTGTCTCTCTGGAGGAGCGTCGCGTCAATATGCATGGGTATGGTCTTCTGATGATAACTGACGTCAAGGGAGCCCCTGGCGTACCACGTCCAGCAGCATGATTTTGACGGTCACATCACTAGGCTATCACTGTTAAAATCTACTCTTTATGAAAATCGAAGAGCAGTGCGCACTAGAAAGAAGAGTCAATAGGAGCAACAACTACTCTCAATTCAAGAGAAAGTCTATAGGAGCAACAACTACTCTCAATTTCCAGGCGGACCTGGAACAACGTTGACAACCTAAAACAGAGCTGCTGATCTTGGGTACTAGTCCTAAGATTTGATGCTCTCTTCAACTCTCTCAGTCGTTAATATTTTGCACAGTGAATACCTGGCTTTATAAGCAGACACCTGGTGGTAATATTATTTTTAATGACGGCGTGTTACTAGTATGTTTATAGCCACAATATAATGTTATTCTATAATTAAATGAACAATGAATTTTGCCGTTAACGATAAACTATTTTTGTTGAAACGAGGTCAATGGCTACGTCATAACTATGCAATAAAATGATTGTTATCAGGAACTAAAAATAAAACTATTTGAATAGAAAACCACAGAAGAAAAGCAGTCAGCGGATCCAAACTGGCAGAAAATGCCATCGCGGCAGGCACAAATTAGATGTTGGTATGTGCTAGACTTATTTAATGGATTGACCTAAAGTTTAATTCGATCGAAAAACGCAGTGGGAAAATATAGGATTATAATAATAAGCACTGTGCGGTGTTCTTGCAGAGTAAAAGTGTAAGAACATCGTAAAGATTCGCGTTGAGATTTTCTTCTGGCAAATTAAAATGAGAATATTACATTTATAAATTAAAATTACCTGAAGTAACTAACTTAACAATAAACTAAAAACGACGTCAAAAACCTTATCCTCAACGCAGTCAACTGGTAATATCCCCAAGAGACTGGCGGAGTTGCCACGTTGTATGGCAACGCTAAGCCCCGCCAAGGTAACAGCCAGCCCTAGGAAAAATAATTTAATTAACGTTGGTAGTTACGTAAAACCTAGCCTTTTAAATCTGCTGACTTCACACCCCGATGCGATGAGCGTTAACCGAGTAACTATAGCCTAGCTCCGCAAACGATTGGTTTGCAATCTCTCAACGCGTATGCATTATTCATAGTTTCAATGCACTTAGTGGCTCTCTCTTGGTTGTGGACGCCTGGTACCTCCGCAAGGTGATGACGCGAGCTTGTTGGTACCTGTTTGCGTTACATAGAAATCACACGTTTTATAAGTATCTTGCAGAGTAAGATTGATTTTTGTTAAATCACTAGGTATTAACACTAGGTGGTAACATACATACATAAACTCACGCCCTTTTCCCATGGGGGTAGGCAGAAACCTCAGAAAGCCACCTGCTACGATCCTTACATACTCCTTTTGCCTCGTCCACGTCCATACATCTGGTCATACACGCACGCCGGTTGCGAGTACTATGCACCTGACCTTTCTGAAGAACCTCACCAATGAGGTCAGCGTATGTTCTTCTAGGGCGTCCCCTCCCGGCGTTGCCACTCACATCTGCCTTGTAAATACAAAGGTATTTACAAGGCTGTTAGTCTTATAAAATAGAAATACTTACTCGTACTTTAGGCACACAACTGGTAATTATTGGAGTCATGTAATGAATCTGTCTTGATTATCAGTAAAGTTATCTCTGAAGAGCAATTTCATCCAACTGATGAAATGTATACTTTTAGTAACTACTAATTCACTCCATAGAGACCGACAAATCGGAACATCCTTCTAGCTTGCCAGCTGTAATACTCTGGCTAGTCAAAGTAACAGGAGCATCGGTGTCAAAGGCGTTGCTGTGACTAGTTTGCTGGACTTTGTGATAAGACCGCCCCTATTCTTCTTACCTTTGCGACTATTTTCGATTTGTATAATATACTCATTCCAATTTTCCCAGTAAAATATTCTCTCCGACGTTCAAGACTACAAGGGATAATATAAGCACCTAAATTCTGTTTCACTCAAAGATCGGCGACTGTGAAATACTTGGAAGAGCGTCCCTATTCTATATTTCATGTTGCTAAAAGAAAACGGAAATTCACCGACAATCTCTCGGAAGTAAAGCTTTTACAATTTAAAGTGCCGAAGCGATTTCATTCGTTGACACGCTACAAAACGGCTCGAGAGGACGAAACTCGATACGAAATCGTTTTCAAACTGCATCCCCGTCTCGGGATATGCATACAAATTTACACACAAAAGATTCTGTTCTGAAGGAGTAAATTATGTCAGCAACTAGCTAGACTGCGATTGTAATCAAAAGTGAGAAAGTGCTGGGGAATTGCATAGGGGACTTGGCCATAATGAGGTAAGCCACACAATAACTTTGTAAAATACCGATGTGGATGTTATTACCTGGGTTCAATTCCCGGGTCGAGCTAATTTTTATTGGTTTTTTCATCAAGAATTTCTCAGTAGCAGCCTCGGAGTCTGGATTTGTGTCCTATTGATGGCAATAGGCTCGCCCCCTATTACATGGGACTTAAGCATAGCTGACGAAATGTGGGTGTACTGTAACACCACCTACCCACTTACCCTTTGTACCTATTAGGTACACCTCCGCCTAACCCTTCGGGAATTAAAGGCGTAATGTTATATTATGTACATACTGTAATTTTGTCTTAGCTCTCTTGTAATATTCCTGCTTTAACTGAAATACAGTAATTGGCAAACATACCCTATTCGATATACAGGTTGTTAAAAATACAGCGCTTAAGGCAACGAAGAAAATTAAGTGTCATGTGCAACGGTTACAAGAACAGTTCGGATTGTTTATGTTCTAAACTTCGTACGCAGCCCGCCGACGATGTAGGGAAGTAATTGGACTTTAAAATTAGGATCTTGGTATACAGAAATCTGGTAGATGTATGGTATGTACATACGTCAAGTCGTATTTGGAATAGGGGCTTGGTTGGGAATATTTGATGTGACTGACATTTTCCGCTGTGGTTTCTTTTTGCTGTAACTTCAGAAGGTTTACGCAGATCGTACTTGAAATCTTCAAATCTAAGAAAGACACAAGGCAAAATACTACGAACTACAAAAAAAAAAACTACGAATTATTTATTTAAATAATTAGTAGACTTTTAATAGAAAGCCAACTGAAAAGCACAAAAATTAATACGAAATTTGGCATCAAGGTTTTATTTATGAATTAGTTTTGTATCTATCAAGTTCTTTCCTATTTTAAAAGCCGTTTAAGTTTAATTTACTACATACTGAGCAAAGAATATTTATTCCATTTCAGAAATAAAACATCCATTCTGCGCTTGGAAGTGCTTCGGAAAGTCGCAACTACTTTTGACTTCGATTCTCCGAGCGACTTGAGAACAGACTAACAAATGCATCTACGTTTTTGCAACATACATTACCAGCTCTTCCGGTACAAAGTACGGATTCCCGTTATCTTAAACCGAGATATCTTGTTGTAACATATCGATGTCTGAAGTCCATTTTGAACAGTTTGTGGGAAGAGTAGCTTTCTTTTTCCTAACTGAAGAAAAGCATTTATATTGAACAGTTTACATACATTCATCATCAGCCTACAATGTTCCCACTGCTGGGACACAGGGCTCCTCTCTATGAGAGGGAATGGGCTATAATCCACCACGCGGGCCCAGTGCGGATTGGTAGATGTCACATGTCTTCGAATTTTTGGTTCTAGGACATGCCGGTTTCCTCACGATGTTTTCCTTCACTGTTTTTGAGAGCAGTGGTGATGAAATAAATTACACAAAGTAATGTGCCTGCCTGGGTTCGAACCCACGACTTACTGTTCGTAAGTAGGGTTCGCTACCACTGGGCCACCACTGCATACAAACTATTAAAATATATAACATCACGCCTGTAATCCAGGTTAAGCAGAGGTGTACCTAATACTACACCCAGATTTCGCCAGTTATATTTAATTTCCATTTAATAGGAGGCAAGCCTATTGCCATCAACCGGGCGCAAATCCAGACTCCGTGGCTGCTAATGAGGAATTCCTGATGGAAAAACTTAATAACATTTTGCCCGACCTGGGAATCGAGCCCAGGACCTCATGCTCAGCAGTTGCGATTTCGACCACTTGACCAACGAGGTAGTCAAACTAATAAAATTTTCCGAACCAAATGCGTACGGTATTAAATGGTTCTCTATTGTGTCACGTAACTTTTTTATCCTTTATTTAAAGGGGCCAAAACGTTTTTTGTCCTAATCATCATTTGTCCGTATGATAACTTACCCGAACTTAATATCACAAGACATAACATTGAAATCCCTAAATATAATATGTTCTAAATCCGTTTGTCATAAATATTACAATCAATAATACACAAAAGACATAAAACCGTTTTCAATAAAAGTTAGAAGTCCTAAATTCAAATTACATAATTAGTCCGGTCAAATTAAGCCGAAAAAGGGCAATCATGTACTCAATAAAGAAGTTGATTGTGAACATATGGTTTTTGTAAGCAAGCAAGCATGCAGCATGCAAGCAAGCATGCAGCATTCGAGCAAGCATGCAGCATGCAAGCAAGCATGCAGCATGCAAGCAAGCATGCAACATACAGCAAGCATAGTTTCTGTCACAGCTCCGGCGCTGCGGGGCTCCGGCGGTCCCACGCGAGTTTATAGTCGCAGATGGGTTTAACGCTCACCACCGTGGCTTGCCGGCCAGCCTCAGCCTCAGTCTAGATACCACAAACTGACAAATGAATATAAAATCATTTGGAGATATTTAACAACTTGTGGTAATTTTATGTGTTGGCGACTGTACGTCTTCATTTTGTTAACCGACTTCCAAGCGGACGTAGTCGCGGGCACAGCTAGTCTGCTGTAATCTCAGTGATCACAATGCAACAAGCCAACTTACTATCTTTTAACAATAGAAGTACGAAGTATGCCAAACTTGGAGAAAACGAGAAGAGACAATCTTTTGTTTCATCGTCTTATCTTGCTATCGCATAACTTAAAAAGTTCTTTCAGAATTTTCAACAGATTTAAGTATTGTGAACGTTTTTGAAATAAATCGGTTTTTATCTGGCTCCTTGTTTTTGTTTTATTTATTTAAACAAGTTAATTTGAATTTTATTGGCTGAACCACAGTGAGTTTATTTGAATATTACTGCTTAATTTATTTGAAAGACACTTAATGTGTTTAGTTCTGGAGAGATGTGTAAATGCTACTGTTGCAACATTTATAATTTTTTTATGGTTTTACATAATTCATATATTTTTATTTTTTTGTTTGTTTTTTTTTTTTAGTTTTCAATGTCAAAATATATGTATTTATTTGTGTCACCGACTCGCTTCTTTTACTATTTATACCTGAATTTATGTATCAGTGCTCCAATGCCTTAGAGTATCGTTTCCAATGTTAAACAACCTTAATTAATCAATCCTGTACAGTACTAACTGAAAATTTACTGAACATAACCATCTGTGATATTCAGCATATTTTGCGCTTTTTTTGAGCGTATGGCACTCGTGGGCTGCAGTTGAAAATCAGCGTCAAGTGGTAAACCTAGTGTTGCCATCTGGTATTAGGCTGAGCTGAGGCCCTTTTGACATTATTAGTTTTATTAAATTTTTAAGGTGTTTTATTTTTTTTAAATAATACCGCATAATCACAATTTTCTTTCTATTTAAATAAACCCTTTTTTTTCGGAATTGAAATCATCAAATAACTTCTCCCGCTCTGGGCAGAGCGGAAGGTAGTGTCAGACTTGTACTGACTAAAACCCATCCATGTTCCTTCCTTGCCCTTTGTGTTCCATGGCCGCGGTATCTCTTTCGAATAGTCCCGCTGCCCGTCGTACGGCGATAGTCAAATAAAATAACTGTTTAAACTAAAACACCAATTCCGTACAGCGACTATCACAAACTTAAGACTACTTCACACAACACAGCGATCTCAATTACCCCTATCATACAGGTACTCTGTACTAGTTGAACCCCGGTCTTGTCTACCCATGCATTACAATTAGGACAGCCAATGGCGGCATCTAAATCGAGCTGCGTACTCCTGAGCCCATTTATTAACGGCTAATTGGTGCCACGGACTGAAATTAGAGCTGCTTTGCTATTCAGTCATATGGCATCTATGTTTATGACTATAGAGTTCAGTACAGATGTGATATCATTGTACTGACGTCGTCGATTTGTAGTGATGTAGGACGTTTTGGTTTGGTTTGTGTGAGGAATAGAAAGGTGTTAAGCATTGAGTTTTAATTTTCAAAACAATCGATGGATTGTTCAAAAAACCAGCTAAGTGCGAGTTGGACTCCCGCATGAAGGGTTCCGTACCCCTTAATTTTTAATTTATTTTTTGTTGTTATAGCAAAACAAATATACACATTCTGTGAAAATTCCACTGTCTATCTATACGGATCATGAGATACAACCCGCTGACAGACAGATAGATGGACAGACGGACTGCACAGGCTCAGTAACAGGGTCCCGTTGTACCCTTCGGGAACGAAACTCTATAAACTAGTAAATAACAACGAAGCGCGTAAATTGTCTGATATCCTATGAACTCTTACCCCATTTCATATTTTCTGGGTAAGCCTATAACATGTATTTACCCATATTTCCCTCGTAAATAAATAAAAAGTTTACTTATTGCTTCTAACTTATAACTTCAAGCATTGAAGAACATCGAGATATTTAAGCAAAAACTTATACGACTCCTCTGGGTCCTCTGTTTCAATTTTGGTACTGTGTATTTTGCTTGCTCCAGGTTCAATCCAAAAGTCCAAATAAAATTTGTGCAAGCGACAGCAGAAATAGAATATTATGATAATGCTGGCCCGGAAAAATATTCACAAGGAGCTTTACTACTATGAAGGCTGTAGTAAAATTTACTATCTGTCTGTGCTTAACACTAAAAAGAGTATAATAAGAATAAAGACTTGAATAGAAACACAGTAACACAAAACACAGTAACATAACAATTCCGATCTCTATGAAGAACATCATCTGACTCAACTATCTACCTAGCCTTTTCCGAACTATGACTTCCAGGCTAACCGGATGCATCTGAACCCATTCACTGCCCAATACTACGCGAAAACTTCGTGAATTTCGTATTCATGCCCAGATCCCGACAAGCGAGTCCATAGCTACAGATACGGATTGTGCGAAAGAACAATTTATTGTTCGACTCATATGCTGGGTTCTGGGCACTGAATGGGTTAATACCAGTATTCTACGTTAGCTTTTTGCCCGCGGTGTCACACGCATTATGGTCGGAAAGTATCCCAAGGGAACATTTAAATATAGCCTAAAACACTCGGGGATAAAGTAGCTTCCGATTAGTTAAAGAATTTTTGCAATCCGATCAGTAGTTTCAAAGATTACCCCCATATTTTTCTCGGATTGGAAATCATCAAATGACTTCTCCCGCTCTGGGCAGAGCGGAAGGGAGTGTCAGACTTATACTGACTAAAACCCATCCATGTTCCTTCCTTGCCCTTTGTGTTCCAGGGCCGCGGTATCTCTTTCGAACAGTCCCGCAGCCCAAAGATTACCCTCTACATCCAATGTTACACACCAAACGTCATTTCACAATCCAGTAACTGGGTAAAACGACACCAACAGGACATAATATATCGCTACTAATTATACAGACATAAATTAATTACAACTTCTATGTTATAACAAACAGCGTATATAACTTTATCAAGTAACAGATAACTCTGTTATATTAACAGATACAAGAGCAACGTGTAACGTTATTATTGACTCGTCATCTATTCACGTTCTTTGCTCGCAATTAGTCGTAATGAAGCGATACATATTTCATATTGTTGGTATAAGGATATTGTTATACAGGGTGTAAACAGACTCTTCACGAAGCCGTCAACCAAGCATTATGTACATCAAACTAAGTAACTTTACACAAAAATTAGTGCTGGGAAACGACTTTTTTTTTTGGGATGAAGAATTACGTTTTACAGTAGGACTCAATGTAACGCACTCAAAACATTGTGCTGATGGATGGATAGAATAGTAAGGGGTCCTGGAGGTGTTTTAAGTAAAAATCTTACATTAAAAACATGTATTTAAAAAAAAACTGGCGAAAAAGTTGGAACTTTGACCCCCAATATCTCCGTAACTAGAAGGTTCCCAGGTATGGTCTAGGACAAAAAAAATATCGCAATGACGGGGAGAACAATTGCCTTTCGGCTTCGTTATGAGTCTGTTTACACTCTTTAGAGGCGAATGGTAAGTATAATTTTATTGTTAGGTAAAGATTATGTTACATGAATTTAGAAAATCAAATTCGGCTTGATATCGGAAAATATTAAGTTTTGCAGTGCAATTTTCTTAAAGATTGCCTGGTTGGTCCTGGGATCGATTCCCAGGTCGTTCCAGGTCGCAAAGTGTTATGGGGTTTTTCCATCAGGAATTTCTCAGTAGCAGCCACGGAGTCTGGATTTGTGCCCAGTTGATGGATCCCCGATTACGTGGGACTTGCAATAAATTCTTATCAAGTTGATACTGACTGCAGGTAACCAACAAGGCAAGTTCAAGTTCTGTGATTATGGATATATTTTAGCAGTTTTTAAATAATTGTTCACAATCATACGTATTTTTTTGATCTACAATTTACTTGCCCTACTTTTCAGTTTGATGGCGAGAAGGTTTGACAAGATGTGACATTTTTTTCTCATAAAACGATAGTCCACCAAAAAAATATCCTGAATTTACCCAAATACAAGAATGTCACATGCGAAGCCAAAACAGCCCCTACAAAATTCCTCCTATTCTTCTTGAAAACCGTTCCCTAGTCAGAATGAAACGCTTAAAAATTCCACTGCAGAAGTAGTTCAGCATTAAGCATGATTTACGACTGCGGTTTCGTAAGAATAATTACAAAACATTCCAGCCATACTTCATCTCTTAGAAAAAAGGCACTTTATTTGCTCGGAGCATACTCCATGCGGTATTTTTCAGTCTCTCACTGGAGATTCGGAATATACTGCGTGTTCATGATGCATAGTGGTGTAGCTCCTATGCTTGTTTTCATTAACAATAAGCGACAGATAAATGGAACGTTGAAAATCCAAGTTCCTGTTCTTTCTTTACTTCTATTAATGCATTTATATTCGAGGAGCTGTGTTGTGGAAGCCAGATAAGCAGTCACTTCATCTAAAATATTGGTATTCAGCTGCATATTCTCCGGTTAGACTGGAAGCCGACCCCGACATAGTTGGGAAAAGACTATGCAGATGGTGATGATGATTAATATTCATTCGTGTAAGTGTTCTAGCGTTACTTAAAACTGGCATAAATCCACCATCTCCCTTGTACCATCGGACTAGCAGACGTACTGCGGCGTAACATCCACACTTGGTTGATACCCCCACCTAGTCGTACTCCTCTTCCACGTTTATTATGCGCACAGCCAATGTGTGGAACTCTCTGCCGGCATCTGTGTTCCCTCCCACATTTAACCCGTCTGCCTTCAAAGCAAGATCGAACGGTCATCTTCTGGGCACGCTTGTTCCATCATAGAGCTCATCCATCGCTTTCGATCAGGCGGGATCGAGGTCAAGAACAAGCCCATCATGTAATAAAAAAAAAGCACCAACGGTATTTTTCAGTCTCTCACTGGAGATTCGGAATATACTGCGTGTTCATGATGCATAGTGGTGTAGCTCCTATGCTTGTTTTCATTAACAATAAGCGACAGATAAATGGAACGTTGAAAATCCAAGTTCCTGTTCTTTCTTTACTTCTATTAATGCATTTATATTCGAGGAGCTGTGTTGTGGAAGCCAGATAAGCAGTCACTTCATCTAAAATATTGGTATTCAGCTGCATATTCTCCGGTTAGACTGGAAGCCGACCCCGACATAGTTGGGAAAAGACTATGCAGATGGTGATGATGATTAATATTCATTCGTGTAAGTGTTCTAGCGTTACTTAAAACTGGCATAAATCCACCATCTCCCTTGTACCATCGGACTAGCAGACGTACTGCGGCGTAACATCCACACTTGGTTGATACCCCCACCTAGTCGTACTCCTCTTCCACGTTTATTATGCGCACAGCCAATGTGTGGAACTCTCTGCCGGCATCTGTGTTCCCTCCCACATTTAACCCGTCTGCCTTCAAAGCAAGATCGAACGGTCATCTTCTGGGCACGCTTGTTCCATCATAGAGCTCATCCATCGCTTTCGATCAGGCGGGATCGAGGTCAAGAACAAGCCCATCATGTAATAAAAAAAAAGCACCAACATACAGAATAATTGACTCAATTCCACTTACTTTACATAACATCTAAGAAAAAAAATACGATCACATCAAAACCCAAAGCACTCAGTATAGCAAAGTTAATTATAGAAAAAAAACTCAGCAATATGTTCCTCAGAGAGCGAGTCAGCCATGTTGGTTTACCGCAAGCATTTCGAATGTTTTGAGTAACAAATAAGTGCAAATAAAGTGTGACTGTCGATGATTTATGGGCAGCTCTTAGACTAACTATGAAAGTTCCACTCCACACAGTTTATTGATTAAAAAGGTTTTTATTTATGATGTTGTTTGTGTTTTCTGACTACATTTTCCAAACTGATTCTGCTACAATTTCCGTTTTCTACTTTTTGCATACCCACATAAAATATTAAGTATACTTACATTACTAATACTACTTACTTTGTGGTTTACTTTGTATAAATCTTTGTAAAATAGCGAAAGATTTTTAAATATGTGCCAATTAATAGTTAAATTTCCAAATATTGGCAATGGTTTGTTCTCTTTTATATTATAATGACAAAATAAGGCATATTTTACATATAAGGTGTAACAAACCCTTCACAAATCCGTCAAACAAGTATTCTGTACATCAAACTCAACGTAAAAAATATTGCTGGGAAAGGCTTTATGTTTTGGTCGCATTGATAAGATTGTGCTGATAGATGCATTGAATAGTACAGGGATCATGGAGGTATTTAATAGTACAGGGATCATGGAGGTATTTAAACTAAAATGTGAAAAACGGCCAATTGCGAGTTGGACTCGCCCACCGAGGGTTCCGTATAAACTTGTAGGTATTTTGTTATTAAACTACATATTTGCAGTTTTCAGATTTTTTCTTTTACATGTGCGGTAAGACTTCTTGCCAAATTTCGTGATTCTAGGTCAACGGGAACTACCATATAGGTTTTCGACCCAAATCCGGTTAACCTAGAATTGTCAATTTTGGTTAAAAGCAAGGTTAAAAGCACAAGTAAGGTAAAAAAAAAAAAATTGGTTTTGGTTAAAAGCACAAATAAGTTGAAAATTAAGGTAAAGTTTGGTACTTAAAAGTTTTCGCGAAAATCTAAATTTGCCGTACCTTTTTATCGTGTTGACTCAGGATCTTGTTTTTTATACACCTTATAGGAACTATAGACTTCAGTACCTGGTATAAATTTCAACTTGCTAGGTCCACCCGTTCCTGACAAAATCGGTGGTGACACAAGGACAGACAGACAGACGGACAGACATATAGAAGGAAAGATGGACAGACGGGCAGATCGACAGACGGATAGACGGACAAGAAAGTGATCTTATAAGGGTTCCGTTTTTTCTATTTGAGGTACGGAATACTAAAAAGTAAAAAAAAACATGGCTAAAGTCGGATCTTTAAGCTCAATTATTTCCGTAACTATAAGGTATGCAGGTATGATCTAAAACAAATAAATGATCACAATGACTGGCAAAATAAGTGCTGCAAGTTTTGGCTTCATTTTACACACCCTTTATTAGACTTGGAAACATGGTAGCCAAAATATGTCATAGTTTTATTATTATATCAAAAGACAAACTTAATGCCAATTTTAAATTAAGTTAAAACATATTTCAAAATACTGAACACTTTTCATGACTTACCTACACCAGTTGAAAGCAAAATAAAATTGTAAGCTTAGAATAGGGTTAAAAACTTATAAAAGTTCCAAGAGGAATGTATGTATAAAGGGTGTAAACAGACTCTTAACGAAGCCGAAAGGCATTTGTTCTCCCCGTCATTGCGATCATTTTTTTGTTCTAGACCATACCTGGGAACCTTCTGGTTACGTAGATATTGGGGGTCAAAGTTCCAACTTTTTCATAACTTTTTTTTAAAATACATGCTTTTAATGTAAGATTTTTACTTTAAACACCTCCAGGGCCCCCTTACTATTCAATCCATCCATTAGCACAATGTTTTGAGTGCGTTACATTGAGTCCTACCGTAAAACGAGATTTTACAGCCAAAAAAAAAAGTCGTTTCCCAGCAATAAATTTTGCGTAAAGTTACTTAGTTTGATGTACATAATGCTTGGTTGACGGCTTCGTGAAGAGTCTGTTTATATCCCGTATTTAGTTATATAAAGTAGAGTAGAGTTAAAGTAAATAATAATGAAGAAAAAGCCCTGTTGAACTGCCTGTTATTTCTCAAGTTTTAGTTGCATAACATTTTATATTCAGCAACCTTAATTTGTAAGCAAAACGAGGCTTTCTTGCGAATATATTTTCATTAATATTTAAATTGAAGATGAATAAATGTACCGTCATTTAGTTTTGGCTTAAATTTTAAGTGAGGTCTCAAGTTTTGATGACAATTAATTATTTTTTGCTGAATATAACGTAACAGGCTGCCTCGTTAATCTAGTGGTACAAGCACGACTGCTGACCATGAGGTCCTGGGTTCGATTCCTGGGTCGGGTAAAGTTTTATTGTTTTTTTTCCATCACGAATTTCTCTTTTTTCTGTAACATGGGATTTAAACATAACTGGTGAAATGTGGGTGTACTACTGGGTACACCTCTGCATAACCCTTCTGGGTTTACAGGCACGATGTTATGTTATTAATAGGGCGATAATTCAAGCATTACTCAATCTACACGGAAATAGGAATAAACAAATCACTCTCTGACTGCTGAGCATAAGGTCCTGGGTTCGATTCTCGGGTTGGGCTAAGTGCTACTGGGTTTTTCCATCAGGAATTTGTTAATAACAGTTACGGAGTCTGGAATTGTGCCCGGTTGATGGCAATGGGCTCGCCCGCTATTACATGGGACTTAAAAACATAACTGGCGAAATGTGGGTGTACTATTAGGTACACTTCTGCCTAACCCTTCGAGGATTACAGGCGTGATGTTATATAAATCACTCTCTTTGGTGGCTGATATACCCGAGTAAGTTTCACACATACTATTACACTACATGTATTTTCCTAGGCCCGATTTCACCAAACGTAAAAACGATATTCTTGCAATGACAACAAAGTTGAATAACTACTACCAATACAAACCCAGGAAGAGTATTCCAACAACGAGATTAGAAAACTCTAATGTATAAAGTTAACAGTGAAGTGCGGACAGAAATATCCACTTTAGACTTTCAATAACTTCTCTCTTTCACAGTTTTATAACTTACAGCATACACTAGTCGACATAGTGATAGCCTAGTGCTGTCACCGTCGGACTGTCAAGTCATAGGTCTCGAGTTCGAACCCAAGGCACGCACCTCTGATTTTTCGGATTCATGTGCGTATCGTATACTTATCGCTTGATTCGGTGAAGAAAAACATCGTCAGGAAACCAGCATGCCTGAGAGATATTTCTTGACGACACGTAAAGCCAAATCAAAAGCCCATGGGCGGCATAAAACTCTGACACCAGGTTAGCCACTAATCACACGATAAAGAAAGAAAGTCGACACAACACTTTTATTTAACCATCCCAAATCCTTGCAAAAATATGATAAAACCCACAAACATTCCCCAATAACATTAACCCAAGAAGGCTCGGATGTGTGGACGTGAACAGTGAAGTGCAAACTGGAATGGCCCACTCATCAATCGTCCGGCCCGAACGCTCACTTTCAATTTAACTTCGCAAATTCACTTGGAGTTTGCTTCGGGCGCTGTGAGTAAGATTCAATATTATCTACGTGTTGAAATAGTGTGATTTTGTTGACATTAGAACTAATATAGAAGTTTGGGAGCGGAGCATTTGATTGTTAGAGGATATGGAAATGAAATTTCAATTACAGCAATGTTTAGTGAATAGTTGTTGGTTAATTTACTTGTTGACTGTTCCATTGAAGTTTGTAAATTAGGTTATTAACAAGCGAGGTTATTGGTTCACTACAGGAACTGATGGACGCTAAACAAGTAGCTGATTGCCATTGACACGCTAGGAAGAAGAGGAACAAGCGTGGTATGTTTTCATTTTATTATACTTTGTTATTATTTTAGGCATCTAATTGCATTTTTAAAATGTGGACTTACACTATTTTCTTTACGCTGAACCGTTGATTGAATTTTCTGCTAATTCAGGAAGTTACTTTGTCTGAAAACGCTGTATCGGGTAGTATGCAACTTAGTAAAAAACCAATTCTCGTTAGAGCAGGGAACATTATAAAATATATAAAACACAAAGTAAACGAAGATTAAACTTAATAATTTCCCTCACAAAGATTATTTATGATAACAGCATTATTCAGTCACGCATGGTAAATTAAAGCCACCCTGCCTTACGATCCTTTTAGCATTTTAATAAAATAAAAAATGTGACGCCATTTTGTGCGCGGGATATCATGCAAGTCTTGGAAGTGTATGTAGATAAAGTCCCGCTTCTTTTCCTCCTTGCTGAGTGCATTGCCCTATTAGGGTAATGCTGATCATTTGTACAGGACGTGTATCTGGGGCTTCTTTTATGAGGAAGAAGCCATAATCCACCACGCAAGCCCAGATCGGGTTGGTGGGTCTTACTTGTGGTATGAGCTAATCAGATCACTCTTGGCCAGTGCCGTTCCTAGGAGCCAATAATACGGCCAGTCCATAAGGCGAGCAGACTGTTCAGGAACCTTAACAATTAACATCATGAAGAGTATCCTTTGCGAAAGTAAGTTTGTTTGTTTGTTTATTTGTTATCTTTTCACGCCTTTAGGCGTGAAAAGATAACCACAGAACCGATCATCCTGAAATATTGCATATACGTTGTCAGGTGTACAAAAACGGACATAGGGTACCTTTAATTCCGAAAAAAAGTACTGTTCCTGAGGAAAACAACAATAACGTTATTATGCTCAATGCTCAGAGATGGCGACGCGTGTCTTTCGAATCATGATTGAATTACAAGCCGACTACAACCCGAATTGATAGACCAATTCTAAATTAACGCGAGCGAAACCGCGGGCAAAAGCTAGTAGGTTATAAGGGCAATCCAAGGTTATAGGGTTGTATGAAAGTGCCAACACTACTCTTGGTACAATTGTTGGGGGTTGTTAGGGTGGTTCTATCAGATGTAGCTGAAAACCAATATTTTACATGTAGCGGCTGTCTATCTGCCCAGTTACCACCCAGTTACTAACTGAGTAACTATTAGCCTTTTTTTTCAAGTGTGTGGAAATTACGTTTTTCCTACTCCTCTGCTATTCTTTTATAATTCATTTCGTTCCGGGATTCAAGACAGTTAAATTGTTTGTCTAGGAATTCGTCGAACTTCACTGTCTCGGCGCTTTTCTGGTGGTCACCACTGCTGATTCTGGCTGTCAGGATTTGCAGTGGTTTGGGAAAAGTGCCGCCACACTTTTCCCAAACCACTGCAAATCATGTGCTTGCCCAAAAAATACTGAATAACACGATAAATCTTTGTAAGGCTGGAAATTTATATCATGGTAACATACCTAACATGATACATTGACTGTCATTAATCAATTAAGATTGCCTGTAGTTTTGTTAATCACGATTTTAATATTTATTTTATATATATTTTAGTTTTATGATCTTCCCTTTGCTCGTAAATTGTCAGTATCAAAGTGATTATTCATATGGTTACAACGTGTGGAAATTACTGCAGTCATCCAAATAATATTTGATTTATTTGTTCTGTTTATTTATTTACGTTTTATTGCTATCCACTGATCATATTTTTGTGTTTTTAGATTTTGACGCAGTTGCTAATGATAAATAAAATAGGTTTATTTGTGTGTTAGTCCCGATGTAAAGGCAAACTATTGCAATCCAATTCTGGGCATGATATCCTATTATAGTAGCTGGCAATAATTAACTACGCATAATAATATAGGCATGTATTACCTACAATTGCCACAATGTCTAAGGTCACAGTTTCAATTAGACTACGTCAAAGCATTGTCATTACCGCGATTGCTAATTTACCCACCGAGCCTGCGGTCGGTAGGTACCTATGCTGTTCACGAATAGGCCAGTAGGTACCTATCTACCTATCAGCTCGTGGCTAGAAAATAACAGCCGCACGGTTCAATCTTCAAGGTTAAGCCGCACTTGCCAAGGTCGGTTCGTGGATGGGCGACCAGGACAACCTTTTACATATCATAAGTTTCATCTGTGCCTCTTAATGCAAGTTAAGACGTTGATCCTGGCTGTCATTTGTAGATCTTGACAGTCTTAACAGGTTGTCACTGGCCCGAAAGTTTGACAATCAGTCTTATCAAGGGTATCGCATTACCTAGTACTGACTGGGTTGTGGAGGTCAAATAGGCAGTCGCTCCATGTAAAATACTAGGACTCAACCGCATCCAGTTAGACAGGAAGCCGAACTCAACATTATTAGAAATAAGAGGAATGAAGAAGAGAACCTTACCTATACCATTAATACTATTTTCATGAGGAAAGGAGATCACAATAATTTATGAAAGACTTCAAGATATTCAGACATTGCCTTTATTATACAATTTACCCTGAATGCTAACAGAAGCAATCTACAAAGCTTGCAGTGTTGAAAGGAATTGTTACCAATGTAGACACAAAGCAAAGTTATATTTACTAGATGTAATAACATTATGCTTACAGCAAATGCTTTGCTGTCTCCATCAAAATGAATGCAACTGTTACAAACACTGCATTTTGTAATGAAATTAGTGGATAACAAAACAAAGCTGAATTTTGAATAAAAATGCCCACACCACCCGTCACAAAAGATATATTTTAAGAGTATTTGACGAGCTTTTAAAGATAACTGCCTTGAAAAGTTTCCTTTTTACTATCATTCATTGTTTCGCCAACGAAACTGAATGGAAACTGACACTTTCGTTTTTGTTTCGGAAAAATGGCGATATTCTTTTGTCTCAGGTGTTGGTATTTCAACGAAACTAAAATGGATGTGGGAACCCCTAACTAACTGTCAGGGAACACACGTCTACGGCTGTATAAAGAATGAGCCTTTAGATAAATAGAAATAGCAAGGAAACTTGTACGATATTTTATGAAGAGAAGAATTTATAAAAGAATTCTTCTCGAGGCGGTATCCTTTGTGGGGTGAGCAGAGCGCACTGACGCAGTGAGAATTTCTGTTCAAGTCAGAAACAGTACTTCGTTGTGTATGAAAAATGAAATAAGTTTGAATTACGTGAATATTACATTTAATTTGGCAAAGTGATGTTCACCCTATCAGCATTGTACATCTCTTTAATGAAAAGATTTTAATTTTCGCAACATTTAATGGTATTTAGTTAGCTGATTTTAAAATTCGGTCAAAACATTTTTTTTTTTTTAAAAAAAACGTTGCCCCACACTAGGAATTTCTCCTGTATCGAGGGTGCGTTTACAAACATTTAAACTCACACACACAAACAGCCAGACCCGGAACAACTACAAATATTTACATTATGAACA
Source organism: Lycophotia porphyrea (assembly GCA_950005105.1). Lineage (NCBI taxonomy): Eukaryota > Metazoa > Arthropoda > Insecta > Lepidoptera > Noctuidae > Lycophotia > Lycophotia porphyrea. The sequence continues at coordinate 13,673,180 of OX465395.1, read as the reverse complement.
ACGCGGATGCAGCTCTAAACCGGACCTTTGAATATAATAGGGGTATGAAGAACAGGGTGTAAAGTTCTTCATAGAAAAGAGAAGGTCCTCCAGACGGGTCCTGTCACAACAACTGTCCAGATGGGTGTTGTCTGTTGTGACCGTTGTTATCGGGTTTTTCTACAGGGTGATTGGTAATTGGGCATTAGACCTTGAAATGGGTGTTACTAGAGCTTATTAGCAACGACTTTGACCCGATAACTAGGGTCCTATCTGAGACATTTATTTTGAGTAATCTGCTTTAAAAAGCAAGGATAGTTTTAATTTTTTCAATATTAAGATCTTTATGAGGCTGATAAACCAAAAGTTTGGGTTATGTTTTGATAAATTAGTTTTCGGAATATTCATTCGTTTATGCGCTCTCTGAAAAGTATAACGATATAAGTATAAGTGTAACGCTCTTTATCAATTTTTGGTCGAGAGGAGGTAAATTTCCAAGAAAAACTTAAACTTTCGATTACTCCGAAACCACTCAGACAGGACCCCTACTTATCGGGCCAAATTTGTTGCTAATATGCTCTATTATCGCCCATTTCATCTGACCTGCACCCTATTACCCTGTATATCGCCATAAGTCGCAGGTAACTTTAATAGCGCTATTTAGAATTTTGTTCATAGCTGGCGCTGTAGTACTTTTTGTACAGAGGCCAGCACATCAAGCTACTACAATCTGTCAAATTTCTTTAATAGATTTTCGACTTTATTTCTGAACCATTAGGTACAAGGTTAATTGGGAAAATCTGACAGTCTTGGGTAGCTTGACCTGCTGGCGTCTGTACTATGTCGCTGTAGCACTTCAGAACGCTGCTGCGCGACATATGTTTGTAGCGGTCCTACGCTACAAACGTATGTCAACAGCGTTCTGTAATTTGTCCATAGATCGGTTTGACTCATCCTTAAGTTTGATTCGTTTGATTCACAAGGACGAAAACGAGCAATCAGACGAGACAATCAGAGCGAATCATTTGATGATATCCCATCCGTAAAAAAAAAAAACGGGACAATTGACGTGTATAACTCAGTAGTGTGAGTTTCCAGTTAAACACTTGAAAGTGACAAAAAAAACCAAGACCGTAAAACTGAAATCAAAAATTGTATGGTCCATATTGCGTCCAATACTACACATCGTTCGAATCGCTGACGATACAGATGAAAGGTTTCATTCTGCTCCCAGTCGTGTCAATTTGGCAAAAATTGTGTTCTGTATGGAGAGAATATACGACAAAGGACTCATTGGGCTGTTTCACTCGGCTCATTGTCAAAGCTGGTGTGTAGTACGTTACGCGATGGAAATAATCATGTGATAATTATTATCTTCATTGTATATTGATTTTGGTGTTACTGAGGTATTGAGTTGTGTTATACTTCCTTCGAAAATTCGAAAAGTTGGTCCGTTAAGAGTGCTTGAATCATTATACTTAGAAATTATTATCGAATTACTGTTTTTTTTTTTAACTTATAGTTTTCTGACATTTGTCTTAAATCACTGTAAAAATATCACCGAAAAACCACTTTTCGGTTTGTCTCTGTGAACGTTTTGTAAGGTACAAAGCGCACTTTATAATGGATTTTGATCTGATTTTCGCATTTTCATTTTCAGAAGATGTGTTCATTAATTTTTTACTTAGAAATACCTAAGAATATTGAGGTTTTGACATTACATAAACTTTGGAAATGCACGAGTCAGTGACGGTCGGTAGTTAAGCGCAAATCGGTTGCATTTCTGTTGAAAACTGCAACATTAAGGAATTTTACTCAGAACGCAGACATTCAAGCTTTATAATCACTTGCTTATGCTCGCGGCTTCGCTCACGTGGAGTTCGATAATGTTCCACGGGATCATATTACCGGGATCAAAAGTATCATATGCGTTATCCAGGTTATAAGCTATCTGTGTGTTAAATTTCATCCGAATCCGTTCAGTACTTTTTGCGTGAAACAGTAACAAACATGCAACCATCTATCCACAGAAATTTTCGCATTTATAATATTAAAGTAAGAAATAAGATGTAGCAAAAGGAGTCATTTAAATAACGAAGAATATTAAATGGTTCACTCCATCCAAAAGCTTTTAAGTTAAAAGCTCAAAAACTGGTAATATTGCCCAGAAAGCCGCTAAGTAACATCCCGTTAATTTAAATTGGCTCAAAAGTTAATTATCGAGAACTGAAGCTAATATTGTAAATAGTTAATAGCGAAGATGCATACAGATTAGCGCGAGATGAAAATTCATGAGCTTGAGCTATGATCGCGCCGTTAACCATATTGCTTGTTGAATAATTATCATCTTGTTTATTGATGCGAAACGTAAGTGATAGTGTGCTTGTATAATATTTACGTAAGTAATTATATCGGAAATGAGACTTTTAAAATAGTGTCGAGTCAAAAACGAGTTGTATAGTACTTCTTGCTTGAAAAGAAATCAAAATGCAAAAGCAGGAGTTTGAGATGAAACCGATATTTTAACGACATTTTTCACTTTGGGGTAGGAATACTAACATATATTTGACTTCGAGTTCTTCATTATTTTCCGTGTGGTTAGTGTCTCACCTTGTATCAGAGTTTTTATGCTGCCCATGGTCCGCTGACTTTTAGTTTCCCCACGATGTTTTCCTTCACAGAAGTTAGTGATAATTAAACAGTACGCACATGAAACCGAAAAATCAGAGTTGCGTGCCTAGGGCGACGAACTCGTGACCTATGACTTAGCAGTCACACCACTGGGCTATCAATGCATTCTCGAGTAACTTCTCACATTAACTGGATTTCAGAATATTTGTTTCTGGTTGTAAACTTACAGACCTTAGTGTGATACTTGTTAAAGCTAAAACTTATCTTTGATGAAGTGACCTATATTTCTGCCAGACGTATTGACGTGAACCACAATAAAAACCAATCTAGTACTAAATCCGACAACACCCAAACAAATCATGAAATAACCGAAAACAACTACAAGCAATACAATAAAAATCCTAACATCTGAAGATAAAGCAAAAACAAAACACGCTAAGATAAGCGCTACAGCCGCTAGACGGCTTTATGCAACCATAAAACAAAGGAAACCTTTATAAGTCCTGTTGAATAAAAGTTTACAGCAAACTCGTCATTATCGCATACATTTCCACATCTATGAACAGGAATAACGAGTGAGCCCGTCTCCTCGCGTGTGTTCCTAATTAGATATCGATTCAAAGCCATTCGATTTTACGAACAAATTACCGAGAACACAGTATCCAGTTGTATTTTGTTTAATCTTTTGTTTGTTTACGATTTATTATTTATGAAGAGATAACGTGTTGGCTCGTGTAATAGTGATGTCTTTTGGGTTGTTTGTTGTTTATCGATTAATATTTGGGTCATGTTGTTAACTAGAATAGTTAACTGAGTTAGTATTCTGGTCATTTTAACAAAACATATTTTCACGTCTGTAATCCTAGAAGGTTTACGCAAAGGTACAGACACCTATAGTACATTTACAATTTCACACTTTTGTACGGGGCGAGCCTATTCCCATCAACTGGACACAAGCGCTATGCTTTCACATTTAGGGACTACGCACACTTATTCAGCTCTATTCAGCTTATGCTTATGCAGCAGAAAGCTGAACGGATGCGTACGCGTCTCCATACAAAATCGTTATTTTCTATGGGCATAAGCTGAATAGAGCTGAATAAGTGTGCGTAGTCCCTTATAGTGCGAGCCACCAGTCTGAAATTGTTCTTTGTTCCCTGCTCATTATAATCTAGATCTATTCGAGTGAATCGGTTTCTTCTAGGCAAGCGTGCTCCACCCTAGGCCGCATCAGCACTTCACATCAGACGAGTTGCGGCCAAACGCAAGACAATTTGTCTAAAAAAAATGTTATGCTATTGCATAATAAAACCTTATGGTAGACGGCTTTTCCATATTTTTTCATTCATTTCGTTCAAGTGACGAGCCCACTCACCCAACAAGCAGCTAATGCCGCGCGTTGTATAATGACAATATCTACCTCGTGTTTAAGTCACTTACGGCTAAGCTTTCACGCGCTGCTACAAATTTGGCTCATTTGTCATTGTGACTTGTTTCAAACGATTCGGAAACATTCGGAAATGTTGTTCACGTTCTGTCAGTAGCAAGTTAAGATGAAGGTTCAAGTTTGGAATATGACTTGGGTCAATGTGACACTTTTAATATTTGTACCTACCAGTAGGTGGTTGTACATTATTGAAATAAATTGCGTTAAAATTTTTAGGTTAACCCTGAGAATCATAGATTTATGGTGAGGAATAATATCGTTGGGGAATCTAGAAACATTAGTGAGGAAAATTTTGAGTATGAAAGTAGATGGCTATAAGAGTAGAGGAAGACCAAAGAAACGATGGTTGGAAAGTGTGAAGGATGATATGGCTATAAAGGAGGTGAATGATGACATTAGTAATAGAAAAGTATGGCAGAAGAAGACATGTTGCGCGCACCCCAAATATATTGGAATAGAAATAGAATATAGAATGATGATAGTCTTAAAAACACCTAAGCATTCGCAATGTGTGGTGTGTGTGTGTGTGTGGGTTTGTGTGTTTATGCGCATTATCACACATAAACACACAAACCCACACACACACACACACCACACACCCACTCACACATACACCCAATCACACACACCCCCACACCTATCTCTACACCACCTCTACACCTATCTTTTTTATTACTCTATTTATTACTTTTTATTTTATCATTGTTTCCTTGTTTTGCTAAATGATTTATTTGTCTGTCCATCTACCTGCAGCAAAAATGTAAATCAGTTCTCGTAAATTAGACAAACTTTCTTTTCTAGGCACCCATGAAAGGGTTGGGCCTAGCACCTTTCATACAAGTTGTCTTGTCAACTTAGCAAGGGTGCTAGAGTCTCCAAACATATTAGTGTATAACGTCTCCATCTGTTTGTTTGTAACCACATGTTGTTTAAATGTACACCTTTTTATTGCAAATAAATTATTATTATTATTATACTGAGTGCGCCTGCGTCTAAGAAAAGGAGATAAAGATCGATTGGTCTTTCTCCATTTAAGAGGTCTGTCCTAATATAACCATAATCAGCATCTAATATCCCTTCCTCCTCCTGTCTTTGAGAAAGGCAGGGCCATAACCCACCACGCCTGTCCTGTGCTGGTTGGTAGATGTCAAATGTATTCAAATTATTGATAGCTGCTCTACTCTGGCATATTTACAGACTGAAATTATAATGTTAATATCCTGTCAATGTTATCGTGTTTGTTTTGTTAGGCTTTCAATAATAATGACAATGTTTAGGGTTATGCGAATCCCGAACGTGAAAATGTACAATGCGGATCATAATGTATACGGGACAATGGCTCATAATGAAGGCTATTCAAATAGGATCGGCCCGTGTACACACAATGATATCACTGAATTATTAAAACCGAACTATCAATGACATTTTAGGTATCACGACCCAAACATGACCCTTAAAAGCTAGACTCCATTAAAATCTAAATGAAACCACTTTTCAACATTGGCATCTCTTTACAATTTCGACGAATTTATAAATGACTAGTCCGAGAGCCGCTTTGCATGGCTTTTCGACTTTACAAAATATCGAGATTTCTGTGCAATACAGACGTCATATCTCGCCTGTGATCACTGAAGGGTTAAGCAGAGCACCTTAATAGTCCACACACATTCTCCAGTTATGTTAAAGTTTCATGTAATAGCGGGGAACTTATTGCCATCAACCGTGCACAGATCCAGACTTCATGGCTGCTACTAAGAAATTTATGATAGATAAACTAGATTACACTTACCAGTCATTTCTGAGCTATTTCTAAGTTAAATATTAGTGTATTTATACATAAATCTATAAAATAAAGTTCTTTAATTTTAAAAACCAATACGGTCACACAGGTAGATACCAAAAGCAACTCAAATTCATGATATCTGCAGACAAGTTTTAGAAAATAAAGAGCAAACAAGACCAATTTCGGGAGTAATTTGCGATAGAACCTTGATAAATGTTGTTCATTTATTTATGATAAATGGACCGTTTAGTAAGGAAAAAGATACATCAATCAATATTTGTTTATTAATTGAATGTTTGGAATAATGAGACCTGAGAGGTGACTAATGGGAGGAGACATGAGACTGACAATTTGCTGGCAATATGTTTATAGGTACTCTTTGGTTGGTCAATCAGTCAATGGTGAAATAAGGTTATTTGGACGCCTAAGCAGTGTCGATTTTCATATAAATTGGCAAGACAACCAAGACCAACGATTGTACAACGTGCCGAACGCAAAAAGTGTAGCTTGCTGTAACTGTTTAATCGAAACACCCGTTTTTTATTCATGGAGTCCTGACAACATTTCATCAGTATATTACTGTACATGGGCCTATCCAATATCCGTTTGCCATTCATCTCGTCCATCTTACGAATTCAGATTACTGAATCTGAATTCTCTGTAAGATGGACGAGATGAATGAGTAGTAGCTGGCTACTGAGCCAGCTACTACTCCAACTTACCTTCTCTACGGAGATCATTGATCCACCTACTCTGAAGACATCCTACCTTGCTTTTGCCGATCCGTCGTCACCACTCAAAAGCTCGTCTAGGTCTACCGCAAAGGTCATTTATTACTTATGACTTATGTGGCCAGCCAATTGCCACTTACTTCAGTTTGCTTTTACCGTGAGCTAAACATATACATAGTATAACCAGCCCGTCAAATTCTCAGTCGCACTACAGGAACACAGCCCCTGTTTCTGTGAGAGTGGACTGGGAGTGAGCCATTATCCATCACGCAGGCTATTGTCACTGTCATGTCATGTCTTTGAATTATTGGCTCTAGAATACTCTAGATCATCTCGGATGCTAATGATTATAATTTTTATTTACTGTTAATTATGTTAAATGCTACTAATATTAAATTTATAAAAAAATGTTGTGCCCGACAGAATCTATGTGAAATGTATTATTATTATTTTAAGATCTTGCAAAACACATGTGATATATAATAAATAATTTAATTGAATTGAATTGGAGTCCTCACAATGTTTTCATGATTATGAAATAAATTCCACTTTGCAACATTACATCATTTGATTTACACAAAAAAGAAGCTACAGCTGTTTTAAACACACTAAACCGCATGTCATTTGAGTCAACAACATTTGTTTTTGTTGCCGTCGTACATCACAAACAGTTTTTAGCTACAAGCAATGAAAACGGCTAAAACAAACACACGTTAGCAGAAATCAAAAACATTTTTCAGTCGAATTGAAATAAAATTAAAGATTAAAAGCTTTGCAGGGTTAACAAAGACTTTAATTCTTAATTTTGGTTTTGATGTTAATTTTAATTTTGTATTTGCGTTGAATTCGATTCACACTCAACGACAAATAAGTGGTACATGATGTGCTTACCCGTAAGAGGTTGATACACTTGTCTGTAACTTCTATTGAATGTATATCGTGTCTATGAAGCAGTGTATTCAATTGTTGGTGAGCCAAATAAATAAAATAAAATAAAAATAAACAAACAAATGGGTCGAATTTCAATGCGGGGTTTGGAAACAGTGATCATTTATCTGAGTTAGTTGTTTGTAATAAACGTAAGTGGATTTTAGACTTTTAGTTACCTGAATTTGGTGTACCTACATTTTGGCTTCATTTTATTTAATACGTATATTGTTTTAATTTATGAAAGCTTTTTGATGAAATTCGTGGTATTCAGAAAATTTAAGCAAATACCAATACACTCTGTTCCTGTTATTTGTAGCATGATTACAAATTGAAACAGAAAATATGCGAACAATAAAAATGGGACATTCAGTTATTAAACCATTTTCAATTGTTTTTTGCAGGATTATTTTCTTTTTCTTCTCACACAAGCAAGAGCTTAACTCCTAACCAATTTTTGGCAAAGTTTTTTATTTGCAAATCTTCAAACGGCGATCCGCTAAGCCTTCAGTGTTTGTTTGAAGAATTTCAGGTGTTCATGAATAAAATATTCACCGTTTCACACTCAGAGGACCTGCGGGTGGGTTTACGGTCACTCTGGCGCTTAACGTCAGACGGAGGTCGCATATTGAGGGTCGGAGTGACGAGGTCGCCATACGAACGAGGATTTATGAATGAATGAATTCTCCGATTATTTATGAAATCGTTTCTTGAAAGTGGATAAACTTAATGATAGATGTAATTTTTACTTCTTGTCCCGTGTCGGCTTGTCTATTGAAACAATGGGGTAAACCTTTGTGGAAGAATTGCCGGGCAACAAGGTTGGTGGGCTTTACTCGTTGCAGTTTATAGTTAAATATTTTTTAAAACGACGTTCCCTACAATAGTTTTAAACCTGAAGATGCAATAAGTTAATAAAACTGATAAAAATTAAAATTTTAGTACTTTTATGAATAAAGTCTGCTTAAATTGAATGCTAAAGAACAAAAACCCATTTAAAAGAATAAATTATAAATAACGATACATAACAAAAAATCATAAATAAAACCACTAAAATTAAGTACGAAAAACTTCACAGAGAACTCTAACTGTAGTTAGGTTACGATTATGATTCCTGAACGAATAAAAAAGAAAGGCAGGTGTTGCCGATGTAAAAATTTTAAGCAGTAAAAATAAAGTATATTTTATTACCTATATAACTTCTTTTTCATCCACTTGTTTTAGCGCGTTGTTCGAATATTGTTTGCGCATATTTTAAGTAGTTCTAAGTACATAAATTACGGTATTATGGCTGTTTGACCATTATATATTTTTTTGTTATCGCTTCGGCTGAAGAATTTATAAGTATTGAACTTTTTTTGCGACGTAAAGTCTAGTCAGTAATTCTGATGACTGATTTTCTTCAGAGCTTCAGAAAAGTCCTAAATTAAATAAGTTTTGTTTTTACTATTATAAATGTGAAAGTTTGTGTGGATGGATGGATGGATGGATGTTTGTAACTCTTTCACGAACGGATTTGAATCAAATTTGACACACAGATAGTTTATGACCTTGATTATCAAATAGGATTTTCATAATTTAGTAGAACCTTTTGTCCCGGTAGTACTATCCCGTGGGACAGTTACCGAACTCCACGCGGGCTAAGCTGCGGGCATAAGCTAGTCTAAACAATCAAAAATCGGCATCAAAAGAAATATAAAATTGTTGAAACGTGTGGTTTAAAGTCTTTTTGAAAAAATTGGGTATTGTATTACCTACCTTGCCCACTTTTTCCACAACCTCACTTCAAATGGACCATACACTATGTTAATTTACATTTTATCTGCCCTACAGGTGTGAGCATTTACCTACCTTGCCAGTCGGCTGCGCTGGGTAACAATGGCGATTTGTGACCACACACAATGGCCCCAGTTATCACCCGGGACAGATAACGATACAATGCAATATCGCGGTGGATGAGCATAACTAACTACAAGGACAGAGGAATATGTTAGTTTAATAGGTGACCATGTATGTCAAGTTTTGAATGCTCGTGTTTTTGATTTTGGTAATAAGATTTTATTTTGTTGTAAACATGTATCTAAAGAGGAGTACTTGCTTACAAAGTTAGTACGTAGGGTAATACAATAGTTTTAGAACCAATTTTTAACAAAAATATTTCTTTTTCTTTAAATTTTCTGTAGTAGGTACTTTATGGGTGATCATGTGCGATCATATAACAGTTTTACGATAATTATCTACAAGGTGTAAACGGACGCTTCACGAAGCCGTCAATCAAGCATTCTGTACATCAAACTAAGTTACTCTAAGCAAAACTTATTTCTGGAAAACGACTTTTTTTTTGGTGGAAATAATCACGTTTTAGTGTAAAACTCAATGTGACGCACGTAAAATATTGTGCTGATATAAGCATTGAATAGTAAACAGGTCATGGAGGTATTTAAGGTATAGTTATAACCTTAAAAACTAGAATTAAAAAAAACTTGAGAAAAAGTTGGATTTTTGAGTTCCTATATTTCCTTAAGTATGGTAAGGTTCCCAGGTATGGTATACAAAAAGAAATGATCGCAATGACGAGGAGAACAAGTGCCTTTCGGTTAAGGTATTATTACACACATTATACATCGGTAAGGAAGTCACTCTCAATGCTCATAAAACGGTGAAGGCAAGGCACAAGTTCACCTAAAATTTTGAAGATGGAATGTGATATAGATCTACAACACGCATTGGACCCGCGTGGTGGATTACTCCCACTCCCTTTCAAAGGTAGGGGGGCCTGTATCCCAGCAGTGGGAAGGTTCTAGTCTGATTACGCTAAATATATCTCTGACTTTTGTTGATATCTGCAAGTAGATACTCGTAACTTCACGTGTCGTTTCTATTAAAGTGGGAAGGTTACTTATATTACGTAAAGCGTTGCTTGTGATAATATATTGTGCCTGCGTCTCACCACCGGGCGACCACACAAAGGCTCGTGAAAGGTGACTCTTGAACGTTCCCCTATCTTAATCAAGATGAGTAGGGAGGCTCACTAGAAATTATAATATATTTTCACAAAGAATCGTGACGTGAATTAAGTGGGAATATCACAGAAATATTTATGTAAGTGATTTTTACTGGATCATAGGACTACTCCAAACCGAACATGAGTTCTGATCGATAACCTCAAAATAGTTGGGAAAAGGCTAGGCAGGTGATGTTCATGATGATCATGACTCAAGAAATCACTGACGAATCGAATAAGAAGTCAAGACCAATATAAGCTGAGCTATTTCGTAACAAGAATGTGAGATGCATGCATCTGCAATGATTAACGGTCAATTTTACTATTGAAACTGAACGCCATCAATAGTTCTAAACTGCGTTCAAGTGCTGACAACATGTTACGGAATATTGACACTGACAGCTTTTAAATGCGGTTTAGACTTAGTAAACGCGTTCAGTTGGAAGCTCGTGCTAAATAATAACAGCCGTTCGGGTCCGTCTTCAGATTTAGCCGCACTTGCCTAGGCTGGTCCGTGGATGGGTGACCATCCTTAACATACCGAGTTTAGCCGTTGGTGTCGTCAAATGTAGATCTTTGGCAGTCGTTACAGGTAGTGCGTGATTCGAAAAGTCTGACAACCAGTCTTACGTGTTACTCAGTACTAACTGAGTTGTGGAGGTCAGATAAGCAGTGACTCCATGTAAAATACTGGTATTCAGCTGCATCTGGTTAGAGTAGAGGCCGACCCCAACATAGTTGGAAAAAGGGTGATACGCGTTCAGTTCCATTAGAGAAATTCACCCAGACGTTGTGCCTTACAAAGCTTACAGTGTTCTGTATTTTCCTGAGGTTCACAAGTAAGTATTGATTTTAACTGTACAATATTTTCGTATAAGCACTGAAAGCCATGTCTCTAGTTAAACGTGTAGCACGACGGGGATTTATCGAGTGGCCAGCGCTTACCACATTGACTAACGCGTGATTTACTAGCTCTGCTTTAAAAATGTTACAAAAATAAGCACTGTATTTTCACAGGAGTGTAGATTAAGTTGTTATTTTTATGTCTTTTACCTAGGTGCTTTATAGATTGCAGAGTTCAATGGACTCTTTGGCGAAAGCTAACGTTTCGGATGATTCTAAACTATGTAGTAAGACAATGAATTGAAGGGTACTTTTATTTGGCCACAGAATCAGCAATGCTGCCAGCCTTCTGGGCACTTTTAATTTTGACAACGGTGTGGACGTATTTTTTGTTGCCCTGTATTTGTTTTCCCATTTGGATATTTGTAGATTTTTTTTATCTATACATTAGTTTGTAAATAATGTACATACTGAATTCAAATAAAGAACATATCGTTACTAGTCAAATGAAAATAATTGAAGGTATTCGCCTAATGGACTTTCTCGTTGGATGTTCCAATTTTAGTTTAATACCAGTATAAGTGACAGTGACAATGATCATTACAGATCACTAGAAAAACACGTATGTTAAACCGAAAAGCGCGACGGGGCGTTTGACTGATAAAAAGCTAAATAAAAATTAAAAAGCTATTCAAAAAAAAAGTTACACATCCATTTTTAAAATCGTGTCCGTGTATTCAATTAAACGAACAGCACGCGCTCCAATAATTATAATTGATCATTTAAAACAACAAACCAGAATGGCAGCTCGTCCCACTAAACCACACTACGCCACTTACGACGGCACGGTTGGCGCAGTGGCTGAGCGATTGACTGCTGCGCTGCGTGTCGCGGGTTCGATTCCCGCACGGAACAAATATTTGTATGGCCTACAGGTAGTTGTTCCGGGTCTGGCTGTTTGTGTATGTGAGTTTAAATGTTTGTAAACGCACCCACGATACAGGAGAAATTCCTAGTGTGGGGCAACGTTTTTTTTTAAAAAAAAAAAAAAAACTTAACTAATTACACCACATTTTTGCATTCATATATCAAGCGAACAAGTTGCCTTGTCTATACATTTTCATACTCGTCATCTGCCTAGCCTTTTCCCGACTTCATTGGAGTCGACTTCCAGTCTAATGGATGCAGCTGGATATCAGTATTTTAAATGGAGCTAATTCCTACCTGGATAGCTTCTATTTCTCTGTGCAAGACTGGTTATCCGAATTTTTTCAGGCTTCTACGTAACAACTGTCAACTGTCAAAGATCTACGAATGACAGCCGGGACCAACTGCTTAGTGTGCTTTTTGAGGTGAGGAATCTTGATATGTTATGGATGGTCACCCATCCACAGACTAAACCTTGGCAACCGTTGCTTAACCTTGAAAATTAACCCGTGCGGCTGCTATTATTAAGCCACGAGTATCAATCTACGTACCTCTACATACGTTTTCATACTAAGGGTTATAAAATATAGCTGTAATATTTTTGAGACCTCTTCCAAGTTCCCAATCTTCTTTATGGGGGTCAAATCTCAACCAGCAATTTATTGCAAGGCGAAATGATAACCTGACCGTAATTACTTATCGCTTATATTAACCCTTGAATGTCCAAGTAGACTATTAATTTACTGTCAGAACCGACCATGTTACTGTCTGAAGGTTATTCTTTGTTAGAACTTGAATATTATTAAAAGAGATAGATTAAAAGCTTTTATCACGTAGATCTGGGTTGTTTGAATTTTAATGTTAGTGTAAAAATGGTTGAAGGTTGAGGAAAAAAGGTTCACAAAAAATGTATACCTATTTCTCAATTTATTGGCGCTGTGGTCGATATTAAGGTAATCATCATCATCATCAGCCTATAATGTTCCCACTGCTGGGACACAGGCCTCCTCTCTATGAGAGGGAATGGGCTATAATCCACCTCGCGGGCCCAGTGCGGATTGGTAGATGTCACATGTCTTCGAATTTTTGGTTCTAGGACATGCCGGTTTCCTCACGATGTTTTCCTTCACCGTTTTTGAGAGCAGTGGTGATGAAACAAATTACACAAAGTAATGCGCCTGCTTGGGTTCGAACCCACGACTTACTGTTCGTAAGTCAGGGTCGCTACCACTGGGCCACCGCTGCTCTCGATATTAAGGTATTAAGAACAAATGCTAAGGTTTATTGAAATAGACTTATGGAAGGTCGAAAAACAGTCCTCTTTTATCAATATCATAGTTGAACAACTAATTCCAATACACTAATATCCCAAACATTGGAATCCATTAACAAACAAATAGGTACAGAAAACAAAACAAAGCAATTTCAATTTCAACATAACCCTTCCACTGCCTAACCTCTATACAATTAATACGGAATCCGATCGGGGTACCTGATTACCCCGTCATTATTGGGGGTAAATTATCTTCAGTTGATATGGGTTGGTACAATCGACCGGAATGTCACCACAAGATGCGACCGCTAGCATTTGTCCATACAACACCGTTCGGTATCGATCGTATAATAATGTTTAGTGTTACGCGGTCAAGTACTATTAAGTATATGACTGATTAATACAGGGTTAAGTAAATTGCGATTAATGATTTCAAGATGCATCTGTTTATTTGTGAAGTAAACGTCGGTGTTAAAATTTAAAATCACCAAATCTCTGTAATTCTTTCCTCAAAATACAATTTCATATACAAGTCTGCATGCCTCTTAGGTCTTGACCAAGAGTATGGTCTTTAAAAGAGACTGAGAGACCTCCTAGTTTCTTTCGGTGTGTCTTTTTAAAATAGTTGGAAAGAAAACATAAACCTCATCTAGTCTTTATAAAAATACGTGTTGAAAACAAATTTACCAAAATATAATTTAAAAAATGCCTGAATCAGTTTTCATCAGAAATTCATAAAATATTTACAGAACAGAAATGTAAAATATGATCATCAAACATACTGTGTATTTCATTGAATCCAATTTGCAACCGAAACCAGTAACGAAGAGCCAATACATGCAGTATATTTTAAAATAAAAAATAAACCCAAAATTTACGCCTCAATCGTGCCATAAACAGGAGTACGGGCAAAATAATGTTGTGGAGTAATTGAAGGAAAGGTTACAAAATGTATTTTGGCAGGATCGCGGCCAGCGTGATTGATGTCGCTGCAAGGCCTTGGGCTCAAATTAACTGTCACTTGTCAGACAGAATATGAAAAGCTTTCAAAACGAAAACTTGTATGACAAAATTTTACATACAAAACACGGGGTCCATTTTAAACGTGGTCGGCTTTGACAGGGTTAGATTGATGTTGGATTTAAAAAATATACGTAAAACAGCGTAGAAGGTACTTTGGTTGTTACGATTTTCAGTGTTGTCGTAAAAATGAAATATATAATATAACATCACGCCTGTAATCCCCGAAGTTTAAGTCCCCATTTTCCAAATAGTTTTCTCTTTGTGACTGCCTCGTTGGCCTAGTGGTCGCAAGCGCGACTGCTGAGCATGAGGTCTTGTAGGTCATGTAGGTGTACTATTAGGTACGCCTCTGCCTAACCCTTCGGGGATTACAGTGCGAGTCGGATTCGCCCATTACATACCATTAATCTATACAACATTAGACAAAAACGGCAAAACAGTCACTTTTGTTGTATGTATATTTCATTATTTATTTTTAAAGGGAATATACAAAAAAATATTCTGTGAATATTTCAAGCGTCTAACTGTCGCCGTTATTAATATCTAGCAAAGAAACGGGAAAAAAAACACGTTTTTTGTATGGGAGCCCCCCTTAAATATTGATTTTATTCTGTTTTTAGTTATGGTATATATGTATAAATACATCATCTGTGAAAATTACAATTGTCTAGCTATCACGGTACATCAGATACAGCCTGGTGACAGACAGACAGACGGACGGACAGCGGAGTCTTAGTAATAGGTTCCGTTTTACCCTTTGGTTACGGAACCCTAAAAACCATGTTTATATATATCCGATTCTGTACACTCTTCACCAATAAGTCGCTGCATAAAAGTAGGATAAAACTTTACTTTAAAATCCTGCAAGTAGCGTTCGTCAAAGTGAAATGGAACAACTTTATTTCTGAGGAGCGCCTTTATGACTGGACTGAAATCAACATCGTAATGAAACTGAATTATATTGCGGACGCAAGCACTTGTAGCAAAGATAATTAATTATATACTGGGTACACTTGACAAAAAGATATTTGAATAGTAATATCACAAAAGTATTTAGAATTTAACACGTCCCAAACTTAGAAAGCAGAAAAAACCTGAATTTAAAAAGCAGAAATAAATCTACTGATAATGTAATGTACATCATCATTTTCCTGTCTTTATTCCAATTTATTTTGGGTCGGTGCAGCCTGTCTTCTTTTTCCATAATTCTCTATTACCTACCCTTCATCTCAGCAGTCACCTCCTGGCTAGCCATAATGTACTGTACATCACAGCCTTGAATAATCCCATGGAAGTCTTAATACACACAACAACAGAGTGCAGAAATAAGAATTGAAACGAAGACCTTTGCTATCATCATACAAATGAGACGATAAGAATATTTCTAGCCAATCTTTATATCAAAAATTCATAGATTTTTCAACGTAACAACTGGAAGCGTCATTTCAAAGTCTATGAAACTGAAATATTCCGAAGAATATTCCAAATTTTACGAGTTCGGTGTTCCGATCTCTCTGAACTTAGCAATGGATTGGCACACAAACTATTTTGAATAAACCGAAGCAGAACTGAAGCGAGTAAGGCAGAGCTTTGGTTCATGAAAAACAAGAAAATATGTATAGTATTATACAAGAGCACTCCATAACGCTCAGGTTGGTTTTTGTGGTAGATACTTATCATATGAATTAAAATCTTATCATATGAAAAAATTTCGAAAATAAGATTGTGTTCTTGAGACTTCTTCATGGACGCACAAAATTACAAAGAATATTATCACCATATATTATAAAATAACTCTGAAGAATACTATTAAAACAAACCCCAATAACTTACTATTTTGCAAACTCCACTGAAAGATAGTAGAAAATAATCACAATTCTGCTATTCCACGTATCAAGGCAAACTAAATTTAACACCACGAAAATTATTTATAGAAAACATAACAATAATCTGTATACATACCGAATCGATAAAACACCACAACGAATCGATAACTAAGCAAAGTATCCCGCTATAGAACCGATTATAAGATCGGTGCACTAAGAACTGTTTGACTCGAGTGAAGAAATCGGTATAAAAATCGAGATGTATCGTTTCCGTTTGTTTATTGCATTTGGAACTGAGGATAGTTGTTAAAATGTGTCTGTGTGTGTTCTTTGTGTGTACTATGACAGTTGTTATGGCTGTTCTATAAATATGACTTAGGTACAGTTTCAGTCTGATGGAATGTTTGTTTGTGTGTGGTCTGTCTGACATAGTATTTTGGTATTGCTGTTGTAGACGAATATGTTTACCGCATATTCTGCATATTGTATTGTGGCAACACCATGTTACTAAGATTAACAAAGACACTATTATAATCTTTGAGAACATTCTCCACAGGAAAACAAGTTTTGGGATTATAGAATAACTGAAACAAAATATTTACAAAAGAAAAAAAAACTACTTACTAGATCTCGTTCAAACCAATTTTCGGTGAAAGTTTGCATGGTAATGTACATCATACATTTTTTTTAGTTTTATCATTCTCTTATTTTAGCAGTTACAGGGGGGACACACACACATTAACACACATTTTACCACTTTGGAAGTGTCTTTTGCGAAAACTATTCAGTTTAGAAAAAAAAGATTATAGAAACCTCAATATCATTTTTGAAGACCTATCCATAAATACCACACGTATGGGTTTGATAAAAAAAAAAATTTGAGTTTCAGTTCTAAGTATGGGGAACCCCCAAAATTTATTGTTTTTTTTTCTATTTTTGTGTGAAAATCTTAATGCGGTTCACAGAATACATCTACTTACCAAGCTTTAAAAGTATAGTTCTTATAGTTTCGGAAAAAAGTGGCTGTGACATACGGACTGACAGACAGACATGACGAATCCATAAGGGTTCCGTTTTTTGCCATTTGGCTACGGAACCCTAAAAACTGTTTTTTATAAAATTAACTACATAATTAACTGACTATTGGCGAGAACAAGCACACCGTCGCGAGAAGTGGTAAGAATAGGGGGAGGATTTTGCTCAGGAATATACAGACAGTATAGCCCAACTAAAAAAAAAAACGAATTATAGTAAACTAATTAAAAAGGTTTTGGGATCTATTTGTGGGACAAAGTGTAAAGTATAAGGCAGATAAGGCGAAAACATAACATCTAGGAGAGGTAGAAAAAATCTGGAAACGTTTTATTGGAAATGGAACGATATTCTTATTTTTATTGCACACAAAAAAAAGGGGAAATACACACAAAACTATGACAAATAGCTGCAACAAGATTTTATTTACGAGTAAAATTGTAGGAAAAAACAAATCAACAATAATCACGCCTAAGAAGAGAATGAAGCCAATAAATTAATAGCAGATATCAACTTCGTTGTGGGCAGGGACAAAGAATTCTAATCTGGATTTATCGACACAGCGGTTGGCCGCGGATCGAACCGATCGGAAGTCTTAAAGGATTTGCCGGGTCCCGAAGATTAATGTACAAATACCTATTGTCTAAGCTTCGGGTATGCCTCGGCTTTCAACCGGGGCATGTTCCTTTATTTCTGCGAGATATGAATTGGTTATAAATTGTTGGTCAGTTCCAAACTTCGGCGATTAGATATTGATTGCCTTGTTAGTTTTTTGACCGTAGACGCTACCCCTGAGAATAAGGTTCTGAGTTCGATTCCCTGGTTGGGCTTTGTGTTTTTGGGTTTTTTTTATTAGGAGTTCTCAGTAGCAGCTCGGAGTTTCGGTTATTGCCTTGTTGATGGCATTAGGCTAGCCCCCTATATATATATGGCAAAATATTGGTGTAGAATGGTACACCTCTGTCTCCCCCTCCAGTAAACAGGCGTGATGTTATGTATGCTGTTATGATTAGATATTGTTTACGAGTATGAGCGAGTTTTCTTACGTGTTGGTATGTTATCACGGTTGTTTAACACTAGTTTAGACCTCATGGATCGCGTGAATAGTTCAGGATTTAAAGCTCCGGTTGCTTGTAAAGCTAGTTGAGATACTATGTCGAGATTATGTCCAATGCAACGTATGAATTTATTAGATGAGGTTTCTGTGCAGTAAATTGTTCCGGTATGCTTACTTTATGCCCTTACTATAATTTTCTGAGTTTCAAATGTTGGGTTTCTCGCAAGGTGAACTGGGAACCTGGAGAAGGCCATGGGAATCTGCTGGATGCGTGAAACAGGGTCCGATCAACGTGACGACGCTAGAAGGAGGCCTATGTCCAGCAGTAGACGCCGTAGTACGATTGAAATAATGATGATTAGTTTCACACTAGAATAGGATATTTTGGACCGATTAAAAAGTCGTTTTTGATTGGTATCTGAGCAGCTCTTTATTCTTTATTAATTATGTTATGACTCAGCCTGGGGTAAGGAATAGGTAATTTTTCTGGTGTCTTGCTATAAAATAACTGAATAAACAAGTTTTTTTTTGGTGAATAAAATACAATAAACTTTATTTTAACATAATATTTTGATAGGGTAATTTACCAAAAAAAATTAATTAATCCGTCAGATAGATTTCCAAAACTTACTGGACACGTATTTTATCTTTTTTCACGTAAACAAAAAATGAAGACGATACACTGCGTCGAAAACTCGTGTGACATCACAATGTTAGTACACTGGCGGAGTGACGTCACAAGCCTCCACTCATGATCTTTGATGCGTTTTATCTTTGTCAGTTTTTATTGATTGGATTAAACAAAAAATACGTATCCAATATTTTTCGTGTATCTAACTGACTAAATAGAATCATATTTTGTTTTGTTCAGGAAACATCCCTGTTATAATAATCAAGTTTCAGTCATCATCCTTTTAAGAAACTCATAAAGTGTGAACCAACACAAAACATAGAAGCCTCCGTTTTTAAGAGGGATTCAACGAAAAACATTCCCTTAAATTAGCACAAAGTTAATTAGGCGATTGTGGAAGCCAGTGAATGGTGAATCTGCGAAACTGCCGGATTTTCACAAGGTTAGTAACATTGACACACTTTGACCAAACCTTTGGCTTTTGCAAATTCAGCTTACTCAAAGCCAGTGTTAAAATTTTCTTTCTGCGGATTATTTGGTTGGATTCAATTACTGGGACTATAAAGTTTATTTTAGGATTATAAAAAATTTAATCACAGCGCGATTTATAATTAAACAAGCTCTTGTTCGCGGTTTTGTTCACGTTGTGGTGGTTATGGTGCGTTCTTGTGTGATTGGAAATTATTCCAAATATAGTCTATGACAGCCTCGTTGGTCTAGTGGTCGCAAGCGCGACTGCTGAGCATGAGGTCCTGGGTTCGATTCCTGGGTCGGGCAAAGTGCTATTGAGTTTTTCCATCAGGAATTTCTCAATAGCAGCTACGGAGTCTGGATTTGTGCCCGGTTGATGGCACTCGGACCGACGACATTGTAAAAATTGCAGGGAGTCACTGGATGCAGGTGGCATTGGACCGGACACGTTGGAAATCTATTGGGGAGGCCTATGTTCAGCGGTGGACAGCAAAGGGCTGATATGATGATGATGATGATGGCACTCGGCTCGCCCCCTATTACATGGGACTTAAAAACATAACTGGCGAAAAGTGGGCGTACTATTTGGTGCACTTCTGCCTAACCCTTTGGGGATTACAGGCGTGATGTTATGTTATGTGTAGCCTATGACATCCGGGGGTAATGCAGTTTCCCATTAGTGAAAATCGGAAGCGGATCAGTAGTTCCAAGATTACCACCTACATCCAAGCTTCATAATATTGGTATAGATTTCGTAAAGGAGAATGACAAGGTTTCCTTTAAGACTCGGCCAGATCCGACAAAGATGAACTATATATCATTAAAAAGGAAAATAATTATAGAATTTGATAGTATAGAAGTTTTCTATAAGAAGTACACCAAAAAACGTTATATTTCTTTAAAGTTGTCCACTTAATACTTTTATTGGACAAGCCGGGTCAGCGAATAATACAGGTTCAGGTTCAGATTCAACAATCAAGGTAGTCGTTAGTAGTACAAAAATCGGAGTCCAGAAACACAGCAATAAACAACACAAAACTCTAAAAACACGTAAACACTTCGTCGCTCGTGATAAAACGCGGGAGAAAAAGTAAAACTTTTTGACAATTATACAATGACAACTACAAGATCAAGTGTGGCCAGCACTATAATAATTACTATTCTAAACTGTATCGATAATCGAATTTAATTATTTTAAATTATTATTAAATATATTCAAAAATATAATCCGACACTATTTATTCTACCTATACAAGAATTACGAGTTACGACTTATATATATGTAATAAATTCACTTACGTAGTTACATATTTAAAGTAATGCAATCGATTTGCAAATGCAATTTCGTATCGATGTTATTTTATTTTGGTATTGGCTACATTTTTTATTAAAATTGTAGACAGGAAACGTGTCGGAAAATTGAACAACTATTTAAAATTACTTTTAAACGGTGTACTTCTGCAGATTTTATTTATACTTTATAATTCTTACTGATTTATATTATAAAATATCGTTAATATGAAAAGTCTGTCGGACTGTCTACATGATTTGAGCCGATTTCTGTCATTGTTCTTTGTTCTTGTTTAAAGTACATAGCGGGTTATGTTTATATTGATCTTCTTTATTGCGTTTTGCTGTTTTAAGTATCTCTATCTCCTACAGTTTTAAAACAAAGTCACCATATCACCAGTCTTCTTTCAAAAAGTTAATTTCAATGAATGAATCGGTACCATAAAGTCCCCTAATTAGACGAAAAAGTGTAACTGTCATCAAAAACTCATCCAAATGAAAGACTGACTGAAACTTGAACTTCTTGAATAAAAAGGAACATTAAACTTGAAGGCTCTTGAATACTTTCAGTTTCAGGGGCCAATTAGCGCGCTTCCTAAAGTTAATTTATACTAACTGTATTTAAATTAATCAGCCGATTCATTTTGGTTGAGCTAAGTGAATCTTAGCTCGTTTTAAAGCTTCTGGAATATTTTATGAGTTCTTTAGATTACGGATTTCTGGACTTTTAGCTAAAAATGGATTTCTTCGTCATCAAAGACTTTTTTTATTTAATTTTTCTTAATTAATGATGGGATTAAAAGTATATATGTCCCAAGTTTCATCGGGATTCGTTCAGCAATTAAGCCTTGAAAAGGTAAGACACGCGTTCAGGATTGCTTTTGCATTTATAATAATAAGTATGGATATTGGAGTCACAAGTCTGTTGATTAGGAAGTCTATGGTCTTTAGTGAATTCATTCAAATTATGTACTAAAAATGTTGCTACATGAAAATCACAACATACACTAATTACACATTCAACATACACACATTCACTAATTTACTGAAAAAAGAATTGTCAGTGCCTTTTCCGTTGGCTCTTATTTTTGCATGCCACCCTTAGCCGGCCCATCACTCTTTATTTCGTCCAGTATTTTTAATGTCTTGTGTTTACATACGTAGCCATGTCTCTTGTTAATTAAGTACAATTTACATCAGGGGTCGCTTTTAAAACACGAGCCATGCGGATTTAACAGCCTTTTGTTATGGAAGCATTTTAAATGAGAATATTTTGTGAGGAATTTTAATATTTTTGTATTATGCGTAGAGACGAAAGTGTGTTTTAAATAGCAAATTAGGTTGTCGCATAAATGGATTTGTATGCAAATTTGGGTAGCGATAATTTTAGTTTTTGTGAGATTATTTTATGTAGATTGGTTTAATAATTGGATGGTTTTCGTGATGAGCAGTTTTATCTATAAATATTGTGGTATTTTAAACAGCTGTAAATTCCCACAAATATAATTAGAGTTTATAAGTGAAGCTACATTAGCTAACTACTATAATAAGACTAACCATTAACCAAGTCGAATGTACAGTCGCGGCCTTTTCCACCTGATCAGTTAAAAATATTCGCTTGAATCATGCGGAGGCACGCCGCTTGGCTTCATGTTGTGAGTGCAAGCAAAAATGAGCTTAGTGGTGATCAGGCGGGAGTGTCCTTGATTGTACATTGGTAGCTGAAGTTACGAATATCAAAACGATATTTTACTTTAAGGTGGTTGCGTCAGGGTAGCCCGCGAAATTCAAATTTTCTTATGTTTTTTGCAATTAGCAGATCAGTGTGAGGTTGTATATTGATGAAAAATGAGTCGCGCCAGTAACACGTATGTAGTTATAGAATTACAATCGTGAAAATCATCAATACTGCCCTCTAAGTTCATGTACTCCTATTCAATAAATATTTCATGAAAAAGTCATTCAATAGGATTAAATGGACTTACAGGGTTATATTGACGATTTTCATGATTGTGATTCCGTAACTACATACGTGTTACTAGCGCGACTCATTTTTCATCAACATACAACCTGACAATGACCTGCAAATTGCAAAAAACGTAAGAATATTTGAATTTCGCGGGCTACCCTGACGCAACCACCTTAAATTTCCAGCTAAAGAAGATTGAGGAAATAAAAGAGCAAAAAACCATGATTAACTCATGTCAATGCCAGTTGCTGCTTAGACAAACGGCGTCGACGGCAACGTTGCAAACCCCCTTTTAATCCTATGAGTTACTTTCCTTGGATAAAATACGTCATCTAATCAAAGGAAACGTGCCATCCTTATCTCAAAATCAAACCCTCGAAGGTAACAAACAAAAACCAAATCTGTTGCAACTGCCTAGATTACGTTTTCAATCGACACCGCGCTCCAGTAATTTCACACCATCGATTGGAGATTACATCCAGCCTTCATTTGCCATCTAACTGAATCCTGAGGCGCACGTGACGAGAATCTTGATAGGGCCTACCAACTAACTTTTTCAATATATTCGTTAGTATCCTTTTATCTGTTTTTATTACTTTTGGCCCAAATTTGTTTTATAGAAGTGTAGTGGGGGTGAATAAGTACTTATAAAGTCGCTTTTTACGACTGTCTGAAATTTTATGGGATTTTCTTTGTAGTCGGGTGATGGGAAGTGAGGTCGCGTGTTGGACAGTTCTAGTTATATCTGTGGTATTGTGTTTATTTGATTGTCGCTATAAATTATCTTTTTCGTTAGAACTTCAGAGAAGAGACGCAATTGAAATACTTTCGGATTTGGATTATAAACATAGCTGACTTTACGATGACAAGTATTTTTTTTATGCGAAGAAACGATGGATGGAGTGTTTGAAGGATGATATGGCTAGACAGGAGGTGACTGCTGGAATGACGAGTAATAGAGAAGTATGGAAGAAGAAGACATGCTACGCATAAGATGAGTCTTATGACTTGACGGTACGTTCGTGTTCTACGCGCGCCTCAAAGATATGTCAGCAAACAGGGAGGGGCCCGCAAGGGCTGATGCCTGCCAGGGCTGCGGGACTGTTCGAAAGTGATACCGCGGCCCTGGAACACAAAGGGCAAGGAAGGAACATGGATGAGTTTTAGTCAGTACAAGTCTGACACTCCTCGTTCATTTGTAGTAGAATGATGATGAATGATGATTATTTGTTCTTTTAAACTATTTTAATAGAGTTTAAGTAAGTTTTAGAGGCCAGATAAGTAGTTAGTTGTTTGTGTTAGATAGTAGTTTTTCCATGTAAAATACATCTGCATCCCGTTAGACTGGAAGCCAATCCGTACATAGTAAAAAAAACCCGATGTAATAGGTTGTAATGGAATTATTAATACGTAATAAGCTAAGACTATTGTAAGAGAACTTTATATAATCAATTCAATTGTTTATAGTAGGTCCCTACAACGATTTTGTAACAAGGTAACGAACTCGACCCCATTTATATTATATATTATTATAGCTTCCCTCCATTCCTTCCAACGACCCCATATTTTTATTTATTCAATTTCTTAGCCGTCAATCTTCATCGTCTTTATATTCATTACTAAATCAAAGCTCAGCTAAAATAGTACCGCCAGTTAAATTTTAGGAAATCCGAGGTTTAATTATCACGTCAATTAAATTAACGAAGCGTTATTACAGAAATTATGCCAAAATGGAAAGATGTGGTAATGCCGTCAAAGGCTGGAGATAGGGGAAGGCGTATATATGTGTATATTTATATACAGGGGGAGATGTAACGAGCCCTAATGAAATATTCGACGACACCGCGTCGCGTCAATATTTCATCCCGTCGCGCGTCGCGAGAAAATAGTAGAGTTGGGAAGTAATAGACTTCCTTAAATACAAATTTTAATGAAAAATCACTTTAAAATATGTCAATAGCGTGCGTGGTCAGTTAGGATCAGGCAGGATACTTCTTCTGGAAAACCCAGCAGGAAAAATGAATACAGGGATTTAAATAAAAATAAAAAAATTGTCATTTAATTCAGGCAAGCATAACCCATATACAGAAAAAATTAAAATAATATAAAATACATTAAAATCAGATTAAAACTAAATATATTTAAAACTAAATATATGTCGGATGGGTCAGGATTTACTCCGTTAGGCTTGTACATCATGTGGGCAGCTGATAGGTTTCGTGCAATGAAAACACACTGGATGCGATACATCGTTTTTAGCTAACTAACAAATTACTTGAAATTACAAATTAACACAATAACACGGGTCACAATGAATCGGATACAGTTTCGAGTCATCTCAACTCCGCTGCGATCAGGCACTGAGTGTCGTCCCAACCTTGAGCTGTGAACATCAGGGCTCTATAGAAGCACGCTGTGGTGTTGGTAGAATTGTAAATAGGTCGCTTGTTGTCACAACTGTTCAAAGTTAACTGACCTCAACACAGGAAAAGGCTAGGATGTTGAAGATACCGTTCAACTCTAATTTTACAATACCAGCAAAAAGGTCTAGCTAGGAGGTAAGATAACCCACCTATTTATACGGTCTACAAGGTTTATATTCCGTTATTACAATAAAATTTTATGTTATACTTAAAATTTATCGTTGTCAGTAAAATGTAGGATGGAAATCAAAATTCCATTTACGAGTACATAATATCCAAATCCATACTGTTGAATGAATAAAAATAATGAGAGGAAGCCTTGTATATCGGTTTATGTATATTGAATGAAAACATAGTACCTACGCATCAGAATACGCAACCTCAGTTACGTGCAAATCAATTTGCACGCAACTGTGACGAGCAATGGTGTGATGTGCAAGCAAAGGTGATGCGAACATGAGAAAATAAATAAGACGATGATTAATTCTTCACTTTTAAGTCGTTTCAAGTTTTAAGCCAGTTTTTTTTTTTGTGGCAGAGGTTAAGAGACTCACTGTGCACTGTGTTTCATAATGAGTAAGTAGTACCTGCTTGTCGCAGTCACGACGTGCCAACTGTCAACATTTGTTTTTTTTTTTATCGTTTTGTATTTACGTCATGTCTCTGCGACCAATAAATATTTTTTACTAGCTTTTGCCCACGGCTTCGCTCGCGGTAATTTAGAATTTGACTAACAATTTAGGTTATACTCTGCTTGTAATTCAATCATGATTCGAAAGACACGTGGCGCCATCTATGAATATATGTAGTAAAGTTATTGTTGTTTTCCTCGGGTACAGAACTTTTTTCGGGATGAAAGGTACCCTATGTCCGTTTCTGTACCTGGCAAAGTATATGCAAAATTTCAGGATGTTCGGTGCAGTAGTTTAGGCTTGAAAAGGTAACAAATTTACCTTCGCATTTATAATATTATTATAATTTTTATTTTTTTTTATAAGTGACAAAACTAAATGGAAATTTATCACTGTTGACTGTAGAAAACCAATTTCCACTTAACCTGTCTTTTCTAAGAGAATTCTTGCTCTACGTCTCAGACACGACATTTTTTCTTAACAGCTGACACCAAAGGCCCTTAATTCATTTCGCACGACGTGTTTTCTAAAGCGCAACATTTATCATTTAACCCTTGCTTAGGGTAATTAACTTAATTTACAAGGTTAAAATATTATTTTTTAGAAAAAAAATGGGCAGTCGTAAAAATAAGAGTTTTAAGAAGGCAATTGGGACATTAAAGCCCCTTTTTATAGGTCTAAAATGCGTCAATTAGGCTTTTCAGACCTATAAAAAGGACCTGTGTTGAAGGGTTTATTTTCAGTCGTCCGTTTTACAAATAAGCTTGCCACAAGGTACAAGTTTTAATTTATTCGTTACTCTGGAATTTTGTTGGTTGAAATATGTCGTTGAAACGTACGTGCTGAAGTATTAGGCAAGCCATCTGTTACTGCTTTTATAACTTAATTTTCGTTTAATTATATAATAAATACCATTTAGGTACGGTTCAAGTGTTTTGTTACATATTGTATCGTAATTATGCCTTTTACTTAAGTTAAATTGAAGTAGTTCAAGAGCCCATATCATGGGAATGCTTAAAAAATAACAAGTCCGCCATCTTTGGTGGTTCACCATGATGGATTTACAATGTCGACACTCAGCTAACCATGCATTGTCATACAATATAAACATTTATGCAAAATTTCTTCAATCGGAAACTTAGAAATGGGTCAAATTTAACTTCTAATATTTTTTTACTTAGTTACAGGTGAAGTTAAAAATATAAAAAGCTTTTAAAGAATCGTTACCGGTTTTTATGTGACAATTCTTTCAAGCAAGCGACAGCCTACTAATTTGACCACGATTTTTTTCTTAATTCCCTTTTTATTATCTTAAATGTATACCTGACGTGTGCTGTGCTCATAAATCTATGTATAATTTCCTTCAACAGATTTCTATTTCTATTTAAGTCTCAACCTCGACTTAGCATAACAGGTTCACACTGATAAGGCTTCAGTTTTGCATGCTGCACGTGAAATCTTTAGTTTTAATTCTGACAGCGTGACGGTTTTATGCTAATAGAAAAGGAACGTAATCTGTATATAAATATATGTATATGGCATTTAATAACAAAGTAAATGGCTTGATTACGTTGCGTGGTTGTGGAAACTAATAATTATGTCGGCATGTGTTATTTATAGGCAGGCAGGCTTAGTTTTATTAAATTATTGACTGTAAAATTGTTTCGTTTGCCTGGTGTTGCAAACTCTTTGCTTGTGTTGTGGTTGCAAACTTTTTAGAAGATTTTTTTATTTAAATGTTGTGCTTTAGGTTTTTTTTCTCTCCTATTTGTATCGGTCACAAGGTTTGGTTTGTGTTTTCACTTATTTCATCGTTTTCCCACTTATTAAATATCAGCATTTTCTTTTTTTTTTTTAGGATGGTAAATCATCAACTGACTCCTCCCGGTCTGGGCGGAGCGGAAGGGAGTATCAGACTTGTACTGACTAAAACCCATCCATGTTTCTTCCTTGCCCTTTGTGTTCCAGGGCAGCAGTATCTCTTTCGAACAGTCCCGCAGCTCTGGCAGTTTAGATATCAGCCTTAGATATTATTTTCAATATTATGTTATTTAGTTCAATAACGCGTTTCATTCGAATTGATACAAAATGTTACAAATATTCTAAAAACCTCTTATTCTTAACAGATATAAAGATAATATTCTTGAACATTAACGATTTTTATTCTACCGCTCTATGCAGCTATTGATATGCAAAATTGGTTTCCTAAGTATTCTCTTAACTTTAAATCTGAGAATACTTTTAAAATCTGTTCAATGTTCTGTAGAATTTGCTTGATGTTGAACTGCACGAGTAAAATGATTTAATATTCCTTTTGACGTGACAACGTCTAATAAATCCATGAACGCCGGCTGCATGCACGAAAAAGTGTCCCGGTCCCGTTACGCTCATTGTGCGTACAATGAACGTAACGGGATGCGCCACTTTCGTAGTGTTAGATATTGACAAGCCTAGGTTATTATTTTTTATAGGTAATTTCTCTCTTCCACTCGATTCTATGACGTTGTCACGTTAAACTATGGTCCATAAACCAACTTTATAGACAACCAATTTTTTAATACACTGACAAGGTTATTTTAGTAGGTTTATGGTTACGTAGGTAAGTCTATTGGGAAAAACACTCAAAATTCTTTGATTATTTCTAGTACTGATCTAAGGAAGCTTTGTCTTTATTAAATTGCACACAGTATTCAACTGTGTGCAATATAATAAAGTCAAAGTTTCCTATTATGACACCTAAAAAATCCTTTTATAAATGACAGTTACATTGAGGTGCGATCTTTACCTTACTAACCGCCCTCGACTACTAGCGGTCACACTAATTCGCATTTCATGTCCCTTTGAAATTCAATAGGTGAGGCTAGTGATGGACCTTCCATTTAAGCTTGTATTAAATTACGACACGCCTTAGCATTATAGGTGTGGCTGTAAGGCTGTAACAAAGGAGGAATTAATATCAGTCTGATGTCAGTGTGTCGGGTGACAGGTTTGACTTAAGCCATTTTGTTTGAAAGCTTTGTCTGGGTCGCTAAAAAAATGTGGGAAAGATGTATCTTTCTCACATTTTTCTTCAGTACCCCAGAGAACCCTTACGACCTTTGGGATTAACAGCTCTGTCATGTCGTAACATGACATAGATAAGTATAGGTTTTCCGAAGAAAATAAAGGGGTTTAAAATTAATTACTTAAGAAGAATGTAGAACATTATAGATAATGAGATTCCTGAAGAAATCGGCGTAAACTTTCGTGATTGTATGTGCTACTCAAATCACAAATATAAAATTTTCCCAAGGGGCGCTTTAGAACGCTTTCAGTCGATGAACCTACTTGAAAATATAATAACCTCGGAGAACCCACAGGTTTACAATGCTCCTTAGAACACAAAAAACACAGCACATTCGGAAATACAAGTGTTTAAATTATTTAAATCTTTTCTATAGATCCACGATAAGGATAGTCTACACAACAGTAGTGTCGCATAGAATGACATGCAACAGTACTAAGCGTGTCACCCATTTCCATCCCTTTGCCGTGTCATGTGTTCTGTGCTTTATTTTTCTATTGTCCTCTATTACAAACGGTTTCTAAATGGATGTGAATTTTGTACGTTTCGTGTTTTGTAATTCGAATTCAATTTTAAACGTGCCTTGTTCGGAATTTAAAGAATTATAATGATCATACGTCATTTTTGTATATTATTGGTTAGAAAGACCTAACTTGTAACGCAATTATATTTTTTCATAGTAAATAAATATATAAATTCAGTAATATTTTTATCAAAAAAAATTTCAGACGATTTTTTTGGAATTGTTTCAGCGAAAAAAACTAAATATTTTATTTTCAAGTGCACGTTTCGGTTTGGTTGTTTCCTATGGAAAAGAACCGGCAAGAAACTTCATGGTTACTTTTTTAAAAGAAAACCAAGGAATAAATACTTAATATTTGTTATAGTTTTTCTACACATGCACCCCTTTTTGTTTTTAGCAGTAGTATTGTTTCATTGCACGTCCTACAATGAGCAAAAAGAACCCATCCATCAACCTTCAGCTGACTGATGAGGTAGTTACTCATGACTAATACTTAATGGAATAACCATCTATATATCCTTCTGTCCCATAACAACATACTAACTGGGTTGTGGAGGTCACATAG
Organism: Lycophotia porphyrea; assembly: GCA_950005105.1. NCBI lineage: Eukaryota > Metazoa > Arthropoda > Insecta > Lepidoptera > Noctuidae > Lycophotia > Lycophotia porphyrea. The sequence continues at coordinate 13,643,129 of OX465395.1, read as the reverse complement.
GCAGTCGCTCCATGTAAAATACTGGTATTTAGCTGCATCCGGTTAGACTGGAAGCCGACCCCAACATAATTAAAAAAAGGCGATGAAATAGGTTTTAATGGAATTATTTTTACGTAATAAGCTAAGAATAGTGTAAGAGCACTTTAAATAATCAATTCAATTGTTTGGGAAAAGGTTTGACAGATGGTGATAACCTTCTATTTCATAGGTCATAGACAATTTACTGGTAATGGCAAATCATTTTCTGCTTACCTATATCTTTTACTCTTTACCATCACGTGAACCTAATGAGTCTTATGCCAGTCACTGTAGGATACAAATTTGCGTGAGGTCGCAAACAATGGAACTGTACTAATTTTTTGTGATGTTGTTAGGACAGATTATATATACCATCATCTGCCTTGCCTTTTCTCAACTATGTTGGGGTCGACTTCCAGTCTAACCGGAGGCCGCTGAATACCAGAATTTTACAGGGAGCGACTGCCTATCTGACCTCCACAACCCAGTTACTACTGGTTAATACGATACCCCTTGGTAAGACTGGCTGTCAGACAGTTATAGATACCAATACTGTAAAACCAAGGTGTTGTTTTTTCTTATGGGATATCATCGAAAGTCTTCTCCCGCTCTGGGTGGAGCGAAAGGAAGTGTCAGACTTGTACTGACTAAATCCTTTCTTGTCCTTTGAGTTCCAGGGCCGCGGTATCTCTTAATTATTAGTATTAGTAATAGCGGTGTGCTCCAAAAATCTGGAAATTTTCGAACTTTTCGGTAAAAACGACTCCGTTAACTTTTAATAATCAGTACAGTTCAATAATTTGTGACCAACAATATTTAAATTACTGACCTTTCTTAACATTTTCTTTGTCTAAACGATAAAAAGGAACTAAGTCAGAAATAAATATTAAAATAAGACATTTAACAACTTAAGCGTAAAAACAAGCCATTCAAAGTCTTTAGAACTTATTCATAATATGGACTATCTGACACCGGTTTTTCTTTCATCATCAAAGGAAGTTTCAGCTGCACGAATAAAAAGGAACGATCCTTTATCAGCCATTCACGTAATGCTCGGTTATTAAGAAGTCAGTTCTTCGTTCATCCATTCATTCATTCATTCACTCGCAAGCCTTTAAGTTTTGGTAGCATCTCAGTGAATAAAGTCAGATTTGTAACCTACTATGTAAGAAAGAGCTTTACGTAGTATATTGTACTGTAATTAAGTATCAAGTGTGTAACTGAAGCTATTCCGCTTCCATGGAGGGTAGTTTGTCAAGATTTTGAAAGTGGAATGAGAAGGGGTTTGAGTCTGATTTAATTTGAATCAAGGCTGCTGGGAGATTTTCGTTTAAACTGGTATGTTCCGAGAATTTGTAGATGATAGAAAAAAAAAAAATATATATTTGGCACATGCCAAAACCGCACAGAACATTAAACAAAAATAACAAAAAAAACTTGAACCTAAACACAAAAAAAAGATAATTATTGTGTGCCTAAACATCATCAAGCTAAGCTAAGCTACAAAATCTAACACTAGTAATTGAAAATCATTTTGTAAATATTTATAAGTCCAGTTATTTAATAAAAAAATTGGTTGTCTGTAAAGTTGGTTTACGGACGATAGTTTAACGTGACAATGTCATAAAATGGAGTGGAAGAGAGAAATTACCTATACAACCTAACCTCCTAGCTCCAGCAGCAGATTAAAAATAATAACCTAGGCTTGTCAATATCTGACACTACGTAAGTGGCGCATGCGTACAATGAGCGTAACGGGACACTTTTTCGTGCATGCAGCCGGCGTTCATCGATTTGTCAGACGTTGTCACGTCAACAAATATCTATAACACAACCCGCCATAGTAACAATTAAATTAGAAGAAGGTTAACAAGTACTTGTACCTATCACTAGTTCATTTACCCATCCACAAACCAATTGATGACTACAGTTAATTAATTTTATAATATCGGCCGTAACCTTTAATATTTTCGGTTTAATTAAAGACTTAATTAAACCGAAATTATTAAAAATAGCTTAAATAAGCAAAACGCTTGAATAAAGTTTGAAGTTATTATGTAAGCAATTTGAATTAGTCCGTTATTGACCTTTGCGATAGGTCACGATGGGGCGCGTTATTAAAAGTCAACACCGTAGCTCGTAGCATTTCTCGTAGCCGCTAGGAATAATTAGTTTCGTAGACGTCTCGTAGCTCCTTGAGTTATTACTGTTTTTTCGCTTGCTTGAAATTGGGAATACGCTGATGTTTTGCTTAAATTATGTTCGTTTTCTTGTAAAATATTATTTTACCTTTTAGTTAGTTTGGGTTTAATGAGCTTTGACGAATATTTGCGCTTATTTTTAGAATTAGAAAAAAGTTAAATAACTCGTTTTTCCTTTCCAGTTATATAACTTTTTTTGTCAAAATCAAAGTATTTATTTCAAGTAGGCCAGTTACGGGCACTTTTGAACTGTCGAAACAAAGACAACAATAAAATGAAGCTATAGTCTCAGTCACAAGGCATAATAACTGTGAAAGTACCCTAGTTGTACATTCCGAAGCGTAGATCTTTATCGAGAAGAATGAGCAAGAAACACTATGGACACTCTTATAAAAAAAAAAAAAAAACAAATATATAAAATTAATTTATTGTTAAAAAAGCTTGGTAATATTAAACGTATTCAAAACTTGAAATTGATTCTAAAATTTACACTATAATTTTTAAAATGCATATAGAGATTTCTAGTTCAAGAGGGCTTAAGTAGTCTTAATAACAATTATCATTGTCCTTTAACACCTTAATTCCAACATTACTTCCGATGCAATTCAGTCCAAGCTTAACTTAAGGCCATAATATCATTAAAAAAACCACTCTAATACCTAAGACAGCCATTCTCTAGCTCATCCCCATTACAGCTCTATTAAGAACACTGTCTAACTCTACTTACAGTTCAGAAACTAATTCTAGAACTTTCCGTGCTCTCGGACAAGGAGCTAGTAGAAAAAAAATACTTGTTTTTATAACTAGCGGATTGAATTACATCGGTTAAGTTTGAGGTAAACTTTTAACGATTGGTATCTAAGGCCCGATAGTTGAGAGGGAATGTCGGTGAAGAAGACCTAATTGCAAGTATCATGTTGCTTGCTGCTTTGAGAAATATTTTGGCGTGTATTAAGTATCGTAGTATGAGATGGAGGTCGTATTTAAACTTGTCATGTCTACTATTCCAAATAAATAAAAGTAGAAGGTAGACAGTACAATTAAATTTAATAAGAGGGAGGTAAGTTAAAAAATACTCATATACATAAATAATACACAATACATAGTCTGATAAGAAACACACACCTAACTACACGCACTCAAGAACTTGGGGTAGTAGGTGGAGAAAGTCTACTTGCTGTTTTTCCGAAGGGGGTAGACCCTTGGAGCACCTGAGATGAGTTCCCGAGCGAGTCCCTTTAGCGAAGCCCCGGGAAGCTTGTAGAGAACAGGAGTCCCGGGCCAAACTCCGTTTAGGGGAGCCCCGGGATGGAGTTGCGACTTCCGCGAGGTGGAGGGACGCGTCAGAGCGTCGGTGCCCTACCACTTGACACTTGCACTAGTCCACTTTTAGTGGAGTGGACTTCACCGTACTGGTTGCTCGCTACTGAAATCTCGTCGTAAACTGGTTGTAGTGCGTAAGCGGCTTGTTTTATAAGGCAATATTTTAGGATTCTAGACTTCATTGTCTTGTTTTACGATAATATTTGCCAGGTGTAGTTGGCCAAGACGTATAAAACTTCACAATCCAAGAGTGCGTTATGAATTTTAAAATTAACATTTAGTATTCTATTAATCAGTATACAAACGTAATACAATATAAAAACTAGATTTAACTAGCCAAAACGATATAAATTTTTTTTTAGTAATACATCCTAATACAACCTTCATTTAACAGGCCGATATAGAAAAATGTAAAGAAAGAATAAATAAGCTTGACAGCTTGACGTTGCTTGTGAAAAATATTATTTAAAGTTTATAAAAGTGCTAAATTTATAATGTTTAAATAGAAATAAATTAATGGAATTAGATAGATGATTTTCTGTCACCACAGAAGGCATATTTATGATCAAAATAAAGCGAAGAACACATGGATTGTAAATTGTACGTATATTTATTTTTATCGTATCTGCTTTATAGCAGAATACTATAAACTTTATTTTTTCATTAGCTGTTGCATCCAGCGGATCCCCGCAACCTTCACCAGGTCATCTAGTGGGAGGCCTTCCAACGCAACATCTTCCGGTTCGCGGTCGCCACTCCAGAAATTCACGGCCCCATCGACAATCCATTCTGCAAGCAATGTGCCCTGCCCACTGCCACTTAAGTTCAGGTTCGCTGGATGCGAGTCGCACGGGTCCGGTCAATGTGGCGACACTTGGGGGAGGCTTATATTTAGCAGTGGCCGTCTTTCGGCTGAAATGATGATGATGATGATGATGATGATGATTAGTTCTTGTCCGCGACTTTCATCCGAGTGAGATTATTATAAAAATATTACAACATCCCTATTTCAATCAGATTTTGTGAACAATTTCAAAGTTCATGGGTTTTATTTTTTTCCACGGAATCCATATCCTTTTTCTAAAATAATAGTAAGCCCAAGTAGTAATTTGATTATCTTATAACGTCAGTTATCGGCCAGTAAAAGTTCCGTCAAAATCGGTCCAGTCGTTTCGTAGATTAACTGGAAAAAACAGACGGACACACAGACAGAATGACAAAAATTTTAAATTTGAATTTTTGTTACGTGCTCGTGGGTGCAAAATTAGTATCTTTTCATAAGCAAAACGTTTAATATATTTTTATGACACTGGATCCTTTCGAAAAATTTGAAAAGCATTTTCGTAAAACGCACGACTAGCACAAAATCGACTGCCGACAAAATGCTCGAGCCTAATGGAATAAATCCAGACAATCGCATACTATAGTTATTTCAGATCCACATAACCCTTAAAATATTCACCCATCATGCAAACTGTGGTCGAATATTTACATCTATGAATATGTATGATACGAGTAACCATGCAATCAAAGTTGCTCATAAAATTATCGAACATTTTCATCTCATCCCTTATATGCTCATGCTCAAACAAACAACTTTAAGTGAGGCGCACTATAACGTTACGTTACGTCTGCATAAAAGCGAATGTAAATGTTCGTTAAAAGTTTTTAGTTGTGTTTCTAATTTAATTGAAAAGTGCATGAACTATAGTGTTACGAACCACTCACTGCGTGTGTATTTTAGTCCTATGTTTAACAAATAAGTTATTTTGATTCTGATTCTGATTTGGATGAGTTTGGATTTGTGGTGGATGAATGGACCTAAGCAAGACAGACAATACGTTAAATCAGTGTCAGTAATTAATTTGATTTGTTTGACAATTCTTACAGGAAGATTTTTAGAAGCCTTAATTCTTGGATTCATTCAAATTATAGCAAATTGACTTTTGGCACAGACATATTTAAATACTCTGTAGTATTTCCCAATTTATAGTGATGTGAGATGGCAGTTAGGGCAGCTAAAACTATGTTTTTTTTGCAGGACACAAACTTGTAATTAGATATGGTGTAAAAACTGAGGTTTATAACCAGCCCAAAGCCATATTGCTAGTAGCATTCTTCTCTCTATCTTTTTCCCTGCTTAAAAATAATATTCTCACGATTGGACCTAATTTCTCCGTCTGCTCCTTCCACTTTGCACAAAAATGGCAGCTTTAAATTAACACCCGGATGCTTTTGAAGTGTTTTTGTTCATTGGGGTCCCTCCTGTTATTGGGAAAATTAATGGAGTGTTTTTCCGGTTAATGGGAATAGGGCGAGTAGTAACCTTTTCCAAGTTTATTGGGGTTAGAGGTATGGTCGGACGCAGGAACAGATGTTATGGTACGCTTAGTTCAATTGGCTGGGAGACTATAATCACTTGTTATTGGATATTTAATTGATTGTTAGCTGAGAAACAGTGGTAGGTTTTAACTTAGAATAAGACGTGGATCTTGTGGTAAAATTAGGAATAACTGTGGATAACGATAGGATGAATTGATACTTGAATGGTCAAAATGGTGATATAAAACACAATAGGTGCATTTGGTATCAATAATTTAGCATAAAAAAGTGATGGACATGAATGTTGATGGATGGAGAGGGAGAGGAAAGCTAAGGAAAAGACGGATGGATTGTGTGAAGAATGATATGAAAGAGAAAGGAGTATATGATGCCGTGACGTCTGACAGGGCAGAATGGAAGAAGAAAACGTATTGCGTCGACCCCAAATTCGATTCGATTTAATAATCATAATCATTTATTAATTTGCGAATATGGGTAAAGAAAAGGTCTTAAATAAACAATAGTGTCCATTAGCCATATCCTACCATAAGGCATGCAAATTTACACACATTATATAAGTTTATCCTGTGAATATTCAGTGACAGAGTAATACGCTTTTTTTAGTAACAGTGTTTTGATATTGTTTTTAAATATATTTATATCATTTATCTCCAGGAATGAGTTTGGTAAATGGTTATATATGCGTGGAGCCATACATAATATACTTTTTAATACTAATAATGACTTTTCTTGATTTGTTTCTGAGCCACATTACTTTACCTTAGTCATATTTGTATGATAAAAACATATCTGAAAGGCCCAGGTTGAATACATTTATTAACATGATATCAAAACTGTGCACCTATATAACAAACCATAACTTAATTAAAGACAAAACAGCATTTTACTCTGTTTCTGGGTCACATAACTATTAATAAACTACTTACGACAGGATGAATAGTCTGTTAGAACAAAGCAATCCCAGACGGTAGCCGGAAAATGAAGAAAAAGACAAAATTACTGTCACTAGATTTATTAATACCATAATACTGGCACTCTCAGTGAAAGACAATGCTCAACACAACGTTATTACATACAAAGAAGATAGAAGAATATATCATAATGATATTGTAAGGAAATACAAAAGGTTTACTTCATAAAATTCGCGATAAGTACCAAACTAACTGACTGAATAAGACAAAGAAATAAGTAGGTTTATACATAACATAAAATCTTGCCTGTAATCCACGAAGTGCTAGGCGGAGGAGTACCTACAAGTAGGGGTGTACTTGTAGGTACTCCTCCGCCTAGCACTTCGTGGATTCCCTTGTAATAGGGGGCGAGCCTATTCCCAACAACCGGGCACAAATCCAGACTCCATGGCTGCTACTGAGAAATTCCTTATTAGGTAAGTTTTATGTGGGTAATTAGCTTCATGTAAACTTTCAATGCAGTTAATGAGTGTTGGAAACGTCAACGTCCTTAATTTTTTAATTAATACTGGCTTGTTTTATTTTATTACTTTAAACGCTTTTTGGACGGGACCAATGGTTTAAGTTACTTTTCGAGGCACGGAAGAAACTATAATGGGTGGCCATCCACGGACCAACCTAAGCAATATAAATTAAGTAATTAAACTGAATTTAAAAAGGTTAGTCCAGCAGTCAAATATTCCGACAAAAACCGAGCGCCTGATTTCTAATCTGCCTTTCATTGTCGTATTAGCAAGACAGCTGCCATCCACAACTTGCTTTGATTTAGGTAAAAAGTCCCAATTGTACATTCGGGAAAATAGGAGTCACTAGGATGTCATCATCGTCTGCCAATCTTTTTCCTAACTATGTTGGCCAGTGGCGCAGATAGCAGCGGTGGCCCAGTGGTAGCGACCCCTACTTACGAACAGTAAGTCGAGGGTTCGAACCCAGACAGGCGCATTACTTTGTGTAATTTATTTCATCACCACTGCTCTCAAAAACGGTGAAGGAAAACATCGTGAGGAAACCGGCATGTCCTAGAACCAAAAATTCGAAGACATGTGACATCTACCAATCCGCACTGGGCCCGCGTGGTGGATTATAGCCCATTCCCTCTCATAAGAGAGGAGGCCTGAGTCCCAGCAGTGGGAACATTATAAGGCTGATGATGATGATGATGATTGGCCAGTATGCAGCTGTACACCAGTTTTTTTTTTTTTTTTTTTACTCTTTTACATGAAACTACTGCGTACATCTCCTTCTTTGCAAAGTCAAGGGACACCAGAATTGATATACACTGCCATTAGAATCAAAACTTGACTGACACATCATCATTTCAGCCGAAAGACGTCCTCTGCTAGACATAGGCCTCCCCCAAATGTCGCCACATTGACCAGTCCCGTGCGACTTCGTCTCAATAATATTTCAATTTAAAATCAAACAGTATTATACCCACATAACCACATTAGACTTTCTGTTACCATCTAGTTCGTGTAATACGTCATCCATATGATATCGAGGTCGCCAACAGGACCGTGGTAAATATACGAGATAATTCCCAGACCCATTGTGTTGGTGATACAATAACACAAGACTTTTGTATCAGTTTTGGGTCGCTTGTAATGAAAGGACCTTACGACTTTAATTAAGCATTTTATAGAGATCGTTGAGATTTTGTTACAGGGTTTCGGGATAGTGTTTTGTTTTGTTTTGAGGATGATATAATATAAAAGAATTGTGCTTTGTTGACTGAAGAACAACGTAAAAATTGTGAATAAACTTTATTATGAAAATAATGTTGTATTTGTAGGCCTTTATTGTTTTATTAAATTCATCATTATGATTCTCTTGCCCTTATGCCGATTCATTTGGGGTCCGCGCAGTATGTCTTTTTCTTCTATACTTCTCTACTACTCGTCATATCATCAGACACCTCCTTTCTTGCCATATCATTCTTCACACAGTTCATCCATCGTCATCAGCCTTTTAATGTTCCCACTGCTGGGACACAGGCCTCCTCTCTATGAGAGGGAATGGGCTATAATCCACCACGCGGGCCCAGTGCGGATTGGTAGATGTCACATGTCTTCGAATTTTTGGTTCTAGGACATGCCGGTTTCCTCACGATATTTTCCTTCACCGTTTTTGAGAGCAGTGGTGATGAAATAAATTACACAAAGTAATGCGCCTGCTTGGGTTGGAACCCACGACTTACTGTTCGTAGGTCGGGGTCGCTACCACTGGGCCACCGCTGCTCTCCATCGTTTCTTCATAATCATAATCATTTATGTGCAATATTGATCTTTGGTCTTTCACTTCTCATATACCCATATTAAATTATTTTATGAAAAGCAAAGAAGCGGAAAATTATAGTAATAAATGACCGTATGAATGTAATATCAAGGAAATGTATAAAAAGACGTGTGCCACTCGGAGACTGCCGCGGTAAAGCTATTGCATAGCATTTTTTATCAACTTATGTAATTATAATTATTTATTCACTTTCGTAGTGTCAGTTTACCTATACAACTTAACCTCCTAGCTCCAGCAGTAGATTAAAAATAATAACCTAGGCTTGTCAATATCTGACATTACGTGTTAGGCACTAGGTGTTAGGTTATTTTCGTTACGTTACATTACGGTTATTTTCGTTACGGAATTTCTGGATTCGGTCTCCACGCTCAAGGCCCGCGATAGAAGCTATGCAATAGCTTAAAAAAATAAGATGTAAAGCAAAAAAAATACTCAACAAAAATTTTTTAGAAGATTTAAAATTACCAAAAGCTATGTTTCCGCCCGGGATCGAACCGGGGGCCTTCTGCGTGTTAGGCAGATGTGATAACCGCTACACCACGGAAACTTGACTAATGTAGTCAAAAGTCACGGTCACACTCCGACGCTCGACGTGAAAGTAATTCAATTTATATTGGCTCCGAGATAATTATCAACATTTGTTTTAAACCGGTATCAGATGTGTACACACAATTAAGATCTTAATTTCATAAGAGATAAGATCGGAATACATATAAGTAGATACAGCATTATACAATTTCTGATAATTTATACTTGACTTTGTAACGTTCTACAAAAATATGACGACATTGATTTACATATTTATTAGGTAAAATATTAATATCTTAGTGCCTTGAATTACGAAAACCCTGTTCATAATTGTGGGGTTTTCGTAATTCAAGGCGTTTATCATATGAAATTAACAGATTATATAAAGCTAGTACAAGTACCTACATAAAATATAGACGCGTTATTAACAGTATCTACATGTGGGAATTACTGTGTGCTCTGTGCGTCTGTTCACTTGGCTGGCGAAACATTTAAACATATTACGGGTAGCTCAGGATTGGCATAACGATCTGGGAATCGAAAAACTATGCAAAATAGGCATAGATATTATTGGTAGAAAATAAACTTCATTTTTTTTTTACATTTTTTTTTACGTTAAATATTTAATTAGTGATTGATAAGTCTTTAAATAATAACCTTTGTACAACAATAGAATCCCTACCGGGAATACGTTATTTAATTAATGAGATGAAAAATAAGGTGGGAAAATATTTCCTTTGCCTTTTAAGTATAAGGAAAGGTCCCAAATTCTTGGAAAAATCCTACACTTTAGATATCTTTTCATAATATTATATACTATTTGTAGCCCGCGACCTCCGTCTATTATATATTACCTCCGTCTATTATATATTACTTTCGTCTATTTATTATAGAAAAAATGCTGGCAATAAGTTAGTAATAATTTAGGGCTTCTGCTCAGCAGGCTTGGTGTACGATTCCCTGGTCGGGTGAATTGATATTAGGTTTTTTCATCACGAACTTGTCAGTCTATATTTATGCTCGATAGATTCTAATACGTATCCTCTTATATCGTCCCCTTTTATCGTGTGCCCTTATATTAGGAACTTGAACATAATCGACGAAATGTAGGCTACTAGGTAGAGGTGGACCATAGATAACACTTCAGCCTCTCCGTACGGGGATTATAGCCATGATGTTTTGGAAATCATTTAATACTAGCTTATGCACGCTGCTTCGCCCGCATGGAGTTCGGTAGGTTATTGTACTACAAAATTGTACTACCGGGATAAAAAAATATCCTATGTGTTAATCCAAGTTATAACTTATCTATGTGCCAAAATCCGGTCAGATGTTTTTGCGTGAAAGAGTAACAAACATCCAGACATCCATACATGCTCACAAACTTTCGCATCACTGCATATTATAAAACAAAGTCCTTCGCCGTGTTTTTCTGTCTGTTCGCGATAAACTCAAAAACAACTGCACCGATTTTTGTGCTGTGTTCACCAATGGATAGAGTTGTTCTCGAGGAAGGTTTTAGTATATAATTTGTCAAGTTTTTGTTGTGGGAACGGGATCAAAATTTCATGATTACTTTTGGTTGCGATAACCGACATTCACGCGGGCGAAGCCGCGTGCATCAGCTAGTTATATAATATTAGTAAGAAGGAAGTAGGATATTACTATGAAGTAGGATTAACCAATTGTCCAACGACACTTTATTTTAAAGGAGTATGGAAGATTCATTCGAAAATTCCAAATGAGAGTCGACTCTTATCAGGGACCCACGTCGACATATGAAGGACGTTTCGTTCCTAACCCCGATATCGATAGCGTTTCACATTTTACCCTTCGCGTATTTAATTGTATAGTAGGCTCTTTCAGGAGGAATTTTCCTCAAGTTTCAATGATGGTATTTCGTTTTCTATTGTAGCTATTGACTTGTACCCTGCTCGCAATTTTTTCCTTCGATTTTTGTTGCCCGTACAGTGAATTCTCTTTTACTTGGGTTCAAGAACCCTAGTAATTTATTGGAGGGTAAAGAATGTTGTTTTTATTATTTCCTACATCGTCCTTCTCTAGATGGGCAGCAACGTGCAACTCGCGGTATCTCCTGTCTTGTAGAGAGATCTGATCCCATTTTACAGGCAAAGAAAACGCTCTATTTCCTTTGCAGAGATTTATGTAAGTACTGATACAACACATGCTGCCTTCGTAACTGAAAACACAGTCACTTAAATTTTGAAGTAACTGTGAATTACAAGAACAGAATATCAAAGAATGAGTATCGTGTTTATTTTCCCTTTAATACACATTAAACCTACATCATATTTCCTCAAAATGAGTTGTTTAAGCCGTTCCCTAACCATTGGCAGATCCCTTGTTACGCCTTTTTGCCAATAAATTTCCGATAAGACAAATTGTTTTAGGTCTCAGAAGCTTACGTATGAATTCAGGGTTCTTTTATCAATTTGCGTTTCGTGCTACACACATTTTCGAGCAAAGTCGTTTAGATATACAAAATTGTATTGAGGCTACCGGACAATGAACGATGCCGAACGGAGTTTGCCAATTAAGTGAATTTTCTGATTGCTTCGGGATGGCTTTGTTGTTCAACAAAACAAGTGTGTAGCTCCCGTAAGAACCATTCTGAAAGTTGGCAACGTCGCAAAAAGCTGTCAAATATATTGTAGTTGTAATGAATTTTTTTAATATTACTTAAAAATGAATAGAATATTTCCCTGTGTTGCTCTAAAATATTGCTTAAAAATTGCAATACTTAATCAATATTTTAGTGCAACACAGATCGATAATCTTGATAATTTTATCCAGAAAAATATTGATTAAATAATCAAAACATTGAATCATTTTACAGCTATTTGTGACATTGCCAACGTTCAGAACGTACTCTCTTAACCGTATCTCAACTGGCAAAATGGAGTCTGATATTTAAACGAAATACTGTATATTCTCCGAAAAACAAAATGGGGATCACTAAATTAAATGATATTAAACTTCGAGGGGTCTGTATTGTGTTTCTATTATTCTGTAACTGTTCGGGCGTAGTACCGAAGACAGATGAACTTGTACCGTTTGATGGAGGGAATGGACTTTGAAAGAATATGACTGGCGGAAAAGTTTGAGAGAAATGTTGAATGAACTTGTTATAACTCTAAGGCTTTTAGTGAATACTGTATACCTACTTACTGGCAGCTCAGACTTTGCATGTGTTTTTTCCAGTCTTTCAGCAAATACGAAGTAGAGACTCTGAATATGTGAGCTCGATGAATGGTATCCGCGTTTAAGGCTGCGTTTCCACCAGAGATTAGGATCCGTAGCAAGAGACGTGTGTGGAACTAACCAATCACATAGCTAGAATAGCTCAAGCTGTGGAAAAGAAGCGATGTTATTGGTTAGCTTCACACCCATCCTCCCACATTTCTGGTGGAAACACAGCTTAAGAAATTATTTATTTTTTACGCAGACCTTAATAAACATAATAAAGGAATTTTATTAGGTTAAACTAACTATATACATTGATAATTAAAAACTATTAAACTAAAATAGATAAACTAACAACAAACTATAAAAGGGTATCGAAAAACTCCTCCTCAACGCTGTCAGATGGTAATGTGCCCAAGAGACTCGCGGCGTTGCCACGTTGTATGGCAACACTTAGCCTCTGGCCAAAGTAAAAGCCAGCCCTTGGGTCACGGGAAGCGTCAACCTTAATAATGTCATCGGCAGATTTCAGTTAACCTCTGTGCTTTTTTACAGAGTATTTATTTCAATCCAGCTTTTTTGTAGGATGCCAGTTGTATAATACTTTAAAGGGTCAATAAATTATAAAGCTTTTCTTTGTTTCAGCTTTTCGTCGCAGCTTTAGCAAGCGGAGGTTAGTCCCAAAATCCACTTATTCGAGGTGTCGAAATGCTTCGCTGCAGACGTAGATAAGCTTATTAAGAGCTATTCCGGCGTCGACTGGAATTAGCGCCATCTTCTTATTTTATCAACTGTCCTCAGATTCTCTTCAAACATTTAGCTTCGTTTTGCAAAAATATTTTCCTATATAATGCATTTCATCGCCAATGTTTCAGTAGAAAAGGGATATAAACTTTTCTTGTTACTACGGCGCGGCGGTTAAGTTGGGCGGTGAAGCTTAAAGAAATCAAGCAAAAGGTTCTTGAGCGAAAGTTGCATTAAATTGACTGAAGTTTGGTGGCCCTTTATTAATTATATTGCTATTTGAATGTGGTCTCGAAAGTATATCTGTCTATAATGCCAAAGATTCCGCGCTCAAAATTAGATACTGTTGGTTTGGATTTCAAACTCGTGGAGTTCGTTGTTGAATTATTGAAGTCGTCGAGTTTATTTGAGATAACATTGTCTTAATGATAAACATTTCAGCTAATTCAACACAACACTGACTTATATCTTGCGGAAACTGTAAAGAAACATAGATTAATTGTAATAGCCTACACGCAGTGTGCAATCTTAATGAACTATACTCGTTTCACCTATGCTGAAAGAGATCCCATTGCCCTGAAATGTTTTAGTTCTAGATGAATGACTTTTGTTAAGTAGGCTGAAGTGGCAATGAGCCGGTCATATTAGCCGAACCACCAATGACCGTTAGGGTAGACGGGTTCTTGAGTGGAGACCGAGGATCGGCAAGCGTAAGGTCGGTCGCCTTCAGGCTCGGTGGAGAGACGAGCTTCGCAGGGTGGCTGGTAGCAACTGGATGAGAGTTGATGAGAATCGAGTTGAGTGGCGTGCGATTGAGTAGGCCTATGTCCAGCAGTGGACTGCTGTAGGCTGATGATGATGATGAACGTTTGTTAATAGTTAACTTCCAGACTTACCACTCATTCTCCTGTTAAAAACTTCACCCTCATTTGTTACAACAAATTCAATTGCCAACATAATCGTAGCACTTAATAAATGTTTTCAAGGCCTAACAAAAGCTATGGAACTAAGTAAACGAACTTCGGGTTACAGACAATGGTTATAAATTGTGATAGCGACGGTTTTATTGGTACCCTAATAAATTACATTAGCGAATTCTGTGCAGACGACGGAGACGTAGTCCAAAGCGGTCAGCAATTCACTCTTTGGACGAATGCCCCCGATAAACTTCATTCCCTATCTGTTTGACCGTAGTTCCCCTAGTATTGTGCTCTACAAAGTCGATGTTATCGGACGGACGGCCATGAATATTTTCGCACTCTTCATTTCTTACTTATCTGTCGGTGAATCTGCTTTGAGAGTTATAACGGTATCTTTATAGAAATCGGGGTTCGTGTTTATAAATTATTATTTTTTGAAATTTTGTATTTTTGATGGAAGGGAGCAATCGGATCCCTTTGTCTAGTACAGTGACAGACTTTGTTAATTGAAATAAACTAAAAAGCTTGTAAGCTTTGTTGTTGGTCTTATATGATAAATTTAATTTAAAATCTTACTAGTTTCATAGACAAGCGGCCTAAATTGAAAGATAAAACCCTAAATTGATTGATTAATTTAACAGGGTTTGAATTTGGGCTTTGAATGAAAACAATGATTTTCAACTGAATTGATTTAGTTTTTCGGTAGCTCATATCAATTCGATTGACACACACTTAATATTTTGATAAAACACGATGACGTTGCATAATATAGAACGGCTTTTGGCTCTAGTAAACAAACATTCTTTGAAAATTCACTCACCATAATCGAGTCTACATGACGTAGCGTCCCTTGCGGATTGTTATTACCTGTTAACATGAAATTAGCAACATTAGTGTGTTAGTGGGTATCTGTCTGTGGGTAATTATTTGCTATTAGTTGATTAAATTAGTGCTTGTCTGTGTTACTACAGTCAAGTAAAAAAAAAAATTGAGAACTTCCATTGCGAATTCATCCAATGAAATGTAAAAAGCGGGGGAGTAGCTCAATAAAAATTTAATCAATCATGGTTAATACATGTTATACATACAAATAATCAAATTAGAAAATTTTATATCACATAGGCCTACATGGGCAATTGGGCACTTATAAAACATCGAAAAAAGGAGCACGGTTCGGGTTGGTTGTTTCCTTTAAAGAAGAACCGGCAAGAAACTCTATGGTTTTCCAATGATTTGTTTTTCTTACTAACTTTTACTTAATTATGGTGAGACAGCGTTGACCCGACAATAAGTCGTTGACTATACACGAAAAACGTAAACAAGATAAAAAAAAGTTAACAAGCATCTGGGAATCTATAAAGCCTACAAAATGTAATTAATATTTGAACTTATCTACGCCATTATATAATACTAAACTATTTATCTATTGTGTGACATAAAATATAAGGTATTTTAGTTTAAATAAATACAAAAAACAAAGAAAACTAGGAATCTATTCGGTCATTAGCTTAGATCATGTCAGCGATTATATATTGTGTGGTATATACAGTTATTATACCAATGAAAAATTGCTGAAATGAAACACATTAGACCTCGAAATACCGGACAGCGCGTAGGTGTTGTTCTGGTCTACTAACTCCATTATTCACATTACCAGACCATTCTCACTGAATTGAAGAAGGAATGGTATCACAAATGTACCTACCTAAGAGCAAATGTGTGAAAATCCAGCCTTGTACCTCTGGCACGGTGCCAAAGGATCATGTCGGGCTTGCTTGTCGGCTAACCGCGACTCAGGCGTAATACCCGATTTAAGTCTGGTTACCCACAAGGACGCGGGAATGCTTCGACCAATATACTGCACTTTGGTTGCGTTAAATGTGTGAGGTAGTAAATGTGTTTTGTGTTGTAGGCGGTGGTATTTTTGCTAGGAGTGGTCATAAGGTAAATTGGAAATATGTTGGTGTCGGGGCATCCCCAGACTACAGACGTCCCCTTGATAAGAATCACTATTGACACAACAATGGTTTCATTGATACTTAGGTTTCGGATACATGTGCGTATTGTATAATTATCATCACTATCTTCGGTGAAGGAAAACATCGTGAGGAAACCAGCATGCCAGACAGACAATTCTGTACGGCATGTAAAGCCAAGTCAGAGGCCCATGGGCGGTATAAAATCTCTGACACCATGTTAGTTATAAGTAACTAACCTGGTGTTAGAGTTTTTATGCCGCCCGATTTATGCCACACGATAAAGAAAAAGATTGGTATGTACCAATCTTTTTCTTATCTTTTTTTTTTATCGTGTGGCGAGCCTGCTCTAAGTTTTAAGAAAGATATACCTATAATGCTCGAAGTTATTGAAATTTATATACGTATTGTAGTTTCTCATTTACTCTTTTCTGGAACCAACGGTACAAACGTAAGGACTTAACAATAAAACAGGCAATGAGAACAGAGCGATATAATTAGTGACTACAGGCGGATAGAATCCGAAAAGCAGCCTTATTTTACGAGTCACGAAACTCAGAATTGAGAGAAACACTATACAATACATATATAACAAGAAGTAAGGTATATAATCCACATACATTAACCGTCCCAGCATAAAAATCCTTTATTCATTTCTGCATGACGTCAGTTTGCAGCGACGAAAACACAACTTCCCTTATCTATATGCTTTAAACTGGGCTAATTAGGCTCCAAAACTTGCTCTAGCTACGTGATGTTACATACATTTTTAAAATTCGCCCACTTGGCTAGCCAGCGCGGGCAGATAAAAAATACCGATCTTGTAAGTTTCAAAGAATTTTTATTAAGCGTACACAGAGTTGTTTTTGGATAGTAAATTATGGTAAACTGTTTTAGTAACAGTATAAGTAGAAAAATGTTGTGTGTTTGTAGTGTTTCAAATACTAAGAAGGAATGTAATTAGTTTTGAGGACCTACCAATATTTTTTACAGAAATTTGTGCTGTACGCACGGCGAACAATCAAGCTATACAAAACCTGCTTATGCGGATCCCTCATTGTACGAGCCATGTATACAAAGCAAGGCCATATTGCATATGCTGGTCCTGGTCCGCACCCATAGGGGCAAACTAATTGATTACCATGTAAAGTTATTGTGGAAGCTGCAGAAGGTTGAAATAATATATTTGCATTGTATAGATTCAATCTCTTAGTATTATATAATTGCATAGCACATGTGTGAGTACTATGTACTGTAAAGCTGCTTACCATTTACATTTCTTGACTCTCACTTTCATTGACTTGAATTTGCCCTGGTGGCTGAGAGAATGTCATGCTCACTCAAATGTCTCGCTGATGGTGGTGGGTGTGTTGGGTTATTTAGCTCCGTTCAATATGGTTGAGCTGAATGGGGCTGATCCATGCGTCATGTTCGTAAACGGGCGCTGTCAGTTGAGACTGGTCATCTCTAGGCTGCCACGGTTTATTTAACTACTTACTTTGTTTTTAAATTGTTGATATAATCTTCTACTCTGGACGCTCTTAACGTGCACGTTTCTACATTGTTCATCACATATATCTCAACATGAATGATGTAACCAAGATTTTGTAGTAATATTTTGATTATTGAAAAGAGTGTCCATGGAGTTTTTTGCCATTCTTCTCCATAGAGATAGCTTTGGAATGGGCAACTACAGCACTTTCACAAGTTATTATGCCTTGTGTCTGTGACTGTAGCTTAGCCTTCTTTGTTTTTCTGACATTCAAAAGTGCCTGTAATGGTTTAATTGAAATAAATGCTTTTGAGTTTGAGTTATTGTTGTATTGAAATTGTATAGCCTGATATGTCGCCGGTTGTACGACTTGTCGTGATTAAAATGATCCATATGTAGTGTAGGGGATTTTTATACATGGTGTAAACGGACTCTTCACGAAGCCGTCCACCAAGCGTTATGTACATACATCAAATTAAGTAACGTTACGCAAAAAATATTTCTGGGAAATGAATTTTGTTTTTGGGGTGAAAAATTACGCTTTACGGTAGGACTCAATGTAACGTATTCAAAACATTGTGCTGATAGATGGATTGAATAGTACTGGGGTCGTGAAGGTGTCTTTGGTAAACAAAATACATTAAAAACATGTATTTAAAAAAAAGTTGGAACCTTCACCCCCAATATCTCCGTAACTAGAAGGTTCTAGAACAAAAAAATGATCGCAATGACGGGGAGAACAGGTGCCTTTCGGCTTCGTTAAGAGTCTTTTTACACCCTTTATTTAGTCACGTCCTCAGCTAGGTATTGCCTTCTTCATCATTCCTCACTGCTGAAGGTAGCGACCGAATACAATATTTCACCAATCTATTTGGTTTTCTAATACCTATATCATACGTATTTCTTAAAAATCCATGCTGGTCCTGGGTTTGATTCCCAGGTCGGGCACAGTGCTAGTAAGTCTTTCACTTAAACGTAACTGGCGATAAGTGGGTGCCTATTAGGTACACCTCTGCCTAACCCTACGGGGATGACAAGCGTGATGTTATGATGATGATGATTCTTAAAAATAAACAACCAACATCACATTCTTTCACACGATATTCTGAAAATTGTTCCATAAAACTGAAGAATAATTCATTCAATTGAAAAAGGTTTGGAAGAACGTGCGTTCTATACTTATTCTTTCACGTGAGGAAACAAAGAAACCCTGCAAGTAATTGGCCGTGAAATACATTGCGCACGGAGGCGCGACGCGACGTCTGTTGAAAACCAAGTGTTAGGAACGCACCAACTTAAATAGCTTCTGAGATTGCTCTTATTCGCGATAGCTCAGATTTTATTTTATTCAAAGACGGGTTTTGCACGCACGTGTAGACATAAATCCGGGACAGAAGAAGTTAAAAATCTGTCACTTTTCTTGAAATTATGATAATGTAAATGTCATAATCGTAACAAACCATTATCTTTTTGGCAGGCGCTAGGGACTTTTTGATACCAAAGACAATGTTTGCGTAAGGCACGTAATTCTTGGCTGCGGGACTGTTCGAAAGAGATACCGCGGCCCTGGAACACAAAGGGCCAGGAAGGAACATGGATGGGTTTTAGTCAGTACAAGTCTGACATTCCCTTCCACTCCGCCCAGAGCAAGAGGAGTCATTTGATGATTTCCCATCCGAAAAAAAAGGCACGTAATTCTTCATTACAGAGCAAACTCCTTTACGAGCTTTGGTTACCACGATTTCTTACGGCAGCTTGTAAGCGATCGACCCAATTATTTACTTCTTATTTAGTTAATTATTGATGTCCAGGATGGTAGGTACGTTGTATGACTGTGCTGTTTAACCTATTAACTGGGTATTTAAATCTTTAGCTTGACGTGAGCTTAGTACGTACTTGTATTTGTGTTATCAACATCTGCCTCGACATTTCCCAAATAAGTTGGGATCAGCTAAATAATAACAGCCGCTCGAATCGATCTTTAGGTTAAGCCACGCTTGCCTAGGTTGGTCTGTGGATGGGTGACCACTCATACCATATCGAGTTTCCTCCGTGCCTCGGAAAACTCGCTAAGCCATAACGTTATCTGTAACGACTGTCAAAGATCTACAAGTGATAGCCGGTCAGATAGCAGGTCCCGGCTGTCACATGTAGATTTTTGAGTTTCAGTCGTTATAGGTAGTCAGTGTTCCAAAAGTTTGACAACAAGTCTTTTGGGAAAACTAGCAAGGAGTATCGTATTTACCATATTCAGCCGCATCCGGTTAGACTGGAAGTCGACCCTAACATAGTTGGGAAAAGGCTAATGATGACGATGTTGAGATCGGCTTCTCGTCTAATCAGATGCAGCTGAGTATCAATTTTTTTTTATAGAGCGAATGCCTTATATCTGTCTTCCACAACCTACCGTTCTTGTATTCGTATTTTAAATTATTAAACGAACGAATTGACGTTTTTTTTAAAGGAACCTGCTTTATTTTAATCGTACCAGCCAAATTCGTTTACAACAAAAAAATTTCATCTCCTCGCATAAGTGACATGCTCAGACTCGGGGGCTCAGGGGAGGAACTTGTTTATGTGTGTTCCTGGACCGGGAATGTGCTAAGTATTCTACAGTTCAATTAACAGAACCCGGTTATTTTAAAACTGGTTTAACGTACCGTCTTTATTTATTTTTTCTTTGTCAGTGTTTTTGTATCTTATCAAAATGGAATCAGGCGTTACTTTGTAGTAATCCGTGACAGTTAATAACATAACATCACGCCCGTAGTCCCCGAAGGCTTAGCCAAATGTGTACCTTACTTTACACCCACATTTTGCCAGTATTGTTTAAGTCCCATTTAATAGGGGGCGAGTCTATTGCTGACAGCAAATGAACGCAAAAAAAAATCGAAGACTCAATTTTTATTTGTAATTTTTTGGAAATTAAATTATAGTTAGGTTTATTATTCACTCTGCACTTAATGACGTTTAACAAGAATCTGCAGTTATCCGTTACTTACAAAATAATACTGGAATGGGTGAATGTTTTTTTACACTGTTTTCAATCTAGACAAGCTTATCTTTCCTGATAAGGTGGCTAACAAATGACGATACAGCACGCAAGCCTTGTACCTTTGATTTTCGACATGAACTTTCGAAAAGAGTTACTATCCGCTTGAATCACAGACTCTATAGATGAGATTCACTACTTATCTTGGGGCAATGTGTATGTGGAAAAAGTAAATAATAATATAATAATATCTTGGGACAACCAACACACCGCCATCTGATCCCAAACTAGGCAGAGCCTGTACTATGGCAACCAGACAACTGATAAACATACTTATATATTTGTAAATACATACATATTATAGATAAATTATACACCCAGATACAGAACAAATAATCGTACTCATCGTACAAAGATTTGTCCTGTGTGGGAATCGAACCCTCGACCTCCGTCCTAGCAGTCAGGGTCACTAACCACTAGACCAACAGGCCAATCGAAATATATACCTAAGTTCAGTTCATCATCATCATCATCATTCTCTGGCCTTTATCCCAATTTATTTGGGGTCTGCGCAGCATGACTGTATACTTCAATTATGCTGCGCAGACCCCAAATAAAAGCCTTTAGTGTGGGACGCAACATGCGTCGATACTCTTGCGCCATCCCATCTTCCAAGCTCATCGTGCTGTTCTGGTGCTGCCGCTGCGGCTGCAGAGAACCTCAAGCGGCGTAAATATAGAAACCTGTGTGGTAACTATATTTTCGAGCCGTTTGGGGTTGAAACTCTAGGGCCGTGGGGTCCGAGTGCTCATAGCTTATTTAAGGAAATTTCGAAACGCCTAGTTGACGCTTCCCGTGACCCAAGGGCTGGCTTTTACTTTGGCCAGAGGCTAAGTGTTGCCATACAAAGTGGCAACACCGCCAGTCTCTTGGGCACATTACCATCTGACAGCGTTGAGGAGGAGTTTTTCGATGCCCTTTTATAGTTTGTTGTTAGTTTATCTATTTTAGTTTAATAGTTTTTAATTATCAATGTATATAGTTGAGGGCTAACTCTGCTTAAACTTCGAGGTCCGTATATAGGTGATCATTTGTAACATCCGATAAGAAAAGCTTCAGGAACTGGGTTGTGGAGGTCAGATCGGCAGTCGCTTTATGTAAAAAAACAAGTGTTTAGTTGCATCCGGTTGGACTACAAGCTTACCCTAACATAGTTATGTAAAGGCTAGGTAGATAAAGGGGATAGATATAATGACCATCAAAAATAACTGTGACCAATAACATCTATCACCTCAAATATCAATTGATGAATTTAATAAATGAGCATGAAATTTTAATGAGGTGCTTGATGACAAACTAGTTTTGCCTAGGCCGACTTGGGGCACCCCTTATTTTTTTATAAACCATGCAGAAGTAGTAGCCCCGGGGGCTCCGTCGACCGGGTCTCCCTCGACTCGGATGCAAGAGCATAACAGTTAAATTTCTGGTGGTCATTAACTATTTTTGGTTCTAATTTCACGCTAAAATGGGGATCTAATTTTGGTGATTATTTAATATTTTTTGCAATCAAAAGTGATTTTTTTGCCGTTACATTTTTACTAAATCTGGTGGTTGGTTAAACCTAAGCCGTAGATAAATAGGTATAATAATTGTGACGCTAGCTAAGTAAGTTCCACTACAGTACATTTCATCATTATAAAAACAAAACTAGTACAGACAGCTACGTAATTATAAGGGTTAGGTAGTCTAGACTTCAGTGTTTAAAACTTGTAATTGAAAGTAGTTAAAAATTTTGTTCACTGAAAAGACAGAAATTTGGAGTTTGAAACGTTTGAATGGCAGCCTCTTATTTTAGTTGGGCTTAATTATTAAGGATTTGGGAGCGTCTTTAATTGTGTTTTAAAATATTAAACGTATATATTTTATAGCAAACCTATGCAGATGTTTGGAGACCATCAGTATGTTCTAAGAATGGCCATCAAATTTGTATGACAATATTTATTGCTTCCACCCTGTTGCCTGTTTTATCTCAATAAAATAGAACCTAGTTCCGCAAGTGGTTTCCTTAGCCAGATTTTTTATTTGGAACAAGCCCCCCACATAATTTCCAAACAACTGTAACTCCTGAAAGCCAGAATCAACAGTGGAGACCACCATAAAAGCGCCGAGACAGTGAAACTCGACGAAGTCCCAGAGAAATAATTTAACTGCTTTGGATCCCGCAACGAAATTAATCAGAAAAGAAGAGCGGAAGAGTAGGAGCCAATACTTTAACCTCGATTTTAAAATAAGTATAATACGTAGAACACGTCAGATATATTGTTTAATGTTTTTTTTTTTTTTTTTATACAATATACATATATTTAATTGAAAAATATACATTGATAATTAAAAACTATTAAACTAAAATAGATAAACTAACAACAAACTATAAAAGGGCATCGAAAAACTCCTCCTCAACGCTGTCAGATGGTAATGTGCCCAAGAGACTGGCGGTGTTGCCACGTTGTATGGCAACACTTAGCCTCTGGCCAAAGTAAAAGCCAGCCCTTGGGTCACGGAAAGCGTCAACTAGGCGTTTCGAAATTTCCTTAAATAGGCTATGAGCACTCGGACCCCACGGCCCTAGAGTTTCAACCCCAAACGGCTCGAAATTAAATTATATACGTAAGGTTTATATATATTATAAACATCTTTTTTTTTTTCTAGCCTGCTGTGTCCCACTCCTGGGCAATAGCCTCCCTCCATTCATTCCACCTCTCGTGAACCCGCGCGTCCTCCTTCCAGTTCGGACAGAACTTCCGATACGATCCAGTTCATCCCGCCATCTCCTTCGTGGCCCGCCGCAACCCTGCCTCACTGTATCTGGGCACCAGTTTCGTGTTATTTTAGCTCACAGTTTTTTTTTTTAATTATACTCGGATAAATAAATCGCAGCACACTTCAAAAACTTTGCATAAAAAGCTAAATAAGTAAATAATCATGTTACCCCAGCCTTAAACAAAAATAAATTCCCTCAACACAATCAATTAAAATCCAGGTCTCCAAGGTATGGTCTACGAAGAAGCTGGCAATTTAATTCCGATGCTGACCGTACAGCTCTCGGTAATAATGAGCGAGTTAACTAACGCTACCACCGACCCATTAAGGGGTCAGCAGTCTCAGAAGTGTGCCCAATTATTTCCCTTAGCGTACCTTCCTACGTGGAAATGTTACGAATGTGCTGTGCGGGAATATTGGATTAGGTGTTTTCTGTCTTGTCATATTTTGGAGTTAGATATAATTAAAGTGACGCCAGACCCACTTCATTTTTAAAAGCTGAAACTTTTTCTGTGGAAGTTCCTTTCTATAGGTATAAATAATTGAATATTATGAAAAGTTGACCGTGGTGGCTTTGGCAGATAAAAGGTAACAAAGGTGTGTTAATAGCTGCTAAGTTGCTACGGAGGCATACTATAATGCCTGATTTTATGATATTACATTACCTATGGCTAGTATAATGATTCTCCTCTTTCACTGCCGGGTACTTTGTGTGGTGGAAAACCCCGCTATACACCTTCACCGCAATACAAAAAGTTCCAGCTTTTATAATGAAGTAGGTCTGGCGGTCATTACCCATCTTGGATCTTGGTCGGGAAATATGATGTTGTGAGTTTTAGAAAGAGACACGAAATCTTGGAGTTTCATTTGTTTTCTTTAGGATCCTTTTTGTTTTTTATCTAAGCTGTTACGAAAATATTATTTTTATTAGAAATTTAGTAAAAATCAACGTTGAGTCTAAGTTGATTAATTAATATTTTAAGGTTTTTTAGTTTGACTGTTTATGCAATGTGAGGGTTACATGACCGCTTATGTACGGTGTTAATTAAGTACCCCAGTTGGGAACATAGGTGCTTTCAAGGGTACCCATATCGTGAAGCTGACTGTATCTAAATCAATGCATTTTCAAAGTGTCAGCAAAGTGAAAGTTATTATGTTGCAAGTGTAAAATTGCTTTTCGCACTAGGGTTTATCATAAGTATTCTGCACACACTGTTACAATATTCTGGCCACGAAAGAAGATGTAGATTCAGCGAAATGAATATGCAGAAATATACATGTTTGCACTACGTTGTATCCACTGTCAAACAAAATAACCCAGACGAAGATGTTAAGTCAAAGAATTCTCAGTCTTTCAGCTAAAGTTCAAGCATAGTGACAAAAAGTTGTAATCTACATATACTATATAATATGTATAGTTATTCAATATGTTGGCGACATAGTATACAATTAAGTCACTTCCCTCTGTCTGTCCCTATGTATGCTTAGATCTTTAAAACTACGCAACGGATTTTGATGCGGGTTTTAAATAGATAGAGTGATTCAAGAGGAAGGTCTTGCTCCCGTGCGAAGCCGGGGCGGGTCGCTAGTAGCATTATAAATAGATAAATAAACAACCTTCGCCCTTCTATTTCAGTCGCTTACTCATCCAAGGATTATTTACCTGCACGTCAATAACCGAACATAAGCGGACAGCACATTATCTGAACAAATAATCTTTATTTAGACCAACCGAACATTGAAATCGCTAGACGTGCCCTCGCCGCGCTTAAGTTGCTTTAATCAATGTACAATCTATTAGTACTGCATACACTGCCGGTCATGTTTATTAAGCATAAGTGAGACAGTAATTAAAGCTGCAATGTAACCGTAGCGCGTTGTAGTCCCCGCGGGCGAGAAGCTCGGGGCTAATTTTCTATATAGTTAGGGGCTCATCCACGGTGGTAGCTGTTCTTGCAATAGATATTTCGCTAGAAATGAGGTTAATGTGTTTTTTTTTGTTTCATTATAATAATAGTGTTTGGACGTCTTAGGGGGTTTTGTTCTCGAGCAATTTTGTTCATACAGATATTTATCGCAACAATATCCGTATGGAGAAAATGGCTGAACGGTAAATTTTATGTGGCGTTGATTGGAAACAAATTGCAAAATAAAAACGTGGCAATCAAAAACATGCTGTAGCTGCTTAATATAGCTGTTTGTCTGATGATAACACACACACAATCAACAAATGTATAACTAAAAAAAAGAGCTTTCACTGAAACTGTTTAACACTTCGTTAATATTCGCCATGACACTTGAAATTTTATGTCATTTCCCTCTCACGCGGGATGTAAATCATAGTAATTGTTTTTCCTGTGAGCGATATTCCACCTCGCCGACGCTACAAGTGGAATATCGTGTTGTTTTTGTTGGAAACGCCCACACTCATACACCCCCATCCCTGTTGCACACACACACACGTAGGCGCACTCTCCTACAAAACATGCTGGAAGGATGTGAAACAAAATGTTGACCTAGTTTTTGTTAAAGTTCACACATGTTAACTTTCACTGAAAATACATTAATATTTTACCACTTCGTATCAAAATTTATACTGTGAAGAATCTTCTGAGAAATTGGTGAATAAGTTTTGAATGAGATGAAACTTTCCATTCGCTTCCTATTAAACATACCTAATAACACAGAATAACAAGTTCTCGAATGTCTGCAAGCTTGGTTTATTTTGGTACGTATACACATTCGCTGGAAATGGATACATAATTTTCATTTAAAAAGAAAACAATTACATTTTCCTGTTACAATGATAACATATGAATATTTTCTGGTTACTTTGAAATAAAAGCAATTTAGATTCTAATTTCTCAGAATGTTTATTAAAGATTATGCCAATTTTATGCCAGGGTTGGTTGTCATCATTTAAACTTACTTAAATCTTTCTGTCCAAAACCTGTAATATTGTGAAATAAAAATTAATTTCTGATGCAAAATCTTTCAAATTTTCTTAAAAGGGAAGACTTAACACGAAACGCCGTTTTGAATGTTCAGTCTTTCTGTTTGGGCCGTGGGATACACCGTGTGGTCGACATACAATAGTTCTCAAAGATATGCGCATACCTATGCGGGCTAATATGAACATTGAGATGCTACTGGACTTATTTCCTTTGACTGTATGTGTGCAAAATACAGATGTCTTCGGCAAACCCAGAAACCATGACACTACAGCCTTAATGGACTTCAACGAAGACCACAAGAACGAACAATTGGTAGTCGGTTAGTGGAGCTTTCGCATCGACAAATGCCGAACTAGTGACGTGAGGCGTAGGCCGGGCAGAAACGTGCCGGGAATGCTAAACGATCTTTTACGAGAATTTAATTTTGTTTTGTTCTTTACTATGGTCAGCAGCAAAAAAAAACATTTTGTAAAGATGTTTGTCATGATCTGGTCAGCCCTTTCCCAAC
The DNA here is from genome assembly GCA_950005105.1 of Lycophotia porphyrea. Taxonomy (NCBI): domain Eukaryota; kingdom Metazoa; phylum Arthropoda; class Insecta; order Lepidoptera; family Noctuidae; genus Lycophotia; species Lycophotia porphyrea. The sequence goes on along the minus strand of OX465395.1, from coordinate 13,615,840 downwards.
ATGCTCGGGTCAAAATCAAAACCATCATCAAAAAAAAAAAAAACATGTGTGCAATTCACACGTGGAAACCTTCAAAAATGTTGGCTTCAAGATAAACACTGTATAATGCTTCTCATTTACTCCCACGTTAAATCTTATGAATTTATGTGTCTGTCTCTTTTTACTGTCACTTTTTCGTTTCATCAACTTTGAAATCACAACGATGCCAAAGAAGTTTTCACTTCAAAAATTAAAATTATCATCATCATTTCAGCTGAAAGCCGTCCACTGCTGGACAAATGCCTCCTCCAAGTGTCGCTACATTGACCGGTCCCGTGCGACTCGCATCCAGCGGATCCCCGCAACCTTCACCAGGTCATCAGTCCACCAAGTGGGAGGCCTTCCGACGCAACGTCATCGGGTTCGCGGTCGCCACTCCAGAACTTTTCGGCCCCATCAGCCATCCGTTCTGCGAGCAATGTGCCCTGCCCACTGCCACTTAAGTTTGGCAATTCTTTAGGCTACGTCGGTAACCTTGGTTCTCTTGCGGATGTTCTCAGTTCTGATTTGATCATGCAAGGAAACTCTAAGCATAACCCTCTCCATTGCCCTTTGGGTGACTTTAAGCCTTCTGATGAGGTATCCGTCCCGATCATGTGATCACAAAATGACTATGGTCAGCAGTAAATGTTTCTCGGAGTATCTATATAAGTATGATTACACGGGTGTAAAATTCAACGTTCTTTATAGAAACTGAAGTATCATCCAACCAGACAGGTGTTGTGTCTGGTGGGCCACTCGCCACACGTTGTGGTCAGGCTGTTGTATACTTTTGTACTAATCTTACGGATATGTGGGACTTTGATTGCCTGATGCAGTATTATGCGTGACATGGGAATGGTGCATAGTTCCTATGTGGCGTTGTAGATTGGAAAGGAGTGAAAGAATTGAAACGTTTAATAAACAAAACACTATCTTTTCTTGATAACTAAACATAACATACTGCTATTTAGGAGATGACAGTAAACTTGTCATATTTGGTAGCTTAATAACCGTTTTAAAGATAGGAGATAGGGTTTTATGTAACTTGTGGGGGGATAGAAGAAAAATGTGATAAAACGGGAACGGGTGCCTTTTTTGTAGAACTCCTATTATAACTTTATGGTTAGGAAAACTAAGCACACAATTTGTATTAAACTAGTCTTTGCACGAAATTTGACTTTACAAAATATGTATTGGGTGACTATGCCCAGGACGGGCAAAGTATTATTGGGTTTTTCCATCAGGGATTTTCTCAGTATTAGCCACGGAGTCTGGATTTATGGAGGTTGATGCCAATAGGCACGACTCCTATTACATGAGACTTAAAACATAACTGGCGAAATGTGCGTGTACTATTAGGTATAACTCTGTCTAACCCTTCGGGGATTATAGGCGAGATGTTATGTTATGTTATATCATTCATATTTTAAAGAGTAACTGCAAAAACACAGTTTATTAATACTAGCTGGAAACAACCCATTCTTTATAAATTTTACAATTTCGATAAAACAAACAGAACGTAATTACAAAAAACAAAACAAACTACGGAACTTGAATAACAAGCACTTCATTTTTGTGGTTGTTTTAAATTCTTTGTCGGAATTTCGTGTCCAATATTTTCGGCACTAAATGATTCTAATGACCGGCTTTGTCCTAATATCTATCGGTAAAGTAATTTTGGTGAAAGCACTTTGTTAAATCGCTATTGTATTAGTCGGTAAAGATCATAATTGAGGAGGCTAGGAACAAAAGGTGACATTTACCCTTTTTTTTAACATGCACTTGATGTACAACGTGTAACGTTAAATGCTAAATATAATTATATTTAGCATATATATATATAACATATATATGTGGGTGTACTATTAAGTACACCTCTGCCTAACCCTACGGGGATTACAGGCGTGATGTTATGTTATGTTATGTTATGTTATATATATATATATTATAATTAATAATAATAAATTACATTAAACATTATCATGAAGCAACTCTTATTAAATAATGTATATTGTTAAAAAAAAAATTAAAAAATTGCATGATGGAATATATGTATGTACTATGATATTTTAAATAATTTCAATTGATAATAATAATAAATTCTATTGATTATATAGCGTGAAGGAATAAAATATATAATAAAATTAATGTAAATTGTCAACAGTCAATTGGGCACAATATTAATTAAATTGAATTACCAAAAACAAATAATGTAAATAATTGATTAATATACATGCAATGTAGGGAATCAATAAAGCTATTTTTATTATTTTATATAACGTTCAATGCGCAAAACCTCAGACACCCCAAATGATTTTTAATTCAATTGACCTAATTCTGAGAAAAAAAAAATAATAAAAAAAAATTAAAGGTTTTATATGCTGTTTTAGTTTTACTGGCAATTCTGATAGTTTCTTGCGTCTGCGACGACGCTCTGTCGAGGGAAGAGTCGGTAGGTAGATATATCACTGGGCCGCTGAGCCCTTTTAATAAATAGACTGGGCAATATTTTTAATTAAGATTTTTTGAAAAATGTGACCTATTAAAAAGGGGTGCGTACGATTTGACATAATAGCAAAAGTTCTAACGATCACATGACCTAATTTCATTTAATATATATTTTTTTTTTAGTATAACGATGAAATGATATAATGAATTATTGATATAATTTCAGTTTACCTAATTTTATATGGTTTAATAAACATTTTCTATAATGCACATTTGAATTAATATTCAGTTAGTATAATATTTAGTTAGTATAATATTCAAATTCTATAGTAACGTTTAATATAATTTTGAAACTACCACTACACTACCCTAGGGGTATTGTGGGTGAACCATCTGGGTTAGGTTAGGTTAGAACCATGACCATTAGCGCGCGAAAGCGAGCGAAGCGAGCGTGCCGCGGCAGCGGCCGCCAAGCACCAGATCCCTTCTATTGTAGGTGAATCATTTGGGTTAGATGAGGTTATAACAGTATGATGTTTTCTGATATTTACTTATTCACTACAGAATTTGGGCAGAAAAAGAGTAAAAGTGAAAATAGGTCAACTGAACGTTATATAAAAATAGCAATATACTAATTGAAAATTATATGAGATGAACGTTATACTAAATGTTATTAGAGCAAAAGAAGTTTATATGAAATGTAATATTAGATCACATGAAATTAGGTTATTTGTTTTTCATATCAAAATTATATCATGTGAACGTTATTTCAAGTGATAATATATTATCTGTTATTATGGCATATATTACACACCCATTAAAAAGTTGTTCAATTGAATCTGCTCGTTATTCTAATCAAACTATTTTCGGGTTTTGCGCATTTAACGTTACACGTTGTATCATATATGTTTTTAGGGACAGTAACGGTTTAGATAGCCAATTTTTATGTATTCATCATCTGCTTTGCCTTTTGTTATAAGTTATACTAAATTATATTCTTATAAATATAGGACTTAATTAACGAAGTAATATAATTTTAAATATAACCTTTGATCCTACACAAAGTTAATGCCACTATTTGATACAATCATAAGATTTCAAAAAGTTCCCAAAGTTCACGATCTATCGTTCCTTTATCGATTAAGAAATCGATAAAAAATATTAAACAAAATGTACCGGATTTGATTAGGAAAAACCTTTTGAAGCCGATTATGTCATACTAGTGGACGTCACGTGATTGCACCCGCGTAGTTCCCGTTCCCGTAGGAGTACGGGGATAAAATATAGCTGACGTTACTTGCTGATAATGCAGCTATCCATCGCTGAAGGAATTTTTCAAATCGGTCGAGTAGTTTTTAAGTTTATTCGTTACATACAAAAATACAAATCTTTCCTCTCTATATTATAAGTATAGATATAGATGACCTGGCAATACGTATAAACTTGTACGGCTCATAATATATTTGTCTTGTACACACGGCGACACAGCAAGCTATACATTTCCACTATAAAATGGCTTCGCTTTGTATATATTTCCTGTACAAGAGCCTCCCTCCAGTCCTTTCATTTCTCGGGACCCCGCGCGTTCTCCTTCCATTTCTGACGGAACCTATCCAGTTCACCTCGCCGGCATACCACGAGGGATCGTGGCCGGCTAACTGTGTCAGGATACCATGTTCATGTGGCAGACAAATCTGGCCCAGTCTGTGTACTAAATACATAATAATACATTTATAACTGCTTTAATTATGCTTATGCTAATTGAATGCAAAAAAGCTATCTGATTGCTATGTTAAAACACATCCATATTGCAAACATTGATATCTTGTTCAATTCCTACACCAGTACCTATTTATCTGTATTACGAAAACTTATCAGATCGAAGCATACACATACGTTTTATATCTGACCCCTGAGAGTTCTTGCAACCTGATCTTATCGATATCTTGTTAAACCAGGACGTGCATTTAGATCTTATAGTATGATTTATTTTAATTGGAATCCTGTGTTTTGAGTTACATAATATCTGAAACAACAATAAACTCAAACTCAAACTCAAAAGCATTTATTTCAATTAGACCATTATAGGCTCTTTTGAATGTCAGAAAAACAAAGAAGGCTAAGTCACAGACACAAGGCATAATAACTTGTAAAAGTACTGTAGGTCCCATTCCAAAGCGTAGATCTCTATGGAGAAGAATGGGCAAGAAACTCCATGGACACTCTTTTCAATTAAAATACTGTTACAAAATCTTGGTTACATCATTCATGTTGAGATTATACATATATGTGAGAACGATGTAGAAATACGTGCACGTTAAGAGCGCCCAGAGTAAAAGATTAATGAACAATTTAAGAACAAAGTAAGTAGTTAAAATAACCGTGGCAGCCTAGAGATGACCAGTCCCAACTAACAGCGCCCGTACACGAACATGACGCATGGATCAATATGAAACGTGATAATTGTATAAAGGTGATAGTGTCTTGTATATAAAGTGGTAAATATAGGAACCAACAGCCCACACAGATACTTTTTTAAAATTGATGTTATTTCCACTAAATAAATATCAATGCTGAGTAAATGCAAATTGAGTTAATTTCAGAATGACGCATATTATTGAAAACATAGACAATCTGAAGTTGTAGCGTGAATTAAACTTTATGTGGTGGTATTTAGGTCGCGTTGCAAGTTGCTCAGCAAGCAGCCGCGCCTGAGGCCGTCGACGGGGTGTTATGGAACGCTATATATAATTAAGTACTGTGTATATGGTATAATATCATGGCCATCGATAAACAAACCATACAATTTTTCCTTGCAAAACGTACAAAAGTTTAAGTGGCAGTAACTTGATATGGTCGTAACAGTTCAAAAGTGACCATAATGCGCTACGAGCACATTAAAAGTGCATTTTATAACGATTGGGTGTGGTATGGTATTCATAGTTCTAACCTAGTTCTTGAGACACTTCACGTAGTAGTTTTAGGTAGTTTTTGTTTGCATTTTGTGCACACTTTTGACAACCATCTTAGAAACTCGAGGCGCCTTTTGCCTTCTAGTGTAGGTGAGCGCGCAATACGCCATAATTGGATCAAGTTAGACCACGTTTGCACCAAGCATAATTATGGTAGGTCGCCGAATGTAAAAATGTATGAAAAACAAAGGACAGTCAACTAACAGTCAGTGGCTGTAGTTGTTATATTACTTACTGCAGGGGCGTGCCGTCCATAAAGGCAATTAGGCCTAGCCTACCCTACCAACAACGCCAAATGCATTTATTATAACTATGTAATAAAATAACACAAAATATTAAAAAATAAAGTTAAAACTCCTGAGCAACACTTATAGCAACTTGTCGCGCCCGTGTGACGTATTTCACAATACTACGATTATAAGGCAAGAAGTCGTACGGCCTACCTGTGCATTCATAAATTTACGCGTACTGATGCATATTTTCGCGTGTATGAACGGCACACATGTATAGATATGGGAGTCACCTCCTTGGACTGTAGACGGCCATCGTGTGTTGTGATTGGACGAATGGCTGCCCCACAAAAGTCAAGACGTAAGGTCACGGTATCCCGCGAAATTCAAATTGTCTTACGTTTTTTGTGATTTGTATCGCAATCTTGAATGTTTTGCTTTTTCTAACTTACTAAGTTATAAATAATTAGTTTCAAACCGTACAGTTACTGTAAATATTATTTGTTGTGTTTATTATTTGTTTATTTACATAAAAATGGTGATCTGTGAACTTTGCGCTGATAACGGTGCCGATTCTCTTGTCACAAATACCTCTAAATTAGACTAAAAATCACCAAAAATTAGATTATTCCTGTCAAACGACAATTTCCCATTCTGAAATTGACTTAAGTGACACAAATTAATATTTTAGTGTGACAGCACTTAGATGGCACGGAGATATTAATTTATTGAAAATGGCAAATTTTGCTATTCTGAATTTGACGTTTTTCACCCAAAATTTTGCGATTAAAAAGGTGTGGAATAAAATTAGTTGTCATGGACTAAAATTCATACCAACACCTCGAGTTCAGGTGCAAAACCAGTACTGTCTTTTTTTTTTCTTTTCTTTTGCTTATATCTCGAAAATAGTGTGTCCTATCGCAAAAATTATGAAAATTTCGACCCCCTTTATAAGACCCAATAAATTTAAAATATTATAAATCAATAAAGGTGACTACTTTGAAGGTCATCTTAAGTAGAACGACACTGTAATGCTGCGCGATTTTTTTTTTCGGAAGTCAGTATACGTGGCCTACCCTCCGTGGAGAACCACTGCACGCCACTGACTTACTGTGTACTGCCTAGAAAAAAATGAAACTCTATAAGTGACAACGATGATGATAGGGTCATAAATATAGCCATAACATAACCAAAAAGCTTTTGACAATGCTGTTGAAAGTTAGGCTTGTTGGGCTTGGGTAGGGCATTTGGCTAGACGCGCGGATTGCCGATGGAGCAAGGCTTTGACCGAATGGTGGCCAAGGTTAGGCCATAGAAACCAGGGCCGTTCTAATGCTCGTTGGGTCGACGACATCGTCAAAGTCGCGGGAAACACCTGGATTAGGGACGCACAGAACCGGGAAGTGTGGCAGAAAAAAGGGGAGGCCTATACCCAGCAGTGGGTGATTCCGGGCTGATATAATGATGATGATGATGATGTTGAAAGTCAACGCAATTAAAGCTATCATTGCCATATATCATTCACACCAAAGCGTCCAGAGGGCCTACAATACACATTGGACTAAACCGTAGCTACGCTTCGGTGTGAATGCGGCTTTAGATGGTATCTAAAAAGTTAAAAACATTGATGAGATTCAGGACAAAGTTTAGGTCGTCTTTATCGCCTGTGTAATGAAAGGCAAAGAGCCTGTTTTATCCCCTTTTTATAGAACTATCTAGATAAAGAGAGCAATTTCGTTCGAGCAACGATACTATTTTTTAAGGGGTTAGTTTTTTAGAGCCTTAATGGCACTTGCAAGCTCTTGATAAAACTGCTCTTACAAACTAATGACGCAGATTATTAACAGAATCATTTAATCACTATTATTTTCATTTCTTTTTTTTATTTCCTTATTATAAGATATCTATTTACATAAATCAATTTACGTAAATCAATCGGTGTTTGGAGTCGCTAAGAATAGCTAATCACTTTTTTTTGACTTAATCTCTTTATGTAAGTATGAAGTACTAGCTTATGCCCGCGGCGTCGCCCGTGGAGTTCCATAATTGTCCCACTGCAAAAACTATCGAGAAAAAAAGTATCCTATGTGTTAATGCAGGTTATTAACTATCTGTGTTCCAAATTTTATCGAAATCCGTTCAGTAGTATTTGCGTGAAAGAGTAAAAAACATCCATACATTCACATACAAACTTTCGCGTTTATTAGTATCATGATAGTGATGAAGTATGATTATAAGAAGTTTTGAGAAAAACATAACATCAGGACTGTTTCATACAAATTAAATTAGCAATACATCTCCCAAAGTGGTCTTAATATTATACTACACTTATCAGTGTAAGCTTAGGTACACTGCATTAAAAGTTTTGATTACCATTGCATTGTTCCAATTAATAAATACTAAACAACGTAACATAATTTCGAACGTTACAGCCACAAAAGTATCGTACTTACACGTTAACAAATTAACAAAACGGTATGAAAATAATTAAAATTATGCAATTTCCGACCGCAGGCTCCAATATTAATTAACAGAGTGGTGGTATCCAGTTGCAGTTGTACAGTCACGAGCATTAATAAATATAACGAAATCAAACCATTTATTCTTATGCAAAAACTATTCGAATTTTAAAATAAGATTGATTTTCTCAGTTAAAATCTTGTGTTCATTCATTCACAAATTCACGCCTTTTTTCCATGGGCGTACGCAGAAACCATAGAACGCCACCTGCTATTATCCTTGCAGACTCCTTTTGCCTCGTCCACGCCCATACATTTAGTCATAAGCGCATTCATTCATTCACTGACAGATGAAGCAAAGCCAGCCTGAACGAATGAGTCTACAAGCATGAAGTTAGTCAACAGCTCCTTTTTCTTCAAAATCCTTCCTTGGTTGGAAGGATTTTGAAGTGAATGCTTGCATTTAAATTCATATTTTTTGTCAATAATAAGATATTTTTTACTTACTACTTAAAAATATTATATTCGTAACACCATAAAATATTTAGGAGAAATTGTTTTAAAATTCTTTTATGTGTGTAGATATTGAAGCTCGTGATTGTACAACGGACCTTCGACTTAAGGGAGTCAAAGTCCCAGGCTACTTAATGAGTTCACTTAAAAATAGGCTTTTGTAATAACCAGGACAACTTCGAACTAGCTAAGCTGGCGTTTTAAGAAGGACTTGTTTTCATTTAAATTATACATTTTAAGTTCATAGTTTTGCTGACTTTGTACTCTTTAGCTTACTTCCATATTTTCATAGATACTATTCATACAATTCGATTGAATACATAAATATAACACGTTGGTACGAAAAAGAACATTTTAAGGAAACCGTCATGTTCTAGTCACAACAATTCTAAGACATGGGTGATATTCACCAAATAGTGAATTGTAGCTCACTGTCATAGACAGCAGGTTTATGTCCTAGCAACGGGATCAGTATAGGCTGGTTATGTTTTCGCAGCTATTCAAAAAAGGAAGTGTTCAATCATATTAGGCCAGCAATAAAATATTGGGTGGGTGGTCGAGTATAAACGAGGTCTTATAAGCTGCTAGAAGATGGACGCCGCAGTGGTCGAAATTGTTATTGTATTTTAGAAAGTGCTGTACGTCGCATCTAGAATCAAAACTTGGACATGAATAAGCTGTGCCCAAGATGGCTGAAGCGATTCCTCAAAATGGAACAAAAAAGAGTAGTGAAAATTTTTCAGTCTAATGTGAGACGAAAATCCAGGGCAATAAAACCGAGTTTTTGAAAATGTACATAGTTTTAAAAGGAGCCTGAGTAGAGGAATGAAAAAAATACTCCGCCTTTTATTTTTTTTACTTAGGCCCGGAATTTCTGTAACATGATTCATGCTTTATTATTTTGATTGATTTAAGTTACTTATTTCTTCTTTTTTCTATTACAGTATGTACCTCTTTCTTTCTAACAAAAATAATAAGCAACTTTTAGCCTTCAGCCAGTAATACAAGCTAAAGCTACTAAATGGATTCCTTTGCCTTTGTTATAAGCCTGATAATTTCTAGGCCAATGTTATCGGTAGTTACATAAACGTTTAGTTGTAAGAATATAAAAGGAACGTTCATAGGTCTTATGTAAATAGGTTTAGTACTTTCTGGAGTATTTTCTCCGAGGATATTGGAAGTGTAAGGTTGAAGTTTATTAAGCTCCTGTGTTTTATAGGTAACAATTAGTTACGTCTAGACAGTGTAATTAGGTCTAGAATTTTTTCTTTGAAATTCTTTAACAAAAACCTGGTGTTCTTTGTTTTAAAAACTATTGGTTGCTTTTGTTACCTTTGTGAGCATTATAGTCTTTAAAAATAATAATTGTAGTAAACGCCAAACATGATTTTTTTCGCAGAAATAAGTTGTTCTGAAACAAAACGGGAGATAAAAGTCAAAAACATAAAAGGAGATTCCCGCCAATTAAAAAGCTGTCAAAATAACAAAACTTTTTTTCCTGGCATCTAAAAATGTTTCCAGCCACTTCTAGCGCCACCGATAACAAGATTATTTTTCTTTTCATAAAGTAAAACCTTCTTGAATAAAAGAACGAGGAAGCATTTTTGAATTGTCACCCTCTAGGGTTGGGACCGCTGAATTGTCGTTTTCCGTCACGTCCTTTTTGGGTCGTTTGCGAACCAAAGTTAGTGTACGTGTTCGCGAAATCCCTAAGTTAGGGTTCCTAATACATCTGTTGTCAGCCTTATAAATTATTTATTCCGTAATGAACCTTGTTCCCATTTTGATTTAGTACTTAAACGGAGGAATGGAATTTTGTCTCGAAATAAAAGAGGGTTTATTTCGTACATAACGTTACCATTAGAAAAAGGTCCAAGGGTCTTTTGCCACTTAACCCACCGTAATTCATTGTTAAAAATGGGTTGTCTTGAAATACTTACGCTGCAAAATGCTAACCCATTCCAACTTTCTATAACAATTACGAGTGGTTTTATTCAGTGTTTTGTCGTATACTACGAAAAGAGTGATCCTAAAGATTTATGGACTAACTAGCTGTTGCTAGCGATCTTCGTCCGCGTTATAAAATTATTATAAAAAATATAACTTCCCAAAAAAAACCAATGTAAAAAAAGTACCACAGTTTCACAAGTACCGTATGTACTTTCATATGCATACAGTAAAGCTATAATTTTGAAAGACACTTTCATTTTTATTTATTCATCTAAATTAGGTGGTGGCTATACCAAATTCACTGAAACTAAATACCAATATATCACCGCTGCTTAAACCCAAGTTTGGCGTCAGTGCTTAGTGGTCTTGATTTATAGGTCACTGCTTAGAATAATCACAAGTCTAAACGGAGTGTTTGTTAATTGAATTACTGTTTTGAATTAACAGGAATGATAAAGGGAATAGATTCAAAGGGAAGGGATTCAATTTTGGAACGGTAGTGATCTGTACTGCTGTTTCACTAAGATTATACCAAAAAAAAAAATATATTCTTCAGAACGCTTATTTGGAGCTTTAGTCAGACTTACTTTTTTAGGGTTCTGTACCTCAGTAGGCAAAAACGGAACCCCTATAGGATCAGTTAGTTGTATGTCTATCTATCAAGACCGTTTTTCTCTGAAACGCGTAAAGCTATCAAACTGAAATTAATATCAAATACTCAAGTCCCTTTAGAGCCGTGAAAAATACAAACTTGTAAGTCAACGCGATCAAAGGATATGACCTAGAATCATGAAAGACATGAAGCAATGTCTTTCAGCACCTCTAAAGGAAATATTCTGAAATCCGTAAATATCTAGTTTAATAACAAAATACCTCCAAGTTTATACAAACCCTCGGTGCGCTAGTCCAACTCGCATTTTTTTTTAGTTTAAATGTGAATGAAATAAAAGAATTCCAATGATTGATGATACCTTTTTTTTTCGGATGGGTTATCATCAAATGACTTCTTCCGCTCTGGGCAGAACAGAAGGGAGTGTCAGACTTGTAGAGACTAAAACGCACCCATGTTCCTTCCTTGCCCTTTGTGTTCCAGTGCCGCGGTTTATCTTTCGAACAGTCCCACAGCATGATTGATGATACCTGAGGTATCAAAAAAATTAGCCAACCAAAAAAACTGGCCAAATGCGAGTCCGACTCACGCACGAAGGGTTCCGTACCATTATCTATACAACATGGTGCATATATGTAGAATTGTAGATACGTTTTATGCACGTACGTCAGTTCTACTATCAACCTTACTGACTAACTAAGCGTGCTTTCAGAACAAGACCTATTGTTGAATAGTCAGTTACGTACGACACAAGGAGGGAAAGAGAATGCCAAATGTATTTCCCGTTTGTTATTCACTCCAGTCTTTTACGGTTGAGCTGTTTTGCTGTGCTGTCTTTCAAAACGGTGATGTTAAAGATCGTGATTGATACCGAGAAGTTTAAAAATCAAAGAGATTGGAAGATTTGTAGCATTCACCAAGGATCACCAGGACTCGGGTTGTGGACGGTACCATCTTTCTCACAGTGAGGAGGCCTGGAGATCAAGGTCTGTGTCATTTTTATGATTATGCTATTCCAACTTGGTCCAAATTCTGTGAAATAGTCACTTTTTAGAACAACTACTTGCCAGTTTAGAAGCCTACGGCAAGTTCAATAAAGAAATAAATACCGGGAACTCAGAATAATGTATTAATCACGAAAGATACATTATAAGTTTAGTTATAAACCGTAATAGCTTAAAATAGTCATAATAAATTATAAAAAGTTACTAGAATAAAATATCACCACTTTTCAACCCGTAATAATCCGTTTATGTAAACCCCTAATTGAAATAATCCGATAACATGCATTGCATGCCTAACATAGCCCCAATTCAATAATAATAAGTTTCATGATCAATGAGCTACATTAAACAGTTCATTAATATGTTGGCAGTGTTCCATTCCGGTTAGTGCTTCAAATTCTTTATGTGATGCACTGCAGTTGCAAAACAAATTGTGTTCTATTGCTTGTTGATTATATAACTTTACAATGTTGCGAATTTAATCCCATACTTGGTTGGATGGGTTGCGTGTCACTTTTAGTGGTAAATAAATAAATAAATGATCTATACTGTTTTTTCTTCAATAACTTAAAGTATAAAATGGTTTTAAAGTCTTTTTCTTCATCTTTTGCCAAGATTTTTCTCAACGACCTTGAGGTCGGCTACCATTCTACCGAATGTAGATAAATACTTTAAAATATAGTATTTTACCTGGTCTTCGCAACTCATCATCAGCCTATAATGTTCCCACAGCTGGGACACAGGCCTCCTATCTATGAGAGGGATTGGGCTATAATCCACGGGATTGGTAGATGTCACATGTCTTCGAATTTTTGGTTCTAAGACATGCCTGTTTCCTCACGATGTTTTCCTTCACCGTTTTTGAGAGCAGTGGTTATGAAATAAATTACACAAAGTAATGCGCCTGCCTGGGTTCGAACCCACGACTTACTGTTCATAACTCGGGGTCACTACCACTGGGCCACCGCTGCTCTCAACCTCTCTGCTCTTCGCAACTCGGCAACCTGTTAATAATAATATCCGTTGTAAGATTGGTTGTCAGACTTCTGAGTCCCTCTTAAAAACACCATAACAGCATAAGATTTTAAAGGATACTCGACCATATCTACCCCTATTCTGTATTCAGGTAAAGTTATATCGAAAAATAATACTTTGGCGTCCAGCCAGGGTAAGTAGCCTATCTTCAGGCGAGTAAGCCAAAATACGTGGCTTTGGATTAAACGTGGTTTACGCGTTGGCATAATAGCTTAAGCCGCAGGCTGATCAAGACGTTACAAACACGGAACAGACTAAACTTGATTGTCCAAGGAACTCGAAGTTATTATTGAAGTGTCCCTGTTAATCATAAACAGAGACCGAATTGAGTGTCATACTGAATTTCGACAGTTAATTATTTTGACACGGTCCCAGTTTCGAAAACCAATAGTTCGACTACTAATTGCTTCGACAGAACATATATTCGACTAGCATTAGTCCGACAGAACATACTTCGACATCACAAACCTTCGAAAAACATTACTTCGACAGAAAGCTTCTTCTATATGCACTTGTTCGATTTCTATTTCGACGGAATATATTACCTTCAACACAATACGTACTGCGCAAGTCTTAGCTGGTTTTTTTGTAGTTCTGGGAACAAAAAGACTTTTTTATTATTTCTGTATTCATTTTATCTGAACATTTTTTAACATTTATATATGTTAAAAAAAAAAACCATACAAAAAACATTTAAAAAAAATAGCAGCCCGACGGTGTTGGGGCAGGGTCCAAGCTACTGGTGATTATTGCTCTAGAGACCGGAACCTCCTCACAATGCGAGCCGTATCGAGGAGCATTTAGAAACAGGCCCTTGATCCAACCGCCTAAGGAGAGCCTCGAAAGATTGACTTCAAGGCTCTCGGCCATAAGGCCCTTGGCCGTTACGACAATCGGCACAATGATAGCCGAGTTCACATTCCAACATTCCTGTTGTCAACCTCGTGTGCCAAGTCGAGATATTTTATTTATTTCTCTTTATCAGCTTTCACGAGATTCTTGTCATGCAGGATGGTAACATCGTTATTTCTTCCATTACTAAGTAATAAACGTTTCCAAAACAACACAAGGTATATATACGTATGTACATATATGCACACAAAGCTTAATATCTTTTTCACCATCATTTCACCTTTCAACGACCCAGCTCTCGTCTTCCAATCTCAACCCTGTAACGTGTGCCGAGTCCCCGTAAGCGACGCGTCTGGTTTAATTAAACTCTCAACTCCGTCTGAAGGTAATACAACTGTAATTAGATCGCTTCTACTTAGCATTTCAATTATGCCGCCACTATGATATTATATTAATACTGAAATTTGTAGCGATTTAGAGTTTGAGATGTTTTTGATGATACTTTCTGAGAGTTCCTTATTTAGTTGAATGTTACGTTAAAAGCAAGGGGGAAATATTGGATATATAAAGTGTTATTTATCGAAACCAACACGCGTACTATGACCACCCTGGAAACGGGTTTTGTCGACGGAAGAATCGACAAAATGACAGATTGTAGAAAGATTTCTATCGTCGTAGGCAAGGCGATGTTAAAAATGTAGAAAATAAATGTTTCTATTCTTCAGTCGACAAAAGAGTACACCGACGACAACCTCAATCGATCCAAATCTTAAATGTCAAATAGTCTAACATCACATCGGACCTAGACAAGATTATTTTTATTACTATTCTTTGTGTTTGACCTATCATCATCGTCTTCATCATTTTCGCCGAAAGATGTCCACAGCTGGACATAGGCCTCCCCAAAGACCTATATTGATTTAAAAAACATGTCGGTCCTAACGCCGCCGTCTCCTCAGATTTTAGGCCGAGAAGAATGAAAGTAACTCGATAAAAAAATACATTAAAAACATGTATTAAAAAAAAAACAACTTGTGAAAAAGTTGGTCCTACGACCCCCAATAACTCCATAACTCGAAAGTTCCCAGGTATGGTCACTAGGGCTTTGATGTCCCTGCTGTGTATATGCAAAGATTTTATCAGACAATGTCTAATACCCGTTTTCACCAACACTAAGTGACACCTAACTCAAAGCCTAATGCTCGTTTTTTTAACCAACACTAAGTGTCACCTAATTCAATGGCTAATTGCCTCTTTTCACCAACATTATGTGACACCTAACTCAATGCCTGAAGCCCGTTTTCACCAACACTAATTAACCCGACGATCGAGATTCGTAGAATATCTATATCACTAGCTACTTCCCCGTTGCTATGAAAATAAATTCTGTCTTTCTCTTCGAAGAAACTCGAGTCTAGCCTTCTAAAGCCTTCTAGTTTATGAGATACTATGATTGAATATACTTATTATTATATTAAAGGTCAAATTCCAACATTTTTTCACGTTCATGTACGAATACAATTTCAAAAAAAATTTTACTCAATTTTTAACACCTATTCCGTCCCGTGTTTCCTCCATAAGAACAATGTTTTGAGTGAGTTACATTGCGCGCCACTAAAACAACAATTTTTCAAACAAAACAAAAGTTGTTTCTCAGCGATAATTTTACCCCAGTATTACTTGATCTGATTTATAGAACACTAAGATGAGGACTATGTGATAGGTATTTTTATAACCTCTGTAATATTGATAGGATGGAACAAACATAGCATCTAAACTAAGGATTGTATAACTGACTGAGGAAAACAGAAAAACATGTTATTGTGCATTGTGCCAATAACAAGTCAACTGTCGTATATTGGTGCTTTGGAAGATCAAAATGTCATTGTGTAAGTTAATCTCAGGCCTTAAAGTGGTTGCGTCAGGGTAGCCCGTGAAATTCAAATTTTCTTACGTTTTTTGCAATTTGCAGGTCATTGTTAGGTAGTATGTTGATGAAAAATGAGTCGCGCCAGTAACACGTATGTATGTAGTTACAGAATCACAATCATCCACAATAAATAATAATCATCAACCATCAATATACTCGTAACCCTGTAAGTCCATTTAATCCAATTGAATGCCTCGTTGGTCGCGTGGTCGCAAACGCGACTGCTGAGCATGAGGTCCTGGGTTCGATTCCCAGGTCGGGCAAAGTGTTATTGGGTTTTTCCATCAGGAATTTCTCAGTAGCAGCCACGCAGTCTGGATTTGTGCCCGGTTGATGGCAATAGGCTCGCCCCCAATTACATGGGACTTAAAACATAACTGGCGAAATGTGGGTGTACTATTAGGTACACCTCTGCCTAACCTTACGGGGATTACAGGCGTGATGTTATGTTATAAATGACTTTTTCTTGAAATATTAACATACAACCTAATACTGATCTGTAAATTGCAGAAAACGTAAGAAAAATTGAATTTCGCGGGCTACCCGCTTTTTTTTTTAGGGATGGGAAATCATCATACGACTTCTCCCGCTCCGGTCAGAGCGGAAGGGAGTGTCAGACTTGTACTGACTAAAACACATCCATGTTCCTTCCTTGCCCTTACTTATTTATCACTTATTTAAATTGTAGGTATTTTCAATAATACTTATGCTGTGAAACTATAATAAATGGTTTGAATGAACACCTGTAGTATGCGTAAATACAATTACGATTAAAACGTTTTTGTAGCTGTCTGATTGAGTTTAGTTTGAGTCATCGTACTCTCTTTCCCTTCTGCTCGTCGTGCACAGCTAATTGTATCTTCCAAGACTTGAATGAAGCAAATGACACAGCAGTCGCTACGCACTGGTCGGTCAGAACCTGAGTCATCCGTTCGAGAAGAAGAAGAAAACGCCTGCTGCCGTTTGCAGAGTTACATGGAAACCAGACCTTTGGCTGTGGTCTGTCATTGCTGGCTTTGAAATTGCGGCTTGTTTCTTTATTCTTTATTATTTAAGATTTTTTCCCGCGTATCTTGTATGTATGTATGTATGCATGTAATATTCTTTATTACTTCATATCTTCCAAACCGCTGCACGGATTTATTTAATTAACATATCGTTAGATTCGTCTTGGTAACCCAAGTGTTCTTAGATAGGTGACGTGAAAAAAACCAACATGACTACTGTGGGAGGCTATAGTTTAAAATAAAAATTTTTTTTTTTTTGGGTACGGCTATATGGGTATTGGCAAATTAAAAGGGCTCTTCATGAGGATTTTAAAATGGTATATCATAACCATATGTAACTAAAAAGTGTAAAATAAAAAAATAAAAAATTAAAAATAAATAAACCCGACTGCTTAAAAATTAACTAACAATAACTAACAAATAACTTTAAATCAAAACTGAAAAGAGAAAAACAAGTTCAGTCCAGAAGTGTAGAAAGCAATTTAATTTAAACTGCAACAGTCGGGACCCATTAAATAAACTAGACT
Organism: Lycophotia porphyrea; assembly: GCA_950005105.1. Lineage (NCBI taxonomy): Eukaryota > Metazoa > Arthropoda > Insecta > Lepidoptera > Noctuidae > Lycophotia > Lycophotia porphyrea. Next base: position 13,598,282 of record OX465395.1, on the reverse strand, counting down.
AAAATCATTATATCCAATATGGGTGTTGTTGTGTAATGTTCTTAATCTTTGTCCACTTCCAGCAAAGTCTTTATCAAAGAAAAGTAATAATACGATCCATAATGTACTGAAGAATCCAATTCGATTAAAGTATATTAAGTTTTTCTTTCCTTTATCCTTATTAAGGACGTACAAATTATAGCTCAATCATTTTAATCAGATCTTTATCGAGATATGATAGAGGAAAACGTCAAATAAGACAGATTTCATTGGTAATGTGACTAAAGTACAATTTTCCTTAAACCTGTTTTTCCTGAAAGCCATTAGTTTTTGCTTTTATTAAATTATACTTAACGGGTCTACCCTTTATTGCAGAACTTTATTTGTCATATTTTTATTTTGCATAGTAACGGATAGCATAAACTTAATTTAGCAGAAAATCGTTTGGCAGACACTCATTTATCATCCAGTCAAAACTCATAATTTTGTAAGTCAGAATCATCTTTAGGCATAAATTTCATATGAATAAGAATTAAAAAGTAAAACCATCATATCGCAGCAAGTTCACAGTCAGAATCGTCTTTTGGCATAAATTTCATATCGATAGTCATTAAAAGGCAGAACTATCATTTCTCAGAAAGTTCACAGTCAGTATCGTCTTTTGGCATACAATATCGATAGGCAGAACTTCATTAATTAATTGCAGCCGAAGTGTATAAACGATATCATCCGACGAGCTCTTGTCACCGTCGGCGTCCCAGCTGTTTTAGAACCCAATGGCTTGGCACGCGACGATGGCAGGAGACCGGACGGCATGTCTTTGTTTCCTTGGAAGATGGGTAGGCCTTTAGTGTGGGACGCAACATGCGTCGATACTCCTGCGCCATCCTATCTTCCAAGCTCATCGTGCTGTGCTGGAGCTGCCGCTGCGGCTGCAGAGAACCTCAAGCGGCGTAAATATAGAAACCTTTGTGGTAACTATATTTTCGAGCCGTTTGGGGTTGAAACTCTAGGGCCGTGGGGTCCGAGTGCTCATAGCCTATTTAAGGAAATTTCGAAACGCCTAGTTGACGCTTCCCGTGACCCAAGGGCTGGCTTTTACTTTGGCCAGAGGCTAAGTGTTGCCATACAACGTGGCAACGCCGCCAGTCTCTTGGGCACATTACCAGCTGACAGCGTTGAGGAGGAGCTTTTCGATGCCCTTTTATAGTGTGGTTGTTAGTTTATTTATTTTAGTTTAATAGTTTTTAATTATTAATGTATATAGTTAGTTTAACCTAATAAATGTATTCGTTATTAATTAGTTTTTTTTTTCAATTTATCTTTCTGCCTGTATTATTTATTATATTATCATTTATTAAAACAGTTGCTAGTGAACATATGCGGTTTTTATTTCCCTGTAAGAAGCATGCAAACATGCCAACAAGCATACATCATGTATGCACCAAGTATGCAGCATGCAAGCAAGCATGCAGCATATTGTAATTTAAGGTTAAAAATGCTTATTTATAAAAATTACAATCTGCCTTATTAAATTATTTCAAATGAAATTCTGCTAACCTCATAGTATGCCAAGTGAAATTATACAAAATAAACTTCGTGCTAAATAAACATTATGCTAAACGAAATTATGCGAAATGTTAACTTTGCCAAAGGTAATTATGGCAAGTAAAATTCTGCCATCTTAAAAGTATGCCATTGTAAATTCGGGCATATAAACATTCGGCCAAAATATAATTATACTAAATATTTTTTATGCCTTAAAAATATTCGTTTAAAGAAGATTATGCCAAGCGTGCTAAGCCAAATAAAATTCGGAGCTTCAAGATTCTGCCAGATAGAGGGAACCCTTACTTAACATCATCTGCTTAGCCTTTTCCCAACTATGTTGGGGTCGGCTCCCAAATTATCTTAATAATTAATACCTAATACTTTTTCGAGAGCAGCGGTGGCCCAGTGGTAGCGACCCCGACTTACGAACAGTAAGTCGTGGGTTCGAACCCAGGCAGGCGCATAACTTTGTGTAATTTATTTCATCACCACTGCACTCAAAAACGGTGAAGGAAAACATCGTGAGGAAACCGGCATGTCCTAGAACCAAAAAATCGAAGACATGTGACATCTACCAATCCGCACTGGGCCCGCGTGGTGGATTATAGCCCATTCCCTCTCATAGAGAGGAGGCCTGTGTCCCAGCAGTGGGGACATTATAGGCTGTTGATGATGACGATGATGACTTTTTATTAAAATTCGATTTTATTGTCATAGAAAAGGCGTATCGATGACACCCTTATTGATTTTTAAACAGGTAGGTCCTTCTAAACATCTAAACGGTTCTTTACGAAAAAGGCAAAAATAGTAACTAAACCCCTCTCAAATGCCTATGTAGGTACTGTCCCTAAGACCTAAAACCTGCCTTTTCCAATATATTAGTAAGACTTGACTTGATTTATAAACGTCTCCCTAAAAATTGGTCTATCTAGGGGAACGCTGACCACAAAACCTTTTACTGTATCTCTTATACAATCTTTTATTACAAAGAACCCTAGAATATCAGAATATATTTATCGTAATGGTACGTATACAAAGGTCAGACTGCTTTGTTTAGATTATACCCTGAGGTACAATTCAAGACAACGGAAAAATAAAATCATGTAGATTTAAGAAAAACAGATGTGAGGTAAAATAAAAGAAGAAACTGAATAACTTAAAATATATGCATCTTTCTTTGAATTATGACTTATTTTGGACGGCACGGTTGGCGCAGTGGCTGAGCAATTGACTGCTGCGCTGCCTGTCGCGGGTTCGATCCCCGCACGGAACAAATATTTGTATGGCCTACAGATAGTTGTTCCGGGTCTGGCTGTTTGTGTATGTGAGTTTAAATGTTTGTGAACGCACCCGCGATACAGGAGAAATTCCTAGTGTGGGGCAACGTTTAAAAAAAAAAAAAAAATTATAATTATAACTTGGACTCAGTTTAGCCTTAGTGCTGAGTCGTTGACAGGGACTTCTCAAGAGCATGTCAAGAAATCTATATTATCTATTGTGATCAGTGATCTTAAGAATGGAGGCCAACTAACAGATACCCAACATAAACATAAGCTCAAATATGACACATGATTTCGACTTATTTACTCACACCGGCTCGTGCGTCACCTAAGCGTTTCGAGTTTCATTTATACTCGATGTTCATACGTATAACTGACTCAATTAGCTTAAGAAGGGTGCCTAAAGGCTAGCATAAGACCCGGACTCCACCAAAGCGGAGACGACACGAGGGGAGGGAGATGTGTTGTAAACTACCTTTAGAATTTCGTTATATATTCTCGTCTCCGCTTAGCTTTAGTGTTAATGAGCAGAGAGGACTATATTTCATATTTGTTTTGGCCAGCTTCTGCATTCGGTGGCCAAATAGGCAGTAGCGCATAACGAAGACGAGGAGAGACATCAGCGGCGTGTGGCGGTCTGGTTTTCTTATAAGATCACGCTAAACTGGGTGGAAGTAGCCTTTTTTATGACCCCTCCCGCTCTGGGCGGAGCGGAAGGGAGTGGAAAACTTGTACTGACTAAAACCCATCCACGTTCCTTCCTTGCCCTTTGTGTTCCAAGGCCGCGGTATCTCTTTCGAACAGTCCCGCAGCCCTAGCAGGCATCGGCATTCCAGGTGAAAGCAGCCTGTACACACATCTCAGCTCTGGTCTAGCCAGTAAGCAACTCCACACAGCTTCGGTATATACACCCTAGCTCCTAATCATCCTCTGCATCAACGCGGAGGTGTGCAAAACGGAGCGGCCGTTTTGCACACCTCCGCGTTGATGCAGTCCAGGCCTTACAATGTCTATTTATAGCCCGATAGCGCGTCTAAATATAGGGCAATATCTGTCTCATCTTGTAGCAATAACACGGTATTGCTCCATGTTCGATCGAAGCGACGTTGATTAATTTTGTTATTGCTTTGTGATTTATTGCTCTTATTTGGAGTTTGTTGACGCAATGTTTAATGTGAAAATATTCATATAATCGTCTAAGAAAGTGAGGACTTGGGAGGCTAATGAAATGAGCATCCGATCAAATTTATTACATGACAGGAAGTGTGATATTATTTTGTGTTCCATAAATAGGAATGGGACTGTCACATGTTTGAGTAATGTAAATAAATGAGTATGAAGCAGAGGGTTAATATTTGGCTGCAGGGCTGTTCGAAAGAGATACCGCGGCCCTGGAACACAAAGGGCAAGGAAGGAACACGGATGGGTTTTAGTCAGTCTAAGTCTGATAGTCCCTTCTGCTCCGCATATTACTAATCCATACTTCCAGTCTATACAAAGTAACTCTGCTTGTGTTATTACTCCTTAAAGGCTACACAAATTGCGATCAAATTTTATTTCACGTACGAAAAATTGATAAATAAATCAGTCTAGGTAAATCATGGCATGGGTAAGGTTAAATTATGACACAAGATTATTGTTTAGATGCATGGTGCGTTCTTGTGGGATAATTTTTGAACTCAACGTGGGCAAAGCAGCAGGCAAAAAAAAACTTGTTTTACTGAGTTTTACACGAAGAAGTAGAGTGCGCTGTGACTTTTCTATCTAATTATTTGCCCTAGAAAACTACAACAAAACATCACTAATATTGTTACTCGTTCCTTTTACCTATCAACATTTGGCTTTGAATCTCTGACAACCCTAAGAAGCTCGGCAGTTCTATTTATAGCCGAGAGCAATCTGTTTAGAATATTACCAACGAATGTATGTAGCTTCATTCGGTTTGCAGGTGTAACAAAAATAAAAAAAATACGCACTTTTAATACCTGTAATGTGTCCCCATGAGAAAAGAAAACTAGCATTGAAGACTTACTGTACTGTTTCTCGTCCCTCGTATACACGGCGGCACATCAAGCTTAACATTTCCAGTCTAACGGACGTCGCTTTGTATATATTTTCTGTACAATGAGAGATCCGCATAAACTGGTTTTGTATAGCTTGATCAGCCGTCATGCGTACCTACCTGTAGACATATAACTTTCCATCTCCGACAACCCTATGAAGCTCGCCATTTCTATTTAAAGCCAAGAGCAGCAATCTGTTTAGAATATTATCGACGAATATAACTTTATTAGGTTTCTAGGTCAGTCAATATCCTAGGACCTATCTCAACTCTGGCGCACTTGCAAACTACCTGGGTCGGAGAAAGTCCTCTTGTTGCAGAACTTTGAATGGGTTTGGCAATAAGATTTGTTTTGAATGAGTTTATAATTTTAAATAGTTGCTTGATAAAATATAATGTCAGTACGTATTAAATATAATGAATTTTTCATAATAAAGTGTGCGCCAAAAAAAATTAACAATTATTGGCTACTATAATTTGGGATTTGATTCACGAAGTTGACAGTTTACAATGTACCTTCAGATTACAACAAAATGTGCATTTATTTTGCCTAACTTGATGTAAAATTTCTTACTAGCGTTCTGCCAATCGTGCCGTGTTATTTGTGGTCAGCACAACACGTTCTTTCTTCCATCCTTTTTGTCTTCTTAACTTATAAAAAACCGGGCAAGTGCGAGTCGGACTCGCGCACGAAGGGTTCCGTACGATTATCTATAAGAACGGCCAAAAAAATCATGTCTGTTGTATAGGAGCCTCCCTTAAATATTTATTTTATTCTGTTTTTAGTATTTCTTGTTATGGCACCAGCAAAAATACATCATCTGTGAAAATTTCAACTGTCTAGCTATATATATTAAACTGATAATTACTAAAAGACACCGGCAATTATATAATTTCATTGTTGTGACGAAGCTAGAGGAAAGTATAAACTTAAACACAAGTCAAAATACATAAATATTTTATTACAAAGTTTCACTTCCCATACCTGCTTAGTGTAACTTTCAGAGCTTAGGTGTTGAATCCAAAAGGCCTGAGGCCTATGAGATATGCGGCTGGAATCGTATGTAAATTTAGAGTAGCCCATTAAATATACATGTCCTTGTTTCTGTTGTCCCATTACTTTAAGTAATACCTACGTTGTTTTAAATGCTAAATTGTGTACGTGTTTCTAATTAAAAGATTGCATACATCTAAATATAAATTAGTTTGGGATTGGAATAGTTTTGCTTTCGCATGGAGATTTTAATTAAAAATACATTAGTTTTTGTAAAATATTCAACGCATGGATGAAAGTAGGCATTTAAATTTTAGTAGTTAGCTATTTTTTTAATAGGATTTTTCTCATTTGCCTAACTATTCCTGTGCGGCATAACCAAGGTAATCGGTCGCACGATCCTTGCGTTTATATGTCTCTGACGTGGCGTGATAACATATTCGATTCCTCCGAAAAAAATGAACACTATGATCACGTGGTAGCAGCGGTGGTCCAGTGGTAGCGATCCCGACATACGAACAGTAAGTCGTGGGTTCGAACCCACCACCACCAGGTAGGCGCATTACTTTGTGTAAATTATTTCATCACCACTGCTCTCAAAAACGGTGAAGGAAAACATCGTGAGGAAACCGGCATGTCCTAGAACTAAAAATTTGAAGACATGTGACATCTACCAATCGCAATACGCACTGGGCCCGCGTGGTGGATTATAGCCCATTCCCTCTCATAGAGAGGAGGCCTGTGTCCCAGCAGTGGGGACATTATAGGCTGATGATGATGATGATCACTCGTTCGCATAATCTGGCAGTCAAACTCCACCTATGTCAGGAAGCTTTTTTTTTTTCGGATGGGAAATTATCAAATGGCTTCTCCCGCTCTGGGCAGCGCGGAAGGGAGGGTCAGACTTGTACTGACCCCCTTCCTTGCCCTTTGTGTTCCAGGGCCACGGTATCTCTTTCGAACAGTTCCGCAGCCCTGGTATGTCAGCAAGCTGGCTTCTTCTTTTCGTGTGGTTATTGCCTAACCTGGTGTTAAATTTTTATACCACCCATGGACCTCTGACTTATCTCTACATGCCGTTGAGAAATATCACATAGATATGTTTGGTTTTCTTTACTGAATCTAGTCATAATTATACAAGGCGCACATGAGTCCGAAAAATCAGAGGCGCGTGCCTTTGGTACGAACTAGTAACCTATGACTTGACAGTCCGTCGGTCACTCTACTAGGCTGGTAGCAAAGGATCAATTTTTGTAAGAGGTAAGCCGGAGTACATGTTTTTCATGTGATTTTATTATTTGTCTATAGAATACTGACTGTGCCATTTTTCAAAGGGAAGCCGGTAGGAATCGAGTTGTATGGAACCTTCGCCACTGCTAGGCTATCACCGCTTCTTAGGACTAAACACTTGGTGTGACTATTTTTTTAATTAATAGATTTACAGAAAACAACACTGTCGCATGGCTTGAAATAATTTTACTTTTAACAATAGCCAAAGTCATATAAATCCAGCACATTTAGGCGCTGCGTTGCTGTTTCAAAGCGATAAAACGATATAAAATAGGCTTAAAAATTCCGTTCAACGTTTTTGTGCCTAATAAATCAGAAAATAGCCGAATGAATGCATTCCCACAACTGGTCGGTATTAAACAATTATTCAAATGAGTATACAAAATGAGTGCGATATGCAAATTGTGAAATCTAAAATTCACTGACGCGTATTAGGGCTCAAATTGATTCGGGACCAACAAATTCGATTATATTTTCTGTTTTATGTTATGATGGGTATTATAATAGATAGCATTACGGCCCACTACTAGAAATAAGACTGAAATAGTTGCATGGTAAAGATCTAAGTAGTTTTTTGAACAACCGATCAATTTACTTTTGTTGGATAATTATGTTAACGACAGAAGTTACAAAGATACGGTTCCAATCAGTTGTTTTTTAAGGAGTAGAATCGGCCCAAACAGACCTTTGTTTAAAACAAAGTATCGCATGGGATCTGTAGAATTTATCAAAGAAGTAAGTAATAGAAAATAAGTAAATAGATAATTTTACACCCACTACTAGTAAAGTGATTTCAAACGTGGAATCAACTTCCCACGCTACGAATTTGCTACGCCACGCGCTACGGACGACTGCTACGAACACGTGCTACGAGCTACGGTTCAAGTGCAGCGCGTAGTTACGAGTATATACATTGGATTTCCAAAGCCAGTTGAAGATATTCCAGATATTTGCTTAAAAATACATTAAAAGAGCTATTGAAAGTCAAACAATGTGTAATTTTACCTCAAATTCGTCGGAAAACGTAATTGAATCTTCCAGGTAAGATTAATTTCGTGGAATGCACGAGTAAAATTTAACAATGCAATTCAACTTTCATTTGAGATTCAACGTCAATTTCTAGGAAGAGGAAACAAGCGAATTCTTGTCTGAAATTGAATTGGCACGAAACAAGCTCCTGCAATAGTTTTTAGGGTTCCGTAACCGAAGGGTGAAAACGGGACTCTATTAAACGCGAGCTTAACCTATCTGACGTGAGTATTTCACAAGGCTTTTTTTAACCGTAATTAGTCTTATTGCGGCCTTAATCATGGTAAATAAAAATAAGGTTAACTGTAGCCCCTTATTAATATGCGCTGACTACCAATATAAGTTATGCTGGTTGTGTAGTTATACTGTATAACCCTCAGATTTACCATAAATTTGGCTGAACTAGACTGAATCTTTATTTTATTATGAAAAGAGAAATAGTTAAAATGATACGGAACCATCAAAGCGCGACTCAAACTCGCGCTTAGCTGGGTTTTTAAGAAGAATTTAATTAAAATGCGCGTACGGATCTAGGAATGTAGGCAACGGCGGGGTTCTCATTATCATATTAATGAGAAAACTCTGCTTATTTGTATGTTGGCTCTTGAGTGGAAAATCTGCGAATTTTTCAGTGGAAGATACGCCACTGTGTTTCTTCTGTGGGTAAGGGTTTCTTTCACTTTTCCTTATCAGAATACCAGCGCTGTGACTGTTTTTTAATGTTATTGCACTATGGTGAGCTATGGACTTTTGGCCTCGTAAAGAACCAATTTCGTTTGTCTTATTTTTAAATTATACTAATGTTGGAAAAAAATGCGGAGGCCTTTGCCCAGCAGTGGGGCAGAATAGGCTAATAAAAAGAAATGTTAAGTTCTTAAATCATTTTGTTTTGTCCCGTGCGAGACAAACAAATATTTTTTCTTTCTTAAGATGAGGATGTTTACAAAACATAACATCACGCCTGTAATCCCCGAAGGGTTGGGCAGAGGTACACCTTCAGGGAAATGTGTTCACATTTCGCCAGTTATGTTTTAAGTCCCATGTAATAGAGAGGATGTTTACTCGCTAAACACTTACGAATAAAATTACTGTGATATATTATATTTACGATACTCTATGTACGCATAGAATTTACATCTCTTATTAATATGAGATACATTTTACATGTTACAATCGCAGAAAGTATCAGTTCAGATTGCTAAGAAATAAATGAATAATTTAATTAATTACTGTCAATAATCAATTATAGTCTTCCACTAGTCAATGACCTTTTATTATGATTGTAGATTTTTAATCGAGCTTCAATAATAAAAATTGAGGGATTATTTAAGTTTCCGATAATAACGTTTCACTTAGCTAAAATATTTCTAGAAAATTATTAATTAAAAAACTTAAATAAAACTTTGACATAACTTTATTGAATGAAAAACAGTTTATTTAGGACTCCGAAAAATAATTCAGAATTTAATTTAAGTGTTCAGTCAAACCAAAAACTTTGAAATAGAATTTCATGAAATGTAAATCTTGAAAGGATTTTGCGACACATCTGTTGGTATCTGATACCAAATTGTGAACTGTTTTCGCATGGAAAAAGTGTATTATACAACTTTACTTTAGATTTACCCTTTGACTAAAAATGTATCACTGCGTTATTATGGATAATTTTTAGTATGGGACCAACCGCAAGAGTCGGGAAAAAAAGCCCAGCTGTTTATAATTTAAATATGTATCCGACCGTACCCGACTTCACGCCAGTTTGTCCTTTTTCCAAACTAGTGCTCATCATAAAAGGACGAAAACTGATAATACCCCCGACTAAATGAGTTAGGTAGCAACTGTTTGAGCCGCGCCGTGCCCTCCTTACAGAGGTGGGAGGAGACCTGTCGCTGCCGACTTTTGTTCAATTGATGGTCGGCTGTGCAGAATGCTGGGATGCGGTGATGCCTTTCTACGAAACAGTAACCCCTCCCCCACCCCCCAAGGCGAAGGGGAACCTCGAGAAAAAAATAGTGCATGGAGTCCCTCCGCGCGGAAGAAGTGAATCTTCGTAATGTGACGCATTCACTCTCGCTCTGTCTCTTTATATTCCCCCTCCCCAGGAGCGTGGAACGTTTAACGCAACAGTGCGTTCATACCCCCTCCATGGTAGCGTTAAACGTTTAACGCAACCTTGTTGAAAGTCGCATTAGAAGTTTCACTTAAAAAAAAACGTTAGAACTGTTACCAACCACGCGCGTACGGCGAGCGCTTTATATAAGTTGGTCGCAGTGTAATTGCCTTGTTATAAGTGTATCCTGAGCCTAACACAATAAACCAAGAAAACCGGTTTAGTCTTTGTATCGGGTTTAGCTTGTAACATATACATTTCGTGGACAGTGAACACAAATTAATGGAGCAAAGTAGTTTTATAGCCCAGATCTTTTGCAATAAAATTAAATCTGGTATTTTTCTCCCCGACTGATTTAAAAAAAAACTGGCTAAATGCGTATATATTTTGTAGAAAACGAGAAACTTTTAACAAAGTATGAATTTGAAAGGAAAATATGCGGTACTAACACTGAACATAAAAAGTAAAGAAAACCTCAAGCTTTGAAACTCTGTCTTGAACCGTGAAACGCTAAACAAACTTTGTATAAAGTAAATTAGCAAAAATTTCAAGAAGAAAAATAATACTACTATTAGAACTACCTATTAACATTAAGTAATGAAGAGAAAAGTTTTATTTACTTTAGTTATATTGAGATCATGTAACCTATTCCCCAGAACTTGAGTAATATTGCTCATTTAATAATATTTATAGAGTGTCAACGTCAAACCATTTATTTCAATGAAGCCACTTTCTTGTCAAACAAATAAAAGAAAAGGAAATAGAATTCTTATTGGTGATTCAAAGAATTTAAATTCTGTACCATTGCGCAAACTTGTTGTAGGTATATGTAGGAGCCGCCTTATGTTAGGTAGTTCAATTGCTTATGTCTTGGTATGAGAAGAAATTGCGTAGTGCAAGTATTTCCTCGATTCAATCAAGCTTGATCAATTACAGCTAATCATCAAAGTAATTTAAACATAAGCTTATAAAATTACCAATAAGACTGTTCGCCACAATCTTTATTCAGCATATCACATTAAAATTGGGTACTAAATTGTGGAGGAGCTCGTGGCTAAGTAATAACAGCCGCTCGGGTCGATCTTTAGGTTAAGCTGTGCTTGCCTAGGTTGGTCTGTGGATGGGTGACCACCCATTAAATACCGAGTTTCCTTGCCTTTGGTCTCGGCTGTCATTTGCACATCTTTGACAGTCAATACAGGTAGTCAGTGGCCCAAAAAGTCTGACAACCAGTCTTACCAAGCGGTATCGTATTACCCAGTATTAACTGGGATGTGGAGGTCAGATAGGCAGTCGTTTCATGTAACATACTGGTATTCAGCTGCAACCGGTTGGATTGGAAGCCAACCCCAACATAGTTGGGAAAAGGCTAGGCAGATGATGATGACATCAAAATTGTGTACTAACGGTTGTTATTGTATAGGCATGTGCTAGTGAGTGAGTGCATCTGTTGACGTATGGGGAAAATATCAAAGGAAAGTTTTGAGTATGAATGCAGCTGGCTATAAGAGTCGGGGAAGACCTGACCATAGAAATGTTGAATCGAATCTGTGAAGACTAGAAGCCGACCCTAAAATACATAGTTGGGAAAAGTCTAGTCAGATGATAACGACTGTGTAAAGACGATATGGCTAGACTATTGTGATGACTTTTAATAGAGAAGTATAGAAGAAAAAGACCACATAAATCAGGGCAGGCAATTAAGGGTATTTTTTACCAAAAAAATCTAATTAGTCCTTTAGCTTATAAAATTTTCAAAAAATAGTGTACACGTTTTTTTCTTTTTTCACGGAAACAATAAATGCAGACGATACAGTGCATCGAAAACTCGTCTGACGTCATGTTTTAGTGCACTTTTACCGGTGAAGTGACGTCACAAGCCTCCACTCATGATCTTTGATTCGTTTTATCTTTGTCAGTTTTTATTGATTTGATAAAACAAAAATACGTATCCAATATTTTTCGATAATCTAACTGACGGACTAAATAGAATCATATTTTTTGACTCAGGAAACATCCCTATTATAATTTGTTACAAAACATGTTGGCAGCACCGATCTCTTGTAGTTGCAAGCTAAAGCCAAAAGCGAGAGGGATTGTTAAAATTTCCGATATCAATTTCTAACATTTTGTCAAACGCCCTCTTAACGGATGTCGACTTCGAAAAAATAGGGGTACCCTTGCACGACCGAGGTGGCTGTTTCATGAAAATAATAATAACTTGAACTTGGCTTGACACGCTATCGAGTGTCTAGATGTTGAGCATGTTTTTTGTTGAACCAACTAAAAATATACCTATCATTTTTGTACCCGTATCTATAAACAAGTAAAGTATTTGAAATACGATTTTTATTAATTGCTTTAAGTTAGAACTGTCAAAATGTAGAATTCTTAGCTTTGTTTTCTTTGACGGTTCTTACTTCGTTTAAATTCTTGTCTACTGCATAAAAAAAAATATAAGTATTTAAACTTAAACTCAAGTAATTACTTTAACTTGACTATAGATACGGGTGTGTTGACTTTGTCTTAGAGATTTTATGTCTGAATGACAGATGAGTCAAGAAAGGGTTGTTCAGTAGTCTTACTGACAAATACTAGCTCCTTCTTACATTTTTTTATTCTAAGAATAAAAAAAAAAGTGTGCAATTCACACGTGGTAGAAGTGAAACTTTCAAAAATTTTGGCTTCAAGATAAACACTGTATATTGCTTCCTATCTCATTTTCTCCCACGTTAAATCTTATGAATTTATGTGTCTGTCTCTTTTTACTGTCGCTTTTTCCTTTCATCGACTTTCAAATCACAACGATGCTAAAGAAGTTTTAACTTCAAAAACTGCAGACTTCTCTATTAAAAACGTTTTCTCCGGTCACCTGCACCTCATCCGTCAAACCATCTCTTTGTGTAATACATACCTCTAAAGACTAAACAAGAGACTTATCTTGGTTTAAACAACAAAGAGAACAAGTTCTTTTGCACCTCATTCTGTACCGTTATCACAGCAAGACAGTCTCAATTACCTTAGAAATAAAAGCAGAAATGCAATGTTTTACACATTTTGTTCTTGTTTTCACGCTGGTTGGTGCCAATATGAGGTATTTAATATCAGAGACGGTACGTGTGAATTGCTTTGAAGCCGTTTACACGTACATATTTGAGGTGTGAAGCGGTGTAAATAGAGTTTCTTTGACTGAAGGGTGAAGCCACATAGTTGGGTGGTTCGTCCTTTAGTCCACGCTCTAGCGAAATACGTCTTGGGAAATCGACTGCGGAAAAAAAAACAACTGAAACTTTTTTTTCTTTGGCTTGAATAAAGTTGTTTAGATGCCGTGAGTCTTTAGGCCGCTGCCTCGAATTTTGCGGGCAGCGGGGCGGCGGCGGCGGCGGCGCCGCTTGACTGGAGTGCACCGCTCGTTGCCCGATCCCGCACCGCTGTTTTCGAGAACCGGTCCATTCAAATGTACGCATAAGATCCTGCCGCACCCGCGCCGCTGCCGCCGCCGCCCCGCTGCCCGCAAAATTCGAGGCAGCGGCCTTACGAAACAGCTGATGTGTCGCTTGACGCAAGTGTCATCGCATCGTCTGACACCGTGACAGTGAAAATGAACCTTATTCGTATAGTTTTAATATTCTTATTCGTATGGATACGTTTAATCACAGTCACTTGTAGTAATATAGATTAAAATTACTTTTGGATGAAACGCGAACGAGTTAAGTCGAAATTTCTTATGTAGATCCAGTAGACAGCCTTAGTGCTGCGCTGCGTGCTAGGTGACATACTCCTAGCGAACCAAGGTATTGTTTACAAATAGAGAAGGTTCGATATTATTATCAACATCTTGATACTTCTTCATTACGTCCGACGAGTCTGGTCCCACGAAATGTAGTGCTAAACGAAGCTTTGGTCTGTGTGTTAAAAATTGTGAGTCAAATGTCATTGTAAAACAAATATTATAATGATTTAGTGCGCATAATTCTTTATTAAGGGGAATGGAAAATTAATGTATTTGGTTTTTATATCTTTGATAAAACCGTTTTTGTATATGAGATTCATAATATTTTATTTATGATCTATATGGAACTAATAATATCTTGTCTATTGTATAAATTACTGATCGCAGTAAATATTATTATTAAGTATTCTGATAAGAATCTGCTGCCTAAGCCCCCCAACCATTTTATTGTCATATTACTTTCATAGTTTGTGTCACTATTTATTTATTACATTATTCTCAGCATAATGCATTACTACTGGTCATAGTCTTCCCCCTGAGTTAAGCCACAACACCCTGTCGTCAACCTTTAACATCTTGTCTGTTACTGTGACAGAGATGGGATCCATCCACATTTATAAGGAACCAGTACATACAACTGTGTTAATTTGTTTTAAACGAGCTGTTACCAGCGACCATCATCCGCGTGAAATTATGATGAAAATATTAGTTCCGTATTTGAATCGGATTTCAATAGTTTTATTTATTTTTAATGGAACCCTGATTATTTTTCTAAAATAAAAGTAAGCCTCTGAAAGTCCCATCAAAATCGATCCAGCCGTTTCGGAGATTAGCTGAAACTATCAGACAGACGATTTTTTTTTAAATGTGGCTTTGTTATACGTACGGTTTCACCCGGGTAGTCCCCATTCCCGTGGGAGTAAGGGGATAAAATATAGCATATCTACGCTGATAATGTAGCTATCCATTGCTGAACGAATTTTTCAAATCGGTCCAGTATTATAAAACAAAGACCTACGCCGCGTCTGTCTGTCTGCTCGCAATAAACTCAAAAACTACTGCACCGATTTTCATGCTGATTTCACCAATGGATAGAGTGGTTCTCGAGCACTGTTACCACTCCCTTAAACAAGACCAAACATTATTACACACGCTTTACAATTATCACAATACTTGCGTCATATAATCTTATTTCACAAAACTAAAGACCTTTTCCAAGTAGAAACAGCGTACAAGATCCCGATCCCCATCGAAAGTTACTAAGTATCAATAACCCAAGTTTAATGAACGTCGCCAAACTTTCGCTATCACGGTTTACGACTCGTTTTACCGGCACGTGTCCGGTATTCCGGTCGCCAGCTGTCCGGTATTGGTACTACGGTAATGTGCTACAATGTCCGACATTTTATGGGTTTACTTGGTGTTTAGGATTAATATGAAACTAGACTGTTAAGGCTGATTGGTTGTTAAAATGTACATTTGATTATTATTTATGATTTGATTGTCATATTGATAACGTTGTGTACCAATTAGAAATGTAGTCGCCGTCTGGTCAGAAAAGTGATAGGTCTAGTGGTGTGGCCGTCGGACTGCCAAGACATAGGTCTCGAGTTCGAACCCATGACACGCAACTCTGATTTTTAGGATTTATGTGCGTATTGTATAATTATTTATTTTATTTATTAAAAGTTTATGCACATAATGTACAAAGGCGGACTTAATGCCTTGGGTATTTTCTAGCAGTCTACCTTAGGGCGACGCAGAGACAAAACAGTAGGAGCAGTAGTATAGAAAATTATTATTAAAACCAGCATGCCTGAGAGATAATTCTCGACGTAACGTGAAACCGTTAGACACTAGCCACACAATAAAGAAGAAGAAGTCGGAAAAGTTGACTATTTAATGTTTGAGGAGCTCGTGGCTAAACAATAACAGCCGCTCGGGTCGATCTTTAGGTTAAGCCGTTCTTGCCTAGGTTGGTCTGTGGATGGGTGACCACCCATTACATACCGAGTTTTCTCCGTGCCTCGGAAAGCACGTTAAGCCGTTGGTCCCGGCTGTCATTTGAAGATCTTTGACAGTCGTTAAAGTAGTCAGTGGCCCAAAAAGTCTGACAACCAGTCTTACCAAGGGGTATCGTATTTCCCAGTAGTAACTGGGTTGTGGAGGTCAGATAGGCAGTCGCTCCATGTAAAATACTGGTATTCAGCTGCATCCGGTTAGACTGGAAGCCGACCCCAACATAGTTGGGAAAAGGCTAGGTAGATGATGATAATGTTTGATGATTATAAAAAAATTGCGCGGTTGCGAAAGAGTGCTTTGTATGATGTACTCAATGCGACTCAACTTTACATAAAACGCTACGGGCATTGCCGCTACTCCTGCACTCCACGAAAAGCAATGATCGGGTTGGTCAAATAGTCGACTTTTTTGCAACCGACTAGTCGGCTAGTCGGTTAATCCTCCAAAGTCATAGTCGGCCCATATATACTATCAATCAAATTACTATTTGTAGTACCTAATTAATAATTCCAAATATTTCGAATAAGTTTTAAAGCCTTTACAACAGCCAGTACCAATAGCTACGCGACACAGTTTTTTTTAATCATGTTGACTATAAAATGTAATGCAGTAGCTAATTCCTCAGCTCTTTTACAAGATCTAAGCAGTTTCCGGCAAGCCTTGTATCGCTTTGTTTGCGAATGTCCCCGTTCTTTGTAACTACAAGACTTGTTTTGTTTTTAGCATTCTGATTGTCTAGAGGAAATTGGAAAATGCTTTGCCTATGTCTCTTACTTTTCTTTGGAATGGACTGATGAATGAGTCATTGGTTTTATTCTTTTCTTTCATTTGTGAATTATTGATAAGGTTTATTAACTTTGATGTATTCATTTCGATAAATATTTTCAAATCAGTGCCATCATACGGTGAAGGAAAACATCGTGAGGAAACCGGCATTATTCTATTCTATTCTAAGGGTTTGGTTTCCGCACTTAGTCCCTAAAGGTGGACCATTGTGCGTGAGCCATGGTGGCCGTTACTCCAACCAGCCCACCTCCCTCCAGAAGCAGATTAGACTTCCCGGTCTTCTCAGGGCATCCGCGAGGGATCTCGGTGTACCAAGAGTCTCCTCGCGGATCTGGGTGACACCGGTGCACTCGAGGAGCACATGCGCCACCGTTTCCTCCGCCTCCATGCACGCTCTGCACAGAGGGCTATCCGTGATTCCTAGGGTGTGGAAGTGTTTGTTCAGTGAGCAGTGTCCAGTGATGGTCCCCGCCACCAGTCGCAGGCTATCTCTATCCAGGCGCAGAAGGCGCTTGGTCAGCTTTGCATCCAGGGATGGCATAGCCTCCTTGGATTGCCTGCACCCTGGTGTCGAGGTCCACCATTTTTCCGCTTGTGTCTTAGTGTGTTCCTTTAGCCAGCCCCTTAGCTGCTTAAAAGGAAAGGGCACAATGGGTTCGGGTCCGATGGCTTTTGTGCTGGATCCCCTTCTGGCAAGCTCATCAGCCGCATCGTTTCCGAGTGATCCACTGTGTCCTTTGATCCATTGCAGTGTCACAGTGTTGCGGTTTAGCACCGTAACACGTTCTAGGGCATTGTGACATTCTAGTATTAATTTTGACGTGATTTGGTTTCTCTTTAAGGATTGTAGGACTGAGGCACTGTCTGAAAGTATACGAATATGGGTATCCGTAACTCCCCTGGCTTCTATGGCGTGTGCCGCTTAGATAATGCCTACACACTCTGCTTGATACGCAGAGTTGAGCATTCCCAGGGGTCTGGATATTTTGATGTTTAGGTCGTCGGAGAAAACTCCGACACCTGTCCCATCGTCAGTCTTTGATCCATCCATGTAGATCCTTAGCTCGTGTGGACCTGAGTAGTCACACATTTCCGCTGTGAGCTCAATGTTACAGTGTTTTTGAAAATAGTGGGCCTTCAGGGTTCTGTCATTGGGTGATGCCATCATAGGCTGTTGTTTGATTGCATCATCCTTAATGCGTGTATGTTTTATTCTGGAGTCGTTACTTAGGGTGCCGGATACTTCAAGCCTGAAGATCCCTTGGGTTGCTTCCTCTCTTACGACGAGTTGTAGAGGTGGCAGCCCCAGCATCACCCGTAGAGCGGCAGTGGGTGATGTCCTCATGCTTCCGGTGATTGCTACACATGCATATCTCTGTAGCTTCTCGAGTTCTTTCTGGGCAGTGCTCAGGTTGGTCCTGGGCCACCAAACTAAAGAGCCGTATGTGATGATTGGTCGGATGACTGTAGTATATAGCCAGTAGGTGATTTTGGGGCTTAGGCCCCAATTTCTTCCCAGCAGCTTTTGCATTGCCATAAGGCTATGCTGGCCCTTGTGGTGATGTAATCGGTGTGCTTTGCCCAGTTCAGCTGTTTGTCCAAATAGATGCCCAGTTATTTGGTTTCAGTCGACAGGCTTAGGGTAGTCCCAAAGAAGCGTGGCAACTGTAGGAAACCGGCATGTCCTAGAAACAAAAAAAAACAAAAGAACCGCACTGGGCCCGCGTGGTGGATTATAGCCCATTCCCTCTCATAGAGAGGAGGCCTGTTCCCAGCAATGAGAAAATTATAGGCTGATAATGATGATGATGATAAACAAAAGTTTCTGTTGAAAATATCACCATAATCACATGTATGAAAGCAATATTTATAACTTATTCATAGATGAGTTTTAACGAAGGAGAATTGTATTGTGGGACGTGTCTTATAGATGAATGACGTCTATACAACACGTCCCACAATAGAATTTTCGACAGGTCGTCGCCTGTCGGGTAATTTTGGACGTATCTGTCTAGACAATTCATACGACATAAGGTATCGACCATGCCTTTACCGCTTTAGACCTATGTGCTTTTAACGTGCGTGAATATTTTTATACTAAGACTTTTTTAACAATAATTATAAGTTTTGTAGTACCTTACTAATTATAGTGTTAGTACCTATACTACGTAACATCACTACAAAACTGGGTATGAAACGAGGTTTTACCGACACACTCTTATTCAAAATCAAAATATTTTATTTCATATGGGCCTACATGGGCACTAATAAAACGTCGATAAAAAGGTGCACGGATCGGGTTGGTCGTTTCCTACAGGAATTAATTAGGTAAAGTAAAAAACTGGCCAAGTGCGAGTCGGACTCGTGCACGAAGGGTTCCGTACCAGCCGTTATTAATATCGAGCAAAAAAAGGCCCCCCTTATATATTTATTTTATTTTAATTATTTATTTTTAAAGTGAATATACAACTTAATATTCTGTGAATATCACAAGCGTCTACCTGTTACTGTTATTAATATCGAGCAAAAAAACGGCGAAAAATCACGTTTGTTGTATGGGAGCCCCCTCAAATATTTATTTTATTCCGTTTTTAGTATTTGTTGTTATAGCGGAAAAAAGAAATACATCATCTATGACATTTCAATTGTCTAGCTATCACGGTTCATGATAGCTAGACAATTGAAATGTCATGAGATAGAGCCTGGTAACAGGCAGACAGCCAGACAGACAGATAGGCAGTGGAGTCTTAGTAATAGGGTCCCATTTTTACCCTTCGGATATGGAACCCTAAAAACACAGGGTGGTGGGTGTGTGATATAAAAAGTGTTTTAACTTAACAGTGAAAGAGATTACCAACCCACCAGACATACTCGTACTACCCATCTGGTCGAAGGGCCTTCCCTTTTCTAAGGGGGATGAATAACTTAACACCCAGTTCTTCATACCCATACAGATTAATTTAAGATACCAAAGGACCAAAATAAAGGATCGATTCAGAAAAACTCAAATTGATCAACCAATTACGTAATTTATCTACTTCAATACCTCATCATCTGCCTAACCTTTTGGGTTGGCTTCCAGTCTAACCGGATGCAGCTGAATACCAGTATTTAACATGCATTTTTGAACTTGGAGATTCTTCTTCAATACCTATCAGTATTATTTTTCAACTAAATTAAACGGATAGATCGATCGGTGGTCAGTTTTTCCAGACAGATGGGAAATAAAATACGGTCTCGCGTAGGCCGACATTGCAAATACGACAGGAGTATAAAATGTCAACGTGACCTTTCGCTATCTAGTGTTGAACGAATACCAATTATGTAAACATCGATATTCGAGAATCCAGTAGACGAATAATTATGGATATTAATGAAAATTTAATTATTGTCATGATCAAAGTCTGTTCAAAACTGCTCTGAATGGCCTAGTTGGTATTTAATTAAATCACAGTTATTTAAGCACACGTTGGTATTTTAATTAAGATATGTCAACAGCATACCTGAGGAGCTCGTGGCTAAACAATAACAGCCGCTCGGGTCGATCTTTAGGTTAAGCCGTGCTTGACTAGTCTGTGGATGGGTGACCACCCATTACATACCGAGTTTCCTCCGTGCCTCGGAAAGCACATTAAGCCGTTGGTCCCGGCTGTCATTTGAAGATCTTTGACAGTCGTTAAAGTAGTCAGTGGCCCAAAAAGTCTGACAACCAGTCTTACCAAGGGGTATCGTATTTCCCAGTAGTAACTGGGTTGTGGAGATCAGATAGGCAGTCGCTCCATGTAAAATTCAGCTGCATCCGGTTAGACTGGAAGCCGACCCCAACATAGTTGGGAAAAAGCTAGGCAGATTATGATGTCAACAGCATACCTACCGTTACAACTCCAGTGAGTTTTGTAAGCGTATACAATCATGTTCACGTACACATGTTCCTGAGATGAGTTTTTACAAACATGAAGGCATAAATTATTTAAACACTAACTTCCGCCCGAGGCTTCGCTCGCTTATTCTTATGGCGTAATTTCTGTAAAAAATATAGGCTTTGTGTTATTCTGACCTGTTATTCTGATGTACTAGCTATTAGACTAAAGTTTCATCAGTATATATTCTATAGTTCTGCGTGATACTGATAAATATCTATTTATTAAAGAATTCTGTATTTCCCACTGGCTTAATTTAAAGCCACCAGCGCATGAACTTACCACTAACTGTCAAAGTTTCTAATTCGATTTTGAACTTAACCATCAACATTTTATAGCATAAAATCATTTGGAGAGGTTTGACAGTTCGTGGTAACTTGATGCGCTGTCGACTGTATTGTGACCTTTTTATGATTTTTAAGTATCTGTTTATTTTTTTGACTTAAATTCTGTAATGATATCTTCTTGTCCTTTTATCATTAGTAAATACGCTGCGAGTGCTCTGAACTTCTATGAGTGACGAATTCACTATACTTAAAACTGTTTGTGATTTCTGTTAATGTATGTGATAAATGAAATTGATAAAAATACATATATCCAAAACCCTTACAAACTTTCGCTTTTATACTGGTTGTATACCATCATCATCATCTGCTTAGCCTTTTACCAACTATGTTGGGGTCAGCTTCCAAATTTTACAAGAAACGACTGGCTATCTGATCTCCACAACCCAGTTAGTAAAGGGTAATACGACACCACTTGGTAAGACTGGTTGTCAGACTTTCGGGCCATTGACTTCCTCTAACGACTGTCAAAGATCTACAAATGGTAGCCGGGCACAACGGCTTAGCGTGCTTCCGAGGCACGGAGGAACTCGGTATGTAATGGGTGGTCACCCATCCACAGATGAATCTAGGTAAGCACGGCTTAACCTAAACATCGACCCGAGTGACTGTTACTATTTAACTACGAGCTCCTCAGTACAATTGTAGCGGCACTACAAAAGGTACTAAGCAACATAGAACAAAAAGTACTACAGCACCATCGATGACGGAGCGGACGAACTAAACAACAAAAATCCTAGATCACGCAAGCAAATTTACTTATCAGCGACTTAAGCCTATAAAGAAGAACCCAACAATAATTATCGGACAGTAGCCCACCAGACATAACAACCGTCTGGTCGGCGGATCCTCCCTTTTCTATGGGGGATGAAGGATTTTACACCCTGTTCTTCACACCCCTAAACCGTAATACAACCATACAACATAAAATACCTTCCATAAACTCTTGAACTCAGCCAGAAAATCGAACATAGACATCACTAGTGCGTCTCCATTCTCTTCTATACGCTACCATGTAACACGGCTGGTAATTTCATTCAGTGGGCGGCCGCTAACGGGCTCCATTGTAGGTTCGATCCCGATCAACCTGTTGGTGATTTTTGTAGCTAAAACATTCATGGACGGAAATTGGCTTCGACTTAAATGGGAGCAATTAAATGTGGTTTTCTTGGCTTCAATGCATTTGAATTGCAGTTATCTATAATTATATTCTATACAAATAGATAAAAATTGAAGGGTCCGTTTGTAATGTGTGCTGTGGGATATGAATAAAATTGAATAAAATTTACTAATTTTAATTTATTTAAGAAAGCTGTTAAGAAATAACAACAATGACGATAACGATAATTATGTTAGAACACAGTGGAAAATGTTGTTACTTGAATCGGTTCTCTTGTTTGTTTTGTTTTCTAAGAGTCGATGAATACAATTTTATTCACGTTCTTTCGCTTTTAGATTGGAATTTATAATAATAGATTTCTGAAAAATACTCTTCAATGTAAACCATACTGATTGCTAATAAACACTTTGTAAGTTACCAATGGTGTCGTAATGAGTAAATAGTCTTATAAAAAAAAGATCTTTTACGGACCAAAATAGCGCGCATAAAAAAAGGTATTTTTATCCAATACTCCCTATGACCCCTGCTATGTCCTCATTAAACAAAGACCCGTATAAAGAGACATAAAATTGTACCAATAAGGACCTTCGGTCCTCGTGTATCGAAACTTTGTGAAGGTCACCTATATCAATATTATATTGATTAAATAAAATATTGATAAAGAGTTTATATGTGGCCCTACAAACCAACAATTTGATTGGGCAAATATGTGTTTAATTTTAGAATTTTGCTGCAGCTCTTGGCCTCCTCCACAGTGCACAAGCCTAGTACTAGTCCTAACGCGAGCACGAATTATCAACCGTATGAAACGTAGTGACTAGGGTGGTCTACAAGCGCGGCGGGTACGACCGAGTTAGCGCGTGTAGTTTTCAAACGTTCCTATTTGCGCGTTATGGCCACACTACGGTCCCAAACAGCAAGCGACCCAAAGCGCGGGTGCGGGGGTATCAAACCAATTCGATCGTGCCTCTCGGCGTAAGCACGTCTTCGATTTTTTTTTGTTATAATGGCGATAAATACTGAAGTGTATCTCATTTTTTATTTATTTCTCTATTCTCCAATTTTTCTAGGGTACAATCTCAATTCTTCACACAAAGTAAAAAAACACCATTTATTTATGTTTTTATTTATTTCGTGCACATGCTCTTATGTTCAACATCTCCCATCTCAGAATCGGACTGTCTAGTAAAAATTCTAAATCCTCGCCCATGGTTTTCAAAACCTGAAATACTTCTAAACACTACAACGGCTCGCTCGTCACTGCGGCCACCGCACGCGCCCGCTGGCCGCACCCGCGTTTGGCCTAGTCGCTATAGGCTCGAACTGTGGACGCTCACTTTAGAAGTCCGTTAAAAATAAACCTAAGTTCGGCAAGTCAACATAATATAACATCACGCTTGTTTAAGCAAAGGTCTACATATATCACACTTTGCCAGGTTAAGTACCACATGATTGAGGTCTTTTACGTCTTCTTCTAATGTCGTTCATAAAGGGCAAATAACGTCTAAGAACGCGGCAGCGTTTTTTATTTATTTCTATATTTCCTTTTGATCTACTAGTTTTACAAATTTATATTATTCCCTAAATAACAGTTAACATCTTTAAACAACCATAGTAATTCAAGATGACAAATACCCACCTAATAAAATATTCTGGTCGAATAATTCTTTGTCCAAGGGCAGAAAAACTAAGTTTTTCGGTAACTTATATCTTCTGGTCAACTGATAATCCATCATTGAATAATACTTAGTGAATATGCGCGACCTTCACGAAGTTTGGATACTCATGGACCGAAGAGTCCTTGTTGATATTGATACTGTTTTTGTATATTTTGACTAGCTCTTCGCCTGGAACTTGTTCCGTGGATATTTCGCACGTTCCTCTACTGATTTCAAGACCCCCTTCACAGACTTAAAGGGATAGTTATGATAGACCGAAGAAATAAACTGAATGAATGAAAAAGATATGATTTTAGTTTTTAAATGTACTGTTTGTGCGCGTAGGTACATCCTCTTCTGCAATTCTCGCAATCGAGGTAAGGTTTGCTGTAAGAAAACCTAATTCTAGGTTAAGCTCGCGGTTGTACATAAGTTATTTATTGCAATTTTGTGTGTATATTTTTTTATTTTGTGTGCAATAAAGAATAAGAAAGAAAGAATGAAGTTTTTCCTCGAAACTGTTTTCTCCGTGTTCGGGGTGAACACGAGAAATACAGTTTGACTTCTTATTTGTGTTTATTATTTGTATATTAAGTTTAATTTGGTATATGATTTTATCATCTTTTCAATTTCAACAGTAAAATGTTTATTTAAACTCTGAAATTAGTAATTTGTATGTAGGTGCTTAGATTTTAATAATTGTCAACAATTGCCATTTTATAATTTTCATAAACTTTCCCCCAAATGAAACAAACAGATTCTCCTGATTAATTTGTCATTATTTTAGTCTTTTTGGCATGTTTTCAACGCAGCCAATCGCAAACACAGAACTAGCTATACCTTTCCCCAAGGTTGATCCAAGGCTCCCCGTCAATCCTCCACTATTTCATTACGATGATGTAAATTGAGACTGTAGTGATCTAAATAATTAATGGAAGCAGCCGCTTGATCTATTATTGCCTGTAAGCTGCGCAGTATGCCTAAGATCATTAATAATCCGCTTGAGCCAAAGCACTGTTACGCTACAATTGAGATACGCACCGAATACTATAAATATTTGATGAATTTAGCTATTTATATTATTTCGGTTTTCAAGAACAAAAGGGTTGAGGCTAAAATTAGGTGTAAAGTCCACTGCAATCTTCTTTAGAGTAGGTACAAGCTACCCGAAAAAACATGTTCTATATAAAAAGATTAGCCCAAGTTAGACTGCAAAGCTTGGTACCTGGTATGACGGCGAGACAGCTCGTGATGTCTACTTATAAGCGGGAGTATCATGCGGCTAGGGGATGATAAAAGCAAACGGGTTGACGGTCCTATTAAAGTTATCGAACCAACCACTCCGACTTGCCTTTACCCCTACCGATAGGGTGGACGATAGACCACTCTTGGTATGGACATCATCATTATTTTAGCTGAAAGCTCGCCAAGATACGCCAAAGCGACTGGTCATGTGCCGAAATAGTAGAAGGTTTCCATGTCATGTCATTCCCGTCAAAATGATTAAAGATGTACCCTATGAGGAATCTCATAGAGAGGAGGCCGGTGTCCCAGCAGTGGGAACATTATAGGCTGATGATGATGTTGATGTACCCTATGAGGTAACTATCGAGCGATAGTCACCCTTAGGTATATTTTTATGAAAGGTAACTTAACCTAAAAATATCCGTAGACAGTTTAACCTGAAGCCTTTTAACCATTTTTTTAAATAAAATAAACTAAAGTCAAACTATGCAAATCGGCTCCCAAAAGTGCCTAAATAGAACATAAAAACTTTAATGGTTTTAAACCAAAGTTTTTAATTCACTGAAATGAAATTATACCAACTAAAGTAAGTATGTTATAACAAGTATGTGTGTAAATTAGTTTACTCAACTCGAACGTAAAAACAGTCATGTTTTTACGTTCGAGTTGAGTAAACTAATTTATTACTTTAACTAATGGCTCAAGGTGCGTTGACAGGCATTAAATTAAATATGTATGTACAAGGCACTTATATTTATTAAATTATTGTAAAATTATACTACATATTCTAAGGCTTTTGGTAAGCGCCCTGGTTTAGTATGGCTTAATTATTAGTTTCAGGTTTCGTAAAGCTGCGTTGCGACATATAAAAAAGATCAAGTAGTGCGGAATTGGGGTGTTGGTTGTCAGTCAGGCTTTAGAGCTTCTGACTGCCAGAGGAGTTATTACAACTATCAAAAATCTAGGAATGTCAGCCAAGACCAACCAAACGGGGTCAATCGCGAAGGTATGAGACCCTAACCTAAGTCATGTGCTTATTTTTCCTCATATTCTACGGTAGCTTTGTCACCGTCTGATATTACAATTATTAGACTACTCATGACATATGTATTTCTTCTACTGAGCAAAGGCCTCCTCCATTCCTTTCCAACTGTCCTTCCCAAATTCTTGGTGGAAGACCCGAATAGCACTTTGGCCACTCAGCAGAAGCGCTTGCAATACTTGATCAACAAAGGAGACAATATTATACTCTTACTAATAACATCACATAACAAAAGGTGTAATAACGCTCTTAAGGAAGCCGAAAGGCACGTTTTCTTTCCGTCATTGCGATCATTTTTTTGTTCTAGACCATACTTGGGAACCTTCTAATTATGGAGATATTGGGGATCAAAGTTTCAACTTATTCACTTTTTTTTTTAAATACATGTTTTTACTGTATTTTTTTTACTTAAGACACCTTCACGACCCCCGTACTATTCAATCCATCCATCAGCACAATGGAAATCTTGATTTTTCACCGTAAAAAAAAGTCGATTCCCAGCAATAATTTTTGCGTAAAGTTAGTGATGTAAAGAATGCTTGGTTGAGGGCTTCGTGAAGAGTCCGGTTACACCCTTTATAACATCACGCCATTTGTCCCTAAAAGTTTTTATTTTTTTAGATTAACCCGCCACACTATTCCCAAACTACTGCTACTCCTAAAAGCCAGAATCAACAGTGGCAACCACCAGAAAAATCACCAAGACAATGAGGCTCGACGAAGTCGAAGAAAAACAATTTAACTGTCTTGGATACCGCAACCCAATTAATCAGAAAAGAATAGCGGAGGAGTAGGTTAGGTTAGGCAGATGTATACTTACTGGTACTCCCACATTTCGTTAAGTTAATCTCAAGTCCTATGGAAGCGAGCCTATCGCCATTAACCGGGCACAGATCTAGACTCCATGGCTGTAATTGAGAATTACCTGATGGAAAACTCAACAGCACTTTGCCCGTACAGCAGAACAAAATTCATAAATGCTCCTTGTAATATTATGATAAGTTTTTCATACTCTCTTGAGGGTCGAGCTGAGGTATTTAATGGAGTGTGACTGCATCACGGGAAACACTGGATGTATTCACATTATTCACTTCCATTTTAAAATCATCATTAAGGTTATTTCCCTAGGGGGATGGAAGTAATCAGTTTGGCGTCTTCTGGGTGAATATTTTCAGCAACAATAGTGTAGGTTTTTGTCCTTTAAAGAGAATCGCATTATTAAAATATTGTTTTAATTTTTCTATCTTCTCACAGTGATTACGTTAAAACATGTCACGAACGTCCGTCAATTATAGTAGGTTCATTAAGTATGCTATTTTAATCTATATTAATTAGCTAAATTTGTGAAGTCAGATTAAGCAGCTAACCTAATTTACATCTGACGTTTTACATATCTGACCACGATTGACGTGTGAATAGATACAACAATTTAAAAATACATCACTATTTAAACAAATATTGACTTATAACTGGTACATTCAATTACATTCGAGAACATTGTATTCAAATGATCTTAACAATGTTCGATATCATAATAGCATATTATTATCGCAATATCTACTCACGATATTCAAGTAACAATGAGAAGTTCTCAGAACATTTCCATTTATATTCTCGGGCGGAGAGTACTTATGTATCGAATAACAGAAAGAAAAAATCTGTGATTTTTGCCACTCGAATATCATTGGCAGGAGGTGACACAAATTTATAAAGTGTTGGTAAACATTTTACTAATGTTTACCAACATCAATTTTGTGAATTGAATCTTAAAACGAAAGATGGCGATGCCAGTTTGTGACGATGTGCCAAAAGATAGTAGAGCTATATTTTTGGTCAATATAAAAGTGTGATGTAGTTAAATAGTCATTTAAACCTCCAAATAAATCATTTTTTGTTCGAGTTGCTGTGACACAGAGCATTGTAGAATTGAATTTGGAATATCAGTTCTTCGTTATTATAGTCATCTTTGGGCGCTTGCCTCAAAAAGTATTGACTATCTTGTTTTTTTTTTAAATATTATTTCCAACAAACAATTTCACACAATATGTTTACCAAGAGTGTCCTCGTGTCAATATCAATCAAGAACCAGTATAATAATGCAAAACTGTAGAAACCAAAATTGACGTCCACTGCACACATTAAAAAATCTTTGCGAATATTCCGGTCAGTTTTCACTACGACAATCATCATCTGCCTAGCCTTTTCCCAACTACGTTGGGGTCGGCTTCCAGTCTAACCGGATGCAGCTGAATACCAGTATTTTACATGGAGCGACTGCCTATCTGACCTCCACAACCCAGTTAGTACTGGGTAATACGATACCCCTTGGTTAGACTGGTTGTCAGACTTTTCTGGGCCACTGACTACCTAACGACTGTCAAAGTTTTCACTACGACAATCATTTTTAATAAATTCAATTCGTTACTTCATTTCTACGGGAACATGTTAAATTCTAGATTTATATGAATTCACGGTGATTTACACTTTTCGTAAATTTTCACTTCAAAACACGAGTTATCATAAATATTTAGTTCACGTCTAACCACTGCTGAAATATTAACCTTTGTCACCCCTAGCAAGGGTTGGTGACCACTGGCAGCCAGCCACAGCCCCCTGTCCAAACTATGAAGGTGGATCATTAACTATGCCATTATCTGTCAACGTGACGGGGTTTTAAAAGGTGCAGTTATTTATTATTTTCAGTAAAATTGTGGATGGGAACGGATACGTACTTATCCTCTTGAATTATTTGGTCACAATTTTTTTAAATGTGAATGTAGTTGGCTAAAGGAGTATGCGGAAAAACAAAGAAATTATGGATAGGCTGTATGTATAATGATGTGGCTAACTACTAAGATATGAATGAAAGAAAACAATGGAACCCTTATAAATTGGGATAAGTGTAGAAGAAGTTTTTCGGTCCCATATTGATCTTCTTTACACGTTAAACCTGATAGTTTTTTTTTTTCTTTTTGGATGGGAAATCATCAAATGACCCTCCCGCTCTGGGCGGAGTGGAAGGGAGTGGGGGCGGGGAGAAAATCTAGACTTTTGATCTGAAATGCTAACAACCAACGCTTACAAATTCGTCTGTATGGCAAGTTTACATTACTAGCTCAGCTGGTGGTACCAAACATCATGATATCGATTTCAATATTTGAACAACTTATTCTATTTTCAAATGATATCTCTCGTGTTACCGTGGCAAGCGGGTCGTCTTAGGCGTTATCAGCTAGCCATTGTATTCGAAAATAGAATAGGTTGTTCTATCATTTGAAAATGAAGGTTACCAAGGTTTATAAAAACTTGTGGCCAGTAATCCCTCACTGTATTTTCGACCTTCACGTGGATCAAATAAGTGCCTAGTATCTATTGTTGAGTAGTAATTATAGTTTATGTCTGCTACCACCATTAACACAAAGTGTTTTGTTTACATTGGTTGACAATGAAAGTGTAGCTTCATTTATTGTGTTAACATAAACAGTTCTATTTCCAAATGACTCAACGAAAGTCCTCGTAAAGTTAATATGTCAAAAAGGATCGATACTTCGTCTATTAATACTGTCATCTATTCTTTTTAATTGGTATCTGCTATTTATATGTTTATAACACTGGCCAAAAAAACCCCATATTTATGAACATATGGAACTCTTTAATCATAAACGTGGTTTTACGGGTAGAATGCCACTGCATGGCTGCGTAGTAGCGACTAGTGAGAACCACTTCTGAAAGGATTTATTGAATCCACCACCGCAAGCAAAGGATGTAGTCTTTTTAACGATGATCATCATTATGTATGGCTTACCTATATAATGTCACACCTTCACCAAAACACATTGCTAGAATATTCTGGAAAGGCTGTCAGGCCCTTGGCGCACAGAACAACATGATCAATCGTCCTATACATCATATTTCGTCTCAATTGTGTCCGCACTATGCGCCAAAATCATGTACGTGTACGCCTATAGATAGGTCCTTTGGGTTGATAACAGGGAAAATGCTACCCTCTTTTCTCCAACAAAATATAATTATATCACGAAGACGCCAAGATATCGAAATTTGACCCCCGAAACTAATTACAAAATGAAAATCCAAGCTGGAACAAAATTAAACTGAAATGTGTATTAGAAAACTTAAATTGAAACAGACATATTGAAGCTAAGTAAATTACATAGAGCAATTAATTTTATTTCCACAGGGCGTAACAAATTGCGACATTAAACACGCTTACTTAGGTAATTGCGGACGATAACAAATTATACGGCGCCTTACTTTGTATGTAGACAATGTACGGACGAAGTAAGCACAAAAGAGTATTAGGTACAACCAAGGAGCAAAAACGATGTAAGAGATAAAAATCCAATCACAAAACTCACCAACTGTCGAAGCAGTTGAAAAGACCCACAATGGTCCGTCAAGTCCGTGGCAGGTTTATCTCACGCCGATAATCTCAAATCCCTTGCAATTAACACATTAAACATGACATAGAGTTATGAGGTACACAGTCAGTAATATGAAGAGCATAAACATTTTGGTTGTCACTGCACTGAATTTGAATTGAACGTTCGTTTGAGGTTCGTTCAAGTTGAACGGAGTGGAACGTAAGGGAGGGGCGCGCGGGCGTTCGGCGCGGTCGTCGGGAGCACACTGAGAGGGATGCTGCCCGTTGCTACGATACGACACCCATCGCTACCCCCCTGCGGCCGCCGCCCTGTGAGTGGCGCGCAACCTAGTTTTACGTATAACTGCTACTGTCTGCGTAATAGCTCTTCAGCAATTTCCTGATAAAATGCTTTTGATATGCTATTTGTGTGAGATTGAAATGTTATTGGAATCGATCAAAATGGCCGTTTGGATGAATATCACGGAGACATTACGTGTGGAGAATGTATGAGGATGATAATGGGGACGCAAGGGAGTCAACCAATTTGGTAATGTGGACGGAATTGACTCAGTTCGCCTTCTTCTTCCAAAAATAAATTCCGAAATATTATAGTGTGTTTTGTTTTATCCTCGTTCGTTATTTGCATGAAAAATCCAGAGAACTCCTTTAAAATACTATCTGAGCCCCGTTGTATAGCATGCATGCATAATATAGCATGCGTTGGAATACTTTTTTTAAGCGATTTTTCAGAAACCTTTCCTGGCCTACGTAAAACAACTGTGTAAAATTTCATAAAAATCAGTTCAGTAGTGTAAAAGTCTTAGGGTAAGAACGAACAAACATTGATTTTTCAAATACCTAGAAAGATGCCCCAAAAAGGTACTTGTTACTTAAAAAAGTATTGACCCAATCGTTCATGTTTACCTAAATTATAAAGGAAAATTGTCTTGACCTATAATATCAATAGTAAACAAACAAGTGAGCATCGTTCATCGCGACGACACACAGTGGAACGAATGTATGGGAGCGGTTGGACGTAGACATGTCCGAAAAATAAGAGTAAAATTATGACAAACTAATGATGCCATCTTATTCGATTACTTAATGCCTTCATAAATTGTGGTGATGAATTTCTTCATAACTCCCATATTTCGGGAGTAATTTGAGAAAATGTGAAATTTTACTATGAAAATGAGTGTATCGAGCTCTCTCCCTCCTGATTCCGGGCTTGTTTCAAGTACCGGTCTCTAATATCGTAATGCTATTACTAAGAGCTATATTTAATACTAAGACACATAGTGCGCCAAATGTGCACTTTCTGGGATAAAAGGAAATGAAAATTTAAAAAAAAAAACGTTTTTTCCCCATTTGTATTTACTTTAAACCGCAGACAGACTTATTAAGAGGTCTATAAATATATTATATATATACAGAAATATATATTAACAAAAATATTCACAAGAACTGATGAGAGTATGACTTTTAAGTAAGTTGATAATAAATTACCTAGTTTCATTAAAAGTACAATAAATAATTAAGATGTAAGCTCTAATTTACTAAGTTACACATTTTAAAACAATAACATCATTTAATTATCTTCGTCATCATCATCATCATCAATTAATTCAAATTCAGAATCGATGTCCGCTAAATCATTTATGTTAACAAATTCGATATCACTTTTCTCAGAATCCGTAAGCTCATAAAATTCCTTAAAAGAAGATTTTTTTACAAACTTATTTCCTTTTGGACGGATACTTGTAACAAGTGGATCAGAAGACAGTAAAAGATTGTGCATAATATCTTCATTGCATGAGATACTGCTATGCTTTCGAGAATGCCCCTCTCTATATTTTCTAAAATCTTTATTTCTAGCCTCAGATGCCTCTTCGGATAGAAAACCAATGGGCACAATTGACATGTTCTGAACTATGTCTGGCCCATGTATTAAAATTTTATGAAGTGAAGAAGGCATATAATACCATGGGTATAACTCCACGTAAAGCTTAGCAGTATCAAAGCAGAACTCTCGGAATTTAGTTACGTTGATCTTCTCTCCTGATGAAATACACTGCAAGATCACACAGATTTTTCTTAAAAGCATAGCATCTATTCCGGTCAGTTCAGCAGATTTAGTGTAGTTTTCAAAAAATCTCCTTGCCGAGTTGCCATTGTTGGTGGATCCACTGCCTTGTTTCACAACATCGAGAAGTAAGCCCGTTTCTCTTCTTACAGCCTCTTGAACTCTTTTCTTCCTGTCATCAACTTGCCTTTTTGCTATATCACCCCTTACTTGCCATGATTTTATGTCTAATTTGTAGGAAATGTGTAATAAGCATTCCATTGAGCGAATCCAAGCGTGAAGGGTGCTTAAGCTATATTTATACATGTCCTCGTTTGCGTGTTTATCTTTGATTAACTCTAAATTATTCATTTCTTTAGGACAAGCCTTGCATATGTCACACACTGAAGCTGCTGTATCGGATATAATGGAATGAATTTTACCATCAATCATTGTCAACAGCAGTTGGTGTTTGACACTAATTCCATCAGTGATGGTGGATGGAGTTAAGGCTTCAATCTCTGCTTCGATTTCAGCCATCTCTCTCTGCACATTTTCTTTGGTTTCCTTTATAAACTTAAACAATATTGGCCGGCAAAATGAAGTGGAAGATGGTCGCTCGTTTTCCCAAATTGTTACACCTTTTGAGACGAGCCGCAGTGGTACAAGACTAATCATAAAATTACTAGCAAGATCGATTTGCTCATCTTCACTCGTCCTTTGATGATAAATGCTTTGGCTAGATGATCCGTCAAAACCCCATTTGCTGGTCAATACGAGCTGTTGATTGGGATCAACAGGGGTTTCTAACGACCTAATAAGTCTTCTTGAGGTTAAATCCATCAAGGCTTGTAATTTGATTTTTGCAGAGCTCTCTGTAACTGTGAGATCTTCTTTGGCCGGATAGCACTTAATTTTTTCTTTAACCAACATGTAGTAACTCGGGTATTGAAGAGCTCCTTCTTGAGTGTTGAAATCCCGAAGAGTGTTATAGCGCCATTTCGATAAGTTCATCGATACATAAAGAGCCAATGCCTTCAAAGGGGATATTTCCCGTACCTGAATTGATTTACCTTCAATGAAGGCTTTGATTTTTGAGGCCTCTTCTGGATTCTCCGTCAAGTATTTCATAACATAAGCTGTATCGCTTTGTCCTGCCTTTTGAAGCGCCCTTTCGGCCGAAAACATAATTTCAGCGCTGCTACTGCTGCATGAAAGACTATCTTCAGTGCGTCTTCTTTTTTGCCGGTTACTAAGGTCCTCAAAAGATTTACGAGGACTAGGATGTGTACAAGTTGAAGCATCAGATTTAGCAGGAGAAATTATGGGCTCGATGACGTCACTTATATTTTCTGTAGAAGGTTCCATATTTTCATTCTGTAATTCCGGCCATTGAATTGCAGCCTGTAGCCAAATCTCATGTTTCTTCCGAAACTTATCTGTGCTTCTTCCAGACTGTGTCCATTTTGCATAAATGCGGTAGCAAAATCGACGACACCAGTCTTTTAAACTTGTTTCAGCACTTTCACATAACTGAACACAACTGTTATCTTTTAAAACACTGAACAAATAGTTAAAGTCGCGTAAATCTTTATGTGCGCGTGCGCATAAAGCAACGTGAATATCAAGATTTGTATTAAAATTTGGAAAATACATTGCGAGATTAGCTTGGATACAACGAGGTGTAAATCAACACTGATTTTAAAGTTACTAATAGTGACCTATTTATATAAAATCCAGGTATCCCAGGTATCCTTTGTTAAATATTGCAAGGTAATTAGTTATTGTGATAATTAGTAAATGATGCATGCTAAATTAGTGTATTAAGAGCCATTTAGTAATTAAATAATAGCAATGTTCTTATCAGTAATCATTAGTGCATCAGTTTTATATGTAAACCTTAAGTCCCTAATTATATATCCTAATTAGCTTATATCTTCTCTAATTGGCTGCTCAGAAATGTTATTGTAATAAGGTAAACCTTTAGAAAAACGGTTTTAATCAACAAAATAAACAAAAAATAAAAAAATTGTGTTATAAAATAAACATCACTCTTTATCCCAGAAAGTGCACATTTGGCGCACTATGTGTCTTAGTATTAAATATAGCTCTTAGTATTAGCATTATGATATTAGAGACCGCTACTTGAAACAAGCCCGGAATCAGGAGGGAGAGAGCTCGATACACTCATTTTCATAGTAAAATTTCACATTTTCTCAAATTACTCCCGAAATATGGGAGTTATGAAGAAATTCATCACCACAAGTTATGAAGGCATTAAGTAATCGAATAAGATGGCATCATTAGTTTGGCATAATTTTACTCTTTTTTTTCGGACATGTCTACGTCCAACCGCTCCCATACATTCGTTCCACTGTGCGACAACGCGATGAGCAACACTTTTACCACCGAGATTGCGTCAGGCGAATCGGATTGTGCTCGGACGTAAATAAATTGAGAAAAAAGGACGTACCTTCAATATAACGTTGATACTGAGCTATGAAGATGGTCGGTACATATAGCTAGATAGAATAATTATACCGACGTTGCCTCTGATAAGAAAAGGGATAGATTGTAGAAGAGTTTTCATTTATATTTCAGGTACGATTTGTTTTTTTTTTTCACAATATTTTCCTGTATTGTGGTTTGGTTCATCCTTATTTTATACTGTGATCAAAAATAGATCCTTTTGTATTTATTCTAAGGTTCGGAGGTTCAGTGAAGTTGATTTTCAGATAGAACCTACACATATACGAACATATATAACCTAAGCATTTACTTCAGGAAAAGATAATAGAACAAAATATAGAAAGTGGAAGGGACACTGACGCCAAAACGGTTGAAATGTAGAAAATATGGTATGGTGCCTTTATAGTAAAACCTAAAAAAAACGCTTTGATTTCAGGATTTAGAAATTTTACGTGATTAAAACGAGAAATAACAGGATGGAAGCTCAAATAGTGTCTTGGTTAGAGGAAAGGTCAGTTAAGCCATATACGACCCAAAATGATGAACCAAATTGCTCGCTTCGTCCCTATAGAACAAGCTTCATCTTCAAAGAAGGAGGCCAAATGCAGTGTATTATGTCAAACAGAGAAAAATAGGCGCACGAAAAGAGGATGTTGCAGATGTTCAAAATTACTGTATAATGAACATTGCACATACCTATGTGAAGATCGTTTTGCCAAAGCATATCCTGAAGATACAGAAAATTTATAATATTGTTCATTTTTTTTTTCTGAGTAACGTAACATAACATAACATCACGCCTGTAATCCCCGTAGGGGACCTATTAGTACACCCACATTTCGCCAGTTATGTTTTAAGTCCCATGTAATATGAGTAATATACAGGATAATCAAGGATAAGTTAAAAAAATCAATTAAAATGTTACGATTTTCAAAATCTTTTATAAGCCAAAATGTCTAAAATAGAGTTTTATAAATATGTTGATTTGTCATAACTTATTTGCGTTTTACATAAGTTCTGAGAAAATTATTTAATTCAATTGCTGTATTCCTACTTAAAATATTTTACTTTAAAAAAAGTGGCGGGGTACAGAACGATGTAATAAATTCGTGGTAACCATTTTAGTGTCGGTGTTCTTTCAATAGATCAAAGCATAAACCACATATGTAAGTTAATTAAACAGTGTTATACATATACAATATACATACCTACGTAATATGTATCCACATATGCATAGATCCTGTGGGTATATAACAAGGTTTTATCAGTTCATCTCAATTGAGTTAGCATGTCTAAAGTCTATATACTGAGGATTAGATGCCCTTATGTAATCTCTATGTGTTGAGTGTATAATTCGGTTTCACATAGAGATAATTAACGTTTGTAATTAAGAGAACCGATCTAAAGTCACTCGTGGTGAAAACTTTAAGCTGAACATCCTGATAAAGCCACATTCATTTAGTATTAACCTAGAAAATCTAGTACCGAAGCAAAACGGGGGAATGTACCTAATTAACTTTACCATCAACAATATTAGGAAGTTAATAAGACCGCTTGTATACAAATGGTCTATCAAACAGTAATTCTGACCTGATGAAATAGACAACATTTAATAATATCCATTTTACTACATATCTGGCTAAGAAACAAATGAATGCGTTTAGTTTCTGGTACAATGTTCCTTATTTAAAATAGTAAAACCATGCTAATTGAATAAGGAATACCTAGTACTAAAGAGAATTTTATATAGTTCTAGGAAACATCTTGTTGTTTAAAGTGTGAATGTTACTGCTAGTAACATTTAAAGTTGGTGTCAATAATATATTTAAAAATTGTTGTTCAAAATCTATTTTAGATTAATATTTCGGGGCCATAGTTCAAGCATATACATAGGTACTATTTGTTGCAATTGTAAATCATTAATTTGTATTAATTTATCGAATTCAACTTTGTTGTGTTCTTTATCTTCCAGGTCCACGAGGAAATAGGCTGACAAGATGTTTCAATTCATTTTCGTCTCGTTTTTTTCATTTCGTTTCTTTAAGACTAGAAGCTTATTAGGATATTTATATATTTATCATATATTTGCTTTGCCATTACAGATAATAAATCTAATGCGACAAAGTAACTTAAAAATATACTTAATTATACCTTACATGCTACGCAGTACGTGGTCCTAGTAAACTCACTCAGTGTACATGTGAATAAGTCAATGGCCACCGTGTTGACAGATATTATAGATAGATATTGATATATCTTATACCTATGGACGCAAGGACTTCTTGTCATTATTTTGTTGATATTTTCACCTTGGTAAGCCCAATTTCATAGCTATCAATGGAATAATAATAAAGGAATGGTTTCCTTTCCAAAGAACTTAATGATTTTCCCATTATCTTGATCGGTTTATCTGATTACAATGCCTTGTGTGCCTTTGAAACCAAATTAAGGCTTCTTTTAACCGACTTCAAAAAGGAAGAGGTTATTTAATATAATAATTTTACAGATACTGGGTTATCCTGTACATTTCTGTTCATCGTTGACTTTCCAGGAAAGATGATTGTTGACGGTGGTAGTGGAATGATGGCCGAGATTGACTAAGATGAGCAGTCCATTAGTGGGAAGATGTTTAGCGGCTTATTAGAAAGGCACACAAGATGCAAGAAGGATACAGGTGACAAGTGAATATGAAACTGTCTGGTCTAACCAAAATCTGAAGCCATAAATATCATCATATGTATCAGCCAAAAACCAGCCGCTACTGGACAAAACCAGTCGACGTGAACACGTTTTTAGGAGTGCAACCGTGTTCGTGTCGACCGGTCCGAGGTTTAAAATGGCCGCTTTAGCAGAATCATAATAGGCTAATTATATTACGTTACAATTAATAAATTGGTCACGAAGTGACCATTCATAATTAACTACGTCTGTGATCTTTTTAAGATGTTTATTGAATAATTCTCTATGTCTTCTTGCTTTTTTTTTTACTATTATTCTTAAATATTTATGCTGTATTGGCTTCCGCACGTTTTTTCACGGGTGACCACTGAAAACCAGCGCTGTGCTGTGGGCCCCCCATAGCACAGCATCATGTTAGTAACCTGTTTGTCGCACTCACGACGTGCAAGCTATCAAGTTTTATTGTTGTTGTTCAGTTCTGTTGAACTTTAAATGTTTTGTTATGCGATGTATATTTACTGTTTATTTTTTCTAATTTTGTACGCACTCATGTCTCTGTGGCAAATAAAATTTTTTTTTCTTCTTCTCACATCTCGCGGGTCCCCGCGTCATCGGTCTACCTAAGAGAATAGTATAGTCTAATTCAAACTCAATTGCTTTCACCTACGAACTACATCCAATGCCACAGACAACAAAAAACAAAAATGACGAAGCAACTCTAGGCAATATACCAAAACCTTTTAAAGACTCAAAACAATAAATAACCCGCGACAAGTTGCCGGGCTATTGTAACGTATACCTAGCCTACAAGTGCTATAATAACCAGCGTTTCTCAACCTCCTCATAAAGCACTTGTGTGAAATGGCAGCCGGCCAACTTGCACGTAATTGAAATACTAATCTGCTTACCGAACGCTATCGGAATAGCTATTTCTTGTGATTTTAGTTTGGAATTTCTTGGGGATAAATGTATCCTAGAAATAAGGTATTTTAATTAATTTATGAGTACAATATTTTCGTGTTGCTTAAAATATTAGGTACAAAGAAGGACTAAGTAACCTGCTGGAGACGGAATAGTGTGATGTGGACTATAGCATGTGTAACAATATGTACTTTTTCTTCATTCACATGGGCAAAACTCGTCAAAACGTGTGTATGTCTCTTTGACTATTATTGGATAGAGAGTACATTCAAACAAGGTTGATTTTTTTGCAGGTTATTTATTTATTTATTTAATGCACAATGTACACAACCAATTTTACACGCTATACTTAAAACTAGTGAGTACATGACCCTGTAAGGGCGCAGCAGGATAACTTAAACTCATATTATTGCAGTGTCAGTGTTATCATTAGGAACTTTCACAATAAAAATATTATATTAATTAAACTTTTATCTAGCTTTATACATAAAAAAACTAGTGTTAAAATTAACACATACATAAATATTTAAACTCTATGCTACCCCTACTATTGTCTTTCAAATCATTCATCACCACAAAATGAAAACGTTCTTACAGTATAATGTAGGTCTAATATTCTGTAGTAAGATGAAATTAGGTGGATACTAGGTAGTCATCATTACTGTTTGCCTTTATCATTGGTCTGTATACAGCCAGCTAATTGGGCCTCATAACGTAAATCCATTAGTGTAGAATTAGATTACAGGTTCAGTTAATTTAATGTGCACACAGATTTGTAATAATCTGTACACACAAAGGAATCAAATTAATCCTACTTGATTTTAAATGCTTTTAGGAATCACTAGCCCCTCTAACACAATGCCCCCTTTGAAAATCAGACACTCGAACACTCACTACTTACGGATGTTTTTACTCTTTTTACACCTCATCATCTACCTAGCCCATTCCCAACTATGTTGAAGTCGGCTTCTAGTCTAAACGGATGCAGCTGAATTCTCGTATTTTGCATAGAGTGACTGCCTATCTGAGCTCCATAACCCAGTTAATACTGGGTAATACGACACCCCTTGTTAAGACTGGTAGTCAGACTTTCGGCCATCTCCTTCTTAGCGTATCGATGGCAAAAGTCTAAATAGTATGTTTAGCCCAAAACTCAGCCACGCGAACATTGCATGCATTGCAGGATGGAAGGTGCGCCATTGTTTGTGGGGAGACGCCGCATATGCACTTGAGGTCTGAGCCGTCCATAAACTCCGTCCTTTGCTCCGGAAAAGTTTTCTTGGGTGCGTGGGCCCAGCTAGCCCAGTCAATTTCAACACCTCCACAGCAAGACGCGATCTCTGACGGGAGTGGTTTAAACCCCCTGACAATTTCAACGATCCATCAGAGAACCTTCAACCTTACGGGCCATGTATGTTATTTATGTCATGGTAAAAAATAAGTATACTTGTTAAAGATCCACCACTGCCCAACTCTTGGGCAGATAAAGTCGTGTTGCTATAATAAATGATTTAATTGAAACAAATGATTCACCTTTTGTGCCACAATCGGCCAATTCAAGCCAACATCGTTCCAATAACAACACTTAACAAAAGAATCAATTCATTGAGTGATTATTGAAACGGAATCGAAATAAAAAGCTTTCGAAGTACTTCACTCCGCCCCTTTTAATAACCATTCCTTTCGTTTCAGGTGACTTTCGCAATTTACATCACATACGATCTTCAAAGCTTGTCGAAGTTTTAAAGTACTATTGGCAAAGTTTGCTACTGAATAAAGTATGTTGACTGAGGGTGAAATAAGCCAGGGAAGCGAGAAGGCAATGGAATTGAAGAAAATGGAAATTATCGCTTGAGAATAAATGTATAGATGAGAATGACCATTCTGATTGAGCTCACTGAGTTATTTATTTATTTATATTTAGATCTACCAATAATCGTTTACAGTAACGAGAGTTCTATACAGTGTGACAAATATTCAAAGGTATACCACATGGCTAAAATTAAATTGGGTACATACATGTCAAGTTTGCAAGCAAACTCAACTAAGGGAAAAAAAGGAAAGTAATTCTGGACCTGCAAATGTAGAAAAATTGGTAAATTAGTAACAGTAGAAAGCATTTAGTAAGAAATATTATGAATAAACTTTATGTGAGCAAGCAGGAAATAAGTTCTCTTTCTGCCAAAATCATTTGGTATACGAGTATGTTCAAAAAGTT
Source organism: Lycophotia porphyrea (assembly GCA_950005105.1). Classification (NCBI taxonomy): domain Eukaryota; kingdom Metazoa; phylum Arthropoda; class Insecta; order Lepidoptera; family Noctuidae; genus Lycophotia; species Lycophotia porphyrea. Next base: position 13,557,387 of record OX465395.1, on the reverse strand, counting down.
TTAAGTTTATAAAACTTGTCTATCTTTTTACAAGTTTGCGAAACGTTGCCAAATAATTTTGTTATTAAACAGTTTTGACTTCGACGTTTTTAATATCTGTAGTTATTTCTTCATTGAAGTTTAGTGTTTGGGGCCGTTTTTCCCAAAGTATGTAAAATTTTCGGTAGTTTTTGTCGATCCATGATACATATATATTCTATAAATCATATTTATTATACCCTGTTCGTTACCATCATCGTTATCGATAGTAAACTTTCACTTTGTCTAGGCTCTCTGGTATCAGAAAGGTAAAGGATTGTTTGATATAAATCTTCAATATTTCCAGCAAATACAAAGTAGAAAGACAAAAAACAAAATCTAACCAATTTATTGTGCGTCCAAAAAATCAAAGCCCAGAAAACGTGAGTTAAAAAGAATTTAATTACAAAAATCAGCTGCGTAAGCATCTGCGTTAGCATCTTGTCAAACAGTACCGACACAGTGTGAGCCAAAATTACGCAAGACGGATAGAAGGTTTCGCCAAAGTGACGTGTTTAAATGAGATTTTGATTGATCACCGATCGATTGGCCTCCCTTTTAGCTGAACTCTCCGTGTTGAGCTTGGGCATGCAAAAATATGTACCGCATAGCCTGGATTTTATGTAGATGATGGTTGCAAACTTTGTGTGTGTTGTGACGAAAAATAGGCTTGTCAAAATAAGCTTCTTGTCATTCTGTTGTCAATGAAACAGCGAGAGTGCTCAAGCACTATTACAGCACTGTTAGCATGTTTTTTATTGTTTGCTAGCTAGGTTTTTTAAGCAGAATGTACATATAACAACTAATCTATAAGAATATTGCATTGCATTTAGCTTTTAGGGTTCCGTACCCAAAGGGTAAAACGGGACCCTATTAATAACACTCCGCTGTCTGTCTGTCCGTCTGTCACTGTGGCTGTAGGTATCTCATGAAAAGTGATAGCTAGATAGTTGAAATTTTCACAGATGATGTATTTCTATTGCCGCTATAACAACAAATAATAAAAATAAAAATAATTTAATAATTAAAGGGGCTCCCATACACCTCCTAATTATGTAAATACCGTTTTATTTCATTACATAATATCACCATTCTAAAATCAAACATTATAACTATTTAAAATTAACAATATTTCTATTATTCTCATAACAAGCCAATATATTTTATTTGCCCTTTCAAATAAAACAACGAAACTGTAAAACTTGCACCAATACCTATGCATTGTAAAGTCCAATTTCGATTGTAACAATAGAATGAAACGATTTCGGTACTAACTTTTTATTCTCAACGTTGTCCATTGCAATGGATGTCAGTTCAGCGACAGATGTTCTGCATTGTTACTTTCGTCTGCCAATTCCGATGGATATTCTCTTTAACTTCGTCGAGGATAAAAGTGATCAAAAAATGGTAGACATAATATCTACACGACTATAGAAATCTTGTTGATCCCACACAGCTCCCTGGCTGGAGGCCTTACACTCAAGGCATCCACAGGATAGTCCGGTTAAGCAGACGACAGCCAGGTTGACTCCGAGATGCCATTATAAAAAAAAAATGGCCTGGTGCGAGTCGGACTCGCGCACGAAGGGTTCCGTACCATTATCCCCCCACAAATATTTATTTTATTCTGTTTTTAGTATTTGTTGTTATGGCGGCAACAGAAATACATGATCTGTGAAAATTTCAACTGTCTAGCTATTACGGTTCATGACATTCTGGTGACAGACAGACGGACGGAAAGCGGAGTCTTAGTAATTGTCTGTGCCTACATATAACGTACTCACTGTTTGAAGGACAGGCTTCTCTGTAAGAGTGAGCCGTAAACGATCGCGTGGGCTCTTGACCTCATAGACGACCTCTCTTATTGTTAAGATAGTTAAAAAAAAACAATTAATATTTTTTTTTTCGCATGAGCAAAGAGGCTATGATGTATTTGTCATAAATACGGTTCTTGTTAAGTAGTTAATTACTTGAGTTTTTATGGTTCTCGACACAGGTGGCGTTTGTTATCTTATGATGAAATATGATACATATATATTACTAGCTGTTGCCGGCGACTTCGTTCGCGTAAAAATTTGATGAAAATATGTGAAAAAGGAAAAAGAAACTATAATCTATATCTGTGCCAAATTTCATCCAGATCCGTTCAGTCGTTCAGGCGTGATTGAGTAACAAACATCCATCCATCCAAACTTTCGCATTTTTATTGTAGTAAAATAATTATGAGCCTCAATCATCTCCTAAAAGTACGTAATTGAAGGCGATGCCAACTTTGCTTAGAAAGCAAATTGATGATCGCGCTTATGACGTTTATTAGACGAGAGGCGTAGGCTGCTACGCCGTAGCCCGTAGCAAGTGGCTACGCTAACAGAAAGTGACAGGCTCATTTTATTCGTAGCTAAGGAGTAACATTTTAGCTAATTCGTTATAATTTTATTTTTCTTTTTTGACGTTTTGTACATGAATCGATAGCGTTACTGTTTGTACCCTGTTTAGCTTATTTGTGTCAGTTCTCTTGCTAACGACTTTTCTAAACTTCGGGTAAGGTAAAATCTAAGAATTGGGATGATAAATACAAGGAGTAACCGGATTCTTCACGAAGCTGTCAACCAAGCATTCTGTATATCAAACTAAGTAACTCTACGCAAAACTTGGGAAACGGTTTTTTTTTTTTGGTATGAAAAATCACGGTTTACGGTAGGACTCAATGTAACGCACTCAAAACATGGTGCTGATGGATGCATTGAATAGAAACTTGGACCTACTTTTTTAAATTAATAATTTATTTCATCATGGATAAACTAACTAAAGGGTGTTTCAGTAAGAGTGCACTTTTTCATTTTAAAATAAAAACAAGTATTTTATGACAGAGTTGTGATATTTTATTGTATTGTAAAGAAGACATGTTCCGATTAAATATGGAATAAAATGTCCGGCAAATGACCCCCACGGCTTCGATGACAGGCCATTACTCTTTTCATGAAATTTTCCATGACTTTTGCACAGAGATGTGGCTGTATCTCACCGATGACGCGTTGGATTTCCGATTTGAGCTCAGGAATTGTTTCGGGTTTATTCGCATAAACTCGAGATTTCACAAAACCCAAAGAAAAAAATCGCACGGCGTTAAATCGCACGATCTTGGTGGCCAGTTGATATCAGAATTTCGTGAGATAATGTGTTCTGGAAATCGTTGCTGCAATAAGTCGATTGTTTTATGCTTCAACTGGCCACCAAGATCGTGCTATTTAATGCCGTGCGATTTTTTTCTTTGGGGATTTGTTAATTGTTTTTATTTTAAAATGAAAAATTGCACTCTTACTGAGACACCCTTTATATACATTAATAATTAAAAACTGTTAAATAAACTAACAACAAACTATAAAAGGGCATCGAAAAACTCCCCCTGAACTCTGTCAGCTGGTAATGTGCCCAAGAGACTGGCAGCGTTGCCATGTTGTATGGCAACACTTAGCCTCTGGACCCAAGTGGTATTTTACCTTGGTAAACACCAGCCCTTGGGTCACGGGAAGCGTCAATTAGGCGTTTCGAAATTTCCTTAAACAGGCTATGATCACTAGGACCCCACGGCCCCAGAATTTCAACCCCAAACGGCTCAAAAATATAGTTACCCCCTATATCTCCGTAACTAGAAGGTTCCCAAGTATAGTCTAGAACACAAAAATGATCGCTACGACAACAAGTACCTTTCGGCTTCGCTAAGCATACATCCCTTATAATCTATATCAAGTCTCAATCTATAAACGTTTTGAATCTTGAAGATATTTCCTAATTGACAGAATAGATTTAAACTAGAGCTATGCTTGACCGCACGTCTTGCTCATGGCTCATACCGTGCAAGGCGTTAGACTAGCGTGCACTACGTGGCGTACCTATGTACTTATACATTATGTGGAAAGTCTAGGAGCTAGGAATCAAGAAATTTGGATGAAGTATGACTTACTACTTATTTGGTATAAGTATCAGCCTTTAAAATAGGAGTGACAGTTTAATGGTGTGACCGTCGCTTTGCCAAGTTATAGGTCTCAAGTTCGAAGCCAAGACGCCACCTTTGATTTTTCAGATTCATGTGCGTATTCTATCGAAGAGCTCGTGGCTAAATAATTACAGCCGCTCGGGTCGATCTTTAGGTTAAGCCGTGCTTGCCTAGGTTGGTCTGTGAATGGGTGACCACCCATTACATACCGAGTTTCCTCCGTGCCTCGGAAAGCACGTTAAGCTGTTGGTTCCGGCTGTCATTTGTAGATCTTTGACAGTCGTTAGGTAGTCAGTGGCTCAAAAAGTCGGACAACCTGTCTTACCAAGGGATATCGTATTACGCAGTACTAACTGGGCTGTGGAGGTCGGATAGGCAGTCGCTCCATATAAAATACTGGTATTCAGCTGCATCCGGTTAGACTGGAAGCCGACCCCAACATAGTTGGGAATAGGTTAGGCAGATGATGTTGTGCGTATTGTATAAATATCACTTGCTGCCGTGAAGGAAATCATCGAGAGGAGACTAGAATGCCTGAGAGATATTTTCGACGGCATTTAAAGCCAAGTCAGTGGCCCATGACCCGCATAAAAACTGTGCCACCAGGTTAGGTACTAACTACACGATAAAGAAGATCAGCGTTTAATGTTCCCACTGCTGGGATACAGGCGTCCTCTCTATTTTATTTGAAAATTACTTTTTACCCCTAAATACCACTTCATGCTATTGATTATTATTATTATTATTATAAGCCTATGTTGTCCCACTGCAGTTCAAAAGCCTCCCTTCCCTCCTTCCTCATTTCGCGATCCAGTGCGATTGCAGGCCAATCCTTTGCGAATGATACAAATATTTTAAGAAATTATTAAAATATCAGTTTGGGTTCCTAAGCACATCCTGACCCTCATAATTGAAAGGAATCCACTTCATTATTTGCAAGAGTTTACAGAATTAACTAAATACTTAAACATAATATCACGCCTGTCATGCCCGAACGGTACCAGAAATGTACCTAATAGTGCAACCAAACTTCGCCATTTATATTTTAAGTTCCATGGAATAGGGGCGAACCTATTGCCATTAACCGGGCATAAATCAAGACTCCATAATTGCGACCTAACTGAAAAATTCGTAATGGAAAAAACCCAATAAACTTTGCCCTACCTAGGAATCGAACCAAGGACATCATGCTCAGCAGTCTCACTTGTGACCACTAGACCAACGAGGCAATCAAACTAAGATACAAGAGACCAAAAAGAGAACGTACGAGTTTTTGCTAGTTCGATCAAATCGCCAAACAAACGATGATCTCTACGTAATTCTGTAACGAAAATTAAACATTACTGACATAAAAAATCCGGTAACCTAGATCAATCCAATATATTTTTATCCTTCCATCATCGCAAACTTTGTCGTAGATTGAATGTCTCTTTGTCTAGTCTAGACCCACAACAAAATACGTTCACCTTAGTTTGCTCGACCTCTGTGAACAATTTCCTCTACATATGCCTCACTACTCCTCGTGCCATACATATTACATACACATGTATGTATAGGTAACGAAGCAAGGACATGCAACAGAGTTACCAGGTTTAATTGAATTTCTTGGCGAGGGGATGAGTCTGGCCACCGAGTGTTTACTTTGGGAGCCAAATTGGGGGCCTCCTACGATCTAATTAGGCCTCCGCAGAGATAGTGAGAAGTTCACCTGGATAGAGATGATGTTAGGAAAATATTGGAGAAATGTAATGTGTATTTGGGCGCTAGCTGAACTTTGCCGAAAGATATCAATAATAAAAGTCGTTTAGAATTGACACTCTCACACACTTAGATATATAAATTATTGTATTATTATAAAATATTTTAATTTAATTTTACCAAACAATTATTAGGTATGTTATAATTTAGTTAGTTATGGTATGTTATAATTAAGTTTAGTACTTGCATGAAAGAGCTTTGCTCGATAAAGAGGGTAAAACGATATTTTCTAAAAATTAAACCTAGCTAGATGGATTTATCGCCCCCTAAATCCCCTGTGTACTAAATTTCATGAAAATCGTTGGAACCATTTCAGAGATTCAGATTATATACATACAAAAATTGCTCGCTTAAAGGTATTACATAGATAGATAGATTAAGCACATGTTTTAAAATTGTAAGTTGATCCAGTATTAATTTTATTTCACATATATATTTTATACTTTTTGATTTAATTGTACCTTAGCTTTAAGCCCATTGTAAGATCTTCACACATTATGGAATGCAAATAAATAAAGATATACAAGTAAATATCGCGCCTGTAATCCCCGAAGTGTTAGACAGAGGTGTTAGTACCCCCACATTTCGTCAGTTATGTTTAAGTCCTACGAGTATTAGTCCGGGCGCAAATTCAGACTTCGTGGCTGTGACTGTGAAATTTCGGATAGAAAAATCCAATATGGATAAAAGTAAGAAAGCCTTTTTTTGTGGGAATTAGCAAAAGTATCTGTATATAATAAACAATTTCTAAAACCAAGGGGTTTTAGAAATTGTTTATTAACTGGAGCTTTCCACGATTCGATCAAGAGTGTAATTGTTGAATTTGTCGATAAAGACATTGCGCTATTTCATTGTATAGTCAAATTATTACTTACTTCGGTGAAGCAAAACTTCGCGAAGAAACCATCATGCCTGAGAGATATTTCTCGACGGCATGTAAAGCCAAGTCAGAGGCCCATGGGCGGCATAAAACTCTGACACCAGGTTAGACACTAACCACACGATAAAGAAGAAGATTGACAGTGTTACGCTCAGTGCTGATATTACTTCCACTTCTACGAGTTATTATTATTCTATAGAACACTCCAAAATATGACATTACTACTTGACTTGATATTATTGCCACAAAATAACGAAAACGTGCAACAGTTCTCATATCGAAAAGCGCCTCCGGCAATAAAAAGTTCATTAAATTATAATCGATCGTAAATACACATTGACCTTTACGTTTTATATCACACAGTTGATATTTTACGACACACGGATAATGAGACAAACAAGTTACACTAAAATATAGGAGAATTTCCGAATTGCACGTGAAAACTCGTAAAAATGATTCCACAAATCGAAAAGGTCTGAAATAATGGCTGCCGTAAAGTTGAGAAGGTAGCTGTTTGTTCAGAACAATTTGGGATTTATTTGTTTACGTCTCAGGCGTCCTTTATAGGACGTCTGTGAACTCAGGTAGGTAAGGCGCCTATATATCTTACTTTTAGCTCGTGTGATACGAATGGGTGAACTTTGATGCCTACTATTTTTCATGCGTTGGTAAGTTTTGTGATCTAGGCAGATATTTTCTTCTGTTGCTATCTATTTTTATGAAAACGTTAACAAAGGATCAATAATTTTAAGTATAATTATGTTATTTAACCACTTGCAAAACTTTATCATTGCAAACATTTGCGGGTAGGAATAACAGGGTGTAAAGCTCCGACCAGACGGGTGTTATGCCTGGTGGACTACTGCCCGACAGTTGTTGTCGGGTTTTTCTATATAGTCTTAAGTCGCGGATAACTGTACTTGGGCGATGTAGGAATTAGGTATTATCACTGTTTAGTTCACCATCTGTGTCATAGATGGCGCTGTAGTACTTTTAGTTGTGATCATCACTACTGATAACATTGTGTTAAGTTGTGACGTCTATCTTTCTCGTGTGGTAAGTGCCTAACCTAGTTTGAGAGTTTTTTTGCCGCCCATAGACTTCTGACTCGGCTTGTGACGTGAAGGCCTATTTTCTCGTTCGACTTCACTAATGTACCCTTTTACGCCTTAAAAGTAGGCCAATATTATAATGTATACCATTGCCATTATCATTTCTTTGCCTTTTAAAACAAGAGTTCCACATCACCTACATTGACTCGCCTGTGGAACAAAGATCGACTTTTTACATAGCTTTGAGAAACAGTGAGTTTAAAAGAAACATTTGCAAGTTTGGTCCGAGGGGATAAAAGCGAAATCACTTGGAATTCCTTTCAGTGCAAAAAGGGTCTAGGAATAAGGTTGAAATTCAAACGGCACATAGATAGACACATTTACTTGGTAGAGTAATCGAATGCGCAGTTGTGGCCCAGTGTCAAAGCCTGTGACCTACAGGTGCGTAGGTTTGATTCATCATTCTCCTGTCCTTTTTTTAACGGATGGGAAATCATCAAATGACTTCTCCCGCTCTGGGCAGAGCGGAAGGGAGTGTCAGACTTCTACTGACTAAAACCCATCCATGTTCCTTCCTTGCCCTTTGAGTTCCAGGGCCGCGGTATCTTTTCCGAACAGTCCCGCAGCCCTGGCAGGCATCGGCCCTTGCGGGCCCCTCCCTGTTTGCTGACATCTCTTTGAGGCGCGCGCGGAATACGAACGCGCCGTCTACACGACCTGTCGTCAAAAGACGGACGGACGGCAAGAAGAAGTTCTCTCTCTCTCACGCTCCGCCACCTCCTTCGCTAGCGTGACTGCTTCGCAGAAGGAGGTGACGGCGTCCCATTCCCTCTCGCTCCGGACCAAGGATTGGACCAGGGCCGGACGCGATAGGTCGCCGCCGCCGTAGCAAAATGCGATTGATAAACCGGCCAATTGAAAAAGCTGCAATGTCCTGGAACCAAAAAAAACGAAGTCATCATCTGTCTCGCCTTTTCCCAACTATGTCGGGGTCGGCTTCCGGTCCAACCGGATGCAGTTGAACACCAGTATTTTACATAGAACGACTGCCTATTTGTCTTTCACAAGCCAGTTAGTATCGGGTAATACGATACCCCTTGGTTAAAGGCGAAGGGTTAAATAGAGAGAGATATACCCAATAGCTGGCGATATAAGGGGTGTACCCACATATCGCATCATAGTTATTTTTTAAGTCCCATGTAATAGGGTGCGACCCTATCGCTATCACCTGCTCACAAATCCAGACTCCGTGGCTGCTACTAAGAAATTCCTGATGAAAAAACTCAATAACACTATCCGACCCGGGAATCGAGCCCAGGACCTCATGATCATGGGTAGAGAACACTGCTTCTATGTAATAGGGTAGTTGACAAACGAGAGAGAGAGAGTTGAGGACGATGCAGTGCGTCGAAAACTCGTGTGACGTCACATTTCGGTACACTTTTTAGCGGAAAGTGACATCACAAGCCCTGATTGATGACTGATGAACTTTGATGCGGTTTCTCTTCGTTATTTTTTATTGATTTGATAAAACAAAAAATACTTATCCAATCATCTGCCTAGCCTTTTCCCAACTATGTTGGGGTCGGCTTCCAGTCTAACCGGATGCAGCTGAATACCAGTATTTTAAAAATACTTATCCAATATTTTTCGATAATCTGAAACTGACGGACTAAATAGAGTTATATTTTTTTACTCAGAAAACATCCCTATTGTAAGTAAAAGTTGTTAAAACTCCTCTCAAAAGCACATCGCAAATCTAAATCCATTGCCAAACTTCTGTATGAAAGCCATGTCATGTTTTTTCACTGAGCGACTGCTGTGTAAACGAAAAACACAGCCTTTGGGAAATCAATTATTTCTCCTTCAGAGTTTAAGTTCATCTTCTATTATTAAGTTATGAGTTTGGAAGATAAATAAAATACGTGCTGGCTTTTTGGGTAACTTTAAGTGATTTTAAAATTGTAAAAGTGTTATGTTCATTCACTCGCCTGAACTTAAGCTTATGAAAATTAAATGCAGTCAAAATGATCTGCATGATAACATTGTTCAAAGTCATGAACTAAGCCTGCCAGGGCTGCGGGACTGTTCGAAAGAGATACCGTGGCGCTGGAACACAAAGGGCAAGGAAGGAAAATGGATGGGTTTTAGTCAGTAGGTAGAAGTCTAACACTCCCTTCCGCTCCGCCCAGAGCGGAGGCATTTGATGATTTCCCATCCGAAAAAAAAAATAGGCATCAATTAAAGTATACGTTCAACTGGTACGGGCGAATTGTAGACCGGCTAGGTTGCTAGTTGGCCGTTGGTGAATTTTAGATTCTGGGATATGCCCGGCTTCCTCACGATGTTTTTCCCTCAACATTTTTGGAGCAGCGAAACTTGAGTTGGTAGAGACCATTTTAATCCGTTTATGAGGTCATTGAGTTATAAAAATTCCAAGATACACACTCAGCGTGTCAAAAAATGTCCGCAGAGAAAGAATACACCATTTCGAATTGGGCCTTCTTTTCAAATACTGTCGCGTTATCCGAGTGCGGTCACAGTCAAAACCAGACATAACGTGTGTTGCTCGCGTTTCAAAAACAACTTTGTGTCGTCAGTGTTAGTGAGAATTTTTATTTCATCATCATCATCATCATTTCAGCCGAAAGACGTCCACAGCTGGACATAGGCCTGCCCCAAGTGTCGCCACATTGACCGGTCCCGTGCGACCCGCATCCAGCGGATACCCGCAACCTTCACCAGATCATCGCTCCAATCCTATTTTTTTTATTCTTCCAATTTCAATTTACATTGACTAGCAAAACATTGCGTATATAAAGCTTCTAACATGAATAAACATTATATAAATAAATATCTCTCTTAACACAATTTGTCCTCCCACATAAATCCAGCATTAAAATGAAATAGAACTGACACAGTTAACTTATCAAGCTAAGACCGTTCAGTGGACAAATTGCACGGCGGGCTACCGGGATAATTACAATGCAGATTAGGTGACTGTTGGGGCCCTGCCAGCGACGTGAGTTTAACAGATTACTGGCAACCCTGGCCTGGTGTGGCTTTGACGGAAGCGGCTTCGAGAACGATTAGTAACTGGCTGTGAGTGCTTATAATATACTACTTGACCCCACGTTCTGATATGACTGAGCAGTCGCGCGAAACCCCAAGCAAAGGTCCGTACTGTGTGGTTTGCACCGTCAGGTTCATAAGACACCGTTGTAAGTAGGTCTTTTTCATTTTAATTCAACCTTTAATCAAAGTCTTCAATCGAAATTAAGACATTTATGGCTACGAATTTGGCTACACTTGCTTTTGCCAGCGGCCACGCTCGCGAGGTGCTCGGGAATTATTCCATGAGAACTAATACGTTCCCATGGGGGGTGCCCAGGGTAAAACACATCCTCTAATCGAAATCATGATCTACCTGTGTGTGTCCGTCCGTTCAGCCGTTTAACCATGAAAGGTAACAGACAGACATACTCTGTATATACAATACTACTTGTAAACCAATAAATAGACTATTCCAATATAATTGCTGATCCTTAGTTCACTATCGTTAGCACTATATTGTCTGATCTCTCTAATTAACACCAAGTAATTACGCACTACGTGATCCATCACAGTCTTAATGGCCCACACTCGGTAGGTACCACTTGTTACGTGTTCTTAGTACTTAGATAGTTTGTTGATCGTCTCGTCTATAAGTCGAAGAATTTAATATTTTTAAGGTATAGTATGGATAAGCGTAAACCACAGCGGCAACCCCCTAATCGCAGGGTTAGACTCTAAAAAGATAATCAAATAAGCCTGTTATAAAATCCACTAAAAAGATATAGTTTTTTTTTGAGTGGGAATATCCTCTGTCTGGGGCGAACGGAGGGTTATGTCAGACTCTAAACGACTTAACATCCATTGTTCCTCTTACTACCATGTGTTGGGGGCCCGGGAGATACAAGTACATTTGCGCATAATTCCCGGCGGGCCCCATCACCAAGTACCTACCACCTATCCAGCGACCGCAAACATATCGCACATACGCGTGAAAAACATAAACCAGTCTTGGTTGTCGCGCGCCGGTAAAAAACAAAACACAAACGATTATAAAAACCGTCTGACTCCATCATCATCTGCGTAGCCTATTTCCCAACTATGTTGGGGTCGGCTTCCAGTCTAACCGGATGCAGCAGAATACCAGTATTTTACATGGAGCGACTGTCTATCTGACCCCCACAACCCAGTTAGTACTGGGTAATAAGATACCCCTTGGTTAGACTGGTTGTCAGACTTTTTTCGGCCACTGACTACCTAACGAAATGACAGCCGGGACCAACGGCTTAGCGTGCTTTCCGAGGCACAGAGGAAACTCGGTATGAAATGGGTGTACACCCATCCACAGACCAACCTTGGCAAGCACGGCTTAAACTAAAGATCGACCCGAGCGGCTGATATTATTTAGCCACGAGCTCCTCCAAAAACCGTCTGACTCCAACAGCTACAAGCTATCTACACACACGAACAGTTGCGTATCTACAAGAGTCGGAGAAAAAGTGATATTTCTCCAACACAGTACAAGTGTTTCCGAAAGTTTTCCAATCTTGATACAGCGTAACAGGTGACGCTTATACTTCTAAGTTGTGGAGAAAAAGTACGAAGTTTACGTGAAGATGTAATACAGACGTTTAAATCAGTCTTGACGTGTAATTTTGAAGGACTTTAATCTTTTAGAGGTTACTTTCACTAAATATTTATGTTTGTGGCAGATATATCTCTATCTATCCAGTATACGACCAAAAAATCCTAATTTCGGCTATCATAATCATCAGCCTATAATGTTCCCACTACTGGGACACAGGCCTCCTCTCTATGAGAGGGAATGGGCTATAATCCACCGAACGGGCCCAGTGCGGATTAGTAGATGTCACATGTCTTCGAATTTTTGGTTCTAGGACATGCCGGTTTCCTCAAGATGTTTTCCTTCAACGTTTTTGAGAGCAGTAGTGATGAAATAAATTACACAAAATAATGCGCCTGCCTGGTTTCGAACCCACGACTTACTGTTCGTAAGTCGGGGTCGCTACCACCGGGCAACCGCTGCTCTCTTTTAAATTTCGGCTATAAACTTCTGAAATAGTATTTAAAATGAGTCGAGTAACTCAAAGTAAATCGTATAAGTTCTGCAGGGTTTATTAGTTGATATAGGATGCTATGGGAAATCTGAAACTCTTTTGTTTTAACTTTATACTGCTGTAACTAAAGGTTTGCGCTATCTTGGTGAAAGCGCAAATCGGCTCTCCTTTATCGCGTAAACATAGTTGTTCATACGCAAAAAAAAGAAATCCAGTAACCACCGGTAGCCTGTAATAAGAAGCTCTTTGTATCAACAATAAAGTCACATAAGCAAAGAGTCCGCGACTTTAATCCCACCCCGTCACCGCTGAGGCTGATACCGTAATTAAGCGTGCTTTGGTTCAACTTTGAACCTATAGTGGTTATACAGACGGACGACTTCATTATCAGTGGGAAAATGTTACTTCAGTTGTAGTAGTGTTACTGAAAACCTGATTAGAAACGCATGTTATGTCTGTAATTGGTGTTATACCGTTTTAATTAACTATAAAAAAATAAATAAAAAAGTGTGTGTGTACTTAGTACGCACGTAAGAAGTTATACTTCTTTGACGTACAAAACTAAAATGTTGACTAGCTAATTACAGGGTGTATGTTGACTAGCTAAATTCAGGGTGTCGGTTTTTCGTGACAGTGTGCGCGCGCATCTTGAAAATTTAGTCTCATCATTTTCCCTAATGCGCCAAAAGAAGTATAACTTTAATAATAAATAAATGTTAGGTGTTGTTTGACACACATTGACTGAAATAACAATATTCAATTTTATAGCTTGATTTAAGATGTCCCATTCGTTTTTAGGGATCCGTATTGTAGCATGCGCATCAGCCGAAATTGATTTGATAGCTTCCTGTTACCCTGGGGAGACCAATTGGGTCGAAGGGGATCGACGATCTCACAAATTTCATTAAGTTGATGTTCACAATAGATCTATGCAGGCAGCAGTAAAGATATTCTATAGATATATACATAACGGTACACTTAGATGAAGTTTACTGTTGCATCGCTCGGATCATAAGCTCAGGTCAGTTTTTCATCGTGAGAATTAGTTGCGAGCACCAGTAGGCCAGATCGAATCAGAAATGAAGACATCCGCAAGAGAACCAAGGTTACCGACGTAGCCCGAAGAATTGCCAAACTTAAGTGGCAGTGGGCTGGGCACATTGCTCGCAGAACGGATGGCCGATGGGGCCGTAAAGTTCTGGAGTGGCGACCGCGAACCGGAAGACGTGGCGTTGGAAGGCCTCCCACTAGGTGGACCGATGACCTGGTGAAGGTTGCGGGGATCCGCTGGATGCGAGTCGCACGGGACCGGTCAATGTGGCGACGCTTGGGGGAGGCCTATGTCCAGCAGTGGACGTCTTTCGGCTGAAATGATGATGATGATGATGACCAGTAGGTCAGTTAGGTATCTTTCTCTAAAATTATGATAAAAAACTGGCTAAGTGCGAGTCGGACTCGCGCACGAAGGGTTCTGTACCATATACCGAAAAAAAAAACACGTTTCTGGCTGTCTGTCACCAGGCTGTATCTTATGAACCGTAATAGCTAGGCAGTTGAAATTTTTATAGATGATGTATTTCTGTTGCTGCCATAACAAAAAATAATAAAAATTATTTAATAATTAAAGGAAGCTCCCATACAAGAAACCCGTACCATAAACCGAAAAAAAAACACGTTTCTCACGAAAACTCGTGTGACGTCACTATCTCAGTATACTTGTACTGGTGAAGTGACGTCACAAGCTGCCACTCACGATCTTTGATGCGTTTTATCTTCGTCAGTTTTTATTGAATTGATATAACAAAAAATACGTATCCAATATTTTTCGAAAATCTAACTGACGGACTAAATAGAATCATATTGTTTTTACTCAGGAAACATCCCTATTCTAGGTACTATGCGTAGGACCCGACGGATTACTATACTCAGACAATGGTCGGCAATCAAGGGAAACTAGAAAAACGGTCGTCTGCATTACACACAGTGTACGCCCCAGTGTCACGTTAAAGTAAACTTGTTGTCTTATCTCAGTTTACACGCGCGTAAACTTTATTACTTCTATGTTGCGGATCCACTATTATTTATATATAGGGTATAAATTCGCTCGAACTATTATATATTATGGTTGGTAAAAATTAGGCGCTCATCTCGCGCTTAGCGAAACTCAAATAATAGGGTTAAAAGTTCAAATTGTTTCATGGCTGTAATATTTGTAGCTGTTGGTAAGGTCAGTATTTTATGGGGGTCTATAAAATAATTAGAAACTGTGTCCGACATAAACACAGTACAGTTAAACACAGTACCTATAACTATAAGTAAGTATAACGTTTAAGGATCACACACACACAGTTACAGGCACTTTTGAATCGTGTCGACAATTCAAAAGTGCCTGTAACTGGCCTACTTGAAATAAATGCTTTGATCTTGATAATAAAGTGTCTAGCAGCTGTCCCTCTGGTGACGGGGAAGTTAGCTATAGACGATTTTCTCACTTAAAAGACACACAAAAGATTTAAGATTCCATGTAATTAAAAGAGATACTTAAATAAATCGTCGGTCGCTGACTCCACACACCGCTACCGGTGAAAACAACTTAAACAAAACAAAACACTGCTTTTTATTCTACTCTCTAAGGCTCGATTACATTGGTCATTGGCGAGTAGCGACTAAAAGTACAGTGGCGAGTGGTGAAAACCTCACTGACTCGCTACCGTCCGGGTTATACCACTGCCCTTACCGACTGTACTTAGCTACTTCGCTTCGATTTTGCGAATAAATTCAGATACTTTTTGTATTTGTAAATAAAGACACAAAAGTTTTTATAAAGACATTTCATGTTGAAATTTTTTGTTCGAGTGCGACAAAATACATATAAACAGAAAAAGGTCTAATATTCATTTACATACAAATATCGAGCCAAATTGGTGTCGCATACGGCGCCTATCATAACGAATATGAAAAGAAAATATTTAAGAAACATATAATTCTACGACACACCCAGCTGTGCACGCATGGCAATATTCAACATAATTTCAGATCATACGAGTCGAGCAAACACACTCGCGCTTTCATCTAGATAAGGGACATTGAACTTTTCCGAGACCACTTAAGGTTCCAAATAAGTTTTTTTGGTTATTGTAACTGCCGTAACCATAGCAACAAGTGGTTCCCTCACTGTTGACTACCCTCCCACCCTATATTCTCAAGCCAAGCTAAGCCTGAGTTATTGCCTAGATCGTTTAATTCAAGATGTTACTTGATGGTCTTATGTATTTAAAATGCTTTTTTACAGCGCCATTTCAATTTAAAACGTCGTTAAAGAAGTCTTTAAATTGAGACTTCGATTAAGGCTGTTTTACGATAGGTATTTTAATTAAAGAGTTTGTATATATCCTGATCAATATCTTCAGTTAGATACTCGCCTTTCACTAACTAAACTAACAAAACTAAACGGATTTCATTAGTTCATTAGTTTCATAAATTGTTTGATTGTACAATCATATAGTATCGATTCTGCCTTAGTATTACCTAACTATCTTTTTTAAAGTACCAATGAGTTTAGTTAGTATGTCAATCTATGTTTGTCAAATAAACCGCATTTTTTTTTAATTTTCTGGCTTAGGACGACTAAATCCGACCAGCATTTATTAAGCCAAACTAAAATCCTTCAAATACCTATTACTATTTGCCAGGCACACAAAACTGAAGCCAGAAATAAAAATAAACTGCAGTATACTAAGTGGGCAGTCCGTCAGCGGAATATTGAATGGCATTCACTAAATCCGTAGGACTTGAGCGATGCGGATAGACCGCAGTGCGGATATAGCTGGTAAGTGGGCACACCCCTTTACGAAATAGAAGACAGTTTGAATATAGAATAATGGTTTTGGAAGAAAATCTGCATAAGTATTGAACTATGGCTAGGGTAGTTCGAAGTAATGTTTGAGGTTTTAACGGCGAGACAGTTTTTGAGATGAAATAGTGCAGTGGGGCGTGTTGCAAAGTTATCATGAAATCATTTTTTGACACAACTAAAAAATACGTTGTTGATATAACTGTTTTCGATGGTCAAGTACTTAAACATTTTGTAGTTCCTTTCATGACCCGAATCATTGAAAGTTAAGTTACTATGCCTTATTTATGAACAGAATATCAGAGCTATAAAATCAAAAACATAAAATTTAACGTAACCAACGGAAACGATTGCTTTTATGATGCAGCTATTCTTAATTATTTTTACCGTAATTGACGTATAAACATATGAAGAGTTAAGAATCAGAAAAAAAAACAATTCATTGATTTATTACAGGAACAAAGAAAACAAGAATCAAGCAAAATTCAAAGTGGAAAAATAGATGAATGGAATTTAGCGCGCAAATGGCACCCTCATTCAATGGTTCCGGTTTTTACAATGAAAGTTTATTAATTTGGTTTCAGCCGAATATTTTACCAACTACAACCGACTGACTGTTGGATTTCCATCGAACGAAAGTTTTAAATATTGAGTGGTAAATCTAATTTCGGTTAACGATTTATGCCGCAGGGACATTTTTACGCTTTTATTTTAACCCATTAACGTAACTTTTCAATTAGCTTCGAATATTAAAAAGTGGTAACTCCTATGTTATACAAAACTTGGTTTAATTATACTACAATGTAAATGAATAGCTAAAGAATATTACAAAATTTTGCATTTTTTAGGCTATAGAATTTTTCATCAACGAAGCATCACATTTTTCTACTCATGTGAAAATATGAAAAGAAAACTGCAATCTTTGTCTGAGCGAGATATCTTTAGAAACAGATAGGTAACTCTTTCATGACTAGCAATTTAAGCTACTTTACTTGGATAAAAAACTAATTATGAATTAGGTACTTCTAGTTAGTACTTCAGATGAGTTAAGGCAGAACCATTCAGGTAAAAATTTATAATTATATAATTTTTTATATAATTTATGTAGTTACAAAACCTAGTGATCTCTTCTCTCTCACTTCTTTGTGCGAAAAGATTCCTTAGCAACGTTGTGAAAATACTTAGCTAGTGAAAGTAATAAATAAAAATTCCATCAACATCTGTCTAGCCTTTTCCCAACTATGTTGGTATTGGTTTCCAGTCTAACCGGATGCAGCTAAATACCAGTATTTTATATGGAGCGACTGCCTATCTGACCTTCACAACCCAATTAGTATTTAACGTTAACGTTCTTACGATAATAGATGGCGCCACGTATCTTTCTAATCATGATTGAATTAATATATTATTATAGAAAGTTCAGTAGTCGCACTACTGAAGTTTCTTGATTGATGGTCAAATACAAAATTAAAGGGAGCGAAGCCCTGGGCAACTTTTACAACATGATTCAATAACACCGAAAAACAAAATATTTTTTACCTACCCTCGTTTGTAACGTTGATAAAACGGGACGTTTGATTAATCGTCAAACTCTGCGTGTTTCGCGCCTTTCAGCTGAAACCTGAACAAATTACCTTTGTTAAGATATTTTTGTGATGACACAATCATGTTTTGGTGAAGCTGAAAAATAATTAGTAAATAAAGCGTTTAGAGTGAGCTTGCTGACGTTGTATAATTTTGACAATATTTTATTTATCATTTGAAATTGTGTTAAAATGAGCAATATTATATTGTTCATAATTTTTTTTAACGTTACTCATTCACGATTTGACAAAACCCAACGACCAATCAGAGCAAAGGATCATGGGTGGTGCACTAACCTGTGGTACCTTCCTTTAAATGAATTGAGCAGTAATAATATCACTACCAACATTAACAATATTTAATTGGGTCCGGAAATACCGGAATTACTTTCCGGGAAAATGACTTATCCATGTTATTCTTTCTGTGAACATTTATGATACGAGTACCAATAATCAATCTACCTACTCCGATCACTGGTTATCAGCTATAGCATAAAATATAGTAATTAGTACAAGTAGTCATTCCAAAACACAAATCACTGCGTTTAATTTAAGTTTTTGGTAAACTCATTAATCGGATTATGAACTTTTCCACAACAATATTCATAATATAAAAAAGCTTACTACTCCTAAAATTATGAATAATTAATGCTCTGTGAGTCTATCAAAATGATACATGGTTTCATTAATTATTTTCAATGTCAAATGGATAACCTTGCCAGTTGTGGCTCAATGAACCAAACTAGCTTGGCCATGACGTCAGTGACCGCTACGCCGTAGACACAAGTCGTAGACATTCGTAGCACATTTAATATCTACTGCAGAAGTTGTGCAATGTCCATAATATATCTGCTGTATCATATATTATATAAGTACCTGGGCGACCGAGCTGTGCTTGGCTGAAAATAATATGTGGGATATTTGTGTGGGATTTTTAGTGTGGGATATTTATGTGTGGGATTTTCAGTGGGGGTATTTATGAGTGGGATATTTATGTATATGTGGGATATTTATGTATGGGATATTTATGTGTTGGATATTTATGTGTGGTATATTTATGTGTTGGATATTTACATATGTGTAGGATATTTATTTGTGAGCTGGATCGATTTTTAGCTCCCGTGAAAGCCCCTGCATTGCAACTACATCGAAATCGTTAGAGTCGTTTTCGAGAACGTGATTACAAATAAATACATACAAATATTGCTAATTTAATTGTATAGGATTACAGCTTATCCTTAAGTCGTGTGACAAGGTCTCAAGTTTGTAAATTTTATCGGTTGTAGGACATTCTGATTTCCTCACTATACAAACTAACGTGTCTGGGTTCAAAGCTACGACCAACTCGTCAGTAACGGCCTTTGCTACTGCAGTCAGCGCAACACGTTTTATTCTCCCATTTTCACCTGTCAACTGTGACGCTATCATTTACTCCGGTTTCTTTCATATCATTCCTCACAAAATCCATCCACCGTTTCTTTAAGTCTTTCCTCTGCCTCTCCATCCATATATATTGAATAAAAAATGGTGCAGTAAAATACTGAGTAACATAACGTAGCATAACATAAACTAACAACACGCCTGTAATCCCCGAAGGGTTAGGCAGCGGTGTACCTAATAGTACACCCACATTTTGCCAGCTATGTTTAAGTTCCATGTAATAGGCCAGAGGGCGAGCCTATCGCCATCAACTGGGCGCAAATCCTGACTCCGTGGCTGGTACTGAGAAATTCCTGATGGATACCCAATAACACTTTGCCCAACCTGGAAAACGAACCCAGGACGCAGTCTAAAATACTGAATAAATAAATCACAATAAATGATTCCTACGCTCAACTGCAGTAGCTCTCAACTCCAAATGAAACCTAATAAAAATATAGTGAATAAATTTTGAAAACACGGACAACAAAATAAAAGTTCTCTTTAGTGTTCAAGGGAGAGGTGAAAGTCAAAACCATTTATTTAGTCGAAGCTTAATACAAATGGTCGCCTTCACCTTCGGTCAGAAAAAAAATTCATAGTTTCAAATTACGTTGTTTGTGAGAAACCTTAGGGTACAGTCAGATTAGACGGGCGGTCACTAAAAAGAGGAGAGGTTATTTTTCCAGACTGTCATCATCATCATCTTCGTCATTTCAGCCGAAAGATGTCCACTGCTGGACATAGGCCTCCCTCAAGTGTCTCCACATTGACCAGTCCCGTGCGACTCGCATCCAGTGGATCCCCGCAACCTTCACCAAGTCTTCGGTCCACCTAGTGGGAGGCTTTCCAACGCAACGTGTTACGGTTCGCGGTCGCCACTCCAGAATTTTTCGGCCCCATCGGCCATCCTTTTTGCGAGCAATGTGGCCTGCCCACTGCCACTTAAGTTTGGCAATTTTTCAAGACTGTACTCAAAAGTATTTTGTGTCACCATCTGGTCGGTCTTTTCTCAGCTATGTTGTGGTTTTAGTATTTTACTGGGAGCAACTGCCTATCTAACCTCCACAACGCAGTTAGTACTGGGTAATACAATACCCCTTGATAAGACTGCTGTCTGACTTTCGGGCCACTGACTACTTGCAACGACTGTATCTACAATTGACAGCCGGGGCCAACGGCTTTACGTTATTCCCGAAACACGGAGAAAACTCGGTATGTAATGGGTAGTCACCCATCCACGGACCAACCTAAGTAAGCGCGGTTCAACCTGAAGATCGATACGAGTGGCTGTTAATATTTAGCCAAATGAATGGTGATAAAATTATTGAAACAAAATATAACTTGCCCATCGCAATTATTTATTTTGAGAACGCATTGCTCTGTTAATTAACAAGGCCATAAGAATCACAAATTAATGTTGACGGATGGCAATTTGAAAGGCAATAAAGGAACATTGAGCGAGCTCTTGAATTTGCAACGTTCAGCTTAGTACTACAAATAGAAAATCCACCAGCATACTTAGTTTCCTTTACGTCATTTCTCTATGGTAGATATACGAGTAATATAACATTCTTCTCGTGTTCTTCCTCTCTTCCCCGCGATTTCCAGTGTTTTGTTTTGTTTCAGATGCAGAGACGTGCCACTCACGGTTGTTTTCTCCCAACTCTTGCACGAACACGAACTTACATTGATTAGGTACGCAAAGTAAACGCAGCTATCAATTCGTAATAAAACCATATTTCACTTATACTTGGCGACATCTGAATGTAATGTGTTGATCAAATTTGAACGTAATGTGTTGATGTGTTAAGCAATCATTTAGTATACTAAGCTATTTCACCATAATTACGCGTGTTATGGTGCCGATTCTCCAACGCCTGCAAGACTTAGGGGTTGCCTTAGCATAAAACATATTTTTAACAAAATTTGACAAACATCGAAATTCAAATATAGTGTTAATATTGTTGACGAGTTCCGTTAGATATTACCTTATCTGGCCATGCTAATGTTGACTTTAGTGAAAACTGCTATAAACGTCACATCTATCTGAAGCCTAACCTGAATTATAAAGAAACTTTTTTCTCCTCGGAAATGTATTTGGGTTACTATAATGAAGATGGATACTTCATGTTTGTTGACGGACACAGCAATTTGTATATGTGCGACGTAGTTGTTTACTTTGTGTGGGATAAATCAGCTAGATAGTAATTTAGTCTTTCGTTATAATTAATTCTACTATTTAATTATTTGTTCGCCAACTTTTCTTCTGTTGGTACAAAAATCTAATTCTGCGAATAAGACCCTTTGCGAATGGTACATTCTGCGAATTGGTTTTTGTTTTTCAACATGATACTTCGTGGACTGAGAAATCCCTGGTATTATTTTTTCCTCTTTTTTATAGGTCCCACTGCTGGGTAAAGGCCTCCTTTCACTCTTTCCATTTATCTTTGGGCCCTACCCTTTTGATAAAAGTCCAGCTCGTCGCGTCATCTTCTTCTGGGCCTACCGCGTCGCCGGGTTCTGTTGTTCAGAACCCAATCTGTTGTCACTTTGACCCAATTTGATAAATAAAAAAACTCAATAACACTTTGACCGGTATGGGAATTTAACCCATGACCACATGCTCAGCAGTCACGCTTAAGACTAGTAAATCAAATGTTAGCTAGTTTTAAATCTACTAACTCTAATGTAAACCTTTTAAAATACTTAAATCAGTGCACACGAAATGCCCCGATTAGCTCCACTTCGTATAAAACAACAGTACAATGTTTGGCTTTAATTATCCTTACACATTTTGTTACTTTTCTTCCTACAATGTTGTTTTAGGAGCTAACTTTACCTCGTGGAATAATTTTGTTTTCAGTGTTTTATTTAGAATCTTTTCCTAGTTATATTTTGGAATTTGAATAGAATGTTTTTTTGAGAAAAAAAAATCTGAACGAGTTCTTCTGATTTAGAATCTGTACTATTATAATGCTCAGAAAAATAACTGTCTGAGATTATTTGTGGTGCAAATTAGTGAGGTATGAATACATAACACCTTAACTTAATAACTTACAACTACAACAACAACATTAATTTATTTCGAGGCAAATTTGGCCCATAGATGTATAACTTACAGAACTAGCATACATAGAAATTGTGTTAGTAAGAAAAACCTTAAAACTACGTTAGTAACACTTCACTTGTACACTATGACATTGTGCGTTTATGTGGCACTTGCCCGTGGAAGCGACGGAACACCACTCCCTACAGCCAAAAGTCCTCCATCAAGACGAGGTGCAGATAACAAGTTGGCATTCGTACCACAAACACCTTAAAGTTGACGTTGCGGCGCGACTCCAGCAGCTGCACTCTCGCCACGTACTTGGTCTTCTGACGCATGAACTCCACGATGTTCCCGCCGTAGTGGTGTAGTGTAGGCGGGAGATGTACACCGGTGTGTTCTTACACTTGTTGTAATGGCCATATGATAAAGCTGTTGTAATAGTTACACACTTTGTTCAACATTCAGTCCATTCTTAAGTAATGGTCCCTGGCGGGTCGTAAAACGAGACTTTACTATATTAAAAAAAAAAAAAAACATTACTATGAATCTAGTGTAATTAGCAAATTACTCGTGACGTCATTTGGTACACAAAAACACTAGTAGAACTTATTATGTGACTTCCATCTAATGAGTTAGAACACGGATGGGTAGGCCAGGAGGGTCGACAAACAAAGCAGAAATAAGATGGAAATAAATATTTTATTATGATAAAACACTAAAAAGGCTGTAGCTCATTCTCTTTAGATTAGACTGCAGCAAATCTATGGGTTTAGCGCCAATCAAGCCAAGCATTTAAACAATTTAAATCCGTCAAAAATACTTATATCTAAATTAAAAGCTTTCTTGAACTAAATTATTACTATCTTTGGCATACAAAGATGACTGTCTAGAAAAACTAAAATAAAACCATTGATTTAAATATACTGATCATGATACTAAACCTATCTCTTATAACTGATGTTCTATGAACCTAGTCAAAAACTCTTCACTCTTCATCATCATCTGCAGTAAAATCATCATCCAGAACAGTTGTAGTGGTGTTGAACAGTGTCTTGATGACAGCCTTGAGGGTTTTCCTGGCACTTTGTCGAAGTAAGGTTAACTTGAACTGCATCAGCACTATCAGGTAGGTTGACATGAAAGAGATGTTCTGAAAAATAGGAAATTATTCTTGAATCACATAGTAGGGGGGGTTCGTCGAGCTTCATTGTTTGGCGCTTTTCTGATGGTCGCCACTGTTGAGTCAGGCTTTCAGGAGTTGAAGTGGCTTGGGAATAGTGTGATGGGCTTGTCCCAAAATAATTGGAGTATACCTATTGCCATCAACCGGGTACAAACCCAGATTCCACGCTGTTACTGGGAAAATTCTGATATCTACGTGATTATCAGTATGGATGTAGGTAGTTGGGGTTTTTTGAAATAGGCTTGCTTTTGGCAACAACTCGCGTGATATGAGCCTATGATGGACGTACGCTTGCCTTGACGAAATCGAGGGCCTCAACCTAAATATGCTTGGACTGATCATTATTATGTTTTAAAAATAAATAACTGTCGGAAAAAAGAAATTGGTATAATAATCGGTTTACGATCAGACAAAAAATTTAATTCAAGCTTGGCTAGCAGGAAGCATTTTATTTAGTTTTGAATAAAGCTGGGCCCTTTGTATTACTTAGCAGACTATGGCCAACATGCATGTTGAGTTCATATATTTTTGCAAACAAGGTAACAACTCGTAAGGAAACTTAGCGCTGATTCTAAATGGAATATAATGAATGGCCCTGCTGTCGAAATAGATAGGACATTACTTGCGGGTCGTCGATTTTATCGACGATATCTACTTTTGTACTATTTGGACTATTGCCGATAAAAGTTTACGGTTCTATAAATAGAGCTATCCTGTTTTATTGACTGCTTTTAAGCAGCTTGATCGGGTCATTGATTGTCGGGGATACCATATTTTGTGGTAGATAAACTAAGAATATGTGTATAGCTATGTATGTACATATCTTTCTGAGTTTCTGTCATCAAAATAACAATATTCATTCAGGGAATGCCATTCATTTGATGTATTCAAAACCAAAGCTACAAATATATTGCCGCAGGAATGACGCTGACAGGGGGCCGCTTATTCTTCGAAATTGTTTTTCAGTTGCAATCACAACGAGATACCAATCTGTCTTTCTTCAAATGGGATAAAAAACTATAAAGTGTTGTCTGTTATGTCCAAAATCTAATGAAATGTTCAAAAAATAAAATTTGACAGTTTTTGGAAACCTAATGCACTGGCAACTGTACTGAAAACAACAAGATGTTGGTTCCGATTTTGGCCATTCTTGTCTAAATCTTGAATGAATCGTAACATTGTTAAACCATTGACAATTTATCGTAGGGTAGATGGGGTTAGATTTATGAAAAAAGGAGGGTCAAATTGAGGCCAAGCTCCATTAAACAGATCAAAGAGACAGCGAAAGTCGACAGCAGTAATCAATTAAGAGGAATGGAAAACGCTTCATCATAAAAGGGTACGAACTTCCAGACAGGGGGTCATCGCTTTCAAAGTGCTTCGTATTTCTGCAACAATTATCAACAGAACATCCAATACCTTTTGGAGTTTCATTTAAGTCTACACATTTCTCCAGTTATGTTTAAGTCATGTAATAGGGGGCAAGCCTAGTGCCATTAACTGGGCACCAATCCAGAATCCGTGGCTGCTACAGAAAAACCCAATTACACTTTACCCGATTTTACCCGATCCGGGAATTGAACTTGTACCTCATGCTCAACAGTCGCTAAAAGCAAAATAGAATAATTTAGAAAATAATTAAAAAATGAGAATCGCACAGACCAGGAAAGCATACCATTAAAAGGAGGTGGCCAATACTCATCAGTAGGTGGAATAAAGCTGCCAAAGACGATGATGATAAACTTTTGAACTAACTTGTTTAAAATAGGCAAGACACGTCTAGTGGTTGAGAAAAGACCCAATTTATACTTTTACAACAGCAATCAAACACAACTTGTTGACACCGAAACACACAAATAAAACACTAGAGCCCAAAGTACCCAGCATTGTGGTCCTCCACAGACAAATGTTTACTTGACGAGAAAAGTTTTAAACTACCTGTTGTTTTAGCTCCGAAACCAGTGTTTGAGTTGCAGTACAATGTTTAATAGAAATAGATTGCGTTTTATACTAGAAGTTAGGCCAATTATTTTGATGGATTGAAGAATAAGGTTTATATTGATTTGCATGCAAGGTTCTCAGTTATGGTGCTCATTAAGATTTTTACTAATAAACTGCTTTCTATGTTTGCTATGGTTTTTATGATTGTTGATCTTGCTTACATGTACAGGCGCGGGTTTTCCGACTGATCAGTTAAAGAAAAATTGCTTGTATCATGCGGAGATGTCCCACCCGGCTAGAGAGCGCTTCATATTGTGAGTGCAAGCAAAACTGAGCTTAGTGGTGATCAGGCTGGAGTGTCCTCGATTATACCTTACGCGAGAGCAAGATCAATAATCACATAAGGTTGAAAATAAGTAGTAAACTTCTTTCCAAACACAAAAGCAATTTTCCTCTACTTGTGAATTCTCACCCTTACCATCAGTAGCTTCGATCCCGTTCCCACAAGCGGCACACGGCTCTCTGTTTTTTGAAGTTATACTTCTTTTGGGGCGTTAGGGAAAAATTATGAGGGTAAATTTTTACGATGCGCGCGCAC
This sequence comes from Lycophotia porphyrea, assembly GCA_950005105.1. Taxonomy (NCBI): domain Eukaryota; kingdom Metazoa; phylum Arthropoda; class Insecta; order Lepidoptera; family Noctuidae; genus Lycophotia; species Lycophotia porphyrea. Next base: position 13,530,924 of record OX465395.1, on the reverse strand, counting down.
ACCGTCACGAAAAACCGACACCCTGAAGTTAGCTAGTCAATATACACCCTGAAGTTAGCTAGTTTTACTTTACTTCTCCCAATATTTGTTTACTTTCGTAGTGTCAGATATTGACAAACCTAGGTTATTATTTTTAATCTACTGCTGGAGCTAGGAGTTTAGGTTGTATAGGTAATTGATATTAGACCTTGTTATAAACTACTTTACTTTCGTTTATGTTCTAGAAAAGTATAACTTCTGACACGTGTATATAACTACACACACACTTTTTTTTTTTAAATGATTCTTTAATATTGCTGTACTCACAGCAGTAAACAGTTCCCGGTTGATATTGGTAAAGCCATCGAGGTTCATGATGGGTGGATTCTTGGAGATGGCCACGAGGAACATCTCCACTTCACGCTGCGTGCTTCTGTCTACTCCCCCCAAGTTCACGTTCAGAAGACGGACTTGGAACTCCAGTCCGACCTAGGAATAGAAGAAATACCAGCTCATCAAGTAAAGCTTACCTTGCAGGCCTGCTAGTGATTGTGCAATGGAATAGCGAACTTTGATAAGCCTGCTGTTTTCGATGGAAACTTTGCACGTTTTATGAGAACCGTATGCATGGCTCCTATAGTAAACTAATCAAATTGTATACAAGGGACAATGTGTTATCTCTTATTTTATTGTATTACGTTTTATTTTAAGTTCGTACAGTCCATCTAAAGGTTGACTGGTAGGTATCGCTATCAGCGATAAGACCGCCACTAATTAGTAAGTAAGTAGTTCGTTAAATTTTTGTTCAATAAAGTAACATCTAATCTATGCAGTTGCATAGAATACTATTTACTGGGTGTTTAGTCCTAATAGAGGGTGTTAACAGACTCTTAACGAAGCCGAAAGGCACTTGTTCTCCCCGTCATTGTTCATTTGTTCTAGACCATACCTGGAAAACTTCTAGTTACGGAGATATTGGGGGTCAAAGTTCCAACTTTTTCACTAGTTTTTTGTTTAAAATACATATTTTTAATGTAAGGTTTTTACTTTAAACACCTCCAGGACCCCCTTACTATACAATCCATCCATCAGCACAATGTTTTGAGTGCGTTACATTGAGTCCTACCGTAACATGTGATTTTTCAGCCCAAAAAAAAGTCGTTTCCCAGCACTAATTTTTGCGTAAAGTTACTTAGTTTGATGTACATAATGCTTGGTTCACGGCTTCGTGAAGAGTCTGTTTACTTCCTGTATATTACAAATTACTAACCTTAATAGAAGCGTGATAAGCCTCATTACAAATAATAAACAGGAGAGTCATGCAGTACCCCACGATGACAAACAGACCCATTTCTTTGTAGCTCAGACCGTGTTCCAGGATCTCTGATAACGCGCCGTAGAGAGAAATGGTGGTGGTGAAGAAAATCACCATGCAGTAGATGCCGTACATGTTGGAGTATGCGCGGCCTGTTAACAGAAAAACTTGCTCTAATGTCCTGCTTGATAGATTGGAGAAGAAAGAATAAAAGATAACACATACTCATTGGAAGTTTATAAAGCTGTGACCATTAGAAAGATTTAAATAGTTAATTAAAAAAACTTTTTTGCAAAACAAAAGGACCAAGAAAATTTTGTTTTATTTACCCTTTTTAGTTGTTTATTTCACACAATATCTTGTCAGGTATTAATTTTAACTAGATGATACTGATACTGTTAGCCTTTGTCATCCCACTGCTGGGCAAAGGCCTCTCCCCATGACTTCCTATCCAACTAGAATATATTAAGAAAATATATTAAACCTATATTTTACTCTTATACGAGCATGATATGCTTATTATTTTAAAGATATTAAAAGATCAAATGAATGATTTATTTATTAGTATTTGCTGGTGGGGAATGATAAAATCTAACAAACATTTCAAATTGGCCTCAATAAAAACGTAAATCTGTGGAAAAATACATATATTCGTTAAACAACAATGCTTTGGCTTGTTTACAAATGAAGAAGAAAATAAAACATTGGATGGATTAGCTGGTTGTATTCTGTGAGAGCAAAACGGTTGTGCGCATTTATTTACCAATAATTCCATGCATACTAACATTTTTGTTGGACGTATGACGAGGCGGGTTTTCATATAAATGCTTGTTTGTTTTAATTGAGAAATAAATATCTGTCATTTGTTGCTGTACAATATTTATTTTATAAATAACTAAAAAACTGGTTATGAAATTAAAAAAAACTACGTTGAGCGCTACCGTAAATCGACATTTTTCACCCTAAAGTAATGGTCGTTGCCCAGCAATATTTTTTACGAAGGGTTTCATTGTTTAGTTGACGGCTTCTTGAAGGGCCTGATTACCTTGATTAGAAGTGACTATTATTAGATCGATAAAACTTCATATTTTTGTACCTTTATTTCACTAAGAGTGAAAGTACTTACAATACCTTTTTATCTATGTAGCCAACTGAGCAAAGGACATCCATTAAATAAACAAAGGGGAGCACTTTCTTAGCAATTTATTCATTACCCTTCAATGTCTTAACTTAAACCCAAAATATCTACGTTATTAACTAAATATACTTCAAGTAACAAGTTTCTTTACTTAATTGTTCTGGCGTGAAAGGACAAAGTCTTCTGTAATCCCCGAAGCAGCGTCACCATTAATTACAAAATTATCGACAGATCCCATCAATTTGAAAACTTTCTCTCTAAACAAACAATTTTTGGGAAGTTCCGCAACAATATCTATTAGAGGAATAAAACAATTCTATTATGGCGTGAACTGTACATTAAATTTAATGGCCGTCGCTGTATGAAATGTAGGGAATCTGCCACCAGACAAACTACGCTGTTAGCATGGTCGTTGAAACAAAAGAGCAACTCGTGCCAACAGGCATGAAACAATAAGCACGGGGCAATAGCGAGGCAACAGCGCAGCGGGGCAATAGGGACCAATTTGTTAAACTTGTGAACGGATCGCTGATACGTTTTTATTTGGAGCTGCTGATGCGCGTATCACGTAGCAGTAACTGATGTTTTTAGTGATATGTCAATTGTTTGAAATGGGGGTGTGATCGTATGTGGGTGTATCTGTCGTTTTTAAAAGAGATTTTTACGTCTAAGTGAAACGTGGCCTATAATAAAGTTAATCTACTACAGAACGAAGCCGAGGACGTATGGCAGAAGAAAATTGAATTTTATACCCAGAAATGGATGATTGGGGGCCGAATTGATGACGATGACGACCGGCAGCCATTAGTAGTCAAATCTACAAAAACCTATTTACAGTCATCCTAATTATTACCAAATTTTTCTCAGATACCTATCTCGTATCACTCAAGTAAATCCTGATTATAAAACAACGACGCAATTTACCGTTTTTTTTATTACAACAAGAAAAGGTACAAGAACCTACATAAAACTCATATTACATCGGAATCTATCTTCACCAGCTTCCCATAAAACTATAATCCCACATACCCAACTGTTGCATCTTATGCGAGAGATTGACCCACCGAGGTTAGTACACGGCTACTTCTTCGTCGGGTGTTCGGCTTCCAATGCCTAGTGTAGGTATATTCATCGCCAGATCCCGGGATGCGATGCTAATTTTTTATATACATTCAGGTCCGTGAAAATTCTTAATAACTACTTAAAACTCCCGCAAAAGCTTCCTCAAATAGGTACTTCGTTTCACTACGAATTAAACAACTACAAAACTTAGCAAGATTATAACAATCATCAATACGACGCACAAGAAAGAGTAAGATTAGAACTTCTAACACAGAAAATTACAGCACGAACGCTGCACAGATACTTACATAAATCTTACATGGCATCTATCGCCCAAAGCTCAAACTCAAACTCAAAAGCATTTATTTCAATTAGACCATTACAGGCACTTTTAAATGTCAGAAAAACAAAGAAGGCTAAGACACAAGGCATAATAACTTGTGAAAGTACTGTAGTTGCCCATTCCAAAGCGTAGATCTCTATGGAAAAGAATGGGCAAGAAACTCCATGGACACTCTTTTCCATCAAAATATTAAACAAAATCTTGGTTACATCATTCTTGTTGAGATTAAACATATATGTGAGAACGATGTAGAAATACGAGTACGTAGAGCGTCCAGAGTAAAAGATTATAACAAAAATTTAAAAACAAAGTAAGTAGTTAAAATAAACTAGCTTTTCATGTAACTAATAAAAGTATAACCCCACGTACCCAACTGTTGCATCATATGCGAGAGATCGACCCACAGATGTCGGTATTGAGCCACTTTGAGCGCCGGGTGTTCGGCTTCCAGCGCCTTGTGCAGATTCGTCGCCAGGCCTCGGGATGCCGTGCCGAATGCGTTGCAGTTTATGTACCTGGATTGATAATAAAAAATTAAAGATTATATTAACTAAACTATGCTTTTGAGCTTTGTCTGTGGCAAGGCCTTATTACATGCTGTCTCGGCATTCAAATGCTTCTTTTAGCAACGAGGTTTAACAATTTCGAGGTGTGAATTTTTTTTTAAATATTGCAGCATCATGCTGAGATACATGCACCTTTTGACCTCGTGCAGGACCAAATTAGTTTAATGTAGTTCCTATGTATGTCTAATTTTTTAATTATTTTTAAGGATTACTCTTTTTTTACCGAGACAAATAAATACTTTATCTTTCTTTCATTTAACACTGGCGTTCCATTTTTTATACATAAAACACTGACGCCAAGTTGTATTGTAGTATTTGTAGAAAGAATTATAAACATAAACGGTAATCTCAATGGGTATTTACCGTTTTATTTTATAATCAGATAAATACTTGTCTATAAGAAGACATTAAAATTTATTTTATTGTTCTATTGACTCTATAAAGAAATTCTGCCTCATCCGGCAGCCCAACAATTTGGCAAAGCGGCAATAGCCAATATATTTTGAAAAAAAATAAAAAAAATTCAATTCTTACCACAATGAACAAAATCCATCCAACATAGCAATGATATGATAATAAGCAAACGAATGCCACAGCTCAAAGTCATCCTGCAGGTAATGTTGAGACAAGATCACGGCAAAGCTGAGACCCCAAGAGAAGACGCAAAGACCCCAGGTCAGATAGTACAGGTTCGGGAACACTATCGGTGTGCCTGTAATCTTGAGGTACTTGAGCTGAAAGTGACCAAGTTTGTGTGATGACTTATGAAAAATTGTGTGAGAGATTGTATGTCTAACTCCCGTATCTATAGTCAAGTTAAATTAATTAGGCTCTTGAGTTAAACAATTATTTTATGTATTCACATTTTTGTGTAGATGACCAGAACTTCATCATCATCATCATTTCAGCCAAAAGACGTCCACTGCTGGACATAGGCCTCCCCCAAGTGTCAATGACCGGTCCCGTGCGACACGCATCCAGCGGATCCCCGCAACCTTCACCAGGTCATTAGACAAGAATTTAAACAAAGAAAGCAAAGCTAAGAATTCTAACTTTTAACAGTTCTAACTTCAAGCAATTACTAAACTATAGAATAAAAATTCGTATCTTAAATAATTACTTTAACAAAAGTAATTACTTTGACTTTTTTATAGATACGGTTGTAAAAGGATCTATACTTATGAGACAAGATTTTAGCCCAGTGATTCTCACTTCAGTGTAACTATGAGTGTGACCAATGATCTAATCATGTAGGGAGAATGTATAGCAAACAAATGGATATCGAAAAGACAAATGGAAGTCATACACGTGCGCCAATTTGCCAATTCTGGCAATTGTTTTTTCAAAACAAATGACTGCCGTGTCTCGTTCTTATGCCGATATTTAGAACTTGAACACAGTGACTTGCAATGTAGGATCAGAATGATTAGTACTTGTATAAACGACTAGAACAAAACTATAAAATAGATTTAGGTAGTTCTAATTAGCTTGCGGCTAAATAATAACCACTCGGATCAATCTTCAGGTAAAGCCGTGCTTGCCTAGAATGGTCTGTTTATGGGTGACCACCCATTATATGCAGAGTTTCCTCCGTGCCTCGGAAAGAACGTTATGCCGTTAGCTTCGGCTATCATTTGTAGATCTTTGACAGTCGTAACAGGAACTCATTGGCCCGAAAATCTGACAGTCTTACCAAGGGGTATCGTGCTCAGATAGACAGTCGCTACGTTTAAAATACTGGTATTCAGCCGCATCCGGTTAGACTGCAAGCCGACCCCAACATAGTTGGGAAAAGGCTAAGCAGATGATGATGGTACTTCTATTAGGTGACCACTTCAAAAGCGTCATAACATTCAATACGAAGTTTATAATATAAAATAAATAAATATTTACTACCGTCCGACCCCACATTCATTGTTTTAGATCGATTATTCATTTGTTTCCGCGCTAGTTAGGTTCTAGGTCGAATTTAATGATTTGGTTAGGCACACACGAGCTTTTCGAATATTTAATACTTCAATTCGATTCCAATAGAGTCGTTACTGTAAAAGTGAAGTGGAAATTTATCGACTGACGTAATAATTATGGGTTTTTTATCAAGGGTGGGTAAAAGTATACTACTAGCTTTGTCGGTGACTATGTTCGTATAATAACGTAAAGGCCTGTTTGATTCAACTCAAAGAATGATGGACTTCTGGAAGAGTCCTTCTGAGGCGGTTGTTTGAGTACCAATCTTTAAAAACTCCGTGGAGTAGCTTGTTTGTATTTTGTTAAGATAAATCGTTATGAAGTTGATTTATATTTACTCAACAGAAGGAAAAAACTGAATAACATGTTCGCAAAACTTAATCTAACGTGCCTAACAGTAGTATAACATCACGCCTGTAATCCCCGAAGGGTAAGAGGTGTAGGTACCTAATAGTACCCACATTTTTTCGTTTATGTTTAAAACCCATGTAATAGGGGACGAGCCTATTGCCATCAACCGGGCATAAATGAAGCCGTCGTGGCTGCTACCGAGAAATCCCTGATGGAAAAACCCAATAACACTTTGCCCAAACTTGGAATCGAATCGAGGACCTCATACTCAGCAGGTAATGCTTACGAACACCAGACCAACGTGGCAGCCTAACAGTATGAAAAACTAAATTCGGGAAACTGAAATTCAATTGATAGCTCCAAGCTGATACTGAGATTGAATCAGTATTGCAGAAGAGCTTTGTCCTTCCCAGAAAGACCCATTAACCCGACCCAGTAACCAAATCAAGGAACTTCAAATGATATTATTTACTACACTACCTTCTAAGAATTACAGACTTCTAAAGAAAAGTTCACTAATGGAAGTATTGTGGAAGAACTGAAACCTGTATTAGTCTAGCTCTCAATACAAGAGAATCCTTTATTTACAAGATGGATGGCGATACAAAATGACTGGACCGGTCTTGAACAATAGGCTGAGTTATCTATATATTATGTGACTGGAATTCTTGACCTACTTGGTCTTGAAAAGATGTGAAAATAGAGATACAATTACCTAGTAATATAGTTACATGTATTTTAGTATCTTTTTTTTAAACACGTTAAGCCTTTGGTCCCGGCGTCATTCGTCGTTTTTTTTTAATTTTACAGCACCATACTGAGATAGAAGCCTTTTGGTCTCGTACAGAACCAATTTAGTTTAATGTATGTCTTATTTTTTTATTATTTTTATGTTATTATGTTAACTTTTAAAGTCATTTTGTTTTGTACTTTGCGAAACAAATACAGCCCACAGCACCACATTGGCAGCAAAAATGTTTTCTACAGAATACATTAGCCCCTGTGATGAAACTGCAAGTAGTTCCTGAGGGTATTCAAAAAACAAATATCCAGTTACTCATAATCATACCGTTGAAAACTCACCTGATAATGTGTCCACATATTCTTGAATATAGCCACTTGCGGCCCATGCCGCCACGACGCGATGGGCAAAAGAAAATGCGGGATCAAAATGCTCAAGAATATAATATTATAGATGACCTCGTCGAAACGCTTATTTGCACTGGTTTGGAAATTCGCTAAGCGCTCTCTACCCACTGAAAAGAGAATTCAGTTATAGAAAATTGTTTTCTGACTTTTCAAAAGGTTCACAAAGATCTTGCTGAAATTAGGAGCAATTAAAAGTGATTGCTACATTCAAGTTTCGGGGACCTATACATACTTAATACTTTGACTTTACACCCTCTTTGAAAGTTAAGTTTAAGTTACAGTGCATTTGAGTAGAAGTATCAACTAGAATTGTCAATGAGAAAGACAACTTTACTACTACTGGTAAAATCGCAGGAATGTTATTCTACAATCATCTTTTTATACTAAATAGGCTTGCATTTGGCCGCAACTCGCCTAATGTGAAGCGATAATGCAGCTTAGGGTGGAACACGCTTGCCTAGAAGAAACCGATTCATTCGAACTTTGAACAGATTCAGATTATATTAATCAGGGAACAGGAGAAGCCGGCAATAAATTCCACAGACTGATTCGCACAATAAATGTGGAAGTATAGCGCTTTGTTCCCGCCGTTGGTCCCAGCTGTCATTTGTAGATCACACACACACACACACACACACACACAGTCGTTAAGTAGTCAGTGGCCCAAAAAGTGTGACAACCAGTCTTACCAAAGGATGTCGTATTACCTGGTAATAACTGGGTTGTGGAGGTCAGATAGACAGTCACTCCATGTAAAATACTGGTATTCAGCTGTATCCGGTTAGACTGGAAGCCAGCCGCAACATAGTTGGGAAAAGGCTAGGCAGATAATAATGATAGCGCTTTGTTTGGGTCCGTGGAACTTCAACTATTTAAATGTGTATCTTTTACGATTTTAGGTTTTCTTACCTTTTACGACGATGATGCTTTCCAGGCTCCATACTAAATAAGCCCATATTGTGGCCTTCGATATCCAATTGAAAGTAGTCCGCTTATTTGTTTGTTTATCTGTTTGACAGTGAAAGAAGGTTTAGGCCGAGATCAGTCCCCACAGTTCACCCACACAAAAACTACTGTTTTTTTTTATCAAAGAAACGTGCCCTATGATATGTATCAACCCGATAACAAAAATCTATTTTTAAATCTTTGAAACGCAAGAAGGATTGATTATATGTACGGTTACTTTGAAACACCCCTTTACACCGTTAAATTTTCGAGAGAAACTCGTAGTTGCATAACCAACTACGAGTTTCTCTCGAAAATTTAACAAAATAATATAAAAGCCGGGTTTTATTGGACAAAGTTTATTATATTTGAAGGCTTTATAGCTCTCCAAGTACAAGTGTGCACTCTAACGATCCAAACATTGTTTCAAAGTTATTGGGTTCTGAAAAATTTCAACACATTTTCTTTTGAAAAGTTTAAAAACTTTATATGTGTTAAAGTTAAAACAAAGTTTCACAACCGCATTCCGCCTGATGAAGATGAATGCCGACATTTTGAAATTTTAAACCGAAAATATTTTTAAACTTTTTCAATTCTTTTGTTTTATATTCAGCACCAGATATATTGTTGTTGCACTAACTTACACTGAGAGTTTATACTTTTTGAAATAAATAAAATATTTTTTTGTTTTCACTTATGCTAGTGAGCTATGGGTTGTTCATTTGGCAGTCATGTCCATAGTGCTAGAAGCAGAGTATAAAGGAGACCTCAAACTGCACACAAAAGAAAATTAATAGACCTATCTTATAACCGCACTGAAATGCACAATTTTCCTAACGAAATACAAAAGAATTTTCCAACAGTATAATTTCAAGAGGGCACTAAATGAAAATCACTTACTTTTAGGCACTCTCATGATCGGCATCACTCCCATTATCTGGAACAGTACAAGCAAGCTCTTCGTGGTGATATAGAAACTGTCGTGATCATCAAGAAGAGCTCCATCCTTATCAGTTATCTCTGGACCATAAAGATCTTTAGCGTCGTACTCTAAAAGAAAATTAATAAAAATAAAAGATTCATTAAGATGCGGGCCATCATTTATCTCAATGGTAGAAAATTAAAGAGGAAAGGGTTTCCTTTTAAAAGATAGGGTTTTTGTTTAATAATTTTATTTTTGTGGTTTGTATTAAGACTGTGAGTGGTTTTTGAGCAGGGTAATTGAAAGTGAAGTTTATGAAATGCTTTGCTAAATTATCAGCAAGTTAATAATATGTTCTTAACATAAAATTGTTTGACAATGAAACAAAAGAGCTTTCTCTAGCTCTATAAGTGAAAAGGAATTTGCAGCTTTCACTTAGAACGTAATGACTTTAGGGTCATATAGCAGAATAGACTTTTTTTTCAATAACAGGTTCTTTAGTAACATAAAGAAGTAAGTAGGGGGTAATCTAAGGAAATACTGATTCGATTCTGGAAATTCTTTAACTACCGGGAAGCTACATTATGCCCGAGTGCTACTGGCTACATTTAAAACGTCCCCGTGAGTTCATTACCGTATATAACGGGATTGAACCCTCGAACCAAAGCTAGTAAGTTATAAGTTTGATGTGCAAAAACCATTTTTACAGTTTGCTTTGTGTGTTCATTTCTCAAGAAAACACGAATCATGTAACAGTGGCGAAGGTTCCATAGAACGCGATTCCTACCGGTTTCCCTTTGAAAAATGGCACAGTCAGTATTCTATAGCACACAGATATATACTCCGGCTCCTACAAATTGAGCCTTCGCCACTGTCATAATATATACATTTAGCAAACAGAAGCGAAGATGTTTAAAAAAAGACAACAAGGTACACAAAATATGGAATTATGAATCTTACAGCCCTTTGAGCGACCTTCCCAACAAAAGTCTCCCGGGACCAGTGACAATTCGAAGTTGTCACTCTTTTCCATAGAATCTAACATGTGCTACGTAAAACCTCATTTCTTCCTAACAATACCTAGATAAATTCTCACCTTTAATACCATCCTTCTCATCAATCCTTTGAAACATTTCCCTCTTACGGGTCTCATTGTACTTAACCGAATTGGGATTGTAAACCCGAAACCCGTATTCTTCTTTGTTCATCTTGACACTTTTGTTCCCAAATATAGAAACGGGTAGCCCCGTACTACGACCGAATAGAATGAGGCTTGTGAAAGCTCTGGCTACAGAATGGGTAATAATCAATCATACAACCAACCGTCTCAGCTTACTTGGTTATGCCCGTTTGTCAATAAAGTGGGGTGGAGAGGGCGTATGTTTTGTATTTTTTAGGGTCAGTATTTTTTTGTAGCTTAATATTTATTTTTATTGTCACTTATTATATTGAGACATTGGCGTGATGGCAAAAATGCTGCTTTTGACGAGGCAGGAAACTGAAACATCCTTGGTTGATAATAAGTTTCTATCTTTTTACACGACTGCCCAAAAAATGGAGTGAAAGAAAACCAATCTTTTCATTGCAGTCGGGGGACGTTTCCTTGGAATAGTTCTTTACAGGTGGAAAACTGAAGACCAATCTTTTATCGAAGTCGACGTCACTTTTGGGCAAAATGGCGTTTTAATTGCTCAGTAAATATTATAATCTATTATACCTACCTTGTGGCCATTCAACATTAAAATCATGTAACTTGTTTTAAATATTTTAGTTCACTTATTTAATTCACTTTTTGATATGACAGGCGTGTTTTTTTTTTTTTTTTAGTTTTTTTTTTGTTATAACCAACTGAATTTCTCAAATTATATACCGTCTCATAATAAGGACGAAGTTTTTAAAATATTTTCAAATTTCGCTGTCTGCTTGCTAAACTTAAACTTGAAAATTAGACCTTCATAAATGTAATATATTCTTAAACGACATAACTTCGATCAGTCAACTGTCGGGGTAAAAAAATTACAAGCACCACCTAAAAACTTTTCAAGCACACTCCACCGCACTCTCTATTCCTCAGACACCTCTTGACGCCGCGCCGTATACCGATGACGCCGCAGCGTCGCTCCACCGCCATTAATTCATATTTCACTCTAATGCCTCTAATGGCGACTTTCAAAAACACCTAACGACCCCTTAAGTGAGATGTAAGCAAGACCTTGTGCCAAAACGTTAAATATTTAATATCAAATTAAGGGCTTGAATAAACCGCAACGATGTGGAATTCACTTTTTATTTTTAGGGTTACGGGAGATTGGAGATGGGTTGTTAATATAATTCGGATTTGATTGTTTTGTTTGTTTGTTTGTTCGAAAAGAGATTAACTATTTTCTTTGAACTAATAATATAAAGGTTTTATAAATATGGAAGAATCTTTTATTAATTTCTTTTCTTCTCTTTTAAAATAAAAGATTTTAATTCTGAAACAAATTTTGTGCTCAACATTTTTTTTTTTTATAGAACTTTAAGCTTGCATTCACGGCAATGATTGACACAATATGAGAAATACAACTGATATTTAGGTTAAAATTAAATTCATATTAAATACATATACTCACGCCTTTTTTCCATGGAGGTAGGCAGAAACCTCGAAACGCCACCTTTTTTTTCGGATGGGAAACCATCAAGTGACTCCTCCCGCTCTGGATGGAGCGGAAGGGAGTGTCAGACTTGTACTGACTAAAACCCATCCATGTTCCTTCCTTGCCCTTTGTGTTACAGGGCCACGGTATCTCTTAAGAAACAGTCTCGCAGCCCACGAAACGCCACCTGCTACGATCCTTACATACTCCTTTCGCCTAGTCCACGTTCATATATCTAGTCATACACACCCACGCCGATTGTCAGTACTACGCACCTAACCTTCCTGAAGAACCTCACCAATAAGGTCAGTTTAAGTGCGTATTGTAGTCAAAAGAAGACCTAAATATAGCATTATGCCCCAGACAACAGTTGCATGCTATGAACAAAATAATGAGCGTGTATCTCAAAAAGGTCGTTCTACCACGTCGAATGCATCATTTATATACAACAAACAGAAGCCACTTGCACACAAATAAAACTACGTATCAATAAGTAATCTTATAACTTACCCCTGTTTTTCCACAATTAATATGTATGCGGTGTACTGTTTCTGTGTTTAAATCGTGGCTTGGGTTTACAAAAGGCTTAAAAACTTTGTTGTAACATGGTAGTTAATATTAATTCAGTGATTCGGGTTAAAGGTGCGCTTCTCTTGGTACTAAAAAAGTGCATGAGTTTTTTTTTTGTACCTTTCTTTGGCGTTTTTTTTTTCGTGACGATGGTATCGAATTTGATTGGCTGAATACTTCGCTATATCCGCGGCATCGGTGCAAGCCCAGAGGTCACTGTGATTACAGCTATGCTGGTTTTTTAGCACTGTTAGGTATGTTTATTAAAAATACAGTTAAAAAATAAAATATTTTCACAATTAAATAAATGATCTTAATTACTTAACGTAGATATAAAGAATAAGGAATATCCACAGTTTTATTTTTATATAACTGGAAAATAGTGGTTAATGGTGGTAAATGGTAGTGGTTGGTGGTTTATTCAAGAGGCGGAATACAAGTTAAAATAATCAAATTATGGAAATGCTTGTAACATTTTGTTTGTTCAACACTAACTTATAGATTTAGAGATATTGTTGGTTTTGGGATCTAGTTTCTATAATAACTGTCTGATCTTCAATCTGAACTGACCGAAAGGCAGACTCTATCGACACGACTGGAGTTCATGTAACTCTAAGAAAACGACTACAGATGGCGATGAGGGATGCGCAAGGGCCGATGCCTGCCGGGGTTGCGGGACTGTTCGGAAGAGATACCGCGGCCCTGGAACACAAAGAGCAAGGAAGGAACATGGATGGGTTTTAGTCAGTACAAGTCTAACACTCCTTTTCGCTCCGCCCAGAGCGGGAGACTCCACCTAATAATAAAACACGAAATACTTTTCCCAGTAACTTGCATAAAAGTATGCGAGCAGGTTGCATGTTATTGCTCGGTATCTGCTTCAGATCGTTGAATGTCACACAGCATGCACTTATTCTTTATCGTATGTTCTTAGTGGATTACAGATGTGATGCAATGTTATGGGGTATTCCTTAAAGCGCAACTATTTTCGGGCGCAACCAACTAAGCGCAACTAAATTATTCCTCGAAGCGCAACGGTTAGTTGTGCTCACAAATTCAAATTGTTCAAATGGTTGCGCTAAGAGGAATAATTTAGCTGCGCTTAGTTAGTTGCGATTAAAAACAGTTGTGCTTTGAGGGATACCAATTTTATATTTCGATAGCTTCTTTACGACGCCCATAGGCCATGCTTACGCCAGCTTGCATCACGAGTGACTAAAGGAATTTAAAACATTGTTTTCTCTCTGCCAACCATTTGAAGATGACAAAACAGAATGATGTTTGACGTTTAGCGCTACAAAGCACTAGAATTTTATGACTGAAATTAATAATCAATAATCTTTATTACAACTCAAATGGGACTGGGCAGGACATGTCTGCCGCATGCAGGACAAACAGTGGCCCAAAATAGCAGGTAGCTGGTGCCCTGACACAGTGAGGCGGGCTCGCGGCAGGCCACGAAGGAGATGGCGGGACGAACTGGATAGGTTTCGTCCGAACTGGAAGGAGGAGGCGCGGGGTCGCGAGAGGTTTAACGAGTAGAGGGAGGCCTTTGCCCAGGAGTGGGGCAGAGCAGGCTAGTAAAAAAACAAAAAACAAACATCGTTTTTACACAAAAAAAAGTGGTTACAAAATTATGTGAAGTCCTTGACTCCTGTGCAAGGTGATAGACTTGTGTTACAGGAGCCAGTGCCCTCTCCAAAGAGGAGATGTTACAGAATCTTATGTAATAAGATTAACAAAAAAATAAAAATAACTAACTAAACTATAGAACAATAAAAGATAAACTAATAAATTAAATTGTCAAGTACCTATTAGCAGTCACTTAAAACTACAAACGATAGGCTACAGTTGATATTGCCTGATGTTTCGAGTACCTAGTGGAGCAAAACAAATTATTCACGTTCCACCAGATGATCAAACATACTCACGTCAATTTATATTCAATGAATCCTCTGTAATGATAGCACGCTATATATGGTGTTATCGGCTTTGTTTGTACTTAATTAAATAATGGTACCGTTTATACTGACTTGACAGTGTAGACTATATCAACAAGTAGTATAAAAACATATTAATATTACTTAATATTAACACTAATCAAAGTGGTATGAAATTGGCCCGTTATACTTAAGCCAAGTCTGGTGTGAACGCGAAAATTGGATGTGCATTTAATATTGCAATCTATTTAACATTAATGTTAACGTTTTAAATAAAAGAGAAATAATATTTAACATTATTTACATGACTTATTAATGTAATCAAAAAACCTGCTTACCATTATGCGGGCGATAAATGGAAGTAGATTCGTGAAAAAACTAAATAAACTTGAACTTGAATCGAAACCATTCGTTGACCAATGAACCTAATTGAAGATTTCTATTGTAAGATGAAAATTGAAGAGATCCTTATTTCAGATCGTCGTTTGTTTGACAACAGCGATTGTTATGCAAACAGTACTCCCTACTACGTTTTCTTAACTGAATATTTAACTGCTACTGAGGGGAGAGATGGGATGTAAGTCGCACGGGACCGGTCAATGTGGCGGCACTTGGGGGAGGCCTATGTCCAGCAGTGGACGTCTTTCGGCTGAAATGATGATGATGATGAAGACAGGACAGAAAGAGAATTGTTTATTTAGATAAATGTCTCTGTAAGATTGTAAACACCGTTAGTTATATGTATGACTGGTAATTAGTGACCGATACTTAAACACGTGATTGTACTCATGATAACAGCAACTTTCCCAAAGAAGCTTTTTTTTTAATACTCGTTCACTCCGCTTACGGAGCGGGCTTGCGACTTGCGCGGGTGCTCTACCTACCCACCACTGATGCACGGTACGACAGCACTGAGATAGAACGGGTCACACGGCTAACAGCTGATAGGTCAAAGGCGCGCGAATTTCTCTCTAGTATAATCATGTGTTTAAGTATCGGGCACTAATTACCAGTCACCCTATATGGAGTTAAATTGTGTCGCTTAATGTTGGTGAAAAGAGGCATAAATTTTTTATAAAATGTATGCAAATAAATATGGGTTACCTAAACCACGAAACAACACTTAGGTCCTGCCTTTGCGTAGTATCTACCATTCATTTTTTCGAGTGTTTACGGAAAATCAGAATAACTTTTGCATGTTAACCTTTGTCAATGTGACACTTCACACACGTAACACTTGCTAGACCTAATTACTTCAAAACTTACCTATTTCACTTCCAAACTCCCAGCTGACGCAAATACTCCACGTAGTAGGGGCTAGCCTTAGGGCGTTCAGATGCTGCTCTAACTACTTGCATTTGTATACGTCGTGCCCCTTCCGTTTTTATCTTGGCGCTTTGTCATAAGACAAGACTCTTCAACGCTGAACATTTGTTCCGGCGCATACATTTTATTATGTTGTTATAAACATGTGGAAATGCTGTAGGTTATTCATTCATTAAGTTGGTAATGGGATAAAGCGCAAATGTAAAGAGGTATGTTTATACAAGGTGTAAACATACCCTTCACGAAGCCGTCAACCAAGCATTCTGCACATCAAACTAACGCTGAACATTTATTTTTTAAGGGGTCAAATATTAAAACATGCGCTGATGGATGCATTGAATAGTATAATGGTTTCCTTTTTTTTTGGATGGGAAATCATCAAATGACGACTACTACTGATTAAAGCCCATCCATGTTCCTTCCTTGCCCTTTGTGTTCCAGGGCCGCGGTAACCCTTTCGAACAGTCCTGCAGCCCTGGCAGGCATCGGCCCTTACGGGCCCCTCCCTGTTAGCTGACATCTCTTTGAGGCGCGCGTGGAACACGAACGCGCCGTCAATAGTTTATAGGTCATGGAAGTATTTTAAGTAAAGTTACAACATTTAAAACTTAAATTAATATTAAATGTGTGAAAAAATTGGGACCTTAAGCTTCAATATGTCTGTAACTAAAAGGTCGCAATGACGCGAAACACAATTAATGCCTTTGGGCTTCGTTAAGAGTTTTTTTACACATTTTATTATGCGACGGCGACGGTTACAACGCAGTCACTCGTTACAATGGTCAGGTACTTGATTACCTTCTTTGTGACAAGTGATCAAACCTGAAAAGTGAAGTCTAGCGTTAATATTGCAGGAATAAATGTTCTACTAAATAATCTGTAAGTTGAAAACGACAGAATAATTGATAAACTCATGCAGTTATACCATTCAAAAAGTCCTTGTTTTCATGACAAAGATGTCATCATTCACTTATTCCAGAAATATGAAATTACCTTCCATGGAGAGATAAAATAAATTAAATTCCCTTATTTCCGAAACATCTTTGGACACAAATCAAATCAGATTCTCAGTACAATACCGGCCATTTAGGAATATAATTTTTTAGAATTTCCCAAATGGCCCAAAACTTTGTAATGTGATTTAGAGACCCCGAAACTTCCTCAGAATTATTCATGATCAATGTTAGCTTTACAAATCTGATTATAATATGAGTGATTTGGAGAGAAAGGAAAGACGACATCTTTAGTGGTCGCAATTGTAATGTTTTCTTGATTTTAAGATAGCTGGTAGCCAATTTTAGCGCACCTTCATGATCTGCCTAGCCTTTTCCCAACTGTGTTGAGGTGGGCTCCCAGTCTAACTGTAGACTTTGTAGATTCCCAGATGCTTGTTAACTTTTTATCTTGTACTTATAACATTTTTTATGTAATACACAGCGACGCTGTAACGTGATAATATTGTAATACCTACCAAATTATTTGAAAAGAGTAACCATGGAGTTTCTTGCCGGTTCTTCTCCATAGGAAACAACCAACCGAACCGTGCACCTTTTTGTCGACGTTTTATAAGTGCCCATGTGGGCCTATGAGAAATAAAATATTTTGATTTTGATGATAACCGGATGCAGTTGAATACCAGTATTCAGGTAATGCAAATAAATGATTTTTTTTGGTCATGATACAACATGCTATTCTAGATAATATCCTCAAACCAGTACAATCAGATTCTAATTTAAACATTTCTAACTAAAACCCACTTTCACAAGAAGTACTAACGAGAAAAGTACCCGCACCGATAAAATTGTTCAAGTTACGCATTTAACTTAGAACGTCTCCAACATCGAATGAATAAACATTCGTCCTTGTCCCTCCTAAAAGGCAAATAATACCTATTTGTGTTTACAATTGAGGGTTGAATTTATTTTATGAACCTGTTCCAGATTTAATTGTTTTCTAACGGCAGTTATAGAGGGAAGAAAAGGTTTATTAATTTCGATCAGACTTTTAGATAAAAGCTTCTGAAAGAGTATTTTGTTACGTTTTTACTTTATTTGAGGTGACACTTAGTGTTGGTGAAAACGGGCACTCGGCATTGAGTTAGTTATCACTTAGTGTTGGTGAAAATGGGCATAAGGCTTTGAGTTAGGTATCACTTATTGTTGGTGAAAACGCCATAAGGCATTGAGTTAGGTGACACTTAGGCATTTAGTGTTGGTGAAAAGATGAATTAGGCGCAATTAGCTAGTAGACTAGACACAATCGTCAGTATTGGGTGCATCAAAAGTCGTCAGACTTCACTTCGAATTTGTGGAGAATCCTACCAGACTAAAGCCTAAGGAAGTCACGTAAACCGATAAAGTAACGTAAGATTATATCCAATAGAAGATATTATAAGCGTCAGCTTGGTAACCTATAGCCTACGTGGCCCATTTGTCGTCGATCCTCACAATTTATGGCGAGGACAAGTGCACCGGGCGTTCGGGCGATGGAGTTTATTTATCTGGTAGTCTTATACGTACATTATATAAATGGTTTTTTTGTCAAAAAGTAAAGATGGAGCTATCAACATTTCATTGAGTAACTTAAACAAGTAATACCTACTGAATTTTCATGATGTTTTTTGAAGTTATACTTGTTTTGGCGCGTTAGATTAAAGATGAGAGAGTTGATGAGAGTAAATTTTTACGATGCGCGCGCACACTGTCACGAAAAACCGACACCCTGAAGTTAGCTAGTCAACATACACCCTGAAGTTAGCTAGTCAACACACGTTTTTATGTTTTTATTTTTTTTTATACGCCAAAGAAGTATAACTTCTTACGTGCGTAATGAGTACACACATACTTTTGAAGTTATACTTCTTTTGGCGCGTTAGGGAAAAATTATGGAAGCAAATTTATACGATGCACGCGCACACCGTCACGAATAACCGTCACCCTGAAGTTAGCTAGTCAACATACACCCCGAAGTTAGCTAGTCACGGTCACATTAACTTGACGCTTGGCGATGATAACGTAATTTTAGTTTTTGGTAAGATACCTAATAAAAATTTAAAAGAACACCTACAGAAAACTAGCCAAATTATCGACGCGCGTATCGGTAACAAAGACAAAGGTAACACTTGCCGGGCGAACTAAGGGAATGCAGGCCACGCACTCCATAGAGGCGTCAAGTTAATGTGACCGCACTGTAGTTTTATATACCAAAGAACTATAACTTCTTATATGCGTAATGAGTACACACAGTTTTTTTTTATGATTAGTAATTGATTATGCGTGTATATACTGGAAATATTTGCACGTCTAATAAGTCGAATATAGTGAGACTAAAATTATGTTTACCATGTCATTAGGTATACCTATATTCTGACAAATAAATAAATTTCATTTCGTTTCATTTCACAACGACGTACAAATATTTTTGGACCCCGTTTAAAAATATTGGTTCACTATTCTACACTAAAGTATAATTTGCACTAATTCGCATCTGGAAATACAATTTGGCAAATGTTTTTGAAGTAGTAAGTTAACAATATGTGTCAAATACCGATACAAGGGTCGCTAACCTGTCGGTGTTAGGCTACTAAAAATAAAAAATAATGTCTTATGACTAAACTACTGGATATATTCGATTGAATTTTTGACGTGATAATGTCTTATAAATCGATGAACGCTGGCTGCACGCACGAAAGGTGTCACGTTCCGCTTAAGCCGAGCGTGCAAGCGAGAGCGTGGAACGAGCGAGAGCGCGGAATAAGCGATAGAGAGGTACGATCGGCCTAAGCGTTCGGCTTGTGACGCATCTATGTATTATACAAAATAATGATAATTCAGCGATAATAATTCAATTCAATTCATAAAAGTATGCAATTTTTCATCAATGTTTTCTGATGACGATAACACGTAAAATTATCGTCTGAAAACTGACTTTACAGACAACCATTTTTTATACAGACTGAGAACGTCATGAGAACACACAGTTAAATTTATTGTCGTATTGTCATGGCCGCCCTGTATAAATTGTTCCCATCAGCCTTCATAGTTCTCTCCTTCCCAACTTTCAAGTGCTATTAGTACTAGAATCCCAGTATTACATTCAAATGTTTATCAAGCATTGTTACAAGTCAGAATGCCGTGAATAGTTCCAGAGAGGATCAAGGTACTACCGACAAAGTTCTGGAACAATCTACAACTAACTGAACTTATACATTACCGGATCGAGCTTAATCGATCCGCTTGAAACCAGTTCTGGCCGGTTATCAAACCCGTTTGTGTAGATTGTGTTTACTGTTCAATGGGCTTATGAGACAATTATATCTGGATGGATGTTGTTATCTGAATGGTTGTGATTCTAATGAAAATTATTTATAGAGGAAACTTTGAATCTTAGGTCAGAAAAGTGGAAAACGTCCTAAACTACATTTTAATTAAGTATTTGCTTAATTCAAATGGATTTTGGACTAATAATTTATTATCTTGTACTTACTTTAAAAAAAGGTTTTCAAATATCTTCATGAAAACTGCGTACAATACAGGTATACATAACATCACGCCTGTAATCCCTGAAAGGTTAGGCAGAGGTGTACCTAATAGTATAACCACATTTTGCCAGTTATGTTTTAGTAACATGTAATAGGGGGCGAGCCTATTACCATCGAACCTAGGACCTTATGCTCAGCAATCGGGCTTATAACCACTCGATCAAAGAGGCTGTCGATGTCGAGCCGAATTCCAGTTTAGTACTTTGTACAGATAAATTCGATTTTGAAAAGGAGATGAACATGTAATTTTCCCATATCACAACAAAATAGGTTTCAAAGGCAACAAAATCTTTTAATACAACAATAATCATCAATCATCTGCCTAGCCTTTTCCCAACTATGTTGAGGTCGGCTTCCAGTCTAACCGGATGCAGCTGAATACCAGTATTTTACATGGAGCGACTGCCTATCTGTCCTACACAACCCAGTTAGTACTGGGTAGTACGATACCCCTAGGTAAGACTGGTTGTCAGACTTTTGGGCCAATGACTACCTAACGACTGTCAAAGACCTTCAAATGACAGCCGGGACCAACGGCTTAACGTGCTTTCCGAGGCACGGAGGAAACTCGGTATGTAATGGGTGGTCACCCATCCACAGACCAACCTAGGCAAGCACGGCTTAACCTAAAGATCGACCCGAGCAGCTGTTATTATTTAGCCACGAGCTCTTCTACAACAATAATCAATAAGAAAAAAGATAAGAACAGTAAAACCGCCGATAAGCTTAGAATCTAAATTCTCCATTCACGGCGTCATACATTTTCCGACTCGCTACCGTCTGCCATACGGCGCGACAACTGTTACAATGATCCTCAAAATCTTTTATATACCTACATTTATCTCTCTCTGCACGAAAATGTGTTATTTTTGTTCCGCTGAACGTCTGTGTTTTTGTTATGTTGAGTTTGGAGGTTCTTGTGTGTTTTGATTTGGTGTGAAAACTAAAGTATAGCGCGTTTTTATATAGACTTTTTTTCTTTAGGTGTCTTGGAAATAGTCACCAAGTGTGGTGATCTAATGAGTATTTATTTAATGCACAATGTACACAATCAATTTTACACACTAGGCTTAAAACTAGTGAGTATATGACCCTATTAGGGCGCAGCAAGATAACATAAAACTAATAATATGGCAGTGTCAGTGTTATTTATTATCTATCACGTTATTTACTATCCCGTAGATCATTAGGAACTTTCACATTAAAAATATTATATTAATTAAACTTATATCTAGCTTCGTTCGCAGTGAGAGCAGCGGTGGCCCAGTGGTAGCGACCCCGACTGACGAACAGTAAGTCGAGGGTTCGAACCCAGACAGGCGCATTACTTTGTGTAATTTATTTCATCACCACTGCTCTCAAAAACGGTGAAGGAAAACATCGTGAGGAAACCGGCATGTCCTAGAACCAAAAATTCGAAGACGTGTGACATCTACCAATCCGCACTGGGCCCGCGTGGTGGATTATAGCCCATTCCCTCTCATAAGAGAGGAGGCCTGAGTCCCAGCAGTGGGAACATTATAAGGCTGATGATGATGATGGTGATGATATCTAGCTTTATACATAAAGTAAGTCTTGTTAACTGGACTTTTGGATAGATGATGTTAATACATGGTGGAAGGACACCGACGCACGCACGATGGCTGATCAAGCTATATAAAACTAGTTTCTGCGAATCTCTCATTGTACAGAAAATATATACAAAGCGAGGCTACGTTATACTGGAAATGTAAAGCTTGATGTGCCGCCGTGTGCACAAATTGCCACGTAGGGTTCAGTACATGATTCTGAAAATTTCTCCGTGGTGTTTTCCACATAGAAATTTTTCATCGGTAAAACAACTGTTAAACTGGTTACGGCTGTTGCGTACATTCTAACCGTGTAGGTGCAATACGTATGTTGCACTTATTTAGGATAGCTTAGGATGAAAAATGTCTATGTGAGGAGAGGTTTCGGAATAATGTACAGAATACGTGGTACACGGTTAGGTATACGGCGTGGTTAGGTATACTTATACTATACCTACCAGGTACCAGGTACCAGGTACCAGGTCTGGACCCAGATCCACGATACCTGTGTTTGGCAAACTTTACATCTTAGATTGATATCTTTCGATATTGTACTATTAAATAACTTGATGAATCAAGTATTTAAAAAAAGAATTAAACGAAAAGGATTCGTTTTGTTATATTTGCTAATCAGTAAAAAACCACAGACATTCTGAAATATGTCATCAAAAGATAAACACACAACAAATTCAATTAATTCAAATCCCGGAAAGCTAATTGCATGAAACGTCATCCGCCAAGCTATTACAGGAGTCTTGGCACAAATAATTTCGCCAAGCAACCCCCCGGGTGCTGTTGGCTGAGTCTGACATGTCTTAGTTTAGTGCAATTATGAATTATGTTGTGTTATTTTAGAAGCAATAATTTAAGGGTTGAAATGTGTTGATTGTGATTCATTTTGTTGTGTTTAGTTAAAATGTTACTGTTTAATTACAAGGAATAATATTGAGAAGTGGATCTTTACATTATGTGGTGTGTATGTATCTGTGCGGTTCTTCAAAATACCATCTCAGACACTAATGTGTGAGACTAATGACCTCATGTGAATTGAGTTTGTGTCGGCTGTTTCTTCTCAGAGTCAGGTACGAAACACTGGCCCCATGTATTTAAAAATAAATTAAACGTCGTATAAAAATGTTTAAAAACCTATTTGCAAAATAAATCTAATTTGTCATTAATATTTCAGTTGTTACCCAAAAAATAGTGTGTCCACTGGACCCCTAACTATAGTTCATTCTCGACCCTTCTAAGGAAGAATTTCACTAATAAAACTGATCGCTATCAGCAATGCAGCACATCTAAACCGCGTTCAAGAGCTTATTTGCTTTGAAATATTGATTGTACATACTAACAACTCATGGACACAAGTTAGATGTGCTAATCGATCACATTTAGTATTATTGGTGGAATTCGCATAAAGTACTCACCAATTTACTTTAATTCGTCACAAAAAATATGGCATGTTCTCTTCTCGTTTCTGTTTCAAAGAGAAGCAGTATTTGAACACAAAAAGTGACGAGTGGAAGACCAAGGCAATCAACCTCGTACTCGTCCTATCGTAGTTGGGTTTTGAAGACCTTCTTCTTTGTTATTCAATCTGCCACAATCTCTGGACGTGTCACTTCATAACCTGAATACTGTTCAAATTTGTACACGGCTGATTGCCATCTTCACAACATAAAAATTCTATCTTGCAAGTCATATATTCTCATCTTTACGACTTGACAAGCCAAAACAAAGAACTGCAGTTACCCAAAACTGAACTGTGTTTAGAAGACATTCAGTAGCATCTGCAATGCATTTAGTAAGCGAGTTAGCCTGACAAATAGTGGTTCAGTGATGTACAGTATCGCGACACTGGGGCAAGATTTGTGAGTATTTTGGACGCCTGATGTTACTTGTGGAAAGTTGAATGGACTTAAATTGCTGTGTACATATCTAATGCCGGCGGAGTTTGAAAGTTCACGTTGGGTAGAATATGATTTCGGTATGTTTTGAAAGTAGAACGGATTAGGACTGATTTCATGAACTTTTTACTTAATTAGCATCGTAAGGTAAGTAAGTACGTCTCTTTGTGTCATATATCGTGTACAAAATATTTCTGCTAAATAATAATAAAGTTAGGTTTGCCTGTATCAATACATCTTATATATCTTTTTGGGTTTATATTTTTGAAGAATGATCTTTCATTTTTACTCAGAAGCAAAAAAACTCCTCCTCTTTAGGAATATTTTGACAAAACAGGTTACTTTTTAACTGCTTTCGTTTGCACACAAAGCAGAAACATATAAACTACATTGTCTTCCTAAAAATACTTCAGGATTTAGTAGGATCACCTTTCGGGGACGTTTCATGAATTTCTGCTGACACAAGTCCAGTGAAATTATTAAAGTTACAAAACAAACTGAAAACTATGTAGAGAATACATTTGGAATCAATGTTTTTGAAACACGTGCAAGTAATAAATGGCTGAAATTGTCGAGTTGTTAAGTTTCTTTACGAAGAATACTTGTGACATAGTTTTTAGTTTAAAGTCGTTTCGATGTTATGGTTTTGTTTGTCAGGTAAGATTTATTTACTTGTTTCATAGTTTTAGTTTTAAGCTCTCGGTCATATCGAGATCAAAAACCTTAATATTTTAGATATCTGTGTCCTCAGAACTGGTGTAGAGGTTTATTTTTGAAGTTACTGGTAAGAATATTATAAGGAGATAACCACTGTTGTTGGGTTTTTCCATCAGTATTTTCTCAGTAGCAGCGGAGTCTGGATCTGTGCCTGGTTGATGGCAATAGCCTTGCCCCCAATTTCATGGGACTTTGAAAAATCTAGCGAAATGTGAGCGTTCTATTAGGTACCTACACCTTTGCTGAAACCTTCGGGAATTACAGGCGTGATGTTATGTTATGTTATAACCACTTATTTCTTAGTTAAAATATATAGATAGAAACAGATTCACTCTGGAAGGCTATCAGCGCTTCAAGTGATAAGTCTCGAATTAATAACGAATTCGCCCTTCACTATTGACGATCCAAATAGTACGTACTTACTAACGTTTAAATACTACTGGAATTTTTATATTTTACGTTATTTAAAAAAATAAAAAAACTTTGAAATAATTCTATTTCATAAATAATAAGACTTGACGTTATACATATAAATGTCTTTATTAGCACCTAAGCTGCAATCAATCAATCAATTTAGACTAACCGAAAAAAGTCTTGAATACATGAACAAATAATGTTCTCGTACCTGCCTTCTACATGAATATTCAATCCGAATGCTAAGCGAAATAAATAAGTAAATATCCCTAATGTGAATTTGAAATATACAGCTAACGTCGATATTCAATTATTTATAATGCCCAAATGTCATTGACAAAAAAAGAATACATTTTCTATTTTCTTTAACTAATAACTTAGTGGACTTTTTAAAGATTTTTATAAGAAATGTATTAAATTGTATGTCACATTTTTATGGCAAGATATTTTTTTGAGATATCAAAGAAAATACCAGACATCGCAGATTGATGTATCGAATTGTAAGCCTACTTCATGTCGTAATTCTCTCGGGATAAAGACGAGGCGATGCACTTTAGGTATTTTTCTTATATTTTTGTGGAACAGCGAAATGTCTGACTAGGCATATAAGTGACTTTGACAACTATGTCGCCGTTGTTTTGTAATGAAATAGAAACGCTTTCCAATTGTCCTTGTTTTATTTACTAAATCCGATACAAAAGCAATTGAAAAAAATAAGGTTTTGATCGTAGTGATAATAATTTTAGTATGTTTGATAGGTCTTTCTGTACTTGTTCTCAAAATAAAAGATAATAATTACCTAGAACTGTTGCTTTAAAAGATTTCTGCTTTCCATGCACTTTTTAATTTTCTTTTACACTCTCCAGTCGGCAGTACTACACGGGTACTCTCGACGGATACCTTTTGTGATGATAAAAGTTGTTTCTAAAGAAAACTCCGCTAGTTTGTGAAGAGTTCAGGAGTTTGTCTAACGCGATCCTCCACGTTTGGTGACTCAGTTATTTGTTGAGCTCTTTGTAAACATTGTAGACCTTGTAGAAATATACGTCGGAGAAGAGAGAAGGGAATCGTTGGTTTTTTTTTTATTGAAAGTACAAAGTAGGTAAGCATAACATAACAACACGCCTGTAATTTCCGAAGGGTTAGGCAAAGGTGCACCTAATACCTAGTACCCCCACATTTCGCCAGTTATATTCATGTAATAGGGGGCGAGCATATTGCCATCAACCTCAAATCCAAACTCCGTGGCTGCTACTAAGAACTTCCTGACGGAAAAACCCAATGACACTACTCTACCTGGGAATCGAACCCGGGATCTCATGCTCAGCAGCCGCACTTGCGACCACTCGACCAACGAGGCAGTCCGATACATATTCCAGTCTAAGCTACAAGATTCACCCAACTATTGCACATTTTCTAAAAACCTTGCGTACGAAGCGTCTCCGGCTTGATTAAAAAATTCACTCGCGTGTGGCATCTTCATATAAAAATAAGCATCCACGTGTGACTTTGAGACCAGTATTTTATTATATTCCATGACAAAGAAAAGGTTGAATGTAACTTATGAATAATTTATAAGTCTTTACATGGCACAAATCTAATATGACATAAACGAACCAAGAATTTTCGTGAATGAAAATAACTTGGCAATAAAATATAGTGAATTCTTGAAATAGAGACAAATTCTTTGAATATAGGTAAATATTTGTTTTAGGTATTTGATTTAGATTTCAGCTATACCTATGTTGTTAATAGATACTATGATATTGTCAATATTATCATACCTACCAAGATACCTGTTTAAATAAAAGAAACAGAATGGCTGATTTCATAAAAGTGTTGGTTCTTTTAGACCTTAACTTTACTTAAGCAGGGTTTTGAAATAAAAAAAAATTGTCAAAAATAATCTCTCGACACAAAAGGGGAAACAGGAAACTGGGATGTACTTTATGGTAAGACCATGTTTTAATTTCCGATGCAAAATGTTTAAGTCAAGAACTTGGATATCTATTAGTCAAAACATTATTTTTGATTTCATGATATAAATGTTTGTTGTGAATCTAATGGCAGTATTAAAAACTGAAATTCTGGTTCATTTGCTAGACAGCCCGATAGTAGGTATGTATTGTTTAATATCAAAATCACGAAGCTGTTTCTAGTAATACTCTGATTAGTTTCCGACTATTCCAGCTAATTCAATTTGTAACAGCAATATAATGTAGAACATTCATTCATTATATTGGTGCTTAACATAGAATAGAAAAACAATTTTGTGAAATTATTACTGACTAAATATTAGCTGTAAGTATGTAGTAGTAACATAGTACATAGGATAATACACTACTGAAAGTACTACACTTTCAGTAGTGTATTATGAGTAAGACATAACTTGCACTTAAATCACTTTTCCGATTTTCCCTTGATCATTCGTATGAACAATGTGAAGTGAACATAATCATTAAAAAATATTATTCGAATAAGGGTAGCTGCACGAATAAATTATTCTACTTTGTAAGAAAGATTCTGTTTACTTTAATATCTGTACTAAAATTGAAATTTTTATTAGCTTATTTATTTATTATTTATTTATTTATTTATTTTATTTTGGATTACCAACGATGCACGTTACAATTAATCTAATATAACATGAAAACTACTGCTAAGAACATGCTCTTGTACCGCACACTCAATTATAGGTAACCACAGCTTACACATTGTCGAGTACATGATGCTCTAAATATACAATTTTATAGAAATTGAAAAATAGAAATATTACATTTATACAAACATGCAATTATTAAAGATTAAAAACCCAGAATACAGTCAGATCAAATTAAATGAAATACATAGTAATGTCATAATGAATAATAATAATTGGAATTGAGAATAAAATGGTGATGATAATTATATTACATATTTCATTAAATTAAATAATTAATTATTGGAATGATAAATCAAATGTCGTCTAACTGAAAGTGATTATATAGTTTCTTTTTAAATATGGCAAGATTATCGTGATTGATGTCGAGTTCAGCTTTACGCCATATAGCGTTATATAATTTGGTTGCTCGCGTAAGGGGAGAGTTGTCACCCAAGTTGGTTTTGTGCATAGGTTGTCTGAACAGATTATAGGTATGTGACCGGGGTAACCTGCTTGGAATATTAATAGATATTTTTGACAGGAGGTCGGTATTCATTTTGGATGTCATTAATTTGTGAAGGAAGCATAAATCCAGTACTTTTCTGCGACTGTTGAGACTTTGAAGTTTAAAGTGAAGAAGACGGTCCTTGTAAGATTTTAATTGTTGCGCGGTTTTGTTTTTTAAACATAAATGATACAAAAACCTCCTTTGGACTCGCTCAATACGCTGCTTATGAACATTATAATGAGGTGACCATACTTGTGAACAGTATTCTAGATTACTGCGAACCAACGTCTCGTATAGAATAATCTTAGTCTTAGGGTTGTTGAACGGTTTTGAGGTCCTTAATACAAAACCTAGCATTTTGTTTGCATTGGATATTACCTTATCAATATGGTTATTATATGTTAATTTGCTGTCCATCAATATTCCCAGGTCCCGGATACTATTGACTTCCTTGAGAATGTTGCCCAAAATTGAGTACTCCGTACTGTAAACGTTTTTATTGCGACAATATTTTATATGAAAACATTTTTCAATGTTTAAACGCATCCTATTTTCCTTGCACCACTCAACTAATCTGTCTAAGTCAGCCTGTAGTAAATAATAATCGTGCATAGATTTTATAGGCAGAATCAATTTGAGATCGTCTGCAAATAGATAAGATGCTGCGTGATGGAAACAATGTATAATGGTGTTAATAAAAATATTGAAAAGCAATGGTCCTAGGTGGGAGCCTTGGGGTACCCCAGACGTCACATGAAAATCCTCAGATCTGGTCCCATTCAGAACAACGTATGACATACGATCACTAAGGTATGACTGAAACCACAGCAACAGAGGACCATGGATTCCGAAGTTTTCAAGTTTTTGTATTAAGAGTTGATGATCCACTTTGTCGAACGCTTTACTAAAATCAGTGTAGGTACACTGCGTCAACCTGAATCCGTTGGTCTACATGCTCTATCACATTTTCTGTGAAAGCTACCAAATTGGAGTGAGTTGATCTTCCTTGAAAAAAGCCATGCTGATTGCCTACTATGTGATTTTTCAAGTGGCAGTACAGACTGGGATAAATTAACAACTCAAAAACTTTAGGGATAATGGAAATTATCGATATCGGTCTATAATTTCGAATATCGTTTTTGCGACCATTTTTAAAAATAGGGACTATTTTGACCCTTTTCCATGCGGTCGGAAAACGACCTGTTTGAAGTGAGTGGTTAAAAATATAAGTCAAGGGAGTAGCAAAAGACTTCGCACACTTCGCAAGAAGAATTGGGGGAAGCTCATCAGGACCTGGTCCTTTGCGTACGTCCAGACATTTCAGCTTGCTAGCAACCATATCCTCTGTGAGTGTAATGTGACTCAAAACATTCAGGTTTCCGAAGTGTAATGAACTGTTTGATGTATTGGTTTGCTGTTTCGGGTGGTTCTGATTATACACTGATGAGAATTTTTTTGCGTATAGTTGACAAATATTGGTACTGTTGTCAGCTACCTCATTGTTTAAGATCATTTTATCCGGGATTGTACTTTTATTTTTACGTTTATGTTTAATGTATGTCCAAAAGTATTTAGAATTAGTTTTTATTTTAGCCTCTATTGTTTTAATATAGTTAATGTAAGATGATTTGTTTAATAGCCGGCAACTCTCCCTTAACAACCCCAAACTAACCTTATCCATAGCGTTATTATATTTTTTAACTCGTATTCTTAAATTGTATGTTTGCTTGAGAAGTTTAATGAGATCTTTCGTAAACCACGGAGGTTGTTTATTCTTATTTACTTTGTATGAAAAAGGAACGTGATTGCTTATCGCAATCGTGATCTTTTCGTAAAATACTTCAACCATATCGTCCATAGTCCCACAGCTCTCTAACGCTGTAGTCCAGTTAATAGAGTCGAGATTTTGTGATATAGCCTCATAATCAGCCTTGTGGTAGTTACGGGTAGGCAACATATTGCAGTTCAGAGTTCCCTCAGGTTGTATATCTAAATTGATCGTCAGAGGAGGGTGATGCATGTCTAACTTAGAAAGAGGATTATTACATTCGTTCACCACAACGTTTGCCATATTAGCTAAAACTAGGTCTAAGACCCTTGATTTATCATTCCTGACACAATTAAACTGTTCTAAACCATTCAACGCAACAAACTCAGTAAAAAGGTGGTTGATCAAACAATTAGTGGTTTCAGGGACCAGGTAGCTACTGTCTTCGCTATTGAGCCAGTTGATGTTAGTCAGATTAAAGTCTCCTGCAATGAATGTATTACCCTCTGTAGTAATGACTTTGCCTGCATTCTCTAAGTAATGCTCCAGAACATTAATTTTAACTGGCGATGGGATATAGACCGCGCAAAAACAAAGACTGACTGTTTTGTGTTTGGTTTTAACTTGAACTTTAACCCACAGATCTTCACACAAGCTATTATGAAACGACAGATCGATAGAATTATGTTTTTTTAAAATAGCGATCAGTACCCCACCCCCAGTCCTCTTCCTACAGAGCTCATTAAGTTGACGGTCTCTTCTAAACACATCGTAACGGTCATCAAATAATTCTGTACTGGATATATCCTCATTTAGCCAAGTTTCCGTAAGAATTATAACATCGTAATTATTCATTAAAATATTGTGATACAAATCATGCGTTTTTGTCTTTAAACCTCTGGTATTTTGGTAATAAATTTGGAAATCTGCGAATTTTATATAATTTGTTCATTAAACATTCAAAGAAGTCAACAGTGTTAAATTAATTTAAGCAGAGAGGCCATGTCCTTTATAAGAAGACGTTCAGATGTTTCGTTTTTTTTTGCAAAAATACGACCATTTCGCACCCATACAAATTTGTAGTTCTTCTCCTTGGCGGCCATCCTCGTAGCATGGTGTAAAGTTCTATTATGTGGGGCTAAGTGCTCAGCTACATAGACAGGCTTTTTATCTCCTGATACGCCCAGGTGGGCAGTGTTGAGCTTATCCATCTGATAAGATTTATTAAATTTGATCACGGCTGCTAGAATTTCGTCGCGTACAGCAGGAGAAGAAAGTTTAACAACTATAGATTTAGGACGCGTACCCTCAGAGTTTTGTTTAGCAATCCTAGTAGTCATAACGATATCATTTTCTTTCAAAGGGCATGATACCACTTTACATAATTGCTTTACTGTAACATTAAGGTTCTCAGACTTGTACTCAGGCAAATTTAGGATTTCCAAGTTACTAGATCGCGCATATTGTTCCATCTGATTCAATCTAAGAGTTAAATCCTTTATTATAGGTGTCATGTTCTTATGTTCTTTCTGAAGCTGATCTATTTGCTTTGTCTTATCTTCAAAAACCAATCGCATGTCATCGTATTGCTTGCTTGTAAACTCCAGACAGTCTTTCATCTGGCTTAGCTCCGAGCGGATGTCCTTAAGTTCGGCTCTCACGCTCTCCTGCACGATGTTCCTGATATCGGTGGTAAGAAGGCTACGTAGTTCAGTGCGTATAATGTCCCGAATCACTTCGGGTGTAATTAGCCGATGGGTCGCTTCGTCATCGGATTTCTCAGTCGATGTTCCAATCGAGCTGTTGTTATTTAGCCGAGGACGTTTACGCATTGAAGCCTGAGTTCCATCTATGTGACCAGTTTGGTTTTTCGATGGGCCGGCAGGTGGTGGTGTGCTCTGCATGACGCAGGTCTCAAAGAAACTTACAAAAAGAGTTACAATTGCTGGGAATCGAACTCGGGTCACCGTTCACGCCGATAACAGATAGACGCAACGTGCTATTTGCTATTTGTTAATGTTGGTGAAATTAAGCTTATTACTGTATGTCAACATTCAGATGTAACGGTTTGCCAGGTAAGTAATGTATTGTTTTTATTTTTTACAATGTACCTTCAACACAGATTTTATTGAATCACTATTTTTAGCTTTTATTAGTTTTAATGACTAGTTTTATCACTTAAGGAATCCATAAAGTTTAAGTCATATTCACTGTTCAATGGTGATGAAAACTGATGCCGCGGGCACTATTTTACTGCACTTTGTTCAAGTTGGCGACACTGTTTCACTATTGTCACTGTTTGTGTTTTGAACTTATTCACTTCGACTTTTTAGCGTTAGATAACACTTGTGCTTATGGTGTCTGTTGATATTAAACTGATAAACATATTGTACAAGCAAAAAAACAATTATAAAATTTTTAATTAACATAACTTTGCGGAGCCTATGTTTACTCGGTGCGCCATCTAGCGAATGAGATACATCTAGCTTTTGCAAATCAGGCAAAATTATGCTGTTTTTCGGGACATTTTATGGCACAACTAAACAAAATGCAATATAACTAATAACTACCTCGTATAGATTGGTTATTCCATTTTCAAAAGATATAAATTAATTTTTGAAAATTTTAGTTTTTTATAGTGTAAAATCAATGTTTCGTTGCCATTTTCCACAAAACTAATGATACCGGATTGAGTTTTGGTACATTTTTTGTGCTATTGTTAACATATTTTACCATTTCTAAAAAAACTATATGTAGGAAAACATATTCAATTCTTAATGTATGTAATTAACTAACTTTAATTAATCTCTTCGTGGAACTCCAAAATTTCAAACTACAACGAAAGGGAGTATTTACTTAATTTTCAGTTACCTGCCGGTCTAAAATTAAAAGCTTGTTGGCTATGAATCATTATAGGATGAGGCGTACGGATAACCCGCGAAATTCAAATTTTCTTACGTTTTTTTGCAATTTGCAGGTCATTGTTAGGTTGTATGTTGATGAAAAATGAGTCCCGCCAGTAACACGTATGTAGTTATAGAATTACATCATGAAAATCATCAATACAGCCCAATATATATTTATTTTTTTATCTAAATGCTCACTAAAGGCGCAGAAAAAATAAACACTGAAACTTATTTTTTCAAATTTTTTGCTATTCCGGATGAATCTTAATCTTAATATTGTTGCAAACGCGTCCTTAAGGTGGATTTGTACGGGTATCCCGCGAAATTCAAATTCTAAATTCATTTAACCCCATTGAATGACTTTTTCATAAAATACTTATTCATTGATGGGGTCACATGAATTTAGAGGGCTGTATTGATGATTTTCATGATGTAATTCTATAACTACATACGTGTTACTGGCGGGACTCATTTTTCATCAACATACAACCTAACAATGACCTGCAAATTGCAAAAAAACGTAAGAAAATTTGAATTTCGCGGGTTATCCGTACGCCTCATCCTATAATGATTCATAGCCAACAAGCTTTTAATTTTAGACCGGCAGGTAACTGAAAATTAAGTAAATACTCCCTTTCGTTGTAGTTTGAAATTTTGGAGTTCCACGAAGAGATTAATTAAAGTTAGTTAATTAAAGCGCCTATAACACAAATAAAGCCGTATTTCAATATTAGCAGTAGCTACGTTTTTGTGGAAGCCTTTTTGTTGCTATTGTTCATTAAACGTCTTTTAGCTTTGTAATTAGCAAGATCTAACTTACTTTTTGGCTTTAGAAAGAATTATACCTCAATCCAAAGAAGGTTTTATGAGTCTTTGCATATTTTCTCCTGTCAAATCAGTATCATCACCAGCCAGGGCTAAATGCTTGTTTTTTTTTTCCTTTTGCTTTTGCTGGCTTTTCTATTCAACCGTTTAATTTACAAAAATTGCAGAATAGCAAATAGTAAAATAGTCTAGATGTGTCAAGCCATAGGTCTCTAGTTCAAACCCAAGACACGCAACTCTGACCTTTCGGATTCATGTGCACATTCTATAATTATCCTTTTTTATTATGCGCTTCGGTGAAGGAAAGTATCGAGGGGAAACCAAACCAGCATGCTTGAGAGATATTTCTATGTAAAGTCAAGACGTACATATGTATGTATGGATGTTTGTTACTCTTTCACGTAAAAACTGAACGGATTTGGATGAAATTGTATACACAGATGTTTTATAACCTGGATTAACACATAGGATACTTTTTATCCCGATAGTATGTTCCCGTGGGACAATTATCGAACTCCAAGCGGCCGACGTCGCAGGCATAAGCTAGTCATCAATAATGGTAGGTACTGAAATACTCTCCGAGCCGACACATGAGTGACATATGACACATCAGTTTATTTCGTTCAGCAAAGTTTAATCGAACCTAAAAACAATTTCCAAAATTCAAAAATCTGGTCAGAGCTTCTATCACAATTTCAGAAACAATTCTAGGCTAATCCTTATCGCCAAATGCACTGCAGCTTCATAGATAGCTACATAAAAGGAATTAATAATAATAATAATAATAATTCATTTATTTCAGATAAATTCAATCCATAATCTTAATTAATTCACGTGTTAGTAACAATATACTTACAAACTATGTTAGTAATACACTGACAAAGCCAAAAACAAAAAAAAAAAAAAAAAAAAAAAAAAACAAAAAAAAACAGAACCAGATTGTGGCATCACTGCTGCAAGGTAACAGGCCCAGCCGAGACCTTGCAGCAATGATTCATAAACTTACAATCAAGCCTGCTCGCTATCATAGACAGGATGCTGTTGGCGCTGCCCCGTACCCTACGGACCAAGGATGCACACCGCTTCCGCATCACCGCGTAAAAGCAGTCCAAGTGAGCTTCAGCAAACATACCTGATGCGCTGCAGTATCGGGGCAACCCCATCAGCACCCTGAATGCGTTATTGTATTGGACGCGAAGGGCGCTGTATGATTTTTGAGTAAAATGAACCCACAGACTGCAAGTGTAGAAAGCCGTGCAATACGCACTAAATATAGTGCGCTTGACTTCCTTAGAAGCACGCCTGAATCTGCAGGCAATCATGTTAGCTCTCACACACAGCGCCCTCCGCTCCCTATCAATATCCTCATCATCTTTGAGGTCAGTGGTCAATAAGTGACCCAAATACTTAAATTGCTGTACCCTCACAAGGGGTTTACCATCTATTTTGACTGAGGGTACTGCTTCTGGGTATTTACCCCTGGCCCCAAAGACCATGACTACACTCTTCTTACCATTATATGCCAGACCATGAAGTCTTGCATATTGCTCGCAAGTGGCTACGAGTGTCCTTAGCCCACAGATTGACGCGCTCAGCAGCACCATGTCGTCGGCGTAACTAATGTTATTACAACACACGCCATCAACATGACACCCGACACGCATGCTGCTAAGCGCGCCAATCAGATCATTCACGTATAGGTTGAAAAGCGTAGGGGAGCATAACCCCCCCTGCCTCACCCCGCACTCCAACCCATACGGTCTAGATAGGGCACCTGCCCACCTCACACTATTGACTTGGTTTCCATACCAGTACTTTAGAGTATTTGTGACTTCTGGTGGCAAATTTACCTCTTCCATCTTCCTCCATAAAATGTCGTAGGAAACCAAGTCAAAAGCCTTGCTCAAATCGAGGAAACAGGCGTAAACTGGAGTGCAGCGATCCGTGTAGTACTTCACAGTGTGCTTCACACTCAATATAGCGCTGTCAGTAGATAATCCAGAACTGAAACCAAATTGGTTATCGTGTACACGTATATGACTGCTAAGTTGAGCGCTAAGCACACCGTCAAACACTTTCGACATGATTGTGGCAAGAGATATTGGCCTGTAATTGTTCTTATCACCCATATCACCAGTCTTATTTTTGACGATGGGTACCACTGTTGATTTGATCATGTCACTCGGCATATAAGCATGACCCAGACAAAAAGTGAAAAGCATAGCCAACACTCTTGGCAAATGCGGACCAGCAAATCGGAGATGCTCAATGCTGAGACCATCATGACCAGGAGATTTTCCTCGACGCATTGCGTCAATTCTGTTTGAGAGCATTTTAGCGGTTATTCTAACTCCTAGGTCTTTCCGTGGTTCAACATTGAGCGTCGACCTAGATGGGCCTAATGGTGACCGCACACTAAAATGGTCTACAAAAAGGTCAGCTATTTGTCTAGCATCACTCACGCCATCGACGCAAACAGGGAGTCCAGGCTTGCCCTTAAGTCTATTTGTATGCTTCCAAAAAGATCGAAAATCGTTCTTTGAATGCTGTGAAGCCAGAATATCCATTTTAATTTGAGTCTCATGATCTTGACACCACTTTAACCGAGACTTAAATATCCTTCTGGCTTCACGCATTTCTTCAAAAATACGTCCTGATGTCGGCATACCATTATCTAGCCAGCATAAAAATTTACGCCTAGCCTCCCTATGCGCGCCGCTCACGTGCATGTTCCAGCCCACGACTGCTCCTCGCTTTCTAAGACTTCCCTTATAAGTTATTGTCTCGGTAGCCGACTCGCACAATGCACTAACAATTTTACTATACATTGCATCTATTACACGAAAGTGGCGAGGGTCATTACAAGTCTGACCACTACACTCTCTAAAGTCATCCGGGAAGTCAATAAGTCGCAATTTTTCATGACATTTTGCCCTATAAGCACGAACCTGTTCTTGACTTCTTTCTCCCCAGATCACCCTATTCACTACATTGCAAACATTTGGTTGTTGAATCTGAACAAAACTAAGGTCACACATAATAATCAACGGAAAGTGGTCAGACCACTGCACGTCATATTTTACATAAGAATTCACAACAGTAGGTACGGCCGCCCTTGTAACTAAACAATGATCAAGCCACCTTTGCGATCCATGAGCATCACTAATAAAAGTGTGGGTATCCGAACCGAGACCTAACAACTCAGTGTCAATGCATGTCCATTGTTGTTCAACACAAAAACTTGAGAGTTCCGTATAAAATAATTCTGTAGGGTGCGAATTGAAATCGCCTAAAACATAACAACATTCTACGTTACAACTGTCAATAATTGCACTCACCGAGCCAAGACAGTCCGCGAACTCTGCCAGGTTAGATACGTCATCGGTCGGCATATAAACACTCACCACTAGTATAGATTTATTACTTAGCGCAATCTTCACAGCACAAACGCGTGGATTATGACACTCGATAACCGACACATTACTGAACATTACTTTCCGCCATAGAATAGCCACACCACCGTAGGGCCTCCCACGTATTAGTCGTGACGCTGAATCCATACCTGACGTACCCGTCGAACTAAACTCATAGCTAATGGTATCCAAATATGACTGCTCCTCAGTCAGCAACCAGGTTTCTTGAAGTGCAATTATGTCCGCGCTGCAGCACAAGTCTTTTATGTAATCTGCCGAACGTTTTACATTTTTACAGTTAAATGTAACCAATGTGCATGTCTTACTATCCATTAACTATCGTGTTTGTTGAGCCGTTACCAGTACAATTTGCTTGCACTGCTGACTTCGGTTTAAAGTTTACAAATTTCCGAAATATTACGCCCTGAGGCCACAACTTATCATGAAGGAATGTTTGTACTTTCGATTGTGCCACGAAGAATTTGTAGGCATAGTGATCTGACTGTCTTTTGGCGTTTATTTTCTCTAATTTAACAGATACTTGCGTTTTCCTCATAATATAATTAACTATATCAGCCTCTGTCGCGCTTTTGTGCACGTTCGTTATAAAAATAGGAACATTCCTTTCGGCAGCTCGAAAGTTCTCTACAGAATCATTCGCAACTCCCATCATTCCCGTTAGACGGTTTTTCAAATTGTAACGTTTTTTCTTTTTAACTTTCATCCATCCTTCATCATCAATACGATTTTCTTTAAAACTCAGTTTGTCAACATCAGCCGCAGTTTGTTTACGCGGCTGCTCGCTTAACAGCTGACCGGCAAACCGGTTTGTTATCTCGTTAGGAACGAGCGACGTCGACACCGAGCGCGGACTACGTTTACCGCTAAGGCTCACTGTTCAAATTAAGTGTGGCTCATGAGTATTACTGACAAAAGTGTGAGCCGTGTTGGCTGAGCGGAAACAGCACGAGCGCGCTGTGTAAACGTAACATAAAGATAAATGTCACTACATAAATAAAGAAAAAATATTCGAACAGAACACTTCGTTTCAATTTGAATGTGGTCAACAACCTCCATGAGACCAATATCGTAATCATGAAAAAAATACAGTTGTAATATTGGGCATTTGGGTAGAGTAGGAATTGGAATTTTGTATGAGACAGTGTTTTTTTTTCACGATTACTAGGTTGATCCCATGGAGTAAATTGTTCAGTTCGATGAGTTGTGTATCTGATACAGGTGAATTTATCCTATACTATTAGATGAGCAATATTTGAAATGTTTATTTTGTAATTATGTTGTCGGAATCGGCTGAAATCAGCACTTTATTTCTGTTATACCAGTCCATTACTTAATGAATTTCGAACTTTGTATGTAACGATCATGTGCAAATTTAATTCAGCCGCTGAGTCAGCGTTTCCGACCATTAACCATGAATGTATAAACGTTTTCACTGAAACCTACTGGGGATGGCTGAAATAATAAAAATATATATATATATTTAGATTTTATTTAATAAATTTCTTTACAAAATAAAAAAAAGAGAAAAAATGCACGTAAAACGACGTGTTTCTCCATCAGCCTATACAGGTAAGATAATATGAAAATAAAATTCTTCATACCCAGGTAAAGTGTTCCTGGAACCTCAATTTCCAGATCCAATTTTTTTCAATGTTCAAACTTTAAACAAGTTCCCCAGTTTCTCCGAACCAAGTTTCACTTTATCTTTCTAGAAAAATAGATTGACATCTAGAAAAACTTGAATTATGGAGTGAAAATAAGAAATAATCAATTTCGCCGCGAGGTCTACCGCTGGGAGGAAAGTTTCATTGTTTTATCTTTCAATACAATACTTGTGGGTCTTTTGGGAGCAGTGACGTCCTTGATATCAAGTGATTGTGTGTTCTCGGGACTGAGAGAAACTAGAACGCCTTAGGACATTGCTGTTTTGGTGTGAAATTATTATTAGGAAACTATTTTCCGTCTCTGGAAATTATTTATGTGATATCGAGGTGAAGTGTTTTTCTGAATACCGTTTTAATAATAATTTTAGTATTCATTTATTGATAGTTTTCCTAATCCTGGTTATTAAACAATACACATTTAATATATTTTTTAAATAAATAAATAGCCATGTATATCACAGTCATGTGATTTCTGCATAATATTCCTACTTAGGTAGGTACAGTCGCGGCCTTTTCCGCCTGATCAGTTAAATAAAATTCGCTTATATCATGCGGAGGCGCCCCGCCCGGCTAGAGAGCGCTTCATCTTGTGAGTGCAAGCAAAAATGAGCTTAGTGGTAGTCAGGCGGGAGTGTCCGCCACTGTACAGACGCCATCAGGTCAAGCTACCCGAAACTGTCAGATCTTCCCAAACAACCTCGCACTGAATGCTTTAGCAATAAAGTCGAAAATCTATTAAAGAAATCTGAATCGTTGAAGTACCCTAGTATGTAACCTACAATACTAGCTATGTGCCCATTTCCTATTTATATTACAGCATTTAAATTGACAA
The DNA here is from genome assembly GCA_950005105.1 of Lycophotia porphyrea. Taxonomy (NCBI): domain Eukaryota; kingdom Metazoa; phylum Arthropoda; class Insecta; order Lepidoptera; family Noctuidae; genus Lycophotia; species Lycophotia porphyrea. The sequence continues at coordinate 13,490,990 of OX465395.1, read as the reverse complement.
AAAAGTTATACTATTTAATTCCAAATAATGTTGAAAGAGAAAAACACCTTTTTTGAAGTAAGCGCCATCTCTTATCATTTCAATTATTTACTAGAAGGTTTACACGCTAGTGCTCTCTAGTGGTTGTAAAACTAGCAAAGTACACAGTCCAAACTTGTATTCTAGTGTTTCAAAATCAAGTTAGATGGCATAACTTTAACGCAACCCTGAATATTATTGTTCTTATAACATAACAAGTCCTCAACTTACAGTCACGGTATAAAACTGGTTGCTTCGATAGTGTGCTCACAATTACGTTGCTACTGCCTACTAGATGGCGTTATAAATGTACACTTACGTGTAAACAAACTATTCTTTTTAACTTTGAATTTTCGCCATCAAACATGAACTAGAAATAACATTAGTGCTTCTAGTCTTTATGTATGAATGTCTATGGTTTTTGGGTGTTCTAAAAAGAACATAAATCAGAAATTAAAGTAGGACCTTTCAAAATTTAATAAAACAACGGTAAGAATATAAGTTTATGGATCAACAAAAAATACTTAATTGTAATCCATCCATACTCATAATAATGATAGATGTCATTTGTAAAGATTGAAAAGATTTCGATAAAAGTTTGACCTAGTTAGGATACTTTTTTTACCGGTAGGGCCGCTAGTACCTAATTATGTCTTCACGCACGTGATAATTCCTGACATCCACGTGGTCGAAACCGTAGGCCTTTCTTTTTTTTTTCGGATGGGAAATCATCAAATGACTGGGCTCTGGGCAGAGCGGAAGGGAGTGTCAGACTTGTACTGACTAAAACCCATCCATGTTCCTTCCTTGCCCTTTGTATTCCAGGGCCGCGGTATCTCTTTCGAACAACCCCGCAGCCCGAAACCGTGGGCCTGAGCTGGCGTAACCATGAAATTACTCTGTATCTGCTATGTTTCAAATACATCGTATCGGGGAATGCAGTTTTATAAATAAATAGAGAGACACTGCGTTTATATCTCAATAGGTAGGTAGAATAAAGTGTAGCAACACCATAAACACAGTTTTTATTGCGCAACAGACACCATGCTACTACCTTACCATTCACCATCAACATGCGACCAAATACCAGCAATTTAAATAAATATGCCAACATCAAAGAGCAATTAACTCAGCCGCCATATCTGTGCCTGCGCCGCCTCCCGGAGTCGACCAATGCGCAGGCGACGCAATCTGTACATAGTTAATGACATGCAAAATTACCCCTTTGAGCAAAAAGACCGCCCGCTAAATTATACCTCTGTTATGTGCTGCCGTGGTGAAATGGTTATGTGTATAAAGCTGGGAAAATAATACTTAATTATTTCTGTAATTCTGATGGAGTATGGACTGTATTTTTAAAATACACACTAGTTGTTCAGTGTGGTTTTCTCTGAGAAGTTTGGAAAACACTATTTAATATTCTTTACGTGTCGATGAAACTCAGATTGTGTTAGTCTCTCGCTCATTCTGAAAGGTGCAAGTAGTTGTGCAGGATTGACAGGTCAGGAAGTGGAGCATATCCTGCAGAGGGGCTCCACATTGGCATTCTGTTTGGGATGGATCTAGGATACCGCATTTGGCCAGATTATGTCTACAGCGGCCAACCTGGGCCCGCAACCAGTTAAGAGGTTCTTTTTTTTTTCAGGCCTTTTTTAAGTTACGCCTGACTGCTAGTCGCACCAGCTTTTATAAAGTGGTTGGTTCATCTAGCTTGCTAGTACTACTCGGCGTTTGCTTATTCACGGACTCTACAAGAAAAGGAATAGAATAGATTCTAGTTGTCCATTACGACAGGCATGTTGCGTTTGCTTTTTTTTTTTAATTTCATCGGCAATTTAAAAAAAAAAAAACAACTGTTTCTTACTAAAATGGAATACATACACGGTCAAAATGTACGGAAAAGCTGATATTTTTAAAATTGCCGATGAAAAAATTTTTAGCCTGATAGATTCTGAGATGGCTTCTGAATCATCTCTGAAAATTTGGCTGGTCTTTGAAAACTAATGCTGTTTAGGTACCAACGCCATGGCCATCTGCCCAGACAGAGAATTGTAAACATCTTTCTTACCCTTCCTATTTATACCAAGTCTAGGAATGTGCTTATCTGAAAGGCATAAATAATCTTATAATGGACTAATAAATTGGTTGAGATTATAGAAATTGGCACCTGGATTGGCGTCTGGCATTATTTGCAAATGCGACTCTTAGCGTTGGTTGCGAATACCAGGATATGATTCAGTTCAAACATATTAAACGTATTGATGTTTACACATGTCATTGGAGTGAATTCGCAAATATTCGGTTATTTATTTTATGTTATAACAATGCCCGCGGCGTCGCCCGCGTGGAGTTCGAGAATTGTCCCACGGGAACATACTATCGGAATAAAAATATCCTATGTGTTAATCCAGGTTATAAACTATCTGTGTTCCAAATTTCATCCAAATTCGTTCAGTAGTTTTTGCGTGAAAGAGTAACAAACATCCATACATCCATACATACAAAGTTTCGCGCTTATAATATTTTATGTAAAGGATGTATATTAATTAGTGTATAAATGTTGTATAACATCAATTATTTTTGTGTATTGTATTATATTTTAATTGTAAATAATGTAATGTCTACGAAGATAAGAGGAAAAGCCGCACTATCGCATTGTATGTTATGATAGTTGTAAGGAACATTTTTACCAAATAAATAACAATAATATAGCAAGACACCGGATTAGAGCATATCAAACGAATAGACGTGGACTCTGTTCAATGTAATTGGCATGACTTAGTATAATTTTTCTTGAACTTTGTCTCAAACTCAAACTCAAAAGCATTTATTTCAATTAGACCATTACAGGCACTTTTGAATGTCAGAAAAAACAAAGAAGGCAGTCACAGACACAAGTCATAATAACTTGTGAAAGTACTGTAGTTGCCCATTCCAAAGCGTAGATCTCTATGCAGAAGAATGGGCAAGAAACTCCATGGACACTCTTTTCAATCAAAATATTGTACAAAATGTTGATTACATCATTCATGTTGAGATTATACATATGTGAGAACGATGTAGAAATAAGTATTTGTGAGGCAAACTTTAATTAGCAGGCAAAGTCTACCTGATTACAGTACAGAACAGTATCTCAATAATGATCATCTAAACAATTTAGATAAAAACATCTTCACAAGTAAACACTATAAAATATGGAATTCAAGAAAGTCGCATCATTCTTCAATATTAATTATACTAGTAGGAGTCTTAATGAACATTTATAAAAAAAATCTTGATGTTACTTCTAAAAAGTACACACGGCGGCACATCAAGCTTTACATTTCCAGTATAACGTGGCCTCGCTTTGTATAAATGTCTATACAATGAGAGAGCCGCATAAACTGGTTTTGTATGTATTAGCTTGATCAGCCGTCGTGCGTACCACTACAATTCTGCCTAAACTTGCTTTGGATTAGGACCCGCTTTGCTAGGTACTCCATTGACCACTTTATATACAGGCTGTAAACAGACTCTTCAAGAAGACGTGAACCAAGCACTATGAACATCAAACAATCTTTACGCAAAAATGAGTGCTGAGAAACGACTTTTTTTTCGGGCTGAAAAATCACATTTTACGGTAGGACTCAATGTAACGCACTCAAAACATTGTGCTGATGAATGGATTGAATAGTAAGGTGGTAGTGGAGGTATTTAAAGTAAAAATCCTACATTAAAAACTAGTATTAAAAAAACTTGTTAAAAAGTTGGAACTTTGACCCCCAATATCTCCGTAGCTAGAAGGTTCCCAGGTATGGTCTAGAACAAAAAATGATCACTATGACGGGGAAAACAAGTGCCTTTCGGCTTCGTTAAGAGTCTTTTTACACCCTTTATACAACAAAATATCCTCAAAAAACTTCATCTCACGGTCTGGAGACAGTAGCCTTAAGCTTTTGAGCTTCCTCCCCTCATTAGTCAACAGAAACTAGTCCTCATCTTAGCCTGAGGCAAATTGCTCGGTAATTCTGTCCACAAATGACACGTATTGGTCGGAATGTCATTTTGTAAATTACTGCGCGTTATTATTTGTTGTAATTGGATGGGGTCACGCAGTGGTAGGAATGTCGGTCGGTAATATTTACGCTTGTCTCATTAGATGTCGCTTTGTGTGTTATTTCTTGTTTTTTTTTTTTTTATTGTGACTGGGGAGCTGCTTTGCAATGTGCAAGGAAGGTGGCGTTCAACTGATTTCTTAGCATGTATTTTGTCGGCAGCCTATTATATTATTTATTAGCGGACGTCACGCGGTTTCACCCGCGTAGTTGCCGTTCCCGTGGGAGTACGGGGATAAAATATAGCCTATGTTACTCGCTGATAATATAGCTATCCATTGCTGAAAGAATTTTTCAAATCGGTCCAGTAGTTTTTAACTTTATTCGTTACATACAAAAATATAAAAATACAAATCTTTCCTCTTTATAATATTAGTATAGATCTAGATTTCAAAACTTTGGATAGGTCGTTTACTTTTGCCGATTACCTACTCTGTAATATGAATTCTTTTGAGTGCCTCTTTGATTTCGTGTAGCGTTGGGTCCTGTGTTTGAATCCCCAGGTCGAGTAAAGTGATGCTGTATATTTCCAATTGGAATTTCTCTGCAATGACAACTTACTTTGTAATGATGTATATAGTACGTGCCATTTGCGCGTCAGTATCCCTTCCACCCCGTTTACAGGAACCATAGACACACATATTTTCAGTAAATATTATAAAACAAAGTCCTCCGCCGTGTCTGTCTGTCTGTTCGCGATAAACTCAAAAACTACTGCACAGATTTTTATGCTATTTTCACCAATGGATAGAGTGGTTCTTGAGGCAGGTTTGAGTGTATATCAAGTTTGTGTTGCGGAAACGTGATCAAAATTTCATGATTGCTTTTGGTCGCGATAACCGACATCCACGCAGGCGAAGCCGCGCGCGTCAGCTAGTGAAACGATAAGACTACTTAATATACTCCAAAATCATGCAATACACGATTACACGCCACACTAAAAAATCTAAACATGACTTGCCATAACAAAACAAAAACGTAATTAATTGAACGTCACAATTAATAAAAATAAAACCTCCGACACTTTTAATGGCAATAAAAAAGATCATTAGGTGCTCAATGAAATCACTTCACTCTAATATGACATGGCCGAAATTTTCAACAACCATTAACTAAACGATACTTGTCCAATATAACTTGATACTTCATGTAGATGGCTATAAGAGTAGAGGCAGATCAAAGAAACTATGGATGGACTGTGTAAAGGATGATATGGCTAGTAAGGAGGTGACTGCTGAGATGACGAGTAATAGAGAAGTATGGAAGAAGAAGATATGCTGCGCTGACCCTAAATAAATTGAGATATGGGCAGGAAAATGATGATGAAGACGGCTTTATGGTGGAGCTGTTAGTTTTAGGAAGTGCCAATGACGTGTCAAATATTTTGGTGAGAACAATATCAGAGCTCCCTGTAATTTTTACAATGTCGTCGGTCCATCTGGCAGGTGGCCGTCCCACGCTGCGCTTTCCAATACGTGATCTCTACTCCAGTATCTGTTGATGATGAATATCAGAACTAACGCCGCCCCACCTGTTTTGAATACATTGCGCAAAGCAATAACATTTCAAAGATATTTATTAGCATCGTTCTTGTTTCAACGTCTATTGAGCGCCAAAATATCAAAGTAGCACTGTACAGACACCGGCACATCAAGCTACCCGAACCTGTCAAATTTTCCCAATCAACCTTGAACCTAATGCTGTAGCGATAAAATTGAAAATCTATTAAAGAAATTTGACAGATTGTAGTAGCTTCATGCGTCAGTCCAACATTTTTTAAATTAAATTCCCTCTTGTCCGCAACTCAAGGTATGCGTGACATTTCGTATTAAATCACTTTGATTTTTTTTGTAATTACTTTCAATAATTTAAAGGAAATTATCAACAATCAATTTAAGTTACACTATGTTAAGGGATATCTTCTGTGATTTTCAATTATATCCCGCGATCATGGCGCTTGCAACAGCGACGAAATATCGGTAGGTCACAATGACAGTGTAAGTTTTGTTTTAAACCGTGAAAACTTAAAACAGTGAATCAATTAAAGGTTGGTCGCTTACTAGATTGTCAACATCATCATCTATCACTCGATATATACCTTATTAATGGCATTATACAGCGTGTAAACGGACTCTTCACGAAGCCGTTAACCAAGCATTATGTACAGACGCCAGCACATCAAGCTACTACAATCTGTCAGATGTGTTTAATATTTTTTCGACTGAGCGTGCGCGCCTGCGGGCTGTGGGTGAGTGGGAGTCGGGTCTTTGGCTTCACGCACTACCGTCGTCGAGCATAGGCACATTGTTCGACGACACAACCTTCCGCCTCGCTGTTTCTTTACGCCTTGGTGCCGCTTGCTGTTCTCCTCATCGCTGTCACTGCGGTGAAGCTGTCAACAACCTCGGTCACCACGGCCTGTCATGCAGCCGAAGTGCGGGCCGTTTTGCACGGCACGCAAATATAAACGACATTATCCGACGAGCTCTTGTCACCGTCAGCGTCCCAGCTGTTTTAGAACCCAATGGCTTGGCACGCGACGATGGCAAGAGACCGGACGGCATGTCTTTGTTTCCTTGGAAGATGGGTAGGCCTTTAGTGTGGGACGCAACATGCGTCGATACTCTTGCGCCATCCCATCTTCCAAGCTCATCGTGCTGTGCTGGTGCTGCCGCTGCGGCTGCAGAGAACCTCAAGCGGCGTAAATATAGAAACCTGTGTGGTAACTATATTTTCGAGCCGTTTGGGGTTGAAACTCTAGGGCCGTGGGGTCCGAGTGCTCATAGCCTTTAAGGAAATTTCGAAACGCCTAGTTGTCGCTTCCCGTGACCCAAGGGCTGGCTTTTACTTTGGCCAGAGGCTAAGTGTTGCCATAAAACGTGGCAACGCCACGTTGTATGACGTATGTATGACGCCAGTCTCTTGGGCACATTACCATCTGACAGCGTTGAGGAGGAGTTTTTCGATGCCCTTTTATAGTTTGTTGTTAGTTTATCTATTTTAGTTTAATAGTTTTTAATTATCAATGTACGAGTATATAGTTAGTTTAACCAAATAAATTCTTTATTGCTAAAGTATTAGGTTCAAGGTTGCTTGGGAAAATCTGACAGTTTCGAGTAGGTTGACCGGCTGGCGTCTGTAAATCAAACTAAGTAAGTTTACGCGAAAATTATTGCTGGGAAACGACTTTTTTTTGGGGTGAAAAATCACGTTTTACGTTAGGACTCAATGTAACGCACTCAAAACATTATGCTGATGGATGGATTGAGTAGGTACCTACCACGGGGGTCGTGGAGGAGTTTAAAGTAAAACCTTACATTAAAAAAAAAGTATTCATAAAAAAACATGTGAAAAAGTTGGAACTTTGACCCCCAGTATCTCCGTTACTAGAAAGTTTCCAGGTATGATCTAGAACAAAAAAAATATTGCATGACAGGGAGAACAAATGCCTCTCGGCTTCATTACGGTCTTTTTGAACTCTTTATTCAACTGTCACGCTGAATGGATACTCAGCCTCTCAGTCCATTGCTGGGTCACAGTTGCACTACAACACCATGTAGTCCACTTTGCGCGTCCCAGTGAACTTTTAATGGTGACTGTACCACTCGCCACTAGAGAGACAGGCTAGACGAGCGCCTCGGAAACCTATTTGCAGTTACCATGACAAATGTAGCAGACAAACAAATAAACTACTGGATAATTAGCCGTAAATTAGCCGCAAATTAACCGTGAAAACCAGCACATTTGCTATGCTTACTTCAAAATGGTGCCTCGGAATATCACAGCAAGAGTTTAGAGTCTGTACACCTTCAAGGTCATCGGCATTCATTGTCAACTAGCAACAATCGTCAGGGGATTTAAACCTAGATAACTACATAATTAAGAAGTATTAATGGCTATCTGTGATGGGATAGTTCACATATGGATCACAGATAGAAATTCTGAAACAAACGAGTTTAAAACAAACTTGGCTGTTGCCAAGAAAAGCCAGACTGAAGATGATTCAGTTTAGATTTTGAGTCTAAATTTTTTTTCACAACGCTATTAATAGATAATGAATGTGGGTTCGCGTAGCGATAAAAAGAAACATCAATAAGAAATTGTTGTTTATCTTTCCACTATTCGCTTGTCGGATTCAGACATATGTGGCCTTGCGTCTACTGCGTTTAAAATATCTTCCACGTGTAACGATTTTAAAAGTAACTTTGCTGTCCATTTTAACCACGAGATAGTAGAATACTCAGCCATATTGTCCACACTGCTAGAACACAGGGTTCTTGAAGTGGACGGTAATCTATCAAGTAGGCCAAGTGTTGGTTGGTGAATTGTCTTCGAATTATACCTCGCAGAGAGGAGCCTTGGAGGAGGTCGTGGCTAAATTATCACAGCCACTTGGGTCAATCTTACGTTAAGTCACGCTGGCCTAGGTTGGTCCGTGGATACCCATTTACGTATACCGAGTTTCCGCCATGCCTTAGAAATTGGTCCCGGCTGTCATTTGTAGAGGTTTGACAGTCGTAACAGGTAGTCAGAAGCCCGAAAGTCTGATATAACAAACAAACAAAGGGTAACAAACAACAAACAAAGGGTACAACAACAAACAAACAGCAGCGTAGGGGCTTAACAAAGGGTATCGTATTAGCCAGTACTAACAGGGTTGTGGAAGTCAGATAGGCAGTCGCTCCTTGTAGAATACTGGAATTCAGCTGCATCCGTTTAGACTGGAAGTTGACCCATACATAGTTGAGAGAAGGCTAGGCAGATAGATGATGATCTTCGAATTTGACCACAGGATAAATATCCTCATTAGTGCTGCTTGGAGTTACGGAGAAATGATATTCATCGGTAGAATAATCCAGGCAATCTAAATGAAATAAAGTGATACCAAAAAGCACACTGCATAGCTATTACAAACTTTTTTTTTAACTCCTCGAAATCAATCGTTTCAATTCTAGCTGAGTCACTAAATAAACTTCCCATATTATTTCTAAATGACCTATTAACTGAACAGTTTACAAAATATTGATTTTCTTTCACCATAATTACGAGCTACGATGCCATTGTTACGAAGTTCCTCAGACAGGTCGACGCCAACTGTTGAAAGTGAGGCCAGTTTCCGAGAAACCACTACCTTACTATCAACATGAACCTACTATGAACCCGTTTTTTACCGCAACTGTTGGTAATCATTTCTATTGTTACTTTGATTACGATCGATACAAGTATTATTGTCGATTGAATAGATAAGATTTTGTTTTTTTTAGTGACGCCACCCTGTCTGATGAGGTCCGAAGGATTAAATCGGTTTGCTTTATGGCGTACCTTTGGCATGTCGACAGATCGAGACAGCAACAAGTTAATATTTTGTTCCACACAGAAGTCAAAGATACAGAGGTGTGGAGGTTACGATAAGAAAGGCAGCACAAGGGAGTGAATACCTATCCAAAAGTCTTAAAGTAATCGCAAACGTCGAAAAGGGACACCCCAGGTCGTAGAAGCAATATCAGGTGAGAGGTGTTAGTACTCATAGTAACGTCTAACAGGGGAGAATGGAAGAAGAAACGTGTTGCGCCGACCCCAAATAGAATGGGATAAGGGCAGGAAGAAGAAGAAGGTGTTAGTACTCACAGCTAGTGCATGTATTTGTCTGCTTAGAAAAAGTATATCTTAAAAAATTAAGAGTGGTTAAGACGAAACAATGGCATTCCAGCTGAGTTCTGAATTTAAATGCTTTTGATTTTGTCTGATTTTTTTTACAATAGTATTCTTTTGTAATCGTTGCATAAGCCATCTTGCATTAGCAATACTTTAAAGGATTAAAATCTCATAAATATGAGGAACTTTTACTAAGGGATTAACTACCATCATCATAATTTGTCTAGCCTTTTCCCAACTATGTTGGGGTCGCCTTCCAGTCTAACCGGATGCAGCTGCATTTTACATGGAGCTACTGCCTATCTAAGGGACTGACTATGAATTACGATAAAAAAAACTACTGTTGCCGCCATTTTTTCGAGTTAGGCGACCAAAATGTATAAAGCACCTGATCTGTACTGTACGCTCCTAAAGTACTGCTCACGTTTCTAAAATCAAATCACCCAGTACATGTTTAGCACTCAAACTTAAAAGTACCACACATCATTAATTCTAAGAATCATAGCTAATGAGTGTTAATTACTAATGTGAATTTACGGTTGTTTTTACTACTCCATTCTTAATTACGTTCGAATGGATGTAACCTTAATAGTGAGTGAGGTGTTCGCCTAGACGTTTCGTGTTTTTGTTAAGAACACTTCTAGTGTGTGTGTTTTTTTTAAATTATTTTAATCTGTGTGTAGCATGTTGTGGTGGCAATTTAAAAAAAAAGAAACAAGGAAAATTATTAAGAAAATTGATCAAAGTTTTGTGTGACCTTCACGACTGGTTCGAGACTCGACGCAGTCATGAAAGTCGAGTCCACAAAAGTTAATTTGTTAAATTCGTATTATTTTTAAATTGGTAATAATAGTTTTGAATCCGTGGGTGTGGATTCATGGCCATATCCGAAACTATGAGTAAAAGCGAAAAATAGGTATTCAAAGGTAGTTTGCCGTCTATGTCACTTCCCAGAACATGACCTTTATTAACGGCGATTATTTTATCCAAAACCAACGGGTTTGATTCCAGGTTATGAGGAATATTGATTTTTAAATAATTGTTTCAAAGCTTCAAAAGTGCTTCATGCATGTTTTAAATTAGGTATACTAAAATTTTAACAAGTTGAATTTCCAAGACTGCAATTTGTTCAAAACGGACATTAGTGACATAAAGTCACGTAGTCACGGAATTGTGACGTTTTAGCCAATTGAAAAAAAAAATACTTGAGTGTAAGTAATTACGTGTGCAAACATTTTTATGCGTTAGACAAGAATTTATATAATAAAGTAAGAATATGGTATCTTAAATAATTACTTTTACTCAAGACTTTGACCTGCCAGGGCTGCGCGACTGTTCTAAAGAGATACCGCGGCCCTGGAACACAAAGGGCACGGAAGGAACATGGATGGGTTTTAGTCAGTACAAGTCTGACACTCCCCTCTGCTCCGCCCAGAGCAGGAGAAGTCATTTGATGATTTCCCATCCGAAAAGAAAAGAAAAGTCATCACTTTGACTTTTTTATAGGTACGGGTGTTAATAGTTCGGCCACTCTCTCGACTTCCTCGTACATTTGCCAAAAATTTAATTAATATTAGATACTATCAGCAGCGTTCTAATTTTGAACACGTTGCTAACAACCATCGTTGTATAACGAAAGTTTAGGGTTGTTATTGAGATATTCCTGATGGAAAAACCGAATACCACTTCTTTCGACCTGGGAATAGAACTAAGGGTCACAAGCTCGGCAGTCGCGCTTGCGACAACTAGACCAACAAGGCAGTCAATTACGCTGCAAATAGATTCGTCCTTCACTGGATAGTATAAAACAAAGTCGCTTCTCGCTTTTTGTCTGTCCCTATACAGGGTGTAAACAGACTCTTCACGAAGCCGTCAACCAAGCATTATGTACAATAAACTAAGTAACTTTACGCAAAAATTAGTGCTGGGAAAAGACTTTTTTTTTGGGCTGAAAAATCACCTTTTACAATAGGACTCAATGTTATGCACTCAAAACATTGTGCTGATGGATGGATTGAATAGTAAGGAGGTCCTGGAGGTGTTTAAAGTAAAAATCTTACATTAAAAACATGTATTCAAAAAAAAACTTGTGAAATAATTGGAACTTTGACCCTCAATATCTCGGTAACTAGAAGGTTCCCAAGTAAGGTCTAGAAAAAAAAAATATCGCAATGACGGGGAGAACAAGTGCCTTTCGGCTTCGTTAAGAGTCTGTTTACACCCTTTATATGCTTAGATCTTTAAAACTACGCAACGGATTTTGATGCGGGTTTTATAATAGATAGAGTTATTCAAGCGCAAGGTTTGTATCTACATTGCACCCCGGCTTCGCACAGCCGGGGAAGGTCGCTAGTAATTTTACAAGTGCCAGTCCGTCAATTTTAAAAAATTAGTATAATTTTAGTAATAAGTTATTCGAATCAGTTCATCAATCAACAACTCATAACGATTAGTTAACGCTTCAGTTACTAACTGATACAAATTTATTATTAAAAAAGATTCGGTAATTGGCGAGAGCATAAATAAGCAATAATCAATTTTTTTTTAGGTTTTGTTTTCGTTTTTCAGGAATTCCTCGAACATTTTTTTTTCTACATTGCGTAAGTAATAGTAGATGTGTCTTAAAATATCAGTCAAAATCCATAACGGCACAAAGGGATATTTATATAAAGCAAATTGACTAACCAAGTTGCGTAACCATTAATAAAACAGTAGTCAGTACATGCCTATGAAATACTACATAAAACTCGCAACCTTTTGAAGCAAGAATTATAATAGAAAAATATGAATGGCTAGAAGAACCACCATTCTTCTGCACGTAACCCTATTTATTTGGGGTCGGCGCAGCATGTCTTCGTCTTTCATACTTCTCTATTACTCGTCATTTCAACATTAACCTCCTTCCTAGCCATATCATCCTTCACATGACAGTCCATCTATATTTCGTTGGTCTTTCTCTACTTTTATACTATAACTATCAACGCATATTATTGTCAAGGGGGCGTCCATAAATTACGTGAGGCGTTTAGGGGGGGGGGGGGGTCGAGACGAATCTCACCCAATCTCACGAGGGAGCGAGGGGGGGTCTTGCCAGATATCACGTAATTTTTTCCTGCAAGAAACAGTGTAAAATTTACATTAAGTAAACATGTTTCATTACGTCATTCATAAATTGACAGTGAAAATAATTAAACATACTTCTGTTTTTTAAATGGATTCAACGCAATCATTTTGATAAATCTCACGTGAGATTAGGAGGGGGTTAGGGGGTCTAGTTAAATCTCACGATATCTCACAAAGGGGGGAGGGGGGTCAAAAAATTGCCAAAATTGCCTCACGTAATTAATGGACGCTCCCCAATGGATACAAAATAAATATTAATATATTAATCAACACCACATTATCATTACAATACATTCGTTCATTACATCACATAAGTTATTTATGTTTTCTTTTTTTTTTTAATTGAAGTACAAAGCTCTTAATATTTAACAAGACGTAAAATATGACGGTTAATTCAAATACGTCTTATTAACAGTTCCGAATGGCTTTTATATCGTAAAGAATAACTGACAACGGCTACACCCAATTCTGCCTCATATCGCGTGAGTCCACCTCTTTATTATACTTATGATGACGTCACCAACACACTCGCACTTGACCATTTAGTGGAAAGCAGCGTCGAAGGTCGTTCGTGGAACGATTCTAATCTAACCTAACCTATATGCTGTTAGCCTCATTGCATGACCTGAGGGTTAATTCGCGTGAGTGACCGTTTTATAGGTACTATAGGTAGCTGTTACAAAATGACCGGGTAAATAAAAAACGTGGTTAAATTTTTAAAACATGTAGGAAGTACTTTTATTTAAAAATAAGTTATACGTACAAACATAAAAACAAAACAAAACTGCAGGGAGTCGCTGGATGCAGCTGGCATTGGACCGGACACGTTGGAAATCGATTGGGGAGGCATATGTTCAGCAGTGGACAGCAACGACCATAAAAAAAAATACCATTTTCTTTTTTTTTCAGTTGTCAAATAATTGATGAAAATGGACATGATGCAATATTGCAAGTTATTAGCGCGATAGTATATAGGGTGACTGGTAATTAGTGACCGATACTTATACACGTTATTGTGCTCATGATAACAAACAACTTTTCCTAAGAAACATTTTTTTGGCGGCCGGCCTGTGGCGCGGCCGCCGCTTTTGGAGCGGGCTTGCGAGCCGCTCGAGTGCTCTGCCAACGCACTGTCCGTCTTGTATTCCGCGTTACGCGGCTAACAGCTGACAGGTCACAGGGGCGCGCGAACGTATTTCATACGGCTGTTGTATTCTGGTGATAAAAGTAAATAGGTAAAAAAAAGTTTCTTTGGGAAAGTTGTTTGTTATCATGAGTACAATCACGTGTATAAGTATCGGTCACTAATTACCAGTCACTCTATATAGCCTATGGGTCATTCCAGACTATAATCTGTCTCTGTGTAAAATTTCATTGATTGAGTAACAAACATCCATCCAAACTTTCGCATTTATATAAAGGGTGTAAACAGACTCTTAACGAAGCCGAAAGGCACTTGTTCTCCCCATCATTGCGATCATTTTTTTGTTCTAGACCATACCTAGGAACCTTCTAGTTACGGAGATATTGGGGATGAAAGTTCCAACTTTTTCACAAGTTTTTTTTTAAATACATCTTTTTAATCATTTTTTTTTACTTAAGACACCTTCACGACCTCCGTACTATTCAATCTATCCATCAGCACAATGTTTTGAACGCGTTACATTGCTTTCTACCGTAAAACGTGATTTTTCACCCCAAAAAAAAAAGTCGTTTCCCAGCACTAATTTTTGCGTAAAGTTACTTAGTTTGATGTACATAATGCTTGGTTAACGGCTTCGTGAAGAGTCTGTTTACACCCTGTATATATATCTAAATTAAATATTATGAAAAATATTTAAAAAAAGGTGTGGAAAAAATGTAGTCAAGGCCCCTAGGGATGGAAGTCTACTTAATAAATAAGTTAAAATTGAATTTGATAGCCTTTTAAAAAGAGTTAGAAGAAGCACGTAAAAGTCATTCTGGAAAATCAACGTATTTTACTATTTTAAATTAACTGAAGTCATCCGCTACAGTAAATAGGATTTTCCAGTAGGTACCGAACGAACTACTTAGATCTATGTTCAGTTTTACCGCATTGCAACTGCAATGAAGACTATGTCTTTTTTGTATTTTGCTTATAGTAAGTAGGTAAATGCAGTGATATTTATACATAATCTAAGCACTTGGAACGTTTTTAAGACTGAATTATCTCGGTATAGCATCTACCATGTTATGGTTTATCATTTGATAGCCAATTCGAGTACCAACCTTGACATTTCAATCCATCAATATCACATACCTACCTACTGCGTTAGAAGTTAACAAGGCTCATTCAAACATTTATATACATATTTATCATGCTACCCAAAACCCGACAAAAGTCATAAGTCCCTAAATATTGAGATTTTATTTCTTAAACACTCAAGGCAAAAGATTCGAACATAAATATTATGTTTATGGTGTTGCAACTGGCCGGCCACTCAACAGCTAAAAAATAAATTTCAAAAAGAGAACAGAAAACTAGGATTCGTCAGATACCTACACCGTCTGTAAGCCGTAAATTCTACCATCCAGAAGCTTCATAGATATTATCACGCATTTATTGAGTTGTGGTGCAAAATGCGCGCTTAAAAGTTAGGCACAAATAAATAAATAAATGGAATTCATCATCATCATCATCATCATCATCATCATTTCAGCCGGTTGCTGTCCACTGCTGAACATAGGCCTCCCCAATAGATTTCCAACGTGTCCGGTCCAATGCCACCTGCATCCAGCGACTCCCTGCAGTTTTTAAAAGGTCGTCGGTCCATCCGGCAGGTGGCCGTCCCACGCTGCGCTTTCCAATGCGTGGTGTCCACTCCAGTATCTGTTTGCCCCATCAGCCGTCCGATCTTCGCGCTATGTGGTCTGCCCATTGCCACTTCAGCTTGCTTATCCGCTGGGCTATGTCGATGACCTTGGTTCGTCTACGGATTTCCTCGTTTCTGATTATATCACGTAGAGAAACGCCGAGCATAGCCCTCTCCATAGCCCGCTGAGCGACTTTGAGCTTATGTATAAGACCTGTTGTGAGAAAACACGTTTCAGATCCGTAAGTCATCACTGGTAACACACATTGGTTATAAACCCTACTTTTGAGGCACTGAGGTATTTTGGACGAGAAATCATCGCGTAGTTTCCCGAACGCTGTCCAGCATGGAATTAGTAGATACTAAGTAAAAGGTAAGTATTTTATAAACAAAATGAAGAGTGCATACATATATCAGGAACTACTTTATCACTTCTGGAAAAACAAATTCAAGATCAGATTATTCATCACATTTACATAGTTCAAGGAAAATACGTAAATAACTACAAGAATGTTTCTTGATTAGGTAAGAGGACATTATTATGTATGTCGGCATCTAATTGCTTTATTGTGTCATAGGAATTCACCTTTATTTTGCGGTTTACTTGCATTCTGGAGGTTGAAGTTCAATGGACAAGGAAATGTTTTCAAAATGGTAGTACGTTATCTCATCCTTAAGTCATTACGGCTAATAATGCATATGGCATAATGTGAGGCTATGGAGACCATCATCATTATCGTAAATTAGGAACATTTGCCGTGTTGAATTTTTGAATACATTGTTATGTAGGTACATACCTGTAATGTATTTACCTAAGTACTACATTTTTATGCAAAGTGATTACAAGCTAAGTAAAACTGAAAAAAATGCAGTATAAATAAATTTGTATTTTTAATAAATAACACTGTCGATGGGTAATAATTTACAAGCAATAGTTAAAGATTTATGCAAGCTGAAGTATTATCAATAAAGATGGTAATAAAATACGAACACAAATACTCATTAAAAACAGTTTGTATTTTTTATTAAAACCAATTAAAAATAAAATAAAAAGCCAGATTTAAATATGTCATCATCATCTTTCAGCCGGTTTTTAAAAATCGAAACAAAAACAGATGACAATCGCTATTCAAATGAGAATGCCAATCAAATCGATTACGTTCGATTCTTGCATGCAAACTATTCCTCTTATTTTTTTACACTACATTAGTATTGTATTTGCGACAACCTTGCATTCAGCCTTGTAAGGCCTCTGCTTTGTCTTATTATCACCTCTGTACCGACTTGCCAGACTTGATACTTGATAGGACCCGTTTTAGAAAATTGATATTACGTATTGAATTTATTCTAAAATATATTGTATGACTTATTAAATATTTATATTTCCTTTACGTTAAAAATTATTAGTGTACCAACTAACTTACGTTTATTCTTTTTCATTTTTTTTATAAAAACGTTGCCCCACACTAAGAATTTCTCTTGTATCGTAAGTGCGTTCACAAACATTGAAACTCACATACCTACACAAACAGCCAGACCCGGAACAACTATCTGTAGGCCATACAAATATTTGTTCCGTACGGGGATCGAACCCGCGACATGCAGCGCAGCAGTCAATCGCTCAGCCACTGCGCCAACCACACGGTTGGCGGCCACACGGTCAAAAAAAATTATACTCGTTTAATATTTTTTTCTTATATTTATCATAATAATTATGAGCCAAAATTCGCAAATATTTGAACCATACTTATTGAGTTTTGACATGTAATAATCGTATGGTCATGTATTAACGTTAGCCTTGATCTTTTGTTGGATTGAACGGTCTTGACATTGTTTACATTCCCTGGAATCAACTTCACACACTAACATTGTGTAATTTTTATAAATATAGTCTATGAGTTGAACGCACACATTAGCTAGTGTGATATTTTCATACTAGACACGAAGACAGATTAAAAATAGATGACTAGAATTTTCACAAGCCATTTCCTCTGTTAGAATTTATCAAATTCATAGCAAATACATAAGTGTTATACACATTTGTAAGTCAACTTTGAATTTTCGATTTGTATTATAAAACTATGATGAAGAGTGTTTTGACGGAACTACGTTATCTGTCTTCTATAAAGACCAGTTCATGTACAGGTTATTCGTCACATCCATAGTTCAAGGAAAATACGCAAATTACTACAAGAATGTCCTTATGTATCTAATGCATTATTGAGTTATAGGAAATCACCAACAGAAGTGTGTTAAACTTTCTAAGATCTCTCAAATTAGAACGAACAGTTCACAAATCTATATTTGAAGCTTGTTCCACATACCTTGGCGCAAATAAAGCAGTAGTTCCTAGAATTAGTATAAAAATAATAGGTTATTTATACATGAGAGCAACGAAACTTGTTTGATAGTTGGTTGCCATGCACTATGAATGTTAAAAGAAGCAAAACCGGTCGGACGGTACCAATTTTAAATAATACCTATAGATTCTTAGTGAGGAAAATCTCAGAAATAAAACCCAGACTGTATTTTATGATTATGTTGATAATTTATTGTTGCAAGAAGCAAATCCAGTATTTTTTACTATTACCTTGTTTCAGCTAGGCCGCTTATCAGTAATTCAGACTTACTCAGTCAGTATTACTAAATAATTGTTTAAGTAAAAAAATAAGAAGTTATACAACGCAACAGTAAAAATTCAAATTGCATAAAATTCAATTCAAAATACAAGCAGCATAAAATTCAAAACAGAGTTACATGAAACAAATACCTAATTACGAAGTAACTAAAGTCAATTGTATTTAAAACATAACTCAAGTGGCGGCAACGATCTGGTATGCTGGACGAGACGAATCGCGGCTCAAAATTACTACGTCGCACTACACGGTGTATATTAACGACCGCGGAACGCTTCGAACCTGTGTTTTATTCACTATAGGTTGACTATAGTCGGTCAGACGAAAATAAATGACTTATAGTGCGGTGCCACGAGCCGGTAGTATTGGAGCGAAAGCCCAGACCGCTTCTCGTTTGCATTACGCAACAATCTGTTTAACAAAAGTACAAACAGCAACACAATACGACTGGTTTGGCGCCTATTTTCGCTAAGTACTATTGTGGTCGGTCATTAAGATTACGGACGTGTGAGTGTAAAATGAATACGCCTATGTTAGTTCAGCGGCGATAACAAAACGCGGACGACGTGTTTTTAAATTTTGATTCGGAAAAACCACTTCTCCCGCGCGAAGTGATAACAATTTCGAATTTGACATTCTCAAATTCCGATTTCGAGTTTGACAGTTGTAGTGTTGTGAGTGTGTTTTTCTCGTGAGAGGTTGATTTTTAACCTCGACAGTGTGAAACTGGATCTAGATACAGTGAATGGAACCTCTTATCAGTATCACGCAACAGTGATAAGGAATCGTGAAAGTATTTAAACTACACAAGTAAGTTTTGAACTTTATATACCTACAAAGTGTTTTGAAATCGATATCGTTAATCCGACATTTGAATAATACATAAAGGAAGAAACACGATACGCCCATAGTTATTATATGCTAGTTCAATAAGCCAGTTAAATAGTTTTAATCGTGCGTGTAATTTGAAATTGAACCGTTTGCATCGAAATCATCGGCGATTGATTTTCAACGGTAAGAAACTTGTTTATTCTATGTACTATGATAGTTACACACGTATTATGTACATACGTACATGAATAAATTATCACTTCATCTACAGCTACTATGTTCTCACGTTTTGCACGTTAATGTTGCATAAAATAAACTGTCTGCATGGCTTCCTTATCTATAACAGCTGTTCATGTGCCGACTGTCTTGGGTCTGATTAAATATGTAGGTCAAATTAAGTAAAAATTTGATGGATGTCTAGCAAGCAACAGTAATATCATCCGCAAGATTGAGTTTTTCACAAAATTGTAGTTACCATATTTCGGAAATTTTACTGTGTCTAACAAAAATCGTATTGTAACACTTGTAAAAAAGTCCGTCTTTTTAAATTTAGGTTGGTATGATCAACAAACTGTCTGAAGGGCTAGACTTCACTGCTAAACTTTAATATGAGTACTTCGAGTTATTCAATGTGCGTCTCAGTGCTACCCGTTGTTTGCGATACTACCTTCTAAAGAAAGAAAATTGAGTTTTCGGCATTATTAAAAACAAAAACTCCTCAAAAAT
Organism: Lycophotia porphyrea; assembly: GCA_950005105.1. Lineage (NCBI taxonomy): Eukaryota > Metazoa > Arthropoda > Insecta > Lepidoptera > Noctuidae > Lycophotia > Lycophotia porphyrea. The sequence goes on along the minus strand of OX465395.1, from coordinate 13,471,073 downwards.
TTACAAAATAAATAAACAAACAAAACGAATGCAAAAGGGCCTCTGCATAATGCCAGATGGCAACACGCCTGTTATGATGGTAGAAAGTTCTCCTCAAAGAATTGTTTATTTCTTATCAATGGCATACCATGATAAGTTCCACTATTAGGATGACAATACTCTTGACCTTAACAGTTTGTTACTTTTAAGGTAAAAGATTCAGTTTTCCTTAAACTTTCTCTGAGGTCACGGAGAAATCTTGCTCTCTTTTTTAGTAGGCTGTGACTTTCATAGCATGAAAGTTTGCAAAAAAGTTATTGAAAGGCGACTGATAGAGGACACCGAAATCTCACAGAACCAATTCGGTTTTATGCCTGGTCGGGGAACGACGGATTCCAATTTCGCTATCCGCCAGCGGTGCGAAAAATATAAAGGTGCACATAAGTACTTGCACATGGTGTCCGTCGACCTCGAAAAGGCATAAGACCGGGTACCCCGTGAGGTTCTGTGGGTGTGCCTGGGAAGGATGTGCAGTTGATCCGTGCGATGTACAATCGATGTGGAACCCAAGTACGGTCCACAGCGGGCACTACCGGTATCTTTAATGTGGCAGTCCACTTGCATCAAGGGTCGGCTCTCAGCCCTTACCTCTTCCTGGTGATAATGGACGCTCTCACGTCGGACATCCGGGAAGAGGCACCCTGGTGTATGGTATGCTGTTTGCCGATGACATTGTGCTGGTTACCAAGAGCGGCCAAGAGGTCCAGAGCAGATTGGAGGTGTGGTGGCAAAGACTGGAGAATGTTGACCTAGAATTGAGTAGAACCAACACGGAATACTAGTTTTGCGACAAAGCGGTATTGGTCTATTACGGACTTGTGTATTTTCAAAGGGGTTTTCCCCTTTGAAGACCTGTCGTACTGTATGGATCTGAATTTTGGGCTGTGAAAAAGATGGATGAAAAACTACTGCATGTAGCGGAGACGAGAATGTTGAGATGGATGTGTGGAGTGACAAAAATGGATAAAATAAGGAATAAGTATATTAGAGGAAGTTTGAAAGTGGCGCCTGTTACCGAAAAACTGAAAGAAAGTCGTTTGTCTTGCTATGGCCATGTAATGAGGAGGGATGAAATGCATGTGGCTAAAAGAGTGATGGACATGAATGTTGATAGATGGAGATGGAAAGGAAGGCCAAAGAAAAGATGGATGGATTGTGTGCGGAATAATATGCAAGAGAAAGGAGTAAAGGATGCCGTGACGTTTGACAGGGGAGAATGGGAAAAGAAAACGTGTTGCGCCGACCCCGAGTAGAATGGGATAAGGGCAGGAAGATGATGATGATATTAGTAGGTTGTCTTGAAAACGGATTTGTTGGTTATTCTGTAACGTACTTACTTAAGAGGAAATACGGTAGGTATTTGAAGACACTAATACTGTCGCTCTGCAAGCGTTCTTTCGATATAGGTGCGATAAGGACAACTATAGTAAAGATTCATAATTTGTGGTTTGGCTCTCGACTGTTTCCTTCCTCCTCCAATATTCGATCAATTTAAAAGATATTTCATAAACTGAACTAAAATATTTGAATGCCTCATTTAACTTGCCTTATATTATATGTATCAAAATGTACAATTATTAATATCTACAAAAAAAAACACATTTTTTTCCCCAAATGCATGAAGCATAATTTCAATTCCAATTTTCAATTCTTAATCACGCAAACCGGTATCTTTTTAATTGCACTGCATTATCAATTTTACCAGAATACATTATCTGTGTCAGTGAGCAATTTATTATAATTACTTCAGTGTTGATGAGGTCAAACTCCAATTTAGTTGTCAACAGTAAACTTGAATATTCAAGAATACCTACCTACATCATTATGACATTATAATTAATGTCCTCTTCTAATAACAAATTGAACTATGGTTTACTATGGTAGAATACTGAGATTCCTCTCGTAAAGTATTAGCTCGTAAATATGGCTCGTGGTTAAATAATATCATACATACATGCTTGCCGAGTTCATTGGACCATGCGATGTTCATTCAGTGGGTTGTGTGAGGAATGATATGAAGGAAAAAAGAGTAAATGATAGCGTGACGAACGAGAAAGAAAGAAAAAACGTGGAGAAAGAAAGAAAAAAACGTGTTGCGCCGACCCCAAATAAGATGAGACAAGGGCACATTGCTCGCAGAACGGATGGCCGATGGGGCCGTAAAGTTCTGGAGTGGCGACCGCGAACCCGAAGACGTTGCGTTGGAAGGCCTCCCACTAGGTGGACCGATGACCTGGTGAAGGTTGCGGGGATCCGCTGGATGCGAGTCGCGCGGGACCGGTCAATGTGGTGACACTTGGGGGAGGCCTATGTCCAGCAGTGAACGTCTTTGATGATGATGATTTATATATTATCAAAAAATAATAAACGTTTTATTAGGTGGATACAATTTGTCTTTCGGCTGAAATGATGATGATGATGATGAAGGGCAGGAAGATGAGGATGCTTGTGAGCAAAGTCTTATAGTGCCAACGGGGCATGCATGACTGTCACTTGTAAATTTTTGACAGCATTCTCTCGAAAATCTGACAAGCAGGCTTTGCCCAAGAGGGATCTTTTTACCCAGTTACTGGCATATACACACCGTCGGACTGCCAAGTCATAGGTCTCGAGTTTGAACCCAAAACACGCACCTCATACTTTTAGATTATTGTGCGTATTGTATAATTATCACTTCCTTCGGTGAAGGAATACATCGTGAGGAAACCACCGACGGCATGTAAAGCCAAGTCAGAGGCCCATGGGTGGCATAAAAACTGACACTAGGAAAGGCCACAAGAAAATGAAAGAGAGAAGACTAGGATAATTATGCAGGGCAGATAGGCAGTCACTCCGTGTAAAGTACTACTGCATCCAGTTAGACTGGCAGCCAACCCCAGCATAGTTGGAAAAAAACTAAGACATTGATAAGATTATGACGATACTCATAGATCATTATAATGTCCTATTCTAAATGCGCTCCCTCACCAGAGCTTCGTTGTAATGTAACAATCCAAGATTCGATTTTGTGACAGACGCAAGCTACCCGAAACTGTAAAACATTCCCAATCAACCTTGAACCTAATACTTTAGCGACAAAGTTGAAGATCTACTAAATTTTGACAGATTGTAGTAGCTTGATGTGCTGTCGTTTACACAGACAGAAACAAGTGATGTTTATAAATGGTATGGTTACAGGTCGTACACTGTAATGCTCGGTTGTCCTCATTCACTGATGTAATGCTCGCACTGTTATAATATGTAGGTATTAAAGGTGATTGCTCCAAGTGAGGGAGCAGCTTAATAATAAAGATTAGCTACTATGGAAGAATACTGTGATTTTTCTTATAAAATATACGTATTTATATGTGGGTTTTTTTAACCGGTGATAAAACATTCCATAAAAACAAAAGACAATCTGCATACCTAGCTACCAACAGCACTGATATCTGCTGGTTTTTTTTTTAAATCCAATTCTAAAAGCAACAAAACAACGTCTATTTTTGATAAACGAAAATAATTAATTTACAAAGTAAAGACAAATCTTTTTTTTATTTTTTACGTCTGTGCATTTGGTTTAGTCGTCTTGTATCACTAACACGCGGGAAGCATGCAGCGTAGCGAAAAATGCTAATTTCTTCTCCGAGGAGTTAATGATCTTCAATGAGACTATGGTATTGTATTGTATAACAGGCTGGTGTCCGCAACTCCACGTCCAATGCGCGTATTTTACAAAACCGCAAATCTATTAAAGATATTTGATTTTTTGCAGATTGTAGTAGCGTGATGTGCTGGCGTCTGTACATGCATTTTAAAATTACAGGATTGTATCAATAATCACAAATCGAAGAAACTCGGCAAGCATTTACCTACTAGATTACCTACATTTAACAACAACGTTAGGTAATAACTGAAATAATGAGGTGCGTTTCCGGCTTCGCCCTAATCCGGCAAAAGTACGGAATGGCATGAACTTATTACAGAATAGTTACACAAAAGGAAAATCCAACAAAATTACTGATAAAATTACCCTTGTTATTCGGCATTATAAAACACAAAAAGTTCCAAATAATTCATTAATTTTATCAGGAAGTAGGTATGTGTAATCAACGCAAAAATAATACCAATAATATCAGAATTTATCAACCAAGCCCGCGCGCTATCGACCAAGCCTTTGAAATAAAAGAGTTACGTACATACAGTAAAGGGTTCCGTAGTCATATTGTACACTTTTTACATTTTGTGTTTCATAGTTTTTCTCTATAAAACAAAGTAAGTTACTAATACGGCACAACAAGAATAATAAGTAAAAACCCTGTTAAAAAATCTTGGTACGTCATTATCTTTTGAATTAAGGGATCCAACGATATCGTTTTTTTTTTCATTCCTAAGTTAAGTAGAATGTATTTTAACATTGTTTTGCCGTGCACATAATACAACTTCTCCTCAATTTCATTGATATTGAAGTCTGAAAGCCAGTTCCACCTGGGCAGTGGGCATGCTGTGCCTTGGCCGACTGAGAAATCTCTAAATAGACTCCGTCTTAAGTCGGCTGTAGCAAACTGCTACCTTCCATTGTGCGCTGCATGCCCTCAGAACTGCTCTTGATGATTTTATGACTGCATCAGATAAATATTTAATTAAAATTTGCCATCGACACGCCAAGAAGATAGATATTGTTGCTTTAGTTTAGAGTAGTAAGTTTGTGGGCATCCTACTCAGGCAGACAGACGTGAGAAGAACATGTTGAAATTAAGGACCGTGCACATCACACAGACTATAGACGCCGACTCTATCTCACAGTTAAGTGTTCTGTATGTTACTCGAAAGAAGTTTACAAAGCGTTGACCATGCAGGGGGTTCTTTATAAGGGTGTCCACTAAATTGCACGCGGGTGCCCGTTTTCAAGTATCCTTATAAAACCCAACGCACACGCGTGCCCGTTTAAGCGCTGCTCATATCATTTTTCAATACAGACATGCGAATTTGCACCCGCGCCTTTTTTAACGGACACCCGGTTTTGCCATTTGGCTACGAAAACATCGATAAGGTTTCCTAGAATAGCCGATCGATGGTAAAATTCCTAGAACCGCCTAATTCGATGCTTGTGCTTAATATAAAAGTCCACGCGCCTCTGAATGAGGATGTATTTGAAGAGTTGGCGCGGGCGGTCATCATAGTTACTGTACTGTTCTGTGGTGATTAACGCAAGTGACTGGTTACGTCAATTCGTTTTGGTACGACAAAAGGTATGTTAAATATTTCCGTTTTATTCTTGGAGAAAATCATGAAAACCGTTACATAATTCAGACTTGGTTTTGTGAATTTTGAACTCGGGAGAGAAACTTTGTTGAATTGACATGTAGCGTATATTTTACTCGTTCTGAATTCCTATGAATTAGCTATTTGTAGTACAATTTTTCCTTTATCTATAAAACAATTTTATCATTGAACTGTTGTCCGTATTTGAAATCATACAAAAGTACGTAAATAATTAAATATTCTTATTTAGGAGTTTTATGATAAATTCTTGAGCCAGGGTTTTTTTATTATAGGTATGGGTTTTTTAATCACCAATTTCCTCCTATAGTCCCATAATTTACAGGTTATTTTCGTCCGATAAAATTATTTTAAAGGAAATTATTTCGTCTACATGACTGTTCATTATATTTATGTAGGTTAGTGAACTGACTCACAAATTACAATGTGTTACAAAACTTAGAGTGTAAGTGGTAAATAGAGCTCAAATTAAATGAAATCAGTACTGAAGCACTGTATTATTCATCTACTAATTTGCTTACGAGATAAGTGACAAATAATCCTTTAGATCACCGTTTCTTAACCTCCGCTAGTATATGTATAGGAGTCCAAAGTACCTATTGAATGATGCTTTTCCCTACCACACACCTCTACGAAAATACATTCTCTACTCTTGTATATACTAAAAAAGTGTGTGTGTGTACTTATTACGCACGTAAGAAATTATACTTCTTTGGCTTTAAAACTAAAATGTTGACTAGCTAACTTCAGGGTGTATGTTGACTAGCTAACTTCAGGGTGTCGGTTTTAAGTGACGGTGTGCGTGCGCATCGTAAAAATTTACTCTCATCATTTTTCTCTAACGCGCCAAAAGAAGTATAACTTCAAAAGCAAATACAGAAACATATTACACGTCGAATCCAATTTGAGAATACAACTTTGTAGTAACATCGACCCGAGTATATGGGTGTCCTTGATGAAAAAGGAAACGCTGCAGTTTAGATTTTTCTCCTTCAACTCTTATCGCAGGGGATCTATAAACTAAGGACCAAATCGAAGACACTGACTAAATACTCAGCAATTTAGACTTCTTGTTGTTTTCATCAACATCATTATACTGCCCTTATCCCAATTTATTTGGGGACAGCGCAGTATTGTCTTCTACTTCATGTTGTTAGTTTGTTACCACCCGTAATTCCTCAAAAAATTGTTATTTTTTAGGGTTTCGTACCTAAAGGGTAAAACAGGACCCTATTACTAAGATTCCGCTGTCTCTCTGTCCGTCTGTCACCAGGCTGTATCTCATGAACCGTGATAGCTAGATAGTTGTTCACAGATTATGTAGCGTTAAATATCTTACGGTAGTACAGAACCCTTCGTGTTCGAGTCCTGCACACACGTGACCGGTTTTTTGATTAACTGGCATAGCAACGAGAAGATCTTGAAGTTTATTTACATCTTCTATTATGATATTTCGGCGAAATTGTCGAATTGTCGAGGTTTTTATGTAACATCTGAGTGTGAGTAACAATAAAAATACAGTTATTGATTCGAAGGTCAAAGCATAGCTTAGGAAAAAAAAAAAAAACTTGATAGGATCTAATCCGATAGGATCTTTCTTTAATAATTTTCCATTAAAAAAATAAAATAAAGCCTTTTAATTCCATAAGCTGTTAAAATTACATAACAAATTTAATCTAAGTCATGCGAAATAAGAATTGATTTTATGTGTTATTTACAAAAATATAATATATGAATATTCTATTTTAGTAATTCATGAATTAATGTAGTTGATAGATCAGAATTTATAACAAAATAATTTAAATGAAATAATCCTTATTGAATTGATAAAAAAAAATGTAATATTATAAATTATAGAAATCATGACATTATTATTAAAAATTATGGTAACGTAAATAAGTAAATAATAATAGTGATTACGCTAATTGGATCCCTTTTCGGGTAAAGGCCTCCTCCAGAGAATGCCAATTTTCTCGATCTTTGGCGACATCTGTCCAGTCTTGTCCTGCGATTGCCTCTACTTCGTCTTTCCATCTCACTTTCGGCCTATCTCTACGTCTATATCCGTGAGGGCCTCTCCATAATTTCACTGTCTTCGTCCATCTGTCATCTGTATAACGGGCTACATGTCCTGCCCATCTCCATTTTAAACTTCTAGCGAACAATAGATCGTCTATAACTTGAGTTTTTTTATTTATTAAATTGTTTCGTACTCTTTTAGTTTTATATTTAGGGAACTACGTTCTAGTACTCTTTGACACGTTGTAATTTTTCTGCTGGTTGTGTAGTCCACGTTTCCACTTTTGGCATCCGTATTCCGTACGTAAGGCATGAGTCCATCACTTTCTTTTTTAATTGTAAATTCATTTTTTATTTCATTACCTCTTTGTAGGCCCAGTACTTTTTCCAGGTGATTGCAATGCGCCTATCTAACTTTCTATAATATAATTATTTTATTTTTTTAAATTAACTAATTTATAATAAGTAACCCTAAGTATGGTATGGTCTAGAACAAAAAAATGATCGCAATGACAGAGAGAACAAGTGCCTTTCGGCTTCGTTAAAAATCTTTTTACACCCTTTATTGATTTGGAACAATGAATGAATAAGTACTTAGTCAATACCGTGAAATTAATCTTGAACACAATAGGTTTTTTTTAAACAATCATTACATAGTATTTTACGTTTGGTTTTCCTCAATCATGACATAAGTAGCTACTATCTACGATTGTAGACAGTAGTATCTAGTAGATATAACCTAATGGGGTCTTATCGTGGGTCGATCCCCAAGGTTAAGCATCGCCTGCCCTGGTTGGTCTGTGAATGGGTATATAGTGCATACCGAATATGCTCCGTGTCTCGAAAAGTACGTAAAGGCGTTGGTCCCGGCTGTCATTTGTTTGTCTTTTTCAGTCACTGCGGGTAGTCAGAAGCGCGACAGTCTGACAGCCAGTCTTACCACGGGGTATCGTGTTACCCAACAGTTGTGGTGGTCAGATAGGCAGTCGCTTCATGTAAAATACTGGTAGATATTTAGCTGTATAAAGTTAGACTGAAAACCGACCCGAAAATAGTTGGGAAAAGGCTAAGAAGACGAAAAATAGGTAGCTACTTATAAGTCATATGTTTAAGTTTATAATACTTAGGTATTATAAACTCATCATCATCATCATCATCAGCCTATAATGTTCCCACTGCTGGGCCAAAGGCCTCCTCTCTATGAGAGGGAATGGGCTATAATCCACCACGCGGGCCCAGTGCGGATTGGTAGATGTCACATGTCTTCGAATTTTTGGTTCTAGGACATGCCGGTTTCCTCACGATGTTTCCTTCACCGTTTTGAGAGCAGTGGTGATGAAATAAATTACACAAAGTAATGCGCCTGTCTAGGTTCGAACCCACGACTTACTGCTCGTAAGTCAGGGTCGCTAGCACTGGGCCACCACTGCTCTCCACATTAACGTTCCCAAACCGTTCCATCCCATCCCAACATTCTACCCAAGTATAATAGGATTTTAATGATAATTTCTATCCATAATATGTCAAAGTGATGAATTTAAGGCTATTAATAGAACCCGGATTAGAGAAGCAGCATATTTACATGTATTGGCCAACATATTTTTGCGAGATAATCCATATTAATTTATTTAGTTACAAGCTAGATATGCAGCCAAAATATTTCTTATTCTGGCGACGCGGCGATGTCTGGCTTTGTCTTGAGTTTGTTGAAACAGGTTTTGAAAAATGAAAATACCTACGAGTAATATTTACGAGTAGCAGTAAGTTTTATCTTTAAAATTATAACGCCTTCTACAATTCATAAAGATAAAATATAACAAATACTATCTGCGTTTTATCTTACTTGCGCTATTACACAACCAAGGTAAATAGCACTTCGTCAAATGATATAACTCATGAGACTTACACATAACTAGCGAAATGTGGGTGTACTATAAGGCGCATCTCTGCCTAACCCTTCGGGGATTAAAGGCGAGATGTTATGTATGTTAATTATGCTAACATGAACATAATTAGTTTTAAAGTGTAAAAGTGATATTTGTAAGCGACTTACAAATTGGTGATTATTAATGCTTTAATATATCGATAACTGTCTTATCTTGAGTGGAGACCACAGACAGGACGGAGAAATATGGGAAGACAACCGACTAGGTGGACAGACAATCTCATTAAAGTGGCCAGAAAAAACTGGATAGCCATGTCACAGAATCGCCAAAAGTGGAGAGATTTGGAAGAGACTTATACTCAGCATTGGGTGGCCAAGGGTTGAAGAAGAGAGAGAGAGAGAACTGTCTTATTTTAATTGGCTGGTCACTAACATTATTTTTCATACATGTAGTTCATAACTAACCACAGACAGCTCCTTTTGAACAACTATTAGGTACATCTTCCTATAGAGTATAAGAACAGAATTGCCACTCGATATATTACAATAGGTAGAACTAATGATAACCATTCATACTTTAGATAAGCATATAGTTACTTAGTGGTAGGGTTGCACGATAGATACTTGTATTTGAATCGATTAGGAATGCAAGTATCCGATATATTATGTTTTAAGATCGGATCGATTCTCCTAATGTCATTAATTAATATTTAATTTCATTATTTATTTCTCATAAGTGGAGCTCGCGGCTAAACAATAACAGCCGCTTGGATCAATATTCAATTTAAGCCGCGCTTGCCTTGGTTGGTCTGTGGATGGGTGACCACTCATTACATACCTGGTTTCCCCCGTGCATCGGAAAGCACGTTAAGCCGTTGATCCCGGCTGTCCACTGTTGAATTTTGACAGTCGTTACAGGTAGTCAGTGGCCCGAAAGTCTGACAACCAGTCTTACCAAGGAGTATCGTATTACCCAGTACTAACTTTGGTTGTGGAGGTCAGATAGGCAGTCGCTCCATGTAAAATACTGGTATTCAGCTGCATCCGGTTAGACTGGAGGCCGGCCCCAACATAGTTGGGAAAAGGCTTAGGCAGATGATGAATAAACAAAAATATAATTGGCTAGTCTCTTAGGAGTCTAGCCAATTATGCAGTATAGGACGAATTCTTATATATTCTTCTTTTAAATAGTCTGATGATGCAATTTAAGGTGGAGGCGCTTAGGTAGGGTGCGATATTCAAAATTTCTTCCGTTTTTTTGCAATTTGTCGGTCAGTTTCTGAATGTCCCAATAATACATTTTCGTGAGATAGTCATTCATTGGAATTAAACGTACTTAGAGGGTTGTATTGATTATTTAAATGATTATAGTTCTGTAAATACATACGCAGGATTAAGGCAGTGTCAGGTTGTATGTACATTAAAATATGATTCGCGATCATATTTTAACCTGACACTTACAACCTGACACTTACCTGCAAATTACAAAAAAAGTATAAGACACGTTGTAAGCACAGTGTAAGTACACCTTTAAATAATATAGTACGATTTCATTTATTCGTTCTCTTGAATCACTCCAAGCATTTTATCGTATACGTATTTTATCGATAGAAAAAATCGTTGTCTCGGATAGGATTGTGCATCACTACTATACGTATGTATTGCAGGTAGGTACTAAACACTCCGTCAACAAATGTCTTTATGATATTTTTATCTGTATATTCACGATTACTGTAATGATTAACTGTTCAAATAAGGTTTATGTAGCAAATGGTATTATGTCCTTTACGATAAATGCGTTTTCATTGCCATGTAAGATAAACAGAGCATGTTTTGTAGCAGTTTTCCGTTTATTAATGAATGTTATGAAATTTAAAAGTGAAGGAAATATGTCATGTCATGGACCGTGGCTGTGAAAAGTTTGTAACATTTTCATAAAAATAAATAAAATAAAAATAGCCTTTATTTTACTCTGACCGTCTTATACATAACAATTAATTAATAGCATTAACTTAAAACTTATCAGCTACCAGGTCATGGCTTTCGTTTTTAAATACCTTTACAGGTTAAAATATTCGCTATTAAATCATAAAATAAAAATTATTTAAGTAATATTAATATTAACCCCGACGCACACCGCGGTGGTTAGTTCGACGTGGCGCACGAAAAGACTACCTTGAAAGATATTGAGGAGGTCTTTGTCTTTAGTAATTGGGACATTAATGGCAATTTTTCTTATCGTTTGAATAGTTAAAAGTCAGGACAGTCACTCTATTTCAAGACTGCAAAAGAACTAATAATAACAGTTCGCTTATTAAGTTTTTTATAAATGAAAGGCAGACTCGAAGGTTAAACTAAAATTGAGCCAACGACCCTGAGGTGTATCAAACGAAACGCTTCACTATCCGAAAATATCCCGACAAGCTCATGATTTGAGCCATATGGATGAATGAAGATCTCTGGTCGAATTCCTTAGATTCCCAGTTTGTTTATCTTGGAACTAAACAAAATTCTGTAAGAATACTTCGAGTCGAGTCGAATTCGAGTGTTCGTCTGGAGAAGCTATTTTTTAAATTAAATTGAGAGAGAATGTGTTTTTTTTTTTTAATTTAGAGGAAGCTGATATTTCTTTGAATCACAGAGTAAAAACTGAAAAGGTTATTGTGACATGCCTTTATTACTTTTTATTTTTTTTTGTATCCCACTGTCAGGCAACTGCCTGGGATTGCACCATGAACACATCTAAACATGCAACGAAACAATATTTTAAACACACCATCATGTCCCGATTTTCATTAAATAAAGACAGTAAGTAGTGATTTTCTTTCAAGACTAACTCCTTTATGGCATACCTTTTTTTTTTTTTTTTTTTTACGGATGGGAAATCATCAAATGACTTCTCCCGCTCTGGGCAGAGCGGAAGGGAGTGTCACTGAGTAAAACCCATCCATGTTCCTTCCTTGCCCTTTGCGTTTCAGGGCCGCGGTATCTCTTTCAAACAGTCCCGCAGCCCATACCTACTTAGTTCCATAATTTGTTCGTTTCTATTTGAGGCAATCTTCGAGGACTTTTATAAGGCTCAGTTCTACCATAAGCAACACGATATAAAGCTAACATTTCAATGCATTATTGTGAGTCGAATCTACGAGTAAGCGAGGTCGGTGTCGAGTCTGTGTAATTTGCTAAGATCTTAATGGTACCCCGATTTGAATACACATACTTAGAAGATCGTTATTATAACTACCTACTCTCGGCTATATATGAAGAATCAAGGTCTCTCCTTTTAAGTGCCGAACTGTCGAATATTGAAGTAACGCTGCATAAATTAGACACAATGTGTGGAATGAATAACCGAACACATTGAAATATAATATTAGTGTTTAATTTGCATACAAATTATCGGATTTATTGTGTTAAAACTTCAATTGTTTTACCAGCTGGGTCGCTCACCTGCTCTCAGAAAAAGATGATGTTAATAATATCTAGATGTTAAACACATACTATTAACATCATCTTTTTCTTACACGTGTAAATGAAATATATTCGTTGAGTATTATTATTTATATAATTATTCGAAAACAGACACCTTAATTTTAAATATTCAAGTCCAGTAATCGCTAATTCACGTAATCTTAAGACGCGCCGATGAAGTTTTAGTGCAGTTGCAGCGCAGTTTCAGTTAAGTTCAATTTTGAGTGTTATACGGTATTCTTGTAATTTTTGAACTGCGCGTAAGTTACGCGTGAAGTGCACGTCAACTGCACGAAAACCAAACTGACTTATGGTGTGGCCACATGAGAGAAAAAATATTACTCACTAAATAATCGAATAGAATCGATTACATTTCAATGAATATGACGCTATTATAATATTAAAATAATACCCCAGTACAGATTTTAGTGGATTTCTTACTTATAAACAAACAATTATGTTTTGTTTCCCAATTAAACACTATTTTGCTAAAATTTGGCTGAATGATGGTCTATCATCACCCCATAAAACCCAACCTGTCAAAATAACAGGATACCCGCCAATGACGCGAAAGTTGAAATTCAAGACTCAGTGCAAATCACAGATGCAACTATAAAACAACTAATACTACATATAATCATAATATAATATGAATAAAATGTTATTTAAGGAAGTAGTTAAAGTGAAGTTTACGAAGAAGTAGTAGTTTTTTTTTTTTCATATATGTTTCATCTTGATTCTTCAGTAGGTATGACTTCACGCAAACGCGTTTCTGTGCGGCAAATAGAACTGCTGGTTGAGTATTTGGAGGTCCACAGGGACTTTGCCCGTGGCAGACTAAGGTCTAGAGAGGGGAGTGCCTTCACATCTTTTGAACTTTTGTTGTGCGTAACCGAAACTGCACGTTGATCGAATTGAAACTTATAAGCTGTCATTTTGAGACGTCAAACGAATAGTAGAATACCGATCTTGTTGCGTTTTGAAACACGCACCAAAGACGCGCAACAGTAGAATGCCGTTATTGCGCTCGCGTGACGCGCACTTGACGCGAGCGTGTCTGACAGCGGTAGAGAATACGAAAAGCGTTGTTTTGATCGAAAATTAACTGAAACTGCACTGCAACCGGACTTCTTTAGTTACGTTAATTAGCCCACAGTTCAGATACCTTGACTATACGTGGCTTGTTTAAACTTTTAATGCTAAGATTAGTATAATAATCACGATAACGCCTACATTTTTTATTCCTGTCGTATCGGAAAGTAACTAGATACGTACAAACCTGCCGTATCTTAGAACACATAACATAATTGTTTGCTGATTGATATATTTGCGTATTTACATTTTGTAAAAACATCAATCGTGCATTGTTGCTTTGAAAATAAAATACGGAAACCTTAAACCGCAAACCGCCGACGCACTAATGGCTTCTGTGTAACTCTTTGAAAACGCTTCCGCAGAAGCTTATATCTGCAGAAGTGTTTGTATAGGTGTCAGCGAGATTGCTGACAGTAATTCATGACCTACGGTTGAGCGTCTCTGCTGTTCGCAGTTCTCAAAGCGATCATGACGCGAAGATGGAACGTCGCATTCATTTTACTCGGCGAACCTGAAGGAGTTGTCGCGCTGACATAGGCCATCCTCTACTCCTCCAATTTCCCGAATATGTACGTATGTCTATATGTAAATATGTCCACACATATATCCATGTATCCAAACATATATGTATGTCTGTATATATGTATGTATGTCCCGAATATAGCGATGATCACCCCATAAAGGTAAAACTGGTTCTATGAAATCATCATCAGCTTATAATGTTCCCACTGCTGGGACACAGGCGTCCCCTCTATGAGAGGGATTGGGCTATAATCCACCACGCAGGCCCAGTGCGGATTGGTAGATGTCACATGTCTTCGAACTTTTGAAATACCGAATACCGTTCTAAGAAATACTTACCGGCAACTAATTATATAAATTGTATTTTTTATTTACCTTCTTAAAAGTTATCATACATAATTAAGAAATGATTTATACGGGGAGTAAACAGACTCTTCACGAAGCCGTTAACCAAGCATTATGTACATCAAACTAGGCAACTTTACGCATTTTTTTTTAAATTATTGCTGGGAAACGACTTTTTTTTTGATTAAGAAGATTATCTGCTGACGAAGAAGTTCGACTGACATTGGTGCCGATTCCCTTGTTCAGAAACTAAACTAAATTTAAGTTGAGTGCATCTTTTTCTTTCTATTTCATTATGAAAAGGACAGAAGATAAATTTTAGTTTAGGCATGTCAAATTAACCAGCGCCTAACACAAGTTTAGACGTGATTAAAAAGTTGACTATTAAAATTACATCAAATTACGTCAGGTGCTGACTAATTTGACAGGACTAAACTAAAATCTATCTTCTGTCCTTTTCTTAATGAAATAGAAAGAAAAAGATGCACTTAATTTAAATTTGGTTTAGTTTGTAAACAAGGGAATCGGCACCAATAATTCGTTTTTTGAATGAAACATTTAGACTCGTCATTCATTGATTATTGTGAAGTTTTGGGTCAGCAAAATTTTAAACAATGTCGTGCTAGCGATACGAAAAAAAGTAATATCTAGATAATAGACTGACGCTGCCGACCTAGGTA
Organism: Lycophotia porphyrea; assembly: GCA_950005105.1. Taxonomy (NCBI): domain Eukaryota; kingdom Metazoa; phylum Arthropoda; class Insecta; order Lepidoptera; family Noctuidae; genus Lycophotia; species Lycophotia porphyrea. The sequence continues at coordinate 13,455,758 of OX465395.1, read as the reverse complement.
GGTATACTGCTAACACATCTTACCATCAGTCTAAACTTTCACATTCGCTTTCAACAACTAAAAAACCCGACTGCTGAAAAATCACGATGTAATGAAATTCGGGGCCTTTAAAGTATATTCGACGCTTCCTATTGTTGAAGTAGGTTAAAATGTAGCCTATGTTACCCGGGTCATAATAACGAATCGTTTAACACCTTATTCATCAAAAACGGAAGAATAGTTTAGGCGCTACGGAGGAATACCTACATACATACATTATCATCTGCCTATAGCCTTTTCCCAACTATGTTGGGGTCGGCATCCATTCTAACGGGATGCAGCTGAAATACCAGTATTTTACATGGAGCGCTGCCTATCTGACCTCCACAACCCAGTTAATACTGCGTAATACGATACCTCTTGGTAAGACTGGTTGTCAGACTTTTTGAGCACTGACTACCTATAACGACTGTCAAAGATGTACAAATGACAGCCGAGACCAACGGTTTAACGTGCTTTCCGAGGCACGGAGGAAACTCGGTATGTACCTAATGGGTGGTCACCCATCCGCAGACCAACCTAGGCAAGCACGGCTTAACCTAAAGATCGACCCGAGTGACTGTTATTATTTTGCCACGCGCTCCTCATAAACACATACATACATAGACTGCAAAATCATATTTCTTCCTTTTGGCTTCGTCGTTGTCGGGTAGAAAGCTTTTTTTTGACATATCTGGTGAAATAGTCGACAGTTTATCTATATTTCAGGCTAGTTATAAACACAAAAACATGAAATGAAAAAGCTCGATAACAAAACAAAACAGCCAATACGGCCATACCTTATCCGATTTTGTTTTCAATCGACTTGCCGGGAGTCAGTCAACTAATCAGCCCGAAAAAAAACCATTCAAGCTTATCATAACCAATATGCTGGTATAAAACGAAGCAGGTCTGCTACTAGTGTACTCTGTAGGTCAATGCTAAAATTAAAATAAGTTTTGCCACCAAAAGCGGCACCGGCCTGTCGCGTGTGCTGAAAGTTTGCTACTTTTAGTTTAGCTATTCGCCGCTAGAGGTCGCTAGTAAATGTTTTAGATAGTCCAAATCAAGATTTTTTCTGTTCAACATTGATTGCCTATTGATAATAACTTCAAGATAATGGTTTTGCATGAATTCAATTCAATTGAACGTGTAACATTTCTGATATCATGATTTTCTAAATTTTCATTGAATTGTAGCTACTTACTAATAGATGTCGTTAGGCATTGGGGTTTTTTGTTTTGAGGTAATTGTAGGTAGATGTCGCTACTAACTCGCAAAATGAGAAATTTTCGAGTAGACTTTCTTGAATAACTTTAATATTAGTTTAAAGTTTGTTGCCCTTTTTCCCACGAGTTTTAAATAGTGTCTAAATAAATTTATTTAGATGTTTTGGAAATTTCGCAAATCGAAGTTTTTTTATTTAATGATGCTAAACCTTTTATTTATTTAAGTTGGTATCCTTTCTTCACACATTCAGATAGGTAATAATTTTATATAATTTATAGCAGCAATGGGTCAGTATCTCGCTTACTTAGGTAGGTACAACATCTCTGGGTACCAACATCTTGCAAAGGAAATGAAAAAGGTCATATAGGTATATCTTACTTTCATAACTATAATTATCATAACGCATGGGGGAATACCTTATAAGATGAATGAGTCAAAATCTTAAAAAGATTCCACAACCCAGTCAATGGGATTCTATAACTTCTCAGTATCCAAGCGTGACGGAATGGTAATCAAGATTATGGTGAACTAGTTAATACCGTAAAACCCCACGGGCGGCGCTCTTGTAGCCGTGACGTCTCGATTCCGCGGAAAATGACGCCGCCGTCCTACGAAACGTATTGCATGACGTGTCGCGGTGACGTAGTGGCCAAGGTCAGCCGATTGTACAGTATACTACGATTATGCGGTTACGTTACATAATTTTGTAGTATTATTTTTAAACTTGAATGTTTGGATTGGATTTAGGAATGGATTTTGGACTTTTGATTTCATTGATGACGAAAAACTTTGTGATATATATTTTTTTTAATTTGTCAAACCAACAATTTCTCACTTTTCCAATTATGACATTATGTTATGAATATTGGACATTATTTTGGGGCTCTGTTTGTGGAAACTACAGTAGTTAAAAAAAAACCTTTATTTTTATTTAAAAAAATGCCTCGTAAATATTTAATAGATTCTGATGTTGCATTGTAAATACATCATCAATATTTATATTTTATCTCAATGAACTCGGTAATTAATATCCTATCTATGAACGTGGTTTATTAATAGCATATAGGTCAATGCCCCGCGTGACATAAATAAGGACAATGGTATAAAAATAAACCAACCATAATTTCATCTCTTTCCTTCCTCTATATTATAACATAATTAGTGTTCATAATGTTACTACGTTTAATGCTATAGAAAGTTGCAATAATCAACAAAAAAAAAACAAAATTTCTCCAGTTTTATTTAAGTCCCATATAATCCGGGGCGAGCCTATTGCCACCACCGGGCACAAATCCCGGTCAACCATTGCGAAATTCATGGTGGATAAACTTAATTACACTATGTCTGACTCGGGAATCAGGACCTCATGCAAAGCTTGCGATCACTTGACCAAAAAGGCAGTTGACCATCATCATCTGCCTAGCCTTTTCCCAACTATGTTGGGGCTTCCAGTCTAACCGGATGCAGCTGAATACCAGTATTTTACATGGAGCGACTGCCTATCTGACCTCCACAACCCAGTTACTACTGGGAAATACGATACCCCTTGGTAAGACTGGTTGTCAGACTTTTTAGGCCACTGACTATTTTAACGACTGTCAAAGATCTACAAATGACAGCCGGGACAAACGGCTTAACGTACTTTCCGAGGCACGGAGGAAACTCGGTATGTAATGGGTGGTCACCCATCCACAGACTAACCTAGGCAAGCACGGCTTAACCTAAAGATCGACCCGAGTGGCTGTTATTGTTTAGCCACAAGCCAAGAATGGAAAAATATAAAATTAATTTGAAGGCTGTCTAAGCTAACGACCGTGACTCACGAGTCATGTGTGATTATAGTTCATATAATATGCATTAAGATTTGCATCAGTGAGTAGAACCGAACGGAATCTTACGTTCGACGGGTTTCCCGTAATCCTTGTGGAATTCTTCTTCGCTAGGAATATTCCTATTGGGGTATTTTGGAGTAATGGGGGCTATCGCGCATGAATTCGCCGCTAGAGGCGTTCGTGTAGAGTAAGGTCTTCCGAAATGTCAGATGTTATAGAGCTTTCGCGCGTTGCGTGCTTTTTTATTGCGTATTTTAACTAATATTCATGATTCTGGTCTAGATTGAGCCATTCCTGATTTATTATGACTTGAAGATTTTAAGTAGCAACTTAGAATCTTATTTGTTAGTACTTGCAGGTAGAATGATTTTTAAATGTTTCATGCTTGTAAATGTTAGGGAGAATATTTGTAAATATGTATCTGAAGTGTATACTATGTTGATATACGAAATGAAATAAATTTTTATGAAGTTATTTGTACTTTAAAGTATAAAATAGAATTAATGACAGAACCTTACTTGACAGTGGCGCCATCTGGTGCGCTTAAAAACGATAGCCCCCATTGATGACAGGTAGGAGAAAAGACGGATATTGCGGTAAACGGAACTTCTTATAATCAGTAATAAATCAATGCAAGGAAAAGCCATTCCATGAGGCATAAAGGAAACAACTAAACATATAATACCAAGTGTAGAAAACCGAGTGTGTCATCTTTTTTCAACTGAAAATTGGTTGTGCATATTCTATGGTGATAACATTTATAAGGTAGATTACATTGTTGACACACTACTGTACTACTGTCTGGTCCGGCGGCGGGAAGAAATATCTCTCAAAACAGAGTTATTTTAACTGTTGCATATAATTGAAAACAATGTAGGGCAACCTGGTCCGTCTTAAAATGTTTTCTACAAAAAAGTCCGCGATATTATATTTCTATCTTTTATATTTTAGCAGATATAGTAGCCTTTACGTATTAAAAAAGTATGGTACGTTTGGACTATTTTTTTTAAACAACAAAATATTAAACCATATACAAAAAAATATTATTATGATCACAATGACAATCATAGAGATAAGATTTGCACTTTACATGTTAGTATATGTCGATTGGTTAAATAGTTTCAAAGATAATATAAAATTACTAAATCGCAAAATAGGTCCAACATTCACGAGCCACATTAGAACATGTGTTGTGCGTACGTTTTAGAAGAATCCCCTTGGTCAGTTGTTACAAGATACGTCACTGATGATGTTAGACGCATATACCATGAGGCAAGCTCATGTTCCTGCCAGGGCTGCGGGACTGTTCGAAAGAGATACCGCGGCCCTGGAACACAAAGGGCAAGGAAGGAACATGGCTGGGTTTTAGTCAGTACAAGTCTGACACTCCCTTCCGCTCTGCCCAGAGCGGGAGAAGTAATTTGATGATTTCCAATCGGAAAAAAAAAGCAAGCTCATGTTGAAGCAGTGGATCGAACACTTAAGGACTTGAGAAACTCAGTCATCGTGGGTGGTGTAACTTTTGCGTTTGCTGGTAACTTTCGGCAGACAGTTTCCGTCGTCACAAAAGGGATACGCGCGGACATCATTAGGCATGACTAAAATCATCGCCCCTATGGAGTATATAACTCAAACTTATTTACGACGAGAGCATACCTTATAGGAAATATGAATAACGAATTTCCACAACAGCTGCTTAAAGTTGGAGACGGGTTTTTTTCGTCTACAACCTTGGGCGTGACTATGCGGAAATCATTATAAACGAGAGTCTGGGTTGTATAATTCAGTTTCCAGTAACTTATAGATGCAGTCTAAAGGGTGTAAACAGACAATTAACGAAACCGAGGCACTTGTTCTCCCCGTCATTGCGATCATTTTTTTGTTGTAGACCATACCTGGAAACCTTCTAATTACGGAGATATTGGGGGTCAAAGTTCCAACTATTTCACATTTTTTTTAAAATCCGTGTTTTTAATGTAAGATTTTTACTTTGAACACCTCCAGGACCCCCTTACAATTCAATCCATCCAATTTTTTGAGTGCGGTACATTGAGTCCTACTGTAAAACGTAATTTTTCAGCCCAAAAAAAAAACGTCGTTTCCCAGCACTAATTTTTGCGTAAAGTTACTTAGTTTGATGTACGTAATGCTTGGTTGTCGGCTTTGTGAAGAGTCTGTTTACACCCTGTATTCTGACCTTGAATATTTTCTAGATAGAGATATTCATTGTCTTTGTTCAGAGGCTATCGTCTCTCTTAGAAACGATACAGTCAATGAAACCAATAATGTACACATAATATAACATAACATCACGCCTGTAATCCCCGAAGGGGTCGGTGGAGGTGTACCTAGTAATACACATACATTTCGCCTGTTATGCTTAAGTCCCATGTAATAAGGGTGTGCAGAGCTGTGCAGGTGGAAATAAGCTGGTCGGGTATTATTTGAGTCTATCGACATGCAAAGAAGCGGAATAGGGGGCGAGCCTATTACCATCAACCGGGTACAAAATCCAGAATCCGTGGCTGCTACTGAGAAATTCCTGATGGAAAAACCCAATGACACTTTACCCGACCCGGGAATCGAACCCAAGACCTCATGCTCAGTAGTCATGCTTGCAAGCACTAGACCACCAACGAGGTCGTCAATAATTGCAATAATCTAATTTTAGAAAAAGTCCCAGTCTAAGTCAAAATCGACAAGTCCATTGATTCAGTGTGTAATATCGAGGATGCAATCCACTATCCGCAAGAATTTTTGAACTCCCTTTATCCATCTGGCCTGCCACCTCACGAACTGCTATTGAAAATCGGGACGTCTATCATGCTTTTAATTTTAAGCCCACCTAATCTGTGCGTTGGCACAAAGCTACTAATATAAGGGTTATGATAACTTAATTGTAGCGACCATTCTTCTCGGACCAAGAGCTGACCAGTTGGCGCAGATCCCGAGAAATTCAATTATTCCCACGGGCCTACCTATATTGTTCAAGCGACTCCAGTTTCCCGTAAAAACATCATTTGCCCTGACTATTAACCAGTCTCAAGAACAAGCATTCGCTTTGGTTGGCATTTACCTAAGAAAATAATATTTACCCATGGCCACTAATACGTTGGTTTATCACAAGTTGGATCAGATCCGAAAACCAGATTATTTTGTTACCGAAAAATAAAACAACCTCAAATACCAATTTCAATTCGTTCGGTGCCTACCTAACTTAAATTTTATAAAATTCTTTCACCTAGGAAGCTACAATATCAAGTGACTCAACTGTACATAAGGGCTGTATTTTCGAAATCCACGCGGACGAAGTCGCGGGCGAAGTACTAGTTAGATATAAAACGGGACTGGTAAAAAAAAGCCGTTTTAGAAATTCAGGAGTTGCGTAGATTTTTAACCGACTTAAACAAAAGGAGGAGGTTATCCTTCACACTTTTTATATGCGGGAATACATAGTTGCCTTATTAGTTTTTTTGTTTCATGGAAACTAAGTACTACTTAATTAGTCGTTCATAAGTGAAACATAAGTACGGCTGAGTTTTCAGTTGTCTATTTATTTTACAGCTAAAGTGCATAAATCATAGTGAATCATATAGGGAAATATTTTGCAATTAATAAAGATATTGCTTTGCTACAATTTCAAATATTTTACGTTTACGGCTTAAGAACCTTAGTCATTTGCAAGTCATTCCGATGAATTATGGTTTTAAGCGTTTAATGACATTGCTCAATTAACCTAACCTGTTACATAGTAATTGATGTCCTGGAATTATTTTGAAAAGCTTCCATACGACGTCATTTCATGACGAATTTCATGACCTGATGATATATCTAGAAAATTTTTCCTCGTTGGTAAAATTTCGTCAAGAAAGTTTTAGAATAAGCTACTCTGTTACTTTTACAAATGTTGAAACAATTAAAGCTGTCGTTCTCTTATTTACAAATATATTTTTCTCTGGTTTATGAGAACTTTGTTGGCTGGAGTGATGAGTTATACTTAACTGGTTTCGCCCGCGTGGATGTCGGTTATCGCGACCAAATGTAATCATGAAATTTTGATCCCGTTCCTGCAACAAAAACTTGACAAGTTATATACTAAAACCTTCCTCGAGAACCAGTCTATCTATTGATGCAATACAACAACAGCATTAAAATCGGTGCAGTAGTTTTTGTGTTTATCGCGAACAGACAGACACACGCGGCGCAGGACTTTGTTTTATAATATGAAGAGATGTAGTGACTATATTGGTCTTTTTGCACCAATTGATGCCATTATCAGACATTGACTAAGTACAATAAGTTGTCACCGTATCAATAGAATAACAAAGCTTGACAGGAAACTTGTTCATATTTGTATTGTTAGTTATTGTTATAAGTTACCAGGTGAATTAAACCAATTTAATTGTTGTGTATTCAATTACACAAATGGTTTTTTTATCGGTGGTTGAGAAGATATTCAAAAGAAAAACTTTGATTCTTTTAAAAATGTATTGATAGTTATTATTTTTGTTGCTTGTTTGCGTGTACTTTGTGGTGCGATGTTTCAACTTTGTCTGTAAATTTGGCAATAAAGCACATCTCTTGGTGTTGTATGTATCTAGAAACTGTCACCGCAAGTATTGTCATCAGAGTACAAAACAATTGCATTTAAAATAATAATCTTTGTCAGTAAATTACAAAAAACTACCCACAGACGCCTTTTTTCTATTTTGAAAACAAAATATTTCCAATAGTGGAAAAATATATAAAACTATTAGTCATAAGCACCATTGGCTTTACAATACGATAAGGTTTAGCTTCAGCTGAACCGGCCATTGGTTTCCATTGATTAATTGTATGACGTACTACCATTCTAACATACTACATAAGTAATAATGACATACATAATGATGCTCAAAGTTCATTCATAAAGTTGAATGAGATTTTTCTCAAAACTGTTATCACTTAGTCAGCCTATGTTTTCTAGTATTTCGTCTCAAAGTTTTAAATTTTTAAGGCAGTAGGTCAACGGATCAACAAAATATGACTGTTGTATATAGTGTGTTTAATATTGTGAATTTTCAGAAAACCTTACACAGTTTCAAACTGGAGTTACGATTTAACTTCAGAATGTACACATTTTTGCAACTTTTTAAATTTTTGGACAAAAAAAGACAAATTTTTGTATCGACCTGTATAAATTATGGATAGAATATAATATACTTTATTACACACAAAAATGTATACACAGCTATTTTACAATATTGCTAATTCTATGGGTACCACGGCGGTTTTATCGCTGATAGCGATGCGTTCCAGACCATCTTTGGATGGACTTTAGGAACTTTAAATAAAAAGTAGTGCACCACTGACTACTCCAGACAGTGGTTTGGTGCGCTACTAAAAATAAATACGTACACAGTACTTAAAATCTCGGACTTTTTAGAACTATGTTGGGGTTAGTTTCCAATCTTACCTTACCTGACCAGATGCAGCTGCAAGTAAGTACCTTGCATGACTACAACTGGAAATTACAGTAATATTACCATTGGAAATATAAACAGAACAACTCCAATTAATTAAATGCGATGAGGAAAACATAGGCGACGTAATCTACTTGTATGAATGAAATTATGTCATTCAACTTTATGTAGGTTTCATTAAATAATAAGAACTATATTTATTAGCGTTTATGTGGTTTTAAACTACCTAAGTCGGTTAATAAGGATTAAAGATATTGAAATCTCGTTCAAGCAAAAACAACAGAATGCCACCATAGAAATATGACAAAAACTCAAAAGAGAACTTAACATAAAAAAGTACTTATGATTTTTTTTATTTGTTAAATTATATAGATAAGTTGGTATAATATATGTTCGTTACCATGCCTCAAAAACTATGTTAGTAAACAGTAACCGAAAATAACAAACCCATAATTGTTTATACATTTTTTTTAATTTTCTGAAGTTTTTATCCAAAAGTGTTATAATTAGTGATGATTTAATTAAAATAAATAATTTCATGCAAATAATATTGAAAAAATCCACGAAATCAATGATTTCATCAGGTAAACCCAGGGAAATCACAAAAATCAGTAAAGTAGCTTACTCATACGTCATACCATTATCATACGAGTATGTTTAATTGTTCAAACAACCGTGACGTGAGCTACTTATGATGATGTATCGCGAATCATATCGTGAGGTTGGTTTTCCCATGTAATAGTAATTTACTAGTTCATTCAGGATGCCACTGAAACTATGAATAGGTCAGGTTTTCAGAAGCATGCGTCAAGTAAAGAATCATTGGTATGGTATGGTGATTGATAATTAAAAGCGTGTAGTATTCCTATACAAGGTGTAAACGGACTCTTCACGAAGCTATCATGCACATCAAACTAAGCACACTAACACTAACTCTATGCAAAAATGATTGCTGGCGAACGACTTATTTTTTGGTGTGAATTACGTTTTACGCAACGACTCGAGAAAACTCACTCAAAACTTTGTGCTGGTAGATGCATTGAGTAGTCATCATCATCATCATTAGCCTATAAATGTTCCCACTGCTGGGACACAGGCTACCTCTCTATAAGAGGGAATGGGCTATAATCTACCACGCGGGCCCAGTGCGGATTGGTAGATGTCACATGTCTTCGAATTTTTGGTTCTAGGACATGCCGGGTTCCTCACGATGTTTTCCTTCACCGTTTTTGAGAGCAGTGGTGATGAAATAAATTACAGAAAGTAATGCGCCTGTTTGGGTTCGAACCCACGACTTACTGTTCGTAAGTCGGGGTCGCTACCACTGGGCCACCGCTGCTCTCATTGAGTAGTACATGGAGATATTAAAGTTATAGATACTATTAAAAAAAACATGTATTTAAAAAATAATTTGAAACTGTGACTTTTTATATCTCTGTAACTTTAAGGTTCCCAGATTGGGTCCAGAACAAAAAAAAATATCGCAATGATAGCGAAAACAAATGTGCTTCGGCCCCTATTTTTTTCTTTTTTTGTTCGCCCCTACTATGATAGTAGTTCTGGTTAGGGCACTTCTCTTTATGCGCGAGTCTGACTCGCACTTGGCCAGTTTTTTTTATGTAGAGGTAGGATTCCATGACTGTGATGGGCATCCATCCACGGACCACTGTCGGCAAGCGTTGCCTAACATCGACCACACTATGGTCACCACTATGGACCACACTATAGGTAAACACTAACACGTGATGGTTCCAAAGTCCGTTCCTCTGACTCAGGTGACTTGACTCATTCATTCATCTCTGAATCTGAATGAGACCGTAATCCGGTTTGTAACGCGATATTTTTTGACGGCACTACTGAAATATAATATTTGCATATTTTGTATAATAAATGACGTTTTCGGATATTATTTGAAATTTACTAAAGATAGTATTTCAAGGTGCAGTTAAAAATGCTTCGAGTTTTAGGGCCTGTTTTGAAGCGCGCAAGAAATATCCAACAATAATCACGCCTGTAATCCCCGAACAGTTGGGCAAGATGTACCTTATAATACAACCACATTTCGCCAGTTATATTTTAAGTCCCATGTAATAGGGGGCGAGCCTATTGCCATCAACCGGGCACAAATCCAGACTCCGTGGCTGCTACTCAGAAATTCCTGATGGAAAAACCCAATAACACTTTGCCCGACCTAGGAATCGAACCCAGGACCTCATGCTCAGCAGTCGCGCTCGCGACTACTAGAACAAGGAGGCAGTCATCCAACAGATAAGTTAACTGTCAGTCAACTTATCCTGTAGATGATAAGCAATATTTATTTAGAAAAAAAAAAAAATCTGTTAGATAACTGCCTCGTTGTGCTTAGGGGATATCTTCAGTAATTGTTTACTTCCTTGAGCTCCCGATATTTAGACGCTGTTGCAAGCGCCATGATCGTGGGATGACAGGAAAATGCGGTTGAATGGAAAAAATTGCTACGTGCAAACAAATCTGTCTACCCTCTGACAGTATAAGTGTAGTTTTAAACTGTGAAAGCTTAAAACAGCGTTTGACGTTAACTGAAACTTTTTCAAACGCCCTGATTTCTCAGGAACCGGATCTAGATATGTTTGCGAGTAGCGATAAAGCTATGCTTAATTATTGCATACAATTGTTTAGTAGTATAAAGTTCCTGATAAAAACCCAAACTAAATTAAGAGATTAAGAACTACCTATGAACTATGAATAAAATAATGGTCAAGGTAAATACCTTACAGGGTGTAAACAGACTCTTCACGAAGCCGTGAACCAAGCATTATGTACATCAAACTAAGTAACTTTACGCAAAAATTAGTGCTGGGAAACGACTTTTTTTTTGGGCTGAAAAATCACGTTTTACAGTAGGACTCAATGTAACACACTCAAAACATTGTGTTGATGGATGGATTGAATAGAAAGGGGGGTCCTGGAGGTGTTTAAAGTAAAAATCTTACATTAAAAACATGTATTTAAAAAAAACTTGTGAAAAAGTTGGACTTTGACCCCCAATATCTCCGTAACTAAAACTCTCCCAGGTATACTCTAGAACAAATAAATGATTGCAATGACGGGGAGAACAAGTGCCTTTCAGCTTCGTTAAGAGTCTGTTTACACCCTTTATGTTACCAAATCAAATTCAGAAAATTACTTTTAATGTATTCTGATCGTATCAATCGATTACATATCACACTCGTGAACACATCGCAGTCAAGTTTTGCGACCAAAAGCATCCAAACTACATTGATGTTATTTGTGAGGTTCTTCAGAAAGGTTAGGTACCTTGTTCACACAGCAACACATAAAGTTATACATATCCAACATAACCTGATCGCATTTTGTATGAGCTTCCCTTACAATGAAAGATTTAGTAGCTTGCGTATTCGTAACTAGCGTGCGTGTTTGTCGAGGTGTATGAAGTTGGATTCGCGCACGTAGGGTTTTGTTCCATAAACCCAAAAAAACACGTTTCTGGCTGTCTGTCACCAGGCTGTATCTCATGAACCGTAATAGCTAGTTGAAATTTTCACAGATGATGTATTTTTGTTGCCGCTATAACAACTAATAAAAGTATAAAGGGGGCTCCCAAACAAGGAACCCGTAACATAAACCGAAATAACACTTTTTTACTGTTCATGAGATACAGCCTGGTGACAGACAGCTAGACAGACGGACAGCAGAGTCTTAGTAATAGGGTACCGTTTTTACCTTTTGGCTACAGAATTCTAAAAGACATTCTTTGAAGTTCCATTTACCCCGTATCAGATAAGATCGTTGAAATTGCAAAGTAATTAATTCAAGGCACAAAATGTCTACGTGAAAATGGCACGCAAATCTTCTAAGATGTAGTCATGACTCGCAAAGGTGACAAATATTTATGTAATTTGTGACTAACTGTAGAAACAAGGGGCTCGTGTGGAAACTAAATACCTACGTTTAATTGCATATTAGTTTGTTAGGTTACGTCTTCGCTCAAAATATATGTCTAATGTAACCTCTTTGCTAGATCTTCTTGGAAGCCTTTTTGTCATGATGTAAAATCCCGTGATACCTTTATAAGGCGGGTGTCTTTTCTGCTTAAAACCCAACTAATTATTGAATTATTGTATCTAGAGTGGTTTAACGAATAAACTTAAAAACTACTGGACCGATTTGAAAAATTGTTTTAGCAATGGATAGCTACATTATCAGCAAATAACATAGGCTATATTTTATCCCCGTACTCCCACGGGAACGGGAACTACGCGGGTGAAACCGCATGACGTCCGCTAGTGTTATATAAATCACGAAAAACGATATTTTGTTTAATTATTTCCCATCACTTTTTACCTTTTTATTACATAAGATTTTTTATATGATTTTAAATATAAGCTTGATAGGCACTATTGAAACACAAAACTCATCATGCAGCTTTGTATTCAATTGAAAATGTAAACGGAAATACTTACTATTGTTTACAAATTATCATCTGTTGGGTCACTTTTCCTGATCAACGTTGAATGGTATTGCAATGAAATCAGAAATTAAAATAGAAATAAACTGACATAATATTATTCTCTGTTCAATATTTTTTTATGAAAGAATGTTTTTTCTTGTTTTTGCTCTGTTATTAGTTTTTATAAAATTATCGGAATCGGTTTATATTTATGAGTTTGCAAATATACCGAAAATAGGTAGTAGTTGGTGGTAGTCGTGGTTTGGTCATAATATATGTTATGTTGTATGCGTTACGAGACTCAATTAAAATACGTAACTGACAAAATAGGCAGAACATCTGGCTAGACGCGGAGATGGCCGATGAATCAGCTTTGGCCGAGTGGTGGCCAAGGTTAGGCCAAAGAAACCAGGGCCGTCCTAAAGTGCGCTGGGTCAAAGATATCGTCAAAGTCGCGGGAAACACCTGGATAAGGGAGGCACAGAACCGGGAAGTGTGGCAGATTAAAGGGGAGGCCTATAGCCAGCAGTGGGTGATTCCGGGCTGATATGATGACGAACTGACAAAATGCGGGTCTACACATACAGGTACACTACCTAACTTTAGAAATTACAGGCTTGTTGCGAAAGATAGTTCTTCAGTAATTCATACTTTTAATTTGTATTTTTATCTACTAAACCGTGTTCCATCACTACTATTGGCAACATGTTCAAATATCCACGATAACTGTATACTAATCATGACTTATTTGCGTGCAGCATCTCTAAATCATCCCACGCAAAACGTCATCCAAAATGATGCGTAACCTCTGACCGGACCTAAAAACCAATCAATTAACAAGAACTTGATGAATGGCTAACAAAGTAATGAAAAATCCTATTTTCGTCGTGATATTTAAACCACAGAAAAATGTATTTTATTTCCTATTCTGGTTAGTCGTAGTTACTATGACGGAGAACAGACGTCATGAATGACCAGTCTCCATATCGTGACATAGCAAAAATGCACAGGGCCTGTACCCACTGGTGTATGTTATCTGAGAATAAACTTCGAACAATCACGTCATGGGTTTAAGTTGTTCTTTATTCAGATTAGTTCACATAAACCGTATGCAAGCTGTGTTAATTAGAATTCTGATTGACAATATCCTAACATATACGGCTATTGTAATTATCTTACTTTGATATAAGGAAAATTTAACCCTTTAATCTGTTGTTATGGCGCGCGGCGTTATTGCAATTGTTATCAGTAATTGCTTTCCTTATGTAAAGAAAGTATTTATTATTTATTTTTGCAATTTGTAAGGTCAGTAAAAAACGGTATTATAAATGATTTATGATCGAGAAAGGGGACACAATATTAATTTTGTACAAATATATTTAGACCAAATATTTTATACCTAAAAATAAATTGGCAAAAACCATTTTTGCCATGTTTTTGCCATTTTATGATCATATAATGACCTCATGATAGTAGTTATACACAAAGAAATATTTATAAGTAGGCCCATTTTATAAATAATTAAAACAATTTTAATTATTTCATCCACTGCTCTTAGTATACTACTAATCAATACACGGTACCATAAGATCCGATCATTACATCATTAAACCCATCTGATATAGCGGCAGGAACACTCACTGCCTTCTCAGTCAGAGCTTTCTAACAAGTGTCATTAGTTAAGCATGCAATAAGTAAAAGGCGACAATATCACCTTCCCTGATTCATCAGAAGCTGCGTCAGTGTAGACTTTCGACCGCAAACCGTTCAGATGAGCAGGTGCTCAGGGTTCAAGAATGTCCAAAATTACTCAGAGCAGGGAAATTCCGAAAGTCATAAAAAATATTTTGAGAGCAACTCATAAAGCCTTATTAGACCCGAGCTTTGACTTACTTTATTTGCACGTACACACAACTAAATATCAAGCCATGCATTTCCAGTATCACCTGACCTTGCATTGACATAGGCTTTTGGTATTGCACCAAGAGGGAGAGAGAGGTCAGCCTTTACTGGATGTTACAGCTTAATAAGTCGTCGTGTTTACACAAATTTTCCAAGTAGTGTGAGAACAATTTCTGAACGGATATGGAAGTTCGTTCAACATTCTTTCATAATTCGGGTACTTTTTCTCCGGGTTTTCCTTGTTCCCTTTTAAGGTCGTGTCCTTCGCAAAACCCCGTAAAATTGCACTTGGAAAGTTTATAGAAATGTAAAACGACATTGTCAAGGAAATAATTATGTGTAATTACAATTAAATTATCACTATAAACAGTATAAACCATTATTATGTTCAGAAATAGATTGTATGCAAGCTCTGGGATTTTCTTTAGCGTCGAGTGTACTTTTAACCTTGGTGTATTGTCAATTTGCACTCTGTGGTACAGGACTTATCACTTAGCCTACATCCAATTTCAGGGCCTTGCATGCAAGTGAAGTGCAAAGCATCGTCTTCCTTACTACGTTTGTCTTCCTCATTTTGACGTCTTTCGCGACTGGCTATTTTTCATTACTGTAACGAAAAAAATGGAGACTTTTATTACCACGTCGACCATTTTCAAATCCTTTGAAAGACCTATCCTTACTGCATTGTCTAAACAATCCTCCTTAAATGGTACAAAAGATGGAGTTTTCGTTGTGGGAGTAAATAATAGTATTGAAAAAGAAAAAAATTGGCCCCGTTACAATTTTCGCGCTTGCGTCAGAAGTTCAATGATCAAGAGTGTCAGAACACATGCGTGCAATAACCCACGTGGAGTTCGCGTGATGTTCTAGCTTCTATACATCGTTTCATAACATTCCGCATAACATACGGTGAATCATTAGAAAGTGACCTTCGCATTCGCCACGCGGCCGAACAAACATACAAAAACAAATAATTATAATGTAACATTGGCACGCGTGACTCAGAGCTGATCTGATCTAATCTGAATACGGTTCCATTGGCACAGGTTTTAATTGGCTTAACAATGATTTCATTAGACAAGCATTTACGATGATATGAACTAAATAAATATGTCGCCTCTGTAGACACCGCGTTGCATTCCTAGATATTCCGTCTCTATGTACTACTAGCCTTAAAACGCAAATATAATGGTAGATTTTTCTGCACATATCCGCATGTCAAGTACAGTTTTGGATCGGACGTAGGAGTTAGTAATACGGGGGCGATGACGGTCTTATTCTGGTTGAATAAATAATTTGAAAGGTACACCTCCGTCTAAAAGTGTGTTTTTATATCACGAATATTTACGGGGAAAGTATAACCGTAATAAGTAGCTGGAGGCCTAGAATAGGGCGCCCACGACTTCCTGCGGGAGTGGAACCTGCTATATGAGGAATATAAGTAAACACATTGTTATCATAAGATTTGATTTTCAAGAGGATTGCCTCTACGATGACAACACTACTTAACCTCTTAGTCAAATTGAAATAATTCTTGAATATGCATATCATAAAGGGTGTACAAAGACTCTTAACGAAGCCGAAAGGCACTTGTTCTCCCCGTCTTTGCGATCATTTTTTGGTTCTAGACCATACCTGGGAACCTTCTAGTTACGGAGATATTGGGGGTCAAAATTCTTAACTTTTTAACAAGTTTTTTAAAAAAATACATGTTTTAATGTATTTTTTTTACTTAAGACACCTTCTCGATCCCGTACTTTTTAATCAGCACAATATTTTGAATGCGTTACATTGAGTCCTACCGTAAAACGTGAGTTTACACCCAAAAAAAAAGTCGTTTCCCAGCAATAATTTTTGCGTAAAGTTACTTAGTTTGATGTACAGAATGCTTGGTTGACAGCTTCGTGAAGAGTCCGTTTACACCCTGTATGATAAAAAATTCAAACAAGTGTTTCAGTCTTGACCATTTTCATTAATTCAAGTGTTCAGTATGAGGAGGGACGCACAGAACCGAGAAGTGTGGCAGGAAAAAGGGGAGGCCTATACCCAGCAGTTGGTGATTAAGGGCTGATATGATGATGATGAAGTGTCCAGTATTGGCAAAAAACCATGAAATATTACTGAACTTGTGAAATTAGTAGTTATCCAAATCGTATCAAATAATGAGGTTATTGATGTACTTACTACATTTTTGTGTTAATGGCGCAATTGTACCTAAGTACTATCTTAAGATCTACGTACAGCAAGCGACGGCGACGCCTTGCCCAAGCGCAATGCTAACCCAATACAATGAAGCTCTTACGTTGGTTGGACGACGAAGGGTCAAAGAGCCGGGGTGATAGAGATACCGTGCAGCAGTTACAAACAACGTTGAACAAAATAATTACTTTTGAGACTAAAAAAAGCTTTAACTTTTTATGTGCTTCTTTTTGTAAGTGCAAGGCGTTTCGCCCACGATACAGCAAAAGAGGTCGCTTATTCGACCAATTATTTTGCGTATACTTCAATTGACTGTAGTGGCCCTATGTTGTGGTGGACTCGCTTCTTCGCAGTGAGAAAGATTGCAATATAATAGATCCGCTTTCTAGGTTAATCTGCTTTGGATGAGGCCCCATAAAATTCTGACTGATGAAACACAGGCCATAATGCACCAAGTGGGCCTAGTGTAATTTGGTTAGTTAAAATGTTCGTCATGATCAAACATTTTCGAGGTTAAATCCCACGAGAAAATGAGACATCCGTTTTCAAGGAACATTTGGACCATTTAAGTCCACGGTACATCCTAGTTCAACGAAGTTTTCACGGGAACACCATAATTTATATTCACATCTCTCAAGTCACGACCAATGCGTCATCTGGCCCAATTTCGATGACGTGCTATCAAAAAATTCGACCATTTTTTTAACCTTTTATTGTCTACCGGGGATTTCAGTTCAGATACATATCGCTATAGTTTTCATGGAACGGAACTGAATGGAATAGCTTCGTGATTTTGAATGAAAGGTTTTGCGTCATTGGTTTTTTAGATTCAGGATGCCCCGTATCGTGAGTTTTCGATATATAAAGTGACGTCATTGTTAGTACGTTGTGCTCAGTAATGTCTGGTCTCGGTTTGCGAAATATTATTGCTAACCTAAGCGGATGTGTGATAATTGTTTGTAAACTTCGATACAAAATTCCCGTATTTTCTTTTTTTTTAGGTTCACTGGAAAATCTGATTTTATGACGTTGCAATTTTCTGATTAACTAATAGGAAGTGTATGCAACCATGTACAGTTTACATGTAAAAATGCTTTCCGTCTTGTTTAAATGGTATATAACAACCGTAGAATTTTCTAAGGCAGTTTTTTACGCATCTAGTACCAGTAAATAGAAGCCATAGTATTTTATTAAATGCCCATTGCATGTGACCTTGCGACATTTTCTTAGAAAATCTTTGTTTCCCTGGTAAGTCAATAAAGTGGTATCCGTAGTAAAAATAACTGTTTGTCTATTATTACACTATCTATTTATAGACACTACCCTTCGGAAGTGTGTCTTCATGTACTTAACCTTTTGTTAAATGATGTTTATTTTTGCAAATAGGTTTTTCACGTCATGTTTTTTTAAAACTAGATGGGGCCGGTGTTTCGTACCTGACTACTCTGAGAAGAAGTAGTGCCTTGTGTCTGTGACTGTAGCTTAGCCTAATTTGTTTTTCTGACATTCAAAAGTGCCTGTAATGGTCTAATTGAAATAAATGCTTTTGAGTTTGAGTTTGAGTTTTGAGTTAGAAACAGCCGAAACAAACTCAGAGGTCACAGTCTCTTTTAAAGTCCAGACATTGGTTAAATCATATGAGGACCATTCAGATTAATGTCTGAGATGGTCTGTTGAAGAAATAACCACACAGATTTGAGTCGACTTGTCCAGTCAGTGCAAGCATTAGTCAGTGATCGTTTAGGTCGACTGTTGAGTCATTGATTAGTTCGATATTTATTTATTAAACTTTTCTTCCCGGTGTGTTGCCTCCTCTGGCCAATCAGTCAGGAACGAGTCCAAATCTTCACGCCAGCGTTTCTTGGGCCTGTTGGGAGAGTTGGAAGAGAATGGGAGAGGCTTTTTCCCAGCAGTGGGACAGAATAGGCAAACAAAAAAAAGAAAAAACTTTGTAACGTAGTCCTTTCTATTTAAAGACATTTTTCTTTAAAAAAAAATGCATGTATGCACACTTAAGACAACAGAACACAGAGTAGTTAATTCATACAGAAGACTGTAATTTTTTTCTAGTGAGAAGAAATTGTACAAAGTTAGATCATTATTGTAATAAATATTGACCTGTAATTTCTTTATAAGTATTTTTTGAGTTTCAATTTTAAGGTTTAATTTGAAAATTGAAAAAAGTCAACTAATTATATTAGTAATTTATATTTGCATAACTCAGCAAATATTAAACAAAAAAACCTGTGTTATTTTGATGATATCATCAAAATAAAAAAATACTAAAAAATCGAATAAAAATATATATTATGATAATAAAAAATAGATATATATATATAAAGGGTGTAAACAGACTCTTAACGAAGCCGAAAGGCACTTGTTCTTCCCTTTATTGCGACTATTCTTTTGTTCTAGACCATACCTGGGAACCTTCTAGTTACGGAGATATTGGAGGCCAAAGTTCCAACTTTTTCACAAGTTTTTTTTTAAACACATGTTTTTAATGTAAGATTTTTACATTTAACACCTCCAAAACCCCCTTACTATTCAATCCATCCATCAGCACAATGTTTTGAGTGCGTTAAATTGAGTCCTACTGTAAAACGTGATTTTTCAGGCCAAAAAATAAAGTTGTTTCCCAGCACTAATTTTTGCATAAAGTTACTTAGTTTTGATGTACATAATGCTTAGTTGACGGCTTCGTGAAGAGTCTGTTTACACCCTGTATATATAATAATTTTCCACACAGCAGGAGTATTTCTTACAAGCTTGTGGAAAATTGGAAAATATGGCTCATTTTGCAACTAAGGAAGTGTGCTTGGCCGGTGTATATTTTCGATATCAGAAGCGTTCATATGTATTTTTATTACTTAATACGCAACATTTATATTTTGTTCCTTCACAAAACGCCCATCTCTGCCATTTCCTCAAGAAATTTCCATCATATTTCATTATTGAACTTTTATTACTTAAATAAGAATTTCTAATTCAGCGAAAAAGAACAATGACATCTCTAGAACCATTACGTTTTTCTTAGGAATTTTATCTAAAGCAAACGTTGATGAGGGCTAATTTTAATTAAGATAATAACGTACTATCAATATAATTTTTCTCCTTTCTCAATAAAAGACTTTCAAATGTGAACTAGTGCTTGTAATTCTTGATGTCAAGATAAATAAAGATTTATGATTTAGACTGTAAATACAGGGTGTAAGCAGACTCTTAACGAAGCCGTTAACCAAGCATTATGTACAGTCAACAAAATAGATAAGTATCCAGGGTCGAAAGATATGATTGACTTTTTCTTAAAAAACCGATCGATGTTTTCGAATAAAATGAAAAGTAAATGAAGAAAAATAAACAATTGGTTAAATTAATTCAATTTCATTTGAAGATGTGCAACAGTTTAAAAAAAAACTGCAGATGTGCAACAGTTTAAAAAAAAACTGCAACTATATCTAACGACCATGGATACTTATCTATTTTGTTGACTGTACATCAAACTAAGTAACTTTACGCAAAAATTATTGCTATGAAACGAATTTATTTTTGGGGTGGAAATCACGTTTTACGGTAGGACTCAATGTATCGCATTCAAAACATTGTGCTGATAGATGGATTGAATAGTACGGGGGTCGTGTAGGTGTCTTAAGTAAAAAAATACATTTAAAACATGTATTAAAAAAAAACTACTGAAAAAGTTGGAACTTTGACCCCCAATATCTCCGTAACTAGAAGGTTCCCAGGAATGGTCTAGAACAAAAAAAATTTCGCAATGACGGGGAAAACCAGTGCCTTTCGGCTTCGTTAAGAGTCTTTTTACACCCTTTATAATTTTACAGAAACCATGAAACTATCAATTTTATCTTCTGTACTTATAAAGCATCTCATGTTTAATTGATTACCCTTAACCACGCAAAATAGAAGCATGAAGCATATGTTGAGGTTAGATCTTAATAACCCATTCTCATCACGTAACGATGTAGAAAACTTTCCAGGGATATCGTTTTACCCCGTACTGATTGGGTCGCTCAAATACTGTTCAGTTTTATCAGGTTAGACTGGAAACCAACCCTAACATATATAGTTGGGAAAAGGTGGGTAGACAATGAATGAAGCATAAGATTGTAAAAAGCCGCTGTTTTTCTTAGCCATGAGCCCCTCTGAAAAAAATGGCAACATGGAACTTTGAGCTGGAAACTTAACCCTTCAGCTAACGGTGATTACAATTTGGGTTTGTACTGTGAAAGGTGGTCAGATTCGATGGTCCAAATAAAAATATGGTTGCACTATAACGAATTTATTATGGTCAGTTTTCCACTATAAATTTTTCATTTGACGGCTACAAAATGACTGCGTTCAATATCCCAACGCATCGACTTTTAAACATATCTACAAAAACCAAAACATTACAATCAAATCACTCAATAAACTGTGTAGTATTAATTAACTGCTGGTAACAAAATTATTGATCAATAATCATTAAAATCTAACCAATTATAATATAATATTGGTGTGCCACACCGGAAGCTGACAAGCGGAAAGTGCCATAAAGTAAGTATTCAGATTATTTAACGTTAAGTACTAAAAATCATTGAATAATTTCTTTACAAATCAGATTTATTGACATTCGTTAAATATCATCGATGGTGTAATAAATATTCGAGCTGGTTTAAGCAGTACCGGAAGTCTGTAACAGTACGCAAAAATGACTTCATTTCTATGTTAATCTATAAATAACCAAAAAGGTACAGTTTATGACGTCAGAAATCCCATAGGAGTGTTAGTAAACAGAGCCGTGTGCCAGACGTTTTTCTGTTTACAATACTCTATAAGGCGTTAACTTAGATAACTGTCTGTACTATACATACCTACATACATACGTGTGTGTGTAAATGTGTACGAACAGCGAAAGTCCAGCGGATTCGACTCACGGAACTATTGGTACCTATTTACGTCATATCCGATGCTCTTGCGTACGCGGCCTTATTTAGTAATGTATTATTCCATAGATACGTGTATCGGTATGTATTATACATTCATACATAGTGAGGTACGTACTTTTTAAATTACGAATTGGCCTCAGGAATTGGCATTGGCGCCATGGATTCACGAGTTTGGAATGCAGTTATCCATGAAATGGAATTTGCGAAAAAAGGTGGTTTTATTGCTTGTTTACTCACTGAATATTACAATGTTTGCCAACACTACAAAAAAAAAACAAAAACCGTGTATTTACATAAAATAATTTCTGATTTTTGCTTTAAAGCTTTTGACGTTTGTTTTTGATGACTAAATCGAAAAACAAACGTAAAAATATTGAAATTCACAAAGACTCTATGAAATATACTAAATGGAATGCCCCTGCGCAGTAGATAAACAGGTGAAGAGCGACTTGGCCCAACACTTGCCAAATAGAAAAGAACACACTCAACAAATTTAAATTGTTTATTTGAAAATTGTAATAAATTTACAAGTTCACGCGATGACAAATGTACGGCTCGTGCCGCGATGTTTTTGATATAATATCACTTGTTTGTGCAAAAATGACTCACGCGCATATATTTTTGCCATACTTTCAGATCAACGATTCCGAACTCGTGAATCAATAGGATTTTTATCTCGCCTCATTTTTGGCACACATTTGTATGATAGGCTCCACTGACATTTTATTATTATAAGCCTATGTTGTCCCACTGCAGGGCAAAGGCCTCTCTTCCCTCCTTCCACATTACGTGGACTTCCACTGACATAAGTTTATTAAATTGTATCCTGTCTGTTCTTACCCCTCTAAAGTTAGCACATTTAATAAACTCGCCCCCTATTACATGGGACTTAAACATAACTGGCGAAATGTGGATGTACTATTAGGTATACCTCTGCCTAACCCTGCGGGGATAGCAGGCGTGATGTTATGTTATTTGATAGGGACCAGTCGTTGAATGATGTAACTTAAAAGTAGGTCCTCAATGAGCTTTTTGCAACGCTACCACTAGCCTTAATAATTAAAAAAGTCAAAGCTGTGTGCACTTCCATAAACACGTAATAAAACACATATAAGTTGAATATTTTCCCCCATTAACAAATCAAATAGCTATTCTCATTCAGAAGTTCAATGCTCGATATCGAACGTTAGCGCCTCGATAACAACCGCACTCAAGGTCCTCATTCATTGAGCGATACGTCAAGTTCATTGATGAATTGCGTTAGTGTGGGTACGTACGTACACGCACGCGGTTCAGTGTACGTGTTGCATCGCGCATACGCGATTGCACGCAAGTGTGCTATAGAAACGCGCGCGTGCGTACATTTTCTATATTAATTTCTAGCGCTCCTGTTGATGTGTGCGTATACGCATGCCTGTTGGTGACAGGACGCTCAACAATAGCCGGAATAGGAAGCGACAACGGCAAAATGGGCGTGCAGACTGGGTCCCCAGACAAGATCCGTAAGCAGGTTCTTGCCACTGGACTCACTTTTTGTTGATTAATTCGTTAATTGAATAAGAACAATGCCAAGTCAAAAAAACGGCTTTACGCATAAAGCACACTGTGCTCTGATTGCTTAAAGAGTTTTAAAGCCATCGGAAATCCTGGTTCATACTAGTTCATCACGCGCCACGCGCGGGAACTGATCGTATCGAAGACGACATTGATTTGCCTAATGATCGATTGTTTCAGTGTTTTGTAATTGCATTGAGTTTAAATTAAATGTTGCAAGATATTATGTTTAGTTCCCGCAATGCATGTCAACACTGCACTGATTTGGAAAGTCTTTGTGAATGCTTGGAATTTAGGCTAATCATAAGTATAAACATAGATCTTCTCAAACACTTAATTCCCATAAAAATATCAATAATCATCTGCCTCACCTTTTTTCCAATTTTCTTGGGGTCGGCTTCCGGTCTAACCGAATGCAGCTTGCCTTCCACAACCCAGTTAGTACTAGGTAATGCACTACCCCTTGGTAAGAGTTTTGTCAGACTTTCGGGCCACTGACTACCTGTAATGACTATCAGTGATCTGTAAATGACAGCTGGTACCAACGGCATAACGTTTGCTTTCCGAGGGACGTAAAACAGTATGTAAAACTATCCATAACCTAAACCTATAAATGTTGTATACAATATTGTTCTGGACTTTGCCTACCCCAACGCATGTCTGGAAAAA
Organism: Lycophotia porphyrea; assembly: GCA_950005105.1. NCBI lineage: Eukaryota > Metazoa > Arthropoda > Insecta > Lepidoptera > Noctuidae > Lycophotia > Lycophotia porphyrea. Next base: position 13,431,496 of record OX465395.1, on the reverse strand, counting down.
CGTGGCGATAAGTGTTGATAAATAACCATGCCGCGGACTTTGCACAGGATCGGATAATAACTTGATATAATAACATTACAATATCATTGACACAGTATAATATGTTATACCTACCTGTTTACAGTTACAGCCTGAATCAGTACGTAAGTCTTTGAGTAGGTAAGTATGTGTGCATTGCTGTACAGTTTTGCCAGTAAAGGTATGCGCTTCGGTAATACGGGAACAGGAATAAGCGACGATGAGATATAATATAGAGCTGCTTCAATCATGGAAGTAATTACCTACCTTGCAATGCCTCATGGCACCATTTGGTCTTTATCACTTATACGACTTTTCGATCAAACACTGCTTTTGAAGCTTTAAAATGATTGGTAAATAAATCAACTTTAAGAAAACCTAAATTTCTCTTCAAATTATATTGAAACTAGAAACGAACATGATTTACAACTGCGTCTATATATATATTAAGATTGTTTGTATCAATACCTATTCAACGGTGCCTGGCACCAAATAGTGTTTTGAACCGAGTATGACGTCAATTGCTGCTATCACTGCACCGCCGCCGTCCAATACATCCGAGATAGTCTATCTGGAAATGAAAAACAGATCATGTTACTTTAATTACTACATAATCACACGTTTGAAGCGTGAACATGACGTAATTCTTTAATAAACTATGAGTATCAGTATTGAAATTCAAGCTGAGAGTCGGCCAATAGTCCGAGCCAAACACAAAGATAAAATCGTCCCTCGAATTGCGCCGAAATGGGAAGGCCATGTCGCGAGCACCACAGACAATAGGTGGAGTGAGCGTGTCCTGCAGTGGTATCCACGAAGCGGAAACAGACGCCTCGACAGACCATTGCAACGGTGGCGAGATGATATCGTCACGCTGGCAGGGATACAGTGGACCAGAGAAACAGATGAAGGAGGCCTTCATCCAGAAATGGATGAACTCTTAAACTCTTTTTTTTTTTTACTAGCTTGCTCTGTCCCGCTCCTGGGCAAAGGCCACCTTCCACTCCTTCCATCTCTCGCGAACCCGCGCGTCCTCCTTCCAGTTCGGACGGAACTTATCCAGTTCGTCCCGCCATCTCCTTCGTGACCTGCCACAAGCCCGCCTCACTGTGTCAGGGCACCAGTTACCTGCTATTTTGGCCCACAGTTTGTCCGGCATGCGGCAGACATGTCCTGCCCAGTCCCATTTGAGTTGGGCAGCCTTTTGAGCCACGTCAGCTATATTGGTTTTGGAGCGCAATATTGTGTTTCGAACACGATCCGTTAATTTAACACCTAGTATACTGCGCTCCATTGCTCGTTGGCAAACCTTGAGTTTGAACTTCTGGATGTTAGTCAAAGACCAACTCTGTGCACCATAGGTTAAGACGGGGAGAATACACATGTCCATAAGTTTGCATTTCAGTGCCATAGGCAACTTACCCTTGAATAGTTCCTTCATGGACCAGTAGCTCTTCCAGGCGTAATATTGTCTCCCCGTCTACTTTAATTATTCCAGGTGTTTCATTGTACATAACTTGGTCTTCGACATATTCATCTTCAGTCCAACCTCAAGGCTTGTATCGCTTAGATCTTGAAGCATTAGCTGAAGTTCTGTAGCTGAGGATGCAAAGAGCACAATGTCGTCGGCGAAACGTAGATTTAACAGTCTCATCTCGCCGAGAACAATGCCTCTTTCAGTCCAATCGGCTGCCAACTTCCTGAAGATTTCTTCGAGGGTACTGTTGAAAAATTAAGGAGATAGCGGGTCACCCTGTTTGACTCCTTTCTGTATTTCAAATTTTGGACCTGTGGTTTGCAATTTTATTGCAGCTGTACTATGTCTGTAAATGTTGTGTAGTACATATATGTAAGTGGGATCAATGTTCTGGTTTCTTAAAGCATTAAAAATGGCTGTATGTGAAATGCTATCAAAGGCTTTGGAATAATCGACAAAAGCTAGGTGTAGTGTGAGTTTGTATTCTTGGTGTTTTTCTATAATTTGGTTGAGAGTATGTAGATGGTCTGTAGTAGAGAGGCCAGGGCGGAAGCCTGCTTGTTCAGGAGGTTGGTGCTCATCTAATTCACCGGATATACGATTTTCTATAATTTTGATGAAATTTTTGTAGATATGTGATATAATACTAATGGGTCTGTAATTATTAATGTCTGACTTATCGCCCTTTTTGTGGAGCAGAATGATATTTGAGTGACAAAAATCTTTAGGAAAACTACCGGACTGTACCGGACTGTGTGTCACGAGGCTGTATCTCATGAACCGTGATAGCTAGACAGTTAAAATTTTTACAGATGATGTATTTCTATTACCGCTTTAACAAAAAATACTAAAAACAGAATAAAATAAATATTTAAGGGCTCCCATGGGCTGCGGGACTGTTCGAAAGAGATACCGCGGCCCTGGAACACAAAGGGAAAGGAAGGAACATGGATGGGTTTTAGTCAGTACAAGTCTGACACTCTCTACCGCTCTGCCCAGAGCCTTCTTTTTGCCGTTTTTTGCTCGGTTTAATAACGGCGATAGGTTGCGCTTCAAATATTTACAGAATATTTAGTTGTATATTCACTTTACAAATAAATAGTTAAATTAAAATAAACATTTAAGGGAGCCCCCATACAACAAACTACGTGATTTTTTTGCCGTTTTTGTCTAATGTTGTATAGATAATGGTACGGAATCCTTCGTGCGCGAGTCCAACTCGCACTTGGCCAGTTTTTTATAAAATGTGTAGTATATATTTGGTTCTGTTTTTCGATACCTACTTAGTGTTCTTCTACATCAATAATAATATAGTTATCTGTTAGATAAGTATAAAATATGCACAAGAGCGTCAAGAGCTTAAAGCTCGAAAATGCATTTCTAAGCTTGACTTAAGGATTTGTCATACTGGTTATCTATTGAATTATTTATGTTCTCACTGGAGTATCTACTTTTATCTCAGACAATAATGGTCAAAAACATAATTGCTCCCTCCGTATTTATAATAATTTACCAAATTTTTTTTGTAATTTTTTACCAAACCTATTTTATTTTCTATTTATGTCGTAGGTACGTAATAGAATAATCATAATAAATATGAAATGTTATTTTTTGCAATAAATAAAAACTATTTTGGTTTTACTTTTTTATTTTATGTCTCGTAGTAACAATAATTATTTGCTATGACCTTCTCTTGTTCCTCATGATCGTGTCTGCAATATGACAGGTTGTAATTTCGATATTACTGACCAATACTACAAGAATCCCATCGTGCATAATTGTCGAAATGAGTGCGACCTTATAACGTGTCCACATAAAGCTGAATATCCCTAAACTTCTAAGACGAAGGCAATTTGGCCGGAGATCTGAGTACAGTGGTTGTATGTTCAAAAAGATCTAGGTCACGAAAACCATTGCTTGCAGCCCCCAGGCCTAAACATCGGACCTAAATACTAAATTATCGTCAAATGCAGACTAATCATTAGTTGAGGATACAAAAAATGATTTAAAATATAAAATTGACTGTAGATTTTTAAATGCGGCACTGTCTTGTGTAGTCATAAGTATTTTGTTTAATATTTTTGTTCTTATTTTCAGGTTGGACGGTGTGGCTTCTAAGGCGCCGTAATCTAAAGGTAAGAAGTTTTTTTCGATATATTTTTTATTTTTGTCTGCAAGCTCAACGAGCTTGAGCTTGAGTTCGAAAAGAAAACCTTTTCATTATATTTTTTTCATAATTATCATAATCCAGGGTAGTCTTCATTGAGTATCTGACTCTCGCATCACAAACGATTACACTAACACTATCAACGCATGAAATTAACAATATTAAATAATTAAATTCTGCCTACGTATTATATTGAATCAATAAAAAAAAATCATGCACAAATAAAACCCAAATAAAAAATATCGATAAAAACCTTAACGCTTCTCAAATAAAGTTCCAGCATGCAATGCATCCTTTTCACTGAACAATTTTTTTTTCTGATTTTAATTGGTTTGCGGCCATCTAGTTTGTCTATGGACTAAATCAATTTGACATAACACGCTGACTTTATTTGCTTTCACATCACTTTATGTAAATGTGAAATTTCGAATTTGATTTTTTAATATTTTTCGTGCATCTATTTTTGAAGAAATTATTTATTTATGTGAGGTCATGGTAAAATATCATGTGTTATAAATTGTCAACGGAAACAGTGGACTTTGGATCTTTGGTTAGGTGCGCCGGGGAGATCGTTGTGTTGTCATCATGTTGAACGAATGGTTTCAGCGAAGAATAAAAGAAGTTTACATAGAGCATTTTCAGGTATTTTCATGATATTATCGTTTATTAATTCATAGTACTTACTACTTGCATTTTTCAAAAATCAACATTACAAAAAAAAACATTTCAAAGTATAAAAAATATAGTAGCCCACCGGTTTCGGGAACAGGGTCCAAGCTACCAAGGCTCGCGAAAAAGGAACTTCCTAGTAATACGAGCTGTGTCCAGGAGTACCGATTTCTAAATCAAGCCTTTGATTCCGGTTTATAATTTGTGGATTAACTCTTCGTTTCCAAGTTTATAAATATTTGAAGCAGAAAACAAAGATAGCATTGTAATAGGAGCTATCGCGCATGAATTCGCCGCTAGAGGCGTTCGTGTAATGTAAGGTCTTCCGAAATGTCAGATGTTTTAGAATTTTCGCGCGTTGCGTGCTTTTTTATCAAGTATTTTAACTAATATTCATGATTCGGGTCTAGATTGACCCATTCCTGATTAATTATGACTTGAAGATCATAAGTAGTAATTTAGGATCTTATTTGTTAGTACTTGGAGGTAGAAGGAGGTGAATGTTAGGGAAAATATTTGTAAATATTTATCAGAAGTTTACCACATGTTGATATACGAAATGAAATAAACTTTTTATGAAGTTTTTTGTACTTTAAAGAATAAAATAGTATTAATGACAGGACCTCACTCGACATTGGTGCCATCTGGTGAGCTTAAAAACAATAGCCCCCATTGGGGTAACTCATGAAAATGGAAAGTATTAAGTTTTAAAAGTTACTGCTTTTCTTATTTAGTGTTATCGGACTAAAATGGAACGCGGTTGTTTCTTTATAGTCAGAGTGGAATTTGTGTTTTATTTTATTTTTTATTTTATGAAAATGCATATTTCTTAGGATTTAAACAATATTTTATCAATCAATTAATTACACCTTACCGTTTATTCGATCGCTGGGTCAATGTTAAAAGTTGCTTCGCAAACATTCTTAAGCCAGTCAGATACATTGATTTAATAGTCGTTCTAATACAATACAAAATTGTTGTTCCAATCGTTATTTAATGTACAATTTGAAAAGAGAACTGTAACAGTCATCATTCATCATTATTCTCCTGCCTTTATCCCAATTTATTTGGGTTCGGTGCAACATGCTTTATTAATTCATACTTGTCTATTACTCACGTCATTTCGAAAGCCACCTACTCTCTAACCATATCATCCTTCACACAGTCCATCCATCGTAGCTTTGATATTTCAGTATAATTATGTAACATCTACAGTAATATAACAGATTCGTCATTTTTATCCAGATAAAATAATTTCAAAACCAACATCCAACATGTAAATCCTCTTTAAAACTCAATTTCTCCAAGCCATTTAATTGAATACTAATTAATATTAACATCACAATTCAGCGCTTCAGCCGGAGAACCGGGTATTTTCCCGGCCCTGTACCGTTACAGTAATGACACCACAAATGTTGACAAGCGAGGCTACCTGGCTACTGATGGGTATTTTCACACAGCTCTGCTATCTGGGAACATAGAGTATGCTGGTGACAGAAGCTACATTTTTTATTTAATAGCATTGCATGTCCCACTGCTGGGCTAAGACCTTTTCGCCGATCAGCCTTCGTAAGCCTACATTCAAATAAAAAAATCGTTACACTTAGTAAGGATAAAAAAGAGCTCTTGGATAAAAAGAGATAGCTGCCAGAACTGATATTTTTGGTTCAGCAATGTTGCTGAGGTCGGTTTATGGATGGATCCCTGTAGCCGTTCGTATCTGCTTTTATTTGTAGATCTTTGCTATTCGTTATATGTAGGCAGAAGCCTAAAAATCTGAACTATTATTTTCATGAGGTTAACGCGTTAAGTTTCATAAGTTTGACAAACGAAGCAATGCAGCTTCTGCTTGTAAATTTTAGATCATTCAGTTAATTTTCAAGTGTCAAATTAGTGTTTTTCTGAAAAGTTTTCAAAACTATCAACAATTTTTTGAGGCGAACATTTTTGAATAGTCAGTCAAGTGAAGTCATTTTTAAAGTTAATATGTAACTGTAACTAGCGCGATAACTGTTTTTTTTTTTCAGTTTTTTATAATTATTCAAAAATCCTTTTCCTATATAACATTTTTCCGATCGTTTTAGTATTCAGCATAGCTTGAATGTAGCAGTTTTAGGTATGTTCTCTCAATTTATTTGGGGTGGGTGCAACATGGTCTCTTCTTCCATACTTCTCTATTACTCGGCAGTCACCTCCATTCTAGCCATATTGTACTACTACTTATTTAATTAAATCACTATTTTGCATGATAACACATCCGAACCCTATTTGCCATGCTACGAAGGTTATCCACAGCTCTAATCACGACAAGGTCTCTTCTTCCATACTTCTTTATCTATTTCTCGGCAGTCATCCTTATTCTAGCCATATCTCACTAAGATACTTATTGAATTTATCCCTATTTTGCGCCATATTATATCCGAACCCTGTATGCCATGCTACGAAGGTTATCCACAGCTCTAATCACGACAAGGTCTCTTCTTCCATACTTCTTTATCTATTTCTCGGTAGTCACTCTTATTCTAGCCATATCTCACTAAGATACTTATTAAATTTATCCCTATTTTGCGCCATATTATATCCGAACCCTCTATGCCATGCTACGAAGGTTATCCACAGCTCTAATCACGACAAGGTCTCTTCTTCCATACTTCTTTATCTATTTCTCGGCAGTCACCCTTATTCTAGCCATATCTCACTAAGATACTTATTAAATTTATCCCTATTTTGCGCCATATTATATCCGAACCCTGTATGCCATGCTACGAAGGTTATCCACAGCTCTAATCACGACCAGGTCTCTTCTTCCATACTTCTTTATCTATTTCTCGGCAGTCACCCTTATTCTAGCCATATCTCACTAAGCTACTTATTAAATTAATCCCTACTTTGCGCCATAATATATCCGAACCGAAACATAAACTTGGGTGTGCTGGTGTGTGCCAGAAACTGTAGAACGCCACACGCATTGCTATAATACTTAGATGACATAAACCATACTACGAAGGTTATTCACAGCCCTGATCACGTCAAATGAGCCATTTCAGCTCTATTTATATGTCACAATCAATTTATTAATAAACTAATTTATTTATATCCCGAATCTTCTAACAATGGTCAATAAAGCAGCGTACATACTTATTGACTATTCTGCTCCTATGAATATTAATATTAAGTGCACATTTCCTCGAATAGTGACAAGAAACGGAACTCGGTTTGTTTGCTGGGCTTCAAAATTAGGTGATTTGCTTCGTGTTTTCCGCTTAGAGAATGAAACGACTTTTGTTAACAGTTTCCTGTATCAATGATGTAGGTAAATCATCTGATTGATCTTACAACGGAGGTGTTTTATTGATGAAAGTTTAAGTGTTAGTGGTAAATGTAATTGGTTAATCAGAACTAGGCAAAAACTTAATAAGGTATTTTTCAGGCAGAAGTGGATGGTAACTTTACACTTACATTCTTAGCTTACAAGTGTGATGTTATGTTAGTGTAAACTTTTTGCAAATAACTCAAGCTGAATATTTTTTTTATACTGATTTTTTTTTTGTTTTCTAAAATTAATCCAGGTAAATTAATGGTAAAACCTTTTTCTCTCTGTATCTTAACTCATCTATAATAACAGCAAAAAGAGGATCACTTCCCTCTCCAGTTTTTACCACCATAATGACCTTCGATTTTAATTGTCCAGCTAATTACGACATAATTTGACGATGGCAAAGTAATGTTTTAATTGTACACCCTTCTCTTTATATTTCTTGCCAATTAGGATTTAATTATTATATCATCTGAGCTTGTACAGTTAGGAAACTTGTTGAGAAGAACTTATTGATCGGGTAGTTTTAAAAACTTAAAAAAATGGCGTGATTTCGGTAGTATGGCGCTTATCTGGACCATCGCGTGCATCCCGGGGAACAAAGGTTCCCGAAAGGGCATTGTTTTCGCACAGTTCAAAATTTTAAATTCGAAAATGGAAGGCAAAAAGAGCGGAGAGGGGCCAACCGCCGCGGTGTGCCCACCCAGTCGGCGGCGGTACCGGCTCGCTACATCGCTCCACCGCGGTCGTTGGCGAATACCGCCAATTCCTTCGCCATTCCTCTCCCTAGCCCACAAGGCTTATAATCATCGCCGACCCCCTTTCAATCTCCACTTTATACCTCCAGGTTTTAAACCCAAATTCCTTTGCGAACGTTTCAACTAATTTTCCAACAGAGATAATGATTAAATTGTTTCGGCATGTCAAATCAAACGAAATTATGCTGTTATATCTTGTTAAATAGCGGTACGCTTATGTTTGTGTCGTACATACCTACGTGGATACCTCAAGTGAGATTTCTCCTTTAATGGATTCTTTAAAAATATTTTCTTCTGTTGCAAAAGATTTACGGGAATTTTAATTTTTGTTCCTACTTAAAAGGTACTGTAAATATCTGTAAGAGACACGTAAAAGCTCAACATAATGTTGACGTAGCAGTGCTGTAATTGGTACCGAATTAAAACAAATGTTTCAATTGAAGGTTACGCATGTAAACTTACGGCCCATTTACACAGAGCAATTAAATTATCTTTTGAATGCAGAACGTTGGCGAAAGCTTTCACAAGGCTTTTTATATTGTCTGTTTAAACCGGCCTTTAAATCAACATAAAATCTTCTAGATGAACGAAATTTCTATAAATGTTTAACGTCGTGTTTAAGTAATTTATTTACGGAGTTCGCGTAGCTGAATTTTGGGCCAAACATATTAATAAAAATTTGCCATCGACACGCTAAGAAGAAGAATGATTTATAGCATTGCTATTAAACCGTTCTATTATCACATGATATTGTGTTTTTAAATCACACCTATGTCATTTTCTATAAGACATAGTTTTCTGTGTCATTGGGTGAGTAGCACTTCAAGGTCGCCAAAAGAATACGTGACGCTGGGAAGGTTTACGTACAAGAACTTGATTCATTCGCGGTTCTGATTGTGGATCATTGGCCCAAAAGTTCGTTGTGCTAATTCAATAAGTTTAACACTTCTGACTCATGTAGGGTTTTAAAAAAATGTCTACATTTTCATAACATGTCGTAAAAATTAAGATGACTGATGATTTTTTTTGCCTAAAAAATCGTACACGTGCCGCCGTTATATAAGTCGTTTCAATAATGATTAAAATTATGTTCATAAAACGAGTCATTCAATTGAAGATGAAAATTAATTATTAATGAGTAGTTACATCAGAAAGCTAAATATTCCCACATCATAAAATAACTCATCACCAGTATGTTAAAACGGTAATGACGATTGCTTATTGAGTAGTTCCATGTATATGATCGTAAGAACCATTACCTCATATACCCACAACCGTGACGCTTCCTAAGACTCGCCAAGCAGGGAAACACCAGACTGTATCCTGCATAATCATGAACGGGTGACTAATAAACTCTTTACATTAAAACTTTTTAAGACACGACCTCTAAATTGAGCAATACCCAGCCTCCATTTTGACGTCACTATTTTGTCAATATAGACAAAGTGCAGAAAGTATAATTGCCGTGTGCGTAATACATTGCCACTTGGGAATTTGAGTTTTCAATAAAGAATCAAGTGTTCCACGCAATGTGTTCGAAAGAGATCAATAGTCTCAATGTATTTGGCTGGCTACGGTACGTGACACACCGAGCGTAGTAACAGGTTATGTTATAATAGTTTATTGAGATGCGGATTCCGGCCGCTGAGTCATTCACTTGACCTCATATCGATATTTATTTATTTTCACCTCGGAATTATTGCGATTGATTGGGCAGTTGCCTGTCTCTTCTGAGTAAATAGTTTGACACTTAGTGATCGTATTTTTTTTTTCAAAGTTTATAATACGTTGACCATGTTATTGTTAGTCTTTATGTCAAAGTTAAACGATCTACAATACCACTTCTATTTACAAATATGTAAACAGGACGCATAGGTTCCAGATTTATTATTAAAAAGGATGTGCATTAATGTAAACCTATCAGTTCGTAGCAAATTATTGCGTGAAAGTAAATAATGACACAATAAAAGTAAAAACCAACGCACAATAATCAAGCTAATCCGGTTTGAGTAATCGCTGTTTAAATAATCGAATAATATGCGTACTACGAGCAAACAAGTTGTATCACAAGGTGACTGAGGCTTGCATAATTGTGGCATCCGTCCCAATTTCATTGAGAATTTCCTTAATCCGCGTTGCTTTGGTTTCATAAGTTCATTATCACGGTTCGTCTCACAACTTACACCACGTCGTGCAATACTGTGAAAGCATTTTTTTACTACCAAAAAATATATTTCGTAACTGTAAATGGGAAATTTTGACGAGTCACTAATAATCACCATCATTTCTCCGCTTTTCGCAATCTGTGTGATCTGATGCAAAGGCGTGATTTTTTGCATATAAGAAGCTCGACGTGCCCAAAAGCCTTGAAATTGCCGCTCAACCTTAACCATGACATCTATCGCGGTATGTCGTAACAAGTTTGACATCTTAACTTGCGTTACATTTTTTCCTTCATCTGTACCACCGGAAAAGGGGGCGTATTGTTGACGCACTATTTATCAAACACAAACATCCCATGATACGTCTATTCATGCCGTTACAAAACGAAATTTCACGGCTCTCCTCTGTTGCAAGTTTAATTGTGTTGCGTACAGACTGCGCTCATTGTGCGCGCATCTTTACAGAGCCGCCGCGCACGCTAAACAATGTCACAATTGTGAAATTTTAAGGCAGTCGCACGCTAGTTTTTGTCACTTTAAGACCTCCTCAGAGCGGTCCGAGATCTACTACCGTTAAGATGAAAACAAAACTTTAAGATGGCACCTTTTAAATGGGTCCAAGTTGACAATACAATTTATTGCGTCATATATAACGTAGTGAAAGTTGCACGAGTTATTGTATCTATTGGTTCGTTAACGGTAAAACAAAACGATTCGGCAACGGGACAAAGGTTTCGTCCTTGTACAGAAGTCGGCTATTTTACAAGCCAATAAACAGTTTGCGAAATTTTAATGTGCGTTTTATGGACTTTATATTTATGGAACGCAATGGAACGCGTTTTAAATTTCACGGGTTGTCCTCGTTATCAATTATTTTTCCAGACGTATATTTCAAACACCTATTTTACATCTTAATCTAAATTTAATTCAAATTGGGTTTTATTTATAACAATATCGAAATTAATGTTTCGCAGTCAAACTGTCGTAGCTATCGCGTAGCTTAAAAAACATAAGTAGACTTATAATGACCACCAGGAATCCTCATTAGCTAGATGACAACCAATTATCAGTCAGTATCCTTTCAAAAAACACGCCTTTTATGCTAGTTTTGTGTGAAATCCTGTCACAGCAGGTATTCCCATCCTCCACCTTTACAAATACATTCGTATTATTCCTCGTCACTTAAAGCTTCTTTTTAACTGTTTGCATATTTTATGCACAAATTGAGTCATCAACACATTAGAATTGCAAAAAGAATTTCGATGGCAGTAAAGCCATTTGGCTTTAAAAGCACTATCCAATAGCCGCTTTTTGGTCAATTAGGGCTTATATTTCATTAGATAATTGAAAAACATTAAAAGGCAAAATAAAGCGATTATATATTACGTCAGTGCCTCGGAAAGCACGGTAAGCCATCGGTCTTGGCTGTCATTTGTAGATTTTTGACAATCGCCAGCCTTATCAAGGGGTATCGTATTATCTAGTACTTAACTGGGTTGTGTAGGTCAGATAGGCAGTCGCTCCATGTAAAATACTGGTATTCAGCTGCATCCGGTTAGACTGGAAGCCGACCTCAACATAGATAAGAAAAGGTTAGGCAGATGATGATGATATTACATCCACTAACCTGCCACGACCACGTGGTGGACTATGGTACACCCACCCGCATAGACGTCTCTGGACTGGTAGTAAGAACGCTATGGGCTAATTATTCTAAGAGCAGGAAATCGAATTTAATTTTCTGTTTTTTTACATAAATGGAGACTGGCATTTGAATTCATTAGCTATATTTAAATCTATATAATTGAAAGCGCTTTTTGCATAAAAGGTCAGACAAGTGCTTATGAATTTAGCTCATTTAAAAAAAAAGTTTGTGCTGAAATTTTTTTAGTTTATTGTACCTACATATTATGTAAAATCATTTTTTTTTTATTTGGTTTAAATCAGGGGTTAGTTTATTACTCCCATGTCCCAATAGGACTTTACGAATTTGTATTGTAGAAGATTAAAATGACATTATTACAATTATGTAAGTTTTTGTTTGTTTGCTACTTAAGTCTCCCGGCGTCCTCGCCGCGTTCGTAGCAAGTAAGCTACGAATTTACGAAATAAAATGACGTAGTCGGTAAATGTTTTTATTTGTATCCGACATTCTTATTCTCACATGGTTAAATATAATTGGTTTATACGTCTGGTTTCTTTCCGAAATAGTTAATTTCTTATGAAATTAGATGACTCATGACTGATGCAATTTAACTGACGTTAATATGCTGCAGGATTAAATTGCAGCGGTAGGTGAAAGATTTGTATGGTATTTATATGTTCATAGCACAATCTACTATAAACAGGATAAATGTAAAGCAATTAAGTTTACATAATTAAGTTATTATCCAAGTGCATAACATATAACTATGTATTTGCATAATCGTACTTTACGAGACCTGAGGTGTGTTTTTTTTACTGACGACGTATTCCCGAAAAATATTCCGAGTAAAATATTGGTGATTCAAAATACACTACAGTGGCTCCTTTTGTATATAATGACGTAGCTGAAATTATATAAAAAAACCTTATCTTTTCGTTATGGTTTGTCATAAAGATGCCGTAGGCAGTTCGCCTTATTGTATTATAGCATAAAAAAATTAACAGTACTGGGCAAACGTACTGTTAGCTCAAATTCTCATAACCTAAGTAGTAATGCGTCAATAGCGTCATACATTGTGGTGTAGTTTAGTTTTCCGTAATCCTGAGTTATTCTTGTTATTCCTGCTCAAAATAGCTTTGACCGTAACTCGGGATATCTACCGTCTGAATGACAATATTTTTGCAAGATCATATGAACGCGTTTTGGTTCGTAGTAACGCTTACGTATGAAGTGACAAACAAAATTCACTTGGGATCTGGTGTGTCCCGAATATGACGCGTATGCAAAAGAGATTGTTTCTGAGATGGACTTTGCTTTGGGCCTTGTACTAGACTTCATAATCCGTATTGCCTTTTCCAAACTTGTTAGCCACTAGTCTAACTTTAAAAAGTAGTGGTAGTATATCGATTGCTTGTCTTACCTCCACAACCCAGGTGCAACACGATACCCCTTGGTAAGACTGTTTGACACTTTTTGGGCTTTTTACTACGATTAAACCTGGTACTAAAATTTCAGTTATGCATTTGTCTATTTACCTCATAATTTTGTAAAAAAAATAATGAGCAACATATAACTCGTGTCATTAATTCTCTGAATATTTCGAACCAATTTCATGAATAAATTATACTCATTTTAGTAAGTATTCCCTTAGTAAGCTGTTGCAAAAGAACAGAATAGTAATAAGGAAAATAAAGTTATAGGTCAAGAGTGCATTCCGAAAATATTTTTGAGAAAAGTAGCATCGTCGGAAAAATATAAAAGATTACAAATTTTCCTACATGAGTTAATGACATAAATGAATAATAAGTTTTTATTATATAAATAAAACTTTAATAGATACCTACAAGTTAATAGCAGTAATCATACTTTAATAGGTGCTAATGACTCAACCTGCTAACTTGATTTTTAACCTAATACGTTATCTAGTGCATTCCACTTTGGTTTAGCGTTTCCGGCATATTTTCAACGCAAACATTACGGGTAAAAGTATATTGACAGATATTTTCTTAGAACGGTCTTACAGTTTATGCAGAAAATGTTATCTCATTTATAACGTTCTTGTTTACCATATCATTGTTTCATCTTATCTACGCAAATGGCTTAGATTTTTATTATTTCTAAAAAGTATTATTTTCAAATCCCATCAGCTTCTAGAAAACTTTTCAGGAGCCACTTATAGTCGCTGAAAATACGAAAGAGTGTAAGTCGTGTCCAAGGATAGGGATATACCACTTTTTAGGTCAGGATTTAGACCCAGTGGCCCTCTCTCCAGCTCTTCCTAAAGCCAAGAATTTATTTGAATTTTTATTTAATTTACGGTGTCATGTAAAATTTAAGGTCCAAAAAAATAAAAAATCATGAGAAGTAAGAAATCAATCGATTTGATAGATCATATTTTTTAGTACCGTTTTAAATTCTACATACTTTTTTGCATACTTTTGATTGAATACCTAAATCATATTTTAAATTTGAAGTCAAAGCTCTTTCTCTTACTTACTAATTTTATCTTATTGACATCCGAACTCACGCCATCAATTCGCGAAACCCTAAGATAAAAAATTACTAGAAGTGGACATGCCAGACAGCACGACTCCAAGTTCTTATCAGCATACATTGCTGGCTCCTACATAATATGCCCATGATATCAACAGGAAACTCCGCGCTGATTTAGCACAGGTGTGTTCACATTACACGGAACTCGTCATGTCATATCCTGTAACCGAAAACTAGATCCGTTCATCATTGTATGGTTTACGTGGTTGGACATTATTGAAATGTGGATGGTGTCATGAGTCATGCGTTCAGTGGTGGTGGGTTTTACTTGGAGTGTCTTAATTGGAAAGATATTGCATAGCGTCATCCCGGATTCTATTAGTTTCTTGTACTTTTCCTACGCCCTTTGCTTAGTATGTTACACATACTATGTTAGACTAGGCCATGGAATATTATTCCTTTCTGGAATTATACCGAACTTTCCATGGGAATGTAATTTACCACTGATATTACACAGAAGCCTATTCAACACAGTTTTTAGTACTTAATGAGTGTTTTAAAATCCAATTAGGAAGGACAGGTCGCTACTGGACTTTTTACAAGGAAAGTTGGGAATATATTTAACAATTATTTGCCAAAGCCGCTAATCATTTGCGAGAATCTCGTTGGATTGTACAAATAAGTATATAAAAAAAACCCGTTATAACTGAGGAATATTAATTAGCTAATTATTTTGCGTTTGTTTTATTGCTAAGGACTTTTTATGAAATACCGGTAGGAACACGTTAATTTAAAAAATTAGAGGGATTACATACAAGAAACACTTGAGGAATTGTAAAAAAACCAAGAGACAGAATTTTATGTTAGGTTCAACGTTTGCTGTCGAAAAAGGACCGAAAATATAACGCAGTTCAAATTTACTATTAAATGAAAAATTAAAACCATACAGCAATGGAAAGAATTGGACACCTGAGCTGCCTACTCAGTATAAATTACAATGACTCATTTATCTTGTAATTAATAAAACAGTAATATTTGCTATACTCCGAGTTTTCCTTTACAGGAAAAGTTTGAAAATTGCTATCGATATTTACTTTATATCCGCTGAGATCTGACTCAACTGAAATTCAATGAGTAATTACTATGAAGCGTGGCGCGGGTGAGTCAAGATGAAACACGCTGGAGAAAATTTTCATTGATGCCAAGTCAAGTTTGACCTTGATTAAAACCAATAATATATGACTAAATCTTAGTAATGGGATTGTTTAATATAGAGATTTTCGTGATTTCTTCGCAGGAAAAAATTACAACGCTTACCCAATTAATTGGCTTTAACTCCCCAATTTCGACAAACATTCGACATCGAAAACGTCCCTAGATTTATAAAATAAGATTCAATTGAGCATAAGAAAAAATGTAGGGGAAGGAAATCAGTGTTTATCGTGAGTTGAACGACTTCGATGATATAATAATATGTAAACGTATTATCATTTTAATCGTTCTATGATCTTACAGCGTGCTTCGATTATCATAGTGATCAGACTTCAAGATTAATACAATCATTTAGAAATAAACACAGAATAAGAGCTTAATTAAAAAGCATAAAAAGTTTTGAAAAATTATACAAACCAACTAAAACAAGTGATCTAAAGTTTGTATTATAATCAATCCGGATGTGAAAAGTAATCAATCAACTGATGTGTTTTAGTAATTAGGTTATCAAATGTTGTGATTAATTAAGCAAAATGTTCTACGTGATCGAGTTCCATATAATGCTCTGTGTTATCTATTATTGTTTGTTTTTTATTAATTCGTTCGGGTATTATTTCGTGATTATTTTAACACGTAAGCGTTATGACGTCAATTGTTTCTCGCGGTTACCCCGTTTCTTCAATTAATTAAGATATTTTTAGGGTTGACCAAGAGTTGATAGAGTCATGAATAGAAAAATATCAATATAAAATATATAATCAATATAAAAAAGCGCTGTCGCTAATAATTAGCCATGGCTAAAAATAAATATCACATAAATACACCATGATTACTGTCTCAGAATAGAACGATGCCAATAATAAATTCCATAACACAGGTTCGTCCTTCAGGAATAGATTAGAAATGGTCGCGATAGTTATAATTATTAAAATATAAAATATTTTAATAGCTCCTAACTGATTCAGGACTTACAAATCATCAGATGGTATATAAAAATGGAAATACAATAAAAGTCAACCCTTATCTACTGGGACGCGATCCAAAAGGGATCCCTCGGCATACATAATACTAGTGCAGCTGGGTGGGATCGGACCCCGCCTCCCTTCGCCGCCGCCCACCATTGGCTGCGACGCGCCGACATGGGAGAAACCTGATACATTCTGGCTGCCCCACTGCCTTAACTCAACACGTGGCTCGGTGTACACTAGCCTTTATCTTACGCGCGTTCACACAAATTCATTTAGTCTCTCACACGACACGACGCGTGCGACATCGTTAGCTTTTTGGGGAATGTCAAGTGCGATCTTCTGTTATGGATCACAGTAGTAAACCAACGTGTCCGTTATATTGTAATATAGGCACTGTTATAGTAAGACTGAAGATGGAAGTGAGCACCAGTTGTTGCAAGCGTGAGGAGTGTCCGGCGTCCGGGTGTCCGGAGCTGGTGCATAGCCCGTCCGGATGTGAACAATGTACTAGGACTAGATTAATTAGCCAATATTATAGTGACTGTGATAGTGATGTTGTGGTTAAATGTCGTCCATATAGATCGAGTGCAGCCAGAAGTAGTAAGCATTATTTTTTATTTACTAACAAAACATTTTAAATGCTTTGCATTTTTGCATGACATTAAAAGTATTTTTTTTTTATTTGTCATGCAAAATTGTTTGGCATACTTTTTTTTAAACTTACAGACGGACATATTTGGTTAGCGGAATCGAACTTTTTAGTGACAAAAACAATTAATTTATAGCCCTTAGAACATTGCAAAAAGTATGTAATCGTCCATCATGTATTCTAAAATATATTAACAAAACGAAAAAGTTTTCAATTTCTTACCCTAACAAGTTGTATTAAATAATTAAACTTAGTTTCAAAAATCAACCACTGAATGTTTACTTGTACTTGTGGAAGTAATAAAATGTCATCCGAACCAGTGCTCAATAACTCTTTGATACAAACTTCATCAAGACAATGAAAGCTCACAGCGTGTAATAACAATAGGACAGGTAGAGTCCCGCGGCGATAAATAGTCCTTATCATAATAAAAGCTAGCCATAGAGTAAGCATTATTTATTTATAAACTAAGTATCCGGTCTGTACGAACGCACGCCTAGTCCGACATCCTCGTCGCATTGTCGGACTGTCGGTATACTACCTCGTCTACCGCGGTAATAGAGATTACAATTTCATTACGCGCAAAAACTTGGCTCAGTCTCCCTTTACAATGTTAAACACGAAGATCAGAGCTAGCTAACTAGGCTTAAACTGTAATTAAAGTAACGTACTGTTACCGGAATGACATATCTGACTAAATGTTTCTGTCCTTTAAGAGTGGGACAGTTACGTTCAAGACTTCAAGCGGCGCGCAGAGGGTTATTTCGTAATTAGTACTATCGCTTGGTCGCTCTCTATATAGGGCCTAGAAATGATTTAAGTGTCGTGCTACAAAAACCTATGCCTATTAGATTACTTGTAGGACACATTTAGCTCCCCTTTTTGTGATCGGATTGTGTTCTTTCGATGCTTTTGTATGCATATTACAACCTCTTAACGAGGTGAAAAAGTCTTAATAACTGTTCTTAAATGTAAACGTTCATTACACAAATTAAAAGTAAATACAAAGAGTATTCATTAAGAGTGAGCTAATTGACAGGGCAGGAAAGGTTCTTAACATTGTACGTGTTGCGGTTCTATTTATATTTGTAATGTTGATGACTTCTACTTCTAATAAATCTTGCTGCATTTACGAGAACTGGGTAATTCCGTCCGGAACTACATTTTTATACACGAGTGCATAGTAGGTTTTTCATGAAGGTCGTTTATTTATTTGAATTACCTAAGTATGATTTAAAGATTTCAGAAGTTTACATTTAAAGGATTTAACAAAATCACTTTTGCTAAATTGCCTAAATAACAGAAACGAACTAATCCGCTAATCATTTTTAAAAAATATTTTCAAAAAAAGTATTCAAGAAGATCCCCAACTAGTGACGTGTTTTTAAACTTTTCCAATAAGGAAAATTGATTTGAAGAAGAAAACGCATTCGATTCCGATTCTATTGAACATTACATCATGAATATAATATAATCACTATGATGTATTTGACTTCGTCATCGTTAAGACTATCCAAATTATATTAATGAGTAAGAATGTCAACAAAAAGTATATCCTGGCTTGAAACGGTGACGTTATATGTATTGCCTGTAGATGAATTTAAACTAATTGATGTTGTCTTCTTATTTTACTAATAGATTGATGTAATCATTGTAATTTGCCTCTTTATGATCTAATGATTCAAAAAAAAAGCGCAAAAAGTTTCAGTAAAAAAGTCGAAATTATTTTAATTTAGACTTGAAAACGATTTAGCTCCAGAATACATGCAGAGTTAAATAAAAATAAAGACAAACTGCAGTCAAGGAGGTTATATATACCTAATCAACACGGATTGCATCTACGTTAGTAGATTAAAAAAAAAGCTGACAATGTTTTGCCTCTAACCCTAAAGAAAACAAGGTGAATTATCCCTTAATGATACAATATAGAGTAAATTGTCTTACTGCCGGTAAACGTAGAGCTATCTAAATGATTAAATAACGATTATTCTTGATACGATGGCGGAAAATATTAACAATTAGAGCTGCATAATTATTTGCTCTGAATTATCCTGGAAGTTGTAATTGAAACAAGTTTATCAAAGATTTTTGAGGTTTAAAAAGCAAGAAAATATCAAGATAATTATTTTTTGAATCACGACTCAAATGTACTTTCGTGCATGTCAGCTAAAATTATATTTATAAGTTCATTCACAAAGTAAAAACATGTTTTATCAAAGACCGTAAACAATAAAACTCCTTTCCAACAATGCGTAACCGTGCCATGTTTCTCATATTGTCCTAGAGCTTATCCATAAGAAAGCTATGTCATAATAATTAAAGCCAAGTACACGCACTAAGCTCGATTTCATGAACTATGTCCGCATCATTAAGGCTGCGATCCACTCTCTCATTAGCAACATTTTCACATAAAACGTTGTTCATTTACGCGGAGTAAGGCAGCCGCGTCAATTATAAACAGTTATTTCAGTGGGACGGGAACCTCATAATTGCAGTGTTTAGCTGTCACTTATTTAGTGAGAGATGTCGATCCTAAGCTAAGACGTGCCTAATTAACTCTTTTTACAGCACAATACATATAATACATAGACCCTTACCGGTCCGCCGATAAGGACTGAAATTACACCGCAGTAAATACTTTACAAGATATTCCATTTAGGTTCGACCGATAAAAAACAGTTACTAAAAGTGCATAATGTCAGTTTGTTACCTTATTAAAATTAATTCAAGAAAAATTTGCGCTTGTTTCGTTAATTTCGAACGGACGGGGTCGATCAACGATCTTCTTTGCGACGCTATTACCATTTAGAGCGATTTTCAGGTAATGAAGAGTGGTATCACCGCGTATCTTGTGATACGCGCCGCCACGCGCGTCTCTGAGCGATAATCGCCCTTATTATGCGCAGTCAAATTTTACGAGCGCATCGGTTGTTAGCCGGCTACTAACAAAATGATGAACGGACTCAAATTAAACCTCTATTATAGCTAAAACATGACGCCTTTTTCTATTTAATGTCACGAGGACGGGTATCAGTAATCCCGTTAATGACCTAGCGCTGCAACCCCATCGCGCCCGCGATCCACTCTCAAGTAAACAACACAGATATTCGAAAAAGATAACCCGTCAAATTATACTGACGGGCATTTTGTAACGAGCCGCTAAGATGATGCCCGCGACTCTCATCCCAATTTTTTTACCGCATTTATAACAATAATAATCAGAATTTACATAATGATTGCGCAGGCGCCTGCGACGTCCGGTGCGCACAACGCCGCGGCGAACTTTTCTCGGTTTTCGAGTCGAAATTCTAGTTAGCGGGCGCGCGATTTCTTTTTAAAAAGGTTAACAAGATGGTCTTGTTTGGGTCGTTTTTCGTGCCGCGAAGCCTTCTTTTGTGAACGGGCGAGCTGTTAAAAAATAAACGAAGTCTTTGTTTCTCGGGTAGTCGGTCCGACCTCCGACGCGGTCCCTACTTTTTTATGCCCCCTTATAACCTGTGTAGTACCTACGTGTAGGTATCTATGGTTTTTATGGTCGCCCGGTCAGTTCTTCAATGGGCTAAGGAATTCGATCGAGTCTCATTGTTCATCTCAAATATCTCCACGTATAGGTGGTTGGGGATATAAAGAGGATATCAATTACTCGCCGTCCCTTTAGAAAAAAAAACATTCATTTGTTTTAATTATAGTTAAGTACCATATCTGAAAATCAAGGCGGCTACTGACATCGGTTAAAAAATATTTTCTCGTTTTTTTTCTCTGTTTTTTTTTTAATGTACTGTTTAACTAAAACCCTTTCGTTTCTCTTACTGTCAAGATTCAAATATTTAATTAGCTTTACATTTTTATCTCCATCTCATGGTTACTCTGTGAAAATATTTGTCTCACAGTGACTCTACGTCTTTTACGAGCTGACCTGTTGTTTTTTTGTACATGAACTTTTGACGGCGGTCTCGCGGTTGCTTTTGACCGGAGCACTAATAAAATGTTATGATCGTGTGTTTAACGCGTGTTGTGTGTGTCGGACCTTCCTTTTGACATGATCGTTATTGCCCGACTCCACCTTTGCGGGCGCCTTTTGTAACCCAATTGGTACAACATTATTATCGTGTCAATTAGAGGGCAATATAACCTACAACTAAATCACGGCTAGTTATACGGATTGCATACTTAATGAGTGGGGTTTGTTTATGCAAATTGTTCGTTTATGTTTCGTGCGGAGATAGTACGTTAGTATTTTTACAAGGAGGGGGTAATCGGTATCAGTTCACAGGGTCTAGTTAAATAATAAGCGACTGAGCGCCCTATAACTATAATTTTCTTTTATTTGTCCGCGGTGCCTGCGGCTCTCGAGCGAAACCGCCAGCGCTAACGAGATGATGAAAAAATCACACGCACACACATTTGTGCTAATTGTGTGAGTGTATTGATGAATTTGCATTTAAATCCTTTTGAACGTGCGACGGTTTGTCGTTCGGAATATTAAGTCCCAGTTGAACGTTTGAGATGGTTAGAGCTTTTGAGCGCTCGATCGAATTTAAACGCAAGCAAATAGATAAAATTGCAAAAAATAACATTACACGAGTCAGACACAAAATATTTGTTTACATTCCCTAAAAACTATTAAAGCGAAATCATGGACATTTGCCGAGATAAAAAAAAAGTAATTGGTCAAACTAGAGCATAAAAAACAAACATCGCACAGTTCAGATATTATAATATCATCGCAAATAACAGTGAGATCTTTACCTACGTTAGTCACTAACCGCCAGACATAACACTTGTGATTCACACCTTGAGTCAAAACACTAAAAAAATAAATAACATTCTATGTGAGTGAGTTGGTGCAACTTTGATATCGAGTCGATTTATTCCTTCTGACATAATTTTGCTTTGAGTTTATATTATAACTTTGATTGGTCGAAAGGATTTAATAAAACTGATTTAATGTCAATATTCATTCTCTACTCTGCTTTGGATGCAGTCTCACCGCCATTTTTTCGTAACTTTGGATAAACTACTTCCTTCCCGCAAAGGCACAAGCTAGATATGCATTAGATACCTCTTTCTATAAAAAACTGTGGATAGCTGCGAATACTAAATGTTAAAACGGCTTATTCCCAGGAGCTCCAAATCTATTGTTCTCCAAACAATTTATTTCCATACATTGATTCCCAACAGCTCCATAATTTTATTAGTTGAATAATAAAATACTTTTTTATATATATATTTTTTTTTTTTGGAGCCCCGGGGTATAAAATTATGGAGCGCCCGGGAATAAGCCGTTAAAACGTCTCCCGTAATTGATTTTAATTAAAAAATAATCACGAATGTAGATGATCATTAGTGCAACTGCAAAGTCATCTGTGCATCGCTTTCATTTTCCTCAAGATAACAATTAAGTCATAATTTCTCGACATTAAAAACAATGTCGAAGATCACCGCATGATTTATATAAACAGATAAACAATGGGAGACCTGATTACTTTTATTTAATTAATTGTTGAGCAAAGTCAACTCATTATCTGTTATAATGAGCAAATTGTTTTAAGTTCGTCAAACGTCAGGGGAAGCGTTGTTGATGATTTGACATCATAATAGTTTTTTAACACGTAATGTTTTATCTGTATACGTAATTGAACGATATCAGAATAGGGTTGACATTAATTTATATTGTCATTATTATAGGCTGTCCTGTCTTTCTTTGACATAACTAGCCAGTAGCAGGGTGTGTGAACTTCCATGTAGGGGGTACATGGAAGTTCACACACCCTGCTACTGGCTAGTTGCACCTCGATCTTTCTAATGACATTTCCGATGACAGCTTGTAATAATTCATATCGTCACAACTCCTAACATGAACGTTTTTAAACGATCACGTTTGAAAAAATCATACTAACAATATCCAATTATTCAAATAGCTTGCAAATTCATATTTTTTTGGGTATAATGGACAGGTGATACACGTTAACTTTACATTCAAATAAAAAATTATGTCAATCACACATCAAATTATTTCCTTTAACGTGGATAATATTATTCAATTTTAACGAGTAAAACGAATGTCAAGTCAATAAATACTTCTTCGTAAGCGATGGACACCTTCTGCTGGTGACAGTTGTTAGTTTCAATTAATATTTCTTTATCTGTTAAATTGAAAATAACTATTATTTACATACCGCCCGCGACATATTATTCAATTAAGTAAATACATGCGACATGCTTAGAGGAGCAATTATTTTTGCCATAGAAAATTGCAAGACGCGACCAACGTGGATAACAATTCGATTAAAGTTATCGATAAATAAGTTTGATGAAGTAACCGATCTGAAGAATGTGAGTCCGATTACCGCGCCACCGTTAAATAGAGCCGCATTAGTGATTCACACAGGTTCACTGGACAATTAGCAAAGGCTGTCCACCTCTGGGCCGCGATGTATTTATTCATCGGATGTTCATCGATTACCATAATCGATACCATCGCGCGTGCCGCATACGGAACAAGTGGCTCTTGAGCGTTTTCATTAAATGAGATGCATTGGAAAAATACGAGAGCTTTCATTCAGAAATGAATATGAATCACTTCAGGGCAATGCCAGGACTTCAATTTGAAGAAACGAACGCACATTTTACTTGCATGGTAGCTTCAGCAAATGGTGGCATTACTATTTCATAAATGAATAATTAATTTTATAAATAATTGAAATAATAGTTTCTTACGATATGTTTGATTGTAACATGTACTCTAATTCGTTTAAGTCAATGGACTAATAACATCGAAATGAAAGAAATATCTTTACCATGACCTAAAATTGTAAAATTGTGTAATTGTGTTGTATTGTATAATTGTGAATTCCGATTCACAATTTTACTTTAACTGTAAATTTTAAAAACATTGTTTTCATCCATATCTCCATACTAATCCATGTTCCTCACCCAGGATACGTCAACGTCTGTGCGGCGGTGTGCCTGCTACTGTTGGTGTGCGGTCTGTCACCGAGGTCGTCGGCGGCGCCACACCGAAGCCGGGCCAGCATGGAGCGAGAACGACGAGACACGGACGAGGAGAATAGCTTGTGGGCTAACCCCTGCGATATTACAGATCACGTAAGAATATAACTGACTAATAGACTTATTAAATACATTATACAGGTTGTAAACAGAGTTTTCGCGAAGCCATCAACCAAGCATGATGAACTTTACGCAAAAATTAGTGCTGGGAAACCACCTTTTTTTTTGGCCTAAAAAATCACTATTTACCGAAAGACTCAATGTAACGCACTCAAAACATTGTGCTGATGGATAGATTGAATAGTAAGAGGGTCCTGGAGATGTTTAAATTAAAAATCTTACATTAAAAACATGTATTAAAAAAAAAAACTTGTGAAATATTTGTAACTTTGACCCCCAATATCTCCGTAACTATAAGGTTCCCAGGTATGGTCTAGAACAAAAAAATGATCGCAATGACGGGGAGAACAAGTGCCTTTCGGCTTCGTTAAGAGTCTGTTTACACCCTTTAGTTCAGCGGAGGAAGATGACGAAGAAAAAGTTGATAGTATAGGTAGACAAGCCATGTTTGATAGTTGTGGTAGATGAAAACTTGTTATGCATCAACAAGTGTATGAAAAGCTTAATTGAAGAATGTGTTTCAATTCGAATTTATATCAATGAAGGCAATATACAGAAACAGAAATCTTAGCTTTAGATGATGATAAAGATAGATTAACAAGAAGGTGTTTTGTATTCATGTCAAAGTTTTGCGGTTGGCTTAAGTGACCGCATGACCGCAAAGGTAAACGGAAAAAATGTAGTAGCAAAAGTGTTAGTTGTTACAGAAAGTGTTAATAATTTATTATCTAACAAAATCAATTTATTTACAGTCAAAACCAAACTACTCACCAGATCAAGAAAGGCAGGCAGCAGAGAATCTCGTTAACCAAGCAAAAAACACTTTCACATCAACCGCGAATTACAAGGAAATATTTGTAAGTACACAACACTATTACTCTAAAGGCATTGACTTGTTGCCAAATCTTTAAAGATTTGTAGGAGTAGTATTGTCAAGTGGTCTGTGGACTTCGATCTCAGTGAGCCAGAAGAGAACGCTGAAAATTTGGACTTAATGAAGATCTCTTAAAGACTCTTCATCCCCTTCAACCCCGTAATCATTGACAAATAAGAAGAGCGGCAGGCTTTAGTGTCTATACTTAGTCGTTTTATCATTCAGTATCTAAATTAGAATAATCGAGACAAATGCCGCTTGAAGTTTGCAGAGCATAAAACAAAGTACAAAAGCGCGAGTGCTGGCTCCAAAGGCTTTTCTTCGCTTTCATTCACTGATTGTGCACGAGGCGATCGCGTAGTATTCGCGGCCACATCTATATGCCCGCCGCGTCGCTCTAAATGAACGGACGGAGCTTGCGGTCGACCAATACCAATAAAACTTAAGCCTAACATCGACGCATGCCTTTAGCGTTTGTATCTACGCAGATATTATTGATTTATGTATGAGAGTCTGTAAGAGGTGCTATAGTATTCCGTTGACGTGCTCGTAAACCCTGCAAATGGTTAGCACTGATTTTTCGTACTTCCTCTTTTGAATTATTGGGATTTAATTTACTGTAATGTTTGAATTATTATTTCATAGTTTCCGACTCGAAAAAAACTTAAGGCAACTTAAATTGAAATAAGGTCTTTTGCCAAAAAAAAATTCACGCGAAATTTGACCCATTAAAGATTCACGGCGTGCACGTTTTTAGCGCGGTTTTCTCACCGTGGTGGGCAGGCGCGGGCGCAGGCGTGGTGGACAGATTGCATCGGCCGGGCGCCGTTTCGCGTCTCTATACGTCCGGCCGACCGCTTCCTCCCTTTTAATTATAATTTTGCACTGCATTTCTGTGACGCCATGTCGGTATCGACAACCTTGCCGATAAAATGCTTTATAAACAGCACACGTCACATCAAATAACAATAATTATGTAACTGATCAAATCGCATACAGTCATCAAGTATCTTCCCTGTACGCTAAAATTACTCACTCGCAAGCTCAACTTTTTGCTCATAAATGTAATACAGTTTTATTATAAACCAGTTTATATATTATTAAAAATTAAAAACAAAACAGCTATTTAGCTTATCAGATGATAATATTGTCGTACAAGAATCGCAGACAATTCAACCTACATTCAAGAATTCATAATACATTCACGAATTATGAGAAACAAATGTTTAGCATGTTAATACAACGATTCATATGACGGCTCTATCATTCCAATCCTAGGAATATAATAATTTCCGAATCGGAAGTAAGGTGGGCCGATCAACGAGAAATAATGCGATGTCGAAGTCGCGCCTCGAATCATTTATGGATGACTCTTTACCAACGTACTCAGTAGCGCCTCGATAACTGAAGAGAACTCGTATACATTTCGGCGATTGCTGTCAATATAATCGATTTATTGAGAGTTGGGCAGTCAATGGTAGCGGAACAATGGAAGCGCTTATGTCGAATGTGTCCAGTTATCGAGTGTGATGTTCGCGTATGAGGTATGGTGGCATTGTAATAGGCTCGACGGTCGTAACGACGGCGACGTCCTGTCCGCTGCCTCCTCGTAAAACGACATTATCGACTCACAGTAGCCGGAACGAGGTACAGGACGGTGCGCGTACGCGTCGAATACTGATTGCGCATTAGTATTGCGCGACACACCTGCCCGACGATTTTTTCTGTCTCTCCCCTTAATGTCGGTCATTCGTTACTAATGTATCATATTTATTGCGATTTACATGCAAATCGTGGCGATAAACCGCCATTGTTGCTAGATGACAAAGACGTCTAGGTTTTTTTGTTTGCGCTCCATTTTCAACAGTAACTTTACCCCTATCGGAATTTTCGATCTCGTCTTGTTAATATTAGTCATCATCACATTAAAGCAAGATAAACGTCTAAGTTGCGTCTGAGAGACAATATATCCTAAATAAATCAGGCTGCTACATCTGTCGTCAAGCCCATTCCGTATAAATAATAACTGGCCGCGTTGTACTAAGAACGCAATAACAAATTCAACGAACTCTACCGGTACTGTGTGACTCGCCTCTGGCCACCGTGTGAATGTGTCATAACACTCGTGCTTTTGACTACACCGGTGTCATATTATCGCATCACATTTTCGACACTGGAATTCAACTCGCTTCCTTAAAAAAGTGCTCGTAAACTTTTGAAAGTAATAACGATAGCAAATGAGTGGTGTATTCGCGATGTAACCCGATCGGCGATTGCGATCGACTCGCGGCATGCCGCACGGCTCTCGCAACTCGTGTGCATCTGCTCGCTTATCTTTGCAATAGTGACGCTATATAAACATTGAATTACATAGCACATACATACAATATGTATGTACGTACATAGTACGATAGCGTTGTTCACACGGGCGACAGGCTGTCTGCGGCGTTGGGTGCGTACGTGTGCCGTAAATATATCAATGTCTGCGCTTGTGTGGGTGCATGTTTATTTGATAAGCTTCCGATGTTTCGAGCTAGGCATTCGGATGCTAAGTCGTCGAATTTCTTAGTTGATGCCCACCCACGACATATTTAAAGCGCTGAATTCATCAAATTGTTCCCTGATTTATTAAACAACTTCAAATCATGGGAAAATATATTTTGTTGTCTCAGTAATGTCCAAATCCATCTTGAAGTAGAATTTTAATTATGGATCATTCTATATCGTATCAATTTACTTCAAGTTCTTGTTTCATCTTTTATAAAAAAGTAAAATTAAAAAAAAAAAAACATCTTCAACTAGATATAAAGCTGCCAAGTAATTTCTCAATACAGAATTTGCATCATTTTCCTCGGTGGTCTTAACTAACACATTAAAGTGATGGGAATACATAACATTCATAATAGTAGCCTTTTAAGTAGATTCGCCTCAGTTTGGACGCAAGTTCTACACTACTGGTAGGTAATGATTCGGATATGGTCCGATGGACCGGACGCACACCTGTGCATTTAGTGTGCCAGCGACTACATAGCACATTCCACCTCTGAACGATAACATTACTTAAACATTCTCCGCTTCATGTTTTGTTTAATCTTCTACACTACTTTCATGCGCCGACGATACATTTGCATTCAAATTTTTATTTTTAAAAATTTTAAAGGTCTGTAAACTCTAATTTTCCTGCCAATTACTTGCCACTTCGGCAACGGATAACATCTCCGCTTTGACTCCATTCATACACCGCGGCTCGGTTTATGTCCAAAGAAATAATCGTAAATTTATTTCATTGCGCGTATTATCAGCGAATTTTATATCAACGGTATCTCAATTCAATGAAGCAAATTAATATTTGGACAAAGTTTTCTGATCCTCACCGATAACCAGTTACACAACGATATTTTTGGTGTTTTGTAGGATTTTGCGAAGTTTTAATTAGCCGTATTGTTGTCCAATAATATTTCTATTGTATGTTGGATACTTAACTACAAAGCGTTTACATCTGCCAGTGCGTCCCCGTTTGATTGGCTTGACAAAGCTATTTGGACTCTACGCGTAATAGTACAGGAGCAATTTTGGTTAATTTCGCCTTCGTGGCGTGTGATATACACATAGTGTCAAATTTTAATGGCGAAACGGTTTTGTTACGTGAAATGTCGTCGGCGGCGGCCGCAAACCTTCGGTTTCGATCTCATCTTTCATCAACCTTCGCTTGCCAATTGAATCGATAATCATATGCGTTAGTTTCGAGTGTAAATGTGCACTAAATATCGAATTGAATCGAACATGATGCATTCAAAATTAGACTTTATGACTCGCATTGAAGCTACAAACGCCATTTGTCAATTATATAACAACAAATCCTGACTATTAATATCGATAGGGATCGTGCAGTCTTTATTTGTGATTATCTAATTGAAAGATGGAGTCTTGAAATAAAAAAAATGGCAGTTAATAGCGCATGCACGTCCAGTGTTACTTGATCTATTAACTTGAAAAAGTGTTACTAGTTCATAGGTCTTGTTTTTATGGTTTGTTTTTCCTGAGGGCAGTAAACGTTTCTCATTTCTAGGAACAATTTGCAACTATGTATATAACGCGTGTATCAACGTGGGTGTTTTAACTTCGTTTGCTCATATTTTCGTTTACTACTCTAAACATCTGGAATTTCTTGTTATCGGATTGAACACTCTACAAAACTTTGAATCATTTAAAACCACTAAACTTGCTGTTACTGCTTTGAACCATTTAAAGTTTACGTCAGAATAGTAGAACTAAAAACTATTGAAATGGCATTCGCTTTAAAATCAATGGACGTATAAAAACAAAACACATACCTTATCCAGATAATTCACCAAGTAATACTCAAAAACGTTGTACCTAGCTATCCAAAACTCAGTTCTCGACTGGTCACTGCAGATCTGTCCCCACTTGAACCACATTTATACCATCAATCCAGGAAACCGCTGGACTCATTGTCCGTGCAATCTTCCTCTTCCATGAAAGTCTATCAACTTATTGTATTCATCATCATCATCATCAGCCTATAATGTTCCCACTGCTGGGACACAGGCCTCCTCTCTATGAGAGGGAATGGGCTATAATCCACCACGCGGGCCCAGTGCGGATTGGTAGATGTCACATGTCTTCGAATTTTTGATTCTAGGACATGCCGGTTTCCTCACGATGTTTTCCTTCACCGTTTTTGAGAGCAGTGGTGATGAAATAAATTACACTAAGTAATGCGCCTGCCTGGGTTCGAACCCACGGCTTACTGTTCGTAAGTCGGGGTCGCTACCACTGGGCCACCGCTGCTCTCACTTATTGTATTAACTCAATTTATTTCTATCTTTCATAGAATGTTCTCAATTAGCGTTGATTCACGATGGTCCTTACTTGTGTTGTTTAGCCGAGAAAAATACGCGTCATTCTATAGTTTGATGACATTAGTGAATTGTGTTGTTTACCTTGTAAGTAATTTATGGGTACTTTGCATTCTGCCTCTAGCTACTGTAAAGCCGTTGCTATTAAAAACAATCAGGAATGTGGTACTAGATATTCTAAATTGTCCATTTATTCTTTTACATCCACTTCATCAGTATCATAGTCATCACCTGAATGTCCATGTGTTCACTTTGTGTTCTACTTAACATTACTAATGATACGTTTTAATTTGTTTCAGGCGTTGAAACTTCATAGTTTTAACAGTTTCGACGAACTTCTTGACTCGTGGAAATCATCTGAATACCTCCCTAAGGAATGGCTGCCTAAGGAGAAAGTCCTCAACCAGGATATGAACGATAGCGATATCCCATCGGAGGTAAGCATTGAATTTGGTTAAACTTATCAATAAAATCATTCTTTGGCACCTTTTTGCATTTTTATATAAAGTCAGCGGATTTTTCTTATGTCAAATAAAATTTAATTGGATTAGTCTATTTGTACAATATTATTATTAAAGCTTCGCATTGTGCTCATACAACCTTAGGAAATATTAGAAATCATTTCGTTTTTGATAATACGGACGTTGCCAGATTGACGTTTCCTAAACGAAAACAATCAGCGAAGGGCGGCGAATTCGCTGATGCCAAAAACGTGCATCCGTATGAGTTTTTCAATCGATTTCAAAGAATCGACATCGTCGGTGGCGCTCATTGTTGTCGGACGGCTATCGCTTACGTGAGAACACAATGGTTTCGCAATACTAACAATCGAAAATGTAATCGAATTTAGGATGATTATCACAATTACGATTGTCCTTATCTTAGTTTTACTAAATTCGACAATAAGCACTTTGCAACTTTTGGTTGCAGCAATAAACTTGCAACCGAAAGGGCGGACTTGGGAAATATGAAATGATATTTCGCGGATCCAGATTAACTTTATGTCAATGTAATTGATGATCTTAAAGTTTGAGTACTAAAGCTCATCTTTCTTGTTCACAGGCAGATATCGAAAAGGTATTACCGGGGCTTTACAAGGGGCTGAAAATGATAGTTGCAGGACTGCATTTCTTCATAAACGAGGCATTGAACCCCGACATAATATCAGACGCGAGCCTGAAGGATAACTTTAACGTGACGATGAATAATGTGCGAGCTGTGCTTTGCTACTTCAATGTAAGTATACCAAGTCTTTACAAACATAATTTAAATCTTAAAATTTGGTGTCAAAACCATGAGTTTATGTCAAAACAAAAAAAAAAGCATAATTGAAGTTTCGTGGATCCATTTCCAAAAAGTATCCACATATTCCCTCTTCATTGTAACCTGTGATTTTTGTTGAAATTTCGCTAACCTAATCTTTTCTTTTTTGCAGGAAATCATGAACATTCGCAACCTGAAAATAGAGAAGCTTTCAGACTCTGAAATCCCCAACTTGAAGGACGACATGGGCGTTTCCTTATACAGAGACACTCTGAACTACTTGGAGTACCTTTCGCAGGTGTTCACGAAAATGTACAACTTGCCAAAGTGATCGGGAGTCAACGATGAGACTCAAAGGAACTGCACACCCCATGTTACTTTTGGCTGTCTACTTAATCTTGGTGCTCGCACCATGCGGCGAAACAGTACTCTTCAGTATTAGTTAGCCCCAAGAAAAAACTCCTTCGAGGTGAATTATTTGCATCCTTCGGCTGTTAAATAGCGAATTAATGTATAGAAAAAAACTGTTTTTGCCATTACATTGCCATTTTGGTCTAGAACGAATTAGTTCCTTTTTTGTAAATAGTGACGAATTTAAAATGTATTATTTATTGTCTGCTGATTAACATTCTAAATTTCCCGATTATCCTAGTCAAGGTCTTATTTATTTCTCGCTTAACTCCACTTAGTTTCAATTTCTTTATTATTCGTATTATTTAATTTAGATTTTAGTATTAGACTTCATTCCAGCACTTGGACTGTTGTGAAATTGTTGAGTCGGAATATGAATGCGTAAAACGGTGTATCTGAACAGTTTCTTTTCTGCTGATGTCGATAATTTAATGATCTATATTATGACATGGTAGCTCGAGGCTGAGACGAATAATTTTAAATGTACATTATATTCCTACTTTCCTTAGTATTACTTGACTCTTTGTTAACTATTTATATGTTACAGAAATCCAATGAAATATGACTAGCTTTAATAGAGCTGTTAATTATATTATTGTAAAAATACAGAGCCAGTGTATTTATAACTTAATCATTATTTGTATAGTTCAAATAGTACCTATTTATAACTGCGGCACAAACATAGTTTCTATGTTTGTGGAATTAAATTATTATTACATTTATTTCAACGTTTTTTATTTTTATTTTTTCATGGAACCTTTACCACCAAATTGCTACAACATCAATTATACACACTATGAAGTTCAATTATTTACAAGACAAGAAATCAAGTCTCTAGATTATGTTTGAAACATGAAAAACTTTCTCAAAGAAAGAAAATCCAAGAAAGATATGCGTATATGTATTTTGACGCATATTTCCTATTAGACAGCGATTTCGTTCCACACGCATCGATGATATTGAAATCACAAAATATCCCATAAAAAGCTGTAAAACAAATATTTCATTAAAATATTCCTAAGCTACAGTCACAGATCACGCATGTTCCCATGAGTCGGGACTGGAAACAATTTCATATCTTTACACACGGTATTCACAACACCCGCCATATTTGCATTGGTGACTTGGTCTCGACAAATTAGTACGACCAAGCCGATGCGACCTGAAAAATAATAAAAAAGTCACCGTGCAACACTACCTTTACTCCCAAGTTTTCACACTTCAACTTTATTTCAAAGTAATATAGTTCAAAATTGCTTAGTTTTTTGTACTAAATGTGAATGTTTGTTTGTGTTGTGTAACACGTCCCACTACTGATCACAAAGCGAACTGTCAAACGGCTTCCGCCATATTTGTTTAATCTGTTGTGACGACGACGTTATAAGTTGTCAAAAAACCGCGGGTGTTAGATTTGGAGTCGTCGGATCATACGAAAGCCTTTTAATATGAAGCGATGAAAGCAAATAAACTTACGAAATTGTACCTGATTAGTAAAAACAGAATTAATATACGGCAGGTTGATTGACGGTTATTGCAAACCATAAATACATTTTAATGAGAACAAAATAAGAATGTAATTTTACGCTGGTTGCACTGGCTAAAGGGGAACGATTAGTAACAGCTTAATTAGCAATACATTTACTTTCTCATAGGAGTCGGTGAAAAACTTGTAATAGTTCATTTGTTAATAGTTATTGTGTAAATAGTAAGAAATAATCGTAGTAGTAGTAAAAAATAATCTGCATAGGAAATGTGAGCTCAGTTATCATTGTTCCGATTGTCTTTACGACATAGCCAGTCGAAAAACATCTTTCGAGGCGCTTGGAGGTTGGATCAAGGGCATCATGCAGAAGGCATTAGGTACTCCTCGATACGGCTCGCTTTGAGGAGATTTCTGTCTCTAGAGCCCTATAACTACCGGTAGCTAGGACCCTACACCCAACACCCGTGGATCACTATTTTTAGGGTTCCGTACCTTGCAAAAACCCTCCTATAGAATCATTTTGTCCTCTTATAGGATCATTTTGTTGTCCGTCTGGCAGTACCCTTTTTTTCAGGAAAGCGTGGAGGTATCAAGCTGAAATTAATATCAAATAATCAGGTCTGCTAACTCTTTGAGCTGTGAACAGTACAGCCAGGTTTTAGGCTAGCTAAAGTAGACTCATCTTTCATGGGGTACTGTTTAAAATGTTACAATAAAATACCTCCCCACATTCTAAAACTAAATGAGACGAAATTTGAATCTTGTATAAAACGCACACTATGTAGGCAAGCATATTATAAGTTGGGGGATTACATTGATAATAAAAATGCTGGTCCTGCTCCACAACCATAGGGGCAAACTAATTGATTACCATGTGAAGTTATTGAGGAAGCTGCAGAAGATTGTAATAATATCTTTGCATTGTATAGACTCAATATCTTAGTATTATATAATTGCATAGCACATGTGTGAGTACTATGTACTGTAAAGCTACCATTTACATTTGGTTATCTTTCATTGACTTGAATTTACCCTGGTGGGTGAGAGAATGTCATGCTCACTAAAATGTCTCGCTGATGGTGGCGGGTGTGTCGGGTCATTTAGCTTCCTTCAATATGGTTGAGCTGAATGGGGCTGATCCATGCGTCATGCTCGTGAACGGGCGCTGTCGGTTGGGACTGGTCATCTCTAAGCTGCCACGGTTTATTTTAACTAATTACTTTGTTTTTAAATTGTTGATATAATAATTTACTCTAGACGCTCTTAACGTGCACGTATTTCTACATCGTTCTCACATATATGTATAATCTCAATATGAATGATGTAACCAAGATTTTGTAACAGTATTTTGATTGAAAAGAGTGTCCATGGAGTTTCTTGCCCATTCTTCTCCATAGAGATCTACGCTTTGGAATGGGCAACTACAGTACTTTCACAAGTTATTATGCCTTGTGTCTGTGACTGTAGCTTAACCTAATTTGTTTTTCTGACATTCAAAAGTGCCTGTAATGGTCTAATTGAAATAAATGCTATTGAGTTTGAGTTTGAAAAAATCAAACTTGTAAGTCAACTCGATCAAAAGATATAACTGTTTATGTCGCATATTTTGCGATTTCTCAAAGGAATCATACCTATAGGGTACTTCCTGTTGACCTAGAATCATTTGGCAAGAAACAATGTCTTACAGCACATGTAAAGGAAAACAATCTGAAAACCGCAAATATGTAATATGATAACAAAATACCTACAAGTTTATACGGAACCCTCGGTGCGCGAGTTCAACTCGCACTTGGCCGGTTTTTTTAATGTTATTTTTTTCTAAAAAAACATTAATGTCAAATGTAAATAGATAAATAAACGAGAATAATCTACTAGTACTGAAGCAAAACTGGCGGCAATTTGCCTCCAAGCAGCTATTTCACCACGGCTGGAGCAACATTCCGTCCACAATTGTCGTTGATGGCGCGCTCGTGTAAATGTGAAATACATATTTACACATTAACAACCGAAGCTCATTGAGAATGACCTACCACATTGTGTATAGAGTTGGGTCACAATTTTTTTCGGTAAAAAATTGTTTGAACAATCTTGATTGGTAGGATTATGAGTGGGTTCCGTAATCCGGAGAAAAACCCGTCCAAAACATCAAGCAACAAAATTAACTTCTACATCAGGTAAAACATGTAGGATTTGGCAAAACATTTTTCGATAGTTATCCGTTTATTAAAAAATCATGAGAAGTAGAGAAAACTGTTAAGTCATTATTTTGCATTTAAATCCGAATTTAAATTAAAAAAAAAATGCCTTAATAAAAGCGTACCGTTTGATTTTCAACGCTCATGTTTGAATCGAGAGTTGTTATTCCAACAAACCAACAATTTGCAGGCTTTCACTAAGGTATTTTTAAGTTTTAGGTTTTATTAGGTTGCTTAGTGCTAGTAAAAACAAGCTGTTATGTTAAAGCAAACAACTATAAACAAAACATTAAATTATGCATACATAGCAAATTAACGGTAGTGGTGAGCCTAAGCAAGGTATGCAAAATCAGCTTGTACCAAAGTTAAAATATTCCACATATTGACTAGCAGTAACCCTGTGTTAGATCGCTTAGGTTTCTACATGACTATACAGAAGTATTTGAAGGATTATAGGCATAAAGAAAACTAATTTCGAACGACTAACGTAGTTTTACTAGAAAAACAATAAGAGCACAGTACATTCACCAAAGTCCAAAAGGGAAGAGACAGTGACATTTGCAATTACAAGTTTTGACAGAAATTAAAGTGTTTATAGAGTTAGTTATTTTATTGCGTTTACGAAGATTTTTCAAACAGTTTCTATCAATAACCCATATAAACCCATACAAAGCTCATTCATTCTCCTACCCTTATCCCAATTCGTTTGGGGTCAGCGCAGCATGTCTTCTTCTTTCTTACTTCTCTATTACTCGTCATCTCAGCAGTCAAAATCACAGGTTTATACAGAGCTCTCTCAACAAAAATGTAACAAAATATATGTGTGCATTAGACATTAGACATCAACATCACTATCATCAGCCTACAGCAATCCACTGCTGGACATAGCCTCTCCAATTGCATGACACTCAGATCGATTCTCGGCAACTCTTTCCAGCCGCTGCCAGCTATACTTACGTCATATGTTCTGACTGCATCAGTGCGGTCGCGAATCATATTTTAATCAACATACAACCTGAAACTGATCTGCAAATTGCAAAAATCGTAAGAAAATTTGAATTCCGCGGGCTATGTACCCTGGCGCTTCTACTTTAAGCAATTACTTCAAAAATTTCTTAACCATTGCAATCCTACATTGGAAAGTCTAGTGATACCAATAAACATAAAAGAGGATAGGCAAGCGCTTTCCATTAACATAATTTTTGACGTGATAACGTCTTATAAATCGATGAACGTAGGCTGCACGCGCGAAAAAGTGTCACGTTCCGCCTGAGCCGAGCGTGCAAGCAAGAGCACGAAACAAGCGATAAAGAGGCACAATTGGCCTAAGCGTATGTATTATACTAAATAATGATAATTCAGTGATAATAATTCAATTCATAAAAGTTTTCATCAATGTTTTCTGACTTTTTATGACGTTATCACGTAAAATTATCATCCGTCAACCGACTTTACAAATAACCATTTTTTCTAAAACTTCTTTCAACAGTACTCTGAGTACAGACATCAAACATTTTTTTTACATTATTTATGAAATTCATTTTGAAAATAAACGATTACATTATTTTACAAAAAAAAAACAAACATTTACATTATTTAACAGTATGTCTTATGTAACAAAAAGTTACGTAAGTAGTGTACTCCTAAACTTCACTGTATTTAAAGCTTTTCAACCACTTGGAAAAAAGTAATATAAGAAGAAATAAATTAATATTGAAAATAACTGGGGCCATGCAATGCATGCAGTATCTGTGTGTATGATGTGCTGGCGTCTGGACAAAGTACAGTGGCGGACTTAATGCTATAAGCATAAGTACTCTTAGCAATCCAAGCACAACCAAGTAAACCAGTAGCAATCCTTCATTACCTTTAAACGAGCAATTCTTGTATATATAATTTGAATCTCGAAAACGGCTCCAACGATTTTCATGAAATTTAGTATGGGTTTTCCGGGTAGCGGTGATCGGCGGCGGCGACCTATCGCGTCCGGCCCTGGTTCAATCCATGGTCCGGAGCGAGAGGGAATGGGACGCCGTCAACTCCTTCTGCGAAGCAGTTATGCTAGCGAATGAGGTGGCGGAGCGTGAGAGGGAGAGAACCTCTCGTCCCAGCCGCCGCGGGCGACCCCCCGGGCATCGGGAGTCACGTGGTGGCTTTCGGCCACCGTAGACGCGGACCTGTGGACGGTAAGTAATGGGTTAGCTCGCCGTACGTCTGTCTTTTGACGACAGGCCGTGTTGACAGCGCGTTCGTGTTCCACGCGCGCCTTAAAGAGTTGTCAGCAAACAGGGAGGGGCCCGCAAGGACCGATGCCTGCCAGGACTGCGGGACTGTTCGAAAGAGATACCGCGGCCCTGAAACCCAAAGGGCAAGGAAGGAACATGGATGGGTTTTAGTCAGTACAAGTCTGACACTCCCTTCCGCTCTGCCCAGGGCGGGAGAAGTCATTTGATGACTTCCCATGCAAAAAAAAGGGTGTTTCGGGGGCGATAAATCGATCTAGCTAGGTTTTATTTTTAGAAAACGTCGTTTTATCCGTGTTACCGAGCAAAGCTCGGTCATCCCGGTACTTACAATAAACGGTATATCCCGGTACTTTCATTGACTTGAATTTGCCCTGGTGGTTGAGAGAATGTCATGCTCACCCAAATGTCTCGCTGATGGTGGCGGGTGTGTCGGGTCATTTAGCTTCAATATGGTTGAGCTGAATGGGTCATGTTCGTGAACGGGTGCTGTCAGTTGGGATTGGTCATCTCTAGGCTGCCATGGTTTATTTTAACTACTTACTTTGTTTTTAAATTGTTGATATAATCTTTTACTCTGGACGCTCTTAACGTGCACATATTTCAACATCGTTCTCACATATGTATAATCTCAACATGAATGATGTAACCAAGATTTTGTACAATATTTTGATTGAAAAGAGTGTCCATGGAGTTTCATGCCCATTCTTCTCCAAAGAGATCTACGCTTTGGAATGGGCAACTACAGTATTTTCAAAGTTATTATGCCTTGTGTCTGTGACTGTAGCTTTGCCTTATTTGTTTTTCTGACATTCAAAAGTGCCAGTAATAGTCTAATTGAAATAAATGCTTTTGAGTTTGAGTTTGAAACTCAAAAATTCTCAAAGCATTTATTGGAAATAGGGTTACTGGCACTTTTGAGTACTCAAAAACAAGAAGTTTAAGCTACAGTCCAGCCAGGCCTAAGGCCCGGACTCCACCGGAGCGGAGTGGAGAGGAGAAGTGCAAGACGCGATCAAACACCGGAGACGCGAGACGCTATATAGGTTGACTAGTAATTAGTGACTGATAATTAAACACGTGACTGTACTCATGATAACAAAACACTTTCCCAAAGAAACATTTTTTGTAAATAATCATTCGCTTTTATCTCAATAAATAATAGTATGAAATTCGCGCATTTGCACCTGTGACCTATCATTACTATCGTACCGTGCAACAGTGGGTAGGCAGAGTATCCGTGCAGCTAGTTAGTTAGCTAGATATTGGTGTAGGAAAGCAATGTAGGTACCTACATGTTTGGATTGTTGCTAAATTAAAAGTATTAAAAAAAATCTTTCTATGGGATAAGTAGTTGTTTGTTATCATGAGTAGAATTCTGTGTATAAGTATCGGTCACTAATTACCAGTCACCCTATAATTATACGCATTAACCAATAAGATTGGTCGGTTTCCGTAAGTCTCCTCTCCACTCCATTCGTCTCCACTTTGGTGAGTCCGGCCCTAAAAACTGTGAAAGCACTGTAGTTGACAGAACAGTCTATCAATGGGGGCTATCGTTTTTAAGCTCACCAGATGGCGCCACTGTCGAGTAAGTTCCTGTCATTAATTCTATTTTATTCTTTAAAGTACAAACAACTTCATTAAAAGTTTATTTCATTTCGCACATCAACATAGTACATAAACTTCAGAAACATATTTACAAATATTCTCCCTAACATTAACAAGCATGAAACATTTAAAAATCATTCTACCTCCAAGTACTAACAAATAAAATCCTATGTTGCTACTTAAAATCTTCAAGTCATAATTAATCAGGAATGGCTCAATCTAGACCAGATTCATGAATATACGTGATAAATAAGCACGCAACGTGCGAAATCTCTATGACATCTGCCATTTCGGAAGACCTTACTCTACACGAACGCCTCTAGCGGCGAATTCATGCATGATAGCCCCCATTGCCCATTGCGGTGCAGCCTGATATAAACGTCTTTTCAAGAGAAGGTAGCAAAGCCTGCGCATAAGACGTCAAGCAATTACTCCAACCGCAAGTTAAACATGAAAACATCACTGCATCCAGTTGATCTCTAAAAAAGGGCACAAAATATTTTCACCTTCGTTTAACGATCTGCCGTCGGCGTCCACAATGGCGTTTAGGGCGCACCGAACGGGCATGCACGCTTTATCTCGCTCACGTTCCCTTGTTTTATTTATTAGAAAGATTTATTATTTACCACAGGGCTCACACACGATGTGTCACGAATCTGGAACGAAAAAACGAGGCTATGTTAATGTGTACCTTCACGTGACTATCTTCTTTTTGATCGCCCAACTTACTTCATAATTAACTTCGTAAGCGAATGTTCATTTCCTGTATTTGTTTAATTGATACGTTTTCTTTGTTCTTGTGTGTTCTGCGAGATGTTTAAATTCAGATGCAGCTGAAGGTGTAAAGGTATTGAGTTCATGCCACACAAGTTGTGGAAAGCTCGCGATTCGACTCGAAAAAATAATCACTTTGGGAAACCTTCTACGTTTTACTAAGATTAGAACTAAGTATAGCTTTGTCCTAAAAAGTGTTGGAAACAGATCGTCAAAAAGGTATTTTCCAGTTTCTTAAAGCTTTTCAAAGTGAACCCATGGTGAGCAGCCAATGTACGAATATTTGCTTAACAGTTGCTTCTATAAAGTCTAAACTAATAATAAAAATTGACATAATTAGCGACAGCAAAAAGCAGAATCCTGGATCCATAAATCAACACGGATGTCCATCAAACAAATTCTTAGCCATAATCACTGCACTACAAAACATGCTCGACTGCTCTTAGCATGACTTCATCGGCTTTGAAATACCCAACCATTATAATCGAATAAACTAAAATATATAGCAAATAGGATCGAGATTGGAATCGCACTTGACCTATGTAAAACCACAGGTCTGCCGTGACCGAGTAGAAGTAAACAGAAAACAAAAGACGACCAACAGTCCATGTTTGACATGATCTGTGTACTTTGCAAGTCCTTAAGTAAACGAACAGCTTGACAGTGTTACGTCAAAGGAAAATAAAGGATTATGCACTTTCATGGCTGGTTGGTTATGTGTGCTAAAGGGTTGGCATGTGCTTGCAGTTATTAATACCTCATTAAAATGCATCTAATAAATCACTTTTTTGTTCTTTTCTTGTGTTACTTTCATTTGCTTTGTCATGAATTCAAAGCTGTTATTAAAACATGTAAACCTCACACCAAGGGCATCGCAATCCTGCTGCAGGACTGTTCGAAAGAAAAACCGCGGCCCTGTAACACAAAGGGCAAGGAAGGAACATGGATGGGTTTTAGTCAGTATAAGTCTGAGATCTGACAATCCCGCTCTGCCCAGAGCGGGATTGTCAGAAAAAGGCATCGCAATCCTACGTTAGATGAAGCTTCTGGAAGTCCTGAATAAACAGGTTGATGACTGCAAGTGGCTTCAGTCTTTAACGCTGTTGCTTTGTGCAGACGCCAGCACATCAAGCTACTTATTGTAAAATGTATTTAATAGATTTACAACTTTATCGCAAAATCATTAAGTTCAAGTTTGATTCGGAAAATATGTCAGTTTCGGAGTCTGTACCAGAGTCAGAAATTCAAAGCTACAAGGATAAAAATAAAAAAGTCCCTTAGCAGAAAAATCACGAAGACGATGATTGATACATTAAAGTCTGATTCACCACAAACCAAGCGGAACTATCAATTGTATTTACTCATCAAGTCGTTCATCAAGAATATCATAAACTGAAACTCAAGACGAACAGTTCCTTGTAAAACCTAATTCGTCTCAAGACACAAACGTATCAAACTCAGACGGGATTGGAGACAAGTGATTGCAAGCAATTATCTTTTCGTCTCCTAAGGTCATACACGTTCCGCTTAAGAAAGACATGACCTCGTACTACCTAAGATGCAAAAGGGCATAAGTTTATGGATTTCCATATTGACTTAAGTCGTATTATCTCAAGTGCGACAACGCTCTCAAAACTATGACCGGAAGCGAGGCGCATGCCTTTCTTCAGGCGTTCACAATCTTTGGTTACATTTTCTTTGCAACTTTGTATGGCAGTTGAAATTATTTTAATGTGTTGATCGGCAAACTAATAGACAAGGCGCTAGCGCTTTTTCTTTTTTTTTGACGGATGGGTAATCGTCAAATGACTTCGCCCGCTCCGGGCAGAGCGGAAGGGAGTGTCAGACTTGTACTGACTAAAACCCATCCATGTTCCTTCCTTGCCCTTTGTGTTCCAGGGCCGCGGTTTCTCTTTCGAACAGTCCCGCAGCCCAGCTTAGATAAGCCCTTATAATCGTAATCCAATCCATAAAAAAGGCTTTCAGTTTTCTTAAATAATGACGAAATATACGCAACTGGGTTTAAAAACAAGATAAACATTACCTTGTTTTTAAATTCAATTGCGTATGTTTACAATCTTAGTAGTTATATGTGCTTTTTTATTTTTAGAGTGCCTACAAGAGACAATTTTAGACTTAACAGGAATAGTTGCATAGTGCACCATGTTGAACTTAAAACAATTTAAATCAATGGGTTCTCCGAGACAACTAGCTTGTGAAACACAAGTTTCAAAGTTTCAGAGTTAAAATAGAAACTGAGTTTCGTAATTGTAAAACTATGTTGGATTGTCAGCCCCTGACTATGATGCAGTACTGTAGCAACATTTATTGAGTTTAATTACCGCAACACCTTACTTCATCCACGACGTATTTGCACGTTTTTTTGTACAATATATTTATTTTAAGCGTACTTATTCGTATATTTTGTAAAATGTTGAACAGAAAATTCGTATATTTTGTAAAATGTTGAACACAAAACCTCAGACACCCCAAATGATTTTTAATTCAATTGGCCTAATTCTGAGAGAAAAAAAAAAATTAAAGGTTTAATGTGTTGTTTTAGTTTTACTGGCAATTCTGATAGTTTCTTGCGTTTGCGACGACGCTCTGTCGAGGGAAGAGTCGGTAGGTGGGTACATATAATCACTGGGCCGCAGCGCCCTATCAATAAATAGACAGAGCAATATTTTGAATGAAGATTTTTTGAAAAATTTGACCTATATTAAAAAGTGTTTCAATTGATTCTGCTCGTTATTCTGATCAAACTATTTTTAAGTTTTGCGCATTTAACGTTACACGTTGTATAACATATTATCTCAGTCGTAGATATCTATTATACTGTCGTGCATAAACCTCCCCTAACCACTGCCATAACGACCACCATAACATAAATCATAACATAAAATCATGCCTGTAATCCCCGAAAGGTTGGGTAGAGGTGTACCTAATACTACACCCACATTTCGCCAGTGACATACAACATTTTTGTTTTAAAAACGTTTTTTTTTTCTTGAGCTTATCACGTAATATAATAATTATAAAAAATTATAATAAAGTTTAACTATTCTCAGGAAATGATGAACATTTATTTGGAAATAAAAAGCAAATGCATTTGGTTTGTCTACAAAATTATTTTAAGGTTCTTTGAAATACTGCAAGTCTACTCTTTCTACATAGATAAAAGTATTGCGTGAGCAGATAGTTAGCTTAATGGTAAACAACTTGCGTTCATACTTACGTATCCTTATTGATATAATTATTTATTATGACCGGAAGTCTTACTGGTAGCTAGCACCGTAATATTTCCCACCAATCTAACCAGAAGATGTGTTTGCTGATGAAATAAATAAATTAAGTGCTAAAGAAATTTTCGTATACAAAAAAATGTTTTGAAAGTTAGTCGTTATTAGTATCCTTAGTAAAAAAAAAACAACTATCTAGGTACTTTCACTTAATTTTGTAACTTTATAAGAAAAACAATTGAAAAAAGATCATATAAAATTAATTTTACAAAAAGACTCGCCACAGATGCAAAGG
This sequence comes from Lycophotia porphyrea, assembly GCA_950005105.1. NCBI lineage: Eukaryota > Metazoa > Arthropoda > Insecta > Lepidoptera > Noctuidae > Lycophotia > Lycophotia porphyrea. The sequence goes on along the minus strand of OX465395.1, from coordinate 13,387,560 downwards.
GAATTCAATTTTTGAATTCCCTTTGCATCTGTGGCGAGTGCTCAAAATTCCATTTTTATTTTCATTTCTGAAACGATTTCACTCTCAGCGCAACAACTTTTAAAGTTAACTAGCTTTTGGCGTTGTATTTATCTTAACGTGTCGGAATTTATCGCACGCGAACTTCCTGTATAATTATACCCAGTGACGAGGATAATGCGGCTATCATTGACAGAATTTTCGAAATTGGATCAGGAGTTCCGAAGATAACTCCATCAACATCCAAGTTTATATAATAGTCTGTATAATACTAGCACTTCTCCCGCGACTTCGTCCGCAAAAATTGTGATAGGTCTGTTAGTATACATGATATAAATATAATGTATAGCCTATAGCACCACCGAATAATGAAGTTTTCTGTTAGTGAAAGAATTTTTAGGATTGGATCATTAGTTCCGGTTTACCCAAAACTTACAAACTTTTGCTTTTTTTTATATTAGTGTAGATAGCTAATAAAAGTAGATAATCTTTGTTATTAATTCAACACTTTTTCAATTCTCAATTCAACACTCAAAGAAAATCCTCTCAGCATCAAACCCATCAAATAAGCAACATTGCATGTTCTAAATGTTGATAAAACGAGATGCCGATTACCAGCGGGGAGGGATGTGTCTATTAGCCTAGACGGACTACTTTCTATTTTAAACTCGTCTTAACATACGCAGGCAATGCATTTAGTTAATGATTCCTAAGGCATGCAAGGAGTTTTTTTGCTGTTTGTCAACATTGTACGAGTACCTTACGAGCACTAAGTCTACTTAGCACAGCTTAGTCTTCATACTTTTAAACTAATAGAAGTTTGAGTTAGAAGACCTTTTCAAACGAAGATGTCTTTATTTAATGTATAGGGAAATAGAAAATACTAAGTAGGAGTTAAAGGTTATCTTGTTGCATAAGTGGTGGTCGTTATGGGACTTATAAAAGTGGCGTAATAAGTTTGAAATACAGTACACAGTTTGACACAAAATTGAACTTAAGAAGTAAAGCAAAGAATCTATTATTCAAAGAATCGTTTAATATTCAATCAAACTCAACATTTTTAGTACAAGTCCAACAAAACGATTCACCTTCAACCAGTTAATCACAATGACATTCAAAAATGATCATTACAGCATGACTAACAGAAGTACCTACAATCAATCCATTAAAGAGCTGCTCTAATTTCGGCACTAGACCGGAAATGCGGAGATTCCTTATTACCGGACATATTTGTATCGGAGGCTGCTAGAAGTTCTGACGACGTGACATGACACTGATGGCTTCTGACTCATGCCTTTGCCACTCTCTTCGAGATATTGCACATTAAAACGTCACCAAGTGATCGTGGCCTAGAATTACTGGGGAAATTCTCAATGGCAGTTTTTATAAGATGTAAAGCTTCCAGGTTTAATAGTAGACATTTTTTCTAAAGAAGTTGGTATTTCCGAAGAAGGAAGAAATATCCTATTAATTTTATAAATGCGAAAGTTTGCGATATATGGCTGTTTATTACTCTTTCATCCAAAAACTACGGAACGGATTTAGATGAAAGGAGAATGCCCACGGCACTATGAACAAATGTACTCAATTCAACATTGTTGTGTCTTCCTCAAATCATCTTTAAAATATTCGATGGCATGTCTAAATAGTATCTCAAAAGATTTAACACAAACCATAATGGCATTTCCGACATATTTACAAAAATGAAATTACTATTTTGAGGTTACGTTTGACAAAAAATTAGTTTAGAAAGCTATGTGGAAGGGTCTAAATGAGTTTACAGGTGAGCTTTGTGCCTTTGAAGCATATTTTATGTAAAATCTGTAGCGGCTTAGCTATGTCAGGTGGCCAGTTACTAGTGACCACCTGTGACTACCTCACTAAGTCTTACTGATCTAGATTTTGAGCATCTTCGTGCTTTAAAATCTTATTCCTGTATTTAATGAAATAGCAAAGCATGGAAGAAATCATTACTATGATAGTCAATCGCTCAGTGTTATATCTAGATCGTACTCAAATAATAGAATCTGGTAGGTATCATGAAATGGTCTTTGTAAGTTGAGAGTTGTTTTAAGACTGGACTTTTTGTTGGTGTTTTCCTTCCCTCCCTGGGAAGGAAAACTCCAACAACACACACGGTGCAGAGCCGTTGTAAGTATGTTTATTTTCAATGGGTTCAATGGGGTTATTTTCAATGGGCAGCAGTAACGGAGGAACGAAAAGACTCAACTCGACACACAACGTACCAAAACCAGCAGAAATAACATACTGTCGTACTGTAATGCAAAAATATGACAGACGGGTAATAAATGTCAGATAAGGTTGTACCTGTACTCATGAAAGATCCATTTTTGATCGATTTCCGCAAATCAGCCAGTGGTATTTCACGAATATCATTTGGCGCCCATACCACCGTTGACAACCACTGGTATTAGAAATACCAGCAAGAACTTGTTGCACCGTTAATAAAGTAAAGGCCTGTTTAAAAAAATATCAAGTTTTGGAAAATCGTGTTCATCATTATAAAAAATCATTAAATCTCATTTAAAAAATATACTTTTATTTTAGATATTTTATACCGTTCAAGGTTTTGAGACACAAGTCATTTATCAAGAGTACTGTTCGTGGGCAATCTCCTTTAGCACACAGATAGCTTATAACTTTGATGTTTTATCTCGGTAGTATGATCTCGTGGGACAATTATCGAACTACATGCGGGCGAAGCCGCAGGCATAAGCTATTACTATTATGAGTATGAAACCTTTTCCTCATTACTTTCCTTTCAATCGAGTTTTGTAACTAATCGAAAATTAAGGGAGGTTACAGATTTGATCGATCGGATAAGTTAAGTGTTAATCGATTCACAATATTGAACTTCATTTCATTGATGCGAACGCCACCCACTGCCCCGCTCCCGTCCCGCGGCTCCTTCCCTTGCCGCCGCAAGACCGCTCGACGCGCTGCCTGTTTCTGCAGGGCCTGCAAAATCTCGGCGTGTTCCTGGACATTTCGCCAGCTTGGACGCGGCCATAACTGCTCCCGCTGGAAAGCCCGTGCCTGAAAAGGCACCGTCTCGGGCTGAGGATAGTTTTGTGACTGTGTCGAGGAAGAAGCGCCGTTAACGTACCAATAAGAACCACTGCGGTACGGCTCCATCGGAGCCCAACGTGCCTATTCGTGCCGCTATGCCAGACACTCCGGTGTACATCTCCCGCTGACACTACACCACTAGAGCAGAGGACATCGTGGAGTACGTGCATCAGAAGATCAAGTACGTAGCGAGAGTGCAGCTGCTAGAGTCGCGCCGCATCGTCCACTTTAAGGCGTTCGTGGTGCGAATTCCATCGTGCTATCTGTACATCGTCTTGAAGGAGGACTTTTGACCGCAGGGAGTGGTATTCCGTCGCTTCCACGGGCCACATAAACGCGCAATCACATAGTGCAAAAGTCTTATTTACTAACACAATTTATATTATAACATATGTATGTTAGTCTGTAAGGTATCTATGAGCCAAAGTAGCCTGAAAATAAATGTACGTTGTTGTTGTTGAATCGCATCGTTTCATGTCGTCGTCGAATTTGTAATTCGTCAGAATCAAACAATTCTCAATTTTTTACGCCAACTCAAGTCTCTTTACAGGAATCCTTTAATGAACCATGACATTGAGGACATTAAATGATGAGTAAGCAAAAGAGAACCCACATACTTGTGGAACATACTTCTATGTCTTAGAACTAATGACACTATAATATGGCGAAAAATAATCATCATATGCCTTTTATGGTATACTGCGAAAAAGTCATTGGGTTTTTTGGAGATACTCATTGTCCACGATTGTTTGACAAAAAATATCATTTAAATAGGCGTGTCATTTGATTGCGTAAGTTGGATATTACTTTCCAGGAAATCATTTGTGAGGAGTTGAAAAAACTTGGCTCGCAACAGTCGTGTCACATAATTTACTACCAGATGGTTGTCTCGCAAAACAAACAGTATCAAGTAGGTTCTAGACTACATACATAGTTTTATAAATAGACTAGCTTAAGACCGCGGCTTCGTCCGCGTGGAGTTTGGTAATGTCCCACTGGATAAGTACTACCACAATAAAAAGTATCCTATGTTTTAAACCAGCTTATAAACTATCTGTGTGGCAAATTTCAGTGAAAGAGTAAGAAACAAACATCTATCCATCCTCACAAACGTTCGCAGGATAGGATTTAACGAAAGAGTTTCATTCATCAAAAATAATAAAAGTAAATTATAACGGGACAAGCTCGAAAGATATCATAACATAATCAACACTTCTAGACGGTGTTCAACAGCTGTCGGTCTATTGACTCTGATTATGACACCATCAGCTCTTCATTTTCCTCATTATTTTTTCGTTCAAAATTTCCTCCAATACGCCTTACTCATTTTACACCGTAGCGTGAGTTCGATTTAATTAAACCACAATCTGGGGTCGAATCACTTTAACATTTAAAATAAAAAATCCCGAATCCTACACGTAATTATTAGTAACATTATACCTTTACAATTGGCCATTTTTTAACAGTGGCGTCAATCATAAAAAAAAACAATTGCAAATCATCTCGGTGTTTCCCAAATTTCTTTCATCATTGTATTCTAGTTCCGATACGCCAAGGTTACAACCAAATGAATGGAGTCCACTTAAACGTGAATCATGGCAAGCAAGTGGAACGCGGGCTGCAAAAGTGATGAGTAAACTGATAGATGGTCTTAATAACTGTTTGAAATACCAAATATAAGCGGTCTGGGACTATACAGATGAGACTGTGAACTTCAGACAGAAGGCTCGTTTGTACGTACTGATTAGTTCCAGGAATTAGGAACACAGTTCTGAAAAGATAGTGGGTCATTTTAATTAACTAGCTACTACAACCAAAATAATGAAGAATAAACGATGAAATGCAAACAAAAAAATCGTTTAGACGACGAGCTACAATAATAAAATTATCGATGGAGGAAAATTGAAAATCCAGAGCAATCTGCAAACACCCTAAGAATTTTTCGATTTACAACCGATATTTCCGTAGGTTGTTAAGTCTGAAAGTGGCGCCGGTGGCTGAAAAGTTGTGTGGTAGTCGGTTGTCGTGGTATGGGCATGTGATGCGGAAGAATGAGGAAAATGTCGTGAGGAAAGTTTTGATTATGAATGTGGATAGGTATAAGATTAAAGGAAGACTAAAGAAACCATGGATGGACTATGTGAAGGATGATATGGCAAGAAAGAAAGTGTTTCATGAAATACGCCGACCCCAAATGAATTGGGAATAGAAGCAAGGGAATGATTAGAATGATGATTTATGTGCGTTGTTAGAATAAGATCTTCTGTACCAACTTGCGGTGTCTTATCTTCAATTACTGATTCATACATTTCCAGAATTTATTACTGGATTCGGAAGCAGCTGTAAAAATGACGAGGCGCCAGAAAATTATGACGTTTTCCCTATAGACATAACTAATTTTATGCGGTTTAGGTTAAAATTGACTAAACCAGTTGTAACCACAATCCTTAACTTAATTAGTTTGTGGTGTTAGTCATTCATTGTACTTATTGGCAGTCATGATTGTTTAGTTGTACTTCGTCAGCTGTATTGAAAGGACAGTTTAGTGTACCCGTATTTTGCACGTTAGACCTCCAAGGCTCTTAGGCAGTTATTTTGCTGGAGCTTCGGTTAAATAAATTATTTAATATTTCCAGGCAGGTGTTAAAACGTAAGGCTTACTTGGGATAATCAACTTTTGTTGCAAATAATTATAAAACTAGGATCATTTACTCTCTCTCGCTCTCATTATAGTTCGTACGTCTGAAGGATAATCAAAGAACCTGAGACATCATTATTGTCATTTAAAACATGTGGGTAGTGCACAGTAGGCGCATTGGACATAGACTCATAGACTACCAGTGAGTAAGACCGGATGATGTTTATGACTAGACTAGGTGCCCATTAAAACCCCATGGCCAAAAAAGTGCAAAAAATTTACAAGGAAACCTTTGATTCGTCATCCCATAGGTAGTGCTGATCGCTCAAATTCCTTCTCCATACACCATAAACTTCCCGTGTTCCACACACTGAACATAATGATTCATACATAATGTCATTATGAGTCACACAAGATGTTCACCTGTACCTTCACAGATCGCATTGTCAATTGGATTATATACCTAGTAGTATAATAAGGGCATTATCATACTAGCGCATTCGCGGCGACGACGCGCGAGTGCATGTCGCGTCACGCGTGTCCTCGGTACTTGAGACGTGAACGTTGAAACCCCGAATTTCAAATATTTCGACAGTTCAACGTCAATACTGGAAGTAAACACAGGAGCTCAGAGTACTTACTCGTTATGATAACAATTCATTTTAAATCATTATGTTTCAGTAAGGACTCCTTGATAATAAAACGTCAAACTGGTGCATTCAATTCAACTACATACATAATTATATCTGTGACAGCGTTACATTTACGCGACCGCATTGCTTACGCGTTTGTCATAGCAAGCACGACGAGCTCCGTACAAACAATTGAACATCGTCAAATTGCCATTTCGCCAATCATGGCCGCCACAAATCCATTCGCGTGTCATCTCTAGTGTAATCAGGCCCTTAAGTCTAGGATACGCAGACATATAACAGTAGTGTGATTCAGTGTATGCAAATACGTTGCTCAGCCGGGCCGTAGCCCATTGACTCGCTTGTTTGCTGAATGAGTGAGTAGCGTAATGTTGGCTTGTTGTGCAATGCCATGCTAATTTTGTGTGTTTATGTCATGTATTTTGGGATTATGTTCGCGTATGAGCGTATCGCGTGTTTATAAAGTAAACTGATTGTCTGAAAGTAAATTGATATTTTATTCGTGATAGTTTAAACATAAATTAAGTAATAATTTTATCACATTCAACGGGGACTACACAATATTAAATAATCATCATCATTTCAGCCGAAAGACGTCCACCGCTAGACATAGGCCTCACCCAAGTGTCACCACATTGACCGGTCCCGAGCGACTCGCATTCAGCGGATCCCCAAAATTAAACAATACACAACATTATATTTATGCTAGATTGAGGTCAAACTTTTCAGGCCCTGCTTCTGAAAAGTTTTTAGATTCATCCAATTTTGTTCCATTGATGGAAAGCTACCGATATGCTGGCAGAGTCTTAGCAAATTATACATTTATCTACAGATTAAACATGTGTAATTAGTTAGTCACATACCTATTACGTAATAAAATTACAAAAACCCAAATCCTCAAATATAGCACCTTTTAAAAACAGCTTCAACGTTGACAAAAGGACTCTAAAGGACAACGCCAGCCAGTGAGAAGAGAAAATAAATAAATAGTCCGCGACAAGGTTCCCATAGCGGCGAGCCTCAGTTTGTACAGTCCGCGATAATTGACTCGTAATATTATGTCTCGTGTGAATACGTTGTTTCTTCACCCTGGGGTGAAGGTTATGGAGAAGAATATCGGATGTTTTGTCTGTATGAGAGAAGATGAAATTAGTAACGGTCGAGAATGGTTTCTGATTCACAGCTTCTTTAAGTGCCACCAGAGAAATTAATTTTCTAGCCATTTAATACAACTATTTAAAGAGTGACAGTTGTGTTTGGATTACATGGCCTATTTAAGTTGCTAGACAATTTCCTTGATATTAATTTGTTGGTTAACTGCATGACCACTGAGCATGAGCATGTCCACTGAATATAATGTGGAATTCATGAAAACAATTTAGTTTGTCTACCAACTTAAATAGTCCATGCATTCGAAACACACCAGCATGGGCATGTCCTCTGTGGGCACTGAGGGCATGCTGGTGTGTGTGTGGCATGGCCTTCATTGATTTAAAACTTTCCAGATGATTTATGAAATTGATAACTGGAAACGGTTCTGAAAACCCCTCAATTGAAATTATTCGCTATAATATTGTCGGGCAAAAAAGGATTTCGGTTATTTTGCGGTTACTCTTCAAAGATCAAATATTTCCATTTAATTTACCTAGTCCCAAGACAATAATATAAAGTCACCACGCGAGTAAAACCGCGGTCTCAAGCTAGTATCCTCCACATTCATCCATGTTTGTTCGGCGTCGATGACTGTTGTGTTAGGCTGCCGTGTGCTATTTCTGTGTTACCATTTTTTCCATGTTTATCTTCGTTTGGCACATTTAAGTCGGAAGACCACCGACTAACGCCACTGGAGTGTTGTTATAACTTGATCCGATGATATGTCACTATTTTAATGACTGGTTCTTCTATTTTTTTGATCAGAAAACTATTTCCCATTATAAAGTCGCTTTATTGCGTACCCTTTTCTTAAGCTCTATTTCAGGTTCTGAATTCAAATTACTGACAACGAGCTAAACGATTCATGTGAAGGGTTCATAATGGTACTTTTTTGGGTAAATCAATCTTATGAACACGTAGGTACTCACTGTAACTTTGATCTCTGGGAGTATTTTAATCGTTAACTTGAACTGCATTTACTTGGTAGATATTGCCATCTTCTTTGCTTTATTTTGTCTTTTAACCTGTTAAGGCTATAAAAAATATTAGAAAAAATACCAATCCAAAAGCTTCATGTTTTATTCACCTAGTGCTATTTCTAATTCAACTCCAATCATCCAATATTTTTAACAATCATGTGAAAGTATTTCAAAATTACTAAATTACTTTAAAAACCGCAAAAGGACGAATCCGGAAGGTAATCCGATACTATAACTATGATGTTCTCATTGTTAGGACAAATACAGATCGACGGCTAAATGATCTGTTTGTATGTATCGAGTTACGTGTGCGCACCGCCTTATGAATGAAATGTACCGGAAAAGTGGGCTTCCATATTTTGTGGTATATTAGTTTTTAATGTGGTAACTGATATTTTATGTTTCTACTGTTTGTACTTATTTAAAATTAATTTCATAATGTATGTTCAGGTTTTTTTTTTATCGACGCATCCTTTCTTTGCTTTAATGAAAGGTTCGCTTTTTCCTCAAATAAACGAATGATCAAAACCTCAATTAATACAATTCCAAAAAGAATTTTATCAAACATACAGTCATTAACTTTAAAAATGTAGTTAACCTTTTCAAACATTCTAATAACCACAAAACTAGAGGACCCGATCCTTAATCACTTAAAAACAAAAAAGTCTCGATCCAAGCTTATCGTATCATATCTAACATCAATGTATAACAAATACACGTCCAAACATCCGAGGGAACCGCAAAACACTACCCGGGGAGGAATGTCGCGTAGGTCAAATAAAAGAATTCGGTCCTTTAACAATAACATAATCGGATGCGCCGGCGCCGCAGCGGCGATCGCTTAGCACAATGCCACGAAAAATATTATAAAAGACATACCTATAGACGTGTGAAATCATGGCGACACAGAACACACAAAAAAAAAGTTATCGAAAAAATATTCAAAAGTTTTCGTTCGAGAACTGTTTTTTTTTTTCTTTGATCGGCGATTAATTTTATATTGATTGGACGTTTTACGCTTGTTAGAAAGATTTTTATAAGTGGCCTGATAGTGTAGCTTTTTAAGTTTCGAATGTGGAGCAATATCACGCACTAATAAAGTAATTTAAGGCATCCTTTTGAGCTATAAAAGATTTTATTGTAAAAAAAGTTACCTATTGTTATACAATACCGTTAAGCGAATTTGCATAAATTAAAAGTTTGATAACTTTTTATACAAAAGACACCGACATTTTATGGGACTGTTTCATAGCAATAATTTTAAGCTTGTCAACTACTTTGTTTTAAAGTATCTGATGAATAGGTAATTAAAATTTATATGAATCATAAATCAAGATTTAATAAGTGGTTGTACAACTCCAAGTAGATGACTGAACACCTTTTCAAGAAAAATGCCTCCATTTTCAAACTTTCTCATGAAGCCTAAAAACAGTTCGTTCGAAGACCCCCGACAAATTAACAGAGTCATAATTTAAAAAGTTTATCAACAAACGCACCGCTAAAACTGACCACCGTAACGAAAATGGCAATTCAAGAGACGAACCGTTCCAAAATTAATTGGACATAATTAATAAAGCGTCTAAAACAAACTCCTCCCAGCCTTCCGACCGATCTTGCATGTTAGATTATTTTATTTCTTTTTCCCAGCATAAAATTACCACCCAAGAAATCTGGCTACACCTTTGCTTTAATTCCATAAGGTTGTATTTCCAATGGCTTGTGTGGCAATTGACGGTAAATGTAAATTTATCACGGTGTGTATCTAAGGCTTTTTTGTTACAGCATTCCATACAAAACGTGTGTTGTAAAGAGCCCCCGACGATACCACCCATTCATGAGGACAGTGGTGACCTATTGAGATTCGAGACCGATAGCATATTGTGGACATAACTCCGTCTCATTAATAAGTAACTTATTTTTGTATGAGTATATTTCACCTACAATCGCTTCCAGAAAACCGTTTCACTATGATTTTTAGATGCTTTACGAAAATATATAAATGATTTCAGTAGAAACACTTAGCCTATGGACACTGACATAATATTTTGATCGATAGTACTAAGAAATACTACATAAATAATAAGAAAAGATCTTGGAAAGCTGAGAAAATGAAAAATAAAATCCACAAGTAGAGGTATTCGAACCATGTTTTTGAAAGTGGAAAACCCGACAGCCCGTAAAAAACTTGTCTTATACTTATGAAACTACAGTAATAACAAAAACCTGTCTTATCCACCTTACTCCTTTCGCACAGAGGCCCACACGCGCGTCTCATGCAGCCTCTTGTAAACTCGACTTTGGGCTTCAACGACACTTGGTCCTTTTGTTGTGTGTCCTTGACGAAACAAATTTACGATAGCACCTCGCGCTCACATAATGAGCGTCAGCACAGCTATTAACACCTTTTGGTGCTCAATGAAGATGTAAGGAAATCGCACGGTGACGAATGGGGGCGAGAAAATTTGGGTAGAACAATAAACTTAGGAGACGAGAAGACGCTTAGATTACGTTTTTGGGAAAAATATTGACTTCTAAAAAAAAAAAAAAGTTTATATCAAAACTTTTGATTTTTCGTAGACTGCAAATTAGTTTTTCGCAGCACTTTATCTCTTGTCTACTATCTCTACTTCTGTACCTGCATGGCATACACAAGTGATGACGATGAACCTTACTGGCTGTAAAAGCTATATGGATCCTAGCGATAATCAGTCTCGGATATACTGTTAATAAAACTAGTCTTCGGTATTTGTAATAGACAAATTCTACTTAGTATAAACGAAAATTTTCGTTCAATTCGGTATCAAATTAAGCATGAAAGTCGACAATGATTTGGAAGTGTCAAGCCGTCTCTTAAAATAAAGTAACAAAAGGCCACAAATAAACCACAGATCTGCATCTAAATAAATAAATAAAAAATCAGTTCCGTATACCGAAGCGTATAATTAGCAAATAGTCCAACACTAAAGCGTCAACATAAGCTAACTCCCCAGACAATAAATCCACCAATATTTATGATTTTTAAAAGATTTTCAACATTCGAACGAACGTGAAAAAAAATAACAATTTATGGTCTCTTCACCCCCGCTGTAACCATTCAAAGCCCAATAATTGTATATTCTTTTACAGTAGTGTGCCGTTTATTTTGTATGGCCGATGAAGGCCGCAAAAAAAGCATTCAACTAAAATCACAGGCGCCTTTAATCACCGCTATTGAGATCTATCTCGGGATCAAAGCTGAAGCGGCGCCATAACGAAATAGGCTCTCAAAATATTGACATAAGGTCCAATTTACATGCACGATTGGTCACGCTTTTTTGCTCAGCAGCGGATGCTCGTGTCAAACGCTTTAGTATTTTGAGTTTGTTTTGAAAATTCTTTTATCTGATGTATTTGCTGTATCTATTGTTGGGGGTGCTTCATCTGCTACGGGGGCGATTTGTTGAGGGGGCGGTATGCTTGCTGAAAATGCTTACTGGCAATAATTTAGACGTCAAATAAGGTTTTTGTGCGGTTCGGGTGACGTGGCGATCATTTCAGTTTTATTTATGACTTTGGCAGGATATCGCACAATATGCGGAGGAATTCGCGGCGGCTTTGATGCCGATGTGCCGAGGCACGTTGGTGGCATTTCCGTTATTATATAAAGGCTCTTTTATAGGTAAAATGGTAATGCGAGAAAACTTTTGGCAAACAATGCTTGCTTGTGTAAGTTTGCGTGTAATGGTGTGAATATTAATTACATTTGTTTTGATGTATGGTATGATTTATGTTGAATCTTAATATTTTGGTGTTAATATTTTCGTTGTAACAAGCACATTGTGGTACAGACGTCCGGGCTAAGCGCGTGAACGCATGCACTCTTATCGTACGTAGGAAAGACTTCAACGAGCGCGTTTGCTTTTCTATTACTGAAAATTGTCACAACAATTTCATTTAACGAAAAATAATTTAAAATTACCTGCTGAGTATTATACGTTTTCAGTGAGAATTATACGTTTGCATTGAATAGTCTGTAATCATTTGATAAGATTTTTTTAAATTACAAAAAACATTACTCATTTCCTTTACATTATTCTATTATTTTTTTCGACATTATTCTAGTTTTACATCACTATTCTCTTGCTCTTATCTCAATTTATTTGGAGGCAGCCTATTCTAATTATACAACTGTACTGAATTAAAAAAAGGCGGAACATTTAACTTACTTATCTAAATCAACATTTTTTTTCTAATACATATGTATTATTCCATAACTTAATATCTATCCATAAGCTATCATTTTAATTCGTCATAAGCACCTGGTAATCATCTTAACACCCATATGCCACAAAGTGATTTAATCTCATTACTGTTCACGTATACGCAGGGTGCACACGAACAATTGGCGACGCGCGACTGGACATCTGTCGTGCGCAAGGGCACAAGCGGCCGACAGGTGTGAATACCGCTTTATAGAAGAGATTTAGGATCTTTAAAGCCCAAACGGGTAATTTTCGGGAATGATTTTATCGTTTGATATGGTAACCATCCTGCCAGGGCTGCGGGACTGTTCAAAAGAGATACCGCGGCCCTGGAACACAAAGGGCAAGGAAGGAACATTGATGGGTTTCAGTAAGTACAAGTCTGACACTCCCTTCCGTTCTGCCCAGAGCGGGAGAGGTCATTTGATGATTTCCCATCCGAAAAAAAAAAGATATGGTAACCACATGTCAAAAGGAACTTTAGATTTTTCTCCACTGCTGAATTTGCTTAGCATTGTCCTCTATGAAAAAGAATAATCTACTTAGGTTTATGCCAACGGTTACCAGCTTACTAAGTTAGTTATACATACTTTTTATTTTATGTGTGCTGAGTATGAGCTACTGAGTGTGATTTCCAGGTCGGGCAAAGTGTTATTGGGGTTCTTCATCAGGAATTTCTCAGTGGCAGCCTGGTTAATGGTAGGTACCATTAACCAGGCTGCCACTGAGAAATTAAATTTCTCAGTGGCAGCCTGGTTAATCGTAGGAAAGACTTCAACGAGCGCGTTTGCTTTTCTATTACTGAAAATTGTCACAACAATTTCATTTAACGAAAAATAATTTAAAATTACCTGCTGAGTATTATACGTTTTCAGTGAGAATTATACGTTTGCATTGAATAGTCTGTAATCATTTGATAAGATTTTTTTAAATTACAAAAAACATTACTCATTTCCTTTACATTATTCTATTATTTTTTTCGACATTATTCTAGTTTTACATCACTATTCTCTTGCTCTTATCTCAATTTATTTGGAGGCAGCCTATTCTAATTATACAACTGTACTGAATTAAAAAAAGGCGGAACATTTAACTTACTTATCTAAATCAACATTTTTTTTCTAATACATATGTATTATTCCATAACTTAATATCTATCCATAAGCTATCATTTTAATTCGTCATAAGCACCTGGTAATCATCTTAACACCCATATGCCACAAAGTGATTTAATCTCATTACTGTTCACGTATACGCAGGGTGCACACGAACAATTGGCGACGCGCGACTGGACATCTGTCGTGCGCAAGGGCACAAGCGGCCGACAGGTGTGAATACCGCTTTATAGAAGAGATTTAGGATCTTTAAAGCCCAAACGGGTAATTTTCGGGAATGATTTTATCGTTTGATATGGTAACCATCCTGCCAGGGCTGCGGGACTGTTCAAAAGAGATACCGCGGCCCTGGAACACAAAGGGCAAGGAAGGAACATTGATGGGTTTCAGTAAGTACAAGTCTGACACTCCCTTCCGTTCTGCCCAGAGCGGGAGAGGTCATTTGATGATTTCCCATCCGAAAAAAAAAAGATATGGTAACCACATGTCAAAAGGAACTTTAGATTTTTCTCCACTGCTGAATTTGCTTAGCATTGTCCTCTATGAAAAAGAATAATCTACTTAGGTTTATGCCAACGGTTACCAGCTTACTAAGTTAGTTATACATACTTTTTATTTTATGTGTGCTGAGTATGAGCTACTGAGTGTGATTTCCAGGTCGGGCAAAGTGTTATTGGGGTTCTTCATCAGGAATTTCTCAGTGGCAGCCTGGTTAATGGTAGGTACCATTAACCAGGCTGCCACTGAGAAATTCGCCCGCCCTCATTAAAAAAATATAACTGGAGAAAAGTGGTTGTACAGACGCCAGTACATCAAGCTACCCGAAACTGTCAAATTTTCCCAATCAACCTTGAACCCTGAATGCTTTAGCAATAAATTTGAAAATCTATCAAAGAAATTTGACAGATTGTAGTAGCATGATTTGCTAGTGTCTGTACTAGGAATACATACACTCCGCCTAACCATTTGAGGATAACAGACGTAATGTAGCATAATGTGATGTGTCATATATGTGATTTATTAAAACTTCAAAAGGAGTCGTAAAAATTAATCAATACCTAACCACCATTTCCTTCCTCCAATGACAAATATCCGTTGTTTTATCGAAAGACATTTGGGAAAAGCCAATTCAGCTCATTACCTTATCAGCACTTAGGTACCTACTAAATACTTATTCACTTCATATAATCTCTAAATCGATGGGCTCCTATTGAAACCCAAATGGAAAACTAATGTGTTCAATACAAGTCAGACATAACACCACACAGCGAGCGATACCTACTTCTGGAGACGGCTCCTATTGTAAGTAGGTTCCTTTCTCTGGAGCCCTGACCGCTGGTAGCTTGGGCCCTGTTCCCGATGCCGGTGGCCTACAATTTTTTTTAAATTTTTAAATGTTTTTTATATAGCAATTAATCTCTTAACCGTTTGCGGGCCCAAGTTGGCCGCTGTAGAAATAATCTAGTCAATTGGCGTATCATCGACCCATTCCAAAGACAATGTCAGTGTGGAGTCCCTCTGCAGGATATGCCCCACCTCCTTTCTTGCACACCCTGCACAGCCATCTGCATCTTCCAGGATTTTAATGAAGCCGATGACAGAGCTGTGCAGGTGGCAATATACTGGTCGGGTATTATTTGAGTCTATCGACACGCAAAGAAGAAGAAGAAGCAATATTTATATTACAATGTAAGAAATTTCTAAAGAAATAAATAAAAGAAATAACTGCTAAGTTTCTTGATTAATTGCCATTTTTTTATTGATAATTATCTCAATATCACACAAAAATGTCCAAGCACATGTAAAGCGATATAAATTGTATGCTTACACTTTCTCATTTCCCACGAAACCAATTTTAGCAGTCTTTCCGCATAGACTAATAATCATAAAACCACAAAACAAAAGAGAATCTCTCAAAAATATCATGTTACCTACTGCGCCGATAAAACCCCTGTCCAAATATTTAGTATCATAAAACCAATTCAGATATAATATATAGTATAATCGGCACACCACATTTGTATTCATATAGAATATAAGTTATAAAAAGATTATGGTCGTCATTTTAACTTCTTTTGTTAAAAATTAAAAGGTGAGCGCTCGTTTAAGGCACACGTCACGTATGAACACGTTATAAACTTTGCCTTCAATAAATTAAAAGTGTGTGTTTAATGTTAGATATCATTTATACGACGAGACGGTAAAAAAGGCAACAACTTTGCCCCAAGATTCCTCAAGCACAGGTTTATTAGACTTGAACTTTAAGCGAAATAGAAAATTCCTCCGACTCCCGCCAAATACTCAATCAGCCACATAATTTAATATATTTACATATCAAAAAGCATCGCCAATAAAATACAAAAAGGGGTTGAGGGTTAGGGGAGGGTTTGCATTTGTGCTTTTGCGGTTGCACAACGACACGCTTTGCTTCTGCTTTGCTTGGTAGTATAGATGCAGGCCTACCTTACTGCTTCCCTCAGAGGCGGTAAGGTGGCGGGGCTTTGAGGGGGAGCGCTACAGTCGTGTAGATCCTCAAGGCAAGTCTGGTGGTTCCTCCTTCACGTGGTTGCCGCCCTGTTCTTGGTCTAATTCCTTAAGAAATAGACGAAACAAAAACCGCCAGGCGCCCTTTTTCCTCAAACTCCCGAAAGCCAACTCCCAGGCCTAGGGAAACCTTAACCCCACTCCCATGATCCCATGCCCAATACCTTCCCTCCTTTTCCCTTTTCTCCCTTCGGTCCATGAGGAGGGGTAACCTCAACTCCACAAAAAAGCCCACAAACCCTTCATGTCGCAGAATGTAAAAAATATTCCCCAGGTGGGTCCCGGCAATGCCGGGGAATCCCACACCGACTCGTCGGTCAGCCTCCACCGTAATCTGGGGGGGGGCAACAATCTGCCACTTAGTGCCGCGCCTTCTGCGCGGCAGGCTGCTTTAGCGCCAACAACACTGGCTGCGGCTCACGCGCCACCCAACCCTACCCTGGCTGCGACCTCTGCGCCACCTGACACGATGGCTGCGAACCCTGCGCCAACCGACACGACGGCTGCGACTTCCGCGCCTACTACCCTGACACCCGTTTTACCTTCCACGAGGGCCTGGCAACAGAGCATCGTTCGGAACAGTAAAACGAACAACCCTGACAACGACACCGACAATGCACGACTCTCCAGTCTTGACGACGAACTCCGCATGCTGGCGCTCCAGCGCGAGAGGATCGAAGCAAGGCTGAGGGAAATTGACTCTGGACGCCACGGAATGGGAAAGGAAGTGGAATCCAGTGGTTCCGACTTTGTCTCTGTGGACGAAGTACGCACGCTTAAACGCAAGTGCGGAAAAATCCGGAGCAGAGAGAAGGTCCTCAGCAGCCGTTTGTGCAAAATCCGCGAAGGCACTAGCCAGCGCGATGCGCAGACGGCCGCTGGAAGGGAGGTACGCGACCAGCCGCGAGTACGCGAAGGGGAAACCCAGCGCGAAAAGCAGCCGGACGCGGAAACCCGCGGGCAAGGGCCAGTACGCGAAGGGGAAACCCAGCGCGAAAAGCCACTGCCTGCACCAGGACCATCCGGAGGACGCGACCAGCACCACACCGAGTCGACCATAGACCGACACCGACCCAGACAAAGGCGAGGCAAGCGATCTGGATTGACACGCAGGGTATCCCTGGCACAAAACCCCGTGCCACGCTCCTCGGAGCCGCAACCAGGACCAAGTGGTCTGGGTAAGGCGAAGAGGGTGCGCCCGGACGACACGGCTTCGCCGAGCACGCTCCAGGGGGACGCCAAGCGGGTCAAAATCCAGACCGCTCAAGGGGAGCAGAGAACCTACGCACGGGCCTCAAAGGACATTCCCGCGCGGCTCGCCGTAGCAATCTGCCTCTCGCCTCCATCCCGCGACATGACCCCTGACGAGGCGGAGCATATCAAGCTCAGCCTCGAAGACCTCGTCATGGACACCGACCCCTCCAAGCCGCTCCCGGCCTTCCGCGGTTACCCACGGGTAGCGGACGGCACGGTTCAGATGTGGTGCGAAGACGACGGCGCCCTGACCTGGCTTATCGAGAATGTCCCGAAAATTAGACTGCCCAACACAGACGCGACCCTGAACGTAATGAAACAGTCCGACGTACCGACCCGTGTCCGAGCTGCGCTTTTCGTGCCCAGATATAATGGGGACATAGCGCGGCTCCAGAGTATTCTGATTCGTCAGAATACTTGGTACGACATAGGGAGGTGGTCACTATACAGGGCGACTTCAGTCGGTGGAGATAAGCATGGGACTTTTTTGACCCTGGGTATCCCACCGGAGGAGGTCGTAAAGGTCTTGGGGAGGGAGCGGCGGGTATCGTACCTACTTGGGTCGATATACGTGCGCTTTTTCCCCAACACCCAACCCTCTGACACCCAGACCGAGACCACAGACCTTGCACAGACGCGACCGGGACCGACGGTAGATCTGACCATGACCGGACTGGAGGAGGAGATGGCCAGAGCGGCGATGGCTGATGCCGACGCCGTGAGTATGCCTACCTCACCACCAGGGTGGACAGAGCACCCGTTCGCCTCCTCACCAACACTGAGTGACGGCCGGCACGGGCTGGAGGACGGGGGGGACCTATCCGATGGATCAGTCTCCTCATAACTCCACTCCACCGCCGCCGACGCCCACATCCGCTCCCCTAAACATCATCCAGATAAACCTCCAGCACAGCCAGACTGCCACGGCTTGCCTACGCAGGGCGCTGGAGATGAAACCCCGAACCATCGCACTGATCCAAGAGCCATGGATCCGAAATAACAGGATATGTGGCCTTGGAAACATTGGAGGTAAGCTGATCCTCGACACACAGGGCACAGATAAACCGCGAACCTGCGCCTATATACCTAAAGATGTACCTACCACAACACTAACACAATTATGTTCCAGAGACCTGACGGCCGTCAGGCTCAAAACTGACGGCGACGCACCCGACATCGTCCTAGCCTCGGTCTATATGCCAGGCGAAGATGTAGACTGCCCACCAAAAGAGATGGCCGACCTGGTAAGGTACTGTGAGGACGCCAACCTGGACCTGGTCATCTGCACAGACTCGAACGCCCACCACCCGCTTTGGGGTTGCAACAAAGCCAACACTAGAGGTGAGGTATTATGCACATACTTATTCTCCACTAACCTTAACATCGTAAACCGCGGCTCGGAACCCACTTGGGTCACAGCTCGCGGACAAACGATAATTGATCTAACGCTGGCTTCAGAAAGCGCGGCAAAACTTATATCCAACTGGCACGTATCCAACGAGCCTTCCTGCTCTGACCATAGAAGGATTCGTTTCTCACTAGAAGCTAACACAAAAAAACCAAAACCTAGACGTAATCCGCGCCGCACCAACGTGCCCGGCTACAGGCGGCTTCTGGCCACACTGCTAACACGGTACCAAACACCCCTAGTTTTAACGGACCCCAAACAACTTGAAGACACTGTAACAAAACTCTCAGAATGCATAATAGAAGCCTATCATGCCTGCTGCAAGCTACCAGAGCCAAACACCAAAAGTAAGGGGAACTCTTGGTGGAATGCAGAACTCAGCAAGCTCAGGCAAGTGATGCGCAAACAATTCAACAGAGCTAAAAACTCCAGGCTCCCAGAGGACTGGGAACTATACAAAAAGACACAGTACTCCTTCAAGAAACAAGTCAGGACCGCCAGCAGGGCGGCCTGGCGGAAATTCTGTGAGGACATCGAATCTAACAGTGAAGCCGCCCGTGTAAGGAAGATCCTATCTACCGATCAGGATCGCACCCTCGGGTCGCTGAAAAACCCAGACAACACCTACACAAAATCAGACTACGAAACTAGCAAAGTCCTCCTGGAAACCCACTTCCCAGGCTGCAATCTCTCCGAAGATACAGCATGGACAAGTGAGCCAACGCACATCCCAAATGACCAGGACTGGTCCAGAGCCCGCACGGTAGTAACCGCAGAAGGAATAAAATGGGCAATCAAAACCTTCAAACCATACAAATCCGCAGGCTTGGACGACATTTTCCCGGCCTTGCTGCAATGGGGTGTAGACGCCCTTGCGCCATGGCTGGCTGTCACTTTCCAGGCCTGCTTAGCACATAACTATGTACCACTCCAATGGCGAGAGGTGAAAGTCATTTTCATCCCCAAACTAGGCAAATCCGACTATACACAACCTAAAGCGTACCGACCAATAAGCCTGACATCCTTCCTACTGAAAACCCTCGAGAGACTCTGTGACCGACACATTCGGGACGGACCTCTCCGAGAGCTACCACTCCACAGGCAACAACACGCCTACTCCACAGGTAAATCAACAGAATCCGCACTACACAGTGTGATCTCAAAGATTGAATGTGCAGTAGACTCCAAAGGATCCTCACTAGCTGTTTTTATTGACATAGAAGGAGCTTTTGACAAAACCAATTTCCACAGCATCAACGCAGCCCTCGAGGAACACGGCGTGGACTCGACCCTGCGAGGATGGATAACAAACATGCTCAGACTGAGAGCCGTACAGGTTACGGTAAACGACACCACCAGAGCCATCGTGGCGAAGGGTTGCCCCCAAGGGGGCGTCCTCTCGCCACTGCTATGGAACCTCGTGGTGGACACCCTTATTAGGCGTCTAAACGACAAAGGTTACTTCACGGTGGGCTACGCCGATGATATAACCATAATAATAAACGGCATACACGAAAATACACTGTGTAATCTTATGCGCCAAGCCTTGAAGATAGTAGAGGACTGGTGCAAGGAATATAAACTAGCAGTGAATCCTACCAAGACAGAACTCGTCCTCTTCACAAAAAAAAGGAAGCTGGCAACCCTACAGCTGCCACGTTTCTTTGGGACCACCCTAAGCCTGTCAACTGAAGCCAAATACCTGGGCATCTATTTGGACAAACAGCTGAACTGGGCAAAGCACACCGATTACATCACCACAAGGGCCAGCATAGCCCTATGGCAATGTAAAAGACTGCTCGGTAGAAATTGGGGCCTAAGCCCCAAAATCACCTACTGGCTTTATACTACAGTCATCCGACCAATCATCACATACGGCTCTTTAGTTTGGTGGCCCAGGACCAACCTGAGCACCGCCCAGAAAGAACTCGAGAAGCTACAGAGATATGCATGTGTAGCAATCACTGGAAGCATGAGGACATCACCTACTGCCGCTCTACAGGTGATGCTGGGACTGCCACCTCTACACCTCGTCGTAAGAGAGGAAGCAACCCTAGGGATCTTCAGGCTTGAAGTATCCGGCACCCTAAGTAACGACTCCAGAATAAAACATACACGCATAAAGGATGATGCAATCAAACGACAGCCTATGATGGCATCACCCAATGACAGAACCCTGAAGGCCCACTATTTTCAAAAACACTATAATATTGAGCTCACAGCGGAAATGTGTGACTACTCAGGTCCACACGAGCTAAGGATCTACACGGATGGATCAAAGACTGACGATGGGACAGGTGTCGGAGTTTTCTCTGACGACCTAAACATCAAAATATCCAGACCCCTGGGAATGCTCAACTCTGTGTATCAAGCAGAGTGTGTAGGCATTATCCAAGCGGCACACGCCATAGAAGCCAGGGGAGTTACGGATACCCATATTCGTATACTTTCAGACAGTGCCTCAGTTCTACAATCCTTAAAGAGAAACCAAATCACATCAAAATTAATACTAGAATGTCACAATGCCCTAGAACGTGTTACGGTGCTAAACCGCAACACTGTGACACTGCAATGGATCAAAGGACACAGTGGATCACTCGGAAACGATGCGGCTGATGAGCTTGCCAGAAGGGGATCCAGCACAAAGGCCATCGGACCCGAACCCATTGTGCCCTTTCCGTTTAAGCAGCTAAGGGGCTGGCTAAAGGAGCACACTAAGACACAAGCGGAAAAATGGTGGACCTCGACACCAGGGTGCAGGCAATCCAAGGAAGCTATGCCATCCCTGGATGCAAAGCTGACCAAGCGCCTTCTGCGCCTGGATAGAGATAGCCTGCGACTGGTGTCGGGGACCATCACTGGACACTGCTCACTGAATAAACACTTCCACACCCTAGGAATCACGGATAGCCCTCTGTGCAGAGCGTGCATGGAGGCGGAGGAAACGGTGGCGCATGTGCTCCTCGAGTGCACCGGTGTCACCCAGATCCGCGAGGAGACTCTTGGTACACCAAGATCCCTCGCGGATGCCCTGAGAAGACCACGAAATATAATCTGCTTCTGGAGGGAGGTGGGCTGGTTGGAGTAACGGCCACCATGGCTCACGCACAATGGTCCACCTTTAGGGACTAAGTGCGGAAACCAAACCCTTTAGATGGGTAACTTATGTGTGAAAATACAAAAATCGATTCCGATACACCATAAAAAAGACATCAAAATCAATTTACGACGCGACACGGAATAACTCCCGACAGTCATAACATAGGGTGCTATTTGAGAAAAATGCATCATAATCCTAAACGCCACTTGTCATATGAACTCTATAATATTATGACAATAAAAAAGTATTCATTGAGACAATAGTGAGGGTCTGAGCCCACAATAAATTCTGACGCGGTCCATTTATCACGCAAGATAATCATCGAGGAGCTTAAACCGTGCACACGGGACGAAATACTTTAGAGGTTTATTCACCCACTTCTGTCAAATTTATACGGCTAATTAAGTTGTTTGGGCTGGAATTTCTAATCTGTTTAATCGCTTGTAAGTGATGTTATTACTTAATTATTCTGGTGAGATGTCACAGTGATGTTATGTCCTTTGTAGAAAATGCAAATTATTTTAAAATTATCATCCCGTATAATTACAACATATACTCAATCATTGGAATACCTACAACAACATACACATAAAATTAATTTGAATAAATAATCTCACCCCTCGCTTTAAAACCCCTACGTGTGAGCCCAACAATTGGCTCAACAAATCGAGTACAATGTTCACCGCCGAAGTGTCAACCAATCAGCGGCTCGCGCTTCAACGCGCGGCCCCTTTCACACGGGGCGAACTCCATTTAGTTTACACCAAATTTTTCGATCTATTATCGTTATACGAATATGTTTATTTATGGTGCATATATCTTACCACACGCGTTTTTATTGGCAGTAAAGTATGAAATTGTGCATTAGGAAGCCTTTCACATCGCAGTCTCATATCAGCGGAGGACATAACTCGAGATTTAGTTTTAACTGGCGTTTTGTGTCGGACCAACATGTTCAAACGTGATGTTTTTATGGAAACGTATGTTATTGCGTGAGTTCGGTTCGTTCGGTTTATAGCTTTTAGCCACTTTGTGTTCAAAAGTATGTTGTGAAAAATGTATTTTAAAATGGGTTTTTAGAGCTATTTATATTTTGTTGTAGTGACCTTTTTTATGAAACCGCAACTTACATGCGCTTGCGGAATTGAAAGTTTGTCTACTTTGAGAATAATGTGTTAGGTATATTTATTTAAATATTTTAAATGGTATGCCTATAATAATTATATTAAATTAACGGTGTGGTAGTTACAACTGGAGTTTGCGGTTAATATATTAAATTATCGAAAGTGGTTACCTAGTTTACGTTTTCTTTGTCATACAGTCCACTAATTCAATTACCTACCCAACAAAAATAATAGATGCGCAAAACACCCATATAGCCTAATAATTATTCAAAACCATTCAACACTTCCCACTTCAATTACACCGTGCACGCGTATCACGTAATGCAATGGTCCATAAATTCATAAAGTTTAACTAGACAACATTAAACGTAATATTATATCACTATGACTACCGGTCCTTTTAAAAAAAGTCTATTTTATAATCTTACGTCTATCGTGGCGTTATAATAAAAATAAATAAAATAAAATAAAATTCATTTAATTCAGACACCAGTGATCCATATTTTGTTAGTATTACACACAGCTTATATTCTAGTGTTAGTAACATTGATAAAAAAATATATTATTAAAACAACGGACGGCCAGGCAGAAAGACACATTCCCTACCTTATCAACCTCCGCACAAAATGCCTAATATTTGGAGTATAGCTCTCCGCCACAGCTCTCAGGATATAGTTGCGACTACTCCGCACTCTGCACAGCAGCGAAGCCGTTTTTTTGCGTATTATGGCATGAAAGCCATCTGTGTGGGTCTCAGCAAACATTTCTGAAGCGCTACAGAAACGAGGCAGTCGCAACAACATCCTGACAGCATTATTATATTGAACGCGCAGGACATCCAGCGATCTCTTAGTGTAGTTGACCCATAGATTGCTCGTGTAAAAGCTGTGTGACAGTAGGCCTTAAAAAGAGTAATTTTGACTAGGTCAGAGCACCGAGCAAATCTACGGGCCAGCATGTTACCTCTGACCGCCAGTGCCCTACGCTCCCTCTCAATATCTTTATCATCCTTAAGGTCGTCGGTGATGAAATGTCCAAGGTACTTGAAATTGGAGACTCTGTTTAAATGGAGCCCATTCAGCTTTATAATTTCTGGTACAGAGTCTGGACATCTACCAGCGGCCCTAAAGAGCATATATTCACTCTTGGTGACATTATAAATAAGTCCATGTGAGGCAGCATAAGTCTCACAAACTTTGAGCAATTCCCTGATTGCCCCAGCACTCGGGCCCAGCAGCACCATGTCGTCTGCGTAACTGATGTTGTTGACGCTTACTCCATTTATTCGACATCCAACAGTCATGCTGCTGAGCTCAGCGATGAGGCCATCAACATACAGATTGAAGAGCCTAGGGGATGTCAAACCCCCCTGTCTCACACCACACTCCAATCCGTATGCTGGAGAGAGAGTGTTAGACCACTTAACCTGATTTTTTTGATTGGCATACCAGAATTGGAAGATTTTCAATATTTCAGCAGGGATACCCCTGTTCCTCAATTTGTCCCAAAGCACATCATAGGAGACGAGATCGAAGGCCTTTGAGAGGTCAAGGAAACAGGCGTACACCGGCGTCTTACGATCTGTATAATATTGAACAGTATGCTTGAGACTCAAGATAGCAGTTTCAGTTGATAGTCCAGGCTGGAACCCAAACTGTGCTTCATGAAGATTTAAATCAGTTTTCAAACATGAGTCAAGCATACTGTCCAACACCTTAGCCATGATCGTAGCCAAGGAAATCGGACGATAATTCGCCTTATTAGATATGTCCCCTACCCTGTTCTTAACTGTTTGTATCTATTTGTCTCACAGTGAAGCAAAGAACTGCTTTTATATACAGGGTGTAAACAGACTTTTCACGAAGCCGCCAACCAAACATCAAACTAAGTAACTTTACGCAAAAATTAGTGCTGGGAAAAGACTTTTTTTTTTTGGTTTGAAAAATCACGTTTTACATTAGGACTTAATGTAACACACTCAAAACATTGTGCTAATGGATCGATTGAATAGCAAAGGGGTCCTGAAGGTGTTTAAAGTAAAAATCTTACATTAAAAACATGTATTTAAAAAAAAACCTGTGAAAATGTTGGAACTTTGACCCCCAATAACTAGAGGTTTCCCAGGTATAGCCTAGAACAAAAAAATGATCGCAATAACGGGCAGAACAAGTGCCTTTCGGCTTCGTTAAGAGTCTGTTTACACCCTTTATAGACGGCAAAAATAGATCGTTCGTCGTTAATGCGTAGTAGTAGCGATTTTTGACACTAAGAATAAACCCAGCTTTTCTCAAGATGTTTTTTCTAACAGTCTGTAATGAGTAAGCATGAAATAGCGCCACATATCAAGTTGTACAATTTTATATTATGTACTTATTTGGTTCAATGCCGTTACTAAGTCAAATTCTCGTAAAATTAGAAGTCTATTCAGCGCAAATTCATTTGGAAAGGAATTGGAATTTAGTCTAATATTTCTTTTTTTCTTTTTTTTAAAAACGTTGCCCTACACTAGGAATTACTCCTGTATCGCGGGTGCGTTTACAAACATTTAGACTCACATACACAAACAGCCAGTCCCGGAACAACTACCTGTAGGCCATACAAATAGGTATTTGTTCCGTGCGGGAATCGAACCCGCGACACGCAGCGCAGCAGTCGATCGCTCAACCACTGCGCCAACCGCGCCGTCGAATATTACATCTAGGATTTCCATCCGTCTTGATTCCTCCAGACGTATACCTAAAGCTTTTTGGCCCCCGTCCAAGCTTTATCTACCTTTGACAGAATCGATTTGATTTTATCTGGATTTCTTGTAGAAATCCAGATAAAAAAAATCTTACTAATATTATAAATGCGGAAGTTTGTAAGGATGAATGGATGGATGGATTTTTTACTCTTTCACGCGAAAACTATTGAACGGATTTGATGCATATATTATTTATAGATAGTTTATACCTGGATTAACATATAGGATATTTTTCATCCCGGCAGTATGATCCCGTGGGACAGTTACCGAAAGTATTTGCAAATTTTCAGCTTATTTAATTTTGAAATGGTCCTAATTACATCAATCTACGCCATTCCTTCTTTTAAAAGACATACTACAGACAGGTTTGTGATAAAATATCCTCAGAACCAGTTACCTGATAATAAACTCTCCCACAGCCATCTTGACCTTAGATTTAATAACTTAGATTATCTATATATAGCCTAGTTTTTGTCTACCGACATTTTTTTATGGGTTACCCTTTGTTCGACTTATGGGGTCAATGATAGAAGCTCTATTTTTAGTTTCGATTTGGTGAAAACGGGTTCTTTTATATATTGATAATTTTAAAATAATTATCTTCTAAGTGTTGATAAATATTCATTTAGTAGTCTGATAGAACATACAGAGAGTAAACAGACTCTTCACGAATCCGTCAACCAAGCATTATGTACATCAAACTAAGTCACTTTACGCAAAAATTAATGCTGGGATACGACTTTTTTTTTTGGGCTGAAAAATCACGTTTTGCAGTAGAACTCAATGTAACACACTCAAAACACTGTGCTGATGGATGGATTGAATAGTAAGGGGGTCCTGGAGGTGTTTAAAGTAAAAATCTTACATTAAAAACGTATATTTAAAAAAAAACTTGTGAAAAAGTTGGAACTTTGACCCCCAATATCTCCGTAACTAGAATGTTTCCAGGTATGGTCTAGAACTAAAAAATGATCGCAATGACGGGGAGACAAGTGCCTTTCGGCTTCGTTAAGAGTCTGTTTACACCCTTTATAAACCTATAGTTTTGTTAAACGTAACGATGTTTTAAGTATATCGGCAATGTTCGTCAAACACATACAGAAACTTTTATATTATTTCTAAAAGTCTTAGAACATGCTGATTTCCCTGCAATCAGTGCTGACTACAACTCCAATGACGCTATACATAAGAATAGACACGTAGATCATTAGTATACATCATAAAATACATAACATACGCCTCCAATAAATCCCCGTGACACACAAAGCTTGCCGCTCTAATTTCGCCAAAAGAGGACACCGCTAATATCTCAATTTCGAGAACGGACCTACGTCTGAGGGCAAACACACCGCCCATTAGGGCCCCACGGTCCAGCTGCTCACGAATCGTCACTTAATTGCACTACCTAAGTGCAATAAATTAATTACGTGACAACAAAACTGTGAGAAGGTCCACAGGAGACGCAGCAAGGTAGCCCCCCGCTGTTCGAAGACCTCACGAGAACACACTGTCGTATCACACCGCTTTGTCCACCTAAATTCGCCCTCCCTTTTCGCCTGTCGAGTTTGTGAGCAACAAAAAAGAGATGAGCAATCGTCAGCGAAGCCTTTGCTCCTCGGTCATCATTTTTCACGTCTCATTCAATAACTCGATGCATAGTCGCCGAGATAGTGATCGAGTTTTGAAATATTTCGATGGGAGAGCGTTACATTCCCAAGGATATGGTGTTACTTTGCGTGCGGAATGTTTGTACCTACAGGTATTGTTTTGCAGAGGCGTGCTTATGATGTTGGTTACGTATATTCAGATATGTATTCGGTGTGGAAGTGTTGAACTTTATTTATTTAAACATTTACCTACAATTAAATGAGGTACCAAACCCATTTATGTTCAGTTATTTTTTTTTACCTGAAATATGTAGATTGTAATAATACTATTTCTGTGTAAAGTCTAAGTATACACATACAATTTCAACGTAAGCTCTCCGAAGTCAAAATCAGCCGATGAGCTTTACGACGATAACTTAACCGAAAGCACTTTGGTTGGCTATTTTTAATGCCGTACGAAATGTAAAGTTTTACTATTCATTGGGTTTTCCTAATAGGTAGGTTAACTATATTTTATTTATAAAATAAACACAATATGGACTGCGTATTGCTCTATATCCTTAGGTAAAGCATGCACGAGCAAGATGGAAAAACGCAAGCACGAAGAACATTGTTCAAAATGTCGGCATCACAGAACGGATCTCACGTTTACATAAAGACGACGACAACTAGTGTAACCACTATTGAAAAAGTGAAATAAATCGGAAAATCCATTTACCACATCTAAATCGTTCAATGAAAGTCCCAAAACAATTCCATTTGCATCACTGAACACGTTTATAACGCGTTCAGAAGTGTCAAGGCGTTGCAAGTCCCGTATAATGTAATTTAATTCTATGCAGCTTACAAACCCTTTGCAACAAAGGACCCCAGAACACTTTGTTTGCTATTGTCGGCTACTTTACAGATTACATTCATTGTAATACATAATAGTTAGGAAGCAGGTACAGTTATATTCATTGAGTGGTCTTGCACAGATGTTTATCAGTAAAACAATGTTGTAAGTTTTGCAAACTGACAGTTTTTCGAGGTTTCCCTTATCTGAGTATCTTGGGAGTTTGTCGCTTTGAGCCGCCGCGGTTTGCACCTATTTGTTGAAACGAGTGTTATCTTACAGATTAAGGATGTTGGGTCTTGGTGTTAAATGTTGTGGAGTTGTGGGCGTGTGAATGGTTTAGTGAATGAGCTGCAGCTAATGACGACAGAGATCATTATCTCTGATTGTTTTCGAGGATATTTTTTAAATTTGTGGACTTAAACGTATTTATAGGTTCGACTTATGGGACTAGCTGAGACAAGTTGTCTGGAGCTGAACAGGTGAATACTAGTAGATACATGTAGTGGCTGCCAAAGTTAAGGTAGTAGTAGGATTAAGCAAAATAGGGTGGGAGTTTAAACTAAACCTACGTCTGTATGTTGTAACTCCATTTTTTTTTATTGCCGCTGGCTGGTTTTAGACAGTTGCATACTGCTTAATGACTATCCTGTGGTGACCTGAAATGAAATTTAAAGTTTTATATTGAAATAATGCAACATGAGTGTGTGTGTGTGCCATAATCATCAAAAACATCTTTGCAAAAATTGAGAAAAAAAAAAAAATCCTAATAGCTCGATCTGGTTAACGTCAAAGAAACCTCAAATCACGTTCAAAACTTTAAAATAATTTGACTACCATGCTCAATGTGCGTCATATTTCAGCGGTGGGTCAAATGCGTAGTATTTAATAAAGAATCGTCATGCAAAATAATTTCTTGAAGAACGATCTTCAACTTAGCATTGATCATGTCTGCAGCCTATAGTCGTTAAAGTTCTACACCGCAGTTTAATACAACTTAACCATGTTTTCGTACTATTTGCAACATTATAATTAATACATAAATGCGATTATTCATTTGTTTAAATTGTTAACTACCTTCTGGCAGCGACATTGCCAGCGTAGAGATCTCAATATAACTATATATTGAGATCTCTACGCTGGCTCTATAGATAATAAATAGTACATGAATAATAATAAAATAGATAATTATATTATCAAGATAATAAACTTGATAAGTAATTTTATCACTACATAGTATAAAACAAAGTCGCTTCCCTATATATGCTTAGATCTTTAAAACTACGCAATGGATTTTGATGCGGGTTTTTTTAATAAATAGAGTGATTCAAGAGTGATCTAGATTGCACCCGTGCGAAGCCGGGGCGGGTCGCTAGTCAATGATAATTAATTATCCCTTAGAACCCTGCTAAATAATGCTGCTTAATCGTACTACTCTGGTAGTAACTTTATCCTGATAAAAAAGCCGGTAGACAAAGTCTTTTCAAGTTTCTAATAATAGTAAAGTATGGATTTGGGGTTTTTCCACCTCTAAAAATGAAACTAAATACAGCGTTGTCTATATTTAGACGGCGTTTTATTTAAATAATCGGTTTTGGTGATTATCCTGCAAGCTGCTTCCTGCTTAATACGGTAACTCTTGGTATTATTTAGGGTGTAAACGGACTCTTCAAGAAGCCGTCAACCAAGCATTATGTACTTACATCAAACTAAGTAACTTTCCACAAAAATTATTGCTGGGAAACGACTTTTTTTTGGGGTGAAATATCACGTTTTACGGTAGGACTCAATGTAACACATTCAAAACATTGTGCTGATGGATGAATTGCATAGTACGGGGGTCATAAGGTGTCCTAAGTAAAAAAAAAAAAAAAAAATGTATTTAAAAAAAACTTGTGAAAAAGTTTGAACTTTGACCCCCAATAACTCCGTAACTAGAAGGTTCCCAGGTATGGTCTAGAACAAAAAAAATATCGCAATGACGGGGAGAACGAGTACCTTTCTGGTATTAGTCGCCACTGTAAGATAGTTACTATAGAACAATACCTACTGCCTCATTGATATAGTGATCGAAACCGCGACTACTGAGCATGAGGTCTTGGATTCGATTTCCGAGCCAGGCAAATGGTTATTGACTTTTTCTATCAGGAATTTCTCAGTAGCAGCTACGGTTGATGGCAATAGGCCCGCCCCCTATTACATGGGATTTAAACATAACTGGCCAAATGTGGGTGTAATACAAGGTACACCTCTGCCTAACCCTTCGGGCATTACAGGCGTTTATGTTACAAGATGTTCTGGAAGGCATACATCACGTTGTCTGGAATCTTAATAGATCTTGCCAATGATCACCATTTGTTGCTATATTTGAAGGTACAGACGCCAGCAGGTCAAGCTACCCGAAACTGTCAGATTTTCCCAACCAACCTTGAACCTAATGCTTTAGAGATAAAGTAGAAAATCTATTTAAGAAATTTGACAGATTGTAGTAGCTTGATGTGCTGGCGTCTGTACTTTAAAGGGCTGTACCTCGTCATTGATCAAATATTTCACAACTACCAATTCTACTCATTTTCATCCATCACTGATCATTCCGAAGTCATCATTTTACCAATCTTCATGGGGGACCAACAATCCATAGCAGAACCAATTTTTGATGACTAAAATTCACACATAAACATGTTTGCTGAAATATGAAAATTAGGGCGGCGTCGGGGGGCTTTAATCCGTAAAGAAATCCACCCACATCCGGTGGCGCTTCGGAATATTTAATAATGTGAAGTTAACGAATGGTTTATATCCCGCGGTTAGACATGAAAAGGGGCCGGCGATTTAGAGCTTTGTGCAGGGCTGGATTTAGGAGGAGAGATTATTGATGCAGTTACTTTCTTTCTAGTCAGAACTTCATAAATTCAAAACGAGCATTTTTTTATTGCCTTTGTAACAACAACTGGTAAAATTTGGCCACGTTTAAATCTTGAAATTCATTTGTAATTTTAAATAAATATAGCCGGACATAGGATCGTACACTTACACTTTTTACTTGTCTGTCTAGGTCCTTGGTATTGTTAACATTTTTTTTTTCAACTATTCAAATCCGTCTCTGCCCATCACGGTGATGTGAGTCGTAAATCCTCGGCTGTTTAGTGGTTTGTTGCGGTAACAGATTATTTGCTGTTGTGTTGGTCAAACATGATGTTAATTTTATTATTTGGTTAAAGAAAGGTACATGTCGTCGACCGTAGGTTCAATTGAGGTAAGGGACAAAATACGATTTTTCAGGAGAGGCCGACAAAGTTTTTTTTCGGACTAAATCGACTATAACTTTTTTTCTTATTAACCTTTTTCGGGTCTGATTTCACACATAATCTTGTATTTTAGTGCTCTATCTACATGTGTAACATTTATTTAAATAAATTAGCTATTTAAGAAAATAGATGTCCCTTACAACAACGTATTTTGTTAGTAATGTCCCTTACTGACTAAGTATCTTGTAGTCCCGTCCCTTACATTAAATTGACCTCTGCGTTGGATTCAATCTATTAATGAAAAAATAGTGTAAAGGACTTGTTGAAAAAAATTATGGAAAAAATACAGTGTAAAGAGATTTTTGACAGAAAATGAAGTACACACTTTTGACGTACGGATATCATAAATTTGGAAATCGTTACAAGAAATCATATAAGAGACATGAAAATGTATTAGAACCGTGTGTCTGTTTTTTGTGTGTTGCTTACATACAATGAAATGAAATGTTTGTACATTGTAATAGCTAATTTGTATAGATTTAATAAAACAATTTATATTTCATTTAATATGTTTATTGTAATCAAATTATTAAAAGAAATGGTAACAATTTTACCTATACTTAGGTACTTTGAATTCTTATTCAAATAAAAAAGTAGCTGCAAATAATCCTAATAGCGCCTCTAAGGCATTGTTAATCAAATAAAAATAAACAATTTTACTTCTACCGC
This sequence comes from Lycophotia porphyrea, assembly GCA_950005105.1. NCBI lineage: Eukaryota > Metazoa > Arthropoda > Insecta > Lepidoptera > Noctuidae > Lycophotia > Lycophotia porphyrea. The sequence continues at coordinate 13,355,081 of OX465395.1, read as the reverse complement.
TTAATCAGCCTTCAACACAACACACTGCTTAAAGTATGACAATGCAAATTGAGGTAAGGGACAACTATGTCAAAACTCGTGCAATCCATTTAAAGTATGGATGATATTATTTTTTTGAGATAACAAAGACATTAGTGTAAGGCCAGTTTTATTATTGTTTCTTCAAAAATAAACCATGTAATGGTAATTCGTTGATTGGGAAGACCCTTACCTTATTTGAAGTGGATTGACGGCGATAATTACACCATTTCAAGTTCCTATATTGAATAGTTTTTCAGATACATTGATATTATGGGGCTGATTCGAAATTTGTATCCAAAAATCATTAGGGTAAGGGACATTTTTCTTAAGCTAGAATTTTTTCATAAACACCATTCGATAGAGCGAAAAATTCTGAACAAAACTGTATACTTAACTCATTTTGGGTATTTTGTCCCTTACCTCAATTGAACCTACGGTCGACGATGTTTAGGAGTAACTGATTAATAACTAATAGTATCCATTTACACACATGCATACAAAATCAGTTTCCCTTGTCCTTTGAAAGCTCTCTTTGAAGCTTTATGTTCTAATTTATAGGCAAAATTGGTACCATAAATATTGTAAACTCAGCAATAACTGTTTAAAGTGAAGTAATCCCCCTAACTTAAATTCAATACAAATAAGAATAAACTTTCTTTCTTTTTTATAAATATTTTTTAATGTTTTGTATATGTTGATTTAAAAAAAAAAAGTTATAAAAATTAAGAAACAAAATACTAACTTTCTGCAAACCCAAATCCACCCCTGCACCCACTGAGAAGTTTTAGTGCCTTGTTGAGACCACAGATAATAATTTGCTGTTGCCCAATCTCATGAATGGACTCGCCCACACCCTTCCCTTATCGGTAGCTTGTTTTATCACTTTGCTAATTTGTTAGTTTTCAATGTCAAGATTATTGGAACATTTGTAATTATCGCTCTTAGATTAGATAAGGTTTTAATGGGATGGTTTTTTGGGACTGATAGAGATGTTTTAGCTTCGGTAAGGAAGGTAAGATTTATTGTGTTAAAAGCTCTTATTTTAAATTGGTTCTATTTTTGGAGTCAATTATTTTGTTGAGCTTTTAAATGTCTTGTCCTTTTTGAATGCTTACGTATTTTCATGAAGTGCAAATTCGTGCTAATTAAAAATTAAAATCAGAGTCCATCATGTCTGATTAATGTGAAACTTATACGTAAAGTTCATGGAAATTAGACCTGAAAAATCTTGAAAATCATACAGAACGATCAATCTATGTAATAAATCATGATTTGTGTCAATTATCCTTCAAAAAGGGTAAGCTTAACTTAAGTAGGTGAATTATACGCATACCATACAAGACTTCCTACACATTCATTAATAAAATAAATACTTTTTGTGTTTCGACAACATTAAATTCAAAAATATCTTTTTGCTACTAATTAATTTTCCACTATTGTTAGTAAACACTGCTTTGGATTTCAAATAAATTAATAACTTCCTAATAAATCAATGGCAACGCCTGCCGCGCCATCTAGCGCCGAGTAGCGAGACTAGCAGAAGTTTTATCTATAAATCAATAACCGCGAAACTAAAACAACTAAAAAGTCTAACGTTTAATAAGATGTTATTAATTGTGCTAGTAAAATTTAATTTCAAAGGTAGTTCCCTAGAAAATCATAGTTTCATGAAAACCCAACAACGTCGGTTTACGTACTTGCATAATAGATGGCGCTACAGTACAACAATTATCATGTCTATAATAATCGATTGGTTTACCGTTTATTACTAATAAACAAGGAATAACAAGTTACTTATTGACCTTTAAACTACCTACAGTTAAAATTATTACAGCTTTAGTAGCTGTGAGTTGATAGATATATATTTTATCTCTAAAATATTAAAATATTAAATCGAATCCTGTCTGTATCACTTAATTTTACCATTCAAATCAAAATTTTGTATCAATTAAGTGGATTCAGAAACTTGATATTCATTAAAATTAACGAAGCTAACATTAGCTTAAATGTAGTGACGATAGCATCAATCTCTAAAAATCGCCATCCTAATCCCGTATTCAGGACTAAAGCCTAATTTAAAACGATTCCTACAGAATCCACAGATGCCTATCACCAACAAAAGGGAACACCGAATATACTGTCATTTCTACCATTTAACTTTTGTTTTTTCGTAAAACAACAAGTTCGAAAATGATCATTTATCTCCAATCGGCACCCTGTTCTCGTTCGACGCGAAGGTTAACACCGATTCATTAAAAAAGGAAGTCTGGACCCCCAAAAGACTGAAAAAAGACTATAAGCAGGGGAAAAAAGACTACAGTTGGTTACCGAACGGCGCCTAGCGGGTGCCGCGGCGGCGTCTGTGAATGTAAGACGTTTTATAACTAACGATCAGAACGATTTTAGGTTGTAAATTAAATATAGGGCTATAAAAAACGGACATTCCTTTGTGATTTAGTTTGGTGCAAAATTATGATAGCCGAAGTTCACGGTGATCTAAAGCCTGCCGCTATATAAAGGGAGGAGCTCTACTTTCAAAGGCATTTTTAAAACCTGGTTTGAGGTATCATCGGATCTAAATCAAATAAAAAATCTTCATCAAAGTTGGTGCCGAAAACCATCAGGGAACTTGAAGTTCCAATAAATAAATCAAATAAATTAGCTCCATCTATAGCGTTGCTTATTCTTTAACTTGAATGTGTGTCTACAAATATTACGTCTCTTTGGCTGTTTAGTTATATTAATTGGTTTTCAAACAATAGTTGCAATTTGGCATAAAAAAGTTTGCCAAAAGTCAAACCCTAGTAAAACTATTATCAATTAACAAGATAGCGCCATCTGCCACCAGCCAAACCTTAATATTATTTAAACGGGGCTTAGCTTAAGTTGGATGTTAATATAAATTAATTCTTTTTTAAAGAATATTCCTGAAACAATCTGTTTCATCTTGATCAAAAAATATCTTGTAAACAGCCTCACGACCACTCTCCAACTCTCTAACTAAAACAATCGTAAAGTATAAAAGTACATTTAGATGTTTGAGCTGATATTCGTTGGCGTGTAGTTTTGTTGCGCCTGCGTCGCTCGCTTGCACCTAATTTATACGCGTCGACTCCGACGCGATGCGCTATTGCGTCCACGACACTTTTGTATATGTTTACATATTCAAATCTATATGTTTTAAGCAAATGTTCAAAAGGTTTTAGTATGTATAATGAAATGAGTATGTGAGGAGGTTCCATATAGTAATTATTTTATTGGACATAAGTACTTGCCGCAGTAATGATAACGATCTAACAGAAGTGTAGATGTTTAATAATTACGTCGAATATTAATTTAATTAATAACGGTTCTGGATTGTAAGGTATTGGAAAATATTTTAATCTATGTAATAACAGAAGTCGTTTATTAACAGGTTCTTGGATTAAGTGGTTGTCATAACTTTAAGTAGCAAAAAACTGCAATATTCGATACCAATAAGAATAGCTGTTAACAAATACATAGTTTGATTCACTGTAATTTTATACTTCATAAGAAATCACTTGAGTACCTACTACCTAAGTTGTTGACTAACCACAAACAAAGAATAATTTCTTTTGACGGTGAATACCTATAGTATTAGATATTCTAAAAAAAATCTTTTTCGGGGAACGACCAATTTTCCTTATGTTGTGTAAAAACTTAAGATGTCATCAATACACCATTCTGGGAGTGCCTAACCGCATAAAAATAGTTAGTAAATACTTATTCTATTAATGATAATCAATTAAAACTTCAAATGGTATGCCTAATTTAGTTTCCTGTGGTAATCTAAAATCTAATTTTAAATTAAATCTATCAAAGGATTTATTCATAAAGCTGACCGCATACTAATTTCCAAACACAGATTAAACAAACTCAATCAATAGTACATTTTGATATGAGTGAGGAAACTTTGTTATTGCATTCGTGGAGGAATTAACACCCGAGCTGTGGGCAAGGGTGTTATGGAGCCGAGAACTGCAGTAACAAATCCCACGTGTCTCAAACGACGTTATTCAGTGTACTTTCGAAGAAATAAAATATTAGAACGGAAAGTATTGTTGTCAGGAATTATTAGGAAACTATGATTTAATTTTCTTTTTTGCCGCGCTTTGCTTTCGCCTGGATGAAGAAGAAGAAGGTATGATGCCGCTAAACAGCCTTATATGAAAAATAGAAAATTCAAATATTTTTGAATTAAGAACACAAATAAATGTTAATTTGTTGATAAAAGTGAATATTATTTGTTTTAAATAATCATGTTTATCTATGGTATTCTTTTTATAAGCACAATTTAAATACTCAAAAAATATTTATGCTGTAAAGACGCATATCTCTTTGCCGAGATATATAAAAAAAAAAACACCACTGACATTGAACCAGTTTGGACTTATTATAAGTATTATCTGTGGAAATTTTTAGTTCCGCACGTGTGCGGAAAAATATTAAAAATCCACGTGTGTGAAATACATTGCATGTTGAACCCAATCGTAGTGCGAAAAGAACCAGTTTTCGCGAAAAAAAAATTGAAAAAAATTTCATAAACTACCAATTTTACCTCATTCAGGTTTCAAAAATAAAGGCATAGTTTATCAGTAATCTAAAGGGTCCATTCATCGGTTGACCACAGATGACTATCAACTACACACGGGATACAGTCACAGTAATATGTCAGACTTAATCCCTTGGCCACGAATTACACGTTCAAGCGACACGCGTGTTGCGGCGGCAACTGTGAAAAAAAAATTAAACTTAAAAAAAAAACAATCTTTTATTTATTTTAAAAGAAGACAGTTAGGTTTATCTATGAACATTGAACGATTGTACAAGGTTTGGTGCCCGTGCAATTAACCGTTGGGGAGTTCTCTCGTGAGAAGGAGATCCTTGCTGCAGGATCAATACCAAAATGTTTCGTTTCAAAAAATGCAAAATGGAAAATGGAAATGAATGGAATGAATGAAAATGGTGTGTGCAAAATTTCAGTACAATCGGTTGGGGGGATTGGTTTTAAATTCAGCCATTTAAGTCAAATCTTGCTGATTTGACTTATACATACTAGCTTACTTACAAGGCCAGTTTAATAAAAGCTTTTAATATTAAAAATGAAAGAAATTGTTCAGAAAGAGTCACTCTGATGGTACATGCACCAACCAGTGAAATACGCCCGTGTCGTATCGGTCGGAGCCGGGGTGAAAGGCTCCAAGCACGCATGTGTGAGACACCGCGATTCCTTTTCGAATCTCAACCCGAGCTTATAGAAACCGTCTATAACAAATTCGTTTCGCGAAGTCGCCTTGCAACAGTGTGGGAGAGCCCTTAATTAATATTTCGCTCGGTTATCGTTTGAAGAATGCGCAACTGACGTGAAGACATGATGGGCGGAGGTTCCTTCAAGTTAATTTGAATTAGGCTGTATTTGTAGTGATGTCATCCGTCTGTAATGATGATGTCATGATCACGAGAGAGGAAAATATTATGTAAAAACTAAACAAAGGAGAAAATTAAAGAATGTAGGTATCATCTAATTAATATGGGAATGAAAATGTGGAATTTCGTCAGACTGTTCTGGCAATTCACTAATAATTATTATTTATTTATTTATTCAGTAGTTTACAAACATTTTATTTATTAAAGTTGGTGCCAACATAAACTCATAAGAGTTTAACCGTACATCAAAATTATCGACTACATAATTTAGAGAATTAAAAGCAGTTGTCAAAAGTCTCATTACCAACGAAAACCTTTGCTTTAATCTCTAGTCATTTACCTATACATGGTCATCATCTGCTTGACATTTTCCCAAATATTTTGGGGTCGCCTTCCAGTCTAACCGGATGCAGCTGAATACCAGTATTGTACCTGGAGCGACTGCCTATCTGATTTCCACAACCCAATTAGTACTGGATAATACGATATCCCTTGGTAAGGCTGGTTGTCGACAACCCCATTTATATAAAAAGAAAATGTGGGCGTAAATCTTTATTAACTTAATCAAAAGCTCACTCACCGCTTACAATGTCACTACAGGCTCTATATTTAGAATACTTAGTCAATATCGATCACACTTATACATAATGTTACGATCGTTTAAGCTTACATTAAAATGGTGGCGAGTGTTCACGATTCTCATTTTCCATTGACAGCAAAACGATAAATGTTGAGACCACCGCGCTGTCCGACGACGTAACGACGCCGTCGATTATACTAATATACACGTTTGGAAGACTGTTTTGTTTGTCTGTTTGTTTGTTAAGTACTATTCCATCATTCTCTTGCTTTTATCCCAATTAATTTAGGGTCGGCGCAGCATGTCTTCTTCTTCCATACTTCTCTATTACTCGTCACCTCATCAGTCACCTCCTTTCTTGCCATATCATTCTCTATACAGTCCATCCATCATTTCTTTGGCCTTCCTCTACTCTCATACCCATCCACATTCATACTCAGAATTTTCGTCTTCATTTTCCTCGTTAAGGACTATTGTACAGATTAATGACTAGGAACCTCGATTTTTCCTTGCAAACACCATGGTGAATAGACTTTTTCGACGATTTTGTTATTTTTTTTTTCAACTTACTTCTATCTGGGCGGGTTGTGGTTCACCTCAGTCACTTGCCAAAAAAATAGGACGGGCAAAAATAATGGTGTCAGCACCAACTTACTGACCGGCTTATCCTTTGATTACGGTTTCAATTACTTTTGCAAAGCTCTTGCCTAAATAGACTGAGAAGAACACAGAAGAATCCTTTTCAGAAATCTGTAAAGATGACCAAATCTTCTACAGTAGACATAGTCACGTGCAGAACCAGGTCCACCATAAAAGTACAATTTAACAAAAATGCAATATGCACTCACAAACAAAGATGAGTTAACGCGTGTTCTCATTTTTTTGTAACATCATTATTCAGCCCGTAATGTCATGCGAATGCAAGTGCAATAAAATCACTTCACATCGCGGTTATCATTAGAATCAATTATTTTTCCATTTACGCGTTCGTATGGCGGCAAGCCCTCAATGTTGGTCATTTCGTGTGGACATGATCGCTTTTTATACGTTATTAAGAATTCTCGAGTCGAACGCAAAATATTAACATTAAACACCTTTAAATTATGGGTGCCAGTGGTAATGGTCATAAAATGCTCACAGTCATAAAAGGCACCGCGTGTATGTCAGGAATTCGCTCATCGTCTTCAATGTTTTCGAATTTTGACCAAATATGTACCACCATGACCAAATATATAGAATTATGATTTTATGTTAATCTTGTTTCGTTATTTTTTTTCTAATTAGTAGACATTAAAATTCCTGTGTGATATAATTTTTTGATAATTAAAATTGTTTTGACGTAATTTTTTAGATTTATTTACACTGTCGTTAAATTGCTGGAATTGAGAAAGAAATTCCTTAATTGCTTTTGTATCTGATTGTACCAAAGAATTATTCAATACGCTGGTATTCCTACCAAACTTCTTAGCCATTTTTGTAAATAAAACTAAGAGCAAAATTTCGAACGCGATTAGCACATCTAAACCGCGTTCAAGAGCTATTCTCTTCAATATTCTATAGAAATGATAACACTTACAGCTCTAACAGTTCAAATGTGCTGATCGGGTTCAATTTCAGTTGTGGAATTTGCCCTAAGATTTTTTTGTACAAGAAAACTATAATTACAAATAACATTACTGTCTGCTAAAAAAAGAACATCGAAACAAAAGAATCAACCTGCATTGAGATGGAAATATAAGGGCGTTAACACACTTACATGCTACACATTAAGGTGTGAGTCAAATTAGACCGGTGCCGCAATTAGGGCGATTACAGGCGACATCTGAACATCCTGTCGACAACGGATGCATGTGGGTGGAAGGTATTGCCAGACTGAAACTGGGCTTTTTATTATTGAGTAATATGTTCGCATAATCCATGATATAAAATATTTTTTGTTTAATTACTTGCTCAATACAGTCTAAAATGGAGTTGGCCCAGAACTTGGCTACGCATTCGACAGCTTCTGTGGCGTCCTGCAATTTCTGTATAAGCTAAGTAAAGGAAGGACACCCACGATAGTCGTTTGTGGACCACATTTTTAGGTGCCTTTCCGAGACGGGCTGCAGAATGCAACCGCAGGCGACACTGCGGCTAGCAGCTGCGGTTGGACCGCAGTGCGGCCTGCGGTCGCGGCTGCTTCTATTCCAAGCGCGGTTATTTGGGACGGACGTGTAATAGGCTTGGATGACCAGCAACAAAGTTAATTAACTTCTCTTCGTCATCTTGCGAAAAGTCGACATTTTTTACGTGTGTACTCTCTGCGGTTTGCGACACTACTGAGCACTGCAGTCTGCGTTTGCTGCGCTCCGCGGTCGCAGGCTGCGCGCCGCGACCGCAGGCCGCATTGTCGCCGCGCTCGGAATCACTTTCACAGAGATTCATAGAAATAAGTGGTGTCGCTTGCAGTTTGCGGTCTGTAGCCCGTCTCGGAAAGGCACCTTTATATTCACACCTAAGGCAGTCATCTATGAATCTATACCTGAGTAGGTTTTCCTTGCATCGACCAATGGGTCTGGAGTCTATTCAGTGACTTCCAGGTTAACCAAGACAATGGCCAGGTGGGAGATTTTCAGCAGGTGAAACAAACAGCTCTCGCCACACCCTTATCCTTCCAATGCAAGCAAAAGACTGCTAAGAAAGCTTTGATCTTTTTTCAAGAACATTGACACATTAGCACTTTACTTGCTGCTTCTGGCAACACTGTATAACTATCTCATCTTACAGTGTCATAAAACTTTTAAAATATATTGGTATTGAATTTTAGTACAGTTGTAAAGGCGTACGGTCCTACATAATTGTACACGTTAAAATGTCAGCAGATTTTTTTGAGTAAGGGTGTTATAGGGCTCAGTCGATATGTGGTCATGCTTGACTCACTTGGACATGGGCTTTACAATGTGTGCAATAATTTTGGGTTTGGTTAATATTTTTGTTTGGAGTTCAATAAAAACTTAGAAGTAAGTATAGTATAAAGATTGAACGCGACGTTGTCGTATTTTTTATTCTATTTAATTTATGGATTTTTTTTGTGGTTTTTATAATGTATAAATATTCTGCGTATTCAAAAAATATATCGCACGAAACCTATTTCATCTGATACCCTTTAACACCCGAACGATGAAAAGAATAGCCTAGAACTCAAAACAGCAAAGAAATCAATAACATACAATTACGTCATTCAAAAACGAATTATAATAAATCGTAGCACACACATTAAGGAACGAGTCTTCAAAACACAAGCATAATTATACTTTTCAACATTACATTACCCCGTAGGCGAAAGAGATCGTCTAAAACCGAATCATAACTTTCGTCCTTCAACAAAAGTAGGTAGACAGGTCATCGTCCGAATTAGCGTCGGTTAATCGCACTCTGGAGAGAAAGTGTGTAGGAATTAATTACTATTTGCACAGTTCGCTACGAGCAACAACAAAAATAATAAACAATGTCATCGGGTCGCGAGTGGGCGCTGCTTTCGTTATCTGCCGGCGACCTATTCACGGAGACGAATGTGAAACTACGAGTAACCTCTAGTCTTTGTAATGGTACAGAACTTCGATTTTAATCCAGAACATAAATAATCGAGATGTTTTCTCCCGGAGTGTTATTGACACGTCTAGTGCAGATGTCAGAGCTTCATACTCAATAAACAATTACAGTGATTTTGGTGACCCGCAAACATTGACAGAGATCACACAAGAAGTTTGACAGAAAAATAGGCAGGCCTTGCCCAGCAGGGCTGCGGGACTGTTCGAAAGAGATACCGCGGCCCTGGAACACAAAGGGCAAGGAAGGAACATGGATGGCCTTTAGTCAGTACAAGTCTGACACTCCCTTCCGCTCTGCCCGGAGCGGGAGAAGTCATTTGAAGATTTCCCAAACGAAAAAAAAAACAAAAAGGCCTTGCCCAGCGGTGAGACATAACGAAGGATAACAAAAAAAATGTGTTAATACCTAACCCTCGGGATCTAAAATTCATGTATGTTAGCTAAAAAAAAAGCTTATTTTTATTTACTTGGTGTACATATTTCTGTATTCTGTGTCTAACTTTGAAAGGTCACTAGGGTAACTCTTTTCATTGGTGAAGAACGATGTTAGCGTTGCAGAAGTGTCAGTCGTCACCCATTTGATGTCTGCTACGAGTATGTACCTGGTATAGTATACTCGGTTTATTTTTGCATAAGTAATAGTGCTCTGACTCACAATAACTTTATCAGTGTCCTACTAGCCTGCAGCTTGGGATTTGAATTGTTGTGTAAAGCTGCGTCCCACACTCCTGGTCTACACTTACTCGGCTGGAATTAGTTTAGCCACAAGACTGCAAATAATTATTCTGTAATTTCTAGTTCAAGTTTATGAAGTAGTTATTAGTGTAGTTAAAACCTAGGACTAGGAATTAACCTGATCAAGGTCAATTTGACAACAGATTGTCTTGGTATATTTATCGAAAAACATTTATCCAAACTTTGACATTTCTTCGAATCAAGAGCCACATTGCCTGGTGACAAAGGAAGAAATGCTTTGACATTTTAACAAATTACCTACTTGTGTAACGAGTCAATCAATTTCCAAATAACAAAAACAATACGAATGTTATGTAAATGGATTACGTTGACAGGCAGTATATACATATGGTCGAGGAGCAAGCGCTGACGGTGCTCGCTGGCTATAAAAACACGGTATTCGTACGCCATCATGGAATCCGTCGGCTAATCTTTGAAGCGCGCTCGCTCGCAAATCACAAATCCGCTCGGAGATTAACATCCATTATTTTGCATATTATTGACATTTACTACCACACTTTATTTATACACGTCCAGAGTTATTTGGGGAGTATTTTTTTATCAACATAAAAATGTTTGTAGAAAACAAAAAGAGATTAATATTTATGGTTGGGCCGATGTATGTCAATGCGAAAATTTATTTTGTTGAGAGCTGATTTAACTGTGGATGCTTTCCGTTTGATAAACGTGCTTTGTGTCCTGCACGTATACGGATAATGAGCAATACTTTAAAAGATCGTAAGATAAATAGTGTTAAGTTTTGGAGCTCCAAATGTGTATAATGAGATCGAACGATCTTGTTTTTTGAAATTGTCGGCGGTTGATCGCTGGACGGCCGTTTATTGTCGTTATGATGATACGGCCGCTGCCACTTGCGGTTTAATAGCCCCTAAAGAGTTTAGAAGTGATGAAATTCGAGAATAATATCACTTTGAAGAGTGTGGAGAAGGCAGTTTAGCTCGTGTGACTAATAAGGATTCTTTGAGGTGAATCGAGATATAATTAAACTGACAGTACCTTTTAATTTAACGCTAATTGAAGTTAAATACAAATATTTCAGACTCATTTATGTTTTAGGATTGCACCTTTTAGCACCGTTTAATTTCACACGAGTTTGAGCTACTGGTGCGGTGACGTCAGCGTTTTAAACACAATCGATTACAGTTCATTGAGAAACTAAGGGGGCGTCTACTTGTCTCTCATCATCATGATCATTATCATTTCAGCCGAAAGACGTCCACTGCTGGACATAGGCCTCCCCCAAGTGTCGCCATATTGACCGGTCCCGTGCGACTCGCATCCAGCGGATCCCCGCGACTTTCACCAGGTCATCGGTCCACCTAGTGGGAGGCCTTCCAACGCCACGTTTTCCGGTTCGCGGTCGCCACTCCAGAACTTTACGGCCCCATCGGCCATCCTTTCTGCGAGCAATGTGCCCTGCCCACCGCCACTTAAGTTTGGCAATTCTTCGGGCTACATCGGAAACCTTGGTTCTCTTGCGGATGACCTCATTTCTGATTCGATCGCGCAACGTAACTCCGAGCATAGCACTCTCCATTGCCCTTTGGGTGACTTTAAGCTTGTCTCTCAATTATCAACAAAATCAAGCAACTTCATAGCTATAGATCCATATAAATAACTTTTAGGTGAAGTCAGCTACCTTCATCCTTATTTGTATAACCTGAACCTTGCTGGATGACATAGATTACACCTACAAGAATAGCTTTTGTCGAAAGACAGTTCACGAACGATTCCTTATCGTTCCGTAGAATGTAAAGAAATATTATTTCATTTTATATAACCTTTTTAATTATACCGTCTCCGATATCCTCGAAAGGGTCATCATCTGCCTTGCCGTTTCCCAACTATGTTAGGGTCGGCTTCCAGTCTAATCGGATGCAGCTGAATACCAGTATTTTACATGGCGCGACTGCCTATCTGACCTCAACAACCCAGTTAGTACTGGGTAATACGATACCCCTTGGCTAGACTAGTTGTCAGACTTTTTTGGGCCACTGACTACCTAACGACTGTCAAAGATCTTCAAATGACAGCCGGGACCAACAGCTTAACGTGCTTTCCGAGGCATGGAGGAAGCTCGGTATGTAATGGGTAGTCACCGATCCACAGACTATCCTAGGCAAGCACGGCTTAGCGGCTGTTATTTAGCCACGAGGTCCTCCTCTAATATCCTCGAAAAGGTAACAAACAGAATTTGGTACCATACCCAACAAACGATTGCCCAAAGCTAGAGAAAAACTATAGCTAAAGAACATGCAAGTAATAAAATCCGCAAATGGCCATCAAATCTAACAGGTTGTTGTAACGCCTACGTGTGATCACGAATCCTTAATTGACTTTTACTACTTGTCAGTATAATGAGAAAATGAACAAATTGGTAATTAATGTGTACAATAAAACTTAAACCAATTATGGAACTGTCATTTTTGGCGGTGTGCGGTGAAGCAATTTTAGTTTTTTTCAGTGCTCTACTAGGTACACTACTCATGAGTTGATATGCTCATCATTTGCCCAGCCTTTTCTCAACTTTTTTTGGGTCGGTTTCCAGTCTTACCGGATGTAACTGAATACTTGTATTTTATATAAAGCGACCGCCTATCGGAACTCCTCCTCTTCTCTTCTTCTTTCTCTTCTCCTCCTCTTGGTAAGACTGGTTGGCCGACATTTGGGTCACTGACTAACTCTAACAACATCATAGGTACTGAGAAGTTCCTAGGTTCGATGGCCGGGTCGGGCAAAGTTCATTGGGTTTTTCCATCGGAGTCTCTCAGTAGCAGCCACGGAGTTTGGATTTGTGCCCGGTTGATGGCAATAGACTTAAAACATAACTGCAAAATGTGGGTGTACTAATAGGTACACCTCTGCCTCACCCTTCGGGGAATACAGGCGTGATGTTATGTTATGTTATACATAGGTAAATACAGTTGAGGTATTGGCTTTGGAGTTTACACAAGCTACTTTGGTATGGTAATATGTTATTGAATTACATACTCGTATTTAATAATTAATTTACAAATATTATCTAACCGCTTTAGTTGTTGCAAGCCCGATAGCGGTCCTGGCTTCAATTCCTAGGTTGGGCTAACTGTTATTGGGTTTTTCCTAGATTCATGCCCGTTTGATGGCAATAGGCTCGCAGGGGGCGAGCATTACATGGGACTTAAACATAACTGGCGAAATGTCGGTATACTAATGCGTACACCTTTGCCCCTTCCCTAACCCTAACCCTTCGGGGATTACAGGCTTGATGTTATATGCTTACGCCACCACATTATTCCACTAGAACCTAATGTGGTATAAGCTTATAGTGGTTCTTTCAAAACTCTCTGATGATCTATTCGTGATGCGACAAATAAATACATAATCGAATGAAGTCAATTAAGAAAGATTGTAATTAATACACTCCTTAATTTATTTATCTGCATACATTTATGGTCGACTATAAAACTAATTAATTCTTCGTTGTAGACATAAATCAACATTTAATATTGGGTTTATGACCATCCTCACCAACCATTAGGTGACAACTAAATGATTGCCCAAATAAAAAAAGCTTTTTCAACTTTCGGCGCTGACCTGAGGGTTGAAAATTTAACAGCCGCCCTTATTATTTAAGCATTAATTTAAGCGTTGCCTACTGCTAGTGAAAACAGGTATTCCTATCGAATGTGATTTAGTTCGAATGACATCACCTGGAAACTAGTGGCTAGTGAAAGTTAATTAAATAGATATTTAATTATGTGTCTCGTCTGTATCTTAATCCTCCTAAGTAGTAGGCGACGGATTAGGCATATTATCTTTGTAATTATGTATCGGTTTCTTCTTACGTTACCACTTACCTATAGTTTGTATATCGACAACAAACTTGAAAGCGTCTGGCAGTGTATTAAATATGATGTCTATGCTAGGTAGATTTTCAGTACGTACTGTAGTTTTGAGTTACGTATAATATGACAAAATTACTAGCTTTCGTGATTAAAAACTTGCCTAATGACCTCCTTAATATATATATTTTTTTTATTGTAATTACTAAAATCAGAAATTAACAAGTTTCACCGTAATCTGTAAACGTGTGAATCATTTTATAACAACAAAAAGATTCCGATAGCCTATGAAGCAAATGTCTCATGAATTAATTATTTCAATTTAATCAATTATTTCCTGAAAGCAAAACTAAAGAATGCAATAAACTATGAAAGTCAACATTCACTCATAATATGCTTACGTATCCAAAACGGTTTTATATAACCGTATTAAAAAGGATTAAGCGTTATATTGCCTTAATCCCAAAAGAACTGATTAAAAATATATTTTCCACGCAGATTTGGGATTAAGAGTATTTGGTAACATGCTTTATTGCGCGTTTTATAATCATAAATTCAACAAAATCTCCTATCTTTTCTTTCTATCTTTTCTCTAATAAAACCGTCGAATCAATTCTGCAAGCATTGATAGCCTAGTGATGTGAGCCTTTTTTTTTTTCGGATTGGAAATCATCAAATGACTTCTCCCGCTCTGGGCAGAGCGGAAGGGAGTGTCAGACTTGTACTGACTAAAACCCATCCAGGTTCCTTCCTTGCACTTTGTGTTCCAGGGCCGTGGTATCTCTTTCAAACAGTCTAGTCTCCCTGGAGTGATATGAGCCTTGGACTGTCAAATCATACCTCTGATTTTTCGGATTAATGTGCGTATTGTTTAATTGTAACTTGCTTTGGTGGAGGAAAACATCGTGGGGAAACCGGCATGCTGCCTGAGGCATATTTGTCGACGGATGTAAAGCCAAGTCTTAGACTTGACAAGCGGCACTTAAACGAACCGAAAGACGGAGCGTTGGAAGGGCTTCCACTAGATGGGCCGATGACCTGATGAAGGTTGTAGGGAGCCGCTGGATGCGAGTCGCACGGGATCGGTCAATGTGGCGATAGTTGGGGGAGGCCTATGTCCAGCAGTGGACGTCTTTCAGCTGAAATGATGATGATAATGAGCGGCATATAAACACTGACACCCAGGTAAGGTACTAGCCACATGATAAAGAAGAAATTTGGAAGCAAGACGAAGGGCGTAACTGGATTGAGCAAAGATTTTCACTGACTCGTTGGCGTAGTAGCTCAACAATGACCTAGAATGAAACTTCTTATCCTAAGCGTGGCGATGGCATGATCTAAATTGTGTCGGCCCAGGACTGAACGAAGAGTTTGGCGCCTTCAGTAGCGTTCATCAGTTCTTGTAGTGAACTAACTACAGGAAACGATATTAAGTGCCTCATCGTTTGTGGAACAGCAACCCATTTACACTCCAGGGCGGAGTCATCAATGAGTCATCTGAGCAGGTTCAGAATAAAAATTAATGGCTTGAATTGGGGAGTCCACCACCAGACTACTGATGACTATTTACAATGTAACATTGTCCTCTTTGACTTATGTACTCATCATCTATCTTTACTAATACTGGAAAGAGGTAATTTTTTTGTAAGTTTATATAAAGGGTGTAATCTTCGGAAGTACTGATCTGATTCCGAAATTTTTTTCACTTACGGGTAGCTACATTATCCCCGAGTGTTATAGGCATACATTTAAAATGGTCCCGTGAGTATATTCCGTACATTACGTGAGCAAAGCCGCGAGCAAATGCTAGTAATTAATATACCTAGCACTAGCTGACCCGTTACAAAGCTACATAGATCTTTTGGCACTTGAATGTCATTGACGTTGTAGGCAAACAATTGTGGAGTCTACAAATGAAATTGTATTGAAAACAAAATGGTAGAGTTTGTTAGGATTTTGACCACGCACCGAAAGTTCCATGTACAACTATACCTATGTATTTGCAACTAACTTTCCACTATTATCTACCTCTCCAATTCCCACAAAACGTCAACATCCGAAGACCCATTACACACAATCCGACGTAAACGAAGCTAAGTGTGTTGGATAACATTCGCGACAATCGCAGCGACTCCGCCCACGCGGCGTGGTTACCGTTTATTGGCTACCCCGCCGAGGGTTCCTTACGAAATGATACTATTCCATTTTTACAACTGTACCGCCACGATGCTATAGGCTGGAGTCTCGTGTTGTGATGGGCTGTGTTGTTTTAAAGACTGAGCTTGATAGATTGATGTGGGATGTTAACTTCTTGTGTAGGTCTTTTTCTGTTGGTCTCGGGAAGGATTGAACATCTGATTCTGATTTCTTTTGAGAACTATCAAATTTTGCCCATGTTATGTTCCTGTATTGAGTTCGTGTTGTGGACTCTGGCCACTGTCACCAGAGAAAAGGTCTGTGGCTCAGCAGTGGCAAAACTTACCAACAGGCTAATTATGCTTTGTATTTAACTCTATAAGACGTTCATCAAATCATGATAACAGCCATCGCACCTTTATATAAAAAATGAAAACAGGTATACTACGCGCATGCGTTCGAGTGCCACGCATTCACTCTCGCTTTGTCTCTTTCTATTCCCCCTCCCAAGAAGCGTTGAACGTTTAACGCAACAGTGCTTTCATACCCCCTCCATGTTAGCGTTAAAAGTTTAGCAACCTTTTTGGAAGTCGCATTAGAAGTATAACTTCAAAAAACTTTAACTTGTGGATATACGGAACAACCAATATCCCCGAATTTACTACCATCCTGAATCACCATCTTAACTTTCCGACAACTTCACCCAAAACACGGTTTCAATTAATTCCGCCAATATTTATAACTCGCATTAAAATTAAGTAGCTCCAAATTTTTATCGATATGCTCTCATTCGGTCCCATTTGCCCTCCGACCCGTTACCTGTACCGTTAATTATCAGATCTTTATTTGAATATTTTGAATGCAGTAACGGTCGCACCTTATGCGGGACAATTAAAAAGTGACGCATCTCGATTCGGCGATTCGCTGACTCGATGCATCGATGTCATCTCGACTCGAGAACAGTAACTCGATTTACGATGTGTATTTTTGATGTACAAAGAATCGATTTGTTAAAAGGCGTAGGTAGTGAGACTCATTGTTGCGGAATAAAATTTTCTAATGTCGCATGTTCATTGAATTGCGTTAATTGCATTGATAAAGGTGGCCGAGCAAGAAATTTGTGCTAAGAAATGAACTCGAATATTCCTGGTTAGTTTTTTTTTAGTTGTTTTGAATTAAGTACGACGTTTTCATACCGTTACGTAGATTATCAGGGATTACAATAAATTACGATCTTCCCATACCTGATTTAATAATCTCTTTCTTTCGTGAATCATTGTCATTCGATAACTGTTTCCTTAAATGTGAAGCGTGTCTCGATGATGGCGGATGATGATTAATAAACAAATCAAAGTTAACGGCTTACAATGCACCTCACAAGCATTAAAAGTAAAAGGGTCGTTCACATGAACTTGTTCGCCATCCCGTTACATTCGCAACGGTTGCATCATTCGTGCTAATCGAAAATTCTTAACGTGTTATCTTAAATTTCAAGCCTCTCACCAAAATGAATCATGTCCCAAAATACGGCACCGATAATCGAACTTCAATTTTGCATGCCCCTGTACAAAGAAAGCACTTTTACTTTTTTATTAAATTTGGTTTCTCACGGCACTACGTGAGTCACGTCGCTCTCTTGCTTTTCGTCGTGTGTTGGGCCCCTTAATTATGACGTCATAACCGCGGCCCGCGGCAGCGGCTGCGCTTTTGTTCTCTTTTCAAATTTCAATTTTTAATTTATTCGCTGACACAGAGGCTGTATATCTTGGTTTTGTCTTTCATGCCAGTTAAGTTGGCGATGTTTATAAAACTGTTTCTTTATTTGTTTACTATAGACCGCCCAGGGTTATTTTCGGTTCTACTAAGGTGAAAGATTTATCGATTAAGACTTGAATTGAGAAGGAAATATGTTTAAGATGGTTGCGTCAGGGTATCCCGCGAAATTCAAATTTTCTTACGTTTTTTGCAATTTGCAGGTCATTGTCAGGTTGTCTGTTGATGAAAAATGAGTCGCGCTAGTAACACGTATGTAGTTACAAAATCACAATCATGAAAATCATCAATATAACCCTGTAAGTCCATATTATCCTATTGAATGACTTTTTCATGAAATATTCATTGAATAGGATTACATGAACTTAGAGGGTTGTATTGATGATTTTCAAGATTGTAACTCTGTAACTACATACGCGTTACTGGCGCGACTCTTTTTTCATCAACGTACAACCTGACACTGACCTGCAAATTGCAAAAAACCTAAGAAAATTTGAATTTCGCGGGCTACCCTGACACAACCGCCTTAAATGTGTCTGCTGCAATTGCTTTAAGTGCTGCTTTTAGAGAATAATTTATTAATGTGTGTATTGTATTCTAAAAATAGAAAGCATAATCTTAGAGTGGTATAAAATTGTTGAATAAAGAATAGTCCCCGTAACTAGTTCATTGTCAGTGGGAGCAGTACTGGGTGATAAGATTAAAATATTAAGTTCTCAACGGCCTCAATGGTCAGTACAACAGAGAAATATTTTGCACTCCTTTACACTGTAGCCACAATAGAAGTCCGCTTCTCCTTCTACCTACTGCGAGGATGTAGAGAGGCCAACATTCTGTGAAGCCATTTGGGACTGAATTATTTTAATCCTACTTAATATTATAAATGCGAAACTTTGTGGGGGAGTATGGATGTCTGCATGTGTGGATGTTTGTTACTCTTTCACGTAAAAACTACTAACCAGATTTGGATGAAACTTGGCACAGAGATAACTTATAAATAACCTAGATTATCACATAGAATGCTTTTTATGGCAGTACGATCTTGTGGGACAATTATCGAACTCCACGCGGACGAAGTCACGGGCATAAGCTAGTACAACATAAAGGGTGTAAAAAGACTCTTAATGAAAGTTACTATATTTGCTTTACTTATTACTACTTTACTTAATATTTACTTAGGCACTTGTTCTTCCGGTCATTGCGATATATTTTTATTCTAGACCATACCTGGGAACCTTCCAGTTCCGGAGATATTGGCGTCAAAGTGAGAACCTTTTCACAAGTTTTTTTTTTTAATACATGTTTTTAATGTATTTTTTTTACTTAAGACACCTTCACGACCCCCGCACAATTCAATCCATCTATCAGCACAATGTTTTGATTGCGTTACATTGAGTCCTACCATAAAATGTGATTTTTCACCCAAAAAAAAAAAGCCGTTTCCCAGTAATATTTTTTGCGTAAAGTTACTTAGTTTGATGTACGTAATGCTTAGTTTACGGTTTCGTGAAGAGTCCGTTTACACCCTTTAGTCCACTGCACAATAGGTTCATGTCATTGACACGACAGTCAAGACACATACTTTTACTTTATCAGCCTATTCCGTTCCCACTGCTGATATATTGGCCTAGCAAAACACATGAAAAGGATTAAATTTTCAGGTTGGTGGAATTTGCAAATCGTTCCACTCCGAACCAGTGGCGTCAGACGTAACAAACATCAACTACTATTCACTATAAACATAACTAAGTTCCATAGCTTTCAAGTTTCAATGCAGTAAGTAGAATATTTAATATTTTTATGTCAGCCATAATAAATTACAGCTGAATAACGCCTTATTACTCAAGCTTATTCCTTGAACAACAGACAACAACAACACAACTTGAAAACAGTTATTTTTCTTCTACTTTTATCTCCATAGAAAGAATAAAATATATAATTTTCCGCAAAATTAAATCCTTACCCAGGACTGTCTCAAAGGACACCCAACACAAGGACCCAATACCGCTCCCAGTTGATGTCATGAATGGAATATTCAAGGCGTTATAAATAAATATAACTGTCGTACGCGGTCCGCGGTCTAAAGAAAGTGCTCCCGCGCAGCCAGATCGTAAACCTCAGTTACATCTCAATAAACATATCCTCAGAAGTGGTTATCGTTTTGCAAATTGAACTCGAAATGATAACTTTTATTGTTATGTTAGTGGCGTAAATGGTAATAGCAAAGAGATCACTGTGGGTAGTGTAGATAACTAGATACAGTCTTTTGACAAAGGAAGTCGTTATTTAGCTTGTGGTAGAAAGGAAAGGAAAAAAAGAGGATAATATCGTGAGGAAAGTTTTGAGTATAAATGTGGATTGGTATAAGAGTAGAAGAAGATCAAAGAACCGATAGATGAACTGTGTGGAGGATGATATCGCACGAAATTTGTTTTCTGATGAGATGACGAGTAATAGAGAAGTATGGAAGAAGAAGACATGGTACACCGACCCCAAATGAATTTGAACCAGGGCAAGAGATTGATGATGATGTAGAATGCTGGTAGAAGGAAAAAAAAAAGGTGTGGTGGCTTTATTGGCAACTCTCACTTCGCCCGTGACTTCGTCCGCAAAAAGGGTGCTAATTCGGCTAATATACATGATATAAATATAATTTATAGCCTATAGCACCCACGTATAACGTAGCTTTCTGGCAATGAAAGAATTTTTAGAATTAGATCATTAGTTCCGGAGATTACCCCCGACATACAAACTTACGAACAAACAATTATTACCTCTTTATAATATTATTATATATTATTAGATATATATATATATTTATAGATATAGATAGTATAGACGGAGGGAAATTAAAATCAAATCGTTTTTGTTATGTACCCGTACGCCCTGAAACTTGG
This sequence comes from Lycophotia porphyrea, assembly GCA_950005105.1. Lineage (NCBI taxonomy): Eukaryota > Metazoa > Arthropoda > Insecta > Lepidoptera > Noctuidae > Lycophotia > Lycophotia porphyrea. The sequence continues at coordinate 13,334,056 of OX465395.1, read as the reverse complement.
GCAGAAGTGACCTTTAGCCATGGAGCGTTCCATTTTCGGCATATAACTCGTAGACCTAGTTCCATATGTCGAAGTTCGGAGACGTACGAAAGACATAAAACTTAAATGCACATGGGCATTTAGAAAACATCGACAAGAAAGTGCATTAAAGTCTAAATTATATCATAACAGACAGAGTCAGATTAACTGTTGTTGGTGCATTCAACAGTAATAAATATGTATATAATCCTTAAATTCAATATTAAACTTCATTACCTATTATAATACCGATTGAAATAATTAAATAATAAATTCAAAATGCTTTGCAATAACTAGACACCTACTTCCACATATAATATGTATTTCATTACAATTTTACTATCAAGTTCCATTTAGTAGGATATTAGTATAATTGATTGCCTGTGCAACATTAATTTTATCAGCTAGCAGTCGTAAACACTGAAGTCGATGGGTATAAAACTTATCGGTTTCATATATTTTAGTGGAAATCTAATATTTTACACCCACGAAAATCTATAAACCGTTATGTGCAAAGATACATTAGTATTTAGAGATTATTGTTGCGAAACCTTCTTGGAAAGGTGTACTTAATGTTGGTGGTTTTGATTAGTAGATCAATGTTATTTCTAACATGGTTTGAAAATGTTTTAATGAAAATATTTTTCTGATTTAAATTGCATACATTTTTTAACAAGTCTTTCAGGACATGTTCAAACAGTTAACAATGATTTTGGTCGGTATAAATATTTAAAAACAAAGTTAGGTTTTAAAGAGGTCCTTACTTTAATATTCATACAAGCGAATCAGGTATTTTCTGAATAAAACAAACTCTCTTTGTATTTTATTTCAAAAGTCTTTATTTAATACGAGTAAATTCATAAATAATTTTCTTTGTCTTTGCAACTTCTAAATTTCTATGTTTTAAACACGTGTATCGTAGGTGCGCTGAGGTCCGGGGCAGCGGAAGTCGCGTTAGATCCCGTTGCCCCCCGACGCAAGTGTGCGAGGGAACACCGGTGTGGTTTTAGTCAGTACGAGTCTGACAGACCCCTCCGCTCTCCCCAGGGCGGAGGACATCCATAGAGGATTTCCACATAGAGAACAAAAAAACAAAAAAAAAAGGTGCGCTGAGGTAGCCCGCAAAATTCAGTGTGTCTGTTATGTCAGGTTGCATGTTTATAATTTAATTCGCGACCGCAACAAATATAGTTTTACTGAGTTATAATCATTAAAAATCATCAAAATAACCCTCTAACTTCATATCATCCATTGAATGACTCATGAAATACCTAGTTTAGAAAATCTGAGAGGTGACTGCTCAAAATCATCTAAATTGGACCTATATGCATGAATTCGCTTGTACAAATAATGTAAATTAATGCAAATCAAAATCAGTTTCACATCTATAAAATTAATCCCGTTTTATCGACAGGCAACCTATGAAATCCTATTAAAACATTCCCACATCTCAACAAATATAACCCAAGAAGCTACTGTTTAGTAATTGGAGTCCAGCCGCGTTCAGTGTGCAAAAGCGTTGATTTCGCAACTAGTGAGTTATGGCTGTAAGACCGGTGATACGTCGTCTGTAAGTTATAGCCAGACTGGTTTCATTCAGGCGTCCCATTTATGTAGACTAGGCTTTAGTTTAACAATGACTGGCTGGTTACTAAGTAGTATGTTAACTTTGGTGTTGGTGGGTCAAAAACTGCTCTATTTATACCTGGGTGGTTGGTAATGTGGTGAGACTCCGACTTTAAACTTTTAAAGTATTATTGGTTTATTTTGCTGTATTTAGGAGAATGGAAAAAAATGGCCATGTGCGAGTCGGACTCGCGCATTAAGGGTTCCGTACCATAAACCGAAAAAAACACGGTTCTTGTATCCTTTAAATACTCAATAATTTCTATTTTAGTTGTTGTAGCGGCAACAGAAATACATCATCTGTGAAAATGTCAACTGTCTAGCTATCGCAGTTCATGATCTGGTGACAGACAGACGGACGGACAGACAGCGAAGTCTTAGTAGTAGGGTCCCGTTTTTACCGTTTGGGTACGGAACCCTAAAAAATGTCCAGAATTCGTTTTCAACGGTTTGGAACACTCATAGCTTCTGTTTTGGTGCCACCAATATCAACTTATTTTGCGAACTCAATAACACACTTATAATCTTTATCTACCCATAAATTAATTCGTAGAAGTTAATAAAGATCTATAAAGTCATGTATCTCTAATAGAAAGTTCATCAACAGCGAGGTCCAACCAATTACGATATCCTTTAATTAGGAAAGTGATCACCCACGCCCATGACGACGTCGATGTAGATTGCAAACATATTTTTTTGACGTTCTCTGCGAACTTAGAAAAAGCTGCTAATGTTACTTTCATTAGCAGCGTTTTCTTAGTTCTATTCGACCTATCGAATCCAATTTGTAACTTATCCAGATGAGTTACTTACATGTACTATCGGGGTTGAAACATTAGGGCCATAGGGTCCGAGTAACCACCTAGTCTTTTGGGACATCGCCAAGCAGTTGGTCGACCAGAGGGCTGGCCTATTTTTTGGTTAAAGAATAAGCATTGCCATCCAACGTGCAGCCAGCCTTCTGGGCACTATTCCTGTTGACAGCGATGTGGGAAAAAAAATTGATGTCCTTTAATGATTTTCTTCTTTTCTAGACGTGCATATTCTTACATGTTGAATTTAATAGCAATTTTATGGCATCAGGCGAAACTTTTTTAGACTGGTAATTTGGTAAATAATTTCCCTGTTTTCTATTGTACAGAGAAACAACAGACCGTATATCGTAGGTGTTGCTATAAGTATAATCACATCCACAGAGCATCTCAATAAGATAATCTAAACTCAGAGTCGATCCTGGGTACTTGTAACTCAGCCTTCCATTTTTAGAGCGATCCCACCAAAGCGTATGTGATCATAAATCGACTCTCATATAATATTACATTTCGCGCCACCATTGTCTATCCTTACCCAAGACGCCATTATTCTGATACCCGCTGTAAAACTTTATTTCTTTACGGATCTTTATTATTTTACACTTTATATCGTTGCTTTGTGATTCGATAGTCCGAGGTGGTCGCTGCGTTTGCGCACTAAAAAACGATATATTGTAGCAAAATGGTGAGTAATCGAATCATATTTATGGGCGCCTACAACAATAATAATGTCACTGGATATTTTTATAATAAATGGTCTTTATTCCTTTTTGTAACTCTTCCTGTTTTATGCCAAAACAGTGTCTTCGAGGTTTTCATGTCTGAGTATTTAAATGAAACAGTATGGGAATAAAGGTGAACACGAATGTTCAGATATGTCGTAAAGTCAGTGCCCGATCCACGTGAGGAGATAGTGCGGCTGCGGGTCCCAAGATTGTTGATTTAAGCCCTTTGTTTTAGGGCTATGGGAAAGTACAAGATGTACAAATATGAAATAAAACAATTTGTATTTGTATACGAGTGCATTTTTGTTAGATTTCACATTGTTGTGCTGATATGGTTGAAAAGCATTTTTAATAAAGAAAGTAAAATAGTTTTCTTGCATTGAAAAAAATAGGTAACCTTGCAATGCCCGTTCCAAATCTTAGATAAAGTCTGAGAAGATAAGTAGGTCCTTAGTAGGTACTACGTTGATATTCTCACGTATACCGTGTTCAATGTCAACCACCCTGTCGAATATTTAGGCGCAGGTAAGTATAGTCTTCCTCAAATGACTCAACGACATACATACGTCACGATAAAAGTTAGTAAACATAATTATAATTATTAATAGGTATAAAATTATTTATTTTTGAGTTATTGTTACTCATCGGGGGGTCCATAAAATATGGCAGTTGCTTTCCGTTGTTAACTACGCAGCCAGACAAACATCTTACTTTCATTCTCATATTTTCGTGGCTACATAAATATTTTTTAAATTACATATTCTGATGATCTGGACTATATACAGGCTACATGTCATGAAAAACGATACGATGAACTGCACACCTGCAAGAAAAGCAAGACAGAGACCAGCTAAGCAAAACTGAAAAGCGTTAGGTCAATATTCAAGACACCGGAGTGTGATTTATTTGCCTCGAGGTTAGAGTTTCTGGGAGAGGATGAACGAAAGATGATTCTTTCTTGTGCTTGTTTGACAGGTGCATCTTTTCACAGAAAAACAAGTGAAAGATGAATCTTTCTTATTCTTTTTATGTATTTTATTTAATATTTTTATCATTCCTTATTGTTTCTTTTTTTAATCTGTGTTTTTCTGTGCAATAGCTTGGATATGTTTATTATAAAGGATGGAAGGGACACCGATGTGAAAACGGTTAACTCGTACTCAGTACATCTCATATTAATATACAACGTGTAACGGAAAGGGTATTATAAGCCGAAAGGGGGTCACAAAACTCGTCATTCTGAAAAACTTTTGTTCTACAACTTTTGGAAATTAGTGAAAAAAAATATTACTCCCCAAACTAAAAAGTCAAGTGACCAACAAAGTTTGTAAGAAGAAGCAAATTTTTTTTTCGCGAATTTTCCAAAGCTGTAGAACAAAAGTTGTTCAGAATGACGAGTTGTGTGACCCCCTTTCGGCTTATAATACCCTTTCCGTTACACGTTGTATATTAATATGAGATGTACTGAGTACGAGTTAACCGTTTTCACATCGGTGTCCCTTCCATCCTTTATAATAAACATATCCAAGCTATTGCACAGAAAAACACAGATTAAAAAAAGAAACAATAAGGAATCCCTTTCGGCTTACTATACCCTTTCCGTTACACGTTGTATATGTGCTCATACATAGGAATTTTTCAATGATGCAAAATTTCGATGTACGGGAGTTACACACAGATTACATTCCAATATTGTAACATCAGAATACAGTATTATACATGATTTTTCTCAAATAAATAAATAAATATTGAGTCATTGCGTTTCATAACATATAACACATTATGATGATAACATTCCTACACCAAGCCTCTCACATAATTATGGGTCATCTATTCTCTTTAATATTAATGTCACTTTAACAATCAATTTCATATCCTTTAAACAATCCTGTTTAGTTTCATTATAAGCAATAGTTATGCCGTGACACGAACACAACATTATGATTTTAGACGCATTAATAGCAAACATTAAGTTATAATAAATCTTAAAGCCATGAAGCAATTCAATTAACAAGTAAAAGGTCAGATTCGTTAATTATTTATTGTTAATCTTTGTAATGCGATAGAACTGAGTTCAATATGGTATATTTGAGCATTCATCTCATTTGTTAGTGACACTGTTTAGAGGGAAGGAGGAGCTCGTGGCTAAATAAGCCACGCTTCACAAGGTTGGTCTGTGGATGGGTGACCGTCATTACATACTAATTTTCAACGTTAAACCGTTGGTCCCGATCCCCGATCTTTGACAGTCGGTACAGGTAGTCACTGGCCCGAAAGTCCGACAACCAATCTTACCAAGGGGTACCATTGACATGAGTGAGACTGACAGACTGGCTGGTATTTATAAGTAAAGCCCGCTCTACATTTTTTTCTCAAAAATATTAATTCTGTTAATTTAATTTCGGTGTTTTCATGAAAACGAAAATTTTAACAAAATAATTATGTATAATAAAAAAATTATACTGTATTTTTTTTTGTTTGATTGTGTTTTTGCATTTTAATTTAAAATAACATTTTTACTTCATAGTAAATTTTTTATTTATAATTAAAATTTTCATAATTATAACTTCGCCAGAGAAAACCGCACAGAGAGAAGAGTGGAATGCTATGGGAAGGCCTTTGCCTAGCAGTGAGACAATACAGGCTAAGGAACACACACTGTACACTTTCAGAACATACAGGCGTTATGTATGTTACGATATTGTGTAAACAACAAACATCCAAGCGATTGCAGCAATCACGGCAGCTTTGCTGTCAATTATTGAAGAGTTCCTTTGTTTATCTCCAAAGATCAGTATTAGATCTTCACCAAATTTAAACGGGACCACCGCGAAATAACATGCTTCCAACCGAAACAAGAATCATCAAAATCGGTTCACAATTGGCGAAGATATCACTGAACATACATAACTGGCGAAATGTGGGTGTACTGTACATATCTGCGTACCCCTTCAAAGCATACAGGCGTGATGTTACGTTATGAAATTGTGTAAACAATAAATATCCAAGCGATTGCAGCAATCACGACACATTTGCCATCTATTATTGAGGAGTTCCACTGTATATCTCAGAAGATCAACATCAGATCTTCACAAAATTTAAATGGGACCACCACGAAATAATGTTCTTCCAAACAAAAAAAGAATCATCGAAATCGGTTAACAATTGGCGAAGAAAACGCTGAACATACACACAAAAAAAAACAGTGGACTTGATAACCTCATCCTTTTTTGAAGTCGGTTAAAAAAAATTGGAACTTCAACTGGGTATTCAAGCTTTTGAAAACTTCACTCAATCAATACAGTTTGCACTCTCTGAAAGTCTAAACTCCACCAAAACCTTTACCTGACCTAGTCTACTCCATAATTCATGTACCAACGTATCTACCATAATTCATGTAGCCCATTCAGTTGCTGTAAAACCGTCGGGGTACCGTATGGCCGGCAGTGACGTCAGCCGTGGGTGCCGGATACCACCCACGTGACGTACACAGCTACATCTTCCGGTTACAATATGAAATCTGGAGAAAATTATCCTAGCGTCGGAATATTGAGAGCGTTTTTTAGGATTGATTTGAAGGGTGACCATGATTTAATGAGGAAGTCTCAATCGATGTATAGACGTTTTTTAAAAAAAAACGTCCTCGGCCATTTGCTTTTAATTGAATTAAAATTATACGCAAATAGTGAAGGCGCCTAAAGCTAAAGTTGGAAGTCTGACCAATTTGAATGCATTAATTTATTATAGGCTCAGGAGACATCGAGTTTAGCTCTTTATGAAACGTATTTTGTGTTATATTTAAAGTTAAAAATAACTTCCATAAACTAAACTAATTCCACAAAGCCATTCAACACAAAGGCCACTTCATATCGTACTTCATTCATGACTTCTTCCAGACTCCCAATAGAACTTTTCTCCAAGAGTTCCAGCATTAAATTTCAAACCATATTTACAAAGTTCTAAAGACTAAAATCCAAAAGCTAATCCCTAGAGCAGCATGACAGTACCATAAAAAGTACAGGAAGCAAAAGGCTTCATATTTCATCTGAAATACGTTTATTATCACGACAGTGTCGCAGTAGTGAGCAATTACAAGAGCAAAACCTACTAAATCGTTGCCACCTGTTCTCACCGTGATATTGTTAATCATTTTCTTCCGGCGTTGGCAAAACTATAAAACTGACCTTAAGAACTAGGACATTAAAGTCTTTTTTCAAATGAAAATGATTTGATTATTGATGAAATAGGAAAATGTATTTTATATGCTCGATGATTGAGTTCCGTTTGGTTAAAAGTTTGTTTCACAAAACGCGATGTAGGATAGCTGCCCACACGCTTTCATTTGTAGGAAATCCATATCTTTGTTTTGTAATGAAATTGTTAGTTTATTTCTTTAAATAAACGATGTTTGAGAGGGCCAGTATAGTCTATGGTGGCCGGGTGGTCTTCAACGATTATTGGACCAAGAAGTTTTATTATCGTTTGATCATGCGTACTCCTTGTTATTTCTTTATTTAGGTGGCGTATGATATTATCTGTTTGGATTAATACTGCTTTAAGTGTGTACGTGACAGGTTTTTGAATGAAATCGGAAGTATTGGGTTCCATAGCTAATAATTGCGTCATCGTTGCGTCGTTTATTCTCAGGTGATTATGCTTTGGGTGATATAAACTTTCACATTGGACACGGTCTTGAAGTAACTTTTCCTAGGTTTGATAAGAAATATATCGTCGGCGTCAATGCAGGACCTTGTATCTATTTATATAAGGTCCCATTAAAATAGATGGACAAATTTTAACACAGCGTTCAGTACGTCTAACCAAAGATAACCAAGCAAAAATAACATTGATTAAAGTGCTTTTATTTTAACATAAAATAATAAATTTTTAGTGTATTTTCGTTAGCTGGTTTTATTTTCTTGTAAGTATATAATGCATTTTTCTTATTTTTTTTTTACCACTGTCCTTACTTTGGTGGTATGAATGATTTCTAAAAGTTTGTCCATCTATTTTAATGGAACCTTATATATTCTTTTGCTAAATACATTGTTTCATTAAACTGAATAAATTAAGGAGCCTGCCATTTAGCAGGAAAACATCGAGATAGCTAGTTAGCACGCACGGTGGGTAAGTACAACAGTCAAATCTAAGACTATCGACATGCTTTTTGGGTGATATTTAAAGCAGTCTTTATTTTGTCCTGTAAGAAAAAAAACAAATGTGTGCGTGTAACCTTTACGCGCGATTGAAGTAAGACTTCTTTTTCTTTTAATTTACTTATTTCAAAAGTAATAAATAAACAAGTATATTTAGAGATTTTCAAAAAAATCTGAGTTACTCCCTAGTCGCGCCTAAAGAAGTTTTACTTCAAAAACTTTGACTTTGACTTTATTTGCCTGAAATATGGTGTTTTACAGATTTTATAACACAAACATAGTTCTTTCGCCTACTAAAAACGGCATGCAAATAATGCGAGGAAATAAATTAAAATTTTCAAAATCAATGATGCACACAAACAACAATATTTTTTCTCGCGTTGATGAGTTCATTTGTTTTTTTGCAATAAACTGCTTTCTATTTGCAAGCCAATTCGATATTTAAATAAAACCTTTGATAAGTTGGCTCCTTGGTTGCCATGCTTTTGAGTATAAGATCGTTCCATTTTTAAATATAGTAAGCGTTACTTCCGTCAGAAAAAAAATCTGAGTTACTCCCTAGTCGCGCCTAAAGAAGTTTTACTTCAAAAAGAAAAAAATATAACCGAATTGAGAACCTCCCTTTCCCTTTTCTCTTTTCCTTCTCCCCTTTCCTTTCTTTTTTTAAGAAAGAGCGTTACAAGGTCCTGTACTGATATGCTTACGAAATAAAACTATGTTATTATTTCCTTTTCCTAAGTGCCTCGTTGGTCCAGTCACTCTAGTGGTTGCAAGCGCTATTGCTGAGCATCAGATCCTGGCTTCGATTCCTGAATCAGGCAAACTGTTTTCAGGAATTTCTCAGTAGCAGCCACGGAGTATAGATTTGTGCCCGGTTGATGGCAATAGGCCCGCCCCTTATTACAATGGGACTTAAACGTAACTGATGAAATGTGGGTGTACTTGTTAGGTACACCTCTGCCTAACCCTTCAGAAAGCACAAAGCGTGATGTTTTGTTATTTCCTTAATTAATATCACTTGATGTGGGTGATTGAGTAAATGATGTGAGTAAATTATGATGACACCTATGATAATAATATTCATTGCAAATTTAACACGTACCATTAATCATTAAAATCCGCACACAATACAATTTAGCATACATTCAACACTTCTCAAGTCAAGTAGGCGGTAAGAGCAACTACGTAAGTTAACGTTAGTAAAACCTCAATTCACTAATTCAATTATCATTTTTAACAAAGCACAAGTATTGAAGAAAGCTTGGGAGTTTCTTGTTCAAACATCGCATTGCTTGCACTTAATCCGTACCGTTACAAAAGGTACTAGGCTGACAGAAATTAGAAGCGGTGTCTGTCCACTGCGTTGGACGCACACTGCCTGCATTCTAATTTGTTTGCATAAACTTAGAACAAAAGCCTGGAGACTCGAGTGGCTTAGATTTAAAAATTCTGGATCGGGAATTATTGAATCCTGGTCATCCTGGTGTTTTTATTTTCACTTTTGAACAAAACTGCCTCGTTGGGCTAGTGGTCGCAAGCGCGACTGCTGAACATGATGAGGCTCTGGGTTCGATAACCGGGTGGAACAAAGTGTTATTGGATTTTTCCATCAGGAATTTCTCAGTAGCAGGGTTTGTGCCCGGTTGATGGCAATAGGCTCATTACACGGTAATTAAACATAACTGGTAAAATATGGGTGTACAATTAGGTACACCTCCGCCTAACCCTTCGGGGTTTACAGGTGTGATGTTATGTTATGTTTAAAGAATCGTTTATGATATAAAATATTCGTATATGTTTAAGATGAACTGAATAAAATGAATAAAACTTTAAAATACGGTTGCTGTTAAGTTTTAACAAGCAGATTATTCCTAAATAAGATAACTTGAACACACATTATTTCCAAAATGATTTTAGTGCATGTTCTTGATACCAGTAAAGTTTCTTTAGGATTTTCGTTCACAGTTTGAATAATATTACTCTACTTATTAACATTAATTAATACCACATGTTAAAATCCAATACCTAAATATTAACCTTTATCAAACTGACTCATGTAAGATATTTGACTCAGCCATTAAAATAATTATAACGTTATATAAATCACGCAGCAATAAACATCTAATTAGGATGAAAGCTGATTTATTTATACTTTAAAATAAAAGGTCTGCGCACCCGCATCCAAAGCTTACACGAAAATAATACGATAACAGAAAATATATTTTATTAATCTCATTTGCATTCTACATTATCATATGTAACAAGTATTGATTCAAATTTACAAAAAGACAGCGTTTTGCTAAAACGCCTCTTAAGAATTTCAGCTGGAGAATTAGCATTTACAGATGTATATCAAAATTAAAAAAAAAAAACCAATAAAACTTTACAAAAGTGGACCCGTGTAAATGCACTGGACAAGATAAAACAGAAAAGGAAACTAATGGTTTTATTTTAGAGATTTATTGAATGACAATACTGTTACTCATTTAAATTATAAATGGAATTAACGTTTATAACGTTCAAATGCATGAGGATACTGATACTACATGAGGAGAATATTTCAATTCATTAATAAATGAAATTATTTGAATATTTTAATTTAAAAATTTGAATATTTATTTCAGAACACAAGTGAAATATGCTGCAAGTAAAATAGTAGAACAATTTTGCCTGGCATTAGTTGCGACGTTCACAAAAAATAAAATTCATAAATATAGGTAATCTTTTTTTTCGTATATTTTTTTTTTCAATTATCCCTATTATTACTTTTTTAAGTGTACTTCAGTATGACTTCGTATCCACATTTCAAAATCTAAGGAACATCCTACACACAAACCAGGAGATGTTCCCGGGCTCTCTACAGCTTCAAGTGTGCTTATAATTTCGGATCACGATGTTATCTCCTTGAGAAATATTGTTGCTGTACAAACAGCTTCAAAAGACACGTTATTACTTCGTAACTTTAAAATAAATTAAGAATGGATCTCAAAAAAAAAAAAAAACATTAAACTTGTAAATATAAGGTCCCAATAAAATAGATGAACTAATTTTAACACAGAGTTCAGTACGTCTAACTAAAGATATTCAAGCAAAAAAAACACTGATTAAACTGATTTTATCTTGACCTAAAATCATTTTTAGTGTATTTTCGATTTTTTTTCTTGTAAGTTATCTAATGGGTTTTTTTTTATTTTTTTTACCATTGTCCTTATTTTGGTGGTCTGAATGAATCCTAAAAGTTTGTCCATCTATTTTAATGGGACCTTATATAAACCTATATCATATTATATTATATTATAACTGAATAATTCATTAGTTCCCTTAAAAATATATCTATTATTTACATAAAAAAGGAGTAAATTGTCGGCACGATTGGCGCAGTGGCTGAGCGATTGACTGCTGCGCTGCGTGTCGCGAGTTCGATCCCCGCACGAAACAAATATTTGTATGGCCTACAGATAGTTGTTCCGGGTCTGGCCGTTTGTGTATGTGAGTATAAATGTTTGTGAACGCACCCACGATACAGGAGAAATTCCGAGTGTGAGGAGACGTTTTAAAAAAACAAAATTAAAACTTTAAAATAAGTTAGTTTCATTTCGATAAGTTAGACAAAAATATTTAAATGCCAAAGCGATTTATTTTGCTCACCTACGTCTTCTACAAAACTGTTATATGTTTATTTTTCACAAGCACGATATCGCACAATCAATTTAATTTACATAATTGATGTGAAGACAATACGGGATGGAAGGGACACCGACGAAGACGAAAAAAATCTGCTGTTCCATACATTTTGACCGTGTAAGTATTGCACTTTTGTAGGAAACAGCCGTTTTTTTTTTTTAATAACCGATGAAAAGTTTCTATGTGGGTGGTGTCTCAGAATGATGAACTGTATACGTGGTAACCGTTTTCACTTCAGTGTCCTTTCCACCCCATATGAAAAAAGAAGGAAATTGTAAATGGACCAAATCAAATATTAGTACCAAATGGCCAAAAATATAATGAGGAGAAGTAATATTTTACCTGACCGTACGTGATAAAGTTTCGCAGGTTGTTGGGTCTTTCAATGGAAAACGAAAGAGAGATCTCACATGTGTTTTTTTTTTTTTATGGCGTCCATTACCTGAACGGTGACCATCAACTCTGAATTGCTCCTTGTCTTTTGCTATGAGGAACAGCTCAGCAGCACTCCGGCGCATTCGCAAAAAAATCTCAACCAAGATTTGTTTCATCAGTCAGCGGCAGTTTTCCCGCTACTTCGCTCATCATGCTTTCCCGAGTCAGAACAATACAACAACAACACAAGTGTTATACCCCGTTCATAACCTACCAACAGCTAACACTGAGGTACGTGTCAATATTTCAGCACAACCAGAAATCAAACGGCTTTGCCGCTGAGATCATAAACCACGTTTCAACGTCATAACGTTTACCCATATTTGAAGTTAGTAAAATTAAACTCAACATTGTCACGTACAAGACGAAACTGTAAACGATACATAAATAGGTTACAAGTAAGCAAGTACCGTTGAATAATGTACAGTGGGACAAAACTGTTGAATGCCATTGAACAATTGGCAAGGATAAAAGTCTAGACGATGTCTGTTGCCGTAGAACGGGAGCTTTGCCTTTTACAGATACAAAAGCTTTGAAGATCATTCATTTGTACTTCTAACCTATAGATTCCGTTTGAAAATACTATGATGAAAAAGTTGCTGGTGCGCGTTAACAAGATTTTCGGTCCAGCTCCTGGACTGTCAAATTTATTTCTGTATGGTTAGGTTAGGTTAATTTTTCAGTTTTGTGTGATCGAATCTAAGGTAGAAAAAAGAGACGTTAGTAAGTAAAATAATAAGTATAATGATAAAAACCGACATGCTACCAACAGAATTAAAAAAAATATGTAAATTACGATGTTAAAAGTCACCATTAGACCTTATTTTCAGGGCTGCGGGCTGTTCGAAAGAGATACCGCGGCCCTGGAACACAAAGGGCAAGGAAGGAACATGGATGGGTTTTAGTCAGTACAAGTCTGACACTCCCTTCCGCTCTGCCCAGAGCGGGAGAAGTCATTTGATGATTCCCCATCCCTAAAAAAAAAAAAAAAAAAAACCTTATTTTCTAATAGCGTTTGTAAGTTGGATTGAAACAACCATTCACTACTTCAGAAATCAATTCAAAGCATTGTCAAAGTTTATCTGACAAGGAAAAGCAACCAACATTTAGGCTACAGTTAAAGGAGCTTTTATACCGTTTACAGAAATAAAAAAGTAATAGAACCGTTTTTCAGATTGATGGTGTTAATGTTATAGTGTGAAGAAAAAAAAATGAACGAATGCCTGAAATATTATGGTCTCCGCTAGAAGTGCTTTTGATTTACAACAGAGTCGTTTCAAATTATCTAACAGCAGGTCAGTTAAATTATCTGGCTATTGGGGTTGTCTAATATCAAAAATTTTATATCTGTTAATTAATCAGCTACTTGTATAGATCACGAGACAGAAGTCCTCAAGCTCTGAAGATCTTAGCTCAAGTATTTATAAGACTTCTATTTCCAAAAATATGCAAAGTATTTCATCATCTGCCTACCCTTGTCCAATTCTACTTGGTATCGGTGCATCACGTTTTCTTCTTCCATTCTCCTGTGACTGCCTCGTTGGTCGCGTGGTTCCAAGTGCGACTGCAGAGCATGAGGACCTGGGTTCGATTCTCGGGTCAGGCAAAGAGTTACTGGGTTTTTCTGAGTGACTGAGTCTGGACTTGTGCCCGGTTGACGGCAATAGGCTCACCCGGTTGATGGCAATAGGCTATTACATAGGACTTAAAACATAACTGGCGAAATGTGGGTGTATTATTAGATACACCTCTGCATAATCCTTCGGGGATTACAGGCGTGATGTTATGTTCTCCTGTGTCAGTCGTCACGGCCATATTTACTCCTTTCTCTTTCATATCATTCCTCTCACCATTCATCCATCTTTTCTTTGGTCTTCCTCTCTCGATCCCTCCATCCATCCATCAACACTTGCAACGTAAAACTAAAATACGCAGTTGTAAACGCCCCTTTACAGAATAATTTACACGAACTGAATAAATTGTCCCGTGTGATATCTCACAAAGGGCGAGGCTAGGTGTTTCTAAATGTCAATCAGCGTATATCTTTTGTTTGCACAGAGCTATGCGTCGACCACTGAACCTACCTACCTATTAGGTACGAATAAATCATTTCGACACAATTAATGGTTTATTGTCACCGAGTAGTTGCTTTAATTGCTTCAACAATTTTGTTTTGATAATGAATTACAAGAGTCAGCTTGTAATTGTGTGGTTATGGATTTATGTTCAGATATGTGTGCCAAGTGGAGCGAGGGTGTGTTCGGCCGTCAGTCTACAATTGGGTGTTGGAATGTCGAAGAAAAACCGTTCCGCTTGCGCGATCGCTTTGGTGTTTTCGTTTTGGGTGGTTTTCAAAAAGGATGCATTGAATTAACATAACATAACATCACGCCTGTAATCCTACCCGTAATTTTAGTACGTTCCACCAGTTATGTTTAAGTCCCATGTAATGGAGGGCGAGCCTGGTGCCATTAAGCGGGCTCAAATCTAGAATCCGTGGCTGCTACTGAGAAATTCCTGATGAACCAATAACACTTTCACCCGACCTGAGAATCGAACCCAGGACCGCTTCCTCCACAGTCGCGCTTGCGATAACTAGACAACAAGGCAGCATTAAATTAACTAATAACATAATTCAGAATAACTATTTTTTTTTTTTTCAGGCCTGAATTTACGTGGGTGACCATGAAGCCTGTTCCGTTCGCTGCCTGATCAGCTGATTACATTATTTTTGTTTTCAGAAGCTTTAGATCTACTGCCTAATTTATGGAGAAGAAGAGTCTGAAGAAGACTTTTGCTATCTTCATTGGGTTGAAATACTTACACAGATAAATAGGTCAAGACATCTTTTAATTATTCATGAAATAAAGTATCTTGTGTTTCCTTTTAGGAAAATTTTCGAACATCTCACAGCATTATCTCTGAGTAACTTATCAGCATTCGAGGCCAGAATCCATTCCGAATTTAAATAATATTAACTATTCAGACAAGATGACGTTGACCAGAAGAAAATCTCGTTGCATAACACACGCACGGAAACCGTTTGAATAGCACATGCGCGTGCGCATACCAAGCTGCGCACAAAAACGCTCAAATATGCACAGCGCAACAAAGATCGGAACTTAGTGGAATAGTTTTTGAAAGAGATAGATTTATGGTGTAGTTTAGTTTCAAGAAATGTTACTTATATTTACTAATATTGCTTCGCATCGTAACAGTGTCTTAAATAAATCGTGAAGGACAAAGTCAAAAAAAGTCGGCTTTACCCTGAAAATTGAATACTTTATGGCCGGTAGAACCATAGGAGCTTAATAATTTGTAGTAGAAAATAGAAGTAATTGTAATTTTGCTGTGCCCGACAGGGTCCATATTGTTCTTTTACCTTATTACAACATCTATAATAATACATATGGAATGCAATAAAGATTTGAGTATTGAGTATTGAAGCGATATCCAACCTCTTCCATACACTTTCTTTAAATGTATTGATCTGCTAGAAACATTAACTTGACGATTGTACTTCATCATCATCATTTCAGTCAAAAGACGTCCACTGCTGAACATAGGCCTCCCCCAAGTGTCGCCACATTGACCGGTCCCGTGCGATTCGCATCCAGCGGATCCCCACAACCTTCACCAGGTCATCGATTGTACTTAACATTCTTAAACTGTGAACTGAACAAAGGGGGCTGACTAATTAATACGTTATTATATTTTTTAGATACAGATAATGACCAATGATGAAAGATGGTAATTAGTAAATTAATATTGTAATACTAACTTTTGCACCGCACCTCAAACTCAAAAGTATTTATTTCAATTAAACCATTACAGGCAGTTTTGAATGTCAGAAAAACAAAAAAGGCTACAGTCACAGACACAAGGCATAATAATTTGTGAAAGTACTGTAGTTGCCCATTCCAAAGCGTAGATCTCTATGGAGAAGAATGGGCAAGAATCTCCATGGCACCACACTTGTAATATGACTGCTGCCTGCTCGAACACGGTGGTGACGAAAGTAACTGGTGCTTATAGCGCAGAATTCTTCTAGTTTTAGCATACTTTAAGGTACAATTAATAACATAAGTTTAGGTCTTGAACCAATAAATATTGTTTATTGTTTAATAACACTGTTGTAGACTAGAGTTCCTGAAAGTTTTCATGGAACCTATCAAATGAACTCAATTAGTTATTCTATCAATGTGTACTAGACCTAAGTGCCAGTTTCATTAATTAATTATGATTTAGAACCTAGTCCCCCATTAATATGTAAGTTGAAAGTTGATTGAGTCATTTGTCCGAGTTATTAGTCAAGAATAAAGTGAATTATGTCACCTTTATAATCAGTCATTGTTATCGGTTTCTGAATAGGAGAATAGTTGTAATACGTTTTGCGTTGGCGATGAACAATATGCGGTAACCTTGCCAAATAGTTGGTATTTCATTTTTGTTTGTGTGTCTTATTGGTGCCGTTATTTGGCTAGGAAAACTTGGATAAGTATTGACGATAGTAGCAATTAAAAAAGGTATTTAAAATAAAAGTTGGTGGTTTTTTTTTTAATATATTAAATGGGCCTACTCTTGACCTCAAGCTTGTCCTGAGGACAGAGATGAGGTCGTCGATGAATTTTCTATCTGTTTAAACTAAAAAAACGAAAAATAATAAGTATCTTAGTGGAAACCTAGTGTCTCAAAATACAGGTCTCGGCTTAGTTTAGGCGCCATTCTAACAAATTAAATACTTTTTGCTGTATTTATGTTACTTCATAAGTACTGATTGTCTTTATTTATGGAAGAGAAATATTTTTTAAGAAACCACAGAACGCCACCTGCTAAGATCCTTACATACAAATCCACCATCCAATCCAACCATCCATTCCATTCTCTATCTTCCTTACATAGAAATATTTTTGAAGTGAAAACTTCTTTATTGGGCATTTTTTGTGGGCATTTTTGAGATGGGGAAAAACAATTGAACTCGCGACACCGTTAAACGACCTTTTTTCGTTGCAAAATTAGCCATATTGCTACATATTACAAGCCCAAAAAAAATACAGTGTATAGTCAAATGCATAAGTAAAAGACATGCAAAAATATTTTCAAAAAATAATCCAGAATCTTGAAAAAAAAAGTTTTCATACTGTCGGCATTCCCGGAGTGGTTGGGTTTTTTTTATTCATTTTAGAGAAAAAGCAGTAGTATTATTAATCCTGCTAGCCACTGTATTAGTAATAAATAGTGCCTTAACGAACTACTACGTCGGCATAATCCTTTAAGTGTTCAGACTACATACAGGTTGTTTAAATTTGTCTAACGCAGTAAGTCACGATCGTAGTTACGAAATTGAGGTTCAATTCAGAATAATATTAAACTATGATATACTGTTCAAGTGTGCACCCAATTTGAGCCAAATCAATAGTTGACATTATGCGTCGGAGCCGTATCTAAAGTCATTAATTTTATTGCTCCCAGATAATGAAAGTGACTATGGATGAAGACATTTGACTGGTACAGATTCATAGACAGTGCTTCCTTGCCTTTAGGCCCAGCTACTTGCGTCAAAAAAAAAACGCTCGCACGTTCTGTCCTGCGCTCCAGACGATGCGTCGCAGTGATTTGTAGCACACTCTAATCGACTTCTTTCACTTCTCTTCTCCGCGGTCGCTGTCATAAGAGACGTTTAGCGTGGTCAAGGGGATATGATGATATTAACTTGTATCCTGAGGTACTCCTTGAATTTTAATTTTGATAACAAGAAATACAAACGGGCCATCCTGCATCGGGGATCTTAGAGCATAAGAAATCTGTAAATATTTGAAAATCTGCTGTACGTCATCAAAGTCCATCCTGCAAGATAAAGAGATCGTTATTATTGGTCTGCATCATCCCCCTCTGCAACCTTTTTCCATGACAGTTTTAGTTATGTGGACCACCGATCGTCGTTTTTGTCATTCTCCTCCTGCCATTATTTATTTTATTAAAACTTTATGCACATAATGTACAAAGGCGGTCTTAATGCATTTTCTACCAGTCTACCTTAGGGTGATGCAGAGACGAAACAGTAGGTGCAATAGTATAGAAAATTTCCAAGAATGAAATGTAATAAAAAATACAACAAAATATACAAAGTAAGTAGTGTTCCCTCTCATAGAGAGGAGGCCTGTGTCCCAGCAGTGGGAACATTATAGGCTGATGATGTGTGTGTGTGATACAAAGTAAAGAGAGATGTAAAAATACATAGATGAAGAAAAACAACAAATTAATTGTGAGACGAGTCTGCTAACTTCTTATGAAAGTGTTCGCGAACTTTTACCTTAAAAGTGAACCGACTGGTTGCCGTCCTGATATTCAGAGGGAGCGCATTCCAAAGGAAAACCGACTGGACAAGAAAAGAAGATTTAAGAAAACCAGAGCGGTGAGTAGGACATCGTAGAAGACGATTATTAGAAGATCGAAGAGTCTTGCTGTGCGCAGAGCATAAATATTGGAAGTGAGAAGTTAGATAAAAAGGAGAAGCGGGTTTTTCTAGAAGAGAAAACAAGGTTGTCAAAGCCCTTAACGCTCTGCGCTGTCTGATGGGTAACCATTTTAAGCGTACGGACACATTATCATACTTACGAAGATTAAAAACGAATCGAATGCAGTTATTTAGAAGTCGGTCAAGTTTATTGAGGAGATCTGCATTCAGGTCATAGTAACACACATCGCCATAGTCAAGTATGGGGAAGATAAGGGACTGAACCGACATTACCTTTATGTGTGATGGGAGATTTTTTTTTTTTCATCATCTATGAAGTTTGTCACGATGCGATGACTTAATTGTGGCTGCTACATGATAAGAAGAGGAAATATTATTTTTTAGTTTTCCAAGTCCATTTCACACGGTAAAAAAATACTGTGTGTATTTCCGTACCCCAAAATAATGTACGAGTATCATACATATTTAGTTTACTCCATAGTCATTCCCAAAAAAAGCCTTTTGTATTCAATCCATATAAATAATGTCGATAAGATTCGAACAATTGTTTTTATTGTCTCACATTTGTGGTTTACCAGACTTTTGACTTCCAAGTATCATTTGCTTTACCTGTTATCAATTTGAATATGATTGAGACGGAATAAGAATTTGATACGAATTCTGTGGAATGAGGTCAACAAACCTATAACTTGGTGACTTTGGGATTTACCACGTTTTTGGCACAAGTCTATTATTCCAGACTTTCAGCATAGCATGTCATAGAATAATCAGCCTGTATTGTTCCTACTGCTGGGACACAGGCCTCCTCGGTATGAGAGGGAATGTGCTATAATCCACCACGCGGTCCCAGTGCGGGTTGGTAGATGTCACATGCCTTCGATTTTCTTTTATTATTTTGGACATGTTTCTTCACGGTGTTTTCCTTCACCGTTCTTGAGTTCTCAGCTTTCTTTCGAGGTCTTCCAGCAATACCTAGTAAATTACTCATTAAATAATAGGGTTTCCTTAGTTTGTTAAAAGTAACCAGCAGTATACTCTACCTATAAAAAATACTGTATTTTTTTGCACATAAATGATATTTTCAGGAGATCTTAAAATTATATACATAGAATATAACGTCGTCTAGACCCTCACGTATCACAAAATAATTATCATAATTGAACAGATTCCCTCTCAAAGAGAGGAGGCCTGTGTCCCAGCAGTGGGAACATTAATAGGCTGATGATGATGATGATGAATTGAACAGATTGGGGACTCAATAAAATCACCTCGCTTGTTGTCTTTATAAGCTTTGCTGCCAGCTTTACCTTCAGTTAAGTACGTTATTCCTGTTTAGTAATTCATATACTCGTATTTACCATACCCAACCTATTTAAATACTGATGTCATGACTAGCCGAGAGCCTTCGATCAATATCACTGATACACTAACGACAGGCGACGACATTCTCTACCTGTTTCAAGTCTTAATTACTGAATTCGCATTTCTTGATTAGGTTTATCTGACTAAAAACATACGTAAATTACTTAATTGTTACATGATACTTGCGGTTAATTAACTAAAAATATGAACTAAAAATAATGCAAATTATTATCAAAAATAATCGCCTGTAGCGATTGAAAAAACTGCATTTTTATACTATAAAATGATACAATACTAATTTATAATTTGTGTTCACTTCAAATTAGAAAGAGACGTTGCTTGTTTCTGTGATTGACAGAAATAACGCTTCCTCTCATTGGCTTACGTCGCTCCCGCAAAATGTCTCCTGGTCGTAAAATGTCGATTTCTTATAATGTATTAAGTATGTAGCAAACGGCATCAAAAATCAAAATGTCAAAACCACCAAAACTACAACTACACTTACCTCCGTGCTGTTAGAACTTAAACGACGTTAAGTGATATTATGATGATTGTCTCAGTGAATATCTAAATAAAAGAACACAGTTGATTTTTAACGCCCGACTTGAGACTGAAAATCGAAGAAAATATAAAGACCGATTTTATTTAGGCATTGAATTAATGCCTGACGTCTTCTAATATTAATTAATGATCTTCTTCTTTATCGTGTGGTTAGTGCCTAACCTGGTGTTAGAGTTTTTATGCCACTGGTGGCATGCTGTTTTATTAAGATTTTTTCCTTCACAGAAGCAAGTGATAATTATACAATACGCACATGAATCGGAAAAATCAGAGGTGTATGTCTTGGGTTCGAATTTGAGACTTATGACTTGGCAATCCGACGGTCACAACACTAGGCTATCACTGCTTGTATTATTGATGAAACGGGCGCTAACCTTGCTTCTTTATACATCCTAAAGAGTTTTTAGTCCGGCCTATTTTCGACAGGATCTGGTAATAAATCCTTGTACCTCACACAGTCAGAATCATACGGAGCTCATTTTTATTCCAATCCCAAGTCAAGAACAGTCATGGGATGAATTAATGAGCTAATAATTTAATCCAAACAGGTATATTCACATTTAAATAATACGTGCACGTTCAGTTTTGATCTCATTAACAATTTATTAGCTTTAATGATATTATGACAAGGTAAAACAATAAATTATCGCAACGTTCATAGCCTAGTATCGTAAATTAACAGAATTATAGTTAGGTATATTTTTTCTGCGACTAAGACGGTTTTAACAAACTCTGTCAGTCCGGATTTTACCCCAGACATGATTTCATTAAATTTGGATCATTCCATCACTACCTTATCAATTAGCACCACAGAAGTCTACTCTTTATTTCTCCTGTTTTCTCTTAAAATAATGTATATTTTAAGAGAAAACATTTATTTTTTCAGTTTAATTAATGTCTTTTTCCGGAAGACGAGCGTAAGAAATATTAGCTAAGTTTCATAGACCACAAGGTAACAGACGCAATATTTCAACTCAACACTTAGTACATCTTATTAGTCCTGTTTTGGCACATATTCCTTGTTTCTAAGATCTCAGGCTCGAACTGATGACCTTTGCCCGTCAATTAAACGAAGTTATAGAGACATAGGAGACGCGTAATTTGCCATTCTTATTAATAACCAAGTCTTATTTAGAAGCTGTATGTTTATGTATTTTCATGATGCCTTGAGAAGTTAGGCCCGCTTGCACTACAACTCACTTAATACTTTTAATGAATTAATGATAAAAAATAAACCTTGAACTTATGCTTTTGGTCGCCAAAAAGAAGATTAAATAAGTACATTCGTTTTTTTTTTATTGACTGTACCTTTATCGTGTGGGAAAAAACTTTAGGACGAACGAAGAATAAATAAAAAAAAATGATAATAAAACATCTTTCTGTCAATGGAAGTCCTGGCAAAATAATAACAGACTCACGCATCAAATACATACTGAGTTTCCTCTTTGCCTAGGAAAGCACGCTAAGCCTTTAGTCCCGCCTGTCATTAGTAGATCATTGACAGTTGTTACAGGTAGTCAGTGGCCGGAAAGTCTAACAACCAGTCTTACCAAGGGGTATCCTATTACCCAGTACTAATTGGGTTTTGGAGGTCAGATAGGCAGCCGCTCCATGTAAAATACTGGCATTCAGCTGCCCTCGGTTACACTGGAAGCCGACCCCAACATAGTTGGGATAAAGGTTATGCTGGTGTTTCTGTCAATTATTGATGGTTTAAATAATATGTACTGTTAAACACGTTTAGTTGTGGTGTAAGTCGACCTTAAAGTATACTCCATTATTCAACGAACTTAAAGGCCTAGGTTCGGTCCAATTAATTAAATTATAAATAAGAAACATTATTAAGTTCGATTTTATAATGTTTTGCGGTCATCGATGTCATGAGATCCAAACAAGTATCATACAAACTATGGTACTTCAATGACATCGAAGATATTTCTCTTAAACATAGGATGGTGTGCTTTTTTCAGCGTTCTGAAAAAAGGGCTCTATTTGGCTAAAAATGCTCAATTTTATTTATGTCTTTAATTGCCGTTTGTGTTAAATAACACCAATAAATTCGTCTCGTTCGTGACCCCTTATCAAAATAATCAAGTTTATGTAACAACTTCCAATCGCTGAATAGCCGCTAATATTGAAATAAGTCCTAATAACCTATTGTATTACAAAACAAATGGCCTCATATTTCAGACAACGCTATTAAATCTGTCTTTATTACACAAATATTATTTACTATCAAATGAACTACGATTAAGAATTATAACCAAGGCTTTTAGTCGGTGGCTGCGGGCTGTTCGAAAGAGATACCGCGGCCCTGGAACACAAAGGGCAAGGAAGGAACATGGATGGGTTTTAGTCAGTACAAGTCTGACACTCCCTTTCGCTCTGCCCAGAGCGGGGTAAGTCATTTGATGATTTCCCATCCGAAAAAAAAAGGCTTTTAGTCTGCTTTAAAAAAGGCTTTTAGTAGTAGCTGATTTAGAATTTAACACATTGAGGTGAAAGCTCCATAATGTAAATGTGTATGGCTATAAGAGTAGAGGAAGACCAAAGAAACGATCTAAGGGCTGTGTGAAGTATGATATCCGTGCAGTTAACCCACCACACACACCACACGTCTGGTCGGAGCATCCTCAATTTTCTATGGGATATGAAGAACTTTACATACTGTTTTTCACACCCCTATAATACGGCTAGGAAAACTTGAGGAGTAATAGAGAATTGGGATGATTCCTGGGTAAAAAAATATGATTCTATTTAGTCCGTCAGTTAGATTATCGAAAAATATTGGCCGCGAAATATTGGCCGTATTCACCTCCTTTCTAGCCATGTCATCCTTCATACAGTCCATCCATCGATTCTTTTTTTCTGATTGTCAGAAAAAAAGAATTAAATTCCCTTTCTCAATATTAATTAAATTTCAAATATTCTCAAAACATAAAGCAAATACAAAAGTACCAGGATTACATAAGATTTGAATTAATTGTCTAGACCGCAAGTTCACAGCGACGAAGGGCACATTTAAATTTCGAATTTGCATTCTCAGACTAGGCTGTCGATATAAATGGTTGGTCAGTGACGTCACCAGTGATGTAATATGATTCACGCCGATTGTATCTGAACTGACAGATTGTATTTATATTTAAGGCTATCATAGTACCTATAGAACATCATGCTTGTTAGCCGTGTGTCTTTTGTTTTATGAGCTTTTAGATTGGAGATTTTGGTGAAGGGTTTTAGTTTTTCTAAGGTGAAAAAGAAAAAAATATCACGCTAGTAAGCCCCGAAGGGTTAGGCAGAGGTGTACCTTATAGTACCCCCCATTTCGCCAGTTATATTTAAGTCCCATGTATTAGGAGGCGAGCCTGTTGCCATCAACCGGGCACGAATCCAGACTCTGTGGCTACTATTGAGAATTTTCTGATGGAAAAACCCAATAGCACTTTGCCCGACCCAGTAATTGAACCCAGAACCTCATGCTTAGCAGTCGCGCTTACGAACACTAGACCAAAGAGGAAGTCAAAAAAAAAAATATTGGTATATTGTTTAAACGTCTTACTGGCCGATCATGGTCGGTCAAACCTTATTTGACCTTTACATTACCAAAACAGAAGAACAGAAAAAAAAGAATAATTATAGGAATTGACCATAAGTGGAAGGAGGGAAGGGAGCATTTGCCCTGCAGTGGGACAGAAATGGCTGATAATAATAATAATTGACCATCACGAAAGCATAAAGGTTCAAAAAACAGAAAATCATTGACATTTTCTCACCTACTCAGATGAAATCACAACTACCACCAACCAGCACCTGTTAGAAGCAGGGACGTATTCTAGATTCATCCATTACTACGACTTTTTACTTGCCTCACAGTCACGTTTTTATTTAGCTGACTATGAGTAACATAGATTCAATCATATTAAACAAAAAAAAACAAATTACCATCTGTAAAAACAATATTAATCTCATATCAAACCAATCAACGATGAGCTTCTAAAATCGATGACAAATAATGTCATTGACCCCAGATAATGACACGTCTGATCTTTACACACAACCGTTCCAAATTCGGAATTAGGTACTGCAGCTACCATAGACTTATACAGAGTTTGTTTGTGATAAAGCTCACGTTCTCAGGACATTTTGTAAGCATAGACAAGTATTTAGGTAGGGCGTCGGATGTATTTGGCAGGAATAATAGTTTTGATAAATTGGTTTTGATTTTATCTGTGGTAGTCATCGAGTGTAAGATTGAATGTATGAGAGGTGTTTGAAGAGGCATTGTTTCGCTAATAGGTAGGTACAGATTAGAGATATGATGTTCAGATTATTTATTGATGAGTCTACAGAGCGCAGTTAGTTTGGGCTTACTAACGTTTTGATTTTAGATGAGCCAAAATCTTAAAGGATTGGTAGTTGAGACGAGTGAGGATAAAAGCAAGATAATTTTCTCCAGCAAGATATTATGACACCAAACTTTTTGCTGTCTGGATGCAAGACTGGGGTCATTATTTCAGCCGAAAGACGTCCAGTGCTGGACATAAGCCACCGGGACATTTTTTTTTGACCAGTTTTGCCATAATCGCCACGCTTGGCAGGCGATCGCATTTCGGTTGTTACAAAGGCACAGAGAACGCTGCTGCCATTCTCTGATCAGTCCCTTAGTCACCTCTTACGACACCCACGGGAAGATATGGGATGGTGCTATTCTTTACGTCCGACACCATACAGTACAAGACTGGGGTGAATGACAGAAAAGGAGGCTTCTGGCCAGTAATGGAACTATAGAGGCTTAATATTATTTTTAATACAAGAATTAAGATCAATATAAAAACTGGATGATGACGGCCATGATGGGACATTCTCGCGCGCGTCTTTTTAAAATCTCGAAAGTAATGTGTGCGTTACGCTGTGGAGTTAAGGTTGAATTTGCTATTTTCAGTTTTGGATAGACGCTTCGATGTGCTTCGACTCTGCGCTAGTATAAATTGACGCTTTTTTTTTTTACGGGAATCAAATCATCAAATGACTTCTCCCGCTCTGGGCAGAGCGGAAGGGAGTGTCAGACTTGTACTGACTAAAACCCATCCATATTCCTTCCTTGCCCTTTGTGTTCCAGGGCCGCGAACATTATCTCTTTCGAACAGCCCGCAGCCCTGGCGTATAAATTGACCCTAAAGTAGATATCAAATATCACGAAACCTTCATATCGAAAAACAATGGACTGTCTAGTTACACAGATCTATTCCTTAGGTCTATAGGATCTGCAGTAGGACAAACGGATCTTAGAAGTTCAACCCGACGTTTACAAATCGCCCCAACTACGTACAGCTAATAGCTGTTGGCACTAACAATTATTGAAGTTTTATTGCCATTAATAAACTTAATCAAGTCCATTCACGATAACTAATGAATTATTAGCAGTTTATTACATTTTCAAAGCAGATTGTACAAAGCCTTAAATTAAACATAGATTTGATTGACTTATCATAAGATTAATGAAAACATTATCTGACATCATGTCTCACTCAGGCTACTTAGTTAAATCTAAAATATTAATACATTTACAGTCCTTTTGGGCACGGTTGTAGTCGGGGAAAACAATATCCGTACTCTATATTATTGTTCTAACTTTTTTTTTTCTTAAGTATATTTTTTGAATTTCAAAAGCAGAATAGTCTTGATCACTTATATAGTTTTGTTTATATAATACCCACAAAATCCAATTTTAAGAATAAATTGCGTATGGGTAAGAAGACATGAAAGTTATTAGTATGAAAATATATTAAATGTGTTTCGCAGCTTGGGCTACCAATTAACGGTTGACATCTTTTTAAATTAAATAATCCTGAGAGAGACGAATTTACTTTAAAGGAAGTCGTTTCTTCATAATTATATTGTTTAAGCAATCCATAATTTATTTAAAAGTAAAACATGGTGTGAGACCTTAATATTACGAAAACTTCATATTACAAGACATAAATTATATGAAACAATTAAGCATTTTACCGCTTTAAGCAATTATTTGATAGTAAATTTATGTATAAATACACCAGCGCGAATATTTATTTATATTGGAGATAATAAAATCCAATACCATTTGCGTACAGTGCAAATCTCTTTGACATAATTACGCCATAAAATAATTATATCTCTGTCTGCCGGCTTGGCTTTATTTTTTTTTCTTTATATTAAATGCAAGTAATGCAAAATATAAAATGAGGAGCTCGTGGCTAAGTAATAACTGCCGCTCGGGTCGATCTTTAGGTTAAGCCGTACTTGCCTAGGTTGGTCTGTGGATGGGTGACCACCCATTACATACCGAGTTTCCTCCGTGCCTCGGAAAGCACGTTAAGCCGTTGGTCCCGGCTGTCATTTGTAGATCTTTGACAGTCGTTACAGGTAGTCAGTGACCTAAAAAGTCTGACAACCAGTCTTACCAAAGGGTATCGTATTACCCAGTACTAACTGGGTTGTGGAGGTCAGATAGGCAGTCGCTGCATGTAAAATACTGATATTCAGCTGCAACCGGTTAGACTGGAAGCCGACCCCAAAATAGTTGGGAAAAGGCTAGGCAGATGATGAAATGTAAGTAATCCACACGGAAGGACAAACACTATCCCCGCTACTATATTGCGTTTTTATTCATTATTTCCCCAGGACAACTACAGCATACGTATGTATTATTATTGGTAAATCAAAATATGCTGATTATCTACGCTATACGTCTAAAATTACCAGCAAAAAAGAGGATGGCCAGTCCCCAAGCCTCCTGATGAAAGAATGGTTTATTAAGGAAAACTACATCATTGATGACTCTCATTTTCCGACTAGCGCCGTACTATGTTATGTAGCTATGTAACACGGACTATATCGTTAAATTGGAAGTGACTCAAAGCAGGCTGTATATCTAGTACAGGAAGTAGTATTTCAAATCCTAATTCTATACGAATAGATGCTCAAGTTTCGCATTTGTGGTAAGGTTGGCTTACAGCTGGTGGCAAGGTAGGTGGGATTACAAATCCTCAGAGAATCATTTGAAGTCATGTTTTATGTTAAAATCAGATAAGGATTCTATGGTGAACATTTAAAACCCGATTTAGACCCATAAAGGGGAAAAAGAAGGATTACGGAACCCGAATGAAAAGGGTTCACATGTGAAGGCCTAATAAACGCTATTGACGCCACAATTCACGTGGCTATCTACTAGACCTAAATCATTTAACATGGTAAATACCTGGGCGATCGAGTTCTGTTAACTGCCTCGTTGGTCGAGTGGTCGCAAGCGCGACTGCTGAGGTCTTGGGTTCGATTCCCAAGTCGGGCAAAGTGCTATTGGGTTTTTCCGTCAGGAATTTCTCAGTAGAAGCCACGGAGTCTGGATTTGTACCCGGTTGATGGCAAAAGGCTCGCCACCTATTACATGGGACTTAAACATAACTGGCGCAATGTGGGTGTGCTATTAGGTACACCTCTGCCTAACCCTACGGGGATCACAGGCGTGATGTTATGTATGAATTTTGATGAGTTCTAGCTTGAACGATTTTTCGCCCCCGTAAACCCCTATATTGCAACTTTCATCGAAAACGTCATAACAAATATTTTGCTCTATTACATGGTTATTTTCACATTTACTATTGACTTGAAATAAGAATAAGATTCGAAAGAAAAGAAAGAAAAGAACAGACTCTGTGAACCAGGAGATATAATTTTTCAAACAATGATATGTACAGACGCCAGCACATCAAGCTACTACAATCTGTCAAATTTCTGTAATAGATTTTCAACTTTATCACTGAAGCATTAGGTTCGAGGTTGGTTGGGAAAATCTGACAGATTCGGGTAGGTTGACCTGCTGGCGTCTGTACTATGCCCTATGTGCTACAAAACGCAAAGAGCAAAGCAGACAAGAGACGATGTTATTATTAGTTTCTTTCATCCGGGAAAATGTAAGAATAGCACGCTTACCCGTGCCGTACTAATAGAGATACATAATTACAGGTAGAGCATAAAAAGAGGGTCGAGGAGGACATTCCACCCATCCACGTAAAGATCAACGAACACCTACAAGCACTATACGGGTCCAGCATCGCCTCAATCGAGCGGTTTTTCCTTTTTTTTTCGTATGGGAAATCATCAAAAGATTTCTCCCGCTCTGGGCAGAGTGGAAGGGAGTGTCAGACTTGTACTGACTAAAACCCATCCATGTTCCTTAAGCCGTGCTTGCCTAGGTTTTTTCTGTGGATGGGTGACCATTACATACCGAGTTTCCTCCATGCCTCGGAAAGCACGATGAGCCGTTGGTCCCAGCTGCCATTTGTACTTTGACAGCAGTTACAAGGTAGTGGCAGTGACCCAAAAAGTCTGACAACCAGTCTTACCAAGGGTTATCGTTACCCAGTACTAACTGGGTTGTGGAGGTCAGATAGGCTGTCGCTCCATGTAAAATACTGGTATTCAGCTGCATCCGGTTAGACTGGAATCCTACCCCAACACAGTGGGAAAAGGCTGGGCAGATGATGTCTGTGAAATTAAACTCCTTTGCCCAATTCCTTTACTAAAACTCAACAGCTAGAGAAGTTTGGAAAGGTCAATGCCCTATCGGGTCCAAGCGAAATACGCACAAGTAACACTGCAAGGTGTCTAGTTCAAATATTCATTATGTAAATTACATAATACCCACTTTATCAAAGTAGTATTTAATCTAAATTTGTAATCACAATCAGACCCGCAGGCAGTAACAAATACGACTTATATTGCAAGTGTCAATGTTCCGTTCTCCCTATAAATCAGGATAGTAAATCAATAGTTGCAATTAAGGGAAAATAAATATTTATTAGTACTTATTTACTGAATACCTTTCATTGATTGAAAGGCGTGAGAAAAAAATTACAATCATTGGTTTTTTTTTAACCGACTGCGGCGAAGCCCAAAAGGAGGGTTATATCCTGTCCGCGATATTTGGTGTTCGATGCTATCTGGCTTATCTGCATACGAAAGATGGTCGATCAAAAATCTAATGTGTCTGAAAATTGATTTTGTTGAAGCTGTTTATAAAATTGGTTTTGTTAACAATAATGCAATGGCTCACGGAGAGAATATTCTTCTCGTTTCAATATTCTCCATTCATATTTATAGATCCATGCCCTTAAAACTGAAAAATAATGTTTTTTTTTTTCATTATACGACTTTTGTTATCTCCCTACATTTTAATATGTTCTTTTTAAGGTACCGTACCTCAAAAGATAAAAAAGAACCCTTAGAAGATCACTCTCTTGTCCGTCTGTCCGTGTGTCACCACCGATTTTCTCAGGAACAGGTGGACCTAGCCTAAGTTGAAATTTATACCAGATACTGAGGTTTATAGTCCCTATTAGGTGTATATAAAATAAAATCAAGGTCCTGAGTTAACACGATAAAAGATATGGGCAAATTTAGATTTTCGCGAAAAATTGTAAGAACCAAAATTGACCTTAATTTTCAACTTTTTTATTTTGCGTGATTATTCATTTATTTAGGGATAATAAACAACTACAACATATATAAACATAAAATTAATAACAAAACTAAGTGGTAATGTTGCAGTCCACTACACTTTACTTGTGCTATAAGACCTTGCTTTTACCTAAAATTGTCAATTTGAAGTCATCCGGAAGCATCCTATAGGTTTGGGTCGAAAATCTATACAGTAGTTCCCGTTGACCTAGAATCACGAAATTTAACAAGAAGCAATGTCTTACAGCACATGTAAAGGAAAAAATCTGAAAACTGCAAATATGTAGTTTAATAACAAAATACCTACGAGTTTATACGGAACCCTCGGTGGGCGAGTCCAACTCGCACATGGGCGGTTTTTTTATTTTACACTGTCTTGTCTCAGTGTCAGTCAGCTATGAATATATTTTTCCAAGGAAAAGGTTTTACCGTCACGAATTTTACAGAAGCTGGATTCGTGCCCGGTTAATGGCAATAGGCTCGCCCCCTATTACATGGGACTTAAACAACAATGGCGAACTGTAGGTGCACTATTGGATACACGTCTGTCTAACCTAACCTAAACCTTCGGGGATTACAGGCGTGATGTTTTGTTTTTAGGTGCAGAAAAAAATAAGCCTTATATTATTCTTTTCTTCTTAACACAGATGTGCAGAACTTAGGCTCCGCGTAAACGGGCCACTGGTGGCCGCCACCAGTGGCTGTTCCGCGCCACGTCCTTTGTTAGCGCGCAAACGACGGTGGTCAGTGGCTGCCACGAGTGGTTGATATTTATTTATAATTCGCTACCGGTGGCGTGTCGCGGACACTAGGTCGCGAGTGGTCGCCACTTATACAAAACGTTTTAAAAATCATGTAAACAACCACCGGTGGCTTGTTTGCGCGGAGCCTGCGGAATGCTCATGTGTCATATAGGCCCATGAACTCCGTATTTCTCTGACATTGTTTCAAATTCATTGCGTTCATTCTACAGCCAGTACATTTCCATGACAATATAAAGCAACAATGGACGCAGTGTAAATATATCACGCCAATTGTTACTGGTTTTAAACATCTTTGTTTCGGTCATTGTACTAAAAGGTACGACACGAGTAAAACTTTTACAAATTATTTCATAATATCCTGCAGACTTAGCCTTGTACCGGTACCTGTACTGTATGGTGTCGGACGTAAAGAATAGTACCATCCCATATCTTCCCGTGGGTGTCGTAAGAGGCGACTAAGGGACTTATCAGAGAATGGGCAGCAGCGTTCGCTGTGCTTTTACAACCGTACTGCAATCGCCAACCCACCTGCCAAGCGTGGCGATTATGGTTATGCCCCCCTTTGGCCTATGTGCAGCACTGGACGTCTTTCGGCTGAAATGATGATGATGATGATATCTTCAGATGAGCAGGTAATCTGCAGTATACTGTTATTAACATTATATAATCGAGGATACATATGAAGGCAAATGGACTTCGATCGAGTCATCAATTCCACATTTTTTTAAGCGAAAACTTCTTGAGGCGCGTTGGGCATTTTTGAGACGGGGAAAAACAATTGAACTCGCGACACCGTTAAACAACCTCTTTTTCGTGGCAGAGTTAGCCGTATTGCTACATATTACAAGCCCAAAAAAATACAGTGTATAAGTTAAAGACTTATGCAAAAATATTTTCTATAAAAATAATCGAGAATCTTGAAAAAAAAAATAGTTTTTTATATTGTTTTGACGTATATCATGACATTTGTTTTTTTTTTATTATACAAATGTCACCTTTCTGCAGAGACAAATCAATCACAAATAAAAACATGCGATATTTAAAGATCTTGTAACTGGGTCACACATAAGCACCAAATTCGCTGATTGCATGGACATAGTTAGTAGGTAACCACAGCAGTAACATGACAAATATGTTTTGGCCTTTACACACAAAATAATATACCTAGCACCGGAGTTAATTTATGTTTAAAACATAATATTTATGTCTATTTACGTAAAGTCTGCGTCGTTTCCGCGACAATGTTTGAGATAAGCCGAAAATGTATTCGTTAACGGGGTGTGGAGTGGGTTAGGCCGCCATTTAATATAGTGGGCCTAGTAAACGGAACGCATTGCAAATGCATGAACATTAGGAGCTTATCTTGTTGCATAACGAGCCTAAAATTGGTGGGCATTTGCGTTACTGCACGATTTTGGGCTAACAAATCTCCCCAGACACACAATTTGGAACTTTATCTTCGTGAGTGTAAGGTCCTGTGTTAAAAAGGTTGTTATGTCTTTTTGTTTTTCATGTCAAGTCACGAATACACTAATGAGAAAATAGGAAGTGTGATCGTTAACTGTCGTTCAGCTATAAGCTGTCGGACGTTTTATAAGCTCTAACTTACACCTCATTATGAGATGGCTCTTGTAATTAAATAGCGTGTAAATTGATTTTATTTGTCACTAGCTTATGGCCGCAGCTTCGCCCGCGTGAAGTTGGGTAACTGCCCACAGGTTATAAAGTATGTATGTGCCAAATTTCATCCAAATACGACAAAGGTCCATCTATCCATCCTCATAAACTTTCGCATTTATAATATTAGGAAGATTTATACATAGTATAACATTTTACCTTTTAATAAATAAACACTGAATTCGCAAAGTCCTAGGCCAAGCTTTTTAATCGTGAATGAGACTGCACAAATTCATGAAAAAACGTCAAAAAACCTATGACAAAATTAAAGAACTAATAGCTAGTGCAACCTTCAGTAAATATGTGCTTAACTCCAACTAATCAAACTCATTAGGAACGTTTGTTTAGTTTAACCACAACAGCTTAATCATTTTAAAGCTGTAAAACCCGTATTGTTTTTGTCAATAGGTTTTAAATAAGGACAGAATTCCAACAATTAATTACTTAAAACAAAGATTCTGTTCCTATGCTTTTCGATTCCACTGGATTTCCATGTCCTTCACCGGGGGGATGATACTGATTGTCTTTGTTGCAAACAATTAAACTAAAATGCCATATGATAATTAATAAAATAAATATAAAGAAATTCGATTCAAAAATCAACGTGGTTACGTTTACACCGCGCGCTCGTGCTCTGTGGCACCATTTTTGTCAATAGCTTTTTTAATTCAGGGGCTTCTTTTCCCTCATTTGTATCTTGACCCTAATTTTGTCATCAACTAGATATAAGCTTAGGGTATATTGCTAGACAACAACAAAAAGCATTGCTTGGCAAGCGGATTGGTGAATGGAAAATGATATCATCACTATATATGTACAGTTGAATGTCTCGTGATATAACACCTCAATGGCTGCTAGACGCAGTGACTGTCAACGCCAAGAATGCGAAATTTTGTCTGGTGAATGGCAAATAGCTCGTCCTACATAGCTAAATGTTGCCGTACACAAGTATCCTTAGGTACTAACCTAGACACTGGCGCCGATTCCCTTGTTCACTAACTAAACTAAATTTAAGTTGAATGCATCTTTTTCTTTCTATTTCATTATGAAAAGGACAGAAGATAAACATTAGTTTAGTCCTGTCAAATTTGTCAGCACCTGACGTAATTTGATGTAATTTTAGTAGTCAACTTTAAACACGTCTAAACTTATGTCAGGTGCTGTTTAATTTGACAGGACTAAACTTAAATTTATCTTGTGTCCTTTTCTTAATGAAATAGAAAGATAAAGATGCATTCAACTTAAATTTAGTTTAGTTTGTGAACAAGGGAATCGGCACCAATGTATATCTATTTGCACTAACACTGAAATAAAACGCACTGTTTGAATGTCATCTCTCTGTGCTGAGCAGACTGACACTAGGACTGAGTCACTTTGTGTTTATTAAAAAAAAAACAACAAATATTGATTTATTTCTTTCTCATAAAGAAGGTCCTGGGTTATTGTTAATGAAAAAGGTTATTAGACTATAATTTAGACATACTAAGAATTCACCCACCTACCAAGAAAAAATAAACTGTACTGGATCTCTAAAAAGCGTTCATGCTTACAAAAATTCTATATGATTACTTCTGAAAGAAGTAGTGTACTTAGTTTCACTTTTATTTAAAATCAACTACTTAAAAGTGATATCAAATGGAAACTCGACCTCACAACTAGTAGCCGCAAGTTAATCATAATCAAAACAAATTGAATGCGGCACTCGCAAAAACGTATTATAGACTCCTTGATTGGAGGCTTAATCGTCAAGCTACATTGCTCCGATCTGACGTCACCGGCCGACCAGACTCACAGGTGCCGATATCATACTCTCATTTACATTCTTGTCACTTTCTACCCAACAACCAAAATCAAACTTTAATTTTTGAACAGCAAAGTTCAAAGTTAAATGTTCGCAAAGCTATTTAAGACGCTTTAGATTTCGAAGATCAGCGTATTGACCAAACTCTTGGACAGTTTCGTTTAGATTAATGATCAGATGATATGGGTATTGACGAAAGCCAAATAACATTAGTAGTAACAATGGTATAATGATTCACTATACAAAACATGTGTGGACGCCCACTATAAATCAGCAAAACTATGTTGTAGAACGGTAATAAAGTCAATGAGAGATCAATTATGTGATCGATTATATTCATGAGTTTCTAGCATTTGTATGAGGTTACTACTGTATATGTTTGCAACGGTACTGATCGGATACCGCTGATCTCCATTCGCGACCGCAGGGCATATACATACTGCGTGAATCGCAGCATATGGTCAAATGATAAAGTGGCTATACAGATCGGTGATAATCCACAACCTAAGTAAAACAGTTGCTATAATATCACACAACTTAAAAAACCCTCTAAACCTTTGGAATCAGTCGAGTCTTCTAGTCTAGAAAACAATTTGTACCAATAAGACTACAAAAACAAACGTTGACAAGGGTTTTTTCATGAGAATAAGAAAAATGAATCATTCTCATATGCAATTAAGGTAGAATATGTAACTTGACTATCACTTTGACTATGTCAGCCACTCCTTCAAAAGCTCATAAACGAATGAATTTTCAATTACCGGTCAGCATTGTCGCATGTTGCCTTAAAACCAGCAGTGAAAGGGTGTTTCTTGCGCCTACGACCATACGCTTACACATTTCCCATTAATTCTGCCTCCTTAAGAATCTAACTAACACTTGCCAACATATATCGTATTGCTAGTTCAATTAACGTTGGCACATTAGTATTATTTATTGGCTATAACGATTACACCGAAAGGGCAAGTGGCATGTTAGCAACTAAATGGATGTTAACAAATTCTAGTCGCACAATTATTCTTCAGAGTAAGAAAGTAGCTGCGGTGAGCGATGAAGGTGTCAATTGTGTAAGATTACTTGTAGTATGTATGAGAAACCATACGTTAAGTGTTATTAAAATCGCATTTACATTTATGAGTAAAAGATGGCCGGTAAAATTCCTTTAAGGCAACATTGATAGTAAACGGGACAAGTATTCTGCTATATGATCACGGTTTGTAAAAGCTCCACTCAAATTTCTTGAAGTGGAAAGATATATACCGGTTTCAGATAAAAAGAATAACAGTGAAGAAATACTGAAGACGATTAGGCCAATGTAAAAGAATAACGGTAGAAAAGGTGAATGTAATGTTTATATGAAGTTATCTATTTTGAAGACAATAATACATATAATGTTTTAAGAAGTATAATAAGGCAAAGTATTCTAACACACCTACTTAAAACGGCTGATCTTGTTTAATATATACCTAAAGGTTTAATAAGAAAAAGCACATATTAAAACAATATCACCTGTACTTGTACCGTCTATAACCACTGCAGCAGACTAAATAATAAACTCATAAATAACTTCACAACACATGATCACAGAGCCACGTGTAAGAAACAATAAACGTAAAAATCCTATTTCCAATGTTTAAGATGATGATCCAAACAAAACGTACGCTGTGAGGCTGAGTATTTGTATGTTCAAGAAAATGTTATAGCTAGTACTAGAGATTTGCATAAAAACACTGAAAAACCAATAAACAAAGCGAGTGCCTAGTACAAATAATAGAAATGGTGTAATTCTTTAACTAACCAGGTGTTCTAATAGTCTTATTTTTTAGACCTAGTTTTAGGTTTTGTAAATGGCTGAGTCAAGTTTAGATTTATCTCTAAACATATTTTAAAGTATAGTTCTGTCTTTGTCATCTTCAAATGATTGACAGCAATAGAACGATTTCTTAGATATGGCATTACTAATATTGGCGTATGAAGTGGGCCTTAATACTGAAAGATCAGATTTTCCTAAAATTTTAAGGCGACCTGCATACCAAAATAGGTTGGACCGTCAGGTGAATGAGTTTCATAGACGTCCTTCATGTGTGGTTAATGGCAATGGAAAAGTGGCTCAATGGCGAACATATTTTCGGTGTCAAAAGTTTCAGAGAAAACAAACGAAGAGAATGTGAGGTGATGATAGATTTGTGGAAGATTTGTTGTTACTCAGTTAACAGGTGAGGTTGCTTGTGATTCGCGCAGGCCTCGTTCACACAGCGTTGAT
Organism: Lycophotia porphyrea; assembly: GCA_950005105.1. NCBI lineage: Eukaryota > Metazoa > Arthropoda > Insecta > Lepidoptera > Noctuidae > Lycophotia > Lycophotia porphyrea. Next base: position 13,297,199 of record OX465395.1, on the reverse strand, counting down.
TGTTACGATATTTTACTAAATGATTTTCGGATCACATGGTAGTTCCATGCTGCATTTGTTTTTTACCGTATAGAGGACTGGGATATTGCCGTGTGTCCTCATCAGCTTCCTGCCTTGTTTCATGTTAATTGGGATCAGTGTAGCATATTATTTGCTTATCAGCGATTGTTGTCCTCTTCTGTCAATACATCCATCTTTTCCCTTTCTTCATCTCCCTCTTCAATGTTGTTGTGTAATCCCAACTTCTTACCTTTAATAATATTGTACAGGACAGCGCCGTGTGAACGGCTCAGTGTTACATCGTCGGCAGGTTCTTACTGCTAATCGTTTTCTCTTTAATTTGTCTTCTCACTAGTATCGGTTTATTGCTGCGGAGTAGGTCAGCGATTACGGCTGATGCCTTGTTTTCCTGTGTTATTTCTACTAATGTGTCTGCCACTTTCGATTTAGAAATGAGACTATTAAGACGTATAACAAATCCAATATTTCACAAGATTCTATAAAAACAAAAAAATAAACTAACTCAGCAACAGGTTTAATTCTGGTATTAGAATTAGTTTTCTGTACAAATAAACGGTCTAAATAATAAATAGCGGTCACTTGAATAATTATGTCCTTACATAATTGTGAGGACTGATCTAATGACAAGCGATGAAAGACATGAGACATCGAAAGATATTTTATTAATCACCTTCTGAATCCTTCGAAGTCATTTTTGCCCAACATTTCTTGACTAACAGTAACCTCCTGAATCGCATGCAGACAAATATTGTCTATCAATTTGTTTTGTTGATGATTAAAAATATTTTCTCACCTGAACAGAACGTTGGCGTCACCGATATTATAATACATCAATACGTTTTAGACAATATTCCAGGTGTATTCCACGAATGTATATGAATAGATCTTCCCACGACCTTTCTTGTTTTCCGTCTTTTGCCTATAACGTCACAATCCGTTCAAGCCCAACATTCTTGAACATTTCATTATTCCTGTCTTTCCACTTGCTTGAAGTCAAGCATGAATCTGTGGAGATGCATGATTATCAAGTCGTAGAATAACTTGGTTCACACTTTGTAATTCATTATTAATTTCCTAATAATCATAACTAAGAATTAGAGAGCAATAAGTTCAGAATCCGTGATGTTCATTATGATTCATGTGTAACTGTGTAATTCGTGAAACTAAATTATTCATCTAATTTCGGAGTTCGTTCACAAGAACTAGGACAATATTGGGCACAAACTGTAACTTTTAGATATCGAACCTTACAGCTAGAATAATAGACTCTTCCAATAATTCCCACTCCTGCGCCTCTTACTGCAGTAGCGATGTGAGCATTATAACTCGTTTCGTCAGGAGCCCGAGAGATCGGGAGGCTCAAATACTCACGCGCACGTACTTACATGTGTGTACGTACTTACCCATAGTCTCGTAATTTTACCCGGCGGCCACATTTTCCTTTAGTACCCACTACTAATTGGCGACTCGTGTCTGAGAGCTAAGGACTTTATGGCGGATTTACTTAGAGATGATAATCAGAAAAAAAAATTGAAAATTAAATGGTCTAGAGTGATGAAATGGCCAACTTTATGATAAAGACGTCCGCAAATTAGTTGCAATGGCTTTCACGGCAGGTTACTCTAGTTACCAACATCAATATGGATAAAAAACGACTAGGCAAGGATATTAACGCTGCAGATATTGACAATAATCCTAACGTTAAAACTAATCGTTAAGAGAGCTTTGGTTATTCCATGTATATCTTAACATATAACAAAAGATACAGACGTAAGCAGACACAACAACGCATTATTTTAGAATAACTATTTAAAAATTTCCTGTTATGATGTATCCCAACTGTGGCCATGATCCGCTTTCCCGTTCAGATCATCAACTATGTGCAGTTTTCAGTAACCTCAATGGCATTATATTCCGTTTCAAGTCATCCTTCATCACATTCAGCTTTGGTTAATCAAAAATATTTTACCTAGTCGATACTTAACGATTGATAGGAATCAGTTATGACATGCCCCACAAACGATGGGACACTTGATATCATGACCGACCTGTCGTGTTATTTACACATCACAGGAGTTGATGGATGCTACTGCAAGTGCCAAACTCGTCGCCAAAATTTGGGCCGACTCTATTTAAATTGTCATCGACACGCTAAGAAGTTATGTTAAGTTATTAGTTTAGAGTAAAAATATTTTGAGTTTTTAGACAAGCTTCAAACAAACTTGCGTAAAATAAAACAAGATACTATTACTAGTTGCGGTTGTCGTGATTGTAGCAAAACTATTCATTCAAAATTAAGAGCATTTCCAATGGTATTTAAATTTCGAAGACACCTTTTGTGAAAAAAAAATGGGTAAAAATCGCCCTTTGGTTGCACCAGCTCTCAGTAATTCGCAATAACATCTCGAAGCTTGCAAGAAATGCAAGTCGAAACTTAACCGACAACTGGGCAGGTACAACTGGGTACCGACATGTAATTTGTCAAGCAATTTAAATAATATGCATGATTATATATCTATTAAAGGCATAAGACGTGTTGATATTGAGCTAATGAGACGAACTCAGTAATGGACGGTTCGTTCGATATCGGTCGGGTTATTAAATACTTCAGGGTAAGCGAAAGTTTTTGAACGCAAAGGTCAGGATTTTCTTTTGTGAAAGTCATTGAAGGTTGGGTTTGTTTAATTATATCATTAAACGGGGTAATTGTTTGTAATTAGTAAGATATTGCATGTGGTTGCGATTAAAAAGAGAATTGTCGAATTCAATTAAGTTTCATACGATGTTGATTTTAATTTACAGTGGAGGTAAAATTAACGAATGGCTTTTGTGAAACACAACTTTACGTCCATTGAAATTTTGACTTAGGTTTTGAACTTTCGAATTCCAGAATTTTGGGAACCGATGACATTTTTTTGAATTTTTTTTGTTCGAATTTCATTTTACCGAAAACTATTGACCGAAGTTTTTTTGCTACATGCATTATTTGACATATTTTTAGATCATCGAAGTGTCATGTGTCTTAGGTATTATTTTACCGAACTATATTTCGCCGAATTACAAAACAACTTTTTGCTATTTGTCGAAGCCTCTTTTGATTTTTTTTCATTTGTCAAATGAGTTATTTGCCATATTTTCACCACACCGAAACAACATTTTACGGAATATTATTTGGTCACAATTATATAACCAGTTAATTGGTAGCATTTTCAATATTAAATTAAAATAGTGTCATAAAAACTCAATATGTTGTGCTACAAAATTTAGTGACAGAAACGAATCGCTGCAAAACCGACTTCACGTAGGCTTATCTGCCCTACCCCTAGAGTGTAATATAAGCCGGCGTAGGCGCGGAGGGGTGGGGTGGCCCGCGAGCTGAGGAGCTGGTGGTTTGAGGTGAGTGTTGAAACCATCTACCACCCAAACCCCGTAGCGCCGGAGCCGTGACAGAAACAATGCTTGCTGCATGTTGCATACCTAATTGCATGTTGCATGCTTGTTTGCACTTTGCATGCTTGCTTGCATGCTTGTTTGCTTGCTTGCTTGCATGCTTGCTGCTTGTATGCAAACAAAAATATAAAAAATAGTAAAATTATAACCAATTGCAATGACTACGACGCACGTCAACTAAATAATTGTTACAGCAAACATTATAGTGTGCACAAACTTTCTAGGCGTTTGGTGAAATGAAAATATGGTAAAATGAATGTTCGGAAACATAATACTTCGAACAAATGTTATTTCGGCTTAGTGTAACTTCGGTAAAAAGTTTTTCGACCAAATGAAACGTCGGAGTAACGAAAAAAATCGAATTGATAATAAGTCAACGGATACAGTGGCAGACATGACTTCGGTAAAGTAAAAAAAAAACGAAACGATAAAAGTTGAAAAGTTTTAGGTGAAATGAAATTCGGTCAAATATTTTTCGAACTTATGATATTGAACTTATAATTAAATAAAGAATAAGCAAGAACAGAAAAAAAATGTTTTCCACGTCTGGCATTACAAGCGAAACTCCTTCGAAGCCAATACGTGTTTATGTCGGTCGGCTCGTAATTGACTTGTCGTGTCAAATTACCGTTTATTAGTCGTTACGATATCGCCACCGTGCCTTATTATTTTGTCCGACACTGTATTTATTTGCATCTGGTTGTCACTACACTGTTACATAGTGTTCCTGCGTTCACACGTCGCATGACACTTGATAGATTTTCTATAGCTATAGAGGTTTATACTTTATTTGCATTTGAGTGTAACTGTGTGCTTAGTTCGGTAACTTTGTCATAATTGTGTGCCTACTAAATAAAATGAACGGCATTAACATAAATTAAAGTCTTTTATTTCAAGCCGCAAAGGGTCTTTGTTGAAATTATGGCACGTAGCATTCTGAATACCTGCCAACGCGACCCTTATAGGAAAAAGTTATGTATTCATAGCAGTTATATATAGGGTGTAAACGAAGCCAAAAGGCACTCGTTTCCCCGTCATTACGATCACTTTTTTGCTCTAGAACATACCTGGGAACCTTCTAGTTACGGAGATATTGGAGGTCAAAGTTCCAACTATTTCACTTTTTTTTTAAATACATGTTTTTAATGTAAGATTTTTACTTTAAACACCTCCAGGACCCCCTTACTATTCAATCCTTTCATCAGCACAATGTTTTGAGTGCGTTACATTGAGTCCTACTGTAAGCCGTAATTTTTCAGCACAAAAAAAAAGTCGTTTCCCAGCACTAATTTTTGCGTAAAGTTACTTAGTTTGATGTACATAATGCTTGGTTGTCGGCTTCGTGAAGAGTCTGTTTACAACCTGTATATTGTATGCTCTAGCCAAACTTCAAACAAACTTCAGAACAGGTAATGCTTTGAACTATCAACTAGTTTTAAGGTCTTACTTATCACCCACGGAACTTAACTAGTTAGTACATAGTCATGGAACGCTTCATCATGACTCATAATGTCAAGAGTTCTACTTTCAGTACTACAACACGAGTTACCATGGCAACTGTAGCATATTTATTGAATCATCCCGGTATCTGTATCTGTTGACACTTGTCACTATGATGAAAGCTGCTTATACCAGGCATACATACCAGCAATTATGTGTAATCATCATCACTTCAGCCGAAAGACCCACTGCTGGACATAGGTCTCCCCCAAAGAGTGGTTTTTGCCATAATCGCCACGCTTGACAGGCTGGTTGGCGATCGTAGTACGGTTGTTACAAAAGCACAAAGAACGCTGCTGCCCATTCTCTGGTAAATCCCGTAGTCGCCTCTTACGACACCCACGGGAAGATATGGGATTCTTCTATTTTTAATGTCCGACACAATACAGTACCACTTATGTATAATATATGTATATATATTTTTATTGTTTCCTATTCATTCTTAGTGTGCACTGCTGTTGGTGTACCAAATAAGTAAATAAACCTGTCTAACAAAACCACACCGTGACAAAATTGACAACGAACTTTACTTACACGTGCTTATTTTAAATAGCCGTTAAAGAAAAGAAGAATGGCAAAAAAGTGTGTGACCAATTCACGCACAAACATGGGGTTTTCGTCAACTAATCCGTTTAGTAGATAATTCTGTGGAACAAATTCTCAATTGGACTGTTATAGATGTCGGCTGTAGTAGATTGACAGCAGAACTAATTTGAGAATTTAATCGTCAATGTGGCTACAAATCCGGGAGTAACAATCTGTGTACGGACGGTGTTATACCAAGATTAACAAGACACATTAGTGCTTAGATGAAACCAATAAATTGTTCCTGTTTATTTTAATTTAAGTATTTTGTTGGATATAATGTATTTTATCAATTTTTAAACAAAAATCTATAACTTTTCAAAAGAAGAACGGAACATTTCCGTTGTGGACAGTGAAAACGGTTGGTTGATACCAAGAATGGTAGATTAAATCAAAATAGTACTTATCATATTGTTAAATACGTCATACTAGTTCTATGTACTGCTCCACTTCTATATAATCACGTCCTAGGTAAGTTGTCGCACCTGCCACCGGCGGGTTTTCCCTCAATCGGTACATTGGCGACGGATCAGCATAAATCATTATGTACCAAATGTTCTGCTATATTGGGTTTTTGATGAAGGATGTCCGGCCTACGATTCAATGTGCTGATTTTCGCACTATTCGTAGCATTTCTTATGTAACATCTATTTTTAGAAATAGATTTTTTTTCGGTGTTCCGTTTGCGTAATTAGTGCCGCACTATTGTTATCGAAGAATGACTTTTCTTGAAGATCCGTATTATACAAGTCAAATATTCCTTGTAGCAAAAATTTTTCAATTACATCATGCTCTTTTGTAAGATGTTTTAACTTTTAAAGATGGTTTATTATTCCATCATAAAAGTCTACATGTTTTGAAAATACATCTCTTATAACGTCTTAAACATCATAATCTTCTAAAAATAGTCACCGTTTCACACCACTTTAATAAACAAACATTTAATTTGAAATTTGTAACTATGACGATTATGATTTTATTTACGTCTTTTTAACCACAAGCCTATGTTCATTCAGAAATAGCCCTTTCTGCTGACTCACTTAGAACAGATATTACCATACAAGGCCATTAAGGACGAGAAGCGATGAGACATAGCCGCGGAATGGGTGCTTAAGGAAATGGAGTTTTAATATCGCGAACATTATACCCGTTTTAAAACAGGTAAAGAAACATTAGCTGTAAATGAGAATGTCGACCGATGTGACAATGATCACTTCTGAATTTGTAAATACGGTAAAAAAAGGGAAAGAGACCTTTTATTAAGAAGTGCTTATATTTTTATGAACGATGATTGATGTCGCAAGAAAATATAATAACGGGAGGACGAATTAACGTAATTTATTTCATCACCACTGCTCTCAAAAACGGTGAAGGAAAACATCGTGAGGAAACCGGCATGTCCTAGATCCAAAAATTCGAAGACATGTGACATCTACCCATCCGCACTGGGCCCGCGTGGTGGGTTATAGCCCATTCCCTCTCATAGAAAGGAGGCCTGTGCAGTGGGAACATTATAGGCTGATGATGATGATGATGGGAGGACGAAAGCTATCATAGAAAAGTATATTACAGTTGATGACATAAACGAATTGAAAAAGTGATTTGGAATTACTAAAGAGGGTGCAAAAGGTTAAGAGCATTAATTTACACAAGCTTTAAATGATGATTAGTCTGAAGAGGTTTTTAAAAGTGTCAGATGTTTCTTGATATTTTATTCTCAGCATCATGCGGCCCTGAAACTTTTGCTTATAATATTTACTTATTTATTTACAGAGGAGGACGTAATGCTAAAGGCACTCTCTCTACCTTTGGGTGATGCTGACACAAACAGTGGTAGATGCAATTGAAAAAATCGTGGATTTAATATTTATTTAATTTAAAGATAACAAATAAACTACAAATATAATATATATTTATTATTATATACCTACCTCTAGACATATGCAAATAAATAAATGGCAATATATAAAAATATAAAAAAACAATCGGAAAAACAAAATATACACTTGCATAGCCGAAAGATGTCGGAAAAAAGTCACAAGTGATGCAATCTAAGACACAAAAATTTTGGATGACGTAATAAAATAACCTACATCTAATGTGGATAACAAGCCTAAGTTGATAATCCGTCACGTACTTGTTTTACTAACCTAAATCAGAGCTCTTTGATTCGGTGAAGATAGTTTTATTGATAAGTAAAACATTTTTTTTATCGAAAATTAAAGTTGACTTATCTTAGAAACAGAGAACATGAGGTAGAGAACATAAAAAGTACAAGAAACCAATGAAATATGAATGGATGATGTGAAAGGTGATATTGTAAGCAAGAAAATCAGTACAAAGTGAGATAATTAGCAATACCATTGCAATACCATTGCAATTTGTATGTATATTTTTTAATTTGTGTGCAATAAAGAATAAGAATAACAATAAGAATAATTATAATAATAGTCAAAACCCTAGCGGTCTACCTTAAAGTTGAACTATGATGGTGGAGTCAGTAAAATATAGAAATATAAATCAGAGCATCAGAATTTTTAGCCATAGATAAATCGGTACATACAAATCAATATTATATAAATCTTACACTCAGTTTTTCCTACAATTTCATCCAATTCTATGTGATTATTATAAATTGTAGTTCATCATAAATCACGGACAGTCAACTTAATATTCAGGCTGAGTCATCAAATCTAAAGTTATACAACAAAAAACGTAAAACACATGTTTGATAGCACTCAAACCATTTCATAGCCATAATAACTTAATTAATAAGTATATTAAATTTTTAAAATGAATATAAACCAAACTTAAAAAAACAAAACGATGACTTCCGTAAATTATTGGGCACAGGTGCAAGAAAATGATCATTATGTATTGTGTTATTGCGAAACGTAAATTATAGTCTATGTAATTTGATACATTAATTTTGTGAACATTATAATTATTGGTTAGACTCATGATGGCAAGCGATTGTAGTTGTATTGAAAGCTGAGGCTGGTGTCTAGAAGTTCAAAAACTTTGAACGGAAAGCTACCGCATATAACCTACAAATTAAAAAAAAAAATGCTCCACAATAGGAATTTTTCCTGTATCGTGGGTGCGTTCACACATACACAAACAGCCAGACCCGGAACAACTATCTGTAGGCCATACAAATATTTGTTCCGCGCGGGGATCGAACCCGTGACACGCAGCGCAGCAGTCACAGCCGCTGCGCCAACCGTGCCGTCCTACACCTAAACTTCCATTATGGGAAATTACGTATCATTTGTTTATTTGAGAAAATAAGTACAATATAACTGACAACTCCAAGTTATAGCACATTTAAAAGAAACATATTTACAATAAGGAACTATTAAAATAATTATAAATAAAATACTTAAAAATAACAAAAAATAGTCATCTTCCGTGCATCCTCTCACAAAACAAGCACATGAAAAAGTCATCTGTCTTTCATCCCCCACAGAAACACAAACATCCGTGACATAGTCTACCCATCTTGAGGCAAATAAATTACACTCAGGTGTCGATGTCAGTACAGCATTTAGCAGTGCCAAGGCGCGAACCAAGGCAGAGTTGGAATGTGAAACTGTGCGTACAGACGGAACATCCAAAAATCTGCTGCATGGGCAAATCGAAATTCTACTTTAAACTCATTCACAAGCCAAACAGGAATCAAATACCTAACAAATCCATTACAATAAATATAGAATTAAACAGTTTGCGAAAATAATAAATATACGCTCTTAAGTTTCTTACAACATTGGCGAGTTAACACGTTTTGCGAATCACTATATTTTCTGTCTCGTCTTTCCTTTAGAGTTTAACTGGCAGTAAAACAAAGTGAGCCTAGAAGCTGTTTGAACTGACGAAGCTACGGTGTCACGTGTCTTTGTTTGAGGGATCAAATGTTAGAAGGTTTTGGAAAGGAGGCTTATTGTACAGAAAAATATTTAGCCTTAGTGCTGATTGACTTTAGTTGATAGAGTTGATTCTTATTTACCAGGCGAAATGCGGTTACCACCGGGGCGATGTTCAGGTTAAGGCAAGCTGACATAGGTTGGTCCATGGATGTCTTACATCCCGCGTTTCCACCATGTCTCGTCAAATACGTTAAGCCGTTGGTCCCGGCTGTCAATTGTAGATCTTTGACAGTCGTTACAGGTAGTCAGTAGCCCGAAAGTCTGACAACCAGTCTTACCGGTGGGTATCGTATAATACAAATTGAAAAGGACCTAATAATGAAGCAACGTAACTTGAAAACAAATAAACGTCCAGTGTGAATTAGAACCTCAAAAAGGTCCAAGTAAAGTTGTAGTAGACTGAATCATCAAATGATTCATGTAGAAGAATGTCTCAGGCATTTTAAAAGTTAGACGACTAAGAAAGACGAAGACAAATTAAACCAGGCAGCACTCATACAGGTTTATGTCAAGTCATGTAATTTGCAAGTGACCAAGTAAACATTCCAGCCGAAGATATAAAAGAATAGGGATTGAATGATAGCGTGACAGTTGACAATCAAGACTGGGAAAACGTGTTGTACTGATCCCAAGTAAATTGTGACAGGAGCAGGAAGGTAAAAATGTAAGGATGTTGATCTGCCAAAGCAAAATCAGATACAACAACAATAAAACTTTTAAGAAGTCTCTCCTCAACTGAACACTTTTAAGTGAAATCAGGAGACAGGAGTACTAACTTATAGCAAAATGTGTGGTTTATTCTCACAGTTAAATTGATTTATGCCTGACCGTTTGCATTAGGTCGTGGCACCCGGCGCTATTAATAGCAGCCTTTCAAAATATATGCTAATGCGATTGATAAAGGAGACAATGGGGACAAACGACTAACGTTTATGCCTTGTTGTACATCGAAATGTAGACACGATTTGTCGCATAGATCGTTTCCTAAGGTGATATTTAAATATCATTTTCTATATTTAGTAGTATTTGGATTAGTTTAGTGTCTAATATAGCGAACAGCTACTCTATCCACTAGCTATTTCCAGAGACGCCCCATCTTAAACCGAGTCTTCTATCCGATGGACCACATCGTTTTGCAAACTGTTTTCAACGCACTTTGATTCTCCTGTATTCTCTAATTCAGATTCTTCGTTTCATGTTTTGAATTCAATATTTATAAGAAAGCCAACCGTTAGAAGTTAGGAATCCTTTCTGTCTTCACCACTTCAAATGCGCTAAGTTAGTCTCTTTAAACATCTGTAAAGAAAGAAAGAAAAACATTCTTCTTTCTCTCGTAGCTTGTTTGATAGTTTTTTTTTTTCTTAGCTTAGTACTACGCAATCTCACAGCGTCATCGTCAGTGGCAGCGAAGAAGTCCGAAAAACATTTATTGTTAATGAAGCTAATTGACCATAGTCTTTATCCAAAACAAACAGCTTTTCTTCTTATTTTCACCCATAATTACAACCAAATCTCTCTCAAAACAAACTAAACCACCTAAAACCGCTGCGCAAACGTAGCAATAGCATTCAATTGCGTCGCTCAGTTTGTCCTCAGTTAATAGGCATACGTGAAGCGCATTGTTTGCGCAGTATGGCCAGCCTATCGCGTCACGTGACCATCTGACCAATGACCAGCTGACCTTTACGACAGGTTCATCTATGTACGTGTCTGTACAAGTTTATGTCACTTTTGGTTGTGACATTATTGAAAAGTGCGGATTGACAGGTACGAGTATCTTAGTAAATTCTAGTTAGAGCGAAGCTATATTTGTTCTTGCGCCAACTACGAGAGTTGGCTATAGATGCATGTGTTCAAAACTGTAAAATGATGCAGAAAGACTCATAACATTGATGACAATCTCTTTGGCCGACGTTTTGTAATACATAGGACAATAAAATAATCAGCGTCGCATAACCTAATTTATATCCCATTTAACAACAACGGAAGAATTTTCCATTAAAACAACTATTCTCTATTATATATGTTTACTAACACAATTGCAAAATTTTCTATCTTTTCTTTAAATACTATGAAAATCTCAACACTTTCGTTCTACGAAGTTGGTCAAGTCTGAACACACTGGTACGAAAAACTTGCAACACAATATCTGGCAGTTCATAATATCCACAGTCTTTTAAAATAAAATGTTAAACATAATAATATTTTGTGAATGGACCGTTTATTTATTCTACTTATTCTTTACGGAAGATCACAAGTTTACTTAAGCGTCTTGTTATTTGTTCCGAGTCAATGATTTGTTATAAAACAACCTTAGTTTAAACAAATAGTTTTTGTAACTAACGTACCTAGATTGATATTGTACTTTTAAGCTTTTCGCCGTCTGCGCCTAAAGGCTCTGCTTTTCGTACGTTTCTTTTCTTAACATTATTTTAGGGGCAGATAGGTAGTCGTTCCATGTAAAATACTGGTATTCAGCTGCATCCGGTTAGACTGGAAGCCGACCCCAACAAAGTTGGGAAAAAGCTAGGTAGACGATTATTAAAGTGAATCTTGAAATTTGGCGTATTCTCTTCATTCCCCTGGCGCAATTTATTTGATTCCGCTGCCCACAAAAATGTAAATTGCTCTATTTCGGAACCAGTCTGCCAAAAGTGATGCATATTCGTTTAATGTGTTGTTATAATGTGATATAGTGTTGTTTATAATTAAGTTAAATTTTATATTTCATTATTGCTTGTAAAAAAATCTATTCAAATAAATTGCGCCACTGAATCAACAGAGTACGCCAAGATTCACCCATTAATTGTAGGGGCTGTTCACACCTGATGCGACTGCTAATAACCTCAAGCATCCTGTTATTGATAGCTACAGTTTTGAGCTGTTTGGTTTTGGTCGAAACGCCTGGGTCATGGGGCCCGAGTGCGTGTCTCCATTTTAAGGAAATCTTTCGCCAACTAGTCGACAGTTCGCGTGACCCGAGGGCTGGCTCTTTCTTTCGCCAAAAAATTGGCATACCATTCAACGTGATAAATGCTGCGAGTCTTCTGGGCACGTTCCCGTGTACTTCGACGCTTAAGTGTCCTATCGTTGCCGTTGTATATATTATTTAGGTACTTAGTTTTAGTCTTAATGTAGTCCTTTTCGTAAATTGTGTCTTAGTTCATGTAACTTGTATCTTTTGACCACTTTCTGCCACCTAATTTCTATTTTTTTAAGTTTTCTCTGTTCTCCTTGCTTCTTTTCATGTTGCTCTTCCTGGCCAATATCAAGAACATTCTCACATTTTATGCTAAATATATCAATATAGTTCCTACATACAAATAACTATTGTCTTATTAATTACTCAACGAACACAAAAATAACCAGTTCTTCCCTATATCTGCTCTAATTGTATCAAAAATAACTGCCAATGCCTTGTATATAAAGCCTCCTTTCTTATAAATGCCGCTAATTGTAATATTAGATGATACCTACCTACACATGAATTCCGGTTTTGCGCTTCCTTTTCCATGATCCTTTTTCATCTTACTAGAAAAGGATTTATCAATATCATACTGCTTTAAATTGTATGCGAAGGTCAGATAGGCAGTCGCTCTATGTAAAATACTGGTATTAGCTGCACCCGGTTAGACTGGAAGCTGACCCCAACATAGTTGAGAAAAGGCTAGGCAGATGATGATGACTGCTTTAAATTGTATAACTCGCTTAAAAGTCCCGTGTGGCGCAAATTAATAGGTGTTACGATGATTTACGTAATATCAAGTATCATTTAGCGTTAGTGAAAAACGGCATGGGGGATGCCGATTTTCACTATCGCTAAATGATACTTAAAGGAATGCCTAGATATCGTTGCACTTTTGGAATTTATAGTCTCGGTGTTAAACTGTGCGATGAAAATACAAAAGAGCGCTTTTACTTAAGGGTTTAGTTTGGATTTGGGGTTTTACATCAAACTACAGTTGGTTTAATGAAGAAACTGCTTAACGATCGATTTGCCCCCAATGTATGACATCTGTGCTTAGGGCTTTTGACTTCACTAGGTACAGTCAACAAAATAGATAAGTATTCATGGTCGTTAGTTGCAATTTTTTAAAAAATTGTTGCACATCTTCAAATAAAATTGAATTAATTTAACCAATTGTTTATTTTTCTTCATTTAATTTTAAAACATCGATTGGTTTTTAAGAAAAAAATAAGTATATCTTTTGATACTAGATACTTATCTATTTTGTTGACTGTACATGAAGTTTGTTTTTTACTTATATTGATTTCGAGCCAACAATTAACATGACCTCATAGCCAACAGCCACTATTTTAAGCTTTAATGTTTTATCTTTCTAAACGGCCATTCACTAATCGATAAATAATTGATAAAATATAACATCAATAATCCAGGACGATCCGTTATTAATTTGTACAAAAAATCTTGACAAGTGGTTTTGCGCGTGCCAAAAGATTTCTTTTTTGCGTTTTTTTTTCCTCGTCTCTCCATATGCCTTCCCACTATGTTTTCATTGACAGTGACATTTCCTAATTGGATTGTTAAACATAATAATTAGCGGTCGATCAATAGTTTTAAAGTCCTGTTAGAGGACCAATTTATTAACTACTGTAAAAATTAATATAGTCAAATCATTTTTAGAACACTACGGTCCCGCTTCGGCTGACGTATCGATCTTTGAAAGTCGTAACGGGTTACATTCGTTCGGGTAGACCGATTATTTCAAAACGAGTCTTACCAAGGTAACGTGTAACTCAGGTTAAGTTGGGTTAAAACGCACACACCGGTTAGGCTAGAGTCCCTCGCTGACGCGATTCGACGCAAAACAGGGTGGCGGAAGAAGTGCCATGGCAACCTGACCTTAGTAGGTTAGTAGGTAGTATATCGTCCTCACATTGCACGGCCCTCACGAGTGGTTGTGATGTCTCAGGTGAGTCTGGACATCGCCAAAGGAGTTTGGTGCCCGCAGGCGGGCTGCGTTGGATGGGTCGCGAACGTCTTGCGTAGCAGTTCTCGCGTCTTATCCACCAAAGCGACAGTAGGCTCACGGCAGTGTTTTTTAGTGGGTGCAATTCCCACATAACCAAAATGGAATTTTTTAATTTTCAAATTGTTTTTTTTTTTCGCTTACTAAAAAAAAATGTTTTTTAATTTTTTTAAGTTGTACATACTTTAGTTTTTACGAGAATATAATATGAATGAAAGAAAAATAAAAAAGGTGTATCAGTAACTGGGATGTGGAGGTCAGATAGGCAGTCGCTCCATGTTAAATATTGATTTTCAGCTGCATCCGGTTAGCAGAGCCGAAAGTTCCATTCAACTGGATTACTACCGGCTTCCCTTTGAAAAATGGCACAGTCAGTATTCTATAGACAAATACATATTATGATCACTTTAAAGATATGTACTCCGGCTTACCTCTTACAAAAATTGAACCTTCGCTACTGCCGGTTAGACCTAAACCCGACAATAGACATAATAGAAAAAAAGCTATGCAGATGATAATTAATTCCGTTATGACGTCATTTCTAGGAGCAACATGTAATATGCTGTCATAAGTGTAACAAGTTGAATAATTTTACATTTTGATTGAGCGCCAATTAAGTTTTTTCTTGATTGATGATGGTATCACAATTCGCGCGTCTGACCACATCGAGTTAAAAAAATCTACATTGATTTCTGTTTGAAGATAAAAGATATTTTACGCTCATAGCATCATAGAGTTCAAAAGCTTTGAAAAACAAACACACAATATATCGAATTATTTTAGAGCACATTATCATCTATATTGTTTGTAAACCGCAAAAGAATGCCGCCGCTATTAAGATTATATTGCATTCCTTTACAACAACTTGCATTTATTAAATTATTTTGTTTCAATAATTCACCGAGAAATCTGGACTGAACGTAAATAATTTATACAAAAAACATTCAATATGTTTGTGCAAACATAACTTATCACCAACCATGGCTAGTTGCTGGCGCCAGAAAATAAGAATGATGCCATCAATTCCTATCATATCTATGAAATATGTATTTACTTTAGTTATTTATAGGAAACGTATCGAAACTAAAAAAAAAAATACATTTGTATTTACTTTATTGCACAGATGTTTATTTAATATTTCCGGCTACAATGCGTTAGGTGTAAGTTAGGGAGACATTAATGAAGTTCCAACTCCTTCAATTGGCTCTGACGTAAGCGTTTCACTTTACAGCCATTTAAAAAATACCTTATTGCGACAGTTACGACAATTACTACATCAGAGGAAAAATATAAATAAAATTTGAATACTGCAAATAAATACCAGTGACGCGTGTCCATTGTGCATTTTCAGAAACTGTTGACTATCAAACATATCAATTTGCAGATAATTCTGGGTAAAAAACACGAACGGGCGTCAATGATAGACAAACGTTGATTGTTAGCACCTATTGCTGTGATAAGATAGTCTTATTATGCGAATTACAGCTAAACGTCTGCAGATAAGTATGTTTGATGACACACACGTCAGAAGCGGTGCGCCATTATTTGTACTTACCTATTACGTAGGTCCGAACAACGTGCCTTTCATTCATTGATTTATAATCAGTTGGTATAAAAATAGCAAAAGATATATTAAGCGATAAAGTTATTAGTGTAGATCTTGTTATCGTAAACAACGTGCTGGGTTTGAATCGTTTTACGGAAACGGCTGGAGTGGTCGATGTTAAAATGAGTAATGTTAGGTGGATTTAATAATCTGTATTGATTGATTGTTGATTTGTTCTTGACATTCTTTGATTTCGTAGTTAAATATGAATCTATTGTGGAATCTGTTTTTTTTTGGCATGAATCTTATACTTCAAAGGACATTGTTTTTCTGCTAGCTTTTTTCTTGCCAGAGAGGGTTTGTAAGCTAAAGCTTTCAACAAACAAACAAAGATTCTACTGGTCAATTTTATTGGTCAGAGACGGTCTGACTGTTGAGTAATTACTTTCTGTCCAGAAATGTGCAATAGCTTGTTTTAAATATATCAGCGTTATGTATCTAATGCGCAAAAAGGGGCTTTTTTCAAAGCTTCTGGATTCATGTAAATTATACAGGTTTAAAAGAAGGACTTCTTCTTTTCTTTGTCGTGTGGTTAGTGTCTAACCTGGTGTCAGAGTTTTTATGTCACCAATGGGCCTCTGACTTGGCTTTACATGCCGTCGAGAAATATCTCTCAGGTATGCTGATTTCTTTACGATGTCAAAAGAAGAACTGAAAATCAATGTTATTTGTCCCTTACCCAATACCTTCTAAACTTATATTCTTAAATTAGAAATTTATTATAAAAGGGCCCAATAGACGCTCAATGAAAATAGTTGAGATCATCAACTGCCGTCAGAGCAAGATCACCAGCACAAATTCGATTGAACCGTGATCTATATCTAGATAAGATCTTTGCTACATCATGAACTGGTACAATTGACGGCATGGGTTTCCCCATTGTACTTCACTGTTCGCACATCTCCGGTTATTTGCTCATATCCGCCTGTAAAGTGATTTGATTCGGTAGGTGTTGTTTTTAAGCTACCGGGACCCGGGTATCCTCATTAGACGTCAAGCTGTGTGTTTGACTTTAACGTTGTTAAAGTCAAACACACAGCGTTGTTTGGAATTTTTTCAATGTTATTGTTTCTCTAACTGGTACAATACAATAATATTGTATTGTACCAGTACAATAATATTGACTAATATGTAGACGTCTTTTCTGTATACACATATTTAATACGTTGACTGAATGTGTTAATCTTTTCTGCAAAGTGTGGTGTTGTTTGGTCACAAAAAAAATTCAATGTCCATTTTCTCACGTTTTCTGCGTATTCTAAACTTGAACCAGCTTTTGCAACAGTCAATTAACTATCATCCTTCAACAAAACGGTAATCTTTGTTCATAACTAGTAAGTCAACACACTAAAATGCACGTTATTTACGTAAACCATTATCGAGCCTTATGAATCAATCACATCAAACAATTCGTCTTTAACCTCATTTCTGTGCGAAAGATGATCGTTACACAAATATTGGCTCCAAACTTGGCAAAAAAGGGTTTATTTGTTGTGTTTCTCAGTATCAAGCCCCCGTGTCTATTTGTCAAATATTTGGCATACACCGGGCCCGGCGTAGTCGCACACTTGGGCAAGCGAATTGCGTCACAGCAAGTACTTTGACGCATGCGCGCCTCGCCTCCGAAGTGTGAACGAAATATTAATCTGGGACCAACACGTTAGCGGTCTGTCCTTTCGATATTTCTAGGAATCCAGTCGTTCATGACGGCACTATTTTTAGAAAAAAAAAAATGGGTTAGTGATTCTTATAGAATTTGTTAACTTATTCATAAAAGGTCTATTGGATTGAAATAACGAAATGCATAATTCCTCCCCCATGACTTCCAGTTGTTCCAATCCAAGGCTAATGTGGACCACTGGTCGTTGGTTCTGTCCAGTTTGTTCTCCGTATCTTCAACGACTTCCGCCGCGACGCCTTCTGAAATAAAAATGTTTAATTTTTACAAACTCTAACGAAATTTTGGAACACCTGTTAGATACCTACAATATATTGCTTTAATCCAGGTAGCAATTAACACTAAGCAAATTCTGCTAATGAAATGAGAACCACCGAACATTACCATTCAAACAAAGCCATTTAACCAATAATACAGTAACAAACAGAAAGCACCAAAAGCCAGCACAATGGGTGCACACTCTGTTACGCAACGGTAGCCGAGATTAACATCTAATGTGGGCAGTGGCGTCGGCGACACATCACTTGAACACCACACAGGTAGGCTGGCTAGGCACTGCCGTAATGAAGGGAACTGCAGAAGATAAGTTTATCTAACTGAGGATCTAAGAAACAATAGATGGGTGAACGTTATGACTTCTACTTCTTTATCGTGTGCTTAGCGCCTAACCTAGTTTTTATGTCGCCCATGGGCCTCTGAATTGGCTTTACATGCCGTCGAGAAATATCTCTCAGGCATGTTGGTTTCCTCACGATGTTATAACTAGTGAAGGAAATGTAGAAGAAGAGGAAAAATAAGGGACCTACGGACGAACTCATACTGTGCTGGCCCCAAATAAACCGGGAATAAGAAAATCATTATAATTGCAGAAAAATAATAAGGGAATCCGAAAATGAATCCATAGAAAGTGTTATTGTTTTATTTGTCAAAATCAATGTTGCACTCCGAAATGAGTTATGCAGGTGTGGAACTAAAACTCATGTTTTGATAGCAAGACTTGAAAGTCTGTAAATATTCGGCCTGTTCACGGGCTTTTAGTGGACACAATAATTGTTAGATTCATACAAAACGCATTGTTTATATTTCGTATTGCTTGCTCGAAACTTTTGCTGCTTTCTTATAAAAGAACTTATTTGGTGTTAACCTTTGGACCTTCATTCGTTTGTGGCATTATCCTTTACTACGACATCACGTTTCCATGGCACCCACGGTTTACAATAATTAACTATGATCCTCTAAGCCTATGATGTCCTAGTATTTATTTGAGTATGACGTGTTTACTGCTGATACAGCCGTAATCGGCTTTATGCAGTTTAGAGACTGACACCAGCTGTTCGAAGCAAGTTTTATGATATAGGTTATCCACTTATCTCAAGTTTTATCCACAAAATTCTATAAGTTTTCCTCTGTTTACAGATCTTCAGTAACCAGTGAAGTTTTATCATTACTAGAAACATTCTTAGTATCAAACCGGAGTCTGGATTTGTGCGTGATGGCAAATGGGTCACCCGCTATTACATGGGATTACGCATAACTGGTGAACTGCATGACAATAGGGTCGGCACACCTCTACCTTACCCTTCAGGGGTTTAAGGCGTGTTCTTCTGTTGTGTTGAAAACTCAAAAGATGTCAAAGAGTGAATTGTATGTTAGAGGAAACCCCACATGGTTTGGGGAAAACTCAAAAGCTTATCATCTCATCGAAATTGACAAAAAAATTGTAGATGACACGATCATTTCAACATTCATCAATGCACGTTAAATTCAAGAGCACACATTTGATATTAATGCATGAATAAGTAAATACTTGTGTAATAGACTAAACACTTAATAATATCTAAGTGTCACTACACAAATAGTTACACGTATGAAGTATTTGTTTAGTTACAATCGTACAATTGTATTGTACTTATGTGCGAAGTGTTAATATCCTTTACGTAATTAGATTAGGCACTTCCTTTCCTCTTTAGTTTGGTGGCCCAGGACCAACCTGAGCACCGCCCAGAAAGAACTCGAGAAGCTACAGAGATATGCATGTGTAGCAATCACTGGAAGCATGAGGACATCACCTACTGCCGCTCTACAGGTGATGCTGGGACTGCCACCTCTACACCTCGTCGTAAGAGAGGAAGCAACCCTAGGGATCTTCAGGCTTGAAGTATCCGGCACCCTAAGTAACGACTCCAGAATAAAACATACACGCATAAAGGATGATGCAATCAAACAACAGCCTATGATGGCATCACCCAATGACAGAACCCTGAAGGCCCACTATTTTCAAAAACACTATAATATTGAGCTCACAGCGGAAATGTGTGACTACTCAGGTCCACACGAGCTAAGGATCTACACGGATGGATCAAAGACTGACGATGGGACAGGTGTCGGAGTTTTCTCTGACGACCTAAACATCAAAATATCCAGACCCCTGGGAATGCTCAACTCTGTGTATCAAGCAGAGTGTGTAGGCATTATCCAAGCGGCACACGCCATAGAAGCCAGGGGAGTTACGGATACCCATATTCGTATACTTTCAGACAGTGCCTCAGTTCTACAATCCTTAAAGAGAAACCAAATCACATCAAAATTAATACTAGAATGTCACAATGCCCTAGAACGTGTTACGGTGCTAAACCGCAACACTGTGACACTGCAATGGATCAAAGGACACAGTGGATCACTCGGAAACGATGCGGCTGATGAGCTTGCCAGAAGGGGATCCAGCACAAAGGCCATCGGACCCGAACCCATTGTGCCCTTTCCGTTTAAGCAGCTAAGGGGCTGGCTAAAGGAGCACACTAAGACACAAGCGGAAAAATGGTGGACCTCGACACCAGGGTGCAGGCAATCCAAGGAAGCTATGCCATCCCTGGATGCAAAGCTGACCAAGCGCCTTCTGCGCCTGGATAGAGATAGCCTGCGACTGGTGTCGGGGACCATCACTGGACACTGCTCACTGAATAAACACTTCCACACCCTAGGAATCACGGATAGCCCTCTGTGCAGAGCGTGCATGGAGGCGGAGGAAACGGTGGCGCATGTGCTCCTCGAGTGCACCGGTGTCACCCAGATCCGCGAGGAAACTCTTGGTACACCAAGATCCCTCGCGGATGCCCTAAGAAGACCACGAAATATAATCTGCTTCTGGAGGGAGGTGGGCTGGTTGGAGTAACGGCCACCATGGCTCACGCACAATGGTCCACCTTTAGGGACTAAGTGCGGAAACCAAACCCTTTAGATAGATAGATAGATTCCTTTCCGGAACTAGTGCTCGAATTTGTATTCGTCATTTGTTTACAAAACCGCATTTCCTTCCACTATAGCATTCTTCACCTGGAAATAGTTTAAGACTTACGTGGATTTCACCTCTTCAGTAAGTTTATGATTATATCATAGTGTTAGCGCGCTTTTGCACACCCAAGCGCTTTCTGACCCGCTGTGCAGTGTATAATACAGTAAATTAAAGAATATTTTAATGTGCTTAAAAAAAATGAATTCAAGGTTTAATTTAGTCTTTATTTCATAAAGCTAGGTTAGGTACTTTTTAAGATATTAAAGATTTTCTAACCGACCCTTTTTCATTGCGGTCCAGTGTATTTCAACTTATTGTAGAAACGATGGGAATCTATATCTCAATATAGCTAAGAAGAAGTACATCATGAGCTTGAACAGCTCGAGCTGTCATGATGATGTTATATTAACAAAATCATGGGAGACGTGCGTGAATTAAGGGTAATAAAATTAATTTAAAAATGGTGTTTTCTCGAGCACTAACGGTTAATGTTATAGAATTCTACGTTGCATTCGCTATGACCGGTAGGTATAGTGTATCCTTGGTGCAAAAGAATAAAAAAAACGAAAAACCTAAGCGGCCTTTACGTTTTTTAACACTATCTACAGGAATAAGAATATTTTAATTTAAAAAATACCAATCGATAGCGAACCTTCTCCTTTTTGAAGTCGGTTATAAAACAGTGCCCATGGAATTTCTTGCCCATTCTTCTCCATACCGATCTACGCTTTGGAATGGGCAACTACAGTACTTTCACAAGTTATTATACCTTGTGTCTGTGACTTTAGCTTCGTTTTTTTTTGACATTCGAAAGTGCCTGTATAGTCTAATTGAAATAAAAGCTTTGAGTTTGAGTTTTTTTTTCTTATTATCTGAAAACAACTTTTTCCTTTTCTAATTAAATTAACAAATAATGAATCATGGTAAACGTTGGGTTCATTTACTAATAACTGATGACGTACTGATTATCCTTGTTCTGCTTGTTCACGATTATAAGTGCAAACAGATTTTATCAGTGCATTAAGTACTACATAACCTCATCCCCAGGGGAACCCCTTACCAGCTGCAGGCCTTTCTGACTCCTTCATAATAAACATGTGTGCAAATAGATAGGTATGACGTCAAAAATGGTTTACCCCTGTGCAGTTGAGGTTCGATTCTCAGTAGTCGACATTTGATGACGATTGCTCGGTTACAATCGATGGATTCGAAGCGATTGTAAGAATTGATAATCGTTTTTTTATGCCTTAGATCGGGGAATAAATGCTGTTATCGTTGCCTACAGAAACTTGAAAGTACAAGAGGTTTTCCCTCTTGTGACCTTGGTCAATTTATTTCATACTAGCTTTTGCCCACGGCTTCGTTCGCTTTATGGTCGAAAATTATCCCACGAGATCACACTCGGGGATAGTGTAGCTTCCTATCCGTGAAAGAATTTTTCGGAATCGAATTAGTAGTTCCGAATAATTATTATAGCCCCTACATCCAAATTCTTCATAAAATTAGGGTAGATTTTTCTTCGCCCACCTTTCTTTAATCTCTCTCTCTCTCTATCTATCTCCATAATCCGTAAGAGGAGTTTTAGACCATATTATTAACAATTTTTTAAACTATAACATCACACCAATGGTCGCCCGAGTTTTAAGCAGAGGTGTCCGTTAAGTACACAGATATTTTGCCAGTGTAAGTCTCACGTAATACTTGAGCAGCTCGTAACTAAATAATAACAGCCTCTCGGGTCGATATTTAGGTTAAGCCGTGCTTGCCTAGGTTGGTCTGTGGATGGGTGACCACCCATTACATACCGAGTTTCCTCCGTGCCTCAGAAAGCACCTTAAGCCGTTGGTCCCGGCTGTCATTTAAAGATCTTTGACAGACGTTAGGTAGTCAGTGGCCCAAAAAAGTCTGACAACCAGTCTTACCAAGGGGTATCGTATTACCCAGTACTAACTGGGTTGTGGAGGTCAGATAGGCAGTCGCTCCATGTAAAATACTGGTATTCAGCTGCATCCGGGTTGACTGGAAGCCGACCCCAACATAGTTGGGAAAAGGCTAGGCAGACGATGATTTGTAATATTTCTCTCAGCCTACTTAAAAAGTTCAGCTCAGAACAGTTGCTGCTGGTTTTTAAGTGGCACTGTGAGTGCCTACTGCAGTGGGCGTGGACCACGTTAGCGCCGTCCATCTGCCGGTGAGTAACTGTCTGCAGTAATCTATTGAACGGGGAAATGCTTAGAGCTGTTGTTATAAAGCGATGATAAACTTTAGCATTCACCTTGTAATGCACATTCTAGAATACTCTTACGTCTTGTAATAAAACTGACAGTAAAAATAAATAAGTATAGAAAACAATATAACTTCAGTCTCGTAAACTCGGTAACGGCCGGTACGGATAATCCAGACTACAGTTTTAATCATATTTATATCCAAACGATATGGTGAAAGTATTGACTACAGAAGGTTAATATTCTTCTTCTTTATTCTTCATCATCAAAGGTTTTTTTCAAAACAGTAACGAAATACAAACATTGCCTAGTAGAATAAAACACTGGATGCTGTTACGATTTCGTCACATCAAAATCAGCCAAAATTATATGATTTAAAAGATGAAACTCTCTTGTCACACCAATTCCTACAAAAACACACTACCAACAGCTCCATCACATATGTAAGCTCCGAGTTATAGTCCATTCATTCGTCCGGACAAATCGAATCGCTCCCGACGGCCGCTTCCCTTCATTCAATAACCGTCCACTGAATGACGTTCAGCATTCGAGAGTACATAAAGTGAATACAATCGCGCATACCGAGAGACGCAATGAAAATAAATGGGACTCTCCATTGCCGTGTGCCTACCTACTTTGTTTTGGTGCTGGTTTTGAAAGTTCGAGTTATTTCCGAGGTGGGTAAAATTCGGTGAGGTTTTTGGGGGTTTTATAATGCAATAATGTCTCATCATCATCATTTCAGCCGAAAGATATACACTGCTGGACATAGGCCTCCCCCAAGTGTCACCAGTGCGACTCGCATCCAGCAAATCCCCGCAACCTTCACCAGGTCATCGGTTCACCTAGTGGGAAGCCTTCCAACGCAACGTCTTCCGGTACGCGATCGCCACTCCAGAACTTTTCGGCCCCATCGGGCCATTCTTTGGGCCATGTCAGCAACCTTGGTTCTCTTGCGGATGTCCTCATTTTTGATTTGATTACGCAAGGAAACTCCAAGCATAGCCCTCTCCATTGCCAACCTCTGCCTAATTCCGGGATTACGATGATGTTAAGTCATGTTATCATCATCTGCCTAGCCTTTTCCCAAATGTAGGTTATGTTATCCCAAATGTATGGTATGTTAGGGTCGGCTTCCAGTATAACTGGATACAGCTGTCTACCGGTATTTTATACGGAGCGACTAACTATCTGACCTCCATAACCCAGTTAATACTGGGTAATACGATAATCCCTTGGCAAGACTGCATGTCAGAATTTCAGCCAGTGACTACCTGTAACAACTGTCAAAGATCTACAAATGATAGCCAGGAACAACGGCTCAACGTGCTTTTTGAGGCACGGAGGAAACTTGATATGTTTTATGGTTTTTGAAGTTATACTTCTTTTGGCGCGATGGAGAAAAATGATGAGAGTGAATTTTTACGATGCGCGCGCACACCGACACCTAAATTTAACAGCATGAAGTTAGCTAGTCAACATACACCCTGAAGTTAGCTTAGTGTCAGATATTGACAAGCCTAGGTTTTTTATTTTTAATCTACTGCTGGCTGAGATAAGGCGACAGATATTTTTTTTAAAAGAAGTATAACTTCTAACGCGTGTACATAAGTACACACACACACTTTTTTTTTATCTTTTTTATTTAAGGGATTTTTGTACACATTTGCGACGATGTCAATCCCACCGTACTTTTACGAATATAAACTTACTTCCTAAATTAATTTAGCTTATAAAAAGACTTTATCTAATCTCTTATCTAATAAAAAGTATATAATATTTTTGCTGCTTCAGAGGTAGGCTTAACTGAATACAGGTCGCGTCACGTAAAAAGAACGCTGACCGCTCAAGTAAATATTATCTATTTCTTTATTTCTAGCCTATTCAAAAGTACTAAGTAAGTAGCTAGTAAATTATTTATTATGTTCTACAATAAGACAATTACACTTATATTATAACACAATAGCCTAGTACTTTAGGACGCGAGAGTATAACGTGCGCAGATATATCCCCTTTACTGCGCTCAGCGTTCTTTTTACGTGACGGGACCTGTACCAGTATTTTACATCGAGCGACTGCCTATCTGACCGCCACAACCCAGTTAGTGCTGGGTAATACCATACGCCTTGTTAAGACTGGCTGTTAGACAGCCGGGACCAACGGCCTAACGTGCTTTCCGAGGCACGGAGGAAACTTGGTATGTAATGAGTGGTCACCCATCCACGGACCAACCTAGCCAAGCGCGACTTAACCTGAAGATCGACCCGAGTGGCTGTTATTATTTAACCACGAGCTCCACTCATTAATTCAACTGTGACCGATTAAAGTATCCGCACAGGAAGCTGCAACTAACAAGAAACAAGAATTTGTGTGGTATACTAAGTACCACCTAAAAAACCCGACTACTGAAAAATCACGCTCTAATTAAATTCAGGGTTACAAGATAAAATCGACTCCTTATATTGTTGAAGTCGGTTAAAATTTTGCCTATGTTACCCGGGTAAAATAACGAATCGATTGACACCTTATTCATCAAAATCGGATGAATAGTTTAGGCGCTACAGAGGAACATACGTAAATAAAAACAGACATACATACAAGGACTGCTAAAATCATAACCCTTCCTTTTGACTTCGCCGTAGTCGGGTAAAAAAGGAAAAGCGATGAGTCACAAAATGACATTTGATACACCTCCAATATAATTTACATTAACATATTTCATTGATTAACACTTTTGACCTCAGTTTAACACTTTCAAACAGAATCGAAAGTAAATACAAAGCTATTTCTTTGCTTAAAACAAATGTCGCATCATAATTTAACGTCAGTTTCCACCAATAATTACATTATTTGCTTCACCCACTCGTGCCGTATTTGTCATAAGCAATATGCTTCAATAATAAACATTATCTAGCTGACACAAAAGTAGATAGTATTTTCACCGACTGGAAATGTAGATTTTATTATCATAATTCAATATTTACAAAAAGCTAGCACCTTCTAGAAAGCGGTAATTTGGGGCCATTAGATCAGCATGTACTTACACTCAATAGTTTTCATTGAATTAAACATGGATGCACGATAGTAACAAAGCGAACCTTTCATCTCATTTGCATAGCACTCGTTTTGAGTATTTAAACCGGCAAATGGACTTATATCCATAATTTGTATAACTACAGGTGGCGTTTCAGAAAAAGCAAAAATGACAATTTCACGTTTAACCCATCAATGTATGTACAAAGTAAAGATTTTCTACCGTCGCAGTTTATCAAGTTTGGCAGAAACCATAGGCTGAAAGTGCTGATACCTAATGAATGATTTCAATTTATGTTAACCCAGGCATCATTCGTAGGTAGAATCCAAACTTCAGGCTGGATGGAAAGTAAACGAGAGTAGAATGAGAGGGTTTAGGTAGGATATATGTATATAGGTCTAGGTAGGTAAACCGCGTGACGTCCGCTAAATTAGCGGACATCACGCGGTTTTACCTACGTGGTTCCCGTTCCCGTGAGAGTACGGGGATAAAATATAACTTAATTATGTTACTCGCTGATAATGTAGCTATCCATGGCTGAAAGAATTTTTCAAATCGGTCCAGTAGTTTTTAAGTTTACGTTACATACAAAATACAAATCTTTCATCTTCATAATATTTAAATATAATATAGTATGTAGCTATCCATTACTGAAAGAATTTTTCAAATCGGTCCAGTAGTTGTTAAGTTAATTCGTCACATACAAAAATACAAATCTTTCCTCTTTATAATATTAGTATGAGAGTTCTTTGTCGACCTACCAAATTGAGCCCGCTTTAATTAGTCGTATAGTTCTGTTATAGGAACTTAACAAATTCGACAAATTATCCAAAAACGCCGCTTTCCGAGCTCAACTCAGTCTGGAGGAGACTAGTTCTAAACGTCAAGTAAGTTTACGCGGGCAAAACAGCCGTAAATCTACGGGGCGAGTAATAGAGCCGATATCACACTACGGTGTTGCATTTCATGATGTTTGCGAAATATCCTGTCCACGTATTATCTTCGGGTATCAAAGTAATGTATTTTACGAGGTTTTTACTGTTTTATGGAGACTGTGACGACTGGTGGAGTTCATAAAATAATGGTGTCTATTTTATTTTGACATAAAATTATATTTAAGTCTATATTCTCCAAGCCAACCCCTTCATAGTTGGGAAAAGGTTAGGCAGATGATGATTCTCTAAAGACATCCTAATACATATTTTCGGTATTTTCAAAAATTGCAAATAAAAAGTCCTTGAGTGAAAGAACATACACTTAAATTCAAGAGTGCCTTTTCAGTCCACTGAGTTTATTTAAAACAATAATGCAATTTTCCGCATATTTAATGCGAGGCCTCCTTATGATTATAATGAAGTCGTTTTATCATTGAGAGCAGACATTTCATACATTCCATTCATGAAGTAACTATCAAGTCAACAAACTACTCCACATATGAATCACAGCTCAATCAAGCATCGCATGACAAAATCATACATTACATACATTGATGTTGCAAGAAAGTTAAGCTAAGCAGTGTGGGCTGCAGGCTAATATAAATAAAGTTTTACAGCTGCAAGCCGTGTTTAGAGACCATTATCCTGTGCAATTACCTCTCATTTAACATCATTTAGAAGCGAGTCATTAATACAGAACGGTGTGGACGGATGGTGACAGTTTTAGTTATGTCCTGGTGATGGGACATTCATTTGCGAATGATTAAGCCATTTCGATCTGCATGTATCTGCAAAATGTGAGTACGGTGTTCACACAGACCAAAAGCAACAACATATTTTTTTACCACATGCCAAAACACACACTACTTTATACATAAAACTACCACTTTTTTTTTCGTTTTCGGTTGGGATATCGTCAAATGACTTCCCGCTCTGGGCGGAGTGGAAGGCAGTGTCAGACTTGTACTGACTAAAACCCATCCATGTTCCTTCCTTGCCCTTTGTGTTCCAGGGCCGCGGTATCTCTTTCGAACAGTCCCGCAGCCCTGGCAGTAACACTACCTCTGACCCGTAGTTTCACCAGTCATTTTTCCTTTTCGTTCTGCCAATTTATCACAATTCTCTTCTTCTCTTGGGCTTAGAAGGGCTCAAATTGGGTTATCAAATGCAAACAGAATATTTCAAATCCAACTGGGCAGGTTTCAGAGATTAGACCGTTTAACGAAACAAACTCTTCAGCTTTATTAAATAGGCCTCGTGGATCCCAGATTCGCAGAACGGACAAAGTATTATTGAGTATTTCTATCAGAAATTTCTCAGTCCTCATACGGTATCTCGGACTTCCTCGTTAGTCTAATTAGTCGCTAGTGCTGAGTATGGGTTTCGATTGCCGTGTGTGTTTTCAGATCTTTGAAGCAGCTTTGAGTCTCGATTTGTGCCTGGTTAATGGCAATAGGCTCACTGGGACTTATTTGATAATATGACTGACAGAAATGAAGTTGCACAATACTGCCCAACTCTATGTGGATAACGGGCGTGATGATTACTTCTCGAATTTAATTATAATAACCAGACCTAGTTTAAGATTCTAAAGAGATAAACTACTACCATACACTAAGTTTGGAGTACTAACAAGTTAAATAATAATTAAATTCTAAACAAACGTCAGTCAATAAAATAATATTCGCAACTAAGGTATAATTACATAATTTAAACTAACAAGCATAAAGAAACATCGTCTTTAGTGCTTTGCTACACAACAAACATTATAATTTGGTATTTATTCATACAAAATTAAATATAGAAAAACGTTTCATTCAACAGCTGGATGCGAGTCGCACGGGACTGATCAATGTGGTGACACTTGGGGAGGCCTATGTCCAGCAGTGGACGTCTTTCGGCTGAAATGATGATGATGATGATGATGAATAGCTATACTACATACTAAATTGTTAACCTCTATTCATGCAATTATTACACTTTTTAATAAAATACGAAATTAATAAATAAGAGGAATTCTGAAAGTGGCGCCGGTGACTGAAAAGCTTTGTGGTAATCGGCTGTCGTGGTTTGGACATGTCATGCAAAGAAATGAGGAAAATGTCGTGAGGAAAGTTTTGAGTATGAATGTGAATGGGTATAAGAGTAGGGGAAGACCAAAGAAACGATGGATGGACTGTGTGAAGGATAATATGGCTAGAAAGGAGGTGACTGCTGAGATGACGAGTAATAGAGAAGTATGGAAGAAGAAGACATACTGCACCGACCCCAAATAAATAGGGATAAGAGCAAGAGAACGATTATGACAATTTTTACTCAGATTCCGACTTATAATACATTTTCAACATCATCACGTACGATAAAAATAAAAACATTTGAAATCAATCTCATTTAAAAAAAAAAGTGTGTGTGTGTCAGCTACGACGCACGATTGGAGTTTACTCCTTACGAACGATAATTATGATATAAATATTGAATAGAAAAAAAGGGTAAATGAACGCATCTGCTAAAATGATAAGAGAAACAAACATGTGTCTGTAATTATTCGGATTATTTATATTACTTCAATAAAGCGTATTACATAAAGTATGTTACAAAATAATATAAATAATAATAATTGTGTTCAATTTATACAAATCCAATTTTAGGATGATTGATTTCTTTCACTTTGAATTATAATATAATTCTTAAATACTGTAGCTGACTAATGTCTTCCGTCTCATTCTTTTACACGTTCAATCCTACAGATATATATGTTTGTCTCTTTCTACGTAACGCCTCAACTTTTCGTGTTACACTTGATTTTACTCCTCATAAAATTTCCATACCGGGCCATATAACTCAAATCGTTTCTTAAGGAGTAAACTCCAAAAAAAACTTCAATTGAGATTTGAATCAAACAAATCAAGTAACTTGGCTCGCGAGGTTGTCGACATGTCGGATGTGGACTCAGCGATCATTGTGCCGGTTGTCGTATCAGCCCATGGCTTAATTGCCAAGAGTCTCGACCAATACCTGATAAGGCTCGCGTTAGGCAGCTGGATCAAAGGCTTGATTCAGAAAGCGATACTCCTGAATACGGCTCGTATTGTTAGGAGGTTCCTCTCTCTGGAGCCCTGACCGCCGGTAGCTTGGACCCTGTTCCCGATACTGGTGGTCTAGTTGATTTGTTTGCTCTTTGAAAAAACTAAAGACATTATTATCTCAGTAAATTATACCAATAGTACTTAATGCTCATAGTATGACTGTCTTAAAACCAAGTGTAGCTATTTTATAGTACAATGACTAATATATCTGCCCATCTTTGTACATTTAAAGCGTCGTAAACGATCAAAAGGCTTTATATACACAAGGGAAAATGAAAAACGATCTGGGTAAAGGGAACATCCCGTATGTACTTGGCCATTCAAATAGTAATATTATGAGCTTACTTTGTATAACAACCTTTATAACCTTTTCTTTTTTTAGCTTACTAGGCCGCTTAAGATATTAAGTTGGAGCTTCGAAATTAATAATTGTTTCAAAGATCTGAGGTTTCCTTTTCTCGTTTCAGCCTTTGGGATGTGTACTATATTAGTGACGTTTACTGATTTCAAGAGAAAGCAATAGCTAATGAAGAAGGATTAGAATGAGTGCAAATAGGCTTTGTTTTACAAGCTTTAAAATAATTATTGACATTTTAATACATAGGTTACAGTCACTTTAACTTAAGTCTGATGAAATAATAAAATAGAGAAGCAACAACTATCATAAATTGAGAGAATAACGTTTAAAAGGCATCAATATCACTGAAACTTCAAGAAGCCAGTGCAAGACACATTTTTTTTTTTCAAATTACCTACCTTAAAATCATTCAATATTTTTATAAGTAAATTATCAAAAAGGCAGCGCATGGCCGATTTTTGGGGTGATTTCTTAACAGGACCTAGAATTATCAGCAATGAACCTTTGACTAGAATGACGATGATCACTTAAAAAAATAATATCATTTCACCATATTTTACGAAAGTGGGTAAAACAATCATTCCGCGTGCCTATTTGCTATGTGTGGTAACACTGCCTATTTTGGTCACGTACCCCTGATTCACAGGCCAGCATGGTGGCCGAATATCAGTGATGATGACGGTAGTAAGTAGGAAGGTCATAGAGATTAGTCAGAACTGTTTCCTTCCTGCAACATGGGAAACACATTGTTTGGAAACTACTGCTATGTTCAGGTAAAATGTGAAATACCTGACCATTCAGATAGGTATATATGCCTGTGTAATAATACCGTCATTAATGACATAATGCTTGAAACATGTCAATGTAACATTGTGTACTTATGTTTTTACATGATTCAGCCTGAATTACCAATGACTACTGTCTGAAGGTTTGGCTTGATGAAACCGATAACGGACCGTCTGAAGCGTTGGTTGCATCAGCAACGTCTTCTCGTGTGGCAGATAATTATGGCTGGATTTTTGTTTCGTTAAACAACTTTATAAGGTCTTATTTTGAAGACGGATAAGATACTTAAGATCCAAGGTGATCAAGGCTGAAAAAGAAAGAGCTTTAACGATTTCTTTTTTCTTTAAATAAAAAAAAACGTTGCCCCACACTAGGAATTTCTCCTGTATCGTGGGTGCGTTCACAAAAATTTAAACTCACATACACAAACAGACACGGACTACACTACTATTAGTACTACTATAACTATAATTACGCATAAGTTTCCGAAAGAAAATGCCTGTAAATACACTGTAAAAAAAATCATCAGTGACTATTTAAAGGCTCGTGAAAATGTGGGAAAATGACGTTCCTAAACAAATCTGACAAAACTTTTAATCACAATCCTAAAAATTGGATAAAAAGTATGAAAGCCCGATTACACAACGTTTCATTTACTAATCCACTAATCTGTACAGTCATTTACAAAGTATAATGCCAAAAAAATGCCAAGAATGTCTTAAAGCTTAATCCAACGAAAACTATTTAAACTATTTAGTATCATGACTGTCTCCCCCGCATGGAGGTGAGTAAACCCTGAAAGATTTATCAGTCGAGACACAAATAATGACGTAATACACGAACGTCATCTGAAATTTAGTTATACAGCGTGATTCATTTGAGTTTGGTGAGCGAGTGTGCGATTATATGACCTTGTCAGGGCTGTCGCTACGTTTCTGCTGGCAGCTTTTCCTGGTGGCTGACTTTTAGTATTTCTTAATTTTTTCACATCTTAGGCACTCTCGAATCGAATGTTTTGTTCACATGAGGTAGCCCCGTGAAACCGGAGAGACGGCGCGTTCGTGTTCCACGCGCGCCTCAAATTGATGTCAGCAAACAAGGAGGGGCCCGCAAGGGACCGATGCCTGCCAGGGCTACGGGACTGTTCGAAAGAGATACCGCGGCCCTGGAACACAAAGAGCAAGGAAGGAACATGGATGGGTTTTAGTCAGTACAAGTCTGACACTCTCTTCCGCTCTGCCCGGAGCGGGACAAGTCATTTGATGATTTCCCATCCGTAAAAAAAAAAAAAGGTAGAAACCCATGCGTAGTGAAATGATAAGATTCGTCATTGTTTTTATTAATATATTAAAACTGTTACTCATATATTATTATTTTCATTATTTTTAGAGTAGGTGCCTACCGATAGTTTTCCTTATTTCACGACTCATCTAACTGAACTGAAATAAATGTAAAAGCTTGTGAGGATGGATGTTTGTTACTCTTTCACGCAAAAACTACTGAAGGATTTGGATGAAATTTTGGCACACAGATAGTTTATAACCTAGATTAACACACAAGTTATTATCCCGGTAGTACAATCACGTGGGACCATGATTGAATACCACGCGAGCGAAGCCAAGTGCATCAGTAAACTTAACCAATAACTACTTATTGTCAATTTAATTGATAACCCTGGTAGAAACAGCGGTGTCAAATGACGCCCTTACATAATAGAGTCACAGACACGTCATAGTTAACTTTACCGGTCGAAACGCTCATTTATGGTAATTAGTAAAAGTTTATAATATTTTGCACGCGAAACCGGTGTTGGCGTTTAATGACAGATCTTATCAGACATAAGATTGACTAAATTGATTTTGATTATATGAAATTATAGCACTTAAGGACACATGCATACAATTTGGTATAATAATGAGTACCTGGACTTTACGCCCATAATTTGTAAGGAAATGTAATTTAGTTTCCCAAAATAATTAACATAATACTCACGGATTTTGAGCAGGATAAGAAATAGGATTTGATAAATATTCTGTCAATATTATTTATAATAAATGTGTTGACATTATTTTCGTTGCCATATTGAGTGAAACTTCCGATAATTATGATTAACGTATTGGAGCCCGAGGCAATATGCATATAATTAGTTTAATAATAAATTACCTGTACCACACAAATAGAAAAACCTCTGAATTATTTTAATAAAAACCAAATTTAGATTCAAACAAATAAAAAAGTAAGAATATTCAGTGCTTTTGAGAGACGTGGGGTATTCTAGACCTATTAGAACTCTTTAAAGAGCATATCAAATCCGATCGTCTTGTAGTTGCCTTTAGCAGATGTACGAGTAGCTTACAGCCTTTTCTGATAGATCTTCCTCATTAGGATATCAATCAGGAAAGCCTCTATCAGGGTGGTAATGGATCCCAGTCTCTTCAGTTAAAATAACTGATATTCAGTGTCAACTCATTTAACTGAAAGAGTACTCAATTTGTTGAAGTTATACTTATTTGGGCGCGTTAGGGAAAAATGATGAGAGTAAATTTTTACGATGCGCGCGCACACCGTCACGAAAAACCGACACCCTGAAGTTAGCTAGTCAACATACACCCTGAAGTTAGCTAGTGAATATTTTAGTTTTATACGCCAAAGAGGTATAACTTCTTACTTGCGTAATAAGTACAAACCAACTTTTTTTTAATCATCATTTATTTTAATGGGTTTTATCACGATGATAATGTCACCCCATGTTAAAACTAAACATTGAATAGTAAACAGTTATTATTAGACCTCAATGTATGTAGTCAAAAAGGGCAACGCTAATGATGTTACCTACGCTATATTAGTGCAATTACGTATTGCAGATATATTAAATAAAATATATTATTATAAATGATGACAGTAGGCAATTCACATCTTTATCAAAGATATTAACGCCCTACCTATAAATTACACACCTGTCAATAACTCAATGAAGCGACGCTATTGGTCGACGGTAAAACAATTAAAGTCCGCGCAGTAAATTACATACAATATATTGGTATTTAGCTAGTGTGTTATACACGCATACTGAAATGACAAAAACAGATGAAGCTGATGATCCAAATCTGGCTAAAAACGATTCAGTAGGTACCAAATAGATAGAAAAACATCACTCTTTGTTTAAGGAGGATAGTTAGCAATAAAATAACTGAAATGGTAAAAGCTCTTTTTAAAAATTAAGACAAAAACATGTAATGTATTTTATTTTCGAATACTGTTCAAATACGGCTAAGCAATCATAGTATACATTCCATCTACGGCCATAATGTTTCTGATCTATATACGGCGATAGTAACACATAATGATTTTTCAATTATTTTTAAAGTTTTCTTAAAAGTTCTAAAAGGCACAGTTTATTAAGGGTCAATACGAACGATGTGAGGCTGGTATAGAAAGAGGCTACAAAAAAGCGTTATGACTAGCCAAACTCTTAAACAAAAATATACTTAAAATACTTTATGGTATTTAAGGCCCAGTCATAGCATTATTAGTAATAACTCAGTAGGTGTTAACGAGGATCCACCTGTTGAGTGTGAGAATGACTCATTGAACTTCACCTTGATTGGTGAAGATACAACTTACGATACTAATTTCACAATATAACTCAACAAAGCTACTGTTGACTTTATTTGTCGGGTTTTATTAGGATACAACACGATTTTCTAATTAATTTTGAAGGTATTAATCGGTTTGGGGCTAATTCGTTTGGTGATGAGTTATTGTAAGGTTTATATAGTATACAAGTGGCGAAGCAGCTTCATGTAGGTCCGAAAACACGGACAAATCATAGAATAAAATGTCTGACCTAAAGCAGGATGAAACTTTAGAAAGATAAAAAATATAGATCTACGTACATTGGTTCATGTTTTTTTAAATTAACCTACTCTGTCCCACTGCTGGGCAAAGGTCTCCCCCATGGCTTTCCAACCCTGTTTACATTAAGCCCTCTCCGACCAATCTATTAAAAATGAGTCCAGATCGTCACGCCAGCGTTTCTTAGGCCTACCTCGGCGACGACGGCCGTCTACGACGAAGGCCGTCTTCAGGCACCCATTGTGTGACTATCATCGGTTTATGTTATACATAGGAATATTTATTTATTTGTTTAAATAGATACTTGCTGCACTTACAGTTTGCACCAAAGCGTGAAGCAAGCCAACAGCATAACATACTAACTCAACTACTACTACTAGACAATTGTATGCAATAATTAAGCATTTGCTGCTACTCGTAAACATATCTAGATCCGGTTCCGGAGCACGATGAAGAAACTTTCGGGTCCTTTCAGAAAATTAAGATAGTAAAACTCTATTGTGTAACGGAACTTTGTTGCCAAAGAGTTTTAAAAGACTGTCAAGTGGATGAACTGACCAAAACTTAGTGGCATAACCCACTCGATATGTCAATAGTTTGCAAAAAAATACTTGCTGTGGCAGGGATACCCACTTGTCAAGTATTTGTACATGTATATTAAGTAATTTACTTTTTTTTAAAGCTACGGGTCATATGTCTGTGAAGCCCCGAGTACAATTTATTTGAACTTACATACTTCTTACTGCTTGAATGCTTACGCTGATTTTTTGTTTTACATATATTGTGTACATTTTTTCTTAATCTAGCTTTGTATTTGGTAATAAGGTTACTACCTATGAGCCAAGTCATTGTTTTTCAAATTAAAAATAATGGCTGATTTAAGAGAGAGTTTTGTACCCATCATCTGCCTAGCCTTTTCCCAACTCTATTGGGGTCGGCTTCCAGTGTAACCGGATGCAGCTGAATACCAGTTTTTACATGGAGCGACTGCCTATCTGACCTCCACAACCCAGTTAGTACTGGGTAATACGATACCCCTTGGTAAAACTGTTTCTCAGACTTTTTGTTTTGGGCCACTGGCTACCTGTAACGACTGTCAAAGATCTACAAATGACTGTCGAAACCAACGGCTTAACGTGCTTTCCGAGGCACGGAGGAAACTCGGGTATGTTGGACGTCACATGCAAGTCCATTTGTCCATGCGACAGTGATAATTTCAAACTTATTTCAGTTCCAATTTACTGAAAAAGAATGTGATAACGCAGTTATGAGACACACACAACACTTATTCCTCACAAACGGCACCTTTATACCTTATTCCCTTGACACGTTTGTAAGTACAATATCGAACTCCTATAAATCCTTCGGCCTCTTTAACAACGAATTTATAACCACACCAATCAAAATCAAAACCAAACACTTTTTATAGGACGAGATTTCCTGAGAAGGTTTGATTTGAGTCTGCTGCTGATTATCAACATTACTAAACAGATTCTATGGCAAAGAATACCTGATAAGGTCCCCCGGAACAATGACATCAGCCTCACTCATAATCCTTAACACTGCACAAATAAATAACGAAGTCGACTAAACGGCTATGTAACAATAGGCTTCATAATATCTTAGCATTTAGTTGACATGTTGCGCACACATACTTGCAACATTTGAGCAGTCAATCAAGCGCTACTTTCACGAACACCCACACTGTCTAGTCGAAAATCCTACACATTGTTGTACTAATGATGGTACAGAATTAGGGTAGGCTGAGAAAAGATGGCGGCGATTGAGCTCTACGAAAATAGAAAAAGGGAACAAAGTAAGAAGGGATGAAAGACCAAACAATGTAAACTAATGTAAACAATAAACATTTTTTCATCATTACTGAACAATAAAAAGATGGTGGCATATTTTCTCATCAATAATACTGCTTTTACTTCACACTTTCAAATTATGTTAAAAAGTCTCAACCATTTGTTTCAATAATGTTATATATTAGGTATTATGAACACACTTTACAAATAACAGCAATGATCCTATGTGTAAGCTTATATTCGTATTGTGGAGCTTACAGCAACACAATATGCGATGTATTTAGTTACCATTACCTAATGTGTTTATTATCGTCAACTCAAATAATCTAAGAAATCTTTATTACTGAACTATTTTTCAAATAGAATTTCTCAATATACACCATCGTTCTCAAGATAGAAAAGGATTTTACGATAATTCAAAGATTGAAATCATTAGATGTGTCCTCGCCATAATAAGGGCGTTCATAATGTTATCTATTCTGCGAAGACTGAGCTCACACATCCCACAAGGTACGATAGATACAATTTTCAGAGCGAGTAAGCGAAACAATACTATTCAATGTTGACCCAGCGAGGCGAATCTAACGATCTCAATCTTTGCGGTTATTAATTTTATCGTCCATTCATCATAACTTATACCTATGTTTAGCAACCGAAAAGTCTAGCATACAAGTTCTAGATCTCTACTTGAATTTGCATCGCAAAGTTCAAAACATAACCTAGAAATTCGTCTAAGTGCGATGCGAATTTCAAATCGTTCCCATTTAACTGATTTATGTCTTCACTAATGTTTATAGCAAACTTTCTTACTATAGATTAATAGTTGTTTTTGTTTTATAAAAAGATATTAGCGTAGGACACTAGTGGGTGTACTTTCGACCTTGCGTTGAAAGTAAGATTTATTTATTGGTGCGTAATTCTTTTGTCATCATTGTGTTAGGCCCTTTACAGACAAATGACGTCATTATCATAATTATTGTGGAAGACCTTTTGGATCATTGTACAGCTATTATTATATGCAGATGATATTGATAGTTTATGACTGCAGCTAAAGCACAGTGATTTAATTTATGATTTAGTTACAAAAGTAAACAAAAGGAATTTTAAATCTCATATTGTGTTTCGTATACACTCATGAATGAACTGTTTTAACAGCTTCCTGAAATAATAGCCTACGATAAGTAAAAGTAACAAGTACACAAACTCTAAACGCAGAGCTTAAAAACAGGTTCTCAAACACTTGTTCGATAAGAGCAAATTAAACATTTCAATCCGCAGGTGTCAATATATTCCGTATTAACCAAAATAACTACAGCCTTCAAAAAGCAAAAGTACAAAGAACACTAATTGCCTACCTTTAATGTGCCCAAAAAAAAAAACAAATAATAATTTTATAGGAATTGCATGCGAAACGTAAATTGCTATCGGCACACGTACTATTAAGGCGTGCCACGAAAACCCAAGCAATAATGATTATAATTATTGCACATCGGTATGCAGAAATTATTTCCTTCGCGTAATAATCCCAGGTTGAGCTTACTTGTCCCCTTCGAACGAATTAGTGTCCGTAATAAGCCTAATTGTGTAAATGGAATTCTGCTTCGCCTTATTAGGGGGTAAAGCGTTTCTACCAGCTTTCGATATTGTCAACTTCCAATAATTAACTTGTAAATAAGTGGGTATGAGCCATGTACACGTCGTAATAAGTGCCCTCTGCTGTATGATGAAACTTAACGAGCCTAGTTCTTGAAACATTAATACTTTAAATATATATGTTTCGACATGAGATTGAGTATGTTTATTTAGCTGGACGAGATTTTCAACACTAAAGACACTTTTCCTTTGGCTTTCTGTGTCTTTTTAAATTATTTCTTGTATCAACATAATAAATGTATCATCTCCAAGCTATTCATGACATCCTTTATAAGGTCAATACGACAAGCAAATCACGTCATTACTTAAAAGGTACATTCATAAGAAACTCAAGGACCGTTAACACCAAGTGTCATCATTCACGGCATCCTTGCACCAGCCAGCTTTCACTCCGACACGGGAAACCACTCAAATACACGCCACTATCTCACTACAATGAGCAATTTATCATAAGTTGATTTAAGGCGTTACACTTACCCACTAAAGAGAGAGTATATAACCTTGATACCAATTTGCACCACTACAAATCTGACTATATCGGTGTCATTTTTTCTCTCTCGTCTGACCCGCGGATATGCAAATACTGGTACCGCAAATTTCGAGTACATCGACCTTGCGTTGATCGCCCACTGCGAGTATGAATCAAAGTCGAATCTAGTGTAACCACATCTCGCGGTAAGTAGCTCCTAGTGACCTACTGATTTCCATAGCGCACGTGGGCGGAGTACGTATTGGTGCCCGCCGTAGTACACATGACACAGGAATACTCCGAAGGTATGCTCTTAACAATACAAGACAAAGACACTCTCACCATTCATCGTACTCCTGCCTGTTTCAAAATTCATTTAGGATCGGCACTGTGCCTTAATTGAAACGTGAGATGATGAGCCATAATCTCAGTAGTCACCTTCATTAAAGCCGTTATCGTCGTCAACCATCCAAGGTTTTTTCGGTCTTTTCCTACCCTTATGGCCGATGGTGCCGAAAGGTTCTGGAGTGGCGACCGCAAATCGGAAGACGTTCGGTTGAAGGCCTTCTACTAGGTGAACCGAAACTAGTGAAGGTTGCGGGGATTCGCTGAATGTGAGACGCACGGGACTGGTCAATATGGAGACGCTTGGGGGAGGTCTATGTCCAGCAGTGGACGTCGTTCTTTGGATGATGATGATGACAGCCTCACAAAACTTCAAGACTTTTTCCACTTTTCTCAAAAGCCAAATCAAAAGCCTTCAATCTTAGCACCGATAGCATCAGAGAATGATGTAGGTATCTCTTTTTACAATCATTACCCGCGAGTAAAACTCGCCGTCTACAATTTATAAATAACGCGTATGGATCTTCTGAACATTTCTGTCCACTGTAGTCTATGGCTGTGGAGCGAACATCGGAGGCTTAACAGTCATGTTTGCCTAGATTTATAGCAGCTTGTAAAGATTAGTGGAGAAGTTTATAAACAAAGGATTTGCCTATTTATTCTAGCAGTGACAGTGATCGTGATCCTCATTTTCGATTTCTTTTCTTATCTAGTTTTAATAGCTCCGTGACTGTCTTGACGAATAACTTAATCACGCTTGCTTGGTTTAGTTAGAGAGACTATCCTAACTAATAATATTATAAATGCGAAAGTAAGTTTGTTTGTTACCTTTCCACCCGATCATCCTGAAATTTTGCATATACGTTGTCAGGTGAACGGAAACGGACATATGCTACCTTTAATCCCGAAAAAAAGTACTGTTCCCGAGGAAAATAACGTTAACCGTACACCTGACTACATATATGCTAAATTTCAGGAAAAGTGCTTTTTTATATAATGCCACGTGTCTTTCGAATCATGATTGAATTATATAGAAACTTTAGCATGTTAAGAGTTACTGCGAGCAAATCCGCGGGCAAAAGTTAATGATCTATAAAAGTGACTGATATTTCAACAATTACTTTCAAAAGGATTAACATTAGCTTTTCGGAAGCACACTAAGCCGTTGGTCAGCTATCATTTGTAGATCTTTGCCAGTCGTTACAGGTAGTCAGTGTTCCGTAAGTATGACCACTAGTCTTACCAAGGGGTATCGTATAACCCAGTGCTAACTAGGTTGTGGAGGTCAGATAGGCAGTCGCTCAATGTAAAATACAGGTATTATGTTGCATCGGTTTGGACTGGAAGCCGACCCCAACATAGTTGGGCAATGGCAGGCAGATAATGAAGCCAATCCAGTAAACTTTAACTAGTAAACAATCGTAGGTAGAACGTCACTTTGTCTAAGCATTACAAAGTGATCGGCTCATACTAGGGTTTGAAGTTTGAATGTAAACGAAGACACAGTCAGTATAGTAAAACAACAACAGCATACATTTATTTTCAGGCTACTTTGAAGAGAATTGTGATAAATTGGCAGAACGAAAAGGAAAAATGGCCGGTGAAAGTCGAAAGGAGCGGGAGTCAGGAAGTCATTTGATGATTTCCCATGCGAAAAAAAAGGGCTACTTTGACCCATAGATAACAGACTAACATCATCATCATCATTTCAGCCGTAAGATGATGTGATGATGGTGTGACTGCTGGAAATAGCCATCCCCCAAAGGGGGGTTTTGCTATAATTACCACGCTTGGCAGGCGGGTTGGCGATCGCAGTACGGTTGTTAAAAAAGCACAGACAACGCTTCTGCCCATTCTCTGGTAAGTCCCCACGGAAAGATATGGGATGGTGCTATTCTTTACGTTATACGACACCATACAGACTAACTTACATATGATATAATACAAATTGTATTAGTAAATAAAACCTTAAAACTATGTCAGTGTCGCGTTTTCTTTGTCATTGCCACACGAAATTGTAATACCTAAATTCAGATTAGCAAAAACTAGCAAGTCTTTTCTTATTAACAGTATACGCTTTTATAACAAGTTGCCGAAGTCAGTTATAGAACTGACTGATGGAAAGTTCAAAAACTACATCAAACGTGTCCTTATGAAAAGCATATTACAAAATCAAGGACTAGGTTGAAGATAAAGAAGTTTGGCTTTAGTGCCTTCTGCGCATGCGGCTTCCCTGGTAGCTCATAAACGGCACAAATATGTGGATGTCTCTAACTATTCTCAATCTCATATTTTCCCTTCTTTCTAATCAGAGTTTTTTACAATAGTTTTCAAATCATTTGTACATCTTTTGCTCAGAATAGTTACAGCACTTATAACAATATTTGTGTCACTTGTTTATTTTTAGTATTTTACAATATTTTCTTACCTTTGTATCGATTCT
This sequence comes from Lycophotia porphyrea, assembly GCA_950005105.1. Lineage (NCBI taxonomy): Eukaryota > Metazoa > Arthropoda > Insecta > Lepidoptera > Noctuidae > Lycophotia > Lycophotia porphyrea. The sequence continues at coordinate 13,255,150 of OX465395.1, read as the reverse complement.
TTTTTACCGATCGTTTGTGAATGTGTGAACACAGTAGACTTTGTAGATTCCCAGATGCTTGTTAACTTTTGTTAACTGTTTATCTTGTATTACATTTTTTGTATAATACGCAGTGACTTATTATCAGGCCTGCGCTGTCCCCCCATACTTAAGTACTGATGCTGTAACATGATAACATTGTAACACCAAATGATTTGAAAAGAGTAACCATGGAGTTTCTTGCCGGTTCTTTTCCATAGGAAACAACCAACCGAACCGTGCACCTTTTTGTCGACGTTTTATAAGTGCCCATCTGGGCCTATGTGAAATAAAATATTTTGATTTTGATTGCCCGATTTTCAATTAAAATCAACTTAACAATAATTCCCTTGAAGAAACAGTTGCAGCCACCTACAGAATCACTTAACAGTGTCATTATATCGTTGACAAGGGTCCGATCATAATAATATGACAGTTCAATCACATCTTTACAAAGAATCTCATGTTTTATTCGTTAAGTCTTTTGTATTATGTTTTGATACTGTTCTGTAGATCGCAGAGATAACTTTGGATTGCAACCTGAGTCCTAATGATGAGCGATTAGCGAACCGAATACGAAGTATTATTGTGTCATTTTTGACGCAGAATTTTGAAGGCAAAGTTTTAAATGCCTTTTTGCGCTAACTGTAACTCAGCATATGTGTGTGCATGGTTTCTGGATTAGTGCTCGGCATGAAGTATTTCACTCATCGGTATCTTTAGGGTTCCGTACCCGAAGGGTAACCATCGGGACCCTATTGCTAAGCCTCCGCTGTCCGTTCGTCCGTGCGATTGTCACCTGGCTGTATCTCAATTGAATTTTTTACAGAAAGTGTATTTCTGTTGTTTTAGCTTAGCCTTGTTAGTTAGCCTATTTTGTCCCACTACTGGGCAAAAGCCTCCCCAATTCTTTTCCAACTATCCCGGTGATTTGCCTCCTCCATCTAGGGGGGGTTTGGACCATATCCCGCAGCGCCGGTCCAGTGCGTGTTGGTGGGTCGCCAGAGCCTCGTTGGTCGAAAGCAAGGTGTATCACGTGCCGGTGAGGTTGGCTTGAGTTGCTGAGCTGTTATTGGGAACCCCTTACACCCGTATGATGCCACAATAGCACAAAAAAAAACAAGGGGCTTTCCCTTCTACGAAGGTACGGAACCCTTCATGCGCGAGTCCAACTCCCAATTGGCCGGTTTTTTTAAACCTTTACTTATTTTCATTAAGTTTTTCTTATGCCAAGAATGGGTTCTAGCCCAGTTTCTCTTACGGAGAGAAGGCCTGTGTGGCAGCAGACTACAAGTAAAACGTTATAGAATGATTAAGGTATGCTATGGTTATAAGGTGTCATAATCCTTAATGCCAAGATATGTCCACAGCTTGACATCAAGCTCTCTTAATAACCTCCACAACGACGGGTTCTAACGCTGCCCACACAAAGACTTGAAATTAAATGTCAGTTTGGTTAAATCTTTTGCTTGAAGTATCATGTTGGGATGGACCATACGTCTGTCACCATTTAGCGAAGAGACATGACATTATGTATTAATTTGCGTTTAATCATTGTTTACTTTTCCACTTTATTAACTTCTAAAGCTTCAGAAGGTAACCTGGCTTAATTCCGATAGGTAAAAATCTCGCAAAGATCGAATCAGAAAAAAAATATCCCATTCATTCCGTTTTTTTTTCTTTTTTGACACCTTCGCGAAAAGTATATTAACTTTTGTATACATACAGGGTGTAAACAGACTCTTCACGAAGCCGTCAAACCAAGCATTATGTACATCAAACTAAGAAACTTTACGCAAAAAATTGTGCTGGGAAACGACTTTTTTATGGTCTTAAAAATCACGTTTTACATTAGGAGTCAATGTAACGCACTCAAAAAATTGTGCTGATGGATGGACAGAATAGTAAAGGGGTCCTGGAGGTGTTTAAAGTAAAAATCTTACATTAAAAACATGTATTTCAAAAAAAAAAAAGTGAAAATAATGGAACTTTGACCCCCAATATCTCCGTAACTAGAAGCTTCCCAGGTATACCTGGGAAGCTTCTAGTTATTATTATTATAGTAATGATCGTAATGACGAGCAGAACAAGTGCCTTTCGGCTTCGTTAAGAGTCTGTTTACACCCTTCATAAGTTATAAAGTTTTGTAGCTATAACAGTTTTCTTTGTAACTGTGCCAACTGTCTATGTAACAAAATAAAAACTTTTTACTTAAAAAAAAGAAAAAATAGTTTTGAGCGATTTGTGGGCAACTCTGTTAGGCTAAAAAACGTAAAACACATTCTTAACTATCTCAAACTATGTAACATTTTTATTAACGGTTATTGATTAAAAGACTGCATAATGATCAAAGCCCTAAACCTCACCACCGCTCCTTGAAATTCGCTTACAATAACATTATTAGTATTTAACGCACCATGAAACTTCCTTTGTGGCACGTAGGCTGTTTAAAGTTACGACTAGTGCCTAATATAATTTTATTACAACTCGGTCCCACTTGACATAAAGGTTGAAGTGAAAAGGGACTAACTGTACCTATAAATAATAACTGTCTTGACAAAAGTTATGCATATTTATTATTTATGCTTTTGTTTTAGTATCGTTGGTGTCATTGATTATTTTGATGGTCGGTGGATCTTTGTTATCTGGTTAGTGCAGATAAAATTGTGAAGGATAGAATGCTGTCGATGAGAAGGCACGATCTTCTACATTGTGGAAATGGTGACAGGGAAGGGTCAACCAAGCTGTAGAAAATACAAGGTGTAAACAGGCCTTTCACGAAGCCATCAAAGAAGCATTCTGTTCAAACTTAGTGACTCTACGTAAAAATTATTGCTGGGAAACTACTTTTTTTTGGGGTGAAAAATCACGTTTTACGGTACGACTCAATGTAACGCACTCAAAACATTGTGCTGATGGATGCATTGAATAGTGGGGGCGGTCGTGGAGGTATTTAAAGTGAAGAACATTAAAACTGGTATTTAAAAACTTGTGAAAAAGTTGGAAGTTTGACCCCCAATATCTCCGTAACTCGGTTTCCAGGTATGAAAAATAATGATCGTTATGACGGGGATAACATTTGTGCCTTTCGGCTTCATTAAGGATACTTTTACACCCATTATGTTATTTTGTGAATCTTAGACAAAATATAGCAGGCGAGAATCTCTTCATAATATTTTTAAAGACTACGGTTAAAATAGTAAAAGTTACTTCGCAAAAATATTTGATCATTACAAATTTCAGTGAAGTGAAAATCATAGTGACTGAGATTTTGCAAATGACTGGGTGACTTCCGTTTAGTGGCTATTTATCCCTATCAGGCCGGATGGATGTGCTCGATGACGGTGAACACTTACCTAGAAGTAACCGACTTCATTTTCTTGGTAGACCAGTTTTCGGAAATTCAACCGAACAGCTGAATAGATTACGTGAACTAATCCGTTTCAAACCAAGTCTCACGAATGAGTCTGCAAACTCTTGGTGTGGTTTTTTAAACCAATATTCAACTAAAGATTTTATAAAAAAATCCTAATTACTAAGTAATAAGGGAAAGTTCTTGAATAAAAAAATCATAATGGTTTTTAGGGTTCCGTACCCAAAGGGTAAAAAGTAAAAACGGGACCCTATTACTAAGACTTCGCTGTCTGTCTGTCCGGCTGTCTGTCACCAGGCTGTATCTCATAAACCGTGATAGCTAGACAGTTGAAATTTTTACAGATGATGTATTTCTGTTACCGCTATAACAAAAAATAATAAAAATATAAATTATTTCATATTTAAAGGGGGCTCCCATACAAGAAAGGTGTCTTTTTTTCGGTTTATGGTACGGAATCTTTTGTTCGTTTGCGCGAGTCCGACTCGCACTTGGCCAGTTTTTTTATCTTTAGTTTGAAGTAGAAGGTCAATTAGGTACCATAATTACAAATATTCAAAATGAGTCGCGATATCATCACAGCGAGATTGCGTGTCAAAAACCTCAATGAAATCCTGCCAGATTGGGACCGAAGTAAGAAAGGGTTTTGCGTAATTTTCCATTATCTTATAGGGGAATTCATTTAATAGGCAAGTTCCCTACGCTTTGTATTAAATAATTGTTATCAGCTAACTATCACAACAACTACTACAAGATAATGTTATAAATAATTGTTATCAGCTAACTATCACAACAACTACTACAAGATAATGTTATAAATAATTGTTATCAGCTAACTATCACAACAACTACTACAAGATAATGTTATAAATAATTGTTATCAGCTAACTATCACAACAACTACTACAAGATAATGTTATAAATAATTGTTATCAGCTAACTATCACAACAACTACTACAAGATAATGTTATAAATAATTGTTATCAGCTAACTATCACAACAACTACTACAAGATAATGTTATAAATAATTGTTATCAGCTAACTATCACAACAACTACTACAAGATAATGTTATAAATAATTGTTATCAGCTAACTATCACAACAACTACTACAAGATAATGTTATAAATAATTGTTATCAGCTAACTATCACAACAACTACTACAAGATAATGTTATAAATAATTGTTATCAGCTAACTATCACAACAACTACTACAAGATAATGTTATAAATAATTGTTATCAGCTAACTATCACAAAAACTACTACAAGATAATGTTATATTTGAATATACTTAACAGATAATCTGTGCTTATCCGTATCCTTACTTTTATTTATATTTATATTATAAATGCGAAAGTAAGTTTGTTTGTTTGTTACCATCCTGAAATTTTGCATGTACGTTGACAGGTGTACAGAAACGGACATCGGGTACCTTTCATCCCGAAATAAAGTACTTGAGAAAAAGAAATCTCACTAGTTCCATGGAGCTAATTGCTGGTGGAACTAGTGAGAATGATCCCTGTTTTTGAATCATGATTGAATTACTAGCAGAGTACAACCCGGATTGATCGTCAAATTCTTAATTAACGCGAGTGAAGCCATTGGTAAAAGCTAGTAAGATATAAATAATATTCTTGTAATACTTTTTCTGTAAAATTACTACACTTCGATTGAATAATCGAAGTGTAGTAATTTTACAGAAAAAGTATTACAAGAACACAAAAAAGAAAAAAAAAAGTAAAACAAAAAAAAAAAAAGTAAAAAAAGAAAAAAAAAAGAAAAAGGAAAAGTATTACATATCCCTGATAAAGATGATACTGAAAATCTTATCATAGTTAGGCAAAATTTCACACTCATGAGACAAAGATATTATATTATGATATTTTATTGTTATTTTTATTATTATTTTATTTATTTGATCTTATTGACTTGCATGTAATGTCTCGTGGCGAGATGATGATGTTTTTTTAAATTTTTAATCCATGACGCCTTTCTAAAAGGCTAAGCAGAAATCGTTTAAGTAACGTGTTTAAGTTCCATGAAAAACGAGATAGCCTACCACTAACCGACCACACATCCAGAATCATGATTTTGGAATTCCTGATGACCCACGCTTTTGAAAGTATATTTAACAAGCACTTTGCCGCGACTTCTTCCGCAAAATTTGGGATAGCTCGGCTAATAAGCATGATATAAATATAATTTATAGCCTTTAGCACCCACGAATTATGTAGCTTTTGAACAGTGAATTTTCTTTTAGAATTCGATCTTTAGTTCCGAAGATTACCCCCAACATACAAACAAACTTTACTTCATTATAACATTATTATAGAATAGAATAGAATAGATAGAAAGAATAGAATAGAATATATAATGGATAGAAGAATAGATATAGAAGAAGAAGATAAAACTTTGTCTGATTTGGGAATCAAACTCAGACTTACACAACACTCCAGTAGTCGTGCTTAGGAATACTATGCTTCGAAGACAGTCTGATACACAAATAAAATGGTATTTTTATGACAAAATTATAAGTGCATTACAATTCTATCATAAGATGGGCTTTAATAATAATAAATAATAATAATTTCATTTAATTCAGGTCCGAAACCCATATAAACAATGAACCAAACATTCTTTACGTAAAACTAACTAACTCTACGCAAAAATTATCGCTGGGAAACAACTTTTACTTTTAGTACTAATGCGTTTAACTAAAATTTACTTTGACATAATAGTTCTGACTGAATGTTGGCTGACTAAAGCTTTATTGGAAGGTTTTCAGCCTCACTCAACTGAAATAAATAACAATCAAAATGATGGCGTTATCATCTATACAAATCAGGGACTGCAAACTAATGTATGGGAACCCACCTTTAGGGGTGGAAATTGCCACATGTGTCAAATAGACAACAAGCTAGCAGTAGTGGCAGTCTACCGCTCCCCATCATACAAGTCCAACGACAACGATTTTGATTACTACAAGACTAGCTTGACTAATGTCTATGATACCATATCCGCTTGCCCAAATATAGTATTAGTAGGCGATTTAAACATTGATATAATCAAATGTAATGAGGACCACAAATGTTTTGACTACCTCATCTTAGGTGCCTCTCAAGGGTTATGGCCCACTCACGAACTTCCCACTTGCCTTGAAAAAAGCCTAGATCACATACTTTTAAAGACTGAATTATTGTTAACCACACATATTTTAAAGTCCCATATTCAAACCACAAGCCGATTCTCTTCGACAACATGGACGCAAACCATGCGCGTAGAACATGTTACCTTTCTACCCGCCTTAACCATAAAGCAATTAAGCTAGAACTGGAAAATGACGAGTTTTCATATATACTCTGAGGAGCATGCTAATATCTCGATAAATTTATAGGCATCGTAACAATATTCATATCCAAACACACAGCTCAGGTTAAAGTCCCTAGACAAAAAAACACTTTGAAACCCTGGATAATTTCTGGTCTTCTAAAATGCATTAAACACCGAGATAAGTTACACATACGGTCCAAAAAAGCACCAGATCAATCTTACCAATCCAATCTTACACTTAAAATTACCCATAATCGCCACCGAAACTTTTGTAATGACCTACTCCGAAAATTAAAAATAGCATACGAAAGGAGTAAGCTTGATAAAACAAGTAATAAACCAAAGCTTTTATGGAAAACAATAAAGGAAATAACCAACACTACAAAAAAATGGGAAAGCCCCGTACAGCTATTAAAAATATGCAACGATCCTAAGTCTTCCGTAAATGAGGTCTACAATTTTTTCATTAGTGTGGGAAAAAAACTGGATGACAACATTATATCACAACACCACACCACATCACCTCAGACTAACGATCAGTATCATCTAAATAGTATAAACCCCTCCCCTGTAAACTCTCTTGCGTTCTTAGATGTAGATAAAACTGAAATAGAGTTGCTTATCCTACAGTTACGGAATGACTGTGCTATTGAAAGGGACGGTATATCGACACTTTTATTGAAAAACTGTCGCCACTTACTGATACCACCACTCACCTTCATATACAACCGCTGTCTACAATGGGGTGTTTCCTGATAAAAAATGCGATAGTTCATCCTATACACGAGGGAGGGAGCAGAATCTGTGTCAATAATTATAGGCCTATATTAGTTTAGCCGACACTTTCTAAAATCTTTGATAGTATCTTAAACAATCGTCTCAGGACCTTTCTAGAAAAACATACAATTATAGCAGACAACCAATATGGCTTCCGAACTGGTGTTTCAACAGATGATGCTGTGCTGGGATTGACACAAGATGTAGCTAAAAATCTCAACAAGAAGACAAAATATTTAGGTATATTCCAAGACCTTTCTAAGGCATTTGACACAGTTTCTGTTTCTATCCTTACCTCAAAATTAGAACAGTTAAGTGTACGTAGCGTGTCGCTTAAAATATACAAAGATTATCTTAGGAATCGCACCCAGAGAGTTAAAATTGATACTGACTTCAGTGATGAGGAGTTTATTACTTTCAGCGTCCCTTAAGGCAGCATACTGGGTCCCACCTTACTTAAAATTTATGTCAACGACCTTTGCAAAATGAACCTACCAAATACTAAGATACATACATACGCTGATGACACCGCGATCGTAGTTCACGGAACTACTTGGGATATTGTCAAATCTATAGTAGAGCCGGCAGTGGCAGAAATAATGAAATGGCTCAATTCTAATCTTCTTACCTTAGGCGAAAGACCACAGACAGTCAATTACTGCCCACTCATGCTCTAACCGATCAGCACCATGCCTTCGTCCAGCACTAACTAAAAGTGACAACGTAAAGTACTTTTATCAATGTTTCACAAAATAAATCAAGGGCAGCCTGGCAAGTAATAAACAAATCAAAATGTTGTTTGCCCCAAGAACCAATATTATCTATAAAAAGAGATAACTTAGTTTTAACGCACCCAATGGATATAGCAAATGAATTTAATAAATATTTTATTGAGGCTGTTGAAAACAATATACATACGAATTGTGCATCGCCAAAAAAACCGTTTAATGAAAATCTAACGGTGCATTCATTATTTATGTCGCCTGTAACAGATGATGACATAGTTAAAATAATAAACAGCCTTAAGAATACAAATACTGTCGGATACGATGGCATATCAACTAAAGTGATAAAGTATGTCAAGGAAATTATAACGCCACCACTGTCACATGTAATCAATCTCTGTATTGCTGATGGTATATTCCCAGATAGCTTAAAGAAAGTAATCATTAAGCCCCTTTTTAAAAGAAATGATAGAACTGATGTTAAAAATTATAGACCAATTGCAAAAATTCCGGTATTTTCAAAAATATTAGAGAAAGTAATTTATAATTCAATTTATGCTTATTTCGAAAAATTTAATTTATTTTGCTATGAACAAAAGGGATTCAGAAAAAAAATCAATATTAATATGGCACTATTTGACTTACTATCCAATGTCATGACTTCTGTCGATAAAAAAAAACATGTTTGTGCGTTGTATACAGACATGACAAAGGCGTTCGATTTTGTTGATCATAAAATTTTACTGCAAAAATTACATAGTTATGGCATTAGAGGGAACGTCCTTAAACTTTTAGAATCATACCTAAGTGATAGATTACAATGTACTGAAATCTCTAGAATATGTCCTACAACCAAATTGGAAACCACTTATACCTCTGAACCAAGGTACATAAAATATGGCGTCCCTCAAGGTAGCGTTCTGGGACCACCGCTTTTCTTGATTTATATCAATGACCTCCCAAAATTCATAGGGCAAAAAATGGTACTCTTTGCAGACGATAGCACAGCTATTATAGAATGTAATAATCGAAACAATTATCAAAATGACATTAATAATTCTTTAAATAAAATAATAAATTGGCTTAATAGTAATAATCTTGTAATTAATTTAAATAAAACCAAAGTAATGCACTTCCACCAACGACTTGAGAAACCACTAGTTAATGTTGCATATGATAGTTATGAAATAGGAGAAGTTAGTACTGCGAAGTTTTTAGGTATAACTATAGACGAAAAACTGACTTGGAAACCTCATTTGGAAGAAATTTGCAAGCGATTAAGTAAATCAGCATATTTGCTATTTCAACTCTCTAAGAAAGTGAATTATGATACACTGTTAACAGCCTATCATGGACTAGTCGCGTCAGTTCTGCGGTATGGTGTTATTTTTTGGGGACAGTCAACAGATAGAGAACTGGTTTTCAGGATGCAGAAAAGGTGTTTACGATCCATGTGCGGTTTAAAAACAACTGATAGTTGCATTCCATATTTCAAAAAGTTAAAAATATTACCTCTACCAGCCTTATACATCCTGGAAACTGCACTATTTGTAAAAGTAAATCCACATTTATTCAAAAAACTATGTTCAGTAAAGAAAACTCCGATGCGTGCTCAATATATAAATGAACTATGCCTAGTAAAATGTAAAACCTCTTTAATGAAGAAAAGCTTCTTTGGTGTTGCTCCACAAATATATAATAAAATACCCGATAAAATAAAATGTATGCCATTACAGAAGTTTAAAAAAACGCTTAACGGGTTACTGCTTGAAAAATGTTATTATACCTTAGACGACTTTCTTAATGACGAATATCTGTAACTTAATAATGCTGACATAATTTTTTTTTTTTTTTTTTACATTTTTAATTTTTTGAATTTAAATTTTGACATGAAATGAATTTGATTATGACTAATAAAATTCATGCATGTGGTAATACAATTATGTGCTCAATTACGTAAATAATTATATTGTAACAAATTTATATTTTAATTTAATAGTACTGACTCAAAAATTGTTTTCTTTTTTTTAAATAATTTGTATGTCAATTGACAAAACATAGCGCACTACTTAATTTTTAAGATCTTGTATATAATTTTTACCTATGTTTTACAAATAAATGATTATTATTATTATTATTATTATTATTATTATTATATTAGGAGTCCTCATAGATGATGTACTCATATGGAAAAAAACAACTACGCGCTGTCACGACTAGAACTTTATGCCTCATACATATATTTAAATCCTTTCGAAACTCTGCTAACGCCAATATATTGATAATGGTGTATTATGTTCTAGGCCAATCGGTCATAGGATATTGCATCTCTGTATGGGATGCTGCAGCGAAAAATTTCATCCTGAGGGCTGAGCACAAAAAGCTGTACTAAAAGTAATGACAAGGAAGCCCCATAGATACCCAATAACACAGCTGTATGCAGACTGTAACATTCTCACAGTGCGTCAGCTCTTCGTGCTTAAATCTGTCCTTAGGAAACATAGCAGTCTTCCTCCGTTTAACCCAAAAAACGTAGAAATCTTCCCCACACACACACGTAAATTTACAAATAGATTCATAAAAAAACTGAATATCTTAGACCTCAACAAGCACAACCTAAAATTAATAGTGACAGAATGGGTACCTAAACAGGAGTATGCCGCAACGGAGACTTGACTTACCTCATCGCCTAATAAGCAGACACCCATCTCCATGCTTGCACAAATACTCCTATCCTCGCATCCATAGTCACTCGCACATACAACTCCCCTACTCACATACACATCAACACTACATCACCACTTATCCACACTCACACATCAAAGAAACCTGTCCACTCATGCATCAATCAATTGGAACCGCAAATACATTACACCCCAGTTTAAGAAACAGAGTTTAATCTATTGAAAACAGATTTCTGAAGCATCCAAATGTTTAATGTAAGTGTTCTTTAGCATTAATTCAGTAAACTTAAAGTACAATTTTATCTGTATTTTTAGGCAATAAAGATATTTATTATTACTTTTTTTTGGGTGGGAGATAAATCGCATGTTAACTGGCCAGCTTCCTCTCCGGGAATGTCTATGTAGGTGACAACAACTACTTTTCACTACACAACTACTTTTTTGTTTGTATATCATACTTACTATGCAGAACTGCTCAACCAAGATGAAGGAAAACTCGACATTCAAGTTCGGCTGTCAACTAAATCAAAACTTACCGGTTACTTTATCTGTATAAAGTTGCAATGTTTACCAAAAACCGATAGCACAAATTACTCTTTACGATTTGTTAATTAGTATTGTATGTCAAACTACTAAACAAACATACTCACGGGCACTGCCCGTTGAAACATAAAAATACGCCATTCCGTATGTATGTAAGTAATCATTGAATTTACATACGAGTTTATAAATAACTCCCATACAAATTGTGTGCGTTCGAATTGGTAATGTCAATAGAAACGGAAACAAAAGCCGCCACAGAAGGTTTTACTTCGCAGTATAAAGTATTTTTAGCGGACGCTTTATTGGTTTATAAGGTTGGAAAGTCATTGAAGTTATGAAGGAAATAAAGCATATTCTTTTCCTGCAGATGGCTTCAAAATAATAATGGGTGTAATATACCCATAACGGAGCCGAAAGGCACTTGTTTGTGTTTCTAGTTACGGACCAATTAGGGGTCAAATTTTCTTTCTTTTTTTTTTCTATACAAGTTTTTAATGTTGTAATTTTGCATTAAATACCTCCAAGACCCCTGTACTATTCAATGTATCCAATGCACAATGTTTTGAGTGCGTTACATTGAGTCCCAGCAATAGTTTTGCGTAGGTTTATTTAGTTTGATTGACGCTTGGTTAACGGCTTCATGAAGGGCCTGTTTACACCTTGTGTATGACGTATTAAAAATTTTTTTTTCTATAACATTGAATACACCTTATAGAACGCCAGGCACAAAGATTTCAACGCAAGCATTGAATGAAATGGAAAATAATATTTTCCATTTCATTCAATGCTTGCGTTGAAATCCAGTATTCCAGCTTGAGTGAGATGCCTGTAGAGACCAAATAGCATAGCATAACAGCATAAGCATAATCAGCCTATAATGTTTCCACTGCTGGAACGCAGGCCTCCTCTCTATGAGAAGGACTAGGCTATAATCCACCACGTGGGCCCAGTGGGAGCTGGTAGATGTCACATGACTTCGAATTTTTAATTTTAAGACGTCTAAGAAGTTCGAAAACATCGTGAGGAGAACCCCTGATATTTTCCTTCATGATTAGAGAGCACACCATAATAAAAAAAAAAATCAAGCAAAAATATAATCAGTTTTTAATATATCAGTTAATAAAAGCATTGTTATACATAATAGAGCTATTAAGTTTAAGTAGACGCTTCGGCGCAAGATCCCATGTCCAATTTCCGTATGGGGTTCAATGTTATAAAATGTTCTTATTATAACACGGCCAGTGATTACCAATAATAATGTGCCCAGTTTAATAATTACGCTACTTATCCCATGCAATATCGATAAATCTTTGTAAAGAGAATATTTTCTTCACAAAGTAATGTTCTTATTCACCGTTCTTGGGTACTACATAACTTCACTTATGTGCATTTTGCATAACAAGTGAAGTATCTAAAATGATATACCCTGTATAAAGATAGCGGATCTATAGTGATATTGTTTAGACACTTTTTTGTTTAAATCGTCGTAGTTTAATACAGCCTTTTCACAGTAATTCTTACTCTAAAATGAATTTTATGTTTTTAAAAATAACGGTCAATTCTGCAAACCCAACTGTAAAATAATAACGAAAGAATCGTACGTTAGATACTGTTGCATATCGGACTTACTGTGGGCTAAAATAGCAGGAAGTGAGGTGGGGTCGCGGCAGGCCCCGAAGGAGATGGCGGGACGAACTGCACAGGTTCCATCAGAACTGGAAGCGAGGTAAAATTTCTCTACATAATAACAAATTGCAACATGCTTATCACTGGAAACATTACATAACATTAGTATTTGTCATGTTCAGAGACTGGAGGCGTTGGCATGTTGTATGACAACGTGGATATTGAAATCAATCAATGACACATGCCATCTCAAACCTAAACAACACTACACCCAACCGCTCACAAACTAAAAAAAAAACAATAAATTCAGCCTCATTACATACTCATCAATTAACTTGTAATTGAGAACAATATGATGGATAACGGAGCTATTATAATTATTGACAAGTTGCCGCCCCCTCACCAACGGAACCAATGGACTCGCCCGAGGACAATGGTGGCTAGACCACATCATTGGGCACTTACAGTATTAGTAACGGCAGAAAAGTTATTGGGAACTGTTTTTGTGAGGAAGAACAGATGACGATCGCTTGAGAAGATAGTGGTCTGTGCACTTCGTCATAGATAATGTTTCAAGAACGTGTCTATGAAAGAACGTCACAAAAGTCTTGTTCTTGAGTCGGAATCGTGAGTCGGCAAATAGAAGGTATAACACCCTCAAGCTAGGTGGAGTGAGGATTTTCGCAGAGTGACTGATAGCAGTTACATGTGAGTTGACGAGAATGGAATTTATTTGATATTATTGTGACAATCGAGTGTGTTATGTGACTTAGAAAAGTGTAACACTGAATAACACGTCCCCATAACTTTACTAATATGAAACACTTACAACGAATGCACGCTACCACGAAAAACTAAACACCGAAGCCATGCCATCTCGAATAACTAAACCTCGAAAAGTCATCGTAAAAAGTTTTTTATTAATTTAACATTTTTTTTTGTTCTCACTAGTTTACTACGTTTTAGGCGTAGTTCGTACATTCATACCGTGCAAAACTCGTACTAACGCGAATTTATCTTACATACTTTACTTTATTCGATTTGCTAGTAGTATATTGGCACTAATAGCCTTTTTTTTCGGATGGGAAATCATCAAATGACTTCTCCCGCTTCGGGCAGAGCGGAAGGGAGTGTCAGACTTGTACTGACTAAAACCCATCCATGTTCCTTTCTTGCCCTTTGTGTTCCACGGCCGCGGTATCTCTTTCGAACAGTCCCGCTGCCGGCACTAATAGCCTCAGGTTACTGTGCAAGTTTACATTCGAAGACATTTAATTACAAAAAAAGGCATTCAAACTCAATGTTCGAAGATTACTTAGTAGGAAATTGGCAAGATCAGGTAGGAGATGAGAAATAAGGATGGTAAAGTACTAGGAGCAAGAAACCAAAAGAAACAGGAAAGAAAAAAATAAAAATACTTTTGGAAGTACCGGCCAAGTGCGAGTTGTACACACAGGGTTCCGCAGCACCAAACAATACAATGCAGCTGAATGAGATTTGTCGAGAGATGAATGGCGTGCGATTGGTAAGGGCCGATTGTATTACCCGTTCCCAAAAAAAAATAACCCAAAATTAGGTTCTACATAAGAGGCAATTTTGACCCCCCCGAACATCAGAATTTCGACCCCCCTGAAACAATACGCAATCTTAACTAGTTTATCTTATCGTCATATAACGGGTACCAACCATTCAAATCTTTGACGGGTACTTTTACAAGTCCTTATCAAACTAATGCCTTCATTTGTTTATATTAAACGTCATTTGTGTATGCAAAATGAGTACTATAGCGACGGATGTTTTAATAATTATCTTTATGCTATATGCATTATTGCATCTTTTGATCTCTTTGAACGTCATTCTTTTCAGTTTTATTTCAAGCTACGACGTTAGATACGATTTAGGAGATCACATCAGTGACCTTGTTTGTCTTGAGATGGGGAACACCCTATAAGGTTATTATTGACTCTAGTAGATGAGCGTCTGAAACCAGATATAAAAGAGCCATGGGAGCTCTTTGAACTGCTGTGATGTCCTAGCAAAGAGGTGCCGATGCTCACAAGAGCCACGCTATCTTTGCAGGAGTGGACCGAACATTTGCATAATAAAATTCAGTATGTAGGTCGTAGGTAATAAAATTTTCAATTAAAAACAGTAGATTTTCCAAAGAAAACTTTACATAAACAAAAAAAAAGTCAAAAGTAGTTAAAGTTGCTCCCGCTGTTAGTACGCTTAGATCTTTTTAATGCAGTTTTCAGCAAAAGATAGAGTGATTCAAGAGGATGGTTTATACTGGGTGTAAACGGACTCTTCACGAAGCCGTTAACCAAGCATTATGTACATCAAACTAAGTAACTTTACGCAAAAATGATTGCTGGGAAACGACTTTTTCTTGGGGTTAAAAATCATGTTTTATGGTAGGACTCAATGTAACGCAGTCAAAACATTATGCTGATGGATAGATTGAATAGTACGGTGGTCGTGGAGGTGTTTAAAGTAAAAATCTTACATTAAAAACATGTATTGAAAAAAAAGCATATGAAAAAGTTGGAACTTTGACCCCCAATATCTCCGCAACTAGAAGGTTCCCAGATATGGTCAAGAACAAAAGAAAATGATTGCAATGACGGAGAGAACAAGTGCCTTTTGGCTTCGTTAGGAGTTTTTTTTACACTCTTTATGTAAAACATCGCACCCGTGCAAAACCGGGGCGGGTTGCTAGTAGTCGCTATAACGCACATTCGGAAGCAGACGGATGAGGGACGCAGAGCCGAAGAGTTTGGCAGAAGAAAGGAGAGGCCTTTACCCAACAGTGGGAGGTTCCGGGCTGAAATTATGATGACGATGAATATTTTCTTGATGAATAAGGAAAGTCTCGACACAACTCAGATCAAACAACTAGATTTTTCCATATGCAACGAAATTGTTATACAATTTCAATGAAAGTTTCAATGTCAAGTTATATGAAAATTCTTAAATGATTACGAAAAGCACTAGTAACCTATATCCTTGGTATAAATTTTTCAAACGTCTGATTTCACTAGAAACATCTAGAAATGTAAGTGAATGAAATGACTGACGCGATTCCGATTGAGAGCTCATGAATGAAATGAATATTTCAACGATGCATTCTGACAGAAAAGGCACAATTATTCTTATTTCGAGGATTCATTGTGCAACTCCACTACATTCTTTCTTGAGACTTCCAGTGTTTTCCATAGCCGGAAACATTCGGGATGGGTGTTCATTTGGATGGCGTATTGTTTTTGTTAAAATTCAGTTCATAAGCCTTATGAATTAAAGATACTTCTATTGAATTACAATGAAAATATTTTAGTTCAAGCAGGCTTAACGCAGAAATGACATCTTCACTGACTGAATTTTAACTAATTTTCCTCTAGCTTTTAATAAATCGGGAATGTCCCTAATAGTAATAAATAATCTCGAGGTTGTTGACATGTGGGACGTGAGTACAGCAGTCATTGTGCCGATAGTCGTGTAGGTCAATGGCTTAATAGCCAAGAACCTCGACCAACATCTGAGGAGGCTCTCGCTTGGCAGCGGGATCAAGGGCTTGATTCAGAAAGCAGTACTTCTGGACACGGCGCGTATTGTCAGAAGGTTCCTCTCTCAACAGCCCAGACCACCGGTAGCTCGGACCCTGTTCCCAATGCTGGTGAGCTACTATTTTTTTATATTTTTAAATGTTTTTTTTTATGTTGTTTTATATTTAAATATGTATATAGATAAATAATGTAATAAATATGTATATAGATAAATAAAGGAAATCATAAATTTAAACTCTTTAATAATCTTCATTCGGGGATATCCGAGAAAGACTTGCGAAAAGACACTCAAATGCAGTAAAGACGGTTATGCCCCAACAAGATAAGCGCCTTTTATCACAATAATTGATTACTTTCACTCCATTTTTTTTTTTTAAACAATCACTTTTGCGCTTTTATTTTCTGTTGTACCTACTAATAGGTCATCAGCCTATCACGGCCGTGATATTCTGTTATGTTTTCATTCACTCTTTGTCTAAGTTGTAAAAAATTGCTGATACAAAGGAGCCAGACTTAACAAATTCACGTCTAAAAGTATCCAAAAGCCACATACTTATTACGGTCATCAGACATCCCGCAAACCTTTGTTTCAAGATATCTAACATTAGCGCACACAAACAACAAAAACTTGTGAAAACTCATCGCCATTATCTGATTACACAATTATTAAAAGTAAACAAAGCAAATGAATATCTAAGAACTAATTTGCAGATCACAATGGCCGTGATGGAGCAAAACAGATGGAATTTTATATTAGTACAAGAATTTTGCGTAACAACATACGAACAGGAAATACAGGACCGGTGAGTATGGAGTAAATCGACCGACATCGAGAATCATTAGCCGCGTTGTCGTACCGCCGCCATTTTTTATCCGCAAGAAGATATGTTTTATATAACGCTGAGTCTTTGTGGCCAGCGTTTTAACTACAAAGTTTTAAAGCAAAATTAATTTGAAGTTAGGAATTTGAATTTGGAATGCGGCCTTCGAAAATTTAAAAACAAAATTGTCATCAATCCAATGATTGAACCTCATTTTAATTGAAGAGATGTTATGATGTATTGACAGCTGTCAATGCTGTCATCGTCAATTATGACGTCAATCTGAGCAGTTAAACTGGACACAGTGGAAATCCTGACCTAGCACAACAAACATGGTGCTTTCATAAACGTTCTATGAAATAAACCTTGTCGGTATACACATAAAAACTGACGATAAAATCATATTTTTATTTTATTTGGAAGAACCAACAATTACACATTATATATTACAAAAAAATAGAATTTATAGAGTTATACAAATGTGCAACCACCAACTTTCTCCACAGATACTATTAATAAATCATCATCATCTGCCTAGCCTTTTCCCAACTATGTTGGGGTCGGCTTCCAGCTTACCCGATGCAGCTGAATACCAGTAGTTTATTGTTTATAAAAGAAGCCCCAAAGAACTGGAAAAACTCGTCTAATGAAAAGTCTACAAGTCTAAACAGAATATATGACAAGTTAAGTAAAGGTCTTAAAAACAAAAGACCCTTCTAAAGAACCACAGATGCAAAATAAGTAGCCACAGAACTCAAACAGTCGCAGAAAAACATGACAACAAAAAACAATTAATTCCAATCGTTCTCATAATTCTTACACTCGTCCAAGAAAAGTAACAGATGTAATAACAACAAACCGCAATTACAATTTACGTATGGACAAAGACTCATTTGAATATAAAAGTACATCATCTAGTAAGACAATTATCCTAATCTTGTTCCTTTAAATAATGACACGTGAAGTGCGGTCTCACACTACCGGAAAAACTGGAAAGCATTTCCAATAATGATATTTTTTTTGTTTGATACCCATTTGCATGAGTCCCACAGTCCCACGGTCGATGATAGTACTGTCTGAGACTCTGTCACACTGCGGCTCAAAGCTATTATTACTATTATAGTCGAGTAATAGAGGTTTTTTCCTCCGTTTATTATTAGAGAGGAAGTTCGCTATATTTGCTTTTGTGTTGGAAGAAAATACTTAACTGCGATAAAAATAACTGTACTAGGGATGCGTTCAGAGACAAATTGTTTTCATTTTCAACAAGTTTTTCATTGTTAAATTTATTCCCAATTTGGAGAATAACAAAAAAAGTCATAATATATTGCAAAATGGGTGTAGGCACAACAATAATTATCACCAAAAGATTTAATCTGATTTCTTTTGGTATTTTTTTGACGAAGGTTCGTTGATATACGTCCTACACATTTTGTTTTTGCACCGATCTTTAAAATTATGTTCGCCGCCTTACTTGTGACAATGCCTTTTTTTCTTAGATAATCGATATTGACTTAATTACGCGCGCACCTCCTACTAATACACAGAAATGGTTCAATTGTAAAAACTGATTGGGTATTCTGTAGCGTGACTCTGCTAAATGCTCGTCGCAGTACTCATTAACACTGACGAAATTATGTAGGCAATTATGGTCTTTGGTTTTGAAGCAACAATGCTGAGAACCGCTTGAAACATTTTCGCAAATGAAGCAAAACCTTGCAGTTACACTGTTTTAGAAATTTTTGCACTCACTAAATGGAGGGCAAACTGTTACTTTAAAGTATGATAAGTAGTGATTCGGAAATGACTTCAATAGACATAAACATTACTCATGCGCAGCTAAAAGATGGTAGGCTGGTATTAATATCCGTTTAATAAACTGCAAGGTTAACAGTTCTATTTTTTATATTCGGAAGCAACCGCTGACGAATTGTATATTATACTGACTTTACAGCCAATTTTCAGGTTTTATCTATTTATTAGATACTGTAAGAACAGATTATCGAAAAAACTGATCGGTTACAATTCCAAACATTACATTACACTTTGCTGAAATGAAATTTTGTAGGTAGGACAAGTTTCCAAAATAAATTATTCGATACTAAAATTCTAGAATCGCACAAACTCTGACTGGCAACAGCCTATAAACGCACACGCGATGTGATCGCAGCATGTTACTATTTGGACCACCTACGTCATTGCTGCACGTGGTACCAAAGCAACACTGACATACATAATACCACGGTCCCAATGGGTTAAAGATACACGAGATGTGAGTCTAAAAAAAAAATCGTAGGACCAAAAAGTTCTCTGTTAAACAGACCTCCTTTCTCAGCTTCAAAGCTGATATTTTTTTCTAATATAGATTGGCTGCTATATGGCCAGTCAGTAAGGGGGCCAGTGACCTTCGTGAGAATTTTAAAAGTGCTGTTTTGACTTTCAAAACAATGACAAATAGTATGTTCAGGAAAACCGCAAACGAAACTTCAAGTTCGCTAAAATCTTTGGCGAGGATAATGACCTAACTGTTCTACTTCGGACGCGTATTAGTTTTGGTATCACATTCCCTCAACTCAGGTGTTTCTAGATCAAGGTTGCTATACTCCTTTGTATTATAGGGGGAAATGCATTAATGGGGAATGTCCCAAATGATGCGACGTGAGCCTTTAAACGAAAGCCCTGTTCCATTCTGAATCACTCCTGAATCTGAAATCAGAAATCTTTGACGTCAATGAACGCTTAAAATCGGTCCCACGTGCCGTCTATCAGCTGTATCCCCGCCATATTAAAATTATGGAAGAATATGATTACTATTTATGGCAATTGTTTACAATAAACTGCATAAGTTTTAAGAAAAAGCTTTATGATTCACAGTTTCGAGGATCAGGCGGGTTTGGAGTTAGTTGTACTTCTCACATCTACGTCATAGGTGACGTCTTTAAACTTCTAGGATTGGGATACCTCACCTTGGTACGTGTACGAAAAAAATAGATTATTATGTAAACGTCGTTAAATGGCCCTCGCCAAGGAGTTTTAAAGTGACCCAATAATAACAAACTCTAATCATTTATTTACCTACATTTAACAACATAAAGGCCTTTTTGTAATGTCAAGGATTCGGTCAGGTTGTGCTGCGGGACTGTTCGAAAGAGATACCGCGGCCCTGGAACACAAAGGGCAAGGAAGGAACATGGATGGGTTTTAGTCAGTACAAGTTTGACACTCCCTTCCGCTCTGCCCAGAGCGGGAGAAGTCATTTGATGATTCCCATCCGCGGCCCTGGAACACAAAAGACAAAGAAGGAACATTCCTTCTTTGTCTTTTGTGTTCCAGGGCCGCGGTATCTCCTTCGAACAGTCCCGCAGCCCTGGCAGATCGTTAACATCCCTCAAGGAAGCTGTTCGAAAATTTCGTCAGATAAAATTAAAAAGAAAATAAGAAAGTGCAGCCTGCAAATTCTTTAAAAAAACAAGACACCTCTGTTCCTCAAATTCTTGTCATCAAACAATAACACGAACATGACCTCACGTCCTTACAATAGACATACACCTCTCATTGACCTCCTAATATGTACGTATACGCAATACTCTGGCATTTCCTTTAGGCTGGGTACCTGAGAACATTTCTCAGAACATAACCTTAAATGTTAGAGGGTTAGTCATCAAAAATTAAAAAAATCATAAACCAAATCTTGTTTGATCGGTATGCTGAACATCCGTAAAATTTTACTGAATGACCCTATGATGTGGTCATAAGTCACTTTTGAATGATTGTTGTTTGCCGACTCTGATATTTTGATTAGATCTTTTTCTTTTGACCGTTCTGAGAACAATATTGGTGTATTTTCCTCGTTTGGTTTCAGGATTTTAGGCGTAGTATTTTAATTATTAAATTGTCTTGACGCACACAATAAATTGCTTTCAGAAAACGTGAGAAATGACATTATTGAAACAAATAATAACTGCAGATAAATAACGAACAAATTCTAATAATGTTAAACAATATGTATCACCTACATATTAATAACAATGTTATTTCAAACCTTTTAAACACTCGTGTTTCACGGGAACTCTGAACTTTAAACGGAGGTTGTAACAATCGGATATGAGGCACCGTAGAATGGCGGATTTGCATAAACAATGACTTATCATTGCATGGGGTTTTCTCTAACCAAACGTAATAACATTTTCTAGGTAATCGTATGTATCAGGATGTTCGAAATAACCCCTCATTTTGAATGCATTATATATTACGCGCACCAGTTAGGATTCCCTAAGAAAGGCTTGGTTTTTATGCGTTAATTAGTTCACATGGGCTTTTGTCACACCGTACTGAACAATCGATCTTATTGAGTCTCTTATCGCGCTAGCGTGTATATGTGCTAATTGTCACTTTTTTTTAAGACAAAAAGACCAACGCATTATTTTTTTATTTTTTGGCGCAGGAGTAAAAGCTATACAATGATAATTTTTTATCAACATATATGTATGTACAACCTATTAGGTGGACAGTTGCTTTATGTAACATGCTGTACTGGTATTCAGCTGCATTCGGCTATACTGAAAGCCAACCCCAACAGTTGAGAAAAGGCTAGGCAGATAATGAATATGATCTATGCACTTATTACCCCTTGTTTGCAAAGAAAAAGAATTCGATTCGATTTTATTCATTCTTTTTAAAAAAAGGAGTAAAGTTTTCGTGACCCTACACCATAAATGGAATTTAATACGAGAATAAAGTAATATTATTTTCCTAGAAGAACATACGTTGACCTCATTGGTGAGGTTCTTCAGAAAGGTCAGGTGCGAAGTACTCGCAACCGGCGTGCGTGTATGACCAGATGTATGAACGTGGACGAGGCAAAAGGAGTACGTAAGGATCGTAGCAGGTGGCGTTCTGTGGTTTCTGCCTACCCCCATGGGAAAAGGGCGTGAGTTTATGTATGTATGTATGTATGTATTTTTCTGAATATGACTTACAAAGTGACACTTAAGAAAACCTGACGAATGAAGTTGATTGTGAACAGTTACTCGTAATGAATAGAAATTCATCACATTTCATCATCATCTTACAAACTACGGTGTGATACAAACTCTAATACGTAACAACGAGTCTTTTGTTCGCATTCGCCAGGTGATCTGATCTACGTGATAATTGTCGCGGACAATGCGCCGGAGTGCGGCCGAGTCACGAGATACATATATCGATGCGTAGACGCGGTTGTCAAGTCGCGCTACGAAATGTGTAGCGTTGTAAAATGGCGGAAGTTGACTACGAGAAAAACTTAAAAGTCGTGGGTCACCAGGGGCGTAGCTATCGTCGTATAAATGATAAGGGGCCCCCGAGTAACAAGGGCCCCGACATGTAGAGGAAAAAATCACAAAATCTTCCAATAAAACCTCAAATTGTTATTGATAAGAGGCCCGTTATAAAAAATAAAGATAAAAAAAATAATATTAAACTTTTCTCAGTCAAGAAAGAAGGCTTTTTTCGAGCTCGCGTTTCTGGATTTGGAAGAAAATAAAAGAAAAATACCTCAAACCCTATTTCTATATTCCTGTTACACGACTAGGCCGGTAATACTTACAGGGTATAAACAGACTCTTCAGCCGTCATGCGTCAACCAAGCATTGTACATCAAACTAAGTAATTTTACGAGAAAAATAGTGCTGGAAAAGACTTTTTTTTGGCTGAAAAATCACGTTTCACAGTAGGACTATGTAACGCACTCAAAACATTGTGCTGATGGATGGATTGAATAGTAAGGCGGTCCTGGAGGTGTTTAAAGTAAAATTCTTACATTAAAAACATGTATGTAAAAAAAAACTTGCGAAATAGTTGGAACTATGACCCCCAATATCTTCGTAACTAGAAGTTTCCCAGGTATGGTCTTGAACAAAAAAATTATCGCAATGACGGGGAAAAGAAGTGCCTTTCGGCTTCGTTAAGAGTCTGTTTACACCCTTTATAGTTCCGGTTACAGCTGGCTTTTTATCGATGTCGGTACTGTGTGGTAAAAGTTGGTAAAGGTAAAAGTTATTCATTAACTTTTCCAGGCAGGCTATTAATGTATCTGATATTTATAAGGGCCAGTTACATCTATTTTCTAATTTGTGATGAAACACATTTTTTTTTCTTTCATGTTAATTGTGGTTTTTATTTTTAAAACCGCGTTTCCGTATCGGGTTGACGATTCTATTAACAGACACACACCATGAGGAAAAAGCTATTGTTTATGTATTATGATAAAGTGATTAGTTACATAGGTAATTCTAATCATAAAAATTGTAAATAACTCAATCACCTACTTTTGAAAGTAAATTCAATAATATAAAGTTACGAAGTAATTTTCAAGGTTTATTATTCAAAATATTTTAAAAATATTTTATTTACATTATATTTTGCCATCATATTACTAATATTTTTTAATTAATTAAATAATATTTCTTATTTTTCGTAAATAGTGACTAAATAATAGGTATACCTACATAAGTGAGCAAGCTCCTAGAAAAACCATATAAAATCATTTTATGAATTACATATATCAATAAGTTAAATGTTGAATATACTACATATTATGTGTATTTACGTCATAATAATACATGCATGGTATGGTTTCTTTGAAACATCTGAGTGGCAGCAGGATAAGTGCAACATTTTCGCGGTTTAGAAACTGCACACAGGTTTAAGGGATTTTATGACCTATTTTTAATTTTATTTTTCCTTAACATTAGCGGTTCTAATTCAGGTAATCAATGACAACTATAGAAATGTATAGTATTGTGCTCTGGTTTATTGCAGAATGGAGTAAATGCAAGGTAACTGCCTCGTTGGTCGAGTGGTCGCAAACACGACTGCTGAGCATGAAGTCCTCGGTTCGATTCCCGGGTCGGGCAAAGTGTTATGGGTTTTTCCATCGGTAAAGTCTCAGTAGCAGCCACGGAGTTTGGAATTGCGCCCAGTTGATGGCAATAGGCTCGCCTCCTGTTACATGGGAATAAACATAACTGGCGAAATATGGGTGTACTACTTCTTAGGTGCTCCTCTGCCTAACTCATCGGGGATTACAGGCGTGATGTAATATTATGTACAAGGTAAACGATATTTTAAATTCTGTTTCCTTTAATTTTCACGTCAACTTAACAAATTCTTCGTATAAATTACGACAGTTTGTTGTGAAGTCTGAGTCAAAACAGTTGTAGAAAAAAAAAATCTTCCGCAATCGAAGCCCGTAAATACTATTTAAAAAAATACTACGCAGCGTACACTTACGTGCATAACAGTTTGTGAACAGAAGCGTTGAGTGAACACCAAGTGATATTACAGTATTATTCTGGAACAAAAGGCAGAACTTAACCCACCACATGACATGCAAGTACTCACATTATCGAGTGTAGTAAAGTTAAAGCGAGTGCATGTAATAGGCGAAGAGATTATTCTGAGCGACCAATCGTACGGGACTATTTGGGGAATGAGGCCGAGAGGCGGACTCTCTCGGAGGCGGGATGGTGGAGCTACACCCCCGCTGAAATTTAAACGCATTTCTAATATGGCCGAAATGGAATTTAAAAATAAACTCCATAGAAGGACTTTACTACGACGACGCGACTTTCAGTCGCTGCGGCACTTCGTGTGTGATTGTGAGTGTACAAAAATAAGTTACATTTAAGTTAAGTAACTTTTTCTTAGATCTAAATTTTATTTGTGTGTGAATAAATGTTACCTTAAAGTAAATCTAACACTGTTGTCATTAAAATAATATACATATATATATAAATAAAATATAATATAAAATATCTATAGGACTGTACGTATTTATTTTAAATCCTATATCTTACAAACAAATCATTTATGTCCAATTAATTGTTATCTTTATACCTAATCAATAAACCCTATACTTTGTATAACGTAATATGATAACAATAAATTTAAATAATACTTAATATGCAATCAAAGTCATAAATGTTTATCGATACTGCATTCTTATCAAAATGGACATAGATAACTGTTAATTATCAAAATAAAACATGCAAATAATCGTCATTACAAAAAAAAACTAGACTGAAACGGTTGGAAATGCTAATCCTGATAATAAAAAAATATGTTAACAGCGCCCAGGAATCGCGTTTTCACATACCCCATAGAATCCGGTTGTTGGCACATGTATTTATTTGAACAAGCTATTGCGTAAGAGCATGTGCGCGTTTACGTCCCAATCGCGATTTTACGTCGTATCCGTGACGTAATGGCGCATGGCGGGCCCTCTAAATTAAACAATCGGTTTTTTACACCCTTTATCACGGGTGCGCCGACCGGCCACATAAAAGCCGTGGAAATCCGTTCAGGACACACATTACACGTAACGCGGCGAACTGAACGTATCCGCTCGAGAGATCGTGTCCTGAACTCGACTCGACAAAGACGCCCGTTAATCACGTAAATTAAATCCTATAAACAGAATACGCACGTGCGTACACCTGTTCTGAATTTGAAATTGTGAAGTGACAGTGAACTTTATTTTTATATGTGACAGTTGTTGTGACAGTTTATGCCAAATATATTTTTATTTATTTTTTTAAAATGATCTGTGATAAATCGATTAATATTAATATGTGCACTTGTTGCTGCAACGGATGTTCCTCAAGGAGACAAAGATATATTTTTAGATATAGTAAGTTTTTTTATTTTTGTATTTAATCTATATTGTGATTGTTTGATAGATTGATTTAAGGATTGATAAAGGTGACAAAGATTGTTCATCAATGTTTAATGATTAATCTACGAATTAATAATTTTGTAGTCGAACAACTTATAATCTATTCGAAAGTGACAAAATATATGATGAGTAATGGCTTATCCCGGCACATAATGATGACTTAAAACCAATGACCTAATCTCAGACAGTCATACATACTAACAGGTGATAAAATATTCAGACATTACATACAATTTCAGATCATGACCTAATATTACAAGCAAGAAAAGTGATATGATTTCATATCACTTTCTATTCTTTGAAATATCGACACTGATAATACGAGGAAACTATGTGTGTTACGTTGTTAAGCGATTACTCATTATGTGTATTGTATAACGTGTGATCCCATCACTAGTAAGTTAGTCATTAGAGAAAAATAAAGTTATTTAATTTCGATATTTAAACTGTTAATATTGACGACACGGGTTGTGACGTGACGTTAAAGTACAATGTTCCATATCCGAATTAAAATGAAACCGGAAATAGCAGTTAGATTCCATAGACGATAAAATCACTTTTATAAACAGTTTATGGCACTTGTGTTAATCCGACTCAATAAACTTTAATGAAATGTAAGGTTACACTTTAACTTCATTGATTAGTAAGTTGCTTACCTTAATCAAAGATTAGTCATCGCATAATTGGTGAAAACCGGCCACACCAAAGGCGCTTCTAACATTTAGAACAGTTTATTTATTTTAGTTTTCAAGGTAAATGAGCTTCTTGTGAAAAGTTTCACTTACACACATCGATAAACTAAAGCTGACACCTGGCTGTCATTCGATTATGTAAATATCGATAAAACTACTATCGATACTAAATCTTCAGTTTATTCAATCTTCAGCTTAGCCACAACAGTCAATAGCGTTAGGCATGAATTATACACTAACTTAACCCTCCTAAGACCGCATACATTACAAGCAACCATGCACTTTTCCTAAACACTAAATTGCCTTATTCAGTTTTGACGACACAGCATAAAGCATTTCCTTCCGCATAACTGACATACTGAGCATTTCTGAGCCGCGTATTGAGTATTAATTTTAGCCTGTGCCATGAAACGGGTTAAGGGTACGTTCACAATGAGCAAAAGCTTTCGAATAGTACGCACAACGTGTGATTTATATTGTGGCTCGCAAACAATGCCATTTCACGTATTGGCAATGCCCAGGCGGCCGCAGGCGGACTCTGTCGCGGAAGCTAGTCTTTAAGTTTACGGTAAACTTAAATTAGTTGCTGAAACTATGTTGGTAAAGGAATTTTACGGTAGATTATCTGCTACATTATGCTATCTGTGCATTAGATACACACTCCGAACAACACTGTGTAGGAGACATCACGAGAAGTGCATTAAATAATGTTAATCCTTCCTTTATCTTACCTCCAAACTTGATCTTGAAGAACAATTACAATATAATCTGCATCCGCCTCTATTCAGGTCAGTATCATAGCCGAGCACTTTAAATTTCAACAAAAAAGCTATTTACACGGCAATGGCAAACCTTTTATCGGTAATTTTAGAGCTACACTTTTTTAAAAGAGAAACAAATCATCATAAGAGACGTAACGGACGCCGCGGTTGAAGGATAGATGGATAATATTTGCTTAAAACAACGTGTAACATATCAACGTAGTAGTATTAGAGGTTAAATATATTCACTACTAGTGAACACACGCTACCCTGCCCGCTATATCTTTTACGAAACAGAGCTACACCACACTAGTATTTACACAAATATTTCAAACTTTCGACACGAACCAAATCGCCAAAATAGCTCAAAAACATTATCTACAACTCGCAAGAATTTACTCAATATCTCAACAGGAATTTCCAAGCTTTCTTTTGACGAACATACAGACAGATCCACGCGATATTTGCATCAATTATTTAATGGTCAGGTAGCGCGTAAATAATGGAAACCGTTTTGAATATTAAAATGAATTACGAAACAACAACGTTTTATTTATAAGTAGGTTTAGATCAGCTCGGAGCACTTAAAATTCAATATTTGTGACATGACGAATCGTTTTATATTTCACGGATCTAACGACTTTCTACGGGGAGTGAGTAATAGTGAGGTCATGCGACACGGTCTTGACATTGTGGGCTTTCAGCAGTTCCCGACAAACTTACTGTAGCGAAAAATTCGGAAAATCCGTGAGTCACTCATGAGACAACCGCCGGAAAAGCCTGCTTCAATTATAGAATATTTTCGCATAAAAAGTTAATCGTGTTTTAAATGAAAGGCGTGTTATTATGGCAATAACCAGAAGCGATCATGATGGGAAACTCCTTTGTATAGATGAGAGAAAAAAAATAATGTAACTGCACTTAGCGCACTAGGTCACAAGGCCTAAGTTGGCGCGCCTTTACATAAATCACTTTTCTGATAGCTATGTAGGGTATTTTATTGTCATTTATTAATAAATCCATCATTTTATTTTATTCCTAATTATTGATGAATACGAAAAAAGTCTATTGTTACTCATTTTCCCAACAGGATACATAACAAAAACAAAATACAAATTCAAATATAGAATTCTAAAAATAAAACACGATCGTAATTATCCGATATTGACACTATCACTAAGCAGACGCACAATGGCATCGCCTCGTTAACCACGAAACAAAAAACGTGTCAATGTAAACATTGAGATGCTCGCTCATATCTCTAGACCGCAGACCACATGCTACAAAAATCACCCATAGACAAGCAACCAAAGAAGCAGTATACCAATCTGAACTAAGAAGGTTCATTTTCCTGTCGAAGGATTTGTGACCTAAGTCGCACGTAGGTGCACCATCCTATCTGTGTCAACCAAGTCTTTCCCAGACCTGGCACACTTTTTACTTAGAGTTCACTTTCTTTTGTAGTCCTTGGACTCTTTCGCTTGTTTCTCTTGATGGCCAATCATTGACAAGTGAAAAAAGAAAACGAAAGTTGTTTATAAATCAAACAACCTCTAAATCTAGGCGCTCATTTACATAAACTAGTTAATGTATCAGTTTAATAGTAGATATATGTACTTACCGTACAATGTGTCATTATTATGAACATGAAAGTACTAAGGAATGAGTGGTACAGATTAAATGATTAACAAATTGCTCGACTTCTACACCTACGCAATATTAATAATAACAAAAGCTTATTATTATTTCAAGTTATAACCACATAATCGTATAACATTTAATAATTATGAAGATTAGCAAGGGTTAGTGTTGTGCCGTGCGCCGCGACTAATGCCCGATAAAAACTCACTTTAGGATAGACTCATCGATGAATCACTGCGCGGTTCTAACCGAATAAATGTTCACTTGCACAAGATGTGGAAACAGACGACCGTGGAGACGCGCTTTTATTTAATTATTGAATTTGGAGCAGTTTTTTTATATTACGGTTTTAAAAAAATCCTTAAGACTTTATTTCTTTTATTCCTGTAAGTTTTGTTAATATAGGATCATAGTGACAAGTTATTGAAAATATAACGATTTTCACTATTACAATGTAATAATGGGTAGGTATTAGATACAACTATACAGTAACATACAATATTATGACTAAGAAGTTAACGAAGGGTAATAATAGATAACGGAAATAAATCTCGAGTCCTTTGCCCGATAGCAAAATAGATAATAGAATACTAAAATTTCACAATTAGTAGTATTTATTTGCAATATTGTCATAGCTTCATTGATGATCACGAACAATCGAAATGATGAAAGTTATGATTGAAGCGTACAACAGTTCTCATCATATAAACGTCTATTGACCAAAAGTAGGTCAAGATTCCTATAGTCGGACGGAAAACTTTACTTTTGCGCGGGAGAAAATAGAAGTCCTAAAAAAATAATAGGTCGTAGGAAGTCTCCGGGAGGGTCGAAGTTCACTTTCCGGCAGGCGGGTAAGGGATTTCGCATAGTGTTTGACCGGCTATTTGACGTACGGTGCCGCATTTCGGTGCCCATTCAACGTGCGGAGGCTGCTCGCGCGCCGGTCTCGCACACTCGCTCCTCGCACCACTGCGGTGACACACGCTCGACAACATACAACATTTTATTTCCAGTGCTAATATTACTACAACACTAGTGACTTCCAAAATCAAAAAATAGTGTTTTAATTTAAAAAGTGTTGACAGTTCGCGAGTGTTTTGTTTTTGCGGCCAGTGACAATCAGTTCGTACAGAAAGTTCTTATATCGTTTTCCGACATTTCGTTTATCGGGAATATTTTGTTCACATGAACATGGACTTGACCAAAGGAGCTACATCAATGCGTTGTTCATGGATGTCTTTTTAACTGGTGTGTGATTATATTATAATTTTATTCCAAAGCTTCGACGCCTTCCTCGTCTTAATTATTTGTTTGACGAACTTAAGTGTGCGGCTCATTCGCGCGTCGAATGTAAACAATTGACATTAATTTTGTGGGTAAGCTTTAATGAACGCAAACTAATAAAGCTATCATATTACCGTCTACACAGATTTGTTTAGTTAAGATTTTTCTTGATTCTTAATTATTGACTTTATTTACGGCGCAGAAAAAAGTAAATATTAAATGAAGGATATAACATAAATAAGGCGATCATATAATCATTGTGATTTCATTTCCTCCATATCGTAATGTAACGTAAATGTACAACTTATCTTACTCTCTGAATTAAATGAATAAGGAATCGCGGTTAAACCATAAGAAATATAAATTATTAAATAAACTATACTTATATCAATAATACATACATTACCATACGTAACTTCCTTAGAAATACACGCATAAGTACTGAAAGTCTCAATCAACACAAGTTCAAATGGGACATGACTTAGCAGTACTTGCAGAAATGGACGTCTAAGCAAATTCGATGATCATTTTTGGAAGTGAACAATGTATTGGGAGTCCAGTGCAGTACGCGAGTCGTGTGAGAATGTTCAACATTTGGCCGTCGGCAATCGATCAAAGGGATGTTTCGCTGAAACATGCGCTTGTCATTTGATACTGACGAGCTTTACTTGCTGTATTTCTAACATTTGATCGGTCAGACGACTTTGTTTTTGACAACGTTAATTGTTTAATTTATCTCAAGTTGTGTCGTGTTGGAATTGACTTAATGATATAAGATATTTCTTATTATGTACAGTAATGATGGACGGTAATCCAATTTGAAAATCGTGAGAGAATCCTATATTTGCGAAGTTAGGGCGTGAGCTAAGTTTGGAGGATATAATAAATCATGGTTCGGCCGTGTCATTAAAAATATAAAACAGATTACAGAATAAAACATCTTCAAGAAAAACTAGCAAAAACTATTACACTATTACATGTGTTTCCCATATTTGTTCGGAAATAAAAGATTACCGAGATCACAATTGGTTGGGGAAACCCCACATCGGAAAAGTCACACTGTACCCGGTTTTCGCGGTAACAATTATATACGTTAGCATTGTTTGATGATCTCGTCAATATAGACGCCACTCACAATGACCACAGACTAAAATAATTGTACCACGGAAACACCGGAATAACACAGAGTATCAACGTTTTTACTCGCGTTTTTTTACCGTATGGCGTTACGCCGTATTTACTTAACATAAATTATATTGTCAACGACACGAATTGACCTAATGATTCACTGACCATAAACCTCGGTTTATCCTCGTGTGACGTCATACAAAAGTGTAAACTCACTGTAACATTCAGCTGATGTGATAAATAATACACGCGTAACTTGTTTGATTTGCTATGTATACTGAAAAACCGCACGGGACAAAATATAATAAGTATCGATGACCGCATCGTAAACGTTGATGCTGTGGTTACAAGTTTCTGATTACACGAAAAAAAAAAACGTCAGATTTAAACAAATGAATCGCGATTCTAGATTATTTTTTAAATGTCAAATAATATTTAAAAAACAGAATCGAACTTATTCTTGCCTATTTAACGTCGGTAAATCTTCTTTGAGTAGTCCGAGGTAACTAATAAAAACTGCAACAAGTACTTTCTATGTTTTAGCACTTCAAGTGAACAAAGCAGAGCTTTTCAAAGCCTTTGGTGCTTCCTTTTAAAAGTTTGAAAACATCGCCTCAACAGAATTGCTTGGGACATAAAATATATTTTATGGCGTCGGCGCAAAACATCAAAACCTTCAATAACTGTCAAACGTTAAATCGAACAAGGCGAAACATATGAATATTTTTGCACAAACAAAAACAATAGGCGTGACGCTTTTCGCTGACATTCATGACGTCAAAATATGTCAATGTTCAAGTCATTTCCACCAGTCGATACTTTCAATTGTACTGAGTCATAGCTGTAACTTTAAATAGAATAAATTAATCCACCTTCAAACGAACATGAAATCAATTATTCAAAAATGGGTGCTGCAATTTTCGTAAACTAAATATGGCATCCAAAAATACAGGCAATTTACCATCAGCCAAAATTGGTTAACAAAAATCACGTCCACCTCACGCATCCCACCCCGGGCTAATGGTCGGTGTGAAAGTGCTCGGAGATGAAGATCGTACACACGTGTATGTAGCAAGCTTACCATAATCACGCACCTTATTATTTTTTATGTGACCCCACGGAAACACCGCTCTGAAGTCAACAGTCCCACAGACTTCGTTCACAAACGTGCATGATTTTTTTTCTTCCAAATTATGCAACGCGTTCAAGGAATCGTCTTACCAAATCCAAACAAGACTGGAAACGTGAGCAAACGCGTCTGATCGAAAAGATCCCTTTATCAATTCTTGTTAATAACAATCGCAAAGATAATAATGATATCACAACAATAATGATTACATATGTATTAATATTACGGTTACAAAAAAAACCCTTGTAGTGATTAAAAAATATATTTTAATAGTCTACGTTTTTGTTGCAGGTTTTCCCAAAAAGCTTTTGGTAGCTACTTCAGTAATAATAATAATAGCAATGGTTGTGATGCCATCCGAGGCGCGGACGCTGGAACACAAGATCAGGCATGAGAGGCGGCAGCACGACGCGCTAGCACTAACCAAAGACATGAGGATAAAGCCCGACCCCCGCATGGTGGAGCACAGGCGGCGGCCGCACAGGAAACAAACCGTCCTGCCGCAAACCAAAGACACGCAAGGAATGACCAGACTACAGAAAAACGTCCTCTCTGACCGTTTCAAGAACGCGACGAGAAAAATCATCAAAAAGTTGAAAAACACGAGGAGGTTCTTCAATGAGGAGCGAAGAGTTCTCAACGAGACCCGGGATTACAGGGACGGCATGACACTTTGGCTGCCCAAGACCAACTTCGTTGATATTCACTTCTTCAACTACAAAAAACGCGGAGCGACCCTCTCTGAACGCAAAGTGAGTATCTTTTTGCACTGATAAATTATTATTCACCTTAAGTTTTTGCTTTGACAGTAACACATGTTTGAAAGTAGTCTATCATTAAATTAATAGATAGGTTTAAAGTATCATCATAATAGCATAATTCGATGTATAGACAATCTGTGATGTCAGAAATGTCGAGTGTCGAATATCATAGATAAGATTAATTCCGTTTTCATTTAACGAATGACCTCATTGATCTATAGACAAGTTGTAGCAAGTTAGGGTCGACCAAATCACTGTTCTAAATTAGAAACCAAATCATATCGATAAGATGTGACGCAAGATGTAACAATGATTCGCAATATATTACAATGTTTGAAGTAATTTTTGTGCGACTGACAGTGTAATTATTACGGTGCGATCACTCGCGTCGAGGGTGTGGTGGTCCGGCCCATCACTCTTTTTGCCCGTTCAATGTTTTTACGTTATTTTTAATTTATTTTTGCTTTATTTGAGACAAAGGATCCCGGGTACATTAGCGGTGCTCGAGGCTTCACCGTTGCAACTTAAATGAGGTTCCGACGATCCAAATTACATGTGGTCGGCCTTTGTACCGAGTTTATTTACTTCACATTGTACTTAAGGGCAATAACTAGAAGTGCAAGCCCTTAATTTCGAAAGCCGCTCTCGATGGAAAACGCTGCAGCTTTAAGTGTTTTATAGAACGTCATCACTGAGCTGTTTGGCCGAAATCACTTAATCCTGCGCTGATTAATCAGTATCCACTATATTTTTTGCTGTAACAACTTCTAATTTGAATACGATTATGCCATTAATTCATAAAAGTATTCTTATCTTTATTTCATTATTTGATTTAATTAAGTATAAATGAAAACAAAACGAATCGCAGGCCAAATAAAATTATCACCCTCCAATCTAGATGAAGCTTTCAAAAAAAGATGACGCCGCCCACAATTCATTACCAATCACAGTTGGCCCCCAATCATTGGTTCACTCACATTGTTAAATAACGCATCGGTCCGAAGTTAAGGGCTCAATTAATGCTGGCGATATATAAATCAGAGGCTTATGGTTAGCGCTTGTGGGAGCAGAGCAAACTAAGGAGCCAGTTAAATGTTTCAAGGAAATTTGCATAGATTGACACCGCATGATTCCGCTCCGGACACGCGATCCTAAAACCATGGCTCCACACGCATCCTACTCGTATGTTAGCCCAACACCTTATAATTATGATAAAAATTGTATTCAGTTCATCGGTTGCCCGTACCGGTTTCGGTTCGTAAAATATAAAACACACAAGCAATATTTAACGAGCCTTCTATAAGCCTCTCTTTATTATTTACCGAACACACATCTGGAGTTCGAGACTTTCTGTTATGTATTCATATTGGTCACCCACTAATTAGTACACAAAAGTTAATGCGACGCGAGACAATAAGTGTGTGTGCATTCGGAACGTCAAATGTCCTTACACACTCGGCTTCGATCGTGGCAGCGACTCGGAGACCAAATAATTTCTTAACATAGCGGCCCGCAGACGGCCAGTGCACCAACCGATGAATATTAAATATTTCTTACCTATGTCTCGCCAGCCAGTCAATGTATGGCCACTTAACAAATTTAAATATTTGACATTGGGCAAACGAAAGCGTTAGAATTCAAGTGATCTCTACGCTCCGGCTCAGTTGACATACGAACAATTTAAAAATTAAATACTGCTCAAATGAGGCGTTAAAATAGAGGGCCCAAAGATAAACTAATGTGGACATACTCGTACGATTCATGTTAGTTCAATTTATCGGACCCTCCAAGTTCCCAGTTCAAGCTTTTGAGTGAAGAGCACTGTGAATAATTCCGAAGGATACTTTTAATTTGTAGTGGATTTGTTTTCACACAATTCTGCGAGTCATGGTGCGGCCGGTATTTTCAGTTTGAATAAAGGGCAGAAATTCCACAAGTTGGAACACGGTGCGCTTTCACGGAGACAAGGGGCCGGGGCTTTAGCGGTCGCTCGGTGCTAGTGTTTGTACAGTATTTACGATTTAACAAAACAACACGAAATGTTAAAAACACATTATTTGTCCAAGTGAGACGAATGTGAACTTACGATTCCGGAGTGGCGCGTTTGTCTGCGACACGTCTCAGAGGTTAAGCTCGCCTCTTTAAGGCAAATGTACGGCTTATTGTCGGGTTTTCAGGCTTTTAATACACGACCATATTTGCTCACACAGCCCGACGCTTTTATTATCGTTCGCTCCGACAATTTCTTCGGCGTCGCACCTTCACAATAGTTGGGAAAACGCAACGGCGAGTACTCAATGCTTTTATGAACCGTAAAATATTAACGATTAATTTTAGAATCGATTGTTTATTGCCTTCTAAATACTCGGGGGATTAAATAGTCTGTACATGATACCTGGTGTCCTATGATTTCATAAGATGCTATAGCTGTTAGAGCACAATAATATTAAAATTTCAATTCGTTATTTCCTGTTGGTTAAATTTAGGAGCCAGACAAAAATGCAGACTATCTAAATTAAAACAATATGGGACCTGAAAATATTCACGGCTAGACAGCTGGTGAAGTGAATCACTCATTCATCCTGTTGAGTAGGTACGTTGGTAGAGGAAGCTGGTGACATACAAATCGACACAAACAAATGCCGAACGGCTCAGGTTCACGTTCCGGGAACAATGAGTGTTGAGATGAGTTCATTCATTAACCGCTAAGTGGAAGCAGGAAGAATCGCACGGTAATGTTAGTCACGATACAAGTTTTACGTAAATTACAATATATATTTTACGATTATTAACATCCATTAGTTATATAGGTAAATATATGTCATGTAAATTACATTTGAGGAATGTTACAGCGGTAGATGATTCTGTTTTGTCGTGTTATCAATTAATAAATTTCATAGAAATTATTCAAAATTATTCATAATTAATGATGTAGGTATGCAAAATATTTGTATCATTACAACTTATAAATTAACAAAAACATTAAATGCGTATCCCAGAAAGTAAGTCAGTCAACGAATTAGTCATTGATAAATAGCATAGTAATAAAATAAACCACAAAATTTATAATTAAATTAATTGAAACCAAGCAATATTCATGACAGCTGAAGTTATGTCTCATGAAAATAATAATTCTAATAATTCATTATCGAATTCACTGGATAACGAAGAATATCACTGAAGTAGTGATATTACAGCAGAAGACGAAGATTATATTGAAAACATTCAACCAATAACTGCATTAAATACAAATGGAGAAATATGTCGCATTTTTAAAGGACAGTAATAAACGATTCATTACAAGTACCGAGGTGAACCGGCTAGTCTGGTACTCTCGTAGATATATAGGCACCTACATAGCTAAGCAAACGCATCATTGTCTATAAAGAACGTGATAAGTCTCAGAGACACAGATTTTCTTTATGTCTATATTTTGAGCAAGATTTTTGTGAACTTTTTCTGAAAAAGAACGACGTATTCGTAAGATTTTTAGGTAAATTGGAAGACTGAATTTTTTTATCAAATGAAGATTTAGCATAGTTATGCAGATAGAAGAAAGAACGATTTTAATAAAATTACAATTTAATTCGGTGAAAGTTAATCCCAATCATCTAAGCAATAAGGTTATCCTAACATAAGAGTCAATATTAGTCATGCTTATGCAATTTACAACGAGATAAGTAGACCAGAAAATATTGATGTATTCGGTAGATAAAACCTGGCCATTGATAATCAACAACGTGTCTCCACTACGCCCACTAGTAATGGTATGTGGCACTGAGCTACTTGACGAAAGCATCTTCAACTTAACTCTAAAGTAACTAACAAGCATTCTTCACAAGACAACGCACTTAATCGTATTAAACATTTGGAACAAGTAACTTAAAGTTTTGCTTTTAAACCCTGTTCAAATCTAAATTACAATCTCCAAGAATGTAAACATAATAATCTAGAATCCATCGTTTACCAATAAACTGTGAATGTCATGTAATGCCAACACTAGATTATGTCATTCAACTACAGCTACCAAGTTTATTACAATTATTTACGTAATTATTTAAAATAACATACAATTACAAAATGATTTATTGCAGCTTAAAATAAACGTTTGATGCAATCCTCAGGAACGCCATTGTTCGCAACCACAATCTTATAAGTATCTTGTACAATATTGACAATATGAGATCGTAAAAATCTAATTTGGTTGGACCCGCAAATAAGTTCAGGATTAACAAAATAAAATTACTTCAAACTTATGTTCGTGCCATCCTTTTTAACTAAGCCTTCCATTTAAAAGCAAAAGTACCATTAAAGGTGGTAGGTACACGGTTGTTAATTGAAAATAAATCTGAAAAGATAATATCGTACTTTGAATTTCAAATCGCTAACGGCCCAACTGTATTTTACGCTTTAGTATTGTCTTCTAATAAAGAAAATAGCAATCCGACGAGGGCTCAAAGTTATAAACACGGGACAGAGTCGTGCCGCGTATAATAATCATCTAGAAAGTGCCATTAAATTGAATTGTTAAGTAAAATTTCGTTTAAATACTGGTGAAGTATAAATACATTTTGAATGCGATTGTAGTGTTAATAGCATCATTTGAATAGTCATACCGATCACAAATGCCCACGGCACCGCAACCTCGACACAAATTTGCCGCGACGTAAACTATCCTCGATATGACGCGCTTAATTCATACATAAGCTTCTTCACACTATGACCCTTTTAATAGACAGTCGGACAGCTGTAAAAGTTTATATCTATATGTAATATCTATTAATTTTATGTTTACTCGTAATTTAATCAAGATTTGTACAGTAATGTTACCAAACGTATTTGGGATTCAAAACTTGCCCGTAGTTCCCCAAGGCAGAACACTGGTGCCACTTATAGAAAAATTGAGGTATTTTTAATGATAGCATTAGAACTGATAAACCCACGATACTACGATAAAAAAGATTCAACCTTCATTACGTCGATATTCTACGATGTAAGCACGATGACGTTTGGGTATAATAATCGTAAGACAATGAACGTAGTTATCAATGACCGTTATGTCAGGGATTTCATTCATTGATATCACTTGTAAATTCCAATTAGCTAGACCATTAATTGTATGCATCATTAACTGCGAACAAAACGGATGTTAATGAATCAATTTATTAAATTCCTGTTTCTTTTTGTTACAGTTTGCGTATCTGATGCCGAAACTGTACAAGTCTCTTGTGGAATACCAGGAGATCTTCCAACGACTATACAATGTTGAAGTTAAAGTCTCTGACGAACCCTTCTTCATCTACAATAAAACCCGCCATGAGTTAATAGGAAAAACTCTCCAGCGATTATACAGTACCATAGCCGAAGTAAGAGAAAATATGGTAACTGTTGATGTACCAGTGCCTCAGGTCAACAAAAGCAAAGACCTACAAGCGTTTGAAATTGAATTGAATGAAATTACTTTTGATGCACCGCGGTGTCTAAAGTACGACTACATAGCGTTCAGAGCATACGGCAACCTTCTCAACAACTGGTACTCCGAGTTCAGATGTCCTCGGGGCAAGAAGGTCATCACCAGCAACACCCGGTGCCGCGACTACGAGGCCAAGCTAAAAGAAAAGAAAGATAAAAGATATAAGAACACGGAAAGATAGAATATAGTATTATGTTTGTTCAGTATTGTGACGTAACTTAATCTTCGCTTCGACTAATTATTTATTTAATTTACAATCGGTATAGTCCCTGTTGTACTTATTTATTGGTAGGTCTGTAAGCGCTCGCGCATGCTCTCTAACACGACAGATGTTGGTTGTATTCGAAGTGCTTGACGAAACAATGTTTTGTTGATTAAGTATTGGGTACTTTCTCTGTGATATTTAGTATTCTGTAGATATTAATCATTAATTTATTGAAAGTTTTAGTTTGTAAGCCTTTCTGTTCAGTTCCTTTGTACTTAACTGTTATATTTTTCTGTTTCTCGTTGCGACGAAGCTTTATTTATAAGTTTATCTTAATTTATTGGATTTTAACTATCAGTATTTATTTAATTTATACTAATCTCTTTATTACTATTCGATGGAATCTGATTTCTATGCAGTGCATTAACAAAATTTACTTAATATCTCTCTTATGAATGTATCTCGAGTATTATTAGTAGGCAAAACGTGCCGTTTTAGCCAAGAAAGACTTTTAGCCTTATAGTAAGTTGCTTATTTATGTAATAAGTAAATTATACATAAGTTTGTATAGAAATGTGCCGTTAGATGTTAGTGAATGAATGAACTGAATACCATGTGAATATTACCTATGTTTTTACGAGTTGCATAATTTTCCAATGCAAATTTTGTTACTACATACATGATTTAAATAATAAAATGAAATATATGGATTCAATCACGTAAGCTTGTATTTACTTCCACTTTCACCGTACACACCACCTGTTGAAATAAACTACACACACACTCGGAAAAATAAATTACATATGCAATTTCCATAAATGGCAAATCTGTTAACATATATGTAATATAAAACAGCTGATATCATTCTTGAAAAAGTAATTTCTGATCATGTAAGCAGAAGAATCTACAAAATAGCTCGAAATATATCATGTTATTGAAAGGGCTCGATAAAAGCTTGCCAGGGCCGCGGGACTGTTCGAATGAGATACCGCGGCCCTGGAACACAAAAGGCAAGGAAGGAACATGGATGGGTTTTAGTCGGTACAAGTCTGACACTCCCGCTCCGCCCAAAGCGGGAGAAGGCACCAAATGACTTCACATCCGAAAAAAAAATGGCTCGATAAAAGATATTTGGGATAATACATAGACGCTATCAGAAGAAATATCACAGAATATATACGATGCCGGCGCATGTCCCGATAACACTTTAAGAAACCAAGTTTGGCACAATTGTAGTAACCAGAAGGCTTTTACAAGGAGATTACTATTTGCCTATCTACCTTTGGGGTTCATCAAGTGCTCTGTAGTGACGATAATTTATAGCGTAATGATAAATGACCCAAGGCGCGCTACCAAACTGCTAACAGGTATATATTCTTATTAATACTTGAATACTTCTACCAAATACGTACTTTTCGTTGGTCGAGTGGTCGCAATCGGGACTGCTGAGCATGAGGTCCAGGGTTCGATTCCCGGGTCGAAAAAGTGTTACGGGGTTTTTCTATCAGAAATTTTTCAGTTGCAGCCACAGTCTGGATTTGTGTCCGGTTGGTGGCAATAGGCTCTCCCCCTAAAATATGGGTGGTGCACCTCTGACGGACAGGCCTAATGTAATGATGTTATGTTGGAGGTACCAAATAAGATTCAAGGGAACCGAAAGAAGTTACCTCCCATAAAACCGGTGCTACTACGCAAATTCGAGTTTCTACGAAGATATAGAAGACAAAATTTATTTCAATAGCAACGGGGAAGTAGCTAGTGGCATTAGTAGCGTGTGGTAGATATTCTGCCGGTAAATAAAAAAAATCATCAAGAAAACTAAATGAACCCACAGGTAATTTAATCTTCCTGCCAGGGCTGCGGGCTGTTCGAAAGAGATACCGCGGCCCTGGAACACAAAGGGCAAGGAAGGAACATGGATGGGTTTTAGTCAGTACAAGTCTGACACTCCCTTCCGCTCTGCCCAGAGCGGGAGAAGTCATTTGATGATTTCCCATCCGTAAAAAAAAAAAGGTAATTTAATCTTAACCGA
Source organism: Lycophotia porphyrea (assembly GCA_950005105.1). NCBI lineage: Eukaryota > Metazoa > Arthropoda > Insecta > Lepidoptera > Noctuidae > Lycophotia > Lycophotia porphyrea. Next base: position 13,213,863 of record OX465395.1, on the reverse strand, counting down.
TATCCTACAGGAAATGGTTATAATAAAACTTGAGGTTATAGTTACTGTAACTAAACGTTAATGGCTAATATATTAGACATAACCTTTACGCACAGCCTAACTTGTACACGTAAATTATGTAGTTATAAGCTCGTAACTCGTATCTAATCACTCAGGTATTTACCTAAATGTTTTCAAGAATCTATAAGACATAGATTTTTGATGCCCGTATATGGCGAAGAGGTTTATGGATCTGTTTCTACTTTGTAAGTAGCTTGTGCTTCAAATTGGCATTTGGAAGAAGATTTGCTGTTTTATTGGAAACTAGCTTTTGCTCGTTGCTTCGCTTCCATTATGTATGGAATGGACATGACTATGACACTCCGGGATAATGTAACTTCCAGTTAGTGAAAGCATTTTCGGGATCGGATAAGTATAAGGTCCCATTAAAATACATGGACAAATTTAAACACAGCGTTCAGTACGTCTATCCAAAGATATCCAAGCAAAAAAAACACTTAGTAAAGTGATTTTATTTTGACCTACAATAATAAATTGCCGGCATTTTTAGTGTATTTTCGTTAGCAGATTTTTTTTCTTGTAAGTTAGTAGTAATGTGTTTTTCTTATTTTTTTTTACCATTGTCCTTACTTTGGTGGTCTGAATGATTTCTAAAAGTTTGTCCATCTATTTCAATGGGACCTTATATACAAAATCAAAAACAAAAATCTCTTTATAATATTAGAATAGATATAGATTTTAATTTTGGAATGGTAACTAGCTTGCTACCTGCGACTTCGTATAAGTAATAATCTTTAAATACGGTACTCCATTGTAAAAGGTAGATTTGAGGATGCCGATCCTCAGACTTCTGATTCCAGATTCCGTCAGACTTTAGGGGTATCCGTCAAACCATAACATACATAGACCGCCGTACACATACGTATAAACTCACGCCTTTTACACCTGCTACGATCCTTTCGTCAAAACATAACAAACAGACATCATAATTTTCACATAATATAGATATTATGGATTTAATACCTCTTCGATAGATACCTAAGTACATTGATTAAAAATATCTAGACATCTGGGCGATGGTAGTTAAATGAATGGAAGGTACATGAGTAAAACTATTTAATGGATATGACACCAATACTAATAATAAATACATAGTATGTTTAAGATAAATTTAATGTCATAGTTTACAATAATTGCTATGCATTTAATATGAAGAAGTACAAATGACACAACATGCAGGCAAATATTATGGATTTCGAGTCATCAGGATTTCAATTTGTGATAAATCAATTTAAATTATCCATAAATCTCATAAAATCAACTGCAGGTGCCTACAAATTACCAGCTACGTAAAATTGCTAATGTTGTTCATAAATAAATATTAAATAGTAAAAATTAAAAAAAAATGAAGTGACTGCTACGCCCTCTACGGAGAAACGAATAAACTTAACAGATAAGTTCCGCTACTCGCTACTAGATGGCAGTAAAGGCGCTTACGAACAGCGCCATCTCTCTTCACACAGGTCCACTACTTTAAAGGCCTATTTTCATAACTATTACTAATTTATACCAAGAGATGTCGCTATACACAAAATGGCAATTTCGGCCCTATTATTCTTCATTAAAATAATTCGCGTTTTAAGTATCAAAAAAATTTAATTACAGGCTAAAGCTTTGACAAGCAAAAAAATGAAATGAAAATCTCACTCACTTATTAGTTCAAAATTAACGTGATAGGTGGCGCTAAGATGTCAGATGTAAGAAAAGTCATGCCTCAAGCGAAAATAAAGTACTTATTCCTTACTTCGTCTTTCGTTTATGTTTCAAACTGTCCCCGTTTCAAAACATCTGACACAAATCATCCACAAAAATCCCATAAACATACATACAAAACACAGCAAATAAGTATCACCATCATCAGGCAATCTTACAAAATTGCAAAAACTCACGCTAAACAACATAAAAACATAAGAGCTAGAATGCTCTATGGTTTGGATAATGTATTCCAAAGATTTCAGCTGTGGTTCAACTCGTCTAGGAGGTGAAAAATTGAAATAACTGAAAACCCTCTCAAGGGCCATCATCTCATCATCATATGCTAAGGCGAATGCCGCCCAGGGAGTGGCCCGCAAGGGCCGATACCTGCCAGGGCTGCGGGACTGTTCGAAAGAGATACCGCGGCACTGGAACGCAAAGGAAGGAACATGGTTGGGTTTCAGTCAGTGCAAGTCTGACAGTCCCTTCCGCTCTGCCCAGAGCGGGAGAAGTCATTTAATGATTTCCCATCCAAAAAAAAAAGAAAAAAGGATGCCGCAGGTGTCAAAACCTGAAATGGCTCAAATACAATAAATAACCTCATTGGTGGTTATGTGTTAAGTACGGGACAGCCACCAAACGAGCTGGGCAATTTTTTTTTAAATCAGCATTGTCATCCAACGTGGCAATGCTGCCAGCCCTCTGCGGACGCGAATGCGGACCCATTTTTAGACATTAATTCGTATAACTATTATGAACAACATTTAGTGCGGGCTCCTCCATGAAATCGTGAAATAAATCGTCTGTTCTCTACTTTTTTTCATGTTACGTGAACTTACTTATTTATAGAGCTGGTGCCTTTTTTTGCGATTCTCTTTGTACAATACATTCAAATGAGTCAGTCAATAAATGGTATTTTGGACAGGCTGACTGCGGAAAGTGGAGGCAGAGACAGTGCGTGTGCCACAGCTTACCAGAGACCCAACGACGGCATCAAAACTGACACCAGGTTAGGCACTAACCACGCAATACAGAAGAAGAAGCGATTTTTTCATAACATTTCTCGCATATTCATGACGAATAAAAACTAAGTAACAGACTAATAGAGTAACTAATTACAGATGCCAGCAGGTCAAGCTACCCGAAACTGTCAGATTTTTCCAATCAACCTTGAACCTAATGTATAGCAATAAAGTAGAAAATCTATTAAAGAAATCTGACAGATTGTAGTAGCTTGATGTGCTGGCGTCTGTACATCTTCAAAAAATAAGCATAATTTTGAAGATTGACCATTCAAAACCTATCCTCTAACATAGTTGCTAGTAGCACAGTGAATCGACCTTCATAGACCACACGCGGTCACAGTTCGTTAGTCGGCTTCCTACGCATGTTGCAAGCTGGTGGCCAAACATTCAATGTACAGCACATTATATTAGTTATTACTACATCACTGAAATATGATCATTTTGTTTTTGTTTAGACAGAGTTGTCTGAGAGATTTTTGCCGAACAGCTGCAAAGATAATTCTTGTTAAAAATTAATGATTGATCTCATATTGTTAAGTTGTAACATATTATTAAGTTTTTTGAGAAATAAACATTTATTTATTTCGTTTATTCATTTAAATACATATCTATTACATTTTTAAATACATATTCAAATATAAAACAATATAAAAAGACATTTATAAATATAAAAAAATAGTAACCCACCAGCATTGGGAACAGGGTCCGAGCTACCGGCGGTCAGGGCTGTTGAGAGAGGAACCTCCTGACAATACGCGCCGTGTCCAGAAGTTCTGCTTTCTGAATCTAGCCCTTGATCCATCTGCCAAGCGAGTGCCTCCTTAGATGTTGGTCGAGGCTACTGGCTATTATATATTATTTATTTATAATTATTATTGTTTGATTTAGTGATCGCAAGAGCTGGATTCCCCGATCGGTCAAAGTCTTGTTGAGTTTTTCTATCACTTTCCCAGTAGTAACACGTAGTTAAGTGACAATAGTATTGGATATGGTCAACCGCACTGACGTCATTGGTAACAATAACATTTGATAGCGACAAGGTGATTTTCACAGTGAGTGTTACAACTGATTAAGTGTCGTGGGTGTATAAAACTTTCAACTAAACCGAAAGGCTCGCTTGTTCTCCGCGTCACGCGCCATTGCGATATTTTTTTGTTGTAGACTATACCTGGAAACCTTCCTGGAAAGTTACGAAGTCGATAAAAGTCGTTTCCCAACAATAATTATTGCGTAGGGTTACTTAGTTTGATGTACAGAACACTTGGTTGTTGGATTTGTGAAGAGTCCGTTTACACCTTGTTTACTTATTGGTACAAAACCGCTGAATTCATAACGGAGGCCTCTGTCCAGAAGTGGAATGATGCAGTAACCGATACGGCGTGGTCAGCATATACTCCCTTCCCTACCCGCCACCCGTCATACCTTCGACATAGCTTCGAAGGGTATGACGGCCACACGTGAGCTTACAAGGATGATGCCCTGAATTTACGTGCACCTAGTTATAAACTATGATTAATTCGTTTTGAAGCGGTATTTTTGTATTGCAGCGGCAGCTGCAGCAACCTTATAGTAACCAGTTAATTGTGTTTATGAAACATTAAATTCAGCCATTTTCGGTTTGCAATTATTTATTAAGGTTGCGCAATGCGCAGGCCTATTGCATGTATTTTTATAGTTAAACATTAATTTTACATTTTACAAGAGGCAATTTGTAAAAACAATATGGTGTAACACAACGCATATAAAAACTAACGAGGGTTTATTCTAGGCTTCTGATTCTGAAACACCTATAGCTATAAAACTGAATATTTTTACTGCCTTACTGTTGGTCAATCAATAGTATACAATTATACGGCCGTTAGGATCTGAACTATTGTTCAGATTTCTCTACTAACTACTATAATCAAATTGCTAGGTGCAGACCAATCTGTCTGCGCTCTTTCTTAGTCTGTTGCTACGTGCACTACTGGAAGTCGATACAAAGTCACGGAAAACACACTCACATTATTACTAGGTTTTGTGGAGTCCTCACAACGACGCCGCGCGCCGGGCGCCGGCTGTTACTTTTGAGCATACTTAAAACTGGATTCCACGACGATTTGAAGCCATCCGCTCTTTGGATCGACTTCCAGTAGTGCGCGTAGCAAAAGACTACTATAGTCAATTCATAAATCAAATGTTAGTGCTTAAGTTAGTTAGCCCTTGTACAAATGATACGTCAGCAAAAAACTGCATACCTGCAATAGCTGAAATAATAAATTTGAAAGCTACTATTTAAAGCGGTTAGTAGTAGGTACTTGCTTACAAACCTACCCTAGATACCGCCGCCCTGGAACACAAAGGCAATGAAAGAACATGGATGAGATTTAGTCAGTACAAGTCTGACACTCCCTTCCGCTCTGCCCAGAGCGGGAGAAGTCATTTGATGATTTCCCATCCGAAAATAAAACAAAAGAAAAAAGGTACAAGCACACTGCAGCGCAGCAACCTACGCTGGGCCTATTTCTTAATAACACTATTTTTTTTTTTTTTGAAAGCCAGGTTAATAGTATTATTTTTTCAAATACCTACTTGACTTGAAACGCTCTGTTTATGACGTGACAGTAGTTATTACAAGTGATATTATACGTATAATAGAGGTACTAACAAGGTAGATGAAAATATGATTTATGACACTACTAGGCAAGTTGTAATGAATTAATGTCTGCCTAGGTTTTGTACCTCATCGGGCTTTTTGTTATAGTTATTTATGTTATGCCTGCTACTAAGTTAGGCTTGCATTTAAATTACTACATTGAGCGTTATATACCACAGCAACTCAACAGATAGGACCTTAGCCTGATAATGCGTTCCAAATAAAAATAAAAATTACCAAACACCCCCTATCCAACTTCTTCAATTTGAAAGGCTCTATGACGACACAACATCGCGCGAGGCCAGTCCTATTCTCATTTGAAGCGCATTGTACTCGTATGTGCTTAAAAGCTGGAACCAATCTTCATGTTTTTTCACGTGCTAATTTTGCAGAAAATCTTGCGTTCCTTTTAGTATTTGTGCTGAATTAATTCTTTCTTTCAAAGTAGGTATGTTATTAGATGTAGGTATGCTCGTACTACCATTCCTTTCGCGAATTTTCATTTGTCAGGCCTCTAATCTTCAAAAAAATGGTGCGTTAAATAGAGTCTCCACGACTGAGTCACGCAGATAAATCCGGTGCTCCATGAGTTGTTAGCCTCGGATTTGCTGACTTGGTTTTTTCCCCACGGAATATCATAAACTCTCATTGTGCTGGAATCAATTAGAGGTATCATCTTCTTCCTACGATCTCGTCCCATGATTCCCAAGTTACTTGCGATCGACACAACGTGTGTTTTTCTTCCATGCTTCTTGTCAACGGTCACACTATCAATAAGTAAAATACAAAACTAACGCGACTAACTTAAACGACTTGAAAGTAAGTACTTACTAAACCACACTCATTACACGGCACTCGTCACTACATTGAATGCACCGTAACCACGTTCTAACGCACAATAACACAAGTCGGTGTCAATAATCCTTATAAGGTCAAGAACACAATCGGTATTCGCACCTTTTCAAATAACAAACCCATATGCTCCTGTCCTGGCACGTCAGCCTTGACCCCGGTGACCTTGAAGAAATAAACAAAGATCCCAAATTCTTAACAGATCGTAAAACGACGTCCTTCTGTGATTATCTTTATGACAACCCAAATTTTGGCTCAAATTGATATTGCCGTGCAATAAATTTTGAAGCTATAAAAAATAATATTGTTGTAGAGAATAATGAAAAATATGGGCGTGTGTGTTATGGGAACGTTGCACTTCAAACTGCAAACAAATCTGATTCAGCAGATTAGGGCAACTCAACTCAAACAACATCAATATAATTTTATTACCAAACATGAACATGATAATTACATTACGATCGCCTAAAAGCCATCACTGTTTGATCTTAGTTGTAAACTACCTGCAACTTATTCCAAGGAAACAGCTCAAACATATCAGAAAATCTATAATTACTATATTAATATTACAGAAACAATGCAACACTAGAAATGAACGACAATGTCTGTGCGCGCACGCAACGGGGAAGCACAGAATGAATACTTTTAAGAGAAACACTTCTTACACCTCATGACGAAGGCATAGAAACCTTCTAAGGACCGCAAGTGACCACAATATAATATTAGACAGTTAGCCCAGCTAGGTACTAACTTTTCCAGGTACCAACTTTACCTCTACCAGACCTGCTCCAGAGAACAGAAGAGAACAAGCCCTTCAAAAATAAAACTTGCTACTCTGATAGTTTTGTTTGATGGTCATCTTTAAATGCCTGAGCTTCTAATCACGCATACTGCTAAACAAGCCTTCTGCGTCACCCTGCACAGTGGTGCGTCAGCGATGCGGGTGCACCAGACATTGCTCTTGCGCATAAAGCAGATAGAAAGTACCGCACCGAGGTTCAGTCGTCCACAGTGCACGGAGAGGGGAACACGTCAACCTCGACGCAAATGTTACCGAACACACGCGGGAAATAGTTGCGTCTGTTTCGTGAATAAATTCAGAAATATATTTTGTAATTTTTCTAAAGAGGATTTCGTGCAGAACTGTTAAATATGGGTGTCAGTGCGTGGATTTCCGTCACGTTTCTTCTGATTTCTGCTGTTATTGCTGTCCCTGCAGGAGACCACAGGAAGGCTACTCTAAATATTGGTCAGTTTTTAAAATTAATATTTATATGATCTAAGATTTCTCATTATGTTTCTCCTCGAAAATACGGTCTCTATTTTGGAACATCACCTTTTATATAAGCTGAAATAAATACAGGTCACCCTGAAGTTGCACATATGCTCAGTGATTGTAATATTAACATTACATTGTCAAAACAAATTACTCTAGCAAATTAGTCCAAACAAGAACGAAAACGTGTACAGAGTTCCATTGAATAAACAAAATAATAACAAAGTTAATTCATACAATAACGTAAATATGGAAAACATTACCAACAGAGTCGTTGCAAATGGAAAAAAAATTACGCAAGCCGGTCGAAAACTGAGTTGCAAAATAGATAAAGAACTTTTACGCCTAATTTCACAGCAGATAAAGTTGTCTCCACGCTTTGAGTGACAATGACCTACTGAAAGTGCCGAGACTTTGCGCTACTAATCGTTTAGTTAGAAGGAAAACAAAAACTACTTATTGAAATTGAATATCGAGAAATAACTGCTATTAAAGCCAAATTACGGTGATTGAATTTGGAAAGTGATAGGAAACTGTGTTCTGGTAAAACAAGTGAAGATTACGGAACTAAAACTGAAACGACGATATTATTTATAACAAAAAATGTGCAATACAATTCAGATAAAAGTAGATAAGCAAGAAATAATTCAAAATGAAATTGTAAATGACAATGAGTAAAGATCGATTCGAAACCTTAAACATCGTAATGATAATGAACTATGTATTTGTAATTTTCACGCATTTGATATGGCAAATAAAAGGTTGATTCAGGGTAAATTTTTACGAATCATATGAAAAGGTTCGCATTTAATCGGTAAAAGTAACCAAAGCAATTTCAAGCAAATTATTCATTTATACGCCAAGCATTGGTAATAATGTGTGCGTGCATGAAATAATTGCTCAAATTTAGGTGCATAACTTCATAATTTGTTAATTCGTAGTAACAAATTAACAATCCATCATCATTGCTTAGAACATCGACGGCATGACCTAGATGGCAACGACGGACAATTTTATATTTGATAACACCGTGAAAATTGACGACTTAAATCTGCAAAGCAAAACAATCACAAACGCCTAAAACCCAAGTTCCATTTTCCGTTGCTCCTGCGCTCTTATGTCCCAATTCTCCGGAAATAATGGTTTAGATTGCGTTGTTTATAATAACGGAGTTTTTGCTAACCTTTTGTTTAGTGGTATTGTCTCTTATAATACAGACTCGTGGGTCTCGTGGTATAGACTTTAATGGAGCTAAAAGACCTTAACACCGAAATCGATTCACGATTTTTGATTCCAAAATGGGAAAGAAATGATTATGCTATTATTCCTCGGTAGCATCACCACATAATTGTCCAAAGTGTCTAAAATCAACAACAGACCCATATTCTAGTAAATTGTTGGTATGAATATTTACCAAGGTTTCCCTTCTTCATTCCTAATATTGCTTAATTGCTTCAACCTCCAGCGTAGGACGAGCAACAATAGAAACTCTGCAAGGCTCTTCAACTAATGTTTAAGCTAGATAACTTTTCGGCGCCATTGTTAGTTTAGCTGTCGGCGTCGCACGGAACCGTTCACTTCCGAGGAACATTGCTTTCTTGTGCAATCCACGTGAGATACTTCACGGGTCAACTTCGCTTGTTTTTGTTAGTTTAGTTAATGTCTTCACTCATTACCATTTCTATAGTGTCGTAATGGCTGTAACTAGGCTACGAACGTTCGCATGACTTACATTGTCCACGCTCAGTACTTTTGGTTTTTGTTGGCAACCGGTGCAGAAATTGTCTCGGAATTGTCATTCTGGTAATCTGGTTCGTATCAACAGGTGGTTTTAAGTGTTATTAGCCTAATCTGGTCAGTTGGCTTAACGAGAATCTCTTAAAAAGGTGTTGCTCGATTCATTGATTGGTACTTCAGATTTCAAAGTTATTCCTTACCTGAGCGTTGGCGTACATCCTCCTTCAGTTCAATACCCCCAGCTCGTCGCTCCTGACACTCTAATATTGACAATGTACCCCGACTTTTACGGCCTTAAGCCAACTTTTAAATGCATTCGCTTGACCATGTGCTATGTAGCGGAGGAAAAATGTGGTCGGCCGTGCGGCGCCACAATTTTATGCATATTTATTGGATGACCCTCAGAAATTCCAAATTTTATATTTGACAAGAATTCGGAATGCACATTGTTTTATTTTAGGATGTTGTTAACTGGTTTTAGGCTGGTAACCAATGTTTTTTTGCATTCTACACGGGGAAATTTATTACCGTAGGTTCTCTCTGATGCCTGTCGTCTTCATTAGGGCAGGTAGGATGCATAACTTAGGTTCACCCCTGTCATATTAAAAAAATAACATCGCATATTTCAAGATTAATTTCAATTTAAGTCCATTCAATTGTTGATACCATTACCTTGAGCAGAGATTTTTGAATGTTGACATTTTAAATCTGACTTGAATAATGGAGGAACCTCCGCATTTTATTTTCGCCCTTCGCAAAGTTGTAGCGCGTTATTAAAACTGATGTATATTTTCCCACACTTTAGCAGGTGTCTTGTTTATGATGCAAAGGAATTATAGATAAGAGAGCTGTGAGGTAAAGCACGTTCGTCACGAACCATGCTTTATCGATAAACATCAAATTGTTTTTTAATTAATTAACGCAACACCGTCGCTGCAATATTTATTACTAATAAATTGTATTTGTCGTAAATTCGTATTTTATCTTCAAAACAGTGCAATGGTTATGACTCAGAATATTTCGATTGGACGAAATACTTTTAATATCATACGTTGCATTATTGTTATGTCACTTAGTAATGTTATAATTATTGGGAAACGAAAATAATCGATCAAATTAATCGTCTACATATCGATAAAACATTTTTAACCGACAGTTATTTTGCGCAAACTTCATTATAATAATCATTGTTAATGTCTTAATAGTATCTATGGTGTTAGATATTAAATTATGTTACCATTTTATTGCCAAAGTAAGTTTTTAACCTTAATACCGAAACTACAACCATTTTTGAAACGTATTGCATTTTTTCATCAGTTTCATTATTTATCTAATTCATTATTAAATTTAGCTTCGTGTAACGACATTAAATTAAAAATTTCACGATTACATTTCATCACAGGGAGGACAAAAGGCGGCTCAAATGGAAAGTGGCGTAAGCAAGTTAGGCGCAATACTTTAAGATTAAAGTGCTCAAGATTGAGCAGTACATAAAACTGGTTGGATTTAGAAATAGGAGTTTAAAAATGACATCGAGATTCGCAATTTGCGCGTACGCGGTTGTTAGTTTAAAATTATCTTATCATTCGAAATTCTGCACGCACAATACGTGCTTGGCACGACCAAGCGCTTATGAGTTGCGGACACCAGCCCCGTTATACAATACATCATTCGAAATTTTAGGACACTTCAATGAAGTGTTTTAATAATAGAACTGATATATCAAAATACAAACCATTTATAGAGACGTTTGGCAAAATCTGTAAAAATTATAAACGCAACTGAGTTGCAGTTTCAGATTCAAAGTATTCTTTTACAATCAAGGGGTTGATTCTCAAAAGTCCATTTTTTTCCTGTTTATGATTGCAAAATCGTACAGCTTATACGGTCATTTTATGAGAATAAAGTTATCTCAAACCTGATTTTAATGGCTTCTATGTTAAGTTTTTAATGAGTTGGCTTTATGCAAACATGACTATGTTAGACTAGATGTGGTATGTTTACTTACTTATTGACATTTATAACAATAATATACAGAAAATATATTTTTAGAAACAAAAAGAAACTCGTATTTTGATTGCTCTAGGTTAGTTAATGATTTTAATAAAAAAAAAAACACAATAAATAAACGTAATCATATTTGTAGGCATTATTGCAATCATAATACTCATATTGTGTAGAAGGGTCCCCTTGCAATCAATCAATAAAATACTACAGCGGCGCAGGTCAATGCTTCCACACAACACAGCTCAAGGTAAAGTGAAAGTCAGTCAAAAGTGCCACTGTTCAAATACTTTTATTGACCATTGTTTATTTTCAAGGAAAAGTGAAAATTTTCACTTTAGTTACAAAATTACGTCATCGATTTCGAGCTGTTCTTTTTTCGAATCTTCATAGTAAGATTCGAAAAAAGAACAGCTATAGATAGTACGTGATCTTATTATAGTTTTCAAAAAAGGTCGAATGTATGATAAATGCGAATTCAACTGTTTAGAGTCATAGCACCTTCCGGGATTTAAATGAAGCCAATGACAGAGCTGTGCAGATGGCAATATACTGGTCGGGTATTATTTGAGTCTTTAATACTTCTTGATATATTTTTTTTGCTTGAAGTACAACCTTGTGGAATCAGAAGTGCCTTACTATAAGTATGCGCCCGACCCAGGATCTTGATAATGGTAAAATCACGTTGTATTGGGATCGACCTATCACCACTGACAGGACTATTGCGAGTGAATTATTTAAATATATTTTTTTGTTTATAGTAAGATCGTAGTCCCAGTCAAAGTAGAATCCGAGACAAATTTTTAATCAACGCTCAAACTGTTACGGTATTTATTTAAGTTATTGTTTTATAATATTTCTGCAATTTAACTTGCAATGCAAACCTTTTGTTGAATGGGTTTGGTTTTGAAATAACTAATTGCAATAGCATAACATAACAACAATTATCATTGTTTTTAATTATAGGCAATGTTGTATGTGAATTTAGAATTACAAAGTTATGGGGCTTTTGCTTACGTCTTTGACGTAACAGAAGATGGACAAACCATCAATCTTCGTGCGTATCCAGCCAGAAGTGGAGCGATTGGCCAATTCGCGCTTATATCCAGTGCTTTCCGAGAATTTCTTCATCAAGAATATTTATCGACGGTCGAGAGGAATGCTAGATGTCTTCCGAATGATCGTCGTGTGTTTCAACATGATGCACACAAATGTCACGTTCATATTAATGTTACAAACATTTTCATTTTTTGAAAATCTGCCTTATGGCCATTATGCCTATGGCATTAAGTCCGACTCTGTACTTTATGCTTAGTGTTAAATAAATAAAATAACAGAACATTTATAATCAGTTTTTTTTATTTCTGCTTCAGATAGTGAAAACAGTAGGAGCAACGAATAATAATGAAAGGAAACTTGAAAATGAAAAATGACATTCAGTAACAAAAATCCGCTTTAGTTCTAGTGGAAATTAATTACAATGCAAAGTAATAGTGAATCAGTTTCAGTGAAATCTAAATAGGGCACCTCTCCATCTTACCGTTCAAAGGTCAGGGATCATGTCAATACAAACAGGAACGCTGTCGAAGCAATAGTTGCATCATGCCGCGATGCAATTGTATGTCGCAGACATTTTGAGTTTCGAGCCTGTAGCGATATGTCTAACAAAAATGTAATTTACATAAAAATGCAATAGCTATGCTTGTTTTTCATGACATTGGCAAGTTTTTTTCCAAAGACTCAAGTATATTTAAATTCTGACAATAAAAATGCGTTCACTAATAACTCCTCATTGATTTTCGTGACTTAAACATATTTTAAATGCACTTTAACAAAGATGCAACAACAAAATAACAAAACAAAAACTCGGATGTGTTCTCAAAAATAACTATCTCAAACAAAAAGAAGTAAACACTGTCACCTTGCAACCCAATCCATTATTCTCAGATCTAGAACACAGTCTGACACTCATCCCACACAACAGATGCGATAAATTCCCATTAAATGCATATACATACACGATTATATATGATAGCTACAACAACGGGCGATACTGCAAAATTGCTTTAGAATCTAAAAGTTATAACGTTTTAGATAGAAACTAGTCTTGAGGTGGATGTATGATCGGAAGCTTTAATTGTACAGACGCCAGCACAACAAGCTACTACAATCTGTCAGATTTATTTACTAGATTTTCAACTTTATCTCTATGATATTAAGTTCAAGGTTGGTTGGGATAATCTGACAGATTCGGGTAGGTTGGCGTCTGTCCTTAATAATAATAATAATAGCCGGTAGCTTGGACCCTATTCCCGATACCGGTGGGTTACTATTTTTTATATTTTTAAATGTTTTTTTTATGTCGTTTTATATTTAAATATTTGAAAATGTAAAAAATATGTATATAAATAAATAAAGGAAATAATAATAATAAGGAAACAATCATAAAAAGGGCTACAAAATGTTGACAACGGAGTGTCTATTTAATTTAAACCGTCTGGCATATGATTTAACGTGTAACCTGCTTCCTTTACTTGACATAAACGTGGAAGATCTGTTTCTAGCTTTGTGTTATTCGCTTTATTATTATCAATGACAACTACTTGACTTGGACTACTTACAACGTTATTTTACACCTTGTCTAGTGCAGTTTCGAAATATTTTAAGAGCATAAAACTAGTTGGCAATTTCATGTGACATTTTTTAATCTACATGCAATTTGTGGTCAAGTTTTTGCGAAATGCTTTTAAACGAACAAAGCTTTTCAAATCTCTTTTAATATTAAGGTGAAGCCGTTTTTTTATCGTTTTTGTATTGTACATAATATTTGTAATATTTCAACACGGCTTGGTATAGTACAGCACTAACAATTTTGCCGCGTCGAGTCTTAAAATCGTGACTTGTGGGACAGAACGCAACACCATCCTCACAATCACTATGATTTGGCAAATCCTCATTATTGTGATGTTTGAAACGTAATCGAAAATGGGCAATTATGTCGATGCCATTCAATTCTCCCAAATCGTCATTGGCAAGAACAATATAATGCGGCCTTCGGGTTGCAGTAATTCGGTTTTGCAGCCGGCAGCAAACTGAAAAGAAAACATAAAGAAGTAAATAGATGGGTAATGTCAACAAAAAGGAGTTTCTTCAATCAAATCATTACCAAACATGGTCCGCTATAAATTACTTTTGACGTGATATGCATTTGAAATGGCTTATTACTGTTGCATGTGACCGTACTTACGAATGTGCCTAGTGACATTACCAATTCGTCATACAGAACGAGAACTATACGTTTACTTAAGGCATTCTTCTGTGGTCCGTGTAAGGCGTTGATGTTTTCTTACTATTTAAGGGAATTCAATGCCGTCAAAAGGTTAACATTTGTACTTGGAGGTTGTATGTTTAACTTGGGCTTGCTTTATAACCTCTACTGTTTGATGTAAAAGCTCAGTAACTACAATAGTCAAATAGCTGGCAAAGGAACAAAATAACATAACATAACATTACGCCTGTAATCCCCCACGGGTAGGCCGAGGTGTACGTAATAGTACACCCACATTTCGCCAGTTATGTTTAAGTCCCATATAATAGGGGCCGAGCCTATTGCCATCAACCTGGCGCAAATCCAGACTCCGCAGCTGCTACTAAGAAATTCCTGATGGAAAAACAAAACGCAATGTCACTTGGCTTGACCCGGGAATCGAACCCACGACCTCATGCTCAGCAGTCGCGTCTAGTGGTCGCTTGCGACCACTAGACCAACTAGGCATACTCGCCAGGAACAAATCACTGTATTTAAAACTAGGTTCTAATCAAATATGACTAATACTCGAATTGCAACTCAAGGCACGCGATCGGTATTTGTGTCAATAATTCAAAAAATATCTCAGTCAACATTAATGAATATTCATAACCGCAAACATTGGTAAAAACTCTCGTTATTGACACTGCATTCGCCGCTAAAAGCAACCTTGATAACGTTTCGCTTGCCCAGTTGAGTTGCAAAGAAACTTCTTTGTTAGCTGGTGCTGGCAAATTAGCAATACACACCCGAACTGAACTAGTTTAGAACTAGACGTTTCGAAACGTGTCTGTTTAGTTTATAATAGCAGTACATAGTTATTTATCAAACTCTACACTTACTTGGAGCCTTTGTTTTTGCTAGTATACAGAGTGTAAACAGACTCTTCACGAAGCCGTCAACCAAGCACTATGTACATCAAACTAAGTAACTTTACGCAAAAATTAGTGCTGGGAAACGACTTTTTTTTTGGGCTGAAAAGTCACGTTTTACAGTAGGACTCAATGTAACGCACTCAAAACATTGTGCTGATCGATGGATTGAATAGTATGGGAGTCCTGGAGGTGTTTAAAGTAAAAATCTTACATTAAAAACACGCATTTAACAAAAACTTGTGCAAAAGTTGGAACTTAGACCCTCAATAACTCCGTAACTAGAGGGTTCCCAGGTATGGTCTAGAACAAAAAAATGATCGCAATGACGGGGAGAACAAGTGCCTTTCGGCTTCGTTAAGAGTCTGTTTACACCCTTTATGATTAACGTTTACTTCATCAGCATTTGTTAGGTTAATTTTAATAATAATACACCTTTCAACAATACCTTGTGCTTATTTCGAATTTCTCATATCTTCATTCATGTTTTATTACTCGTATTCACATGCAAATATTGTAATAAGAAATAATGTATCAAATAAACCTTTGCAACACTTCGCAACGGTTGTCTATTGCATTTTGTAGTTTATTACAATATCGTTATTGGAATTTCTTACATATGTAGCTATACAATGAACTCGAAACCGCTTACTGTAATTATTGTCAGTTGTTCAAGCGATTGTCAAAGTCAGATTATGTGCAAAATGCTAGTCGCAGACATTGAGTAATGTTTTGAACTTATCAATGCACCGCGACGCAGCTTGGACATTTACGTTGTCATTTCCGGGAATAACTTATGCTGAATAGGAATGCATAGCATAGCATCTGTCTTTGAAGCAATAATTTCGAATTGCAATCAGAAGAGATCCTAGAGTGAATGGTTCTTTCAAAATGATAGATAATTTGGAAGGGGCCATTTATTTTAAATAAACGAAGCCTTAAATATCAAACCAATTTCTGTTAGCCAGCTAGTCAGCGGGATTTTCGTTGATTTGATGGCTTATTTAAGCACGTTAAGCCGTGGGTTCCAGCTGTCATTTGTAGATATTTGCCAGTCGTTACAGTTAGTCAGTGGCCTGAAAGTCTGACAATCAGTCTAACCAAAGGGCCAGAAAGACAGTCACTCCACGTATAATACTGATGTTCAGCTGCATCCTGTTAAACAGGAAGCTGACCCCAACATAGTTGGGGAAAGGCTATGCGGATGATGATGATAATCTATGTCTAGAGACTACTAAAATAAAAGATGAAATGTAAATGATGTAAGTGCACTTGACCTATTGCGAATTGTGTACCGGTCTGCACATCTGTATCTCGTAACGTTTGTATCAATCAGGCTATTTTTAACAATACCGGTACAAAGCAAAGGGAGGATAACGTTGATTGCAAAATAAATAATGCATGAAAGCTTTATCAAGACGATCTTTAAGTCTGAATTATCTTCCAATAACATCCTTATTCGTCGTATCTTAATTTCGTCACAACCGGGAAAGTATGACTTTTGATTAAAACGCCAATTATGATGTTCCTTCGATGAGGAACTTTTTACAGTGTAGTCTTTTTACGGAGGCCGAATACTGCAATTTCCATAACTTTAAGTCTGGTCACCGTTTTGCATCCGATTAATGTATTCTTATAATTCGATTTAGTAGAGAGCTTCCCTCCTTTAAAGTTTTTTTTTTAACCTTTAAAGATTAAAACTCTGGTCACATACCTCAGTGTGACCAGAGTTTTAATCTTTAAAGGTTCCTGGTAAGGATCCTGAGGAATGCGGGACCACACTGCGGGTCCCTGTTCTTTTAACCTGAATTTCATCCTGTATTTCACTTGGGATTCGCTTCAGTTTGAGCAGAGTTTTTACATAATATTTCTTTATTTTCAGGTAACTTTGCCGCATACATATATATACCTTACAGATTAACATACATAATGGTAGAAATACAATTTGTGTTAGCAAATAGATCCTTAAAACTATATCAAAACTGAATCGACCTAATCAGCAACGTGAAACGCCTTGCTTTGTTTGACTTTTAATGTTTGCATCGCCAAATCACTGTGATTATTGAAAAAGGGAAATTAAGGAAATAACTCCTTTCTTGTTTCGTTTCAATTTGCAACTCATCTTCATTATATGTATTAACAGACGACGAGTAATTTCAAATTATTATAAAGATACACACTAAAATTACTTGCAACTTTAACATGACATTTCAATGAGTCATTCTCAATTTACTTTCGTATGATTGACTGAACTGAAGTATAGACAGAACCCGTCAATTTTTTTTTACGCCAATGCAAAAACGGTTTACTATGTCTGAAAGACCAAGGATAGAGGTCAGGTAGCAATAACCTCGTCACATATTGTTGCAAAGAAACGTAGACTTTTTAAACCCTTTGTGGAACCAGAGAATGCCAATAAAACAAAACCACAGGGGTCATAAGCCGTGAGATACCGCGGCCCTGGAACACAAAGGGCAAGGAAGGAACATGGCTGGGTTTTAGTCAATACAAGTCTGACACTCCCTTCCGCTCTGCCCAGAGTGGGAGAACTAATTTAATGATTTCCTTTACCGAAAAAAAAAAGGGGTCACAAACCGTTGGTGAATGATGATTTTTTTTCAAGTTGCATGATCATCATGCGTCAATTTTAATCTGTGGTAAGTGTTAATTACTTAGAAAAACATTTCTGCAGTGGGTTTGAACCGTGACATTCCATTTCTTAATGGAGTGATTGACCTGAAATTGACTAAAGTGGAGGTTGTAGATTAAAAATATTTTATTTAATTTTTCATTAACAATTTAATTATGTTACTGTAGACTATTCAGAGAATAGTTCAAGATTATTATTAATATGCAACCATATTTAGCATAAATTGAATGATAATAATAAAGATTTTAGCAATTACTGTTAATACCAAAGTTAAATTGAGGTCAAAACGGTTGCAGTTACAGTCAAAACTATCAAAGTCATGACATTAAACAACAATTACATTAACCATTCAACCAGTATTTTATCAACAACATCATTAGGTCCTTACTTGCTTTTTTTCCTATAAAATACTAATGAGGTTTGTTACCTTATTTCTATTGAATTGTATATACCTTTTAATCATTAAACCTTTGTTGATGAGAAAATAATTAATCAACAAATAAATAGTTTGACTCGATTATGGTAATCGTAAAAACTTGTTTATGGTCTAATCGAATTAATGTAATGACTCGATCATTGACCTACAGAATGTTAAGAATAATATATTGTAATAATATAATGTTAAGGATTCAATTCAAAATTAGAATTTAATTATTATAGAGGAAACTCGGTATGTAATGGGTGGATTGATAACATACTTTTCGTGGATTACAAATCGCGGCAAAAGTTATGAATTCATGATTTACGTTAGAATTAATCATCTGTTTTTAATCATTAAGATTACACATCGATTTTAAGAAATAGGGCACCCCCTAGACTTTTACTATGGTTTTAGGATGTGGTTTTCCTAAAATGAAAACAAAAATGTGTAATATTGTGTTTGGGAGTATGAATCAACGTAAATTATCCAGAGAACTTCGATGAGCTTAGCGTAAAATACGAAGAATATGTCTTAAATTAACCAATGCTTTAAAAATTATACTCAGTTGGTACTATACAAGAGTTTTTTTTTGTTCTGTGAATGTATGACATTTTCCTCTTTAGAATTATTGTTTTTACGTTCATTCTCGGAAAGTAATTTAAGTGATTCTTTTATTTATTTAAGTTTTACTACTTCGTGTAGCTCTATTTTTAATCCAAACAAAAACTATTTGAGTTTTTATTTATAAACACTTTGGGTTTACGCCTTTCATCATCATCATCATCATTTCGTCCACTGCTGGACATAGGCCTTCCCCTAAGTGTCGCCACATTGACCGGTCCCGTGAGACTCGCATCCAGGGGATCCCCGCAACCTTCACCAGGTCATCGGTCCACCCAGTGGGAGGCCTTCCAACGCAACGTCTTCCGGTTTGCGTTCGGCACTCCAGAACTTTTTGGCCCCATCGGCCATCTGTTCTGCGAGCAATGAGCCCTGCCCACTGCCACTTAAGTTTGGTACTTCTTCGGGCTACATCGGTATCTTTGGTTCTCTTGCGGATGTCCTCATTTCTGATTTGATCACGCAAGATAACTCCGAGCATAGCACTCTCCTTCCTCTCTCTCGTTTACGCCTTTATGGAGCCAAAAAAGAATAACGCACTTACGTGAAGACCTTATAAAAGTTCAGACACACCTCTACCTAACCCTCCGGGGATTGCAGGCGTGATGATATTATTTTATTTGTTGAGTTTATAATGACACTTACATACACTCAGTTACATAAGCTACTATACTAACCACACATGTCCGTCATAAACATTTTGAGATACATACACAATCTATCTATGTACAGATACATAGCACATCAAGCTACCCGAACCTGTAAAATTTTTGGAATCAACCTTGAACCTAATACTTTAGCGATAAAGTTGAAAATCTATTAAAGAAATTTGACAGATTGTAGCAGCTTGATGTGCTGGCGTCTTTTCTAACATGCAACAAATCATCAATATCAATAACATTCACTATTACTGACCCGGCTAAGCCACACTGACATTTTAATCTCAATTAAATGTTATCGCTAAACATTAATCTTTACAACCGGGTCCCGTACATGACCACCAACTCAAATTAACAAGCACAACTATGATATAAGATCGAAATACTTCATACGTAATCATGAAATGTCGTTTGAAAATGAAATTGCTGATGGGAAGCAATAAATAAGGGGGGTGGAAGGGACACCGACATGAAAAAGTTTACCACGTATTCAGTATATCATTCTGAAGCCCCTGCACATATAAATTTTTCATCGGTTATTAAAAACAGTTGCTTCCTGCAAATGTGCAATACCTACACGGTCAAAAAGAAAATTATCATTAGTTATTAAAAAAAAAAACAACTGCTTCATACATTTGATTTTTAAAAATGATGAAAATTTTCTATGTGGCCAGAATGATGAACTGAATACGTGGTAATCGTTTTCGCGTCGCTGTCCCTTCCACCCTCTATGATATGACCACGTTAACTGTCCAGTTCAAGGTCGCGTTGCTTGTCAAGAAAATTTTCATCGATATGTCAAACTTGGTACATTTATTTTATTTCTGAGTTTTCCCGCTGGCACAGATAAGTTGGTTGTCCTTGGTTTTGTTTGATATATAGCATAAGCAGCCTATAAAGTTCCCACAGCTGGGATTCAGGCTTCCTCACTATTAGAGGGAGTGGAAGTGCGAAACCTATGCACGCGGGTCGAGTGAGGGTTGGTAGGTAAAAGAAAGAGTCGAGAGTGCCGTTTTGCATATGACAATGATGTTGTAAGGAATCTCCGTAGCGTCTGCTGATTGCTTCAACGAATTTAGATTATAACCATTATAAAAATATGATACACCAGTTTATGCCCTCGTCTTCACCCGCGTGAAGTTCGGTAATTCTCCTCTCACTTCTCGGGATCATAATAGCGGGACAAAAAGTATCCGATCCAGGTTATAAACTATCTGTGTCAAATTTCACCCAAATCCAATCCAGTCAATAGTTGTGGCGTGAACGATTAAACACATCCATATAATACATTCATCCATTCTTTGAGAAACATCAAAAACATTATCACTTGAATGTATAAAAATCTGAAAGTAACCAACTTAAGTCATGTGTCATAAAACGTCATGAATGTACATTGACATGACGGGCATCTGACAGTACCTATTTGCATTTTTTTTATGAATACATGCTATATGAACTGCATTCACCGGCTAGACATACATACAATCTCTGTAATATTGTATGTAACTTCTAAATTACGTTGAACTGTAATTTAATACAAAGTAATTGTATAATAATATGCAACGTCTGCTACTTTTGCGCGGCATTTAATTTACATACTACAAAAATGATATATCTGTAGTTTTGTCTTGTTCGGAGAATTAACGAAAAAAAAAATATTTAAAATTCTAAATCGCATGCAAAAGACATAAACGCGTGAATTTTCACGAAAACAAAAATGTGCTTACTTAATTATGATTAGATGCTTTGGCTTTGATTCATCCAAAACATTGCTTAAAAATGATTGCTAAAAATTTCCGGAGTGGCGACCGTGAACCGGAAGACATTGCGTTGGATGGCCTACCACTAGGTGGACCGATGACCTGGTGAAGGTTGCGGGGATCTGCTGGATGCGAGTCGCACGGGACCGGTCAGTGTGGCGACACTTGGGGCCTATGTCCAGCAGTGGATGTCTTTCCGCTGAAATAAATGAATGATGGTTATATGACTAAAATCTAAGGTTAAACCTTCAAGCATAACCGTTTAGAAACAAACGCATAGAAGCTAAAAACTGCTCCATAACTTATACTATGCCTATAAAACTTCACAAGCAAGCACCCTATAACCTGTCTATAGTCACTTACCTACCTATCGGTAAGTTGATATACCCATACATATTTAAAGGTATTGCTAACAGGGCAAGCTCGCCGAAGCGGGCGTAACCAACACGCGGCACAATGGGCGCCAACCTTGGACAAATGGCATTTAACTACGTTCGTGTCAATCACCCGTAATGTGATAAATGCTTTCACCAACTCTTTGCTGGCCCGAATAATGGATCAAACATTTGACATTTGAGATGATCGATGTGGGTCAAGAACGAACTTGAAATGATAGCAGTGACATGTGTTTTGCGTGGTCTATGGTTGTACGTGTTTATATTTTGGCATGTGCTGAATCAATTAAATGCACGTGTGAAATTAAAATTTGTTGACTTTTCATCGTCATTATCTGCCTGTCTTTTCCCAACTATATCAGGTCAGCTTCCAGTCTAACCGGATGCAGCTGAACACCAGTATTTCACATGGAGCGACTGCCTATCTGACCTCCACAACCCAGTTAGTACTGGGTCATACGATACCCTTTCTTTGGTAAGACTGGTTGTGAGACTGTCGGACCACTGACTACATGTAAGGACTGTCAAAGATCACAAATAACAGCCAGGATCAACGGCTTAAAGTGATTTCTGAGGCGCAGAGAAAACTCGGTATGTAATGGATGTTCAATATATATATATCCACGTACCTACCTAGGCAAGCGCGGCTTGACCTGAAGATCGACCTGAGCGGCTGGTATTATTTTGCCACGAGCTCCTAATTATTAATAATAAATAAAAATAAAATAAGCAACATTTATCACACACATTCCCACACTCCATTCACAATTTAATAATATAATTTATGTTACTATGATACAAATATGTTCATAAATTCTATAATATTATGCACGTGCGAATGCAGTTAATGAGTTGCCGCTTATTAAACGGTCGTTGTTCTCTAAACGTCACAAATTACATACTTCGCATATCTTTAGCATAAATAATCACGTATGTTTCGTAAACTATTTCACTACGAACGAGTATTGTTAGCAAAAAATCTTCGGCCTTCGGAAAATGTGTAATCGACTACCGGTTCCCAAATAAAATCGATTTGATTCCGATGAGCGTGCGATTCGGAGCGTGCGCGGACGACATAAACAACGAAACTGTAACTCACACGAAAGTGAAACTTGGAGCATGTTGGATGACGCCTCCTTACGTAATATCGCACATCGGCTGAATCGAGATACACCGCTCGATTACACGATTCAAAACACCATTCCGGGAAATCGAGTGCAGAATCGTAGCAGCTACTTAGCGAGTTTGTACATCACTCGTGGATGCCGATAGCATACAGCGTTTATGTGTTAAGAAATCTTTCTATTCTGCAATACGTATTGCAGATGCCAGGTTAAAACCGCTCAGAAAATGTTTTAAGTAAAACAATCGATGACTTTGACCTTATTCGTCGGATCTCATAAATCACTCTCGCTTCGTTGGAGCTGTCAAATCATTTTTAATCTGACTAAAGAATTTGCATTTATTTAACACGTAATTTAATAAAAAAAAAAAAAGAAGGAACTGACGTGGATATAAAATGGTGCGTAAATGGACATACTCTAATTTAAACTAGTATAACTGAGACTAGAATGGATGACTAAGCCTGAAAATGAAGTTATTTTTCTTCTAGGTGAGCTTTTGTATGCAGGCCGTTGTCTAAGTTTAAATCGATCGTATCTAGACTCAAGGCGCTCAACTATCTCCTTCATTGACTTACATAATTTTTGTAATTGCCTTTTCACACAATCGCGTAACTTTATTCTTCCTACCTCGCGCATGCTGTGACTTTTTGTTAATTTACTTCCGAGTTCACGCTTTTTCTAACGTGATGTGGCGTTTTTTGTTGCAACAATTGATATTGACAATCGAAACCAACTGAGTTTGAATTCCTTTTGCGTGTCATTAAATATTAATGTAACGTATTTATTCTAATGCTCGTGATATAATGATTTATTTTCGAGTTATGTACCGTAACATTACGTATTACATTTTTTTTTCTTGATTACTTAATTAAATTAACCTTAGCACATCCAACGTATTCGAGCGTTAAGTACGGTCCAATACTTCGTACGCCAAGTAACCTAAAAATCTTATCAATATTAGAATATTAAGAATATTACGTAACATAACATCACTATATATCATACCATCAATATTTATTAGATTCGCCCAGAATAACCGAACAGATAATAAATCTACAAAATAACAGTATGACAAATTGGACGTGTTCTTTTAAAAATGGAAGTAATCTAGAATTCGAACATTGGTTCAAAAGTAGAGATAACATAAGCTATTAATAGTAAATATAATAAATAAAGTAAATAACTATATCAATAAATCGATTGGATTCGAATCAGAGCGCCATGCACCACGGTCATCGTTAGATCGATTCACATTATATTGGCATTCAGAATGCCCTTGTTGGGAATTATTTCATAATTAAATTATCCGCTTAAGCACAAAATAAAAGGGTTTCCACAGAAGGTTTATAGAACCAACTGGTTAAGCTCATTCAAGGAAATTATATCAGTGTGTAAATTGAAGAATGTGCAGAGCCAGTATACCTAGGCAAGTGTTTTTTGGCGAAAACAGAAACATTTGTAAAAAACCGACCAAGTTTAAGTTAGACTCGCGCACCGAGGGTTCTGAATAAAATTGTAGGTATTTTATTATTAAACTACATATTTACGGTTTTCAGACAGTGACGATGGACGGGAAGTACCCTATAGGTTTTGATTCCCTTATAAAATCGCAAAATATGTGACATAAACGGTCATATCTTTTGGTCATGTTGACTTACAAGTTTGATTTTTTCACTGCTCTAAACTCCAAGGGGTCAGCAGGCCTGAGTATTTGATATTTTCTTTTCAGCTTGATACTTCCACTGTTCTTGTCAGATGGCCAGAAAGACGGACAACAAAGTGCCGACTGAGTTATGAACCCTAAAAAACATTAAACTCAATTACTTACTCTTTCTTTAATACGTTATTAGTCTGTTGTGTCTGAAGACGTTGTTCAAAACAAATATATAAATAATTTATGAATGAACCTTCTGCAGTTATCAGCATTGTGTAGTTATTTCAATAGCCCGCATAATAATTAAAACAGTTGTTAGATATAAGTAAGGCTCTATTTGTTATCTGTGAAGTTTTCATTGCCCCCATGTCACGATTTTACCATTTGTTTGTATGTATTAGTGTGTGCCCTTTGGATAAACTATTTGTTTAATGGACGAAATAATTGGTACGTTTTTATTAGTTTAGATTTGTATGTAAACAATCCCATGGAGCGGAAATTGCATAATTGTTATTATAATAGGTTTTACGGGGAAGTAGAGGAAGTCAAAAATTCTAAATAAAATGTACGTTTGTTGCTCCTTCGTGCTGGAACGGCAGGACTGATTTGGGTGAAACTTTACAGTAGATAGAAAACATAACTGGTGAAGAATGGGTGTACTATTAGGTACACCTCTGTCTAATCCATCGGGGATTACAGGCGTAATGTTATGTTTACAGTACATAGCTTATAAAACAGAATAACACAGCTATAATTTATTAAGATATTGTAAAGTTAAATAAAGATAGTGTTAAGAGCCGTAAATATAGTTGTTATCTCTGTTTCACACTTCCCGGTGCATTGCGAGGCCGCGCGGGAGCATGTGTGAATAGTGTTTACCTAACTACTATTCTATAATTATCGTTAGTTCATATTATTATCACCGCTGAACATTTGTTGAGTGCCGTAATACAAAAAATGATGAATGAAAACTCAATGCTTTTCCATTTTTTTTTTTATATTGCGTAAATTAACAATATAAGTGATGTTTCGAAATAAACTAAATTAAAAATATTACCGTTTTTAACACGTTAACTGCCATGTAGGTCACCGGCGACCTACGCCTGACCTAGATTAAGGTGCCACGTAGGTCACCGGTGACCTCAAGGCAGACCTATTTTAAAAAAAAATATTTTGGCCGTAGGACACTTCTAGCGTGCATTTATCAATGGGAATTGACCGGAGCGGAGCTCTAATATAATGGGTACAGCTTGGTTTTTGACTCTCTATAAAATTGTAAGTTTTCGCTGAACATAGAAGAATATTCATGACTTTTTTCTTCATTGATTGGTAGAATACGCGTAGATCCTAAATGACTAGAGGTAGAAACACCATGTTTTGAGGGTAGATACCATTTATAGTGTAGGCGAATAATAAAATATTTTTTTGAGAAAAAAATATATTAATGGTTTTCAGATAAGTATAGGTATTTAGTATGGGATGTCATATTTGAAAATTTTAAGTCCACTCGAACGAGGCAAATTAGAAAGTGTAAGGAATTATAAAAAAACATTTTATTGTGATCAAGAATATAATAAGGAAAGCACAAAAATCTACGAAAAAATTAACACAAAACCAATAAATAAAACTGAATACTCTAAGATACATAGGTACCAAAGGGCAAAATTGGCGTCTTTTTTTTTCAGTGCCAATCATGAAACCTTTACATTATTATTAACAATAAATAAAAAACAAAAAAAAACAATAAAAACAATAAATAAATAATAAACTGAGGGGAGCGGGTGACCGGAGGTGTGACCGCGCCGGCGCACAGTGTCACAGTGTAGAACAAGCCAAGTGGACAAAAATATTTTTTCATGGTTTTGGAACTATATCTATAAATTAAGTATTTATATACCTATATTAATATTATAAAACTAAAAACTCTGTTTGTTTGTTCGTTTGAACGCACTAATCTCAGGAAGTACTTTGCCGATTTAAAAAAATATTTCCATGTTAGATAGGCTATTTATGGTGGAAGGTTATAGGCTATATATCATCACGCTGCGACCCACGAGAGTGGAGCAGTAACCAAAGATGCGGGGGACAGCTAGTAGTACCATAATATTTTATTTAAAGAAAATGCATAGAGATAGAGATGGTGTATAAATATATTATTTCATGATGACACACTATGACCCGAACTTCCGTCACATCCCCATTTACTTATAAGAGTAAACGATGTATTGGGAAGCACACATGTGATAACTTCTCTCTGAGCTTCGACCAAACGCCCTGCTGTTTTATTCAAAATGGCTTGTAGGTCAATATCTGCTCGAGATTGTGTAACATCAATGTGCTCCTCTAAAGGATAACACAGTTTTTTTGATTTTACAATGCAATCATATGATGGAAAAACGTGATGCCCAACTTTCATAGTCCACTTCCTAGTTTGTTTATATGAGTGGGTTGTTGATTTTGAATCAATATAATACGCTAATGCCTCGTCACTACTTAGCGGTCTATCAGTTTGCACAGCACTTGGTTGTTGAGGGCATGTACTGGCAGAAGATGGATTTTCGCCAATGTCCTTTATTACTCTGGCAACGTTTTTATATCCAGTGGACCGTGCAGCTACCTCTGCAGCAGTCATTAATTCTCCAACACTCCGCGATTCAACTAGATCAGCAACTTTACGTTTCTTAGTTTTAAAAGACGAATCTTCGAAAACTTTTTTAGGTCTTCCGGGTCGACAAAAATCAGCAGATGAAGTAGAAGGTTGTGGTTGAGTCGATCGTAAGCAGAATTCTATATTTTCGCCTTTCAGCCACAACTTATTCTTATTCAGGAAACGCTCTTTTGATTTTGCTGAAGACACCCACTTGGTTGCAATTTTCGAAGAAATGCTGGCTAATTTCATCTTAATTTCCCTTTGACATTCTTCAGTGATATCAGAGAAATCACACTTAGACAAAATAAATTGCAATAGACGATCATTTCTTTCGTCTTTTTCGTGCTTAAGCCACTCTTCAAAAAACTCTATTTTACTAATAGAGTAAGTCATTTCTACAAAAAAAGAAAAAAAAATGTTGTACTCAAGTGTGCTACATAAAATAGGTCACATAATAGTCTATAGGCATGTAGTTAAAACATATCAAAAATTCAGAGTGGATACAAGAGGATACATGGCTTTTCTAAGCCTGATAAGTTCGAAAACAAAGAAAAATATGGTAATTTTTTAAGTATTCAGAGATAGTCTACTTTATGAATGTTTATAACACATTACAAGATTCTAATAAGAAAATAATATTTAACATACCTTCAGAAGTAAAATCCATCACTAAAACTTTTCACAAAATTAGAACTACGACCATGAGATGTTAGTGTAAGTGTCGCTAAAATGCAACTGACCTATTTATTTAACTGCACTTACCTAATTACCTTACTTTGATAAACGATGACTCACCCATATGGAATGTTAGACGTAAACAATTCTTGGAATCAGAGGTTTAGGGGTGTTGTTTACGGGTAGAAAGTACAAATTTCTGGGAATTTGATAATGACTTTTGTCCACCTGGCTTGTTCTACGCCGGATACTGTGCGGCGCCTCGGTAACGGTTTTTAATTTTTTGACATTACAGCGCCACGTAGGTCACCGGTGTCCTCAAATGGTTTTTATTTTTTTTCTACGGAACCCTTCTAATTACAGAACTCAAACTTATATATCTTTGCATGTCTAGCCAAGGCGCATCTTTGGGCACCAAGTTGAAAAAATGTAATTTTTCATTTTTCCCTTCTGGCAGCTAACGTGTTAATATAGAACAGATGAGATGAAAACATCTTATTTAATTCATCGCCCCTTAAGATATTTTATGTAAACATAATTCAACCCAAATAAAAAACCTAGATTCTAAAACATAAACACATCGTTCGCATTCTCTTTTATTTACAATTCTGCAGTAGTTAATGCATAATACCATGTGCAATGTGCATACATAATATTTTTATCTATCTAGTCATCAAAATAACTAACTTTACTCCTCACTTATTACTTGCAACAGATTGCATATTATACAATATTAGAACATTAAATTGTATAACAAAGCGAGTAATCTGCAGCTAATAAATAATCATAAAGTAAGTCTATTAACTTTTAAATATTAACTGTTACATGATTTAGGAGTTTATTACTTAGAACTATTATAGATTTTAAAGCGTATTTTCTGTGTAGATCTATACAATAAATCTGTGTATACAAGGTGTTAACGGATCCCTCATTAATCCGTCAACCCAACATTCTGTACATCATACTAATACTAAGTAACTATACTCAAATATTATAGCTTGGAAACGACTGTTCTGGGCCATACCTGCCCTGATATGTATAGAATAATACAGGGTGTAAACGGACTCTTCACGAAGCCGTCAACCAAGCATTCTGTACATCAAACTAAGTTACTTTACGCAAAAATTATTGCTGGGAAACGACTGTTTTTTTAGGGTGAAAAATCACGTTTTACGGTAAGAAACAATGTAACGTATTCAAAACATTGTGCTGATGGATGGATTGAATAGTACGGGGGTCGTGAAGGTGTCTTAAGTAAAAAAAAATACATTAAAAACATTTATTTAAAAAAAATGTGTGAAAAAGTTGAAACTTTTACCCCCAATAACTCCGTAACTAGAAAATTCCCAGGTATGGTCTAGAACAAAAAATATATCGCAATGACGGGGAGAACAAGTGCCTTCCAGCTTCGTTAAGAGTCTTTTTATACCCTTTATATTTTTGATAAATTATTCTCGTTTCAAAAAGTAAATTGTTTTTGTAAAGTGACACATAAAGACCGCGAAATTAACAACGATTAACAGACACCTTGACAGTGCACCCAGGCGTGCAAGGCGAGCTGATGACAAGGTGATAAGTGAGTGACGACCCTCTGTCTTCCGTTCTGTTTTGTAACGCTGCACATTGTTTTTTGACCGGAGTTAAAGGGACCAACTTGAGGTATTTGAAGATGGGTTGTATCTACCAAAATGTTTGTAGAGATTTAACTGTAATACAGCCGCAGATAGTGGATAAAATTGCGTTAGAAGTTGTACTTTTTAGGGTTCCGTACCTGAAGGGTTTACCAATGGGACCCTATTACTAAGCCTCCGCTGCTGTCAGTGCGTCCGTCCGTCTGTCTGTCAGCGGGTGGTATCTCATGATCCGTAAATGGTAGACAGTTGAAATTTTTACAGAATAAAAATAAATTAAATCATCAAATGGCTTGTCCCGCTCTGGGCGGAGCGGAAGGGAGTGTCGGACTCGTACTGACTAAAACCCATCCATGTTCCTTCCTTGCCCTGTGTGTTCCAGGGCCTCGTATCTCTCTCGAACTGTCCCGCAGCCCAAGAGAGCCCTTCATACGAGATCGACTCGCATTTGAACGGTTTTTAGGGTTCCGTACCTCAAAAGGTAAAAAAGGAACCCTTATAAGCTTACTCCCTTGTCCGTCTGTCTGTCAGTGTGTCACCACCGATTTTCTCAAGAACGGGTGGATGGTGAAATTTATACCAGATACTGAGGTCTATAGTCCCTATTAGGTGTATAAAAATCAAGGTCCTGAGTCAACACGATTAAAGGATATGGGCAAATTTATATTTTCGCGAAAACTTGTAAGTACCAAAATTTACCTTAATTTTCAACTTTTTTTATTTATCAGAATTTTCCCTTTACTTGTGCTGTAACACCTTGCTTTTAACCAAATTTGACCGTTCTAGGTCCACCGGAAGTACCCTATGGGTCTTAGGTCGAAAACCTTTATGGAAGTTCCCGTTGACCTAGAATCACGAAATTTGGCAATAAGCAATATCTCACAGCACATGTAAAGGAAAAAATCCGAAAACCGCAAATATGTAGTTTAATAACAAAATACCTACAAGTTTATACGGAACCCTCGGTGCGTGAGCACTTAGCCGGTTTTTACTTATTAATTATATTATTTAAGTAATAACTTGATAATTATGACTGTAATGCATGCAAGCCTAGACTGCCTCGTTGGTCGAGTGGTCGCAAGGGCGACTGCTGAGCATGAGGTCCTGGGTTCGATTCCCAGGTCGGGCAAAGTGCTATTGGATTTTCCATCAGGAATTTCTCAGTAGTAGCCACGGAGTCTGGATTTGTGCCCGGTTGATGGCAATAGGCTCGCCCCCTATTACATGGGACTTAAAACATAACTGGCGAAATGTGGGTGTACTATTAGGTACACCTCTGCCTAACCCTACGGGGATTACAGGCGTGATGTTATGTTATGTTATGTTATGCATGCAAGCCGTATTAGCTTCAGAACACAAAAATAAGTATCGTTTACTTGCCAAGTATGTAACACACAAGTCATTCATCTGTTCACGTAATTATTTAAACTCACACAAAAGTGTTAAGCAAACTGCAAAAAAAGAAAATCGATTACGATTATTTGCCGACAACTCGAAAGTTTTGAAGTCTCTCAAACTTTAAAAATACAGTTGACACTCAAAACCGATTAAATTGCATTATCGGCCCCCAGTAATAAATGCTCATAATTGGAACATTTAGCATGAAAATCGTGCATTATGCGCGAAAACAGCACCCAAATGCAATAACATGGGGTAATCCCTCATACTCGTTTACAATCCAAACAAACCCCTGTCTTGAAGTAATAAAGTCTAAACTACAATAGTAGTTGTTATATTAAATTACATTTCGGCATCATAAATAAATACTTCGCGGTGGATTCGCCCTGCGGTCTTAAAGATATCCGCGCTGAAACTTACATTTTAAACAAATTACAATATTTTTACCAGTTTTGTCGCAACGACAAAGAGGCAAAGAGTTTTTGCGAGTTATTAGGTATTTAGAAGAAAATCAAAGCGTGTAATAGCATTATACTTTCGCAACAGAAATAGATTATTTCTAAAGTTTACGTGAGACTGTTATTTCCAAATATTGTGTAAGGAAAGTATCTATGGACAATTTTTATTATTTCGAACGTGACAATCATTATGTGTTACAAAATCAAGTCAACATGACCACAAAAACTAATTTCGATGTACATATTTTTAATGGTAGCCAAATATTAGACAAAGTCGATCTAACATGGAATTGATCCTATTTTTTCTGTAAGGCCAGTATTCGTCACGTCTCTTTTCTCCGAAGAGGTCGTAAGTAAATATTTGTAGGGAAAATATTCTGCGCAACCGCAGCATATACATATAATAGTATAATCCGCAGTTCACTAATGACGATCTCTATTCTTCATTAGCGAACTGTTATTCACTGCTCTGGATTTCTTGTAACGTATGGATATTTCATTCACCTACTTTTTATAAGGTTAGTATTACTGTACTTTTTATACTTAATCTGCTTTATATGATAATTAATTTATACATTTTATTTACGATTTTGTATTCGAAGTATGTCACGACTCACGACTGATCTTGTTTTGTCATTGTATCTCATTCATCTGTAATTCATAAATACCCGATTCATATAACTGATGTTATGAGAAACCTATTAACATAATAAATACAGTAAAGTGAGAACGCGATATTTATGTTAATATTTAATATACACCAAGTATGATCTAGATTTTTTTATTGAGTCGAGAATGTGAACAATTTAAAACAATGTTGTATATTTAACATTTAATATTTGAAATATTCTTGAGATACCTAATAAATATTCAATGAGATTGATTAATTATGTGTGGACTGACAGTTCGTAAGCGTGACTAATCAATTCAAAATGTTTATATAGGAAGAAAAAACCTATGGTTTTTTATAATGGCATCCAGTTTCAGTAAATTACAAATGCACAATAGAGTATTCGTACTATTCGTACAACACTTGATAAAACAATAAATAAATACATTATATAAATAAATAAAAAAACAAGAAAAAAATACTGAATGACAGGTCACGTAGGTAGGTGGGTAAATTGGTCTCTATCTACAGCCTAACCCACTTTCTATGCAGGTAAATCGTTTGAAAAGGAATGAGTGGAGGAAGGCCTCTGCCTAGGAGTGGGACACAGAAGTATAGGGATATTTTTTTGAACTTTCTAGGAAAAGTTAAACCGCGAAAAATCTGAGCCATTTGACAACAAACGCACAAACTCTTTCGCAAAACAATCCAAGCTTCGTTATTTATGTATTTACATAAACATTACGCAATATTAATGTTAATAAACCAAGCAGCTGACTTTTTAATAAGCTGCGCGGGAGCATGCTTTGCGGTTTAGTGGTCGGTGCATCGTGACAATGCTGTTACGACACAAACCTTACCTAATTAAAATTATTGGCGCAACTTTGTCACGCGTTACCCGGAGGAGTTAAGAGATTTGCAACTTTTTTCCTACAATTTTAGTTTACGAAAATCCGACAGTTAAGTTAAATAAGGTTAAAGGTGGCGAGCCATTGCTTTATTGTAGTTTTCGTCTGTTATTTATCTTTTAAACTACTAACTATGTATGGGTTATTCCTCAAAGCGCAACAATTTTTAAGCGCAACCAACTAAGCGCAACTAAATTATTCCTCAAAGCGGAACCAAAATGAAAAATAGAGAGGGGTATATGATGAATTCATTAATGTTATCTATAGACAGTTTTAATTCAACGGGCCTAATTGTTTATTACAACGCACTACAAATTATAGGGACCTCTTGAGAAGGCACTTCAATCTATCCTAACGGCAAGATAAATGGATATTATCGACATTGCCTTTACAGTGTCCCTGTTATAATTATGGTTGTAGTTCCACGGACCCGAAGAAAGTGCTATGCTTCCACATTTATTGTGCGAACTGCCAGTCTGTAGAATTCACTGCTGGCTTCTCCGTTCCCTGATCATTATAATCTGGGTCTATTCAAAGCTCGAGTGAATCGGTTTCTTCTAGGCAAGCGTGCTCCACCGTAGGCCGCATCATCGGTTCACATCAGGCGAGTTGCGGCCAAACGCAAGACAATTTGGTATAAAAATGCCTCTCAAATTGATTTGTAATATATTTCCGTCCCTTCATGACGTACGCGTGCGTCGTATTCGCTCACGCCAGTCCAAAGTACCTTTATAAGATGCAAGTTCTCCAAAACCGATTCCTACGTAAAGTCACGGGAGCCCCTTATTATGTCCGAAATGATCGTCTGCACATTGATCTTAGATTGCCCACTATCCAGTAGTTCATGAAACGCCTCGCCAAGCGCTTCTTCGATTCTGCTGTTAGACACCGTAACCCCCGATCGCATCGGCCGCCCGATACGTGCCCTCGCGTATTAGTCAGATCCGCCGCCCGAGGCTCGTTGCTCGTTGACCCCGACGACGACATCACCCTCCTCCAGGAGAGCAGTAGGGAAACCACCACGCTCACAAAACACAGACGCCGTTATCCGTCATTCCGTCCTCGCCGACGAGGCCCGTCGCGAAACCCCGGTCCACGCCCTCCCCGACCCTTGCTCGAGCCAGCTCGCGCAGCTGAGCTAGTAGCTTTAAATCTGCCCCTAAATAATATCACTCAGATCCAGCCTGTCCCTTTGCTGTCCTCTCCCAGCGACGCCCTAAGCCGAGGTCCGTACCCCACAGGGGGTGCCCTTAGTGCGTAGTCGTTTAGTTTTGTAAGTTTAGTTTGTAAGTTGCTCTGGCTGGAGGCCTTAATTTCGAGGCATCCACAGAAAAGCCCGGTTAAGCAGTCGACAACCTCCCTAGGTTGAACTGCGAGATGCCCTTCAAAAAAAAAAGATTTGTAATATAGTATACCTACATTGGTAAGGGTTATATTACCAATGTAGGTATACTATATTACAAATCTTTTTTTTTTTGAAGGTGTTATTTTAAGTTATTTATTCTTCTTTCCGTTGAAAAGCGACTTTAAAAAACTTCTTGCAACTACTCTAACAGTTGATAGATATTTTATTCCAACTCGATAATCGCTTATCAAAATTAATAATGAAGTGTTCAGATAATCAATAAGCAATTAACACTTTAACAAAGCGTTGCATTTAGCACTAAATTATGATCCTTTTGTAACTTTGTCGGATAGAAAGTTGATTAGAGGAAGTGTTAAATTTATGAATTGCATTTAGCAACGCAATTCGGATAGTTACTGATTTTTCATTACATTGCCTGTAACTTAGGAATTTTTGGATGAATTACTGCTAGAACCTAGATAATTACAAGGCACGAATAGGTTGTTTTTTCTAGGTAAAACCGTGAACCATTCATTGTAGATACTCTATCCAATGTAAGGACAGTGAATCACATTACATTTTTATTAACATACATTAATAGTCGTTGCAGGTCAGTCGCCGGAATGTCTGACAACCAGTCTTACCAGTATTACCCAATACTAACTGGACTGTGGAGGTCAGATAGGCTGTCGTTTCATGTAAAATACTGATATTCAGCTGTATCCGGTTAGATTGGAAGCTGACCCCAATATAGTTGGGAAAACGCTAAGCATGCATGACTAATGTTCATCTCTTGATCTAGTTTAATAATGTAAGGAGACTTCAGGTAAATGGTTTGAATATCGAAATAAACTCTCTAAAGTTACTTCTTTTTAGTGTTCTTTCACTTTAATAGCATCAGAAGCAGTGGATTCAAGAAGCACAACCCATCTTAACTAATGCTTACCCACTGTAAATATGAAAGCTTACTTACCAGTTATCCAACGTGTGTTTATTACAAACCAATTTATGGTGCTAGTAGGTGCAAACTATCCGGAAAACTAAACGAAAACTAATGAAATCGATTTACAAGAAATCGGAAGTTTCGGATGGACGGATTTTGGATGTTCTAATTTCGAATGAAGCCTGGACATCTGAACGGATCGGCAACCATAAAGAAGAGGCCGCGGCAGCCGGGATGGACAGCCAAAATGAAGTGTTGGCTTAATCTCCTCAGGCCTCAAGAGAAGCTGCGGGACTGTTCGAAAGAGATACCGCGGCCCTGGAACACAAAAGGCAAGGAAGGAACATGGATGGGTTTTAGTCAGTACAAGTCTGACACTCCCTTCCGCTTCGCCCAGAGCGGGAGAAGTTTGACATTTGACGATTTCCCATCCGAAAAAAAAAGGCCTCAAGATAAATCTGACACATTCTTGTAATAACTCAGGCTATCAAAAGTTATCGTTAATCAATAAAATAACCTTTATTACTCCTCCAAGCAATTTCGTCGCCATTACATATTTCCAAGAACATAAATAATCTCTTAACAACATGTTAGTAATAAATCAATGGTGTTTCACATAACTTTAATAACATGTGTGGTAACTGTATTTTCGAGCCGTTTGGGGTTGAAACTCTAGGGCCGTGGGGTCCGAGTGCTCATAGCCTATTTAAGGAAATTTCGAAACGCCTCGTTGACGCTACCCGTGACCCAAAGGCTGGCTTTTACTTTGGCCAGAGGCTAAGTGTTGCCATACAACGTGGCAACGCCGCCAGTCTCTTGGGCACACTACCATCTGACAGCGTTGAGGAGGAGTTTTTCGATGCCCTTTTATAGTTTGTTGTTAGTTTATTTATTTTAGTTTAATAGTTTTTAATTATCAATGTATATAGTTAGTTTAACCAAAATAAATTTTCTTTAATAACCCAATGATGGCACACATTACGCATCTTTTACAGACGTTTTACTCGTCTCAGTTTTCTTAATTACCCACGTATTCAGTACATCATCACGAAATATATAATATATGTTTCATGGACCACATGGATTTCTCCCGCCCTGGGCAGAGCGGAAGGGAGTGTCAGACTTGTACTGACTAAAACCTATCTATGTTCCTTCCTTGTCCTTTGTGTTGTATGGCCGCGGTATCTCTTTCGAACAGCCCCGCAGCCCTGGCACCACTTCTAGACCTTAAGGCAGAAATTTATATATTTATTTGGTACACCTCTGCCTAACCCTATACAGATTCCAGGCTTGATGTCATGTTATATGTTTGATGATTTGATGTTCAACATTGTTTAGAAACTTAAACGACCTTTGACATTCAGATAATCTAACTAACATTTGTTAAATTACATTACATTCACTTGTTTACCTCTAACTTTGTATCTACGAGTTTTACTTCATTGCAAGTAAATTGATATGATTATACCAATTTGCTTGCTTGGATTAAATTACTATGGAGTTTGCATTTACAGATTGGATAATAACCTATGTATACGAAGTGATTTTTCATTCAGATATGATCTCATTTCAAACTCATTTAATATTAATCGTGGTAATTCCATAAATTAGCTAGCAAGACCTTCAGATATAACTATTTCTTTGCGTACTATTTATAGTATAATTAATGAAATGAACTCGTGTTCGATATCAGGTGTCCAAATGAATTTCACGGTTTTAGATTTCATCAGCAACGGTATATTTAGATAACAACATGTATACATTCCTTTTTAATTCAATACTCTATTTAATCAATCTGAGATGTGGCCTTTTCCAGCTGAACGGGTTTAAATATTTTTTTGGATGGGTGTTTTCTGATTATAAAAAATTAATGTTTTATAGTCAAAAAAAATACCCTAGATACGTAAATAAAGAAAAGATTAGATAGTGCATTTTGCTATGCTAGTTTTTCATTACTGCCCTTCATTTTGAAATATTGCATCAATTTTCAAAGTAAGTAAGACACCAACATTATTACGCACGCATTCAAGTTGGCGCAGAAGCACTTAAAAAGCAATAGTGCGTAAGCGCACTTGAAGTTATCTAACAGTCACAGACGTGAGAAAAACGGAATTAACGATTCACTGATCGACGTAACGATTTCTTTACATCTCGTGAACACAATGTGTTTGAGGGTACTTCCGAGGCGTTGATAGATATCTTAAGATTAGTCGATATGAAAAAGGTACTTGTGACGTAAGATGTCTCTGATTCATATAGTTTCATTTTATTATTTCAACATTCTGCCTAAGTGGATCTGCCTTGCCTTCCTCTTCTGATCTTGAAAGATAGCCTGTTGAATGTTTTATTTTCAAAAGGGGAATTATAAGCATGTATCTCTTAATCTATTATTGCCCATTCCTCTCCATAGAGATCTAGGCTTTGGAATGGGCAACCACAGTACTTTCACAAGTTATTATGCCTTATGTCTGTGACTGTAGCTTAGCCTTCTTTGTTTTTATGACAGTCAAAAGTGCCTGTAATGGTCTAATTGAAATAAATCCTTTTGAGTTTTTTTCTAGTGTCTAAACACGTACCTAAATAACTGAGGTTATTAATTTGCTAGACAATCGTAACTTTTACCAAAATCTGAGATTTTACTATAGGTACTAAAGTGTTAATTTATGTAGAAATCCTGCAAAAAGTTATGTATTACTAGCCCATGCCCACGGCTTCGCCGGCGTGGAGTTCGGTAATTGTCCCACGGTAACGTATTACTGGGATAAAAAGTATCCTATGTGTTAATTCAGGCTATAAACTATCTGTGTGCCAAATTTCATCCAAATCCTATCAATAGTTTTGGTATGAAAGAGTAACAGACATCCAAACATCCTCTCAAAACTTTCGGCTTTATTAAAAGGAAGACAGCGTAATCTAAGTAGCCATAGTGTGAATACTACTATTTCGCTTACTACCAAATGAGCATAAAAGCAAAACAATTAATTCATCATCATGACACTTAAAATCATTTACACAAGCCTAAGGCTAACCACAGCTTCTAGGAAAAGTGGTAATCAGTTAACTAACGATTAACAAGTCTTACAACCAGTTTTAATGAGGAAGCGGAATTTCATTCCTCAGTATCACATATGTGTGTAGGAATCAGAACTTGCTCCTACATGAGAGAGTCTTGCCTAGGGTTGGTACGTAAACTGGTGAAAACATCTAGACGTGTAATGTTGTTCACAGCTTCGTTTTAGTCTTCCTGTTTGTCTTGATTTTGCGTATATTTATGTTTAGTTTCTTATGAGTTTCATCATCATCATCATCAGCAGTCTATAATGTTCCCACTACTGGGACACAGGCCTCCTCTCTATGAGAGAATCTCTTTATGAGTTTATGATGAGTTATTCTTGGTTATATTTATCTGAAGACATTTACAGCTAGACATTCGCCTCTTTTAAGAGATTGTGACGGTGTCTATTAGACTGAATTCAAAGATCTTTCATAGTTTTAGTCATCCATTTTAATATTGTTTATTTATTCGTCTTCTTCAACTTGATACTTTTCACACCTAATGTGAGCCATGATAAAAATGTGTATCTAGTAGGTAGCTGTTTTTTAATGTTTTGAACGTGCCTTTCTTTGCTGTGCAATAGATGATTCAAATAACATGTAGCGTAGATACATTATTTTCCAAACATACATATTATACCTTCAGCTCTTTATTATTATTGCATAGCAACCCTACCTTTATAAGTTTTTCTTCTGTCAAACATGTGTAACTGATTGTTAGCTCACGTAATCCGAATGGCTGCTGCTTCTGCTCTACCGCTACTCGCTAGTAATAACGGATCGCTGCCGTCAAAACCCAATAGATATTACTAATCAGAAATTGTTAGGATTTTAGCTGTCTTTTCTATCACGAACAAATGTTCTGTTGTCGGAATATTTTATTTGAATACAATTTCAAGTATAATTTTCATTCATGTTATTATATATGATGAAATTTTAATGATCTCTGATCTCACAATACAAGGGGTCCATCACAGAACAGATAAAAAGGATCCTTTTTATAAGGATAAAGGGTGTAAACAGACTCTTAACGAAGCCGAAAGGCACTTGTTCTCCCCGTAATTGCGATCATTTTTTGCTCTAGACCATACCTGGGAACCTTCTAGTTACGGAGATATTGGGGTCAAAGTTCCAACTTTTTCACAAGTTTTTTTTTTTAAATACATGTTTTTAATATCAGATTTTTACTTTAAACACCTCCAGGACCCCTTACTATTCAATCCATCCATCAGTACAATGTTTTGAGTGCGTTACATTGAGTCCTACTGTAAAACGTGATTTTTAACTGACTAATTTTTGCGTAAAGTTTACTTAGTTTTATGTACATAATGCTTGGTTGACGACTTCGTGAGAGTCTGTTGTAAACAGACTCTTCCCTGTATTCCGTTTGGCGGAACATGTTCAACAAATACTTAATGATGTACTCGACGTGGTGTGTCAGGTGTGTGCAGTGCACAGTGCAGCTATTTTAGAACACACAGTATTATTACAGGTCTTACATAGGAACAATAGCCATGGACTGAAAACAGTCAAACTGGTTTCTATTTTCAAACTTAGATCTTTGAAACCACTCCTCATAAAGTGGACCTCGCCAAAGCCAATAAAGTAAAAAGAGGTCGCAATAAAAAGCATACTCCTTTGTTCTCAAATGTGAGAATTAACCTACCTGCGTTTAGCTTAATATTTATGCACCTTTTCCTCAACGGATCAAAGGTGTTCAATAAAGCATACGCCAGATCGTAACATAAATCAAATTCGTTGAAAACAGCATGTAACACATAATTACGAGGTGCAATAAACTTCGCAGTGTCAACGTTCTCGTCAGAAACTATTCCACTTTGGTTCTGACTCACTGTTTGAATAAGATATATTGCATGAATATTGTTGGTGTCGAATAGCTGTTCGCCAAACCGCTATAAGACAAGCAATAGATAAGTGTAGACAAAAGTCCCACTAGAGACAGCTAACCCATACACACACACCGTGCAAAAGCAAGTGCATATTTGCATACCAGATAGTCTTGTGGGGGACCAAGATTAAGAGCAATATCTGTGCGTGTGCACCACTTTGATCTGAAGTAGTTACCTTGCTCAAAAAATAGAAATAATAACAGGACTCAAAATTGGCTGGCATATGGCGGCTGTCCCATGATATGACAAAAAAATTGGTATGAATAGAGGTGCAACGATGATAAACGCTTGCCAAGTACGAATGTTTTATTTATTTATTTTTATTTTCGTTTTTTCTCAAAGTACAATATTACAATATAGAGGTGTTACAAATATTGGAGGTACAAAGGTTTGTGGGAGTTAGGAATCTAAACTAGGAAACCCTGTGCTATGAACTCCTGGCCCCCCTCATCGAGATTGGGATTCTAACAATTTGGACGTAAGACATGTAGGACTATTGTAAGAAAGAATAACAAGAAAAGGTACTTGTGAAATAAAATAAAAAAATAAAAATGCGTGTATGTGTTTGTAAGTGTGTGGAGTGTGAGTGGAAGGGGTCGTGTGTGTGGTGTTGTGTGTGTGTTAGAGAGAGTAAGATAGTGTAGTGTGTGAACGTATAAAGATGGATGTGTAAACGAATGTGCGCGTGAGGAGGTGGCAGTATGTATTTATGAAAAAAGCACTTTTTCCGTTACTTTATAACCAAGTTCTAAAAACCACAGTGTAAGCTGCTTTCTACATTCTACCCTAGACAAATTAACAAATGCAAGAATCTTGTTAATTTTATCATACAGTTTGCTTGCTCTGAAACTGAATAAATTATGGGCAGAAGAGGTTTTTACCGAAGGTATCACAGATTTCATAGAATCGCCTAGTATCAATCTTCTGTTTGGTCGTAGAAACGTCTATAGATGAACGTTTTTTTAGAACTGTTTGCAGTAAATAAAGCTGTCTGATTGTTAATACCTTAGCTTCGCTATAGAGGGTTGTTGTAGCGTATAAACATGGTTTGAAGAGAGCAACGAGGTCGTTGAGCTCTTTTAACGTTAAGGATATTCGTTTTATACAAGCCGCCCCAAGAGGAAATACCATACAATAGGAATAATTAGCAAAGGGATTCGTACACAGTTTAAACCAGTTTCCACCTCCCCACTTGCCTAAAATTTTTAAGCATAGGTCTAGAAAAATAGTCAAACAGTTTTTTCTATTATCTAATTTATTTCTAATAAATTCAGTCAGTCAATTGTAGATTTTCCTTTTCTGAAGCCATACAGGTTAGGTGTTTCGCAAA
Organism: Lycophotia porphyrea; assembly: GCA_950005105.1. Taxonomy (NCBI): domain Eukaryota; kingdom Metazoa; phylum Arthropoda; class Insecta; order Lepidoptera; family Noctuidae; genus Lycophotia; species Lycophotia porphyrea. The sequence continues at coordinate 13,172,204 of OX465395.1, read as the reverse complement.
TCTATTATTAATAATCCTTTGAAATAGATGTGAGCACAGAAATGTATTCGTTCGGCATACTTTTCATTGTCATGGAAGTAAAAAAGTCCCTTAACAGAACCAAAAGTCCGGTGAGCCGTCCCTGCGGTCGTTTTTTTATCCTGGACCAAACTTTTTCACGAGAGTCTTTAATTGCTGTAACTTTACTTAAAATAGTATCTCCAAGATCTGTGTACTATTCAATGGATCCATCACAATGTTTTTAGTGCATAACATTACGTCCTACTGTAAACCGTGATCACCGTGAACCCCCAAAAAAGGTCGTTTTCCAAGCATAATTTTCGCGTTACTTAATATTCAGAATGCTTGGTTGACGGCTTCGCAAAGGGCCCGTTTACACCTTGATTATTCACAAAATATTGAACCTTCTGTATCGTCTGTCTATAGTATCTGTAAACATTGTGGTCCACTAAACTACTGTTGGATTCGAGTACTGATGAAGAAGAATTGATGTTATTAACATCAATTCTTCTTCATCAGTACTCGAATCCAAGCTTTAGAAATCTAGATTTATGTATTTGTGAAAAACACGAGTAAAATTAGACTCTATTTACTCTTTTAAACGGTATTGTTTCTATAAAATAACCGCGAAGTTGAAGTTGAAATCACAGTTGCTGGTAAATACTCGTAGATCCTTAATTACGTTGTATACTCCAGCTATACTTATTACTCTTACTTTAATTGAAAATGAAAGTGAATCGATTATTACCTAGTTGATACTTTTATGTGTATCTGAATTAGAGGAAGCAGGAAGTTTTATGCTATTTAAGTATAGGTTACCCCAAGGAGTTACCTATAAGTAATTGGTGGTATTTGTGAAGTACTTTCTAAGATTATAAAAAAGGTGATCACCTCAAGATCAAGAACAAGACCAACTTAACAATTTTATTAATCATCAATCAAATGTTCTACGAAGTAAGTGATATTGTATATCCTTAAATTAACCGTAGAAAATGGTACAAAAAACTTAACAATATGGGCTTTACCAACACTTATCTACTTGGCCACAACCGTTCATAGTAAAGTAGTTACCGGTACTTGCGGTAAATATATAACCAGCAGATTATTCAAACAAATGTCAGGATACTGTTATAGAGTATTGTTCAAGAGTGATGACGATATTATACCTCTTTACAACCTTAATCTTTATCTTCTTGGTAACCACAGAGTAGTGAGCCAACGCAGAAACTGAAATTCGAACCGAAAAAGTTCCATGCTAGAGAATTGGTAACAAATAAACTCAACAAGATAAGAAAGAACACAAGTAGTGTGGAAATATTTTACATTTATGTCTTATTTTATGTTTTACATTTTAAGAAGACTAATAAGTTCCACAGCCAAGCCTCCACAGATAAATACAAAATAGTCGACTAAGATAAATTATGATCTGAAAAACAGTTGATTTCTGATTGTCCAGAATCGCACCTATAACAAAACCTCTAGAAGTTTTACTGGTCCTAGAACCAGTAATGTCTTGCTCACTTATTAAATGCATGATTCGTTTCATCATTAAACAGTGCAAGCATTTCAATGATGAAACCAAAGTATGAATGACCACTCCATAGAGTTCAATACTCTGTGCCCAACAAATAGAACTAACATGACATCAAGTACTTCTATCTGACACACATTAATAGATGATGGCATCGGTAAATGGAATATTTCTATTCTTTGCTTCATAAATTATTTTAATGTAACGGGAATTTAATTCAATAAGATTTATTAACATCAAGTCGTGGTTTTGTTTTATTACTATGATTAGTAGGTGCTAAATCATTATGCAAAGAATAAAAACAAAAGAAATTAGCACAGTATACGGTTATGGTATTTAGAATAACTGATTAAAGATTGACTGCTAATATTGTGATACTGCTGTTTGCGGGAACTAGTTAATGTTTACCATTCATTATAATGGATTTGGCTTCATTCGTCTTTCAGCCAACTGTTGTTTAGGTGCAATCGGGGGTTAGGGGAACATCTATACAAAGCAGTGTGAGGGATAACAACGCGTATACTATCACTGAGTTCTGCACATGTTTCTAGACATCCTAATGATCCCATCGTAGAAACTTAGAAAAAATTTCATACAAATCGTGCGTTCATTATTTTTAAGCTTAGTTTTTTTTAAGTCGTTTTTGTATGCGACGATATATCAGGCAAACACTGTGGTCAGTTTAAAGAATTTTATAACGAAAGACAAACCTGTTTATTATCAATGTAATAATATTGGCGCCGAGAATGATAAAGGCAATATTGCAACCAAGTAGATATTCGCAGCCGTTTGTCACCCCTGACGATAAGAGTCAAGAGTCACCTGAAGGATGTTTGCGTGTTAAGCACTAGGAACTTGTCAATTGTAATACACTATCGATCGCGATCTCTGAACTTAGGGCATTATCGCTTTACCCGGTTTCATGCGGTAATGATCTTTATATATTGACACCTCTGAACGCTCTGTACGCCTAGTAGGTGTGTAGCTTGTCGGAATTTAGAATATTTTACAAAAACTTTTCAAAATTTCATGCAAGTTTTCCTTTTCGGTTGTTTTGCTTATCATAGTTAAAAATACAAACATTTGAGGTGATGAAAAGATTATATTGCATTTGAAACATTTTTTACCGTTACGTCAAGCTTCAGGAGCCCGTTTTCTGCTATTCGTCAACCCTCAACCTAACCGTAATTTCTGGGCCTAGTAAAATTCACAAATATTGGTAAATTGACTCATCACAATCAGCTTCCATGTAGGTTTGTATATAATCAACTTTTTTTTTCAAAAAAATTTACATTTCCAGAACCAACCAATTAATAACCACCAAGTAATTATATCTACCAACATCATCACTTAAAGGATCACACCTACCTTGTTAGCACCCACAAGAAGTGTGAACCCATACATGATAGTGCGTCCCAAATAGCCAGCAACCACGACCAAGTTCCCACAGTGAGCTATGACTGCAGCAGAGTATTACACGCCGCCATTGTTTACCGCGGTCAAGGGCACGATGTACTCACTCTTACTTCTTACTACTGGTTCACTTAGTATGTGTTGTTCTTTACTTTCTAATTGGTGATGGTTTTGATGCCTAGATAGGGTTGAGATTTTGAAAGAGAAACTTGTAGTTGCTGACTTTCGTAATGTGAGGAAAAATTGCCCGATATCAAAACTGTTTTAAGTTTGCAAATTAGTTTATTTTTTTATTTATCAAGTTAACCTACAGTTACAGATAGTTTCAAAATCGATACATAACCAAATGATTATGTATGATACAATTAAGTGCAGATAAATTGAATCCAAAACACGAAGTTATCTCTCTCACGCGCTAATCATCCTGTTTATGATTTTAATTTCAGACAACTCTGAGTTATGATCATTCCATTTACTATGTTATCCAATACTCGCAATCAAAGCAGGTTCTACAATTATTAAATTTATTTTCTCCAGGCTCATTTTCAAAATTGAATGAACCTGAACTTTAGGAACCGATATTAGACCTCTTATTTTACTTCGAACTGTTGGAAGTTAGCGTGCAAAACCTGACGTTGATTTGCAATTAATTATATTTTCACACTTCTTGACTAATTGTCCTTGGGTATAAGTGAAACAGTTTCTTACGTATAAAGGTTGTTCTGTTTTCACAAACAATAGAAAATGTTACTATTATATTAGTTAACTTTAATATTATATTGCTAGAACACTTAATTTCTTAACTGTTTTATCATATTCGTTTCTAATTTGATCGAAATATTTTAATAATGTTGTCTGTAATCATGTTTTTCGAACAATGCATTGTTGTATATTTTGTGTCTGTGTAGGTATTGAAGAGTCATAGAACCGTGAATGTTGGCTAACAGTTGAAGATCGTTTGAAGGACATCCGATTGTTGTTATAAGTATGATTTCGAAATTAAATTGAAACGTATGACAAATTAATGTTATAATTATTTGATGAACATCAGTTTTTAAAAGAAAGGAAAGGCACGGAAGAAAGGCTTCCGTTGAACGTAGGCCCTATACAAAAATTACGTGTTGGTGATGGTCAAGATGATGAAGCATGACACGACCTAAATAAAATGCCTGCACTATTGGAATATCAACTTTCTGCGTTGAATTGTGCGTTCAAAATCCAACAATACCCTTTTATTTAGACATCCAATTAAGCGTCACCTAAAGTTAGTGAAAACAGGAAGATTTGTATTCAATGTCGATGCCTAATCTAACGCCCACATCAAGGCACTAACATAAAATTACAGACTATCATTGCATTCTAGAAATTGTATCGTGTGAAAGTACTAAACTAATTAAGTATGCACGATAATTACAACAAGCAGGCTTCGAATGAAACCAGCACCGCATATATTGATACTGATCGAAATACCGACGATGTATTAAAACTGCAATATTGCACAAATGGTTGCTGACCCATCGCTTGCGGGCAATGGAGCAATGCTTTCCTCACTTGAATCTTACAACTTGGTGAAGTGAACCAGACTTGTTTTAAAGACCTAGGTCGACCTAGTTATTCTACGGTTTCAAATGCGTTTGGAAATCGAACAAAAAGCGTTTCGGATCATTCAGCAACTCCTACGCAGAATGGTTCGCGAGTTTTTCAAGCGGAAGACTAATGATGACCAACAAGTAATTGAGTATGAGTTATATCTGATCACGTTCCGTCAAAAGATAAAAATATGACCAATTAGAAAGCCACCGGACAATTAGTCCAAGGTTAATGCATAGCGTAAAAACTCCAAGATAAAAAGTGGCGTGACTAATTCAACGCACGCGCCATTCCGCAACGGCCTACGATTATTTTGACAGAATAAAAAAATGCCGGAACAATTTGACACTGCATTTTGTCACGAAATAACATATTTTGTACACATTTTTATAATAACTGTGCGTTTGTAATCGAATGTGTGACACCGTTGCTTAGTAGTGCTCGAAAAGTCAGACAATTTGGGTCAAACATATTTATCGACAGTGTAATTATTACACTGGGGGACAAAAATAACGTGTTTTATGTTATGACTCGACATGACAAGTACATTTGACTATATTCAAATGTATTATAGAGTCCTGTTAACATAGCTGTTTTGATATATAAACAAAGGTCCACTTACAACCATCTTGACATTCATTAAGTAGTAGTACATTTGTTCAATAGTTCAAGGACCTCGTTTTCGTGAAGTTTATGTACAATGAGAAGATAAATAATGTTCAATGAACGATAAGTTCACGCATCATCGTTTTGCGTTCACTTGGTTAGTGCCGATTACTTAAATGACTCAACTCAACAGAAGAGGTACGGGCTATAAAAACGTCATAATGTCATTCGAATTTCGAATGATAGTGATTTGAGCAACAATGGCCAGTTTAGGAATCCAATAACCGCCTACGGACCTAAATTGGCCGGCTGGAATACTATATTATTGTGTAGTGTACCTATGCGTATTGTATCTGCCCGCCTGTTAAGCATCATCCATCATTCTCCTGCCCTTATCCCAATTTATTTGGGTTCGGCTCAGCATGTCTTCTTCTTCCTTACTTCTCTATTACTCGTCAGCAGCCACCTCCTTTATAGTCATAGCCAGAGCTATCTCGTCTAAAAATTAATATTTTTCTTATTTTTTTTGTCTTCGTGTCTTACACATTTTGCCCGGACTCTCGACCACCCCGTACTTCCCGCGCAATGCTTAAACAGAGACGACCAACATAATATCTTCGCCGTCCCATATGTGGCACACCATCATTATAGTACGTGCAAAACGTACGAATAAATTAAATTCGGCAATAGTGATAATAGCACACCTTTATTGGCAATAATGAGGTACAATGCTCCTCATAAATCTTTATGGGTAATTACCCAGCCTTTAAATACATTCAGTAATGTTGCAATTTCAAGAACTTATGTTGATATTGTAGTTAAATCCATTTACAATAGCAAAAATTGTTTGAATCCCTCAAGTACATACTTAAATTGCTTATACTGTTATGGTTGCTTATTCTATAATTGCAAGGATTTCAAACAATAAGCAATTAATTAGTTAAAGAAGTTAGTTAAAATATACATTACCATAATTAAAAATAATAGAAAAAATTAAAATCCTTAAATTAAATATTCCCACGAGATATGTTTTTTTACAAATTGTTCATAGAATAAGATAAGAAATAAAAATTTTAAAAAATATTTAGAGGTCGTCTCTTTATTTACAATCACATCTTTGAGTCACATTTGAAACACATTAGTCAAAAAACATCAGTCTTGAAACCAATAAATTAGATCTGCTTCAGAATAGTCTCCTAGCAGCTGCGCGTGAGCATAGCGACATTCAACCGTGTTCACGAGCGACCTATCGTAAGCGTTCGCTACACCATAGAGCTGCGGGCTTTGTTTAATGTGCGCGTAGGCAAGTTTATAATAGCCACAACAAATATTTGAAATTATGTGAAATTTTGTCCATTAATATATTGCCATTTGTTTTAATTTTCGAAGCTGAAATTGTCACGAACAGGAAGACCTCTGAGGATCGTGTGGGTAACATTGCGAAAAACCTTAGAACAGAGCATTACCCTTAGCACATTACAAGTTAGTTCTTTGAAAAACTTCAGCAAAGAACCAGAAAAAACGAATATATATTAAGAGAATAAGTACACACGGCGGCACATGAAGCTGTACATTTCCAGTATAACTTGGCCTCGCTTTGCACAGATTTCCTATACAATGAGAGTTCCGCACAAACTGGTTATGTATAGCTTGATTGGTCGTCGTGCGTACTAACGTAATGATAACAAAAACTAGTTTTCTTCATCGTGTCGCTGGGACAACATCATATTTTATAAGCCGGCTTAAAAAATGGCTAATAAAGAAAGAATTAAAGAAAGAAAGAAAGAATTGCAAAGGTAGCCCCGGCTGCTTGTTTTGGGGCTCAGTGGGCAGAATAGGAGGTGCAGCATAGTATGCGACACAGCTCCATACGCACCGCTGGTAAATCGGTGGAATAAACACTTCCATTTTTGAACGATTATTCCCGATGACGTTTAGAGATCCACTAATAGACTTTCGAAACACTATAATTTTGACAGCTCATTTTGATTGCTCATAACAACAAACCTTATACTTAAAAACATTTCAGTACTCCATAACAAAGATATTACCAAATGTTTTGTTTCAAATCTTTATCTTGAGACGCGCCCAAGACTATATTTATAATTATCTCGGACCTTGGGGGATGTGAACTTTACCAGACCAGCGCCATTGTTATTGTTTTATAATCAAAATTAAGTTTAAAGTTTAACAATCGTTCACAAGGTAATAATGGAACGAATTTTGCAAGACATTTATTGCTTTCACATGGTCTTAGGCAATAGGTTTAGGTGACATCTTAGAAAAACTTCAGAAGATTATGCCAAACAATATTTTTGCCGCCGTAAGCATAAACTGGCCAATTGCGGGTTGGACTCGCGCACGAAGGGTTCCGTACCATTATCTATACAACATTAGACAAAAACGGAAAAAAAATCACGTTTGTTGTATGGGAGCACCCCTACAATATTTATTTTATCTTGTTTTTAGTTGTTGTTATAGCGGCAACAGAAATACAACTGAAATACATCTGTGAAAATTTCAACTGTCTAGCTGTCACGGTTCATGAGATATAGCCGGGTGACAGACGGACAGACAGACGGCGGAGTCTTAGTAACAGGGTCCCGTTTTACCCTTTGGGTACGGAACCCTAAAAAGGGAGCATAAACTGGACTGTACGTGGCCGTACTAAACAAGTCTCATCGATTCCCGATGCCTCTACTCAGATGCTTCCCTTTTAGTTACTGAATCAGGTTTTTGCTCCTATTTTTTAACCAGTATACTCGTGATACCCCAAAAAATAAACAACTATGATTGATGATTCATGAAATTCATGATTTGGTACGGCATACCATCTGACGGAAACTTCTAATTTGGACAAGTCCTGTGGACTTTGAACGTGCACTGCACTGTCCCTTTGGGCTTTCAAGAGTTGCAGTGATTAGGAATAATTCGAAAAAAATAACATTACACGTATCAAGCAAAGACACTTGCAAAATTGACCTGTGCCTGTAATTTCATCAGCGATACCACCACGCAAAGCTTTAAGATTTCAGTCAGTAGCAGCTTTAAAGCTGATGTGTTTTATGGCGTTAATGTTACCCTGGGCAAAGTCTTCCACAAAAACCACTCAGTAAGTGTGCTTACTACTAACTACATAAAGTAAACTCGATGAAACTGTTCATCAAAGTGCCCTAATCTAATTTGGGCATCAACCTTATCAGGACGAGCATCGGTCGCGTGTCAATCCATCAAACCGTAACATTCTGTTGTAAACTGTGACCTACTGTTTCGAAAAAAAACAACGGTTGCTAAGCAACAGCCTTGATTGTTACTCAAAGCATCACGAAGTTAACAATAGCATTTAAATGGTGTAGAGTAAATACGGTTACAGAACATGACTTACAAAAAATTGGTTGGGAAAATTTATTTTCTGTAAGTTCGTTTTTGTTAGAGAAATTATTGTTGTCTGTAATGGTGTTTGTAATTTAGGTCCATATTGATCAATTTCAAACTGGTAGTTCTTTATTAAATAGCCCATAAAAGGGAAAAAAATATCGGACGATATGTACGGTCAACAAAATTAATAAGTAATCATGGACGTCAGATATAGTTGCAGTTTTTTTAGAAACTGCTTCACGTCTGCAGATGAAATTTAATCAAATTAATAAATGATTTTTTTCTTTGAACTTTATTTAATTTCATTCAAAAACAGCCGTCGGTTTCTAAGAAAACTTCAACTATAATATTTCGACTTTGGTTACTTTTTTTATTTGTAGACTGTATATACCTACTTTCTTTGACTCACACAGCGCGATAACTCCTACGAATTAACCCAGAACTATTAGAAAAAAACTGCCATCAGAAAATATTCAGTAAGTTGAATTCCGAAAGTATTTTTCTCTCTCGAACTCCCTTCACTACATTACCAGACAGAAACACTGCTTTATTACAAGATTTCAGTAATGCTATTGCATCACACTCAGCCTCAAGGTACCACAACGTATTTAACACTTCATATCCATACGATAATCCACACTATGATCTTCCATTGTTCTTAGCCTGATTGACATTCCCATACAAAGAAGATAACGGTACAAGATAACTATTTACGTAGGTATCTGTGGGAGGAAACGAATCCTTGCGATATGCCTACACTGGAGAATATTACATGATTAATTATTATTTACATTAATTACAATTTATAAGCGAGATACGGTGAAGTAAGGAAAATGAGTAAGGAGAGTGGTATGCTGTTGGTTTCCGGTTACGTCCTTGTGAACATATTTTTTTTTTATTACTAAGACTTCGCTGTCTGTCTGTCACTAGGCTGTATCTCATGAACCGCGCGTGATAGCTAAACAGTTGGAATTTTCACAGATGATGTTTTTCTTATGCCGCTATAACAACAAATACTAAAAACCGAATAAAATAAATATCTAAGGGCTCCCAAAAAACAAACGTGATTTTTTGCCGTTGTTTTTGCTTGATATTAATAACGGCGATATGCAGATGCTTGAAATATTCACAGAATATTTAATTGTATATTCACTTTAAAAATTAATTAATTAAAATAAAATAAATATTTAAGGGGGCTCCCATACAACAGTGAACAGACATGATTTTTTATAGATAATGGTACGGAACCTTTCGTGCGCGGGTCCAACTCGCAGTTGGCCAGTATTTTAATCTTTATGCGTGTTTTGATACATAAATACGAAAGATTTTATAACAAAACCCTCCAAACAAAAGTCGTTTCTTCAAATTATGCTGTAAATCAGCACTTCTTATGCGCCAAAATAACATAGGTTATATAACATAACAGTCCCCTAGACGTCCGCCGTTTACATTGTTTTTCCTGGGGAGAAGAAGTTTCGACTTTAGTTTGGCTAAAACTTCGTTGCGATTATGGACTGAAATAAAAAACAAGAAGACGCTTTTTGATGTTAATTTAATCAAAACTTAGTTTCGAATCACACAAAAGAAGATTAAATGCGCTATTCGTTACCCAAACAGAAAAAACTTCACGCGAAAAGAATTAAGTCATAGATTTTTCATAATAAACATCAGTTTTCCGCCCGGCTCACCGATCTTGCTGCCAGTGTGTCAAAAAAACCAACAAGAATGAGTGCAAGCAAGGCGTTGCGTCGTCGTCTCCTTGACTCGCCTTGACATAACAATATTAAGCTTACAGAGGTCGATGGGTTAACTGATTCACTTCTTACCCACTGCTGGTACCCTGGTACCAATCAAGCGCGGAATGTAAGGTCGGGTCAATGGCAAAGTACGTTTACGTAAATAGTGTTATTACGACGTATTTTATAAAAAGCTGTAAGAAAATATATTTTCTTCTATAAACAGAGTGTAAACGCACTTGTTCTCCCCGTCATTGTCAGTTTTCATCATCAGATCAGTTTTTGGTTCTGGACCACACCTGGGAACCTTCTAGTTACGGAGGTATTGGACGTCCAAGTACTTAACAAGTTTTTCACAAATGAAAAAAAATAACTACAAGTGTTTAATGTTATACTTTACTTTTATACCTCAATGACGCGTTAAGTATACAAAGCATCCATCAGCACAATGTTTTGAGTTTGTTACATTGAGTTTTACCGTAAAACAATATTTTTCACTTAAAAAAAGTCGTTTCCCAGCAATAATTTTCACGTAGGGTTACTTAGTTTGATATACAGAATGGCTGGTTGAAGGCGTCATGCACGGTCCGTTTACATCTTGTAGATACTCTATTTTCGTGCCAACCAGCGATATCGTAGTTTTTCTATCGAAGTTGGTCTAAAGACGCATGTGCATTGAAAAAACCAACAATAGCTGGAATGAGACGTGGTCTCTTTGCCTTGTCTTTAATGAGTTAACTGATCTACTTCAATCTCATCAAGTCAGGATGTGCAGGACAAAACTTTAAAAGACTCATTGCGACGTTCGTTTTTTGTATTTTTGTACAAGAGGCTTGACTTTTTTTTTTTCTTTTAGTGCTAATTGCCTATGGCATCTTGTTAGAGGAAACACAAAACATATTTTTAAAACTGCGGACATTATTTGTTCTTTGCTTTTAAGTTTTGTGGCTCTGACTGTAGATTGGCTTTTTGTGTAAAATTGAAACACATGTAATTTCGACAATATACAGGTTCTTTTACATTTATGTAATTGAGACATAGTTGGTAGGTACCGTTAACAATTTCATATAAGTTTATTGTAATTATTACCAAAGACTGCGGAATATAGTCCTTAAGACAGCTAATGAAACCATAAAAATAGGTGCGGAGAAATTAAATCATAGCACTCAACCCCATTTGCGTGTAAGCGAATTACCATTATTAATTGACACTATAGTTCCTGCTCAACTAGTCTATAAACATAATCAAAATTCGATAACCATACTTAATTAGCCAAGGACACCAATCAAATGCGTAATCATTCTTATATAATTGAAGCACAGATCTTTATCTGACAGCTGCAAGAAAAAAACCGGCCAAGTGCGTGTCGGGCCACGCACAATATAGGGTTCCGTAGTTGCCCATCAAAATATGCGGACACTTCCTACGGTCCGATTTACCTCCAAACGATGATCTTATTTTACCACTTTATCGGCGTAACTAATTTGTATATTCATACCAAATTACAACTTTATAGGACTAAGAGTCTAAGTTACGGACAGACAGACAGACAGACGGACGGACATGGCGAAACTACAAGGGTACCTTTTTAACTACGGAACCCTAAAAACTAGATGAACAAGATTTACGCACACCTTTTTTTTTACGTATGGGAAATCATCAAATGACTTCTCCCGCTCTGGGCAGAGTGGAAGGGAGTGTCAGACTTGTACTGACTAAAACCCATCCATGTTCCTTCCTTGCCCTTTGTGTTCCAGGGCCGCGGTATCTCTTTCGAAGAGCCCGCAGCCCTGGCAGGCATCGGCCCTTCCGGGCCCCTCCCTGTTTGCTGACATCTCTTTGAGGCGCGCGTGGAACACGAACGCGCCGTCTACACGGCCTGTCGTCAAAAGACGGACGGACGGCGAGCTAGCCCGTTACTCACCGTCCACAGGTCCGCGTCTACGGTGGCCGGAAGCCACCACGTGACCCCCGACACCCGAGGCGTCTCCCGCGGCAGCTGGGACGAGAGGTTCTCTCCCTCTCACGCTCCGCCACCTCCTTCGCTAGCATGACTGCTTCGCAGAAGGAGGTGACGGCGTCCCATTCCCTCTCGCTCCGGACCATGGATTGGACCAGGGCCGGACGCGATAGGTCGCCGCCGCCGATCGCCGCTACAAGGACACGGCGGTGCTCCGCCCAAGCGGGGCAGACCTCCACCGTGTCCTCTGGGCGATCCTCGCAGTGGTAACACCCGGGCGTTTCCTCCCGCCCGATTCGGTGCAGGAACCTCCCGAAACAACCGTGTCCGGTGAGGACCTGCGTCAGGCGGAAGGTGAGAGTGCCGTGGCGCCTCTCCACAAAGAGGGGACTTATCGCCACCACGGCGGAGGGGGCTTATCGTACTACGCCCATTTAAATAAATAAATATTTTGTACACAGATGGGTAAGAACCTTTTGAATGTCGTTATGAAGTATTTTTAGTGTTCATACCAAGAATGGGAGAAAGAAACGAATTCTTTAGTGTACTAGTTCTACTTTTTTATTAAAATAAAAATAAAAAATATTTTAATTATTTATAAAATAGGCAAGAGAAAAAACTAAACTTCTTCTTTATCGTGTGGTTAGTGTCTAACCTGGCGTCAGAGTTTTTATGACACCCATGGGCCTCTAACTTGGCTTTACATGCCGTCGAGAAATGACTCAACTTTACTCAATTTATTTGTACATAATTATTACCTGAGAAGTCAGGCAATATGTAGCTGCAGTTGTAATTTGCATAATATGTAGTTTTTAAGTAAAACAAACAAGAGAATTACATGAAAAGAGACGAGAACTTGATGAAACGCGAAGGTTTAAACCTTCGCGTTTCGCCAAATAGCGGTGGCTATTTGACGAAACTCTCGACAAGGCTGTATTGAACAAATCATTAAGTATTTAAAGTGGACAAAAACCCAAAAAGTTAAGTGACAAATAATGTGTTAATAAAATTGCAGTGTCAGTAATTATTATACACTTAAAGGACCACCACGATTCGCAAATCGTTAAAATCATTGACGAAACCGATAATTTTGACGCAAGAGAACATTAGAATTAATTGTTTGATTAAAATGAATGAAACGTCAATTTTCTGTCACTTGTTGTTTGACCGTCAGATTAATGCAGGGCTTGGGCAAATGATCGAAAACACTACCTTTGAAAAAGACATTTTTGCTGAACTTCGAAGTTTGAAATACCGATGTACCGTATACTTACTTAAAGACTTACTTACTAACTCGACTTACATTCTTAAAGTAAAACTTAACATAACATAACATCACGCCTGTTATCCCCGTAGGGTTTGGCAGACAGGACCTCATGCTCAGCAGTCGCACTTGAGACCACTTGACCAAAAAGGCAGTAAAACTTAAATCTTATGACATATCACCTAGCTATTACACTATATCCTATCCTAATACAATGCGAAAGTTTTTGTGAGAATGGATAGATATTTGTTACTCTTTCTCGCAAAAACTACTGAATGGATTTTGACGAAATTTTGCTTTTCTTTTTTTTTCCTTTTTTATTTGGATCTCCAACAAAAGATACACAGATACAATACAGTTATACAAATGTGTTCCTACCATTACAGGAGACCACAGCATGCACATGAAACTAGGTGTTAACACAGAAATTAGTAAAAAAAAAAAAAAAAACAGAATAATCAAAAAGCATAAAGATGTTAAGTAATAAAAATGTTTCACTTAAAGTTATAATTATTATTTCACATTTATTGCTGTGGTATTTTTTTTTTGTTTTTAGAAATGGGGAGGGTTATATCCATGTCAGATAGTTTATAATCTAGATTAACACATAGGATACTTTATATCCCGGTAGGATAATCCCGTGAGACATTACCGAACACCACGCGGGTGACGCCGCAGGCATAAGTTAGTTGTTTTCTATAACTATGTAAAGTCTCGTGAGAACACATTACACTAACTACGTCTCATGCCTTGAAGCAACTTGACATTATCATAAAATGTAAGTACCTACCAAGTAGTATGAACCCTGCAGTTACTGTTACCGAAGAAGCTCTTAACTCTGTAGATGCTCTTCAAATTGCTAAGGTGTATGTTTCAATATGATAATTTAAAATAGATGCATCATTGATAAGAGGTAGGTTCCAGTATAACATAGCCTCGCTTTCTATAAATTTCCCGTACAACGACAGATCCGCATTAACTGGTTTTGTATAGCTTGATTGGCCGTCGTGCGATAAGGGGGCGAGCCACCAACCGGCCACAAATCCGATCACCGTGGCTGCTACTGAGAATTTCCTGATGGAAAAACCCAATAACAATTTGCCCGACCCGGGAATCGAACCCAGGACCTCATGCTCAGCAGTCGTGATTGTGACCACTAGACAAACGATCGACTTTATAAAACTTGGTTTTAGATTCAAGATCATCTGATCACTTGATCAGGTACTAAATCTTAGATTATCAAATATAATTTTGGTTTGTATTTTTGAAATTACACCAAACATGGCAGGGAAGGCCTGTGGCCCAGCTGTAGGAACACTATAGACTAATTAAGTTATCAGTACAGATAAATAAAGGAGTTTTGTGTACCTCTCACAAATTAGATCTAAATAGAAAGAGACAAAGACGGGGGTGTCTTTGTCTCTTTCTATTTAGATCTTATTTCGTATCGTACCTGTAAAACAGCTTGTCCTAAGTTTTCACATAACATAGCATCACGCCTGTAATCCCCGAAGGGTTAGGCAGAGGTGTAATAATAGAACACTCACATTTCGTCAATTGTTTGAGTTCCATGTAAGAGCATTTTTTTTTTGGATGGGTAATCATCAAATGACTCTCCCGCTCTGGGCAGAGCGGAAGGGAGTGTCAGACTTGTACTGACTAAAACCCATCCATGTTCCTTCCTCGCCCTTTGTGTTCCAGGGCCGCGGTATCTCTGTCGAACAGTCCCGCAGCCCTGGCAGCCATGTAAGGGCCTAAGTTTTCCTTAACACAATATATCACGGCAACTGCAACCAATATGACAACAGTTGAAGCAACCATGCGACGGTGCGACTAAATGCTGCAATTATAATTATTAAGTGCAATCATCGCAATAGTTACGCACTTATTATATTTAATTATGTTCAGTAGCGGGGAACGGGTTAGTTAAGCGACTATTTAAATTGTTAAGCAATGATTTATGTTGCTTTGTTGTTGTTGTGATACATTTGTTTTGGTTGACAAAGCCCCCATTGGTTACCTTGTGAACTCACACAGATACTTATGCCCGCGGCTTAGCCCGCGCCGAGATCGATAATTATCCCACAGGATTGCACTGCCGGGATAAAAAATATCCTATATATTCCTTATTATTTTATTTCTTATATAGGTATTCTATTTAGGTAATAAAGTATTTGTCTGCCAAATTTTACCCAAAAAATGTTAAACCGTTTTTGCGTGAATGAGGACCAAACATCCATACATCTTCACAAACTTTCGCATTTATAACAATAGTAATAATTTTCAACATTTGCAACCAAATTGGTAATTATCATAATTAATTTCTTCACGAAATTTTATTTTTAGGAGCCGTTCCTACATAAAAGGAGTAAAAAGACTCTTAACGAAGCCGCAAGCCCCTGTTATTGCTATCATTATTTTGTTCTAGGCCATACCAGGGAATCTTCTAGTTACGGAGATACGGGGAGTCAAAGTACCAACTTTTACACAAGCTATTTTTTGAATACATGTTTTTAATGTATTTTTTTTTATTTTAGACACCTTCACGACTCTGGGTACTATTCAATTCATCCATCAGCACAATGTTTTGAATGCGTTACATTGATTCCTACCGTAAAACGTGATTTTCCACCCCAAAAAAAAGTCGTTTCCTAGCAATAATAATTTTTGCGTAAAGCTACTTAGTTTGATGTACATAATGCTTTGTTGATGGCTTCGTGAAGAGTCCGTTTACACCCTGTATACATCTACTTTCGACGCCTTTCATAGGACTTCATGCCTTTAACATCTTCATTTTACATCGGTACGTAAATTGTCTAAAAATTAAAATCAATGTCATGTATCCTTTCCGTAGAAACATAATAATAAACTGTCAGAAATATCATTTGCTGAGATAAACAGCGATATCTGAAGTAAGTTACATTGGTAATTTACTTCACAAATCGCCATCCATCTTAAATATAAAAAAACTTCAATCTATCACCGTTATTGCAAGCACAAAGATCTATGATATCGGGCAAGCTCGCCCGGTATGCGCTTGCGCTTGACTTATTACAAAGCCATGACAGTTATGCCTATTCTTCAGATCAATGTGCTAATATTGCCTGTGAATGATGTTTAATTAACACGGATATGATTGAAATAAATGGGCTAAAGCAATATAGCTGGTTACCTACATTGATATTCAAGTTTTTTAAAGAAGTAGCGTTAGCATTGGCATCGGTGACAAGAAGAGATTTAAAAATAAAAACCAAGTGTTTACCTTTGTACTTTGATTTTATATTGCTATTTGTATATTCTCGTCTTATATACTGCGTGATAATAAATCCTGCGAAAAAAAATGCGAAAGTAAGTTTGTTTGTTACCTTTTCACGCCTAAACCACTGAACCGATCATCCTGAAATTTTGCATTTATGTTGTCAGGTGTACAGAAACTGACATATTATGGTACCATTCATTCCGAAGATGGCGCCACGTGTCTTTCGAATAGTTTTGTGACTTAATTTTATTATTATTTATAGAAACTTTAGTAGTGTGTTAAGAGTTTAATTTTCAAATTCTAAATGAATGCGAGCGGAGCTGCGGGCAAAAGCTAGTAGTTAAATAATTTTAACTTTCAGAATCAGTACTTTCACAAGTTATTATGCCTTGTGTCTGTGACTGTAGCTTAGCCTTCTTTGTTTTTCTGACATTCAAAAGTGCCTGTAATGGTCTAATTGAAATAAATGCTTTTGAGTTTTTTGAGTTAATCCACAAAATAGTAGTAGTCCTGTAACTTCGATCGATTTATATCAACATTTGATAATTTAATAACTCTTACAAAAATAATTGTGTTATTTTTAGATCGATTGCGATATCTAAACGCATCTAAATTAAAAAAAATCTAATTCAAATGTTACAAACGTAAAACATTTTTAACGAATAACTTTGTTTTTTCAGGTACGTATCCGACATGCAAGAATAACATGCAGTAAGTTAATCAACCGGTTGAGTTTCTTATAGTGAGGGCTATAGAAACGAAAGCCTTCAAATATTCAATCATCATCATCTGCTTAGTCTTTTCCCAACTATATTGTTGGGGTCGGCTACCAGTCTAACTGGATGCAGCTGCTTTTACATGGAGCGACTGCCTATCTGACCTCCACAACCTAGTTAGTACTGGGTAATACGAGTACGCCTTAGTAAGACTGGTTGTCAGACTTTTTGGGCCACTGCCTACCTAACGACTGTCAAAGATGTGTATGTCTTTAAATGACAGCCGGAACCAACGGCTTAACGTGCTTTCCGAGGCAAGAAGGAAACTCGGTATGTAATGGGTGGTCACCCATCCACAGACCAACCTAGGCAAGCACGGCTTAACCTAAAGATCGACCCGAGCGGCTGTTATTATTTAGCCACGAGCTCCTCTCAATCATCTGACAGGTACTGAAGACTTTAAACAGGCTCCAATACATAGAAAATACTGAAAAGCCTGTCAGTGACCGTCAAATCGGAGCTGGACTCTTCTTCGCCATTAATCCTACGATTAAATGCGCACTATTTGTATCTATATGTATATTTGAAATCACGTTCTCGAAAACGGCTCTAACGATTTTGATGAAAGTCACAATATGGCGTTTACGGGGGCGAAAAATCGGTCTAGCGAAGTCTCCTATCTGTGAAAATTCGTTTTGTCTATTTATACCCCAGCGGAAGTCGATCGCACAGGAATTATTATAGTCGTCAAGGTCAATTTTACACCACATAAAGACGCTATTTATTGCAAGAAGCAAATTAATGTGAAAAATTAACAAATAATTAATAGTATAATACAAGATAGGCTAACTGTGTTATAAAAAAAAAATCTTCCTTGTCTAATCATGACTGTCACCTCTTCTCTCTTTATACAAACTCCGACACACAATGTCTACAAATAATGATGAATAGGCAACTAATGGTATTTCAATAGAAAGCTGACTTGACCTACCATTACGTCGCAACCTTTGACCGGAAGTAACTAATAATGAACAAACGATTGGGATGAACATACGCCCTTACTCTTTGGCCTTTTGAGAACGACTATTGAAAGCTTGTCTATTCAGTTTGATGGATAATGAGGTTTTAATGTCAGGCTTGTATAGTCTCTTCCTTGAACATGGAAGCAAGGCTAAGGCCCTGAGTAACGGGCTAGCTCGCCGTCCGTCCGTCTTTTGACGACAGGCCGTGTAGACGGCGCGTTCGTGTTCCACGCGCGCCTCAAAGCCGATCCCTGCCAGGGCTGCGGGACTGTTCGAAAGAGATACCGCGGCCCTGGAACGCAAAGGGTAGGGAAGGAACATGGATGGGGTTTAGTCAGTACAAGTCTGATACTCCCTTCCGCTCTGCCCAGAGCGGGAGAAGTCATTTGATGATTTCCCAACCGAAAAATAAAAAAGGCCCTGCGTGAAAAAATGTGAATGACAAAATGCAAGCAGGTGTTTCATTTTTGAAAACTGCTAATGACACTTCTAGCCGTCTGGAGATGTCGTCTAAATTTGGATATCTTATGACGGGCCATCATGCCATTTTGTAGTGTTAGTATTATTTTAAATAACCAACCAACATTATTAACACTAAAAACGGGATATTTACCATGTTTTTTGTTTGTTTTGAGTTCCTGATAAATATCGGCGTAAATAGCGCCGAAATCGGCGCTGTTGCAAGCACGTGATCACGGATGAACTGTTTCTGTTTGTGACCATGTCAGTTTAAAAACGTTTAACACCATCCAAGCTATTAACAAATCTATCTTACAAGATACCCTCCTGTATTAAAAAAGTACACTCATTCAATGCATTCAAAATTCTATTAGCTGACTCTCTGGGATCGGTCCCTCATGTCTGAGGATCGTGGTCAGCATTAGAGTTGCATCTGGAGCGGATGACCTGCCTCCACCGGTTTCTGTCCAGCGCGTCTCTTACACCCGTGTAGAACCGTGTGTTGGATGACGAGTCTTTAATTTGGTCGGTCCATCTTGTTGGTGAACGACCGCGCGATCTTTTGCCTTCGGTATTCCCAACCACAATCAGTTTCTCCAAATTTTTGTCGCCTCTGCGCATTGTGTGGCCGAAGTACGAAAGAATACGTTGTCGGCATAAGGTGGACAAGCGAGTTTTTATTCTCAGCTGGGTCAGGATCGATGCATTGCATCAGCTGACTATTTGATCACAAATAACACCCTTCCTAAAATCTGAATTCAATGGATGAGTGTATCATACATAATATAAAAATTACTACCGTGACGTCTGTGACGAACTTTAAATATAATTTATTTTAAGCATTGTTCTCATATAACTGACTTTGTGTCTTTTTTGAGAATAAATATCTTTAAACCTATCTATAATTTTGATTTAACGGAAGTTGAACCTCTTCCAGTTCTTTACATCAAATTTGCACCAATATTATTCTAAATGAATACTTAAAAGTAATAACTATACTTAAAAGAATTAATTTTATGTCGATAGGGTTGATAAAGCTAAAACCGTATTCTCACAAACAAGGCATGATTGACAATAGGCTGGAGACAATCCTCGGTATACAATATATTAAGTAAAGAGATACAGAGGTGAAAGCTGCATTGTATAACGAGTGATATAACTGAGGAATGATATTCAAGGCACGCTATGCAAATGTCGTGACCTATAAGGATGCGGCCAGATGGGCAGCTTTGTCGTGTCTCTGGTCAATATAAATACAACATTTTTGTCTTTAGTTAGTACTTTTTAGCGTATCGATGGCAAGAAGATCAAATACATATGTTCGGCCCAAAGTTTTGCTATACAATCAAATCATCGGTGCAGGCGGGAAAACACGGAACTACATTAATGTACCCAGTTTGACATATCGATGCAAATTTTCTTGACAAGCCACGCCACCTGGAACTGCACGCTTAAAGTGTTCATACTATACACTAAATCTACTCACTGACGTTGTCATACGGTATTGAGAACAAAGGTGATATAGTACGTGAGCAAATACATAAATCATCATCTGCCTCGTCTTTTCCCAACTATGTCGGGGTCGGCTTCCAGTCTAACCGGATGCAGCTGAATACCAGTATATTACATGGAGCGACTGCCTATCTGACCTCCACAACCCAGTTACTACTGGGAAATACGATACCCTTTGGTAAGACTGGTTGTCAGACTTTTTGGGCCACTGACTACTTTAACGACTGTCAAAGATCTTCAAATGACAGCCGGGACCAACGGCTTAACGTGCTTTCCGAGGCACGGAGGAAACTCGGTATGTAATGGGTGGTCACCCATCCACAGACCAACCTAGGCAAGCACGGCTTAACCTAAAGATCGACCCGAGCATGCTGTTATTGTTTAGCCCCGAGCTCCTCCACTTAAATTGGACCAACAGTAATCTACTAACTTTTTTATCCCAGAAATCTTGGTACTCTTCCCCAAAACCGTAATAATTATGGTGAAAATGAATATCATGTTTATCGTTCGAGTTTCCCAAGGTCTCTGGGGAATATTTTTGGCTGAAACTACTAGGCAACATCGGGTAAGGCATTCTTTTAGAGTGTAGCATAGGTTTTTGACCCATGGGCCATCATTATATTGTATGTAACACCACTTGTTCTTGTTTTTAAAGCCTACATATTTAGTTAGGCAAAAACAGCAGCTAGTTTCGTGATTGGTCAGGTCTTGCCACAAAACTGACACTCTAAATTGCACGTATATTTTATTTCTTGCTGCCAAATTTGTTAGTATACTTCCAAAATTTTCATATACTACTTCAGAAACCTTTTTTTTTAATTTTTTACCGAAATTTGAAAGTAAATAAAGTAGTACCATTTTAATAGCTTCTGTAAAAATGTTTTTTTCTACTACATATTTTTCTTGCAAATACAACGAAAATTGTTATAATCTAATTTACACTGTCTGGAGAACATTTTCAACAAAATAGAATTACATTAAATATTTAGGACAATTAATTGATCACCACATAACCAGATTAAGACAAAACTTCTTGTGAGTGTTATAAATATATTTGACATTTATTTTTACTGATTTCAAGGTAGTCACAAAACAAATCCAACGGTTTTATATTATGAACAAAAAATAATAATTGTAAACTAGTGTTACCCGTCCGTCGAACCACGATGACTACAAAGTCAATTTGACATAACTCCATAAACACTTACCAAGCTTACTGTCCAGAGCCTTTAATTAAAGATCATAAATCAATCATGTCACAATAGAACTGAATTGTAATTAAATCGATCAGGTCATGGCCGAACTGGCTTAACGCAGAGCCGATGCGACGTAGACAAAAACAATGCGATTTCGCACGCTGTAGTGCCTTTGTCACTGGCCTAAATAATCAGCAAAACAGTCAACATTGGCTGTAACCTTCTGACCGCCACGGACGTCTATGGACGTCAAATCAAAAAGTGCTCAAGACGCCACGGATGGCATGGCACGTCAAAAATAACTCTTTTTTTTACAGTTGCTTGGCGTAGAGAACACAGATTTTCGTGAGCCCTTTTTGATTTGACGTCCATAGACGTCCGTGGCGGTCAAAGATAAATATTAAAAAAAAAACGAGAAACTCCCTTCGAATCCTTAACTAAGCTATGTCAGTCCTTACGAACAAAATGATAGAAAAGTGATGATCAACAAGAACGATGATGGGAAAGTGGAAATTGCATCATCAATCGACGTTTTTCTCAAGAGATGCAGCTGAATACCAATATTTTACATGGAGCGACTGCCTATCTGACCTCCACAGTCCAGTCAAAAATGCATAAACTTTCGAAAAGGTGTTGTGGCAGTTCCACTGCAAGTCATAAAAGAAATATGACGTTTTCGGCGTACTTAAACAAGTGGCAATCACTTTAAAAGTGTGTAAAAGTTTCAGGTAGCTCACTGATATTTTCAGAATAACTTGAACGTAAGCCCTTGATTTGGTTGTGCGGTCCCTCTGTGCGACCACGGCTTTACACAGTAATCATACTGATCTGATAATTAAGCTTAAGTTAAGTAGCAAGCTGTAATAAGCTCACATATTAAATGACAAGGCACTTCTGACGACTTTCTCCATTTAACATACAAATAGTACTTGATAATTGAATTGGATTAGTTTTAAACTTAAACCACTTAAACCTTATTGGTGAGATTCTTCAGAAGGTGCGTTCGGTGCGCCAGGTGCGTAGTATTCGCAACGGGCGTTCGTGTATATGTCTGCATACCCCCATGGGAAAAAGCGTGAGTTTATGTACGTATGAATGTGTTCATCATCATCATCATCATTTCAGCCAAAACACGTCCACTGCTGGACATAGGCCTCCCCCAAGTGTCGCCACTTTGACCGGTGTGTGGGATGTGTTCAAACTAATCCATTGTGATTTTACTGTTCGTGTTAGCATCAAGATTTTTTACAATACTTAATTTGTTTCTAACATTTTGTCATTAAGCATAGAATGACGAAGCGTTTACTCAAACACTATAACTTTTCTATATGTTTGCATTGTTGAGAGAAATTTCAAATTAATAATTATAAAATGTTACATATTACTTGGCGTCGGCGCAACACGTTTTTTTCTTTCTCCGTCTCTCTCAATCTCTGTCAACCGTCACGCAATCATTTACACCTTTTTCTTACATATCATTCCTCACACAAACCATCCTTCGTTTCTTTGATCTTCCTGTCCCTCTCCATCCATCAACATTTATATTCATCACTCTTTTTGTCACATGCGATTTATCCCTCTTCATCACATGTTCATCAGGATCACAGTCGGTTCAATTTCAACTTTTCTACCTCAATATAAACATCACATAATATCAATTCTTCAATAGGTATCATTCACATGGTCAATCATCGAATGAACAAAAACCGAATATTTCCGAAGTTTCCCGGCCTCCCAAGATGACGGTCATTCGGTTACGAACACACGGAGACGTCAAAAACCTCGTTGGCCCACATCGAGACATTGTTCGTTATATCATCGAATCGATTATCATAATCTGTCGAAATGTCATCGGCATCGAAACTCGATTCTCACCCACTGATCCAGTAAACTTGTTAATTTAACTGGTTATTTTTAAATTGATGTTTGTTTTTAAAATGTGTATGTCGGTTTTATGTGGTTTTAAACTGATAAAGTTAATGGCTTAGGCTTTGGAATAATTTAGAATGAATTTTATTTTCAACATTGTCAAATCTCTACCTGCAATAGACTATGCAATATTCAAATAGTTTTTTTTCTTTATTCTGAAGAAACCTAATAGCAATAGTTGTTGCTATTTCATTAATATATCAATCAATTTCACCCATTTTTTAAGCAGTAAAAGTCGTTATTTTTTTTACATTTTTATCATACATTGGCCATTATTAAATTTATGAATTGCACATTGTTTTATGTATTCATACTACACATTGAATAATATTACAGAAGTGTTCATAAAAAATACGATGTCATAGATATATGACACGCAAAATATTAAAATGAATGTAAATGTATTTAAAACTTTATCGTAGTATTCATTAATTGTGCCACAGAAATGATGAGTTGATAACAAATGCTGATCTGAAAGACTCTGGGACTGTGACAGAGAACTTTAGTAACGCTTCGACCACCTTATTCATTCTTGAACATTTTATCGATGTTCGTATAAAAAAACCCATGCAGGTAATATCCGAAAAAAACAGCTAGATCCGTCTCTTTAACCTTTTTAACACTTGTCGGATGCAAAACTTACACAAAGTAATTTCGAGTTACAATACAGGTTGCAAATAAAAATAAAAGGTTGCATTCCACTGCAAATAAATAGCCCATTTTTATAAAATTATTACATTCATAAAAGCGAAACTTTTTCACGTTCGTGATTCATTTACACACTGAAGATTTGGTGAAATTCACCATTACGTGACCGGATATAGATATTTTACGAGTAAAAACATATTCACTTTTTAACAAAATTTTGTCACAGTAACTTTGTTATAGTCCCATTGTGTGAACGCTTTATCTTATTCATTATTTCTTTTTGAGAGTCTTGGTACTTTCTGGTGACGTAACCTCAGTTCCATTCATCTATTCGACCTTTACTGTATCTTCTTTATTATTTTATTCTTACTTATTTTCCTTTATTCATTCTTCTAACTTAGTAATTACATTTTTAAATATTTTTAAAAAACAAAATTATAAAAAAAAACATTTAAAAATATAAAAAATAGTAGCCCACCGGTATTGGGAACAGGGTCCAAGCTACCGGCGGCGGCGCTCAGGGCTCCAGAGTGAGGAACCTCCTAACAATACGAGCCGTATCCAAGAGTACCGCTTTCTGAATCAAGCCCTTGATCCAGCTGCCTAACGAGCTTATTCTTTATTATTATTGTTGGTAATTTTTTGACCGTCACGGAACTTGCCGGTGACCTTAAACCGTTTGGCACTGCATGTGCGTTCATAACTTTGCACCACCTGATCACAACAAAGACGTAGACGTACTACTCCCACAGCTACTGCTCGCAGGTGAAACGGAGTGATTTAATGTGAAGGCATCTCGCATTCTGGAGAGACAACCACCATTTACGCCTACGTAACCTTCTTAAAATCTATACCTAACTTTCCGACTTCATAGGCCACCTTGGATGTCGCTTATTCTATCAGTTTATGGTGTCAGTTGTCACCAAGAGAAAAAGTTGAAAAAGATCATGCCCGAATATACTAGCACCGATACAAATGAACATGGCTGAAACGCTACAGAAATAGGCAAGATGCTAGACTTCTTGGGTCAATATCTTTCACGGAGAGCTTTATTCCTACTTTATGAAGTTTATCAGCATCATGCTGGGTACGGTAACCTCCTTGTCGCAGTCACGATGTGCAAGCTGTTATTTTTTTTTTGCTTCTGTTCTGAGGGGTTACTATGACGTCTTAAAGCAGTTGTAATTCCAGTGTGGGAAAGAGACAGAGCTATACAGGTCGTCTAGCGCCATCTCTTTCCCACACTGGAATGACAACTGCTTTAAGACGTCATGGTAGGCCACCTGTTGTATTTGTAGTATTTGTTATGAGTTGTATCATTACTGTTTATTTATTTTTAGGGTTCCGTACCCAGAGTAAAATGGAACCCTATTATTAAGACTCCGCTGTCGGTCTGTCCGTTTGTCACCAGGCTGTATCTCATGAATCACAAATTTACACACGTATTTTTGCTGCCGCTTTAACAACAAATAATAAAAATATAAATTATTTAATAATTAAAGGGGGCTCCCATACAAGAAACGTGTTTTTTCGGTTTATAGTACGGAACCCTTCGTGCGCGAGACCGACTCGCACTTGGGCAATTTTTTGTATACATGCCCTGCGACAAGTAAATATTATTTCTTTCTTTTATTGTTTCTCAAGTTTAGCAATGAATAGAAAATTACGTGTAAAGGTTAGTTTAACACAGAAATCGGTTGTTCAACTACACTTCAAAAGCACGATATCGAAACATGGTCTCCAAACTAAGGTAAACCTTAGTTTATAGGATCCACTTCCATACACACTAAAGTGGTGTGTACTTTACTTTCGTTATATCACGATAATAATCCACTAACCCTAACCCCCCCCCCCCTCCCTTAACCCTTCAACGTTGTTACCTGTTGCGTCTTACCCGCGATGATGTTATGTTATTGTTGTATCGTCGTCTTGGCGTAATTAGAGGGGGTAATGATCGCTTCATCTTTAGTAGTAAATATGGGGTTAGAAAGCATTACTAAAGGGTTAAAGGTCGGGGAAATGAGAGTGCTTTTCACTTGCATTTTTTATTCTAGTTTTTTAAGTGTTGTTTCATCGTTGTATAGTCATAGATAGTCGTGGAAACCCGCGACTGTCGCATTATTTTTGTTCGGTGGACAAGAAAGCGTGGCGCGAACCGAGAGTTCCTTCTGGTATTCCGAACAAATTAATGACATATTGATCGCATATTCGCGCGACCGATCGCTTTGTACAACACGCGGAATATGTAATATCAAAGCGTAGGTAGCTTTGTTTACCGTGATGAGAAACACAACAGCATAGCCAATACAGCACAGCAGCACAACAACACACACACAACAGCAACAGCACCGACAGCTTTATCAAGAATATTGTAACTTTACTCGCTACGCAATAAAAAAAATGATCCCACCAAAAACGAAAAACTACCCAACATACAAAGCAATGGTTGGAATCTCAAGTATGATAAGAAAAACGTGGGACGTTCGCTTCCTACCCGTACTTCCGTGAGAGGTTCGTACATAGACGTGCTTTGTAAATACCGGTACGAATGGTATGGTAGGTATTAATAGAGAGGTACCTCCTTACGTCACCGTAATATTGTGACAGGTTGAGGGTTTCCTAAGGTGTGTGCGTACACACATCGTCAGGCACGACTTAAAAACCAGTCAAATGCGATTCGGACTCGCACATTAAGAGTTCCGTATGGTACGTATGGCCCTTTAATTTAGTTGTAGCGGCAACAGAAATACACATTTTGTCAAAATGTCAACTGTCTACTTATTACGGATCATGAGATATCCCGCTGACAGACAGACGGACGGACTGACGGACAGCGGAGGCTTAGCAATAGGGCCCCGTTGGTTACCCTTCGGGTACCATACTCTAGAAACCGGCTACGTAAATTCGCACTTGTGTATAGGTAAGGTACCAAACAGTTATACTGTGAATAAGTGTTTTCAAATGAACATTTTATGTACTACAGAGTTCACTGAGGGTCTGCACTTTTCACCCTTATACCGTAAGTAATAAGCTTGAAAAGTGATTGACTGGCAGTGAACTCGTTAGTATGTAGAAGAACTCTATCATTGAATTCGAAGTTTATTGCCTCAATGTACACTTAAACCACATAATTGGTCCACAAGATGAGATAAAGTGACAGAACGTTTTATGTATTAGCTAGAAATAGATACTAAACTGATGAAATTTATTTTTACTGTGATCGTATTTTGGAAACAATTGTAACTTTAAACTTTTATACACATATGCTATGAGCCATTCAGTGTGTTACAATTAGTGTGTTCACGCCCTTACAAGGTCTACAAAACTAAAACATAACGTACCTTCCTATGTAGATACCGCTGTCATTGAATGAACCTACAATCATATTTACTTGTTTTACGACGTATTACATAAGTTTATGTGACAAGAAAGATTTCTCGAGATATGAGCGAGTACTATGAGTACATACTTAGATGTTTGTTTAATAACACCATGTATGTATTATGTAATAACATGATATTATATCAACGATAAGGGAGCTGACAGCTTCGTTAGCCTAGTGGTCGGAAGCGCAACTGCTGAGATTGAGGTCCCGGGTTTGATTTCCAGGTCGGATAAAGCATTATTGAGTTTCTTTTATCAGAAATTTCTAAGTAGAAGCCACGGAGTCTAATAAGGCCGGCAGATGGTAATAGGCTCGCCCCCTATCACATGGGATTTAAACATAACTAGCGAAATCTTGGTGTACTATTTATACCTGTGCTCTGTTATGTTATGATAAGAAAACTAAGTCGTGCTTAAACACTATGCACACGCGAATAAATCATACACTATGCAAATGTTTGCCACACTATCATACCTAACTGTGACAAACATTGGCCAATTCAAGCACCAACCATTTAGCCATAATCCGAACATTTTTACACCTAAAAGCACAGCATTTATTACATTTCAATACCCTGGCCTGCTACTGTTTTTAAAGGCTCCCGCGGGTCAACAACTGCCAAAGCCTACCTGGAAGACTATAAATCGACTACAAAGCCAGGTGGACCGCTGCAGGTACAACTTGGTCCAGTGGGGGTATTCCGATAAAGCTGAGTGTGACTATGGAGTCTCGTCCCAAATCATAGAACACCTCCATTTTTTTATTTTTTTATGACGGATCGTCATCAATTGACTCCTCCCGCTCTGGGCGGAGCGGAAGGGAGTCTCAGACTTGTACTGACTAAAATCCATCCATGTTCCTTCCTTTCCCTTTGTGTTCCAGGGCCGCGGTATCTCTTTCGAACAGCCCGCAGCCCTGGCAGGATGGCCCACCTCCTGACATGCTCTTTATGCAACTCCACCTATACTATAAGGCCTGTCCGAAGCCACTTCCAATGCCGTCGATGAGGTTGATTTCTGGTTTAATTTAAAAACTATGGGAATCATCGACACGAAGGAGAAGATCACTGTTCTATAATAACCGTTAAGTTATTCAGCAATAAAACCAAAGGAATGTTTAGTACTTTAAATGAAGGTTGTTCTTTATTAACTCAGCAATAAGGTCGTATGTTAATTACTAACGAAATACTCATTAACAAATAATTTAAATTGCCTTAACACATTATCATGGGGTTGTAGTTGTACTTATTCTAATGAGTTCAGTTCATATCACGCTAATTAATCTTAGAAACATAGTTGCATGTGTCTGAATTCTTGAATATTAAAGTACGAGAAAACAATGTTTCCAAATTTTAAGTTGACTGAGTTGATTTCCTTTATTTCATTGAGTAAATTATGCATGCTGTCACATCTACGAAGAGTTTTAAATAATACCTCAAAATCTAGTAACATAACATAGCATCATGCCTTGTAATCCCTCGTGGGTTAGGCAGAGGTGTGCCTAATAGTACACCCACAGTTCGCCAGTTATGTTTAAGTCCCATGTAATAGGGGGCGAACCTATTGCCATCAACCGAGCACAAGTCCAGACTCCAATAGAAAATCTAGTAATATCTAAGTAAAAATGACCCAGAACCTAAACAACTTTGTGTGGCATATTAAACGCACTTGAAGCATTTTAAACGTAAGACAAAACTCAAAATAACTTTAGGACTTCATACTTGGCATTACACGCAAAAATTGCATTTTAAGTAGTACCAGGCGTCAGGCAATTGCCTTGTTACCTATTTTACTGACTGTATTTACCCAATCACGGTGACTTTATGACCCTTCAACAGCATCTGTCGTAATTGATGCTCGAATGTTTACAAACAGTAAAAGCCTTGGTAGTAATGACACCAAACATCCGGTCGGTAATCCATCAATCAACGCATTGAATCGATGTCATAATCGGTGGTTACTTCGGTTTTAGATCTTGTATCGTTATTCGTTATGTAAGACGTAGGTACAATAGATTGTAGATATTTTCCTATGATTCGTGTGTCATGTCTGGTGAAAAATGTTAGTAGTTATACTGATTCAGATATGAGATTTTAAACAACTAAATTACTATAATCTTACATAGCTACATCAGTACATCGATTTTAGGTTCATTTATTTAGCTAAGTTTTGCACGTGGCTTCACCCGGTTCTGTTCCGAAATATTAAATAGACTTCTTAAAAGCTGAACAAAATATACATAGGTTGGTAGTGTTGAAACTGTAATAGAAGTGACTGACACGAAAGAAATAAAACCTAATTTAATGTGTCAATATAGAACCCAAGAACAAAGACCTAGAACTAATAGAGACAACTCAAATTAGGACATGATCATAATAAGCTGTCGTGTCTTTACTGACGCGCTTTTATTTGCCTTGATTTTAACAAATTGACAACTGTCAATTTGACAGCCGTCACTTTGGCAGTTGTCAATGCGTCGTTTCGATCATATTGTCAGAGACAACCACTCTATTTTGTTTATTTTTTTCCTTTAATTACTGTGACCTCACTTTCTCATTGAACAGGACATACGACTATGATCGTGGTCAGTGAATGGAGCATAAACGGGGCTATTAATAATGTATAAAGTGACTCAGATAATTCCGCATTTTAATTGGCCATTAAGGACTGATGTCTTGGTATTGTGACTTTATTCTGATTTGTTTTTCAAAGCCTTATTTTATTACCAGCCCAAATATAAAAAGGCCATGAAAACTCTTTGAAAAAAATGTGTTTAGAAAGGATCCCAGAATCATACCTTGAAAAACGATGTCTCAGACTAGAATGGATTAACTAATAATAATTATTATTATTATTTTGTTGTTTTTTATGTTTCTTTTAATTTAAGAGAGCCTAAGAAACCTTACACGCGGGTCGGAACCAAATATGTAAGGTGAAATTATTATTATTTATTTAAATCGAATTAAGATTCATATTGTCGTTAGTAACACTTAAAAACTATGTTAGTAACAGTTAAAATTAAATTAAAATCAAAATTAAACCAAAATCAGAATTCAAATTCAAATTAAAATCAAAAATTTAAATCAAAGTTAAAATAAAAATCAAAATTAAAATCAACATTAAAATTAAAATCAAAATCAACATTAAAATTAAAAATCACAATCAAAAATTACAATCAAAATTACAATATAATGTAACAAAAATGAAAACTATGATAAAAAGGTAGATTAAAATGAATTCTATTATGGATTTGTAACAACACAGAAAGGTCTATTTAAATTTGGAATTTGCCGGTCTGCCATAGAACTCGAAAAAAATGAAAAAGTTAGATTTACTTTCAATAAGTAAAAAATATACAACCACACTTCACAGTATACAATATTGTCTAGAATCTGGACGGTAACGATGCATTAACCTTGCGACCAAGATCACAAAGCTGTTAAAATTTTCGAAACACACTTTACTAATGTTTTATTTAAAGATATCTTTATTGTAATTTTTACTGTTATTGTCTGTTTAATTTATTAATGATATGTGTTTTCACACCATTATGCCATTTAAACGAAGTGTATAAATAAATTAATTGGCAAGGTATTTCATGTGCCATTATGTTCTCCAAAAACAGTAACTTTAATCTATTTTAGAATATACGTATTTGTATCATGTTTTGCATATGTTTCTGCCTTTACTTGTTTAAAATGCTACTGGACGTATTTGATGACTGTGAGCAATGACATGACCAAATATTTGTTTACGCAAATCTACTGATTCCGTGACATAATCTCTAACTTTACCTTGGAAAACTTGTGTACTTTCCATGTTTCATTGCAAGAGCTAATATCACATTTAATTCAAACACCTGCAGTCTTCAACATAATGCACATATAGCAGCACAAAACATGGAATCAACAATTGTACGTAACAAACAACAATTAGACATCAATTTTGTTTAGACACGCCTCTACAATAAATATTCGTCTTTTATCTTGTAATTGTATGAAAATTAAGCTCACCTACCAAAGGGCAAAGTGGATCCCTTGCAGCATACCTTTCTATTGGAGATGATGCAACTTTACGAAGCGATGAAGTAGGAAGTCAGCCGGTAATGGAGGAGAATTACCCAGTCACTCTAATATGATGACTAAACTTCAAACTTGCTAATTGGATATCATGCTTTTATGACTACTAATTATTAACCTACCTCTACAAGAGGAGGAGGTTTTGCTTTTTAGTTATTACCTTTAGAAATAATGAAGAGTTCATTACAATTCCAATTAAATATAACGAAATCACAGTCACAATTATTCAGATGCAATGTCTAATATAAATCAGTTGATCTCTTTTCAGTATTAGATATTCCTAGATATCTTGTCATCTTAATTAGTAAGATCTAGATCAGCTGCAGCCGGATTAATTTTAAAATCAGTACCAACGATGACAGTTCAAATTAACTCGGCATTCACTCAGATAAAGCACAAGATTAAAAATGAAGAAAATTATATAATTGAACTAGAGTAGATATTTCAAAATGTGTATATAATAGCACCTTTATAAGGCAATGATCGGATTACTGTCTTTACTGCAACAAATTCAAAAACCCAAAAGCATTTATTTCAATTAGACCATTACAGGCACTTTTGAATGTCAGAAAAACAAATAAGGCTAAGCTACAGTCACAGACACAAGGCATAATAACTTGTGAAAGTACTGTAGTTGCCCATTCCAAAGCGTAGATCTCTATGGAGAAGAATGGGCAAGAAACTCCATGGACACTCTTTTCAAACAAAATATTGTACAAAATCATTCTTTTTTAACTGCAGGCAACTCTGCCTTGTACATACATGTACCGCCATGATTATCTTTAAAAATTCTAGGGCACATCAAAACACGTACTCAAATACTCATTACCCTCCTTTAAGCTTTCATCTGTATCATGGTTTAATAATAAACGTAAACATTTGCCATCAGTACGTACATTTACCTATTTATTCAATGTATTGCATATAACGACCTATGAAGTGAGAGCCGACTCAGTGATCTGATTAGAAACAGTTCATGACCATGACTATCGTATACCTATCTTAATGCTTGTGATTCAGTTAATTATATAAGCTGCTACATCTATTATGGTATTATTTTATGATTTAAAAGCAACGTCGTAGGCTAAGAGTCAATTAGATTGTTGATGATATTTACACATAATGAATGATAGCCATTTCATGAAAATTGTGTTCCTGCCAGGGCTGCGGGACTGTTCGAAAGAGATACCGGCCCTGGAACACAAAGGGCATGGAAGGAACATGTATGGGTTTTAGTCAGTACAAGTCTGACACTCCCTTCCGCTCCTTCATTTGATGATTACCCATCCTAAATAAAAAAGGAAAATTATGTTGAGCTAAACCAGAACTTCTTCATTAACTTCAAGTGTATCTATATACACTTGAATTCAAGACACACAAGCAGTTGCTTGAACTTTTAGTCCTGTGACGCGTCTACTGTGCCTAGACGTTCTGAAAAACTAGACTTTCAAAAAGGGTCCTATCTCCAGCACTATATTACAACACCGTTTCGAAATCACAACTTAAACTCTCACTTGCTCTATTTCACCAGACTCTTTCCCAACTAAGTGACAAACGTATTAAACACGACACCGAGCCATAAGCCTACGTAACTTTAACAAAACAATAACAATCTTCACATACATATGCTTTGTAAGTCGTTGCTTGCACAAAAAATCATTAGTTCACATTAAAGACACGACTCAATGATTTGACAAATGAGATCGATTACTTTTCTTACATCATCGGGAAGTGAGCTTGGAGCTTCGAAGTACAGTCGAACAAAGAGGTTGGTGTTCAGGTTGTATTTTGTGCTGAGTAATCAAGGCTCACTTTTATTATTTGTATCTCAACCTGAACCGTACGAAACGAATTACACACACAATTAAAATGAACGTTACTCTGCTGATTATATGGAATCCTATAATGGCGTTTTCGATTAAGGATTATTTCAGTACATAGTAGCCAGAAGGCTGGCTCTTTCTCGTTACATGGCATTTACCGCGATTTTGCGGATGTAGTATCATAGATACAGCTCTGATTATCGCTTTGGCACAGGCTTGTTATGCTACGCGTACCTGTATACCAATCTCTTTATCCCACTGTACTTTCTACCTTTGTACTGTGAGATATTGTACCATCTTCATAAGCTTTCGAAATGTTTGAAAGAACTCGTGACTGCATTACTGATGATGATTTAATCCTCTGTAGACGTCGTTTTGATAATGCAACTAGTTGATCTACTTTCTTATTTGAGTTTCTGTTTAAAAACAATGGGAGAGGAACTAAATGTGCTTGGGTGGCGGTGATTTTATTATTAAACAAAATAGATTGAAACTTACTGCCTCGTTGGTCGCAAGCGCGACTGCTGAGCATGAGGTCCAAAGTTCGATTCCCAGGTTGGACAAAATGTTATTGGGTTTTTCCATCCGGAATTTCTCAGTAGCAGCCACGGAGTCTAGATTTGCGCCCAGTTGATGGTAATAGGCTCGCCCCTTCGGGGTTTACAGGTGTTATAGTATGTTGTGTTATGAAGCTTGAAACTCATTATTGAGTTCTTGTAAAATTTTTAGTGTTGAGGTTATAAATAAATAATAAGTGCTAAATCAAATTTCATTCACTATAATTATATTATCGCAAAAATATTTTCGTATCCAATAAATCATTCATGTATCGAAAAGCAAGACCAACAATTGGTGTCCTAAATGAAACACATTTTCAAATGTTAAAGATAACTCAATGTAAACACCAGGAAGGCGTGGGAACATTGAGGGCGTTGATTTATATACCCGAATATCTAAGTTTGTTTTTCGTGAGGATATTGCCTCCAAAAGTCAAAAAGCTGCATGCCATGCAATCATTTGCAGTAATACATTTGAATCACAAAACGTGCTACTACACAGTACTCAAAGACTATTATTTTAACAGTCACGTTCAATAGTACGACACAATAAATTTAGTCCCAAGCCATGCATCCTTGAGCTAGGACCTCTCTAATGTCAATGATGGGATAATGCACAGAACCGTCAATATTATAGGCATCGTTAGCCGCATTGTTGTTGGACAGAGGCAAATCAGTGACAGCCTATAAAATATATGTCGTGAGTTATTGATACTGGCAGCCTATATTATTCAGTCGAAGATCAAACACGACGTTCATCAATAAAACTTGACCCGATAGATTTTAGGTCTGAAATCGATACTGGTTTATAATGGTGTACAAAATCTTGAACTTACTTAAATGGATACACAGTGAGAAGAATATCATATCAGAGTAAACAGAGGAATAGAATGAGAATTAGATGAGGACAAGTTTAATCTTTAGGTACCATAAACATTCAGAGAAGAAGGGTTCAAACCGAAGCCGAAGAAGGTCGATCATTATGGTTGATATTTTAGAAACCATTTATGTTAAAAGCGCGTAAGACTGTTTTACAAGAACTGAGAGAAAATACTGCAAAAGGAAAAAATATTATAAGTTAGTAGTTTTATAATTTACTTAGATTTTTTATCCCACTTCTGACACCGATTTGTTAGGATGGCGCTCCGTGGGCCCTTTTTAATTAGAACACTTTATTTTTACTACACTGAATTTATATAAAAACTTGCACACCAATTGAACTTTTTGATTGCTCGACAAGGTTAGGACATCTATATATGAAAACGTTCGTGTCGGCTTATGAGATTAAGATCACTTTGTAAGCTACTGACAACATGCGGCTCTGTGTTAGGAGCACGAATTGAGTGGTGTGATTGTACCTACATTATGAACTGTAATAAAGATGTCTGTTAGACGAAATAGCTTTAGCAACACCTTATATTTACCGATCAATTTAAGTGGATAGCTTATAATTAGGGTGAATTAGAGATGTACCAAAGAAACATGAGATGTCGATCGTTCGTTTAATGTTCTGTAATTCGATAATCATTATAGTATTTAGCCTAAAGGCACGTTTAGTGTAGGTAATTTTAGATATTATTATTTAATTCATACAGGGTGTAATAACTACACTTTAATAGTGTAATATTTAAATATTACGTACTGTTTTGTTTTACAATGGATTTAAAGCATCGTCACTACCAATACCCTAATGTATTTGTTTTCAGCGCAGTATGTCTTACTAACCCGCACTGGGCGCGCGTGGTGGATTATAGCCCATTCCCTCTCATATGGAGAAGGCAGTGTGTCCACGTGTGCGAACGTTATAGAATGATTATGCTTAAGTATGCAGCTTGGCTTCTCTTCTAACAGCCGTCATCTCACCTCCATTCTAACCATAATCATCTTAAATGCAGTTCATTCATAGTTGCTTTCTAGTGTAACATATCATTGGACAATTAACATACTTCACGGTACTATCATTGTTCCGCAATAAAATCCTCAATAAATCTCTAAAAGCATACCATTCCAAAAATAACCTACCATAACATTATTTAACACTATAACCGCACAACAGTATCCGCAAGCCCGCACGCAACATGGCACGTCCCTAATAGAGGAACAAAACGTCCGAGATAGACACATAATGACACAGTAAAGTTGTATTACTCAACCACCATAACTTGACACATGACAGCAGCGCTGTTTCCTTAGGAAAACGATCCAACTGTCAAACTCAGTACATTTAAACATAGTTCCGAATTCCACCGCGTCTCAAGATATGTTGGGCAGTAATGACAGTAAAGTCGTAAACGTTACGCAGCGCGTTACGTTACGTAATGGAAGCGTATTCGCGCGGAAAAAAAATGGCCGGCGAGTCAACTGACTCATCAACGCGTGTACGACCTAGAAAGGGAAATTAGTTTAATGTGATGCTTGTTTACGGATTGTGTGTAAACATTTTTGTAGACAATCTTTGTTGACATTTGTAAAACCATGGTTAGACCTGTTGTGTCATATGGATCAGAATTCTGGGCCACAAAAGGGATGGATGAAAGGCAATTGCATATGGCTGAGATGAGAATGCTACACGGGGGATGTGTGGCGTAACGCGAATGTATACAATAAGTATTGAGTACATTAGAGGAAGTCTAGAAAATTGGGTGGTAATCGGTTATCGTGATATGGACTTGGTGGTGATGCGGAGGAATGGGGAAAATATCATCAGGAAAGTTTTGAAATGAATGTGGATGGTTATGAGAGTAGAAGAAGACCAAAGAAACGATGGATGGACTGTGTGAAGGATTATATGGCTAGAACGGAGGTGACTGCTGGAATGACAAGTACTAGAGAAGTATGGAAGAAGAAGTCGCTCCAGCATGCACCGACCAAATATAAATTGAGATAAATAGAGTAGCATGGTGATGATTGGTTTTGAATAGACGGGCAAGTCCCAGAGTGGAGACCATGTGTCCTACTTGAAAAAAGTGGCTGGGTCAGGCTGCATCTGAAAGGCGGAGAAGGGTGAAAGGCAGAGGTCATTGTTTTGTGGATCAGCTTGGGTAATGACTAATTCCCCGCAGTGTACAGTGACTGCAATGCAGTGTACTGCATTCATCGATTCTGTTTTATAGATCGGAAATTAAATATATACGACGCTGCAGCAGCGTCATCTAATTTAATTTAGATTTAATTATTATATAAGGTGTTAAAAAATTAACTGCAAGAACTTCGTGAGGGCATTGTACTCATCATTATCAACAACTTTTACTACGGGACGAACGCTGAAATCGCGAAAAAATTCTGCTGTTCCATACATTTATGCACACGTAACTCAATAAAACGGGACCCAAACGAAG
The DNA here is from genome assembly GCA_950005105.1 of Lycophotia porphyrea. NCBI lineage: Eukaryota > Metazoa > Arthropoda > Insecta > Lepidoptera > Noctuidae > Lycophotia > Lycophotia porphyrea. The sequence continues at coordinate 13,134,804 of OX465395.1, read as the reverse complement.
TTCTTAAAGTTAATTTTTTAACACCTTATATATTACTATTTTAATTGCAGACAACTGCTTGGCTGAGAAAACGGTGTTTAATTGTATGCTATAAAATGCGACTGTAATTTTGTGTCATTTAGTTTAATAGGCATGTTAATAAGCTTGATTTTATTATAAGTTGAAAAAGTTATGTTCCGTCAGTGATTTCCTTATCCTTGTTCCGTATGATTTGTAGTTTCTTTAATGAATTGAAAATTAAGAGCATATTAATTCTTCGTTAACAACAACAACAACATACATTTTTTTTCAGGCTACATAGGCCTATAGATATATACCTTACAGACTAACATACATATAAGCTGCTGCAGCTACTTTAAGTAATCTGTGCTCAAATAAATTGATTAGAAATCTTTAAACACCAACCCGTAATCCAATAAACATTCGCTCAACGTCAAAACACACAAATCAAATTATATCCAAAATTAATACGGCAACTGCGCGATAAGATACACACCAGACATTCTTTAAAAACCACTTTCAATCAAGAAGTAAGGGCCGACGTGCGACACCCACAAAATTATTCGGAATGCGAATCGAACCCGAATCGATAAGAACCCGGTTTAGTTGGCCGAATGACTTTCACGGCCGATCTTATCGGGACTGGAATGTAATGTAATGCTTCTTGTGGTAGGTCTTACGCTAATGCCTTTTGAGAATGGTGAATAAATGGGGTGATTTTTTAATTAGGCTTCCGACTACAGAGTATTTTACACGACTGGTTTCGTTGGTGCTTGATCAAACCACTTGAGGGCTTGCACAAGTGGCAATCGATTTCGCAGTTTTTCGTTTTTCTACAATGACTTTCAACCGCTTGAATGACGCTTTTCAGTAGCTTAATGTCTTATACATTTTTGAATTCACATCGCGTGCAGCGTTATCGCTATATACAATTCCAGTTTGTGTTGTGCCTCTACCCACCTACCTACTACTATATATTGTGTGAAGCTACTCGTAAAGCAGTCTACAAAGCCTTAAGGGTAAAGTACGGTAGGCGTAAAAAATTTGGAGTGTTCCGAAAACGTTTAAAGTTGAGTTAGCCGTTGCGAAACGATATAAAAATTTAAGTATATATGTACAATAGAATACATTTCTTTATTTGAGTAAATTCATTGACGTTACGGTAAAAAGTTACAGTACGGCGAAAACTTTCGCGTGCGTCTCTAGGAATTATTGACGCGGAAAAATTTATAGGCGTTAACGATACAGTGATTTGTTGAACGTTTCCTAGAACGTTATAAATGTTGAATTTTTAACACCGTTATAACGTTATTTTTTTGACAACGCGGATACAGTACAGTGATTGTACAGTTTTACCGATAGAATACCTTTGTTATTGATATATACGCAACTAATTATCTAGGCCGTTTTTTTTTTCAACAAACATGATTAATTATTGTGAGTTTTCGCTTCCGAATAATTATTTTTAGCTGGTCTTTGTTATGTATTTTAGGCGTAATTATGCTGTCCACTGTAGAAGTCTAATTATCGTCTAAATATATGTAACAAAATGGACAAAGAACGAAATTATTAATATAGTCGTGTGTGTTTATGAGCTTTTAATAAATGGTTGTAATATACGTGCGTCATTGTAACGCTTACGAGTTCCGTATTTCTAAGAGACACTACATTCAGACATTGAAATGTCGTGATGATTATATGCCCACACTGTATAGACATGTATTTAGTCAAATAGAACAAAGGGTTAAGTAAGAATAATGAGACCAGTAAAGCTAATTACGTAGGTCGACTATTGTTATTGTAGCTAAGCTTCTGCATTGAATAAAGACTGACATAACATGACGTGTTTATTCGTTTAGGCGGTTCTGTTGACGTTTTTATAGGGTTCAAAGAAAAAACATCCTTATTTCCCATGCTTACAATACGAACTTATTTTTTTAATTCATAAAAATCGGCAACACAGATGAGTAGACACTTCTCAAAATGTTTTGAAATAACTGCCAAAACCTTTTTTCACGGTTTTGGCAACACTCCAGTAGAGTTCCTTTTCTTCGTAACATTTCATAATAATAATTAGTTTTATCTTTTCAAAGACTGACCATTACAGTGATTACTTTACCTAGTGTAAACTGAAATCTCTGTGACAAGTGTCACTAATGTCTTAGAGACGTGCACGTAACAAAACGACACACATGTCCTAAGTCTCACACCGACACTAGTGCTCTATTTCAACACTTGACTACCCATGTTTACGTAAATGGTTATATGTATATACGACACTTGTTTAAGAGTAGGAATGAAAACATAGGGGTATATTAAAGACAGTGATGAAACTGTAGCTATTAAAATGAAACTTCCTTGTTTATAAGTTACAACAATAAATAAAATTGGCTTCCTATCGTCACAGATAAACGGAAAATGAAGAACAACAGAGGAAAGGAAGGAAGGTTATTTTTTTTGCCCAAAGAGTCTCAGTGGAGAATATTTGGCCAACTGGCTATGAACAGATAAAACTAGTATTGCATCGTTATAACACAATTGACCACCGTTTTTGACTTAACTAAGCCATTTGCTCGGAATTGTTCCGTACGAGAACTGGGAAGTCAAGTCCCGAATAAGTATCTACATGTTCTACAAACATTATTAGATAATAATATCATTCATGCACATAATCCACACTTCAAAGCGTATCGTCACGCACATTTCACATGTTGTCATTTGTCACATAACCGGACCGAGTACGCGTGTGCACAAAATCGATGTCACGCTCCATATAGTAACGCTTGTACGGATGAGTACAGATGCGTTGGGAAACGTACATTCACTTGCACAAGTGCTTTCATTGCCTTCGGGTTGAGAGTAATCGTTTTGACAATTGGATGAATTCATAATAACGTTATAAATGTAAACATTTACATTGTAAAAAGCTTTTCTAAGAATTTGGAAAATTATACATATTTAAAAGGCAATGATGGCCGTAACCTAAGCGTTAAAAAAACACACCATAATCTCGTTAAGTTGGTAAGCAAAATATAGATCGAATATTCGAATCATAAATGTTTTGAGTGTGTTATGAGTTGTTGTATCTATTTTTTTTATTATTAAAAAGTTATAAAATATTATTTCACAATAAAATATTACGCATATTGATCACTGATGGCCATTAGATAAGTGAACAAGTGAAGGAAACAATGTACAAAGTGATTTGTTTACCACATGCTGTCAGGAAAACATGATATTGTAATGACATTTGCAAAGGGAAGTCATTACATACTAGAATTATAGAAATTCCATGACACTACAGCTGTAATCTGGTCATTTTAGGTATTTATTACAATAATATGGTAATTTACAATGCGGAAATGTAAAAATATAATTCTATAAATTTTATTGTATAGGAAAATATTCTTTGTGCATTACTGTGTGTTATGAATTACAGAATGTCATCTAACAGTTTTTTTGTTACTATTTTATTGTTAATTCTAGCTGTGGGAACTTTATTAACTGCCCTTTATTTTGAACTATTCATCACTATTTTACTAATTACATTATTTTGTCATACAAGAAGGAAAACTGTATTTGCGTGCATATTTACTACAACAGGAAGAGATAATATTGCGAGTAAGTGCTCTATTATAACCAATAAAAAAATAAATACCAATAGCGGTATAAATAAACAACTAAAACAATAAATAAAGGAAAATAATCGTACCAGAAAGTTTTCCATCAAGAAGTCATAACTAAAAGCAATATTTTTTTTATGAACACTCGTTCAATATAGAGTGAATCACAATCTCTTGCTAACTATTGCAAATAAATAACATTTTTAATAATGCATTTATGCGGCAATGATGGTTGCAATGTCGCAAGTACGTACGAAGATGTTTCGTACTTCTTTTATCCATAACCCACGCAGTTATTACCGGGGCAATTTAATTATTCTGCACCAAAAAATTGCGTGTGCCCTGCATTCACAAATATGGTGTGGTGAAATTAAACATTGCTCAATTGTAATTTGAATTCTTTATTATATTCGTTATGGTGGAACATCAATATTATAATCTTGATTTATAGGATCGGTGCACGAAACAAGATGGAGAGCTTTTGTTGTGGAGCTTCCACATTGTTATAACACATGTCATGTATTCTGACTTGAAAGATAAAGCTGTGTATCCACATGGGCTTTTGTTGATTAATTATGGCCATAAATGAATATTTTTTTTAAGTTATAACATAGTGTTGCATTCTCTTCCTTCAATCTTTTAAAACGACAGTCGACCACTTTCAACCTTAAACTCAGGGCATAAGGGTGAAAAGTGATCGACCGTCAGCCAGCGCGGTAGAACATGTAGTTTAAGCCTAGAAACTGTTCCAAAGTCAAACACAATGCAAGCTTTTTTTTTTAAAGTGCTTCCTAGAAAAAGTGAGCCACTTCTAAATCATGTCGCAAAAACATCATCGCTCTTGAAACTAACGGCTCATAAACATAACAATGATTTTCCTCGTAAAAAAGGTTCTATCATTTCAACAGGAGATTCTACTACTCAATGACTAAGCCGAACGTCTATCAACCTTTGCCCCAAATTAAAAACAAAAAGAAATCCCGTTAGCAATGCAAACTAATATTGATGTTCTTGATTATACGTTTAGTAATAGTTTATTTTACGGTCTCTATTTTATTCGGACGTGTAAGGTCAAATCATGATCATTGAATGACCCGAGAATGAGTGACCCTGCCTTGGTTCACTGCACTCCATGCGTGATTTCATCAATCGATGAGTATTTGAATATGGAATGGGTATTGGCATATTCGGTATTTAAATCGTGAATCATAATGTTTTTGTTTATATTTTTGCAAACAATTTAATCATACAAAAAGCGAATCTTATCAACTGCAGGTGAAAAAAATAGGATTTTTTTACTGATTAGAATCAAAGATTTTCCAAAGTTCGCTTTGACAAACTTATTTTCTGCTTCACTTCTAAAAACCTGTATTTAGTGTATTAGGGCCAGAATCTCTTAAAAATCTGAACCAATAAATGTATGTATAAGTGCAATTAAACAGATTGAAAACACTTACGCAACCGAAACTCTAGTAAAAGTAATTAAATGATCCGTCAATCCGTATCATAAGAATACTCCAAATCATTGTTGTATACTAGTACTAACACTTATTGTTATTATTGATTTGAGACGTCAATCGCATTGGCAGTTTGGTGTTAGCCGAAGGTTGAAGAATGGGGGTCAATGAGTTTAACATTACAGTTATCAAAACAGACCACATTGGATGAGTCGAAAATATAATAGTATTGATGATAGGGAACTGATTATATCAATGATGTTTGTCAAGTTTTATAAACGTGGTACCTACCTCTCTTTTTCTACCTTGGTTAATTTAAGAGTGACCCCAAAAACCTCGCCTGCCTCGTTGGTCTAGTGGTAACTAGTGCGACTGCTTCGTATGAAGTCCTGGGTTCGATTCCTGGGTCGGACAAAATGTGTTGGGGTTTTTCCCTCAGGAATTTCTCAGTAGTAGCCACGGAACCTGAATGTGTGCCCGGCTAATGGCAATAGGCTGGCCCCCTATTACATGAGACTTAAACATAACTGGCGAAATCTGGGTATACTTGTTAGGTACATATCTGCCTAACCCTTCGGAGATTACAGGCGTCGTGCCATGTTATGTTTATGACCCCAAAAGCCTGTGTTAATCCTAAATCCACCACATAGATAAACTTGATTTCAATCCCAGTTTCCTCACGAAGTTTTTAGCTCTATAAATCACTAATCAGTTAATTTTTTTATTATGACATTATAAAAAATTACAGCGCTACATGTCAGGTCTGATTTTGAACCCTGGTGCAATACAACCTAGAGTCTAATAAATGGAAGAAACAGTAGACTAACAACATATGTATTTTGAAATAGGAACACCAAAAATATTTGCATGATCACTTTTTTAACCTGTAACCGTTATCACATAGCAAATCGGTAACTGTCATCATTATAACATAATGTTCCATCATTTAAAATAAGAATATTTCAAGTCCAAATGCGTAAACACACAGTTATGTGTCTTATGTCATAATAGCAATAAAGATGCATATCATTATAGCGTAGGAAGGTTATTAGATAATGCGGTCAATTCCAACTATTTTGGTCAAGTTCTCTCTAACAAGTTTGTTTTTGGTTGTATTATCTAAATGCTAGGGATACTTGCGTGAGTAAGATCTAGTTTCGAAATTGTACCTTAAGTGAAGAAATAGGAGCTCGTGGCGAAATAATAACAGCCGCTCGGGTCGATCTTTAGATTAAGCCGTGCTTGCCTAGGTTGGTCTGTGGATGGGTGACCACCCATTACATACCGAGTTTCCTCCGTGCCTCGGAAAGCACGTTTAGCCGTTGGCCCCGGCTGTCATTTGAAGATCTTTGACAGTCGTTAGGTAGTCAGTGGCCCAAAAAAGTCTGACAACCAGTCTTACCAAGGGTATCGTATTACCCAGTACTAGCTGGGTTGTGGAGGTCAGATAGGCAGTCGCTCCATGTAAAATACTGGTATTCAGCTGCATCCGGTTTGACTGGAAGCCGACCCCAACATAGTTGGGAAAAGGCTAGGCAGATGATGATGACCTTAAGTGAAGAAGTAATGTGGTTACTCGTCTTACTAACATTATGATTTGACGTTCTGATTTGCCCCTAAAATAAACATCAATATGGGGATTGCACTAAAAAAATCCTATAGAAAATAATAGGGCCCAAACTACATGACATTCTATCAACGATAAAAATAAATTAGGAGTATTGGCATAGGCTGCCGGAAAGCTTTCTCCAATCTTATTGAAAACACTTGAAAGTCATTGAACATACACTTCAACCACCTTATCTGTCCAGGCAGAATATCACACAACTAAAATATATGTATGTGTGTCTTTTCCGCCTGATTAGTTAAAAAAAAATCGCTTGAATCATGCAGAAGCGCCCCGCCCGGCTAAAGAGTGCTTCGGGCGCGTGAGTGCAAGCAAGAATGAGCTTAGTAGTGAAGTTAGACATATCGATGCAAAATTTCCTGACAAGCCACGCCACCTTGAACTGCACACTAGAAGTGGTCATACTGTACACGAAACACTTTTTCTTCTTTTTTTTCGGATGGGGAATCATCGTTTGACTGAAGGGAGTGTCAGACTTGTACTGTCTAAAACCCATCCATGTTACTTCCTTGCCCTTTGTGTCTCAGGGCCGCGGTATCTCTTTCGAACAATCCCGCAGCCCTGGCAGGCATCGGCCCTTGCGGGCCCCTCCCTGTTTGCTGACATCTCTTTGAGGCGCGCATGGAACACGAACGCGCCGTCTACACGGCCTGTCGTCAAAAGACGGACGGACGGCGAGCTAGCAAATTACTCACCGTCCACAAGTGTACACAAAACCCTTGGAATGCAATATTTACTTGTGTTGGCCATAAAGAAACAAACTGCTACATCGATATCCAATAAAACAAACCACGTGACTTTCTGGGACACACGAGTAGAACGGACACTCATAAGTTGTAAACATTTGTCAATATCAAATTGGGAAATCTCTGTCCAAAGATACCGCCAACTCTTTACTTCCCTTTCTCTCCATTTGTAGTGCGTAAATATTTATTTTTATAAGTAACATAATATATTATTATTAATGTGCCGACAAGACAATACGTAATAAGCCAAAGGGAAACGATTACGCATTTTAAACTCTTTTTTAAAAAATGGCGAAAAAAAGCGGGAAGATCGTCCTTCTTCGTCGTAGGTATTTGAAAAAATATGCCACAAAGACTGTGGTATCTACAATTAATACCAAACCCATTGAATTTGAGTTTCCATTTTTCACCGTAACCACTCGACGCCGAAAATTCGTACCAACCAAAGATTCAAAAAATAAATGATGGTAATCCCAATCAAGCACGACAATCCATCAGCAAAGGCTGGTGCGTCTATTATAGTACATTATGATATAAGTGCGGTAAGTTGAAAATTACAGCCGAGGCGATATTGCTAGCCCGAGCCGTAGGCGAGGGCTACAAGAAAGCAGAGGCTGTAATTATCAAAGCGCACGTATGTCATACGACGTTTTATAACATATTTGCGAGGAAATAAAACTCGGACTTTCTTAAACGAAATTTTGATACGCTTGTATCATAATATTATATCTATCGGTCGATTTTTCGGGCAAGAGGCTGAGAGTAGCCTTTTTCGCTGCCTCTGAGATTTCAGGCGGTGTCGAATTAATAAATTCATCATTACTTGACGACATTTTAAAATAAAAACAATACAGCGAAAAGAAAAACCGCGCGGAATAATTTTTACTTGTTCATAAATTAGTGAGCCGCGCGCATCAGCGCTTTTTTTTAAGGCAAAGGCACTAAAACAGCCAGTATTACTAATACAGTAAATTAATATTTTTGTGTTTTTGTTACAGATAAATGGTTGTAATCTATTGTCAAAATTAATTAAACTAAAGAATTTAATGTTTATTTATTATATTTTATCTCCCAAAGTTAATTTTATTCATAAAATGTTTAACTTTTCTGACATAAAAACTCTTTGCTAAGATTTAAAAAAGTACCGTTCGATTTTACGGATCATCTTGATAAACCGTGCGTTTTACATTAGATTACCGCACAAGTACGTAATGAGATACAATACGATATTGAAATTGGTGAAATAAGAGACCCTTTACGAGCAAATGTGTTATAAATTTTGTAAAAGTCTTACTAATAGCTAAAAGTCCATTACAATATTATCTCATCACAGCTGCTTCACGTACCATTTCACCATCGCCATTATTTACTTCAATTAGTCCTGTCAAGCTGTCACAACTTACCCCCGTGTCAACGGACACTTTCTCTGTGACCCGTGACACAATTGCAAAACAAAATATTATTTTCCTTTGAAAAGATTAGTTTTTAGAACACCCATGTTAGTAGGCCGGGTTAGAGGTTACTGGCATGAACGACGATTATCTTAAAACACGTAATATGTAAAATCTTATGTTGCAAACATATGATGTAAAGAGGTTTCAATCAGACGTTAAATTGTTTTTTTTTATAGTGATTTACCGTTTATTAGTAGCTTTGCGTGTATTGCATGCCAGTATCAATATTTAAACGCAACCAAATCACGAACAAATACTTAAAATGACTTACAAATTGGTTTCCAATTAATACATGGATGATGTAAACTAGTGCATAAATATGTAATTTTAACTAATTGGATGGACTTAGATTTCGATCGACGAAAACTCAGTATTTGTAGGACTGAACAAATTCCTAACATGGACTTATTAACACTTATTAACTGAATTCTTTTCTCTATAAGTACTTCGCCGTTTTTCAGTGTCCAGGAAAAGAATGTTCAATGAATGCCCAATGTTCATCGTCCCCTTACCTTATGTCGTCATCAACAGATCCATCCTGGTTACGTGCCCTCAATTAATCTGGGGTCGCAACACAATCTTCAGTTCCATTCGATTTCATTCCAATTGGAACGAGAAATAGTTTTTAGTAGGAAACACGAAGCCAAGACCGCAAACCACAAACTGGTGGACCAAGGTACCTGCATGTGACGTAACGGCTCCGTTTTCACTTACTGGTTTCTCTATTCGAGCTATAGATAGGTATATTGATTTATGTCCAATTTTAGCTTTTGAAGGGACCAACATTTTAGTAAAAATACAAATAGAAATAGTCTTACCAAGGGGTAACGTATTACCCAGTAACTGATAGTACACTTGTGCAGCTGTGAGGGTCAGTTAGCTAATCGCCCCATGTAAAATACTCATATTCAGTAGCCTCCGTTAGACTGAAAGCCGACCCCAACGGCGTTGGGAAAAGGCTACGCAGATGATTATAATGAAGGAACCAAATTTTGAAATGAAAAAGCAAAGGTTACCGAACTCTCGATACGCAACATATGAATAAGGTAGTTGGTAATGCAAATATGGGAAGTATAACTAAATAAATAAATACACAAATGAATGCTAAAACAACACGTTTTAAATTGATACAAAGCCTTATTTAGTTAGGATTTTGTTTGTTATTAAAGATAAAAAGATACCTAAATTGGAAAACAATATCGGAGTATGAATCATTTCAAGATTCCTGTACTAAAATCTAAACACAAAGTTTTTGACCAAAACTAATTCAGAAAAATACTTTAAAAACCGTCTGCATATGAATATTCTAGGGTACATGATAATATATCAATGCAGAGCCGTTTCATTAAAGAATATTGAATACTATTGCTATAATAGTAAAATACATTCTAGAACTGCTTGTATCGTAGTGCACACAAGGTGGTCATGTCTCACACTTGATCTACACTCTACAGGAAACCGCAACACGGACAACCAGACATGTAATCATACGTAACTAACTAGACGCTAATTTCGAATTATTGCGACATATACTCATTTATATACGTATTGATTTAAAATAGAGAAAATATAGGTATGTACATACATGGAGGGCTGCTGCGTAGATCGATTCTTTTTCGCAGATAAGTCAAACTCAAAGTTTGATGGTGCTTTTCTCAGAATCCTTCTGTTATTCATATAGTTTGTAGTGAGGGTACGAGTGTTTTTAGTTCTGCAGAACTGCAGACTACACATGACAGAAAGCAGACTGATGTATGCTGGCGTGTGTTGTGCTGTTTAAATATGGAAATAGTGGAGAATTTGGTCTTTCCAAAAATATCGCAGTAATTCTGACTGATGATATAAGTTTCCCATAGTAATGATAATCTAGATAAAAAGCAATGTAGACCTGCCGATGATGTACAGGAAAACGCCATGTAGACGACTAGACATGTAACCATACGTAATGAGCCGCTAATGACAAATTAATGCAACACATGCTTATTGATATTAGTTCAAAGAAAGTACTCGTAACGATTGTAACACGTGTAAGACTTCAAGAGTTAAATAATAACACAAAACCTGTAATAACACATTGATTTAATGATCTGTTGGGGGTAAAGAAACTGATTTAAAATAATAAACAGTAGGTGGAGATGTTAAAAATAAAATAAACATAAACTCCTATTTAAAAATAGGAGTTTATTTCCCTTGTTTTCAGTTCCATTGAACCTTTAGAAAGAAACAATAGGAAATGATTATCGTGTAGACAATGGATTACTACCTGTCAAGCGTCATGTTAGCGCCATATATGGCTTCGATTCGTGTCAACATTCCTTTTATGTAAACGATCGTGTGAATGAAGCAATTATTGTACTGCTTAGCTATTTATTGAAACCTGCTTAACTATTAAATTCTGAACTTACTGATGATTACCAAACTAAGCTCACTTTTAACAAAAAAGTTACGAAATACGACGACGACGGTATTTTAATTTGAAATAAGAGTTTTTATAATAAACTGGACATAGTCTGGAAGACGTAAATGTAGACACAATAGTGTACTGCAATTCTTGTAGGAATAATTCCGATACACATGGTAAAGGTGATGGAGCGGAAAAGTAAGATAAAGAAAACAGATAAAGTTAAGACCTAAAAGACTTAAAAGAAGGCCTATAAGTACACGAAGAAAACCTCCAACCACATGTCGGGAAGAGAGGCTAATAATTTAGACGTCGGCGTTGTAAACTAGTATAACAACTTAACAAGAGCAAGACTTATACAACATTACACATACGACATCCACCTGACCACTGACCACATCAATACGACACGTAATGGCGCGTAACTAGAGGCGCCATTAAAGCAAATTATTGCAACACCACCACTCCGCTCGAATATATTTCCATACATTGCCGGATTGCTTTTACCCACGATCATTTTGTTCCGTCGTTTTGCATTGCAATGTTCATTTTTGTTTACATTTAGAGTGCCATCATCATCAGCATCATTTTATCGTTAGATCCTTAATCAGAGGGCTATCTAAATCAGGGTTGAATTCAAATCTTCGTCACTGTTTTCAAAATGCCATTCTATACATTGCTCTACATTCTACAATGTCCTTAACACAGTATTGCCTCCTGTTGAATACTGCCATCGTGGTTGTAGGGCTCATGATCAACAGTGGTAATTTCCAAGTTTTTAAAAATGATTACAGCGATCAGCACTGGACCCCTGTCGTAGACCATGGCGCCCTCCCTCTCAAGAAAGGAAGCCTGTGTCCCAGCAGTGGGAACGTTATAGCACAATTCTGCTAATAATGATGACGCTGACGCCAACTATCTGTTAACGTAACCGATATGTGTTATATATGTGTGTGTATTTTATAGGTATTATTGACAGACAACTCAGGGAAGCAATTCGCAACAGGGAAGAAGTCGCATTAGTCAGTACTTCGACTGATAAAATGTCACGTTTGATAGTTCAATTTATTTTAACACCTATTTTCGTAATCAAATGAGTCAATTCAGTACGACCAACATGTCACATTACAATTGCATTACGATATTAGTTGCGTGTCGCAACCATAAAACGCTTTTACTTGCATATTGTCTAACAATGTGTCACAATGTTGAGCCGATTGTAAATTTCTCTCATGAATAGTCAATAAGATTGAATGGAGCAGAGTGCGAACTATTGATAAGTTACCATTTGAATAAGCAGTAGCTATGAAGGACATAATCGAATAAGCTGTTCTGAAGCCGATGTTATCCTGTTAGCTCGCTGACTTGTTCTAACCGGTCAAAATGAGTGACATTCTACATGAAGATCATGTCTTGGAGCATATTAAACTGTCAGTCACGGTTGTCATACCGATGACAAAGATCTGATAATAAAGGTTACGAGTATCCAGAAGCTCGTAAGTCTGACAACCGGAATAACCGGAAGGTAAGACCCAGTAATTGAGTTGCACAGCAGATCTGAAAAATAAAAACAAAACAATCTTACACAAAACAATAATAATTGTTATCAAAAGAATAATAATCAGCCACATCTAATTAAAACTGAAAGTCGACCTCAACAATGTTGGGAAAAAGCTAGATAGATGTCGAACCTATTTCAGCATAGCATAAACGTAAAGATAAGAACTATACCAAAACAGACAAAGTAGAATGTAATACTTACCTTCCAAATACGTACTCAAATCCGCCTTCTCACAAAAACCTTCGTAGAATCAATTGCATTCTACTATACACCGGGTAATTAAATTTATTCAAGTAGGAACCATATAAGTCTGCTGTATAAGGTAGCAGATTTCTTTATTAAAACGTCACAGACTAATATCGTACATTGTCACACGAACATGTTACTATACAACGTCAATCGCTTTTTCTACGCCCACCAAAATTAACATATTTCTAAGCTACCTGAATATGTAATAGAGAGGTGTCGAATATCAGATAAAGAAATATCTATCATGGATATTATTTGGGTATCGTTACTTACATAAATTGAAACTGAGCGATCAAGGTGAAGTAAATGTATCGTTAGTATGAACTCCACTTCTTACGAAATTGGTAAAAAGTTCCCTCAACTTCTTGTTAAGCCTAGGTCCTTTCTCAAACGAGGGTATCAACGGGATATATTGTGTTACTAGTGATAAGTTAAACTTAGAGTTTCGATACACATTCCCATGCAAATACTTTTGTTTGTTTCAGATGACACAAAAGACCTCGATGCAGAATCATCAGAAATCATACCAGAGGCTGTGGCGCCACCCCCTGGTCTCGCACAACTATACCAAGAACCTGAAGCAGCAGCATCAGATGACCACACTGACCACTCCATAGAGCTCGTTGGAGGCTCGCAGACATTCTTCCCAACGTTCGCAAACCTCTTCGAACCACGTCAGCAAAACAACTTTAGACTCGGATACAATAACCAAGAAGCTGCTTACAGTCAAAGACCAAACTCTTATAGATCTCTGTTGAACTATCCACTATTCGGAGGCTATAATAATAACAGAAACGTGGATAACTTCGGTAAACAGAGCACTCCCACCGCAGCTCCACTCGTCGAGGCGAGCTCCAGTTTGCTCGGCTCAGGAAACTTTGGAATCATCAGAGGTGGCACATTCTTCGCCCAAAACGATGAAGATGAATTTGGCGATGAATACAACTCCTATTACAACAATGGCCACGGCAGACCATCGTACGAACTCGGCTATATCGCTAACCCCAGGCCGAATTACAACCAGGACCAATTCGCCAACTTCAGAGACTTCGCCGATATCAACACTCCTTCTAACTCCGCGTACTCGCACTACGTCGTCGTTTACGCGAACAAGAACTCGACGATGGACGAAATAAGTGAGGAGACAAGAAGAGTATTATCGAAACCTAAGAACATTATCGAGACATTAGAGCGCATCGACAAAACGACTAGCGCACCAAAGTTATCAAAAGCCAAATCAAAATTGGAAGCGACGAAACAGAAAATGTTAAACAAAAAGGAGCAATGGAAAAAAACTAACTCAAAATTCGTCAGTCAAAAACATGATGCGGAAGAACCTTTATTAGCGTTAAGTTAATTTAGTGTAAATAAAAAGACTTGCGTTATGTAAGTGATTGAAGTACCAGTAGTGAAGTGTTCGGTGACACGCGTAGGTCGCGAAGCCGCACCCCGAGAGTGATGAAGGGAGTTCGCTGTCTAAATTTAATTTTATATGTAAGCTTGTGGACAAATTGTGAGTGGTTCGATGCATATGATGGATGGTTGCAATTGTTTGTAAATGTATAAATAATAATGACGAATAATAAATTAATTTTAAATATTATGTCTAGACAATTATTTTTGAAACCTTTCCTCTCTATACTTACGAATAATCACCTTGTTAGTGATGTACTCAACAATAACCGCTACGTGCCGTTATCAAATATGTTGTAAGTAGACTACGATTACAAAACTGATCTAGATTTAACGAACCAAGGTGTTGCTTACTATAATCGCACATTAAGTACACTCATTACCTCTTTTGCAATACCTAACTAACAAGATGACAGATTGACATTACCTTCCAGTAAGAATAGTTATTTTAAAAATATCCGGGCTTGATATCCGCGATTTTATAAGTTTACATAAAAATGCCTTTCTCATACCAACACACCAAAGATAGAAAGCCGGTAGTTACAATACACAATGATTACATTGAGAGATATTAAATAGTCGAACAAATAGCTCTGCTACATTTTCAGATCAGTAGAATAGAATTGAAAATGTAGCTAAATATTCAGAAATTCTATAGCTTAGTATAGCGCCATCTTTTGCCGAATAGCGAAACTTAGTTAACAAATTTAATAAAGAGCTGCCTTTTGACATCTATTTGAAACCATCTGTATATTTTATTTCAATCACTAGATGGCAGGACTGTTCCAGGTTTTTCACAAATCCTAATTATTATAAATTTATAAGAATTTTGCATTTTATTAAATCAATAAGAATTGTAGACTATAGCAGGTTTAAAAAAAAACAATCAAATAACAAACCAAAACTTGCCATGATAAAATAATTTGGTCATAGACAACCAATGACAACAATTTAGAAAAAAAGAAATAAATGTTTTAGTCTATTGAAAATGTGCTGCAGACGGACGAATCTGAAATGATTTTTTCTAGTGAATTTAGCTTAATTAGTCTAATATATAAACCAAACAATTTCCTACGTGTTTAGTGTTTCTAGTGTTGTGAGAACCTGAAAGGGTTACTGGTTATTGTGTAATTTGACGTAATTCGTGGACCATGTACTCCGGTAGAGATGCCGCAAATACTGCGTATCCCACGCAATGGGCTTTGAATCCCACCGCGTATCAAAACGTTGATACTAGTCACGTAGACTGGGCTGCTTTAGCTCAACAATGGATTGCTATGAAAGAAGCGGCGGCGATCGTGGCCGCGCCGCCGCCGCCTGCTTTGAGGCCCGCGGAAGAAGAGGGTGAAGCGCCCATGGAGGTTGAGAACCCGGATAACAACTCAGATGGGCCGGCCGGCGCCGAGTGGAACTCTTCAACAAACTCATGGGGAGGATCTTGGAACCAGTGGGGTATGGTGGCACTTTCAATCAGTGCATTCAGTTTTGACACTCATCACACTCTTGTAGTTCATAAAACAATTTCTTAACGATAATATATTATGTTTATATTCATACCATCAGCAATTTCTCATTAAACTGAACCTCAGTAGCATCAGTTACGCTCATACTTAGAAACCGAAACACTGATCTGATACCAAAAAGGTAATGCTGTGATTTCCTACAACTGCAAACTTTAGTTTAAATCACCATGTTAGCTAAAAGTAGGAACTGCTCCTAATAAAGGGCACTAAAGTATACAGGGTGGAAGGAACACCTATGTACTAACCGTTACTACATATTCAGTACATCTTTCTGAACCCCGACTCAGAATGGATGAATGGGAAAGAAAAGTTTAGGGGTGACGATTGGAACTTTTTATTTCCCACTCGTTCCGCTATAGACTGAGAGTCAAAATGCAGTAATAGGGATTTCAACAGATTTCACGGATTGATAAAAAATTTTAATTACGACTTTCTGACCAAGAGTGAATAACGTTTTTGATTCAAAATAATTTTAAAAGACTGAAACACAGGTAATCAACGAATTTACAATAATTATCTCAATTGACTTTCGGTCTATAGCAGAACAAGTGGGAAATAAAAAGTTCCAATCGTCACCACTGGGGAAAATACGAATGGGAAAAACGAAACTTTTTTCCCATTTGTACCCAGTGGGGATGACGAGGTGGGGACGACCGGGAATAAACCACCCATAGGCCTAATTTAGGTACTAAAATCTTTACAAACAAGGTTCAGTCAAACCAATATGGACAAATTGCAGACTGACTGTGGTCAAAGAAGGCCAGACACTGGTCAAAGACTTCATCACATTATTTATCAGTGTCGGGAGTTGTATCTGCAGTTTCATTCACACACACATTTATTACAATATCTACAACAATGTTATCTTCCAAGGTTGGGGGTGGTCGGGCTCAGGGCCTGGTGAGCCCAAAATTCCTCCAGATCCTGGCATGCCACCTATTGATGGGTACCCCGTGCCACCAGACTCAGCTGCTCCAATGCCTGGGTAAGATCATCATCTTCAACTTACTTTAGAGGAAGTACAGTACTTCTATAATGTATTTTACCAACGCTCATTAAATATTAATTAAATTAGTACCTAACAAACATCACTTAACTACTCGTTTTTTTTTATTTATAACTTATATACATGTTATAAGTGCAAAAGTAACTGTTAGAATTTTACTTTTAATGGCTTAGAAGCTACATGAATTTCAAATTGATTAGGCATACAGGTAGAGTCTACTAGGTACAGTATCCTAAGTCATACTTTATCCCAGTAGGAAGTTCCCGAGGAATAATATCTGTCATCTAGATATCAAAGGCAGTCAGGTCCATTTTCTAGTTAACATTGTACACATCTCTGCATTGATGACTCATCTGTATTGTGTACTCTTTCAATGATTGCATTAACAATGACTATTGTAAGTATCTGCCATCGGTAACAATATTATTAACAATACTGTGGCCATAACAGCAAATTGTCGAATGTAGAAACTCTTTTACAAAGAGATCTTCTTTAGACTGTACTTAATACTTTACTTGCCTTTGAATAAAGAAAGCATAAATGCAAAACAAGTTTGGGTTTATTTGGCTAAAAAGCTTAATCTTTTGTTGAACCACTCCCAATATGAAATCTATTGTTAAATAGTTTGCCTAGCCTTTTGAGGTCATTATAGTAATTTATTCCAGTTTAGTGTATGAATTCATTCATTTCCAAACTTGTATGGAACTATACAATGCTGTTGTGCCCTAGTTAGTAAAAGAGGTTTATCAAGACTGATATCAGATAATTCCCCTGTGATTTATTACAATCTCAAGTACTTAATAATAGAACTTGCAGCCGAATGATTAGACAAAATTTAGATATGCATTCAATTCCCCAGATTATTTATAATAATAAAAAAAATAACTTAAGAAAATTGTATACTTTGGCTTACTTGGAAAATGCCCAGAACGGTATAAAAATAAACTCTTGTGAAATTCAGCGTTCAGAGTAAACAGTCCATTGAGTACACTAAATTAACTTAAATATATGAGAGAGAAAATTCAAAACCCTTCTCAATGTCTAATTACTATTTTGAAAAAAGAAGTTTAAACATAGATTAATTCTATCAATACAGCTATTACAAATATAGAATACAATTTAGTTTTTTGTCTTAATTTCTTGTGGCATCTTCAACTAATATCATAAAGCTGTTACTTTTACTTGTGCTAGGCTAAAAGGTTTTCTGTGACCTACTTAAAACAGAGTTTAAATTAGGTCAATTTGGTTACCTGCAGGAAATCAATATTACACACTAAAACTGCATGCAACTATTTTATAATTGCAAGAATTGGCAAATATTCCTTAAAATGGTTTTCCTGGTTTAATTAATAAATAAGAATATATGATTATTATTTTTTACGCATTGTCCTTGAGCTTCATTATCACATTAATTACTATGCTTTTATTCTTGGCTGGACAAGAATTTGGAATGTGAAAGTCAAAATAATTTATACTGACCGACTACTTTCTTTGATTGCTATGCACTCTCAAGGCCAGTAAATGCTATCTACCTTTAGATGGAAAGAATGGAAAAAAAATCATGTTTTTTTAAAGCTCTGGTTTTTAATCAAAACATGTTTTTATTAAAGCTCTGTTTAATATCTGGCTTATTCATGATTACATTATGTTTGCGGTTTTTCCAATTTCACCCAGTAACATCAAGTCCAAACAAATAGGTCAATATCCAGTCAGCAATATTATGCTAAACAGTTGAATGAATACAAGTCTACCCCACGGAATATGGATGAGGTACAACTTCTGCATCAATTTTAATGGATAAAATCGATTGTTATACTGCAGTACTTAATTATTCAGAAAGGGTTGGCTTGTGAAGGGGGGGAATTTAAATGCCGTTAATCTATCACTCAAGGTTTGTATTGGAAATCAATAACGTCGGAAACTGCTTTGCTTCAAGGGTCTGTCCATAAAAATCAGAGTCAAGGCCGTCAGAACTCATTCGGAACTTGGGATACAATTTAAAAACTAAAACAAAAAACTATCGTGAAGCTGGAAATATGCAATAAATTCATCTTTGAAGCTTTCTTTTATACAATTCAATTATTAATAGTACCTACCGGCAATAAAGCGCCAAACGTCGAAAAATACGGGGCAAATGACAAGGCCGGACGAAATCCAGACACGGGCCCTATGGCCGGATATGTCCATTCAAATCAGGACGGACATTATTCGAAGCCGCCTTTGACAAAAACAAACGTTTACTGGATATACGGAGCTTAATTTATTTGAGTTACGGGGCGGGCGAATGATTGAAATCTCCCGGGCCCCCGACACTTGGTACAACTGATGTACGATGGGTCCCCGACAGTAGGACCCATTTTACATCAGTTGGACTACAACACGTTCTGCTCAATCGAAGCGTATCCATGAGAATTAACCTACAGTTGAAAAAGCCTTTGAAATTAAAAAAAAAATCATTTATTTCAGATTCATCCTAAGATTACATCCAATTATAAGTACGACATTATTTACAGGAACACGTCCTCCAGTCAGACTGCTTTAATAATTCGTAGTGGATTTGAAATAGCTTCACCTCCACACTTATTTTCCATGCAAATTGAAATTCGGTGAAACTTCAGACAGGTTAATAAAATAGTATTCTGCACGGAATGTTAAAACAATATCTAAATGCCAAGGTTAACCAATGATATATTTTATTAGGAACTGTAGCTGTGTTCTAAATTCTTTTCACGAGCCACTATAATATTATTAAATATCCAATAAGATTGGAATAGGAAAACGCTTCATTTCCAACACGAAACTTTTTCGTACAGACGCCAGCAGGTCAAGCTACCCGAAACAGTCAGATTTTCCCAACCAACTTTGAACCTAATTATTTAGAGATTAAGTTGAAAATCTACTAAAGAAATTTGACAGTTTGTAGTAGTTTGATGTGCTGGTGTCTGTACATTCAATTTAGGAAGATCTGTCCTATGAATCAGAATATGTTTCATTGATTTAACAAGGTAGGTGGACCATGTATACTGCAGAGCTAGCTTACGACTAAAATCAACGAAACACAAAAGCAACATTTTAAGGTGTTGATGAACTTAAACAGCTATCTTACATGGCAGGTAAAAGTCACATGAAATAAACAAGACCGTTCAAAAAACGGCTAATGCTGTTACAACGCAATATTCAGGTCTATAACTGCCTATAGGTTACATTTATCTTGAAATAAAGTACATAATATGCAGTTTTTTTCCAAAAATCCCTTCTCATCATAAAACCTACTCTAATAACACCCAAACACCACAGTTACACAACGGGCACCCCAGCACCAACATTCCAGCATGGCTACTGGACGGCCCCACAGGTGGAACAGGCCAACAGCAGGAGCAGTAGTTCCAGTCGAGACAGACGCTCAAAAAGCAAGAACAGAGAACATAAACCTTCCAGAAGTTCCAGGTCACAAAGGTAAACGAGCATGCGACTCTAAAATTAACGTTTAAGACCTTGAGAATATGGTTCTTCTATAAGCATAGACAGAAATATGATTGAAGTTTCAAACCGGCATTCACTGCCGGCTTCTCTTGTCCCTGATCATAATAACCTGGATCTATTCAAAGCTCGAGTGAATCGGTTTCTTCGAGGCAAGCTTGCTCCACCCTAGGCCGCATCATTTTTGTATAAAAAAATCCTAAATTATTTTTCATACGTCCATCAGTTAATATTTTATCATTGATTGAATTTTTTATATTATAGAAGGCTGACTCTTTACTATCTATATAAGCCAAATCCTGATCGCACCTGTAGAGATTAAGGTGTGAGTGATGATGTCTCAAAGAGTATTTGCACTATCTACGCATTCATGAGAATTCAAGGATATCCATCCAATCTCATATTCAGTTCTTTACGCTCCGGATAGGATGACGTCAGTCCTAATAATAAGTAGATCATTTAAACATAGAACAGAATTATGGTTGTCATAAGACCATGACGTAAAGCCTAGTTTGCATTGAACAAAAACAATACATTTGAGTTTCGACCTTGTAGATGAACCGTGACAGAGAAAACTAAGTTAACAAAAGGTAACCATGTGGAACCTGTCGTCTTTAGAAGCTAAGATCAATATGAAACAAAAGAACAGTGTGGGCAGTCGATCTTTCATGTCATGCAATGAGGCCTGCTTCTGCACATCATAATATAGATTCTATCACCATACTCATAAGGTTTTAAAACTTACCAAGGCCACCAGTAAATCTGCTACCAATTATGCTAGCTTTTGTCATTGATTGACCAAAATATGCTGGCATGATTGACAACAGATGATGGAATATGGAATGAGTTAATTTTATTTGAAAATGCGATATAAGTAGCCTCCACCGTAAACCCTAGAAATTAAATAATAATTGGGAACAATTTGACTGTACAAGATCATCATCAGCCTACAGCTGTCTACTGCTGGGGATAGGCCTCCTAAATTGAACGCCACTTAACTCGATTCTCAGCAACTCTCATCCAATTGCTACCAGCCACCCTGCGAAGATTGTCGCTCCACCGAGCCTGAAGGCCTTGCCGGTTCGCGGTCTCCGCTCAAGAACTCGTCTACCTCAACGGTCATCGGTTCTACGACTAATTATATTTATTCAATTATTATTTAATTTTGTCTGTACAAATCTTTTGAATAATTTTCTTAACATTACAGAGAAAAGCCTCCTACGATACCGCCCGTGATCGAGCCGATAGTCATGCCTACAGCGATGGCTACATCATCAACCATTGACGCAGCTAAGCGACGACAGCTACCGGCTTGGATTAGAGAAGGTACATCATTTTAAATTTATTTTTAAACGATCCGGCTCGAAGGACCAATGAATAGACTCGGTTGGGTCTGTGTAAGACTAAGGACTGTATAAAATAGGTGTAATACCATAATTGTCGTACCTTCTTCTGAGTCTGTGAGCTCATTAAGTGGTAGGGCGCGCAACGGCGCTCGCGCAGCCAGGTTCGGTGCCCCGAGCCCCGCGCCCTCCCCGCGTTTGTCCACGTATATGTGAGGCGCCGACAGTAATCACTGCTTAATAAAACCTGGCACCAAGGATGTTTCAGTGCAATATAATAACTAATATAAACATCGCGCCTGTTACCCCGAGGGGTTTAATCAGCGTTACACGCTTGCTACCACTAGATGACTAAGACCAACAAGGCACGGCAAGGCATAAGTAGTCTACCTACAGATGAACAGTTTTTAGGGTTCCGTACCAGAAAGGTAATAAACGGAATCCTATTACTAAGCCTCCGCTGTCTATCCGTCCGTCAGTCTGTCTATCAGCGGGCTGTATCCATGAGATCCGTAATACGTAAACAGTTGAAATCACAGAATGTGTCTTTTTGTTGTCGCTATAACATCGCTAATATTTCTGTTGCTCCTCTACGATGGTACGGAACCCTTAATGCGCGAGGCCGATTTGCAATTGGCCGGTTATCAGACTCAGTTTTGAGTACTACATAAGTAGTAGGTAATCAAAACTGAGTCTTACTCATATGGATCATAATAATTAAAACCATCTAACTATTTGTTTCCAGGATTAGAAAAAATGGAACGTGAGAAACAGAAGGCGATAGAACGTGAACAAGAGTTGAAGGCGAGAGAAGAAGCGGAGAAGGAAAAGAAGAGATTAGAGGAAGAAGAGTTAGAAAGAATGAAAGCTGAGGCTGGAGGACAGCCTGTATTGCCGCCTAAGAGCAAATTCGTTAGTATTTTAAATAACTGGTTCAAAATACAATCGATTCTTAAAATTCCAAAGTTATGACGGAATAACGAAACCTTTGTAATCCAGCTTTTTGTTCATCCGATACAGATTTTTTTGGAATATTCACACATTCTGTGTGGTTTTTTCTTCAAAAGACCATCTCAGACACTAATCTGCGTGGTCCTCATGTGACTTGAACAAGATTATCTCTAGACTTTAAAAGAGACTGATCTCGTGAGTTTGTTTCGGATGTTTCTTCTCAGAGTAGCCTTTAAAATATTTAAATAACTAATTGATTAAATAAGTAATAATCACAATTGATACTAATTGGTGATCGTGTCGCGGAGCTAACGGCTAACTTATAATAATCGCTCGGATCTATCTTTAGGTTATGCCACGCTTGCCTAGGTTCTTGTTTAGGCTCCTTGGATAGGTGGACCACCCATTACCGAGATTCCTCCGTGCCACGTTAAGACGTTGGGCCCGGCTGTAATTTGTACAATCGTTAGTCGTATCAGATGATGGTATTTTACGATAAGAACGTATTCTCTATCTGACAATGTTTTTTATAAAGAAGTACAGTTTGACAAAATGAGGGCGTTGTTAGCGACTTTCTGGCAACCCTGAGCAGTGACAAGCCAATGACAATGCCGAGTTTGACAGAAAACGTGGTATTGCCAGGTAGGAAATATTAATTTCCACGGTTCGCCACCATCTAAACTTTTTTGTCGGGTTGTACATGTCACACGATGTGTGGCTTTCCATGACCATTCTTTTGAAATGAAGGATGTAGTATCGGATTTAGTATCGCTTTTACGCATTAGACGTAGTACAGTGGTTGCTTAGATGAGGACTATCTACTAAGTGAAAAGATCGGGTGGTTTTAACTAAAACATAAAAAAATGGTATTGCTCTATTGTGAACAACCTTTAACTCCGCGTAACTATGGTATAAAAATATTTTCAACAGGTTGTGTCTACGTTTGCGCAAGTTGTAAACATAAAAAGGTGAATCAAAATAGTTATGTCTGAAACAACGTCAATGTACGTCAATGCATGATACATATTTGAGACACTGTTATTGACAAGTATTTTACAAGTCTTGCCAAAAACAAGTATCGCAACTTGATTTAGGGATAAAAGCGTTGTAAGAAAGTTTTCTATTGTATTGTATAACGGGCTGGTGTCCGCAACTCCACGTCCAAGCGCGTATTTTGCGTAAGGAAGAGATTTTACTAACATACACATCTATATATACTAATATTATAAAGAGGTAAAATTTGTTTGTAAGTGTGTGTACAGGGGGTAATCTCGGAAACGAATGATAAAATTCTAAAAATTAGGCAGAAAGCTACATTATTCGTGGGTGGCTATAAATTATATTTATATCATAGATATTAGTCGAGCTATCACAGTTTTTGCGGACGAAGTCGCGGTATGTATGTCAAACGGCAAACAATTTAAATAACTAGCCAGCCCATTAATATTTCAGGAAGTGTTGGCAGTTATTCTTAGCGGACGACATTGTTAGTTGGCGTGCTCTAATCTAGATTAACTGGAGTTACAATAAGATTAGAACATAAATTAGGCGACAGTCTGTAAACTGTATAGAAATAGATTTTACGGATATTATGTTTGTGTAGTCGCTAGCATTGCTAATTCTACTAATATTATAATGCGAAAGCTTGTGTTGTTTGTTACTCTTTCACGCAAACACTACTGGACGGATTTAGATGAAATTTGGCACATACATAGATAGTTAATAACCTGGATTAACAGTTAGGATACTTTTTATCCCGGTAGTACGATCCCGTGGGATAATTACCGAAATCCATATGCTACTTCATATATATGTATGAAGTACATATATATGAAGCATATATATTGAGAGCAGCGGTGGCCCAGTGGTAGCGACCCCGACTTACGAACAGTAAGTCGAGGGTTCGAACCCAGACAGGCGCATTACTTTGTGTAATTTATTTCATCACCACTGCTCTCAAAAACGGTGAAGGAAAACATCGTGAGGAAACCGGCATGTCCTAGAACCAAAAATTCGAAGACATGTGACATCTACCAATCCGCACTGGGCCCGCGTGGTGGATTATAGCCCATTCCCTCTCATAAGAGAGGAGGCCTGAGTCCCAGCAGTGGGAACATTATAAGGCTGATGATGATGATGATGATGATGATATATGTATGTCGAGGAATTGACGGTATAAAAGGGATGTTTACATTTAGGTAGTTATTGGGGTTTTCGAACAGGAATTTTACAGTAGCATTTTGAAATTTAGATTTATTCACAGTTGATGGTAACAGACGCGCCCCCTGTAGGATGAATGCACTATTAATACACCGCATAACCACCAGTAAATTAGCTGTCGTAAATATTGTTCATAAAGTATTTGACTTATTTTTATCTCAGGAATCGGACTCGGAAGGAGAAGAGCCAGAAAAGGAGGAGCCACCGTCGTCGAGTCCTGTGAAGGAGGAGCCTGTGGAAGAAGCCCTGGCCGCCAAAGAGGAGGAGGAGCCGGCCCCTCTCGTCAAGAGGAGCAGGGAGGAGATCATGCAAGAAGTGGTGAATATAACAATATTATGCTTTAAAAATGGCCAGGAGAAAGGGCTCTTGACTACGTAACAATCGTGTGATTAAAAACTACGCTTCCTTCGGTCGATCCGTGGATAGATCCATACATTGAATACCGAAACGAAAAGCTCCGTGCCTCGGAAAGCACGTCAAGCTGCTGGTCCAGTCCACGGTCCTGACTTATTGGTAGATCTAAGACAATCGTTATGGGTAATCAAAAGTCCGACAACTAATCCTACGAACGCATATTGAGTTCCCCAGAACTGGATTGTGGGAGTAGGATAGGCAGTCCCTCAGTGTAATAAAAGGATACTCATATTCAGCTGCATAATGGTTAGACTGGAAACCGATTTCATCATAATAACAGAGTTTTAAATTTTCATGACCATATGTACCTATAGGAAATCTAGGATATCTAGCTGCATGATTGGTGACCATCAGATATAGCGCGACCATCAGAGGACCGTTCTAAGAAATGTTGTTTCATTAGTCGTCTCATCTAAGAATCGTCTTTAGCGTTCATCATTTCAAATTATTTATTCACCAGAATTCATTGATACATAGATAATACTGTTAAGAGAAAATGAAACTATGGTTCCAAATTGGCGATCAAATAAGTAGACATCGCCAGGTTTTGTAGAAAAGTATTTCATATTAATAGTGCGAACTATCCTCAGATGCTTGCTGTCCGTCGCTCCCTCACAGAAATACTCCTTGAGGTGACCGACCAGGAGATCCTAACGGTGAGCCAGGAAGAATTGGCCCGATATACCGCGCTACAAGGTATTTCCACTCATCTAAGCTTAACCCAAACGGACCGACGGTCTCCGTCAAGACATTACTTTGTACCAGAAACTATCGCGTACTGACTCTGTGACTATGCCGTCTCGTATCTTCTTATGTGAAGAAGAATTGTGTTGTGCAAAAATGTGTTTTAAATCATCGCTAATAAAGTCTTATTTCAGATGTTGCCTGTTGACAATTGAATACATGTGGTGTGTGTGATTAATGTTGGTTTTATTTATATGGTAAAAGCGTCGCGCCTCAACGCCATGAAGGCGAGCAAGTCGAAGGCACTGGCCGCTATCGCCAGTGGGCTCGGTGAGTTGCCTTCCTAACGCCGAGCGAGCGCAAATATCTCGCAACCTACGTACAACGCTTCCGCATGCAAAATATACATTGTATTAACTTGGACATTGACCTTATTGACGTAAACTCGACAAAAATAAATCAAGCATCGTTTCAACCGATTCTATTATAATAGTTTGCCAGATATTTACGTACAAAACATAAATGGTGGTTTTTCTCCTTATATCGCAGAAAAACTATCAAAAATGTTGAAAGTTTGTTCTGAACCGCCATGTATGTTACTCAAGTTTCTCATTTCAGCAGCCCTGCATCATAATTAGTAATTTAGTATTGACCTAATTGGCAATACATTGTATCGAACAATGTTTAAATACATTGTTTTTAGTGGATAATTGGTAAGAAACATACAGAATTTATTATAGATGTTATACCTACATATTATTAAACATTTATGTAAAAATATTTTTATGTAAATGATTTATTTAAGGAACTTTGTTTACTGTTTGTGTGAATTGTTTAATTAATTTCGAAAACCGTTTTGAATTGGTTATTATCAATGTATTCATCAAGGTGTCTATAAAAAAAAATACTTTTGCTACTAGTTTTCTATAGATGCGTTATTTTAATTTACCTCTATTGGACTGAGCAAAATGGATGCATACACAAACATGTTTGTCTTCTATAGCGTATGAAGTAGTAGGTGGAATCCATATATCTTACGTCATTCTTCTGTCGAGTGTGTGATGTTGGGTGTATACTATTGTGGTGTGTGTATGTGTGCAGGGCTGGGCGCGTACGAGAGCAGCAGCGACGACAGCGAAGACGATGAACAAAATGACATTTCTGATCAGCAGCTGCAGGTAAGAAAAGTATACATACATACAGCCTGGTAACAGACAGCCAGACAGACGGACAGTGGAGTCTTAGTAACAGGGTCCCGTTTTTAACCTTTGAGTACGGAACTCTTAAAACAGCTATTCCATACCTTTTGACCATGTAGGCTGTAGGTCAAACAGCCACTTCTGTGACAGCCGGTTTGACAACTGGTTTTTTTTTTTTAATTTCTATGTGGAGGAATACGTGTTAACCGTTTGTGCGTCGATGTCCCTCAACCTCGTATACGACATGGTGTCGTGTTGCGTCGTCCGAACCAAAATGAGGCGAGATTTTTCTCGATTTTTTGAATGGAAGCAAGGCGCTTCCTGACCGATACAAGCCGATCCTGCGTTGTGTTGTGTGTGCTCGCTCCCTTACTCATGAAGTAACCATTGAATAGTGGTAACCACACATTATTTTTTTTGAGTGCACTCCCAGTATTCGGTCATGAATCCAAATTCTAAGGCCCAAAATCACGTCGAGATATAGAAAAAACTTTTGTTTATCGTACTCTCTATATTTCATCCGTAGTCTCTTTCTGGAACACAATTATGTCATAGTAAAGCAACATTGTGATTACCTAACTTAGTTTATCTTCTTAGTGTATCGTCTGACATATTCACGGGACTGCCACATGTCGCAATTACATATTCGATAAATACACTCTTAGCTCATATTGTTAGGAAAACATTAATTATTAATGCCAAGTTCAAAGTGCAATGAGAGAACATACGAAATTATCGTCTTTCAAGGCTGTTTTAATTGATCCCGCTCGGGACCTTCATAATTAACCAAAGATCTTGTGAAAAAATGCGTCATTATTTTAGAACCGAAGAAGCGAAGAAATGTTCAGATTCATTTATTTTGTTACTTCCACTAAAATCCCACCAGGATTATAAGCATTATGGCCCACTTCCTCTCACACTAAGGGGGCTGGTGTCCCAGCAGTGGGTACGCTATTGACGATACTTAAATAGTACTAAGGCCCGGGTTCTAAATTCAGTCACGAAATCTCGTCAGTCCCTGTCACATCAATGTCTTTGATAACTGTGATGTCACTTTATTATGTGATAACGATACGGATTCCTGATAACTAAGCGGATGACCTGACGTTGCGTGTAATGAATACTATATTGTGGTAATTGAGAATCGATAGTAATTAACATTGAACTGATAATGAGCAATTCAGTTGGAATGTAGTACACACTTAAAGCGGTAAATTGAATGTGGGTAATATTTACAATTCAAAAGTTAAGTTGCATTAAATAATTCTAATTCTAGAGCACTGTGGCTCTGTGGTCACGGCCACGACTGACGCCTCGTTGGTAGCGGACACGAACCCAGGAAGGTGTGTAATTTATTTCATCACCTCTGCTTTCAAAACGGTGACGGAAAACATCGTGAAAATACATGACTGAAAAAAAAAACGAAGGCATATGGTAGCTACCTCCTGTGTCCCAACTTTTTACCTGGTTAAGTTAGACACAAAAAAAGATAAAGAAGGAAATGCAATACACGCTTTCATATTTACTTTATTTCTGACAGCAACCACAATAAATAATACTGTGATTTTTACCGCAAATGATGCAAAATCCGAGGTTTATAAAAAAAAATTTGAAGCATATTATAAATCTAAACTATATTACCAGGACATCATAAAACGCAAGAGATTGGACTTCGAGCGCACTTCGCGGGAGATCGAGGCGGAGGTGCGGCGCGCAGAGGCGAGGGAGGCCAACGAAGAACCCACCACACCCAACAATATCACGCCTGAGAGACCGCGCCGTTCACGTTAGTACCATTTGTTAGGCCCATTCGCAATACAAATAAGATAAGCATTTGCCTTACGTGAAACAACCACACTGATCTAAGGCAGGATCTATTCTTATATAATTGAGACGAAAAGCTAAGATTTTATTGATTTAACAACATAATATTATCCTTACAGGATCTTCTGCGACGCCACCTCCTGAAAGCGACACCCCGGACAAGTTACCTGAACGCCGCCTCTCTAAGGACAAGAGGAGTAGCCATAAGTCTGACAAGGTTGATGGAGTCAGGAAGTTAGATACCATTGTAGAGGAGAAACCTAAGAAGTCGAGTAAGAGGGATCGCACCCCCAGTCCCTATACTAAATCGTCCAGTAAACATAACAACCATAAAGAAAGCTCCTCCTCCACCAGCGATTCTGAAGACGATTCCTCATCCAGCTCGAGCCAAACCTCCTCAGAGACAGAACAAGACGCCATCGTCCAAACTAAATCTAAAAAACGCAAACGCAGGGGCTCTAGTTCAAGTGGCTCTCGCAGAAAATCAAAGAAAGAAAAACATAGAAAGGACAAGTCTCACAGGTCAGGTGACAGAAGCTACTCCAAATCAAAGTACTACGACGACTACGAGAGATCCGACAAGCTTAGGTCCAAGAAGAAAGACGACTACCACGACAGACACAAGTCTTCTAGAAGTAGGGACTACGACAAACACAAATACAGGGATGACTCCGAGGAGGATCGTCCAAGGAAACGTACAAAGAGGTCGCGTTCGATCAGCTACGAATCACGCTCGGGGCGCAGGAAGTCTTCGCGGGACCGATCCGAAGAACGTTCGCGCAAGAGGGACAAGAGGTCATACGACAGGGACAGCTCGAAGCGCGACCGGTCTTACGACAGGTCGGGCCGAGACTACGACAAGTACGATAGGTATGAGCGGTCTAGGGACTACGACCGGCGTCGATCGCGCAGCGGCAGTCACTCCCGCCACCGCCGGTGAACATCAGGTTACACATGCAGCAGGTTGTACTTTTATCTATCTTGTAAACTTGTGTGTTCGGCATAAACAAAAAAAAATAATAACATTCTGTTGATTATGCAAATGAATAACAAAAGATAAGTGTTAAAAAATAAGTATAATGCAATAATTAGTATTAAGGGTATAATATTATTAATTGTTATGTATTAGCAATGCTAATTATTACTAAAACAAACAAGTCTACCTCGACCTCTTACTAATATTGTTTATGGAAAATAGGATGATGTCAGAAATGTATTCTCATATTCTAAATTGTTACTTACCACCGATCGTGATCAAAAATGTTCTACCCGTCCAATACAAATTGATTCAGTATTATAGTCAGACATTAACGCGGATCAGCCGTTATATTAGCGGTCTTCCGTAGTCGTAAGATTATACGGGTATATTAACATAATTTAAATGCATTTTAATTAATAAATGAATAGTTAATACAGAAAAAACAATACAGTCCAAACTAGTAACACGAATACATGAGTATTATCACTTGAATCAACATTATGGATGACACAATTTCACTTATGTCATTTTTACTATCTATCTCGTAGTTCAATCAATTTTGAAGATAAAATTGTTTTTATACATCCGTAGAGATACACGTGATACATATAAGATCCGTCTGTTATCGCCTGTTACAGGATAACATTTGAACGTTTTTGAACCTACTGATTTAGTACCAAATGCATTTCTGGCATCAAAAAAGCTAAGACTGTGATATATTATTTTTATTTTTCTCTTGCAGGTGGGAGCAATGAATTAGTGCGTGCAAGATGTAAATATTAGTCCCTTGTGTATAGTATTTTAGTGTGCACTTTACTCGCGTATTACTTTAATAAACACTTCACTCTTATAATGAGTTTTATTTCTTGTACCACAACATAACTCAAATTGAGGTTTTTTTTATATTCTATTTGTACCAAGTGCAAGTACACCAACATTTCGCCAGTTATGTTCAAGTCCGATGTAATAGGGGAGACGCCTACTGCTATCAGGGCACAAATGTCACCAAACTGCTCCTGACCTTTCCATAAAAAGGGCAAACCCAGTAATACCTGGCCTAGCCCATTCAGTGCCCAGAACCCAGCATGAGTCGAACAATAATTTGTTTGTTCGCACAATCCGTATCTGTAGCTATGGACTCGCTAGTCGGGTTCTGGGCATGAATACAAGTCATCTATAGTTCATTTTAACGACTCGGATACGGGTTGTGGGCACGCGAACGAAATTCACGAAGTTTTCGCGAAGTACTGGGCAGCGAATGGGCTAGCCTGGAAATCGAACCCATGACCTCATGCACAACATGTGCTTGGAACCACTAATAAACCAAGGCTTAACTTATTAGTATATTTGCAATTAATTCTTATCACATCTAGCTGGCTGCAGTTATTAGGGAAAGACCTAAGTACCTAGAATAACATGCTTATGAATGGACAATGCCTTGGTTAGTAATATGCTATAACACACATGCCTACAAAATATACCTTCACAGAGGGGTTGGCAGAGATAAAAGAACGCAATCTGCTAAGTTACAATATAACGTTCACCCACGGCTATGTAACTAGTGACGCGTGCCAGTGGCGACTACTACGGTACCTGACTTTATTGGAGGACTTAGTAACTACTAGAACAACAAACATCCTCTGCATACTTTTCTACACAAAATATGGGTGCAAAACGCCTGTATAAAAACTTAAGAATTCCAGGCATGATGCTAATTTATTCATGGCAGGCAAAGGTCAATACATCCATTATTGTTGATGATTATTTATTTTTTGGTTTTGTCCATGGCAAAACAAACAGGTGGTAAATACTAAGGCCATTATTGGGTATAAATTTGTCAGAAAACCGATGTATGCCCTGACCACCGATAAGCATAGTCTCAAATATCATAGCATGACAGCCATAAATGCAGGCCATACGGAAGTATCATTATGCTGCTGCTACTTTTCCTGTAGAAATACTAAAACAGATGGGTGTCCTTTTTAAACAACTTCTAAATAAGGTGATAATGTATTCCCCCAGTATTTTTTTTCCTAGCCCTACAGGAATGCTAGAAGTAAGATAAACATAAATGCAGATGTTAACAGGGAAAGCGACCTGTCTGTTGAATCATGCTAGGAAATTATTTAAATGGAGCCCCCTTACAAGGATGACTATAATGTGTATAACAGACTTATTATCCCTATAATAACAGTTCATCCTTATAAGATTAAATGAAACATCAAAATTGATCAAGTTTATATATTTTTACTTTAAAATTTATAAATATATGTTCATATTTAATGAATTCCTATAGGTTATTGCTCACTGATTGTAATGTTGTACACTATGTTGTATATAAAATTTATACAATTCATTAGATAACATAGTAATTGAAATATACCAATTTAATATTGATGACAATACATTTTATTTATGAATCACATCATAGGCCTCAGCTAATGAATAATGATAAAGATATTAACTTAAAGATCATTTTATCTATAAATTAAATTAAATAATAATCTGACACTTAAACAAAGCACCTATTTACACAAACACTCATGATGGTTAACCAATGGAAAATGTCAACTTAGGCCTTTCACTGAGGCTAACCCCAATCTCACTTACCAAATCTTTGATCACATTTATTGTATCTATATAATGCACCTATGTAGCTGTCAATATTTACACTATGGTCTGTAGAAAGTTGTATAAACTCTGTGAGTCTTATTTGCCAGGGCAATAATCCATAAGTACAACATAAAGGACCAGAATATAAAACTAGTTCTGGATCAGGAATGGAAGGGTACATTAACATTAGAGCATTACCTAATTCTTGTGCAGTATATTGCTCAGTTTCTCTACTACATATTACACTACCTTCAGCTATCTGACGTATACATTGTGCTACAGTAGGTTTCCCATCTTTACTAGTGAAGATATTTATGTATATGGTATGAGCTTGCATGCCATTTGTGTAGCCATTCAAGTCAGGTTTTCTGCACCATTTTATGCAACCTGGCACACCCTTTTTATTTCTTTCTACTTCAAGAAATAGCTTTTCTTCATTTTCTTTTAGTTCTCCTGAAAAAAGGAAAGAGACATGTGTGAGTCATATTTTAATTATTGTAATCCAGTTTAGTGCCACCTCAAAAGACTCTTTCAGACCTAATAGTATCAGGTCTGAAAGATAATAATACAATAACATCTTGCTGTCTAGATATTTCATCATTCTTTTAAGAATGTATAATGTTAATCTGATTGTACAGATGATCGTATGAGGCAGTGAACTACTAAATGTTGGATATGTTGCAAATAAAAGTATTGTACTTGAAACATTCTAATATTTTCTAAAATATTATTTTCAAGTAACAGTAGTAATTTAAATATCTTGTCCGAGTCCGTAAGACTCAGTAGTTTATTACCTGTTATATCGTAAAAGCTCACGTATGATATCCCGGCTACAAGGCTCCATATAACCATGCGAGCCAAATCACTGAACGAGTGCTGTTCAGCGTCCGTCAGGATCACCAAATGTTTCAGTTTCTTGGTAACTTTAGGCAAGTGTTTTAATATAACTCTAATATCACTTTTCGTCACCTCGTCTTGAGGTAAAATGCACTTTTTGATCCGAAATCGGGAATAAACATTTTGAACAGCAACAAGTACACTCACAAGCAAATGTATTAATGTAAACAAAAACTGACTGACCAGCCGCGACAGCATGATAAAGAATCAACGGAGTAGCTCCGAAGTTTACCGGTGACTATATTTTATTTAACCATTTTTCGGGAAAAGAAATCACATCAAAATCCGACAGATCACACGGCACAGTCAGCCGCTTTTTTCAGACAGCCAATCACGAGCTTCAGGGTGGAATAAGTGCTTGCCAACGTCTAGAAACCAAATATTTTAATCTGTTTCTCAAATATTCGGTTTTCTCACCCAAGAAATTAGTAAGTAAGTAAGGCTAGCTATTCAAAAAATTTCAAAGTGATGAGTAACTAACATGATTGTTACTAACCAACGAAATTATTACTGTTTCCGAGATAATGATGATGGGAATAGTCACGACTGTTATGTCAGCAAAAATAAATTAAGGGTGTAAAAAGACTTAACGAAGCCGAAAGGCAGTTGTTCTCCCCGTCATTGCGATCATTTTTTTTTGTTTTAGACCATACCTTCTAATTACGGAGATATTGGGGGTCAAAGTTTTTCACAAGTTCTTTTTTTAAATACATGTTTTGATGTGACAACGTCTAATAAATCGATAAACGCTGGCTGCATGCACGAAAAAGTGTCCCGTTACGCTCATTGTACGTATGAGCCACTTTCATAGTGTCAGATATTGACAAGCCTAAGTTATTATTTTTAATCTACTGCTGGAGCTAGGAGGTTTAGATTGTATAGGTAATTTCTCTCTTCCACTCGATTTTATGACGTTGTCACGTTAAACTATCGTCCGTAAACCAACTTTACAGACAACCAATTTTTTTAATGTATTTTTTACTTAAGACTCCTTCACGACCCCCGTACTATTCAATCCATCCATCAGCACAATGTTTTGAATGCGTACATCGAGTCCTACCGTAAAACGTCATATTTCACCTAAAAAAAAGCGTTTCCCAGCTCAGACCAAAATAATAAACTAAGCCACAGCACTGTCAACAGTGAAGCCGGTTTCGTAAACATGTGTGCACTGTGAGCTTAGTTTTTGAGCGTAGTTTAATTGTAGTTGGATGTAAATTTGTGCGTGTGAGTAGTTTTGCGCATGCTTCACTGTATTGTTGTGCTATGTATTGATTTTTTATTTGGTCTAAGTTTCCCAGCAATAATTTTTGCGTAAATTTATTTAGTTTGATGTAGTGTTGCGGTGACGTAAGCGGCGAATCCATCATTTAATGAATACGGATGACATCATGCCCGGCGCCAGTGCGCCCGCACCGCACTCGCCGCACGCACAGCACTCGCCGCACGCATCGAACGCGCCGAATTTCATGACGTCAGCCGCGCTAGCTTGTGGAATCAGTATACCTACAGGATTTTAAGAAAATGCGGATGATTCGGCGCGTATAGGTGCGCGATGCCGTATACTATTTCATATAAAGATTTATAAAATGCGATGACTGCGGCAAGTGTTGCGAGTGCGGCGCGGTCAGGTGCGCGTTCATTTTATGACAAACTCATCGCCCATTACAAAACAAACTAGGAAAGGGTAGGGTAGAGTAAGTAACATTATTGGTGATTGTGAAGACTGATGCAGTCCAAGAGCACTCGTACAAATACCAATTGTTTAAAAAAAGTCTTGGAAATTTCCACACTTGTGAATGGGCTGCTTTAGTGTAAACAAATGTTTACTTACAAAACAGATACTTAGTCGATTTTCAATTTCTTAAAATTTTGTTGATTGCCAATGCCTTACTTCCTTTTCCGTCCACCATCTTTGTTTCTTTCGCTTGTCAGACTTGGCTGATAAGGTTAGTATTTCCCACGATTCCACATTTTCGATTAAGTTTTGTGAATTTCTGGACATTAGGGAAGTTTCAGTGTTGGTAAATGTGACAAAATTTGCTCTTATTTATAACAATGTGTTAAAATTATAGTATTCCTCGAGTAGGCTCGAGTATGACGAACAGTTTGTTATCGTGCTAGCCGACCACGCTGTTGAAAATCGTGTTTCCATTTCAGAGGCCTCAAAATGCAGCTGCACATCAGAGGACAATCGACACACGTCTTAGACGTCAATGGACAGGAGACCATTGGTCAGATCAAGGTAATTACTAAAATTCTTTGTTCACTCACAAAATCACCGTATGATAATCATGTTGATGTCTTTGCTTTTGTACTATCTAGTTTTTTATACTTACTCAGTTATAACCTGTTGTTCAACACGAGCCTATTGAATTTACTAGTAATCTCCTTGTAAACACTTAAAACGAAAAAGTTGGTCATCATAATATCAATTTATAGGTTATGTCAGTCTTTCAATTGGTAATCATTATTAATCAGCAATTTGTCGCGTAACTTGTAGGAGCGCATCCTCGCCCTTGCCGAGGTCGGAACTGAGGAGGTGACTCTGTCCCTCTGCGGTGCTCCCATCGAAGATGCCTGCCTGGTGTCAGAGCTCTCATCCAACGAGCTTGACCTCACAATCCCACTGCTTGGTGGTAAAGTGCACGGATCCTTGGCTCGTGCTGGTAAGTACATCTGCATTTGTATAATCCTTTTTTAATAATGTATTTTCTTGTTTTTATTTTGAGTGGCATAAGTTGTTGGAAAGGAATGGGGAAGGCCTTTGCCTAGCATTGGGACAGAATAGAGTAATAAAAAATAAAAAAAATAAGTTCTAACTGTTACAAAATACTGGGCAATTATGTACTACATTTCTATGACTGATGAGCATGAGGTCCTGGGCTCAATTCCCGGGTTCGGCATAGTGATATTGGTTATTTTTCAGCGAGAATTTCCTAGGCATCAACTAGGCCCATATCCAGACTTAATGGTTGCTAACCATTAAGTCTGGATAGGGCCTAGTTGATGGCTAAAGGGTTGCCCCCTAGCAATGGTGAAGGTTCCATAGAACTCGATTCCTACCGTCTTCCCTTATAAAAAGGCACAGTCAGTATTCTATAGACAAATAATATAAACTCATTAAAGATATACTTTGGCTTACCTCTTACAAAAACTGACGCTTCGCTGGTGCCCCCTAGTACATGAGACTAAAACATCACTGGGGAAATGGGCGTATCCTATGTAGTACAGCTTGGCCTAACCCTTCGAAGATGACATGATTTGTAATGTTATGAATGTAACTTTAGAAGAATCAATGTGTTAAAACTGCATAACATATTGTCCTATCAAGTTGTGAGCTCTTTATGAGTTTTGACCAAGCAATCAAATATCAGCTGTCAACACTACATATCTAGTAACAAGATTTCCATGGAAAAGCACATCTGACAATGTTTTTAAATCTTTATTCAATCATTTTTATTACATGCTTTCAGGTAAGGTCAAAGGTCAGACCCCCAAAGTAGAGAAGCAGCAAAAGAAGAAGAAGAAGACCGGCCGTGCTAAGCGTAGGATCCAGTACAACAGACGGTAAATATTATTTGTATAGTTTAATATATCATAATCAGGGATTGGACTATTAAAGTTTTATCCCAGAAAAGGGTATATGTGCATCCAGATAATCTTATTTCATACTCAAACAATACCCTGCTGTTTTTTGTGGATTCATATAATCAAATGATGATGATGATGTATCAATATACAAAAGACAGTTCTTGTTTAGATTCAAGCTTTAGTCTTATTAGACTATCTTTAATAAGTGATAGTGCTTACGTCAGTCGCTTATCGCTTGACATGATCACCACTATCATTGCACATGCTATTCACATGTGGCTTCAAGTAGTTTCAAAGTAACATAC
Source organism: Lycophotia porphyrea (assembly GCA_950005105.1). Classification (NCBI taxonomy): domain Eukaryota; kingdom Metazoa; phylum Arthropoda; class Insecta; order Lepidoptera; family Noctuidae; genus Lycophotia; species Lycophotia porphyrea. The sequence goes on along the minus strand of OX465395.1, from coordinate 13,097,241 downwards.
TGTAAGTTGGACATAAGTATGAGTAGTGTGTTATGAATGATTGTCCTATCCTACAGCTCTATGTTATACACAGTAATGAGAATAGCACTTGTAATAATTACACTGAAAGTTACTTGAATAGACATTGATGCAATTTTTGAAGTGAAAACTTCTTTAGGCTGGACACTCTGGGACTCTGGTTGGTTGGGTGCTTTTGGCTGGTCTTTTTTGGTTGGGCCTTTTTGAGATGGGGAAAAACAATTCGTATCGCGACACTATTAGACGACCTATTTCATTGCAGAGTTAGCCGTATTGCTGTATTAAAATACAGTGTATAGTCAAATGTGTAAAAGGCTTATGCAAAAATATTTTCTAAAAATAATGTGTGAATGTTGAAAAAAAAAAGGGTTTTTTGTTGCATGTTGCAGTAACAAGTAAATACTGTTATTTTGGGATCATATGTGAACTTAACAAAAGGAAAATCGCCAACTTTACAGACATTTACCTGACAATAAATCAAATTGGTATTTACAAAGTACTGTTTCATTTCAGATTCGTGAATGTCGTGCAGACGTTCGGCCGCAGACGTGGACCTAACTCCAACTCTTAGATTTATGTTTTGTAAATAAAATGCAAATATAACATCTTTTTGCGCCAATATCTGTTTTATTGCACTATAAGACTACCCACCCACCCGCCCCACCCACCCCACCTGATAAGCTGATGTGCTTGGGAGTAGACATTTTTCTAAGGGTGCTTACTTAAAGATACAGGTTTTTGGTATGGACCAGTCAGTACGGGTAAAATAGTCCCGTACTTTCTGTATACGATCACACACATAAAGAAACAAAACTAAAAAAATAGGGTATCTACAGGTTTTCGAAACTCACAAATCGGGAGGCGAGCGCCCTAAAGCCTAAGACCAATAAATGATGTGGTCTAAGCAATGTAATACCGGGCTATGCCAGGATCTCGAAACATGGGGTTTCCCCCACATTTTTGCGGGACTTATACAGGGTGTAAATGGACTCATCACGAAGCCGTCAACCAAGCATTCATCATCATCTGCCTAGCCTTTTCCGAACTATGTTGGGGTCGGCTTCCAGTATATCCGGATGCAGCAGAATAACCGTCAACCAAGCATTATGATATGATATAGTTGCAGTTTTTTAGAAACTTTTGCACATCTTCAAATGAAATTGAATTAATTTAACCAATTGTTTATTTTTCTTCATTTAATTTTAATTTCAATCGAAAACATCGATCGGTTTTTAAGAAAAAATCAATTATATCTTTCGACCCTGGATACTTATCTATTTCGTTGACTATACATCAAATTAATAATTGCTGGGAAACTAATTTTTTTTTGGGGGGGGCAAAAATCACCTTTTACGGTAGGACTCAATATAACGCATCCAAAACATTGTGCTGATGGTTGGATTGAATAGTACGATAGTACGGGGGTCGTGAAAGTGTCTTAAGTAAAAAAATTACATTACATACACATGTATGTAATGTAATTTAATTACACATTTTTGTGTTGTTTTTGTGTGTGTCATATACACATGTATGTAATGTAATTTTTGTGTTGTTTTTCTGTGATTTTTCTGTGCGAGAAGAATTTGTGTGATTTTTCTGTGCGAGAAGCGAAATCATAGCGCGATCACTTAGATAATAATTATGGTTCTATAAATAGTACCTCATCGCTCGATAGATGGCAGCACAGGAAAAATTATAACTCGCTATGGTTTCGTTACATGCATTTAGTTGGGTCCGGACGATTATTTGATTTTGTGAGCAGCGCACCTATCGGAGTTAAATGTAATTAATGATCTAATATACGGGTAGTGACGTAATTCAGTGGTGTTATTTCGAAATCCCACTCCAAGTCGATCCTCGATTAACACATGTAGGTATTTAAATAAAACTTGTGAAAAAGTTCGCAATTACGGGGAGAACAAGTGCCTTTCGGCTTTGTTAAGAGTTTTTTTACACCCTTTAGGTACCGCACCACAGTACCTACCGTAAAGCAGTGAATCGAGACAAAACAACGTTTTACCCGGTATTTCACACGCACTCAAACTTAATGAATCGCGGGTACTGTGCAGTGTGCTACAAAAGCATGAACCCTGAAAAATAATATCGGAGTGCAACTTGTTTAACGTGCTCAACCTTTTGCCGTTGTCTGCGTAAAGTAGCACATAATCATAATGTCACATCAAAAGATCCCCGATTCGCCGAAGGGTTAGGTAGAGACACCGTATTCTTACATTTCGCCAGATACGTAAGTCTCCTGTAATGGGTGCGAGTCTGTTGCCAACCGGGCACAAATAGACTCCGAGCCCGGCTGCTAACACTTTCCTGGATCTCTTCTTCAATCGGTTCTTACTGAGGATCGTGGTCTCCCCTTTAAACGGACAATCTGCCTCCATCGACTCCGGTCCAAAGTTGCCATCACTATCTGTTGAAATTTGCTTGAGGACATAGTCTCTTTACTTGGTCGGACCATCGTGTTGGCGACCGGCCTCGTGCTCTCTTGCCTTCGGTATTGCCAACAATGGCCGGATTTTGGTGCCACGGAACCTTTGTGGCCTGGCCTCTGGCCGTTTTTTTTTCTTCTGGTGTTGATGACGTCTTATACATATATGCTCGCTCAATAACAAAAAGGGCTCTGCAGCCATAATACCCTCCATGCAGATTTAAAATTTGTAATTTGCAAAAAAAGACACATTGGTAAATATGTGGAATGCATAACGCGAGTGTCGAGCACGAACCCTTCTCGAACATTTTCATTAATTGCATGGTATCGTACAATAACCTAGATGCCTGGCTGCTACTAAGAAAACTGTTGGAAAAACCCAATAACACGGGGGAGGGTTTGCATTTGTTCATTTGCGGTTGCACAACGACATGCTTTGCTTTTGCTTTGCTTGGTAGTATAGATGCAGACCTACCTTACTGCTTCCCTCAGAGGCGGTAAGGTGGCAGGGCCTTAAGAGGAGCGCTACAATCGTGTAGATCCTCAAGGCAAGTCTCTGCAAAGTAGTGCCGCGCCGCCGCGCGGCAGGCTGCGTTAGCGCCAACAGCACCGGCTGCGGCTTACGCGCCACCTGACACGACGGCTGCTACCTCCGCGTCTACTACCCTGACACCTGTTACACTTTCCACGAATGCCTGGCAACAGAGCAGCGTTCGGAATAGTTTAACGAACAACCTCGAAAACGACACCGACAACCCATAAGCCTTGACGACGAACACCGCGCCCTGGCACTCCAACGCGAGAAAATCGAAGCAAGGTTGAGAGACATAGACTCTGGACGCCGCGGGACGGGAAAGGAAGCTGAATCCGGTGGCTCCGCCTTCATCTCTGTGTATGAAGTACGCCTGCTCAAGCGCAAGTGCGGAAAAATCCGGAACAGAGAGAAGGATCTCAACAGCCGTTTGTGCAAAATCCGCGAAGGCAATAGCCAGCGCGATGCGCAGACGGTTGCTTGCAAGGGAGTACGCGACCAGCTGTATGTACGCGACGGGGAAACCCAGCGCGAAAAGCAGCCGGACGCGGTAACACGCGGACAAGGATTAGTACGCGAATGGGAAACCCAGCGCGAAAAGTCACTGCCCGCACCGGGACCATCCGGAGGACACAACCGGAACCGCACCGAGACGACCAAGGACTGACACCGGCCCAGACAAAGGCGAGGCAACAATTCAACAGAGCTAAAAACTCCAGACTCCCAGAGGACTGGGACCTATATAAAAAAACACAATACTCCTTCAAGAAACAAGTCAGGACCGCCAGGAGGGCGGCCTGGCGGAAATTTTGTGAGGACATTGAATCAAACAGCGAAGTCGCACGAGTAAGGAAGATCCTATCTACCGATCAGGATCGCACCCTCGGGTCGCTGAAAAATCCAGACAACACTTACACAAAATCAGACTACGAAACCAGTAAAGTCCTTCTGGAAACCCGCTTCCCAGACTGCAATCTCTCCGAAGATACAGCATGGACAAGTGAGCCAATGCACACACCAAATGACCAGGACTGTTCCAAAGCCCGCACGGTAGTAACCGTAGACAGAGAAAATGGGCAATCAAAACCTTCAAACCATACAAATCCGCAGGCTTAGGTAACATTTTCCCGGCCTTGCTGCAATGGGATGTAGACGCCCTTGCGCCATGGCTGGCTGTCACTTTCCAAGCCTGCTAGCACACAACTATGTACCACTTGTCATATCTACTGTTCCAAATAAATAAAAATAGGAGGTAGACAGTACAATTAAATTTAATAAGATTAAGAGGGAAGTAAGTTAAAAAAATACAAGTCTGCTAAAAAACACACACCTATCTACACGCACTCAAGAACTGGGGTAATAGGTGGAGAAAGTACTTGCTGTTTTCCCGAAGGGGGTAGACCCTTGGAGCACCTGGTCCTGCGGCTCCACCGAACAGGCGTCAGGTCAGTCCTGGCTGTTTCGGTGGCAGTAAATGGATGAAATTGAATGGATAATGGATGCCGTGATTTATACCTACTTTCTGCTACCACAGAAGGCATATTTGTGATAAAAATGAGACGAAGGACACATGGTCTGTAAATTGTACGTATATTTATTTTTTATCGTATCTGCTTTATAGCAGAATACTATACACTTCAATGGCGAGAGGTGAAAGTCATTTTCATCCCTAAACCAGGCAAACCTGACTATACACAACCTAAAGCGTACCGACCAATAAGCCTGACATCTTTCCTACTGAACACCCTCGAGAGACTCTGTGTCATTCGGGACGGACCTCTTCGAGAGCTACCACTCCACAAGCAACAACACGCCTACTCCACAGGAAAATAGCTGTTTTTATTGATATAGAAGGAGCTGTTGACAAAACCAATTTCCACAGCATCAACGCAGCCCTCGAGGAACACGGCGTGGATCGACCCTGCGAGGATGGATAACAATCATGCTCAGACTGAGAGCCGTACAGGTTACGGGGAACGACACCACCAGAGCCATCGTGGCGAGGGGTTGCCCTCAAGGGGGCGTCCTTTCGTCTCTCCTATGAAACCTCGTGGTAGACAACCTTATCAAGCGTCTAAACGACAGAAGTTACTTCACAGTGGGCTACGCTGATGATATAACCATAATAATAAACGGTATACATGAAAACACACTGTGTAATCATATGCGCCAAGCCTTGAAGATAGTAGAGGACTTGTGCAAGGAATATAAACTAGCAGTGAACCCTACCAAGACTGAACTTGTCCTCTTCACAAAAAAAAGGAAGCTGGCAACCCTACAGTTACCACGCTTCTTTGGGACCACCCTAAGCCTGTCGACTGAAACCAAATACCTGGGCATTTATTTGGACAAACAGCTGAACTGGGCAAAACACACCGATTACATCACTACAAAAGCCAGCATAACCCTATGGCAATGCAAAAGACTACTCGGGAGAAACTGGGGCCTAAGCCCCAAAATCACCCACTGGCTATATACTACAGTCATCCGACCAATCATCACATACGGCTCTTTAGTTTGGTGGCCCAGGACCAACCTGAGCACTGCCCAGAAAGAACTCGAGAAGCTACAAAGGTCTGCATGTGTAGCACTACAGGTGATGCTGGGGCTGCCACCCCTACACCTCGTCGTAAGAGAGGAAGCAACCCTAGGGATGCTTCCTCTCTTACGACGGCACCCTAAGTAACGATTCCTGAATAAAACATACACGCATAAAGGATGATGCACTCAAACAACAGCCTATGATGGCATCACCTAACGACAGAACCCTGAAGACCCACTGCTTTCAAAAACACTATAACATTGAGCTCACAGCGGAAATGTGTGACTACCCAGGTCCACACGAGCTAAGGATCTACACGGATGGATCAAAGACTGACGATGGGACAGGTGTCGGCGTTTTCTCCGACGACCTAAACATTAAAATATCCAGGCCCCTGGGAATGCTCAACTTGGATAATGCCTACACACTCTGCTTGATACACAGGTATCAAGCAGAGTGTGTAGGCATTATCCAAGCGGCACACGCCATAGTAGTCAGGGAAGTTACGGATACCCATATTCGTATACTTTCCGACAGTGCCTCAGTTCTTCAATCCTTAAAGAGAAACCAGATCACATCAAGATTAAAACTAGAATGTCATAATGCCCTAGAACGTGTTACGGTACTAAACCGCAACACGGTGACACTGCAATGGATCAAAGGACACAGTGGATCACTCGGAAACGATGCAGCTGATGAGCTTGCTAGAAGGGGATCCAGCACAAAAGTCATCGGTCCCGAATCCATTGTGCCCTTTCCTTTTAAGCAGCTAAGGAGCTGGCTAAAGGAACACACTTAGGCACAAGCGGAAAAATGGTGGACCTCGACACCAGGGTGCAGGCAATCAAAGGAGGCTATGCAAAGCCCCTGGATGCAAAGCTGACCAAGCGCCTTCTGCGCCTGGAACGAGATAGCCTGCGACTGGTGGCGGGGACCATCACTGGACACTGCTCACTGAAGAAACACTTCCACACCCTAGGAATCATGGATAGCCCCCTGTGCAGAGCGTGCATGGAGGCGGAGGAAACGGTGGCGCATGTGCTCCTCGAGTGCACCGGTATCACCCAGATCCGCGAGGAGACTCTTGGAACACCGAGATCCCTCGCGGATGCCCTGAGAAGACCGGGAAGTCTGATCTGCTTCTGGAGGGAGGTGGGCTGGTTGGAGTAACGGCCACGCACAATGCCTTTAAAGACTAAGTGCGGAAACCAAAACCATTAATAGAATAGAATAGAACCCAATAACACTGCCCGACCTGGAAACCGAACCCAGGAAGCCAGAACCAAAGAAAGGAAAAAAAATAAGGAAACGCTAGGGAGGCCCGCGAAATTTAAGTTTCTTATTTTCAAAAAACATAAGAAATGCAATCAGTTCACGGCGTTTCTTTAATAATCACTTCTGTCAATGATCGAGTCGATAGTCAAAAATCGAGCAAATCCCGTCACTTTTCGAGCTACTTTCGGGCAGCTCGATGTTCGCTGACCGCTTCAGGCGTTTTAAGAGGGTGCCAGCTAACTGCGATTTTGTCAACTTTCAGAATGCACAGCCATTTCCTTAAAACGCGCGGGCGGATCCGCGGGCCCCGAGCGGCGGCGGCGCGCAGCTACTCCGAGCTCGCCCCTGTCATTTTCGTGCTGTTCGATACTTTGTATAGACAACTCGCTCTCGTTCGTAATGGATGTGGACTGGGACATAATTATTGCTGCGCTTGCAGAAGAAGAATGCTCTTGTAGTAGCTTGAGGGCCGCGTCCGAATTTATTCTTATATTGACCGTATGTCAAGGTACTTAAGGTTTATATTAAATTGTTCTTTAATTGCGCTCCGCCGCTCTTCCAGCGGTGTGCGCTGGGCCTTAAGAGGAAAACCTTACAAAAGGTTGAAAACAGGGGCATACGTTTGTATAATTGAAGCGCCATGTGCTGCCATCTATTTGTACGACCGTCTTCGTCTCGATGGATAAAAAACCAAAAGGTTTTAGTCAGACAGGTGTCTAATTTAAATTGGTCAGGAAATAAATAAAACTTCAATTAGGATTTTTTGGCAAATGTCGTGTATTTCAAAAGTGCCAAGGAAGACTGTATGATTGTTCACTCACATAACGTCACGAAACGGTAAAACTGGACATATTTCAATAGACAATTTGTACGTTGTCATGATTAACGGCAAGACAATAGTCCAGACGCGTGATCCTATTGATAAGTCTTGACATAATGTAACACTATATGGCACTGTGGCATCGATAAACATACTAAACAACACAAAAATCATAGTCACAATCAAAAAGTGTCTCATCAAACGTTACAATTAGGTAGGTACATTTTTTTCACTAACTTCCGTAAACAAAATAAATATTGTACTTTTGTTCACAATCTCCTTCGATGCATAAATAGTTAAGTACGTGTTTATGTATTCTAGAACAAGTTTTATGAAGGTATAATATATTAGGTATATAAAAATCATCAACTGGTAAATGTATACAGGCTGTAAAAAGACTCTTAACGAAGCCGAAAGGCACTTGTTCTCCCCGTCATCGTCATTGCGATATCTTTTTTGTTCTAGACCATACCTGGGAACCTTCTAGTTACCGAGACATTGGAAGGTCAGAGTTCCAACTTTTTAACGGGTTTTTCTTTTAATCACATGTGTTTAATGTGAGATTTTTACGTTTAACAACCCCACGACCCCCGTACTACTCAATCCATCAATCAGCACAATGTTTTGAGTGCGTTACATTCATCATCATCATCAGCCTATAATGTTCCCACAGCTGGGACACAGGCCTCCTCTCTATGTGAGGGATTGGGCTATAATCCACCACGCGGGCCCAGTGCGGATTGGCAGATGTCACATGTATTCGAATTTTTGGTTCTAGGACATGCCGGTTTCCTCACGATGTTTTCCTTCACCGTTTTTGAGAGCAGTGGTGATGAAATAAATTACACAAAGTAATGCGCCTGCCTGGGTTCGAACCCACGACTTACTGTTCGTAAGTTGGGGTCGCTACCACTGGGCCACCGCTGCTCTCCGTTTCCGTTCGCGTTACATTGAGTCCGTTAAAATTATTGTTCGAATTATTGTTGATTGTTTCAACAACAATTTTTAACAACAATCGTGCAACAATTCGTTTCAACAATAATTTTTGCGTGGAGTGACTTAGTTTGATGTACAGACGCCAGCAGATCAAGCTACCCAAAACTGACAGATTTACCCAATCAACCTTGACCATAATACTTTACAGCTTTAGCAATAAAGTTGAAAATCTATTAAAGAAATCTGACACATTGTAGTAGCTTGATGTGCTGGCGTCTGTACCTACAGAATGCTTGGTTGACGGCTTCGTGAAGAGTCTTTTTACAACCAGTAGGTAGGCGAATAAGGAAAAGAGGTAGGATACATTAGTTCTATTAAAAAAAAAAACGAATGATTAACGATTCGAAAGTTAAATGACTATGATTTCTTAATTAAGTAGGTACACAATTTAAGCATATAGATACGCTAGAAGACCACAGCCACAGTAATAGTCCTTATTCTAAATTAAAATATGTTAATAACACATGTCTAGTCGGTTTCAATTACCTATGTTCCTCAATAATTGCATGTGATGTGCAATACATTTGCAAATATAACCAATTATTTACAATAAAACTTCTGTATTAATAACAATGACTATCTAGAGTCCAATTTATTTACGTAAATATTTATAATAAAATAGTCGAGTCAGTTCACACAATAAGGCACAGTTGTTGCAAAATTTCAACACTTTCTATTTTCTCACACTTATAACGTCATAATCACTCGTCTCACATTGTTAGGCAATAGACTATTACAACAATGTTACCTCTATCTAAGTAAGTAATAATAGTCTTATATTATGCACCGCTTTTATTAACTAGGCACACGATATCTAATGTTAAATGTAACACAACTATAATCTAAAGTACATTTTGGCTTCAGATCTCTTTTTATGGGCCCTAATTCGGACAAAACTGCGAAACTACCTTTATATTTCGAGTTTTTGTACTTTTAAAAGTTTTAAACCTATATTTAAATGCATTTATCTGACTTATTTAAATCTTTTGCAAAAGCAAATATCTCTTGCAGTTTTATCAAAGATTTAAGGACTGGTCAAATTGATGTGAAACCCGAGACTCAACAGTTTCCATTTGAAGTTTTTTTTTCAGCTATCGTCAGCCAAAAGCCTGTGTTAATGTGTCAGTTTGACCAATTCCTAACTATTGGGAATGTTTCTAATTTTTAATTTCGTATTCGAGGTACATGTTTAGGACTGTGTATATTATTTTACAATTAAATTAAAATTAAATGTAACTTGATCTCTAAATTTGACTCATAACTAACATAAAACACTAGGTACATTTTGTAAATAAATGTAGATTTAAAAAATCCGAGTCTTACAAAAAATAATAATTTCCATATCCATGAACGAATGGGCCAAGGCAATGTTAAAACCATAACAATGGCGGTGAGTGCAGTCACTTACGTATAAGGTCATTCATGAATACGGGAATAAGGTTGGTATTCAAACTATGCAGAGGCATAATTTTATTATTCATTACACGCATTAGTGCACGCTCATCCTTCGACAAACGGTCAATTTAAATGCCAGCTACGTTCCGTTTTACACACTCATCCGGCAGTTGGGAAACTGCATTCACTATTTTTCAATAGAGTTTTTGGCGCTAATGTGTTGTACGCAACAATGTGTCCTTTCGCTTACACTTTATTGGCTATACCATTTACGGTGGTGTTCATTGCTATTTTGATTGCACTGGCGCGTTCCTTCTCCCACTTGTTGACCCAGTTGATAGGGTAGCACATCAAGGCTGAAAGGAGTAAAAATCCTCCTGACACGTAGAACGAGAAGGCGTAGCTTTTTGTGGCATCGTACAACAGTCCTGTGAAAAAAAATACATCAGTACCTAACATAAATTAAATACACAAACAGTACTACTGCTCTAGATATGCACTACATAGATAGTTTTTCAATAAAATCATTATCTATAACTAAATATCAAAATATTATTAGTCTAGATAGGTAGACCATCGCTCAATGACGATGCGGCCGATGCGGGTGCGATCAAAGGAATGATCGCATAATGCAAATGCGACATTTTCAGTTTATCTGCAACGCTTCCACAGTGTCTCTTGTTTTGCAGATGTCAAAGATACGCAACCGTGACCACTCTCGAACAGGAGGACAGCATGGCCTGTTTGCCATTAAATAAATAAAAAATGAAACCGACCTGCAATAGGTGACCCAAGTAAGGCACCAATTCCTTGGAAGAGAAGGAACAGGCCGTAGCAATTGGTGAGCCGCTCCAGACCGAGGTACTCGACGACCACGATAGAACGCAACGTGGCGAAGCAAGCTGAAAAAAAAAACTTAATGAGCAATTCATTTTCTACCAGAATACTACGTAGATAGAATTCCTTTTTGATATAAATTGATTCTCTAATGTTTTAGCGGCAGAGGAATAAGTCGTAAAATAAATAATTTTGGTCAACTTACCAACAGCAAGACCGAATATAACGCAGTATCCGTACTGGAAGTATGTATCGAAGCACAAGTTGCTGAGCATGGTGGCAAGACCACCCATAGTGAGCGCGATGTTGGTGACCCACAGTGGCGACACCTTCGGCATGGCTGACACCATCCCGCACACCAGACGACCAACAATGTTCGCTACTCCGATCGATGACACCAACCACCCAACAGCGGCTGGGTCCATGTTGTTCTCTTTCGCTCTGTGTTGCACATACAAGAACGGCACAAAGAATCCCAGCATCGTGACAAATCCACTCACAGCCAGAATTACGAATGTCGGAGATTTGAATAAGCTCACGTCCAACAGGGTAGCCAGAGCTCTTGTCACAGCTACAGGACAGATTCTGCATTTACCCTTTTCTTCTTTTTCCTCCTCAGGAGAAGGTACGTGCGTAACAGCTAAATGGTATCCAATGGATGTCCGTGACGTGTACTGTGGCAGCCTGGCCAAGCTGGCTCCGAAGAAGATATCTTCACGGTATAAAGGTCTTGCAAATAAGTCAGCACTTGAGGAGTGGCCTCTACTGGCAAAGTCAGTGCGGGACATAACTCTGAGGACCGGTTCGATCAAAGGATCTGTTGCCTCGGGAGTGGAGCTAGCGTCCTCTTGTTCGTCTTTCTCTGTGACTGTTGCGTATTGAGGTTTCGTTAGGTTACTCTTGATGGTTCCTGCTGTGGCAGAGGAGCGTCGCTGTTGAGCATTAATGACAGTGCTGCTTCCACGGAACACCTCTTCAGCCGTTGGATAGCGTGTGTTGCTTGATACTCCCATCCAAGTGTGAGGGCTGGCTTTGGTTTGGAACTTCATATCATGTGGCATTCTGATACCTGAGTCAAGTCTGCCCTGAAGTTTCAACATATTCTTCAGTTTCTCAGCTGCTATTCTGCTACGTTCCTCTTCGTCTGCTGCAGTTGCTTCTTCCTCTACTACTACTTGGACTGGCTGTAATGGTCTAAACGCCAGGGCAAAGACGATACATAGCAGCATCATACCTGAAGCAATGTAGTGTTTTTTAAACAAGATGTTTGAAACTGGTAGTTACACTTAATATTACTTATATTAATTAAACTTCAAAACAGTTATATAAAAATATTTAAAGAAAATATTTACATTTTTAAATGTTTTTATATATTTTTTCTTAACTTATATTAAAAAAATGTAATTAATTTGTAAGAAGATGAATAAAGAAGAAAATGATAATTTCATACAAAAGAAAATCTAGGAGTATGCATTTATTGCTCACCTGCTTGGCAAACCACAGCGACCCTCCAGGAGTATTTTTTTACAATGGCCTCCGTGATGGGCGACATGACAAACACGCCTACTCCAGAGCCACACATTGCGACGCCCGTCGCAAAAGCTCGCCATTTCTCGAAGTAGAATCCAACGGTTAATACAGCGGGCATGAATATCAAGCAGACACCGAATCCTGAGAACAAGGGATTATTGTGAGGGTAAGAATTTGACAAATTCAGATAATCTCACGCCTGAATTCACCGGGAGGTTAGGCAGATAGAGGTGTCGTATTAATATTAATCATTGTCTAAATCGAACGCGATCCTCATATTACTGAGTATAAATTCAGATTCCTGGATGCTACTACAAAAAGCCCTTATTTTAACATCAGAACATTCAAATTTCTACTCCATTATTGAATATACTATTACATACAAAAGGTATTTTCTTACCTCCAATAACTCCGTATGTAACGTAAAGGTATTGCGGGCTGGTGGCAAAATATGAGACCGCGAAACCTTGCGCCGCAATTAGGCTTCCGAGGATTGTCACAACTCTGAATCCGTACCTGAAAATTAAAAGAAGACATTAAGAAAGGAACAAAGTGATAAACATTAGTGTTCAAGCGTTCAGGGCACAGTAGATACAATGAGTTCAGTCCCTGCACGTTGCAACCTCGCACAGAACTGGGCCTGTGTCCCAGCAGTGAGAACGTTCCATGCTGACCATGTTATGCTATACTAGTACTTAATGAATTCACTCACTTGTTTGCTAAAGCCGATGCTATGGGACCAAGAATAAGGTAGAATCCAGCTAGCAGAGAGTTTATCAGTGCCACTTCACTTTCACTTGCCTGAAAACAATAATAAAACACAAATAAATTTCAAAGGTAGGAAAAATGAGCTGCGCTGCATAAAATAATATGTAATTTATTTCGATCGTTTCGTGTTTCATGTTTTTAAAAAGATTCTGCGAACGGTATTGTTTTACGAATTAAGTTTATGTATCAATAATTCATATCGATCTACGAGTATTTTATGTTTTAGATTAGTTAGGTAATAGGTATCGTACTCCTGGGTGGCTAGTTCTCTCATCAGGATACTGTCCAGTTCTGTTGGCCATAGCTTTGTTAAAAATATATAATTATCTCTGTCTCATTGAACTCTGTCCTTGGCACAAATGGCACAGAATAAGTTGGCACGCTAGACGAAAACCGAGTTACGTAAAATAGTTTTCCCAGACAGATTCCTATTGCTTACATCAGTAATAGTTCGGATAGGTCATAGCTGCAGAAGACTCACACTTACTCATCTTTCAAGTGCGACATTCTACCAACATACATGTTAGTTTGTGAGATTATCAATTAACCGGTTACCGTTAATATGCAAATAATTAGCGAACCGCAAACACACGGAAGTAACAGCAAAGGATATCTTCGATGAATAAGTTCTGCAATTTCCCACGTCAAAACCCGTTCAAGGCGGCCTACTATTAGAAGATATCGCAAAAAAATACGACAAAAATATGTTGTTGGTATACATTGAATAGTGGACTGGCGATTTAAATGCACATGGCCCTATAAAGCTTTCAATGTGAAACGTATTGCTTTCAAGTCGTTACAATTCAGTGATCCGCGCGATGTGGAAGTATAAATCGATTACTTCCTGTGGTCAAATAAGTTTCCGTTGTCAATGTGTGGCCCACTGACCTTGTTCTTCTGACAGACATGTGAGAGAATGTACGCTCTATGCACTTTTAGTTTTAATTAAAGTGTCATTTGAATGGATTGCTGGGTCTGTGTGGCTGGCTCTTGTTACCAGTTCAGAGCACATGTAGGTGGTACTCAGAATGCCAGATTGATGTGTTAGAAATGCTACCGTGCAAAAGTCAGAAACCAGTTAACTGTCAAGTTTAGGTAACTACAACGTATAATTATTCCGGTTTTTATTAACATTCTAGATGTGGTGCAAAAAATGTAATCTAAATAATTTGCATGAAATAAAAGACCGGTCCGCACGTATTTTTTCATTTTGCAAATTACGTTTTCAAATGTGCCGTGTCAAAACAAAACTGTTTTATTTTTTTGTGACTGCAGTGGGTTAGTCCCCATATACGTGAACGCTACATTACTTTGGGAATTCACAAGTCCTGGATATTTCATAAACGAGTGCTTACTCCTCCTTATCTTTAAGTCACGGACTTTTCAAATGTCCTTCGAGTCCAAACATCACAGTCTCAGTCTTATTTGGGAAAATCGCGAATGTAACTGTAAAACAAGCAAACGCAATTTGTTAACAAGTCTGCATATGGTAAGTACTAACATAAGTACCGTAGTTCGTTGCACCATCTAGGCACGTCCATTTAGTTACCTGAAGTCTATGTGTGGTCCTATTTACTTAAGCAAGATGCACAGCCCGTTTCTCAGGCGTGCTTTGGTTGTTAGCATAGCGGGAACGTCGGCTTATGTAATAGATATTAAATTTCAACGAGGCCCTTACAGGGGGCATTGTTTGTGGACTTTTGAGTAGGTACGCAGCTACTTCTGTTTACTTGTATTTTAGACCAAGCCGAACCTAGGTAATGTCTGCAAGTTTGTAACGTCGTTTATACTAATACCCAGAATCAGAACTATGTTATTCATAAATTAATGAGATTGCCTACAGTCTACCTACCCAATTTTGGGTAAAGCTCGCCATTGTACATAAGTTATATTATTACAATTTGTATGTATATTTTTGTTTTGTGTGCAACAAAAAATAATAATATTATTTTAAAGAGGTAAAATTTGTTTGTAAAGTATGTAGGGGGTAATCTTCGGAACTACTGATCCGATTTCGAAAATTCTTTCACTAACGGGAAGCTACATTATCTCCGAGAGTCATATTCATATATTTAACACATACATCAGTACACAACGGAAATAAAGCCACGAGCAAAAGCTAGTTGTTTATATGGGTAGGAAGGTATAATTTTTTTTCCAGACAGATTCAATTCATACTATAAATCACGGAATATATTATAAGAGATACTTACCTCTTTTATATGTTCTGCCTCCCCCCCCCCCAACCATTTGCTATAACCAGCCCGCGATGCTGAGCCATTAGTAATAAAACAGCCCCTAAATAATCTTACTCAGATCCAGCCTGTCCCCTTCCTGCCCTCCCCAGCGACGCCCTAAGCCGAGGCTCGTACCACACAGGGGGTGCCCTTAGCGTGTGGTCGCTTAGTATTTTAAGTTTTTTGCCCCTGGCTGGAGGCTTTAACTTCAAGGCATCCACAGCCTCTTAGCCTGAACTGCGAGATGCCATATAAAAAAAAATATATGTGTGTGTACGACATATCATTTTTCTACTATTTGCAACTTCACGAAAATGGGGTAGATAAGGCTTAAGCCTTAAGAAAAACAATTTTTTCCGTATTAAATTAAAGCTATTTTATTATTATAGACATGCATACAATTAATGAGTAATTTATTTTATCATTGTTCTTATTATAATATCATTGCTATTGTTGTATTTCATCAATAATGATACATTATATTCTTTACGTCAAAAAAAGCAACATGGCGCGTATCGAAAAACGTGACGATTTTTAAAAAAATTCTCCCATACGTCGCCGTCGATAAAGAAGTTTCACTTCAAAAAAGTGTGTGTGTATTTATGTACACGCGTTAGAAGTCATACTTCTTTGGCGTAACAAGATAAAAATCTTTGTAAAAAAATTATTTTTCGCCTTATCCTACGTTTGTAGAAACAAGGTCTAATATAAATTACCTATACAACCTAACCTCCTAGCTCCAGCAGTAGATTAAAAATAATAACCTAGGCTTGTCAATATCTGACACTAAGCTAACTTCAGGGTGTATGTTGTACCACTGTGAAGGTCGCCCAGAGGACACGGTGTAGCACACGGTGGAGCACACGGTGGAGGTCTGCCCCGCTTGGGCGGAGCACCGCCGTGCCACGCGCGCCTCAAAGAGATGTCAGCAAATAGGGAGGGGCCCGCAAGGGCCGATGCCTGCCAGGGCTGCGGGCTGTTCGAAAGAGATACCGCGGCCCTGGACACAAAGGGCAAGGAAGGAACATGGATGGGTTTTAGTCAGTACAAGTCTGACACTCCCTTCCGCTCTGCCCAGAGCGGTAGAAGTCATTTGATGATTTCGCATCCGTAAAAAAAAAAAGGGTGTATGTTGTCTGACTGTCGCAACCCCGTGCAGGGCACCCCACAATAGTGGCGATAACTCCCCTCTTTGAGGAGTGGCCGTAAAAAAAAAGGGTGTATGTGACTAGCTAACTTCAGGGTGTCGGTTTTTAGTGACGGTGAGCGCGCGCATCGTAAAAAAAATTTCTCACCATTTTTCCCTAACGCGCCAAAAGAATTCAACTCCAAAAATCTGCTCTGTGCTATAAATATATTTATTATTTGCAAACTCCGGTCACTTGAGTAAAGAATGTTTATATCAGAAGTCTACGAAATGGACTACGGAAAAACTTATTTGTAAGTTAATCGTTTTATTTACATAAGAGTATGTTCAAGTTCGTTCAAGGACATGTAGACTTCATAACATAACAAACAGACAAAACGGGGGGAGGGGGATCTAAAGTAGTTATGTTGTTGTTATTGGTAGGTAAGTATTGAAATTGTAGAGGGAAACAAGCTGTGAATTTTAACGCGTGTTTACGTTCATTCTTAAGAAAACATTGCAACTGTACCGATTACGATTTGCATGATTGTTAATCGGTAAGTAATCGTTATTGAGCAATAATCAAAGTGATAACACTCTAACAAACAGGTCAAGAAAAACTTTATTATGTATATTATGTACCTACTGCTAACTACTTAGTAACTTGGTTTTCAATGTTCTTGTTGGGGAAGTGACCAATGCTGTTGTACACAACAGGATGGTTGATGGAAATACCTATCTGCTATTTTATTTTTTGATTGGATGCAGTTATAAACTGGAAAATTCGGTGAAAACTTTTTGGAGGGCGTGGAACCAAGAGATTTTCTGTTTTTATGAGCCATGATAGTCAGCTATCTGTATTAAAAAAAAAACCTTGCAAAATTGGCGTCGCTTCTACTATTGTGCTCGGTAGATATTAAGTATGTAGCTTAAAAAAATTCAAAAGCGTTACCTGGCTACGGATGAACTTAGTTTTAAGATGTCGTAACATTTTTTTTTAAATTATTTAATAAAATAAAAAAATATATATAAGAAGTTAACGCAAAAAGTTGCCAATTAATAACCTCTTGTATGCCAATAAGAAATTTGATTGTAATAACCTTAAGTGAGATTGAATATTTTTCAATACACTTTCTCGCAAACTGGTACTTATCGCGCTACAATTAGGTTCAACATGAATTGTAATGTATTTCACCCGCGTGGATTTTTTATATTTTTCCACACATGTGCGGAAATAAAAATTTCCACAGATTATTATACTTAGTCCAAATTGGTTCAATGACTATAGTCGGCGGTGATTTTTTTTTTTAAATCTCGGCAAAAAGACATGAGTCTAAATAATGGTGTTAATTTTTTGATCATTTGAATTGTGTTTATAAATAGAAATATCATAGATAGTTTCTTTTCGAAAAAGTAACTATGATATCGAAATGTCCTAGATACTTTTATGAACCAATTAACATGTATGTGTATTCTAGAATATTTGAATATTCTATTTTTCGTATTAGGCTGTTTAGCGGCATCATACCTTTGCTTCTTCTTCAACCTGGCGAAAGCAAAGCGCGGAAAAAATGCAAATTAAATCATAGTTACCTAATATTCCTGACAAAAATACTTAATGTTCTAATATTTTATTTCTTCGAAAGTGTATTGAAAAACGTCGTTTGATGCGCGGGTGTTAATACCGCCTCGAATGCAATAACAAAGTTTCCCCACTTATAACATAATGTACTATTTTTTATTAAGTATCGGGATGTGTTTTTTCTAGTTACTGTCTAAATTACAACAAAATAATTACGATCAACGGATTTGTTTGCAATTAGGTGATCGGTTGGTAAAACTGAACTCAAATCAAATTGTTACGGTGGATACCTCCATTTACTTAATCCTCATCGGATATTATCTTCAGGGCTATGTAGATAAGTTCTGTACCTCTACCATGAGATGTCATCGAAAACTTACTCGCTAGCGTTGAACTCGCTAGCGTGCTAACGTGGATCAAATAGATTTCGATAATGCTTGCACCATGAGATTTACGGAGTCTTACGCAGGCGATAAGGTAAGCTCGATAGATCGTGTCGTCTAGCTAACTTCACTCTACTCATTAGAATACTTTCGTCTATGCTTTACTACTTATGTTTTGCTTCTTTCTTTCCTATTAATAAGAATAGAGAACGGCTCTTATGCTCATTATGTACTGTTATCGCTATGCTAAAAATGTTAAGACAGTCAATATCACAAATAAACCGACGAATTAGAAAAGTTGACGGTTAGTGGACTACTTAAGGTATTTAGTGGTTTTTGAATTTTTATTCCTTATAACATGTCACTGTCGTCGTCTAGTTTGAATTTATAATTTTGTTTGTTGACGTTGTGTCACAGAGCTATGTTGTGGTTTAAAAGTTTACTTTACAATTAGATTCAAAGTATTCAAACAGATTATTTTATACAATGAGGACCAGTGTCTCACAGTTTTAATTGTTGGTGGATTTCATGGAAAGGTATGTTTCAACTTTCTATTCAATTTACTGTATGTATTGATATATAAAATAAATAAATTAATAATTTACGTTTTTATTATTACTTATTATTAAATTAATTTGAAAGTTTGTGAGGATGGATTTTTGTTATTCCTTGACGCATTAAGATGACTTACATTAATTTACTTTCTATTAAATTATTTAAAACGTAGAGTTACAAAATTCCCAAATAGTTGCCCCTCAACTCAGGTAGATATGCCAAGTCCACTTGAAACTTTGAAAGTGTATTAGGTCAGCTTATCGGCTAAGTTCAAGTGTCCAAAATAAAGACGTGAGGAATGCAACAAATAAGTAAACAAAAAAATATAGTTATGAATTTGATTTGACTAAATTTATATGATTCTTTAGAGAGTCTGTAAAGCTTAATAAACTTTCTTTCACTTATATTTTTCAATTGGTATCCAACATGAATTCTCATTTTGGCTTAAAATTCACGTTGTTCACGTCGTTGGACTTCAATTTCACATATTCTACGCTAAATAAACTCTTGCAGACATTATTTTCACTGTAATAGACTCAAAAACGTATTACAATTTTAATGTAAACATATGTTTCACTCGTCAAAATGCTAGTGAGCTACGTAACCACTATCGTAAGCGTATTATTCGTTAGCTTCAGTGAAATTAGTGACTCATGGTACCGTTGTATATGGTGACAGCTGAAAAACGTTAGTGACTATCGAATAGAATACGTTAGGTTTTTAACCTATCGTAATCTATAGTGCTAATGGTACGAATTTTAATTCTTTCTGTGACCGCTAGGGGCGCTGTACAATATTTCATACAAATAATTTACGGAGACGCTAGCGAGTTTTGGCTGTGTAAACTCATGGTAGAGGTACTGAACTCGTTTGTAATTGGCCATGGAAAGTATCGAGCCCATATTTAGCAAATTGTATGTTTTCTAGCAATCACAGTTGATGCGATATGATTAGTTGGATGTCATAGTGGTTTAATTTCTCTTTAGCTATTTTAGTCTCAGTGAATAACTGCTGTTTATTTTATTTTTTTAATTCCAAATTATTATGTTTAAATTTACTAATACTTAATACAATTTTATGTCATACATCTACATTGCCTTCACCTAAATCTGTGTTTTATGTAGATAAACCACATATTTTAATAATTAAAAAAGAAGCATCCCTATTTTATTTAACTAAGATCTGTACCTTTATTTTTTCTGATGGGAAATCATCAAATGACTTCTCCCGCTCTGGGCAGAGCGGAAGGGAGTGTCAGACTTGTACTGACAAAAACTCAAACATGTTCCTTCCTTGCCCTTTGTGTTTCAGGGCCGCGGTATCTCTTTCGAACAGTCCCGCAGCCCCGAACAGTCCCGAAGCCCATAAGATCTGTACCTTAACTTAATATAATAATCGTTAAATTTTCCCGACGAAAGTTTCAACTTTGCCCAAGTCCACATGTAATGAATGAGTGCTTGGAGGTGTTTACGCACTATGGTATTACGTAGTCTGCATTACATTGGACGTTCCACCAAATACAATCACAACTTTGAACTTTATTGCTATACAAATAGAGATATTGATGGCAGTTTTGTAAATAACAGACGCAAAATGTTTTTGTTTTCAACTGTAAATCGGTTGACGCCAACTTGCATACTTGACCCTGCTATTACCAATGCAAATCGTTGCGTCTATGTCCAGGAATTGTATGATTAGCTTGTTTTGAATAGATCTTTGTCTGTTTAACACGCATTAATAAGAAGAGGTCTCGTTGTTATCGTCTTTTTATGGTGCACAGACTTGGTCTTTGACTAACATCCAAAAGTCCAAACTCAAGGTTTGCCAACGTGCTATGGAGCGTAAAGTGCGTTTTTTAATCGTAGAGACCAAATTGACACATGCTAATGTCAAACTGCATAGGTTACATCTATACAGTTTGACATTAGCATGTGTCAATTTAGTCTCAAGGATTAAAAAACGCACTTTAGTATCTTAGGTGTAAAATTAACAGACCATGTTCGAAACACTACACTGCGGTCCAAAGCTCAAATCATTGATGTGGCCCAAAAAGCTGCCCAACTTAAATAGGACTGGGCGGGACATGTCTGTCGCATGCCGAACGAACTATGGGCCCGTAAAGCTCAGGATTGGCGCCCTGAAACAGTGACACGGGGTCGTGGCAGACCACGTAGGAGATGGCGGGACGAACAGGATGTGTTCCTTGAGAATTGGAAGGAAGTAGCACAGAATCGTGACCGTTGGAAAGAATGGAGGGAGACCTTTGCCCAGCAGTGGGACAATATGGGCTAGCTATAATAATAATAATGTCATGTGCTATAAAAATCCTACCTATTCGAAAACCAGTGGTCCATTCCTTTTCATCTTGTTTGTCTATGGGTAAAGCGGTTTTTTTTTTTAATTTAATTCTCTGATCTTGTTTTAGTCATTCTTTCCTTAACATGTGTTAAACCTCCTTACAATTATAGCAACGATATAGCTGTGCAGGTCACTTAAGATGGGCCCGGACATGCAAAGAATCTACTACTAATACTACTATTTTGTAATCCTGCAGTATTACAAAATACAGCTAAAAAAATGTTTATTTTGCTTAAAATGTTGGCAAAAGCCCAACTATTGCGTTCACACGTGGACCAATCTATTTTTTATTATCACAGATATTGCGTTATCAGACGAACTTCGTTTTTCAGTTGCATAACATAGACAAAACAATAAAAATATATTTCTGGACTGTTTTGTCTCTGTCCACCGTGTCACGTATTTCAATAGAGTTTATTAGTTTTTTCTTTTAAAAGTAAATCACCCATATATTCATAATCGATACCTGACATTCGCTAATCAATAATAATGCACTCGATTTGACCCGAAACGAAACGGATTAAAAATGCAACCTGTTTGGTTAAATGGAGTCTCGAGGCCGAGATCGTTCATTGCCCCCGCGCTGTTATGTGGGAACTTTATGTACTTTAGCATTGCAAGGGTTAGTGCACTTGCGATAGTGGAAAACCTTTAATAGAGCTGTTTCACTGGACCTGGCCCCACATTCATCACGCTAAGAACGCAACCAGCTATTCAAGCAACATTCTCTGTTCTCTTCTTGAATTCCGTTCACCTAAGCGCATATTAAGTACTAGCTTATGCCCGCGGCTTCGCCCGCGCGAGTTCGGTAATTATCCCACGGTATTGTACAACCGGGATAAAAAGTATCCTATATGTTAATCCAGGTTATAAATTATCTGTGTGCCAAATTTTACCCAAATCCGTTCAACCGTTGTTGCGTGAAAGAGGAACAAAAATCCATCCATTCATCCGTCCTCACTTTCGCATTTATAATAGTAGGAAGTACAATCAACAAAAAAAATCTCTTATCCTTCTTCGACTTCAATTTTTAAATCTCGAAAAATCCTGTTACAACATTATGACAATTGTCAGCAATAAAGATATCTCAAGCGGAAATCCGGCCGAAACAATCGCAAAAATCCTTCAGTGTTTCAAGGGACAACCCTATTGGACTGCTCACGGCAAATTCCATTAACTGGCATCGATTTGACATCGAACTGGTGTAAATTGTGTAATTAATTGCCTTTAGATCGAGTGCGGGCTTCTGTGACGTACATAGCTCGACTAAATGATTTATTAACCAATGTTGACTTTTATTAATGGAAGTGTTTAAATACTGGGTTGTTTGTCTAGCCTTCGGAAATGCGCACTTCCACTGTATGTAATTACTGGGTCAAACAGTGCGTAGTTACCTAATCAGTATTTTCTTATCTACTAAAAATAAAACCTGGCATCTATAGTCAAGTTAAAGTAATAACTTGAGTTTAAGTAATTACTTATGCAATAGACAAGAATTTGAATGAAGTAAGAACCGTCATTTTAATGCAATAAAAAAAAATATTTCCTCTTTATAATATTGGTATAGATTATCTACTTTTACTCAAGTAATCACTTTGACTCGTTTATAGAAACGGGTGTGTCTCTCAATTCTCGTCTCAATTTATCTAGCTAGACTAGGCGGGAAAAGACTAACTCAACCCGACTGAATGATAATATGATAATAATAATACCAGGTAGCTACTGGTAGAATATTGTAAACATATTCTTTCAGACTTGTACTAATTGTATGTACTTGTTTTTATGAGTTAACAAAACAAAGATAGTACGTATAGGTACACCTAAATGCTTCACAACTGCAATCAAACCAGGGTTCCTAGATCAATATTTTTTTCTTCCAGAGAAAATTCCATGCATTTAAAGAAAATTCCGGACTTTACTTCTTTTCTTGTTTCATGCTGTTACATTTAATTGATTTATTTTATGTATTCATTTCCTAATACTTATAGAAAAAAATTGTTGTCGACTGTGATTCTATTTCTCATTTGTGGAAATTCCGGATGGTTTAGAATTCCCTCGCATTCCAGACACTGAGCTAATATCCTGGATTTGTCAGGAAATATCTAGACGCATGGCAACCCTAAATAAAACGCACCTACCTATATATACCTACATGTAGCCGAACCGCAAATATATAACTATCTAAGTAAAGTTCATTGAGTTCATTCAATGATTAACTGAGTGACCGAATGAATGGATCGTTGTAGCGCCACGACGCGACGGAACCTTGGCCTTACATTTATTATAATTTTATTGTTCAACACAACATTGAAAGTCAGCCGCGAATCGCTGTAAAACAACATTGTAATTACGTTTAGGTTTTTTATCAGCTTTGTATCTCACAGTTCTGTTTACGATTCACAATGACAAGTAAAACATGCACCAACTTTAAAAAAAAGGACTAAAAATGAAAGCCAGTCAAGTGCTCAAGGGGCTTCAAACTACCCAAAAGACCCAATGATTTGCAAGTTCTCCGAAAAGACCTAATAAAACACAGTCATCTGAGTGGTCCAGGGAAATCCCAAAGAACCGTAAGAAATTTTGATTTTAAGAACCAGTTTTGGTCCGTTCAAAACAGTTTTGAGATTCCGAGAATCTAGTCACGTTTTGGTATTTAGATTTTTCAAAGTGTTGAGCTGTATTACAATCTTTTAAAAAAGTTTAGACGATTTTCAATTTTATTGCAATTTGTGTCAGGAATTCAACATAATCGCTTATCGATGCGTCAACCAGGTGCCTTTGCCGAATTACCTCGAATTCGCAGGCATCTTTTAATTGGAATTTAAAAATAAACCACGTACAGTAACATTGATAAGCTCGGGTCCTATGTACCTACCCAAATAAGGACCGATTTCGACATTAAATGAAGATTATCGTGATCACACTGAAGAGTTCTTTTTAAGACACAAGAATCAGTTACGCTGGGTACATAAAATTCTGATGGTAAAATACTCGATGCATTCTATACAAAAATCTGGCACAATGACCCATCATAACATCGACATGTGATAGCCAAAATGCTATTTGATTTCACACTCACTCGATAATTCAGTATTCGTTTTCTTAGCGACCCACTTCAGCTAACCGGCAACAACCTTGACGATCTTTGTGCACGTAACTGTTGTCGTTTCACATACATTTTTATGAAGCGTGGTCATCGAATCATCATCATCATCATCAGCCTATAATGTTCCCACTGCTGGGACACAGGCCTCCTCACTATGAGAGGGAATGGGCTATAATCCACCACGCGGGCCCAGTGCGGATTGGTAGATGTCACATGGCTTCGAATTTTTGGTTCTAGGACATGTCGGTTTCCTCACGATGTTATCCTTCACCGGTCGTCGAATATTGCGCCTGTTTTCGAATGATTTCCGTGGATAGCATTTTCGAAAATCAGCAAGTGTGAAAACATAGTTCCGATGATGATAATTAAAACCGTCGCATCGTTATAAAGCCTAGTCTGCACCTGTCATACGTCAATAAATTGAAAGAGCAACAATGCATGTGACAGTTGCGAGATTAAACTTCAACAGGATACGCCTGAAAAACATCAGTTATCTGGTCACACTAACACAGTTAAAAAGGGAGTGACCAAATTCAAAAGATCTATCATTCTTTACGAGATTGTCCATCATGTCCATGCGGTGTGTGTTTCTACGGATCTATTGTTTCTGGTCACAATGTAAAGTTATAAAACGGCAATGACGCAATTCTTAGTAACGCGTCTTGACGACATCCGTCACCGGACGTCACGAGACATCTGTCTGAAATACGTCAGACTATCAAAGTTTTTTTTTTAATCATCCACATTTTGTAGCCACCTTTCTAACTCTAGCAACACAATAAAATTTCGTTTTTATCTCATTTAGTTTGCACAAAACGATCAAAATAAAAATAAAAACTCAGTTCTAAGATCGATGTACAAACTGAGCTTATAATCCTGGGCTGCGGGACTGTTCGAAAGAGATACCGCGGCCCTGGAACACAAAGGGCAAGGAAGGAACATGGATGGGTTTTAGTCAGTACAAGTCTGACACTCCCTTCCGGGAGAAGTCATTTGATTTGAAGTGATTTTCCATCCGAAAAAAAAAAAAACTTATAATCCTGAACTTACATTAAACTCTTTTTTAATGGCAGGCATTATGGCTCCACTGGAGAGTATGACACCGTCCACGAAGAAGTTGCAGAAGAAGGAGGCGATCATGACTACCCAACCCCAGCCGCCATCTGGGGGTACGACCTGAAAGGAAATGAAAGTTTAGAGTTACACAGTTTTATTACAGCAAATGCACATCAGTTTATGAACGTAGCCACTGCTGGGACACAGGTTTCCACTCTAAGACAGGGAGTGGGCCATAATCCACCACGCAGGGCTAGCTCAGGTTGGGGTACACTATGTCTTCGAATTTTTGGGTCTAGGGCCTGTCGACGTTTCCCTCACACCTTTTCAAGAGCACTGGTGCATCTATCATCAGTTAACTTTAGCGCCGTGATGGCTGGTTTATATCCAAACGTGTACTGTTGCAGAATATTTAGAATAAAAACTTTGAGTAGATATCGTTATTTTAATAGCCGTAATAAATCAGTTTGAAATATTCCAGCAATCGAGGCCTTTGAGTTCTGCAGATATTAAGCTACTGTACTTTCTATGTTTGTGATCCGTTATAAACTTGGCTACAAAGGGGACTACTGAAATGATGACTAATAGAGAAGAAAAGTATGGAAGAAGACGTACTGCGCCTATCCCGTATAAATTGGGATAAGTGCGCAAAAGTTCATTCAGATCCATAGTAATAGGGCAGATTTTAAACCTGTGATAACTGTAAACTCTTAAAAAATGATCGACCTCTTAGTATGAATGTATCGTGGCGTATTTGGCAGCCTAGCCTACATAGTATTATACGGTTAGTTACCACATAATCAGTACATCATTCTGACATTCTGAGCAAAATTTCTATTTATTTATTTATTTACTTAATAAAGGTTTACCAACAGCTTCTGTGTACAACGATCACAAGCAAAGGTTATACAATATTGGACTTACACAGTCGCCAATTACTGGTTAACCAGCATTCGCAAAAATAAGACAGTGATAACATAATTAGAATATAAAATTAAAACGAGTGGCTCAAGAAATAAAAATAGGTTCACGGTTTCTTCTTAAAGATTTTGGAATTTCCCGTGCAACCACAGTACATGCGTCTAACACTTGTGTCCATATTTGTACGTGCGCGAACGACCGCCATTTTGGTTCAACTTACGTGCCGCGACCTATACACACCTTGCGAGGCATTCGCTGTGCGCCGTTCGTGGCGCATGCCTCGCAAAGTCTGTCCACCTTAAAGTGTTAGCCTATTGAGACGTTTAGGTGATATTTCTTTGCTCACTGATATTTCTTTTAATAAAGAACGGAAGATACTTCACACCTCGATGTAACTCGTGTATCTCACTTTTTTCTTCTCTTTGGCTCGTTATAACGTCACCTTTGCCTCTGTTCGCCGAGCTTTCTTCTCCGCTATCAATGATTATAACTTGCACCATTGTCAATATCAGCTGTATCTATTAATAGTAGTGTTGATATAAAATCATATCAATTTTATTTTTCTTAGTTTCTATTGCCTGTTTGAAGTTTTTTAATGCTTTGACAAGCTTGACAGTCATTGAAAACGATATCACGATCAAGGAGGTGCACTACCAGTTTGTCGCCATGAACGAGGCGCTTAGCCAACTAACTGCACTGGGACGGGGTGGTAGATTTAAGCCTATTCCCTCTCATAGAGATGAGGCCTGTGTCCCAGCAGTAGAAACATAATAGGCTGATTATGCTAGCCTATCATCATAGAATAGTCTGTTCCTGGCGTTCTGTAGTTTCTGCCAATTTCCAGAGAGGTGTTAGATGATCTGTGTATGTATTTAGATATATACTAGCGGTTGTCCGCGACTTCATTCGCGTGGAAAATTTGATGAGTTCCGGGATAAAAAGTAGCCTATGTTCTATAATCCATCTCAAACTTTTGCAAAAATATATTGATTCATCTTACTATTTACTACTATTATACACTGTGGTGAAGCTGTCAACAGCCTCGGTCACCACGGCCCGTCATACAGCCGAAGTAGGAGCCTTCCGTTTGGTTCAGTATTCTACTATTTGTGCGGGCCGTTTTGTGCGGCACGCGAACATAAACGACATCATCCGACGAGGATAGGTAGGCCTTTAGTATGGGACGCAACATGTGTCGATACTCTTGCACCTTCACATCTTCCAAGCTCATCGTGCTGTGCTGGTGCTGCCCCGACGGCTGCAGAGAACCTCCAGTGGCGTAAATATAGTAATAACCTTTGTGGAAACCATATTTTCGAGCCGTTTGGTTTTTAAACGTGGAGTCTGAGTGCTCACAGCTTGTTTAGGAAATTTCGAAACGCCTAGTTGACGCTTCCCGTGACCTTAACCTACCTTGGCCAGAGGCTAAGTGTTGCCATACAACGTGGCAACGCCGCCAGTCTCTTGGGCACATTACTAGCTGACAGCGTTGAGAAGGAGTTTTTTGATGCCCTTTTATAGTTTATTTAATAGTTTTTAATTAATCATGTATATACATAGTTAGTTTATTCTATTTAATACATGACTGTAAATAAAATGTGCATATCAATATAATTAATATTTTTACTTGAAAATAATGAACGAGCAATTCTTACAAGAATTCCCAAGAACTGAATAGTTTTCTTCACCCTTAAGAAGGACACAATGTAAATATGTGACTAGAACACCTCTATATGTCAAGCGATATGCGATACACTTGTGTAGGCTTCATCGTAATCAATTCGCAAAATAATTTGTAAGAACTCAAAAGAGTTCCATAGAAAACGCTGAATTATGTTAAACTTGTTGTTACTAGTTTAAAATCAAACATTTTTGCTTCGGAATGGAATTATTTCATTTAATTGAATTGATGCGGAATAAGCACGGTGAATCTTCAAATTTAAAGTATTTAGCTTCTGTTTCCATTAAACCTGATCCATTCCGGATTAATTTTTTACAGGTTACAATTTTTATCATTTATAATCGTGGGATGATTTCTGTTTAAATTCAAATCATGTAGAGCTTCACAAATACAAGGTAATCCAGCAAGTTTCTTTTAATTTCATGATCCAGTTGTAAGTGAAAGATTATTAAAAGAGTTTAACATGCTAACAAAATGTAGGTCCCCAATACTAGTGTGGCCCAAGCTAGAACATCTAGCATTGTTTCAGCTGCTTTCTGGGCAATCTCCCTCCTCCTGTGCCAAATTCTTCTAAGAGCCATCGTGAATACTTCCAACTTCCTAAATATAGCTTATATATATAATATAGCAATATAGTTTTCAGTAACAATAAAAACGTTTTTGTTAAAGCAACAGAATCAGTATGGTCATTGTAATTTCAGTAAACGCCAAAGATATTGTAGCGAGAAGAATAGCGTTTATAACTCGTTCAGCGATCTTGCGTATTTGTCGGTTTCTTTTCAATTTTTTTTCAGCGGCTGTCATCTTATTCTTGAAACTGTCTAAATCATTAAAACTTCTATACCCGTTTCATGCCTTACTGCTATTGACTGAGGATGTTCATTGTATTGTATTTTTTATTCTTCAACTTCACAGGTGCAGGTACTAATACATTCGGTTTTTGTTTCTATTTCATCTGTCTGAACCTGGTGAGACTTGGTGGCGCGGAAGCCTAGTGTTTTAGGAGCAGGAATTTGTTCGAAGCCACAAATAACGAAGTAGATATGGAGGCCGACGAAAAAAGCAATTAAATATGTATTAAGTTTCTCAAATAGCATAGCCAGAAAGTTGGAAGGATGGGGGCATCTCGCTTTGCCCCATTTGATTTTCTTTTTCACCAATTTAGTAGACCATGTATTAAAATTTTAGTGTCAGATATGACAATGAACTTTTTCTTGTCATCTTTATTTTTTTGTTTATGGATTTTGAAATAATCAAATGAGGATTTATTACTGTCAAGTTCCACGCTGTTAAGACGAGTATAAATTACAAAAAAAGGTAAACTGTAGGGGCTAAGTTTGGAGAATACTTACTAAAGCCGCGACAGGTTGTTCACTGGTCCGGGAGTCATCGGTTGAGCCCATTTTGAAGGGCCGCTCGTCCGTCGCCACCCGCTGCTTCATCTTTTTTCACCCCTGTTGAAGTTAAAAAGACCATGAGTTTGGTGGGGTAAGTACGTAGTGCTATAGTCTTCTATGCAAATAAATAAATATGAAGTGTCTGTTTATGATTTCAATATCAGCTTTTTATTGAATTCATATGAAGTATATACGGTACTAATAATATTTTATTTCGTATCTCTGTCTGTTTGTTCCGGCTAGGGATTGCAAAATCCGGATTTCTGTATTCTCGTCCGATTAAAATTTGGACTATCCGGATTTTTCGAACTTTTGAGTCTTTTAAGTTGATTTGATAAAACTGAAATAAAATAGCATAGATTATTTAAAATCTGCATTTATTCGCTCAATAGGGTAGTTGACCAAAACAATGTAATTAGTTCGTCAGATAGATTTCCAAAAAATATTGGACACTTGTTTTTTTTTCTCATACATACTAAAAATGAGGACGATGCAGTGCGTCGAAAACTCATGTGACGTCACATTTCGGTACACTTCTTAGCGGAAAGTGACGTCACAAGCCCCCACTCATAAACTTAGATGCGTTTTATCTTCGTTATTTTTTATTGATTTGATAAAACAAAAAATAAGTAACCTATATTTTTCGATAATCTAACTGACGGACTTAATCGTCAACTGGCGAGCGCGAATCTCGCGAGCGCGCGCGAGTTGGCACTTTTCGATTTTACCTACTTTTTTTGTCGTCAACTCGCGCGTCTATGTAAAGTACAGTCAAATAAAAAGAGATTGAAAACAAAAACTATTAATAATTATTTATTGACCGCGTTAGCTGATTCTGTGAAGTACTGACTTAGATTACGATTTAGAGGGCCGAAATGAGAAGGCCTGGGGAACGCATCCAATGACACATACTATCTCGTCTAACGCGCATGCGCACAACAGTATAGCTGTCATAGCGCTATCTCTTTCTAATTCATTTTGCAAACTGAGTGCCTACTCCTTATGCACTTAGTTACAAACGATGTACCTGTCACGTCTAACATGGCGGAAGTGATGTGTGTGTGTGACAGGGACGGGTACATCGTTTAGCCGTTCGAAGTTCATCAGGAGTAAGCACCCTAGTTATTATTTTAGTGACGTTAGTGTTACGTAAGCTAAGCTGACGTTTACAGTGCACTTACGGAGTAAACATACTTACAGAGTATAAATGTTTTTATTAAGTCTATAAGAAAGCCATTTGGTGTGAAAATGTGGAAGTTTTTAGTGATTTTGATGTACTGTGGGGGTAAGTTTATAACAATTAAACTTTTCGGGTAATACTCTCAAAGTGTTCTGTTACTTTTATCAGGCATCTTGATTAGTTAAACCTTAGATTAACTCGTTGTTCTTACTATTTTACTTTTTTGAATTAACATATGGCTTTACTTAATTGTTTTGTTCACTTTAACTTGATTGTCGTTTACTTTCTTATAGTGCGATTGCACTTTAAAATAAATACCACGTGGCAATTTTACACAGTATATTTATTCCATAGTAAAAAATATACGTTGATTTTCCATTTTTTATATAGATAATTTATATTTTTTGTGATTTAGCTTTTTAGAAAATGTTTGTCATTAAAAACAATATTTTTAGGAAGTGGACCACAGGCAGGTTCGTCCAGAAATGTAACTGGACACGACATCATTACATCTCAGCGAGGAAGTTCGATACTACTTCGTGCAGGACACAAATATAATAAAGACCGAGAAAATAAAGATGGTTCCTGTATCTGGAGGTGTTCGAAGAGGACTGTTTGCAAGGCAAGATTAATTATTGATAGCAATAACTGCATCAAACGAGATGACAAGCACGACTGTGAGCCTGATTTTGTATCAAATGAACTGGAGCTTAACTTCGACAAGTGCATGGAAAAAGTAAAAAGTGACTGTACTATACCCATACCAAATGCATTTCGACATACGGTCTCAACCCTTAAAGATAAAGGAATTGACCTCATAAAAAAAATACCTACATATAAAAATATTAAAAACAAATTTTACCGAAAACGGAATAAGTCATTGGGGGTTACTGTTACTGTGCCCGAAATATTTGCAAACTTTTTACTAGCCGACTACCAAACAATCAATAGAATTTTAATATTCGCTAGTGAAAATTGTAAAACAATTTTAGCAAAACCAAATTTGACCATTTTATGCGATGGTACTTTTAAATTTTGTTTAAAACCTTTCCAGCAGTTGTACACTTTACATGTTGATTTAGGAAGTAGTAAAACTCATAATAATATTATACCCGTTATTTATGCGTTGTTGGGTAACAAAACAAGAGCAACTTACAAAATTTTGTTTCGCCTTATCAAGAGCCAAATTCCTCAGTTTAATCCCAAAACCATTCTACTAGACTTCGAGAAGGCTGCAATGTTAGCAGTCAAAGACATATTCCCTGAAACAAGCGTTAGAGGGTGTTTCTTTCATTTTTCGCGAAGTTTGTGGCGGAAAGCTGACGAAATAGGCATAACAAAATCTGTACTATTTAGAAAACATATAAAGAGGTGCGTTGTTTTGGCACATTTGCCCAAAGAAGCTGTTGAGAATGGTTGGTTGTATATTATGTCTCAATGTCCGAATGATAAAAATATTGTAAAATTTAATGATTATTTTGTAAGAACTTGGTTGAATGAGACTTCCATTTTCGCAGACAAATGGTCTTGTAATTTTAGCCAACACCGCACTACGAACATGGTTGAGAGCTGGCATTCTACGGTAAATAAAAAAATTAATAGCAAACCCAAAAGTATTGCACATTTTTTGACCATCTTAAAAGAAGAAGATAATTATTATCAGACTTTATACTTAAAGAAGTCTAATATAACTGCAAAATGTAAAGAAACTTGTGCTATTGACGAGCACATTACCAACACTGTTAACGAATTTATCCATGGGGTTATAAATATTGACTTATGTATCGAACTTTTGATCTTGTGATTTTTGATTTAATTTAGCATAGTCTGTTTATTTTAACGTTTGCTATAAAAATCATTTATAACAAACCATGATCTGTGATTGTATAGTCTGTGATTAGTTTTATTAGTAGGTCGTCAGTAATAACTTAGCCAATTGATGAATCTACTTATTGATAGTGTTTAGCGTTTTTTGTAAAAATCATTTACAACCATATGTGATCTGTGATTTTATAGTTTCTAAGACTCTTTCTATGGTTCCTAAGATTGATTTTATTAGGGAGCAATAATAAGTCAGTTTGTTGTCAATTACTATGTTTAGCTTTACTATTTTATACTTACCAATATTCAGTATACGAGTATGTGAGGGGAGTGTTTTCGTTGTTTCTATTTTATTTACTTAGTTTTTTACAATTTACATACTAGATAATAAGATAATAAGCCAAATTCTCAAATCAATGTGATATTGTTGATAATTAGTAAGGGAAATACTACTAATAATTTATATTTTGTCCTGTTGATTTATAATAAACTGATTTCAAAACGATGTATATTTTGTTTTATTTTAAAAATCAAATTTCATAAAGTTTCTTATACATTTATAGTAGGTAAGTACCTAACTAAATTAAATTTGTTATAACGTTTTTGTAGCTGACTATACATTAAAACATCAAATTATATAGACGCGCGAGTTGACGACAAAAAAAGTAGGCAAAATCGAAAAGTGCCAACTCGCGCGCGCTCGCGAGATTCGCGCTCGCCAGTTGACGATTAAGTCAACTGACGGACTAAATAGAATTATATTTTTTTACTCAGGAAACATCCCTATTCTCTCTTTAATTCTCCTTTTTAATGAATTTGCCAGTTGCTTGGCGGATATCGTGTTTTGGCTGTCTAATGATTGTATTAAAAATTTAAAAGCTGTATCGGACGTCAGAATTGTGGCATCTCTGCGGCAGAGTACCTACTTCCACCGTAGTTCTGATCATGTCCAAACAAGTTTACAGCCCGGCGTGGTGCCGCGCTGCTTAGTGTATGGGCATAAACTGAATCAATCACAGATTTCGCGACATATTCGCGCAAAAAATGCCACACCTAATCCTACCAATTCAAATATTGTTCGGATTTGCGCATATTTACCGATTATTTACAATGAAAATTTGAGGATAAAAACCGGATTTAAAAAAGAATTTCGAAGAATCTGGATTGCAATCCCAAGTTCCAGCTAATCTCCGAAATGGTTGGGCTGAGTTTAACGTGACTTTTACTGGCACCTAGCTGATGTTATAAGGAGTAACTTAGGCTACTTCTATTGGCAGAAAGTTTACGTGGACGAAGGGCGCGGCAACAGGTAGTAGATAATATACACCGTGCCCGTGGTACACTGTACAATCTTAAAATTATTACTACTACCAGAATCTAAGGTATATGTCTTAGGGCGCCCACACAAAACTGCGAATTCGCAATGCATCGCAAGTATCTACGAGCTTCTGCCTGCAAGTTCCTGTGATGCGGCGTCGTATCGCATCACATCGCGGTTTTGTGTGGGCGCCCTTTATCGATGATCCAATTTGGGACAGTAACCAAATTAAGTTTTAGTAATGCAATCTACAATTTCCACCCACGAATTAACGGCCTCTCAAAATGGGTGGAATGGAAAATACATTGTAGGCTTAAGCTTTGCATTATGTAGGTACCACGATAGCAGGGATACCAATAAATATACCCACAAATATTGGTAAAATAAAAACACAAGCCACGCATCTCTCATTTTTTCGGATTCATGTGCTTATTGTATAATTATCACTTGCTTCGGTGAAGGAAAACATCGCGAGGAAACCAGCATGCCTGAGAGATATTTTTGACGGCATGTAAAGCCAAGCCAGAGGCCCATGGGTGGCATAAAAACTCTGACACCACACGATACAGACAACGAAGAAGAAAAAAGAAAGAAGTAATAAGTTAATCTAAGTTTATAAATGTACTGTTTGTGCACATATTAAGGATACCCTCTTCTGCAAATTTCGCCATCGAATTAAGGTTTGCTGTAAGAAAACCCAATTCTGGGTTAAGCTCGCCTTTGTACATAAGCTATTTGTCATAATTTTGTGTGTATTTCTCTTTTTTTGTGTACAATAAAGAATAAGAACATTGGTAAAATTTGAAAGTATTTGCTGATATCGTAAGGTGAGTGGGAACAAAGTGTAAAGCCGCATTGGGAGCTAAGAGTTTCCCTAAGTGGAATGTGGGTAAGGCTTGGAAAAATGGGCCACTTTTGAGGTCAAACCGATCTAGTGAAAACGTTTAGCTTTTCAATCTTTCAAAAACCCGTTTTCGCTAGAAATAGGTGGAATTCTACATCCACACTTACAAGCTAAGTAGAGACTATTAAAGATAAAAGTCATAAATAAATAAGCATTTATGGGAGAAATTGTCGTATAGCGCAGTGTATAGTGAGGTCTAGTGCAAGTTTTACTTCACGATTATGTCTTGGAATACGTTTCACTAATGTTTTGGTTAACATACTTGAGACTGAAAGTAGCTATGCGTACTCGTGTATTGTTGACATAATTCATGTCTGTTAGAGCAATCATAATAATTATTGTATTTCTTTTTCTCTTTATATGATACTCTTGTCAGAGCGGATGTGGTATGTTGCGACAACTGTAGGGGCAGATGTGATTCGTCTCACGATCGTTCGCATATCGATAAATTAGGCAAGTGTGAATACTAGCTCTAAGACTATGATATGTATTGTATTTGTGTGGGTTTTTTTCAATATTTTGAAATAAACTGTTGCATATCAGACAGGATCAGTTTTCTCACTTTTCATTAATTTATTTTTGTACACATTCATTACATTTTTAAATATTTCAATCTAAAGTAATATAAAAATAAACATTTAAAAATATAAAAAATAGTAGCCCAGGTTTTGGGAACAGGGTCCAAGCTATCGGGGCGGTCAGGGCTCCAGAGAGAGAAACCTCTTAATAGTACGAGCCGTATCCAGGAGTACCGCTTTCTGAATTAAGCCCTTGATCCAGCCTAACGAGAGCCTCCTCAGGTATTGGTCGAGGCTCTTTGTAATTAAGCCATGGGCTGATAGGCACAATGATCGCTCAGTCCACATCCCACATGTCGACAACCTCGCGAGCCAAGTCAAGATACTTGATTTGCTTATCTTTCTTGGCTTTCACGAGGTTCTCGTCATGCGGGACCGTTATGTCAACAAACATTGCGTACCGCTCTGATCGATCCACCACCACTATATCAGGCTTATTGACTACAATAGTCCAGTCAGTGATGATGGATTGATCCCAGTACAGTGTGATATTGCCATTTTCGAGAACTGGGTCGGGCACTTACCTATAGTACGGCACTTCCGATTCCACAAGGCAGAATTTTAGAGCAAGTTACTAATGAATAATCCTAGATACAAGGTTGTGTCTATGCAAGTACTCTACGTTAGCTAGACGAGAATACCCGGAGATAATGTGACGGATTGATTTGCCTGGATGGTGGCATGCCCGACATGATATGTCAACCGTGCCGTCCTTCACAATAAATCTCCGGTAGTTATTCGTCATCATAACTTCATCCATAATTGCATAGACAAAACCTTCGGTTTCTCCGAAGATGTCCCCGGCACGCCAGGCTACGGACGCTGATAGGTCTACATTTGGCCCATGCAGGGCCCGGAAAAAGCGTCCGTTAAGCTCCTTACTCTGCCATACTTCCCTGCGGTCGTTAGTGTCATGCACTACAAGTTTGCGCCAGTTCTCTTTAGCCAAGGAGAGCGGGGTGAGGCCCTTGTCTACCGCGACCACATCTCGATGCATCCCCACGTCGGTTTTTAGGAAATATTCCCTGAGACTGCATATCTCGCGATTGTGAAGAGTCTCAGCAATTAAAAAGCCTCGACCCCCTCACTTCCGCGGAGTATACCGTCTCATAACCGAAGAACGTGGCTGATGCATTCGAAATGCCGTCAACAATTTACGTCCACGACCATCACGTCCAAGGCGTCTAATTCTGTTTGAGTCTACTTTAGGATGCCGAAAGAGTACATCAAAACCGGCATTAACAGATGGCTCCCTATCAGAGGCCGGTGGGCCTCGAGGTCCTAAACCGTCCGGCGGCCGGCGTCCTCCCCGTCGACGAACAGTGGCGTCGTAGTCGGAGAGAAATACTCGTCGCTCGAGCTCGACGCAACTGCCACGGCCGGTGTCACAGCACTCACGATGGGGCTGGGTTCCGGCGGCGGCGAGACGGAGCTGAGCGACGGGTCCGGAGGCAATAGGCGTGCATGTCGAGCAGCTGATCTCGTCAACATTCGTCGTTATAGTTTCTTCATTTTATTTGATTTTGTTTCATGGTTTGTTTTTCACAAACATATGTCAATCGAGGACATAGATTTTTCTTTTGTGTCTTTTGATGTTAAAAATTGAATTCATATCGTTGTTTTTGTATAAATTTAAGACTATTATATATAAAAAGGGAGAGCTGGTTTAAAATAAAAAAAATATATATTGTTTAGTAAGTAAATTGTAGAAAATGTTTGGATGATTATTTTTATGACAGTCAAAAAATAACACAAAATAAACCTCAAACGATTCGTCTTCCAATTGCAGTTAGGTGCCTCTCGAGAGATTGGCAGACACAGCAGTAGCTTTACTACTACGCACACAACCGGTCATTTTGCAGCTTAATAAACACAAATATGCACTTATGAATAAATAAATAAAATAATAACTATATTATGAATAAACAACTCAAATATATGCGAGTGCGTAGTTGTCTGCATCCTGCCCATAGATAATACACTATATAATTTATAAGACCTGCTTACAATGAGGGCTATCGCGCATGAATTCGCCGCTAGAGACGTTCGTGTAAGTAAGGTCTTCCGAAATGTCAGATCTCATAGAATTTTCGTAAAAGTTGCGTGCTTTATCACATACATATTTTAACTAATATTCATGATTTGGTCTAGATTGAGCCATTCCTGATTAATTATGACTTGAAGATTTTAAGTAGCAACTTAGGATCTTATTTGTTAGTTTTTGGAGGTAGAATGATTTTTAAATGTTTCATGCTTGTTAATGTTAGGGGGAATAGTTGTAAATATGAATCTGAAGTTTACACTATGTTGATATACGAAATGAAGTAAACTTTTTATGAAGTTATTTGTACTTTAAAGTATAAAATAGAATTAATGACCGGACCTTAATCGAATGTCCGGAAACGTAAAATAGGCCTTCTTGTAGTTTAGATATTGTTTTCGGACGAATGAAAAATGACAGATTTCTTTTGTTCATCTGTCATTTTGTCGATTCCTCCGTCGACAAAACCCGTTTCTACAGTGATTATGGTACGCGTGCTGTCAGAAAAACACCTTGAACTTCCCAGTCTATCATCAAACCGAGTCGGTTGAGGAAGGTCAAGATTCAAGCTGGATTATTATGATTTATTGAGTATAATTCATTATATATTCATTAGACTTCTAAGAGGGACTGTTCCCAGCTAAATGAAATATCAAAGTGAACAATGTAAGCCTTCAAATGAATTCAGTCGTTACTTACAGCAGTATTGAGATTGAAACCACCACCATCCCACTTGTCAAGTGTATTGTATTTGTTCCTAACGTGTGGGACTATGAGGCATAAGGCTTCACAAGCCAGTACAGTAAGGAAGCCATTGACTTGCCTGGCTCAATGTCGATAAGTTCGAAGGCAGCACAGAGGTTCAAGTTCAGGTTAATAATTTCGCTCCTATCTAGTTTTGTTCTTGGTCGCGTCTGATGGACATTATTTCCAATTTCATGGTTATTAAAAAAATACGTGGTTCCATAGCTGATGCGTAGCCGTTAATCCAGTTGTTTAAACAATAACGAAAACTGATATTGATAAATTTAATTGAATCGTGGACACAATTGGGTTTTTCTGAACTAACTATGGTTTGATGTTGTTGATTTTTATTTTGTTATTAAAAATAATGGAAACCATGAAATATATATGTACTGATAATGAAGCGCGTAATGTGGCGCGAAGTTGTGTTTTTCTTGAGAGGAAGTTAGGTCATTTTAAAAACCATCGAACCGAACCAAGAGCATGAACATTTTGCTAACATTGAATTTTTTGTTGTTTCACAAACTGCTTGCTAAAAAAGGCTAATTGAAAACAATACTTGAATAAGTACCTTTTTTATCTAAGTTTTAGGTTCTAGTATTCCATACAGTCTGATAGTAATTCGACTAATTACAACCCAAGAAAACGTCCATAAATGTACACAAAATGGTCGATCATTCTCTTTCGTCGAATTATTTTAGGAATATAGGCAGTAAACACATTTTATTACTGAAATATGAATAACATTGAACACAATTGCAAGTCTTCTGTTATGTTTGAGGATTAAACTTTTTAATTTACAGTCATCCTGGAAGTATAGATAATTTGTCTTTTAAGCTCCTTTTGGTAAGAGGTAAAAGTGCCGTACGATAACCAAACGATACCTAAGGCAATTTATGACATGACAATTTTCATTAGGAAGCTCAAAACTAAAATCAGTAACGAGGGCGAGTTCCCTGAATATTTTTTTTTTTTTTTTTATGTAATATGGTCTACATTAAGGTGGTTGCGTCAGGGTAGCCCGCGAAATTCAATTTTTCTTTACGCCTTGGTGCCGCTTGCTGTTCTCCTCATCGCTGTCACTGCGGTGAAGCTGTCAACAACCTCGGTCACCACGGCCTGTCATGCAGCCGAAGTGCGGGCCGTTTTGCACGGCACGCAAATATAAACGACATTATCCGACGAGCTCTGGTCACCGTCGGCGTCCCAGCTGTTTTAGAACCCAATGGCTTGGCACGCGACGATGGCAAGAGACCGGACGGCATGTCTTTGTTTCCTTGGAAGATGGGTAGGCCTTTAGTGTGGGACGCAACATGCGTCGATACTCTTGCGCCATCCCATCTTCCAAGCTCATCGTGCTGTGCTGGTGCTGCCGCTGCGGCTGCAGAGAACCTCAAGCGGCGTAAATATAGAAACCTGTGTGGTAACTATATTTTCGAGCCGTTTGGGGTTGAAACTCTAGGGCCGTGGGGTCCGAGTGCTCATAGTCATAGCCTATTTAAGGAAAATTCGAAACGCCTAGTTGACGCTTCCCGTGACCCAAGGGCTGGCTTTTACTTTGGCCAGAGGCTAAGTGTTGCCATACAACGTGGCAACGCCGCCAGTCTCTTGGGCACATTACCATCTGACAGCGTTGAGGAGGAGTTTTTCGATGCCCTTTTATAGTTTGTTGTTAGTTTATCTATTTTAGTTTAATAGTTTTTAATTATCAATGTATATAATATTTTTCTTACGTTTTTTGCAATTGGATTGCAAGTCATTGTCAGGTCGTACGTTGATGAAAAATGAGTTTCGCCAGTAACGCGAATGTAGTTACAGAATTACAATCGTGAAAATCATCAATACAACCCTCTAAGTTCATGTAATCCTGCATTAAATGAATTCAATTTGGCGGTCTACCCTGACGCAACCGCCTTAAGGCATATATTATTATGGACATCTGCGATTCTACCTACCTACTAACCGGCCCCAGTCATCCAATCACCCACTAGTCCCACTACAACATTAAAACCCAGATAAAACTCATGACTAGACTAACAGAAAAAAAAATCTATTAATAACAAAACTGCCTCAAGAGAAACTTACACCGGTAATCATGAACGTTACTCAGTGCGCGCGGACGCACAGTGTCCCAAAAACCTATTCATAAACAATACTTGAGGGACGAACGACACTATGCGCTCATTATAATGAACGCATAGATATGTCAGTCAGTCAACCCGAGTGAAGTCGCTTCACAACGTTAACCAATCACAGCGCCCCATTCAATGCTATGTGTCACACACACAGCACAGCAAAGAGTCGTTCTTGAATACCAGTGTAACTATCTTCAACAGACAAGAGTAGACAGCTAAAATGATATCGTAATTCCATTGCTGAATTAATTCCGATCCCAGACGGAACCGTATTTACTCACAATGAATACATGACGCATGGAAAGTGTATGTAAATTGTAAAACAGTTTTTTTTAAGCGGTGACCTTGTGCGTACTTTTTTCTGCGTTTATTCTGGCGCAGGTAAAAACTAACAATACAGTTCTGTTCAAACTTTATGGCGGTTCGGAAGTTAGCTGCGAGTGACAGTCTGCGCAGGTATAACGGTTCAAACTTTATATGGGGGCTCGAAACATTTAAAGTAAAGCTGCGCAGATTTTAGGTATCAGCGTGGCGGCGCCGCGGGCCGATGCCTGCCAGGGCTGCGGGACTGTTCGAAAGAGATACCGCGGCCCTGGAACACAAAGGACAAGGAAGGAACATGGATGGGTTTTAGTCAGTACAAGTCTGACACTCCCTTCCGCTCTGCCCAGAGCTGGAGAAGACATTTGATGATTCCATCCGTAAAAAAAAAAGGTATCAGCGGGGCGCGGGCGCAGAGGACGCATCGTCTTGATTGTATAATGCACAGACCGTCACTCACAGTCGCAGCTAACTTCCGAGCCGCCATAAAGTTTGAAGCTGCGTTTTAGCAGAGCCGACACGATAAAAGCGGCGCGGTAAAAAGTTAGTTATTCATATCAACGGTAATTAATCGGAATATTATAGTCGTTTGTCAAAAGTCTTGTTATGTCGCTTGACCTTCAATGATAACTTATCGGCCAAAATTCGACCACAAACCTTAATGGTTCGGAGTTGTTTAAACTTGATAATTAGAATTAATTGAGTTTTTTACTGCTTAGCTGTAATAAAATAAGCCCGAGATTGGACGAAAATGGAAAGAAGAAGCTTGTATACACCCCTAATCCCTAAGAAAATTGTGAAGGATATAGGGTATCTTTATCTCAGTCCTTGTACCAAATACTCTGACTAATAAGGCAGTATCTTACACTTTTCAACAGGTAAGTGGTCAATTTGAGCGTCAATTCGCAGCGCCCGTTGAGATGTCGATAAATACTATTTGAATGTCTCTAAAGACACCTTAAGGTCAAACAACACACCAAATACCTAGTTGGAATTATTATACCTATCACATTAAGCAATACGTGATTTTACTAAGCTCCAACAAAACCAATAATGGTTGGCTCCAATATCCGATATGGGCACGTTCGTTGGTCGACCCGGCTGATATAACTACCGACCAGTGTAAATCATGACCATTGTGCACTGATAACAGTGATAA
The DNA here is from genome assembly GCA_950005105.1 of Lycophotia porphyrea. Taxonomy (NCBI): domain Eukaryota; kingdom Metazoa; phylum Arthropoda; class Insecta; order Lepidoptera; family Noctuidae; genus Lycophotia; species Lycophotia porphyrea. Next base: position 13,055,485 of record OX465395.1, on the reverse strand, counting down.
GGACGGACTTGGCGACCTCAGTGAACGTTGCTTAGATATTTACGTAGAAATGTCGGAGCTTCGGGCAATGACGGGCTTCGGCCGCTTCGGGTGTATTTACTAGTGTGCGTTTCGACCGCGCGGCCACGGCGATATTTAAAAAAAAAAACTATGCCAAGATTATGTAAAAATTTGTAAAAGTTGATTCCCAAAACCAAAGTTATGGTTAAAAAGTTATAAGGGGTTGAACGCGGCCGCGCCATTAAAACGCGGAGAACAGCGCGGCCACGGAGATCTTTAAAACTAAGCTTTGCAATTTTGGTAAGTAAAAGATTGATTTTGTGAAAAAATTGTAAATGGGGTAGGTACTCCAAATTTTAATTTTAACTGAAGTATCTTGACTAAAATTTTTGCTATGTATATAAAATGTTATATCTAAGCCGGAGAGGTGATCTGTAACTCAGGACCTTCCTACTTCAGACACCTTTCTCTATATAAGATTGTGCATATACCCGTGCCTGTAATGTATGTGTGAAGCGACATTAGTATGCGGCACCTTTGAAGACTTCATAAAAAAATAGAGGTGGCAATCATGTGGATATGCGGCCTTATGTCATACAGCCGACTGTGTTTGAGCAGAACGATCAGCTTTTGTTTCTTTAGTACAATCATGGCTTTATCTTCTTTATATATATAATTCTACTGTGCGTGTGTATGTCACTGAACTCCTCCTAAACGGCTGGACCGATTTGAATGATTTTTTTTGTATGCGTTTGGGTGGCACCCTGGATGGTTTAGATTCACAAATTAGCCCGACAGATGGCGCTGCAGTCGTTATCTAGGTTTGACGCAGACGAAGTTGCGCGGGACACCTAGTTTTGTATATTATTCATGTAATATGACAGTGGCGAAGGTTCCATAGAACTCGATTCCTACCGGCTTCCCTTTGAAAAATGGCACAGTCAGTATTCTATAGACAAATAATATAATCACACTAAGGATATCAAACTCTGGCTTACCGCTTACAAAAATTGACCCTTCGCTGCTGTAATATGGTAAATGATTTCAGTGTTACATGTATGGTTGAAACATATCTGTTATGAGTTGAAGGCTGAGTCGAGTTAATGGCATCTCTTATCGTGGGTGTCCCTCATGACGATCAATAGATACTCGTAGATTGTGGTGATAAAAGAGATATAATATTTCCGCAACATTTCACATTTAGCCTGTATTTTGAGTGCATCAACCAAAGGTTGACTTGTAGAAAATGCCTAATTGCCTATCTTATGGCATTAACTTGGTGGCCCAGTGGTAGCGACCCTGACTTACGAACAGTAAGTCGTGGTTTCGCACCCAGGCAGGCGCATTACTTTGTGTAATTTATTTCATCACCACTGCTCTCAAAAACGGTGAAGGAAAACATCGTGAGGAAACCGGCATGTCCTAGAACCAAAAATTCGAAGACATGTGACATCAACCAATCCGCACTGGGCCCGCATGGTGGATTATACTTAGCCTATTCCCTCTCATAGAGAGGAGGCCTGTGTCCCAGCAGTGGGAACATTATAGGCTGATGATGATGATGATGGCATTAAGTCCACCTCTGTACTCAGTACATGAAGTGGTAAAGTAATAAATAAATAAAGAAAAGCGAAATTGCACCATAATTAAGTAAATAGGCTCTTAACGTGCTTTTAAATAGATAATACTTAAGTATAAAATGACCTGAACCCATTACTGTATGGGTTGGTAATTATGAGCCAACAAAAGCGTCAGTGATACTCGTAGCTGTCGATCTTCTTTTAAATGCATGTTTATGTCATGATATGTTATCTAAAACAAAAGCTCTAATCAAAGCTTTTATAATTTAGTCTTGACATAGATTACCAGATAACGTTATCATTTATCAGTATTATTACCTAATATAGATAATAGAGGATAATGTGTAAATGTGTTAGGCCTCCACCTTATCAAAGGGTAAAAATGTGTTCCTCGAAAAAGCTTTCGTTTCTGGGGGCCTAAAGTGGCCGCTTTAGCTGAATCATAATATGAATCGCCTAAATTTCTAAAATTGGCACAGACGCATTAATATTATGAATTGTCATTTTGTGACCATTTTATGAATTGTAACGTAATTCATATTATGATTCTGCTAAACCGGCCATTTTAGGCCCCCTGGTTTTTTTTGCAGAACTTACGGCATAACAAAAGATTCTTTACTGAATAAGTTCATGTTATTTATCAGTGATCTATAGCATGTATTGAGATCAAGTTTAGTTCTACTTTTGAACCTTAAATTAATATAGAGGTAAGGTTTAGTTACGATTTGTCAAGCCTATATGGCTATAAATTTTATAATTTAGCTCGACGAAAGTACAGCTGACTAAACACAAAATTAACGTTTTAAAAAGTATCCCAAGAAAATCTAAATGCCGGTTCTAAGTACTTAGACCACTATTGTATTCAGCGAAATACATTCATATTTGCATATGTATGTGTGTTATGCAACGACATTGTTTCAGTGCAATCAAACAATAGTCTCCGTGGTCTGACGGCGTTTGCATAGTAAATAACATCAGTCTACGTACTGCCCTTATTTTGAATGGACTTTGCAACTTTGAAGATAAAGTGCTCATAGTGGACATCTATACTAAAATATTATATAGAGTTTCAGTTTGTATGTTTTTATTAGTTTGAATGTAGGGGCTAATCTTCGGAACTACTACTGCTACTACATACGAGTATTTAAAAAAATAAAGCAAGCGAAGCCGTGGGTAAATCTTGTACTTTATAGATTTACTTTGAGTACTTGGTGTTTGCATTAAATCGTCAACCGTTCGTTCCTTCGAGTTGATCGCTGGGAAGTTATTCAGTTGTAGAGATGAACAGAGTCAACTTTCTTTGAACGTATTCCCTCTTGTAAAAGCTATGTGTAAGCGTATGTGTGTGTGTAGATACCTATGTTGTTTATAAATGGCACGAATATCCATCACCCCTAAAAAATATATTATTGGGTAAAGATACGCATATTGGGTAAAGATAAGAGCAGGAGCCCTTAAATTCTATAAAATCCAATTAATTGACTTACGTCTTCGGAACTTCACGTCACAGCGTAAACGTGATTAATAAACTATATAAAGGGTGTAAACAGACTCATAACGAAGCCGAAAGGAACTTGCTCTCCCTGTCATTGCGATCATTTTTTTGTTCTAAACCATACCTGGGAACCTTCTAGTTACGGAGATATTGGGGGTCAAAGTTCCAACTTTTTCACAAGTTTTTTTTTAAATACGTGTTTTTAATGTAAGATTTTTACATTAAACACCTCCAGACCCCCTTACTATTCAATTCATTCATCAGCACATTGTTTTGAGTGCGTTACATTGAGTCCTACTGTAAAACGTGATTTTTCAGCCCAAAAAAAAAAGTAGTTTCCCAGCACAAATTATGCTTGGTTGACGGCTTCGTGAAGAGTCTGTTTACACCCTGTATTAATGAACACGATACAATCATCAACGGACTGCTAGACGGATGATCACTCTAGTGAACTTAAACTAATCACGTGACGAGACCATGTTACCTATTGATAAGAACATGGCGCTAACTGGGTAGGATAATGATAACGATGTTTTATGTAAACTTTAGGGGATACTGTTAAGTTAATTAGGTTATTTATTAGCTGATCTACATGTTTGAGAAACATGTGGATCAGCTACCTGCTAACACAAAACAGAAGCAGATGTTACCATTCGAAGAGATACAATTTGTTATAGGTACACGTGGTCTTTCACAATAGGTCTGATACAGAAGCTCAAAGTCGCTCAGCGGGCCATGGAAAGGGCTATGCTCGGCGTTTCTCTACGTGATAGAATCAGAAATGAGGAAATCCGTAGACGAACCAAGGTCGTCGACATAGCCCAGCGGGTAAGCAAGCTGAAGTGGCAATGGGCAGGCCACATAGCGCGAAGATTGGATGGCCGATGGGGCAAACAGATACTGGAGTGAAGACCACGCATTGGAAAGCGCAGCGTGGGACGGCCACCTGTCAGATGGACCGACGACCTTGTCAAAACTGCAGGGAGTCGCTAGATGCAGTTGGCATTGGACCGGACACGCTGGAAATCGATTGGGGAGGCCTATGTTCAGCAGTGGACAGCAACAGGCTGATATGGTGATATGTGAGGTACACGATTCGACCTCTATCTGATTTGACATTCGACTGACCCTACAGTTCACCTACGTATATATGTAGATATCAGTTGGCAACTTACTTAGGTATATTCCATAATTGCCATCGAAACAACTAAATGTAAAACAATATTGTTTAAATTCGCGTGGGGCCCTTTTATAACAAAGTTGACGTTAACGGTCAATGGACCAGAGATAGCAAGAAATTATGCAAAAAAAAAGAAAACAATACATTTATTATTAATCAGTTGTATTTACGATAAGTTTCCATGACGCAATGGAAAATAAGAGCTGTATTGGGTAAGATATAAATGCAATCTAGAATATTAATGTTTACCTACGTGACTTTCAGGAAAATTTACAAAGGGCATTTTAGGCATTTTCCTCTCGCCGAAAAAAAAACGAAATATTTAAAGCTGATGTAGGTATCTAAGAGCATACAGCAAGCATAAAAAAACGACACCTTATAAAAATCATTTCTTTTTGCTTGTTAAAGACGAGGCCGCGAGGGCATGGAAAGCTTATGTAAGCTTAAGAATCACTATGAGCTTAAGAATAAAGTTTTTTGTTTAAAAGAAGACCAAATAATACTATTTGGCGCCAGTATTATCTTACTTTTGATAACCAAATCAAGAACATAAATCAATTTAGGCTTATAAATCTGACGTTATGATTTGCGTACGTTGATATGATGTGTTCGACCTCTGACTTTTTTTATGAACTGTATGATAAGTGGGGAACTCTTATGATTTATTTTCCGAGATTGGATTATACATTGCAGTGGAAAAGTTATTGGTTATATCTCTGTTTGTTAACGTTTCTTGTTTATTTGTTTTTATTATTATAAGCCTGATGCTAAACCTGTTTTTTTTATGATGATGTGTCCAATTGCAGGGCAAAGGCCTCCTGCCAGGGCTGCGGACTGTTCGAAAGAGATACCGCGGCCCTGGAACACAAAGGGCAAGGAAGGAACATGGATGCGTTTTAGTCAGTACAAGTCTGACACTCCCTTCCGCTCTGCCCAGAGCGGGAGAAGTCATTTGATGATTTCCATTACAAAAAAAATATAAAAAAAGGGCAAAGGCCTCCCTTTCCTCTTTCCATTTATCTTTGTCTTTGGCTATTTGGGCCTAATAGTTTTAATAAGGGTCCAGCTCGCCATGCCATCTCTTCTGGGCCTACCACGTCTCCGGGTTCTGTGGTTCGGAACATAATTTTCTTCGTTTTTAAATTAAGTATTTTTTTTTAAATAAGGAGACTATCTTGAGTCCTACATAAGATAAAAACTTGCCATGGCTCTTTACTTCTGAATCGAGGCTTTAGATATCTACTGAAAACTACATCATCGTACTCAGAACTACCTACTACGAAAAATCTTTCGACGAAAAGTGTATACAGTGCGCTAAACTAAATCATTATTTTTACCCGACTGCGTCAGAAGGAGGGTAATGTTTTCCGAGTGTATGTATGTAAGTATGCCCATTTCTTTGGCATGCCCTGCAGCCCAAACAGCTTGACGATTTTTGTCATAATTATTGAGGTATCGTTGAATTCGTCAGAGTTGTGGTAGTGACATAGGCTATATAAATTTTAAAAAGGGCGCCCCCAAAATAAAAAAAGGGGGCGTGGTGTTGTTTTTTTCTTACCTTAGCAATATATCAAATGAAAGCTAGTAAAAAGACCATTTCAAAAATCAATATATCGGGACACCCGAACTATCATTTTCTAGCAAGAATATATATAAAGTCAGGATTGACATTTAAACTTATTTTAACTTATTTTAAAATACAGGCATGTCTTTAGTTATAATAGTTTTTCAATTCAAACCAGTAGTTCCTGAAATTAGCGCGTTCAATCAACCAAACAAACTCTTCAGCTTTATAATATTAGTATAGATTCAAGTAGGTAACAATTTAATGTGTCGGAAATATTTGGGATTAATGATTTTATTTTATTTTTTTATATTTTTATCGCTAAAATATTCTACTTCTGTTTTTCCAAATAAGGGCTTCCCTCGACAGCCTTACGTCCTTAGACACTCGATGACAGTCATACTCCAGCTAGGACGAAAGTTCTCACAAGGTGTATGAAACTACAACAAGGTAAATGAAATGAACCGAGACACGATAAAGCCGCTGTAAACTGTTGCGGTCTTACGACTACCTTCCGACTCCAGCGTTAGACCTTCAATGACAATCATACTCCAGGCAGATAAATATAATTATGGCGAAGCAACTGACACGGGTGAGCGACATTCTTCCACGGAAAATCTTAACATCGCGTTTCAGAAAATGGATTGAAATGAACAACGCTATTTATCTAGCACGAAGTTAAACTGCTAAAATATAATGCATGGAAAGCGATAGAACACACTCTATTCGATTTTGATTTTTATAGCAGTTTCATGTAGACTAATCTAGAGTACCTTTTGTTATCATAATTCTTTTTAAAGCCGGCGAGTCGATTTAGAATTTATCTTGTGAGCACATTTTTATTCGTTGTACCATTTTGGATTAATAAATGTCGCAGCATGTATCTTACATGTTAATGATAAGTTTTTCTTGAACACTTTAAATTCTTATTAATATAAGAATTTAAATTTTTGATAGGGATCACCGATTACAATGAAACAAAAACTATTACCTTCTCTAAGCACATTATGTGTGCATTGATCTAACACATTGGTTTTATAACTTACACGTGACGTTTGCTATAACAAAGGAAATACCGGGAGACACTTAAACGTCGTTTGATAGAGAGCACCGATTATAATGAAACAAAAACTATTATCTTTTCTAAGTTCTGCACAATATTTGTGCATTGAATCTTACCACATTGGTTGTGTAGTTTACACGTGATACTATAACATAAGTCCCCGCAGACACACAGATTCACAGAAACAAAGACAAAAATTCTAAAAATAGTTGAAATTGGTTCTATTAGTGATCCTTTAACACCCTTATTTTTTCCTAAATATTTTCAATGTACAGAAACGCCACGTCTACAGATTTATTATATGTATAGATTACAATATTATTACAAAATTAACAACAGAATACGGCCATATGACCAAGATATTTTGAAAGAGCTGCAACGACTAATTGATATGTTGAAAAACTCGTCGGTTCATAAAACTAAAAAGTTTGAAATAAATTATTATTATTATAAAAACAAAAAAACCTGACTGCTTGAAAAGAATGAACTGAAAGGGGAAAAACAAGTATCACAATACCTGTATAAAATTCGACTGAGTAATGTATAATTTACCATGCATTGTTTTGTAAGATAGGTACTTACTTAATCAAATGATCTACATATTTATATTGAAATTAGTTGAACTAAATACTTTAAGGTGCAGCAGACGAGGATAATCAAAATTTTGTTACCTACTGGCAATGCATAAAATGGTTACTTTAATCATGACGACATAATCGATTTCCCATATAAACTCAAGTCATCATCATCATCTGCCTAGCCTTTTCCCAATTATGTTGGGGTCGGCTTCCAGTCTAACCGGATGCAGCTGAATACCAGTATTTTACATGGAGCGACTGCCTATCTGACCTCCACAACCCAGTTACTACTGGGAAATACGATACCCCTTGGTAAGACTGGTTGTCAGACTTTTTGCGCCACTGACTACTTTAACGACTGTCAAAGATCTTCAAATGACAGCCGGGACCAACGGCTTAACGTGCTTTCCGAGGCACGGAGGAAACTCGGTATGTAATGGGTGGTCACCCATCCACAGACCAACCTAGGCAAGCACGGCTTAACCTAAAGATTGACCCGAGCGGCTGTTATTGTTTAGCCACGAGCTCCTCCATATAAACTCAAGTAAGTATAGCAATTATCCACTCGTGATTCAGAACAAAAAACAGTACTTAATGGGCGTGGTCGTGACCTCATCAAGCACTGCAGGATTTGTATTCCGTATCGAGAATCAGTAATTATGAAAAAATGAAACTTATTTGTGTTGAACGACGCCTCATCATGAAATTGCAAATTACCGCCAAATTCGAAACTCAAACTGTGTTTAAAAAAAGTGCGTGACAACGAAAAGACGTGTGCGACTTTAACTTGATAACCACAGCAAAGCGATGACTTTAGTTAGATAAAGTTGAATAGGCACTTTATGCAAATAGGTGACTACCGTTTAAATAATCTCCACTCACCTCAGAGCTTAACAACTAAGATGTAATCTAAATTCCACACTCCTAGAGACACTCAAAAACAAAATTGTTTTAGTACAGATAAAATATAGTCACAACACACGTCGACGTCTCACAAATCCCTTGTTTCACTTATGCCAGTTGGTCGGTAACTGTGTTAAATAATCTCATGATTATGTTTATATCTCATAATGCTATGTTAATTTTCAAGTTCTATGTCATTCAACACACCGGTGTAGCAGGTTTTGTAGATCGGGAACCTACAGACCCTATAACAATTGTGGAAAAGTACATTTATTTACAAAAAAATCGAAAATGTCGTTGCAAAAGTTCGAAAACATAAAGCAGACTGTGAGAAACAAACTTATTAGGTAAATTCCATTTTTGAAATAGGTAGCTCATTACCTATATTTTTATTTTCTTTTGTAGGACTGTTTTTTGTCAATTACATTGTCGATATTATTATGCCATGACGTTTCAAAGGGTAAGTAGTGAAATTGAAATTGATTGGTATAAAATAATAACTTAATATGTTGACATTCAATCATGGGATGCGGGTGCGATTTTAGATATTATTCTGCATTCGGCCCCACAGTAATTAATAGGTAGTTACTAATTTAAATTTTCACATAATATTTGTTGTGTAGTTACACAGGCCAAAACTTACAGAAGATGTATGAAGGAAATATTTAAGATTAGATGTTTAAAATCCCAGTAAGATAGTTTCGATTAAAATATTGGAATCATGCTCCTGTTCTAAGGCCATAAAAAGATAATTTTGCAATTATTTCAACCGATGCATAATGTATGTACAGGTCACATGGCACTATTTAATAAAATTGCACAATATTGTGAAATACGATATATGTATTTAGAAACAAAAATCTTTAAAAATTCTATGGCCACCTTGGATTTTATAAGATTTTCCTAAAACCATAAAAAAATGGTAGTAGCCAATTGGAAAGGTACACAGTGAAAAATAAATTTAAATACTTACATAGAATTATAAGAATAAAAACTTCTCGACTGACACACAGGACTAGACAAGCGTTGAATACTTAGTGATTAAAAAACCCTATACAGTAAGCTTAATGTGAAATAATCATCACATATTCTCTATTTGTTGACCAGCAATGCGAACGCATCTTGATCTTAATAGAATTAATGTAAATCAGAAAAACGCGAAACACGTGATTTTGATTCAAGGTCAACAACACTATAGGTAAAAAAAATCTTACTAGGTAGGTATACAAACTTTTTTGTTTAGATCCTAGCACATTGTCTGTTTGTGAAAAAAAACTAAACACGTTTCAAAGACACACTTTTGTTTTTATTTAATTTTGGAACGCTGCGCTCATCATCAAGCTTTGATGTGACAATTAATATTTATGGTATTTTTTTTTATATTTGGAAAGCCTCGTCTGTCATTAATTTTTTGTTGTTTAATTTTTTATAATAAATAAAAGCGGTTTTGATAACATTTTTCTCAAGGTTCGCGGTATTCTCAAAGAACTGCGTAGTACCTCAGTAATAAGACCGGTATCGTATAAATCATCGTGTGCCGGCTATAAATATTACGAGTAAGTTTCACACAGCCTATAAGCGCCGCAGTGCCTTCTATGGCAGCGAAGAATCCTTGTAGACGAACATTACATCGATTGCCCGACTGGTTTGATGTCTAGAGCCCTGATCATGCCCTAGATTGCGACGGAGTAAATTATGAAGGTATTGTAATAATTTATCTGTCGAGGTGAGCAGAGTTTATTGAATAGTTCTGTCAAGAATACGTTCTCAAGTTTTTACGTTGCTTGTAATCTAGGAACTGACCTAAGTTCCTATAAGTAAAGTGGAAAGTCATGTCATCAAGTCATGTACAAAATCACCACCACCATTTCATGTCACGTACACCTACGGTATGTGCCTATTTATTTAACACTTCAAGCACAAAGTACAGAGCATTACCCATAGGCATTTTCTACCAGTCAACCTTACCTTACCTTGGAATTTCACAGTCTTTCTCGAATCAGTAAACTACATAGTATGCATCTGAAATAATTATATTTTAAACGAATATGTAGGTAGGTATGTACAAGAGTTTTTAACAGATGACCGTATTTATTGTACTCAACACCTACGCCAGCAGTGGTAGCCGGTCCAAGAGCTACATTTTTCGTAACAGATTATCATTTGTAATATAGTATTAGAATCTCCGTTTCTTATTTAGACTCGATTGGAATTTGATCTTTTGGCCCAAATCCGGACGACGTTTTTTTTTTTTAAAATAAAATCTATAATTTAATTCGATTTGAAGATTCTTTCGGTATCAAGTATTCTGATCTATGTTTTTACGCAGAGCTAACTCATTAGTTTTTCCTCTGTGAATTTATGGGTCACACGCTATCCGTGTCATCATACCAATTTGTCTATGCTTTCAGGACAATACCCCCAAAACAGAGAAGATTCCCATCAGTGGGGCACTAGGTTGGTGACCACTGGACATCTAGTCACGCCATTATTCGTGCCAAATTCTGTCTAGAAAACATTGCTCTAATTACCGAAGATTTTTTTGCGGAGTAAAAATCCTCTAAATAAGATGGAGTAACTAGTATTCAGATCAGTTCCAACCAGACAAAATGACGATAATTTTTCTATTACAATAATTAAGTTAATGGTCATCAATTATATCTATGTTGTTTAGCAAAAGAGTGACAATTGATGTTATTACGGTTATCGATGCCAACATGACGTATCGAATGCTAGGCCACATTTGACGTCAGATCATTTTCGTTGAATTGTCACCCGAGGTCATGTGATTATGATATTGATCTCGATGTATGACGGATATCTTTGCAAAAGTTTAGTAATTAAGCTATGGACTTAAAGAGTGGGTAAAATGGGACGTGAATTCTTTAAATAGGACATTTCTTCCGTATTGTAAGTACGTTAACATACAAAAATACATGCACTAATATGCAGAACCCAGAACAATGACTCAACGCCGTCAATCGAACCGTTTTTGGTAAAACCCAATACAGTTTGCTGCCACCCTTTTGAGAGGGCGACTGAAACACGCGATGTACATATATCTACAACGCAACAGTTGCACACACGCAAACAAAAAATTTAACTAATCCTAATATCCATGTAGCCAGTTTTTTGTAAAGGGGTAAATGAACTTACTATATTACTGTCTGTTAGTGTCGTTATGTGTCTAGGAAGCGTCACGTTGACGTCGCGTAGACGCTGCCGCATAGCCACGATGCCACGTAGATCATCTACAAAATACGTAGCAACGACTACGCTGCGTTAGCGCCTACGCCTACGCTGCATCAACGTCTATTGTGAACACGTTCCAATGTTAAACGGTAACCACGTGTTCAGTACCTACATCCTCAGCCGCACCATAGTAACTTTTCATCGGTAATTTAAAAAATACTTTGAGCCTGTATATTTTCTCAAGTAAAGTTACTTCATCAAACCATACCCATTGTTTAAAAAGTATCGTTTCGATTAACGAAGTCGGGGATATGAATTTGATTAATCCGTCATAAAAATGCGTTTAGAATCTTAAATGCTGTCGTTTATACTTTACAATCCGTTTTATTGACACTAAGAGGAGTGTCAATAATCCGACTATCTATGATTTTTAATATGATGAATACTTTGGATTTGAAATTATAATTTAATCCTACCGGATTAGAGAAGTGTAATAAAGATAGCTTACAATATTATTAATAGTAATAATAATACATTTATTTCTATAACTTCATGCATTACATCAATGTGGTCTCAACCCCTGAACTAGGACAACCTGTATGACAAGGGATTATTATATGAACTATACACACGACTAAGTTTAAACTACTGATTTATTGAAATAAATAAATATATTGCTTAACAAGACAAAAGGAGAATAATCTAAATGGATAAAATAATATAAAAAAAGTAGTTGGACATCTCAATTTTCTGATTGTATCACGATTCACGATATATATTGTGAGTAAACAAACAAACTATAGATACTTATCTTTATAAATAAATCACTTAATTTTGCAAGGAATGTGGTCGAAGCGACTTTCCATGCGTTCTACGAGATCTCGACTTATATTTTATGAAGCAAAATTCCTGAGATATTTCGTCCTTGTCTTTATAAGGACGTAAGAATGAGAAAGGATGTTCAAAAAGTGTGTCAATTAAACATGCATAAAGTTACGTTTTCATTATAATGAACAAACAGTTAAGAATTATACTTGTGGTCGCAACTCGCAACGTAACTGAAAGAAAATATTTGAACAATTGTGAAATGTCGACCCGTTTAACTAGTGTGGAATTTTTCCGTTTCGTCTTGTGTTCGTATTTTTAGTTCGACAACAAACTGACTCTTGTACGATGATCTTTGGTTTTTTTATTTATTTAACCCGTATTGTCCCTCTCCTGGGGAAAGGCGTCCGCCATTCCTTCCACTTCTCTGATGGTGTGCTTCTTCTCACCTATTCACGAGGAAGCCTACCACGATGATGTTATCTTATTTAAATGTTTTTCTCTAAAATATTATGAATTTTAAGAATTGTGCACTGTTAAAACTGCATTTTTGCACTTTTTTTAGTTAGGTCTTTAACTAGTAGTTAACTACTAATTACCTAAATGAAAACACGTTTCAATTACATTATGTAAGTTAAAGAAATTGTATCTAAGAGCGCTGTTATTTATTAAACGGCCGAAACATATTATTTTTCTATTACGAACCATTAATCACTAATTAACGTTGGTTCATTTAATGTTAAGCTATATTGTGGTAAAGAATTCATTCCTTCATAAACATTTACATCATCTTCCAAATGATCAACAAACTTAAACCAACAGCAAATTCCAATAATAAGCTAATATTTATTGAAAAACTGACTTATGCTTATGATAGGTCATGCGCAGAATAATATTATGAATTTGATAAACTGACTCCCTATTCAAAATAATTGTCATTGCCACAACGTCTTGCGTCTTTCTTTTAAAACTTAAAAAAAGAACCTGTTGGTTACATAGAGTCTTGAAGGAAACATCATACCTGGAATCCCCGAAGGGTTAGCAGAGGTGTACCTAATAGTCTAGAATAGTAAATCTTGAAAGAATCTTTGGATTATTTACATTCAACTCAAACTAAGGTTTGGCTCATGAAAGCCACGCTTTGACAACTCCTTCTATAAATGATAAATGGCGCCTAAAACAATCAACAGGCACGATTATAGGACGACTGCCAAAAATGATGAATATGAAACAAATAACAACAGAAGAACTGCCAAAGATGATGATGATGAAACGAATAACAAAATTATTGAAATAAACAATTCATTAAAACCTCCATCGTGATTATACACAAAAATAAACGTTATCAGTTATTTTGAACGACGTTTTTCTTAAAATAATGTTATCTTGGGTTCAAAACCCCTGCCAGTGCACGTTATATGTCAGATAAACCAAGATTCAATAAAAACTTCAATGCTATTGAGACTTTGTTACATCGAACTTTTTTTATCAAGAAACGTAAAATTGGTGCTAATCTTACATGGAATTTGAGTCTGCATTATTCATAGGAACAACGGGTTTTTCAACAGGTCTTAGTACCAGCAAATTTTCCGTTCGCTGAATATAATATCAATGCAAATATACCGATGCATAAAAAAATAATTATATACCTACAAAATTTTCGAAAGACATGGAACGTTTATAAATAAACAAATAGAATTATATCAGGTTCTTATCTACTCTTTAATTTATTTATGCCATATTGACGTACTTAGTTCCAAAAATAATGGTTATATTATCTATGTGTATAACTTCAGGTATTTATTAGATATATTAAGATTAACATCAATACAGAGATAAATAATAACATACGTAATTGCAATTTAAGTAAATACGGCCAAGTTGAAGCACTAAATATTTTGATATAGACATAAAAGATAAGATACAGGCTGTAAATATAATTTATAGGTCTTTAAGCATACCTGGAACCTTTACAATCAAACTCCGATGAGGAAATTATTGACACAAGATCTGCTTCGCATAGTTTTGTTAATTAAATGTCCAATGATGCCTGAATATACTTATTTGATACCTAATACGTGTGTGATAATAATGAAAAAATCTTGTTGCTACAAATTGATCATCAGCGATGTTGGTTCAACAATGATGTTGGTATGTTTGGTTTTCACACGCGGCTCCTAAACACGTTATTCACTATCTATAGTCTTTGTATGTACTGGTGTTGTCCGGTTTGGAGGATTAAATAATGTGATGTAACAACAGTTTATGTCACGAAAAAAACAGCACTTACCTATTGTTTAATAAAAACAGACAGTGTTTACGGTTTAGTATTCACCGAATAACACCAGGAAATAATTATATATATTATATGCTTGCATACAATTAAATGAATTAATCTTAATGAGAAATCAGTGAATAGCGTTTAATTATAAAACAAAAATAAAAAATATATTCCTCCGCCTATCGGTCTGTAATTTAAAAATGAATGGCCTTTTACACCCCATAGAATTTGGCACCAAACATCACAATGTTTATTCTCAAAGGTTCCGATTCCGATTTTTTTCGTGTGTCCCACGCTAGGGTCGGTACTTCCCAGAATTAGCGCCATAGATATTGGTTTGGGGTGAAACTTTTTTTTTAAGATAATATTTCATGTCTATGAATGAGCGGGCGGCGCTTCTATTTATTTGTCAGAAGGCACGCTCCACCGACCGCACTGACCTTTTTTTTCCCCTCTAAAATCTATATTGAAGTTAAAGGGAATACAGTTCTTCTGATCATTTTTATCACGCATTTATTGTAGCACTGTCAAGGCCTGTAATTTGGCAACTAAAATCTAGAATTTTTGAGTAAAAACGCGCGATACCCCACATTCATTATCGTCATAATGAAAAGTCGAATTACGATAAAAATGGCGGACTTTATATTTGGCGACATTGATAATGTCACGGTCAAAGCGATAATAATTCTGTCAATTGGTGAATGATCTTTGTATGCGAATTTGAATAGCATTTCTAATTAAATCTTAAGTGATTTGGTCGATTTTTTTTATTGCTCCTTTAGATGCTTCCTATTAAAATTACTGCGTTAAAGTGGTATCGATCCGTAAAATAGGTACGCATTATTATTTTGAATTATCCTCATTCTATAATTATATTGCAGTGTTAATTCTTCAAACTAGGGTAACTTGTCATGTTCAGAAATGACATCGCACATAAACGTTTCAATCAGTTAGCACGATTAATTAATTAAAAGTTGGCTCCGCATCTATAAAACATAGTCTAAATTCTAAATGAACGAAGTATTTGAAAATGTAGGTCTAGGTTTAGACTGCAGAGCCTAGACGAATTAACGGTATTGAAATAATTTGGTAACTATAAAATTTTACGGTACAAGGTAGCTCGTAACGCTACAAAGTTAAATGTGGAGAAGAGAACCTAACTTGAGGTTTCCATGTACAGCGAATTAATGCAGTTTTCCTTGTTCAAATACATTTTTGAACTAAATCACTTTGACAAAAGAAACAGTTAAGGAAAGAAACGGCAATAGAGTATCCGTAAGAAAATGCGTATGTAGGTAGGTACTGCTAAAATAATTACAGCATTAGATATGTATACTAAAATTAAAATGGCCACAGCACGCGGCGACAAGAGCCAAGTTGTATTTTATTTTGCATTTTTAACCGACTTCCAAAAGGATTGGGTTATACGATTCTGATGATTTTGAGTATTTTTGATTGAAATAGTACCTACTTCCAAGTTGGCCCCATAGAAATATTGTCATGATCTGATCATGGACTTCAGGGATATGGAACGGAACTCTTCAATAATATACAGCAAATCTGGCATGATTGCTGCAATCACTTTTGTGTAATCATGTTTGTTGTTTACAAAACATGCTCTGGAGGGGTACGCAGATGTGTACAGTACACCCACATTTCGACAGTTAGATATGTTAAGTTCGATTTTATTGGGGATAACCCTATTACCATGACATGTAGTGTTAACAATGTAAAATAAATACATAGCAAATCTTTGTATAAGATATTACAAATAAAAAAGGAAAACTAAAATGTTGACTAGCTAACTTCAGGGTGTCGGTTTTTAGTGACGGTGTGCGCGCGCTTCATAAAAATTTACGCTCATCATTTGTACTGTGTAGTATAACTTCAAAAATAAACAACTTTTTTGCAAAAAATATTTTTCTTTTTATTGATCCGATGCATATTGCTCCATCAAGATGTGCAAGTACGATAAATGAAAGTTAATTTATAATAATATTAGCACAGAACAGATGACAGATAGCCTTTATCGTAAGCCGTATCGGGTGTGTCGGGTCATTTAGCTCCCTTCAATATGGTTGAGCTGAATGGGGCTGATCCATGCGTCATGTTCGTGAACGGGCGCTGTCAGTTGGGACTGGTCATCTCTAGGCTGCCATGGTTTATTTTAACTACTTACTTGTTTTTAAATTGTTGATATAATGTTTTACTCTGAACGCACTTAACGTGCACGTATTTCTACATCGTTCTCACATATGTATAATCTCAACATGAATGATGTAACCAAGATTTTGTACAATATTTTGTTTGAAAAGAGTGTCCGTGGAGTTTCTTGCCCATTCTTCTTCATAGAGATCTACGCTTTGGAATGGGCAACTACAGTACTTTCACAAGTTATTATGCCTTGTGTCTGTGACTGTAGCTTAGCCTTATTTGTTTTTCTGACATTCAAAAGTGCCTGTAATGGTCTAATTGAAATAAATGCTTTTGAGTTTGAGTTTGAGTTTGTAAGCAACGAGGTTTTTCAACGCGTCTTTGTGTGGTAAATTAATTACGCGCAAATTGCTTGAAACAATGCTTCAACCAAGACTATAGTCCACAAAATAGCAGACTAATTAAGTGTTGAATGGCCTAAAATAGTTTTTGTAAGACTAGCCGGTTTTAATAATAGTTGTCTAACACGAACTTGTAAGACTCGTTTAAAAGCCGGTTCTCTCTACTTCAGACCAAACTAAGTACTTAGGTATTTTGAATTTTGAGTACGCACGTTTTTTTATCAATTGTCGAATAAAAACAGTTCAATGAATGGCCTGGGTCATTTGTAATCTAGGCATTAGATATTCATTTAGGTAACCTATCTTTTACCCTATAAAAATGTCACATTGAACTGATTAGTTTTATCTATAAGTTTGCGGTGTTTTCGAGCATTACTCACAAATACAAACTGTAAGAATGCAATAAAATTAAATAGTCTGATTGCAGTCCTTTAGTAGTTAGCAGTAGTTTATTACTTCGATTTGATGCATGTGGGTTGTAAAAGTCGGAGGAACAGTTAAATACTTTAAATTGGAGATCGATTTTGATTCAGTAGAAGATGCATTAAAAAATAGCAATGATTTTGTAGGTGTGAAGCAGGTTCGAGGAAGCTGATTCAGCTTTATGCGACAAAAACGCGAGGCACAATTGACCATCGACAAAATCTGTAAGTAGTTAGGGTGTTTTTAATATCGTGCGAATTTCATCACGCATGCGGGATTGCCCCGCACGCGTAACCCCCGAAAATGTCCTTTTCAATACACTTTCTCTAAAACTGGTAATTATCGCACTACGATTAGGTTCAACATGCAATGTATCACACACGCGTGGATTATCAATATTTTTCCGCACACAGATAACTAAGTCCAAATTGGTTCAATGACTATAGTCGGCGGAGACTGCTTTTTTATGTGTTTTTATCTTTTTTATTGTATTTAAATTGTGTTTATAAATAGAATATCATAGATTATTTAAAACAAATATTAAGTTTTGTGAACAAAGTAACATTTATTTGTTTTCTAAATGCAAAAATATTTTCTGTTTTTCATTAGGCTGCTTAGCAGCATCATACCTTTGCTTCTTCTTCAACCAGGCGAAAGCAAAGCGCGGAAAAAAAACGAATTAAATCATAGTTTCCTAATTATTCCCCACAAAAATACTTTCCGTTCTAATATTTTATTTCTTCGAAAGTGCATTTAAAAACGGTGCGTGATACGCGTGGAGATTTGTTACTGCATTTCTCGGCTCCTTAACACTCTTGCCTGCAGCTCGGGTGTTAATTCCACCTTGAATGCAATAACTTCCCCACTTATATCAAAATGTACTATTTCATACAAGTATTTATTGTAATGCCTGGGATACGTATGCGGGATGCGGGGCGTGATTCTGGAAATCTAATATTCATTTGTGTAGTATGTTATTGCGTGTAATTTTCTGCATACGGGGCAATCCCGCATACTTTATTAAATCCGCACTATATTAAAAACACCTTTGTACCTCTAGCACACGTTTAAGATTGCAAATCAATTCGTAAGCGAATATCATGTGGTAGTTTGCGGTTCATCAGACTATACAAAGTTGCAAATACATGTGTGTGATCAAGAATTAAAGGTTTAAGATAAGATATCATCTGACTAAGACCGCACGCACAATAGCCCAAGAATGCGTACAATTTGTAAACACGATGGGTATACCTAATATATAGATTAGTGGGTTTTCCGCAAAAAGATCGCTGGACCATGCATGACTGAGCAGGAAAATACAGCATTCATTTGTTTTTAGACTCTATATTAAGTATTAAATTGTAACTTGTGGTATACCACTACCAGTGTTCGTCTAAAAAATCCTTATAGAAAATAATCAAATGAGTGAAAATAAACCATGAATCAGTTTCAAAATTCTGCTTATCTTTTTAGGACAGTTTATTATCTTAACTCAAGTAAACAGTCAGTTACTCACTCATGCATCAGACTTATATTTTAAATGATATAGGTTTTTAATATTTCAATTAAAAAACATAATATGGGGTTATTTTGTATCTTAATTTGGGCATTGGTATTCAGTTTGTTCTCTGCACGTGATATTTAGAGAATATCCTCAATTATTTTAACACGTGTAAGTTATCATGTTCAAGCCATAAATAAGCGACTGACATTGAGTCTATGGCGGGCGCCAGCTTTGTGTACCCTTATGTCATAAAAGCATAAAATACGACCACTCTTTTTAAAATGACGCTGCGTATCTGTTCTTGAATTTATTTTTCTACCAATGAATAAATCATTGGTAGAAAAATAAATTCAAGAAATCATATCATCATCTGCGAATCATAAACATAATGTATAAAACAATACGTTATTCTTGTTCAAACATGTGTGTCTTTCGTCACTGTAGGTCGAGTCAGGTCGCGCCTACAAACTATAGAACGTCGCAGTTTAGCACGTTCGAAAAAAAAAACTAGTTTATTTTTTTAAATTCAAGGTCGCGTTAAATTCAAGCTATCAGCGGATTTTTAATCTGTGGCACCCGCATGACAATGTTATAATAACTGACCACAACTGGCTGTTTATAAAACGATGTTATTTATTAAAATATAATCGAGTTTCCTGTTTCCTAACCGTGACTTTAGACTGAGCAATTTGGAAAAAAAACAATGTTCGAATAAAATACGCGGTCATTATTTTGAATTAGTCTTCGAACAAACGTTCATTTTATTCTAGAAGTCTTGATCTGGGAGTTTCAAAATTGTTTTGATATTAAATAAATAGAAGATAATTTCAGAAAAGCCTTTTTGCTCGAAACATAAAAAACGAAACAATTAAAGATTACAGGAAATTTCATCGCTTTCTTTTATTTATAGGTATTATTTTCCTAATTGGTGAACAAAACAAATGCAACAACGGTTGTTAAATAAATAAAAGAGAACTAACAATGGCGTTACAACTTTCTCTGTTTTCAGATTTCTGTCTTAAAGATCATTGACTTATTAGGTAACTGCGAATTTGAATTGCATCTTCTAATTAACAAGTTAAGTTGTGGATAGAAATGGTAAGTCTAAAGATAACTAGAAAATTAAATTTTGCGTGTTAATTAGTTTTGTTTTGAAATTCTGTGATTTATTAATGATTGAACCATGTGCTTTATGCCCGAAGCTTAGGCAAGTAAGTACTTACTTGGAGCTCAAGAGCAAGCGAAAAAACTGGGTGGGTGCATCATTTAGATGTGTTATTTATGCACATGCACAAGTAAAGTATGCAATTTATTTAGGCATGTTATTGTTTCTGGACACAAGTTTCCAATTTAACGTAACGTTTTACACATGGAGATGATTTAAATTTAAAGACATGCTGTGCTATTCGAAATATGTAATATATTTAATTTTGTCGTTCACATTAAAATCCTTTTTCTATTGTTACAGCAGTAGGTACCTAAATCCAGTAGTTACATAAAAAAACTTACTTAATACCCATAATGTTTTTTTTTTTGGGCCGTCATGAGATTTTTTCAGTCAATGTTGTTTCAAAAAAGTTACTATTCCGTCGTTTACTAATATTGGCATAACGCGACTGAATTATTTTTAATCACATCTTTAAAGTGAATGAACTCGTTAACTATATGCGTTTAGATTATGTGCAAACCAATCAGCAATTCTTTTCTTTATATGGTTAATTAGGATAATAAATTATATTGTGCTCTTATTTTCTGTGCTAAATGGAAGTACATACCTACTGTTTTTGTTATTGGGGACAATTTTGTTCGTGGAGCTATGGGCAAAATAATAACAGCCACTCGGGTCGATCTTCAGGTTAAGCCGTGCTTGCCTAGGTTGGTCTGTGGATGTGTGACCACCTATTACATACCGAGTTTCCTCCGTACCTCGGAAAGCACGTTAAGCCGTTGGTCCCGGCTGTCATTTGTATATCTTGACAGTCGTTACAGGTAGTCAGTGGCCCAGAAAGTCTGACAACCAGTCTTACCAAGAGGTATCGTATAACCCAGTACTAACTGGGTTAAGGAGGTCAGATAGGCAATCGCTCCATGTAAAATAATGATATTCAGCTGCATCCGGTTAGACTGGAAGCCGACCCCAAACATAATTGGGAAAAGGCTAGGCAGATGATTAATCTTGTTTGCGTAAATTAATTAACAAAGTAAATAGCGTATCAGTTATAATGGAGAGGGCATTAAGTCAGTATTTATTTTTTATACAATGGCAGTACTTATATTCAAAATAAAATGAAGTTGGCTTATCAGTTTCTTGATGGGAAATACACGTCAGCTAATATTTATGTACCGGATTTTGTGAATACGAAAACAATAGCCCATTACATTTAATGAATGTAAATTATATACGTTTGGGTGGCGATATAATATTGCCATCCAGATTTTTGTACTATTCGGCAGTGCTCCTATTTATTTATGAGCTAATAAATAGTGAACTTAATAAGTTTATATTTTTTTCCTTCATTCAATTATGTCACAGTAAATCTTATTCATGTCTTTAAACAATTTTATAACTTTGTCCTGTAATATGATAATGTAGTTTAGAATATAGGTGTGAACGCACTGTGAACCAAAAATAGTTACGGCCGCGCATCCTAGCGTTCTTGTGTTAAAAATAAAGCAGTAACTACACTAGCCTTACGAGATGTCACTCACCTATGGTCACGTGAATCAGGATACGAAAGCGCACAATTTCACACCAATATACTCCTATCTTTAAACGGACCCTAACCAATTCGAATTATTTGGAATGCTCCGTAACGCCGGCTAATTTACATCCATACGAACGCGTCCAAACACTCACTCCCGCGCTTTTCGGTTTATTTTTTAAACACGTCAAGTTTTTGAAACTGGAATGAAATTCCTTTGGCACATTAGTTATATTTCTTATTTTTATTTATTAATGCCCGCAATTTATTATCGAACGCGTTGACGCGTGCCTCCGTCACCGGTTGCGAGTACACTAAACGACGGCGCTCGCTCGCAGCCATGTTTAAAAGCACACGCCAGTTTAGCTCAGAAAAAAAAGAATAGGATTTCAGCGTGGAGCTGCACATTGTTTACAGTGAACGGTGAAAGGTTATGTATACAGGAGTTGGTGATTATCATCTTCGCAAAATGGTCACATCACTGAAATCAAAAAATTCTGATTTATCGATATCGACAAAACTTTGGCATCCTTATCTCGTTGACCTTGGTAATACATATAATGAGTTCGAAATAATTAAGTTTCCTGTGATATAGTATAAACTTTACATAGTAGGACGAGTTGTCTATTTAATTCAAATGTAAGCTTATCAGTACGGTGTACAAAAATACTAAATATTTATGTTTTAGAGGGGCTCCTATCAATGTTATCTTACAACTAGTGGAAAATATTTAGTGTTAGTGGTTTTCGTTATCGGAGCGGAACTTGATAAGTTACAAAAAAAAAAGGATATGAATATAAAGTTACGCAAGGCAAGCAAGGCTCTGCCAGTGCTGCGGGATTGTTCGAAAGAGATACCGCGGCCCTGGAACACAAAGGGCAAGGAACACGGATGGGTTTTAGTCAGTACAAGTCTGACACTCCCTTCCGCTCTGCCCAGAGCGGGAGGAGCCATTTGATGATGTCCCATACGAAAAAAAAAATCAAGCAAGGCTGTAGAACTTAATAGATTTTTATGTCAAGTAATTTGTGGTCCATTCCTTTGGTAGTAAAGAGGACTTAATTTAAGTAGTTGAGTTTATAGCACCTGCGAATAACGTAACTTTTGGCCAGTGAAAGAGTTTTTGGAATTGGATCATTAATTCTGGAGATTTCACCCTACGCACTAAGTTACCAACCACTTTATAATATTAGTATAAATTGCAAAGGTTTTCCTTCGTCGTTTTGTAAATGCACTTTAAAGGACATTTTAGACTAATACACTGATATGCTTTTGCTACGCTATAATACATTATAAGGCATGACTACTATGCCCTGGTCCAATCCATGGTCCGGAGTGAGAGGGAATGGGACGCCGTCACCTCCTTCTGCGAAGCAGTTATGCTAGCGAAGGAGGTGGCGGAGCGTGAGAGGGAGAGAACCTCTCGTCCCAGCCGCCGCGCGAGACGCCTCGGGCGTCGGGGGTCACGTGGTGGCTTCCGGCCACCGTAGACGCGGACCTGTGGACGGTGAGAAATGGGCTAGCTCGCCGTCCGTCCGTCTTTTGACGACAAGCCGTGTAGTCGGCGCGTTCGTGTTCCACGCGCACCTCAAAGAGATGTCAGCAAACAGGGAGGGGCCTGCAAGGGCCGATGCCTGCCAGGGCTGCGGGACTGTTCGAAAGAGATACCGCGGCCCTGGAACACAAAAGGCAAGGAAGGAACATGGATGGGTTTTAGTCAGTACAAGTCTGACACTCCCATCCGCTCTGCCCAGAGCGGGAGGATGGGAAGTCATTTGTTGATTTCCCATCCGTAAAAAAAAAGGCATGACTACTATTATGCAATATGAAAAAGACAAGGACATGTCCATACTCCATATAAAATGTATTCAGACTATATTCTGAGCGATATTGTTTTGCTTTATAATATTTAGCATAACCTATAAATAGTAAAGCGTAGTCTGAAATACTCATAACGATGTATAACATATAATATTACTTACTTTTTTACATAGGACTGCCTCTTTGGTCTAGTGGTCGCAAGCGCGACTGGTGAGCATGAGGTCCTAGGTTCGATTCTCAGGTCGGGCACAGTGTCATTGGGTTTTTCCCAGCAGCAGCCACGGAGTCTGAAATTGCGCCCGGTTGATTGCCCCCTATTCCATGGGACTTAAACATAACTTGCGAAATGTGGGTTTACTATTAGGTACACCTCTGCCTAACCCTTCGGGGACTACAGGCGTGATGTTATGTATGTACTTACTTTTTTAGATAGGTACCTTGATCGAACGCTGCAAAGAAAATTACACACACACTAAACACATAATGTGTTACAAAATGAAAATAATAACTTCACTTGACTTGCCTTTTAAAATCACTTCAACAATTTTTTTGTTGTTTTAATATGTAATCAGAATGACTGCAATGAGTTTCAGCAGTACACTCTTAAAATATGTAGCAAAATTTTCCAATTTTTAATAATTTTACAGATTCAAACGCAACTGATCAAATTAAATATTGACGACTTCGCAGCATGTTTCAATGAACTCATCTTGTCGCTATTCACTGTTGTCTCTTCCCGAATAGGTTAGATGATAATTTTTCTTTTAAATAGTAGGAAGTAACTCGACTCGTCACAGTTCAGATTGTCCAACATTTTTTTTTTCATACAATTCATCATCAGTATTAAATATCTAGTATGCATACAAAATGAAATAATAGAATCTATTTATCTATCTTTACAGAGCAATAGGCTCTCAGCTAAATATACCTACGTTCGTCATCATTCTCTTGCCGTGATCTCATTTATTTAGAGCACTGCTTGTCATCCTTCTTCTCTATGACCTTCTTCTCTCATCTTAATAGTCATTAGTCAACATAATAATAACCACCCCAGTTCAACTTCATCGTCTTCATCAATGAAGTCACCTGTTCCATCACTAGTAAACATACATACAGGGTGTAAATAGACTCTTCACGAAGCCGTCAACCAAGCATTAGGTACATCAAACTAAGAAACGACTTTTTTTTTTGGGCTAAAAAATCACGTTTTACAGTAGGACTCAATGTAACGCACTCAAAACATTGTGCTGATGGATGGATTGAATAGTAATGGGGTCCTGGAGGTGTTTTAAGTAAAAATCTGACATTAAAAAAAAGTATTTAAAAAGAAAGTTGTGAAAAAGTTGGATCTTTGACCCCCAATATCTTTGACCTTCTAGTTACGGAGATATTGGGTATGCTCTTGAACAAAAAAATGATTACAATGACGGAGAGAACAAGTGCCTTTCGGCTTCGTTAAGACTCTGTTTACACCCTTTATAATCATTATACTACTATTATTTACTACCATTCTGCAGCACTATTATGTAAGTAGTATGTTTAGGTAGCCTTCGTACACCTCTCGGGTTATATGACCTGGGCTATTATCGTACGCCTGTGCATAAGATAAACACTGTTAATAGTCTATAGTTAGTGCTTGGCACGTGAAATTAGATCATGCAGGTGTCATGATTACCTCCTACTTCTATGAGACTATTCTTAGAGGGCGACATCGTTGCTTTTTATAGGCTCTAAGCTCTTACGGAATTTTAATTGCAACCTAGGGATAGGAATAGAACTGAGGTTGTTGGGATTAGGTAAGCTCTTAAACTAATGCAGATATGGGCAGCACCACATTGCTAAAATCCTCCTACTTCACTTTCCTATATTTTGTATGAACCATTTGATTTATGGAGCTTTAATTTGGTCTAACCTTTAAGACAAGCTTCAAAGGTGAAGCAAAGTTGGATTCTGAAACCACACATACAGTTTCACTGATGTTCTGCACAATATTTATCACAACTCCAACTGAAGTGACGGCCAAACTGCATTTCGCAAAATCTTGGTGTGTTCCTGGAGATTTTGTTAGCGTGGTCGTGCGCATAACTGCTCCCGCTGGGATGCCCGTGCCTGAAAAGGCACCGTTTCGGGCTGATCATGGTTTTGTGACGGTGTTGAGGAGGAAGCGCCGTAACCTATCAGTAAGAACCGCTGTGGTACGGCAGGCATTGGAGTTCAACATGCCTATTCGTGCCGCGAAGCCGAACACTCCGTTGTACATCTCCCGCCTACACTACACCACAACAGCGGAGGACATCGTGGAGTATGTGCGTCAGAAGACCAAGTATACGTGGCGAGAGTGCAGCTGCTTGAGTCGTACCGCAACGTCAACTTTAAGGCGTTCGTGATGCGAATACCAACGTGCTATCTGCACCTCGTCTTGGAGGAGGACTTTTGGCCACAGGGAGTGGTGTCGCTTCCACGGGCAAGTGCCACATGAACGGGCAGTGACATAGTGCACAATAAGTTAAGTGTTACTAACATAGTTTTAAGGTTTTATTTACTAACACATTTTGTATTTTATCATATGTATGTTAGTCTATAAGGTATATCTAAGGGTCAAAGTAGCCTGAAATAAATGGATGTTGTTACGTACAGTCAACAAAACAGATAGGTATGCAGGGTCGAAAGATATAATTGATTTTTTCTTAAAAACCGGTCGATGTTTTCGAATGAAATTAAAATTAAATGAAGAAAAATAATCAATTGGTTAAATTAATTCAAATTTCATTTGAAGATGTGCAACAGTTTCTAAAAAAACTAAAACTATATCTTTCGACCCTGCATACCTATCTGTTTTGTTATCTGTGTTGTTTGTTGTTAAGGTAGGGATATTATTCTCAGACGTATACGTCTGAAGTAAAGTTCGTACGAAGTCTTTTGTAATAATAGAAATAAGTAAGGAAATTACCACAAATATGTAAGCCCAGAGCAGTTCCAGCTTTAAGTTGTGTTATTTAGAGCTGAAATGAGAAAATAGAAGTCTCTAGCATTTGCGTAGCATGGATGGCATCACCCTAGTAATTCTAAGAGTAAAATTAATTATGCAAAGTTACAAATGTTGCAATACATTTTAATAGGAAGTAAATCTAGACCTGGACAACAGTTTGTTTATCTAATCGGGAATTTATTGAAATGGGGTTTTAATCTCGGAATCGTTTAACGTTATTTTTTCTAGATACTAAAACAATTTAATTTATAGCTAGACTTTTACGAGACAGCCTAAACGTAGCAAACTGATTCTGTTTATCTTCCGATAAACATAATACGTTATTGCACATGATTCAGGAATCGAAAGAAACTTTGTGCAAACTACAGCTTGCGAGAATAGCTACAATAAAAATTTTAGTACACTTGGTCGAAGACACTTTTATACATATACGGTTCGACAATCCCAGATTTGAGAATAATTAATTTTATTTATTCGGGAAAACAAAAAATTACACATTAAGAATTACAAAACGATAGGATTAAAAAATGATACAAATGTGATATCAACCACGTTCTCCACAGATACACAATGAGAGAATTTGGATTTTTTTTTCGAATATTCGATTATTGATATAGATAATTGCTACTTTTTAGAGTATTTTTGTATAGATCGCGTAGTCGTACATGAACATGATGTCCGTGAACATGCTCAATTGCTCATAGGTACCTTGTGGCGGTGTGGTTAGGCCCATGAATCGTTGTGTCAGACTCTTAGGCCCATCGTTCACAACCCTGCCAGAATGTCATAGCACTAGTATTTTAATACCGGTCCTCATTAGTGAATTGAATTTGTAACACGGTTCGATTAGCGTCTTAGACGAAAAGCCTTACTGAATGAAACCACTCAATGTTCCTCCGTTCATTCACGTAATTTTCTCATATCTCGTCCTAGACCAGAAGATCTAGTTATCATATCGCAGCTTAAGTTTTAACACTCGCGAAAGTCAAAAATGGCAACTTTACAGGAGAGTTAAAAAACTGTAGAGAAAATATGTGGGTAATGGCTCACCATTTTATAATTTGTGTTCACTTTAAATTAGATAGAGACGTTGCTTGTTTCTGATTAGCTGAAACAATGCGTTTTCCGATTTTCTACGAAACTGCATTGAAATGTCTAAACCGCCGAAAATTTACTTACGCGGCGTTAGCACTTGAACGACGATTAT
This sequence comes from Lycophotia porphyrea, assembly GCA_950005105.1. Classification (NCBI taxonomy): domain Eukaryota; kingdom Metazoa; phylum Arthropoda; class Insecta; order Lepidoptera; family Noctuidae; genus Lycophotia; species Lycophotia porphyrea. The sequence continues at coordinate 13,027,623 of OX465395.1, read as the reverse complement.
AATGATCTATACGTTTTCTAAATTCAATATTTTCCGTGATAGTTTCAGTGTGGAGCTTTTTTGCCCTACCGCCTTTCTTACTCATCCTGCACAACCATTTGCACCTTTCAAGATTTAAATGACGCTATTAGTAAAGCTAGTAAGCTAGTATCAGTAATGGATTTTTTTGCCGCAAATGATATACACTCGTACATGCAAATATTTTAACCACAACATGTTATTTAATTACATTTGAGTATGTTCCAGGAATTACCATGGTTGCCAATACTTTGCGTAATTGTTGATTAAGATTCAGGAAGAGTTAGGGTTAGAGTTGTTGTAGCTGATGAGTTATTAATTGATATTGATATCATATTATTTGTAAATAACTGTCTCATTAGTTAATTATATTCTGATGAAGATAACAGTTCTTAGATATATTATAGAATCTAGAGGTTAATAGAAACACATAAATTGACGATACTTTACCTTTATTTATCGTAGATTATGTAAGCTAATAAGCTTACGACGGAATGTTACGCTATCCTCGAGCTCTTCTCATTATCTCGTCTAATTCTTTCAAGAACAATTATAAAGGGTGTAAGAAGATTCTTAACGAAGATGAAAGGCACATGTTCTCCCCATTATTGCGACATTGTTTTTGTTCTAGACCATACTTGGGAACCTTCTATTTACGGCGATATTGGTGGTTAAAGTATCAAATTTTCACAAGTTTTTTTTTAAATACATATTTTTAATGTATTTTTTTTACTTAAGACACCTTCATGACCCCCGGACTATTCAATCCATCCATGAGCACAATGTTTTGAATGCGTAACATTGAGACCTACCGTAAAACGTGATTTGTCACCCCAAACGTTTCCCAACAATAATTATTGCGTAAAGTTACTTAGTTTGATGTACATAATGCTTGCTTGACGGCTTCGTGAAGAGTCCGTTTAGACCCTGTATGTATAGGTACAGTAAGTGGCTTGCATTGCTTGGTCCCTATTCCCAGAGAACTTCACGTTTTCTTCATAGCACCAATATAAGTTTAGATCAGGCTCAGCACAATCCATTACTTTCTTCATCTCAGCAAGTTGTTTATCAATGCGATAATTGCATGCTCCAATTAAAATTAATACAACATACATGACGTGCAGTTACGGTTTTTTATCATCTAAACCTGCTTGTGCAGGAATGCTAGGAATTTCCCCACGTTGGTCCATCATCGGCCATTGATCATCAGTTTAGTGGAGCGTGCATGACGTTTGATGAAACAAGACGGTTGGCGACTTTGGAATACCTAACTGATTGGCAAGCAAACGATGCAGTTGTACGGTGTAGAAGATATATTGGATAAGAATTGTCTAACAATCTCATATTCCCACCAAAGAACAATTAGATTCCTGTAGGAATCAAAGACCATCTTTATACCTAGTACAGGAAAAGAATTATATCTTTTATGTGTAACAGGTAAGTTGACCACAGTCCACAATCAAACAAAATCGACTATAAGGAAAGATTACCTATTTCAATGTGTCTTCGTTTATTTTTAGTAGCGGTCTGTGGGGAGTCCCAAGCCCAAGCAAGAATGAATACGAATACTAAAATATTGCGCTTAATTTAATTTATTATGACATTCGAGCCGACCGTCTGACTCAACCGTTTGCAGTTACTTCAATTAAAATGTTCGTCGCCAATTGATTCAATTAGGCCAAATAACGCTAATCGAATAAAAAAGCAACTGATTTGCTTTAAGCTTTCACTTGCATATAATATTTCAATTGAATCTCTGACAAAAAACAGTCGGCCGAAAGAAACGATGGATGGATTCTTTGGATGGAAGAGGGTAAATATTGAGACGAAAGCTGGGATTAGGAAGCCAGGGAAGTGATGTAAGAAAAAATGCTGCGCAGATCACTACATATTATAAAACAAAGTCCTCCGCCGCGTTTGTCTGTCTGTTCGCGATAAACTCAAAAACGACTCCACCGATTTTCATGCTGTTTTCACCAATGGCTATAGTGGTTTTTGAGGAAGGCTTAAGTATATAATTTCTCAAGTTTTTGTATTCATTGGCTAAAATATAATTATATTTCCGCTGGGTTGCGGGAACGGGATCAAAATTTCATGATTACTTATGTTAGCGATAACAGACTTCCACGCAGGCGAAGCGGCGGGCATCAGCTAGTTAAAATATAAAGTATGAGGGCGAGAGGACGATCGTGATCAACACATTATCTGTTTTAATGTTCCTCAAAAAGCCTGAATGGCTAATATTTTATCGACAGTGGTCGCGGGAAACACCTGGATAAGGGACGCACAGAAGAAAGGGGAGGCCTATACTCAGCAGTGAGTGGTTCCGGGCTGATATGATGATGATGAATTGACACGTTGTTCTATTTATAAGTGTCTACCCAGGAATGGGTATGGGTCATTTAAAAATAGAACAAGAACCGAAAGCCTTAAAATTTCATAAACAATAACTGACTGACGCTTCAGCCAATCACACTTATTTCAAGAATTGGTCATGATTACAGTATACACAATACCAATTGACTATATTGATTTCGAAGAACATAACTGACGCGTCAATATGCGTCAGACACTACATTCGACTATGTGGGTGTGGCCCCTATACTTATTTACATATGACGTACACATCACATGATATTTAATCAAATAAGCGACACACAAAACTAGTTGAGCTAGTATTTTAAATACAATTTAGTTTGAATGTCCTTCAAAGGTTATTTTTACCCGTTTTGTTAAAACAGAGGCTCGTTGATGTCTTTTCTAGAGACGATTTATTATGTTTTTTCTCATGTGATTTTTAACTTTGAACTATTGTGATTGTTTTTTTTATGTACCTTAGGTGTGTTGTGATGATAATTGTAGTCTCTTATATAGATTAGGTATCTGGTAAATAAGGCGTCGAAAGATGTGGCGAAGATATAGCTGGATCAAATAAAATCATTGTTGGCATGGCTTTGGTCTTACAATATAAGGAACGTAAATGGGCTTGGTAAATAAATAAACTTTCTACGTACTAATGCCAACACATTGTTATCAAATGGACACATATGCCCTGAATTATTGAATTGTATTAATCATTCTCCAGGCCTTAATCCAACTTATTTGGGGGCGGGGCAACATCTCTTCTTCTTCCATACTTCTCTATTACTCGTCATCTCAGCAGTCACCTCCTTTCTAGCCATATCATCCTTCACACAGTCCATCCATCGTTTCTTTGGTCTTCCTCTACTTTTATACCCATCCACATTCACATTTAAAACTTTCCTCACGACGTTTTCCTCATTCCTCCGCATCACATGCCCATACCACGACAATCGATTACCACACAACTTTTCAGTCACCGGCGCCACTTTCAGACTTGGAAATTATTGGATTGTATTATGATTTATGATTCCTATATTTATAGACCTGAATAAATTATAAAGTGACAGCATTAGGCTTATAAGCATAGTGGGGTTATAAAAGCAATATGACCAAAAAAAAACGTTACCATTTTCTCCTAATTACTATGTCCACCACATCCTCAGTTTCCTGTAGGTAACACTAAAAATAAATAACAAACTGCCAATAACTTATGTAGTCGATGTTACTGACATGACCAATCAGGTAATTACCATTAACGTTACCTATTGGTATGCGCATCGACTGCGTAGGCGCACAGACCTGAGCTCGTGACTACCCTTATCTTTATTCTATGGGCATTCTGCTGTTACTAGTGTTGCGACCTCTTCGTAATGCGAAGTTCGAACGTTCGTACGATCGAAAAATTGTTTACATAACATCACGCTGGTAATACCCGAAGGGTTACGCAGAGGTGTTCCTAATAGTACACCCACATTTCGCCAGTTATGTTTTAAGTCCCATATAATACGGGGCGAGCTACTGAGAAATACCTAATGGAAAAACCCAATAACTCTTTGTCTGACCCGGAAATGGAACCCGGGACTTCATGCTTAGCAATCGCGCTTGCGACCACTAGAGTCTAATGGTCTGCAGTCAAATTGTTTACCTTGGGATCTTTCGCTTATAAGTGTCTTCACTAGCTATGTGAGTTTGTTCATTTTTAGTTGCCCTTTCAGGCAAGTAAAGCTGCAATCATACACCGTAGAAGTCTCTAGAAGCCGCGCAGACGAAAGACAGCAAGTAAATGCCGTGGTTATGCCTACTATATTCAGAAGAAGGAGTAGCTACCGTTGTTATCTTTGATGAAATCCCACAAGGAAAGTGGATAGTGGAAATCTTCTGAAGTCTAGATCAAACGCCATATCTTTTAGATCTGATAAGACTTGTATAAATATGTGTGGGATTAGTTAGCCTCATTTTATTACGTATTCTTTTATGTAAAACTTACATGGTCACGAGGTATAAGAACGGCTGGTAATAAATGAAACATTCATACGGGTATGTAATTAAAGTTAATTTTCTGGTATTTAGTTGATTAAGTATTATCATCAAAGGGAAGGGAAGGGATCTTCAGTAGTAAATTACGATTTGTGATTACAGTGATTACATACATTGGCATGTAGGTTTATGTGTAATTTAGATAAGTTGGTGATCGATGGTCCTTTATGGGGCACCTGTTTGGTCAAATAGGTTGTCAGGCGTCCGGCGCTGCAGGACTAAAATCAACAGCTTGCAGCGGAAAATGGCTATTCGTATCGCACGAGGATACCGTACTGTGTCCTTTGAGGCGGCAACTCTCCTGGCTCGTTTTCCACCGCTGGATATCCTGGCAGATATGGACACGAGGGTTTATAGCCGAATCCGCGCCATCCGCCAAAGTGGTAACAGTGTACCAGGAATCGCTGTTGCAAGGCTGAGGCGGCAGGAACGGCGACACGCGCTCGAGCAGTGGCGTGAGCGGCTGCAACAGCCGCAATATTCGCGAAAGCGCGTTGTCGAAGCCGTCCTGCCGCACTTCGAAGCCTGGCTGAAAAGAGGGGAGCGCATCTCCTATAGACTTACTCAGGTACTAACCGGGCACGGTTGCTTCGGCGAGTACCTGAATAAGATTGGGCGAGAGGCCACAGCAAATTGTCATCACTGTGAAGGCAGCCTGGACTCAGCACAGCACACGCTCGAGGAGTGCCCTGCATGGGACTCTGAACGACGGGTCCTAGTAGCCAGGATCGGGCCAGACCTGTCTCTGCCAGCCATAGTTGGGGCTATGCTGGCGGAGCCTGACAACTGGAGAGAGGTGACCTCGTTCTGTGAGTCTGTGATGGTCCAAAAGGAGGCTGCCGAGCGGGATCGTGAGAGGGCCGATCCCGGTAGGAGAAGAAGTCGTGGGGGAGGCAACCGCCCCGACGCATAACACGCCGAAATCCCGCCTGCATTATTTAAAGTAGGTGGGACTTTGAGGTCACGAGCGTTCAGAGTGGGGACTCTGTGCGCTCACCGAGTGACCTCAGAGATGACCGGCAGCACAGTGGTCACGTGCTGCCGTGCACATTTGTATAGCAAGGCTCGGGGGAGACCTCTGAATAGTCGCCCCAGGGATGTGCCTTAACAGGCGTTGCACAGAGGGGGCTCCGGACAGGTCTTTTAAGAGGAAACGGTGCCCCTTCTCATGTGCGGATGGTGACCACCGGGGTGGTTTTAGTGCGGTAAAAATCCCACACTCCCCGGTCTTTTCCCCAAAGACCGGCCGCCTTTTGAAGGTTTCCCCCCGACAACAAAAAAAAAAAAAAAAAAAGGTAGTGTAGTGGGACCGCTCAGTTCTTTTAACTGTCAAAAAAAGAAGGAGTAGGTTTTTAAATTACCGAAAGCTTTTTTTAGCTGTTTTATACACTTATATCACCGCTGAAGTGATACGTATGCGGTTGCACTGAAAACCTCAGTACACGTCGTATTCTTCCACAGTTTGAGCGTCACTGCTATATGAAACATTTACATCGGATGTATCCGTTACTGTTATTTAAAATGTAGCATTATGGATGTAACAATAACAATATCGTTTGAATATGGGTTATATTACTATTCAGACACAATTAAAGTACTCGTAAGTTTTAATGGTTTTTGCATGTGCATTCTTTTGTAGATACACATAGGGGAGAGCAGCGGTGGCCCAGTGGCAGCGAGCCCAACTTACAAACAGTAAGTCGTGGGTTCGAACCCAGGCGCATTACTTTGTGTAATTTATTTCATCACCACTGCTCTCAAAAACGGTGAAGGAAGACATCGTGAGGAAACCGGCATGTCATAGAACCAAAAATTCGAAGACATGTGACATCTACCAATCCGCACTGGGCCCGCGTGGTAGATTATAGCCCATTCCCTCTCCTAGAGAGGAGGCCTGTGTCCCAGCAGTGGGAACATTATAGGCTGATGATGTGATGATGTGATAGGTCGAGCTATTGCTTTTCTTTAGGAAACAAATTGGAACCACATACCCGAATTCTGACATCACACACGTACTTAATTTTAATTACTTACTTAAAGTAAATTTTACCATAATCTAAGGCCAGTGTAATATTTTCTTATAGGTTAGCAACGTATGCCCCATCCCAACATATTAGCTGTGCCTTAAGCACTACTATAAAATTAATAGCTTATTTACTAAAAGGAGCCAGTTGAAATTAACATTACCTACGTGATTAAATGTATAAAACTCACATTGAAAGTAAAATTGGATGAAACAAAACAAACAGAGACACAATATAATAAGTAACAATTAAACATTATTAATTAAACATTTTCTTACTACTACATGAGCTAAGCACATAAGTAATAGTATACAGGGTGTAAGGGACAGCCCTCCACAAACTGATGGGGTGCATTCAGTATATCATATTAAGATGACCGGTACAAGAAATTATTTCAGGAATGTTATGGGAAGCCAACAAATTTGATTTGTTTTATTTCCTCAAACGCTATGTATCGACAAGCGCGACGACGAGTTCGATGAACTCTTTAGCTAGGCAGGAAGTGAACGGCTGATTTCACGCGTCCGTCGTTAGAGTATTTCAACATCCATTGTTGGATATTTTATTTTAACCGTATTATTAACATAAATGGAGTGCTGCGTACAGGGAATGTAATTTTACATTGAAGTAAAGGAATAATAGTAATAAAATAACTTAAAAAAACAATTAAAACATAAATAAATTTCCGGAGAAAAATTCCGGTGGTATATGATTCGAAATAAGGAGCTTAATGCAATATGTCAGTTTATGGAGGGCTGTCCGTTACACCCTGTATAATACTTACCTTATACCTAGTGTAGTTACCTGTTCACATCACAAATACATAATGAATCAGTCGGTAAAACGTTGAAATAGTTTGATGTTTATCTTTTCCTCGTCATTTTCCCCAATGACTGCAATTGAGAATTTACTATATACCACGTTTACGTCAGCAATATAGGCTTTTAGTTAGCGGATACTTACTAATTTATCCGCACTATGAACAGATAAGAAATTATAACGTCCATTTATTCCTAGTGTTTTCCTTCTGGGTTTTCGTGTATACATGAGGGTGAAGCTTTTTGATATGCAAAACCTACTTTGAAATAGTAGATAATATAAGGTGTATCTATTCATACACGAAATCTCTTAAGAGGAAATGCGGGTGGTCTTTTCTCCATACAAACGCTCTCGCCTGTTATCTTTCTGGGTTATGACTTTAAAGCTATGATTTTTTTACAGTTAAATAAATACCAACCTCTTCTATGTCCCTATGTTTTCCTTTTTGATGATACATAATCTGTATAAGCACTAGAACCTTTACAAAATGCTCAAAATTGCCTTTTTTGATCGCCTGTCAACAGAGGCTTAGTGTACAAATTTGACAATTATTAATGAAAAACGTAAAACATAGGGACACAGTATATATCCTTCTTATTCAGTTTATGAAATATATTTTAAATTGGTCGAATATTGGAGGAGGAAATAGTCGAGAGCCAAACTCTATACTTGTCCTTATCGCACCAATTTCGAAATCACAGCGATAGTTTCTTCAAATACCTACCGTGTTTCTTCTTAAGGGGTCATTGTACTAATCATTACGAACAACTTTCACTATGGGACCAACCCCGAAATCACAAAAAAAACAGCTGTTACGATGTTTAGATGTTTTTTTTTGCGATTAATAATAGATACGGCCCTGTCAAATTAACCATGTAATCACCGAAATTGTACTAAAGTACAATAAAAACAAGTGAATGAAGACCCTAAATGTAGAGTCAGTAATTAGTTATTTATCATGTCGTAGGTAATGCATTCACAAGTCTAGCTATGTGGGCAATTGAAATACACGTAATAGTTAGTAGGTATTGCACCAGTCAAGGATAACGCGACATCCTTCCTTATACCATAATTAAAAAATATTTGTAACTAACTGGGTACCGCGGTTTCACGCATAACACCTAAAGGTCCAAAGAGGGTTATATTAGAAAGCTTTCAAACTTCCTTAAGAATGGGGGCATCATTATCATCATCATCATCATTTCAGCCGAAAGACGTCCACTGCTGGACATAGGCCTCCCCCAAGTGTCGCCACATTGACCGGTCCCGTGCGACTCGCATCCAGCGGATCCCCGCAACCTTCACCAGGTCATCGGTCCACCTAGTGTGAGGCCTTCCAACGCAACGTCTTCCGGTTCGCGGTCGCCACTCCAGAACTTTACGGCCCAATCGGCCATCCGTTCTGCGAGCAATGTGCCCTGCCCACTGCCACTTAAGTTTGGCAATTCTTCGGGCTACGTCGGAGCATCAATTACATTTTTTTTTTTTTAATAAATCCGTTACCAAGCTATACACTTCTGTTAACAAATCATGTCCAATTCGTAGGTACGGTTCCTACGTACCCCAGCAGAAATTTATCAAACTTTTAAATATCTAATAATAACCTCACTCTCACTGAATCTAACGGCATAATATACAGGGTGTAACATACTCAGTGTAGTGTCACAGACCAGAAACTAAACAACTTTTGTTAATTCATAACTTTTTTTTTATATCATACATTTTTATCAGCTGATAGCGGCCGTACCTATTTTTTTTGCAGAAATTCAAGTACTCTCTTAACAAAAGTGGCTCAGTTATATAATCCGAGACACCACATGGGAGGTCTTGCGTTTATTTTATTACACCTTGTATACATTGGAGGTAGACAGGAACTATAGAACACCCCGTGCCATCAAATCAATCAAAACATTGATGTTTTAAAGTATAAAGAAACAGCAACACGTAACTGTTACCTGTCAAACTTAAAAATTAATCAGTAAGGTCATTATCAACTTGGTTTTAGCAACAAAAACAATGTCAAGGAGTAACACAAGTCATCACTTCATCAGTATTCTTATTTAACGCGTCTCTAGACGTTTCCTTTACAATGTAACCTTATGGGACCAAGGAAACACTCGTGCGCATTGTGTGCAGTGCGAAGGAAAAGTATATGGTAATAATAAATCTTATGTGTTGTTGGTTTTCTTACTGGTAATATTAATACAAGGTGTAAACGGACACCTCACGAAGCCGTCAATCAAGCATTCTGTACATCAAACTGAGTAACCCTACGAAAAAAATATTTGCTGGGAAACGATTTTTTTTATGGGTTATAAAGATGCTTTTCAACACACTTGCTCATAAAAGGGCTCTAATTTCACCGCAATTAGGCACGTAATGACACCTGTAATCAAACTGTGACTTTTTCATTGCTATTATTCACAAGTGAGTTATAGGTTTTTTTTTTATTTTATTGGTTGAGTTACTTTGTTCTTAAAAAAGTTTCGATACAAAAAAAAATCGTGTTCAATTGTACAAATAAACTTTTATCAACACACTTGCTCATAAAATGGCTCTAATTTCACCGCAATTAGGCACATAATGACACCTGGAATCAAACTGTGACTTTTTCATTGCTATTATTCACAAGTGAGTTATAGGGTTTTTTTTTTATTTTATTGGTTGAGTTGCTTTGTTCTTAAAGTTTCGATACAAAAAAAGATCATGTGCAATAGTACAAATAATCTATCTGATGAAACCACCATGCCATCAAAAACAGTTAATTATAATTTTACTAACGGTACGTTTACTAATTGTTTTTCTAAATAAACTTTTTATCTACTAAATCAAATTATTTTTTAGTATTATTTTCTTCATTACACACTTCATACACACACGTGTATCATACGACGTTTTTCAACACACTTGTGTTGAAAAACGTCGTATGATACACGTGTGTATTGATGATTACCGTCCTCGGCTCTCTTAAGACCCTCACCTAACGGCTCGGGTCTCAATGGCGCCTCAGCGGTAATCACCAACGTTACACACTTGTACCATAATGTACTATTACGGTAGGACTCAACGCACTCAAAACATTGGGATCATGAAATCAGATCAGGTCTATGGAGGTATTAAAAGTAAAGTTACAACACTAAAAACTTGTATTTAAAAAGAAAAGGCCGATGAAAAGCGAATCACTTAATTACTGCCAAAAGTTATAAAGGCATGACCGCGTGACTGATCGAACAATTGTAAAAAGAACTTGTTTAACAATCAAAACCAGTTCGATGAGTTACTGGTTCCTGTGTTCGGATCAAAAGTTACGTAATTTTAATTTCAGTAAAAAAATATATATATATCTACCTATACAAAATTATACCTCCCACTAGGTGGACCGCTGACCTGGTGAACGTTGCGGGGACCCGCTGGATGCCAGTCGCACGGGACCGGTCAATGTGGCGACACTTGGGGCAGGCCTATGTCTAGCAGTGGAAGTCTTTCGGCTGAAATGATGATGATGATACACAATTCGACTTATGAACGGGGACGAGGCAATAGGAGTATGTAAGAATCGTAGCCGATGGTGTTCTGTGATTTCTACTTACCCCCATGGAAAAAGGCGAGAGTCTGAGTATATACAATTTGAATTGTGTTATTTTCATTTATAAAATAAAACTCTCAATATCAGATATTTCTTTAAAATTATTTTGCGTTAAATTGTTATAAAGCAAAATAAGAATACTGCAATTTAAGACTCCAGTTAAGTCCAGTTAAAACTTGAGCGCGTTTTTATTAACACAAGGCGATTCCTAAAAGCTTTGAAAATTCAACAGCACGTTTTTGTTTAGGCCTTTATTTAGTGTAAGGAAAAACGAGTATAAATCTTTCTTAAATATAATTATCTGTAAATAGAGAGAGCTGTGCACCTAATCTAATTCTTCAACCCGTTTTAGAGCCAATAACCTTTGCTCCAAAAGACAATAGTACACAAGCTCGTGTATCTAGTTTCATTGTTTCTATTTAAAAGTAAAAGGGTATGACAAAACCCCACATTCCTTCGCCTGGAGCGATGCACGCGTCTATTTTCGTACGCTTAATTACAGAACGCAACGCATTATCTCACATTCTTTGCTTAAACACCGAGCTAACACCGGGTAATCGTGGAACTTAAATTAAAAAAAAAAAATGTTTTTTTTTGTTAGAAAGAACATAAGCGAACTTGTTCTTCTTCTTTGAATTTACAGTATTTTTTCATTTTTATGGTCGTTGAAGACCACGTGTTTCTTCGTATTTTCATTGGTGTAGTTATTTAAAAAGTCTGAAGAATACGGTTGCTTTGTAGATGCCTACAGCTCCACAATCCACACGGCTCCTTTGCGAAAAGATAAAAAAAATCGACAATCTTATCAGGTTCATACTTAGTAAAAATGAGGGTTCCTCCGTACAACAAGTACATAATTGCCTCCAAATTATCAGTGACACAAATGCTTTCAATTACGGGGCTCCACTCATTGGACTCGTGCCCTAAAAGTATTTAATTTCTACAGAGTAAAGACTAATTGGAGACTTTTTAAGTATTCCATAGCAATTTCTTACAAATTTCCGTGATTGTGTTATTACTTTTTTTTAAGTCATGAGTTAATAAGTACATTTTCTGACGTCAATGACAATCTGACTATTTATTTATAATTATTTGATCAAGCATAGCTTTGTTTCGCACAAACTATAGAATAGAAAAGATTGAGACCATTTACGTCAGTGATAATTCAACGAATATTTCTCACAGTTTTTGTTTTTGTCAGAAATCGAATCGAATATACCAGGAAATCAATTTTTACAGACGCAATCATAATTATTTAGGAAATGAAACAGAACCAAATTCTTAAAATAGCTACAGTTGTCAACGGAAGTAGGTACCTACAGTTTGTAAATGTACAGTCTAGGAAATAAAATAATGGAAAATTACGAACTACATTTCATATCTTGCTGTGACATTGACTTGTGCCTTGTTAAATAAGTACTGTTGTTAAAAAAGTAGATTTTATCTCGGATCCGTGCAGATCGCAAATTACGTCTATCTAAATTAAATGCAAAAACGAGACTTTAATAACATCATTTCCATGTAAAACGTGATTGTAAACACTAGATAAAAAAGGGATTGAGGAAAATCCCAGCACTATGCGCTGTGGTGACACCAGTTTTTACGAAACTCGCATGTTTCGTAAAAACTGGTGTTTATTAACAATCCATCAATTCAGTAGAGCAATCAAGCTGCAAAGATACAATTTTATTGTTGTGGTGTGTAGAGAAAAGTGTGGAGAGTAATAACTACAAAGCATATTAAACAATATACTTGAGGAAGCAAAAATAGTAGTGGACAAGGGCTGGGATACTGGATAGGACAAAGGGACTACATGATGGAAAACTGAAAGATGTATCTGACTGACATAAGCTAAGGATTGTCGTTGAGGAATTCATGGGCTTGACCGAGACCCTTTACAGATAATCCTCTAAAGGGTTCCTGGTCGCCGTGCCGCATTGAAATGGCGGGTCAGTTATTTGGTTTAGTGGCCTACTATTAAAGATCAAAATTCTACTAAAGGTAGTCGTAGTAGTATTTCTCAGCCGCAGCCTTGAGTCGACATTTGGGTCCAGTCCATGGCAGTAGGCCCCTATTACATTGGGTGTTAAACACAACTGATGAATTATGGGTGATCTAATAGGCGTCCATCCTTGCGGTATTACAAGTGTGATGTATATATAGCTACTGCGTATAGTTCGGTCATCCTTGCGATCGCCTGCGGACTTAAGTTGCAAGATGTAACTCCAACCTGGCGGGGCTACCTCAACGGATCAGAGGAGGCGTGTAACCTGTGTCACAAACTATGCTTCACCTCCTATCCTACCTACTGAGCCCCAAAACATGCAGGCGGGGGCGAACTGTGCGCTGCCACCGACGAAGCCGTGGAAGTGGCGAAGTCTAGCTCTAATAAAATATAATTTCGTGCAAGCGACACGAAGACGAAGAAGTTCGACCATGACCTGAATGCCCGCTCCGAATGACCGGGTTTTTGTACACTGGAGGAGTTACCCGTGATAGAATAAACAATAATCTTCTTTAGTTCTCAGAATTAGCACATGTCATGCTTATCTCCGTATTGCGACGAGGTCTCGTCCTAATAGCAATAATATCGTCGTTAATTAACTGTTTATATTAACTCAGCTTCATTAATAACAACGAACACGTTTTCCTTAGTTTGTTGTACACTATTTACGATGTTGTATGGTGTTTTATGACAATTATTATTAACGTGTAGGTAAATAAGAAATTAATATTTAGGGCGGGAGGGGTCATTTGATGATTTCCCACCCAAAAAAAAAAAACGTTTTTTGCGTACGGCGCGCGCCGTTTGGTAGTAAATTACATTACATAAAGATTTATTTTTTGACATGTATTTTATAAACTAAGATCGTAAACAGGACGTCACTCAAGACTCAAGTTTTAAGTACTTAAAATTAGTTTCAACCAATCGAAATAAAACGAAAATCCAATCGAAATCGATCGAATATAGTTTTAAGTAAAGCTTGAGCCTTGACTGACGTTCTATAATACGGAAAGTGCTACACTACATTAAGAACCTTTAATATTACTATAGCAATCCAAAAATTACCTACACTCGCATCCGACGTACGTGAATGTCATTGTACGATTACATACGCTTTGCCACATCTCATCTCATCATCAGCCGTTTAATGTTCCCACTGCTGGGACACAGGCCTCCTCTCTATGAGAGGGAATGGGCTATAATCCACCACGCGGGCCTTGTGCGGATTGGTAGATGTCACATGTCTTCGAATTTTTTTGTTCTAGACTAAACCTGGGAACCATCTAGTTACAGAGATATTAGGGTCGAAGCTCCAACTTTTTCACAAGTTTTTTTTTTTTTTTTTTGTTTTTAACGTATTTTTTTTACTTAAGACACCTTCACGACCCCCGTACTATTCAATCCATCCATCAGCACAATGTTTTGAATGCGTTACTTTGAGTCCTCCCGTAAAACGTGATGTTTCACCTCAAAAAAAAAGTTACTTAGGTTGAGGTTTCATAATGCTTGGAGTCCTCCAAGCATTATGAAACCTCAACCTAAGTAACTTTTTTTTTGGCTTCGTGGATAGTCTGTTTACACCCTTTATTAGGGCCTAAGAACAATTAATATCGAAAGCGTCATAAAAGCGATTAAAATTAATAACAACAGCACGCGCGATCGTAATCGGAAGGTAGTCGTAAGCAAATCATCGCAGTATTATAATTTGTTGAATAGACTATTGTGATCGTGATGCGCGTTTCCGTTGCGTCACTTTATTGTTTGTTTGTTTACATTCATATAGGTATGTGTCTGAATGACTAAGAGCAATTTTTACCAATAAATTTGAACATGATCAGCACATCTAAAATTAAACGGCTATTAAAAGTTCTCAGTGTCAATGAAACAAGCGCTTTCATCAGCACATCTGAACCGGGTTTAAATGCCTTAAACCCTACGATTTAGAGGTACTGATGATATATAGTGTTAAGTTTCGTTGATAAAATTCAGTTGCCTGGTAGCAACTGAATAAAAGTTAGTAACGAGAATCAAGTTGAATGGCGTGCGATTGAAAAGGCCTATGTCCAGCAGTGGACTGCTGTAGGCTGATGATGATCATGACCCTAAAAGTCAGCCAAGCTTATAAATATATGTAAACCTGCTGAATTAATGATGATTTTGGAAAAAAAATGAGCTAAAAATTCCAGGATATGGAAAAGCATTGCGAT
The DNA here is from genome assembly GCA_950005105.1 of Lycophotia porphyrea. Taxonomy (NCBI): domain Eukaryota; kingdom Metazoa; phylum Arthropoda; class Insecta; order Lepidoptera; family Noctuidae; genus Lycophotia; species Lycophotia porphyrea. The sequence continues at coordinate 13,012,563 of OX465395.1, read as the reverse complement.
TAGCTGTTATTTAGTTCCGTTTGTTAAAATAAACTTATTTCGTGTAAAAATATCGAATATTCTAATTTATTAGCCGAGGATAATGAAGTAAATAATTGGTGCATGAAACTTTTTATTTTGCGTGCAATCTAAAGATAAATATTTTGCAGACTGCAACTAATAATTGAACATAATATTCTGTTAGACGTTTACGGTTAATGACATCTTCAAAATACTTTCTTCGATGTGGAGTCACAGAGGGTCATTAGGTACCGTCAGACATATGGCACAAATATGTATCAACGCAGGGGCAGTGACGATACCATCAGACAGGCAGCTTACCCTAACCAATTTACATTATTTTTAGTGCTAAGAATTCTTGAGAGAAACTTGACAGTGGCACGTCTGTAAATGAACGATCTACAGTTTTAGTTTATTTACAATTTCTACTCAAACTAAATATTCAAGAATGATCAGAAGGTCTAGTTAAGTGGTTATCACTTTTAAAACTTTGTCTATGGCTAGACTAAGGTCAGAGCGACACCGGCGCTGGTCTCGCACTGAAATAGGCCTAAGACTATTGACATTCAAACTTTTCAGTAGCTTAAGTTTATATCAGTCCGATACATTTTTGAATTTTTCAATCATCGTTTTTGATCGTTGAATTATTGATAGAATATCATTTTTGTCTATGCCTTCAAGTTCGTTTCTCGTAGCGTATAGGTACGTACAAAGATTTCTGGCAACCTCCATAGGATAGAAGCTTAATTTTTTTATATAAGTCACCATAATCATCGTCATTTCAGCCGAAAGACGTCTACTGCTGGACATAGATCTCCCCAAAGGGGGGTTTTGCCATAATCGCCACGTTTGGCAGGCGGGTTGGCGATCGCAGTACAGTTGTTACAAAGGCACAGAGAACGCTGCTGCCCATTATCTGGTATCCCTTAGTTGTCTCTGACGACACCCACACGGGAATATATGGGATAGTGCTATTCTTTACGTCCGACACGGACACTATACAGTACAAGTTAGTTCATATAAGTATTGAATAAAAAAAACAAATCACGCTCTTCGAAAATTTTCCATGATTATCACACCGTAATAATGATCACATTTAACATGACTATCTATTGTATGTAATAACAATAGATACATAAAAATATACAATAATACTTACGTACTTCGGATCGGAACTACGGTTCTGGTTGTTAAGGTACCCGTGATGACGGAAACGGTTCACATTACGATTTACTTGCGTATAAATAAATAATTTATTTATTAACATTATAATGGTTGAATGGGCAGGTTGTATGGTTATTTATCGTCTATTGTGTATGTACAGGTGGTTATAAATTATGAGATATCTCAACACCTCTACATATTACGGTATTCATGGACTCATTATGCTTGGCACTGGGTCAGAGTTAATAATGTAAGCCCTGGTATAATCTTGTGCCAAAATCATAAAGAAGTGAAAAAGATCGATGGAATGGTGTTATATTATTTACCCATGGTATCTGGCCACTGAAAAACCACTCCGGATTCCGAAGGATTTTGAAAGAAATTCGTAATACATTCACGCCTGTATCCCCAGAGTGTTAGGCATAGGTGTAGCTGATAGTACACCCACATTTCGCCAGTTATGCTTAAATCCTATGTAAACCCAGATCCTGGGTTCGATTCTCAGGTCGGGCCAGGTGTTATTGAGTTTTCCATCAGGAATTTCTCAGTTATCGCTTCGGAGTCTGGATTTGTGCCCGGTTGATGGCAATAGACTCGCCCTCACACACATTTTATGGTTTTTGTTACTCCTTAATAATACGGGGTGTATTATTAAGGAGTAACAAAAACCATAAAATGTGTTTAGAGAAAAACCAACAGCCTGTAGGATCGTACCTTACCTAGTAGGTGTTACCCATACACATATCCCGTACATTAAAAAACAACAAACCTTGACAATGAGGGAAACTGGAGAGAAACATTTTGTTATTCTTTCTTTAATGCTTTGACGTTGTCAGTCTATAGGAAACTGCTCTACAAATCAAAAGATACATTCAGATAGATCGAGGAAGCTGATATGACATAGAAAAAACTGGCCAAGTGCGAGTCGGACTCGCGCACGAAGGGTTCCGCACGGTTTCTTGTATGGGAGCCCTCTTTAAATATTAAATAATTTTTATTTTTATTATTTTTTGTTATAGCAGCAACAGAAATACATCATCTGTAAAAATTTCAACTGTCTAACTATCACGGTTCATGAGATACAGCCTGGTGACAGACAGGCCGCGACGTCTTAGTAATAGGGTCCCGTTTTTACCCTTTGGGTACGGAACTCTAAAATAATAAAGAGTGTAAACAGACTCTTAATGAAGCCGAAAGACACTTGTTCTCCCGTCATTGTGATCATTTTTTGTTCTAGATCATACCTGGGAACCTTCTAGTTACATTAGGGGTCAAAGTTCCAACTTTTTCACAAGTTTTTTTTTTAAATACATGTTTTTAACAGAAGATTTTTACTTTAAACACCTCCAGGACCCCCTTACTATTCAATCCATCCATCAGCACAATGTTTTTAGTGCGTTACATTGAGTCCTACTGTAAAACGTGATTTTTCAGCCCAAAAAAAAAGTCGTTTCCCAGCACTCATTTTTGCGTTAAGTTACTTAGTTTGATGTACAGTCAACAAAACAGATAGGTATGCAGGGTCGAAAGATATAGTTGTTTTTTTCTTAAAAACCGATCGATGTTTTCGAATGAAATTAAAATTAAATGAAGAAAAATAATCAATTGGTTAAATTAATTCAAATTTCATTTGAAGATGTGCAACAGTTTCTAAAAAAAACTAAAACTATATCTTTCGACCCTGCATACCTATCTGTTTTGTTGACTGTACATAATGCTTGGTTGACGGCTTCGTGAATAGTCTGGTTTACATCCTGTATTTAGCCGGGTCTGATATTATGTGCCTTAAACATAATTCGGAGAAGGGTCTCCCTAGTCTTGGGATTAGGCTTGGTCGATGTTGATGTGATAACCTGTTCATATAAAAAGCTGTATGAGGATTCAACTTTTATATGAAGTTGAACTGGTTCAATATTATTTTCTAGGTATTCTTCGTCGTAAGTAGGTAATTAGACCTTTAATCAATCTCCTGAAAAGGAAATAATGGACTTTGTTGTGGTTTTTTGTTGATGAGTCGAAAACTTGTAAAATGACCTGTTAATTGGTCTAGTAAAATGGATTTGGAATTCTTAATTCCTTTCAATTAAGTTCACCTAATTAAATATAAGTCAAGTTCAGCAGCTAGCTGATAAAATATTCTAAACTAATTGCATCGTACACCTTTTGTTAATTAAAAATTATTGAGAATGGCTTAAGAAAATGCCTAACGAGTAATTATTTAACAATTTAGTACTTTATTGACCTCCTTGAGCCGCCTTGACCGATTTACCCAGTTGCTGGAAAATCTTACGAAGATAATACGATTTAGATCCGAGTATTCGCGATCAGTCCAGTAAAAACGTTGCGTGACGTCAACGTTTATCGATGAAAGTATCGATTACTATTTTACGCTCAGCGTCCTTATTACGTAGAGCTACCACGATATCTATAAAAATGGAGTATTCCCATATGAGCACCGATTTCAAGAGCACCAATACTTAGAGCCAAAGATATTCCCTTTGCTCAAAAGGGAAAATCTTTGGTGCTCAAATGGGAATACTCCATAAAAATAGAGGACAGATTTGTTTCGTGTCATTTTACCAATTCGTTTTGAGTCGGCCACTCGAGAAGCTTTGCAAACTTAATTAGAATTTATAATCGTGTCTTAGGATTGAACACAGAGATAGCTATCGAATAACGGTTACTTCCCGCTGTATTTATCTCCATTATTTTTTAATTGCCGTCGCTGATTTATGTCTCATGCTGTCAAACGCCAAGGTTGATGCAGACCAGTTGCATTTTTTTTTGCTAATAAAAGTTCAAATGTTTCTTTCACGAGAATTCGTCTGGTGCAAGCTTGAGAGATGTTACATCATCCACGTGAGTCAGCGAGGATTTGTTGACGATTTTGATTCTTGTTTCATTGCTGTCAACATTCGAGACATTTGTATGCAAATGAACTTGTAGTGTTCAATGGAAGGCGTGTCTTGTTGTTGTTGTCGTCACTCGATGGTCGTAGTAAGCATGTGTACACATGTTTGGCATCATATTGCGTGTTTCGTTTGTTCATGGCTATTTGGAATTTCATCCATGTGTTATTGACATACGACCGTGCTATTTTCTTCTGATAATGAAGCTGAGTGCGCATTTTCTCATCTATATCATCCGCATTCATCGGCGTATTCTTTATCAGTTTAGATATTATTGGATTTGCCACAGATTCGAATGTGATTGCTATACCTTCAACCATTAATGCTGCATTAATTGCTTTAGTGATCTATTTTTATTAATTTTAACCACGTATTAATCGAGAAGGAAAATCCAATCCGGTTGATGTAATTTAGTTATAAAGTTACATGATATATTACTTAGTACTTTAGAGTCATTGATTATGGTGAAGCTCAGTTTTTATAACAAGCAAAAAGTAAAATAAAAATCAATGTTTCGGCTCATTCAATTAGTCGCGGTGTTAAAAGTTAAAAGACACAGAAAAAAAAACCATTTGCTGAAAATTGTTAAGTTTTTAACACTAATGAAAGCCGTCCTTTGGTAACTAATTAGGTACCTGCAATTAAAATCTAACAATGGATTTTGAATGCATTCAGTAATCCTCAAAAGGTATCTTTATCTTTTGTTTGCGTGGGAAAATCATCTCGGATGCCCTCTACCTGGGCTGCGGGACTGTTCGAAAGAGATACCGCGGCCCTGGAACACAAAAGGCAAGGACATGGATGATTTTAGTCAGTACAAGTCTGACACTCCCTTCCGCTCTGCCCAGAGCGGGAGGAGTCATTTGATGAATTCCCATCCGAAAAAAAAAATGCCCTCTACCTGTGAAAGGCGAAAAATTTCATTTTTAAAAACCAAAACGCAGCATTCTTAGTAGGTATATGAGTTAAGGATGCTATAGAACCTCCGCTCCAGTGGAACGCTCCGGTGCCTCTTGTCTGTCTCCTTGCGAGGTATTTAGTCTTCTCAGTAACCCTTGGAATCTCACTAAGTAGTGTAGCTCTTGCATGTAAGGACGCTGTTCTATAATATTTTTTATATTTGCCTTTGCCGCAATAGGCAGGCAGAGGATTATGTACAACGTAGCCCGGTCTTAGTATCGGGCTAAGGCTGGTGGCTCCACTGATTACTCTCCTCTAAAATTCACTCTAGTTAGCTGATCTATCGGTTATAAAGAACGACATAAAGTTTATGTTCCAGAAAGTGGCCATTGCTTTCACAGTTTTTGTATTTTGTCAAACGTGTTTTAACAAGATAGATAGAGGCAAGCTTTTTAGTAGCTTATTTCAATCCAATACAATTTCGGCTTGTCCATCAAAGTTTCGTACTTGTCTAAACCTTCTAGACGCTCCTAGATAGATCTCATCCCTCGTAGGAGCTCTGTCTTTCGTCTACATCCTGTGGAGTTTTGAACATGTGAATAACTTGTGCCATTCCACAATAGGCATTACATAATTGAAGACAAATCAAAGAGTCCAGCTAAGATTGTAGTTACAAAACGATGTGATTAATGTAAAGAATTAGTACCTACTCATAACGATCAGACCTCAGAATTTGTTTTAATTACTCCGAGGATCAGACACACTTTGATTTAAACGAAACAGTGGCTTCGTTATATTTTACCCAACAGAGCTTTTAATTATTTAGGCTTTTTATCTTTTAGTAGACAGTATAACGAGACAAGTTGAGGTCATTTCAGATTAAAACTGAGAAAAAATGAAGACGGGGCTTTTGGAAATCCTTCGAGGAAAACCTAAGACGATAATGACGAATGTAGATAATGCCTCTACTTTAAGAATTTAAGCTTGAGTGCCTTTGTGGCTTGGACTTCCTCAATTCCGTCTAGTAAAGAAGTTTATTTGAAATTATAGTCAAGTCTAGGCGACCGGTGTCAATTTCTTACTTTAAAATAAGTTTGTAAGGCATTCTAGGTCCCTACTCATCTAAAACATAACATACAATCACGCCTGTAATTTCCTAAGGGTTGAGCAGAGGTGTACCTAATAGTACACCCTGATTTCGCCAGTTATGTTTAAATCCCATGTAATAGAGGGCCAGTCTATTGCCATCAACCGGGTACGACTTCGTGGCCGCTACTGATAAATTCCTGATAGAAAAAAAACCCAATATCACTTTGCCCGACCTGGGAATCGAACCAGGACCTCATGATCAGCAGTCGTGCTTGTGACCACTAGAACAACGAAGCAGTCTTCTAAAATCAGTCATCAATTTGATTCGTTCACATATTCATTTGCTCACAAAATTGAACTTCAAAGTCAAAACTCTAAAACAACGCGAACAAATTACCTGTAATAAAAACGAGTGTGCTTTAGACCTCATGACTGAAGTAACATGCCGAACAATCGTCACTACACTAACTTATATCTCCCTCTCAACTTCCGTTTACCTCGTAACATTCCCAAGTCGAGCGTGCGTAAAGAAGTTTCACTTCAAAAGTTCAAAAGCTGTATTTGCGTTACTACTATTTACCTAAGTTTGATTTGGAATAACAATCGAGTGTTGACGAAGTGACGACGCATCGATTCAGCCGACACGATCAACGAACGTAACCTTGATTAGGTTGACCATGCTGTGGTCAGTCCTACTATTTTATAATTTGCTCATTTTAAAACAAGTGAATTGCTCTTCGACAACAACGAAGTTTTTAAATGCAGTAATCATGTCTAAGTATGTAGGTATTTACTTTCAATTCAGCACTTTTTAATTCAATATTGTTATGAGTTATGACATTGTATTGCTATTATTCATATCTGTAACTATTTAACATTTTTGCAATAGCCTAATTAAACAGTTCTAGAAACTTTCTAGAAGGTTTTCTAGTCGGTAACCGTAGCGAGGCTTAACCTAGGACAGCTGAAAGCCAGGGGCGAACATTACAGCTGTCATTGTTGCGTGTCGGACAAGGTCGGCTGATGTAATACACGCGCGCATTGCACCAGACACGCCGGTCAACGACCTTGCCGGCACGGTCTATCGCAAATGGAAATTATGGTGAACATCGCAAATGCTAATGTGTGCGTAAGACTGCTCCGTGAAGTGGGCGCAAGCACATACTGCTGAGCATGGGGTCTTGAGTTCATTCCCTACGTAGAATGTGTTTTTGGTTGACTTTCAGAAATTCCTCAGTAGGTCGGGTTTTGTATTTGTGACGGGATGATTGCAATAGACAATACCACATGGCAGCAAGGCATGGTGAAGGCGGATTGAGTAGGCTGAGAATGTGGGAAACCAGGGTACTGTTTGTCTTCCCTGGATTAGCAGTGGTCTAGATTCTAGACCATTTCAAGACTCTAGATTGACGGGCGACATCCGTAAATGCCCATTGCAAACATATTATTATATAGATCAGATTGGCACGGGTAGGAGCGGAGTTTGGCACAAGCAGATCATGTCCCAGCAGAGTGAAGTCGAACTGTGAATTATGGTGAATGCGTAACCAGGATAAACAATGACTTAAATGGCCTACCTATTCAGCTACACATTAAATCCTTGAGCAAATACCGTCAACCTTAATCGTTTTCGGAAGTAATACATTATCTGCAGAAATCTTAACTTCTCGGATCTTGAAGCGGAACTAAGAGTAGGAAGTGCTTATAATATGTACTGATACGGAAAGCCTAATGATATCTTTATGTCCACTTAAAAATGCATAGTATGTTATGTTATGTTGTCATCGATTATTTACCTGGTGCCTTCAATCAACCACGCCAAGAACACTGATTGTATAAAATATGTCTACTAGATATTCATTTAAAAGCTCCGGTTCCTAACTGTATTATTAAATATTCTACATATGGCTCTATAGACAGATAACTGATTGGCAATCGGTATATTCTGCCTAAATACTTGATCCATGATTGATAGAACTGCCAACATATAAATTCTGGTGGGCAATTCCATCAATCAGTTAAGAAATAGTTCAAGTTCGCATCATAAATACAAGCTATGTATCTTTCCATATATGGATTTAAAAGGACTCCAAGATACAGAATCACCAGAAGGTATATCCTAGTTCTATTTCTGCCTAGGACAGGTCACGGACTGGGCAAATGCGGAGCCGGGAGGTAATAAGAACTGGTCCGACTTGGGAGAGACCCATATCCTAGTGCGCTGTCGCTGTGTGATCTCACTGTTACTGACAACATCACGCCTGGTTTCACCGAACGGTTAGGCAAAGGGGTTAAACATTTACACCCACATTTCCGTAATAAAGCCTCATGTAATACGGGCGAGCCTATTGCCATCAACCGGGTATACCTTCGGACTCCTGAGCTGCTACTGAGAAATTCCTACCCAATAACAATTTGTCGGTTCAAGAATCGAACCCGGACCTTATGCTCAGCAGTGGCATTTGCGACCACGAGGTCAGAGTCAATCGAGTTTAGTTGGTAAGGTCCTGTAATAGGTAGCTAGAATGGTATAATAATAAAATGAAAAAAAAAAAATGGTACCATTTTGATTCGGAGCGACAACTATTCGAATCAAAATAAACATTTGCAGAAATCACTAAATGTAGGTACATTGCTAGGACAGGGAGGTTCAAGGTAGCCAACACAGAAACAAAAAACATTCCTAACCCTACGAGGCCGTACGAACTAATTAAAAGTGTTGAACTGCTGATGTAATGAATTAACCTGTTACAGCAGACGGTTCAACCTCAAGCGGGGTCAATTGTACCGATTGCTTCGTTAGAACGGTATTAGATTGATAGTCAACTTTACGACAGACGACTCGTAGTCGGTTATGGACAACGCTGCCCTTCTTGTGAATGACTTGCGTTGATTTTTGACGTGACAACGTCTAATAAATCGATGAACGCCGGCTGCATGCACGAAAAAGTATCCCGTTACGCTCATTGTACGCATGCGCCACTTTCGTAGTGTCAGATATTGACAAGCGTAGGTTATTATTTTTAATCTACTGCTGGAGCTAGGAGGTTAGGTTGTAAAGGTAATTTCTCTCTTCCACTCGATTTTATGACGTTGTCACGTTAAAAACTATCGTCCGTAAACCAACTTTACAGACAACCAATTTTTTTTTTATGTCAAGGGTCTAATTGATTTGTGGTTATGATGTGCAGATAAAATGGACCTGTTTATTAGCCTGAACTGTCCCATTCCGGGCAAAGGCCTTCTCCCATTCCTTCCGCTTCCACAAGAGCCTATATGGAACGAAACTTGGCCCAAATATAGGTAGCATGTTGCACGAAGTGTGCATACAGCAGCATCGCTATTAGAATAAAATCCACCAACTAGCGCCCGATTCTCTCTGGTTTGCGTTAAATAGTGACCGATACAAAAGGTCCATCAGTCGACTCCCATACATATTACTCCTGTCCTTTATAAAAAAAAGTGTTCCTTGAGCGATCATATTAATTGGGCAGGTCTTAGGTGTATGTAGTTCTAATGATATAGGTACGTCTCCGTGCTCCTAATTAATTAATTAAATAAATTATGTACGAGCTATTATTCTCACAGGCTCGTTAGTTCCAGTGTAGTGCGCACAACATTGTTACCATACATGTTATGTGTGTAGAAAATAATACAAAGCCTTGCTGATATCTATCCTTATGTAACATTTTGATTATAGTCATTATTTGCCATGCAACTATGTATGTGAATGACTTAAAAAATAACAATAATGACCCTAAGGCCTTCAAATAGCTAGGCAGTTACACTTTTTTTTAGATTATATAGTATACAGAAAAGATCACTCATCCAAGATCAATTCTTAATATAGGACGTACAAAATAAAACAGCCAATCTCAGTCATCATTATTATTTAATGAATCTGTTATTTACAAAAGATTTCGGTGGACTTTGTCAACAATAAGCTTCTTTGCATGTACCTTTAGCGCAAGCGGGGCGTGCGCTGGGCTCTTTCAATAAACTTTTTAAAATTAACATTTTAACTGCTTATAGCAACCTTTTGACTACCTTCACGCTAGGGCACAAGTCCGTGTAAACGTTTAGTAACTTGTGTCCGACATATGTTTTTGAAACATCTTCTGTATCGCAATGGAACTAAAACATGTTTACATTACTTGTACTCTAGTGTGGTTGAAACAATTTATCTCTATCTCACAAATTAAATGGAGGCTATTATTTTTCTGTATTACTTCTAGATCTTCAGCATGAAAATAATCTCAATCGATGCTTCAATGTTGAATTAACTCTTAACTTTCGAACATTAACTGGGGTTTTTATAAGGATATTGTCAATATTCGAAAGAAAGACTGCTACGTTTGACTTGCCTTTTGGCACAAAGTACACGCACCCAGCAGAACAAAACGATGCTTAAAGCAGTTCTATAGTGAAACATCAAGAATGTTTCTTACCACACACAGTTAAAATGCTAAACATATTTTCAAAATACATTGACTGAGCTGTTTACACACGTATGACAAATAAAACTATATTATATCAATTTTATCATTTAATAACTCATAATTTAATGCATGCGCTCAATCAAAACAAATCCAGGCTAAAACACAAATACAACTAATAGGTAAACAGCTCGACACTCCAAATGAATATATAAACAATACTTTGAGCCAATACTGAATAAGAAAATGTAATTAAATAATATATTAATTATTTCACAATGAATGACAATGTTATATGTGCTTCTCTGTGCTTCCACAAAAGTTAATACATAAAAATCGCCTCTAAAAATAATCATGAGATATTACAAATTCATGATTGTATTCGCGGTCGTAGAAATCAGACCAAAATATATCGAAGTCAACATGATTTTTTATTTAGATCATCACGATCAACAATATACTCTTCGGTTACATCGATACTTTAGTTACCTTCCCTCGGTTCCTAAATAATTTTTAATCTTAAAAACATAATAACACTTTTGGTTTTTACATAAAGCTATATAACAACAGTAACATTAATTCATATTTTTCTGAATATTCCTTAGTACGTTCTATACACTTTGTAACTTCATATCAGATTACATTTTAAACCTTAAAAAAGAAACTTTATTAAAATTAAGTATCATTTACTTATAGGCATACAATACAATACAGGTTGTTAAAAAGAAATATGCTAAATATTTTTTCACGTTTATCACATAAAATACCTTCTCCTAACTGCTAATTGCCTTCCACATTCCTAATGATAAGTACATCTAATGCTTAAAGCTAAATTATGCAATTTATTGACAGAAAAATATCTATGACAAAAATATATATCCTATAGTTCAGGTATATACACACTAATGTGGCAAGTACATAAAGCCTATATGACGACACCTAACCATCAAGTGTTTAGTATTGTATGTAAGATGCACGTACAATTGACTGCGTTACGTTTCACTCACTCTATGTAAACTCACTTAATATTAGCGTATTTACACAAGTAGTTGTTCGTCACAATGGCACTATAAGAGTTCTATACAATGTCAAAGATTGGAAGTGAGAATAGTCACTGCAATTCGCATTGTACTTTAATGCCTTGAAAGTGCTTCATCAAGATTAGAAATAAGTGTACGCAAATGACGCTTAAAATCTGCTTCAAATATCTCTCTCGTTATGAGTCGTATAGAAAAAAGCCAAGCTCGAAAAGTTAACATAGTCTAGCAAGTTTAAAAGGCAAAATGCTACACTAACACGATGTACACACACTATAAAATATATTAATAGGGTTTAATCGTATAAATTGAAAGTCCCTTGCCTCGTTTCAAAATCCAAGCATGGAGCCGTGTTTTAAAACTGTATCTAACATACCTGTAATGACATCCAACTACTTTCAGTTCATTCGACGTTCGACGAAAGAGTCTACATTTTAAGCCGTGTTTTAATATCAACGGGACACAAAATTTGTTTTTACTAAGTACCCGATGTCCTAACTGCAACTTATATTTACAACTTTGCATACTATTTACATTTGTAAAACTTTCACTGATTTAACACTTTTGTTACTGAAAACATATATGAATTTAGACCTTTTGACAGAAAATATCTTATTGTCCGTTACTAAAGAGAAATGAATCCAGCGTGTTATGCGTATGTATAGAAGGTGAAATAGTGTCTACATTTCTATGTATCATTCTATATCTTCTAAGTACTTAACAGCCTATAAGTACTAACATTATTGCTAATGACAACTATGGACAATTTTATTTTATGCTCACAAAAACTGTAGTGCTTGAGTATTAGTAGACATGTTTTAACATCGCTGTTGACGTTAGCACCACAACACTTATATGGCACGTTGGAATATAGAGCCTTACATATCCCTTCCATTATTTTCGAAATGCAAAGCGAATGTACATATACGCTTTATTGCTTGCTGTCAATTCCAGTTACATATTTATTAATGTCATTAACTTATGGTAACTTCGTATAAATCTTCGTATCGAAGTGTTTTTTTTGTTTCATTTTATATTTTTCTTCAACAAAATGAGTTATTTTCTAATATTAACTTAATTTATAGCACTGTACATTACTTTCAGAAAATAAATCATTTTGTCGGTTTTCTTTTTAATTATATCGTATAAATTACGAGAATTAATAAATACCTAATGGATTTCAAGAAACCTTTATCACAGCGTCTCCAATGTGTTGAGATCGTATAATTTGTTTAGTTATTGGAGAATAAAAAGGGTTCGTGAAATCTAATTGTATATCAAATCACCTATAATTTCGTTATAAACGCCCAAATGTTCGGAGGTAGAAAACGTCGTCGGCTAATATGGGCTATAAATAGATTAATGTAGGGTTGTACGTATCGATTTGGTTTATTCAAATCGACATACGGGTGAATTCAAGTGATTTATTTCGTGGGCGACAAAACCATGATAAATAAGTACTAAGTACAAATGTACTGGCCAATAAGTTTTCATAGGAAGACAATAATTTCGAACCATGGACAAGAAAATGAGCAGAACAGTTCTATATTTAAAATAGATCACAGTTCAAAGATGAATTTTCAAACTTAAGTGTTTGCCGCTTACCCGATTAGCCGACTACTCTTCAAATCAGTTCATCATAAAATGGTCTTCCTGGTAAAGGTAAACCTTCCTATGACCATCATAAATGGCAACCTTAGATATCCCCTTATATACTTGAATACTGAATAAAGTAATATAAAAGAAAATGATACTTTGTCATATCTTTATTCAGAATCCATTGCACTGATACAAGAAACATTGCACCATTAAGAGAATATTTATGTTTGTTTTGATGTAGACTTTTATAAGGACCTAATTTGGCTTGTGTAAAATATTTCTCGAAATTTTTGCTATAGTTGCGACCGGCGTTCGGACTCTTGTAAACCAATATTTTTCAAAGTATCTATATTTAGAATTGGTACAACATTCTTTATGTCAGCGTAGTAAGGAGATAAGTGTAACTAAGGATCAAAACGGGCGTAATTTGATTTGCTCAAAATATCTCAATTCATTTTGAGCTTCCCAAATTACGCTCGTCTAGCCCTCACTAATCTAATAACGCTCATGTTAATTGTAAACCTTGTTCCGTTAATCATAAAGTAGAGTGTTAGAGTACGCTCTCCCTCTGCGGCGTGTGGGTGTGGGTGTGTGTCTCACCCCCCTGGGCGGGCTCGTCGGGCGAGGCGGCGGTGCGCACGATGGCGGGGGGACGCTGCAGCGCGCCGGCCCCCATGGTGATGGGCGTGTCGTCCTCGTCCTCCTCGTCTCCCTCCTCCAGGTCCTCGTCGATTGGGGTGAGGATGTCCATCGGTTGTTGGATTTCTTCTTGTTTCCTAGAAAAAAGAGTGAAGGAATTTTAGTTTTTGGAAATGGGGATAAGGGATTAACGACCCGCCCGACACACAGTATGACAACAAAAATACAAATGTCACACAAAAATATAATTATCTGACCTGCGGAACAGTGGAGCAGCGAAAGAAGTCAAAGTACTAGCTAAGAAGAACGCCGCAGCCATATAGAAGGACGCGTCGTAGTTCTTAGTGGCGTCGTAGACTGCGCCCGCCAGCGGAGAGCCCACCATGGCGGCCGCGCCACGGAACAGGATCAGTAGACCGAACGCGTTGGTCAGCTTGTCCAGGCCGAGCAGGTCTACTAGGATGATTGAGGTTAGGGAGATGTAGCCGGCTGGAATGGAGAAAATGAAACGTTAATACGACAAAACTAGTACATTGGATATAAATACTGACAAGCTCTAACCGTACTCTAACTTACTTGACATATTTCACTTTAAAAGCGTTAAAATCCGACAAGTGTAAAGCGTTATTCGTTGAGAATATTCATTGACAGCTTTACCACGTTAACTGCGCAATTAATTTGTTAGCTGGCCACGCATCCTTGCGGAGCCTGGCCGTGGGTTGCAGCTTGCAGAGGATAATTTCGTTTACATTTTCACACAAAGTATAGTTAAGCACGCGCATAACCGCTGTGCACTTAATTTTGAGCTACACAGAAACCGAAAAAAAATCTTGCAACATTGGATATCTACTAGCTTCAATGGTAGTATACTTACAAATAGCGATTCCAAAAGCGATGGCTATCGCAACGTAAGACGCATAAGAGCTGCAGAAGGGAGTCAATCCAACTGATATCTGTAACATTATTATCATTGCGTAAGTATTAAAAATATTTTTTTTTACCCTTTTATAGTATCATCCCACACAAATTCTTGCCGTGAATTACAGTTACATGGTAAGTAGGAGTTCTAAGGGATCTTCATGTCATCACCATAGGCTAAGAAGAAAAAAATCTACTCAAACAGAGTAAATAAAATTTATATGAGACCATAACGCGGACTGCCTTTACCAAATGAAAAAAGAATCACGTGAATCGGCCAAGTAATCTCGGAGTAATCGATGCACACACATAAAAAAAAAGATTGCGGCCGAATACATAACCTCCTCCTTTTTTAGAAGTCGGTTCAAACTTAGAACACTTCTATGTGCCCCTCTACTGCTTGTTTTGGACACATTTCACTCACGTATTTATTTTCTAGTGTCTAAATTACTGGTTTTATTGAAAATGTATTATTGTTGCGAGTTTCCTGCATACCACGTTACATAAGTCCAGAATCTTCAAATAACAAGTACATTCTTACCGTAGCTATGACAAGGCAGACATTGTTGAGCAAGAGCGAGTCCATCCAGGGGAAGTCTGCGACCCAGCCGCACGCGATACGACCGAACGTGTTCGTGATGCCGATGATGGACAGCAGGAATGATGCTTGCGATGGTTCCACACCCTGGATAATGTAACAAAATATATATATTTAATTAACAGGTTTCATAACCTGGGTATAACGAGTTGTACAGTCAGCGTCACGATGTGGGTACCCCTCTTGAAAGCACCTACGTTCCCAACTGGGGTACACAATTGATGCAGCCCACCGTACTTCATTTGTCAATATCATCACCATCATATCAGCCCGTTGCTGTCCACTGCTGAACATAGGCCTCCCCAATAGATTTCCAGCGTGTCCGGTCTAATGCCACCTGCATCCAGCGACTTCCTGCAGTTTTGACAAGGTCGTCGGTCCATCTGGCAGGTGGCCGTCCCACGCTGCGCTTTCCAATATGATTTTCGCTTTTGTCAATATGATTGCTTGTAAATAAGAACACCAACCACTGGCACCATCAAAAACTTAAATGAAGAATGGGGTATCCAATCTAGCTCTACCTAAATCCAATCTAAATTAAAAGCTTATCCAGAGTTAATTGCAACGCAAACAATTCAGATTTTACAGTATTAAGATTGTTATTTATATGGCAAATAATCTGATTAAGTTACGTTCAGATGTTTAGAAAAGTTGATAAATGACACACATCACGAGACTTTCCCAGAAATTAAGGAGGGTACGAGCTTTGGCTCGAATAATACATTCACAAAATGCCTGAACACACCTTCAGACTGTAGCGTATCTGTGTAATCTGTGGTACTCAGCTGTCACATTGACAGCTGCCTCTTGCTATGGAACTGCGACACGGTACACTTCATTGTAAAATATAATATTAATACAATATCTAAGATTATTCTAAATAAACCTCGGAAGATACTCAAAACATCTTTTATTAATAATACTACATGGCGCAGCCGAAACAGAGACGAATAGAATCTACGAAGATTAAATTGGATTAAGGTAACATAGAAGACACGTTTTCGTTTTCGCCTATCCGGCATTTTACCAAGACTAAACTATGTTAATATCGACGTCATGAAACACCCCTAAAAGTACTATCGCATTTGGCACAAAACATAATTGAAGTGAGATTACGTCAAAATTATTTGATATAGAAATCTCGGTGGGATGGATACAGCAACATCTTTATCCAACTGACACGTGTCATTACATAAGTCGGAGAAAATAGGGTGCGCACGAGTTGTATTCAAAAAAATCAAACATGTGACCCGCCCACATCCATATGCCAAGAGAGTAATTATAGTTTAGGTATATCTGTAGATTGACTACAAAAATATCTAAGGGCTCAGGCAAATGACCGGGAAATATTATGGTTGGTGGTATAATTAGTGCTCACGTTTGAATACAGCAGTGTTGAAACGGGGAGGGCAAAGTAATGGCGCTAGCATAGCTGGTTCCAAGCATCGTCATTGGAGGAATATGTGGTAACGTCAGTTAATATTTCAAAATAGCTTGACTCCATTGGTCAGATTGGGATGTAGCTATGGTGGCGCCATCTACAATGAGCTTTTAACGGTCTTCCCCATTACAAGTCACGTCTAGTACATTGTGTGTTGTCAGTCATGTCAGTTCACAATGCAGAACTGTTTTATATGAAGTATGATATAGCTTGCAACCCATACCCGCATGGGGTCCGCATTGTGTATTACGGTCCGCTCCCTCGAGAGAGGAGGCCTGTGTCCCAGCAGTGGGAATGTCCCAGGCTAATTATACTGAGTATACTCACATTAAGCCGGGCAGCATCGACGATGTACACGAAGGGCACATACAGTCCCGCCATGCCGAAGACATTGGACACGCCGATCAACATGAAGGCAGGGTCGCGGAGTAGGCTCACGTCTAACATGGATGAGAGCGCAGATTTGAAGGATTCCGGTAAATGTAGGCAGGGGCAGAGGTCGTATTCTGGAATTGAGAATAAGACATTGAGCAGAAAGAAAATTATTTAAGATTGATTTGATTAGAAAGAGTTGGTTAGCTTGCTGTTTTTGAGATATAAAAGAGACTATGCTATATCGTAAGCATCTACAGTAGGCATTTGCAGAACTTATACGGTGCGCTAACGTGGCGTAGACGCGACATTAATCCACGCCAGAAATGAAGGCATCCCTATTAATTTACATACATTGGTGAACTTTACGATTATTGTTCTAGAATGCGTGTGCGCATGCTAGAAACAGTTTCAGTACAGTGGATCAGTTTTTTTTTCACTTATCATGTGTCCCACCGCTGGGTAAAAGCCTTTGCTTTCTCCTTCAATCAAAACAAATGGTATTTACACTTAGACAATGTAGCCATGTAGGGATTGCTCTTTGATGTCAATAGTGCAAAAAACTAGCAAAACCATTTTTTTTTTCTTAAATGGGCTTTGTTACTATCTCACGTTAAGTGGAAATACAGGCCTGGTGGCCTACCATGACGTCTAAAAGCAGTTGTCATTCCAGTGTGGGAAAGAGATGGCGCTAGACGATTTGTATAGCTCTGTCTCTTTCCCACACTGGAATTACAACTGCTGTAAGACGTCATGGTAACCCCCCAGTTCGTACATTTATTCAAGTTCCTTTAATTATCCGGTAATTCAACTTACGTTCTTGTCTTTCCAGATCGCCAGTCTGTCTACTTTGTGGTAGACTAAGCACGGAGTTCCTGTATCCTTGCAGAGATTTCTGACTCTGGTACTGGGGCAGGTTGAGTACGGATCCTGAATAGAAGATGTCCTTGCGAGACATCGGACGAACCATACGCGATGGCTCGCGGGGACTTGCGGAGACAGAGAGCTTGGAGTTGTACATCATGCTTTCGGTGTCACCCTGGAAACATTAAAAACGAAATGTTAGCTTTTTGTCTAGATAATCGACATCAGTTTTAGTTAGTTACAAATAAAATATTAACGCGCCTCTACATCTGTATACCTATAAAATCCCATGTCAAAGGGGCGAGCTATTACTGAGCTATTATTAGCTGGGCTGTTACTGAGAAATTCCTGTTGGAAAAACTGAATAACACTTTTCCCGACCTGGGTGTTGAATCCAGGACCTCTTGCTCAACAGTAGCGGCTACGACCACTAAACCAAAGAGGCATTAATATGTTATATTTATTTATAACACACAAATGAACCGAGGCGGATTAATGCCACTGACCATCACTATCACTACATATTATAAAAAGTACTCCGCCGCGTCTGTCTGTCTGGCCGCGATAAACTCAAAAACTACTGCACCGATTTTCATGTTGTTGTTCACCAATGGATTGAGTGGTTCTCGAGGAAGATTTTAGTATATAATTTGTCAAGTTTTGTATACATTGGCTAAAATATAACGATATTTGTTGATGTCGGAAAAAAAATAAGCCGTCTGGGAGCTTTCAACGAAAACGCTGCCTAAACCCTTCGTGATATAACAAAATGGTATATGGAAGAATTGTATATTTATTTATTTATTTATTAAAACTTTATGCACAAGTAAAATTACTGTACCAAGGCGGACTTAATGCCTTGGGCATTTTCTACCAGTCTACCTTAGGGTGATGCAGAGACAATACACAGTAGGTGCAAAAACAGAAAAAGAGACTAGAAAATATTTATAAACATATAATAATAATAAATACATATATACATACATATAACAAAATGTATAAAGTTAAGATAGGGAAAAAAAAAAAAAACTAAAACAACTTAATTCTGAGACGAATCTGCCAACTTCTTATGAATATGCTCTCGAGCTTTTATTTTGAAAGTGAACCGACTGGTCACCGTCCGTATATCTTATATAGGTCTACAGAAAAGTCCGCCATGGGATATGTCTATCTCTCACTTTTGGTCTCGATAACCGACATCCACGCGGGGGAAGCCGAGGGCATCAGCTAGTACCAAAACATAAAGTTATGTATAAAATTGGTCTGCTTTTCTTTTTCCTAGTAAATAAAATTATTTAAATACCAGCTGACCAAGTACAAGAGCACAAATTGGTATAATCATATCATTATAGGTGCGTAATTTTTACAATGATTCTGAAAATATGGTGATTGAATGTGCTGTATATAGAAATGTATCTCAGTATGCATGTCTCCACTCTTCTATTTCAAATACCGATTGCATAGGTATATAAAATAACATCGTGAAATGTATTGTTACAGCAATATGTATCACACTAAATAGAATAGCTTGTATTTTACATATACGTAGGTAAAGAACTACAAGGGAATTACTGTTTTCACGTTATGCCGTTGGTCCCGGCTGTCATTAATAGATCTTTGACAGTCGTTACAGGTAGTCAGTGGCCCAAAAAGTCTGACAACCAGTCTTACCAAAGGGTATCGTAACACCCAGTACTAACTGGGTTATGGAGGTCAGATAGGCAGTCGCTCCATGTAAAATATTAGTATTCAGCTGCATCCGGTTCGACTGGAAGCCGACCCCAACATAGTTGGGAAAAGGCTAGGCAGATGACGATGGCTCTAAATCCGTTGCGAAGCGATATAAATAAAATTCTCAAGTAACACTAAACGATTCCATTACAAACGTTTTGTTTTCAGACATGTATCCATCACTGGCTCAAATTATTTCCCAGTTAATGTCTAATGTTCTAGAATGATTAATGACAAGTTTATTTGAGTAAACTAATGACATCTATTTTAAAAGTTTTCGCGTATAAACAGGAACCATATTGTATTGGATTCTAGCCAGTCGGTGTACATTTGGCAGACAATAACTAAAGTTCAAGGCTAAGTTTTGTAGACGGATCTCGTGTGGAATATTGTGACAATATGACCATATTAATGCCCTTGAGAACAATTTAGTTATTGTCATTTTAAAATTGGGTCAATTGGTTTGAACTAAATAAAATTTCAACACTGCTGTATTTAATTCAGCTTGTTTACATGAATTAGTGGTATTTAGGGTCCTCATATAAGGAGTATTTCATTTTCAATGCTATGTGTGATGTAAGGACTCAGACTTGGCTCTGATATACATATAAATAACCTCGAGCAAACGTTACACGAATGGGAAAATCTCATTTATGTACACACAAGAGAGAACATAAGGAAACATCATAATATAAACTAGAGTACAATTTAATATACTAGTATTTTTATTTCTCATGGTATGTCATTTTGTGTCGGTACACCTTATATTTATGTATTTTTCTATGGACCAAAGTTCCCTGAAAATAAATTAATTTTATATTTTTCAGTTGTCTAGGGTGTTCCGTTAGTAGACAAAAAATATATTGCCCTTATTTGAGTATTCTTATTCTAGGTTTCGAATGAATTATCTCAATAACCCCTATTTATATGCGTATATCAAAAACTGCTATTGTACTTACCTCAGCATTTCTATTTTGACTGGTCATTGAAGTTTTGGACGTTGCTTTGATTGCAGCTAGGGACGGTTTGAATCTGTAATTTGTAAAAAATTACAATAAATATCACTGAAAATCCTCGAGTTTCATAATAAAGTTGAGTTAGTAGTAAGTAGACATCATGTAATGGCAACTTTTAGTGAGTTCTTTGGAGATAATACGTAATCGGCATTCAGTTGCATGATTTTTCTGTAGAGTAATTGATATAAATCTTATTGAAGGAAAATAGTTATTATATCTTGTTGAGATACAAATATCATAACATAACATCACGCCTGTAATCCCCGTAGTGTTAGGCACAGATGTACCGAATAGTACACCCACATTTCGCCAGTTATGTTTTAAGTCCCATGTAATAGGGGGCGAGCCTATGGCCATCAACCAGGCACAAATCCAGACTCCGTGGTTGCTACTGTGAAATTACTGATGGAAAAACCCAATAGCACTTTGCCTGACCTGGGAATCGAACCCAGTACCTCATGCTCAGCAGTCGCGCTTGCGACCAGTCGACCAACGAGAATATCAAAAACATATCAATATCGAATATCATATAAAAAAATATCTATTAGATCAAGAGATAGGGGTATTTAGATCAAGAGATTTGCAATGCGATACGATCTTCTTAGAAAGACATACTATTTGGGAATTAGAATGTCAGTGGACCGTTTAGTAACTACCTACAACCACACAAAGCAATGACTCATGAGCTCAGAGAACCTTACAACAATAACACTAGACAATAAACATGCCAAATTAAACAAAGGACCACTCAGCCACCTATAAACACAAAATGTCTCAAAATGTTTACACAAAAGGCGCCTCCATTGATTTATATGTTATATGCTACTACGCGGTGTTTCAATCAAAACATTTGATCAATTAAATCATAGCGTTGCGACGCCATTCATGCTTGTTTTCTCCAGTCGATTCTACTAGTGCTGTCTGTCGTTAATTTATGTATAGATTGGAGTACTATAAGCGTGATAGGAATTTTCCAAGAGAGGTACCACGACTACAATGAGTGTTGAATGTTTTCCGCTTCAGAAGTTCGTTTAGGTATCCAAGGTTTATGAAGTCCTAAGTGGGTTGTGGTGAATTTTGAATGCTATTCATTAGCGAACCGTACTTTCAATGAAAATTAGTTTTAAAACGAACCTCATTGCGTACTATGTGAAAGAATGGTAGCTTGTGAGTTGTGACACTACTAAATAAACTTACACTGTCACTTACGGGATATCTTCCGTGATTTGCAACTGTCAGGGGCTCCCGATATTTCGACGCTGTTGCAAGCGCCATGATCTCATGGCGTCGAAATATCGAGAGCTTACTTGAAAATAACGGAAGATATCCCGAAAGTGACAATGTAAGTTTATTATAAACCGTGGAAGCTTTAAAACATTGTTTGACTACTAGATAAGCATTGACTATATTAAAGCACCACCCACACACATAAAAACCATATGCATACAGAAGAAAAGATTGCATCATGTGTTAAATCATTAAAATGGACTCTTCACCAGTGACGCAATCATTTCCACCGGTACCAACATACACATTACTTCCCCCATACCATCTCTCGCCACCCCTCCACCACAGCACCTATAACAAAACAGTTCTACTACCTATCGCCAGACCTGTCGCCGGTACTTTGCTTGCGCTGCCTGTCGAAGAACGGCACGGATCCATTCTTGGGCAGGCCCGGCGCGTGCGCACTGAAGGCGGGGGACGAGACGTTGCGAGACAGCAGCTGCTGTTGCGGGTTTACTGTTACGTTGCCGTTTTCGCCCTGGGGAGTAGAAAAATGGATTAGTATGGAGAATTGGAGTTGACATCACACCTGTAATCCACGAAGGCTTAATAAGCCTCTTGCCAACAGCCGGGCATAATATCAGACTCTCGAGGCTGTTTTTGACAAATTCCGGATAGGAAAATCCAAACACACTTTGCCCGACCTGAGCATTGAACCCATAACCTCTTGTTCAGCAGTCGCGCTTACGACCACTTGCTTCCTATTGGATTTCTTTACAGAAGAAAAGGGATACTGATACAAACAAAATATTGGTGTAAACTTTTCAATAATCTTTGTTTGGTTTTGACAATTAGCACCGTGTATATGTAATCATTATGTTTTGTTAAGACACTCAGGTCTTGTTCATGGATACCTAGCGTACACAACGTGAATACATAGAAGTTTCAATTTAATACTATTTTTATAGAAAACGGTTACGATTAATGATGTATTTACAACTAAATTCTGTTTAGTAAACATAAAACTTAAACATCATCTATTTCAGGCTTCAAAGGCCCATAGATAGAGAAACTAACATTCCCTTCCTCCTCTCACTGTGGCCAAGACACCTTTAGCCATCATCGGTCCTATGAGTCTGTGGGATCGGCAGTGAGAAAACCATTTCCTGTGTACATTGCACGACGTACACAAACCCCTATTCCTACCCAAGTTCCGTCTGTTACCGTAGGTCTCCCTGTAACAGACATCCCTCACGTAAAACCAACGTAACCTACGTTTGGTATGGTTTGTATGGTAGGCTAGGGCGTTAGGGTAACTAGGGTGCTAGGTGATTACTATAGGGCTAGGTTAACTAGGATAACTACCGTAACGCTAGGTTTATAGTCAATAGGGTCGGAACCAGGCTCAATTGTCTAAGACATAGCCACATCGTACGCACTTGGAATAACGGCCGTACTAAGCTGGAAGTCCCGGTGCGTACATTTTGGTGCGGCAAACTGCCCTAACTACACTACCACACCCATGTACTCAGTTATATCGAGAACTTTCAGTCATATGTTGTTGGATGGGGTTTTTATAATCAGAATAATACGTATTTACACCTACATAGTAACAGATAGTGTTGGTAATTTGACTCATGATGCTTTTTCATAATTTTATGTATAAACACAATTGGATGGTTAATATTTGATACAAGAGATAACATTTTTATTTTAGGCAAGAGAATGATGACTAATTGTTACTTATTTCCAGCAATAAGTACCATGTGCGCTCATATTTTTTTCCAAAAAGATGGACAATATTGGCTCGTGACAGAGATGAGTGGAAAAAACTAGGGGAGGCCTATGTCGAAGGACAATCTGACCAACAAACTGTGGGCTAATTCACGTAACTAAACAAGTGCTGTTGAAGTGCAGTTGCAGTTAAGTTTCGATCAAAACAACGCTTTTCGTATTCGCTACCGCTGTAAGACACGCTCGCGTCAAGTTCGCGTCACGCGAGCGCAATAACGGCATTCTACTGTTGCGCGTCTTTGGTGCATGCTTCGGAACACAACATGATCAGTATTCTACTATTCGTTTGACGTCTCAAAATCAAAATGACTGTTTATAAATGATAATACCGTCTAATCATTGGAATGTTATCGATTCTATTTCATTATTTAGTGAGTAATATTTTTTCTCTCACGTGGCCACATCATAAGTAAGCTTGCTAGTTTGGTTGTCGTTCAGTTGACGTGCAGTTTCCGTGCAGCTTACGCGCAGTTCAAAGATTACAAGAATACCGTTTATCACTCAAACTTGAACTTAACTGCAACTGCACTACAACTTCATCGGCGCGTCATAAAATTACGTGAATTAGCCTTCTGGTTGCTGAAGATTACAATATTACTTACATATTAGAATTAAGTCGTTTATCAACTAGATTTTAGTTTAGTTTATTTTGTTTTTAGATTTTTTATTAGAACTTCATTTACATTTGCATAAGTTAAAATGTTTTGTATTTTGGTCAGCGAATAAAGGCGATTTTATCCTCATCATTCTCTTGTCCTTTTCCAATTTTTTCACGCACCCACGATACAGGAGAAATTCCTAATGTGGGGCAACGATTAAAAAAGACTGTTGTATTAAATCAATTCTTATACTTACAGACAACTCCATTATTCATAACTTTCTCATAATCATTATTATAAAAGCTGTGTCGTTATTAAGTTATATGCCAAGAGCCATTTTAGTTTGCAGAACTAATGAGAATAATAAAATCAATCTATAAAAGCAACAGCCTACTCGTTAAAACTTTGATTTCTAATTAACATTTAAACAAGAAAACTTCTAAGTTTTCATTAATATTCCCCTGGGTACACGTGCTCCATATTTAATGGTGTTACTTTAATTATTAAGATGCTAGGTATACTTTCATCATGTAATTACTTAACTGTTCATCTGCCCGGCCTTTTGTCTGCTATGTTGGGGTCAGCTTCCAATCTTACCGGATGCAGCTGAATATCAGTATTTTACATAGAGCGACTGCCTGACCTCCTCAACCCAGTTAGTACTGGGTTATACGACACCGCTTGGTAAGACTGGTTGTCAGACTTTTTACTTGCTCGTACTACACTCAATATAAACTTCGTCAAAGAGCAGCCCGATAGGATACTAATGCTCGGTTTCACTACCACTAAGCGACACTTAACCTAACTACTGTAGAAATTGGTTAAAAATTAGTTACTTAGTTTTGTGAACACTAGAGTGCACACATGTACCAATTGTTTTAACTGCGGGCTGCGGAAAACACGTCTTTCATCTACTCAATATGTAGCATGTGTATCAGCCTGTAACTCAAATGTGGCCTAGCTAGACGCGTGTGGCCTCACTCAAGGACTTTCAATGACACATCTTACGCTACCAATGCTTTAAATATATAATATAATATCTGCATATTCTGCATAATAAAATAACCATACATCCCTATGGAAAATCTCACAAAACTTGTTCACTTACATACATAAACACACGCCGTTTTCCCATTGGGGAAGGCAGAACTTACAGAACGCCACCGACGATCCTTTCATGCCTATTTTTGTTTAGTACGCACGACGGCTGATCAAGCTATACAAAATCAGTTTATCTCTCATTGTAAAAACAATATTTACAAAGCGAGACGACGTTATACTGGACATGTAAAGCTTGAGGTGCCGCTGTGTGTACGCGTTCATACATCTGACCTTTTTGAAAAACATCACAAAAATCATATCCTCCCACAGCGTGCGTGTGTCCCAGAGCATGGCTACGGGAAGTCCCACAGAACTTGACTTCAAAATTCTTACATAATAAATACGTAGGCATCTAACCACATAATATATTTACCGGATGCGAGTACTACACTCCCAAACTCTTGCCAATATTGCAATTTCATGATAAATGTTCGACCTTTAAGCCGATTAAATTGACATTAAGATTGGAATAAGCAACATACTGATACAGAAGAAAAAATCGATATATTTACCGACAGAGAAGCGAGACTGAACACATAAAGTGACGCAATCTGCTAGTTATTATTAAAAGGCCTTATCTTAATAAAAACATACGACAGGTTACACTTATTTTCATGATAATACCGTGGTCTATAAATTTTCAAACGTTACCATTCTTATATAAATACACTCACGCCTTTTTCCCATGAGAGTAGGCAGAAATCATACATAGAACGTCACCTGCAACGATCATTAAATAGTCCTTTCGCCTCGTCCATACATCTGGTTACACACGCACATTACTACTTCTGGGCATAAAATAAAGCAAAAAGAAAGGATTCAAAAGGTGCTGTAAAATACAAAACGATTCTTTTTATAACAAAAATATAGCAAAAGTAGCAAATAAAACTTACCTTCTTTTTCTCCTCTCCATCATCAGTAACCCTAGCTTCAGTAATAGTGGGCAGGGTAGGCACAGGTGGTACTCCGGGCATGTTAGGGAATGTGGGCACGCGTGCTAAAGCTTCAAGATTCAGCGAAGAGTGTACTCCGGGGTCGATGTTCAACGGGGCCTGGCGATACAAGATCTTTTTGTTTAGTGTGAGGTACATTACAGACGGGATGTCATACTTCGAGTTACGGGTTCTATTTGCGACTATTTGAGCGGCTGTCAAATCACTTACTAAATGGATTCTGAAACTTAACTCCGACAAACGTTTCTCCGCCGGATGAGCCGCCGACATAATGTTTCGTTTCTGTCGTTGAAAAGAAACGAAACGTTCGTAGTGGAAAGGCCATTACGAACGTTTCGCTGACAGAACGATCAATTCATGAGTGAATCGACGACAGAATCTTTCACCAAATAAGGATTTGTCGACAAGACTAAACTCTGTCGGCGAAACGTTCGTAATGGAAAGGTTCTTTCGTTGAAAAACTTAAAAACGAAACATTCTGTCGGCGGCTCATCCGCCGGAAAAACGTTTGTCGGAATTAAGTTTCAGAATCACTAAAGATTCTATGATTGTTACGGGTTCTATTTGCGACTATTTGAGCGGCTGTCAAATTACTTACTAAATGATATGATTGGAAAGTGATTTAAGTTTCACTATGTGAACGCGTGTAAAAATCTTAGCTTGTCCAGATGACGACATAATAAGTGATACTAATTTTAAGTTTCACCAACTGGACACACGTGTGTTCTCTCGTGTCGAGTTGGTAAATAACCCTTATTATTTGGGTTTACTAATTAACTGGTAACATACTGTATACAACACTTGACAGGCAGTTAACTAATCAGAGATTTTAATAGAAGGCTTTCAGGTGAGTTATGCTAATTCACCATTACTAAACTACCGCTCTGATTTCCGAATAACTACGCAGCTAACTAATAACCTTATCTACGCGGTTTTAACTTAACCATAACTTCGAGGTATGACTGTATTTTCCAACAACCCTCAGGTAGGTCACCAACTTCATGCACTTCGACATCAAATGCAGTAGAAAAAGTTTAAAGAAAGATAGCATACAAAGAAAAATTTTGCGTGCGCCGTTCCCGTCATGTTGGAAAGTTTGTAGAAATACAATCAATACCAGACTATTCACTTTGCAGTAACAAAAGGGACACAAGGAAGGGGACTAGCGCTTGCCAATCATTTGAAGGCATTGCCCTCAACGAGGCAGACGAACACTGCATAATATATGACATTTTCTTAGAAAAGGGTGATTTAGAACTGCTTCGATTTTTTTATTATTTCTAGGTTATTTCCGTTCCATGACTAGTGTATATATTATGCAGCATTTGAAGCAGTATAGTATAGTGACTTACTAAACATAGGACTTGCTTAGAAATCATAAGAATCAATAGCTAAGTGTAGGTCTGTGCTTTCAGATTTTATACAACTATAGCCAATTCATCTAAGAATTTGCACTTATGGAAGAATAAAGGAAATTAAGAGAACTTAATCAATAAACTGATGCCCGCGGCTTCGCCCGTGGATGTCGGTTATCGCGACCAAAAGTAATCATAAAATTTTGATCCCGTTCCCGCAACAAAACTTGACAAATTATATACTAAAACCTTCCTCGAGAACCACTCTATCTATTGGTGAAAACAGCATAAAAATCGTGCAGTAGTTTTTGAGTTTATCGCTAACAGACAGACGCGGTGGAGGACTTTGTTAATATGTAGTGATAGTGATTGTTGAGGCACGCTTGCACCTCAAATCATTGAAATAAGTACGCTCCGCGCTAAGCATACATAGTTCTGTATTTGTTAATTGTAATCGATAGCCAGAAACAAACGATGTTTTAAATGCCTTAAGCGGTTAGCGCATTTGATAAAATATGATACAAGAGGGTCAAGGGTGCCTCCCTATCTGACGTTGTTTTGCGACGCGTTGACGCTGTGATTGCGCCTCTTAATTATGAATCTATCTAGTAACTGCCGACTGTGACTGGAATGTATGAAATAACTGACTGACGTATTGTGACGGCTGACTATGAGCAGACGTTTCTTTTGTAAGTTCGAAGTCCAAGGGTCAGTTTCCAGCGAGCGGTAAAATACTCGAGCACTTTTTTGATGCTACTGAATAAAAGAGTATCCGTATTGCCTTTAAGTATAAAACTACATCCATATCCTCGCACGCAAATCCTCGCGCGAGGAGAACCTTAATGTCGGCGTCGAATTTTATACTAAAACGGCAATACAGATACAAGAACATCAAAAAAGTGCGCGAGGATTTTTCTGCTTGAAACGACCCCAAAGGTTGCCTCACTTGCAAATTAAATATAATGTAGTTATCTCTAACTTCATAGTTTCGCCAGCCCGCGATGCTGAGCCATTAGTAATAAAACAGCCCCTAATGAATCTTACTCAGATCCAGCCTGTCCCCTTGCTGCCCTCCCCAGCGACGCCCTAAGACGAGGCTCGTACCCCACAGGGAATGCCCTTAGCGTGTGGTCGCTTAGTATTTCCTGCCCCTGGCTGGAGGCCTTAACTTCAAGGCATCCGATTAAGCAGTAACCAGCCTCATAGGCTAAAAAAAACTTCAAAGTTTCCAACTTGTAAAGTTAGCTCTTACGCAAAGTTCTAATCTTAACTTCTCAAGTTAAATCTTTATTCTCCATACAGTACAAATTAGTTCTAAAATTTCATGCACATACAATACGTGTTCACTGTTCATAAGATGCTTCCTAATAATTTGGTTAGCACAACAAGCCAAAAGACAAGACCACTTAGCAGGGTCTAGCGGGGTTCGCTAGATAAAAGTATTCCACCACCTCAAGGGGGATGCGTTTCGTCATTAGCTTCGAATGAGAAAAAAAACCAGAAAAATATAAAGTAATTAAATCAACTGTTTTTACAGGAAATATTATCACTGTTATCAGTGGTATATTTTACAGGACAAGAAAAAAATTAAATCAAAACAACTAATTACTAAATGTTTCTAAAAGTATTTTTTAAATATTTTGCGAACTGGACATTCTGCGAATCGGACATTTTTCCATCGCTGGAAATTTTGCGAATTGGACATTCTGCGCCTAAACGAGATAAAGATTTATTTCGCTTAATCTGTCAGTTTTGAACATTTATTTCATGACATGACATTTATTGCCTTTATTTAGCTTTAATAGTGTTTAATCCAATTCGTAACAACAAAAGTAAGTAGGTACATAGGTATTGTCCAAGTAAATTTTAACCCTCGTCCGTCCTGTTTTATAGTTGCGGACTTGAGTTTTTATAGAGACGAAACGCATCACCAGAGAACTTAGAATAGTTATATTAGTGAAAGCAGCTACATACAGAATCGTCTACAACGTTCACCTTCAACCTCTTCTCCATGGTTCCGTCGGGGAGTTGCACCACGAAGTAGGATCCTCCGATGGACCCTCGCTCCATTTGCAGACGTTTCTCTTCGGCCATACGTTGTAGTAAGGGCTTTTCGCCTGATGTCTGCAATATTTGGTAGTGTTTACAAGAAATGTTGGCTCTTGTATATTTGACTTTATAGAATAAAAACGACCGACATTAAGAGATTTAGCGCACTACGCGGCTATCACCATGGCTTGTCGCATGACCGGCCGCAATCTTGAAGTGAACTGGTCGAAAGCCCGGTTGTACGCACGACGACCAATCAAGCTATACTAATCTAGTTTATACGGATCTCTCATTGTGCGGGAAATATATACAAAGCGAGGCCATGTTACACTGGTAATGTATCCCTTGATGTGTCGCCGGGTGTACGACCAAACTTTCTTGTTGGGCAAACGTCGTGGTCGTGGCCTCTTAGTCGTTATTTTTTTTCAAGACAATGAAATAGTTACAATATAAGTTTAACCACAGTAGAATAACTGTGGTCTAGTTACATAAACGAGGATGAACAAACATTCCTAGAATAAAAGATTATAGGTATTTAAAATTTCAGAATTCATTTCCTCATATATTTGCACCAGGGATTTATGAGGTAAAACACTTTAGGAAAATGTAACAAGAAAGGTAAAACATGTCGAACATAGCGAAGGGTCAATTTTTGTAAGAGGTAAGCCGGAATACGTCTCTTTAATTGATTATATTATTTGTCTATATAGAATACTGATTGTGCCATTTTTAAAGGGAATTCGATAGGAATCGAGTTATAAGTGGAACCTTCGCCACTGCTAGGTACCTAAACTACAACGGTTACATGTCATTAAACTATTTTTTGCATCATTCTAAATCAAGCACTTCCACAAGTATGTAAGTATCAGTTTACAGTGTGACAACTATACCATTTTAATGCAAAACAACTGCCTGACCTCCGTTAACCTAACTAGTGTAACGTAGGAGAGATAGCGGTATTCTAAAGTTAGGTTAGGTCAGGATATAGAAAACTTAGTTGTCAAATTTTCTGGCTTTTCATCCAGTCTACAACAGATTCTCATTTTCTGAGCCTCTCAGGATCAACCTAGTTACTGTTAAAGAAGCTAATTCGGCCCATAATAGTCCACTTCGGGCTGCAGGCAATTTAAATGAAAACAGCTAAGCTCTATCCGGACCGCGAATAATTCAGAATGCTCCTCAAGACATATCTAAAATTCAAGGCACACTACCAAAGCATTATACCAACCTTAGGATAGACTAAAGGTCTCATCAGCGCTCCGAACACAGCGCAGTTCAGAATCAAGCCAGCAAGGAGAAGATTAGCATTCTGCCATGACCCGAACTCATTGAGTAGGAGCGCGGCTAAAGGCGCGAAGCTGAAGGTACCAACTCCTGAGCCACAGACGGCGATACCCGTAGCTAGGGATCGCCTGGACTCGAAGTAGTAACCCACGGCCACCACCGAAGGCAAGTAGATCATACCGAAGCCGAGACCTGGGAACAAAAGTCAGTTTCAATCATCGAGGAAAACAATACAATATTGCGTATTATTGTATTCATTTTTGATTAAACTTTATTCATAACAAAGGACAAATAAATATATAACCTACTTTGTGTGCTGCGCAATTTACAAGTTAAAACTAATAACATAGGCTGAACAATTGTTTAGATTTTCGGCCAGATTTATATATCTAGATAGACCTGACCTGACCTAACCAAGAGTTTATTCATTCATGACTCAAAAACGTAATCAAAATTTAAAACGTGTTTAGGAACTCAAACTCAAACTGAAAAGCATTTATTTCAATTAGACCATTACAGGCACTTTTGAATGTCAGAAAAACTAATTAGGCTAAGCTACAGTCACAGACACAAGGCATAATAACTTGTGAAAGTACTGTAGTTGCCCATTCCAAAGCGTAGATCTCTATGGAGATGAATGGGCAAGAAACTCCATGGACACTCTTTTCAATCAAAATATTGTTACAAAATCTTGGTTACATCATTCATATTGAGATTATACATATATGTGAGAACGATCTAGAAATACGTGCACGTTAAGAGCGTCCAGAGTAAAATATTATATCAACAATTTAAAAACAAAGTAAGTAGTTAAAATAAACCGTGGCAGCTTTGAGATGACCAGTCCCAACCGACAGCGCCCGTTCACACAAAAACTGGGCACTATTCAAAAAGGTTTATTATCACAATAAACCATCAGGTTTTGCCACAGCATCTGCATATGTTTGGATAAACCCGCGTCGCTATGCAAAACAAAATCTTCGAAGAGGTGAAACACTATGATTAGTGACTGTTGCTCAATTTGGCACACTCCCAAATTGCAGAGAACTTTGACCAATTTGTCTGAGGTGCCTACGTCACATAATTTGGCGTACAATAAAAAAACATGAGGCCGTCATCCAGTCGCCGGTATTCCGCTGCTTGTGGACATTGACATCTGCCTCGTTTTGTTAGCAGTCACTGGTGCCCAAAACACAAAGGGTTCTTAGTTCATGAATAAAACATATTTCGGGAAACTTCGCTTAATCCTAAATATACATAATTAATACTAAGTCAACAACAAACATTATGCTAACGAACCTCTTTATCGATTGTTTGAGTATTTAACATAATATTTCGTTTATTAATTAGGACGTTATAGGTCAGATAAGATAGCAGGAGTTATTCACTTGTGCAGTTATCATACATCCTCTTCGGAGTACTTAGGACCATTATTCTTTTTTTTTTTTTTTTTTTTTTTTATTACAATTGGCTCCAGACATTCCCACGTTGTCCGCTACCCGTTTTCAAAGGTGTTCAACCCTTCTGATTTCATCTCTGTATACGACCTTGGATTGTTGCTGAGCAAAATCTTAATGTTGTCGCTAAAAGCCGTCAAGCTGTTAACAAGAAAGCATTATACCATAATGTTTAATTATGTGATAATATTTTAGTGTTCCATTTAGCTGTATAATGTGTAAAAACAAAGTCAGAACATGATACAGAGTGACTCAATGTTTGTTGTCGGCCCACAAATCGGTATTTGAAAACGCACAAAGGAACATATGGGTTGTTGCCTGCTGCAAAGAGGTCGTCGCCTCTTTAGAAATGCATGCGTCACTTCCCAGTACATTATTCCACTTTTCTCACCAATTAATTAATCATCAATTTGCACACAATGTTAGCAGCTGGAAAAGGTACAATGAATCGACATTTCACCTAGATTCCTTTGAAAGAAGACCACTACTAACCAACCAGCTAGCATGTACTATATAGGTTAGCTGGTTTAGTTATTCAACAAGAGAACATTAAGTAGCATTACGTAATAAATAAGGAAACCCCATTCCTAGTTTATTAACATCTACAACTAATTTTAATCTCAAAGGAGATAAGAGAATTGTCTTTAAATATCCACAGCACAATAAACACACGGAACACACTGACCTATTTTTGTACATTCTTCAGTTTGATATGAATGTGAAATAAAAACAAAGCACCAAATTTTTTTTTTCAAGTTCAGTTTTTAAAGAAAAATCTAAGAGTAAATAGGTACTATTACACTTACTTAGTCGTAAACAAAGAGTTGGCAACACAACTGAAAAGTTGAATGAATTTTCAGAACGGTTTCTTAGAATTCAGACAACAAGCATTCGACTTTCGAGGTCAAACCCGAAGGTTTATGTAAGAAAACGTTTCTTTATTTTCTTTTCTTTTCTCACTTCTGAACGCTATTTCAAAAGAAAATTTGTTTTCTTTTACATATTTACGCAGTCTTTTGTCTTCTTTGTTTTGATTGTTTCCTGTTGAATGTTAAATACTATGTTTTATAAGATAGGCAAGGAACTGATATTTATCATAAATCATACTATTTTGAAAACAGTCATTCAGTGCAGAAGATAAAACATGTCATCAACAAATCAGCAGATGCATATATTCGGAATTCTATGTAGATAGGTATGTACTTATATTTTGTTAGCGACTAACGATAACGTGTTTTCGTATCATATAATATATACACTTTAGTAATATTGCAAATAGCAGTTCTGGATAACACCTTTCGCAGTCTACACAAACCTGCTTTCAATCGTTTGTTTCAGAATTCTCTAGCGGATAAATAATTTATTCGTTCATTTTCAATGTTTTGAATGCCTGAATGATCAAGTATGCTTCTGGCGTGAAACAGTATTTCCGAATAGTCTCGACATTGAGACTCGATGATCTCAGCGGTTGGCTGCCAACAGGGATCACTGAAATTGGTGCTAAATGGACGTGCTAATTAATAACACCTTTAAATTTTAAGACTGACATGATGTCTTTGAATGGTACCTAGGATATTCTCATGTATTGATTTCGGTCATCACGATTTTCATAAAAGATCGGAAGGAAAAAGGATCCAGAAAACGAAAACGATACGACTAAAATAACCATCATATCAGATTGTATATTTTAGAATCGTAGTGAGGTTGACGGCGAATTTTTCCATCCTCGAAACCTTGAATGCCCGCCATACGATATAAGAATTAGGTCGAATTGGATATTCAGAATACTACTAACGATTTCTGCGCAAGATTGTAAAACAATCAATTGCCAGTTTTCAACTCTTAAAATAGAAAATGTGTTTAAGTTGTAAAGTGTATACAATTAAAGACTATCTTATATTCTAGCCTAGTACGGCGCCATGTCGTCTGCACCAGCTGGCAGCTGGCCAAGCGATCCGTGTTTAAGGACCTTGAAATAAGTTCCAATGTACGCCGCAGGCTCTTCATTTGTATTTTAATTAAACCAATCAGCCCAGCAGAAGTTAATTGTCCGTTGAGAACTTTTATACAATAATACTCGAACAATAGCCCGTAGCGTAATTCAGTCTGAAGCTGAAAAGAGGTCACGTGGGGTTTCCCCAGAAAGCAGTGACAATTTCCGGGAAACTTTCCCCTTTCATGAACTAGGCGCCCGTTCTACAAAGCGGCATACATAGACGAGGTATAGCGACCCCGTATCAGTTATTTAAATCGCCAGGCACGACAGCGTTGCATTCGCGGAATGGAAAAGTCCGCTTTTCCTCGAATTCAGCTAATTGCCAGAAGGGCTTAACACTTGGAACTAAAACGGCATTTTAAGCCTTTTCGTTCACATTGGTGTCTGTTGGCAAATGTCCAATTTCACACACGGACTGTTGCCTCTGTTTTCAAGGGTTCGACAGAACAAAGAACGTGTTGAAACGGTTTTAATATTTCAAGTATCTCAACTTTATCGAACAAAAGACAGGACAAAAACCGAAGAAATCTTTCTTGAAGTACAAGTTTGTTTGTATAAAAGGACAAAATATATTGTCTCTGAGACCGGGCGGACACCTTTCTCGTTTTATTATTCGTCCAGTGTATCTGAATCTTGTAGATGTCGACGAAAACTAAAAAAGCGGGTAAATTCTGCGTTGTGAAATGTGTGTAAATATGTATAACGAATGATTAGTTACTTGATCATCCGTCGGAGTCAGTAATCTACGGATATATGAATATCCGATGATATATGAACATTTCTAGCTAACGTTCTCTTTTGAACTAAACTCCAAAAACTGCAAGTTCGAAAAGCAACAGTTTTCTTTTTCCAGTATTTGACTGTCCCTCAAACCCTTTATTTTATCAACTGGCTATGACGGTGACATACATGACACAAGTAATTACTGTACACATTTACTTAATTAACAAGGAACATTATCGATACTCACATATCGTTCCCGGGTAATTTCCCCTAGGATCTGTAACTCGATAGTTACCGGAAAACAATGTTGTTATAACGTCTTGTAGTGAACAAGAGAGAGCTTTTATCTTTCAAGAACATGATCGTAAACATATCGATTAAAGGAATTAAGAACGATATTCTTTCCTTGAGGGTGTGTTTTCTAGCTAAAGATGTCAATAGAATTCTAATTGATTGTACCCAATACTTATGTGCATTATTCACATTGTTTAGTCAACAGGTTGAGAAATGATTTCTAGGAACACAGTTTTTATACTCAGTTGAACAGCGACAATAAAGTAGAATATTTAACATAATCAATCAATTCAAATGAAGCGAATAGCAGTCAATAAACCGCCAGAAAGTATACAAAATGTGAATTAAATAAGAAGCAGGCAGCTGTATACTTTCCCCTTTTATGGTCTCAAAGATAAAACTAATCTAACTTACACAATAAGGCCAAACTTCCACCAAATCAGAACGAATAAAACGTACGCACGTAAAGCAGTACCTGAAAGTAAAAACTTTCAGAGGAACTCAATGAAACTTGGTGAATACGCAACCTTGCACTCAAAATAATTTATTATGACCAGAAGGCTAATTCACGTAATTTTATGACGCGCCGATGAAGTTGTAGTGCAGTTGCAGTTAAGTTCAAGTTTTGGTGTTATACGGTATTCCTGTAATCTTTGAACTGCGCGTAAGTTGCGCGTGAATTGCACGTCAACTGTACGACAACCAAAAAATATTACACACTAAATAATCGAAAAGAATTGATTACATTTCAATGAATATGACGTTATAATAGTATTAAAATAATACCGAAACTGCACGTTGATCGAATTGAAACTTATAAACTGTCATTTTGAAACGTCAAACGAATAGTAGAAAACCGATTATGTTGCGTTTCGAAGCACGCACCAAAGACGCGCAACAGTAGAATGCCGTTATTGCGCTCGCGTGACGCGAACTTGACGCAAGCGTATCTGAAAGCGGTAGAGAATACGAAAAGCGTTGTTTTGATCGAAACTTAACTGCAACTGCACTGCAACAGCACGTCTTTAGTTACGTGAATTAGCCCACTGAACTCTCAATGACGGAGATACTTTGCAATATATCTTTCAACAACAAAGAAAGACAATAACGCTTTAAATTCGGTCAAGAAATGACAATAAAGTGTCACTGAATCTACTGAAAACAAAAGAAGGAATTACTTAATATCATGGAAATAACATTTATAGGAAATGCACATCACATAATTTTTATTTTGTTATGTCAATAGTTCCATAAAGTATAATTTATCTTCTATTTGACTCATGTGTTGATGTCAGACATAATTGAGTCATAAGCAATGAGCTGTAGCCTGTTAGAATCTGCATGTGCGCATAATGATAGTTGTTGCTGAGCGCAATAATTGGAAACCTGAAACGTTAATTTATAGATACTATACGTTGCGATATTATTATGTATATATACTAGAGACCAGTTGTATAATCATTATCAAACAGTCACAGAATGGTTACATTTGACCTCATTCCGCATCTGTTATTATGACCATTTGTGGAGCGTAATGTGAATCGCATAATGTATACGAAAACACGGGTATCCTTTAAGTTTTATGTTCGCTAAACCACGTTTCGAAGGACAGCTGGCAGCGACTGAGCGACGCCACCCCATAACTATGCTAACGTGCCAAGGTTAGTGGACATTTGCATAGCTCTCACGTTCCACATGAGTCCTGCAAACCGTTTTATTGCCAAGCCATTCTAAATATAGTTTGAGTCATTACAAATAGCTAAAGGTTAAAAATTCTCCGACTTCATTAGCCGAACTAATGAAATGCAAAATATTCTCTGTAAAGATTTTGCATTTCAATCTGGAGGAAAGGCGATAACATTGAATTGGCAACGGATTTCAAAATGATCTGTTATTGTCACTAGACATGTAAACTCGGTGACGTGTTTCCGCTTGGGTGAAATTGTTTCAGGAATTTAGTGCTGGAAACCACAATTCCAGTTTATTTAGAGGATACAAAACGGACTCGTTAATCTTTCTAATATATAAAATTCTCGTGTCGCGGTATTTGTTACCAAACTCATCCGAAACGGCTGAACCGATTTGTATGAAATTTTGTATGCGGGTAGGTCTGAGAATCGGCCAACATCTATTTTTCATACCCCTAAATGATAAGGGTGACCCACCCTGTATTTTTATTTTTATGACAATTTTTATTTTATTTTATTGGTAGGTATACTGGTCAATTCGAATTCAATATTCATAGTTGAGAGGACAACGTCTGTCGGGTCACCTAGTTTTTATATAAGGATTTCAAAGTATATACATAGGTACTTAAACACGATGTTAGTAAACAACTTATAATAGATTTCTCGGAAAACGCGATCAATATCTAATTTCAAGAAATAACAATGTTGAGATCATAGAATCAAGAAATCCATCACAGTCGGGTCGTTTGTGGTACCTAAATAAGGTAATACGGCGACACATGACATATTACAGCTTGACATCTAAGTATCGACATTGATTAATGGAATTGTAAGAAAAGATTAATCCTTTTTTATAGTTTATTTCCCGCATGGTCTATTTATCAATGAACTGCTTCTGGTAGTCTAGGTTCTGGCCTTCAAATAGCTAACTAACTAAGACCTGTCTTTTCTTTGGTTACCTATTCCGCCTATGAATATTTTTGAAACTTCATTATAGTTCGCAACCGGCGTGCGTGTATGAGCGTTCTGTGGTTCCTGCCTACCCCCATGGGGAAAGGGCGTGAGTTTATGTTATGTTCATTATGGTTCATCTTATCAAAATATTTTAGGTCAAAATATAACTTTAATCAGTGTATTTTTTGCGTGGATATCTTTGGTTTGACGTACCGAACGCTGTGTTAAAATTTGTCCATCTATTTTAATGGGACCTTATATAAATAAAAGAAGACTTACCTCCGATCAATCCATAGGTGATCATCATCATGGTAACGCTCTGGCTGAAAGTCGACAGGACGAAGGCAATGGCTGCGACGAACGACCCAGCCACGCAAACAGCCCGACAGCCGAACTTGTTGCATAATGCCGACACCACCGGACCTGCCGACAATATTGATATTCTTCATAAACAAGAAAACTAAAGACTAGCACACAGTGTCTGACTGTGTCTGAATTGAAAAGTTAGTCTACCCGTTTGGGGATTCTTTTATTCTTTGGAATTTTAAGTAAATGCTAGTAATAGTAAGTAGTCTTACAAGATTTCAAATTCAAAAACCTAGTGTTAGTAGATGTTTGTAATAAGTAAAAACCATAAATTTAAAGAGTTGGAATATCTAAATACACGGTAGAGTAAACCTATAAAATTTGATATAAGTTCCAGGGGGCAACCCTATCGCAATTAATTGGTTACAGGGTAAATAGGTAACAATTTTCCAAATAGGAAAACTAATTAAGAACCTTTTGCAACAGAAGCGTTAGAAAAGCGAATTGACATTTACGTAAACCACACAATTTAAAAATAAAATTAGCATGAAAAAACAAAACTGGAACGATTTAACTCTCAGAACAAGTATTTTATCCATTTATTATTTTGCAAGATTGTCCTAGTATGTCAATTGATATTGTGCCAATTTTGTAATACTATAAAGTGGATAAGGTAAATTATACTTATTTGCATTCTAACCTAACTCTACTATTAGCACGCCAAACACAATATTTATTCCTCACGCAAAGTATTAGGTATGGTATAAACATATTAAGTAAGATCATTATCAATAACAGTCAACTGACCACCTTGGTACTAAAACCTACTTTGTAAACTTGATCTGAGCATACTCGATGTATTATTTAAATACTTGCAATCCAGTTCAAGGAATCGATGCATCGTCGTAAAAGATTCATTTTACTGCAAACATGAGTTTTGTGATGTGAAAATAAATGATAAGAGTGTGGAGCAAGTGAATGAGTTTGTATATTTGGGCAGTATGTTCACAAGAGATGGAAAGATTGACGAAGACGTGGAAATGAGAGTAAATGCGGGAAATAAAGTGAATGGTGCTATACATACGATTGTGACCAACCAGTCGATGTCAAATAAGGCTCGTCTGGCTGTTCACAATGGTGTGCTGGTGCCTACACTTATGTATGGAAGTGAGTGTTGGGTATGGCAAACGAGGCATGAAAGTAAAATTAATGCTGTGGAAATGCGTTCCTTGGGAAGCATGTGTGGAGTAACTCTGAATGATAAAGTGAGGAATGAGGTTATACGGAAACATTGCGGCTTAAAAGAAGATGTAGTGACAAAAATTGAAAAAAGTATGCTTAGATGGTTTGGTCATGTGGAGAGGATGAGTGAAAGGCGACTAACAAAAGGTATTTACAAGGCAGATGTGAGTGGCAACGCCGGGAGGGGACGCCCTAGAAGAACATACGCTGACCTCATTGGTGAGGTTCTTCAGAAAGGTCAGGTGCGTAGTACTTGCAACCGGCGTGCGTGTATGACCAGATGTATGAACGTGGACGAGGCAAAAGGAGTATGTAAGGATCGTAGCAGGTGGCGTTCTGTGGTTTCTGCCTACCCCCATGGGAAAAGGGCGTGAGTTTATGTATATATGTATGAGTTTTTATTCTTATATGGACTTTTATGGAGCTTTTTGCAGAATTATCGAACTTTCACTCAGTTTAGCAAGTTTGAAGATATAGAGAAATCGTGACATGTGTCAAATTTAACTTGTTTTTCAACACTTTTAACGCCTAATTGTTAATACATTTTATCTTCAATCAAAAAGTAATCATGCCGATAGCTACTGGAGCCATAAATGATTAACATGAATAACACAATCATGCGTATGATTTGAAATCGGATAAAAAATCATTGAAAATGTTGACAAAAATAAATTAATCACGTGCTACTGAGCCGATAATAAAATATAGGCATGAGGACACGAATTAATACCCGAGAGTGGCGGTAGGCAAGCTTATGGCCAAAAATACCGCCCCGGGACCCGATGGCTTGCCTGGCAAAGCCTGGGTCCTGGCCTCGGAAGCTCTCGGGCCCTGACTGGAGGGGCTCCTAAGCGCATGCTTGGAGAGAGGCCAGTTCCCGCTTCGTTGGAAGACGGGCAAACTGGTCTTCATTCGGAAGCCGGGGCGCCCTGCGGACTCTCAGTCCGCATACCGGCCCATTGTGTTGCTCGACGAGGTGGGCAAGCTCTTTGAAAGAGTAATTGCAAACCGCCTCGCCGGGCACCTTGCGGGGATTGGGCCGGATCTTGCGGAACACGAGTTTGGTTTTCGTAAGAGGGGCTCGACGGTGGACGCCATAATGCGCGTGAGAGCCCTCACGACGGGGGATGCGGTGTCCCGGGGTGGGGTGGTTTTGGCGGTGTCTCTTGACATCGCCAATGCCTTCAACTCCATACCCTGGAGCTGCATTAGGGAGGCACTCCGGTATCACCGGGTGCCGACTTACTTCCGTCGTATTGTCGGGGACTACCTGACGGATAGGGCCGTCATCTACCCCGGTCGCGAAGGCCAGTGGAACCGGCGACAGATGTCGTGCGGTTTTCCACAGGGATCGGTTCTGGGGCCGCCCTTGTGGAACATCGGTTACGACTGGGTGCTGCGCGCCGACCTCCCTGGTGGCGTCAGCGTAGTTTGTTACGCTGACGACACGCTGGTGCTGGCACAGGGGAGGTCGTACGAGGCGGCGGCCGAACTCATGAAACGCGGGGTTGCGATAGTCGTGGAGAGGATCCGGCAATTGGGTCTCGAGGTGGCTTTGCACAAGTACGAGGCCATGTGCTTTCATGGGCCTCGGAGTGCGCCACCGTCGGGATCCACAGTAACGGCGGGAGGGGTTCCCATCGGCGTTGAGTTGACGCTGAAATACCTAGGGCTCGTCCTCGACAGCCGGTGGAACTTCGTGGAGCACTTCCGACGTTTGGCCCCCAAATTGGAACGGACCGGGGCTGCCTTCAGGCGGCTCCTGCCCAACCTGGGGGGTCCAAACGCCTCCTGCCGGAGGCTCTACGTGGGGGTCGTGCGGTCCATGGCCCTTTACGGGGCCCCGGTGTGGGCGCGTTCCTTGAGGCGGCGAGCCGCCCACTTCCTGAACGCGCCCCAGAAGGTGGTAGCCGTAAGGCTAGTCCTGGGGGTACCGCACGATCTCCGGCGAGGCGGCGAGCCTCCTTGCCGGATTGCCGCCATGGGATCTGGAGGCGATAGTCCTCGCGCGCCTACACGAGTGGCGCGTAGAGGCACTACGCCGGGGGAAACTCCGCTGCCGCGGCAAATTGTCGCGCAGCGGACAGACTTCCGGCGCGATCTCAAGGCGACATGGAGAGAGCGACTATCGCAACCCCGTGCAGGGCACGCCACAATAGTGGCGATAAGTCCCCTCTTTGAGGAGTGGCTGGAGACGCACCACGGCACCCTCACCTTCCGCCTGACGCAGGTCCTCACCGGACACGGTTGTTTCGGGAGGTTCCTGCACCGAATCGGGCGGGAGGAAACGCCCGGGTGTTACCACTGCGTGGATCACCCGGAGGACACGGTGGAGGTCTGCCCCGCCTGGGCGGAGCACCGCCGTGTCCTCGTGGCGGCGATCGGCGGCAGCGATCTATTGCGTCCGGCCCTGGTCCAAGCCATGGTCCGGAGCGAGAGGAAATGGGGCGCCGTCACCTCCTTCTGCGAAGCAGTCATGCTATCGAAGGAGGTGGCGGAGCGTGAGTGGGAGAGAACCTCTCGTCCCAGCCGCCGCGGGAGACGCCCCGGGCGTCGGGGGTCACGTAGTGGCTTCCGGCCACCGTAGACGCGGACCTGTGGACGGAGAGTAATGGGCTAGCTCGCCGTCCGTCCGTCTTTTGACGACAGGCCGTGTAGACGGCGCGTTCGTGTTCCACGCGCGCCTCAAAGACATGTCAGCAAACAGGGAGGGGCCCGCAAGGGCCGATGCCTGCCAGGGCTGCGGGCTGTTCGAAAGAGATACCGCGGCCCTGGAACACAAAGGGCAAGGAAGGAACATGGATGGGTTTTAGTCAGTACAAGCCTGACACTCCCTTCCGCTCTGCCCAGAGCGGGGGAAGTCATTTGATGATTTCCCTTCCGTAAAAAAAAAAAGGAGACGAATTAAAATATAACGTAACAAGAAAATCTAAATATATAACCCAAATCAAAGTTCGTAGACAGATAAGTTACTTTAGGTTCACTATGTCAGGTCTTCCTGATAAGATACTTTCCCGAACACACAGAACTGCACAAGAAACTCCAGTCAAGCAAAATTGATTTCTAGGACATTTTTATTTATCAGACCATCGCCTCGTATCTTCGATCGTAATCGAGTACTTTCAATCAGGTCAATGGTAGTTTAAAATAGATAAAATAAGATAGGACCGATCTACGGATAAAATGCTGATACGTAAATCTCGTATGAGATGACGTTTTTACTTACTGCCTCGATCGAGTGGTTTTATGCGGTCGAGAGATCGCAATCGCTGTGCACTGGACTGCTATGCATGAGGTCTTGGGTTCGATTACGGGATCGGGCAAAGTGTTATTGGGTTTTTCCGGCAGGAATTTCTCAGTACCAGCCACGGAGTCTGGATTTGTACCCGGTTGATGGTAATAGGCTCGCCCCCTATAACATGGCCCACATATCAGGCGAAATGAAGGTGTATTTGTTAGGTACACCTCTGCCTAACCCTTCGGGTATTACAAGACATGCTGTTATGTTATGATGTTACATATTACTCCACATAAGAGTTAGGTACTTACTGAGATAAGTAGGTTTTAATATTTTTGGATAGGATCAATCAAAATACTGATATTTGTGTCATGATGATGTAGGTTCGTAATTTTATCAACCGTCACGAAGAGTAATTAGTATTTCTATGATAAGAACCGTTACATAAACAAATACGTTTCACTGCGTTAGTGCAGGCTACTCCTAACTAATCTAGAGGGATTTATCTACCACTAATGCAATGTTATCAACTATTCCGAGGTACTCGCAATGAACTGAGTTTAACAGCGACACGGTTATTTTATTTTACGCTTACGCTTCAAATGTCAATTACTATAGGTAGGTATACGATATCAGTAACAACAGATTTAAATTTAATAACTTTTCAGATAATCTCGTGTAAAAATGTTGAAGAAACACGAATAATCAGAATGACTTGTTCGTCGTATGTGAATGACTGTCGGGTATTTTTTCTGAGAGTTATGTTCGATTATGTCATTAAGCATCGTAATTTACTTTTATGTTATGAATACGAGGAAAAACTCGTTCAAAAACAAATTAAAAAGGACGCTAATATCTTGAGAAAACTCCGGATAATCTAGTCATCATATCTCCGTCATCATATCAAGTATGAAGAGATTGTAAAACTATTAATTTACTGTTTATAAAATTTACTAATACTATGGAGCATTATAATACTGATATATTTGCGAACTCATGAACATTAGCTGCAGAAATCTCTTGTTAGATACGTAGGCAGATAGATACATAGGTACAGTCCACACATGAAAAATGGATGGTGCATGTGACAACTTGACCTGAATTGATAGGAATTGACCGAGCGTTCGATTGCAATGGCGTCCGAAAAGGTGGAATGCTAAAGGTCTTTGCAATTAGTGATGTCAATTAAAATCCATCCGTCAGATTCCAGCACGTACCCGATGCTATCAATTTTACATGAGCTCGTAGAGCCGAGGA
The DNA here is from genome assembly GCA_950005105.1 of Lycophotia porphyrea. Classification (NCBI taxonomy): domain Eukaryota; kingdom Metazoa; phylum Arthropoda; class Insecta; order Lepidoptera; family Noctuidae; genus Lycophotia; species Lycophotia porphyrea. The sequence continues at coordinate 12,968,333 of OX465395.1, read as the reverse complement.
AGATGTGATCTTTCTAGTAATCGATTCTGAGACCAATGTAGATAATAAAGTTGTGGGACTAATACGCTTAACAACATAACAGTGTCGTTAGCTGTTAATACAGAAAGGGTAGGTAATAAATTATCAATCATCATAAATCTTACCGGCCGCTAGATAAACTCCTGAGAGCAAACTGCCAACCCACGCTACAGTGCCTTTACCCTCGCCAAAGTACGTCACTAGTTCTGGTAGGAATATGCCGAATGTGTAAGCTATGCCGTCCACGATCAGGTTGCACATGAAGGATGCAAAGACCACGACCCAGCCGTAGCCCCCGTCGGGGGGAGGGGGGAGGGCATAGTCGTAGGCCTCATCGTCGTCGGCGTCCGCGGCTGCGCCTTCCGCCGTCAGTCTTGCTGCTTCTTCGCATGACGTCTCGCTTTCCGTCTGGAACAAAGACAGCAGCCTTTTATTTTTAATCACCACTGCGGCTCTCCATAAAAGTGGCGACGCGCGCACGCTGAAACACAATGCAGTTACGTTGCAGTATTTTGTAGGATTCTATAGGGGAAGGTACTCGTATAATAACTAGGCTATGTGAGTGCGGTCATTGATTTTTTCTGTTAATAGTGTGTAGGACAGAAATATGCAGAAATAGTACTGAAAGTACAAAGACTTTAAATCTCTGATTTTAAACATCTGATGAAAATTTTCAGTTGAGCATTTCATGGCTGTAATTACTACGCCTACACAAGGCCCCAGTTTTAACGACCAAAATTAATTTGCACAAACATTTCAGTCACTTCAGGGACGAGCCATATCATACCAGCAAACAAATCATCTAAAAATAAGCCGTTGAGACGTTATATTTAGGGTACTCGATCAATCACACAAGTCACTAGATTCACTGCTTTTTCATGTAACATTAAAAAATATTTAAAAAGTTTTTAAAGACTGTCAAAGATGCTATAAGCATCAATGCTATGACTATCCATATACAGTTTTACATAGACATTAAAATTAACGTGTCGTAAATTCAAATCTATTACGTCATTGTATTTCATTATTATTGCACGTATTTAACATGCTTTATGGTCGTCTGTCGTAAATTGTATAAACGTTAGTAATAAAACGTCTCCTCTTAACGAGCCTCTGGAATTTTACCGTTTGTAACTTAATTTTCCGAGCCTGACCAACTTTATTTTGAGCAGCGACGCCTACGTAGAAAACTCCGACGATCAATATTTTACCAATTTTCAGTTTAGGAAAGCGACAGTCTTTGTATGTCGGTAAAGTTACTCATTACTTTCACGGCCATTGTCAGTGTCACTGCCATTACCAAAGGCTTTATTCTGATTAACATGCATGTTGAATATCAAACGCGTGGAAGTACTTACGCCTAGTAAATAACTGGAAAACAATGAGACAACTTCATTCGCAGTTGCAATCAGTTCTTTGTTATTGAAATAAAAGAAAACACGCGGTGGCTAGATGAAAAACTGTGCAGGTTTAACTTTTACACGAAATTGAAAACCTAGCGGTTGTATATACGATTGTGTTTGTCTAACATACATTAGTGCATGTTATCGGAACCCAACCTAGTTCTTAGTGCAATGACTATATAGTCAGGCATGCATATTATAATAAACAATGTAAATAAAATAATCAACAACTAATTGTAAATTATGTCACAGTTGAAAATACTGATGTGGACGTCCCTTTGTTAGCAACATGAGCGGCGTTTTATCATTTCTTTGTTTGCTGCCGTGTCAATAACAGTTGTCATGCTCGGTGCTAGAACTATCGATACTTGGACACTCACGTTTCTATAGCTATGTTTAATGTTATGTGTACACAGTTCAGGCAACATAACAAATATAATGTCTCACAACTTTATCACACAAGTCCAATAATTTAATAGTGTTCTTATATTCACCTTCACCATTTTCCCAAGAGATTGTAAACTTATAAATGATACACATGTAGACTACATCGGTTTCCTTGAACCGAGAGCAAAACACCTGAAACCCGAGTAGTCGCGACTCGAAGCACATAGTTTGCCTGTTGTTTACATTAAACTTCGAACACGTGCTGCCAACCTGCTGTTTCTACACGGCGTATCTCAAATGATACCAATTTAAAATAATATAAACAATGCGGTAGCGGTGAGTCACGGCGGACGCAAGAGGAAAATTACTCTAGTACGAAGTGCGAAGTGTTTACTAAGAGCGGATTAGTGTGAACTTTGGTACGTGTATTTGGCGACCATTTATTTTGTTGGATAGGAAGATTACCGGGAAAACATGTCAACGGGACAAAAGTACTAGTAACCAGATGTCATTCGGTATTTGAAAGTCATGAAAAGGGAGAAAATTAAAGGGAGGAGTTAATTTTTGAAGTAAAAACTTCTTTAGCATGCATCGTTGCGATTTGAAAGTCGTTGAAACGAAAAAGCGACAGTAAAAAGAGACAGACACATTAATTCATAAGATTAAACGTAGGAAAAAATGATATAGGAAGTATTATACAGTGTTTATCTTGAAGCCAACATTTTTGAAGGTTTCACTTCTACCACGTGTGAATTGCACATGTTTACTTCCTACCAATTTATACAATATGCAGTAGAGAAGCTGTTAAGTCTATACGAGTCTATCTCTATCATACAACGCGCATTAACTCTAATGACACGTATGGTAATTATTATAATATTCTAGTAGAACAAGCGTCAAATTACAAAAAAAACCTAGACGATAACTAAAGTAATAATAAGAATATAAACAGCCGCAAATTGGGCCAAGGCGTTGATAATTTTGTCAGCATTCTTTATTATGAATTTCAACGATTATGTTGTAGAATAGCTCATCAAAAGTAACAAACAAGCATTTTCAACAAAACCAGTTTCTGGCTATTATAACAAAAACATTGAAAGCTACGTTTCCCTTTCATTTTTAATAAAATTACAGGCTATTCATATATTCAAATGCGTCCACGGGTTCTCATGGTGTCCAGAACAGACCGGGTTTGTTTAACGCATGAGTACTGCTGTCATTGTAACAGCCCATCGCTTTGTTTGCAGCAGACGGGTGCCGACCTTGTCCGTGTTTACTGTTTACACCACAAACTGTTCTGGCAAAGTGATTTATTTTGTTAACATAGATTATGGAATATTGTAGACACTTCCTTTTCTCTTACGTGATAAGCTGAGTTGGTTATAAATACGCGTCTCTTGACTTGCAACGTAATTATTGAACGCTTGGAACTGAATATTTAGGAAGTCGTCATCAGTAGGCCTAATCTTGTAGAAATTAAATAAAATGATTTGCTAGAATTGTAGTATAATGTAGAATATCAATAGTCGAGGCATCGGTCGAGTTTTATACCAGTTGCTCACACAATTCCCTAAAACTATCATGCAAAATTGTAGAATACATTCATACAATAAGTGAATATTGTGGTCGTAGAATATTTTGCCTCGCTTATAAAGCGATTGATGGAAATGAGGCATAGTTATTTTTATCCATCGTGAACAATTAAACATTACACGAGGAATAAACACTAACAGTTGAAATTAAAATAACTCCTTGTCTCATAAACGTGTGAAGGCGGAAAGTTCGATCTAACGAGGAAGCCCAAACGGCCTTAGAACACTTTGTACGAGTACTTACTACAACATACCGAGACAAAGAATCTTGTCAGTTTCGATCAGAATTCATGTCAAAGATTCCTCGTTGCTACAAAATTGCTGCAATTTAAAAACAATTCCTGCTGCCCTTCGGCAATGAAAAACGAATTCATTTTCATAGCATACTAGCTTTTGCCCGCGGCTTTGCTCGCGTTAATTTAGATTTTGAGAATTAAACTCTTAACACACGACTAAAGTTTCTATAATGAGTCGAAAAACACGTGGTGCCGTCTAATATCATAAGAACGTTATTATTTTCTTTGGGAACTGTACTTTTAAAGGTTTCCGTACAGCTGACAGAGTAAACATACTATATGCAAAATTTCAGGATGATCGGTTCAGTAGTTTAGGCGTGAAAAGGTAACAAACAAACTTACTTTCGCATTTATAATCATCATCATCAGCCTATAATGTTCCCACTGCTGGGACTCAGGCCTCCTCTCTAAGAGGGAATGGGCTATAATCCACCACGCGGGCCCAGTGCGTATTGGTAGATGTCACATTTATAATATTATTAATTAATTAATTAAAATAAGGAAGTAAGGATATGGAAGTAAGGATATGAATTCTAATCGAATGTATGACAAAGAAACGAACAATGACTTATACAGTGTGTCAGGTTAAACGAGGGACATACTTTAAGGGAGTGTACTTACCCATGAAAATGAACAACTTTTACTAAGAGACCAACACTGAAATCAAGAAAATAAAACCAGCCGCTCTATACATTTATGTTCGCATAACTGGACAAAATGTAGCCAACAAACTTGATGGATCTCCTGGCGATTGAACATATAAAAACCCGACGAACATAATAACATGCATTAGCATACAGAGTAGGAGTACGTCAAAATGCAGAAAGATTTATCGAAACCTAAACAAATTGTTAACAAAGAGAATGTTGGTATTAGGACGTCCTATGTAGATCTTTAACAATTAACTATTTTCTTACAATTTTTTAGGTGTTATTAATGTCAAATAAAAACAATTTTCTTTCTTTCTTTCTTTATTTTGACGCTACACAAATATTCATTCAACAGATGGTACCTCAACAACAAATTTCACTTTAGAATTTACAACCGTAAACTCTGCAGCGGGTGTTATTGACCTTAGTGTGAACTTAAGATGTCTGCGAAATTCTAAAATTACATTTTACTTTGAGCGCCATTCATTTTCATTTACATTTGCACTCTGACGGAAATCTACTTCGAACGAAATATCAAAATAATTACGAGGAAGACGAAAAAAATTGAATTTGAAAAATCGAATTGTAAGACGATTTATAAGCAGTTGCTACAGTGTCTGGTCCTTTTCAACAAAGCTCTAATTTAATTCACAGAATCCCTCAGAGCATAAAAGGCAACAAATCATGCTGAAAACATTTAATGAAAAAACCAAACTAACTTTACAGAATCCAAACTGAAAAACTGAGGGAATACGCAAATCAGCTTTAAAATGAAAATAACACACTGAACGCGGAGAGTACGACTGAAAAATGTTTTTAATTAGTTCAGATCCAATAACTTCACCGTTGTTGCGAAACGTTGGTGAATGAATTTTCGATGTTATTTTTTAGGTCAATTTATTTACTCTGATGTAATGGCATTTAACTTGGCCACTGTGTACATACCATGGCAGGCAACGTGGTCGCGTCGTGTGCTGCGGCGGTCGCGCACGTGATCTCGATTGCCATTAATTGATTAGTACCGCACGCCTGTCGCAGGCTGCTTCCTTCAACCTATTATATGTGAAGACTTGCGCAGGACGCAATTATGTGCGACATATAAATCACGACCCTATTACATTTTATGATCAATATTTGAACTAAGTAGCAAAGGATTTAAATCGGAATGATAGAGTGAAAGAGACAAGCCATTTGCATCGGTTAATTAACTAGACTCTTTTATCTCGACCTTATTCTCAAAGAGCCATCAGTCGTGAATAGGGAGAGCTTATTAGTTAGTATGACTGTGTGCAAAAAACCTTAGTAAGATTAAATTAGCAATTGCAGTGCACGATAGTTACGTATCGCGTTTCGCGTGCACATGAAATCAAGACGATTATGACAACTTTATTAGAGTGGATTGAATCTCAAGTAGGGTAATGAATGCTAACTAATGAATACCAATTACAATTACGTGTCACGGTTCTGTAACCTACTACAGAAAAATGTAATGAACGTACAATCGCTAATTGTTTAGTAATTTACTAATTACAAAAGTAATGTATTTTTCTATTATTTAAATAAGCCGGTAAACAACTTTGTCATTATGTTTATTCTTATTTGTAACACATCACTCATTTATATCAATCAAAGAAAATACGAACCATCTTTTTTACACTCATATTTGAAGAAGGAGCACTTTAATAAATAGCACAGATAAATTACACAACACCCACTTCAGTTGCAAAATCAACCGACAATGGCAGCGATAAGCCCGTAGTCCTTACTGTAGATAATTCGATATCCTAATCAACACACGCTTTGATAATAACAACACTAATTATTTCGATATCTTGAAGGAGATCCGTTAGGCTACCAACAGTGGTCATTGTAGACGAGTGACAAACGTATTTGACAAATATAATCTAAGAGTAGCCATTGAATAGCTTTGTCATACTAATGTATGGACAATTAACCCATCATTAATAATAAATGCATCGTGTTACACGTGCACAACAGATTTAAATGCACCTTGAACACCTATGAATGCTAAGTAAATAATATAGACGTACGCGCATGTGAATTTATGGTTTAGGTAAGCCGCGTCTTAGCTGGCTCTACTATTGTAATTTACTAAGTTTATTCATGGCGGTGATCTGTTCGATTGTGACTATAAGAGTGTCCAGTCTAATGTATTAAGCGTAGGTATTTCTAAAAATTACTAATTTAAATTTGAGACTTTTTTTAAAGTTGACTTTGGTTAACGAAGATTCCCCAGTGACTGTGCAGCAAAATTAGGATGTCCTTAAAATGTCTAGTTTTAGCGCCACTACAAATTTTATGGGCAGTGGTACAAAGACAGAAATAGACCGCAGTACCTAAACGTTTACTCACGAAATTGCTTGCATGATATTTATAAAGAATTGAACTGCTGCAAGACTGCAGCGGTGGTTCCCTGGCTCAGTGCCCGATAGTTTTCACAACTCAATTTGAGATAAGTCGGACAAAGTGGCCATTATTTCTACACTTATCTATTGTCCCTTGAGCAAATGGTGGATCACTGATTTAAACCTACACGACCTTGGATCGGCATGCCTAGGAATACACAAAGTAAACTCACTGACAGATGAATTTGAAAAGTACGTGCGATATCATCATACACTTCTGTATTCCTTATAATTTGTACATTACACAAGAATAGTGATAAAATAATGTGCCTAAAACAATAACTAACAATACTAATAAGGAGGAGGTGATAAATGCGATAATAGACAGACATGCCACGAGTTTGGCCCAAATATAGAGGTCACCGGATAAAAACGATCGGTATAAAAACCAAAACGTGACATCAACCGAAGCTTACATATATATATATATATATTTTATTACAACAGGTATTTGCAAATACGTTTACATCATTTCCAATAATACATACATCTTTTTTGTGACCGCCGATGCAGCCACACGTATAAAAGCTATTGATTCGATAATATAATTGGTAATGTTCGATATTAATTGCGCTGTTAGAGGCAAATAAGTTGAGGATAACTATAAAAAATTAAGAAAAATGACGTTAAAGTGTTGCTAAAACGATTAATTGTAAGTCTGTTACAAATAAATAAAATCGAAGTGTCTGTTTGTATTATCTAAATAACAGCTTATTACTTACTGAATGCATATATGAAAATATATACGGCACTTATAACAAAAACACATTTTTTTCAATGTTTATGTGTCTTTTCCGGTTAATCTCCGAAACGGCTGGATCAATTATGACGGGACTTTTACTGGCTGGATGGATAGCTGATGTTATAAAGAGTAACTTAGGCTACCTTTATTTTAGAAAAAATATTAGGATTCCGTGCAAAAAAATTAAACCTTGTAAATTGCTAACAAAATCCGATACAAAATGGAAGTAATATTTTTTTATAATAATTTCACGCGAATAGCAAGCTAAAAATAAAATTTTCAATATAAGTAGATTATATATTAATCCTCAAGTACCAATACAATAGCTGCAGACGTTGACCTACCAATCTAGAACTATTAACCCATATGTATTGCTGATATCGCTAAGCTCTTATCCAAAGGACAAAAACGTGACCGTTTCATAAACAATTCAGTTCCCTAACAACGATTCAAGGTAACATGTAAAGAAAGATTACAGGGCACAATTACTAACTAGCTATTGTAAAGTAGATAATGCAACAATGTACCTATATAACGATAATGTAATTAATAACGTTTATATAGTACTGAACATAAATAAATTAAATTTCAAAATGAAGAAGCGACAAAAAAGAATACTTGTTAAAGCAAATAAGCAATTAAATCGAGGCAAACAATAGAATAGGCAAGAGCACCAACAAAAGTAGAAACTTCAAAATAACTATAGTATTTCCTAAACGATGGCAATAGTGAGAGTCGTAGACTAGACTCGTAGCTCTACCAGCTACGCAAGCAGCTATACGTAGCAATCAATACGCTACGAAAAGTGACAGACAATTATGGATCTAAGAACTGCCTGTTTTTCTTTAAGAAGACTTAAATCGGACAGCAAAAGTCAATATCGCTGAGTAAGCAAAAATACGGAAATATTTCATTAGAAAAATATAATGTGGATACGATCGACATCGAAAAACAAATGGAGATGAAAAACTTCGAAGTTATCAATTATGTTGAGGCAATTTTTATAATTCCCTGCTTAGCGACACAGCATATCAATAAACGGCTTAGAATAATGAAGATAAACACATTATCTACAATTAATATCGGGTATTAAATCTTTGAACCGTCTGCGAAACGTGTAAAAATCACCTTCCACAGAATTAGGCTTTATCATAATCATTTATTAAGCCATCGATAGATTTTAGGAATTGCGTTGGAGTATCGTCGGTATTATTTAACTTTTAAGTACTCTAATAATCCTATTCAATTCTGTTTTTAAGATTATAAGGCTAATACGGTCCTAGTGGAGTATTCCCATTTGAGAACCGATTTCAAGAGCACCAAAGATTTTGACCCTTAGATTCTTTTGAGCAAAGGGAATATCTTTGGCTCTAAGCATTGGTCCAAATGGGAATGGGAATACTCCGTCATAGTGTCTTCTTCTACATATCGCTCACGTAGTAATATATTGGCACATGTACGTTTTTCATATTTTACAGAAACGAAGATCAAAGATTTTATTAATGTTTAAAATTAATTAGTTACAAGTAATTACTTAATTACAATTATTTTTTAATAAACTTTTAAAATCTGTAAAAAAAACGTAAAATGAACCCATAAATAAATTTTAAACATTTATAAAATCTTTGATCTTCGTTTCTGTAAAATATAAAAAACGTAGATGTGCCAATATATTACTAGGTGAGCGATATGTCATTTAGGTCGTATTGAAGGTTGGCAGAGTAGAGAAAGACAAAAGAACCGATGTATGGACTGTGTGAAGGATGATATGGCTAAAGGAGGTAACTGCCGAGAAGACGAGTAACAGAAAAGTATAGAAGAAGACATGCTGCGAAAGACGTCCACTGCTGGACATAACCTATGTCCAGCAGTGGATGTCTTTCGGCTGAAATTACGCAGAGAGGCGGCCCTAGCAAAAATCATAGGCCTCCCCTAAGTGTCGCCACATTGACTGGCCCCAAATAGATTGCGTTAAAGGCCGGAAAATGATGATGAGGTGGTATTGAAGGTTTTATTACAAAGAAAATGTATAGTTTGATTGAGTGGTTCGAGATTTTCTCTAGTTAGCAACTGCAGCGTGAGCGATTGCAATAAGAAACAGCTACGATTTATCAACCGATAAGGAAATGCAACGGGTACATACCATTGAAATGCATTCCAACCTCCTCATTGATTTCTCAAATGTCGAAAACGTTGTATTTTGTTATAAAACTTCTATTATAATAGGAATATACGATAAGGTAATAAGGACAGCGTAGTTCTAAAGAAGGCTCGCTCTTAAGCAAGATTGGCTGGCATCTTCACCATCACAAGGGTATCAATCATACAAAAAGTAATATTTTTTCTACACATTTTTCATTCACCTACCTAATACAAAACCAATATTGACAAGACCACGACGACGTCGTAATCGCTCTTCTTCAGGACACAGTTAAATGAAATTCAGGAAGAAAGCCTCTTTTCTACGAATATTTACCTAGAGGCTTGTTACTGTACTATAGTTTGCACTGCTTGCTGGATTACTGTTACAACGCAGTTTTAATTGTATGTGAAGAATAATTATTGTGTGTCGCTTCTTCTTTTTCCTTTTTTCGAATGCATTTATTGTCACTGTAAAACAGAATTTTAGAATAAAGAATAAGCGCTTTTATTTTTAGAGTACAGTTACTCTAATAACTAAACTCTCTTTACCTTGCATAACCGTGACATTGTCGGGCTCTAAACAAACTTTGTCGATTCACTAATACATTTCCTATTCTTATTATATACGAAACACGCACATTTACTTTATTTTAAAGAAACACGCACGTGACAAACAATTATTATAATTTTAATAATTTATTACGACACCGTGGCCATGGTATCCCTGTGTGGACTCTCGATGAACTTTATTATATGTAGATCTAAGGAAAGGCATTATAATCTTTACTTAATTGTAATAGGGACCAGTTTCCTTTACAGTTGATGAATAGAACCTTGAATACTACTCCTCGTGAAGGTTTTCGAACAGCCTTGTGCAGGATTGCCAGTGTCAAAGACACGACATTCGTTTGAGTCGTAAGGCGCTTTTAATCAAGTTTGGGTTTCTGGATTAAAGGAGACTTTTTTGGTTTGTGAAAATGTTTGACACTGGTGCCGATTCCCTTGTTTACAAACTAAACCAAAATTAGGTTCAGAGCATCTTTTTCTTTCTATTTCATTAACAAAAGGACAGAAGATAAATTTCAGTTTAGTCCTGTCAAATTAATCAGCGCTTGACAGTACTCCATACAAGTTTAGTTTAGTTTGTGAACAAGGGAATCGGCACCATTGTAGAGTTTATAAAAGAGAAAACATACAGAGAATTGCATTGCGTAATCATTGTGTCTTTATCATCCTAAGTTATGTATTACTTTGCTTGGCGACAATAATCATATTTCTTTTATTTTTATATCCCAGCGTCTGACAAACGGAAATTTACCGATCGTATATCTTTTTATGGGTAAAGTACCCATCGACCTGCCCACGAAAGGATGTCATAAGTAAAAATTCATTAGCAGATCTGCCAATCAAATACTTTTCTCTTTAGCATAGAATATACCTGAGCTCGTTAAAGTATTATGCAAACTTGATAAATGTTATTGTTCTTTCTCGCAAACAAGTTTATCTATCTTTGCCTAATGTATTATCCTGGATAATTAAGATAAGACGCCTGAGCCCCCGTTATGTCAGCGATAAGACATATTTTTGCGAAATATGCTAACACCACCAGTAGTCGTAATTCGTATCTCAGTACATTACAAGTGCTTACTTTTATGCACTGTTATCGTAATATCTTCACGTCTCCTACTGTATAAATCTTTCAGAGGCTACTTTATTTCGACGTACCTACTGGCAATTTAACGAATTCCTGAAATTACAAACTTTCAAATAACATTCAGAGAGAACAGTCCACGAGCAAATTGGAATCACAGTAAAGAGTTGTCTAGACTCTAGACAGTAAATTAGAGCCTGCCTGGCACGTGGTCTAAATTTATCCCAAGGGTACCCCCGTTAGGGTTTCCAGGAGTTCAAAAGTGAGAAGAACGCCACGTGCACCTATATGCTTTAGCTGATTGAATTTGGAATTCAGCAAAATATTTTTATGGTCAACACAGTAGAAAATTTCATTTGCGTGGGTATACGCGAGTACTGAAAGCAATTTACAACGCTTTATTTTCTCATAACGAATAACGTGTAAAAAATACCTGACCTGACCTGTAAATAATAATAAAAAATAAAAGATAAAGAAAAAAAACATTATCTAAAAATATTCTGCACTACTTACAATATTTGGAATACGGAAATACGAATATTGTCAAGTAGGTACTTAGAGGCGGACTGTAACTCATTGATAAAACGGTGACCGCATAACAGTTTGTGCCAATTGCCGGCACCCGCGTGCCACTAGAGCTGATTATTACGACACCGGTCACTAAGTTAACAGCGTGAAACAAAATAATAGAATGAATAAAGTTTTGGGAACACGTCAACAGGATGAGTTATCTGGATTTAACTGATTCGAAATCTCCAGATGAGTGTTCGGGATTTATTTTTCGGGGTTCTAATGGATGTTGTAAGGGGCGAAAATATGGACAGAATCATGAAACAATAGAAAGATCTGCATTATTTTGCTAAGTAACACCACACTGTCATTCATACTTCATCATCAGCCTATAATGTTCCCACTGCTGGGACACAGGCCTCCTCTCTATGAGAGGGAATGGGCTATAATCCACCACGCGGGCCCAGTGCGGATTGGTAGATGTCACATATCTTCGATTTTTTGGTTCTAGGACATGCCGGTTTCCTCACGATGTTTTCCTTCACCGTTTTTGAGAGCAGTGGTGATGAAATAAATTACACAAAGTAATGCGCCTGCCTGGGTTCGAACCCACGACTTACTGTTCGCCTGTCGGGGTCGCTACCACTGGGCCACCGCTGCTCTCATAATGAACATTCATACTTAGTGGAGAAAAACAATATGAATAATTTAAAATACCTAACACAAACCATCCTTTTTGAGATCATTCAAACTTTATTTAATGCCATACCATGCTTATATTTTGACACTGTTTATATTATTAGTATAAAGGGAAAAATGTCCCAAATGACACCCAAATACAATGGAATGTCCCAAATGCAAGTCTCAACACTTTTGTTCTATGTGTGACAAGTACCTAATTGTTCGCCCCTAAGACGACGTTCTTTTGAATGAGCTATGTACCCTAGGCCATTTTTATAAACATTTTTACTATTTCTAGATATATATTTTTTTTTTATATTCCTACAGGCCCCTCTAAGAGGGAGTCGTCCCTTTGTGAGTGGGTGGATGCAACATATCTTAGTTTTTTGGTTCTAAGGCATGCTGGTTTCCCCCAAATTCATTCCTTCACCGTTTACAGAGTTCAGGTTTTAAATAATATTAATTAAACTACCTTCCAGAGTATGAACGCATCTCTCTAAGTTATTTTTACACTTTTCATGCCAAGCCCATCACAAAACTAGCGAGTACCGACCCTTTGCAACGTTTGCACTGTTTCCATGATTTGTGATTCACTTTATACATTTATTAGCAGATTAAATGAACAAACGAAATGCAACGGAGCCTGATTTACAATTGAAAAGTTCCAATTAACATAAGAACTGAACTGGCTATTCCATTTTAAACTGCATTGATGATGATTAGTCCTGAGCATGATAGGAAGTGTTGCGTGAACTATATTCCGAGAACTGAGTATAATGTACTGATGACACATCCTCGCTTGAGAGCGATATGATATGAAATGTTTTGTATACATCAAAGGAATTGAGTTTTTTTAGTTGTGGATATTTTACTGTCATGGTAACCATTAAATAATTACAACATAGTATCATACCAGGTTGCTGAAGGGTTAGGCAGACGTGATATAGAGTAGTGAGGCAGGCAAGTGTTGGATGTAGGAGACCCAGAACCGGGTAAAGTGGCATACAATAGAGGAGACCTACATGCTCGCAATTGGTGGTTACCGGTTGAAGAAGACACCCACTTTTCTCAAATAATTACTTTCCAGAGATTTACCTTAAAACAATGTTGGACATGTACTAGGTCCTATTATCATTATCAGTAATTAGTTATTGAAGAAGAGTGATTAGAATTAAGACAAATGAATCTTCATTCTTAGTCGATATATCAATAACAGTAATTAAATATTGAAGTGATTAGAATTAAGTCTAATGGATCTTAAATTCTTGTAAGTGGTAATTAGTTTCACAGTAAAGTAAATTATGGCATATTTATCACAAAGGACAGAAAAATAGAGCTTAAACATTACTTTTATTTAATAAAAATGACAACTAAATAATTATATTTAGTTTTAATTTAGTATGAAGATTGTCCTATGGTACATGTCAATGTGTGACTGATAAATACCTCACACTATTCGAAAAATGATCAAGATCATTAGATGTGGTAAAAATAGTTTTTTTATGACTTTGACAGGTGGTCAGTTTTGTGCAATGGATGTATCAAAACATATTTAGAGAAGTTTAATTCATGTGAATTATACAAAGCATATGTAAACGTAATGAATGAACCGAGATAACGTTTGTTTTGATGGCACATTTTACCTTACCCAGCCCAGAACTAAACCTCCCCCAAAGCATACGATTACAATACGTAACCTCAAATTTAATCTAATATTAGTCGAGTTACTAGTGAGTTTTCCTACGTGGAGAATTTAAAATATATATAATATTGAACACTTACCCTAGAAAAGGTTCTCAAACGATTGATACGAGGATTCGATGGAATATTGTTCAGGGACACCTTCGACATCTTTCTATAGTTATTTGCTAGCTTCTTCACACAACAACAACAGAAAATAGAACGTTTAGTCACTTTTCAGTTGGCACTGGCTGGTTTGAAATTACACCAAGTTCAAGGGAAAAACAGACGAATTTAACACCTTACTTTACAATAACAAAAGTTTAATTTTGACAGCACAAATACAAATTGCACAATCCCATATTTAAAAGCTTTTTAATTAAAATTAACGTAAATTAAAATTAATTGTGCTTCAAAAATTACTAATAACGCTAACTTATTTACTGGAATACCACTAACATACAAAAATAAAGATATTATAAAATTAACAATTCTATTTGACAGATTTGCTTACGAATCTGTGACGTTTCGTTACACAGAACGCACGCGTTTAGAACCGTTCTTTCTGCCGTCAGGCCGACAACTGCTAAACGTCAAAACAAAAACGCGCGAAGTGCGTATAAACGGCGCGAACAGTGAAAATCGTTTTCGAGCGCATTGTCGTTTTAATATGTTCACCCATTCATTAGACTTTGTGACTAGTTATGCACATTGAATACCATCAATAACATAATGGTGGCACATTTTTGGAACTAACAGTCATGAGTTGGATGGTATGTTAACCAATGGTTTTGTTCAAAACCATAACTCCATGTTTACTACCAATTTCGTATTTAAATGTTTGTTTATCTTTTTTGTATTTGGATTACATGTTGGATTAATTAATAATTTCATTTACCTGTTTAAAATATGTATTTGCATTATAGTAGTCACAAATACATAGCTACCTACTATTTTTTTACAGACTAACTATTGCCCGCAGCTTCGCTCACTTATTAGCGGAAACTATCCCAGGGGAATTTCTTAAATATATAGTTTATGTCACTCGTGCATAATGTAGCTTCCCATTGCTGAAAGAATTTTCAGAATCGTATTAGAAATCCGAAGTGTAAGTTCATACTTAGTAGTTCCTACATGCAAACTTACAGTCTTTTAATAAGAATAAGAATAAGAATCATTTATTTGCATTAATATCGGACAACTTGGAACTAATACTTCGGAACAAAATGTCGGTCAAATAGTATTTTATTCTTTTACCCTAACTTATTTTCAGAAATAAACAGTTAGATTTTTCGAGGAGGTTAGGCTTGGGTTTGGCGTGACTAAACAGTCAAATGAAATAAATCCATGAAACTGTAACATTGTTTTTATTTTTCAAGCATTATCGCTCGCTATCCAAAGCCGTCAGTGCTGCCGTTTAAGTATACAAGAATAAATTCCTGGACAGAATACCATTTAACTACGTTACCAGCCTGCAATTGTTTTCAGGTATGTAATCACATGAATAGTCCAATCCATGAATAGCCCGTTACAATGCATGACGAAGGGCAATATTCGATTCCCTTTTGTTTGGCGTAAGTCGTAAAATTCTGCTTTTGATTTATTTCCGGATCAGCGATCAACAAAACAGTTGGTTATAAATACGGTTTGCATAAAAAGCAAGGTGGCTCTTTATAAATCAGCCACAAAAGGCTTGAATACGAGAAATGTTAGGTAGACATTATGCTGTTAGAGTGCAGTTGAAGAACTTTTTTCAAATTTTAAATTTTAAATTGGGATGAGAGAGAATTAATTGGGTCACTCGTTCCGATGCACCAGATGCTCTTTGCAAGTACGGCAACTAACTGGAGTGATTTTGATGGTAGCTAATCAAAAATTGTTGGCAGATAACCTAGTTAAGATGGATGGATTAAGATAATACATGGGGATTAAATTTGAATAGTTATGTAAATGCTTAGTGAGCACAAAATCTATAAATGACCTCTGCAAAGCGTTGCCGTATCATAAGGTTTTCGTTACGACCGGAGCCGTGTGATACTTATTATGCACACGTAAAAAGGTAGATTAACATTTATTTAATTATGTATATACTTACTATATACATGAATAATTGGAAACTATTAAATAAACTAAAATAAATAAATTAACAAGAAACTATAAAAAGTCATTGAAAAACTCTTTCTCAACGCTGTCAGCTGGTATTGTGCCCAAGAGAGTGGCGGCGTTGCCACGTTGTATGGCAACATTTAGCCTCTGGCCAAGGTAAAAGCCAGCCCTTGGGTCACGGGAAGCGTCAACTAGGCGTTTCGAAATTTCCTTAAATAGGCTATGAGCACTCGGAACCCCACGGCCCCAGAGTTTCAACCCCAAACGGCTCCAAAATAAAGTTACCACAAAGTTTCTATATTTACGCCACTTGAGGTTTTCTGCAGCCGCAGCGGCAGCACCAGCACAGCACGATGAGCTTGGAAGATGGGATGGC
Organism: Lycophotia porphyrea; assembly: GCA_950005105.1. NCBI lineage: Eukaryota > Metazoa > Arthropoda > Insecta > Lepidoptera > Noctuidae > Lycophotia > Lycophotia porphyrea. Next base: position 12,951,673 of record OX465395.1, on the reverse strand, counting down.
GCAAGAGTATCGCCGCATGTTGCGTCCGACACTAAACGCCTAATCATCTTCCAAGGAAACAAAGACATGCCGTCCGGTCTCTTGCCATTGGGTTCTAAACCAGCGGGAACGCCGACGGTGACAAGAGTTCATCGGATGATGTCGTTTAAATGTTGGCGTGCCGTGCAAAACGGCCCGCACTTCGGCTGCATGACAGGTCGTGGTGACCGAGGTTGTTGGCAGCTTCACCTCAGTGACAGCGAAGACGAGAACAGCAGGCGGCACTAAGACGTGAAGAAGTAAAAGGTAGATTGGGTATTTTTATTAGGAAAGATGCTGGCTAAGAACTGCGAAAAAAATAGGTAACAACCAATGTAAAGTGAGGTCCAAGAGGTGATAGAAACCGCACTAAATTCTGCTTTTCCTATTACTATACTAACAAATATGAATTATCATTTGAAGCCTTTAGGTCTGTTTGATCTAGTTAGTTTTTTGTCTGCTTAATAAAATGATGTCTGCAAAACCAGTCCACACGTGAGTCTACTTAATATTGATTTGCTGTCTTTATAGCCGTCTGCACCAAGAAATAAAAACAACTGCGGGCCTTCTAACGATTTTGTGTCACAGAAAATAATGGAATCGTATCAATGCACCGATTGTTTTATTGAATATTATAAATGAACACGCAATAAACTACCAATTTTAAAAACAAACTGAAACTTCTTACATTCCGACAGCTAAATGACCTACAGGCTGTATTGCTACGTGAATTACACCCCTACACGTACCTATTGCGTAAATTTTACGACACGTTTATTCCAGCAATTAGCACAGTCTTCAAATTAATAGCCTCATTACGACTGAGAGTGTAAGAGTCCTCTTAAAAGTTTCTTGACGCGTGAATGCGGGATTTCATTCATGAAAGAAAGGGGAAAAATGAAGCTTTAACGGGATGACTTACCAATGATTTTTCGGTGGGAACGACACGAATGCGTGGCTCTGAGTCTTCATCTTCGGGCGTGCATTCGGCGCCGGCTGTCTGGCCCATGGTGACGGTCGCTGGATGTAGATATGGCCTGGGCCGAAGCGGGGCCGCGTAGAGCAGCCCGCGCGTCTGTCGCGCGTCCACTGCCGCGCCGCGCGCCGCTTCGGCACCTCACAGTCGTCGCTTCACATGTAAGGTTGGGGCTTTCTATCGAGACTAGACGTTATAAAAATCGCCTGTCCATAAAAAGCTAAGCGGTCGGTCCTGAACTTTTTATGGTGAAAATAAGTTTATAGTAGCATGTTTCATAATTTAGTCTTATTTAGATACCGATAAAGTGACTCTAGTAAAAATTCGGCATTAAGGACCTTTGGCCAAATAATTAATTCTACTCGTAGAATTCCCTTTAATATAATACAGCAAAGTATTTTAAAATACAGCAGGTATGTAGTTTCATCTGTGCCACCATAAAGTTAAGCGAAGTCGAACCCTATTTTTTGGCATTTGAATACATAACAAGAAATCGCGTTGTTCCTAATGAGTCTATCGACAAGAGCGAGCCATGCCTAGAGGCCGGCCGGTCGATACAGCGAGCGCAGGTCCGCATACAGCTGGGACCTCTGACAGATAGAACTTGCAAACTTAACCACTTATTTACGTAGGTGGTGTTTTAATCTTTTGAACTATCAGACTCATAAATCAGAGGAAAGAAAGATAGGGTTAGTTAGATAAATTAAGTAAAATGTTAGTGAAATCTTTAGAATTACAATTCTTACTTTAAACAAATTTTAAAAGTGTGAGCTTTTAAGAGGTTCGAAACGAAACTTCTGCTTATTTTGGTAATCATGATTTACAATTTAATGATAAGCTTATATCAAAAGTGCACCATACACAATGTAGTACAATAACAATTTCTCTAACAGTTTCGCATATTAGGTGCGTTTAACCAAAGTGAAATATATTAATTTGCAAACTAGTTTGAAACCTTTTCGTAACAGTAGTGACATCTAGTGCTGAATAGCGTAACATTTTTCATTATAATGCCAGCTATACTCACCAAGCAAATGCTACCGGATGGAATGTAATTATAAAACTATAGATGGCTCTGATATACGTGATGGTTTCAGGGATTCAGTTTACGACACACAGACGGACACTACGAACCCTTTAGAAGAAATAGGGTTGTCAAATTGAAAATAGGTATCTACTTACTGCCTACCTTACCTTACCTAGGAGTGTTCTGTGAACAATATCTGACCATACATTAGATAGCTACCGTTTTAAGTTCTGAACAGTCATCATCTGTTTAGCCTTTTCCCAAGTATGTTGGGGTCGGCTTCCACTCTAACCAGATGCAGCTGCAAACCAATATTTTATAAGGAGCGATTGCCTATCTGACCTCCACAATCTAGTTAGTACTGGGTAATACGAAACCCCTTGTTTTCAAGTCAGTCAGTTTTGAAAGCAATCAGTTATATAAAACATGAAAAGGGGTTTGAAATTAATGGCAGGCCTAACTTCACCCGTCTAATTTTTTTTCAAAGTTGCGGCTTCGCATAAAACCTATATTAATTGATAGCTGGTACAAACCAGTTTCGTATGAGACAAATGTTCTAAAGTGTCACGTTTCCGAGATATGAGCTAGTCAAAGTTTAAGTACTTTCACTGATGGCATCGTCAGCACTCGATTAATATCCAGCTATCGATTAAGGTAGGCCGGCCAGGCTTTATACAAAAATCTTACAAGCCTTGAAAATGAATTCTATATGAAATCTTGATAAGACTGGTTGTCAGACTTTCGAGCCACTGACTACCTGTAACGACTGTCACAGATTTACAAATGACAGCCAGGACCAACGGCTTAACGTGCTTTCTGAGCCACGGAGGAAACTCGGTATGTTATAGGCGGTCACCCATCATATATCAACCTAGGCAAGCGCGCCTTAACCTTAAGGTCGACCAAAACGGCTGTTATTTTTTAGCCACGAGCTCATCTCTTTATACCTTATGAAAATTAAAAAACTGATAAGTAAACAGTCCGAAGAACAAAATAGATAAATTGATAGAAAACGGCGAACGCAGCATCTGAGACACTTTCTTGATAAGAGTGAAGATAGTCTTTACTTCGTATTTCCGAAGAATGCTTGCAACCTTATCTGTCAATCCCTCATGTACGGCAAAAATGCTACTTGCCCTCAACCTCGCTCGTCCGGTATTAACGAACAGTTTTTTGGTCTACATTGTGCGGTCTTCCTTATATATCCATTCTTTTGTAGGACCTTCTGCACATGTGTTAGCTCAGAGCATAAATGTTACCAAATAAAAAAACTTCTGAATTCCGAGAGAATTGGATTTCATCTGTCAAGAGCCTAGCTGGAATCTGTAGTTCAACTGTGTCAAAACTGAAAAAGTGCCAAAAAAAGTTCGCGAGCGGACACAGTAAGTTTCGTGTGTCAGGAAATCGAGTTGTGAGTGACAGCGGTAGCGATGCCGAGCGCGTAAAACGTACAAGGCAGAGGATAGATCGATTTGTCTGCTCATAAACACCCACCCGCAAAAGATTCTGTTTATCCGTAATCGTGCTTGCAACGGCGCCGGAATAATCGGGAACTGAAAATAAATACCTAATAAACTAAGTAAATATCCCGTTCTTAGATAGATTAATAATCATATCACTTTAAAAACACATAGAACACTCTTTATTGTGAAGAAGGTACCTACACCATACAAGTTACAGGTATCAATACAATTTTACAATTTAAATACCGGAATAAAAGTACGGTGCTAAATTTTTGTTTCAATTAAATGGAACTTCTCGGCGTGTACCTACCAAATATTTTCAGGCTACCTACCAAAAGTTTCCCACCTAGCGAAAATGACAATTACAGTAAGATCGTAACACGGAATATAAAAAGTAATCATAGCTTAGCTCTTTGTTTAATTAAGTTCACCAATATAAGTGCATTACGTCGTTAGGTGCTTAATTTGACCTCTTTATTAATTCGTGATGGTGTTAATTCTGTTAGCCATGACGACGTAGTGAAAATGAATATTTTTATCATTTCATCAATCTATTCATTATCGCAATGGAACGTTCTGTTATTACAAAGACCAAGGAAACTTATTCTATTCAATAACACCTTTGGCACACTCAAACAAAGACGTCCCTTTTCGAAGACCTTGTGAGACGAAACCGAAGAAATGGCTGAAAGAAAACAAGAAAAAAGCAAAACAAGGCTTGAGATCAGGCGTGACTTTAAAAAGTCTTTGGCTAACGTGATTTTTTCCATAAAACCACTAATATTTTTTGAATATTTATATGGAATATCCCGATTTTATTATGCCCAAGGAAAACTACGACCGTCTAATTGCAAAATGAAAACCTACGGCATTGTTACTATTGTTGTGTTTCTTGGTGTGTTTTTGGCATATCTCGATTTCCCAGCCGTCCTGTCAGGCACTGCTAAATCTGTGGACATTATGGACGAAGTGCCCCCTATTGTGGTTCTCATACAATTCATAACCTCAACGATTACAGCTTCTTTCCTTGTAAACTCAGCTAACATTGGTATCTTAATTAAGCTGGCCAAGATAGATACCATGCTGCACGCCGATTCCTTCAGTGACTTCTATGAAAAATCACGAATGGAAACATATGTATTGTTGTTGATTCTGTGGATTTCCCACGTGATCAATTGTGTTATAGACTTAGTGACCGCAGACGAAATCACCATGAGGGGGTTACTTGTTCTTCCTTTATATTATGTACAAAAACTCGAAGTAATGGCTTTTTGTAAATACATTTTTATGCTAAGACGTAGACTAATAATGATTAACGACTATATAAAAACATTTGTAGATGAACAAGACAAGAAAAACACCACAGTCTTTACAGTCACAAACAACAAACAAATCGATAACAAGGACAAAGTAAATTTTATTGGTCGTCCAGCAGATTGTAATACCAAAATTAGAGATCTAGCAACGATGTATAATGTCATAGGAAAGATTGGTACTATGATCAACGAAGTTTTTAACTTTCAGATTTTTATGACTTTGGTGTCAACTTTTACGTATGTAGTTATTACGATTTGGACCTCGCTATACTACTACCGGATGCCTGCAAGTAACTCAGGAGAATTGATTAACACTGCAGTGTGGAGTATCAGTGCAGTTTATACTGTTGGCGTAATGTCAATTTCTTGTGAACGACTCATTCTGACACGAAACGAGACTAGAATACTAGTTAACAAGGTCATAATGAACTACGACCTACCGAAGACAATGAGAGTACAAGCTAAAGCGTTTATGGAACTCGTGGAGGCCTGGCCGCTGCGAATCTACATTTATGATTTATTTTCAGTAGATATAACGCTGATGTTGAAATTTATAAGCGTGGCAACAACTTATTTAATTGTAATTATTCAAATATCACACTTTGTGTAAGTAATAAGTGGTTCTACATAACACGACAATGCTGAGAACAAGAGTAGGTTTCTGTATTCCTAAAGTTTAAATACTTTAAAAATAAGCCTAGAAAAAGGCCTATGTGAAATAAAATATGTATTATTTTCATTTTGATTCGGTACGTTAGCAAAATAAATTCTAAATTATCAGTGTGAATATTTGTTTTATTTTCTGTATCAAACCACCTTTCTTTTCTAACGTTACGTGGCAATGAGATAGTTTACAAATAGAAAAAGCGAACTGAATGAAACTCATTAAAATTAATAAAGCAAGAAAGTAACCCGTCCATCTTTGTAAGACTGAACTTAAATTTCACTAACAAGCTTTGATATAATTTCATAATAAGTAATTCATATTTATTTTTTATTAAATCTTCATGTACATACAAGAGTGTTATGTAAGCGGACATAATACCACAAGGCTGAAAGCATACTCTACCAGTCACTATTCCAATATTCTTATATCCTTTTATGTAATCATTGCCTAGCCTTTTCCCAACTATGTTGGGGTCAGCTTCCAGTCTAACCGGATGCAGCAGAAGTGAATACCAGTATTTTACATGGAGCGACTGCCTATCTGACCTCCACAACCCAGTTAGTACTGGGTAATACGATACCCCTTGGTAAGACTGATTGTCTGGTTGTTTAGGGCCACTGACTACCTGTAACGAAACGACTGTCAAAGATCTACAAATGACAGCCGGGACCACGTGCTTTTCCGAGGCACGGAGGAAACTCTATATGTAATAGTCTGTATGTAATAGTTATTATGCAATATTGATTAATGTTTGGATCAACACGATAAAGTAAGACAAGTAATTGGACTTCGTACCTGCCAAATCCTAAGGAGTGACCAGATTTTTTTGGCACGTGATTTACCGTCCCTGACATAGGGGTCAAACCTATGACACGTGTCAAATATTTTTTATCTCAACTATGCAGTATTTTTGTCTATCCTAAATACCTTCGTATTGAAACTTCATTTGTAATTGATGAGGGGCTCGTGGGTAAATATAAACAACCGAATGGATCGATCGAAGGTTATCTACGATTCCATGCATCGCGATCGGAAAGTTTTTTTTAATGTTAAATATAGTCAACTGCGGTTCCACAGGAAGCAGACCCCAACGTAGTTGGGAAGAAGCTAGGCAAATTGATTGGTCAAATTAAACGTAATAGCTACTTATTACATTTTGATGAGATCGTGCAAATAAATATTTGTAAATTAAACTAATTGTAAGATAATTTTTAACCGACATCCAAAAGGCGGCGGTTTTCAATTCGTCTGAATGTTTTTTTTTGTGTTTATGTTTAGCGGTAATTCTGAACCACGTTGACTGATTTCGAGGATTCTTTTTTATTGGACCGCCGACGATGATCGAGAAACGACTAGAACTAGAAACTATAAACGAGTTGGCGATCAGCGGGAAGCGAGTGAGTAGTTTCGATAGTTTTGTCGCCGGGCTATAAGCGAGTGTGCAAGTGCGACAAGCGATTACTCGCGCCTGAGAAAACCTGCGCGCGAAAAAAAATGATCAAGCGAGCGATCATCGCTGAACGTGTATAGCTGAGCGAGTTTATTTGTGAAAGCACGTCGCTCAGCGATAAAACTAGTAAAGCGAGTCGTCGCCAACAGTGTGTCAGAGAGCAACTTTTAATATATGCATCTCTTTCGTTTACACGGAATGTATATTTATTGTGCGTTCCTTGAGAGAGAAAATCGCCGATAGTTAGTCGTTTTCTCACCGGTGCGGTCGGACCACTGCCTTAGGGTCCCATATAAATTTAGTTAAGTTTCTACATTTAAACATTTACAACATGATCAAAACAATGATTTAAAAAATTTCTTTGCACTATTCATTCATTAGTAAAGTAGACTAGGTAAACTAGATGTTTTTATATTTACAATAGGTAAGATATTAGATGTTATATTTATAATAGATATGAATAAGATAGATGTTTAGTATCGTAATGGGAAATAAACAGTTTAACGTTTAATTTGTGATGAAACAATTATTCATTTCGTGCTTTCCTATTCCGACTAGTAGACGTCCTAAAAGTCATTTTACTTCAAAGATGAAAGGTATCAAAACCAAGTTAAAGAAACGAGGTAATAAAACAAACATCCAGCTAATGGACGACTACAGAAATAAGATCATGCAAATCATGTCCACTTTAAAGCCTTTAACGATTGTAGAGAATTTCTCCGGAATATATAAATTTCGCCAAATGAATGGTGAACAGCGACCACCCAACTGGATAAAAAAAAATGGTTGCTATTCTCTACGTAGTAATCTACAGCTTTATGCTTCCGACAAGCATAAAGCTGTAGATTACTACGTAGAGAATAGCAACCATTTTTTTTAATAATACTTAAGAGAACAGATCCACACAAGTACTTCAGTAGAGTGGAGTGGCAAATGGAGAGCTATGCAAGAGATACCTACTACAGCAGTGGTTTTCCAATTCGTCAGTCCCTCTATCCAAGTTTACTTCCCGCTAACTCAAGGTTGAATATTTGCATCCTTACCACGATTGCGGAACTAGATAACATGTTACACGTCGATATATCCGATTCGTTGCGATGTCCAATTTGTCAAACTTATAGCTGTGGCGCTGAACAAAAATAACGTGAAACTGTAAAAAAGTCACAGTTTGATTATAGGTGTCATTATGTGCCTAATTGCGGTGAAATTAGAGCCATTTTATGAGCAAGTGTGTTGATAAAAGTATTTTCAACACACTTGCTCATAAAATGGCTCAAACAAACAAACAATGGAAATCAATGGATCAATGGAATCAAACTGTAACTTTTTCATTGCTATTATTCACAAGTGAGTTATAGGGTTTTTTTTTTTATTTTATTGGTTGAGTTGGTTTGTTCTTAAAAAAGTTTCGATACAAAAAAGATCGCGTTCAATAGTACAAATAATCTATCTGATGAGACCGCTATGCCATCAAAAACAGTTATTATAATTTTACTAACGGCACATTTACTAATTGTTTTTCTAAATAAACTTTTTATCTACTAAATAAAATTATTTTTTAGTATTATTTTGTTCACAAGTGTGTTGAAAAACGTCGTATGATACACGTGTGTATTGATGATTACCGTCCTCGGCTCTCTTAAAACCCTCACCTAACGGCTCGGGTCTCAATGACGCCTCAGCGGTAATCACCAACATTACACACTTGTACCATAATGTACTATTATAAAAAATCACGTTCTAATACAAATCTATTCTTGTTTGTTTTCACGTGTCACTGAATTACCTTCGATTCTATCGCTTTCGACCTTTTGAGAAAAGAATGCGTCTTGTGGGCTATCATCGCCTATCATCTGTATTTTATACAAAAACTTGAGATACTGGTATTGTTTAAATATATCTTTATGGTTACGTGTAAATTGAAGGTGATCAATAAGTATTTGAGTGTTTTTGTTCTTGAGCAGGGGCAGATAAACGTCACTGTTTTTACAGTCGGGAATAGGAAAGAAGATTCACGGGAAAACCTTAATTTTATTGGACGCGTATCTGAAAGAAACATGAAAGTACGAGACTTGGCGCTGATGTACGACATTATCGGAAAGACTTGTTTCATGGTCAACGAAGCTTTTAGATTAAAGAATTTTCTTGTTCTTGTATCTGCTTTTGGCTACATAATCGTAACTAAACGGACGGCGCTTTATTTTTACCAGGAAATACATTGTTCTTCTGCTTTAATCACTCTCTGTATTTGGTGTTTAAGTTCAGTTACCAATCTGATGATCTTGGCATTTGCTTGTGATAGATTACTTCAAATACGCAGTAAATCTAAGATTTTAGTTAACCAGATCGTAATGAACTACGACCTACCGAATACAATGAGAATACAAGCTAAAACGTTCACGGAACTCTTGGAAACCTGGCCTCTACAGATCAATGTTTACGATATGTTTTCAGTAGATAACGCTGGTTTTAAAGTTTATAAGCGTAGCAACGACCTATTTGATTGTTATTATTCAAATGACTCATCTTATGTAGCCTGAAGTATTCTCTGAGGTATGTTACTGTATTATTCGCCAAGGTTTGATACAGAGTCAATATTAGTGTTTGCACCAATCAAGGCGCCAGCAACTACCCTCTACTCACTGCAACTTTTTTGACGTTTTCATGTAATTTGATTGATTTAGGATATGGTTTTATTAAGTCGTTTAAAATATTTAAAATAAACTTGTGTAATTGGTATTTTATTAAATAAGAATTAATAACTGCATACCGTTTGTTTTTCTTTTAAACAACTTGAGCGAGATGCATAATAAGTTAATGTTAGTAGACACTTAAATTGCCGGTTTCTAAATTGCATACCTAATTAAAGTTTAAGACTCGTCAAACTCTACTTTGAATTTCGATGCATATTTTTCATTGAAGGAATCAGAAGAAAAACTGCTCCGAGTCTCAAAGAGTTCGTTATGTTCAGTTTGGTTGTACACACAGTGACACATCGTGCAATACATTTCCAGTACAACATAACCTCGCTTTGTATAGACTTCATGTAAAAGGAAAGGTAAGCTTACATTGGTTATTCATAGCTGATTGGTCGTCATGCGTACTAACTTAGTAATCGACCAGGTTATTATAAGCAGTTATCAGTTTGTCACACATACAGTGGCTTAACCTGGATAAAGTAATTAAATTGTGTCATTTGTAACAATTACAATCTTGATCGATATGTTAAATTGGCTTTAGGTACTTTTCCTACCCGTCTTTTCAAATAAACACTTCATTATCCTAATGGAACATCATACTTCCAATCATTTTTACAGTCTTACACGTCCAAACGGACGTTTTTATCCTACTTAATATTATAAATGCGAAAGTTTGTGAGGATGTATGTTTGTTACCTCTCACGCAAAAACTACTGAATGGATTTTGATGAAACTTTACAATTATATAGCTTATACATCAGAATAACACATAGGCTATAATTTATAAAGATATAGTGTGAATTATCCAAAATATAACGATAAGGGTCAAGTAAGTAGAAAAAAACTGCTATCTGCGAGCTACTTTGGCGTGCGCTGCAAAAACCGTTAGAGTTACACGTATATAATGTATAATGGAAATGTTTGTCTTAAATAGTCCTACAAAAAAACCCGCGACGGCATATATGTATCTTTTTTGTGTAAGCCATTATCGCCAAAATACTGAACCATAAATACAATAAAAATTAATAATTTATTTGTAACGCACATTTGGTAGTAACAAATTGATCCTTATATCAAAATAAATACTTTTATCGCATCTGATATTTAAAGTAGATAAACTTTGTCTTATGCACTACATCATTTGGACAAATATTTGAATAGTTATGACGATAAACAACTGAGTGCGCGATATTATGGTGCAGTCCGGCGGCGCGTGAATGGGCGCGCGGGTGGTCGGACGACAGCGGGCGGAGTGGGGGAAGAGGTCGCTCATCGTGGCTGAGTACGCGACCCGAACGCGGGAAAACGCGTGATGGCAGACGAAATCCCAACGTGCAACATCAGTTAGAACAGTGCCCGCGGCGCCCTGTTGCAATAATGTAAGCTGATCGTGTCGGACGAGTGCACAATGTCACACAAACGCGCTATCGAGGCGCTTGATCGCTGTCTACAAGACATTCAAAGCAATCGAAAGTTGATGGGTAGTGTGGTAGTGTTATTGACAGGGGATTTTAGACAGACTTTACCTGTTATCGAGAGAGGCACTGCAGCAGACGAGATTAATGCTGCATGTCTGAAATCATCATATCTGTGGACTAAAGTTGAAAAGCTTTATCTTACCACTAACATGCGAGTCCAGTTATTCAGTGATGTCGAGTCAGGAAAATATGCTCAAAAAGTCCTAGAAATTGGTGAAGGCCACCGACTTTTGCCATGTCGTGGAATCGGAAGACGAACTCATTGATCAAGTTTTTGCGAATCTGCAACAATATATTCTTGAGGAAAATGGGTTGTGTGAAAGAACCATACTGGCACCAAAAAATGAGACTGTTGTGTAAATAAATTAAAAAAATCTTGGACGAAATAACCAGCGAAACATCAGTGTATAACTCCATCGACACAATTATGTCATCCGAGGACGCTACGAGCTACCCCGTGGAGTTCCTAAACTCTTTGGATTATCTGGGGTGCCATCACATAAGTTAGAATTAAAAGTAGGTGTACCCGTTTTTTTATGCGTAACTTGGATGCGCCAAGGTTATGCAACGGTACTCGGTTGCGAGTCACCGAACTAGGAAGGCATAGTGAAGGCCACAATCTTAACTGGAGAAACCAAGGGAGACAATGTTCTTATACCACGTATCCACATAACTTACCATTTCATTGTAAACGCCTGCAGTTCCCATTAAAAGTAGCATTTTCAATGAATATCAACAAAGCGCAGGGTCAAAACTTAAAGGTAGCAGGCTCACATTTGGGCAAGCCATGTTTTTCCCACGGCCAGCTCTACGTGGCTTGCTCACGCGTTTCTAAATCGAAAAATCTTCATGTTTATGCTGACCGAAATAAATTGTGTAACATATTTTATAGGAGTATATTGCAGTAGCTACCTATAACTTTTGCATTACTATCAATCATCATTACATCCGTACCTATCTATCCTTACAAACTATAGTGTTTATTATACCTATTAGAGATCATCTAAAAAAATACTTAGTTCAAATTTACCACTCCTTCCCTTCCACACTACTAAACCGCACTACTGGTAGTGTCGGTCGTGGGTATTTTGTTCCCTTCTGCACTACTGGTCCAGTGGTATTACATACATTACACCATACAGTTGTTCGAACACTTTAACTGGAGAACAACTGGACCGATTTTTATGATTGATTTAATTTGTTGGATTTGTCTCCGTCCTGAATAGCAGAATAATTTAAAAAAACATTGAAAAATTGAGGAAAAAATGAAATACTTTCTATTATTATCACACCTTTCATCCCGAAAAAAAGTACTGTACCTGAGAAAAACAGTAATAATGTTCTTATGATAATAGATGGCACCACATGTCTTTCGCTCCGATCCGAATTGATTGTCAAATTCTAAATTAATGCGGGCGAAGCCGCGGGCAACAGCTAGTTAAATGTCCATAAAAAAAACTTAGAGCTATACGTGCGTTAAACATGGAAGATAGTAAGGAACAAGGCAATGAATCAAATATTGAAAAGCCCAAGAATAACTATAAGCAAAATATCATTAATATTATTGGCAATGTGAAATCCGAAATTATACTTGAGTACTGCTGTGTAATATACATATAGATTTCAATTTATCGATGGACAGTTACATCTACCAAATTGGAAAATTAAAACATTAGGAATTTTGTTTATTGTAATCTATAGGTATTCTAATATTGTGTAAAACCGTGTATTTGTTGGACACTATTCCATCCCTTGTAGTTCTTTTTCAATACATTGCCGCGATAATAAACTGTCAATTTTGTTTTCGGTTCGATGAATATTCGTATGATCACTTTACTTGCCTGTAGACACCATAATGCTGGTGGAAAAGTGTGCAGAATTTTATAAAAAAATGAGATTCCGGCTCAAAAGACACTTAAAAATTCTTATAACATCTCAAATTATTAATGGAGTGTTAGATTTGTGTAGTTTAACAGATGTCTATTGGGGAGCCATCGTTTTGCCACTATATTTTATTCAGAAATTAGAAACATTGACTTTCTGTACATATGTCATCATGGTAGATTGGAAACTTACGATTATTAACGGGTATTTGAAAGAGTTTGTTCAAGAGCAAGCTAAGAAGATATTGCCTATTTTTATAGTCAGAAACACAAAAAAAAAAAACGAGAAAATGGTTAATTTTGTTGGACATCCATGGGGAAGTAATACAAAAATAAGAGACTTGGCTACAACTTATGACAATTTAGGAGAAATTTGCTCCTTGACAAATAAAGTTTTTAACTTCCAGAACTTCCTGACTCTTGTGTCTGGCTTTACGGACATTGTTACTACAATATGGATATCACTTTCTTTCTACCGCACACCTGGCTATAGTAAGCCAGTTGATAAACGTCATGGTTTGCTGTTTTAATACGATTTGTAACATTATCACCTTGTGATATAATTGTGAAAAATTGCTTGTAACTCGCAACCAAGAATACTGGTGAACAAGATCATAATGAACTACGACTTACCGAAGACAATGAGAGTACAAGCTAAAGCGTTTATGGAATTCGTGGAGGCCTGGCCGCTGCGGGTCTATGTATACGATATGTTTTCTATAGATATTAAGTTGATGTTCAAGTTTATCAGCGTGGCAACGACATATTTAATTGTTATCATACAAATATCTCATTTCACTTAAGTGTACATAATATGCAAAAATGGGCACAATTGCAAATAATTAAGATTAAATGTGTCACCCTAAATAGTGTAACTTTTTGTCATGGCTTGTTCTCATTACCTATACACACTGCACTCTTACACACCCTTAAAGAAACTTCAATAAAGGCTCATTTAAGAGTGCATTACTATTATTATCCTTTATTTGAATAAACCTTCTGATTTTTTGAATGATACATGAATAATTGTACTTCATTTTTTTTATTTTCTGCATTACTTGGGACAGGATCATCTAAGCAATATGTAGACAGCAATAGGCTTAGTTGATCTTGATTCTAGTTAAATTGTTCAATTTTGTGCAAATAAAGGCGTCGTACGAAGTATTTTTACAAGATCCGAATCCGAATTAAGAAACGGTTTTATCAAAACAATGAGGAACGTCCGACAAAATCTATTTCATAGTAGTGTAAATTAAGATATAGGTATAAGTAATCGGCCATTTTATACGGCGACAATATGGCGACGTCAATAATGACGTGTTAAATAGGTTATACACAATTGATAAATAAGTAATAATTAAGTACAGAAAGGCTATAAATTTTTGGCCAAATAATCAACATTGCCATCCAACGTGGTAATGCTGCCAGCCTTGAGAGTATATGTTTCTTATACCGGATCTCGAACTATCTGGGTACTATCCCCATTAGATGCGATGCACACGAATTTTTTGATATCCTTTGAGTTTTTATGATTTGATGACTGTAAGTACATATTTTAATTATTCTTTTAAGTCTGCTATATTTTGTAAATTATGTAGGTAAATATCACTAAAGCCGGTATGTAATGGGGTGCGTCAGAATTCCTCCACGTGTGTCCAGTGGCTGCTGGTCCCTTTAGATACGTCTGAAGGGAACAGCAGTTGCTGGGCCGGTGCACCCTGGGCGCGGGCAGTATCTTTCCCCGAGGAATGGGAAGAGATTCTTATTCTTCGGGGATTGGTACTGTCCGTGGCTAATATTCTGACTGGGAGGGGTCCAACCTGGACCAACGGGGCGTTGTTCCGCGTGACCCTCTGAATAGCAGAGGGCACAGTGGAGCAGCAAGGGCGGGCTCGGTGTGCACTCACCCTGCCTCCGAGCAGACAGTGGAGGACTGCGTCCTTCACTGTCCCCGTCGAACTCGTAACCCATCGAAGTGTCGTGGAACAAGTCTCGCGGCTTCGATGGGACCGAGGGTCTTGGCTTAACCGCCCGGACCGCGAGGTAGAAAACCTCTATAAAAAGTTACCCCGAATCCCAAGTGGCGGAGCACCGCGAGGGGATGTATGGCTGACGGGCGTTCATATGTATACCCATTATACATTACATTATACATTATGTATGTATTATTAGTAATAAATTAGTAATAGCGTAGTTTGTTACGCTGACGACACGCTGGTGCTGGCGCAGGGGAGGTCGTACGAGGCGGCGGCCGAACTTATGACACGCGGGGTTGCGATAGTCGTGGAGAGGATCCGGCAATTGGGTCTCGAGGTGGCTTTGCACAAGTCCGAGGCCATGTGCTTTCATGGGCCTCGGAATGCGCCACCGTCGGGATCCATAGTAACGGCGGGAGGGGTTCCCATCGGCGTCGAGTCGACGTTGAAATACCTAGGGCTCGTCCTCGATAGCCGGTGGAACTTCGTGGAGCATTTCCGACGTTTGGCCCCCAAATTGGAACGGACCGGGGCTGCCTTCAGGCGGCTCCTGCCCAACCTGGGGGGTCCAAGCGCCTCCTGCCGGAGGCTCTACGCGGGGGTCGTGCGGTCCATGGCCCTTTACGGGGCCCCGGTGTGGGCGCGTTCCTTGAGGCGGCGAGCCGCCCACTACCTGAACGCGCCCCAGAAGGTGGTAGCCGTAAGAGTAGTCCGGGGGTACCGCACGATCTCCGGCGAGGCGGCGAGCCTCCTTGCTGGATTGCCGCCATGGGATCTGGAGGCGATAGTCCTCGCGCGCCTACATGAGTGGCGCGTAGAGGCACTACGCCGGGGGGAAACTCCGCTGCCGCGGCAAATTGTCGCACTGCGGACAGACTTCCGGCGCGATCTCATGGCGACATGGAGAGAGCGACTATCGCAACCCCGTGCAGGGCACGCCACAATAGTGGCGATAAGTCCCCTCTTTGAGGAGTGGCTGGAGAGGGGCCACGGCACCCTCACCTTCCGCCTGACGCAGGTCCTCACCGGACACGGTTGTTTCGGGAGGTTCCTGCACCGAATCGGGCGGGAGGAAACGCCCGGGTGTTACCACTGTGAGGGCCGCCCAGAGGATACGGTGGAGCACACGGTAGAGGTCTGCCCCGCTTGGGCGGAGCACCGCCGTGTCCTCGTAGCGGCGATCGGCGGCGGCGACCTATCGCGTCCGGCCCTGGTCCAGTCCATGGTCCGGAGCGAAAGGGAATGGGACGCCGTCACCTCCTTCTGCGAAGCAGTCATGCTAGCGAAGGAGGTGGCGGAGCGTGAGAGGGAGAGAACCTCTCGTCCCAGCCGCCGCGGGAGACGCCTCGGGCGTCGGGGGTCACGTGGTGGCTTCCGGCCACCGTAGACGCGGACCTGTGGACGGAGAGTAATGGGCTAGCTCGCCGTCCGTCCGTCTTTTGACGACAGGCCGTGTTGACGGCGCGTTCGTGTTCCACGCGCGCCTCAAAGAGATGTCAGCAAATAGGGAGGGGCCCGCAAGGGCCGATGCCTGCCAGGGCTGCGGGCTGTTCGAAAGAGATACCGCGGCCCTGGAACACAAAGGGCAAGGAAGGAACATGGATGGGTTTTAGTCAGTACAAGTCTGACACTCCCTTCCGCTCTGCCCAGAGCGGGAGACGTCCTTTGATGATTTCCCATCCGTAAAAAAAAAAAAAAAAAAAAAGCCGGTTTGTAATAGTTGCACTCTAAATAATTCAATGGTCGATCTATAGACTTTTATTTTACTTTACAACCACTTCAACAGGTAATAATGATCGAGCGAGCTAACTGTATAACAGTAATGAAACGTTGTATCTAGAACAATTTTAAATTTATATATAATTTATTTGGCCCTTATTTTTTATCCAAAAAATTGAAGTATTGATTCTCAGTGCAAATGTTGTCTTGGTAAATGGTAGACTTTACATTATCAATACCACGGAGTTTACTCAAGTACAAGGCAAAAACATGACAATTTTTACAGTCAGGGGCGCAAAAAAGAAAACCGAGAAGACGTTCAATTTCATTGAACCTCCATCAGTAACAAATATTAAAATAAGAGATCTGGCCACTACTTATGATATCGGAAAAATTTGTTCCATGATAAACTATGTTTTTAAGTTCCAGATTTACATGTTTGGTCTGCCTTTAGGTACATGTATAGTTACAGCAATATGGATATTCCTCTTCTTTTACCGCAGAAATAAATATAATTTAAATGAGTCGATAAACAATATTATTTGGTGTTTTAACACGATTTGCAATATTGGTACCATGGCATTCTCTTGTGAAAAACTGCTTGTAACACGCAATGAAACTAGAATGCTGGTGAAAAAGGTCATAATGAACTACGACTTACCGAAGACAATGAGAGTACAAGCTAAAGCGTTTATGGAACTCGTGGAGGCCTGGCCGCTGCGGATCTATGTATACGATATGTTTTCTATAGATATTAAGTTGATGTTCAAGTTTATCAGCGTGGCAACGACATATTTAATTGTTATCATACAAATATCTCATTTCATTTAAGTGTACATAATATGCAAAATTGGGCACAATTTCAAATAAGTAAGATTAAATGTATCACCCTAAATAGTGTAACTTTTTGTCATGGCTTGTTCTCATTACCTATACACACTGCACTCATACACACCCTTAAATAATCTTCAATATAGGCTAATTTAAGAGTTAATTATTATTATAATCCTTTATTTGAATAAACCTTCTGCTTTTTTGAATGATACATGAATAATTGTACTTCATTTTTTTATTTTCTGCATTACACCGGCGGCTATATGTTTTCCATTGACATTAAGTTGATGTTTAATTTTATCAGCATGGCAATTGTTATCATTCAAATATCTCATTTTGTATGAGATTCGTTTATTTGCCTTTATTAATAAACTTTCTAAACTATGATGGCCAGGTGGCCTGTCTAGCTTCCGTCATTTGCGTACATCCCGTAGATGACTACAGGATTTATAATGCCAATAGCTGGCATCACTACAAGCAATGACTCTATAAGATAAAATCTTCTAAAGCATCGCAATTCCAAAATCCTTACCAAAATTATAAACGTGTGTAAGTAAGTTTGTGTGTTTGTTACATTTTCACGCCTAAGCTACTGAACTGATCATCCTGAAATTTTGCATAAAGACGTATGTCAGGTGTGCAGAAACCGATATTAGGGTATGTTCCATCCCGAAAAAAAGTACCGTACCCGAGGAAAACAACAATAACGTTCTCATGATAATATATGGCGCCATGTGTTTTTGGAATCATGATTGCATTATAATATTACAAGCACAGTACAAACTGATTTGATTGTCAAATTCTAAATAAACGCGAACGAGGCCGCGGGACAAAGCTAGTATAAGATAAAAGTTTCATACGTGGCTAATAAGGGTGGAAGGGATACCGACGCGAAAATGGTTACCATGTATTCAGGACAAAATTCTGAGTCATCGGTTATTCAAATAAATTTGCTGTTTCCTAAAAAACGCCTTCCTAACGCCTTCTCAACGAAATCAAACTCCGTGGTGCTATTAATAAATTCTTATAAATGGAAAACCCAAAGTGAATTGATATGGGCCACAGAAAAGCTCTTAAAAGTCGTTGTAGCAATACAAAACGTTTTTAAAGCGATTGCTACTTGTCAAGGCCTGCAGTTCGACTTGGGTCTTTTCGGACACCTTGATAGGACAATGTTACGTTTTGAGGATGAATATGGGTGAGTTTAAGAGTAGAAGAAGACCAAAGAAACACTGGATAGACTGATTGAAGGATGATATGGCAAGAAAGGAGGTGTGTGATGAGATAATTATTATTAGAAAAGTATGGATGCTGCACCAACCCCAAATAAATTGGGATAAGGGCAGGAGAATAATGAGGAGATGGGATAATCTTAATACAATGTACCTACCTACCTACCATCTTCATTTTAAAGGGGTTTGAATATTTTGGCATGCTTACTGTCCGCCATTTTGTTTTCAAAATTTATATCAATACTTGGTACCAATACAAACAAGTACTGTACAACTAAAATCTTCTGAAGCGTCACGTTTTGATTGAGCTTGGTAGGATCAGTAAATCACTGTAATGTTAATTAACACTCAAAAGAAAGTGAAAGACCGCTCACCTACATTCTGCATCTTATGCGTGGCCGCAATTATGAATATAAATTGAAATGACAGACAGAAAAGAGGGGCTATATTCAAACCCTTTTAAAAAGGAACAGTGTCAACTCAGTCAATGAGGTTAACGCAGGTAAAGAGTATGTCAGAATGCCACCTCTTTACCTAGTATAGGTACATATTTTGTGTAGGAAGTCAATCGGCAGTTTGAAACATCATATTGCTAAGTAAGTTTTTAAATTATGTCGGTTTCAAAACTGTTGCATACTAAATAATTAAATTATGGATCAATCTAAATCTAAACTAATATTATAAAGAGGTAAAATTTGTTTGTATGTAGGGGGTAATTTCCGAAACGAATGACAAATTTAAAAATTCTTTCACTGGTAGAAAGCTACATTATTCGTGAGTGCTATAGGCTATAAATTATATTGATAGCATGCATATAAGTCGAGCTATCACAATTATTGTCGGGTCAGGTTGAAAAAATACCTCTCAAAACAGAGTTATTTGCATGCGCTGCCTAAACCGTTGTATATAATTGAAAACAATGTAGGGCAACCTGGTCCGTTTTAAATGGTTCTACAAAAAAATTCGCAACACCATATTTTTATCTTTTATATTTTAGCAGATATAGTAGCTTTTATGTATTACAAAAGTATTTTTCGACATACTTACATTTGGACGATTTTTTAAACAACAAAATATTAAACTTTATTCAAAAAAATATTTTTATCATCACAAACTGTATATCATAGAGATAAAATTTGCCCTTTGCAGTTTGTCGATCGGTTAAATAGTTTCGAAGATAATATAAAATTAATAAATCGCAAAATGCCATCCAACATTCACGAACCGCATTAGAACATCAGGTCAGTTGTTACAAGATTACGTCATTGATAATATGGGAAGAATGTACCATGAGTCAAGCTTATGTTGAAGCAGTGGGCCGAACACTTAAGGACTTGAGAAACTCAGTCGCTGTCTTGGGTGGTGTAACTTTTAAGATTGCTGGTGACTTTCGGCAGACACTTTCCGTCGTCACAAAAGGGACACATGCGGACATCATTAAGACATGTCTAAAATCATTGCCCCTATACTCAAACTTTAATTTACGTACTTACATGAGAGCCCACCTAATCGGAGATATGGTTAACGATTTTCCACAATAACGGCTCAAAGTTGGAGGCAGGTCTTTTTCTTCTCCAACCTTGGGCACTAACGTTACGGAAATCGTTATAAAAGAAAGTCTGGGTATCCTACCCAGACTTTCACAGACGTTCACAGCTTGCAATAACTAGATAGTATAGAATAGATGCAGTATATCCCTTGAATATTTACTAGATAGAGATATTCATTGACTTTGTTCAAGGGCTATCGTCTCACCTAAGGACGATACAGTCAATGAAATCAATAATAGACAAATAACATAACATAACATCACGCCTATAATCTCCGAAGGGTTAGGCAGAGGTGTACCTAATAGTACACCTACATTTCGCCAGTTATACTAAGTTCCATGTTATAAGGGGTGAGTCTATTGCCATCAACCGGGTAGAAATCCAGATTCCGTGGCTGCTACTGAGAAATTCCTGATGGAAAAACCCAATGACACTTTACCCAACCCGGGAATCGAACCCAGGACCGCATGCTTAGCAGTTGTACTTTCGACCACTAGACCAACGAGGTAGTCAATAATCAATAAAATAATTTTACAAAAAGTCCCCGGTTAAGTCAAAATGTACAAGTCCATTGAAACAGTGTGATATCGAGGATGCAGTTCACTATCCGCAAGAATTTTTGAACTCCCTTAATTCATCTGATCTGCCACCGACGACGAACGATTACGAACTGCTATTGAAAATCGAAACGCCTATCGTGCTTTTAAGAAATTTAAGCCCACCTTATCTGTGCAATGGCACAATGCTACTAATAAAAGATAACTTAATTGTAGCGACCATTCTCATCGGACCAGGAGCTGGCGCAGATCACGAGAATTCCAATGATTCCCACGGACCTGCCTATATAGTTCAAGCAACTCCAGTTTCCCATAAAACATAATTTGCCCTGTTTACTATTAACAAGTCCCAGTGACAAACATTCTCTTTGGTTGGCATTTATCTAAGAAAAGAATATTTTACCCATGGGCAGTATGGGTAGTATGGGCGGTTTATTACGAATTGGATCACCCGCACATCAGATTATTTTGTTACCGGAAAATAAAACAACCTCAAAAATTTTAAACAGAGCAGTTTTTTCCTATTTAATTTTATTGGGTGCCTACCAAACTTAAATTTTACAAAATTCTTTCACCTATGAATGCTACAATATCGAGTAATACTTATGCGCTGTATTTTCGAAATCCACGCGGACGAAGTCGCGGGCGAAGTGCTAGTAAACTTATATTTGGCTTTACACTTACTTACTTGTAGAATATTGACCGCGAGAACAAATAGTATTACCGTAATGGCTGTTTATTTTATCTTGAACAATTTGGAAAGACGTCATTAAATGAATACATTTGATGACATCTTTCAATTCTGGCTATCATACACTAACTAAAGTACGCCTCTATCAAATATTGAAGACTTTCTTTTTTAATCAAATATGGAAGACGAAATAAAACAAGACAGTTATTCGAATGAAGAAAAGGAAAAAAGTGGTGAAAAAAAGAAAATAGTTGCAATTGTTAACAATCTTAAACCCGAAATGATGCTTGAGTACTGCTGTGGAATATATAGATTTCAACTTGTCAACGGAAAATTATTTCCCCCAAATTGGATAATGAAAGTCTTCGGAATTTTGATTACGTCAATCTATACTGCTTTATTTTTCTGGTTCCTATTCTCTGATGAGTCTCCAGATAACGTTCCTAGAGAATTTATGATTATGAGCATTATGGATTTGTTTCCGTCTTTTGTGGTACTTTTTCAATACGCTTCCTCGATAATAGCTGCTAATTTTATCTTCAGTTCAAAAAATATTCGTATAGTCACTTTGCTTGCCGAAGTAGACACCACACTAGAAATGGAAACATGTAAAGATTTTTATAAAAGCATGGGATCGCAGCTCAATAAGTACCTAATGTACATAACAATAACACATATAATTAATGGAGTGGTAGATTTGTGTAGCATGGAAGATGTAGAATGGGGAAGTGTCGTATTACCCTTATATTTTATCCAGAAATTAGAAGTGTTCATTTTCTGTGCATATGTTGTCATGGTAAATGGTAGACTATCCATTATCAATAATTATTTGAAAGAGTTTATTCAAGAACAAGACAGAAAAATGCCGATTTTTACAGTCAGGGGCGCAAAATTGAAGACCGAGAAGACGTTCAATTTCATTGGACGTCCATCAGTAACAAATATTAAAATAAGAGATCTGGCCACTACTTATGATAACATCGGAGAAATTTGTAGCTCGGTAAATGATGTTTTTAACTTCCAGATTTTCTTGACTTTAATGTCTGCCTTTACATGCATAGTTTCAATAATATGGATATCGCTATCCTTCTACCAAACACAGGACTATAATTTAAGTGAGTTGATAAACAATATGATTTGGTGTTTTAATACGGTTTGTAATGTTGGTTTCATGTCATTTTCTTGCGAAAGACTGCTTATAACACGGAACGAGACAAGAATACTAGTGAACAAGATCATAATGAACTACGACTTACCGAAAACAATGAGAGTGCAAGCTAAAGCGTTTATGGAACTCGTGGAGGCCTGGCCGTTACAGATATGTGTTTATGATATGTTTTCTATAAATATTAAGCTGATGTTGAAGTTTATGAGCGTAGCAACCACTTATTTAATTGTTATCATTCAAATATCTCATTTAATAAAAATCTAACGTCTTCTAAACTAACTTTGCGATTCGTTTGCACAGCTGGAGTATAAAAATCCAAAATCTGTCACAATTATCCAGTTCAACGTCTTGTTAACGATTATATATGTATATGTGTTGTGTGATTATGTATGCATGTGTGTTGTATTTACATATAAGACGTTAGACGTTCTCACCTTGTACATAAGTTTCTGATTTTGGTTGTGGTTCGTGCGACTAACGCGTGCGGGCTTTTTGTGTGTAGTACAAGTACGATAAAAATAAAACGTTTAGTTGCACTATCCAAAAAGTATTTCTTTCATTTACCCTGCTAACCATTACCTGGTCGCTTCTAATCCTATGTTCATTGTGAAGACAACTGTTTCCTTTCGACTTTCTGTCACTTCCAAACTTTCTATTATTTTACTTTTGATGTAGGAATATATTCTCTATTTAATACAGTAGACAATTTAATAGCAATGTTATTGTTTATCGATCATGATACGTCGCAATTACAGTCACGAGCACCAATATGATACACACTTAGACACAACTATTACAATTTTAAAATAAGACCTAGTTCATAATAATATAGATTCCAAAATACCATGTTCGTAACAACATTATATTGCACTCAATAATATATATCACTACAATAGGAAAACTCAATTTTTAAAGTTGGTTAGCATATTAGTACTCGTGACTATAACTTAAAAAAAACATAGACGATGACAAAGAGGTGATAAGTGCTGGTGTATCGCGTAAATGTTTCAGTCCTGAAAAGGCAATTCAGACATTTTCACCATGGAAGCAGAACAAGAAGAAAATATTTTATACAGAAACAAAAAATATACGTGACTTCAAGAAGAAAATTGTATGCACTTTAAAGAAATTAATTATCTTTGAATATGTACTTGGAATATTCAGATTTTCTTTTGTAAATGAAGAATTACGGCAACTGAATTGGAAAATGAAAATGTTTACAGCTTGTGTTCTGGCAATATTTATTAATTTTTTAGGATTTTACTTTTCGTTTCCGACTATTCTTACCAATTATAACATGGACAATGTCATGGAAACTGTTGATAAGTTTGTATACTAATAATATTCATCCAATACACTCTCTGTACTACCTCAATTTCTTTTTTTCTCAATTCAAAAAATATCCGCATTATTACTACGCTCGCTGGACTAGACGCCATGTTGCAAGTCAAAAATTACAGAAATGTTTATCGCCAGTCACGTTTAGGAACGTATAAGTACAAATTTCTTGTTTTTGTTAGTGAATTTATTAACAGCCTTTTAGATTTGCTTACTATGCTTAGATTCAGCATAGACAATTGCTGCTGGACCTCTAAATTTTGTGCAAAAAATGGAAATTTTAACGTTTTGCAAATACATCGATTTTCTAAGGCACAGACTTGATATGATTAACAAGTATTTGAAATCATTTGTTGAAAACCGGGGCTGTGCCACAGTTTTTGTAATAAGATGCAAACCAGGTGAAGTTCGGAGAAATTCAATTTCATTGGATGTTGTATGCTTCGGAGAGTAATACTAAGCTACGAGATTTGACGAGGGTGTATGATCTTACCGGGTAGATTGATTCCATGATCAATGAGATTTTCAACTTTCCAATTCTTACAATAATAATTACTATTTTTATATTTATTCCTATATTCATGTGGACTTGTCTCTACTATTACCGCACATCAATTAATAACTTAACTCTTTTGATAAATGCAATAATGTCGTCTTTGATATTATGCATATTTTTATTATTTTGCTATTATGACGATAATTTGTGAACGATTAGTTCTAGTACGCAATGAAACGAAGATTCTTGAAAACAAGATTATAATGAACTCCGACCTACCAAAGACAATGAGAGAAAAAGCTAAAGCATTTATGGAGCTTGTGGAGGCCTGGCCACTACGGATCAATATTTACGATATGTTTTCAGTAGATATAACGCTGATGTTAAAGTTTGTAAGTGTGTCAACAACATATCTGATTGTCATTATTCAAATATTATATATTCAAATAGTGAACTTCTTTTGGTTTCATTCTCAAAATGAATTCAGCACAGTAGGTTTCAAATAAAGTTGTGTTGTAAATCGCATTTTTAATACTTTTACATAACATAATTGCAAGTTTGTAATCCCTGAAGAATTCATCATTCATTATAAGTCAGAGGTGTACTTAATTGTAATCCACATTTAGCCAGTTATGTTAAATATCATGTAATAGAGGGTGAGCCTATTGCCACCAACTGGATACAGGTCCAGAAACAAAATAATCAGAATAATTCAAAATAAAATAATATTTTGACTTGTAAAACTGTTTGTATTTCTTGACGGCATAAAAACTCTGACACCAGTTTAGCCACTAACCACACGATAAAGAAAAAGACCAAATGTACACACGCCAGCAGGTCATCATTATCAGCAGGTCAACCTACCCGAAACTGTCAGATTTTCCCAACCAACCTTGAACCTAATGCTTCAGAGATAAAGTTTAAAACCTATTAAAGAAATTTGACAGATTTTAGTAGCTTGATGTGCTGGCGTCTGTTATGTACAGACGCCAGCACATCAAGCTCGTCCAGCCAGCAACATGAATAACTAATGTACTAATTAATAACTGATGTTAGCTCTTTAAGCTGGTTCGGTTCAAAAGTTATTATATAAGTTAAGTTACCTTTTCCCCGCGGCTTCGTCTGTGAAGATTTTAGAGATTATTTTAGGTTCTTGTGCCATACCACAGAAGATCATCCAAACTCGTTTTCATAGAGGACTTCTGGTCTCTCTAAATATAAACAAATCGTTCCAACATTTTAACATTATTTTGGCTATGCCGAGTATGTCATACAGTAACTCTCGGATATATCTATTTTATTTTACAAGCTTTTATATGTATTGAAGGACATAATGGATATCTATTATGTCGGCATTGAATGTAAATTTAATATACTTAGGTATTTGTCATTTCTTGGGATCATATTTCGACTAGTAGACGTCGGAAACGCCATTATTAACTATTTCTAGAAGATGGATTGTATCATGGAAAAAGCAAAGAGACTAGTAAATAAACCGAACATCCGACAGATGTATGAAAGTGACTATAGAAATAAGATTGTGCAAGTCATGTACACTATAAAGCCTATTACAATAGTGGAATACTGTTGCGGAATGTTTAAATTTCGCCTTATGAATGGAGAGTTACAGCCACCTAACTGGATAATGAAAACTGTTACTATTTTCCACATAATTTTCTTCAGTTTGGTGTATTTTAAAAACTTTTTGAGGCCAGCCAGTCAGGTCAACCCAGGAACGCATAGGGAGAGTTTTGCAAGAGATACCGAGTGTTACGGTGCTCATCCATTGCATCATTTCTATACTCAAACCCTGCTTTCCCGGTAACTCTTTGTTAAATATTCGTATCTGCACAACGTTTGCGAACCTGGATGAAATGTTGCATGTCGAAAAATATAAAGAGTATTACAAAAAGTCACGCTCTCAAACTATAAAGGGTGTAAACAGACTCTCAACGAAGCCGAAAGGCACTTGTTCTCCCCGCATTGCGCTCATTTTTTTGTTCTAGACCATACCTGGGAACCTTCTAGTTACGGAGATATTGGGTGTCAAAGTTCTAACTTTTTCACAAGGTTTTTTTTAAATACATGCTTTTAATGTAATTGTTTTACTTAAGACACCTCCAGGACCCCCTTACTATTCAATCCATCCATCAGCACAATGTTTTGAGTGCGTTACATTGAGTTCTACTGTAAAACGTGATTTTTCACCCCAAAAAAAAAAGTCGTTTCCCAGCACTAATTTTTGCGTAAGGTTACTTAGTTTGACGTACATAATGCTTGGTTGACGGCTTCGGGAAGAGTCTGTTTACACCCTGTATATAATCTATCATATCAACTATATATAAACTATACTACGAGTAATCTACTCGTGTCTGTCCTCTTATTGATCCACGCGGCTTTTTTTTTTACATTATCATAGATGGAAGTGATGTTTTATGGGCGATCGCCTTATTTCATCTAAATTTGATACAAAAACTGGAAATACTGACATTCGTCAAATATATAATCATGGTGAAGTGTAGACTTAATATGATCAATAAGTACTTGAGTACGTTTGTTTTTGAACAAAACCGCATCGTAGTTTTTACTACCAGGAATAAAAAACAAGAATCGCAGGATAGTTTTGATTTTATAGGCAGTGTATCAGGAAGTAACGTCAAAATAAGAGATTTAGCAACAATGTACGACATTACGGGAAAGATTTGTTTTATGGTAA
Source organism: Lycophotia porphyrea (assembly GCA_950005105.1). Classification (NCBI taxonomy): domain Eukaryota; kingdom Metazoa; phylum Arthropoda; class Insecta; order Lepidoptera; family Noctuidae; genus Lycophotia; species Lycophotia porphyrea. The sequence continues at coordinate 12,924,419 of OX465395.1, read as the reverse complement.
ACAGAGTTTTTAATTTGAAGATATTTTGGATCCTTCTGTCTGCCTTTGGATACATACTTATAACGATACGAACGGGGTTAGCCTTTTATCAGAAATGTGGATATCATACAAGTGACTTAGCCAATGTGATCAATTGATCATTTGGTGTTTGAATTCGATTTGCAATCTCTTAGCCCTTGCATTTGTTTGTGAAATGTTACTTCAAGAACGCGGTAAAACAAGGAATTTAGTAAACAAGATCATAATGAACTTCGACCTACCGAAGACAATGAGAGTACAAGCTAAAGCGTTTATGGAACTCGTGATGTTACGGGTTTAATATAATTTGATATTTCAAGCATAAACAACTTTGAAACAAAGTGTGTGAAAGTGATCATAATACTTCATTATGGCCTAGTCGTCACATCGCAAGCACTATTGGTGAGGGAGAGGTCTGGAGTTTGATTTTCAGGTCGGACAGTGTTATTGGGTTTTTCATTATGAACTACTCAGTCCAGAGTTTGGATTTTTGCACGATTGATATGTTGCCAATAGGCTCGTCCCCTTTTACTTGGGACTTAAAAGTAGCCAACGAAAATTGGGTGTACCGTAAATATACCTTCTGCTGAACCCTTCGGGAAACCCCATGCGACATAATAAATCATCATAATAAATTGAATGGTTGTACACTGTTTTAGAGACAAAAGTTTCGTAGAATTTCGTTTCATATAATTTTTTTCTCATATATTATCTTTTCATCGAATAATCAATACGCAGAATACTTGCTTCGAAGATATTTAAATCATCGAATTTTGTTTCAAATAAAATTTTCTGTTATCGATTTTCATATCATAGAATAACAAATCAAATATTCTTTATACTCATATAGCTGAGTTAACATAAAATGTTGTGTGCTTTTTTGTGTGTTTTGTCCTGTGCGGCCTTATAAATACTTTTTCTTTGTCTTTCTTTCGAAATAAATGCATATAAAACTGAAATCTGAAACAATTATTATTAAAACACACTTGCACCTTTAAATATAATTTTTACTTGAACTATTTTATAATTGAAAAGACTATAGGTTCATAAATGTCGGAGTGCCCTAATTTTATTACTGCGACCAATTTCGAGATAGTTGGTCACAGTTCTAACCTACCTATGTGAACGGAACATTTCAACGTCAAGGTAAATATGAAAATGTTGTTTTCGACGTAGCCCCGCTAGGCAGGGCTCCTATTTCTGTCTACAGGGTTCAAAGTAACCTAACACGTCTGCTTTATATATTTTCGTTGAAATAAAATACTAGGGAAAAATACATCGAACAAACAATATTCGTTAAACAATAATTCAATTGTTCGATAAGTTAGTTAAATAAAAAAATGTGTCTATAAAATTCATTGAATTGTGTTTCTGCGATATTTTTCATTCAAGTAAAAAGTCGTTTTAAATAATATTATTCGAAATAAAAATATGCGGACCAAATATTTAATATGAAACATTTTCTGTGCAACGAAATTCTAGTAAAATTCTGTCTACAAAACAAGGTAAAACCAAATTGAATACCTATAACATTTTGAGGCTTTTTTTAATTGAAAATTATTTTAATTTTTCGTGAACCAGAAATAAATCTAATGATGTATAAGTATTGGTTGTTTTAAGAAACAACAATAAATCTGAATTTATGGTAAATTAAGTATACTTAATTTCAAACAAAATCACCATGTTGATAAACCGATACCAACGATTAATTGCCTTGGTACATGTATATTATTTTAAATATAGAATAATTAATTGAATATAGTTTTTATTCTGCAACAAAATATATAATATTGTTTTTTAAACAGCAGCGGACTGCTCTTCTGCGACCAACGAATTTAAAATAAAAAATGTGTTGTGACTGGTTGTACTGAAGCATATTACAGCTGGCATAGCATTATCATAATCGGCCTTAATGTTCCCACTGCTGGGACACAGGCCTCCTCTCTATGAGAGGGAATGGTCTATAATCCACCACGCGGGCCCAGTGTGGGTTGGTAGATGTCACATGTCCTCGAATTTTTAGGTCTAGGACATACCGGTTTCCTCACGATGTTTTGCTTCACTGTTTTGACAGCAGAGGTGATGAAATAAATTGCACAAAGTAATGTGTCTACCTGGGCAAGAACCCACGACTTACTGTTCGTAAGTCGGGGCCGCCACCACTGGGCCACAGCTGGCATTGGTAGTCTGAAATGCCTTTCGTGTTACAGTCGAAATCAATATTTCTGCAAACAGGCTATAAGGGGCACCCACGCACAAACCGACGTTCAGAATGATGTACTGAATACCTGTTAAGCATTGGTGCGTCGGCGTCCCTTCCAACATGTATAATCGGAAATAAAAAATATATGTAACAATAGCAGGTATATCCACCTAAAGGGTGTTAAAAGACTCTTAATGACGCCGAAAGGCACTTGTTCTCCCCGTCATTGTGATCACTTTTTTTGTTCTAGACCATACCTGGGAACCTTCAAGTTAGCCTTCAAGTTTAAAATATATGTTTTTAATGTGTTTTTTTACTTCACGAGCCCCATACTATTCAATCCATCCATCAGCACAATGTTTTGAATGCGTTACTTTGAGTCCTACCGTAAAACGTGACTTTTCACGCCCATAAAAAGTCGTTTCCCAGTAATCACTTTTGCGTAAAGTTACTTAGTTTGATGTACATAATGCTTGGTTGACGGCTTCGTAAAGAGTCCGTTTACACCATGTGTACTTGGTAAACCATCATTCCGTTAGTCTACCAGGGTGTAGTTTGATTTATTTTATATTTATAAACAAGGAATAACTTGTCTATTGCTCATATAATTATGGTGTCGATCAATATTCTCAATTGCCTTTACGCCTACTTACTTAACACGCCTGTGCGAGCGAACACTTCATTACCGTAATGGAATGTTATTTCATCTTCGGCAATTTGACGTCCATGTGATGGGATATTTCATATTTCAATTCTTACTGACAGACACCGACTAACGGACGTCCACTTTCTAACACCGTGATCTTCGAATAAGTCTATTTTCTGTAAGACATGGAAGACGATAAAGAACGAGAAGACAATGAGTCAAATATAGAGAAGAAAGAAAACAGTGGTGAAAAAAAGAAAATAATCTACATAATTAACAATGTCAAACCTGAAATAATACTTGAGTACTGCTATGGAATATTTCGATTTCAACTTAACGATGGAGACTTAAGCTCTCCAAATTGGAAAGCAAAAGCGTTTGGAGTTCTCATTATTTCAATATACACTACTGTATTTTTTTGTTTGCTATTTCTAACAGGAGCGAACTCTATTAATGACACATATAAGTTCTTAGATTCTGTGGACGAAATTCCTACTTTTGTGGTTATTTTTCAATACGCTGCATCGATGATAGCCGCCAATTTTATTATCGGTTCGATGAATATTCGTTTGGTCACTTTACTTGCAGAGGTGGACACCACGCTTCAAGTGGAAACATGTAAAGATTTTTATAAAAAAATGGGTTCAAAGCTCAACAAGTACCTTATTGTCCTTATTGTAACTCATATTATTAATGGTGCAGTGGATTTGTACAGTGTATCAAATGTTCATTGGGCACTTACAATTTTTCTCATTTATTTTATCCAGAAATTAGAAGTTTTCATTTTCTGTACATATGTTATCATGTTAAATGGTAGACTGGTCCTTGTCAACAGCTATTTGAAAGAATTTATTCAAGAACAAGATAAGAAGAACGTAACAGTTTTTACAGTCAGGGACAAAAAAGTTAAGTCCGAGAAAATGTTCAATTTTATTGGGCGTCCATCAGTAAGAAATATGAAAATCAGGGATTTAGCGACGACTTATGATAACATCGGTGAAGTCTGTTCCATGATAAATGACGTTTTTAATTTCCAGATATTTTTGACTCTAGTATCGGCTTTTACGTACATAGTTATAACTATGTGGACATCGCTTTCCTTCTATCGCACATCAGCCGATTATCAAATAAGTCAATTAATAAATAACATGATTTGGTGTTTCAACACTATTTGTAATGTTGCGAACATGTCATTTACTTGTGAACGTCTACTTATAACACGGAACGAGACAAGAATACTGGTGAACAAGATCATAATGAACTACGACTTACCGAAGACAATGAGAGTACAAGCTAAAGCGTTTATGGAACTCGTGGAGGCCTGGCCGCTGCGGATCTATGTATACGATATGTTTTCTATAGATATTAAGTTGATGTTGAAGTTTATCAGCGTGGCAACGACGTATTTAATTGTTATCATACAAATATCTCATTTCATCTAAACTTGTACGTAATTTACTTTTAGTCACTTCTGGAGTGTTATAATTATGTACTCGTATGTCACTAAAATGAAAAAGATATTCGATTCCTAAATTAATGATAAGTTGCAACATTGATTGTATCACGTAATTTTGAAGATGTGTCTTAAGATTGTTCACACACGTGTAAGTTACGGATTTATTTATTTAGGATATTGTGTTCGCGATGAGAAAAAAATATCGTTACTTAAAGTGATTGGTTTTATTTCAATTCTTCTCCAGCATTAATAAAGCTTTTGTACCTCAAGTGGGTTTCCCGATTACAATCCTTAACTTCCTAAACCAATCAGAAAGATCGACTCATCATTGGTCCTCAAATCTGGGAACTGATGCTACGTTTTTTTGCATTTCTTCAGCTTACTTTATCGTCAGATGCCTCAAAGCTGTCATGTCACAGTCCAGTCATGACTCATCACTACTTATCACAAGAATAAGGGGGTTATCACACGACACCGCTCGTACGCGTGGTCGGGCGGTAATCTAACGTCGCATTGGCTTGTATACAGGGTGTAAACAGACTCTTCACGAAGCCGTCAACCAAGCATTATGTACATCAAACTAAGTAACTTTACGCAAAAATTTGTGCTGGGAAACTACTTTTTTTTTTGGCCGAAAAATCACGTTTTACAGTAGGACTCAATATAACGCACTCAAAACATTGTGCTGATGGATGGGTTGAATAGTAAGGGGGTCCTGGAGTTGTTTAAAGTAAAAATCTTACATTAAAAACATGTATTTAAAAAAAACTTGTGAAAAAGTTGGAACTTGGACCCCCAATATCTCCGTATCGAGAAGGTTCCCAGGTATGGTCTAGAACAAAAAAATGGTCGCAATGACGGAGAGAACAAGTGCATTTCGGCTTCGTTAAGAGTCTGTTTACAACCTTTATAATCCTTTGACATCTAACACACGTAACAGCCCAACCGTACCGACGAGCTCACCGCGCTCACCGCCCTACCGTACGGACGTGTGAGAATTGCCTGAGCCTGTGAGTATTTACATTGTTCTTTCTGACTGCAGTCAACTATGGAGTCAGTGGCAGGCGGCAGTATCGCCGTCGCCATCGCCATGGATATGAGTTTTCATAGAGTTAAAAATTCATAATTAGAAGCGTTTCTGATACAGCATGTATCAGGAAGGTGTGGTCATATTTAAGGGGGTTGTTCAAACCTTTAAACTGAACAACTTGCTATCGCGGTTATCCCAATGGCTTTCCCATATAAAACTTTAATACCTACTCGACCCAAAAGTGCGGGTCAGTTGAATAGTTTTTCGAGATCAATAATACTAGTCGTTTCGAGGTCTGTAATAGCGCTGCTTGAACTGTTGTTCACTGAGCTGCGCTTTCCGCTACGATATACGGTAATTAGGAGTGTGCTGCTTCAATGTAAAGTTAAGAGCACATATTGACAATGTCATGATTAAGTCTCATGACCCACCATGAACATAAAGACCGTCATGATATCACTATCATCGCAAAGAAACTCATTATTGTGATTAGACCGTCTACAGCCAAGCACTAGAGAATTAGGTAACATGAATATTAATATCTTTGTAAGCAAACAAGACTTCATTATATTAATGGAACATAATATAAATAAGGCGATGGCAATAAGGTTACATTAGTCATATCCGAGTATTCAACATCGTACAAACGTTTCTGTTCTGTAAAATCAATTTATAAAATTGTCACCATGGAAGCTGAAAAGGAAGACAAAAATAAATCTTATTCAGGAGAGAAGCGCAAAATGATTTGTGACAGTAAGAAGCAAATTGTCGACACTATAAATGTCATAATTATAATTGAATATATCCACGGAATATTTCGATTTTCTCATGACAATGATGAGTTACGACAACCTAATTGGAAAATGAAAGGATTTACAATTTTTGTCATTTCAGTATATATTATTTTATTTGGATCATACTTTAGTTTCCCAACTACCTTTACCAATTACGACAGTACCAATTACGTCCAAACTGCTGACAAAGTTCGCATCACAATAATGTTCGTCCAATACGCTCTCTGTACGATTACAGCTTCTTTCTTTATTAATAGAAATAATATTCGCATTATAACTACGCTTGCTAATCTAGACACCATGTTGCAAGTCAGGAAATTTAGTAAGTTCTACAGCCTATCACGTTATGAAACCTATAAATACATGTTTCTTGTTGTTATCAGTCAATTTACAACCAGCCTCTTGGATTTGTTTACCGTAGGAGATATAGCATGGGCAATTGCTTCAACACCCCTACATTTTGTGCAAAAGCTGGAAATTATAACTTTTTGTAAATATGTTGACCTGCTGAGGCGAAGATTGATAATGATTAACAACTATTTGAAAACATTTGTGGATGACCAAGACCAGGACAGTGCCACAGTTTTTACACTAAGTTGCAGACCAGCTGCAACTACAGAGAGATTCAATTTTATTGGACATGCTTCGGAGAGTAATAATAAAATACGAGACACTGCGAAGATGTATGATGTTATCGGGCAGATTGGTACTATGGTTAATGAGGTTTTCAACTTTCAGATCCTCACAATTCTTATGAGTACTTTCATATTTATCATCATTATCATGTGGACATGTCTTTACTATTACCGAACCTCAATTAATGACTTAGGTTTATTGATGAATGTAATACTGTCTTCTTTTATTTGGATTTGCTACGTGGCGATGATGTCAATTGCTTGTGAACGATTACTTCTAGTACGCAATGAAACGAAGATTCTGGTAAACAAGATTATAATGAACTACGACCTACCGAAGACAATGCGAGTTCAAGCCAAAGCTTTTATGGAACTCGTAGAGGCCTGGCCGTTACGGATCTACATCTACGATATGTTTTCAGTAGATATCACGCTGATGTTAAAGTTTATTAGCGTGGCGACAACTTATTTAATTGTAGTCATTCAAATATTTAACTTCTTTTAGGTTTCATTCGCAAAATGTTCAAAGATTATATTGATTCAGCACTGTATTGTAATTATATTTGCCGATGTAATTGGCTGTGTGGGTGGTATTAGAAATAAAAGCTTTGTGTTTGAAGTAACATTTTTATTATTTCTTCTTTTGTCACCTAACCGTAATATGCTAGAGGCCTTCACCATGGACCCATCTATTCACATGTAACAATCCAGTCACTTCCACATTTAGTCTCATACACATAATACTAGATAGAAAGTTTTTGAAGTGAAAACTTCTAAGTGCGTTGGGCATTTTTGATATGGGGCCAAACAATTTAACTCGCGACCCCGTTAAACGACCTCTTTTTCGTTGAAGAAAGAGAGAAAGAAAAATATTTATTTGTCACAGAGATATGACGTGCATACAAAATTAGAAAAAATAAACAGTAAACATACATCGCATAACAAAACATTTAGTGTACAACAGAACTGAACAACAACAATAAAACTTGACAGCTTGCATGTCGTGAGTGCGACAAACAGGTTACCACTCAGCATGATGCTGTGCTATGGGGGCCCACAGCACAGCGCTGGTTTTCAGTGGCCACCCGTGGAAAAACGTGCGGAAGCCAATACAGCATAAATATATGAGTAAAAAATAAAATAAAACAAACAGTTCTTAGATTAGGTATAGCTAAAAAAACATAAGATATAAAATAAACATTACAAAAAATATAAAGGTATGTCTGCAGGCTAAACAAAACAAACATAAATACATTTTTAAGACATGACTGTTTGTCTAATGTTGCAGAGTTAGCCGTATTGCTACATATTACAAGCCCAAAAAAATACAGTATATAGTCCAATGTATAAGTTAAAGACATTATGCAAAAATATTTCCTAAAAATAACCAACAATCTTGAAAAAAAAAAAAAATCTCTTCTGTGGGCACTCCCGGAGTGTTTTTTTTTTTGTAGACATAAATTACAATTTCTTTAATTCGTCAATAGGCAATACTTCGAAGAACCTCCTTAAATTTTTCATCACGGAATTTACACCGTATTCAACCATTGGAGTACCGAATTCATCAGCTACCATTTTCCAATTGCTGTTCATGAAATTTAAAACAGCATTACCTGAAATACAAATAACATTAAAATTATATGTGCATGTGTTTTATCATTTATATGTACTTAAACGTTTACTGGAGTATTTCATGTTACATTAAAATTTGCGTTTAAACAAATTTTATGGATTCCAAAAATTGCAAAGCTTTGATTATGATTCTGAATATGTTTACGGAATTGCATTCTAAATGTGAATTAGGTCCTACATAACACAAATGGTTAGTCCCTAAAGACTAATCACTATAAATGGAGCTATTTGATTACTATTGAAACGACGTGGATATATTGGTCCTTATTAAAGAAATATTGACATAATGGATGGTATGTAACCTAACGTATTTATTATGGACACTTCTATCAATAATATTGAAATAACTTATAATAATATTAACATTTCTAGAGCACGCTTTAGTACATACCAATTATTGAAAAACTTCTAATAAAGGCATAAGTCTATATTAACAGTTTTTTATTTTTTTTATTTATGCCTAAAGCCGAGAGGTATGCTAGAGACTTTGAAACTTTAACAGAAATAGAAACATTGTAAACACGAACTCATAAACGATAGTATGTTACTATTAAGATACTATCTAGGTTTAACTAAAGCTGTATCATCATCTCCCTAGACTTTTCCCAACTACATATGATGGGGTCGTCTTCCAGTCTAACCGGATGCCGCTGAATACCAATATTTAAATTACGCATTCAACAAAAGCTTTACCTGTATAAAAATATCATTATTGTAGGTAGACCAATAGTTTTAAGATTATTATTACTTACTTATTTCGGGACTTCCCTTGAAAAGGTTCGTCATACTGTAAATAACTCTGCCATCATAACTATGGTCAATCTTCGAAGTCTTAATATCCAAATACTTTTGTCCGTCCGTCTTGACTTTGGACCCCAACTTAAGGATGCTGTGTATCTTGATATTATCTGAAAAAATATAGGTAACTACATAAACACGATGATTGACCAAAAAGCTATTAAGGAAAACGTATATTTAGTACACGTCAAATAAAGGTTACTCATAATTGACTTTTGTATAACAGCTCTGTTGCAAGTAATCTCCTATTTCGAAAGTTTATAACCTCATGTCACCATTATACAAAAAAAAAGGAGCGGTGGTTAAAAAAAAGAATGCTAAAGGATGAATGAAAGCTTTGGGGTTAAAAATTATTCAAAGTTATAACTTTAAAGAAATTCTATTCAACAAATCAAGTATCAAAATTTAGAACCCATTAATATTAATAAACAAAATAATCCGTAGTGCTAGGTAACTGGGCTAATCCCAAACGGTTGCAAACGTCCCTGTGAGCCTGTGAGGGACAGAAAAGAGTTAAGGCCAATAGGCCTTACTCTTTTCTGTCTCTTGCTTGATATGGAGGGAAGTGGAAATCATGTTTTTTCCTACTCTCCGCTATTATTTTCTGGCTAATTTCGTTGGGGATCCAAGACAGTTAAATTGTTTCTCTGGGACTTTCTTCGACCTTTTTATACTGTCTCAGTGCTTTTATAGCGGTCGTTACTGTTGATTCTGGCTTTCAGGAGTTACAGTAGTTTAGGAATAGTAAAGCGGGCTTATCCAAATTAAAAAAAAATAGTCAGCACCATTCATCAAAAGAATACACAGTATACTTACCGCACTTAATAGTAGACTCTCCGTCTCCGTCTATCGGGAAAACGAGAAGGCGCCCAGATGATTTGTATTTGCCTTTGATAGTCAAGTTACAATGCAGTTGTGATTCAAATGTGTTTTCTTTATATCTGCAAACATTTAAAAATTCAAGCGATTCTAAACTAGTTTGTAACTTACTTTTTATACCACCTAGTGACTTATTGCGCAAAATGTAAAACATTTAATTTGATTAGTTATTACAATTTGTATGCCATAGAATTCAAATGATAAACTAGTAAAACATACCTTGCGAAATCAACAATGCAATGTTTCAGTCCTTTTGCGTAGCCATCACTAAACTGTACGTTAATGCCTCCAGGCAATTTCAAATTCAGTTGCTTCAGGATGTAAGGATCCAAAGAATCGATGCCTAGTTCAGGAATGCCATTTGCAAAAGCTGGCAAAGCCGCCTGGATGAACTCCTTCAAGCAGTCTGGTGACATATCTTTACATGGTCTTCTGAAAGGGACTGTTTTGACGTCACCAATTAGTTTGAATAATTTAAATCACAATTATTCTAGTAGATTCTGCACCATCAATGGTTTTCGTATTAAGCCTCATTATTATTTCCTTTATTTATTTATATACATATTTTTTACATTTTCAAATATTTAAATATAAAACGACAAAAAAACATTTAAAAATATAAAAAATAGTAGCCCACCGGTATCGGGAATAGGGTCCAAGCTAGGGTCAGGACTCCAGAGAGAGGAACCTCCTAACAATACGAGCCGTGTCCAGGAGTACCGCTTTCTGAATCAAGCCCTTGATCCAGCTGCCTAACGAGAGCCTCCTCAGGTGTTGGTCGAGGCTCTAGGCAATTAAGCCATGGGCTGATACGACTACCGGCACAATGATCGCTGAGTCCACATCCCACATGTCGACAACCTCGCGAGCTAAGTCAAGATACTTGATTTGTTTATCTTTCTCGGCTTTCACGACGTTCTCGTCATGCGGGACCGTAATGTCAACAATCATTGCGCGCCGCTCTGATCGATCCACCACCACTATATCAGGCTTATTGGCTACAATAGTCCTGTCAGTGATGATGGATCGATCCCAGTACAGTGTGATATTGCCATTATCGAGAACTGGATCGGGCACATACCTATAGTACGGCACTTCCGATTCCACAAGGCTGTATTTTAGAGCAAGTTGCTGATGGATAATCCTGGCTACAAGGTTGTGTCTATGCAAGTACTCTCCGTTAGCCAGACGAGAACACCCGGAGATAATGTGACGGATTGATTCGCCTGGACGGTGGCATGCCCGACATATGTCAACCGTGCCGTCCTTCACAATAAATCTCCGGTAGTTATTCGTCATCATAACTTCATCCATAATTGCACAGACAAGACCTTCGGTTTCTCCAAAGAGGTCCCCGGAACGTAGCCAGGCTACGGACGCTGATAGGTCTACATCGGCCCATGCAGGGCCCGGAAAAAGCGTCCGTGAAGCTCCTTACTCTGCCATACTTCCCTGCGGTCGTTAGTGTCAAGTACTACAGGTTTGCGCCAGTTCTCTTTAGCCAAGGAGAGCGGGGTGAGGCCCTGGTCCACCGCGACCACATCTCGATGCATCCCCACGTCGGCTTCTAGGAAATATTCCCTGAGACTGTATATCCCGCGGAAGTGTCCCCACACTTCCGCGGGATATACAGTCTCATAACCGAAGTACGTGGGTGATGCATTCGAAATGCCGTCAGCAATTTGCGGACCTTCACATCCAAGGCGTCTAGTTCTGTTTGAGTCCATTTGAGTATGCCAAAAGAGTACATAGAAAAAGGCATGACCCAACCGTTGAAGACGCACCTTATTTCCGCCTGACAAAAGACTATTAAATACTTTTTTCAGGCGGCCAAAGAAGCGCTCCTTCAACGATTGTTAAGCCTCATTATTATTATTATTAGTTTATGCCAAATAATAGCACAGGTATCTGAGATACTAAGTTCGGCACTAAGTCCGAATAGGCATTAAGTCCGAATGAATAATTCGCCAAAAATAAAATATGTCAGTAATAAAAATAAAAAACTTACTTGAATATGCCGACGATAATCCAATAATCGATGCTAATGAAACAATATAAACTAAAACTGCACTGTCCATTTTCTCTTGATAAAAGAGAAGACTTTTACACTTGAAGTTAATCCAGGAAGCCAGGTTGTCACCAACTGATATGCAATGGAACAGTTAAGCCAAATATATACAAAATGAAAAATGTACGTAATTAGGGGTCATTTGCAATATTTCCGCAAATGATATCATTAGGCTAATTTACATACGTAAGTATAATAGGTTCCTAATAAAAATGCGTGAGTAATCTTCTAATTAGTCTTTAATCAGGGAAAATAATTTTGCTACAATGTCTCTTTTTCATTAGTATCATTATCATTATTAAACCTAGCATCTAGATCGAGATCTTCGTCTTCGTCTGGGTTTGTCGGTTTAGTTGTGGTTGATCCAAAAATATCAACTAACACATCATTAGGAATAGTAAAACCCAAAGTAGAGGATGAATTTGGGCCTGGCTTTTTGGTCCACATGGGTGTTGAGGCCGGTGTGCTTGGTGTTGTCGGTGAAGTGAATAACGAGGTAGTTGACGCAGTGCTTCGCGATGACGTGGTCACAGGATCCTTGTTGTTATTTATAGCTATCGTAGTTTGTGATGTTGTGTTCTCATCAGGACCAAGATCAAATTCGTCAACACATCGTGATTTGTGTTGGTATTCAACCTCTGAAATATATACAACATATAAATTATAGTGATATGTAAAATAGTATTATGCTTAGTTGCTGAGGAGTTTTTTTCCGCCACTTCTTTTTCCCAGCTAAAACACTAGGAAGTGGTCGAAGTGGCGAAATGCGAACGTTTTGGGGACGGTCTCTTGTCAATTTTGACATTCAAAAACTGCTGATTATCAGCCTAATTTGAATAAATTAATTTTGTTTTTTTTTTTATGTAATAATATGTATTTAAGTAAAGAGAGAACTTACCAACGCCACAAAATTTGGCACAATGTAAGTTTCCGAGGTTACTGTAGGTGAGATCATCTGACCCACAAACGGGATCATATTCCGACGTTACAGGGCAACTTCTTATGCAGTTCAGTACATCTGGTGATCGAGTTGAAGGAGGAGATTGCGTAGTGGTTGTTGAAGTTGTTGTAGGACCACATGGTCCTAATCGACTAACGGATACACCTGAAATAAATATTATAGTGCCAAATTTAATAAACACGTTATTTAAACAGATAAACCTGGCAGCATGGCTAGGTCATTCTAGAAGTAGCCGATCCGAAAACTATCGAAGCGAAAGAAGGATTAAACAGTGGGAGCTGAAAATTTTTAGGGTTCCGTACCCGAAGGGTGACAACAGGACCCTATTACTAAGGATCCGCTGTCTGTCAGCCTATCCATCTTATACAGAGCTTTTGAACCGTAATACACTTGAAATTATCACAGCTTGTGTATTACAGTGGCCGCTATAAAAACAATAATACAAGACGTTTCAGTGTTTTTTTACCTACTACGATTATACTTATTGCACGATGGTCCGGAACCCTTCGTGTGCGAGTCCGACCCGCACTTGACCGGTTTGTTTTTTTTAAACTAAAGTTAACTTAAATATTGCTGAACGTAAGTGAAACAATGTACTCAAAATAATATTTACCAACTCCACACAGTTGAGCACAAAGCAAACGGCCGGGATTGGTATACGTAACGCCGTCGGAGCCACAAACCGGATTATATTCCGGTGTAACAGGGCACCCATTAATACATTCTTGTATAGCAGGTTCCTGGGTAGTTCTGCCAACCTGAGGGGTTGTTGTAGTTCGCAATGTTGATGTTGTTTTAGGTGTTACAGGGTTGAACCCGCAGGCAGCGCATGGTTTCTCACATAAAACTTCGACAACTGTGAAAATAAATAAATATTTTATTTTTATACCTGTTACTTCATATTTTAGTATCGTCGTTATTAAAGTTATATGTGATTACTCCTTACCTTCGCCACAACTTTGGGCACATTTGAAACGATCCATATTCATGTATGTGACGAGATCTGTACCACAGACAGGAGTAAAGGACGGAGTAATACGGCATTGTCTCATGCACTGCTGGAAGTCAGTCAGCGACGTGGTACGTCCCATGTAAGGTGCCGTAGTGGTCGTTGGCGGAGGAGGCGGAGTGGTACCCGTCGTTTCACCACCATCATTCCCATTGGGTGGCGGACACACAGATCTGCGTACTAAAGTCACGTCTGTAACAATATTAAAATCAGTATTATAATCTATAAATTATTTGGTATACCGGATACGTAGAAGGTGGTAGCTGTAAAGCTAGTACGGGGGTACCGCACGATCTCCGGCGAGGCGGAGAGCCTCCTTGCCTGCCGCCAGGGGATCTGATAGTCTTCGTGCACGAGAAACGCGCAGAGGCACTACGCCAGGGGAAACTCCGCTGCCGCGGCAAATCGTTGCTCAGCGGACAGACCTCCGGCGCGATCTCATGGCGAAATGGAAAGAGCGACAATCGCAACCCCGTACAGGGCGCGCCACAATAGAGGCGATGAGTCCCCTCTTTGAGGAGAGGCTAGAGAGGCGCCACGGCACTCTCACCTTCCGCCTGACGCTGGTCCTCACCGGACACGGTTGCTTCAGGAGGTTCCTGCACCGAATCGGCCGGGTGTTATCACTGCGAAGATTGCCCTGGTGAGGACATGGTGGAGCACACCATGGAGGTCCGGTGCGGTCATGCTAGCGAAGGAGGTGGCGGAGCGCGAGAGCGAGAGAGGGGGCGTCGGGGGTCACGTGGTGGCTTCCGGCCACCGTAGACGCGGACCTGTGGACGGTGAGTATTGGGCTAGCCCGCCGTCCGTCCGTCTTATGCCGACAGGCAGAGTTGACGGCGCATTCATGTTCCGCGCGCGCCTCAAAGAGATGGCAGTAAACAGGGAGGGGCCCGCAAAGGCCGATGCCTGCCAGGGCTGCGGGACTTTTAGAAAGAGACTGCGGCCCTGGAATACACAGGGCAAGGAAGGAACATGGATGGGTTTTAGACAGCACAAGTCTGACACTCCCTTCCGCTCCGCCCAGAGCGGAAGGAGTCATTTGGTGATATCCCATAAAAAAAAGGGTGACCGGATTCGTGCCAAATACTTCTTTAAGAGCTACAGATCAAATAAAAACACAGTGCTCTTGTCGGTAGGTACACGAATTCGAAGAAATAATTTATTATGTTCAGCACTCAACGGCTCATCTTGAGCATTATACAGCGTTTTAGTAATAGTATAAACTGATCAAAATAGGCCCGTTTTTCTTACGTGACGACCTTAGATGGTGTGGAAAATATGGCGGGTCAGGCTTGCTCGTTGAAATTGTTTGTCTCAAAATAGTTTAATTCGCAAAATGTTGAATAAACTAATGAGGAAATTACCACTCGAATATATTTATGAGCTACCTACGCGTATAAATTAATTTAGTTTTCCTTAAGTTAAAAATTTAATAAAAATCTAAAAAACTTACTGACTCCACAGGATGCATCGCAAAACAGCTTGCCTTCATTGTCATAAGTTTGGCCATTCGAACCACATACAGGATTATACTCAGGCGTTGAAAGGCATAAAGCTATACATTCTTGTATTTCTGGCGATATCGTTGGGATTGCTTCTTCTGTTGTTGTTGTTGTTTCAATATCAGGATTAGGAGTTATCGTTTCAGGAACAGAGTTTGTTGTAATCTCCCAATGAGTAGTATCTTTAGTAGGCGGGGTTGGGTGCCAAGTAGATCTTGATGCTGTCGTGATGGGAGGCCTGGGACGTGGTATAGTTTGAGGTGTTGTAGGATTGGGTCTCACAGCAGGAGTATTTCTCGTCGGTGTTGGTGTAAACGGTGTGTGGTCTGGGTGACGTGTTGGTACAGATTTTGTTGTTGTCGGAATAGGTCTTGGTGTTGGTGGTTTGGGTTTATGGGTTGGTTTTGGAGGTTTTCTGCAACAACCAAATATCAAAAATATAATTCAATAATTATAGTTTCTACATCAATTCTAACAATCAATATTTATATCACAAATAAAATGTAATAATTTAGCCCTAGAGATAATCTTTTTATATTACAGAAATACTTTCAAAATCGACACTGCTTTAAAATGTGTGAATGTTAACGTTTGAAAGCCTTTAAAAGTACCTACATTCGTTTAGAGTTTTTTCGTTCATTTTACTCGCGCTTGACGGCAATATTTAATCATTTCTAAGTAAAGCCATTGGTAATTTTACTTACTTAGTATGAGGATGCTTGCAAGGGTGTTTCGGGTGATGGTGGTGATGGTGATCGTGCCAATCATCGCTGTCATAAGATGAATCATATTGATCAGTGCTATCTCTTTCGTGACTATAATCATATGGACCATTACTATCTCCGGGACTAGAACTACTATCACCGGGGCTATAGCTGTCGTAGCTACTGTCGTCGTAGTCTGATCTGTCACCCATCACGGGTGAATTATCCCAGTAGTCACGATGATTGGGTGGCCGGTGTTGTGGAGGTCCATGGTGGTTGGGTCTTTGTGGCGGTCCATGACGGGACTCCTGTGGGGGTCTATTGAGGGACCGATGAGGTGGTTTGTGTGGATCCTCGTGCTTCTTGCGGTTTATTTTTGGACCATAGCCTTGAACAGCTACAGTGCCCAAAAACACGACTAAAGCTGAAAATCAATGACAAAGTTAGTTTAGTTAGTTGGGCAAATCGAGTCTTACAAGCTGCTACTGCTAAGATTAAATTTGAGATTCTTTATACTCAATAAGGTTTTTTTTTGTACTTAGGTACTAGCTTAAGATTTCACAAAAAGTTTAATTAAGAAAAATGTAGGTAGGAAACAACAAAAAGATGTAACAAGGTGTAAAAGGACCCTTCACGAAACCGTTAAACAAGCATTCTGTACATCAAATTATGTAACTCTAAGCAAAAATATTTTTGGGAAACGACTTTTTTTGACTTGAAAAATCATGATCTACGACCGCGATGGTAGGCCTCAATATATCGCACTCAAAACGCTGTGCTGATGGATGCATTGAGGAGTATAGGGTTCATGAAGGTATTTAAAGTAAAGATAGAACATAAAAAACTATTATTTATTTTTTAACTTATAATTCGAAGTTTGACCTCTAATATCTCCGTACTGAGCTAAGTATAAAGATCCTAGGTATAGTCTAATAATCTTAGCTACAGAGACGACATGGTGTTGCTGAGTCCATCAATCAGTGCTATGAGGAAGTCAGTGTCGATATGTGAATCATATACGGTGACTCATGGGTTCAAATATAATGTTGGGAAGAGTGAACTAATGCTCTTTAAAGCCCGTGTTTTTTCTTACCCAGCATTACCCAGTGTATCACTGTGTGGCACTCCTCTGTGTAGGGTGTCCAAATTTAAATATTAGGGTCACTGGGTCACCGATGATTTATGTAATAACGTAGACTTAGAAAGGGAACGCAGATCGCTAACAGTCCGTTGTAACATGCTGGCCCGCAGGTTTGCACGGTGTACGAATTCAGTTAAAATCACGCTTTTTAAAGCATATTGCCAATCTTTCTACACCTGCAACCTGTGGGTCAGTTATTCGCAGTGGGCTGTTGGGGCTGCCATGGCGTTGAAGTGCGTCAGGGATGTTTGCTAAGGCGCGGATGGCTTTGCCGCTATCATTAGGAAAAGATGCGCCTCCCTGCTCACTCGCGTTCGTGGCAGTACCAACACTATACTGGGTGTGTTCCCTGATCGGTGGGAGTCCCCCATGCTGCAAAGGTGGGTGCGGCTTCATGTCATAATTAAAATTTTGTTTTTCCTATATTAACATTAGTTTTTTAAGTACATTGTTACTAACAGAGTATGGACCTTGTCTGAAATAAATGATTTCATTATTATTATAGTCCAGAACAAGTAAAATATCGCAATCACGGGGAAACAAGTGCCTTTCGTCTTCAATAGGACTTTTTACACCCACAGTAGTGTACGGAAATAAGATTATCGTGGTGTACCCACTGAGCGTTAAAGTTAATTGTCTTTGTTTTAATTTTCACTTTAAAACCCATTAAGCTTTATAAAATGAATTCAAATTCTAATGATAGGCAATTTTATACATACCTAGATAACAAAACTATTAGAAAGTAATCAACGGTTACCGTAACCGTTATCTACACATAATATAAAATTCCGTAAATAAATTGATCAATAATAAAGTTATTGCACGTCTTAAATTATTAATTGTACAAAATAAAAATACACAAATAAATAAAAAGATACAAAGATAATTCACATGTGTTTTAGTTTAAAATACAACGTACCTAGCTAAAGAGGTCAGACTACAAAAGGACTTCTAGTCCATAGACAAAGACAACAGCGAAATGAGGCTTAGAACACACGGCGGCACGTCAAGCTTTACATTTTCCATTATAAAATGGCCTCGCTTTGTATATATTTCCAGTACAATAAGAGATCCGCATAAAGTGGTTTTACACAGGAGTACCTATTAATATTTGGCTGACAGCCACCGTCTAAAGTCATTTACCAGGAAAACCTAGCACAATAGTAACATTTAATGTGATACTTCACTGCTCCGTAGGTATATAAATACATATTATTTTATAACAAATATAATTAAATGCGTTTAGCACTAAAACTCGGTCTGTTAATCAGTTGAATTTGACCAGAACTGAATGGTGTTTTGAATATTTGTCGGTAGTGCAAGGAGTCTTTAAGGCGAAATTCAAAATTTGAAATTCGCGGGCTACCCGGGCACTTCCCCAGGGTGCATTCTGAAATTTGGTAACATTGCAAATAACTGTAAAATATGTCGTTGCTATGATGAAAGTCTTTAATATTACTTAATGAAAATGGAATATCTCGAATATACGCTCTGTGTTGCACTAAAATAATGGTTCTTTTTTTAAATCGTGTTGCTTTCCATATTTTTTTGCCCCCGAAATTCGTTCGCAATAATTAAAATAATTATAAAAAGATTACTTCAATATTTGAATCGGATTTTGTTGACAATTCCATGGTTTTTTTTTTTGATGAAACCGTATTCTTTTTTCTAAAATAAAAGTAGCCTTAGTTACTCCATATAAAATCAGCTATCTGCCACAAATATCCCTTCAAAATCGGTTCAGCCGTTACGGAGATTAACAAAGAGACGGACAAAAATAAAAATAAAATGTATTGTTGTTTTAAGTATCGTATCTATATACTTTCATAAGCATTCAGCAGAAATCTGTTATTTTGAAATAGTAAACTGACAGTTCAGTTTTATTTATTTGTATAAATACTTTTATGAATGTCATCAGAGCTCTTAGATTTCAGGGTGCCATTGAAATTAAAATAAATTCAAGCCTATTTATAAAAAAAAAAACTTACACTCAACTAAACTAAAGTATCATATTAACTGTTACTATTTTGTGCTATAAAAAAGCTTTTTCAAGAGCAACAAAATCACTATTGACTGGTGAGTAATATAGGCTATAAATTATATCTATATCATGCTCGGCTACGAGCTATCATATTTTTTGTGGACGAAGTCGCGGGAACAGGGCTAGTCGTTGATAAAGTCATTTGTGTTAAGAATTGAGATAGGTCAGTTACCTGACGTGTACCTAGTAGCATGTTGCAATTATGATCGCGCTTGATAATGACTTTTTATAGAAACAGGTTGTAATGATTTTGCATTACCTTGTCAAATAAAACGAAGGTGTAATTGGTAATTATTATTTTGTAGCTCTTAAATTGAATGCTGTGTTCTAAACATGAATTACAAGAATTGTTTCTGAAATATACTCACAACAGTTGTTAGTATGACACACGTAAATCTTAAATATTAACATTAAACAAATCCGACTATCCTTGAAACTATAAAATTTATATTTATATTCCGGTTGTGACTACATTCCTATCATTATTTATCAAAAGAATAATAATTAATGCATCACTTACCGATATACACAAAATTCTTCATGTTTCACATTTACCTATCGTAAATAGTCTTATAGCTAGTTACTGCACACAAACACCCAATTCGACGCTAATTCACAAAATGAGCTGTATCATCAAAACACGTGCGATCATATTTTGTTCTTTAAACATATCCCCACTACATTTTCCTCTTACAACCCGTTTTCATCTAGCATCATTTTCGAATCGTCAATTACCGTGAATTCGATATTATAGACCAATCATAACAGGTACAAAACTATATCAAAGTCTGTTTCAGGTTTGACAAGCAATTTGAGGTTTTCAAAGTCGTTAGCAGACGATAATTATAAAATTTAAATGGGAATTAATTGTTATCACCAGACTATATAGTTTGGGATGTTACGATGCCCTTGTCTTAAGAAAGGAAAACGTCGTAGAGACTTAATTGATAATTATTCAGTGAATAGACAAATGCCGTAGAAATTTGCCATTACCATTTCTTAGATTTAAACTGAGTTAAAAATAAAACACTTTTTATGAGGGCAAGACATAGACTCCTCAACAGGTTTAAAAATAACAAATACTAGACTCGAAGCACGAGTTTTTAACACGCAAGTGACGTCTACCAGTTCTCTCTTTTAATTCAAGACTACTTACTGCATTGCAAGAACAAGTAAATGACTTTATGGTATACCAATTAAATGAAAAGACTGTAAAGTTTATCATGACATCACAAATGGCGACTTTTTAACGAGACTCTACGATTAGCCTCGTAAAGTGAATAATTCTATGTTTCGCTCCATTTATTTAATTTAATTATCTTTGGTGGATTAAATTAAAATAATAGATTGCATGGCAATTAAATTTTAATTATTGTAAATAAGTTTCAGTTGTAGGTCGCCTCGTGTAGTTATTCTTTAATGCGTCACACGTAGCCCTTTTTTCTTTCGGATGTGTTATCATCAAATGACTTCTCCCGCTCTGGGCAGAGCGGAAGGAAGTGTCAGACTTGTACTGACTAAAACCCATCCATGTTCCTTCCTTGCCCTTTGTGTTCCAGGGCCGCGGTATCTTCGAACAGTCCCGCAGCCCTGGCAGGCATCGGCCTTCGCGGGCCCCTCCCTGTTTGCTGACATCTCTTTGAGGCGCGAATGGAACACGAACGCGCCGTCTACACGGGCTGTCGTCAAAAGACGGACGGATGGCGAGCTAGCCCATTACTTACCGTCCATAGGACTGCGTCTACGGTGGCCGGCAGCCACCACGTGACCCCCGACGCCCGGGGCGTCTCCCGCGGCGGCTGGGACGAGAGGTTCTCTCCCTCTCACGCTCCGCCACCTCCTTCACTACCATGACTGCTTCGCAGAAGGAGATGACGGCGTCCCATTCCCTCTCGCTCCGGACCATGGATTGAACCAGGGCCGGACGCGATACGTCGCCGCCGCCGATCGCCGCTACGAGGACATGGCGGTGCTCCGCCCAAGCAGGGCAGACCTCCACCGTGTGCTCCACCGTGTCCTCTGGGTGATCCTCACAGTGATAACACCCGGGCGTTTCCTCCCTCCCGATTCGGTGCAGGAACCTCCCGAAACAACCGTGTCCGACTCCTCAAAGAGGGGACTTATCGCCACTGTTGTGGCGTGCCCTGTCACACGTAGCCCTGACTTCACTTTGCTTACTGGCTGGTATTCTGACTAGCGTTGAAAATTCCGAAAATTAAAATTTGTTTTTTTCACGTAAAAAACCACAAATTGTGTTTTTTTCCCTTTTTTTCGCATGTTACATAGAAAAATTAACAGAAAGAACCCTTTGGAAAGAAACAGGATTCTTTCGAGTGTTTCGTTTGATGTGTCGTAAAGATGAAAAAAAAGTTTAATTGAAATTTAAATATATTTTAATAGGTGAAATATAAAACATTCTTCCCTCCATTTTATTAGTACGTATTATTATGTAAATGAGTTAAAGTCAATGACTTAATATAAATAGACGCGTCATGCATGAACATCACGGCACTCGAAAACTGCGTAAATTCTATGGGTAACTTGGACGCACGAAGAATGACCTTGTATAATATTGTTAATGGCAAATTTGACTGTATCGAGCTGAATAATGTATGCAGTTATGCAGTCCCCAGAACTGTTCATAGACGCCAGGTGCGTGCATGTACACTATTTGCAATAGGTGCCTGCCGATCTAATACTGGCGAACGTTCACCATTTCGGCGAATGGCAGCATCATACAATACAGAATTTGAACACATAGACATTTTTACATGCTCCATGCAAAAGTTTCGAAGCCTTTTGTATGAGACACTTAAGCTCTTGATTAATTAATATTCTTAGCCACATAATTTAGTAATTAGATCATAAGTAGGTATAATGTTTTATTTCTTCTCTTTTTGTATTTATAATGAAATTAAAGTTCGCGAGTACATTCGGAAGAAGCTGGCAGTTTCGTCACAACGTTAATGTTTTCTTCATTGTTTGTCTTTTTATTCTAGTATATACGTGTACTTGTCTATTTACACACATATATATATATATATATATATATATATATATATAAATATACTACGATATATACGTATTTATAGTATTTTATATATCCTTGTACTTTATCTTAGTATAAAATAAAATAAAAATTGCGGATTTATACACCTACCACTATTTGTCTCTCCATCACCCAAAGGTTGACTGGTAGAAAATGCCTAAGGCATTAAGTTCGCCTCTGTACTTTGTGCTTGAAGTGTTACATAAATAAATAAATGAGCTTATTTCCTAGCAATTTAAAGTTTAATTAATTATCTATCATTAATGGTAACACTGGTCTACAAAAAAACACTTTTTGTATGTAACATGAAAACTTATGTCCAGTTATGTTTATAAAAAGGATAGAGATAATAAAAATGATATAAGAATCTTTCAAAATA
This sequence comes from Lycophotia porphyrea, assembly GCA_950005105.1. Classification (NCBI taxonomy): domain Eukaryota; kingdom Metazoa; phylum Arthropoda; class Insecta; order Lepidoptera; family Noctuidae; genus Lycophotia; species Lycophotia porphyrea. The sequence goes on along the minus strand of OX465395.1, from coordinate 12,901,471 downwards.
GTCTTATTGTATTTTTAAAGTAAATTCTATAGTCGAGTGCAATTAGACATAATTATACGTAGGTGGAACGAAGTTTGTAGTGTTCGGATTTTCATGAGACTTTTTTTATTGAGTTGCTGGTGGAGCGGAGAAGCAAAAAAAAATTAAATTTGCAACGCAATTTTTTTTTTAATTTCCTTTCGAGGTATTTTTTTTCGTTTATGAATAACCTTGAACTATCATGTATTCTGTGGAATAACTTGATATTCGCCAATTTTATTTTGTGGTATAATAGTGTGACCTGTGTGCATTCATTTAACGCAATTTCGTTCTTTATTGTCGATGATATGCATATTTCAAGTTATTTTTTGAGAAATTCCTGTTTTCTTCAATTATTTCTAAAATATCTAATTTTAAGACAAAGATTTTTTTTTATTGGTAACTGATAGTTTTTCACAGATAACTGGATAAAAAAAAGTAAAAAATTACATATTTATGAGTAAAGTGACTAAAAATTCATTCGAATATTCAGGAAATGGTCTAACACATAAACTAGACCAAATCAAAATAAATATAGTGTTGTAATGAGGGTAGGTAGGTTATTCCAAATTGGTAACCCCCTTTCTTGTTACAAAATTTTGTTAACCAGTGTAATCTGTGAACAGTGCTGTGGGCTAAGAAGAAAGGGAAAGAAAATATCATCTTAGGAATTCCTGTTGTTGGAGAGAGATAATAAATTTCTTTAATTACGTTTTCGAAAAAAATAAAATACACAGGACAGCATTTTTAAATTTTTCGTTATTTGAGGAAGTTATTCACAGAATTTATTTTAATGTTACGTACAGCCGCGGCACTGGTTGGCACGCGACTAAATGGAGGTCCGGTAATTACCTTGTATTCATGTTGCCACTACAGAGCGCGGGCAACGGATCTATAGTTTATAATATCATTGGTTATTTTCTTGAAACTTTCGAATGAAACATTAAAAAAAACTAGGGTTCGGTATCTCGAAAGGTAAAAAAAGTAACCCTTATAAGATCACCCTCTTGTCCGTCTGTCTGTCCGTATGTCACCACCGATTTTCTCAGGAACGGGTGGACCTAGCAAGTTGAAATTTATACCAAATACTGAGGTCTATAGTCCTATTAACACGATAAAAAGATATGGGTAAATTTAGATTTTCGCGAAAACTTGCTCTTGCAAGTCAATCAATCAATCAAATAAATCAATTAATTATTTTATCAATTTTGGTTAAAAGCGAGGTCTTTTAACCAAAATTGATAATTCCAAGTCAACCGAAAGTACAGTATAGGTTTTGGGACGAAAAGCTATATGGTAGTTCCCGTTGATCTTTTTTTTTTTAAGATGGGAACTTATCAAATGACTCCTTCTGCTCTGAGTGGAGCGGAAGGGAGTGTCAGACTTGTACTGACTAAAACCCATCCATGTTCCTTCCTTGCCCTTTGTCCCGCAGTAGGGCTGAGGGACCAAGGGCAAGTAACAAAATACCTACAAGTTTATACGGAACCCTCCGTGCGCGAGTCCAACTCGCACTTGGCTGGTTTTTTCAACGCTAATTCTGACAATGCATGGAAAGTTCGCGCCAAAATGAGAAAAAAGTTTCAACTAATTTGGAAGAGATTTGTCTTTTCCGAGTGGCCCTACAACCTACAACTGCCGGTTATTATCCTTCTATTCTGAATATGATGGCCATTTGCGTATCACAAAAAAGCCTTCAAGATGCCCATCTCTAGAAATACTTAAGTATATGACCCTCGAAATGGCCTGAGTCACCCTTTTGCTGCATTTCGAACTATTAAACAATACTACAATCAATATAGCATGACAACCAATCAAAATAGTGGTTCGCTACGGCAACCGTAGGAAAACTAACATAAAGATAAACGTCAATGAAGATACTGCCACCAGTCATATTGGGGCATTTTACTGTAAAGTTCCACACAGCGTTGGTAGATTGGGGAATCATTCTTGGCATTTGGGGAAATGAAATTCTTGAAATAAAATCAGGGAATAAATCTCAAACGTAAATTTACTGCAAACGTAAATTAATAGATATATTACACACAGACATAAAATTCAATGCCTAGTGCAGGCAGATAAAGGGCGGGTTCGTGTGTGCATTTCGGATAAAAATAAATTGAATTTGTGGGAAATCCAGAAACTTAATCCAGCTACCCTGGTTTTGGGCTTGTAGAAATTAAACAACAACCAGGAAATCGTAGAAAAATCCATTAGGCACCTACTTCTTGTTTCATTTTTATAAACAGCGGATGTTAAATCAAGATTTCAATGTTGACGTCATGGTAGAAGATTTCAATGTTGACGTCATAGTAGAAGATTACCTAAATGGGTGCATTCACGTGTTCTTGGACATTTAAAATCTAAAAATATGTTTTACCACAAAAAAAAGCAGTCAATTTATTTTTCATTTGCCTATTCGTTTCTGACTAACCTTTTCGGTTTCCCAATTTAAAAATCCCACCGTTTATAGTCTTGATTACTAAGTTTGTTCCAGTGATTCAGCATTGTGACCTCTCATTCCTCACCTACCACATCGAAGTCTTTACTTTTACCACGTAACCTTCAGGTTTATTCCACGTGATTCGGAATTCCCCGTATAAATACTAACTTAATTTACTTTATATTTTACTAGCTGATGCCCGCGGCTTCGCCCGCGTTGATGTCCGCTATCGCGACCTAAAGTAATCATGAAATTTTGAACCCGTTCCCGCAACAAAAACTTGACAAATTATATACTAAAATCTTCCTCGAGAACGACTCTATCCATTGGTGAAAACAGCATAAAAATCGGTGCAGGAGTTTTTGAGTTTATCGCGAACAGACAGGCAGACGCGGCGCAGGACTTTGTTTTACAATACTTATGTAGTGATTAGTCACTTACTCATTGACTCACTTAATTATTTACTTTTTGAATAAAATGTACAGCAGAGCGAAAACTAAGCTATGCTTGATTTCTATCTCATGTACGTATCGTTTCTTTTGCCGTTGGTAAACGGGACGACCTGAACTGGGTATGCGAGAGTGGAAGGAGTGAAGTAGAGTGTACAGAACAAGCTCGGAAAAATATCTGTGTTATTAGCTAGGTTGGTTGGGCTAAATAAACTAATCATTTTAGTCATCTCTCATCATCTGCCTAGCCTTTTCCCAAATTCATTGGAGTCGGCTTCCAGTCTTACAGGATGCAGCTGAATCCTATCTGACCTGCACAACTCAGTTAGTACTCAACTGGGTAATACGGTGCCCCTTGGTAAGACTGGTTGGCAAACTTTCGGACCACCGACTACTACTACAGTCGTTAGGACTGTCAAAGATCTATAAATGACACCCGGGACCAACGGGCTTAACTTGCTTTCCGAGGCTCAGGAAGCTCGGTATGTAATTATGGTAACACATCGGACCTGACTTGGCAAGCGCGGCTTAACCTTTTTTTTTTTTTACGTATGGGAAATCATCAAATGATTGAAGATCATCCCGTGCGGCTATTTTTACGTAGCCACGAGCTCCACGAGCTCCTCTATAGACTACTACTAATACTGTTATTCGGGATTATATCATTCACAAACAGCTCAAAATCTTATTCTTGAATCCTATCCAAAAAATTCAAGAACCGAAGCGACATGTTAAAGTCGCTACATTAACCGCCTTTTAGGCTCACCCGAAGTCGGGTAAGGCGATTCAAGACACCGCTCGTCGTAGTGGATCTCGCGTCAAATTGGCAGGGGTTACCGTCCATAGAGGCAATTAGGCCTAGCCTACCTTACCAACGACGCCAAATTCATTTATTACAACTATGTAATAAAATAATACAAAATAAAAAATAAATAACTTAAAACTCCTGTTAAAACACTTATAGCAACTTGTCGCGCCCGTGTGACGTAATTCCCACTATACTGTAAGTAATGTGACGCTCGGGGCGGCCTATAGGCAAGAAGACAAACGGCCTACTTTCCATTCATAAATTTACGCTCACTGGTGCATATTTTCGTATGTATGAACGGCACACATGTATTGATTATGGACGTAACTCCTTAGAGTGTAGCTGGCCAATGAAAAGCAGGGTTCCCAATTTCTGGAGATTTTCCCGAATTGCGGGGAATTCGAGAATCAGACTTCAAACAGACACGATAGTTTCCTTATTGACTACTAGAGAAAATTAAAAAAACAGGGTGGTATTGTCGAAATTATACCTTCCAAAAAAATGATAAATTGTAAGGAATAGTAAAAGCCCTATAAAAATAATAAAAACTACAATCATGTAGTTTTTATCGAATTTTATTTTTCACATCTTTTTTGGGGCGTTAGGAAAATAAGTATTAGCAACCCTGTGCTGTTACTGTCAGTATTTTCCGGCAAATGACAATGATGCAATTTTATTTGGTAGTTTTTTTTTTATCGACAAATTAGAAATTAAACTTTTCTTAAAGAGAAGCCATATTGTTTAATGTGACAAGCAATTTATTGGTTTATAATCCGATACAATAATAATCCGATTTTTTGTGTTTATTTACATAGGAATGGTGTTCTTTTGTAAACTTTGCGCTGAGAATGTGTGTTTGTTAAAGTTAAAAACAGTAAGTTTTCACAATTTATCGTTTAATGATAATATTCAAGTTGTGTCTAAAGGTAGATGTGTACCCGAATTATGAGACTTAACCCAAAAATATGATAATTCATCTCGTACTTTTTTTGGTTATCTGTTTGCATGGTTTACCCTCCGTGGAGTACCACTGCAAGCCACTGCAAATTGGCTTGTATGAAATCCGGTGATGCCTAACACCATGTACACCTCCCTTTCGCGCGGATGAAGAGCTCTCACCGCCTTTCCGCGCGGCGCACCGCAAAAACATTACTATGCCACCTCCGCCCGACCGCGCGGACGAGCGTTGCAGCGTGTCTTCTGAGGATCGCCTAAAGAGACTTCCTACAATATTAATTTCATTCTCGTCCCATTTGGCCCTAAATGATGCAGCGATGATAATTATTTCTCCTGCACAAGCGCTAATCGCAATGTTTTGTAAGAAGGAAATATTTTAAGACCACAAAACACATGTGACGGCTCGTTATACAAAAAAATCTCATACGTGAGCTTAAAATTATTTGTTTTTAGTCGTCGTTGTCAACGAAGATTAATAGTTTGAAATTAGAACGTTATTAAACGTCTTATAAACCTCTTTCTGGAATAATACTTAGCCAATTACGTTGCACTGTTGTTTCGGCTTCCTCTTCTTAACACATGCTCATGATGAAAATTTCTATGTTGAGCAAAAAGTCAAAAAACTCTTGGTGTAGGTAAATGCAGTAGCAAAAGGCGGAGAAAACCCTTTCCATCAGTAACAGCAATCAGTTAATTGTTGGGGAAACAGTCAATTTTAGGTGGCAGTAATAATCATGAAGGCAGTAAATATCGTAATAGGAACTTCCTTATGGCGTTCGCGTCACACATCTATGATCATTGCAACCGCAACCACGTTTGTTTGGTTAATAATCGAAAATATCATCTACATTGAAGTTTGTTTTATTCCATCAATTATTTGTGTGCAATGTTGCTTACATACAATTTCTCCTTCAATATATTTGTAACAAGAAAATAAGTAAATAAGTAATTTATTTTGCAAATATAGGTACAGTACAATGGTGATTAAAAGTTAAGCGGAAAGAACGTTAAACCGTTGGTCCCGGCTGTCATTTGTAGATCTTTGACAGTCGTTAGGTAGTCAGTGGCCCAAAAAAATCTGACAACCAGTCTTACCAAGGGGTATCGTATTACCCAGTACTAACTGGGTTGTGGAGGTCAGAAATGCGGTCGCTCCATGTAAAATACTGGTATTCAGCTGGATCCGGTTAGACTGGAAGCCGACCCCAACATAGTTGGGAAAAGGCTAGACAGATGATGATGACGTGGTAATAAAAAGATAAAAGGTTCAGCCATATTTTACCATTCGGCATGCAAAAGTAATAATTCGACACTAAAACAATAAATACAATTAATAAATACATTGAATAGTTTTAAATCACAAGTTATCTAGATCACTTCAATACAATTCACGTATAAAATTTACTACACCTACTTATTGAAAATTGTTTCTCAGTAAGGAATACGCTGACAGTATGCTTTATGCGTTAAAAAGCTTCAGAGCCTGTTTTTGAACAGTGATAACGGCAATTCTTTCCATTGCTTAGGTAACAGGAAGCTCCCAGGGTCCCAGGTAAAATAAAATATAACAATAACGGGAAGATCAAATAGCTCCCGGCTTCATTTAGGGTTTTCTTTTACACCTGTTATAATTTTATTTTTAATATACGCGTGAATTGAGAACAAACTTCTACACTCAAAAGTGGCTATCAATACAAGATTTTTCCATACGCAACCCTCAAGTTTCTATTGAAAGGTAATTTCGAAAAACGAATAATTATTCAGATTTTTCACATAATCGGGATTTTGTTTGCAAATATGGAAAATCTTATTCCATTGAGAAAAACATTTTCAAACGCTTAAAGGTCGATTTTACAAAAACCAAGAATAAAAAAAGAAGAAGAAAAGAAAGAAAAAGAAGTTGTGACTTCTTTTTCTTTCTTTTCTTCTTCTTTTTTCGAACAGTCAGTGTTTTCGTCAGTTAAAAACTGGCTGATTGAAATACAGCACAGCCCAACTTACTGGGCCTGGCCTAACCAAGGTGGCCTAACCGACCTAAGACCAAAGACCTAAAGGTCGATTTTACAAAAACCCTTCTTAGAGAGAAGGGTTTTTGTAAATTCGACCTTTAAGAGTTTGAAAATGATAAATGTGTGTGTGATAAATGTGTTTCTCAATGGAATAAGATTTTCCATATTTGCAAACAAAATCCCGATTATGTGAAAAATTGAATTAATTATTCGTTTTTCGAAATTACCTTTCAATAGAAACTTGAGGGTTGCGTATGGAAAAATCTTGTATTGATAGCAACTTTTGACATAAAAGACTGACTAACTTTTTTCAATTATGTGTTGTTGATTTTCAGTAAAACGACCCATGTAAGTTAAAAAAAACTTTTTCCTTTCATCAATAAGTTGTCCTCAGTTGAGGAGAAGCTCCTCATTTCTTATGCGCACAGCCAAAGTGTGGTTCTATCTGCCGGCCATCTGTGTTCCCTCCCACATTTAAGCCCTCTGCCTTCAAAGCAAGAGTGAACAGGCATCTTCTGGACTCGCTCGTTCCATCATAGACCTCATCCATCGCTTTCCATCCGACATCGAGGTCATGAGTAGGCCCATCTTATAATTAAAAAAAAATTGAGGATTGGTATGGAGTTTTGAAATCCTGTCGCGGGTGAAGTGTTAGTATTTCTTACAATAAAAATACGCCAACTTGGTTATTTTATCCTCTGACCTCATCATCATCTTTTTCTGGTAAATTTAGGAGTAAAATGATCCAAGAGAATATAGATTCTCATACATTTAGGCATGCTACACAATTACACACTCGAGTCGGCCGGATTTGTCACAGCTGGGCAGCAAGTTATACTTTAAACTTTGCCGCCAAGCCAACATTTGTATGTACGTAAAGCCCCTTTTTTTTCGGATGGGAAATCATCATATGACTTCTCCCGCTCCGGGCAGAGCGGAAGGGAGTGTCAGACTTGTACTGACTAAAACCCATCCATGTTCCTTCCTAGCCCTTCGTGTTCCAGGGTCGCGGTATCTCTTTCAAAGATGTGTTTGTATGAAAAAAAAGTAATAACATCTTAATAATATAAATGTTATCAATTTATTATTTCGGTGGCGAAAAGATGTCATAAACTCTCTAACCGATTACACTCGATTACAATTTATTTGTCCCTACAGACTGCAATTAGCAGTTGCAACTGCAGAAATATATTATTATGGTAGCAAAATATGCAGGTTGCGAACAGGTTCAGGTTTATATTTGAAAGTCTCACAACATAACATAACATAACTGGCGAACTGTGGGTGTACCTACATTAGGTACACCTCTGCGTAACCCTTACGCAGAGGGTTATCCCTGTAGGCGTCATGTTATGTTATGTTATCTGAAAGCCAATTGTTTATGCGTTTAGTGATGTCAAAGTGACTTGATATGCAGTTGTTACTTCAACTTGTAATTTGACTGGCCAATTTTTTTTCGCATTAACTTAACTAATCAATTAAACAGGCTTTCAGAAACTCAGTGTTAATACGATAACCATGCCATGATAGCAGTGTCCAGGTATATGCGTCAAGAAAAAGAAATAACAAAACATATTTTCCGAAAATAGCAATATATGTACGTAATTTATAATTTATTCAGTCCTATTAGTTAATGTAATAAATTAATGGATTACATAGCTGGTACCAACGGCGGGGGGGTCGGGCAGCGCGATGTTCTCGCCAAGGACACACCTGAAATTAAAAGAAAGAATACATTTTAATATTAATTGTAACATCACGCCTGATCTCCGAAGGGTTAGGCAAAGATGTACCCAATAGTACACCCACATTTCGCCAGTTATAGTTTAGAGTTTTGAGCATTAGCCATTTTTTTTCCAGTAACGCTAACAAATGATGCTTTTTTAATCAATCGTATCCGCACAGCTGTTTCCGGTCCAACAGAGTAAAATGAAGCTATCCTACAAGCAATGGCAATTGGGTTAAAACTGTCAAATATAATCAAATCAGTAGATTTACAGAATTGTTAAATCTGTAAAATTTAAAGTCGTGATCAGGTTAATACTATTAAGTAGGTATTAAATAATGCTGTTAAAATATTATCGGAAGCTCATCAATTTTACGATGAAGCAGATATGAAATAACTGAAGTTGAGAAACCAAATACTTTTATTTAGGAACTATGTAAGTTAAATGATTTTATATCCAAATGTGAAATTTGAAGAGAGTAAAATATCACACGCATCATACATAGTACTCGCAACCGGCGTGCATGTATGACCAGGTGTAAAATGTGGAAGAGGCAAAAGAAGTATGTAAGGATGGCAGGTGGCGTTCTGTGGTTTCTACCTACCCCCATGGCAGAAAGGCGTGCGTATGTGTATGTATGTCTATGTACTTAATACATAGATAAGAACATAGAAGAAGGGTACTAATACTGCTAATTGGTATAGTCATCATCATCATCATCATTACACAGCTGAAAGACGTCCACTGCTGGACATAGGCGTCCCTGAAAGGGTAGGTTTTGCCATAATCGCTACGCTTGGCAGGCGTGTTGGCGATCGCAGTACGGTTGTACAAAAGCACTGAGAACGCTGCTGCACATTCTCTGGCAAGTCCCATAGGCGCTGGACACACAGAAAAGACGTAAGACGCAGACGGGGCGCGGACATTTGTCTCTATCGCGTCCCTTTCATACAAAATGTATAGAAGCGTCGCGACGCAAAACAGACAGAAGAGACGGGGCGCGGGCGCAACGCTTTTGTCTGCGACGGGTCCGCGCCCCGCCCTCGTCTTGCGTCTTTTCTGTCTGGCCGCTGGCTTAGTCGCCTTCTACGACACCCACGGGAAGATATGGGATGGTGCTATTCTTTACGTCCGACACCATACAGAACATACATTGGTATTGTATCGGTACATAATGAGGATAATGCATAAAACCCAACTACTCATTATACCAATCATACAATAACATCCTCTTATACATAAATACATAATTGTATATATAACTTCAGCGCCAGTAGGTGCACTTAGTAAAGTGTTTAGACATACATAAGTGTTAATATTTAATAGTCTTCTATGTATACGTAGACTATGAATAGAAGTATTTTCCTCATTATGTACTAGGCAACAATTGGTCGTTTATTTGTTATTACTTTGTTCATGTGGTCTTTGTGGTCATTATTTTATAAAGTTACTTGCTTTTGCCCGCCCGCGGCTTCACTCGCGTTAGTTTAGAATTTGATAATCAATTCAGGTTGCACTCTTCTTGTAATCAACATTATCAGCCTATAATGTTCCCACTGCTGGGACGCCGGCCTCTTCTTTATGAGAGAGAGCATACTCTTCTTGTAATAATACAATTCATAATGATTCGAAAGACACTTGTCGCCATATATTATCATAAGAAAGTTATTGTTGTTTTGCTCAGGAGCAGTATTATATTTCGGGATGAAAGGTACCCTATGTCCGTTTCTGTACACCTGGCAACGTATTATAAAAAAAATCAAGATAATCGGTTCAGCGATTTAGGTGTGAAAAGGTATCAAACAAACAAGCTTACTTTCACATTTACAATATTATAGTTAGGATAAATATTTAGTTAGGATGTAGGGTGTAACAAAATAAACCCAAGACCTCTCGCGTGTTGACTCGGACCATCAAGCTGAACCACTTTTGTTCTATGACTTTTAAACGCATTGAACTAAACTATTTATGACCTACTAGCAGATGCCCGAGACCTTCGTCCGCCTGAAATTATTGTGAAAAATCTATTTTCCCCGAATTTGCAACATTTTTCATGAATGCTCCGCTTCTATTGATCGTAGCGTGATATAATAGCCTTCCTCAATAAATGGGCTATCCAACACGAAAAGAATTTTTCAATTCGAACCAGCAGTTCCTGAGATTAGTGCGTTCAACCAAACAAACTCATCAATGATCCATAGAATGACATCATATTGTAAATCCCACTTTACGCAAAAGTCCATGTCATAAGAATTTCTCTAAGGTCAGGATAATGACGCTTAAACCATTACAGTAATTTCAATTAAGACGCACTTTGTCACCGGTGACTCACAAGGTCTTTAAAACAACGATCAAGACCGATATCAAATAGGATTCCGATATTTTACCTGTCTTTTCAAGGAAATATTCTCAATGTCGAATATCAAGAATACCGGATTTTAAAATATATAAAACATGACTGTTGGTCGAAATAAAGCTTATTCGTCGAAGTAAACAAGCTTTTGTAACAACTCATTTCTGTTTTGGGATGTTCATTAAAGAGATCCAAACCTGAATTATGCAAGTTTTCTTCGATTCCTAATTAATCCTTCTAAACTTTTTCGAATTTAATAGAACCTCAGATAAAATGTCATTGTAGATGAAAATATATAAGCTAGTTTATACTAAATAAATCCCACTGTTTATTTTCTTTGGCGTTCCCATAATTTCTGATGACGACCATTCAGAATTTGTCTTGACTACAACTCCATAAAACGACGATTTTCCCCTATTTCTAACAACATATCATGAAACTAGTGATGGTGGTCGGTTGCCTTGGTATGTGATGCGGAGGAATGAGGAAAACGTCGTGAGGAAAGTTTTGAGAATGATGGTCGATGAAAGTAGCGTAAGACTAGAGAGACGATGGATGGACTGTGTGAAGGATGATATAGCAAGAAAAAAAAATTGTGAGCCGTCACGGGACGATTGGCAGATGTGAAACATCGAAATTATTTTGTACAAGTAATACGCATAAAAGAACAGTACACAGTAACAGTAGAGTGTATATATATATATACGCCACGCCAACAATCGGTTTTACCCGCGGCTATAGGTGTTTCACATCAAAATGGTGCAGACTGATCAGTCTCAGACTCCATATTGAGATAAAGGCATCAGGAAAATGATGATGATGATATCAAGAATGTCCAGGTACTTACCGACTCCACATAGCTGAGCGCAGGTCAGTCTGCCAGGGTTGGTGTAGGTAGTATTGTCAGAACCGCACACGGGATTGTACTCAGAGGTGACTGGGCAACTAGCTATGCATGCACGGATCTCAGGTGTCTGTGTGGTAGCCCTGAAAAGTATAATCGTTCGTTTTGTTAATTAAATTTTTGGTCTACAGTTTCAGGAAATATGGCATAGATTTTGGCAATCCGAGGGTGTTTTAAGTGAAGTTTAGTAAAGTAAAGTAATACGTTTATCAACATTACGTCTTCCAAACTACACAAACATAAACTAATAGGTATATATTTTAAACACTTAGCCAATACATTTCAATTTACGCTTGTCAGTAAAAAAACGTAACGATATTCTACACATATTGTTCAAAACAGTTGAATTTGTAAAGTATGTCGACACAATCTTATTAGAAAGATAACATTGTCGAAAAGCTGCAGTTACTGATTGAGTTTTAAACCTCCAGGGTCATTATTATTGAAACGTCATCAACATTTGGCCAAACTGATAATTTCTTGAGGGATAAATTTACGATCAGGAAAGCATTTCACTTTGATATTATGTGCAAAGACCAAAGACTGATAATTATAGACACTACTTAGTACTTACTCAGTAGCTGTAGCTACCGTTGTCGCTGCGGTGTTTGGTCTCGCGGTAGGGACTTGGTTCTGGTTCTGATTGGGGAACTGACCAGGGAATTGGTTCTGGTTTTGACCGGGGAACTGGCCAGGGAATTGGTTCTGGTTCTGATTGGGGAACTGGCCAGGGAATTGGTTCTGGTTTTGACCGGGAAACTGACCAGGGAATTGGTTCTGGTTCTGATTGGGGAACTGACCAGGGAATTGGTTCTGGTTTTGACCAGGGAACTGACCAGGAAATTGGTTTTGGTTTTGACCGGGGAACTGACTAGGAAATTGGTTTTGGTTTTGACCGGGGAACTGGCCAGGGAATAGGTTCTGATTCTGGCCAGGGAAGGTAGGTCTTTGGTTTCCGTTCGGGCGGTTCCAGCCATACCTATCATCTAAATCCTCTTCACTTTGTTGTGCTTGCCCTTGTCTGAAAGCGCCATTTGCCACAAGAGCTGTAAAATATAGAAATAATGAACATTAGCACAATATTATTTCTGCATAAATAATAATATCTGTGTCTAACGCTCTTAGACAGTATCATAGTATTTCAGAACAGACCTATGTCAGTTACATAGATTGTACTTTGCTGATTTAAGTTAAATGATACATGTATTAATTATATTGGGAAATAATAATACAATTATTACAATGGTTTTTTTTTTATCGCCACGCTCTTAAGAAGATTAAGGAGATAAATGGGGGAAATTATAACTCATTAAAATTAATCGTTACCCCGTTATGACAACTTGGAATTCCCCAAATACAGTATGATTGACGTATTTCTGATCGCAGAATTCGCAGATATCTTAATTTCAATAACATAAACTACATAATTCATTAAATGCTGAATAAGATTGAATGACTCATTTATCTGGTACCCATAGATAAGTATCAAATAAGAACGAAATGTTTTTTGCTCGTTCATCCTAGTGAGTAATTACAGCAAAAACTCTTGTTATTACTACGTACGCGAACTGTTCATTTCGTCAATCGTATTATACCCAGCTAATCCAAAAGACACTATTTTTTTAAGTAAGTAGGTATCTAATGCAGGTAAACGGTTGAATAATATATCAAAATTCATAAATGTCACGTCGTAATTTGAAACCAAAAAACCGGATTAAAAATCTAGTTTTAAACCCGCTTAACTCAAAATTATAATTAACATAAGTAGTTTTAAACCAGTTTTGTTGTTTATACTTTTAATATTTAATTATGAGTGATGACAATTATGCAGATGCTATATACGTATCTACACACTTAAGGAAAGAACACGATCGTTTCGGCAACGATGACCACAAGACAGGTTTTTCAATTAAATCGTCCTTGTTCCGAAAAAGTTATCATTTAGTATAGTGATATATTTATGTGAAACCCGAATATCGAAAAATTTGAGAGAAAAAATTGTAGGATAGGTATTTCATTTAAAATTCTTGTAAATAACAAGTATGGTTTTGTTACCCGCAATGATAAACTAAATCCCTAAAAAATGTTGATCACTACAGTACTTGAGCGTTCACCGAGATTACTTAACGTCAAAAACAAAAAAGAATACTCACCAATTACGAAAAAAACAAACAGCTTCTCCATATTTTTTGTTAATAATTACGTACGTCTGTGTTAGTGGAATACACTTTGTCGAATGCAAGTACAACGTCCGAGTCGCTAGCCGGCGTGCTACTGTCCACTCGGGGACACCGCTTTTGTTTATAAACTCACGCGCATCATAACTGGAACGTATGCCACGAAGAAATAGAACAATCCGTTTGAACAATAGGAATTCCCGGCGATATTCATGGTAGATGTAGCTAAATGAGGAAAAACGGTTTTTTCTTTTTTAGACGGCTTAGTTATCAATACAGATCTGTCACCTACGAACAAATACAACGACGCGTTCTTCAACGAGAGCAGCGGTGGCCCAGTGGTAGCGACCCGACTTACGAACAGTAAGTCGTGGGTTCGAACCCAGGCAGGCGCATTACTTTGTGTAATTTATTTCATCACCACTGCTCTCAAAAACGGTGAAGGAAAACATCGCGGGGAACCCGGCATGTCCTAGAACCAAAAATTCGAAGAAATGTGACATCTACCAATCCGCACTGGGCCCGCGTGGTGGATTATAGCCCATTCCCTCTCATAGAGAGGAGGCCTGTGTCCCAGCAGTGGGAACATTAAAAGGCTGATGATGATGATGTTCTTCAACAAAACAAAGGAAAGAAAAAATAAAAATTAAATCGTTTCCTAACCACCTGCCACCAGCCCACCTGAAATCAATTCCATGCCATACCTACGGTATTGCATCTAAAAACGAATTGATTACGGGTATCAAACCGCTTGAAAGGCTATTACATTTTTAACGCAAGTGGGTGCGTTATACATTTAGAAACAAATCGATTTTGTTGGTCATACACGTTTTTTTAATAAAGTGGCTGTTGCCCGTGATTTCATATGCTTGAATTTGGTATATAATAATACGATCATTGTTATGAGAATTTATATGTTGAAAAGACATATCAGTATTAAACATTTGATACCGAATATATTTTTCGGCCAAAGAATCAGCATTGCTAGCCGTCTGGGCCCTTTTCCTATTGACAGCGATGTGGACGCACTTTTTGCCGCCCTACCCTACTCTTTTGATACTTGTACATATATGTTAAAAAAGTGAATAAAAGGTAAATATGTACATATTTTCCTTTTATTCACTTTTTTAACATATAAATCTACATTTCTATATATTTCTTTAAAAAAAACATAGGAGAGAAAAAACCATTCAAAAATTAAAAAAATAGTAGCCAACCGGTATCGGGAGCAGCGTCGAATCGGTCAGGCCTCCAGAGAGAGGAACCTCCTAACAATACAAGCCGTGTACAGGAGTGCATATTTTTATAATCGTGTAATAATAGACCTATTTGTAGTTTGTAAATAATGTACATACTGGATGTGGATTCAAATAAATACCGAATCGATTATACAGTTTATTGATCCAGCCCTGAGCCCGACACTACTTTTGTAGAACCTGCATTCCCGTGCGTGAGCTGTGTGTGTTATTGAATTCTCATACACAATTTTCCTTCAAAGGGAACGAACCCGTGAACCTGTTCCTATAGCATTCTTTGCAGTCATAGGAATTTTAACTGGAAGGTAACTGGTTTCTTCCTAAAGACTTGGTTAATGACGATGCTACTTGAAACAGGAGTGATATTGTGATTAGTTTTGTCCTTAAAGTATTTTTTTTTCAAAATGTTCAGGGTCTCATAACAAATAAGATATAATTATTTAATAATTTGGTAGGTAAGCGACCCGAGTCTTTAAGTTTGCAAAAGGGACTTCACTGATGCAGCAAATTTAATATGAGTGCTTTATTAAAATGATCCCTGCGGAGAAGCTGCCATAAAAGTGAGGTTCAAGGAAAATTTTTGGTGGTCAACAACTTTGGGTATTGTAACCTCATGTTTCTCATTGACTTAATCACATCTTCTAAAGATTGGCTGTTAAGAGGAAATGCGGTAGGTATTTGAAGAAACTATTGCTGTCGCTCTGCGAGCACGATTTCGCATTGGTGCGATAAGGACAACTACAGTAAAAAGTCATAATTCGAGGTTTGGCTCTCGACTATTTCCTCCTCCAATATTCGACCAATTTAAAAGATATTACATAAACTGAATAAGAAAGATATATACTGTGTCCCTATGTTTGTCCTTTTTCATTAATAGTTGTCAAATTTGTACACTAGGCCTCTGTTGACAGGCGATCTATATAGGCAATTTTGAGCATTTTGTAAAGGTTCTATCGTTAAACAGATTGTGTATGGATCAAAAAAGGAAAACATAGGGACATAGAAGAGGTGGATATTTATGTAACTGTAAAAAATCATAGCTTTAAAGTCATAAATCAGAAAGAAAACAGGCGAGAGCGTTTGTATGGAGAAAAGACCACCCGCATTTCCTCTTAATGGCAAATGTATAGAATATTCATCCATACAACATTTATGCCTTTTGCCAAGGGGGTAGGCAGCAACTACAAAACGCCACCTGCTACGATCCTTACATACTTAAAATCTTCATTTGTGCTTAAAAGCTATAGAACTTGGTTCACTACAAACTTTTTATAATAGTTCCTACCAGCCTGCAGCCTTATTTTTTAAACGGGTGCGTCATAGAATCTTCTTCAGTACTCTGTTATTTTCTATATACATCATTATTGTTTACTACCGATATCTGAGGATGCAGAACACTTAACTTATCGATGGCAAACAGTAATTACAATATTATTTTTTTCCTTAATATATGCTTCCTCACCCTTTATCAGTCGATAATAATATAACTGCACTGGCTGCAATTGCGGCATTAAATTGCTGTTTATGTTTCGATTACCTATGGACAATTTTATATCGTATATAAGCTCTGAAAACAAGCCTTAGAAGTTTAGTCGAAGTAAGACACAAGTTCGTTGACTTTATCCGATAGGTAGCTAGCTAATGTAACAAATAGCAGGGACATGACAACGGGTAAGTGCTTAAGCAATAAAACTTTGTTTACCACTTAAAGCATACTTATAAAATAAAATTCGAAACATTAAGAGGTATTTGCAGATATGTGCAAAATATACCTTGTAATTATCTGAACTCTGGTTAGGACAAATGAAAGCCAGATTGCCAATACCATGAGGGGTACTGGGTTCCATTCCAAAGCGTTATCGGGTTTCACCATCAGGAATTTCTCAGCAGCCACGGAGTCTAGATTTGTGTCTGGTTGATAGCAATAGGCTCGCCTCCAATCACGTGGGACTTAAACATAACTGGCGAAATGTGAGTGTACTATTAGGTATACCTCTGCCTAACCCTTCAGGGAGACAGGCCGCAATGTGGTTATTGATTAGTAAAACGTACGTAGGCTTTCCGATCATTAGGGATTCCTATTTTAATGGATTCATCGTTTTTCATTCTTTCATTCAGTTTGATGTCAGCGAATGTGATTTGATAAATACCAATGTATCGATGTCTTACAGTTACTGCTGACCTCTCCCCTGGTTCGCTTGTATCATCTCATCTATTAACGCATATACACGGACGTTAAAGACTATTAGATTGAATTAAAAATTAAATTAGGTAACTTTTGATAATCAAAACCACGAAACCACAGATATAAAAACAATTTAAATATTAATTAGCTAACAGTACTGTTTTGTTAGTTATTAACATTTTTGTGCCTCACTGGTCTAGTGGTCGCAAGCGCGTCTGCTGAGCATAAGGTCCTGGATTCGATTCCAGGGTCGGTCGGCAATAGGCTCACCCCTATTACATGAGACTTAAACATAACTGGCGTTTAGGTGTACTATGAGGTACACCTCTGCCCAACCCTACGGTGATTACAGGCGTGATGTTATGTTATTATACTTTTGTTTAAGTGCACACTACCCTCCACAATATGCCGAAACCCGCTAAGAGATAATTGGAATTCTGAGCAAAACCTGTAGGTTTTAAAAAAGGAATATTTCCTAGACAGTTTTGTAAAACTGTCTAGGTAATATTCCTTTTTTATTTTATACTTTCCCAAAAAAATAACAGAATGTAGCGTATTTTTTCAAGACCTTTCGGCTATTTGTAGTAGTACTAATTAAATTTCAAAATTACTCCTGAACATAACGAGGAATAAAGAACGAACAAAGTTGTAAACAGCATTTATTAAAAAAAAAACATAATTTTAATACAAACAGAAATATTTTCATAATGGCACTGTATCTAGTCTAGAACTGGTCGTACCTGGTAAATAGCCTCAGACTAGAACCAGTTTCCAACATTAATGGAACTCGTTTACACGTTCTTTGTGTAGTTAGTAACCACCTAAGTATAAGGTTATCGTTCGATAACCTGTTTGATGGTTATGCATAACAAAATGCTAACAAAAAAAAAACAAGTAAATATTCTGGGTAAAATCACAATGGAGTAAATGGAGGAAAGAAAATGGTGGAAAAAAGTTTTTTTTTTTTTTTTTAAAGACTGCCTCCTTGGTCTTGTGGTCGCAAGCGCGACTACTGAGTCAGGAGTCCTGGGTTCGATACCCGGGTCTGGCAAAGTGTTATGGGGCCTTTCCATCAGGAATTTATCACTCACCACCACGCCACGGAGTCTGGATCTGTGCCTGGTTGAAGCAATAGGCTCGTCCCCCTATAACATGGAATTTTAACATAATTGGTGAAATGTAGGTGTACTATTAGGTACACCTCTGCCTAACCCTTCGGGGATTACAAGCGTGATGTTATGTTAAAATATTTGGTTGATATAAGTAACAGCTTCGGTCATAAAAAAATCCAGACGAATAATTTCAATTGACGTCATAGTATATATTCCTCGTGGTCTGTGCCAAAAACAAAAAAGCAGCTACATAATATGTACGGGTCGAACCACACATAATTAACCGTTCCGTATTCGGGCTGAATAGTAATTCATTACATTTATTGACAGCAAAAATAAGTGTGACATTTCTTAAAGCTGTTAAAAACAAAATTATTTCTTTAACCAAAAATATCCCATTTCTCAAACGCCATTTCGAAGTATTCCCATTTGAGCACCGATTTCAAGAGCACCAATGCTTAGAGCCAAAGATTTTCCCTTTGCTCAAAAGGGAAAATCTTTGGTGCTCTTGAAATCGGTGTTCAAATGGGAATACTTCGCAATTTCTTCTTTAAAGCTTGTTTCGTTGAAACTGTTCTTTTAAGTTTTACCAACTTCAACGTTTTTCAGAATTTTTTACCCGTGAAGTTGAAAGTTAGAGGACACAGTTTAGTAACTTTAAAAGTGCATATAACTCACCAACAGACTTACAGACTTGATTAAAAAAGTCACTTACGTAGCTCGTAATTCATCAGAATTATACATGTTGATGCTATCATCGACAAATAAAAATTGTAGACTTCTCATCTCTATAAGAAGTCTAAAATGTTCAGTTGGTATGATATTGTGGATTAGTCCGTAGTCAAACGTACTTATGTTATAGTTTTTTATTTCATCAGGCCAAGCTGCACATGTTTCATGCCAAGAAAAAGTACCTACGCATTCCCTGATCTATGACCACATGTTCAGAGAATGCATACTTTACGTACTGGTCACATCGTGTTAGTCTGGCCATCTCTTACAGTTCTAAAGATGCAGACGGATAAGTCTATAGACAGAAGACGTTGGCTTAGCAATAGGGACCCGCTGTCACCCTAGGAACAAATCAATCACTTTTCTTCTTTGCGTATCGTCTCAAATACTCCCGCCCGCACAGCTCGTTGGCTTCGTTTAAATCCTGAAAGGTGCCGCTGAGTCTGTAAGATGGGCAAGAAAGGAGGTAGGGCTTATCATGCAGAGGGGCTCCACACTGGCATTGTATTTAGGACGGGTCGAGGATACACCATTTGGTCAGATTAATTCTACACATCTTGATGACTTCATTATGTATTATAAAATGTTAGTTCGAGAAAACAAGACACCACTAGACGTCATTAGCAATAACACGACGAAACCCTAAAAAATATCCTAGTCTCAATATACTTATCGGACAATTAAGATTTTTATACAGTTTATATTTAGAGATGATGTATCTCATGTTGACACCAAATCATTCGACAGATAACCTACGAGTGAGTACATTTCTGGATGATAGCACTCAATGAAACTGATGAAGCAAATAAAATCACTGTGTTTTGTTAATAAAAGCACTGTTGATATAAGAGACACTTTGTTGAAGATCGTTGCCTTAACATTGTGTAAAATACTAAAACCAAGATACTTGAGTGTTAGTGTGACTCATTCTAGAATAACCCTCCTTTTAGGCTCCGCCGCAGTTGGGTAAAAAACAAGCACGAGTATTTTCATTACGCTAGTCATTACGTTCTCACCAAAAGTGCCACATAAACTGTTTTGGTATTTTTTTTTGTTTTGGGTAGATTTTCCGGAAGCTGTCAAATTAAATCACACACACGCGTCACAATTTTGAAACAAACACGTGAGTGCTGATTAAAACGTTTATAATTTAACAAAACAACATGATGTCACAGGTTTAAAACCGAATTTAAAAATTCGGTTTAAATGCAAAAACAATCACAGCGATATTACCTGATTACATTAAGTAATCATTTACTTAGGTAAGTATACTTATTTAGGACAAAACATGCCAAAACTTCGGTCATCGACCACAAAAGAAACAAAAAAAATAAGATTAAAAAAACAATCCTCCAAGCCGTAACTTTATCAGTAGCGAAAGAATACTCGCTCTCATTTGAAAGTCGCAGCCGTTATCAGCGCTTCGTCCTCCGGCCGAGTCAGAGGTTATCGCTGCCACCACTACTGTGATCCCATCCCCCCTTCCGTCCATCCTGGAACAGTCACTGATGCACCAGTGAACAGATAACTTCTATACAATAAACATCGTTCATTAAAACAAAAAATAAATTTAAATCTCGAACTGTTTTGTTTTGACAGGCGTTTGGTTTGACAAACCATAGATAAAAATAAGAGTAGTTATTTATCTAAAAAGGAATTAATTAAATTTGTAGTGTTGCGTTGTGGTGCCGTTCAAGATTTGGACTTAATTAGTTGGAAATGTTAAACGGGAAGTTTTTGTTGTGCGTAGTTTTAGTTGCTGGTAAGTTTTCTTTTTAAATAGAATTGAAAAGTACATTATCAATACTATGTTTTATTAATTATCTTTGCGTTATTGTTGAGCAAATGCATGAGGAAAACGTGTCTCATTAGGTCATATTTATATATCCTATAAAATGTATTTTCCAGTTAACAATTAACTAAAATTAGCTGAAACGTTTGACCAAACAGAATTTTCATGAACAGGTAGTGCCCTGAAGTTTTGAAGTTCAGTTTTCAACTCCTAGATGCTTTTAGTCTTCCAAAAGTGTATATAATGTCCATAATGCGTATTAACATTTAGATACCTAGACGGGCTCTCCACACAGATTTTGATATCATAGTATCTACCTATGTGATGTTGGCAAAGTTGTGATAATTCCTCCACCATAGCCACTAATCAAACTTTCAATGGAAGTGGATCTTTTAATCAGGGTTCAATTAAGCAACAGCATCCCTTTGTTTACTATGAAGCAACACAAAGACGCTGCAAGCCGAAATAGGCGTGAAACATTAGACCGTTTGGCGGCTTGTCCAAGGGTTATCGCCACACGCCCACCGAGGGCAGCGCACATTTATTATTAGCAGTGAGTAACCGATCATAGGGTAGACATGCGGACGGCGCTGCAATCTACTGCACCCGCTACTGCGAAAATGATCTCATTTGTGTTTCATAGTTTGAGGGAATTTACTCGCCTTAATGATTCTTGGTATGGTCCAATGAGCAATGCAAAGTTTGTTTTCCTTTCTGAGAGGTTCCCATTAGTCTATTAACTCGTCATTGATTTGGGAGTCTGTGTTTTCCAATTCACGTATTATGATATCGGTCGTCAGTTGTTTGCTCACTATTTGATGCTAATTCTTGCCGGACCTAGTCGTTGAGACGATACCTAACCGAACGTAGCGAATAAATAACATTCTTATATTTTTACAAGTACAGAAGATTGAACTTTACAAACTAATCGAACTAAATAACTCTTGAAAAAACTTATTGCATCTCAATGGAATAGCCTGAATTTAAACTGCAAACAAAAAAAAATCACTTAAAGTTATTTTTTTATGGCTTCGCACGGTTTGTGCATTGTCACGTTTGAGTTTTTAGATTAATTTTAGTAAATACTACGAGGAAAACAAAGGTAAGGAAATTTTATGGAACCAAAAATAATAATTCATCGGAATTTAGAATAGGACAGAAATAAAGGGTGTAAAAAGACTCTTAACGAAGCCGAAAGGCACTTGTTCTCCCCGTCATAGCGATAATTTTTTTGTTCTAGACCATACCTGGGAACCTTCTAGTTACGGAGATATTGGGGGTCAAAGTTCCAACTTTTTCACAAGTTTTTTTTTTTAAATACAAGTTTTTAATGTATGGTTTCTACTTTAAACACCTCCAGGACCCCCTTACTATTCAATTCATCCAGCACAATGTTTTGAGTGCGTTACATTGAGTCCTACTGTAAAACGTAATTTTTCAGCCCAAAAAAAAAATCGTTTCCCAGCACTCATTTTTGCGTAAAGCTACTTAGTTTGATATGTACATAATGCTTCGTGAAGAGTCCGTTTACACCATGTGTACTTGGTAGACCATCATTCCGTTAGTCTACCAGGGTGTAGTTGGTTTATTTCATATTTATAAACAAGGAGTAACTTGTCTATTGCTCATATAATTATGTTGTATAGGATCAATAAGCGGAGACGTGACAAATGAGCAAATTACAATGACGAAAAATTACAATTTAATATTATTCAGAATAATGAATGAGACTATACATTTATATATAGGAAAACTACATATTTGTACAAAGTAAACAAAGTACGGAGGTAGGAAAAGGTATACATTTAAAGTTAACGGTTAAGTTCTAAATCTATTAACTAAACATGGTTTTTCTGGCTACTGTTTTGTTACAAACCACAGACTACGTATCATGATGACGTAATTGACCTGTTCTATGTGTGACACTATGGTATTTATCTCTGTGTGTTTATCTATGCCCATGTGTGCGTATAGCCACTAAATAGTGTGGTGCACTATGCCGGCGTACTATCACTATCTGTAATTGTTTACATTATTGTGTTAATTAATAGTATTTACGTATACCAGTATTTATTTCAAGTTTGATCTTCAGTCCAAAGTTTTAATACATGTGCGAGTGCGCGATGTACCTAGATGAAGTTTCTATCTAGACCTAAGTTAATCCGTTTAGGTATTGACATATCCGTAAACATATAAGCGATCAGCTGGAAGCTGACCCCAACATAGTTGAAAAAAGGCTAGGCAGATGATGATGATGATATTCGTATACATATCTTAACATATCAAGCCTTATCCAAAGCGACAAGACATAATTAACTATCTTTTGTGGTGCATTTGTTAACTTCCTACTAATACTATAAAAGTGAAAGTTTGTGAGGATGTGTGAATGTCTGGATGTTTGTAACTCTTTCACGCAAAAACTACTGACCGGATTTGGATGATTGATAAATTGGCACACAGATAGTTTATAACCTTATTTTTAAATGGGATTCTTTTATCCCAGTAATACGATCCTGTGGGACAATTATCCACGCAGACGAAGCCGCGGGCATAAATAATTATTAGGTTGTTATGTCAATAGATTAGGTAAACTTAATTTTCACATAGATATCAACAATATGATCTCGTAATCTTCGATCAGTTGATCAAAGGTTAGAATTATTAAAATAAGACAACATTAGGTCACAATTCGAAAATTGACATCTTCACTAAGTCAAAGTAAAACTATACAACAAATATATATTTTTTAATTGTATTTCATAGTAAAATATTTAAGTATATTAGGTTATGATTACTTCAAAATTCGACCAGCTATAGAACAGAAAAAGTAATGAAATTTTAGCAGTGTATGTCAAAAATATCTATTTCATCAAAAAATATTATACTAGAACTGAAAATTACTTAGTTTTATTTCCCTCCTTAATAAATCAATCAACCATAACACAAGACGATAGCGTCATACAACCAATAAGTAAAGTTCATATTTCAAGATAAACTTGTATGAGTTGTAGGGCCTGATCACCACGGTGAAACCGCGTGATGCCACTATCTTATAAGAAACTTAATAGATTAAAAGTAGAACTATGTAGAAGGTTAAGAAAAACATTAAATATTATCATCAAAGCATACAATGATAAATCAGATGTTCTTATGCCTACGGCGTAGCCATGTGCTACGACTCGACTGCTACGAGAAAGTCGTAGACGTGTATGACCAATGACCCTTTGGGGTTGCACCTCATTCGGGGCTGCGGGACTGTTTGAAAGAGATACCGCGGCCCTGGAACACAAAGGGCAAGGAAGGAACATGGATGGGTTTTAGTCAGAACAAGGCTGACACTCTCTTCCGCTGCGCCCAGAGCGGGAGGGGTCCATTGATGATTAAACATCCGAAAAAAAAAGGGTTGCGCCTCATATAACAGCGCGCAATCGCATTTATCCGTGCTCCTATTCTTTTCCTTTGCTCAGGACCGTCATTTGCTAAAGTGAGAAACAGACTTTTGTTTTCTAGCCAAGATCCCTTCTTACTTTTTATTAATTCGTTATCAAATTATTATCTGAATGGATTTTTGGGAGTGTGAAGAACAGGGTGTTAAGTTCTTCATCCCCATAGAAAAGGGAGGAACCTCCGCCCTGAAGGGTGTTATGTCTGGTGGGCTACTGCGCTGTCAGTTGTTGTCGGGAACTTCTACATAATCTTAGTCGCGGATAACTTTACTTGCGCGATTTAGGAATTAGATGTATTTCGCTGTTTAGTTCATCAACTGTGTCATAGATGGCGCTGTAGTTCTTTTTGTTCTATGTTGCTGGAGACCTCTTTGTAATGCCGCTACAAATTTAAAGCGGATACGTTAAGTAAGATAATATGTCAATGCTTGTTGTAAGTACGTCCGGTTAAATCGGTTGCATAATGCGATCATAGTAGGCAGTTGCCTATTGCATAAATTGCATTAGACCGCCTGGTCAGAGATGCCAGCAAACAGGGAGGGGACCAATCCCAACCGAAAAAAAAAAAAAAGCGCCTGGTCAAAGACTCGTGTGATTTCAATATACCGGTTACCCAACGTTTACACCCTGAAAGTTTTGTATTTTGTATGAAAGACAAAGGTAATATACAACCAGTATTTACTACTTGTTTTAGATAACGATAAACGAAATTAGATAGACTGTAATAGGCTTGCCCCTATTACATGGGACTTAAAACATAATTGAAAGAAAAACAAGAAAGAAAATACATTTGTTTGGCACATGCCAAAAGTGCACGCAAAAACAAAAATAATATAACAAAAAGAAATATTACATTGTGTACCCCAATTAGTGAAATGTATGAGTGTATAATGTAAGGTATTAATATAATGTAACAATTCGACATGCGTCATATTATGAAACTAGTTTAAAATGCGTCGTAAGATCATAGAGTAAACGGAGGTCGCTGCATCAAGCTCATCTATCGGCACGAGCTGCTTAGCTCAGCAACTATGCTATCAAGTAAGCGTGAAGGCGAGCTAGGTCAACGGCTTAGACCGCACATGACACACTTCTGCTTGTTATGCATGCATACGTGTGTGGGGGCGAGCCTATCGCCATCAACAGGACAACAAATCCAGACTCAGTGGCTGCTACTGAGAAATTCCTGATGGGAAAACCCGATAATATTTGGCCCGACCCAAAAATTGAACCCAGGTCCTCCTGCTCAGCAGTCGGGCTTGCTTATTCTTTATCTTTTATTCTTCTTCGCCTCTCAAACTACTCCCTTTGCTGAAGTATCGCAAATATCACAATCCGTATGAAAACCAAGCGTGGCATTTTTTGACTACCTACTATGACCTCATAAGCACTATTTAGTTACTACCTACACCAGGGATGGCGAACCAAAGGCACGCGTGCCATTGATGGTACGCAACAAAATATTTTGGGCACCCCACCGATTAAAATCGTTTGCATTTTAGCTCAAAATAACTAGGTTCACTATATATTCTACTAAAAGTAACCTCTTATAAGAAGTTATAAGCACAACCCTAATATAAATTATTTGTCATCTAATCTGCAACAACAGAAGTCACACTAATGTTACCTTCTTTAATTTGAATTACCTACTTGTAAATATTTATCAACATTCAACAGTAAATTAAGAGTATAGAGATGATAGTACCTATTTAGTTTAATTATTTGCCCAATAATGATAAGTCAAAATTACTTGATAGCACGTCTATGCTATCCTTATTAAACATTTCTTTAAAAAAATATATGGCACGCTGATCCATAAATGTTCGCCACCCCTGGCCTATAGAAACAAGTTATTATTCAAAATAGACTAAGTTTTTGTAAAATAAAATTCTATAATTAAATTATTGAGTTGTAACGTTGTGGTTTCAAACCAATTAGGTTGCTGCAATAGTAGCCACGTTAAGCATAAATTGTTTAAACGGGCACGGGAAGTAAGTGCCCTTGCGTTGTCTAGGTATATCTATATCAGTAGGTCTAACATACTGTCTAAAGGTGTTCCAAACTTGGATTGGAATTTCGGGGACAAAAATTAGACAAGGATGCTCGAGAATGTGACTTATGATAAAATCCTACCTGTATTTTTTTATTTTATTAAAACTTTATGCACATAATGTACAAAAGCGGACTTAATGCCTTGGGCATTTTCTACTAGTCTACCTTAGGGTGATGCAGAGACGAAACAGTAGGTGCAATAGTATAGAAAATGTCCAAACATAAAATATAATAGTCAACTTGACGCTCCTGGTTTTTCCCATCACAACCTCATTTTCCTGTCCTATGTCCTTAAACCTCCTAAACCCAAACCTACGTTCCAGTACAGGCGTGCCTTTGCGCGGATGAACAGTGAAAAGCTTTTACAGGACGCTTCTAATATTGACTGGACACCCCTTGAGGAAGCAACTACAGTTGACGATAAAGTTACTTTTTTTAACAATGCTGTAGTTAAGCTTTACGACACCCACGCTCCTATCAGGAGAGTCAAACTGAAGCGCCCACCGGCGCCATGGATGAATAGGGGAGTTCAGATGGCGATGCGACAAAGGGATCGCGCGTTTCGGAGGTTTAAGAAGGATCGGTCGGAAAATAATTGGACCCTCTTCAAAACTGCTCGCAATCGTTGTAATCAGATGATACGCGACGCTAAACGCCGCCACATTCTTGATAATATCACTTCTGCTTCTCCTGCTGATATCTGGAAATTCCTTGGAACTCTAGGTATCGGCAGATCGCGACATTCAGACCTTCCTAACACATTTGGCTTAGACGATCTAAATCGTCATTTCTCCTCTGTTCCCACCATTGATAGTCTAACCAAATGTCAAACCCTTGACAACCTTGCTGGTCTGACGCGACCCGATATTACTCCCTTTGCCTTCACCCCAGTCGATCCGGGGGAGATCAAAAAGATTATCCTATCCATTAAATCCAAAGCCGTTGGCTGTGATAACATCAGTCGACACATGATCGTGACAGCTGTTGATCAGTTCCTTCCCGCAATTTCCCATATAATTAACTTCTCCCTTTACTCCGGTGTTTTCCCTTCCCTATGGCGGAAAGCCCATGTACGACCACTTCCTAAAATCCCTAATCCCACGCATCTCAGTCACTTTCGTCCGATTTCCATCCTTCCCTTTTTATCCAAAGTACTCGAGGCCTGTGTACATAAGCAATTCTCCCACTTCATTCACAAAAATTCCCTCATCTGTCCTTTCCAATCCGGTTTCAGGCCCGGGCACAGTACCGTTACAGCTCTCCTTAAAGTGACTGACGATATAAGGCGGGGAATGGAGGACACTAAAGTTACGGTTTTAGTGTTGATCGACTTCTCAAATGCTTTCAATACCGTCAGTCACGAAGTCCTTTTATCCATCCTCTCCTATCGCATGGTCTCTCCCGAGGTTTTGGAATGGTTTTCTTCCTATCGTCAGGGGCGTCAGCAGTCAGTCCTTGCTGGTGATTCTAACTCCAGCTGGTGTAACCTTGAAACTGGCGTCCCTCAAGGCGGTATTTTATCTCCACTTTTGTTCTCTATTTTTATAGATCTCATAACTACCGAGCTTCAGTGTGCGTATCATCTCTACGCCGACGACTTGCAACTCTACCGTCGGGCAGGTGTTGACAGCTTATCCAGTGCGGTCGTGGAGCTAAACCGGGATCTACGCGTCGTTAAAAACTGGTCTGATCGTTTCGGTGTGGCGGTTAACCCAAACAAGTGCCAGGCTATCATTGTGGGGAGCCCCCATAGCTTGAGAAGGCTGAATGGTTTAACGGTGCCACCGGTTACCTTTGACGGCACAGTGGTTCCGTTTAGCTCTGACGTCAAGAATCTGGGTTTGCATGTTGACACTTGCCTTGATTGGCGTAAGCAGGTGGCGATTGTGAGCAAGAAGGTCACTGGAACGTTGCGGTCGCTCTATCGGCTGAAAAATATTCTCCCAACACACATTAAGGCAATGCTTGTACAGTCCCTAATCTTCCCCATAATTGACTATGGTGATGTGTGCTACTATGACCTGAATGCAGAGCTCCTCAATAAGCTTGACCGACTTCTAAATAACTGCATTCGATTCGTCTTCAATCTCCGCAAGTATGATCATGTATCTGCACATCGATCGCTGTTAAGGTGGTTACCCATCCGGCAGCGCAGAGCATTGGCTTTGACAACCCTGTTTTCTCTTCTTCACAAACCCACTTCTCCTTCTTATCTGACTTTCCATTTTCAAAACTTATGCTCTGCGCATAGCAAGAATCTTCGTTCCTCCAATAACTGTCTTTTACGATGTCCTTCTCACCGCTCTGGTTTTATAAAATCTTCTTTCTTTGTCCAGGCGGTCTTCCTTTGGAATGCGCTCCCTCAGAGTATCAGGACGGTGACCAGTCGGTTCACTTTCAAAATAAAAGCTCGAGAGCATATTCATAAGAAGTTGGCAGATTCGTCTCAGAATTAAGTTGTATTAGTTTTTTTTTTTTCCTATCTTAACTTTATACATTTTGATATATGTATGTATATATGTATATATGTTCTAGTCTCTTTTTCTTTTTTTGCACCTACTGTGTATTGTCTCTGCATCACCCTAAGGTAGACTGGTAGAAAATGCCCAAAGCATTAAGTCCGCCTTTGTACAGTAATTTTACTTGTGCATAAAGTTTTAATAAATAAATAAATAAATAAATAATAAATACAAATATACATAAATACACACAAAAGTGAAGAGAGATATAAAATACTTAGATGAAGAAAAACAACAAATTAATTGTGAGACGAGTCTGCCAACTTCTTATTTCTTCTGTATTGTATGAATTCTACTTGGTTCGTGGTTATACCGGAAGCCGTCTCCAACCCAGTTGTAAAAAGGCTAGGCAGATGATGGTGGTGGTAAAAAATCAGAGAAACTCGTTAACTAATTTTGTTTAAAATTGTATTTGGTTTATTTCGTTATAGGACATAAATGGGAAAGCTCTTTATTAAACGGTTTATAATATTACCTATGACCTTTGTAATAAGTAGGTAATACACACAATGTAATTATGTCATCATTGGAGTAGTACCAATTAATTGTATTAATACATCCGCTAACCCAGTTTGGTTTACCTCAACATGCTTAGATATTAGCAATTAAATAAGTCACTATTAATAAAAATACTTCCAAAATCTTTTTATAATACTTAGAAGACAATTAGTTGCCTTTTACTTTTTCATCGTAAGTGGTGGTAGGTACTACAGGCCGTCTGATGACGTTCATAAAATAAAACCATTAAAAGAACAAACATAAACCCACGGACACCTCATACAAATTTAAGAACTCTGGGAAATTCTGAAGGCGACACCGCTTAATCACATATTAAACGCGTAGTAGACCCATTCACAATGAGTCACCGAGGAAGTGGCCCTATCTAGATCAGTTAATCAGCTACCCTTTCTGGAAACCGAACCGACACAAAAAGATAAAAAAATCATAGTCATTACTCCATCCTGGGTCAACTACGCAGTTTATGTACGCAGTTAACTTTGATACGTGGTTATGCAAGTGTTTTATCTACCATGTTTCGGATCGCTTCAGATTTTTGATAAGTTCGTAACAAATGGGCCAATGGGATGGGAATAGAGTCAAGTCGTAGCTTAGTTTGATGCTTCTTCTTCAGAATAAATACAGATTTAGTGACCTAAGTCGCTGTTATGTATGTGTGTAAAATAAAAGTGGCTAATCTAAGCCAACTTTCTTTGGCTCCATACATTTTTTCTCAAAATAAATAAAGCAATATGAAAATATTTCATTCAATTTGTTTAATGGGTTTGATCCTCTGTTTGATCAAGGTCGACAATGCCCTCATTTGTCAATGCCATTATTAATTGGAGTGTCGCAAAGACATTAGAAATAACATACTAGAACGTAGCTTTTGAATAATCATGAAAGAACATTATGGTTCAAGGGACTTTTTATAGCAAAAGATGAAGTACTAATACTTTGTAACTAACCCAGAGATAATCATTGACATTGCATTTTAAAGACGCAAGATGTTGATATAGCAGTTAACAATGTAAATAATGTAAACTAATTTCACATCTGCAGCTGTGCAAGCAAAAACGCATTGCCAGAGATTGTTTATGATGTTTGCTTATTCTATTAAGTAATTTGTACAAATAACAGAGTCCTAACATGTTTACTTCACAAATGTGAGTCAATGAGAAGGGGCGTGTGCATCTCATTGTTTACATAGTGTAGCGAGCCGATAGGGTACTTTACAAATGCGTAATATGGATGAGATCACAGGAAAAGTTTAGTAAAATAAATAACACTGATTAGATTGAAGGGTCAAACGAAATGTCAAACAGCAATCAAGAACAACCGTTGAAAACAATAATGGAATAAAACAAGAAACAATTAAGCTACATTATGTCCCTATTAACTTTATTATCGGTTAAGCAGTTATCTCGAATGCGGTGAGCCGCATTGTTATGATGAAGATTTGCGTTTAAGTTCGGTTGCAGGTCAAATTATTGTTTGATTCTGATAGTTCTGAACTTCTGATAGTGGTTGTTATTGACATACCTCCCTACTGATGTTGATGTTCAGTCCCTACATTTTAATAACCTTGAAACTTCGATTAAAAATGATCAAACAGGTTGCTCAGAGCAACATTATTTATACTATGATTTAAGATACTAAAGAAACTTCCACGCTGAAACACTACTTGCCTAAAGTGTCCCACTACTGTTGGGGAAAGGCCTGCCCCAATTCCCTCATGAGATCCTTATCTTGTGCCACCGCCTCCACATACTCTTGCTTGACTTGCGTTATTGTAGATTCGTAGCTGTAACCCTAGTAATCAAAAACTCTTTTCCTTTCCAGCATGGAACGAAGTACAACCAGCCAATCTGCCCTTCATGATGCGGGAGAGCCGCATCACCGTCAGTGACGCTAATGAGATCGGGGAGGCTCCTGACATGATGATACCGCCCGAGATTATGAGGGCACGAGTGAGGGAGGGAGTCCCTCCTCCGCTATGTGCTGGTCGATGTGCATCGCCGTCTGCAGGACCAGTGTGTGCCTTCGACGCTACGGGAACCGCCAGGACGTTTGAAACGCTATGCGAACTGGAAGCGGTGTCGTGTCGTGAAAGCACGTGTAAGTTTGGCCTTTTTGGAATGATTTTAACATTTAAGTTGTGAAAAATCTGGTGACATTAATTCAGAATCGGAGACAATCATCAGACATGTAGTGGCCATTTTTGACAAACATACATTAATTATTACCTACCATTTGTGAGTCAAATAAACGTTTTTAATTTCTTGGCGACAATTAAACTCTGATATTTCGTAAAAATTATCACTCAAACCATGGCTCTTTGACCAAATGGCTCTTTTTGTAGTCATACAGTAGTAATTTGCGTCATTTTATGTTATTTTTGATTTCGTCCTTTTAGAAAGAAGAACAACATTTAATTTTTTCAGTTCTTTCATGAACTGTCTCCATACTATTTTCCATCAAAAAGCTTTTACCATCAAATAACGCCCTCAATTTTTCTAATTCCAGATTATGCTATTACAAGTCTGGGAGAATGCTGATGAGGCGACAGAACACGCTAAGTGCATTGGTTCTCACATAAGTGTAAGCATTACATACCGCACTGCCTGAGGACGGTCGCCATATTACGTTCAACAATACGTAACTATAGGAAGCATAGTGTAATCTATCTCTATACAGTAGTACAAAAAATTTGGCTCAGATCTTTGACATTTCCTAAAGTCTGTCACTTAATAGGTTTTTTATGACGACATATCATTTTCTTGGCACCATTGCTTTGTATGGATTATGAATTTCATGGTGAGAAACTTTCAGTATTCTTAAAGTGGTACAATTCAAGACACATTAAACGTCTTGGTGTGTAAATTCACTGGATTAAACAACCTTGTCATAATAATAATGTGACGTTAGCAGTGACCTCAATAACAAATAGAAGCGGCCTTAATGTCAAAGGTTCAGCTGAATTTCAAACAGAAATGGACATCCCAACTGTCACCTGTCAGTTGTCCTGAAATCCAATATGGCTGCCCCGTCCAATTTCGTTGCGAAAACAGTCGCCTTTAGCTACTGTATTGAGTTAGGTAGACTGTGGTTAAAATTACATTTATATTTAGTATGTAACTGTCCTTTGTGGTCTACCCAAAAAAAAAATAGATATTTTTAGGTTAAAATCCCTAATTAAATTATGTAGATTGTACTTACTATTATTGTATCCCTTCCAAGACCAAATTTTAGAATAGATTTAAATATCTACATGATTCTAGATTCACCAGCAATAACTCTTAGGGGTCTAAAATTCCAGGATCATGTCCTTATTAAAAGTTCGGTGTGTCTCGATATATTGTCCCCGTGTATATTTTCAATTTGTTTTGTTATTCATATTTACATGTTCACAAAAATTCTGCCTAAAGTGTTCGTTTTGAAAAACATCATCCATTATACAGACTTGAATATTAGCTAACTGTCTAGTTGTCTTTCTTATAAAATTTTAATTAATTCAGGTAGTATAATGCTTACGCTGTAAAATTAAGTTCTTGTTTAATAATAACATAATAATTTAGTTAAAATATAGTTTATATAATAAAGTTTGGTGACCAAAGCGGTTTTGATAGCAGAATTTCTACTTGTTTTAAATTTCCTCTACGCTGATTCACACTTTTGTTTCATCTTCCTGCAGAAAAATGGATTTTACTGGGTTATATTGCAGTATTGGTTATACTGAGTTTGATACAAAATAATAATTGATAAGGTTGGGTCAAGATCGTGTGTTTCCCTTATCTCTCAAAGATCTTTGAGGGCTTATTTTTCAATAGTTACAAACTGTTAACTGGCGATTAAATATGACCATTTCTCATATATCAAACATTTTGTATATTGTATCTATGAAACTAAATATTTTATTCCTAAGATAAAAGTTATATACCTATTGAAAAATCAGGCCTAATATGATTGTGATCCTTTCAAATTATATATAAAATATATTAAAAAGATCTTTGGGAGTGACAAATTTATAGTATTTGGCGTCACATAATAATGTTCGATACTTATTTTATTATATTTAGAAATAAGATTTTGGTCAGAAAAGTTCCTAAAATTCAAAATTACTCGTATTTCTTTAAGGAAATGTTATTAGTTTGTAAGTAGTTGTAAAATTAACGCCAAAGTCATGTTCAAATAAATATTTTAGTAATGATTGTAATTGTAAGATTATATTGTTTAAGTCAATATTTTTATTTATTGTACAAAGTACGGATTATCATGACTTCTAGCAGTCATGACGTTAACATCATAACAAATGAAATATAGATTAAATAAAGATTTTACAGCATAAGTTTTCTTTATTTAATTTTTTTTTTCCCTCCCACTTTCCCACTTCTGATGAAAGATATCCCCTGTAGCTCCCTGATTATTGATTTTCTGGTTAATCACCCATAAAAACCTCTAACTTTACACACCGCGTGACGCCTGTGATCAGTCCCGACCGATGGGATTTTACTGACTGTTGGCACTGCACAGTTCAAATTTATAGGGTAGGTCTTCTTTTAACCGCTATACAAAAGTGATGTGAAATTATGAAATACTTACATCTAACTGAGGGTTGGAAAAAAAACTATTTATAGAACTCTGTGGGGTGTCTATTGACAGCTCTTAAAAGATTTTAGTCAATAGTTGATAAGATATTCGCTTCTTAAGCCGGAAAAATTGTGCCCGTCTGTAATTTCTAAAGCAAGAGGAGAATAATTATGAAAAAATATTGGTTTGTAGAACGTACTCGTAAAAAGAACTTTCAACGAGTATTGGTTTGAATAAGATTACAGTTATTTTTTGAGATAAATGACTTTTTCGTAATTTCAATGATAAACCAATTTAATTTTTCTGTTGAGTGTAAATTATCCTATGAATGAGTGTTAAAAATATTTCTAATATATTGTTTGGTGCTACGGAACCCTTATTTTGCTCACCCCTCATTTCTGCATTAAAATGGCACCCTTGCGATTCTTGCTAAGTCGGGGCAGGTCGCTAGTTAGTAATAAAAATAAATCATCCTTCATGCAATTTGCGTATTTCAATACGGATCAAAAAAGAAACCTAGGACGCCCAACCTTCGTTTTTTTTCGGATGGGTAATCATCAAATGACTTCTCCCGCTCTGGGCAGAGCGGTAGGGAGTGTCAAACTTGTACTGACTAAAACCCATCCATGTTCCTTCCTTGCCCTTTGTGTTCCGGGCCGCGGTATCTCTTTCGAACAGTCCCGCAGCCCCAGCAGAAGAAAGTCTACCCTGGGATAACAATGTGAGCGATACTCAGCCAACAAACATCCCTATAGGCGACAGGCAGTCTCATACAAGTTGGTCACTTTGTCCGCCCTATTGGCTCCTGATCTAGGCGGTGTCATAAGTGAAGTAAATACTAGATAATCCTTATTAGGATAAACATCGAATGTTATCTGGAACGTTTATGATATCATTTGTTTTTGTTATTGGCACGTTTTGCTTTGTCATGTGACTTTGTTTACATACGATAGTGGGGGGGATGTTGTTTTTGTTTTAGCACTTTGTTACCACAAATACCAAGGTATTTGTGGTTAATTTCTACCTACTGTGACCTGGTACTATCGCGCGCACTGACTGACTTTTTAACCTTGTTACTCAAAACATAATGAGGAAAAGTGGTCGACCGTCAGTGACCGTGGTAGTACCTATGGGTGCGTGTCCAGGGCTTAGCATCAACTGTTCCACCCTTTGTCAAAACGACCTCACGCCATTTTTTTTTTCAGATAACTTTATTACGCGGATCCACGTTCCGGCGCATACCGAAGGGTAATAAGCTAACGTAAAATTAATTTGGAATCCATAAATTCTGGTACACCCTTGGTAAAACGGAAAAAGCTTCGTGGAAAAGATCTTGGAATCACTCCTTGCATTCTGTTCCGGCCAAAGAGACAGTTTCAGCTCTACAACCATCTTCTTCTTCTTTCGCATCGATTTAACAAGTCTTCATCATCATCATCAATCAGCAGAAAGACGTCCACTGCTGGACATAGGCCTCCCCCAAGTATCACCACATTGACCGGTCCCGTGCGACTCGCATCCAGCGATCCCCGTAACCTTCACCAGATCATCGGTCCACCTAGTGGGAGGCCTACAAGTCAACAAGTCTTAACTTATTAAATATCTGGGACCCAGTAGATGTCCACCTTAGTCAAAATAATGTTAAGGTGTAAGGACACATAAGACAGTCCAGTAAATGGTAGTATAATATATACGCTCATTACAACTGATGACAAGCCATTTTTCGTAAAGAACTCCTCAATATACAAAGCCTGAATGAATCCTACAAGCTAGAAACTCAAACCCGAAAGTAGTATACAAAAGTGTGTCCCTAGGGAAAGTAAAACCAGGACATGTTCCATTTTATCT
Organism: Lycophotia porphyrea; assembly: GCA_950005105.1. NCBI lineage: Eukaryota > Metazoa > Arthropoda > Insecta > Lepidoptera > Noctuidae > Lycophotia > Lycophotia porphyrea. Next base: position 12,865,596 of record OX465395.1, on the reverse strand, counting down.
AACGCTAAAACCGGTTTTTAAGTTCTATACACGGTCAGTATAAAGGAGCGGGATCGTTTAGACGAGGCAGCACTCCACTCACTCAAAGGCGCTTCTGCTGGTACTTAAAGAAACTAAGGAAAATAAACCGATACTGCGTTTTAAAGTGCTTAGCCCTACTTCTCATCTTTATTAAGACAGTGGTTTAAAAGTTAGTGTTTAATAGTTCGTAGCTTAATATAGCTTAAGATGCTTAGGAGGTAGACTCATATTATCATAAGGAAATCCACTATTTTAATGTATCGGTAGTGTTTTGGGAGCTCATGGGTAAATAATAATAGCCGGTCGGGTCGATCTTTTGTTTAAGCCGTGCTTGCCTAGGTTGGTCTGTAGATGGGTGACCACCCATTACATACTGAGTTTCTCCGTGCCTCGGAAAGCACGATAAGCCGTTGGTCCCGGCTGTCATTTATAGATCTTTGACAGTCGTTAGGTAATCAGTGGCCCAAAAAGTCTGACAACCAGTCTTACCAAGGGGTATCGGATTACCCAGTACTAACTGGGTTGTGGAAGTCAGATAAGCAGTCGCTCCATGTAAAATTCTGGTATTCAGCGGCATCCGGTTAGACTGGAAGCCGACCCCAACATAGTTGGGAAAAGGCTAGGCAGATGATGATGTTTGATACACTTAGGTACCGTTGTCGGTTAAACAAAACACATTAACCATAAACAAAGAACAGTAAGTTACTTTCGTGTAACAACAAAAGATAACATTTGAAGTTATTCTGGCTCTTTTTTTTCGGATGGGAAATCATCAAATGACTCCTCCCGCTCGCTCCGAGCGGAGCGGAAGGGAGTATCAGACTTGTACTGACTAATACCCAACCATGTTCCTTCCTTGCCCTTTGTGTTCCAGGGCCGCGGTATCTCTTTCGAACAGTCCCGCAGTTCTCCCTTAAACGCATCATCATCGGGTGAAGCGTTTTTTCTTCTCCCCCAGCCTTTCCTAGATTCTTTTAGGTATTTTTTTCCATACGTTATTATATGGGTTGGCTTACATGGGTTTGTTACATTTATATTTGCTTTGCTTATGCCATGGTAAGGGTAGGTAATACTGTACGATCTTTAAAACAAACTTATTGAAACTTACATGGTTTAATACACAATTAAATATAAAATGAATAACACACATAACATTTGACAATGTTCGCTAAAACTCTACTTTAATCACAGTACGACATAAGCTTACAACAATTTTGTATACATTATATAATGCAGTAATCAAAAGCGTTTAAAATTAAAGAGTTTATAGTGGGTTTAAGATAGACGGATGCCTTCGGAGCCAGCACACTCGCCTTTGCTGATCTTGTGGAGGGCTGAAAAAAGAAACATTGTTGACATTAGGATAACACATAACATCACACCTGTAATCCCTAAAGAGTTAATCAGAAGTGTACCTAATAGTACACCCGCATTTCGCCAGTTATGTTTAAGTTCTATTTAATAGGGGGCGAGCCTATTCGAATCAACCGGGCACAAATTTAGACTCCGTGGCTGCTACTGAGATATTCCTGATGGACAAACCCAAAAACAATTTGTCGAACCCAGGACCATTGCCAAGCAGTCGAGGTAACTATTGCTGTATTTCTCAATAGCATAAGTATAATCAGCATGTAATATTCCCACTGCTGGGACAGGCGCCTTCTCTCTATGAGAGGGAATGGGCTGTAATCAGTACGGGTTGGTAGATGTAGCATGTCTACGAATTACCATTTATAAAGTTTTATTTGAAACGATAGAAGCGGTATGCTAGACATTTAATCCTAAGAATCATTATACACAAGTGGTAAAACATTTTTATATTTTGTTATTTTTTTATATTTTTTTCTTATGTATCTCCTATCATTCAATTGACATGGTTACAAATTTTACAAAACGTCAACATACCACACAAACCATCGTGAAGTATTATGCGTCTAACCCTTCGATCAATAATAGTTTATAGATCGATGGTCTAACCTGACTGCAATGCCCAAGAAACATTCAATCTTTTCTAATTTGCAATATTTATGTTGATCAAAACAGTCTGCTCATCATCGTGGTTGAACTGCTAAAATTCAGTCTACATTTTGTCGTTAATTTGTATCGCAGTTTAAGATTCCTAATTTGAGTTTCAAAAATGGAATTAACTGCAATTTGATACAATTACTGGTATTTAGCCTAGATTAGGTACATGAAGCGACCTCTATGTTATGTGAGTGTACATAATAATAATAGAGCCTTTTGTTCCGAATTCTCAATCGTGTCTTGACTACATAGATTACTTTGCTACAATATGTCTCTTTGTTCGGTGTGCCTTACGGCATAGGGCTCCTCCAACAAATTCCACTGTTGTCTATCTGCCGCGACTCTTAAGGTGGACCTAGGGTCATTTTCAGCTCGTCCTCCCATCTTCTCACTTTGCGGCCTCTACTCCTAAGCCCATCTCTTGGGTACCAGACAGTCACCTGGTTACTCAATTTATCGAGTTTACAGCGAAGCAGACTGTGAGTGTACATAGCAACCCATAATATCAAAACAGCATGACTCACGATCCGGTCGAGGCGTCAAGCACAATAACAATGCCAGCCCCCGCCACATTACCACGGTTACATGACACGTCACACTTTGTTGATCACACAGGCTCTATAACCAGTGGATTGCAAACTATTTCATACAACGTCAATAGGCTTTTATTCGTCATTGAATTCTGAAACTCTTTGTTACTATTATCTCGATGTTATGGGGTTTTTTTGGTGCATTTGCAACGTCGCGTGCCGTCGCGGCTCTTTTGTTGGTGAAAAATGTATTGCATTGTATAACTTCGTTGGGCAACATACACCGATCGGTGTTTATTTTTAGACTGAATCGATAGTTTAATTTGTTAACAGCTCTGTATTTCAGGAACTGTTACTTATTGTTGTTTTATTAAACAATGAGAGTCACAAATTGATGATCATCAGATATCGTATTTTAAACCTTCTTAAACTTATTCATCTCGTCGACCCATAAAGGGACAGCAAGGTTTCTCATTTTATGCAATTTCGAAGTCACGAAACAGCAACGTGTTAAACATGTGCAAGAAATGCTGTTGTAATATATATCACACTGAGAAAGTCCTGATAGCAAAACCGAATAACACTGCCAGACTGCACTGATGTAATTCGAACCTAAGACAGCATAGCGTTTGCCGCTTGCTAGGTCGACGAGACCGTCGGTAGTTTTTAAATATGTTTTCGCATTTAATTTTATACATAGCATTTCTATTATGTACCAGCACAGTCGCTAAAGCATTAGGTTCAAATTTGATTGGGAAAATTTGACAGTTTCGGGTAGCTTGATGTGCTGGCTTCTGTACCGGCCTACTCACTTCTCCAACCCTATTGGGTTCCGTATACACATTCGATATAATGGTTGAGTACAAAATTCTTGTCATAAAGTCTACCTGTCTAGAAGCAATCGATCGAGCAAATAACGTTTCTCTTCGATCGTTTTCTCTACGTAGTAAGTAGGTCCCCTTATGAAAATAAATATGGTGTGATGGTTCATTATTTGCTTTTTTTTGCGGTAATGTAAATCATCAAATGACTTCTCCCGCTCTGGGCGCCGCGGAAGGGAGTGTCGAACTTGTACTAACTAAAACCCATCCATGTTCCTTCCTTGCCCTTTGTGTTCCAGGGCCGCGGTATCTCTTTCGAACAGTCCCGCAGCCAGAGTTCAACTACCTTAGTTGACATTTCATCTAGGTATTTCCACAATATTGATCATACTCACGCTCTAAAGGTAAAGCCAAAGAGTAATTTAATAATAGTGCTAACAGGTAAAACAACAATGGAAGACCTAAAACACAGGATCTTCAGTCCTTACTCAGAAGAGTGTAGGCGTTGCAAGCAATTCAATGTTAATAGTATTAAAACATTGGTTATGTATGTACGTATGACTCATGAGCCGTTGTTTGAGAGATCGTATCATACCGTCTACAATGCTATTGTTACATAACTTTACAAGGAAAACTCACGAGCTTTCCGGAACGTAAATTACTGTTTTTTTCAACATTTTAAATTAATGTGTTCTGTTCCACCATGAACTATCTCATTGGTCAGTACGGTGTGATTATATTATGGTTTGGAGTTTGGACCTATTTCCCGAAGACATTTCTAAGATGGATGCTTTATACCATCCGTTTATGAATGATTTTTGAAGATTTAATCCAAAAGCTTCGTTCTAGGACTGACCAGAATAGACGTTTATTAACTTCTGTTAGACTGAGACTTGACAGCTTAATATTTTCAGGATTGTCACATCCGTATCAGGAGAATGTGTACCCAATTATAGTCCGTTTTTCCTTCCAACGCCAAAATGCGTCTTTCGGCAATGCCATAAGGACTTAAGGAAATTGTTTCGTATTTCTACAACGATCCAAACAGGATTGACATAATATCATGCTTTTCGGTAGCTTACGTATATTAATCATAGGATTAATTGCAAATGTATAGACATTAGCGACTTTTCCGTCAACGTTATCACATAAGGAATGACACTCACACAAGTACCTAGAACCACCATCATAGGTTCACCGTCTGGTAGGCACGACTATTTCTATGACCACAATACTCACTCTCATGGTGCTCGCAGTTATAGTTGTTCATGACGCACTCATTGCCAAAAGACTTGGGCTTCTCTCCCTGCTTGCCGGCGCAGACGGGCTCCAGAGCCATGGAGCTGCAGTCGTGCATGCAAGCCTTCTTGCGAGCCGCTTCAGCCTTGAACTGCTTCAGGTCAGGCTTGTCGGGGCGGCAGGTTACCGCCACGATCACCAGCGCTGGAAATTGATGGAGAAGGATAGTCAGTAAAGCTTGGTTTACGGTTTTCGTTTGTGAAGCCGTCGTGTAACATAATCAGCCTTTAACATTCCCACTGGTGGGAATCAGGCGTTTTTTCCGTGAAAGGGAGTGGGTCATACTCCAGCACGTGGACCCAGAGCGGATAGTTGGTCATTGTGTCAGGATAAATACAATTGCACACGGTAAGTAGCAGGTAGTATAAAGGGTGTAAACAGACTCTTAACGAAGCCGAATGGCACTTGTTCTCCTCGTCATTGCGATCATTTTTTTGTTCCAGAGCATACCTTCCCAGGTATGCTCTAGAACAAAAAAATACCCCCAATATCTCCGTAACTAGAAGGTTCCCACCTTCTAGTTACGGAGATTTTGGGGGTCAAAGTTCCAACTTTTTCACAAGTTTTTTATAAAATACATGTTTTAATGTAAGATTTTTACTTTAAACACCTCCAGGGCCCCCTTACTATTCAATCCATCCATCAGCACAATGTTTTGAGTGCGATACATTGAGTCCTACTGTAAAACGTGATTTTTCAGGCCAAAAAAAAAAGTCGTTTCCCTGCACTTATTTTTGCGTAAAGTTACTTAGTTTGATTTACATAATGCTTGGTTGACGGCTTCGTGAAGAGTCTGTTTACACCCTGTATTATGACGAGAATAAAATGTAAATTAGACTGCCGTGTGGTCGTTCTCAGGCAGTCTTAAAAAACAAGGAAAACAGCTTAGGTATATCCACAAGGTTTAAGCGAACAGAAGTTTTAGTTATTAAGAGACAACAGGTTTCATGCTTTTACATTGAGGATGAAGCCTTTAATATTTCAAAACAACAAATATTGCGTCAAAGAAAAAACCTGTTAATTAAGACTTCAGAGAAGGATGCGAGGCTGAATACTAATTATTTCGTTACCACATTATTCATAAAAACTGTTTGCAAACACTTTACACACATGGAATGATAATAACAGGTATATTTCTAGGAACATTATGACTCATGACCTTAGTTCAGTCTTTGGTAAACTACAATCATTTCTAAAAATAGAAAATAAACCTATTTTTACTGACATCGTACATACATCATACATTTTTAATGATTTTATTTGACTTCTTAGTATGAAATCTTTAAAACATTACTGCCACAGGCATGGTTGATGAAGAATGTTTTTATTTAACTTCTTAGAATTAAATCTTTAAAACATTACTGACACAGGCATGGTTTATGAGCCAGGGCTGCGGGACTGTTCGAAAGAGATACCGCAGCCCTGGGACACCAAGGGCAAGGAAGGAACATGGATGGGTTTTAGTCAGTACAAGTCTGACACTCCCTTCCACTCAGCCCAGATCGGGAGAAGTCATTTGATGATTTCCCATCCGAAAAAAAGTCATGGTTTATGAAGAATGCTTTTATTTGACTTCTTAGAATGAAATGTTTAAAATATTACTGACACAGGCATGGTTGATGAAATGTTTAAAAAAATCTTTAAAGCAGTTCAACAGTGTAGTCAGTTCAGCATTAGTTCAAAGATCCAAACACCCTTTGCAATTGCAAAACAAAGTTATTTTACACATTGCTAAACTACATTACATTTATCCACATCTCCCTAACAAACCGGAAGCATTTAGAGCTCATCATGTAATCAAGTCAAAGGATCATCATGACCTTAACGAAGACCATTTAAGGTCGTAAAATGCTCATCTAGGTAATTGCAGGAAGAGGGACCACTTTGGACCGATGAACACCGGTTCGTGAATGACGTAGGACCAGAATTAAGACCTAATTTTGTAGCTTGACGGCCTAAAGCAACAAGTATTATGGAATGAATTTTATAAGTGTATGAATTTTAATAATTGTAGTGTTTAGGGAAAAGATACAATCTCCTTGGTACCTAACTGAGGAAATTGCTAAAGATGGAGAAATTATAGAATTTATCATATATGATAAATTCCGCTTAATCCGCTTACAAGCGGATGAAGCTAAATTACCTAAATCTTTACTAGACGATACTTGGGGTTAAAGACGGATTTCTTTTATGCGGATCCTGAAGGAAACCCACACATTTTCATGAAAGATAGAATAAATGACTGAACTTGTAGACGCTACTTTCAGAATTTAATTCTGTTTCAACTCAATTAAGGTTTAGAGATAAAACATACATTTTTGCTGCTGATGCAATTTATAAAACAATAGGAATAGTTCTTGGTAATTTTTTTGGTTCTTTGTTAACTTAGTTGGCTTTCCCCGTTCGTTACTATTGTTATTATATCACATATTGTCACAATGCAGGACAAAGGCCTCCTTCTACGGGCTGCGGGCTGTTCGAAAGAGATACCGCGGCCCTGGAACACAAAGGGCAAGGATGGAACATGGATGGGTTTTAGTCAGTACAAGTCTGACACTCCCTTTCGCTCTGCCCAGAGCGGGAGAAGTCATTTGATGATTTCCATTCCGTAAAAAAAAACAAAAAAGGCCTCCTTCTACTCTTACCACTTCTCACTTTTGAGTACAACACTTTCCTCTTGTTCCAAAAAAACTAGATCTAATCCCTGGGGAGCCCCTTTAGAATGAACCAGTTCACAGTAATTTAAAAATTAGTTATTCAGTCAAACAAAAAACTCACCAAACAATGCTAGCAAAAAACATTACCTACATCGATGTGAATCGCCCAGATATATAAAACAACAACAATTTTAGATCACTATCAAGATCACTTTCAAAGTTAGTAATATCCGAAAAGTTTAAGATGTTTCGACAAAAAGCTACTTTAGGACAAACAATCAACAAGAAAACTTACCAAAAACAAACAAAGTAGCTGCCTTCATAGTTATGTAATCACAAATCGGCGTTCTCGAGCACTAAACGTGAATAACTGCGAACAGAGAGGGCAAGCCGACTCGCTTTATATCACAATAGTGGGGAGCCTGGCAAACAGCCGTGATTAATGCAAATCCCACACTACATATCCACAACTTCATATTCTAGATTATTTCTTCCTTTCTTCAGCAAAAAACGGCAATGAAAAGTGTATTACAAGTGGCATCGTTTTATCTGCATGTTGTCTGTATTATGTTGATTACAACGTAAATAGGTAGAGTACATTATTCAGAAGAGACAGATATTTTTTTATTTGGATTCGTTGATTTAATCTCCTGTTATGTACATGTACCTACTGTATAAAATAACGTAACGTCCATGTAAATATGTGCTATGAGGAAAATGCGAACCTTATTGTTCCTTGTTGTTTCACTACTCTAATAAAAGTTACAGCGCCATCCGCGTCCAGTATAATAACGCGTTCAGGGCGGTGATGGGGTTACCCCGATACTGCAGCGCATCGGGTATGTTCGCAGAGGCTCGCATCGACTGCTTTCACGCGACCATGCGCAAGCGAGCCGCGTCTTTGGTGCGCAGGGTACGGGGTAGCCCCAACATCGTACTGGCGATGATTGCGGGAAGACTGGCTGGACTGCCCCTTCATCCGACATTGTTCAGACAGACATGTTACTGTACCAGAGTCGGAGAGAAGGTATTTTTTTTTCCGATAATGTATTTAAATTTAATTTTATTTAATTGATTCAATTTGATTTAGTTTGATTCTATTTTGTTTGGTTTTATTTAGTCTGTAATTTATATCAATTTATGTGTGGCAATGGGTGTTATTTACCTGCAATAAATGAATTATTATTCTTATTATTCCGTTTATTCATGTATATACATATTTTTTAACATTTTTAAATATTTCTTAAAACAAACCATATAAAAACATTTAAAAATATAAAAAAATAGCGGTCCGCCGGTGTCGGGAACAAGGTCCAAGCTACCGGTGGTTAGGGCTCCAGAGACAGGAACCTCCTCACAATGCGAGCCGTATCGAGGAGTACTGCCTTCTGAATCAGGCCCTTGATCCAACCGCCTAAGGCGAGCTTCGAGAGATGGTCGTCGAGGCTCTTAGCCATAAGGCCATTGGCCGTCACGACAATGGGCACAATGATAGCCGAGTTCACATTCCACATGTCGACAACCTCGTGTGCCATTATTATTATTGTTGGTGTAAGTAGAACCATTTCTCAAAACATAAAATTTGTCGTACTAGCGATACTAAGAAGAAGAAGTAAAACCTGTCTAATTATTGAGTGTAGAGTGTGCTTACTGCTTACGCTATAACCAACAAGGAACCTTGTAATTAATCACTTAGGACATAATTCTGAAAACGATTTCTCAGAATTACAAAAATCCAATGTATCAAATGGCCATTTGACGTTTTAAAAACGAAACAATGAAAAAGAAGTGTTGATCGATAAACTGTAAATGGAGAAAACGTTTTAATCTATATGAGAAGTAGGTAGCTAGCATTGACAATCAAGCCTGTTGTTATTAATACTGGTAGCGGGACTTGTTATTTACAGTGATATATTTGATAACAGTAATAAGATTAATGCCATGTACCGTAAACCAGTCTCTTTTAATGATAAATGTATCTATAGACTCTATAGACAAATAAGTAAAATCTGTCTGGCTGTACAATATAAATCGGTATATTTTTTATTTGGGATAAGCTGACCTCACTATGCCCAAACTCCTGATACCCAGAATTAGCAGTGGCGACCACAAGAAAAGCGCGAAACAATGAAGCTCGAGGAAGTCCCAGAGAAACAATTTAACTGTCTTGGATCCCGCAACGAAATTAATCAGAGAAGAATAGCGGAGGAGTAGGAAAAGCATAATTTCCACTTCTCTGCTATTCTTTTCTGAGCTAAGAAGTGGAAATTTATTTTTTCCAAAAACGGAAGCCGGTGGCAGACCAACAGCTAAGCTAAGTTTATTAAGTTTAGTTCGCATAGTTGAGGTCAAGGCTGAAGAATTTTGGTTTACAATGAGTACCTACCAATAATCTTTATTTCTATCAAAGGTAATTCACAGGTAAAGGTGGACCCTTATATCACAAAACTGGAGCCCTGAGACAGGTATATAGGGTCGCAGTAGAACGAAGAGAAAATTGCGGGACGCTTTGCATGACTTTCTCATCAATCGGCGAAAAGAGACGCAACATTGAGAAAAGGAGAAATGGAGGAGGCCTTTGCCAAGGAGAGGGACAGATCAAGATCACAAAAAAGAGATGCAAACCGCATACTAAGAATAATTATACAAAATGACCTTATCTATGCAAAAATATGTGAATATGTTATTGCCACATCTACAATCATCGAGAACCAAATAGGTAGGTACTTTTTATTTTAAACTTTTTAGAGAGCATATATATTATGTACATAGCGCGCCGCCCCGGGCGTGCGCCCGAATGACCCTATGGAAGGTACGCCACTGCTTCAGTAGTATGTACATTAGATAAGTATTTGCAAATAAACTTTGCCCGGGGCTTTGTTGTAACTCAACTCGATATCATTACGTAAAATGAAAATAATCAAACCCCAACCCATAACTGAAAACAGCATCAAAATCGGACAAGTAGTTTTGGAGAAAAATGGCAATATGGATTTGCACAAACAAACATCCTGTCACCCAAAACGCATATACCGTCTCCGTTCCATCGTGGGTGTGAACTAATCTAATTTAGCTTAGCTCTTTGTCTGCAACCGGCTTTCGAGACTCTTTTTTCATTGCAAACTGGTCAAACTGATGCTGGAGTGACCACCAGCTATTTTCAGTATTTTGATGCTCTTCTTAAAAGCTTTTATTTAATTTGCCTTGTTAGTTTGTTAGTATGTATTGGTCAGATCTTGCAACTGAATTTCAAACCAGTTCCCCCCAACCGGTTGAGCTGAAATTTTACACACACATCTGGCTTTGGTGATAATACATTTTTATGACAGACACCTGACTTGATCCTCAACGGTTACTATCACGGACACGAAACTTTGTATGGACGCGTTCAAATTCGTAGAAAAACCTAATTTATTGCTTTTCATTAAAAAAAAAGGTTTGATTTATTTCCTTTGTCATTCAACAATAACAAATGCTTAAAATATTTGAGTGTGAGGAATATATTTTTTTCCTCTAACAATAATTTCATTATTTAATTTACGGCAAGGGCGTAACTAGGATTTTGTTAAGGTGGGGCAGGCGTAGACAAACCAAAAATATATCTAAGGTAAATGCTGCATAAGCAATGGGACAAATTACGTTAAAAATGAAAAACAAAATATCCATCAGAGAATTTATTTTACAAATAAAGTAGTCGACAACAAAACACACAGAAAAACATCGTGAGTAAAACCCGCATGTCCTAGAACTAAAAATTCGAAGACATGTGACATCTACCAATCCGCACTGGGCCCGCGTGGTGGATTATAGCCTATTCCCTCTCATAGAGAGGAGGCCTGTGTCCCAGCAGTGGCATCATTTAAAAAAGGCTGATGATGATGATGAAAGTAGTCGACGAGGTTCTTCACAAAACCGTTTTAACACCTCAGATTCAATTATATCCTTACATTTTTGTACCATAGTTCGGTGTTCGCGCGTAAAAAAGCGAATCTAGATTCAACCATTCATAGTACAATCTTATAAAATTCGCCTGTTAATAGAATCAACTTTGTATTTGAAGTGATACTTCTAATGCGACTTCCAACAATGTTGCGTTAAACGTTTAACGCTACCATGGAGGGGGTATGAAAGCACTGTTGCGTTAAACGTTCAACGCTCGCTGGGAGGGGGACTAGAAAGAGACAGAGCGAGAGTGAATGCGTGGCACTCGAACGCATGCGCGTAGTATACCTGTTTTCATTTCCACATTACGAAGCTTCATTTCTTCCGCGCGGAGGGACTCCACGCACTATTTTTTTTTTTGTTTTACTAGTAGGCTACCTACGTAATATTACTTTACGGTTTGTGAGCACTCCAGAGTCCTGCATCTTCCAGCCCGTACCTCGCTACGCCCCTTGGCTTTACGGTGTTCTTAACAGTAATGTTTTAAATTGTTGCGATTCAGCCCTAACGATTGAAGGCACTTAACTTTAATTTTGCTTAAAGTACGTAATAAATCTTAATTAACCCAAACTTTTATGGAATCTTCAAACCTAATTTGCTGAAATGTGATCCTCTTTATCCTGCTACAAAAGATTTGAATCATTCTTCCGCAGTGAACTGGGTAGAAGCTCTTTGTATCTGTATAAGTAGGCAAATTACCTAATTATAGGCAGAATGATGCAGTTGAAATCAGGCCAGCTACCAAAGTTCTGCAATTTACCACTCTGATGCTACTGCTGCTACTTCGTTCGGTACTACTTGCTCATTCCGTGACCTCATTCTCGAAGCCTTCGGAGGCTGTTTCCCGAAAGAAGAAATATAAATTGTTAAAAGTTTGTTTTACATATCACGGTTACCGTATGATGTAGGGTAACCTATTTACTGAAAATAAACAATAACACTATTTAATAACAATAACATTCTTTAAAACTTTTAAAATATAAGTATAGACACATACAGGCACATCAAGCTACTTCAATCTGTCAAATTTCTTTAATAGATTTTCGACTTTATTGCTGCAGTATTAGGTTCAAGGTTTATTGGGAAAATCTGACAGTTTCGGGTATCGTGACCTGCTGGCGTCTGTACATTATCAAGGAAGTTCCATTCCGTTTTTTATTGTGCATTCGCAGTATCAGCAGTCACTATTTGAACTTGTGTGTGACCAACGAAAGCTTTGCGATAAAAATGCTGCTTTGAAAAACAGATATGTATACCTACTAGTATTTTGTAAAAAACATAAAATACACTGCTTGTAAGGCATTACTGTAAAGACGCTAGCACATCAAGCTACCTACTAAAATCTGTCAAATTTCTTTAATAGATTTTCAACTTTATCTTTAAAGTAGTTGACCTGCATGTCTGAACCTCCAAAAATTCGATCTTTAAGTTTCATTACTTATAGCGACATCTGTTGGGGAGTAGCGAGACCACGTAAAACTTAATGATGAACTTCACATGCTTGCTGCAGCCAAATTCCGAAAGATGGCGCTGTCACGCAAAAACTAATAACCGTCATTTTCGTTGGTAGCAGAAAATGCGTTTACACCACAATAAGGACGTAACCCACTGAATGATTCGACTGAACGTAGCCATTTTTGCAGATTTTTTATTTATTTTTAATCGTTTTTTGTAAACGTAAGTTTACAGTAGCCGAGACTGACTGCGGTCCCCACAGAATATTCTTTAGTTTCTTCAAGGTGCACACCTATGCAGAATAGAGCTTGTTTAGTACGCATCTCCACCATACCCCGAATCTTCTTGAGGTCTCAGGGGTCGCAGTTCACTTGGTACATACCGACTACCGGTACTTAACAAAAATTAAAACAACCCTTTCATATAAACATCTTTTTTTATTCCAACTTATAACCATACATAATATACACAGTACAAAAAAAAACTTCCTAATACAGCAATAAGGACAAAAAGAAATTGTCACATACTTTGTTTAACTATCATTTTGTAACATAACCAAATTGAGAAATCTAGTAATAGGATAAACTTATCTACATGCCGTGTTGTAATGTACAATGCTTCGAGCGAATACGTTTGTTTTACTTCAATACAATAACTTAAAAGTATACAATTCTTAATATGTACTCGATGGAATTCGAATTAAAATTTACACAATACATACATATCACTATAGCTACAATTAAGCTGTAAATAACCTGAAGAGTTTTATTTGTATTTCAATTAAGGAACATAAAACATATCCACATCTCAACGATATCACCATAATCAGACTAATTTACATTGCACATACTCCGATCGCGACCGTCGGACTAAATCACATTTCGAGTACACTTACACACATAACTGGTACACAATCGACTCGGACGCTTAACAATGGCATCTTATACACGAAACGGCGCACAGCGCGTATCATACTCGCTCCCAATCTTACGTTAAATGCGGAACTTAGCAATTAATGTTACGTTCGAGGTTGAGATCAAATGTGGGAGGCCCGCTCGTCTTCACTTGGCTTCGGCGAGCGCCTCCTCAAGGCAGCACAGAGAATCTTTGACCGCGTGGTACACGATATTCTTTATCTGTAGCTTATCTTCTTTATTAGAGTGCTGGCGAGACAACCGCCGGAACTGTTGCGCGAGCTCGAAACACCGCGAGACGTTCTCGGGTGAGACGAAGTCCTCGGCCACTTTGATGCAGTCGAGCAGGTTTCTCACTTGATGCGGCGCTCCGGCCGGAATGAAGACGGCGTCTCCGGGGCACTGCAGTATCGCATAGCCTTCCACTCCGTACTCGCGGTACAGGCGCTCGCGCAGCGCGGCGTCGAGGTACCAGGTCTGATCGTGCACGGGATCGTGCTGCGGCCGCGGTCTCGCACCACGTTCCAACTCGGCTCGGACTAGGAAGTCGCGGATCTTGTCCGCATCCTTAGCGGCGTAGATGTGCCAGAGCGCGGCGGGCGGCTTGAGCCGGGCGCGGCGACGACTGAGCACATCGACGCCGGCCTCCTCGGCCGCGCGCGCCGCCTCGCGCGCTCGCTCGGGCGCGTCTGCGGGCGCGCTGGCGTGCACCATCACGTTGACGGCGTCGCTCACGTCCAGGTGCAGGTTGGTGGTGCCGCCCGCGCCGCCATACGCGGTGTACATCTTCGGCCCGAGATCCGGACGGACGAAGCATTCAGGTAGTCGCGCGGCCAGATTCAGTTTTCCAGTGCGAGATGTGTATTCACTGAGTGGTAACGCACGCATGAGATCGTCGAATCGCGCTGGGAGAAGCTCTGCGAAGTCTTCGCCCGGTGGCCAGTCTTTCAGTTTGAGCACCATGGGAGCGCCGCGTTCGTCTCGCAGTCTCTTGGCGGCCAGATCGAACCCGTCCCAGAACTTTTTGCCGAGTTGATACGGTACCACTAAACCGGACGCACAATTCACTAAGTCGACTCTCGTTTCACCGAAGTCACGTGAGAAACTCTCAGGACTCCATAAGTCTTTATCGAGAATGGTCGATACGTCGGAGACTAGAACTGGTTGACCGCGTTTCCACTGGTCCTGTAACAACAGAAAGCACTAATTTATAAAATGTTTAAAGAATCTATTTGGCAGAAATTAATTTTTCTATTACATATTGGTTCACAGAAATGACACAACATTGCACAAGTATTTACCTGGAACGGTTTATAATTGCCGGGATTGATGGGGTCTGTAAGATGCAGCAGCTTGCCGTCGCACAGCCACGCGTGCGGCACGTCAGGGTACAGCAGCTTGGACTCCGTGAGCGTCATGATGCGAATAGGCAGGTCATCGCGACCGCGACCGCTTCTATCGTAGCGCTTCACTACGTTGGACAGCGCAAAAGGTTTCACTTCGCCATCTTCATCTTTCTTCTCGTCAACGACACTAGAGATAACGTCATCAAGGATATCGCTTTTGCTCTTCTTTTGTTTCTTCTTAGGTTGTGTATCGCCGCCTTCAGGCGCTGGTCTGATGAGTAGCTCTCGTAACGTGGAGAAGTTGCCTCCTTCCTCTGAGTCGGACGAGCTTGATTCTGACTTCTCGTCTTCAGCCTCAGTCTTGAGCGGTATATCGGACAGCCAGCTAACGACGGAGCTACCAGTCTTGCCGTTTTCAGACTTGACTGGTGACGAGCCGTTGGCTGCTGCAGTTTCTTCTTTTACGTCTTCCTTTTTAACGTTCTGTAAATAAAGAGATCAATATTAACTACTTATCAAGATGTACGCGTCTTTGGTGCGTGTTTCGAAACGCAACAAGATCGGTATTCTATTCGTTTGATGTCTCAAAATGACAGCTTATAAGTTTCAATTCGATCAACGTGCAGTTTCGCACAACATAAGTTCATCGTTATTTACTTTTGTTGGCATCAAATTGTATTTTTTATAAATGTAAGTGTTAAAAATCAGTTTGGTTGTCGTGCAGTTGACGTGCAATTCACGCGCAACTTACGCGCAGTTCAAAAATTACAAGAATACCGTATAACATTCAAACTTGAACTTAACTGAAACTGCAACAAAACTTCATCGGCGCGTCTTAAGATTGCGTGAATTAGCCTATAGAGGTGTAAAAGACTAATCTCATGTATGTAAAGAGGACTAGGTGTTGTACCTTGGCGAGCGCGGCGTGCAGCAGGCGGCGCGCGGCGGCGCGGGTGGCGGGGGCCGGCGGGGCGGCGGGCGCGGCGCCGCACGCGCAGGCGGGCAGCGCGAAGGCGGCGCGCAGGGCGTGCGCACGCGCACTCGCGGCCGCCAGCGCGCCGCCCGCCGCGATCTGCGTCAGCAGCAGGCGCCGCGCGGGGTGCGCGCCGCCCGTCGTGCACGTCAGCCAGCTGGGGAGACGAACATTTTATTACTTGAACGTGGTTTCACGTGGAAATCACCTTTGAGTTGGAATATGTCGATAGACGTCTTTCCACTGAATAAAAAACCAAGAGATAGTTTCGAAAGACTTGCTAACAGAATTTTAAATGAAATAGCTAGACTCACCCAAAGGAATCTCTCTCGCCGTTGCTGTTGGCATTCGAGGAGTTATTAGTCTCAGTGGGAACGGTTGCAGTTTCAGTGCCGGATGTCCGCGACTGTAAATAAAGAACATCAACTTTTAACAACAATTCTTATGCATTCATTACCTTTAGAAATCTTTTATGATACAATAATGTTATTTGTTATGAGCAGTAGTCAAAATATTTACCTTATAACAGTCTAAACAAACGACGAAGCCGCATTTTCCGCACGTCCAATGGAAGTTGAACAAGGTAGTCTCACAAGCATCACAAATTTCTCGTACTCCTTGCACCACTCGTTTCCATGCTATCGTCTTATCTGTAAACAAAACGTCAACATGGATTAGTAAATGTTCTAAATAAACTTCTAAAGCGACATTTGCTATAAGAGACCGTAGCATATATTTTGATTCAATGTGGGATGATAACACAGTTAAGAAACTTACCATCGTTCAAGTGATGGGATTCCGCCTCCTTCTCTTGTTGTAGCAGTTCACAGAACTGGTCTCCGATCTCCCTCAGTAGGAAGCAACTCATCTCGATATCTAGCTCAGCCGCACCAGCGGATGACGACAGCCATAACTTCTTATCATCCTGTAGACAAATTGAAACAATTCGTTAATATTGGCATCACTATTTTGCAGTTGATCAGAGCAAGCAAGAAAGTAAACACAAAAAGACGTGAAATAAAATTATATCTCACCTCTTCGGCATCTTTGTAAGGATCCGAAAAGCCGGCGATAGCCAGCTGCCTATTTTTGGCGTACTTCAGTCTTCGGAAAGCGTAGAACCGGCAGAAGATGTTCGGCATGTCCTTGTCGCGCTGCGCGGGCGACCAGCGGCACTCGCGGCACTTGGCCAGGCGCGGCGCCACCTCGAAGCACGGGCCGTTCTGCAGGAAGGAGTCGGGCTGCACGCGCGACGCGGGCGTGGCAGCCGGCGCGCGGCCCGGGCGCTCGTCGCGCCGCCGCCCGCGCCCCCCTCCCCCGCCGCCACGCGCCCGCCGGCCCCGCGCGCGCCCCGCCCCGCCGCGCCGGCTCGACGTGCTGCCGCTGCCGCTCCCGCTACCGCCGGAGTCAGAGTCTTTATCGTCACTCTCCTTATCACTCTCACTGCCGCTCTCTGAAGCCTTCTTCCTTTTGGGCTCGTCGCCGGCCTTCCGCGGGACGGTGCCCTTTTTCCGTTTCGCCTTGGGCGGCTTCCTTTTCGGGGGTGCAGCCGACTCGCGGTCGGAACTCGAGCTATCCTCCTCGGCGTCATCGACGCGTCCGTTCGCCTCTTTGGGCTTCCTCGGTTTCGTTGTCTTCCGCGCACCTCGCTGAATCGATTTCGCAGCGACTGGCACTACTATGTTTGAACTAGAATCGTCGGGTTCCGATACACGGTTGATTGCCATAGGGAGGGTGATACAAGTTCCACCACCACCAGAACAGTCGCCCTCACCGATCGGTGCGGTCTCGTGTCGCTGTAGCCACGCCTTTTTGCCGAGGTGTCGGACGGGGGCGCCGCCGTTATCACGTGGAGATTGTGCCGATTTCCCAGGAGTGTCGCCGTCAGCTCCCGTGGACACGGGCGGCGTGGCCGGGGGTGCGGGCGGCGTGGGCGCTGTGGGAGGGGCTGCGGCTATGGGTGGCGATGCGGCGACTGGAGGTACAGGGGTGGACGGCGCCGGGCTGGCTGCGGGCGTGAGGTGCGGCGCGGGCGAGGCACCGGCGGCTCGCTCGGGTGTCGCCACGCTGCCGTCGGCGGAGGGTACGCGCACGTCGCAAGGCGGGCCGGGCGCCTGCGGGGCCGGCTCGGAGCCGTGCGGCGTCCGGCCGGTGCCGGCGGCGGCCGCTATTAGCGGTTCCGGCGCGGTGGGTTCCTCGAGTCTTCGCCGCTTGGCATCAGCTTCGGGGGTATCCGACGCGCCACGCCGCCGGGGCGACAAGCGGTCGGGGTCGTCACGCGCTACGCCCAGGTCAAGCGGCTGCAGCTGGCATGGCGACGAGGAGTTGGCGTCCACGAGGGCGCGCTGCGGCGGCCGTGGCTCTGGGGTGCGCGAGTGCGCGGGTGGCGGGGGCCGGGTGCGCGTGGCGTATGGCGGCGGGTACGGCACCGGGGGCTGCTGCTCCACCTTGTTGTGCGGCGGCAGGCTGGCCTGCTCCACGCCCACAGAGTAGTGCGCGGGGCCGGGGCCGGGTCCGGGGCCTGGAGAGTTGCACGGGGGTTTACCGTATATGTGTGGAGGCGCTGGACTCGACACCTTGGGCTTCACCGGCTGTGCGGTCTGGTAGTAAGCCGGTGAGCGTGGAGGTGGTGGCTGGTACATCCGCCGCGCGTTCTTGTCCTGTGCGGGTAGTGCCGCGTGCGGGGACGTCTGCAACGTGGGGTGCGGATGGGGCGGCGCGTGCGGCGAGGGGCCCGTCCGGTACGCGCGCGTAGACGGCAGGTAGTGGGGGTTGGGTTCGCTCCGGGGCTTGCTCGGGTAAGGGTGCTTCTGTTCTAGGTGGATCTGTTTAGGATCGTGTTTGACAATCACAGAATTCTTCTCTGGGACCAGCGGTGGCGGCGCCGGTAGGTGCTGGTCCTTCATTTTATCGTATCTATAGGGGTAACTGTAGGGGCCGAAGTTAGGTTCGCCTTTAGGTAGGGAGGAGTGTGATTGTTTATCTGCTTTGGAGGGGAGGGAGAGTCTTGCGTGTTGCTGCGCGTGGTACTCCGCTGGGGAGGTGGCCGGGGGCCGAGTGGAGGGATGCGCGGGATGCGCGGGATGTGCGGGGTGCGGGGGGTGTCCGGGCGGCGAGTAGTAGGCGCGGTCGGGCGGCGGCGCGCGCAGGCGCTCGTGCTCCTGCGCAGCTCCTCGGTTCGGCGCCAGGCTGTGCAGTAGCGACCACGACATGCGCTCGCGCTGAGACAAAATATAACATTCGTTAATAACTTTCTTTGGAAAATGAGACTAACTACAACATGGCTTTATAGGATTTGGAGTCGATTAAATTGGATTTATAACTTTTGCTTCTTACTTAAATTGCAGTTCCAAGATGAAAATCTACATTTAATCCTTTTTACGTTTGTTTAAGTTGCAAACTACCTTTTGATTAGCCAGCCTGAGAGATTCCTCGAAATGCCTCGTCACTAGTTTTGAGGCAGCATTCTCGTGATCCCTCCGTTCCTTTTCTTCTCTCTCCTGATTTTCTCTTTCCCGTTCTCTTACCCTCTCTCTCTCGCGTTCCTGTTCTATCCGTTCTCTCTCCTTTCTTTCTTTTTGTTGCTTTTCCAACATATCTCGTTGCTCCTGTTCCCTTCGATCTCTGTAAACAAAGAATAAAGTAAGATAAGTAAAATTATATTAATTTTTAAAGAAATTCCTGTTTTATTGAATAATGATTCATTAAAAATAACTAGTAATTTCGACAAATTATATAACACCAGGAAGTCTATCGATTTTTGTTACATGTATAGTTTTCTACATTCTCAAAAAACCGGTAGTGATAACCCAGAAAAAAAAACAGTTAAAGACCAGTTAACTGAACTTTTATTGAAACAAATTTCACTTTAATTGTACATAATCGGTCGGTTATAATGTTATATAATAGTCGGTACGTATGTACGTAACAATTATAAAGTAATGTTATACTTTACGTTTGTTAAGTAACTTGCGTCTACGCAATTTTTAAACTATATGAATCTGTACGCAATTTAAGTGGGTCAAGGTCATTCAATGTTACTAATGTAATTTACATACAATAAGGTTCACAATCGTATGTATCATTTATTCATGGAAACATCACATTGCCAATTTAAACAATTAGGCGAGAATTTAAAAGGCAATCTTAGTATCCAGGTTGTCAGAATAAAATATGTAGTAAGTTTTGGTCTCCGGCAATATACTAGTCATGGGAACCAGATAGTGAGATTGTACCTCATTTTAATATTGGTATTCACTCGAAAAACGCTATGTATGTCGGATCAACTAAACGTACACTCAAAAACCACACAATAAAGATTATGGTATCCTAGCAACAAAAATAAAAAGAGGTTCTTTAAAAAAAGGTATGAGGTCTTTCACCAGAAAATATAGGTTCACAAAATCATTCTTATTTATCAAAACATTCTCAATGATATAATATTGAATATTGATACTAGGGTCGCAATATACTAAATTTCATACGGAACTAGCGACCCGCCCCGGCTTCGCACGGGTGCAATTTTATACATATAAATCTTCTTAGTGAATCATCTCTCTCTCTATTGCTGAAAACTGCATTAAAACCGTTGCGTACCTAGTTTAAAAGAACTAAGCGTACAAACAGCGGGAGTGACTATGTTTTATACATCATCATCTGCCTAGCCTTTTCCCAGATGTTGTCGGCTTCCAATCTAACCGGATGCAGCTGAATACCAGTATTTTACAAGGAGCGACTGCCTATCTGACCTCCACAACACAGTTGATACTGGGTAATGCGATACCCCTTGGTAAGACTGGTTGTCAGACTTTTTGGGGCACTGACTACCTAACGACAGCCGGGACCAAGGGCTTAACGTGCTTTGCTTTGTTTTATACTATGTAAGTCACAAATGTATCCACTTAATTGGCTTATTGGCCAAATGGCTACTTGTTTACTAATATTACTGAGCTATAATTGTAATCGGATGAAGCACGAATCCGATTACGTTTACGGAAAGGTTTTAGTGGCTTCAACCTTCGACCTTAAGGGGCACAACATACGTTTTCTATCGGAAACGCAACCTAATAAAAAGTAACGTTACGTAAAATCACCGTAAAGAAATAGATACAACCTTCTACTGTTAGCTGTTTGTATCTTATAGCTTGTAGTTAGCTTTTCAGAATATAAATTTATTGAAATCAACGTGCAAAATAATGAGCGTGGTCATGGTATTGTTGATCAACTGTAAGATACAGAATAAATTAAATAATTGACACTATTACACAAATAATTTTCCTATTCTTATATTAATACACTGTTTACATTTCTTATTTAGTTCCCTTTTCGTAAGTTTGCTGGCGACTTTAGAAATAAGCAATTCCTTGGTACTCAAGAAGTTATGAAAAAATCGGTCGTTGTAGCGACATAATTTTACTATTAATCAGCGACTATTTTTAGGTTAATACGTAAATTGTGTTAGAATAATTAAATGATGATACTTTTTGAACATAATTTTTTGTTAAGAGTGCTGAGTACAAACGCTGACTCTAACAAAGACACTACAGAAAAATAGGTTCAAAAGTAAATCCTTTGAAGAATCACTATTTTATTATGAAGTAAAAACTTACGTGACAAACAGATCTCTTCGTACGAAAATCCAAGAAATGCCTGCTTCACACATTTTGAAACCTGACAAAACGAAATCTATAAGTATAAAGCCTACCACTACTTATGCGTACTGCGTAGTTGTTTATTTTTAATTTGACGATGACTTATTTTCGTGATTACATGAACCAAAGATTCTAACATAATACAACAAAATAAACGTCATTTCAAGGTGCTACTATCTTGACAATGTCAAAAACATTTATTTTCACGACTTCCAGCCAGTAAGTGTCATGTTCAGTATCATGATTTATAATCAGCCAGTAATAATGATAAAAACCTTCGTAATAAAAAATAATAATCCTCCATATCTGATTGCTTTCACATAGTGTTATTCAAATATTTTAGAATTATAATTGAGTAACAGCAGTTATTTTATCTTCAGATCGTATCTTTCATTCGACGAATTATTATTAAAATGAAAATCGGATGATATTGTTATCAAGAATTTATCACTTTACAACCAAAACAGGCTTCAGTACATTGAGTCACGAAGATTGACTGGGAATTACCAAGGTTACCGCATTAATTAAAAGCAAAAATATTTCGGCAATACATGCGGTTTGCGGATACTAACCTACTTCGTACTTGACAAATAATAATCGAGTTTGTTTCTCGTTTATTTGACACAGGATGATAGTGAGCAAGTAAGAAATATTCAGTATAAAAACATTAAAAACTAAACAATTCTCCAATAATGCATTTTTTTTTTTGTAAACTCCAGCACGAATTACGAATGAGAAAAACCAATAATAAAATCAAGCGTATTTTATGCGCATACCTGTCTGGCATTACCGTTCACTGACCTTGGCCTACAGCGACTTTTGGATGCTGACGTCATTGGCAACCTTGAAGGCATCCAAAGCACTTCATTGTTGACATCGCACAGGCTTCAAATGACCAGATACAGTCTTGGCCAAAAGTATTGAGCACCTTACAAATTTCGCTCGTTCACGGTAAGTATGGGAGAAAACCAAATCTACTGTTGAAGTATTCTTTTGTCAGTCATCTACAAACATTTAAACACTATGACCCACACCGCAGCTAGCAATAAAACACCTAGGTGCAATAAAATGTGTCTTTTACAAATTTGTATTTATTTATCAGTTCGCTACCATCGCTCGTTGTGAACACATCCAGTGATCTAGTGCGCCTTTGGGATTTTATTTCAAAGTTTTAAGTGTTATCGTTGCAATATGCCAAAAAGAAACGAACATTCTTTAGAAAAACGTGTGCAGATACAGCTTCTGCATGAGCAAGGGAAATCACAAATAGAGATTTCCAAAATTGTGAAATGTTCGCGCCGATGCGTGCAATATGCTATTCAGCGATTCTCTGCTACCGGATCACATCAAAATAGACCGAGAACCGGGCGCAGACGCATCAACACAGACCGTCAGGATCGTCAGTTACTGAGAGAGTCGTTAAGAAATAGGAAAAAAACATCTTCAGAGCTCGCTGCTGAGTTGTCAGAACAAATTAAGAAATCAATTTCTGCTCGAACTACTCGTAGAAGACTTCAGGAAGCTGGTCTGAAAGGCTGTAAAGCTAGGACGAAGCCATGGCTCTCCGACAACAACAAAAAAGCTCGGTATAAATGGGCCTTAAAACACCGAACTTTCACCGCTGAAGAGTGGTCAAATGTTGTGTGGTCAGACGAATCAAACTTTGAGGTGAGTAAGTCAATTTAATGCTCTAATAAAATTATATAAAATTGTTTAAAAACCAAACGCAAAAATGAAGTAATTTTTTTTTCCGGATCTCAATATTTTTCTTTTTATTGCAGATTTTTGGTACACCTGGTGTGACCTTTGTGCGTCGCCGGGTGGGCGAAGAATTTAAGCCAGAGTGTGTGATCCCAACTGTAAAACACGGCGGCGGCAGCATAATGGTCTGGGGTTGCATGACCGATTCTGGAGTTGGCGAATTGTTCGTGTGTGAGGGCCGCATGGACTCTACTAAGTACATAAATGTACTAGAAACTGCGTTGCTGCCTTCATTCACAAAACTTTTCGGCGACACGAATATGGATGGAGTTACATTCCAGCAGGATAACGTGCCATGCCACAAATCTGCCCGCACTTTGACATGGTTTCGGGAAAATAACACAGAGCTTCTTGACTGGCCTGCCCAGTCGCCAGATCAGAACCCCATAGAACATTTATGGGGTTTATTTAAGCGTAGAGTTAGGCGCCACACAATTAACAACAGAGAAGATCTGAAACGCTACCTGCGCCTAGAATGGAACGCGATTACTGCTGAAGACTGTAAAAATCTTGTTAGCTCTTTACCAAAAATAATTTCTGCCGTAATTAAGGCAAAGGGTGGACCTACAAAATATTAATTTTCTATTAATAAATAGTAAAATAAACCTATATAAAACGTTTTGTTTTGTTTCTATTTGATACTCCGCATAAAACTGAAAGATGTCATGGGTGCTCAATACTTTTGGCCAAGGCTGTATTTATGGAATTGTTCTAAGAAACGCGTGTAAAATCTACGTAGAAAATAACTATTTATAAATTCCTCATACCTGTGGATAATTTATTACAAACGGTTCTGATTCCGAGGTTACCAGATCGGATAATGTTTTTCAACATGTGGGTCGCGAACAATGACTGATTAGAAAAACAATTGAAGGTTTAAATAATAATAAAGCAAAATATTGAGTTGGATAACAATGAGAGTGGCATGATTTATGGAATGAGAACCTTTGTACTCAAGTAAATGAGTATAGTAGGTACTTTACATGCCTTATTTAATCTGAATCACGTTGTTGATATTATGTTTAATGAGCAATAAAAAGCTACTGATAATATTTTCTTTAGAACATAGTAACAAAGATATAGGTAATAAGCATTATGTTTTTCCTATATTGAGTATGTTTATTAAATGAATACGAGTAAGAAGAATAGGAAGAACTAGACACTTTTAAAATGTTTCTGAATACGTATTGTAAGTACTATACAATTTACTGGAACAATGGAATGGAATGGAATTACACGAATCACGCTAGTTCTGTCATTTTTTTTTTCAACTCATGATAAGAATGCGATTCGTTTTTTTGGATATCTTATTCGTTTTTATCGTAGATATTAAATTTAATGTTTCAGATATTTTATTATTCTCTCAAGAATGTTATCTACTTCCGAACATTTCAGTATTACAATAATAAAATGACTCATCGTTTCTTCATTATCTAATACTAGCTGAGGCCCGCGGTTTCGCCCGCATGGATGTCGGTTATCGCGACCAAAAGTAATCATGAAATTTAGACCCCGTTCCCGCAACAAAAACAAGTTAACAAATTATATTACTAAAATCTTCTTCGAGAACCGCTCTACCCAATGGTGTAAACAACATAAAAATCGGTGCTGTAGTTTTTGAGTTTATCGCGAACAGACAGACAGACGCGGCGGAGGACTTTGTTTTATAATATATGTAGTGATGTAGTGATAGTGGTAGTGATGATAGTGAAATTTATCTTTTAAAACTTACGATATCTACTTAAATATATTTATCATGTACTGTAATTTATTATTTGTCTTCTATCATATGATATTTTTACGATTGTAATGATAAGTAGAATAGAAATTAATTGATAAAAATAAAAACTGATGGTTTGCTATTAAGGTAGATACGATAAGTTGGATTACGATAAAGAATTAATTTGAATCACGTATAGCATTTATGTAATCAAATTTTAGAGTATTACAGGAAAACCTTTTAAATAAATATCAGTAGATATCCTTTTAAATTCTCCCACGGAATTCACTGCAGAATGGCCGTATTCATAGTCAGGAAATCACGGCCAAATACTTTAAAACATAATTATCAAGCGCAAAACAACGAATTTATAGGATATCCTGCATATAATCGCTTATTTATACAGATACCGACCTCAATAAAACACAGCCACTGATATAACTTTTAATAATACATGAACATTACGTCCTAATTATTCAACACGACGAGTCAAGGTTAAAAACAACATCTTTATAATTTGCAAATCGTTATTCATTTAAGATTATTTATTCGCTCATATCAAGTTATGAACAATAACCGGATACCTACAAGGTCACATTAATAAGGACGTAAATAGAGTTTCGTCTTATGTAATAAAACCTGTTTGCTATTTACATTGAAAGAATAACACGTAGAGTTATATAGTTTATGGAATGCAATTTATGTCTATTCATTTCCTTAATTAATTACTGGTTTATTTGATACAGACAGATGTTATGTGATTTAATTTATAGTACCAACAACATAATAATACCACAAGGAGGAATATTATATACCACGCGATCTAATACCATAAACGTAGCACAATGTATTAGAGGTCTTAAAACCATTGGTAGTCAAGTTTGTAATAATAATAATGGCGGCCATAACTTGTCCACAGCCTCTAATCTTTTGTACGACAAGTCTTTAGAAAACAAGAAAAGGTTATTTTCAAAGATATCTGTATCAACTGCAGGTAAATCTGTCTACAAAATACGACAAAGGGTGCCAAGGTGGTAAAAAAAGCAAAATCAGCTGGCTCAGTAACAGCTGCCAGAGTAAATGCAGCAAAAAATTTAAAGGTAATAACAATGACCTTGTACGGAGCGATAAATGTTTAGAAGAATAGTTTTATTATTACTAACGGCCAAGTAACATGGGACAAGGGCAGGAACATTAACGGGAAAATACTGCTACGTCAATCAAGCATACATATTTCCTTATAATTGAGTTGTGCAGTTGTTAACAAGCTGGTCACATGAGGTCAAATGGGGAAGTAGTTCATTGCAGTCTGGGTAATCACGATAGATTTATGACGCAGGGAAAGACGTGTCATAAATTGCGCTACTTTGTATGCGACAACACGTTTAGACGAGTGTAAATTATTGTTTTTCAACATCCGTAAAGCCCTCACGATTATTCAAGAAACGTGTCTCAAGAAATTAGCATTTTAATGTTTGCTATAGCTTATCGCTGTAATAAATTGATTGAAAACGGTATTATATTCATTATTTATAACGTGTTTATTTATTAAAATGAGAAATTTCAATATTTAATGATTTAAAATGTATGCGAAAATTGCAATGGCATAAATAAGGCTAAGCAGTGTCTACTTTTGGTTCTCCTTTTTTAATTTTTGAACTTTTGCATTTAAGATTCCCCATACCTAATTAACATTATCTGACCTTGACTATGAATACTGTGCGTAAACGATGAAATAAGTATATAAGTTGGTATAATGAGTGTTTGATCAAAAACATTGAACATGCCAACTTCTATTAATTAATGAAACGAAAAACTAAAAGGCATATTATACATAACGGCTTATTACATTTTTCAGCAGAGTTACGTAAAAAATTCTTGGTATTAGTATCTAAAAGATCGGAATGCGTAGGATTCCCCAACGATATTTTATGTGCGATCGATAACCTACCTATGTATTCCCCAATAAAATTGGCATTAGGTATGGCACAATTTATGTAAAAATAATAATTCTACATTTTGCGATCATTTATGTAGGTACCTAAATACTTTAATAATTTTCGTGGCATGCGACGTGGAGGAATTAGATAAATGTCGTAAGTAAATGGTTTTATGATTATGAGTAGGGGATGAGGAAGCCGAAGTAACGAAAAATGGGCTGTTAGAATGTTGATAATTATGGCTAGGTATAAACCTCAGGGAAACCACTGAAATGACGATTAATAGATAAGAACTAGGGCATGCGAAACCGGGTTTCTGCCCAATAGTAAAGGTTCCGCATGCCCTAAAAAGAACAGCAGACATGATAAGTTGGGAAAAGAGCAAAACAATTATGATAAATGATAACAAGGACTTCTCTAAGCGACCAATACTTTATACTTTACGTTTCATATATTTGAAAACATAGAGCAGTGTTTTTAACTATTAAATTATTAGAACGTTAATTAATTACTATTGTTTTTTCAAACAGGTAATTTCCATTTAAATCGTTAAATGTTTACAATTTTTAAATACACGCTGTATAATTAATTCTGTTATACGTATTCTATACACCAAATTACGTTCCATTTTACGACAAAACGTTTTACAATAACTTATAACTACAACATGATTTGCAATAAAGCTTTGCTCTAACTACTTTAACGACAGTTGATTAAAAGTACTGATTACAAGAATTCCATAGACTAAAATAAATTACAATTAAGTACATAGCAAAAGAGTTTAAAATCATAATTTATTGCAACATTCCGCAGTATTTAAAGCACTCAGGACATATAAATGATGAAGTACCTACGAGTATTTCCTAAACATTGTTCTTGTTAAAGAGAGTTGGCAAGCCACCAATTATGTTAGTGTTTATCATTGTTGAGTTTTTCTTGCATGTCGACAGCACTATTTCTGTCTGCAAAATGTTCAGTTATTTTTGCGCTGACCTTGCAAGTTTTAAATACAAATTCTGGTGGTTTTAACCTTTTAGTTTATAACGAAGCTTTGTTCTGTTTATATTGTTAATTTGTTCTAATTATACGTTAATTATTTTAACGTTTGAAGTCTAGACGAACTATTTAGTTGATGGGGAATGGCGGACATGGGACAACATAAAAATGTGGATGTGTTCAGATATATTTACGAAGTCACGCAAAATGGACAACGTACTCTGCTGTAATATTTCATACAGCAATTAAATATTTTGCGACCAAAACCTTGTCCATTTGAAGGTCAAGAGACGAGAAGAACGTAACTAGTTATAGGATAATTTCATATCCAGATAGTAAGAGTACAGGAAGACCAAAAAACGATGTATGGACTGTGTACAGGATACGGCAAGAAAAGAGGTGTCTGTTAAGATGACGAGTAATAGAGAAGTATGGAAGTAGACATGCTGCACCGACCCCAAATGAATTGGGTTATGGGCAGGAGAATGATGATAGCGAGTGACTTAGCTTTACCATACCTGGGTTGTAATTTTTGAATATTAGTTCAATGCTTATAATTGCTATTGGACAGCCCTTGGACCTGTGATATGTTATGGGGGGCATACATCTCCAGCTATCGAACTTGAAACCCGTGCAGACATTTGTCTGTCATTTACTCATCACTAGCGATCCGCCCCTGCTTCGCACGGGTGCAATGTGGATGTAAACCATCCTCTTGAATCCCTCTATCTATTAAAAAACCCGTAACAAAATCCGTTACGTAGTTTTAAAGATCTAAGCATACAAAGGGACAGACAGCCGGAAGCGACTTTGTTTTATACTATGTAGTGACTAGCGATCCACCCCTGCTTCGCACGGGTGCAATGTAACATATAAACCTTCCTTGAATCACTCTATCTTTTGCTGAAAACTGCATCAAAATCCGTTGCGTAGTTTAAAAGATCTTAGCGTACAGACAGCGGAAGCGACTTTGTTGTACTATGTAAAGATCAACTCTAGTAAAGTTTGACAGATTGTAATAGCTTGATGTGCTGGCGTCTGTAACTACGTAAGATTATAAGACTGTTTAATAGTAAAATCTTCTAAATTAGGGAAATGAAAAACATTCTTTAATGATTATTTTTTCTTTAGCAAAAATAACTTCTGCTTACTTATTTTAGAAAACATAATAGGTACTACAAGTACATCTACAACCATGCGAATAATTACATCAAAATACCTATCTATTTTCAAATACTTTTAATTACATATCATTTTATCATGTTTCGATCACTCCCATTTATTATCTACTTCTAATTGCGTGATTTAATGATGGTTTGATTTATACTTTAAATTCACATTAATTTGATAAGTTATCTTTCTGAAAGGATTTACATATGTACTTAATGCCAACGATTTTTTCTAAGAAAATCGACATGATTCAGTTTCAAACCTAGGTTGAATAAAATTATGGCACGTATTTACAGATTATTACGTTACAATTGCAACGATTGCAATTGCAGCTTGTCAAGAGTACACTAAAGGTTAACAATGTTAAGTCACAACTTTAGTAACTTAATTCAAATTCTTTCTAATTCCTATAAATTAAAATACAGACTATATAACTCACGATTTATTGTTTGTTTCCTACTTTTTTTTGTTAGTAGTAAAGCCATTCCTCATTTAAAAAAAAAAACAACACAAGTCTGTGCTCTCTTCTAGCTGAATTTAATTTTATAGAAACAAAAAAAATAGGACGCGATTCAAAATTCGAACTATAGAAAAAAAAAAATCGTTCCATCAAGCTTAACATTCACGAGTATTTGAAGCAATCTTGTAATGTCAGAAATTAACACACTTCGTTTTACATCTCTATTTATTTACATAAAATAAATAACGTTTGAATATAACAATAAACAATCTCAAGTATTCGAGATAGCGAGCAGATAAAATCAGGTTAAGTACTTGCCTTCGAGATTATAGAAGTATTGTGGAATTCATGACTCACAAAATAAATAGGTCTTGTTTTAACATAAATATTATTCAAAGTGCTGAGTCACGGTAAACAATCTAACAAATTATTCATTAAATGCAGGAAAAACTTAGGTTAGTCATGGGAGTGGTTGCCAATGAATTGCACTAATAAAATAAATTATAAAAACCTAACGATATTTACCTAAACCACATTTGACATTAGCGGTTTTATGTTGCGGGGTTTTAATAACAAAATAGCTGTCTCATTCATAATGGACGTTATATTTTACACGTGCTACAAAATTCCAGCGAACTAAGCGACTTGGTGACGAATTGCGAAATTTCCAGAAATGTTAATTATGTTATCGCGTAGTGTATCTGTTTCAGCAAATATGTAATGTGCTATCAACAGAATATGTTAATATCGACGGTCGGTAAACAAGAAACGTAACCTATAAACTGTTTGCGGATATTACTTCTTGATTTACGTTCAACGGTTCAATATTTAATGAATGTTATCTAAGGTTCGTTGATCCTTATAACCGATCCTATTAAGAAATGATAATAATATCAGAACACGTTGACACACATTGTTACCTCCCCGCTATGCAATACAGCACCTACGGTCTAAAAGTCAATGGCCTACTTATGAGAATGGGATTATCGATCTTGAATTCTAGACGCAGAAAGTCCGATTCGCAATACTTTATGTTGAAATAAAGTTTTATGAATCGGATTTTTTGCGTAGACCGGATTATCCCCTTACGTTTTTCACTTTTCCTTAACCTTTTTTTACAGGTTCAATGAAATGAGGAACATTTTTTACTGTGTGTTTCGCAAACGAAATATTTCTCAGAACATGAATAAAGATTTATTTTGATTTAATCGTTGTGTTTACGTAGGGAATGTATGAATATTAGCGTCATGACGACTTGAGCTAAGCTTTTCTGGCAAACTATCAAAGTTTTATAGTTGACCATGTAGTAAGTACTTGATTCATGCAGTTTACTTCGGGTTACGATTTGAATAGTTAGGTGGGGAACTAACTAGAAATAGTGTATGAAAGAAAGTAGACTCACCGTAGCAGTCTTTCATGTCTCTCTCTATCGTAGGTCGCCGCCGCGAGATAGTCATCCGCGATGGCATGGTGCAGCGGCGCGTGGAGCGGCGGCTGATACCGCTGCTTCCACAGCAGCTCGCTGGGGTACAGCGTGGGCGGCGGCGGGGGAGGCAGGTGCAGCAGGGGCGGCGGGGGACCTCCGCCGTAGCCGTGCGCCATGCCGCGCCACTCGCGCTCCTCCACCGAACTGGCCGAGCCGCCCGAACGGACTCCGCTCACTCCCGAGTCGGACCTATCGTCCGCATCTCGCGCGCACACTATCACACAGTCGTCCTCCTCGGAGGCCACGGCGCTGGCAACACCATCCGCGCCCGCACTCACTTCACTCTTCACTTCACACTCACTTGCCTTCACTTCCTCCTGTTTCACGCACTTGTCGGTTTCCTCACTGACCTCGGCGACATCACTTGCACTCACACTTTCAGCGACACCTATAACAATAGAAAGAAACTGTTAGGATTAAATGCTATAATAAAACAACAATAAATAGCCCAGATATTTACGAGATTCACGGAATTTACATTTCTAGCAAATTATCCAGAATGGTGAGTAAAATTCAAATAATTTATCAAAGCCGTGTCTCCCTGTCAAAGCGGATTAATATTGTGTTATCAACGAGCTGCCAGCTGCATATTTTCAAACGGCTGACGTCAATGTTCGGTCCGTCGGTCATGTCGGCACGTTTGGTACGGCGCCAAAGTAAGCCCATTCACACTACACCCACGTATATAAGTACGTAAAAATAATGTATTGTATGGATGAAAGATACAAATTCATTAGCTTCTGGGAAAAAAGTGTTGCCCACGTGAAAATAGCATAGCACATTTTTTGCTGAAGTAAGTAAACATTCGTTTATTATGAAGTCATAAATTGCTATGCATGCGCACGTGAGACGTGACTAATCAATTCACGATTGCGCAACTACCACTTGGCTAACTCGACAGATTGATTTACATGAATACGACGCGATAAACAGCGAGCCTAGCTATTACGAACGTCGGCTGCATGACAAATACGAAATTATTCAAATTGGCGTTTTATTAGTATTAACCGGAACAGGAAGATAAGCTCATGAAAAGATATGCCAGCGTGGGTGGAAGTAACATGTTGGCTGTTGGCATTCAGGCCCGGGGAGTCGCACGTGAATGACGTCTGGAGAAGCGCCAAGCAGCATCGCCAGCCACCGCCCGGACATTTGGCGCTTCACCAGAACGAGGGCAATGTGATAAAATCCCGAGGTGACGCGTCATACTTATACAAATTACAAAAACAATAACTTAGAGGAAGTCGGAACGCTTCGTCACAGGAATAAAAGTGATTACGGAAAACTGCAAATAATTAGTCCAATTATGGGCACAACAAGAACTGCTGAAGCATGCAAATAAAATTAACAGAAACAGCGTTCAATTTAGACCGCACGAGCAATAAAGTAATTTCTTCCTAAGTGCTAATCTTACAAGCGCACATTTCTCGAGGTTTTTCTTGTTATTAACACGCAATTGCAGTTTAATTTCCATAAACATGCATAAAAAACGACCGATAAAAGTAAAGGCACTGGCACGCGATTGACGCGATTATAGTATGCACAATGCACATCAAGGTAATAACATAATAAATATTTCCCATAATAACATCCAATTATGCACTCTCAACGTTATTCTACTTGAAGAAATTACGATAGACAGATAATCTCTAAGCGATTCAATTAACACTTCGTAGTCGATTCATAAATAAACCAACGTACATACCAAAGCACATAATTCGACACGACACCTACACAAAAGAGCGAGCCCGCATGTCGAGCGAACAACAATGGAATTTTAATGAGAGAGCTGTTAACGAGGATCCTCATCTACATAATCGCATAAATAATTATTCATAACAAACATAAACAGAGAAGAAACTGGCGATTGTGTGCTGCCTACAGCTGGTCATTATTCAGTGGGTGCGTGAGCCGGGAGATCTCATCTCAGCTTGCGCATAATGATATGATAATGTATCGTGATACGGTTGCGGTCGAGCTGCCATTTTTAATGCACCCGAAGATACTCACCGGCGCGCCGCGCTGTGAACCGGTTACGACAAAATCCGCCAGACTACGCCTCGCTAACAGCCCTCAGCGACATTCCTTTCCTGTTATGGTGACGCATCTACATCAAATTAATTATCCGACTGAATACACTTTGTAATTTAACACTAATCGCCCCACTTAAATTAGCGGCACTATTAAACCTTTGCTCTACTTAATAAGCATGCAAAATAACATGCAGAGTAGATATTATCTAAGCCTTGGAACTGCAAATAATTAACACTCACAAGCGAAAATAATGCCAATCTAATCGAGGAACACACGTGTTGACGTAACACAAAAGGTACAACACGATACGTAAACGCACTTGAGTAGGCGTGTAGATAAAAAGAATTGCAAAATCACAATGGCTACGATAGCGTTACTTATTGCTTGCAAATGAAACGATAGTTGTTTTAGTCAACAATATTCGATAACAAGAAATTCAACAAGCCCCAGCTGTTTACAATGTTAAAAGAATACACGAGGCGGAGAAAACAAACCTGCCGCTTTACAAACAAACGACCATTGAACGAATGTAAACAAAAGTTGTGAAACAATGCGACAGTGATCAGCGGGAGGGGACAATGGGGTAACAAATAACTCGATGGGGAAGTGCGGCAACGTCGCAGAACGACAACGGTTGATTGACAAGACAAACGCCGAGGCGGAACCGGTGAGAGAGCTTTTCATTAGATGGAAAGGAAGGGCAAAAAGTTGACACGAGAGCTCTGAGAAGCGCGGCCGCTTGCCGCTCTAGCTCGACGCAGTAAATCCTGACCACGACAATTTGAATTATGCATGAAGGGCGGGCCCCGGCAGCCGTAACTCAGATCTACTACTGCACCAACCGCTCTACCTACCTCCATATACATTCCAGCTGTATAAAAATAATGCAGTTCTTTCCACACCCTCCTAACACAAGTAGGTTATACGAAGAAGATCAAAATAATGCAAAGAATTCGGATAACGCAGAATCGTTTGAATTAACCATTCACTCTACAGATTCTCAGTACCTAAGCTCATGTAAATAAACACATAAATTATTAACGCGGTTTTGTGTTATTCATTTAAAAGCGCAATACCGTTAACTGTGCCATTAGCTAACTACGTTTGCAGGTTTTCCGAGAATAGTTAACCGCAAGCCCATAGTTATCAATCACGTCAGCGTTTTTTAGTGTTCATTCAAACAAGAACGCATCAACCATTCTATTATGACGAGTCTTGATGAGGTCAAAAGGTCAAAATCATCAGACTTGTAGCGCAGCGACGTAGGCGCTGTATTATGTAGGTAGAATTTATTCGGTACTCACGACTACTTGGAGGAAGTCGTGCGCGTGACTAGCAACGATCAATCAAACGTTCCAATATTCCTCGAGACACGGAATCGGTATTGAGGGCTGTACAGGTAAGCAAGCAACTAATGACGGGAAGTTACGTAAAAGCCTATTAGATGTAGACCGTGGAACATTAAACGCATCGTTGAATGCAGACTGTGTGACTGTGAAATCACTCACTTAAAATGTTTTTTTTTTTCATTGAAATAATAATAACTTCGTGTAAAGGCCAAATAGTAATAAAACTAAACTAATAATGTTGCTCACGCGTGCCGAAAGTCACGCGAACAAATTCTACTTTGTGCAAATTACACACCCAAGTAATACACGAGTGTGGCAGACAAAGCGGTTGTACGTCAATAATCTCAAATAACCTGTTACCGTGTTATCTGAGCGCGTTTGCAGACTCAAAGCCATCTCGTTAAAACCACTGGAGCGTTTCGACTCGCCGACCGTGTAATGAAACACTTCCACTCAGAATAACCGTTAATAGGACATTTAGATGTGACAAAGCTTTCTCTGTAACGTACCAATTAACGTTCTACCTTATGTTACATAAATCATCGTGTGCGATCACCTCGCCTCAAATTAGAGCAGGTCCGCCGCAAACCGCATCCGAATCTCACTTTCTAAACGAAGCTTGCAAATTACTTATTCGATATCGAGTCAACATTCGCTTTTGAAATATCAACCTAGATTTAGATCGTTATGCGTGTGAGCGACACTTACGGAAGCCGGTCACGTCCATATACGGCTGAAATTGACGATTTCCTTTTAGGTTATTCACTTTATAGCTTCTACGAAATGTAAGATGGCGTGTAAGGAACAATGTAGCAGGGTATAGCGCATTAGTTATCGTGACTACAGAATGCATTATACCACCTTGAAGATACGAGGTAGTGTAGCCAGATATCACGAGTGGCGGAGCTCGTGCAGTCAATTGCGCAATGTGCTATTGAAAGCGCACGGAGGCGAGCGCACTGCAATCTCCCTCGCATCTCACGACGTGTCCCGATTGTTCGTGACCGGAATTCTTGATTTCCAGCATAGACAATACACCAGTACAGTATCGCTTACTTTTCACATAACAACCAATCTCGAATTCTCGATCCGTCACGAGACTAGCATATTTTTATCGCTTTGACAAACCGACGGCCCTGAAAGTTATGATGAAAAGATTTGAAACTAAATATAACTGGACTAGTGTGGGTTACTTAATTAACTGATTACACAAGCTATTTTCGGTATTTCCTGTATTTTTTTATCGCGTGTAGTATTCAAATGAATTTAATAACATACCTATTTAATTATTCCAGTAACTTTGTGTGAGTTCTCTTGAGTTAGTCGCGGTCATGACTAGCAATTTAATTTTAAAAAACTCACCGTGAAATTGAAATACGGAAAAGCTAGGAATAACTGATTACCACTATCAAGGAATTAGAACAAACACTACGGGTCACTCGACAATAAACAATAGGGCGATAAAACACGCGATTCGATAAGGAATCGCTGTTTACGGTAACAATGCACACTCGGAAAGCATTCTCGATAACATAGACGATATGAAAGGTCATTCGGTGCACGGCTAGCGGCTGTAACGTAACGTTATAAATCACTAGTTATTTATCGTGCGAGCACAACACTGTCTAATCTGATTGCCTACTCGTTAGGTATGTGATTATCTAAGAAGTAATGTAGTAACGTATACAAGGTAATTAACACAGTTTAACTGCATTATCTCATTGGTTATAAGCGGGTAGGCATGTACCTAATGACGTTAGTAGACCTAGATAGTTGGTCTAATGCGCATTTAACTATAATAACGATTAAATCTAAATGCGCTATGTGTTATTGATTTTAAATGGGTGTCTATTTAGATAAGTAGGTACGTAAATAAGATTCTAATGAGTTCGCATTGACCTTCTACAAACGTACAAAGTACCTAATCAAATAAATACCTTCCTGCCGTAGCATCTAGGTAGGTATTCAATAAATCCCTTTCAAGTCTCGGTCATAAGTTACATAAATTAGGCACAGTCGTTTTCTTTAGCACCGGGTATAACATCTACCTACAGATAGCCTGCTAAAAATACAGTTAAATCATCTTTTGCTAGTCATTCCGAGTTTATTATATAATATGTTTAATTCTGGCACAATAAAAATAAGTTGATGATTTAGTAATTATTATTAATAGCTTCGATTAGTTTACACTGCGGCACTAACGCCAAAGTAAACATACCTATTAATTCAAATTCAAAAGACGTTAAGAAAGTCGTTAGGCGGATGACCTCTAGCAATTTGAATTGAACTGTCAGAAAGGTACCAACGTTCGCGGTAGTACTTAATTTAATATATTTACAGATTAAAAGTACTTACAGGTGTCAATTGAATAAACACTTAAGTTAATAATCTTCTATCAGCTTCGATTTTCAACAGCTTCGTCAATTTACAATAAAATCACTTCAATTTCTTATATTCAGACACAATATTCTTCGGTGCCCGTTAACCACACAAATGACCTAAGTCACTATCACAGATTTTTCACAAAAAAATCCTCGTGGATATTCCAATCAGCTTGAAATCCTCCCAAAGGTGTACTAGGTCCAGGTCAAAGTTACGCAGAATTCAGGTATTCACCAGCACACACTCACAAATTCCAGTTGGCTATGCTATCTATGTATTAATATTATGTACAATTCACGACTATGTCAAAATTATTCGTTGCGAACGTAAAGTGGCACAGCACGGACGTGCGAAAGCCTCTGTGGCGCACAAAGAACTGAAATGCGCGGGGAAGG
This sequence comes from Lycophotia porphyrea, assembly GCA_950005105.1. Taxonomy (NCBI): domain Eukaryota; kingdom Metazoa; phylum Arthropoda; class Insecta; order Lepidoptera; family Noctuidae; genus Lycophotia; species Lycophotia porphyrea. The sequence continues at coordinate 12,828,269 of OX465395.1, read as the reverse complement.
GAAGTGGTGTACGGAGGAAAGGGGGCGGGGGGGAAGTGTGCGGCAGTCTAGCGGCGGCGACGTAGCACAACGTAGCAACAAGTGAACGGCGCGGGTGTTGCGGGGAGGCAGATGGGGACCCGGGCGCCCCCTTCGCGGACTTTGCACCTGACGCTCATGTGCACCCGTCCTGTCTTCCAGTTCCCCAAAGGTCCCCAAGTCCCCATGTTATACGACAGGAAGGGCAGATGTCGCTAATCACGGCACACGATTTACATAATCAAACAGCTGAATGATAGCAAAACGTTTCGGTGGACAAAAATAAATGTTAGCCCATTAGAATAAATATTTTTATGTATGAGTGCTTACGTAAATGTATACTTACCTATTTTTAAATAACGATATGAATATGTCTAAAACACATGGCTTCGCTAGAAGTTTAGATTCGTAGTAGGTAGTAAAATAGGAAGATATTCTCGTTGATTTCATTTGTGTTCAGTCAAACGATACACAATTTGAACATGAGCTAAAAATACGATTGTTACCAAAAACATTTACCGAAAAGAATGACATTATCGCGGAAATGACATTCATTCCAAGAAAACATACTTCTTCATAAAATTGGTAAAACAATGGAGGATTGCGTAAGCGTATTGAAATAAACAGAAAACTTACTTATCGTTTCTAAATATTTGACACACCCGAATGATTACGGGTGGAAGTAAACAACATTCCGAATAATAAACAAAGGAAACTCATTACTGGTAATTCGTGGAATATTATTATTAAATTAGCTTTGCTTGGCAGAAAATAACACACATTGTTCAGAGGTAAAATTGACTAGGTATATTTGCAAATCCAGTGAACATACATCTTCTGTAGCAAAACCCACCAAATATTATTCAAATCCACTAAATCTGACGCATTCAGTACAAAATTACCAATCTAATTAAACAATCAAGACACGCAGTGTACGAACATGCATTGTTTTAATAGGTATAAACAAATAGCGATCGTTGACCAACATACCGAAAACATTTTACAACGCGCTAACGATTTGGCACGCTCCCAAGTATTCCGTGACAAGCTATACGTTGTATTGTATGTTTGCTTTATAAATAACACTAACAGTTCAGCTTGCAGATCACATTAATAAAATTGATGTAGAATTTGCATTAAAAAATAATCTAAATCAAGTGTTTTTTCAGAGTCAAAACACGTTAAAACTAATTAGATACGTTAATAACAAAAACCAGCTCTTCTAAGAAGTCGGGACTTTTTTTTGTTTTTGTTAACCCGACGATTGATTGCGCACACAGTTAAAAAACCTAATTATTTTTTTGTTAAGTAATTTGTATCAGGTCGTTATTAGTAGTTGTTTTTATCAGTCTGTCTTGTCATACGGGCACCGGGCAGGCGGATAAGCGGATACGTAGGTAAATTGGCAGGCAAAACCCGTTCGCGAAGTTTTTGTAAAAACAAGCAAAGAGGTCGCATACCTTCTTTTGGCCTTGTGCTAATCGAGTTAGCGGTTACATGCGAATAACTAATGCTGTGTAATTTGCACATACAATGCGATGAAAAAACGGCAATACTTCATGTGGAACGCGTTCATGTTTCATGTTAAGTGACTCGTATCCACCTACTTGTGAGTCTAATGTCTCGCGTTCCAAATAACAATGATAAATACTTAATGCCATTGAGATAGCTGCGTTCTTATCTATTCAGAATCACGTACAAGATATGTGTAACGAACACAACATCACGACTTGAGATAATCTACTAAAAATAGGTGTTTTATCACACAATAGTTTGCGTCCATAGATAAGTTTGCATAGTGAGAGGCGGGAATTTGTAGATAACAAAATACAAACACGGCAGTCGATAGCCTGGTTGCAGGCACTGATAAGAGGCCCGTTACCAGCCGCCTGTTTGTACAAGGACCTGTTTAAATAACCTGAGAGCGTTTGTGAACTTCTCAGAATTTCAATAGGTGAACGCTTCGTTTCATTTCATTTACGCTTGAGAAACTCAAACATGTTATAAAAATGTTTTTTACGTGTGTTTGTACGGTTTATGATCTATCTTATTAGGCTACACACGCTGTTTGATAAATTACCACTCAATTCAACGTGTAAGTAGCGTAAGTACTATTGATATCTTTAAAACTTGAAAAGAATCTGATACGCAGCTGCACGTTGATAAATAAAACATTCAGAAATGTACGTAAAAATATAAATAAAATACGAACCATTCAGGTAAACAACTTTGATTAAAAACACCTTTGTGTGGCATAGATAACGTAATCTAACGAACTCGCGGTGTTTGTTACGAGGTTACACACATTTGAACAGTGTGCACACATCCTATTCCTTTGGACATAAAATATTTTACTCATACTTATGTGAGAAACCGTTTTCCGGATACCATGACTCAGAACTTCAGAACGCACTAAGAGAATAATAGACGTCAGAGTTTACAGCAATGCCAGTAAAGTTCCCAAGTAAGTACCTACACTAGAATAAATGTTTAGGAGGAAAAGAGACACATTTCGATAATAACAAAGTAATTTAGCCCTTATCAATAGTTTCCCAGCTGCCGACATGTCGCCGCGGTTATTACGATTAAATTAATTCGACGATTGCCTGATGCAATAATAAAATGTGACTCACGCCTCTATTTTATGAACATCAACGTCCAACGATACACGAAGCGTACTTGGCATTCATAGACGACGTATTTTTATTATTGTATTGTTTGTGAACTGTGTGTGAATTGATTGTATTATTATTAGCCACGACATGAGGGAGTGTCGAATTAAGTCAAACGGATGAATGAAAACAATAGAATCGCGCTGAAGTGATTATGATGATAAGAATTTATGTGAGTCAGTATATTATTGTATTGAGATGTCTTGGAAACTCGCCATACAAGAACTATTCCCACGCCTGAAGTAAGTACCTACCCGTCTACCATCCTCGAACATTATAATCAAAGCGAATGATGATATATTTGCGCATTAAATCAGTGCGGACGTAAATCGTATTTCGTCATCGTTGCTGGGATCGCCGGACCGGTCTCCGATCGGATGTCAAAAACCGCACGACGCAATAAATTGTTGTCTCATGGAGAGTAAACATCGGTGTTCGGCCGCATTCATGCATAATTGATGAGGGTTCGGAACGAGCGCGTGGATTCCTGGCGGTCACGACTCGGTCGGGCCGCGCGCCTCCGGCAGCCATTTTGTGAAGCCTGCCCGCCCCGGGTGCGCCGCATCGTGAATATTAATACGACCTTATGATGAACAATACGCACTGCTCGGATAATACCCCCAATTTAAAAAGAATTCATTTTTTTTCTATTTCGTTTCGCTTCCGCTGCGCTCCATCGATCGCACGTAACGATCATGACACGATAAGTATTGCAAACAGTCTTTACTGCGGCACGCAACGTGCAATTAATACAGAATGATCATTATTAGTTTCTATTGTTACCGGCTGTTAAATAGAGCATGCGCCAGTGTAATACATAATTTTAATGGCACAATGCAACGCGTCCAACTCTCACGCACGGCCATTGTACCGTGTAATCGTAATCAAAAGTATTTTCTCTCGGAACGAAAGACTCGTCATTAATAGAGACGTTTCACAACAATTAGCGGTAACCAGTGGAACTAAAGAATATAACTCGGGAACTTCTGATTGATGCACGATACCCTTTGTGCGGTTAGATTACACAACCGATGATTGTGAGATGATGAGTTATTCCGTTTGAAGTTAAACAGTCATAACATTCAATTGTTCTATGTTCGTAAACACTAACTATAAAGGTGTGCTTCCTTTTGCCGAGCTCTTGAATTAACATTAAATACATTTGCGGTTCAGCCTCCCCTACGGGCGGAGCACTCATTACTGATGAAAGTCTACCGCCAAAGACTGTAATAATGTGAAATGAAATACCGCGCCCGTCCGTCCGTCTGTTCGGTGACCGCAAGTGTGAACACACGCTAACGTGAGCATAAGCGAACGTAACCGTGAACTACGAATTATTACATAGCGTTTGTGCTGGAAAACACAAAGCTCGGCACTGAATAGAAATGTGCTCATATTTTGCAGGCTTTTTGACAGGCGTCAGCACGCAAAATGTACTCCATGCATTTTTATTACAAGCGAATTGAAGCGATGTAAGGAAACTTGATCATAAAACTTAAACGCATTATAAGCAAAATAGTTAGTCATGAGTTGTTACGTCAAGCGTTGGAGCAATATTAAGGAAACATTCAATCAATAACACGCTTTTCCTGTCATCTAGAAATAGAAAACATGGTGGGATTGTTCAAGCATTTATTCCATAAACAAGGAAAAATATCGTGTATTCAATATAATGTGTGGGAATAAGAGTGTCATTAATTCTGTTCAACTTTACACGGGTTTTATTGAACCTACATAGAATAATAGCAGTATTCTATTTACGGAAGAAGTATTGTCGAATCTTGCTAATCTATTTAAAATTTAAAAATCCACGACATGATGTCAACTGCGCCTCCTTGATTTTTAGTAAACATTTTGCTTTTAGCAAGGTGTGTAAATGCGGTAAACGTATCTACAACAAGTCTTGTATGTGGGGCGTGTGTACCGAAGGTGAGCACTAGTGTGGGGTACACAGACAGCTGCGGGCTACAGCCGCACTTCCTGTAAACCCAACGACCCATTGTTACCACTCACCACACACTACATACTTTTTATGACGCATTATCTATGAATAGCAACGTTAACACTCCACTCTTACGATCATATGACATTGTAAGATTGTACACTTTATCTGCGTGACAAATTCTTATTCACCGTTTCATATCTCGCCAACATAATTTTATCTACTCAGATAACATTTCACTCGAATCGAAACATCTTGATATCTTCATAACCAGACAGAACAAAAGAATAAACAGACCGACGCTACGCCAATTTAATGCACATTATCTCAAGAATTTTAATGTGTAATTTCAATTTCTTTCAGGTAACTATATGAATCAAAATCATTGATAGTTTCATCTCGGTATGCGTGTATCGTGCAAACCGGTAATAGGGTGGGTGCGTTTTTCTTTTTTTGCGCATACGAGTAGTGATGTCCAAACAATTTGTAGCAAAGCGCTGGGAACCTGGCTGGCGTGAGAGCAGAAAGTCGTGATCGTCCGCCACGACGCGACGCCCCTGTGCCTCAATTCACTAATCAAACCCCACAATGACTCCATTGTTACCGAGATGCTTTATACTTTTCGCCACATAACAATCGCTTCCTTGGACTCAATACGGTAATGCAAGATATCAAAACATCAAGCATTATAGTTTGCTATTATAATAATGGCTGTGGAAAATACCATTGATAAATAATCGCGGACGCTTTGTTTGTTTTAACATATGAATGAAAAGTCAATAATGATGGAGCAACCTATTACTATGACAAAGAGGTAATAATGTGTGTCTACATTACATAATGGTGTCTATTTTTGTACAAGTCACGTCGTTAGACAGTAATTATGGTTAAGTAGATGATACGTCGTCGTTTAATATTCGTACGCGAGGACAGAATGATATATCAATTCCAAATACAACATAATGGCGTTAGGTGTGGCATTCGGTCGTACATCATGGTCCTCGGTGGCAGACTGCCCGAGGCCCCTCACTAGAGTGGGTAAGGATCGCAAGGGTGCCTCTATTTTATTCAGGGCATTAAGCCTACCATTAACGGTTAGCTGGTGCAGGTTATCAAGGGTTTTCTCGGAGAAGCACATTCGGTGCTGGAACAGTGCCAGGAATTATTCAACGGGTTACATTGACCGTTATCGGCTACCTGGCAGTGCACGTACTCAGCCGGTTTAAACGTTACTGAGAAAATCTATAGAGCACGAGTGTCGAGTACTGTGCTCGATTAACAGCGTATTTTGTATCCTTCGTAAATGCTAGTCTACATAATATTCTCCGTTAAAATGTTCCATGTAATTAAGATAGGAAAATGATGTAGATATGTATCAACATCTATAATTAAGTCTCCCGCCGCCCCCATGCCCCTACCTCGGCTCATAATTTACTGCTTACGGGGAAACCAGTTCGTGTTAGAATCTGTTTGTCACTAATTTATTTACGAAGGTGAATAAAACAAGTTTAGAAGAAACTTTGGACTAAATTTATTCAAATTAGCCAATTATATTCACAGATGCTTACGTGAACCCGTGGTTATGCAAAAACCTGTTTCCCTTTCCCCAAGTACTTATTTACTGCCATTACGTCATCGATTACTATAAAAATATTAGGAACCATGTCAAGTGCTATTAAAATCGACTCAATGCGCAACAGACCCTAAAAAAATCTAAAGACGCAATAAGCACCTATTGAAAAAAATAAAAATATAAAGACGAAGTACCTACATTAAGAAGGGTGTTTAATTTTCAAATTTCGTGTCGTTGAAAGATTATTGAACTGTGAGGGGGCGACAAGAGGAAAATGTCACAATTGAGGCGAAAAGAAGGGAGGGACGGGTGGCATGCCTCCCTCAAACCGCTCGCAGCTTGTTTACGTTGTCACCCATGAATCGAAGTAAATCCGGGGGCAAAACTTTGATTAGTTATTCTTTTATTTATGACGACAAGAGGCCATTTGTTGTATACAAGTATTGCCCCCAGTTCGTGATCTCCGTACTTGAAACTTGTTGATAACTGGCATTTTGTTCTACGTATCTAATGGCTGTGACGATAAAGTTGGACTGTGGTATGAAATCATCGTAGTGATATGGTTCTAGTTATCAACGGCTTAATTGATTACCTTTCTTGCTATATATCAGATCCATTGAAATGTAATGGATTAGATTTGTAGGTAAAAAATGTCACACCTTTTACTATATGGATTGAATAAATAAAAATACCTGTACAGGACACAGGTATTTTCAGTCAGGTCAGAATTAGAAAATAATTTTAAAAAGGCTGAAAGCACAGTAACCTCAATTATTCCACATCCTAATGTGGCCGGAACGTTCTAAAATTTAATTCCGGCCTATAGAGAAACAAACCCAGAGACTACATTTTCTGAGAATGTATGCATACATTAATTAACAAGCCTCCTATTATTTTCCTAAAACAATAACCCAGAACAGTTTACCGTCTAACAAAGCATTGTATATTTGCTCAGTGTTATTGCCCCTTTAACAACAGTGGGCATCCGGCCCCGGTTGCTAGGCAACGAACGCTTATGCCTTCTCACACAAATCCCCATCCCTGTTTTGTGTATTCCCACATTTCACCCCAGAGCAGCTGATTCCATTCAAACATTCATTTTCCGTATTCCTTTGTGCCCATAAAATTATGACACATTGCCTGCGATTGCAACTAAAAATTAAAATAATGGAAGACGCTAAAAATCTTCCTACAAGAATAACTGTGTGTAATTCAGTACACATTATAATAATTGCTTTAAGTTTAATTACAACACAACGTAATTTCTGCATTTTATGACAGTAATTAACTCGAAATTAGCGCTGTGTGTGTTTTTACTACTTAGCGATTTCAGTCCGAGTTTATTCCGGTAATCTTGTGGATTAGGAAGAGTTCTACTAGTCCCTTCTTTGCTTTGAGCTGCTTATTATTCTGAGAAACATTGAACAATTCTTAGAATTCGAATGAGTTTTTCAACGAATCACAAAAAAATAAACAAAGAACTATTTATTGTTATGAAAGCATTCTAAAAATAACTTCAATGGACGAATAGACATGAATATGTAGGGATACTAATCTATCTACTGGGTGTAGATATCCAGCGTATATATGTATTTGTTATCAAGGTGGCCACCGTAGCGTAGTGGAAGCGTGGCCGCTACGTAGTGTGTGCGTAGCCACGCGTAGCAGCTGCAGATCAGCTACGCTTATAATTATATGCTAGTACCACATTGCTTGTCGCGTATTGACTCGTAGCGGAGGCGTAGTTGCTCTTGCTACGCTAGTCGCGTAGTCGAAAGTAGTAGCAACGGAACCGCTACGCTATCGACGCATATTCGCATAAAATAATAATACCTCAAGTTAGAATTTTATTATGTAGACGTTACCCGTATCGCCTCACATGTCAATTCGACTAGGCATAGCAATGTTTGCGTGTTTTGAATCAAATTCAATTAAAATAGAATTAAAGCGCTAGCTAGGAATATAATTATTGTTCTAAATATAGATGAAATAGAAAAGCCACGTCAACCCTTCTCTTGGAGAGCTCGAGGGAACACAAAGACCCTCTACCTCACCCTCCCGGCATTCACGTATAAAAGAAAACATTGATGTAAGATATGAGATAGACATTTTCGAGGGTGAACTCAAATTATTATTCTTATTATAAGTGAGCGATTTGCCCGTTCCCGCCTGGTTTTTTGTTAGCAGGAGACGTAGCTAAATAACGGTTCTGTGTAAACATAACAACAACTGTTAGCCTGTTATGTACGAAACAAAATTAACAATAGAGCACTTCTAACTCTGCTAATTAATTGAATGTATACCGAGTAGCGAGCAAACAACAACACTTTTGTTCGCACAAATATAAGAATTACGTTCACGTTTTCGTGTCAACATCACGTTTGGGCATTCCATTATCAACTCACGACGACCTACATCCATATTAGATTTCTATTTCACGAATAGACAATTCGACCCTCGTCATCTTCTTCAAGTTTTACGGACTTTTTGTCGCGGTACAGACCTTATGCGACGTCGAATCATTCCAATACTAGTTTCTTTTTGTTATTTCATCATGTTTACGTTTCATCGTAAAGATGAAATCGGATCAATGTCGGTATGCCATTGTGACATCATTCTGTGGACTCATTTGATACTCGTACTTAATTTGATACATTCACAACATGCGTTATGATATTTAATATCTACTACAATGACTCATTCTCAACTAGTAACGACGGCGAAAATCAGCTCGTGAATTAAATTACATGAGAACCGGTTGCATCGAGTAAATTGCACGGTTTAAATTCGATTTATGCAATTTAAATGCCAGTACGGTTAAAACGCAAGGCCAGCGTTATCAGGTTGAAAATCGACACGTTTTATGTAGGCCAGACTCGGCGGCGATAAGTGAGTAGCATAATAGCATTTCTTTAACCGAACACTAGCCAATTACAAGCGTGATAGTTTCGGTTAAACGTTCCGATGACTTCGTTGTTTGCGCTTTTATTCGTCAAATTTATTCAAATGGCTTCGTGCGACCAGCGACGTTGGGCCTTTGATAGTTCAATAGGTCGCCTCAATTCGCTTGGCGGTGAAGGCTCGGGGACGGGCAGTGGGGGCCGTGGTAAGTTTGATATTGTTTTTCTAAACGGGGAGCCGCGACGCGTGACGTCCGCTCTCCATAATCATCCGTAGACAATTTGTTGCGCAACCGTAGCGTCGCGACATGCCCAAAGAGTTTGTTATTCGGTCGTCGACGTTCGGCCTTTACTTTCTCGACCTCCATATAAATAATCTTCACTTGGCCGTTTACTAAAACTTTATTAACCATTGTTATGCGCCCGTCTAAAGACAGTCTGTTTCTTTGCAGTCGTAATGAAATTACACTAAGTAACTTATTTACACAGCTATCTTATCGTTGTGTACTTTGAATCTACGTTAGTCTAAACAAAAAGCGTGTTGTTGTAAGATATTAACCACACATTACACATTTACATTTCAACAAGTGCAAAAACAGGCGTGAAATTCGAATACCTAGTAAAAAATCGTGTACTTTATACATGACAAAAACCGCGAGAGGTTTATTAAGTAATCAACCTTGACGCAATGCAAATTGATTGGTATTAAGTGAGTTCAATTCGATAGTTTACCCATAGGTGCGTTCGTGTGTCCGTGTGTTGTATGGCTAACAATACATGTATTGAAGGATAGATGACTCGGTTGCGACCTCGTGGCATTTAGTCGAATGGACGTAGAATTTCTATTGACAATCGACGTATGTAAATACATAGCTGCGTATGTAATGAATTGATTCGTAACACTTTCTACGTACAAATTGGTTATATAAGCTGTTGTTGATTTATGATTTCCATTTACCCTAAAATGTGCGTGAAATATGATTTACAAATTCGTTATATTATGATAAAGAAATAAGAAGAAATAATATGGTAGGTATCTAAAGAAAAAATATTTGTGTGACATTGATAACCTTTCACCTCGGGTTTTTTTAACACACAAAATAAGCAAAACTGTGGTTTTAGTCCGGCAAAACGTAGATAATAAATTACATCATGTCATCATTAAAGTATGACTAACCACAGATTAAAATGTTACATAAATTTCAAAGAAAAAATAACTATTGCCTGCTATATACTTACCTACGACAATGTTCGTAAGGAATTAAATACAATGGTAAACAATGTACCTATTTGAAATTAAAAACATTTACTCACTAAGTCTAAATCGCATAAATATATACCTAACAAGGATAATATGTAAACGTTAGGTACAACACAAACACAGTAATTTATTTAATGTAGGTTCTTGTGTGTTAATAAGTTTAGTTTCCTCCCTGATACAAACAGTAGGTAAATAAATTAAACGAAACAACAATGTTTTTATTGTACAACTTGGTGTGAAAAACTTCATCATATTTTGAATACCTATGTAATTTATTAGAACTATGAATTGTATCGTAGGTATACAATGGCTAATTTAATATAATTATCTACCTAAGTCTATCTATTATTGGAAGGCTAACAAATGTTAATGAGGTATGTATTGGCACTGTTTTTCATCATCTTAGAAGCCTATTCATAGGTCTCCTTTTCAAAATCGAAGTATTAAAAAAAATAGTAAAGTAGACGCTTAATGTCTATTTTGTTATTTTCCTGAAATAATCCCTTCCAAATAAAGATAACCCATCAATGAGAACCCAATGATGTGATATGTATCCTCAATATCATGCACCCATTGTTTATAGACCTACAATTGATGATAAATAAGACTAAATCATTAAATATCAGCTATTTTCTGAGCACAATCATTGCAACAAATTGATCGGAAGGCACATTGATGTCTAATACCACGCGTCCTCGAATATTGATCATCAATCACGTTTATACTGTTCTCAATGTCTGTCGCTTTATTAATATAACCTAATAGGAATGGATGGGTACTTTTCCGACATAATAAATTGTGTTTAACGAGTTGTACTTGATATTATTTTTGATATTAATGCCCATCTAGTTGGGGACTGTAGTTTTTGGGGACTGGTGCAAGAACTATTCTAATTGATTACCCCAAAATTATTATAATACATGTTTCAATTCGCTTGAAAAGATAGACACAAACAAAAGAAAAAAAAGCGCACTAAATTGCAGACAAAAATATGAAAAAACTTCTGTTGAATTGAAATAACACAATTTCTTTTATTGTAACATACTGTAGTCTCAGATTCTAAATATAATCGAATGACACAACGTTTTTAAGGAAGGCTCACATTATAACGCTGACATCAACTATATGACAAACAACTCAACGTATTTTGACATGATATTATAAATCTTACATAAGCCGGTTTTATTTATAAACACGTTATTAACATTAATGATTCAGTCAATAATGCGCAGCAAAATCAACATTTCGACAATCAAACCGGTTCAGTTAATATTTTCGCTTAAACATGTAAATGAGGGGGCAGCTAAATAACAGGAAAAGAAATCGAGGTGAAACAAGGTGTCTTGAGAAACAACCGCTAATATTAATAATACTGTCATTTGTATTACAATCGTGAAGGAAACCCTGATTCGCTACCAGTACAACGTTCACGTTAGAGTTTCATCATATTATTCTTGTTACAATTTCGTCTTTCGCATTTTGTCCAATGTCAAAGACATCAAACGCTACTTTAGTGCGCACATAACATGGCGTACAATATCCTAGCCTCTCCAGCCGAAGCTTTTATCGAACAAAGAGATCCTACAAACATAACTAAAATAGAAAACCACAATGTCTGCCCCTGACATCAATTACAATAGAAATAAAAAAGTGATTAAAAATCGGCCGTCTATAATGTGACTGGAACAGAATCGGGATTAGTAACTAATTTACGAGTCATTTTCCTTTGGGAACCTGGCTAAATATCTGTAAAAGCAATTAACGTACATCCGGTCAACCGGGATCAAGATTGCCGACCAAACGCATTTAAATACCGTTCAGAATTGAAAATAATCGAGGAAATGTGGGAAAACGATAGCTCTATCATTTAATCCATATTACTCAAGTTCTACAGGAAGACATTCGTATTTAAATTGCAAATAACACGATATTTACTAATGTATATATCTTCTAAGTGTGTAATTGCATGCTAATGAATCAAAAAGCCAGAAGTCATTGCCTTAACAGCCGTGGGCGTTCATAACTTATGCCTAATTAAATGTCGAGGTTCTTGACTCGATAGCTATAATACCATGCGCGGGAGAGCCACTTGAGCAGAGTTTCGTGTACAAAATAACTCGTATTGACAAACCTCGAATGGTGATCGACGGGCGGCCCACGCCCGACGCGCGCTACCATTATTCGTATTGTTATGTCGACATCTCGTGATGGTCGGAATCAGTCGTTCATCTCCGTGAGTCCGTGCATCGCCGACGCCTATCTACATCTAGCCTCGACACCTAGCCAGTCGAAAGGCCGTTGGCCTGCTTTACACAACGTGGGGCGCGTATTATGTGCATGCCACATCACAGAAGATACAGTTACGTGTAACTAACGTTTCCTATAAACCCACATTGTTTTCGTATCGCGTGTTTTAATTATCTAATTACGCAAGTGCAACGTCTCGTCACGACTATCTATTTGCGCCCTGCCTCCCGCCGACGCTCACTTGCCAAAAGCTATTAATTACGACCAAAGAATAGAATATCTCGCCGGCTAATCCCCCGGAGACGGTTACGGTTACCGACAACGTTGATTAATGTCCGCAGCGTTCGTTTAACTCTTCTTTGTATACGTTCATCGGTTGTGTAAACGCGAATAACCTTCTTTCGGGTTGCTCGGACGTAAATAGGCTCGCATCCGCCGTATAAATAAATAAATTATACGCATTGATCCGGCACAGACGCGCTCCGTTTGAAACCTTGAAGACGTATCCGAATGAATATTAGACCAGATTTAATCGATGTAGCAATTAAGGAAAGTGGCCGTTGTAAGATCGCCACGCTAATCGATATCGGTGCCAAAAAGTGCGCGGTTTTCACTAGCATGGCAACAAGAAGTTAAGAGGGCGTTCTAAGCGAGAACAATAGAGAATGGAGATGGGGCTCTCGTCGTGTAGTTACGTCGGTTCTCGCTGACATTGTGGCAAGCGATAGCGGGCGTGCGAAGAATGCCAATGGAAACAACTTTACTGTTGGTTTCCTCGAAGCCGACACGCGTGACGAACCGAGAACCGGTTACACGACACCGCGCAGAAACAATGCATTAGCAATGCGTTTTATTAATTTTAGACCCGCTCGCTATTTTATTTATAAAAAACTTGCATAAAATACTGAGAGCTGCGACATTATACGTGTATATGCGTTTGCACGAATATTGACGAGTAGAACGAAAGTTTACACGTACGTTAACGAATCGTATTAATAGCCATGAAACTAGTTCAGAGCGTGTTGCAATAACATCAAACCTTGTGTAAGTACACTTTCAAAAGGTGCATCCTGCGGCTGTAACTTATTCCTCTTACAAACGGGTTCGAGACTGAGAAAGCAATCAAACTCGATCTACACGTAAACTGTGAAAACTACGTGAACACACGCGACCTACATGCTCGCGAGTAACGTTCGAATTTGAATGTAACAAAATCCATGCGGTACTCAACTAATATTTAAATCCAGTGCAACGTATCGTATAATCGTAGGATTAAAATAGGTCACCCGGGAGGCAAATAAAACGAGCTAGTGCGCTGGTGAACACGCTACATCCGCGTATATTTCATTGGCTGTTAATTCAAACAGCAAATATCACGTAAAATATAGCCACACAAATATATTCATTCCAAGCTAAAAGCGCTTAATCATTTACATATTTTACGACCATTCCTAATTATAACCTGACCGATCTGTAATTTAAAATTTTATAATAAAATGGCCATCTGCTGTATAAACAGGTAGCATGACCTCCTAAAGGCAACCTGAAGAGTATTTGAAGGTGAGCAAGCGAATATAATCGAAAATATAAAACATCTTTGTTATGGTAGAAAGCCGTCTAGACGGGAGCGTGACAAATAGAATAAATTAACCTAAACTGTAGCAAAAAGAACAAGTTTCATTTTAAAACTAGCAGAAGTTGAATAAAATGTCTTAGTATTTAACGAAAACAAAAGTTGCAAAAGTGGTAAGGAGCTATAATATTATATGTCAATGACAATTGTTTAAATAGTGTTGCGCAATGTATCATCGCGTTGTCGATAGTCGTCAGGGGAACACAAGCAAGGTTAATAGATTACAGACGATGTAAATTCAACGTGCTCCGCGTGACTAAAAATACCTCTCAATGCAAATAGCGAACGGATTTACCTGTTTGTATCTTGATAAATGACGTATCTACATAATTTATTACATATAATGGAAATTATGTTTCGTTGAGATAAACAGTTGGGGATAACATAGACGGCAATTATAATTGACATTTTATGTTCAAAGAGATTAGTGAAACATAAAAAATACGAACTATTCATTTTGTGCGTGGCATGTGTCAGGCGGTAGATTATGGATATGATGAAGTGGACTCTGTAATTAATTATTAGCAATATAGGATTTCACTGACCACAAACCTCGTTCTTTGACGGTCTGAAATAAATTATACGAACATAAAAGACAGATGAACGCTAATAAAATGAGATGTCGTATTGTGAAAAGTTTACGAGGGGCGCGCGAGCCGCCGTCTACGCACACCAGTTGGCGTGGGTTCAATTCCTGTTTGAAGTATTTTAGGAGCCACGCACGCCGTTCACGGTGTGCCGCCGCCGGCCTGTTTACAAATACTAGCGCAGACTCGATTCAATTTCCCCGAGATTTTGTAAACATTGTGCCAAAAGAGATTGGCTGGCGCGTTTGTTTGGTATACCTACTATACCCCGAAGTCATATTTTCATGCTGTTTCTCTCGATTTGTTGAGTCGTTTGCATTAAGTAAACATTCTCAGCATACTGTTAAACAATTACTGCCGTTTTGTAGAATAAATAGTGCTCAATGTTCAACATTAAACAAATATTTTCCTTCCTCAACATTACATACGGTGCGCTGGCCTACATGCGTTCTACTTTGGTTATCATATTTATTTATAATGCTGAGCAAGTAAGATATTAATGTTTATTTATCGGACTAAATAATTATTATCAATAACCTCTCTGTCTTTCACTTTGGACGAAGGTCAGTTTGGATGCTACACTGCGGACAAATTGCATTACTGTTCTGATGTAAAGACAAGTGCTTTAGCATAAATACTTCTTTTAAAAGTCAAGCGAAGTATAAATAAAATTAATGAATGAGTCGGTCATCCGGTTCATTGTCGCGGAAGAAGAAATCGAGCGAAACGACTGCCCGGTATCGATAAACCAACCGGTTACATCACTATATTCGTGGGAGAGAAGTACTAAATAAAGCGACGTATAGAAGCCAGATTCTGACACAAAACTGATTTATTTACGGAGAATAAAATAAAAAAATAAATTACATGGTATCGTATTTGAAACGGCAAAAACATGGAAGATTTCCTTCTACCTGCTCCAAAGACCCTTTAGTACGATCAAAAACCTCTTAACAGGTTCTCCGAATTACATTCCAAGAAAGATATTTCATTCCAGCAGCGACTTAATTCTGAGTATTGGTTTACGAATTTCGATTAGGTATGTTTGATTGATAAATTCGTTGTCATTTCAAAGGAGCAAGTTGAAAAGTCCTTTCTTCTTTTAATTCTAAACGATAAACATACCTAACTACATAGTTTTAACTGTGATTAAAATGCTCTCAGCCTCGTAACAAAAAATAATGGATTAAATGGCTCCAATGGTCATGTTTATTCATATACCTGCCGAATTCATAGCTCAGAGAAAAAAAGAATGCTCGAAACGAGCAAAAAAGACCGAGACCACAATACACGTTTTACTAGTTCCTTTATAGCTTCGGCAAACACGTTTCACGGGGAACGCACGATTTGGTCTGTCGGTCGCGACTTGCCCGACTATAAATGAGAGTAGCTCACCACGCTGACAACTTAAAATATAATGTGCACAACTTCTGTAGAGTTGGAATTCGTTTGAACAAGTTTCGCACATTATGCATCTAAATATAGCAGTGAAACAAAAAGTCTCGAATCTCGTAAATATTTCGACATTTTTGCCTCGAGCGAGAAGTTATTTTGCGTTTTGAGTTGGCTGCTGATTGCTCCGCTAAACGATTACTGGAGCATTGAACTTGGTAGTTTCGATTCTTTTATATTCCTTACATTATTTATGGCGAATGGTATTCGTTTAATATTATAATATAAACCTAATATCTATGATTGCTACCTATTTACGGGGTAATAAAAAAGCCGTCAAAATGTTATTTTGTTGGAATTCGGATCAATGGACCAACAAAACGACTCAAGACAAGAAGGTTTGTGTATTCGACACAAAGTATTTTATAGAAATCATAAATCCAAACATATTTAGGACCCAATATATCTTTATGACTTCAGCCAAATGAAAATATCAAACGGCGGCAATGTTCCAACAATTTTCGTCGCAACTCGCAAGATAAAATAATAATGTCACCTAATAATAGATTTTTATTAGTGTGTCACTTAACATAATAACAGACAGCTGCTGGTCTTTCAGAAACAACCTTGGAACCTGTCTACATCTACCGGGTGATCAACCCTCGGTAAGAACCACGGGGAGTAACATGTGGTCGATCAACGCGGTGTATATTTATAGCAAGTCACTGCACATTAACAGTCGTTATATTTTTACTTCTATATCTTGGTCGTGTAACTAACATTAACTCAAGTCTTGTAAAAACTCGAAATGAAAATTGAAAATGAAGAAAACATAAAAGTTATAAAACTTGCTCAATTCATGCTGAAATATTTCGAGTTTCACGAACAAAAACTGAGTGAGGAAACCGGGCAGCCTTAAAAACCCAACTAGAATAAAAAAAAAAAACTCAAATCAACAGCAACAAGTGAATTTCGAAATAACTAAGATGCAGGTCAAAACAGATGTTATACAAAGACAAAAAGGGGTCAGTGACTGCACAGTGGGGTGTTGAGGGGTGAAAGCTCGGGGGGGGGGGGGGGGGCGGAGGGCCCGTAATAATATATTTGAAAAAAGAACCCCAAACATCTGCCACACATGTGCGTTCCGTTTCATAGTGGAATAATGCAAGTGCTGAGCGCAACCACCGCTCACCGATACGGTCGAGCCTTTTTGTGCAGTAGCTTTTTGTAGTCTTCACGCTTTGTGCTTGCGAGCTTTCAAACGGACAAAGCTTTTTTATTAGAAAGGAAATCAATACGTTCGTGACGTTTGTGATGAGAATCTGAACGTATGAAGCCCAGAAGTCGTAGTTACTTTCATTCGCTCTGCTTTCGAATCGTTACACAATTGGCGACCACATGTTGTGCTAATGAGTTACATTTAGAATTTGTATGATCACCGGTCGTCCGGGTGACGTAACAAAAATACATCGTAGTTGATACGCGTAATTAGCAAGTTGGCGCTGAATGCCTCGCTAGTGGATCGATGCATTTCTCAGAAGATCGACACATATTGGATCGATGCCAGAGCAGCGAGGTGGGAGGAGAAAAGTGGCTCTTGAATATACACAGATTGAGTTACAACTGTTATGACGAAGATGAATCATATTAAAAGACTTCGGCAGCTGTTATGCAAATCGCAAACAAATCTTCCAGTAACTAAGTAACAGAGCAAAGTGAAAATGAAGCAAATATTGTTACAATTCAGATAGTGAACGAATAAAATTCTGCGAACAAAACTGATCCAGATAGCCTCAAGAAATTAGGCTTCCCAGACTTAGGTAACACAAACGAAACTATCGGACACGAATTTGTAATAAGAAATTCGTTCGGACAGATTTATTGAACAAGAAGAGAATAAATCATTAGTGTTTACTGATTTGTAAACAAATCTGTGGTCTGTATTAAAAAAGAAAGACGACCTTAATTCTCTTGACGTAGCCGCGCTCAACGACTGTGACTCAATAACAAAAAGTGGTGGTAAAAAAGAAAACTAATTTGTTCATAGGAATGACAGTTTGTTTTTACAATGAAACTTGAATGCCGGCAGGTATTGCTAAAATCAGAGAACCAAAGATCGTGACTCCTGGCCTTTGACTGCGAGTTCCCTGGGGCAACGAGGGCGCGAAGAACTTGTCTGCTCACGACCGTTCTTGTAAACCTTCCAGCTGTATCAGGCACAGTGAAATAATGCTTCTAATAGATATTTCACCGACAGTTTTCTGGCATTTACAAAACTTACTGCTCAAAAGAGCAGGAAATATTAATATCGCGAAATTTTATAACTCCAATTATTACAAAGCTAAAGTACAAATCAATAAATATGGTAATTCAATAAAAGAGGGAGACGCTTATAGAAGCCAAGAACAGTTTCAATTAAATAAAGGTTAACAAATATTTGTGGCGCACACATTATTTCACAACATGTAACATTATAATCATCGTGATTCCGCAGTTAATAAAATTCAAAATGGATGTCGTAATCGTAATCGGTGTCTGCGCAGCCGGCAGCTGCTTGAGGGGAAGGCGGCGAGGTAAATCCCGTTAGGAGAAAGTAGCTGCCTACACTCCGGCGCACGGATCGTGACGAGCACTGGACCAACCGCCTCCGACTACGAGATACATTCAATTCGATTTTATCGTGTCCAACCTAATACGGACTGTTTATGTCGCGCACAATACATAAATGACGGGTTATTTTTACATCACGACTTCCACATTCAAGCATAAAAAAGCTTTTGATGCTTTTATCATGATAGTCTAATTGGTTCGGGCTTCATAAAACGACCTTTTAAAAAATTGGCCTCAAACATTAGCTTATGTTGATAGTGGCGGAAATTACTTTCTCTTTTGTCGTAAAGGGAACAAAGAATTGAAAAATCACTAGACTGTGACTTAGCAAAAAACACGTCAATCATCTCCCATTGTTGCAGGATTTGCCTCAACAGTGCTCGTCGAATTTTGGCTTGAATGTCGCTGATTGAAGTCAACGCTTTGTGCTGCTGCTGCAGGCTGCTCATGTCACTCAATATTTACCTGTTATTTAAAATCCGTGGAAATAATTTTATCGAATAGATTGTTGTTGTGAACATTATCGTGCTTTTCTATTTCATTTCAACACAGTTCCAAACGAGTTTTTCTTTCGATACTGCAACTAGTTTCCATCAAGAACTTGGAACACCTTGATATAATGTAGGCCTGTAATAAAGTATCTTTAACGAGCTCCGGTATAACTGCCGCTTCTGTTTCAAGTTAAAAATGATATATCATTAAAGTTGAATAAAACGCCGATGAAGCTCGGGTCTCATTATAGGAGATCGACTCGAGGAAGCCGCGTTTGGTCGACGCCACTCAACATTGAGGCGTGGCGGAGTTCTCAGCAATTATTGCGCAAGCGGTAAAATAAAATCATGGCGGTGATAAATAAATGTTTCATAACTACACGAGTCGGCACTAGACGGTGACGGGTATCGGAACTCGTTCCACCGGTTGGCGTGCAGGTGGCGCGGGCGTTGCGCTGACACTTGCCTCCCGCGACCCTGACAACTGCATTGCTCATTGCTGCACCGCATGAAGGAACAATTACGTTGAAATCTCAAGTATGCCACGCCGCGCCACGGACCAGTGGAAAATTTGGTCAGGCATTCGATTTAAAGGTCACATCAATTATTGCCAATAATTATCTGGTAGATATTTATTGAAAGTTTTATAATTATGATGTGGATGTTATTGCATTTTTGGCGTTGTTTTTGTAGTTACTGTTTTCGTGAAGTATAAGTTTTTTCATGATAAGTAGGCATACTATCAGTATTATCTATTGCTGCAACTACCAGTAATTTCTTGCTCATTAACGATGGTATATGAATCGAAACACCAATTACTACAAGTGAAAGGATAAGTTAGGTTTACTCGATGCACCTTCCAGGAAGCAATAAAACAATCATTATGTCGTAAATTGTCTATGCAATGGTTGCCAGTACGTCGTATGAATACACCTATGGAGTGAGTTCATGTTTTCCCCTTGTCTCGTTTAATATTCAATTTGAATCACAACGAGGCATTATCATACAATCATTATTCAGTAACATCTCACATGCTCGATATCATATACATACCTTGTTCTTTTGTTTCGATTGTCTATTCATGTTTTACTCGAGTGTTTACCACGATAGTTCCCGTACAATATTTTCCCCATGAACAAAATGACAATCGGATGTTCCGTGATCTCGTGTAATAAATTAACTTTGTATTCTGCAACATTTCTCACTATCATTTACTTTGAACGTTTCGTTTCTTTAAAAAGTTTTGTCAGTTGAATTCAAATTAACATAGTGGTTCGTTTCAAGTATTGTTAACTGGTTAATTTTCTAGCAGGCGAGGTCCGGAGTGCAATAGAAAGTCGTACAAAATTGCATGTTATGCACAACCGGTCGGTGTTCGGGCAATGTGCTGGAAACTCTATCAGCCGCCACGCCATAAACACGCATGCGGGCGAATTAATTTAAATGACGTCATTACACACTACATTTTGCACTCTCATTAACTATAGCCGCGCTGAAATTATTCGCGAATAAAATTTATGTTTAATCGTTAAAGTTGCCATGAAATCGTTAAGAGTGAATTTTAATTCAGTGACAGCGAGCTTATCTTTTGCAAAAATGAAACTCATAATCGGCTTATATCTGCATGCGGGCTTGTTAATTGCACTCGTTTCAAAAAATGTAAAAAGAGAAATTTCCTTTATCATGGTAATGAGCCGGTTACTACTGGTAAACTACCCTTGTGTCCACATTTTAATTTCAATGTGAAAATAATTCATGCACATAAAAAACTTACGTAAGTAAAACAACAAAAGAATCAATACAAAAACTACGATAGAACTCTTGGATGTTAGATCCAAGTTTAGAGAGGCATTAGTTGTCTCCACCTTTATCATACCCGATAAAATTAATTTACAACTCTCTAAGGCCAACTGTGAAACAAACAAGTCATTGTTCTTATAAAAGATAAGATGAACAAAAAAACTCAAGGACATTACATTCCTATCTAAAGGCATCCCATCAGTCAAACAGGTAACTCAAGAATAACAGTAACGGTTCAAAAGGAAATCCCGAATCTATTCAACGACATAATAGTCGACCCTAGACCCTCGTCCCGGTCGATCCTAACAAAAGAGACAGGTTCGCTTTACAAATCTCATATACATTACCTTTATTATTATTCCCTCCATCATTATACTACAATAATAATAATAAAAGATTACCTTGTGAGTCTGAACTTTAAGAACCGGTTTAGTTACGAGTGGTGTTATGAAACTCATTTAATAATTCTGTCGGTCGAATTAGCTGTGGCTTGGTACTTTCACCAGCGACTTTCTTGCTCGTGCATACTACACGAAATACTGGTTTGACTTGTTCGTTTGACCTCCACCGGTTCTAGTATTGTTCGGTACTGTTCATATCTCCAAATATCTAATTGTTCGTAACGTTGTCAATTTAAATGTGCGATCAATTGTGCGCCTGTCAATGTCAATGGTACAAATACTTTGAGATGGAGATAGAATACCTCGGAACAATTTACTTCGCTTTTTATAACCTCAGTTGCGAAGTGCAGATGCAGTGGAAAATTTATGTATTGATAGGTACTTAGTGAAAAACTTTGTGAAGGTTTAGATTCTTCATAAGCCTTTGATCGAGTCAACCATTCCTGAAAGACTGCCTTTTAGAATTTGAACAGACAAACTTGAATGTCTATGAATATTCAAGCAGTGCAGTGGTGTATTTTCTTTGAATATATGCCAATTCTGAACCTATTGACCCCATTGTTGTGTATGTGTTACGCTATTATATACGAAACAATCCACCGTTACTATCATCTGACGTTACAAATTACACAGTTAAAGAACAATGAAAGACTTGTCTGTAACATTCTACATAACATCGTGTGATCGTTAATTACATAGGTATCGCCGATACAGTTCTGTGCGTCATCAAATAACCGAGCCATCACACGGTGTGAACGCGTTCCTCCAATTAATTACCAACTCTTGATTAAACGTATCCGTTTGACGCACTCACGCGCCTACACGCAGGTGTTCATAAATAACAAATATGAGTTTTATGATACATACGCGGTTATAATGTGATCATTCTCCATTTTCCAAGTTGAATAACGGCTAACAAAAAATCGAGAGGCCCAGCTCTTGGCACCACCACAAATTGATCCGGCCCCAGCGCTCTATGAATATTCATTTAATTATACATCTGTAAACGAGATTCAAGATGACACACACCTACTTAACCGGAGCTCTTACCGGTTTAGTCTCATATTTATTCTTATTTATAGCACAGGTCGATAAAGTAACAACACGAATTTCGTGGAATCAATGACGCCGACTGTATACCCTAAATTGAATAGGTATTTTATGATCCTTAACTCGACTTAAACAATAAATTCTCTGGTGCCAATACAAGACAAGAATTTATAATTGAGTACTGCGCAGTTGGCCATAGACACGTTCTGTAGGCGTTTAATAATCTCAATGAAAATTCGTGATATTATTGTTACTAGGTACGAATAAGCGATAACTAAGGTTTCGACAGTTAAGGCCAGCCGGCTCTCAAACATAATAAACAAAAGTTTCAGCTCGGTTTCGAGTGACCCTGTATATGTGCCTACTTTATTACGTTCGAGCTCAAAAAGGTGCGGTGAACGTGGTGAAAAGAAAATAAAGTTATAGCAGCGAGGGTGGCACCTCGTGTGTGGCGGCCTTTAACTGCCGGAGGGAGAACGGAACGTGTTGTTTTAACCTACTCCAAACAAGAGCCCAGTCCACAAACAAAACATTCAACCGGAGACGATTCAGTATGAGAACACGAATTTAATGATACATGAATTTCATTAATAACAATTAGCCACGTACCGTTGCACAAAATAGTATACCGTGTAAACTTATTTACCATAAATGAAACGGACGCACGAATAAAGAATTATGTAGAAACATCTATCGAAAACGATGTGACCCCGTTACTCGGATGCTGAATTGAAATTCAGATTGTGAAATGATAATAACAAATGTATTGTCGTCCGCTGTGACCTCTGGCTTTTAAAACTCGTGTTGTGGAGCATAAATACTCCATACATACGCAGATGAGGGCCGGACAAACAAAGATTCAAATTTGAATGTGAAATTTAGGATGGTGATCTCAATTTTTCAACGTAAACACGTTTATGATTCTCTTGAAGGTGGTGGCAGACTGAGCGACAATATAATAAAATCCTTAATGGGTTACAAACTTGATTACAATCATCATCATCAGCCTATTAATGTTCCCACTGCTGGGACACAGGCCTCCTCTCTTTGAGAGGGAATGGGCTATAATCCACCACGCGGGCCCAGTGCGGATTGGTAGATGTCACGTCTTCGAATTTTTGGTTCTAGGACATGCCGGTTTCCTCACGATGTTTTCCTTCACCGTTTTTGAGAGCAGTGGTGATGAAATAAATTACACAACGTAATGCGCCTGCCTGGGTTCGAACCCACGACATACTGTTCGTAAGTCGGGGTCGCTACCACTGGGCCACCGCTGCTCTCACAATCTCTGCCTTGATTACAATATTCTTGTTTTATTTTAAGAAAATAAATTATTACGCCAATATTTATTAAGTTTCAAATCTATGTAATCCGGTTTTTTATCAACTGAATCTGTAGAGGTTATTTGAGGAGCATCTATCTAAAGTTTGGCTTTAGCCGAAATATCAATTTGTGCTTATCTTAACTAAGACTCAATTTAAGGCTTATCGCTTGGCTGAATAGATATTCGCTTTATCAATGTCAGATTAAGCGAATAGACTTAAGTTATGAAAGTCATCTATCTTGAAATCAGGTGGCTTATCTCGGGAACCCACAAACTCCAATATCAAGTCAAAAAAAAAAAACAAAAAGTAGGCCATTTTCAATTTCATGTTTTATATTTTTAACATCAGGTATATCATCGGCCTAAAGTAAGCTTTTAAATTAAAAAAAAACAACAGTTGCGTTATGGAGGCTGAGGTACTGTTATTTGGTATTAAAATCAGTCGAACGCTGTGATCGATATGAGCCACTGAATACATGTTTGAATGCATAGTTATGAACATGTTAACTTTTTTTTCTTTACCTTTTTTGTTAATTTCGCTTGATTCACGTTCTGGTGATGAACCTAAAACAAAAGATACAAAATATGAATAAATGTTATGAATGAAACGAGGGTTCTTTGTTTATTCATAATGAAATATTTGGGATTGTAGTTTGCAGCGCTTTACAAACTTTAACCGTTGGTTTGTGGGTAGTCACTACCTACGTTCTATAGAAATAAATCATTTTGGTTGTTAGTAAAAAAACAACGAACTCTTAGAAACGGACAAACAGTTTTTTTAATCGTCAGTGTCGATGGGTTATCCATGAGAACAAGATCTCTGAATAATAAATAGTGAATCTATAAATAAAAACGAGGAAAACAAGTTCTAATACTTCTAATATGAAAACAGGTTATTTTTATGATACCGATTTCAAAAATGAGATACCTATTAAATTTAACATACAGAAACACGAAATTGAGTCTCAGAACTCCATGAATAATACTGTTGTAGTGTTTCACGGAATTATTAAAACGAAATACAAAGTTACGACACCCTCAGCCGTTGACGACAATTTACGAGCACTTCGTTTTAATTAGATAAACTTACAATAAATTTATTCCTCAAGAGATACTCGTATTAACTTTATATTGCCGCCAAAACGGAACCTTTTTCGATTCAAAGGTCAATTATTACCCGCTGAATATTTATAAAGCTGTCAAGAATAGCAGACAAGGACCGGTTTCGATAACCCGTTTCGGCGAGTAAAAGGTATGCGAAACAACCTTCTTTTTTTGTCACGTATATTTAAAAAAATGGAGTGGTCTGTTATTTATAAGTTTATTATAGCCAATTTGGTATTTAAATATGGCCGTGTCCATGCAACGTTTTCGAATCTGAATAATTTTGTCGAATAAATAACATAATGAGTTATCGATTCGGAACGATTTGGAGCGATCAGAATGGCGTGGCACAGTAGAAAGGGAATGGTAATTTCTTGGAATAATCGATTCAATATAAACGTCAGCGATATCTGCAGGAGCGATTATCTGGAATTTCGGAAATAATAAGGTATTGTGGAGAACGTCTGGTCGAATCAGACGAGGGTTGTAGTGTGGAGCAGGTGGACGAGTGGCACTGAGGCAGTCTCTCATATGTTACTGTTCGGCCGCATGGCCGTCACTCGCAGCTGCCGGTTCACTAACCCGCGTAGTCATATACGAGTGGACGTGGCCACGCCTAATGGATCTGTGATACGATTTTCTTTTTACGTCCTTTATTAGTGACTACTTTCCAATCTCTGGGTGGTCGGCGCTTCTTAAGGCCAAGTTATTCATATGCATATTTAAATATTTCTAATTCATGCACGTTTTTATTGACATGTAAAATTGCTATCATGACACGAGCATTAAGGTTGCTTGCATATGTATAAAATTATGCTTTTTCAAATGATTCGTAACTTCGAAATTAACGCTCACATCATTAAAATGTTTTACATAATAGTTTATTTTTGTAAACAAAACCCCAAATTAGGAAAGTGGACCACTCAGTTTTAAATAAAAAAAAGACCGTCCATCCATAATTGTGGTGTAGGTGTACAAGAAACAGCTGAGTATAAATACTTGTATGACTCGTCTGACATTTTATCGGAACCTGTTTTTATTAATTGCATGCTGGCTGGCTGGCTGTTGAGCATAATCACCTGTCAATTGTTGTGAAATACACGAGGTGCGCTGTAATTACATAGATTTAGGAGGTTTTTGTCCTGTGGTTGGACTTTAATGGTATTGCGTAGAATGTACAGATGTTAGTACAACAAGTTACTACAATCTGTCAATATTATTAAATAGATTTTCAACTTTATCGATAAAGCATTAGGTTAAATTTGACAGTTTCGGGTAGCTTGTTGTGCTGGCGCCTGTACCTATTATTATTTATTAATAAACCATCGTCGTATTCACAGCTGGTTCTATTTTATCGTTATTGTCTCTGGAAATGTGGACACCAACTATCTTAGTTATTAAGCTAGCTATTTTAATTTCAATAACGAGAATTAACTCTGAGAATTTATGTCCAGTAGTAAATTTAATAGTTCATTAAGTATTTCATTTGAGTGGGAGGTTTAAGAATATAAAAATGCTAAATGAGCCACTTTAGTAGTTTCAGTCAAGGCTGAGTTGCACAGGTGGCTTGTAAACTAGATTAAGTAAATGAATTAATCATAGTTAGCCGACGTAAAATAGCTCTAGGCGATACAAATTGTGATTGGTGGGTCCTATGATCTTATCGTGTCGGATTTGTTCAGTGAATCGCTACTGCGCAAACGAGTTTAGGGTTAAATGGTATAATCCGTTCATAGGGTTAATCTGTAACTTTAAATTGTGAAATTAGTTTGTACATGACTATATTTGCCAAATGAACAAGGATTGAGTTAGTCAAGTTATTAGTAGTTTACTTAGTTAAACGTATTCTCACAACGTCAAAAAATATGGATTATTATCAAAGAGATAATCAAACATAAGTTTATTTTGAGATCTTAACAAAAAATAATGACTTTGCATAGCAACAAATTAATCGTTTTATTCCTATTATAATAACAGAAGGCCAGACTTCAATATAATTTTCTAAAGCCTTATTTATTCTTGATAATGAATTGCTATTTATTTTAATAGTGTCTACTTTTTATACGCATATTTTCAGAGGCACTCAGAAGCGAACTACCACGATCAAACAAAAAACAGCAACTTTCTGCCAAAATTAGTTCGCACTGTATATTCAAACTGCGATCGCTAATATTTAAAAACGCAGCTTTTGAAAGTAAATTGTCAATTCGTAGCCACCCCGCGTAGCAGTCCCTACGATCCGCTACGGGTTGCTACGCGTACTATTAGCGGCGGCGTAGAAGTTGGGATTCGAAAAAGGGTTGTATATTTCCCGAGTCGTAGACTCGTAGTACCGTAGCAATTTGCTACGCTATGATTCTTAGGGGTTGAACCCGCTCACTAGCTGTCGTTATGAAGAGCATTACCATCTTATTATCAAATATCTAGTCTTAAATTTTGCAGCAGTCTTTTAAACCTGTGTGTCATCAGCCTAACTTCAGTCTAACCCAACACGTGAGAGGTTGCGAGGCTAAATCTAATCATAATTTGAGCCGCACGCACGGGTTAATGGTAATGGCGGCCGGCATACTCGAGGGAGCAAAAAAACATGCCGTTTTCCCCTTTAAGGCACCGCACCACAGCCTTTCTTGATCGGCATGCCGACCGACAAGTCTGCAACTGGTCTGGACTGGACGTGAGAAATGGGGACTTGACTGCGTTCATTGCCCGATATACCCCGTGCTTGATACCACGGCCGGCCATTACAAACCAATTTGATCGACCGAAACGAGCGAATTAATCTGTAATCTTTAGAGCTCGAACCGTTCATAATTTATTGGCGAGTTTGTTTGAGTTTAATGTTTGTAAATTATGTGTGTGTGTGTGTGTGTTATGTTAACTATTTTAAATAGCATCCGTTTAACATCATTCCGAAGAAACAACATAATTAAATTACTATTTCTCAGCTGCACTATCATTCCGAAGAAACAACATAATTAAATTACTATTTCTCAGCTGCACTAGAAAGTCGTGATTCATCGTTTCTAGCATAAAAAACTAATAAAAACGCGTTCAAATGACTTAAATTACGACAGAAAGCCTTTAATTTATCCGCAACCATTTGCAAAATAAATTCCATCTGATAAACAAACTTATCTGTGCAATAAACTACGTATCATATCTTAATTGAAAGCGATCGCCCAATAGAAAATACATAGATGGAACGTCTGATCTAATTCTAATGGCAAAAACAATTTTACCTTCATCGATCAAAACGTCACTTTTGTCAGATAATGTTTAACTTTCTAATTGAGATAAGATGCCATAAGAACTGGTTGTGGTGTGTCGGCGACATCCGTTAACTAGACGACAGAGACCAGCAGGACCCGACCTGCCGAACCGGACGAAGCCCATTGAATTTATGTGAAGAATTAACCACAATACATAATGTATGGCCCACGGAATCGGGCTCAAATGTCGAAACATCTCAAGTTACGAGCACAAACATAATCGGAATCGGTTGCTGGAATGTATGAGTATTGCTGTATAAATATTTTACATGTTACGAGAATGGTGTAATGAATCGATGTCGGAAAAAAACGAGTTATCTCTCATCGGTGCCTTTCTCTCGACTTGTTTATACTAAATCAGACTGAGTAACGTCGAACATTGAAAACACGCATACACTTGGCACACGTTCCAGCTGTAATACAAACAAATAATATGTTGGACCGGTCTGCCGCTTTATATAGTCTTAAAATAGGTATGTTTTCATAAACCCGATATGAGAGTTTACGCAGAACTAGTCTCCGGAATGAGGTCAAACGAGTTGGCATGCGATCCTCAGTCGGTCCGCTGAAATACGCCAACGGTAATAAACAATACGTTGGCATCTTAATGTTAAATAACACCCACTGGAGAAACTTGGGAACGAAATGTTGCAAACTCGCCAATTGTTTCACAGCTAAATAAAACTTCGCCGTCACCTCCTTCTGCGAAGCAGTCATGCTAGCGCAGGAGGTGGCGGAGCGTGAGTAGGAGAGAACCTCCCATCCCAGCCGCCGCGGGGGACGCCCCGGGCGTCGGGGGTCACGTGGTGGCTTCCCGCCACCGTAGACGCGGACCTGTGGACGGTGAGTAATGGGCTTGCTCGCTGTCCGTCCGCCTATTGACGACAGGCCGTGTTGACGGCGTGTTCGTGTTCCACGCGCGCCGCAAAGAGATGTCAGCAAACAGGGAGGGGCCCCCAAGGGCCGATGCCTGCCAGGGCTGCGGGACTTTTCGAAAAAGATACCGCGGCCCTGGAACGCAAAGGGCAAGAAAGGAACATGGATGGGTTTTAGTCAGTAGTCTGACACTCCCTTCCGCTCTGCCCTGCGGGAGGAGTCATTTGATGATATCACAAAGAAAAAAAAAGAAGCTAAATAAAACTTTATACTAATAGAAAAAAAAAAACATAAAAGGAGATCATTATTCAGGATAGTTTCGACTTGCAGAAACACAGAGTAAATCAGCTCAGTAGAGGTCGTAAATACGTGAGGTGACAGTACATTCATTACGATAACAATACCAATTGAAATGCAATCGAGTTACGAGTAGGAGTATTATATTATCAATCGTGTCGTGTCGTTCAATGCACCGCCTTATCGTTTTTGTAATTAACTTGAATGGAAACTTGTTTATAAATCTTCTTGGTCACGTTGCAGTCTTGACGATGTTTGTATGTATCTTCTATGACGTAACATTAAACTTTGGAACGTAAATAACAACGTGATTTATACATTATTCAGAGAAAAAAGATAATTTACTTTCAAATATTAGGAAATAATACCCAGAATGAAATAAATATTTCGTTGTTTCTGTAATTAATAAAGTTTACGGTTTTAATGTTAGAAGAATCACTAAACGAATAATTCTTTATGAATGAAAAGAAGTCTGACTAAAAAAACAATCAAAAGCAACTGGCTTTTTTCGTCATTTTTTGTTTGTTTTGTGTTACGCTGGCAAAGCTATCATGGCTCATGTTGAAAGGAGTTTTTATTTTCCGGGTTGAAGTGTACCTTCACGGGCGGTCCGTTGAAAAAGGAAGCCATTGCAAATGCGCCGAATTCAGCTTTATTTCACAGACGAGAGAAAAATGGAGCAAAAACTCTTATCGATTGTAGTACAGAGGCCGTGTCGAGAGATTCTTCTTTTGTACAATGAATAAAAAGCACTTAAGTGACAACTGTTACGTAGATGGATAAAAATGTTGGAAACGCAGTCACTTTACATGGACCTAGTGATGTGCACGCGTCGTAAAAGTTACGATCCATTACTTTATTGTAGGCATCGATTGTAGGCCGCCCACTCTGCTATAAGTACTATCTGCTCTTATTTGTTCACCGATAATAACTGGCTGGCCATGAATTCCAATAAATTTGTGCAGTAACATTTATACCATGTGTGACTGTCGCAATCAAGTCGTAAATTTTACGTAGACTCGATTGCTGTTATCTGGTAAACATGCTGCCATTTTAGATGCCAATAAATGTTGATTGGCTGGTATTTGAATGGAACAAACATGACTATTAAAAAATCTCAGTAACAAGTTTAAACATAAATCAAACTCTTTAATGGATATACTGAAATGGTTTTAAATGCAAGCCCTTAAACCTTAAATAAATATCCTTTATTTTCAGAACATGAAATTCGACAACTTTAACTTTGTACACACAAAATTAAAAAGTGAAGCTTTCAAAGAGCTGAAAGTTGTTAATTGAAATAATCTTGAAGCGGAAATGGGGCATTAAATATTGATTAACGAGAGTATGTTGGCGTTTCGTGGAAGTCAATAAGTCATCGAGCTATTTGCGAGGCGATACACGTCAGACTCGGTATACAGAGCTAGCCAGCCACCCGACTTCAGCTCAGTTTGTTTGCCAACATTATGTTACGCTAACGCCTCGTGCCTATTGATCAATAAACTGTTTACATATCGGAATGCAAATCGCATTACGGATACAAAGATTTGAGTACGTTAGTGCATATGTAAACGTCAATCATTCCCCAACAGATAAGTATAGGAACACAGTCGGTAAGTTATGGGCATATTTTAAATAAACATTTGTGATACATACGTTATATGCTCACGTTTTCAAATTGTTGACCAGAATAGTTTAATAGCAAACACACATTTGTATGTACATAAGAAAAGTGTTGTGGTTCAAAAGTGTGTGACTACATTGGAACGAAATTCAAACCACAATTTGGTTTATCTGTATTTTTGCTTGATTTGATGCATAATTGTTAGTTACCTCACTACGCGAGAACGGCTTGACGAATTTTTATGAAACTTTTACTAATAACTGGTGCATGCGTCATCTGGGTCCGTAGACTGAGCTGTATTCCTGCGGCCGTGATTGTAATGTTTATTGTGAATACCAGATTTTTAGTAGATAAAATGAATGCAAGGTTCTTATTCAAATGTCACGCGGACAAAGCCGCGGGCAAACCTAGTGCGTAATAATTCTGTATTATTTATGAATCTTTACATATGTATTTTACTCTGTCATACCATGGAAGACGCACATATGTTACGTGTTTGCTAAAGGCTTTTATAAACGGCTTAGATATAAACATCGACTATAAATGGAAACAGATCAAGGTGGAGGAAATTTATTCAGTATATATTATCTTCCCGGTTGTTGACTGAATAATCCGATCAGTTTGCGTCATTGATCCATTTGAATTTCATGATTCTATCATAAGTATCCACCATCTACCTTGCATTACGAAATGTTTCGAACCAAATATGAAATTGAATTTGAAACCAGTTAGTAGTCTTACTGCTGATCTTATTTGCATTGAAAAGAAAATGTCGTGAACTTGAACTGTAAACAAAAATTCATTTAGATGAGAGTCGCATATGCAATAAAGGTCATTGAGAACCCACGCGAACTCGGTTCCCATGGCCGTCGGAAACAATACCAGAATCGCGAGACTCGAGCGCATAAAGCCGAGAACAATCGGGCGAATGGAAACAAGAGAGCGATATAAATCAAGCTAAGCATTGCGTGCATGGGCCG
Source organism: Lycophotia porphyrea (assembly GCA_950005105.1). Lineage (NCBI taxonomy): Eukaryota > Metazoa > Arthropoda > Insecta > Lepidoptera > Noctuidae > Lycophotia > Lycophotia porphyrea. The sequence continues at coordinate 12,796,218 of OX465395.1, read as the reverse complement.
GCCATAGATCCTCGCGTTTCAGCTTGCCTGCCCGCCGCGCCGCGCCGCGCCGCTTATAATTACCGACTACTTTCGCCAACCGACGGCCCGCCGCCATCTTGCTATTTATATTGCAAAATGGCGGACGGCGCGCACCACGTGTTCCTCTTTCTTTTGTTATTCAAAGAAACTAGCGCTCGTGCATTTCAAAGCCAGAATGTGCTAATAATTTATTTGATGCATAAGAGCGGCCGAGATACTAAAAGTCACTAGTTGTAACTTCTTATGGATTTAGAGCTCGAGTCGCGAACAAGGTCTCTCAGAATTTACATTGAATAGGGAGCCGGTTAAGTTGCGATGTGACTGGACGCGAGGAAGGTCACCTTGACCGAACGAGCGCGGCAGTTTGTCTTGCTGACTGAATAACTTGGAATTAAATTACACTTAAATGCTTCGTTCCTAAATAACACATTAAAGACGTTAATGAACCTACCTACCTTATCAGAAGTCGTATCCCTGTGTAAATAGGTTAGGTATGTGCGGGCATGCCGGCATGGAGTACGTTAGGTAGGTATTTATTAAGGTACCTACTTATTGAAATTCATAAGACTTCGTCTCATTGGCATTTTGGACAAATGTAAATTAATGTCAATTTAGAGTTACAGTGAATATTAAAAAAGAAAACGAGTTTACCTGCATACCTAATTAAGTAGTCTTGTAATAAGTTTAGAAATAAAATAAAATAGTCGTACCTGTTACATGGCATGAGCATGACACACGAAGTGAGTGCGTCATTATTTATGTAAACAAGTCTACTGAACACTAAACAAATATCGGAACAGTAACCAATGTTTACACTTTACAGAGCTCTGTACAAGAACAAAGGATATTGATGAACTTGAAAAAATCAACAATGTTATCAGTAGAGCAATAAATATGTTGATAACAAAATTGCACAAGTAATACATCACACTCATAACGAATTGATAACCCTTATCAGAAGCAAGTGGGTCAGCTCTAACTCATGGCAAATTACAATGTTGAATCATAACAATAACGTGCTACATATTGGAACTTTAGTAATAATAATTTTGTTTTCGTATAAAATAGGTACATAGCAACTCTAGTCCCTTTAGATAGGTAACGCCACGTCTATAAATAGAATAAGCCAATGTATTAAACTTCAATAGCGTAACGTGTAGATTTGATGGCTTCCTGCTAGTTAGCCGATCGTGCTACAGGAAACCGAAACCGAATATAATTTCAATGCAGATCTTGCAAAGGCGTTCGTTTAGTATTCAGCGAGTTTGCGGGCCAATGGCGAGTGACTATGATCGCAGTCCAGCGCCGCTTGAATATGTATGAGACTATGAACCACTCGAAGCTCGAACACTATACACGCTCGGGCATAGCCGTGACACACATCCTCAGTAAATATCTAACCGATTCTTCTCACTTCACATACTCATTGAAACGTTTCGCTTCATTAATCAACATTTAAATGTTTAATAGAGCAACTATTAAACTTGTTGTCAATCTAAATGAGTTCAGTCATGTTTTATTCAGTGTTAATTTGAATAGGAACTATTGAAGTAATTGTATTTTGTATAAAATATATGCTAAAACAATTTATTGTGTAATTCTAGCACAATAGACTAAGGCTTCTTCCTCGTGGCATTAACCTAACCGGTTAACCCTTGATTTAACGATAAAGTCATTATTATTATTAAGTCATAAACAGAGCCTCTATTCAATAGTCGTTAATCTATTTCAGTTATTTCCGTTCACCGGTGTCCTTAATGTGCGATAATTTGCGCTTTGCGTCCAATCGAAGGCCAATGGCCTCGTTTCGTGGCATCGCATTTGTCAATATTTGATTAAGCGTAGTAGAATATGCCTCACAAAAAATCTGTTTATACAAAAGCAAAAAAAGTTTAAGTCGATGTTCTGAGAACGATGGGCATGACATCACGGCTTGCGAGCCGAGAACAATGTGAAGAACCCCGTATTAATGCCTTGAACAACAAAGAATAGATAATAAAAAATGCAAATTAAATGACGCTTAGATAAGAAAGAACATTTAACCTCGAATGTAAGACGAAATAAGTTATTTATTTTCCTGAAACACCTTTACCAGTACAATCTGAAAGAAAACATTAAAGCCTCTCTTATTCATGTCAATCAACCGGCAATATAATCAGCAATTTTAATGAGTCATTAGTATTTGTAGAAAACACATGTCGTCCAGCCATTCTCTGTCTCATAAGTCTCGTTACCCACATCTGTCATGCTCACGGTTACGTTGTTAACACATGTTAGCTAATGGCCCCTTCCCGTCATGCCACGTGTATGTTAACGCTCTACGTGCTTATAAAAGCAACTTATGCTCACGGTAACACATCCTAAACACGAAAATAACGACGTAGAACTTATTTCAGAAGGAGTATTAACGGTAACAAAGCTAATAAAGATACAATCATTAGACGGAGTTAGTGCAAAAATGCAATAGCGAATTGCGATGCACAATAGAAAAGAAACGAGAATGAAGCGTGCGAAGTGGTGGTGCGCGACGTGGGAAAGCGAATGGCGATGGCGGCTTTGGCGCTGTCGGCCATCTTGGATCGCCCGATTCGGGCTCATTCGGGCTCTGTCGGAAAACATCACGTGTCCACGCGTCCGCCTGGCAACACCGCGCAGCGTACAAGCGCTAAACGGAGCGGAACAATTCGTGTACACCACGTGCTTTTTTATTTGTGCAACATTCCGATGGCGGATGGCTATTGAATTTATTGACTGGTTCGCGTACTCTTTCAGCAGCTGCAATGTATTTGGAATATTACAATTCTATCTGATAGTCGACCTCGTGAACCTTATGTGCTTTGTTTACATTATTATGCAATTCCAAATTAGTGATAATAACGTAAGGCTCTTATTATTGAGTTGTCGTGTAAAAATAGAAACGACCAACTAAAAAACTGGGTAAAAGGCGACCTAGACTTACAAACGTTGCAAAATGACACATTTTGTTTTCCAAACCATTTAAACATTGGTTTTATAATTAGATTAATATTGCACTACCTACCTTCAATAGTCAAATCCTAGTTAAATACATTATTTTACGAAGTTAGGTACCTAATTATGTTCGATTTTCCTACATATACATATATACCTAATATTATAGAACTTGACTCAGAGTTCATGTGCAGAAAAGACTTGTTTGGTATTTCAACTACTTATTTTGATAACTATGAATAGGTAATTGGTTAGATACTAATAACATAACATCACACCCGTTTTACCCGGTTAGGCTTAAGCAGAGGTGACCTATTAAACCCACAATTCGCCAGTTATGTTTAATTCCCACGTGGTGAGCCTATTTCCATCACTCGAGCTGCTAACTGCTACTGAGAGATTCCCGATGAAAACCCTACCCAAAACATATCAAATCAAACCTAGGAACTCATGCTGAGCAAGTGGTGCTTGCGACCACTAGTGACTAATAACTAATACATAGTAATAAATTAATATTTGATTTTTGTATATTGATTTTCATCATAAAATGTCAAACAATAATACAGATAAAGAATTCACTTATCGTTCAAACAAACGGCACTCGCTCGGTGCAGCAGGAATACCCACTCCTATCCCACAGCGTGTGAAGCGGGCGAAGCGAGAAGGAGACAGCACGCTCGTGCTAGACTAGTTTCGCTATACAAGTATACAACAGTCACGATTGCCGCGGCGGGGTGACTGCTTGTCCGAAGTGTTCGTGTAGCGAATCTCGCGCAGACTTACGTCGCATTGAAAATGGCTGGAAATCCACGGGTTCAATCGCGAGGACGTTCTTATTGCAGTGTCAACGGATGTTTCAATAGTTCCGAGATAAAACCAGATATCTCGTACTTCAAACACCCTACTGACGAGAGAAGGTGAGTCGATTTTATTTTTAATTCTTCATTTATTCTTTACGCTGTTTAAAATGTTTTTGTTAATATTAAATAGTGATGAAGCAATGCAATGTAAGAATTGCGAGATTGACGGGAACGGAGAAGTGTTATCTCGTCTTTCCTACTAATAGCGTAACTCTCACGACCTCAGGTCGCAGGTGAATGACCCCGTTTGCAATTTTGTATGAAAAACCATTCAATACCTACATTTAGCACTAAACGAAGTAAAAATCGTTCTTCTCGTATTTCTCTGCCAATAGTTAGAAGTACTTACATAGCGGCAAAACAGAATGATATTAGCGATATGTGGTGCAAGCCTGCCCTAGTGTTATTTTTCTCACTGTAGGTATATACCTTACCAAACGACCTTACCGAACGAGATTGTAGCAATGTACGTCGTATGTAAATACGATGCACACTGCTGCGGTAGGAGGTTCCAACGACCCACGTGTTATTTGTCTGAAGCTTGTGTACTAGTAATAAGGATCATTGTCAGATGTTTGCAATCACGGTTTTTTTACCTGTCAAGTTACGATTTGAGTAAACATGAGTGGTGGAAAATATCACGTGTGTGTTAGTCTGTTAGATACACATTTCAGCGGCAGCGCGACGCAACCTCAGACCAAATAAAAAACCAAGACATAGCACTGCGAACAAAACAGTGAAGCATGCGCAAAACCACGCCTCGTTCTGTGTATACACGCTCACACGCACACATTTACATCAAACTACAATTAAACTACGCTCAAAAACTAAGCTCACAGTGCACACATGTTTACAAAACCCGCTTCACTTCACTGTTGACAGTGCTATGTCTTAGATTTTATTTGGTCTGAAGACACAACCAATGAAATGTTGGAAATGTGTATCTTTTCGTGTAGTAAATAAAGTTTTTTTAATTTTAGTCGATGTGCGCGTAGCGTCGCTGTGCTTCGCGTCTCGGTGTGACCCTAAGGCGACATTCTGACCAACATTTTCGCATTAGTATAACAATAATTAATAATAACAGTGGGCGGTTCGATCAAGGGCCTGATTCAGATGGCAGTACTTCTCGATACGACGTTCATTGCGGGTTTCCTGTCTCTCACTGGAACCCTAACCATCGGTAGCTTGAACCCTGCTCCCGACATCGGCGAACCATGTTTTTGTGTTGTTTTAAGAAATATTTTTAAAAACCTTTAACAAATGTATAGAATTCATAATAACATGTATTGTTCCAGGCGGGCGAAATGGCTTCAATTAATAGGGCGAGAAGAATTGATAGACAGACCCGGAAAAAATTATTGCGTTTGTGAAGTTCATTTTAATGTGCAGGATATTTTAATGGGATTAAAACGTAAAACTCTAAAAAAGGATGCACTGCCTTGTCTTCTTTTGCCGGGCAAGTCAACCACCTCATTTGAAGAATCAACGATGGATATTGATACTTGTGTTAAAATTGAGGAATTAGAAGATTATGAAGACCCAGGGAGTCCAGAGAGGAAAAGAAAATTACCGTCACCTTCTCCGGGGTGTAGCAGAAACGTTGATAGTCTTGATACTCAAAACGCTAACTTAGTTTTTTTGGGACACGATACTTTCCAAAAATTGTGCAATAAATTTCTGACAAGAGACCTTTCTGACATCGTCAAAGCACAAAATGCTTTACAACAATTACCAAATAAGAAAAGCCTAACTATGAAGTTATTGAGCTTGAATTTGTACCACAGCAATCCTCAGGCCTATCGAGTGCTGCGAGGTGCTTTACGTCTGCCATTTCCTACCGATTTACATAGGAATATCTTGCCAATAACCACTGAAATCAACAACGATAATTTTATATCGATGCTTACAAGTAAAGTTAACAGCATGACAGATATGGACAAGAACTGCTCAGCTGTAATTGCATCAATATCTTTAAAGCCCAATTTATTCTACAATTTAAAACATGATCTAATTATTGGATTTCATGAGATCAATGGAATTCGGTTATCAGAAATCGCAGAGCAAGGTTATGTTATGATGTTGCGCGGAATATATAGTAAATGGAAACAACCTGTTGGATACGCATTGATATCTAGCGGTGATAACTCGGTTGAGTTTAATGAATGGGTTGACAGTTTATTAGAAACGCTAATTAAAATCGGATTTAACGTTAGAACTCTTGTGTCTGACACAGGAAACGAGTTTATTGACGCAGCGAAAAAAAGATCGATCAGTATTGACAAACCATATTTCTTTATTAACGATAAAAAAATATACTACATTTTCGATGCTCCTCATCTTATTATATTAGTTCGGAACTTTTTCATCGAACACGATTTTCTCTATCACGGTCATGCAGCTAAATATGAACACGTGCGTACTTTTTATGATAAGGATAAAAACAAGGAATTTAAACTTGCGCCCAAATTAACTAAGAAACATATTCGTCCTACTAATTTCGAGAAAAAGGAACTGCGCTATGCCACACAATTATTTAGCAATTCAGTGGCAACTGGAATATCAACCTACGTCGACGTTCACGCTATCGATGAATGCGGAAGAAACACAGCAGATTTTATTAAATTAATGAACAATTTGTTTGATTCTTTGAACTCATCTGATTCTTATGCTAATGAATATATAAGTGTTTATCGTGGAGTAAAATCCCAAAAAGAATTTTTTAATGAAATGTTGATATTTTTCCAAGATTTAAAAGCGTCTGATGTAAAATATGAACTGAAGTTTATCGAAGGTTTTCAAATAACAATTACATCTATCTTGCAATTATTTGATGAAATTAAGGCAGAGGGATACACATTTTTGCCAACAAGGTCTCTAAACTCGGAAGTAATGAATCAATTGTTAGATGAAATTAGAACAAAAACTGGCATAGCCTCAAAACCGACGAGTCGGCAGTTTGTGACGACTTACAGAAAATGTTTATTAAACAATTGTGTAAAACCTATTAAAAGGAAGAAATCCCCTGAAGATTTGACAAAATGGCTAATCCAGATTCAGAGCACTAAGTTTAAACAACTGCTAAATAAGGAAAAGGAAGTGAACGTATTGGAAACTGATGACAAAGTCCAAAAGAGCCATTTTAAGATTTCGACTTCCGATTACAACCAACAAGAATTTGATAAAAACCATAGTCTGTTCGAAGCTAGTCACTTCCTCCTGTCGAAATGTAAGGAAAAACACGAATGTAAATTTATCAAATCATATACCAAACCATATAGAAATATACCAGATTTCATTGAAGAAAGCCGGTATCGCGGCTACAAAGTATATAGTGAAGCCAAGCGTAAGAGTTTGTTAGTAGTGCCTTGCGATAACTTCATTCAATTTGTTAAGAAAATGGACGCAAAATTTGTGCCATGCTTTAGAATGGCAAGTTCTAGGAACAACATAGGGGAATTACTTTATAATAGTATTATCGACGAAAACTACAATTGCCCACCTTGCGCCTGTTTTCCTAAAACGTTCCTTGTTAAGCTATTTATAAGAACTAAATTGTATAATATCCTTAAATCTAACAATAAGGCTTTTGGTTTGTCCCGAGCGAATGTTGGGAAATTTGTTGTGCATCGTTATTAAATACTTATAATTTCCTTTATTTTGACTTAAAACTTTAAAAATGTTAGCTTTTAAAATCCTTGTGTTTTATTTAGCTACTCTTAATTTAATGAAGCAAAATCTAGGTGTAGGTCATAACTTTGCTAATATTTATGATAGAAAATTGAGCCTAAAGGGTCACAAATATTTTTAATAATATTTATTAAGTAAAAGATATGATTATGTTTTCTGAATTTCCTTGTTTCCGAAATTTTTGATTAAGATTAAGTTCTCACGATAAGACGAGTATCGCATTAGAATAGCATTTCATAAAATGGTCGTTGTATAATAATTATGTGTTATTCTTAATCAATATCTTAGTGCACTACAGAGCAATATCCTATAACTTCTAGTGATATTGATGTTTCAAACCAAAAGATCAAAATATTTGACAGCATTCTGCGACGTTGGGGATTTTCTGATTGCAGACTAACTATTTTGTCATCTGACTTTACTGTGTCGATGCATAATAAGTGGGAGTTTATATTCATTTCATGTTTTTTGTGTTTCTTTGCTGTCCCATCAGGCCACGAGTGAATCACGCAAGTGCCTTCTGTTATGTTATTATTATTACGTCTACGGCATGTTGCCAGCTGAGCATTATACATCTTTGTTAAACCCGTTTGTACGTTATTGCTATTTACAGAATTTGCTCTCATCTCATCTGAATAACAAGATCTGAACCAATATACAATATACCATTTAATGACCCAAAGAGGTTAAAGTCGATTTGACAAAGTAATTATTAAAATGCCCCTTAAATGCCGATAAAACATTCAATCATAGCATAAGAATGCCCAAACCAATTGTGTAAATACCTAGTAGGTATTACCGAGTAATTCTGTCGTTATATGTATAGACAAATTCGCATCAAAATTCCGACATGATCGTTTAGCCGATACGTGCGTCTCGACAGCTGATTGGATAGGGTACACAAGAGCATCAATCTTAAGACGATCCTAAAAAGGTGGGCTCCGTTATGTAACTCGCTTTTGTGCGAACGTAAACAGGCGCGCAGACTGAATATATTATGCAAAGAGTTTTTATCTCGACGCCTCTCACAGGACACGCATTGGCTGTTTCTGTGTAGTCCGTACGCAAATGCGGTAAAAGACTCCTTGGTCCTGACTCCTGCCGCAGGCAATCGTTTTCTTCAAACATACCCAATTAAGCTACTTACGACTGGATTTTTGCGTCTGATAAGTATATCCAAACATTTTTCGCAAATCTTATCTTGTGAGTTCACAACTGTCTAAATATACTTCATGATAAAATACTCATTTGAATAATATCCCGGGGTTATCATGACATAACCCCAAAAGATAACAAAAAGTCAACAAAAGCCAGCAGAGCTCTCGCCAGCTCGCTACCATCACGTAATTCGTGAAATTCAATGACAAAAAAGTTGTTAAAAAACTAAACATTTGGCAAAAAAATTAACGGCAACCAAATCTGATAGAACGGGACAGACGTAGAGGATTGCAACCGTTAGAAGGAGATGGATGTGCACGCCATCTTGCCTGCATCGAGTCTTTAGTCACGCGCAGTAAAACAGCGTTTCTATTTTTTGCGCGCTCTCGTCTGACCTCGTTGGTTTATCGTTATCATACGGCTCTAATAATAAATGGATTTCGCTCGCCATGGAATGTGCGCGCACAACAAGCGGGCATAGCAATAACGAAGATAACCTTCGCCCGAGCCCCGAGACTCATCAAATTTATTGGCCTGCAATATGCAGCCGCTCAATTAATTGCACAAATTAGGTACCTTATCCACTAAATCAATTTACATTATACGCTCAAACTGGCTTCCCGTTGTAATGGTTATGGCGTAGATTAGTGAGATACTAGAATAATAATGCTCTATATTGTTGTGTCTACTGGTGCTTTCGATAAACTACGGCCCACTTAACCCCTTAATAGTAAAGTTCATAGTCAATTAGTACAGCAACACAGTTGTGAACTCTCGACGTCTGTGTGCAAACGAGATACGTTTGGCCGCCTTTCGAGACTGTCATGTTGAATAGAGACGTTTTAAACTAACAATCACGATATTTCGTGACTCAGTGTTCAATAAGTTTACTTGTTAATAACGTTGCGTTGCGTGATGATTTACAATTTGTTACAAAGTATTTAATTCAACATTACCTGAATTAATTCGTTGTTAGTTATGAAAGCACCGTTTTTCATAAAACGACGGATATTTCCGAGCTGAGTCAAGGACGAGTCGAACACGCAGCCATTGAGAGCGGCGATCACGAGTGAAGCGTCGATATCAGATGCGATGATTTACTGACTCAATAATGTGGCCATTTAGTCATTAATCATGATGCTCAAGCATGATTTGTGACGTAAAATCGTGCAATATCCATAAAATACAGTTAGTGCCGGCTCTGTACACAGGCTATGACTTGTAGGCGACATAAAATTCCATTACAGCTATAAAGTACATCTTAGTTAGCTGCACAAACTTCATGATCTTATAAGAACATAAATGTGGAGAAAAATGAATCCTTTATCTAGGAAGTCCACGGTGATAAAACCGAGAACTTTTTACGTAAGTATATAAAACATACACACGCTACTTTTAAGAAAACTTTACTAGTTAGAATAACTCCGGTCGTTTGGAAAACAAAACTAACTTGCAGCAATGAATAAGAAGACACTATAAATTAACTCGGGTAATGTAATACAAAGTTTATTCGCAGCCAGACAGCAATTACGTCGAGAACTTTAAGCGGTATTCACGAACACCAAAGAGGAGGGAGGCCTCCCTCTCCGCTGCCCTCCCATCGCTCACCCCTTTGAAACGGTTCAAACTCGCAGCTGGGGGGGGGGAAATTGTGAAAGTTCCACCACCCTTGGATTCTATCCGATTATTTTGGAATCTTTTAGGGTTTCTAACTTTGTTTGACACTTGGGACTGAGAGAAAAAGTTGAACGTTCAGTGGATTAATTGAATTCACCGCGATTTCATTACGCGTTGTTATCAGTGGGGTGAAACTTGTGTTGTGGGTACTTGTTGAGCGGATACAACATTACTTTCAGTTAAATAAACACCCTTCACCGTTTAACTGTTACGTATCGGTTCATGATTCGTATCGGTAGCGAGAGAATGAATTTCAAATTACACAATCCAATTAAAATGTGAACGAAAACTGAGGGGTTTTATAACAAAACAAATGAAAGACGATGGAATTACGAATAAACACGTTATTTTAAAGTAGGAAGGCTGCGAGGCGACAGGAGCTGGGCCCAGTTCAGTCCACAAAGTTGGCAAGTTCAGAACATCCGCCGGTTGGAACTCGGCTGCTTCAGAACTGTAATGGCTGGAAGCAGATAATCTGCAAGTTTGTCACTGTAAGCAAACTTCGCTAATATGATCCTTAATTACTTTCCAAGCATGATCTTGATAACATTCAAGGATATTTTACTGGAGAGAGAGAATATTAAATATCAACTCGAGTGTTTGGTCAATATTAACTTCAAATTAATAATGAAGCTGTTAAAATCAAAACGGTTTTATTCAATTAAAGCTGTTGAACTTTGCTTAGAATTTATAAGTTCAAATGAAATAAAATAACGAAAGAAGGTCACATAATAATCCGGCAAATATTGATTGCCAAGGTAATATACGGAAACAATACATATAATGAAAAGTTAAAAGAGTTTACGCCAGTAACTTAGCTAAGTCAATTACCTCCCCTATCCCCCCACGAGGGGAAATAAAACTGTAGCAATAAAATTAGAAGAATAAACGTCTAGTATAAAAATAGGACAATCCGTTCAAACTTTCATTTTAATGAAATACAGAAACAAAGAATAACAAGAAAATTTCATAACGAGGAACTCTTTGAAAACCTGAACTGAACGTCGTATTGTGAAATGTTAAACTTTATAATGTTTAACTTTCCATGCCAAGTTAAAGTCCGAGTGCATAATGGTGTTACTGAATTTAAACTTAAATGTTTAAGTGAGTATTCCTGTCTCAGATCTTTTTGTTTGAGAACTATTTCATTATTTTTATTTATAAATATTTCTACGTAAAGTTATTATCAACTTGAAGTAAACAATGAAGATAATGATGAATTTTAAGAAGTCAGATAAGATTTACTTGCTTAAATAAATATTATTATGTACAGAATGCGATAAAAGTATTGATACACAATAAGACAATGTTGCAGATAAGCAGAGTAAACCCCAACTTAATATAAACAAGTATACGTGGGACTGGATAACTTCAGCTCGATGAATAACTTACTGACACTGAACTTCGGTTCGACCTCACTTATACATTTATACTTGCTATTGCCCGCGACCTTTGTTCGTGTAAAGTTGTTATAAACAAATTTATTTTTTTCAATTCAATTCATTTATTCTCTCTTTACAAGATTGGTTTCCTTAAAAAATAACAATGTTTTTGGCTCATGTTACATTCCACCTTTGGAAGAAACTGGTGCCTGAAAAAGGCTTTTGAAGAAGCCTGTGTTACAGGTCACCAGAGCCGGGCCACAGCAAATCAATATTATAGTAATATTTGTTTATATGTAATTTTTAAATCGGATTTTGTTACCATTTTCAAGGGTATTCATTTTTTACACGGAACCCTAATAATTTTTCTAAAATAAAAGTAGCCTATGATAGACCTTATAACATCAGTTATCTGCCAGTAAAAATCCCGTCAAAATCGGTCCAGCCGTTTCGGAGATTAGCCGGAACAAGCAGACAGAAAGATGACAGACAAAAATTGAAATAAACGTATTGTACCGTATATACTTTCAAATGCATTCAGTATAAAGCTGTTATTTTGATGTTACAAACAGACACTTCAATTTTATTTATTTGTTTTATTGAGTTGTACGGATTAACCAACTTCGGGAATTGATTATTAACTCAGGAATTGGTATTGCAAAGGAAAGAGAAACTCCATCTTTGGTTTAAATTTCGCGAAAGAAAATTGTTCCTCAAGTTTTAATAACCAAAGGAAAAAATATTTATGGCTTTGCGAAATAATCTAATGCAATGATGGATCATATTGATTACTTTTCCTGATGGTGAATTAGTTTGTAGATTACTGGCCTCACTTTCTCCTTATAGTCTTCGGAGATTAGGTCCTCGGCAGCTAAATTACTTCATACGATCATTATGTTGAAACGGCCAGTAATGAACTTCGAAGTTACCTACCTAAATAAATTATCTTCGATAAAATCATTATTATTTACAGGTAAATTACTAAGCGAATCAGAGATTAATTAATTTTGAAAGTAATTAAAGCAGACATCACTTAATTGAATTTAGTGAAAGTCAAATATTTGGGGAGAATTTAAGTACGTTAGGTACGAGCTGATAAGATTTTATTAAAGACTTGGTAACGTTCTTATCAAATTAGAATTATTTTATCTTGTCAAGTTTTTTGAAGATAAAAATGTCGTATGTCATTTACAATTTTCCACAATTACTGGATAAACATCTATCGGTTATCAACGAGTTTATCATCGAATGTCTGGAATTCCGCATTGATAGGCGCGATCTTTTGTTTATCATTCATTAAGTACATTTTCATCATGTTTTCATCATCCAACCTCATTTTACCGTCAACAAAACCTCACTCCACCACAAATTCATAACATATAGATTGAATGTTTATACTCATAACATCATCATAACATTACACCTATAATCCCTGAAGGGTCAGGCAGAGGTGTACCTAATAGTACCAATATTTCAAGTTCCATGTAATAAGGGGCCTATTGCTACCACCCTATTGCCACCAACCGGGCACAAATCCAGACTCTGTGGCTGCAACTGAGAAATTTCTGATGGAAAAACCCAATAACACTTTGCCTAACCCGGGAAACAACGAGGCAGTCTTTACTCAATCCACTATAACAACTTAAACAAAAATATCGGTATTTAAGCTAATCTGATATTACAATCGACGGACGAGTCGTGACCACTAAAGTTCCTCCAAACCCTATTTGGTATTCAACGGATGTAACGAGTCCCAAATCCACGGCCACTGGGGTAAAACAATAACTGTAAATTAAGCTGGAAACTCATTAAAAGCGAGCCGAGAGGACGGTGGCGGTGCTTCAACGTGTTTTATACGATCGAACTTTAATTGGGAGGACCGAGGTTCACTTAATATTTTGTTAACTTACTCAAATTGGTCTCAATTCTCAGTAAGTCCTCGCCAGTTCGCCACTTCGCGTTATTTTTGGAGTTTACACCTTTGGGCCGTTACATAACGTTTCATTTCTGCTGTTGGTTTTTGTATTGCTGTTTATGTAAAATGTTCTTTTACGACAACATTGTGGGAACGATTCTCCTCTCTTTCCGTTTAAAAAATCTGAATTTTATTACCATTACGACTTTTACGATCTTCATTTTTGTAGCATATGAGTAATCACAGCGGGTAAGAAGGCTTAAGGTACTTGATTCCGTGAAAATGATTCCACATTTATATTCAAGTTAACCAGCAAAGGTCGATCCGATCGTTTATAGAGAAGGGAAACCATCAATCAACATTTAGTTGATACGACCACTTGGAATACGATTACTTGTACATCGACGTTGGCGCATTTCCAATTCCACTTCAGATAGCTATTTACAACCACAGAGTTCATGTACTGACTGACTATACATAAAAATGTACTGATTTTAATAAAATATAAAATGCCATAAAATAATGATAAGCAGGAAATGCTGCTACAGATAGAAATTTCGACGACGGAGCGTTAAATGATTTAGTATGTTGAAATTTTAACTCATTTTAAGTAGAGAAAGTAATTGAAAACATGTTAAACAATGCACAATTAAGTATTAACGTACACGACCTGATTGAGAATAAGATTGTGTAAGAAATACGATAAAAGTTGGAATATTTTGCGCACTTAAAATAACCTGAGTCATCGCATTTACGGTTTGTTTTCCTTCTTAATAAGTTCCGAATCGGAATAATTTATGACTTCTCGTTTATGGAAAACGACGGCCAAGTATCGTATGAAGTTTAGCCCCAAACAAACAATCTATTAACGCGGATACATTTACACGTTTATACGAAAACGATATACAAACAACGTTTATTTTAATTTACACTTGTGGTAAACCCCAGACTACGCATCAAGTATTGTAATAAAGATGCTAGAATAAACACTGACTACCACGTAATCAAATTGAACCAACAGAAAACAAGCAAGCATAATGACGGCACAGAATACCCAAAATGATAGTATCAGGAAAACTATAGAGATAAAACATCAAATATAATAACAAAGTCATGACTTTTAATAATTTCAGTTGAAGAAGATAATGAATTACAATTTACTGTTCATACTACAAGCGGTGTGAAATAAACGTAATTCAAAGAGTCTAAATGCCCTTGAGATTGCGACCATATTCTGTCGTTGGAGCGAAGCCAACCAATTCGCGACACAGCATTAATTCGCTTACTTAACACACCGTTTTATCGTTTTCAGCATCGGATAGTGACATCGCATATTGTAAGGAAATGTTAAAATTTTCGATAACAAATATACAATACACAGAAAGTTCGATAAAATAGCTAGGATAATGACTGCAGTGTTAATGTTTCAGTAAGCTGCTTGTAAATAACAATCCGCATAAATAATAGCCTCGTTCACGGCCGCGATCTTTGTAGATGTAATAAAATTGTCTCCAGCTCTCGACGTTTCCTCATTGCGAGGGTCACGACCTCTTACATCGCCTCTTTATGTACTTATTTCATCTCAATTTTATACACTGAAATTTTCCCAACGTTCAAAGTCAAATTATACTCATTGAAGATTATTTGAGAGAGTGTCGCCCGTCATAAATATTGTCCTCTGTTCATTGTTTCCAATAAAAAAATATAATAAATGGCAGCCATTACGGTGGGCCACGTTTGGCGTGCCGCCACGGTCGTCAGCCTCGCCTTGACCAACATTGAAACGTGCTCCGAGATGTCCGTCTCACTGTATGCGCATATTGATTACTAGATTATAAAGTTCCTTTGCATAATTTGCCTGATGCATATTGATACGGAGCAGTTTAAAGAATAAATTGAATTTAAATGTTTACATTAGATGGGAAAAGAGGTTGTTCATTCTTTCTACAAAGCTAATCTTAATTTAGGCGATTTCTTATGCGATCTGACAGTAATTAAACTGAGAAAACGGATAGTTCAATACTTAATTGTTACCTTGAAGTAATTGTTATTTATTTACCACTTAATTGTGAGTTAGTCACGACAGTGAACAGTGAAGACGTCAGACATTGTTGCTGTTAATCAAGTAATCATCAAGTCCTTAAATGTCAGAGTAAACGCAAACGAGCCACGTGGGCGCGTTCCCACATTTTATTCCATTCTTGTCACATTAATTGTTGGAACTCGCCCATTCTCTTCATTAAATATGCAAATAGCTCGTCTGTTCTCAAACCATTGGTAATTTTAGTTCATTTATAATCTAGAATATAATGAAAATATTCAGTAACAAGGGAAATGAGCTAAAATCGTTAGCATAACCGTAATATTACAAAACTATTTATTTTTATTTCTAAAACTAAATAGTTACTGACTATTTAGTTTTATATGAAAACAGGGTGGCTGGTAGCAACTGGATGAGAGTTGCTGAGAATCGAGTTGAGTGGCGTGCGATTGAGGAGGCCTATGTCCAGCAGTGGACTGCTAGAGGCTGATGATGATGATGATATGAAAACACGCGCAAATGGACGACCAGACAACGACGTAATTTAAGAATGTATTTCATGGATGTATTTCAATGTTGCATGTATTTTATTAAACGAATGTTCTCATATCCTGTCGAGAGCTGCCAGACAAACAATTTTATTAAGAGACACACACACATGATAGTGACTCTGATAAAGGCCTAATGAAAATAAACTGTAGTTGTGACCTAGTTCACAATCGTACGCTGGTTTGTTTAAAATGATAACACGCCGTTTCCAATGATAAATTTAATAATGAGGATTTATGTTATCAGGCACAGAAACACTTAGAGATAGCGCCTATGTAGAAACACGACGAGTGAACGCTCAAACGATATCAGTAGACACACTTAATATCGAACAATTAATGAAACACAGTCACATGATTTGACATGTTTTATCGTATTATTTCCTCATCATTTTAATTAAAAAGTTGTTCAAATTACAATTAAACGTCAGCAACATAGTGAGTAATATGTAATGTAATATAAATAGGGAAAATGGCATGCATAACATTTGAGCAAAGTTCATGGAATACGAGAAAAACAGAGCTACGTAGGTAAGCTGTTTATTTTCCTGTGAAAGCCGATGTATCGTCTGGGAAGTATCAATAAGTAGGTACAAACACCAGCACATCAAGGTACTACATCAAGGTGCTAATGAGTTGAGCTCCTTGAGTTTGAGTTACGAGTCGAGCTCACGAAAACTGACAGAAGCTTGCACTGATAGGAAAGGTCCACTCAAATCTGTGTGGTTCTATCTTCTAAAGACCATCTCAGACTCTTATATGCATGGTCCTCGATGTAACTTGAAGTATAGTCAAGATGTATGCCAAGATTATGTCTGAACTTTAAAAAAAACTGTAACTTCTGAGTTTGTTTCGGCTGTTTCTTCTCGCAGTCAGTTTTCAACATCTAGTTTGAAAATAATAATTTACTTTGACGTGTAAAAGTGTTTGTAAAAACTTCATTCACTCATTGAATACCTCTTCGTTCATTCTTACGGAATACGGCTACGGATAGACGAAAGGTGACCGGCTGCTAGTGCTGCTACTATTGTGTATTGTTATGATTTTCAAACCGAATCCATTAGCTCCACATGGCTTTTAACATTACCAACACACTTCTCCTTTTGTTTACGGCTTTATGTTTCCGAAAGAGAAATAAAACAAGCGACAAGTAATTTCTAGGAAAGTTTCTAACACGATCTATTGTCACAGTATTCGACTTCAGTATCGTCGGATAACTTGATTCGTGTTCGTGCGTGGTATCGTTCATGTTATTTCCTATCTTATGTATGTATAACTGGCATTATTTTTTGGCTTCGAAAAATAAAGGCTGTATATCAATTTAACAGAACACAAGATACATTCACACACCATTTATCATTCGTTAATCATTTAAAAAAGTATGTATTATAGAATTCTCATTAACAGCCATTCTAGATCAAGATTTATAATGTTATCCATTCAAAAGCCGTTATCGTTAATACCATTATCTAGGCTCGTTCACAAGGTGTGTCAATGACATCATTTAGATCTATTGAAATGGTATATTATGAGAAATTTTGTGTTTTTTATCCGTTGTGTTAATTTACAATGGAAACATTTGGGAGATGTCTGGCAAATGTTTTGGCATTGAGCCCGACATAACACATGTGCATGTATAAGTATTCGTATGAATATATAATGGTTGAAGTACGTCTGGAAATGTAGTTACACTAAACGAAAACTGACACGTCTGATTTATAGCACTAAATTCATGACAGTTTGAGTACATTATGAGCTGTTTTGATCAGATGCTTTTGTGACTCATAAGGACACGATGGAGTATGAATGAATTAAGAATTATGTATTTCTATACCGTAAGTATAAACTCTAAGGCTAGGTGGTTTTATTAGTTGTAGCTATATTTAAATTCATAGTTATGCAGACAGCATACATAGCTCATAGTGAATATAACAAGAAACTGTAGCGACACGAGCACAAAGCCGTGGAATAATTTTAATATATTCATTTTGTATAGCGTGAATTACGTGACTTAATTGTCGTTAAGTATCTAATTTAAAGTTTTATAGAAACAAGATTTAGAAGCACCTAATTCGTCATTTTTAGTCTGTTTCATTGTTTTTGTATCATAAGCATTATAATATCTGAGTAGTACCTATGTTATGCTTATGAACATAGACATTTTCTTTTTAACCTTTCCAAAACAAAACAACAACCAAACAAAAGAGTCCTCTTCTGAAAATATTAGCACAACACAAACCTCGTAGGATTTAAAGGAACACAAACGGCTAAAATTCCGCTGAAACGACGAATATTCCTTCCGAATCGTCCCATTTCATTCAATTCATTCAATCAATTCCTAGTATCAAGGGGGACAAATGTCTATTGATTTTCCTCGGTAACAAATGCGTCACCATTGACGTCACATGTTTATTTTTGATCCACACTGGTTTATTACTCAGTCGTGAATCTAACATTCTAGCCAATTTCGCATTGTGCCCGCTGTGACAGTTTCCCGGCTATATTTTACAGTGTAATAGGTGTTCTGTATGGTATCGGTAATTTTTATAACGGTAAGTTATTGAGTTATACAATGGATGGAAACGGTATTGATGTTGGATATTAGGGGAACTTTCAATATTATCTATTATCCTTGAAGAGTCCTTCATTGTTCAGAGAAAACTTCTTTTCATTTTCTTCGTATACAAAGTATTCGATCTTTGCAATACACGTGTCGGGATTTCGAAAAAATTCTGAATAAAAACTGCTTTTACAACTCGTTCTAAATTTAAATCGAAAGATTCGAAACAAATTAGCGTGTTATCACTATCGATTCGGAATGTCACGACCGATTAACATGGATAACAAAGCGAACCGTAATCAGGTCGACAAATATCGCTTTACGTACAATGAACGAGACTCATGGGAAATGAATTCTCCACGCGGCTTCGGAGCGTGATGACCTCGCAAACAGCGCTTATTCGATGGGCTTATAAATCTGCCAATACATACTTCAGCCAATTTATCTGTTCAGACAGGAAAACACATTACTAAAATAAATGCACCAGGTTTGACATATCGATGTATTTTTTTTTGACAAGTAGCGCCGCGCTAAACTGCACACTTAAAGTGGTCATACTGTACCTAGGTGTCGTTAATATTTTAAATAAAAAACACGTTTTTTTTTCTACTGTATAACTTTTAGCTCTTGAATGACAGTGTCAGGGAGGCGTTGTTGGTAAACATTAGTAAAATTTTCCCGCGAAATTGTATTGAAAAACAAGATGGCGGCGCGTAGTTCTGATTAAGACCGTGTGCCAATAGATCAATGTAACACTTACACAGGATGACGGTCTCAGAACAATGCGTTTAATTAAGATAAGATTTCCTCTTGTAAACGATAGTCGATAACCTATAGCCGCTCTAACGAATAGTCTAAATGGTGACGAATTCCAGTGAGTTATCAAATACTTGTATTTGTAGTGTACTTTCCCGGCAAGAGATACTTATATGTAATTAAAAACATTCATTGTTAAATATACTAAAGGTCGAAGAGATAAAACTGATAATTGAATAGTAATACACAACAATAAAAGCGCGAGTCGCACAGGACCGGTCAATGTGGCGACACTTGGGGGAGGCCTATGTCCAGCAGTGGACGTCTTTTGGCTGTAATGATGATGATGATGATGACACAACAATATTGACTGTCTACTTAAAATAACAATAGAATTTGATGTTTGATTCTAAAGTTGGAAATATAATGGTGAATGAAAAAAACATGTGTACTTTACCTTCAGATTTTGAAGATGCTGTGAATCTCTGTGTAGTACCTGAAACAACAAACAAACAATTGTAAACAAGTTTAAAATAAAATAAAGAGTAAATGATTAGTGCCAAGGTTTGATTACGGAAAATTCTTGGCCTCGTTTGCTTGTGATAAAAGGCAATGGATTTGATTCCGACAAGACTTTTTCATCTCTGATGACTATCTGAAAAAGATAAGTGTTGAGGAAAGTATTTTTTAAATATGTTTAGTTTATCTTACGATGCTGATGATCTGGGCCTGGGTTTGAAGTAGAAGAAGTAACATAAAATAACATCACGCCTATAATTCCCGAAGGGTTAGGCAGAGGTGTACCCAATTATAGTACACCCACACTGCCAGTTTTTATGTTTAACTTAGTCCCATGTTACACGGGGCGAGCCTATTACCATCAACCAGGCACAAATCCGGACTCCGAGGCTGCTACTGATAAAATTCCTGATGGAAAAGCCAATAACACTTTGCTTAACCCGGGAATAAACCCAGGACCTAATGGTCAGCAGTTGCGCTTGCGACCACTCGACCAAAGCGGTAGTGGAAGTAATTTTAAGTAAAAAAATAGGTTTTTTCATTTGATCGCATATTTTTTGTGTGACCAGGAAAGAAAAAAACATGTTCGCGGAAAGTTCTCGGTAGGCATAGAATTGTAACTGAAATTACTATTTGTTTGACCGGAATTAAATACAGTAATTTAGTAATTTTGTCAAACAAAATTCCCGCTGCGATAACCTCGCTGATAACACTCAAGTTCCCGGTTTTAATTAATTAAATTACAACATCGAATTAAAAATATAAAAAGACCAACCTACCCGAACGTATCTTTGATCTATTTTCGAGTTTTATAATGGCAAGGAGCAGTGACACAATATATCAATGAATTAACTTTCGCTAATTTGAATTTTAATAGCACTATAAATCGTTAGCCTGACGTCGGTTCATGAGACCGCCACTCCTTCGGGTCACTCCACCCAACGGTCCATTGCGCTAATTAATTGCTTGTTAAGCTGTAGTTCCTTGTATGTTAATTCTTGATGGTGCAACTGACTCGCGTACATTCAAACCGGATTCGTTTATAATTAAGTTTATATGGTTGTAAAAATATAATGTTCTAGTTCTAAGGCTCGAGAAGTTTCACCGGTCTGATGGGTTTATGGTCTTATTATGAGTCATAGACTAGATTTATAGTGACATTTTACTACCTACCGGGATTTGGATGATATCGTGGATTAAATAACCGGCCAATGATAGTAGTTAATTTTTTTATTATTTCATTCCAATGATTGGAAAAGGTCACCGTTCTTGATAAATTCGTTTTTGCTACTGAGAACATTAGGTCTTCCGACATAAAACTGTTTGCGTGCAGTACAGTTGCTAGCATTATAGAAAGTGAGTGCGGAACACCATGGTTTCCACTGCGAAACATTCTCTTGGTAACGGTACAGTGGTCCATCTATCATATTCAATTGCATGTCCGCTGACAGTCGCTGCTATATCCACTTAAATGTAGCGCTCGTCATGTATCGCTTGATGAGGATGGATTTATTTGTCGTGAGGACGCATTTGACGTCTCCGAATTGGAACAAACTCGGTTTTATATTCGACCACAGAATACCTATAATTTTAGTTCTTAGTCACGTAAGCCTGTAGTTATTTAGAATTTGTAGTACCTAGTGCGCCTACGCAAATGGAACCGGTTTTTCAAAATGCGTCAGAATGGCAACGCACATTCCTTTCAACATGCCTGTGAACTGTGAAAGCAAACATTGAATATTGCTTCCATCAACGCTAGCGTAACAAAGTTTACACTATAATTTTTAGTACAAACCGAGCTTCCTCTGTGCCTCGGAAAGCACGTTAAGCCGTTGGTCCCGGCTGTCATTTGTAGATCTTTGACAGTCGTTAGTTAGTCAGTGGCCCAAAAAGTGCGACAACCAGTTTTACCAAGGGGAATCGTATTACCCAGTACTAACTGGGTTGTGGAGGTCAAATAGGCAGTCGCTCCATGTAAAATACTGGTATTCAGCTGCATCTTGGTGCACCAGGTTGGACTGGAAAAGACTAGACAGATGATGAGTACAAACAAAGATATTCCGCAATAGCGAAGTAAACACGATAGCTGTGTCACCATCATAACGTTAGCGGATACATGATAAACTATAAATTATAATACAGTCATAGGAAGTGACATTAAAAAAATCATCGTTCGCTATCGCATTGTTGCGACAAATGGATACTTGGAGCCGTTATCGGGCGTGCGATAAACGTGATAACTATCCTATATCGTGCACTTATGATTCAGATAACGGTAACAATCTAGTGGTATATTGCAAAACGCATGAATGTATACTTATGTGCGAGCGATTCGACTGATAACATAGGTCTACTACTAGATAAGGTTTTTCCGTTGATAATGCATACAATAACAACCTTGCTAGATGGCTCGACTGGTATTCGACTAATAAAAACCATTTTGTGTTCTAATTATACCTACCAAAAATATTTTTATCTTTATTTGTCCGTTTAATATCGTTTGACCGGGTTGACCTTTAGTTGAATAAATTCAAGAATTTAAATATATTAAAAAAAAACAAGCAATAATAATACATTTTCGTGTTGCAAGGTGTATATCTTTCGTCATTTGGTTCGAAAACAAAAATAGACACCCTAATTGAACGCGTTGACCTTGAAATGTTTTTGTTCTATTTTTGTTCAAGGCTGTGAAGCCCTTTTAGGGGTTTTGTGAATGCAGGGGTGAACTGTAACGACAGGTGCCACGCATATGGCGAAAGAAATAAAGCTCAGTTGCAACTGCCACTAAAGAATAAACTTTACACAACCCTTTCTTTTGTATCGCTTTTCATTTTAAAGTCGTAAACATCGCAAAATTCTTTTGTGAACTACAGTTGGCCAATTTCAATACAAGCTATTGTAGTAGAAAATCGATTTTTGTTTGATAATATTCAGCAAAAATTGTTCAATATTTGAGTCATAAAAGTCGTGCAATCTACTATTCACGAATCTTGTGGGATTCCTTTTTTGTTCAAACAAGCTAGTTCCCAATTCTTACCGTTTTCTTCTTGAATGTTTTTCTTTAACTGAAATTCGATTTATACCTATTTCACTAGTCCAAGACATCGGCTAGATAGATAAAGACAACCTTGAAGGGATCCTAATGATCATCTTAATCACTAAATACAATTTACCTTCACGTACTTCAATGAGTATTCAATTAAGTCTTTGTGTTCTTAACTGATGAATAACTCTTGATCGTTCAATTATAAAACACGATAGATGATTTATTTGTTTTGCAGTCTTTTTTGTTAATTAACTTAACATCTTAGCATGCTAACGTATGCCAAGTAATAGATACTTCCATAAAATATTCAATACACTGAAAAGTTTCATCAGAAACCGCCCAATTTAGATACCAGTCAAGGAAAAGTCCCTATTATTTATAATTAGCAATGTAAATACACTAACCGAAGTAACTGATATATAATAATAAAACAAACGGTATGGGGTCCAGCTGTACGAGGATCAAATGTCAAAATACATGATAAACTAAAGGTCATGTGGTAAGTCAAAACATAATATGGCTTATCTTACAGCGTGCTCGTTTAGCAGAAGTCGGCCATCTGATCAGACACAAGTGAGGGCATGACCCGCACCCCGGCCGGCATGCCGCAGTAATGGGACCAAACACTTCGGATCAGGTTTCTAAATAAACATTGACGTCTTTCACTAGTTGCACTAAGAAACTCCTCAACTTAATGAGTTTGTACAAGATCGAGTTACCAATGATGCTGAATTACTGTCTTATTTTTAACTACAAAGTCCAAGTATTCGAATGTTAACGCATTTAATATTAAGAAGGTCACGAGTGTTTTTGTTAAAACATACCTGTCTTACTGGTTTTATAATTATTGCTAAAGACTACACAATTAATAAAAATACAATTCAGTGTCAAACTGGGGGTCACAACGCGAGTACCTATGTTAATATTGTTAATAACAATCCTGTATAGAATTAAGACATATTTGCATAGTTTAAACATTCAACATGTGTTTACCATATTAATGAGAATTGTGAATGTCTAAACAAACTCATATCTGACATAAGTCAAAGCATATTAATAAAAACAAAAACCGCACACAAGAATCTTGATGATGTTAGATTATTATAATTTAATTCATTATTCAAAGGCAGATGTTACGTAACTTCTTATATAATCATTTCTATTTTCTGTAAAGTGTAATAAAGAACCGCGAAAGGCGAAGTTTCTCCCCCTATTATTAGAATCCGAGGAAAGAGCATTAAAAGTTTGACATTTCTTTTGAGCACTTCGTTTTGTTAAGTTGGCAGGAGCAGCGGCGACTGGCGGGCAATATCGAACTAAACTCAGATTTATATCGGCTTACAACTTCTTTGACAACTGTCTGTAACGTTTCACTTGATTGAGAAAGTTTGCTAACTCTTAATTTGTTACCGAGCTTTGCACTGATGACCTTTTACTTTCAAGTTGTGTTGCACACTGCGGTATTTAAAACTTGTTTCTGGGTGCCAATTTAATTTAAATATTACGGCTGCCAGTCAATATGGACACGAATAACAAGTTTCACAACAACATCATTCACCTTGTGTTAATTTAACGTTCAAGAACCTTTGAATAACACAACAACGAGGAAAATCTTATCTAATTAAGATTTGGGCAAAGAGTTTAGACTGCACCATAGATAATAAACTCAAAATGTCACGGAACGTTTCCATTTGTGACTCGTATTCAAAAACGCAGACTTGAAACTCCTTTGTTGTATCTTCGTGTATCTCATGGACTGTTTCCATTTTAATCAGCTGTGTCAATCGAACGAACGAGTATTTTATTCAAAGTGTAATGAATAATATTAAAGTACATTAACATTAAAACTTCCGATACATTCAGCTGATATAATAATATGTTATCTACATACCGGTGTTTATTAGCTCAGTTGCTTTTAAGGTTATGTCAAAGTGACCGATGCCAAACAATGAGGAGGCAATGTCGAAAGCACATAATTTTATTGGCTTTTTCTCACCTATTTTATTGTTTGTTTGTCAGCATTGTACTGGTGTTATAAAAGGAATTGCTTCAATGGCTGATTAATGCTAAATTGCTAATTTCTTCACTCAGTATAATCTATTATTCATTGGCGTTTATTTTATTCTTCACTACACCTACAGTTCAGAATGATGTACCTACTTACTGAAAACGTGGTAGCCGTTTTAATGTCGGTGTCCCTTCCACTTCCACCCTGTATGTATTGATTGTCTTCAGTTCAAATTATTACATATTACATTTCATAATTACATAACCGATTGAAATTCAATTATTGGGTCAACCGCAGTCTGACTAACTCATTTATTTATTTAATGCACAATGTATGTACACAACCAATTTTACACACTGTTAGGGCACAGCAAGATAACTTCAAACTATGTAATAATATTGCAGTGTCAGTGTTATCATTTGGAACTTTCACATTCATCATCATCATCATCATCATTTCAGACGAAAGATGTCCACTGTTGGACATAAGCCTCCCCCAAAGGGGGTTTTTTATCATTAGGAACTTTCACATTAAAAATATTGTATTAATTAAACTTATATCTTAGTTTTTTACATAAAAAACGTATATTAAAATTAATACAGACATATAATTATGATTAAAGGTGTAAAAGACTCTTAACGAAGCCGAAAGGCACTTGTTCTCCCCGTCATTGCGATCATTTTTGTTCTAAACCATACCTGGGAACCTTCTAGTTACGGAGATATAGGGGGTAAAAGTTTCAACTTTTTCACAAGTTTTTTTTTTAATACAAGGTGTAAACAGACTCTTCACGAAGCCGTCAACCAAGCACTATGCACATCAAACTAAGTAACGTTACGCAAAAATTTGTGCTGGGAAACAACTTTTTTTTTGCTGAAAAATCACGTTTTACAGTAGGATTCAATGTAACGCACTCAAAACATTGTGCTGATCTATGGTTGAATAGTAAGGGTCCTGGAGGTGTTTAAAGTAAAAATCTTACATTAACAATATGTATTTTAAAAAAAAAACTTGTGAAAAAGTTGGAACTTTGACCCCCAATATCTCCGTAACTAGAAGGTTCCCAGGTATGGTCAAGAACAAAAAAATGATCGCAATGATGTCTAAAACAAGTGCCTTTCGACTTCGTTAAGAGTCTGTTTACACCCTTTAGGTACATGTTTTTAATGTATTTTTTTTTCTTAACACACCTTCACGACTCCCGTACTATTCAATCCACCAGCACAATGTTTTGAATACATTACATTGAGTTCTACCGTAAAATGCGAATTTACAGCTCACAAAAATAAATTGTTTCCAAGCAATCATTTTTGCGTAAAGTTACTTAGTTTGATGTACAGAATGCTTGGTTGACGGCTTCGTGAAGAGTCTGTTTACACCCTGTATTTGAACTCTAGTTTAACATTTTATCATCTATAAATTCTTTGATACTATAATAACATTTTTCTAAAAGCAATGACTTTATCCTACTCTTTATGACAATATCACAATTGTTATTGAAACCAACTTAATTGTCATCTGGAAATCAATTTCAATAATTATTCATTTCCTTTTCCTTCCTCACAGTTGACAATGGAAATAATTTATTGTCCATTATATCTTGAGTCATGGCTGAAATTAAAGGACACTTGAATTTCAATAACTGAGTTATTTATTATTGAAATTTGCGATAACCAACTCCTGTTATTCTTATTATCAAGAAAATAAATAAGCCATAATAATTCCAGATTAGATGTTTTTAGTTACATAAACGAACCTAATCTAAAAGATAACCTTTTATTAAAACAAGTCCATGTAGACATAATATTTTTGCAATTTTTATCAACGGGAAATATCGACATAGTTATCAGTAACACGATTAGTTTTATGATTTTTGTTCTAGAAAGCGTTTTAATAACAAATGTTATCAGTATCTTACAAACCTTGTTATCGTGAAATTACCCACAGTGTGTCGATAAGTCGTTGCTTAATTCACGACACGTAAACATGTTGCAAGATGTGTAAATAAACAGCAGATTAGTAAGGACAGTAACAAAGTGAAAAGCGAACGGTTACGTTTATGTCCCACGACACTGCGACCTGCCGCAACTATGTCACTCACATTCACAATACTGCTGTAAATCTGTCATACAATCACCATTTTCCATCCATTGTTATCGAACATTTCAACGAAACACCGGATAACACATCGATCTCATAGTAAATCCCGATTCCGCAACGCACCAAAGAATTGTTTACATTTTTTTGCACATGAAAAAAACTGGTCCATATACCCCATATTCAACGCAGTTAGAATGCCTCTTTCCAAAGAATTAAAAGGGAGATTTTTTGTTGGTCCACAAAAAGCGATGCTTAATGCCCGAAATGCTTTGTGAGCTGTAATTATAAGTAAGAATAACTTTGGGAATATCTTTTGTTACAGGAGGGGAGTTTTTCTGTGCGGGTAACGACCGCGGCAGGTGGTATACAAAATGGCGGCTGATAAATAAATTTCAAGAAAAAAAATGCAACAAAAACTGTAGCGCGAGGAAGAGCGAGCCCGCCAATGTCATATAGAGGTCGACGGAACATCTACAACTATTTATCAATTAATTATTACAGCTTTGTGGTTTCATTTTGAGGAAAACAGAGTAACAAAACAGGTATTTTATTTACCATTTACCAAGTACATATTATATTTAGCAAGAAATATGTGCTTTGTTACGTACATATTAATAAACACATTATGTATTATTATCATCAGAGAGAACAGTGTCATGTATTTACAAACTTATGCATATAAGAACGATTTTACCATATTAATTAAATATTATGTTTCGGTCTTTGCACAGTTGGTAGAACGAAGCAGTTTACATGTTTGTTTTTACATTATCCGTGTACCTATTACTCATAACAACCGGTCTGTTTCCAGAAAGAATAACGGCTAAACAAATAGGAAACAACATGTAAGAGCAGACAATCCATTTGAATAACATTAGCTTTTTAATTTAGGTTTGTTATTCGTACACGATAACTATCAAGTGAATCATAAATTCAATTAGATGCGGCGTGTACCGGGGAACACGTATTCTACACGCGATAAAGTTTAAAGTCACGTCTTTGTATTCATCCGGTCGAGTCCATTAATATAATGAAGCCACAACGCCAGCACATCACGTTCTAGCACTGGCCACGTCCGCATGTGCTACAAAAGGAATGCTTAGTATTATTATTACGATGGAAAAAACGCTGACACTATATTTTTTCCGCGGCATCCAGGTAGCGCAACAAAAACTGAGCGGGGGAGAGGCGGGCAAACCGGTCTGGTGTAAAAAAAAAACGCGCTTTGTAAAGGCAAAGGCATAAATCATGCGGGCTCACGACCGAGACCGGTTCGATGCGTAGTCTCGCTCGTCTTGACTCGGCGCGCGGCGGCTAATGAGCCTTCAATCAAGGTCGACTCTTCGAAAACAGCGACGTTTCCACTATGTAATTTATAACCCGTTCTGTACTATTGTGTAGTATGAAGACTTGTTGAATATTTATATGTATTATTATTTATTTTTGTAGTGAAATTTTGTCAGTATAACCTGTTCACCCGGTCTGGTTGTTAATACGATTATTGTTTTTTTTGTGCTCGATTTTAAAAGTATTAAGTGGTCCTTTTTATCTTAATGTCATTTACAAAAGGTGACCAGATAGGTAGGTATATCAAAAGTTAAAACCGACAGCCAAATGAATAGGGAAGATGAGATCACAAAATGTAGACAATTATTATTTTTTACGACGGAATACTGAAGAAGATAATAATAAAAGCAACAATGAGCAGTAGCCATTGTATGAAGCTGAAAAACAAACATTTCTCATTAGGCGAGTAGCGCGAACAATCTATTGTTCTCTGAGAGGACATAACGGACCGTGTCGGATTTACGTCAACTGCGCCGACCGACGACCTTTGGAATGCCAAGCAATACAATGGTCCCTTATACCGATGATAACCATGTTTATGTCCCAAATCTTTAGTAGTTATTACAAATATGTATGTAGTATAGCCACAATTTAAAGCATCAGTACATTTTCCCAAATAAACATTAAAAATCAACAGCTGCAAAAAAAAAAAAACATTCACAGCATTTAATAACCTCGTAAGATGTGACCTTATGTTCTTTTACATAATCATATACCTAATAGAAACACTAAAATATTCGAATAAAAAGATAAACACAAAAAAAATAAGCGGACTAGAAGAAAAATAATGACATACCGTCTACGTTATGTAATTTAATCTATCAGCCTACGGGCACAACGTTAACGAGTGGAGTGGAACGGTTAGGTCAACGACCGGCGAACCTCGGACCAATTCGCGACATGAGATTGAATAATAAGTTGATTGCGAGTACGACGGCGGCCGGCGGCCATTACTGCGCGTGTCGTGGCGGCCATTTTGCGCAGCGTGCACCCTTCAGAGATTTCGTGTAATGTTCATCCATGTGACCTAATTTTCCCCATTATCCCCGATTGTCCCGGGAGATGTGATGGTGACCTCGATTTAAACGATGTCGGGTGAATCAAAAATATTCCATTCTAAATTGGTTTTGATGAGATAGGTAGTAAGTACATGATTATTTATGTGAGCGTATATTTTAAATTAATCATAGACTTGTTTTAGTTTGGGTTGAAATTACCATTTGAAACTGGTTATTATCCATAATAAGGTAGTAGTAGTTAATTTTACAAGCTGACGTGTTTCTCCTAAAACAGTTCAGTTTTAATTATTGAATTATAGTCATATTGATAACTAGATGATGGAATATTACGAATACATAAGCACGTGTATTGACCGATATCGGATATAAATAAAAATATGGCGTTATAAATACACACACGTTTGTTACTAGATAATTAATTCGCTACGTGGTAAAGCAATGCCAGTTTCCTTTGCAATAGACGTCTTATGAATAGTATAATGCATGGAGGTAGTATTATAAATAATTGCTCTATGGTATAGTATTATAATTGGCTGTTATTATCCAAACTTCGCTTTGGATGGTGATGCCACATGTGCTAATATGTTTTTAAATTCGAGTGAGGTATGAATTAAATACTTAAATAATCATTATTGTATGTACAGTCGCAGCCATTGCAGCCTGATCTTTTAAAAAAAAAATCGCTTGAATCATGCGGAGGCGCCCCGCCCAGCTAGAGAGCGCTTCATCTTGTGGGTGCAGGCAAAAATGAGCTTAGTGGTGATCAGGCGGAAGTGTCCTCAGTAGGTACCTACGTGTTTAAAAAAAAAAAACAATCGAAATCATTTCATCCGTTCAGGAGATATGATGCTACAGACAGACACACAGATATACACTTCAACGCCTCTCTTTTTTGTTCAGGGGTTAAAAATAGTAAGATTGATTCAACTTTACTGCTTCACTAAATAGATATCTTTATCGTAGAAACTTCTAGGTATTGTTAGAGTGATGATGACTGTGTGACTATTTTAAAACTACGTTTGAGAAAATCCAGTCTACATACCAGACAATGTCATTAAACCTTGGCAAAATCTACAAAAATATATTATTTTATGACATAACTTAAAAATTTATGAAATGAAACCGGTTTAGTTTCGCTATAAAGATAATATCGCAATAAAACTACACTACCTATCCATGTTTTCAAAATACCAATGCCACTTGAAAAAGGTAAAACAAGTTTTTAAAAGTCAAATGAATATGGATTTAATGTTTTTGCTCGAGGATTTCAAATATAAACAAAGTACCAACCTAAGTACAAAGTGCCTGATTGCGTTAATCTTTAATGTTACCACGCGTTAATGTTACCAATAATGAATAAATTAATATTAATTTAATTAAGCACAAAGCGTTTGATTTTATAATAAATCCTTGTTGCTGTGTGAGATAATGCAACGTGGACTATTATACTAATAAATACATATAATACGTATTCACAAAAAAAAAACACATTATATAACTACAGTTATATTATGTATTTATCTTCCCCTCACAAACGTGGTTGCAACAGGAAGGAAAATTCAGTCAACAAAAGGATAATTTTATCATATTATTATTTGTCATTATCGGTTTGAAACTTAAAATCCAGCTTAAATAATTTGTGGCCAGGCGTTGCGTGCTAGGTAGCGGTCATAATATCCGTAGAGTCGGAATAAATTACAAATTGTTCTTGATGCGAGCCTGTTCCAACGTAGGCTATTGTCCTCTTTTACTATAACGGAAATTTTCATTTAGTGGCTGACTGAAGTATTTTTTATTACCCAATAAAGAACTTTAATCTCCTGACTTTTTGAGGACTACATTTTTCGTTGTATTTTACAATAAGTACTCAGCTTTCAAAATATAAATGATTTCAATTAAGCACAGAAATAAACAAATCAAATTCGATTAACACATTTTCAACCAATTTGGATGCTAATAGATCCCATTACAGATCTATTAAAATAATATAATTGTCATTCTTCTATTCATTACTGTCATTATTATTTGTCATGCCATTACTGAACCTGATTATCTATTGTAATAGCAAATCTATACAATTTTTTCCTTGTTTAAGTCCTTCGCATAATTGACTGCGACACAGATCTGTATTTATACACGACTGCAAAAAAGACCGTGAGCGTCAATCAACACAACGATCAATTTAATGCGCCCGCGTACCGCCAGCTGACGTCATACCCGCAGCCATCTTGGGGAACTATGTGTTCTAACTTTAAACTCTATTTAAATTTAATCTGTGGTAAGTGGTGATGATTCTGGTTTTTATCCAGTTTCTCGGAAGATGTCTTTAGTTCTCGGAATAATAAAATCTTTGCAAGTTACGAGACATGGTAACAGCAAGATTCTTGCGAAACAAAAACATGTCTCGTTCTAATGACTGTCGAATGAAAAAAACTTGCGAAATGTGGAAATGCGCCTCGTAAAAGTTATACGTATACAATACGTGAAGGATCTCTATAAATCCGGCTCTGAAAGTATTTCTTTTGTGTTAGTTACAAGCTCGAATAATCTACCCTTTTATGGTTCTTCGTTTTTGTCTAATTATATAAGACTGCATTCCGATCCAATTAACGGTCCATTCGACTCAATAGACGTTTAAAATAAAAATACAAGCTCACAACCCTTTAATGTAAAGCCGGCCGCATCGGAACAGGTTCTACGAAAAGGCTGGTGATAAATTCTTCTAGGAACCGATTACGATTCGACAGCAAAATTCCCTTTAAGGGCACCATGAATCTTCCCGTTTACGGCGATTAGAGGGAGATGAATGTATGTAGGAGATTATCCAGATAGGGCCTGCATGCCTCGCTCTACTCGTATTTATGGAGCTGGTTTCGAAACCTGTTCGTGCTGGCTGGACATGCGTTCTATGGAGGGCAAATAAAAGTCATAACGGAGCGAGAGGCACCCGCCACCGGCGCGGTGCGGCGGCGTGGCGTGATAATTGTGTGAGGAATGCATTTGCGCCGACGTGTGAAAAATACACGACCTCCGTGGTCTTGACGTGTGATTTGAATAATGTAGAAACACAACACATTTTGGTGTGCGATGCAATCAGGTTTTGATTTCACTTGTTAAAACTTGCGCGGAATGAGCCGGATCGCCTTGACTCTTTATTACGTTTTACGACCTTATTAGGGTCTGGTCTGTTTCACAATGAACCTATTGAGGCTAAATGATCGATAGAATAGTAAAAGCGTGTTTTGAAGGCAATTACGTTGTTACTTCATTGAATTTATTTGATACTCGCTTATCGAGTCGATGAACAATTGACATTTGTGTCTTTTACATTCAGTATTAAATTGAATACTGTATGTGTCGTTATTTACCTATCTATTTCGAAATGAATAAGAATAATATCTTCACGTAGATACCTTTTATGAATAGACATTTAAGAGACCTTTGTTTCCATTCAAAGCATGTTTAAACGAGGTCAGATACTCGGCCTGAATAAACATATAAATCGCGCTGTTTCTGTCCGTTCAATAAATTTCTAAAGAGGACAAAATAAAGGCAGTATACATTACAGTGGCTATTACCAGACTTGTCTTTTTCTGTCGAAGCCATTTAGATAGGAAAACACCTACTGAGTAAATAACTACGCTATTCTGAACATTTCAACGTTTAAATATGGTGATGTTAAGACAATACGTTTGATACGAAACCGGTTTACCTACGACAAAGGCAATAATAACATTCAGAACGAAATAAAATTATAGTGGATTTTTCCGATAGATTTAAATGATAAATGCTTTTTAAAACAAAAAACCATGAATTAATTATTTTGTCCGTTATTATTTAGTGTAACAAACACTGTTGAATGAGATTGTGATCGCGTGCGAGAGAGATAGCGAGTATTCAGTAGTTCAGGTAACGGTGCATCGGGGTGAAAGTACACTTAATAACGTAACGTCCGCAAGCAAGTGCGCAAAGGACTGTTTGCCTTACAATTTACATTAAGTACATTAATAAAAATATTCTTTTATAAGTACCTAATTTGTGGAAATGATAATTTTAATGACTTTGTAAAATGATATTTGCTGCATAATAAAAAATTACGATACCTACATAAACTTGTTTATTTTAATATATGTACTTAAAAATGTATAGGTTTCTACCTTGTATAACTAGAAAAAACGAATCAAAGGACGCTGGCAACCCAGTATGAAGATGAATCATATC
Source organism: Lycophotia porphyrea (assembly GCA_950005105.1). Taxonomy (NCBI): domain Eukaryota; kingdom Metazoa; phylum Arthropoda; class Insecta; order Lepidoptera; family Noctuidae; genus Lycophotia; species Lycophotia porphyrea. The sequence goes on along the minus strand of OX465395.1, from coordinate 12,762,383 downwards.
TGCCTACAATTAGGATATTTCGCACGCCGAACACGGGCAGGCGTACGAAAATATGCAAATCTCTGTTTGTCCCACACTCAGGACGGAAACGGTACTGCCGCCACTGTCGGCCATTTGCGATTCCACACCGATATTGTTAAAGCCGAGACGTCACTTGGAATAAATAAATGGCATAGATTCCGTGTAGAGGATTCGCGTCGCGTTCACGGCCGCGTTCCCAGCCGGCCATTGTTCTTTACGTAACGCCAACGTGACGCGCCGCTAACATTTATTATGCTTACGCAGGTGCCGCTCTTCACAGTGTCGATTTCCACCGACTATTGTTCTTGTAATCGCGCTAATCTGCATATAAACACGGATATTATAAGACTGTTTCTAATAATGCAGCCGCACAAGAATGATAATTAGCTCGTTCAAAATAACTACATGTTAATTGGTCGCAGCGACTGAAGATCATCGCGTGATGTAATATTGAACAGTTGAGTGTTCAATATTCAATGAGATTGTTTGTCAATTGGCGTGCTTCATTAATGGCGGGCCGTTACTACTATCACGTTTTTAACACGACCTCGATGCAATAAAAATTAAATGAGCTCGAAAAGCCGGCTCCAGTGCGCCCTCATAAATCTTCCATAACGGTCGACCCAACATAAAAGGGGCATTTGGCTGTCTATTGAGGGTTCAGAAAATATAGTAACCATTATTTTTTACACTATCGTTCACTCTTGCTCGGTTTTCTGATAGAAACAAGTTATTAAAGTGTATAAAAGAAGTGTGTGTGATTGAAGTTAAGAAAAGAAAACAAGTTTTTATTCCGAAACGATCAAATTGGCTTGCTCGAACGCGACAAGTAGCGACATCTATCTTATAACAACGAAACTACACTCCGTTTCAGAAATCGTTTGCAGCAAAAATATTCAATTTTTTTGCCAATATTCCTTAATATATTTAATTCGAAATACTTTTTTAAAGCTGTCAAGAAAGACAAAGATTAATAGAGGAATGCCAGTAAAATTAAGAAAAACAATTACACACTGTCAGTAATATATTCGATGAAAACAAATAAAAGCCGTTTAACGTCTAACTAAGCCACCCCCGCCACTCACCCCCTTGCGAGTCTAACAGACGCTTTTCTTATAATTAAGTAGTTGTTGATTCACGCGCACGCTCGCGTTGCGATGCGTGTCACTGACCTTCGCGCAATTGTGGGCCGGATACGGCTGTCATACGTTTGTGTACTTCATCACCCGGCGCTGCCTGCTTTATATCAAAACAAAACATCGCGAACACACGACTTGCGACTTCTGACTCATTATTTAGTGTTAATTAATACAATCGTCTTTTGTTTACAGGCACTTTCATGCGCTTGATTAGTCGTGGGTCAGTAATCAGGTTACGTGGGCTTCGATGAAGTATCTTTTGTGATTATACGATGTAAATCGCTCAGAAGTTTTTTGTTTGTATAGTTACAGTTAGTACGTGGGATTGGAACTAATACGTTTAATTAAAGAATAAATTGCTCATTCAAATGGTAATCAAATCCGCTACCTAAATAACATGTCTGTACAGAAACAAATTGCATAATTTCACCCCATTGTCTCAACCTCCACGTCATTACAGTCAGGTGAGGGTTATTATGGAGCGAAGATTAGGGTGACACTGCATTCCTGCACGAATTTCTAACGCCACCCCACAAAACGTGCGCTAGACGTGTCACAATTTCCCCGTTCACTCCTGTTTCTCCCCGCCCACCCGTTCGCCCGGGGGTGAGTTCGTCGCGTGCCACAGCCAGTTTCGTCGGCATGCAAATTTAATATCGTTATTTTTATTCTAACTTTACAAGGGCAGTGGGGGAAGCAAAGTATGATAAAGGGGCATAATGTGTATTAATGTAGGCCCGGTTTCATAAACTCGTATAATATTCACATGTAAAGGGGCTGCCTTGAGGATGTTATATTATTGACTACACCATTTTGCACTTAAGTATGATAACGTCTACGCGTATGCGGAATTGCATAACAATTTTACAGTTGAAACAAGTTTTTGGGTCAGGAACTCGCAATGAATAAAGTTCTTTGTTTGGTTCCATTTTGCATATCTTCGAGGTTTGTGCCAAGTTGATGCATATTTAATTTAAATAATTCAAACGTAGTAATTTCAAGCATAATTGCCATGTTAGTTACTATCTTCGTTTAGCTAAGTTGTATTATGTTTATTTAAGACATGTGCTATGGGCATACCGCAGTGGCAGCGTACCTCTGGTGCATTTATAGATAAATATGTAAAGTTATGCTAACTACATGAGCCAACAGGCGCGCACGCAAAATGTGCGATGTTCCGCCTCCGGAATGCAGATTACTTCGTTACCGAACATCAAGATTGTATAAATCTGTCAATGAGATAAAATTTGCGCAAATGAAGCTATCTTCTTCATTTGCAATTTAGAATTATATGACCTTTCATAAATTAGGGCCGTAGGTAAGTACAAGAGGGGTGATTCGGGGTGATTAATATGTCATGTCGAGTCAGAAGACATGATTATTTTAACAAAATTCTGTCTGTCGCTTTCTAGGAACATTAGCATGAATATGTTAATGTTCAAAAGAAGAGGTTAATGTAGTCGGTTGAAATGTGCAAATTGGTGTAACGCGACGCGCTTGTCAAACATCGTTACGTGATATGAAAGGACTGGTAACAGACATGACATGACATTAGGGTTAACTAATGTACATTATTAATCTGCACATTGAATTATCGCTGACAAATATCTTAGACAGGCGTACAATTAGTTGAATTATACACCGTGTTCGATCGCAATCTTGTAACAAGTAATTACTAGCGGTTCAATGAACAGTCCGCTCGCTGGGCTTAATAAAGCTGGCATTTGTTCATATTTAATACCAGTAGAACATTTCTGTCCCAAATTGAAATTCGATTAATAAACAAGGCTGACAAAACATAAATTAACAATATAAACACGAACTATGATTACAATGCGATAATTGAGTGCATGTGTTTTAAACGGCACGACACGGCGACGAAACAAGGTGCTAGTGCTGCGAAACCAATTAAAATCAAATAGTTAGGTAAATAAATAGGGAGGGGACCTCGGAAGCTTATCCAATATCCGAATTCCGTTAACTGACACAAAGGACTGTCGCTTCCACCGCCGCTTTGTGAATACACAACACCGCATATGTATTTCAAGAGGTATACGGTTGATAGCTTTGCCAGTAGTTGCCGCTTTCGACTGAGTTATGTACCTATACCGACGGTTAGGATAGTATATTATGTGCTATCAGAATGGGTTTAATCTAACATGCTCGTGTTTACATTAATGGTATACGGATTGTGTTACACGTTGTATAGTATATAATTAGTTACTAATTTAATGTTAATGTTGTTAGCCATAACAGAGAGTTCTGTACGGAAAAAATATCAGTCAGGAAAGTGACGCAAAAATGTGTCCTGTATTATCTTTTAAAAATATAGGTACTTACTTACAACAAAGCCAGGCTATAATTCAATATTTATGTACATACTCTACATAGCAATATCGCCGTATAATATCAACTCCACTAAAGTATTCAACACAAACATTTCGGTATTTTCGGAACGATATGCGGCTTAGAAACGTGACTACCAAAAGTAAGATTTTTCCATAAACATAAGCAAAACAGAACAAAACAGTCTCAATTATGTAAAGCGATATTGTTTACTGAACGGTACCGACACAAGTTGCTACCAACCTTGGAAACTTAACTAGTTTCACATTCAAAAGTTGGTCCAACTGGCCGATGGGGCAGGTCGCGAACGCTGACTGAACGAAAGTGACCGAACTTGGAACGATGAACAACAATGTGAACAAAGTTCCAACGATCCGAACAATATTTGTATGAGGCCCACGGTCGCACAACTCCGGAGTTCCGAGCCAATATAAAGTTAGTTGCCGTTTGAATACATACATATAAATACACTGGAGGCCCCGAGGCAAAACTTGCCAACTACTAAGTATACAAAAACTTTCCTACAGTTATGTAAACGCATCACTAAGGAATAAACGATAACACTGATCCAGTATTTGAACTGTGTTTGAATAAACATGAGAAGAAATAATATCAAAAAGGAGAACGGTCCAATATATTAACGCAGATGGCTTTCAAAATCACGATGAGGGTTGTGCGAAATTATGAAAACTGGCGGAGTCGCTTGCTGCCTACGTTATTAGATCCCAACTCTTTATTATGTAAATATAATATACGTCGGCCCAGCGGCGACGAAATTTAATATAGGCACTTTGAATTATTCAAGGAATAATCAACATCATGACTCTTTCATTCTCAAAATAAATCTGTAATAATGCATGTGATTTTTAAAGACTGGTCGTTCCACACGCTCCTTATGAAAGAGGTTGAATTCCTATTAAAAAAAAAAAGAAAATACCGCCAAATTCAGTTGTAAATCGAGTCAAATTCGAGTTTCAAATTCATAAGACAATATACTTTTTAACTGCAGACGTCACATCGACGACATCACCGATTATGATACACGTGGCGGGGTTGGTATCAAAGCGAGTAAAGTAATTATTCAATTATATACTACCCAGTCCTCTGATTTAGATGACACCTGTACGCAGGACGACTGATCAAGCTATCCAAAACGATTTTATGCGGATCTCTCATTGTACAGAAAATATATACAGCGAGACCACGTTATACTGGAAATGTAAAGCTTGATGTGCCGCCGTATGTACGTACGTATCACACGTATGTTTCATCCCTGCTGCCTGGGCAGGCGGCCATTCTGTGACATCACCAAATTGTCACTCGCACCCGGAGCACAAAATGAAAGCACGTTTTATCTCCCTTTATCGCGGACATATTATTTCACTCACAGGATAACATCCCATGCCGCCCGCTGGACAGACAAAAGAGAATTTCTGCTTCCTATTAATTTTTTTTTTCAACTCTTTCTATTCAATTGAAGTTAAACATTAAAGATGCTACAAAAGAGTAAATGGATTTTAAAAACACTGAAACTTTGAGAAAGTTTAAAAGGAACAAAAGATTCCTGAGCTCGAGTTGAGTTTTTACTCGTTTAGATTAAGTGGATAGGTAATTAAACTCACAAAGGAAACAATAATTTATTTTAGCGTCCTTGTTAAGCAAAAACACTACCTTGGTCCTGGATAATTTGCTACTGCTGAAATTAAATCGTATGCGACGGCACTCGTGTGGAAATTTGTATTTTCCGTTGAATTTCGCTGGAGCGTATTCGAAGGTATAAATTGTGCGTTTATATCCTGAAGTGGTCTAGTTCATTAGGCTAATACCGCCGGCTTGCAGGTCTTGGATTCTCCTAATTATTGCGCGATCCGCTTTTAGCAGGGATTACTCGAAAGTTAGGGCGGTGCTTGAACAGCTGAATACGTTACTTACTCTGTATTAGTACAGGTGCTCCAATATGAAACTATGTTACGCTTAATGAGAAAACATTAATTAAATTGGATGGAAAATTCATTCTTTAGATGGAAGTTACTGTTTTTCCAGACTTTTATTAAGCTTTTAATTAAAGATTTTGCATGTTTTCGCTTGAATTAAAAACCTACAATGAAAAAGTTTAATTTATTGCCAGAGCTTACGTGGTATGGTAAACAGGACCTACTTTATCTATATTATTTTATTTCTTACAAGTTTCATAATAAAACTTCACATGTAATTATAGCAAACGATGTGTTTATAACCTACACGACTTGAGACAAAACATTCAACGATGTCAGTTCACACAGATGTAGGAAACAAAAGATAATTGAATACAAACAATTCACACACTCAAGAATTTCGCATTTTAAAAGATTCCTTTGTTGTGATGAACTGTTTCGAAACACTAGAAAGATAGAGAGATTCTACGGAGAATAATGTCTTATGGATCTCGAATGTAGTTCGTATTGAAAGGTAAACCATTCTATTGCAAATGGTAGCCATCCATCTTGAGTGCAAGTCAAAGGCGAAGCAGGATAATCCATTAGGGGAAGTATGGGAAAAATGTAACATCTTATATTTATCGATGCCAACACAGAATTATTTATTATACCGCTTTTTATTCATTCTTAAACGGCACCATCACTGACGATAAATTGAAAAGTATATTTATAAAAACGTTATAATATACGTCTGTAATATACGTCGCTCATACTTTTTATCTGCACTAGAAATACATGAGTTTTGCGTGTAAAATAGTTTTACAGTTTAGAGAGAAACTGTCTCGTATATTTATAATTATTGCAAAGAAAAGGCAAACGTTTTTCGTTTTACATTATTCATCGTAGATGCAAGAGCAAAACTATTTTCGATCTTTTTAAAAGCATTATACTTTCCATAAACATTCTTATAATTGGTTTTCCAAGAAATTGTAGAAAAGAACTGTGTATAGACAAAGCAATTTAATTTACATGAGAACAAATTCGGAAGCTTGGTAAGTCTACATAATATGCAGTACATTTCTCGAGTTAGCTGCAAGAGCACTAAACCCAGCTGTGGCCGAATGTACTATTTAAGTTTAAGTTACCCGTTTATAGTCGTCGACTGGCATCGTGCCAATGTATGGAGTAAAAGCCGTAAAATTTGACACTCCCGTATCTATACTTTCACAAGTATATACCCAAAGACGTCCGAGAACGACCCACACTTTATATTGACCCAAAAAGTTATCTGAACTCATATTTCAGGTGGTAAAAGATATGCGTATTTTACCGTAAGCTGTTTTACTTAACGCCAAACAAAAGGAGATAAAACGAACGGTTCTTGTTTTAAGATTAAGCGTAAAAGCAAAGCACATTAGCTTTTTGTTCCCTACGATGGAAAGGCTAAGAGATAATGGAGCCATCTCTTATGATAACTAAATACGATGTTTTGTTAAAACAAAACCTAAAAAGAATAGATGAAAAAGCTACGATATGTATCTCTTTTGCACTCTTTCAAACGTGAAAGTTAAAACTCTAAACGTATGTTTATCTCGCTTGAATAGCGAACGTTTTTCGTACATTTCAATTTAAACGAAAGCTTTATAGTGAATAGTGCTTTCAATCTAATAGGAATTACAAAAATGGAACGGTCACGCGTACCGCGGAGCGTGGTGTGGCCGCGTGGACCGTGGTACAGTGAGCACACCTGAATGCTCTGAATCTATCCTATTAAGCTTGGAGCCCGGCTAGCTCCCGGGGGAGCTTTTGTAACTATCCCCTCTATACAGCTACACCCCTACGTACATTGCATGCTACGTCAATTGCGCCATACTGAACATACTCCGGATCGAATCAATACCTGGTTAAAAGGAATGAAATTTTACTTTTTTTTTAATGATCTGGGTTCAGAGATAAACAACGACCTCTCAGATATTTTCGTATTTTTTTGAACATGTAGTTTTTACTTCAGCGTTTGGTTTATGAGATTTTAAGTTGTTTTCTCTTTACTTTTTATTCTAAATTTTGGCTATGTATCGAAAATATCTAATATTCTTCGAGATTAATAGGACAAAGTTGTAATTGACTTTGAGACAACACCCCAGTTAGGTAATGGAGGTGATCCATCAAACAACTTTCACAACAAAAACGTTATTTTATGACGTAGCCATCGACAGCAATTTTTGCCTTTTCAAGAATAATACATTCAGAGCAAAAATAGATAACTTTGTAATGTTGCCATAAATTTTGGCTTTTATTGTTTTCTTGAAGAGCTGGGAAGTTTATGTGATGAACAAAGGAGTTTGTTACAGAGGTGAAATAAAAAAAAGTTTTGTTTACCTGCAGGTTGTGGCGGCGGCTCCGTGGGCGCGATTTGCCCGTTGCTCCTCACGGCTGAAGATTTCTTCCTGCCACCGGTCGTCGCTGGACTTTTTGTGGTCTCGCGCTCAACTCTCTGGAAATAAAATACTAAAACTTAGCGATTCCAAATTCAAAAATAATCTTGTTCTAAATATAAATATGTAAAGACAGAAATAAAACGTGATTGTATTACAACGGTCCCAAGGCTGTATGAGCTGTATCTTATTCGAACCTTTTGCCCTTTTTTCGTTTTGCTGTTTAAATCTTGTATTTTTATTTTATTTTATTACTAAAACATTGAACTTTGTTCGGATATTTGATACAAAAAGAAAACATGGACATATGGACGTGTTTCAATAACGAACTTGAGTCAAAGTAAACAAAGGATCTGGTGCTCGGAACACAATGTTAATTTGAAACCTTCATCCCTTTGATGTTTGGTTAAACGCGGGGGCCGCCCTTTACATATTTTAATGAACTTCTAAACTTTTGAGTTATCAAGAACGGCCTTGTTTTGTTACAATTATGGTAATTGAAAACGGTTTCGCTTGACATTCAAACGGTATTTGACGTTAGCTCACATTACTATTTATGTTATGTGATTAGATCGAAGAACCGATAGCGTTAATGCACGATTAATTCATTGCAAATTAACATACATGTATGTTTACTAAGAACCGCTGTTTGCTCATGTCTAATTATAGTGTTCTTATTAATGAACATTAGTATCATTAATCTACATAATATAACGTCAATCTACTGTAATACAGGCCTAAATTGATAAAAAGGTCTACTCATTCTGTATTGTGTAAGGTTCTAGAAAGTTACTCCGTATTTCCACAAACGTGTGGAAAACATGTTTATGGTAAGTCGACCTCCAACGTAAATCGGGGAACATTCAGCAGACTCATCAAAACGTAATTCAGGCCACATTCTAATTTCTTACGCTCTTTGTAAGAAAACAAACAGAAGGCGTTCACCTCGTAACATAAAGAAAGATATCACACAATCGAACGGGCCGTGTTTTGAAGAAATCTTTTCGAGATGAAATTAATGGAACATAAGCATGAAGTAATGACATCAGAGGGCGCCCTTTGAAATGGAATCATTCAGCCGTGAAGCAGCAATCCACTTATTTCGGTTGACGGCGGGCGATGGGCGATCCCAGTCCGAATTACGTCGAGTCATGACTCATGGCGTTTCGTGTCGGCTCGTGCTGACTCACGCCCGACTCAGCAAGACTCGGCAGGACTGAGGACTGCCGACTCAGCGGCGCACCTCGCCAGCGGTTATTGCGCTGACGGGGCGGAAAGCGGCCGCCCGTTCACTGTTATCCACTAATACTGATTGATACCCGATAATCATAACTTAACCACTTCTGATACTACCTTTATTTTGAAAGTTTGTAACAACCTGTGTTTACACAGAATTACAGCCCCCTCATCAATATTAATACTTTCGATCAACGAGAATTCATCGGAATTTCGTTTTGTAGACAATAGAACTAATAAACGAGGGAAAGGACTCAATAAATCACGATGTCGAGACCGAAACAGGAGATTTAATAAAACACTGGGAAGTGTAAAATGGCTGCCAAACGGACACAAACGATCTTGTATTTTAATTAATCACACCAAGCGGCAAAGATATCAAGTAACAAACTCTAATAAAAGATGAAATAATTCTAAGCCTAAAGTTGGGAAAAGTAGGTGGAACTCAAAAAAATAATTAGGTACAAGCTGAAAACACAATGTTTCTGTATTAGCAAAACATACACGTATTAAATAAATGTATGGCCCAGCTGACCGTGTGTTGTCATAACAAAAATTTATGGGATAAACATGCGAAACTTGGGGAGGTATGGGATGGGGAAGCCGACCACGACATGCTAAGTACTTTGTGAAAAATGGGGCAGCGGGGAGTGCAAGCCTCCACTTCCCCCAATTGGGGAGGCAGGGGGTCGTGGAGTCGACGGTCGCGACTGAACTGTTTATGTGCACAAGCGAGCTACGCTTTGACAACGCGCTACGTCATCGGGAAATTGACAAACAACCTGTTTGTATGGATCGAGAAACGTTGTTGGCTCAGTGTGGTTCGGTAGGAATACCTATACTAACTTTGTTTATTATAGTTTTTTTGCTTACACATACACAATCATGTGAAGCCGTATGTTCCAAATATTCGGATACGTTTATTTCCGCAAAATTGTTCTAAAGGAAACTCCTACGCTGCAATGAATATTAAAATATGTATATGTATGCAATTAAAACATCAAACATCGTAAAGAAATAACTTCGCATAATAATGATCTTTCCCAAAGTAACAATAAGAGTGATCAAACTCCAGAATTACATCAATTAAGACGCGAAATTCAAACAATCTACACGCGCTGAAACTTTTGTATATGAATAGAAAGTTTTTAAAACATTAATTAAAACTTTTGCATTGGCAGTCGACTGAGCGCGAAACGGAGAAAGTTATGAGTCATCTGGTTCACTTTTATTGACTCTGTTCTTTATAGGTTCGAGTTACATCATATTTAATCAAACGATTGTACTCCTACACACAGCAGATCGAATTGTTGATTGGACAAGTAGTGTTATTACTACGAGTTATATGATTTATTCATCAAAATGTAGTTACATTAATGATCATTATCTTCGTCTAATTTGCACAATATGAGCTTAGTACACAACGGCATTTTTTGCCGTTAAAAATAATTAGGTACATGCTAATTATAGTTCTCAGAATTTTTTGCCACACATTTCCGCCGGCAAATTATACAATTCTTTTCGTGCCAAAACAAAAAAGTGGAACATGAAATTGCGTTAAAAATTAAATGGTCTAAAAAATGACATCAAAATGTCGATCGGCGAGTGAAAGTGAAATGGTACATTAAAGAGAAAGTGTGGTAACACTGGTGCACGCGACATGACTGACCTACGCAATGCGCCTTCCTTGCGAACTAGGCCATGGGCCGCCTGAGCTTGCACAAGAATACTTGCATACTTTGCATTACACTTCTTACTCTATGCTAATAGACCTAAGTGTTTCTCGTCCGTAAGTATTTGCACAAGATAAATTAAATTAAGTATTTCAACACGGACGCGAGATGCAGTTTTAATGGCTACCGCTATGCGTTTGTTTTAGTTTAGGTGATGCATATTTTTAAATAATCTTAGAAACACTTTATGCGAATATTTTTTTTTAACTTTACAAAAACAATAAAATCATTAAGATAAATATGTATTTAAATTCAATGTTTAAAACGTTTTCTGTAATAAAATTGGTCAATAAACCCATTTATGATAATTGGTTTGGAATGGTGTCTAGATTTCTAGAAGTATCTCAGTCTGAATAACGAGTTCTGACCTCGTGAACGAACAAGCAGGCATAAGGCATGTAAATAAACTATTTTATGTGGAAAACCCCTCATAAATTATTCATTAATGACAAGTTAATCCTTAGGAAAATATTGTTTATGTTTAAATCATTATCAACATTGTTTACTGAAAGAATTTGTTTGTTCTCGAAGGTTGACATAAAAACGGGTCGTATCACGAAACTTGTTTGAGCCTTGTGGGTGGTCTATATTGACCGAGTAGTAATCCATAATAGGTGCTATTAACGTCCACCCGCGCACATCTATTCTTAGCCTTATATATCAGTCCGTTTTATCACTGTATGAAGAAATTAATGCTTCTTTTTTCCACAGTATTTTCTTCAAATATTTGGCACCGTTCCATGGCGATGATTGATTGTTCCTGCCATCATGTTTGCTAACCATTTAACGATAACATTGTCGATAAAGCTTAAAATTGAATTGAATATTATTCTGAGTACTGCAGACTTATCTACGATGATGTTTTGGCAATTTCGGTGATACGTATGTGGGACGTGGGACGTGGGTACATTCGTCAGGGAATTATTATTTATAACTTCTTCTTCTATCACGTTTCACATAGTTCAAGGATTTATTTAGAATTAGCTGAAGCCCGCGACCTTCCTTCGCGTGAAATTTTTATAAAAAAAATATTACTTCCTTTTTTTAATCAGATTTTGTAAACAATTTCAAGAGTTTTAATTTTTTTGCACGGAACCCAAATTATTTTTCTAACATAAAAGTAGCCTAATTTAGACCTTATAACATCAGCTATATGCCAGTAAATGTCTCGTCAACATCAGTCCAGCCGTTTCGGAGATTAGCCGGAACAAACAGACACACTTGTGTTTTTGTTAAAGTGCCGTATATATTTTCACATGCATTCAGTAAAACGCTGTTATTTTGATATTACAAACAGACACTTATTTGTATAGATTAACTTAAAGCTCGTTACATTAAAAATACATAAATACGAATTAATCAATCAACGTTTGACCAATTCTGATAAGTAAGATTGATGGATAGCTAGATTACTATAGTAAGAAAAGTGCATGTTGTTCAATGTTGTGTTATGTTAAAACAGATAATTCAACAGAGTTAAACTTTCCCTGACCTCAATTACATTATTTGGCTTAATTCAATCTATTTAGATTACCTGAATAAAATGTGAAGCACTTAGATTAAAGTTGGCTGCATTTCACAAAAATATGCGAATATCGACCTTGGTTCACACTTCCACAGTTTGAAATAAATAAACACATTTCACTTGTCACCGCTTCTCATAAAGTGGACGGTCTATTTTATGTCGAGTCATCCTTTACTGTGTCATTCACCCCCAGTACGGGGTGTGTTACACCCCTTAACCCTTTATCGCTATGTATGGAACGTTGTGCGTGACAGATCAAAACCGTCTTTCGTTTTAATGAGATTTCACATGGAGGGGTTAAGGGTCGAATTTTTATTTTACCCTCTCCGAGCAAATATAATGTAAGGTTAGGAAATAATTATTTGAATAGCTGATTGAATTAAATTATCTTGTCAAAATTAATAAATAATTATTCAGTAGCCTTATAAGTATACCTTTCCGTTGAAAATTATTGTTCGACTCATACGCTGGGTTCTGGGCACTGAAAGGGTTAAATATTTTTTTTTAATGTAAGATTTTTAGTTTAAACAGTTCCAGGACCCCCTTGCTATTTAATCCATCCATCAGCACAATGTTTTGAGTGAGTTACATTGAGTCCTACTGTAAAACGTGATTTTTCAGCCCAAAAAAAAAAGTTATTTCCCAGTACTAATTTTTGCGTAAAGTTACTTAGTTTGGTTTACATAATGCTTGGTTGACGGCTTCGTGAATAGTCTTTTTACACCCTGTATACATAATATTTCATTAAAGAGGCGAAAATTCTGATGAACTGTTTTACATTAATATGAATTAAATGCTACTATTATATTACATTTATTATAGAATTATCTGAAATGGAAATAATCACATATATAATAATGTAGGTTGGTAGTAATTGAGTATTGTAAAGCAGATTTTCATACGCTTGTAAATCTGTTTTGATCAGTTATTTATTTTTAATTTTTCGAACACAATCTTATTTTTAGCACTCTATTTACATTCCATTTAATTAAGTGATAATAACCATAGGTAGATACTACTATTATATTTTACGCTACTATATTTTTACAAAACTAATAACAATGTTGTACACAGCGGCAAATCAAGCTTTACATTTCCAGTATAACGTGGCCTCGCTTTGTATATATTTTCTGTACAATGAGAGATCCCCATAAACTGGTTTCGTATAGCTTGATCAGCTGCCGTGCGTACTATCACAAAACAAACTAACAAAAGCCTCTTTATTATTTAGACATTGACAACCAATCAGATCACGCACTGATTAAATGAACCTCAATTCGTGGAGTCGCATTTAAGTAAATGGGCCCGGTACAAATTGTCTCCGAACGAATGGCAACATACACAATACTACAATCAAAAGCAGTTAATTACATGTGTTTGACTAAGAACATTCGTTCTCATACTCGACTCCACCATAAAAAAGTTACTCTTTTGAAGTAATGAAAAACTAACCAAAATATTGATAGTAGTACATAAGTAGCTGTTTTCTTAGAATATGTCCAGCGTTTCGTTTGAGCGCACCAATAAATCAAGGTTAGTCAAGTTAGTACGGCACATTAATTCCGAGAAAAACATCTGTTAAAGACAGACGGGCGTACGCTAAAGTATTCCGTATTTCCCTTTGACGAACAGAACCCTAAAAGCACTTTTAACCACCTGTAATTAAGTCGTTTGAGAATAATAAGGAAACTAGTCAGATAATTCAAAATAATAAAGTCATCTAAGGCGCTTGAAAGTGGTTTGTTATTTATGCACGTCATTCAGGTGTTTTGCTTCAAGTGGTTAAGTTACTAATGACTGTTATACTTATCCCATAAAGGAAAAGTGTGATATGAGGCCTATAAGGATCGGTGGCATAGGGCCCTTCCTTCTTTAATACGACATGAATGCAAGTAGAACTAAAATTACGCAGCCGTCAAAATAGGTTTAAAATTAATAAGATATATCGTGTGGTTAAAATACTAGACACTAGCATTTCACCCGCAACTTCGTCCGCAAAAAGTTTGATAGCTTGGCTAATATACATAAAGCATCCACAAATAATGTAGCTTTTACTAGTGAAAAAAAATGTTAGAATTGGATCATTAGTTCCGGAGATTACCCTCTACTTACAAGCTTACTTTACAAACAAATTATACCTCTTTATAGTATTAAGTATAGTAGTATAGATAAATGCAAAAGTGCCAATCAAATATATGTTGCATATCAAACATATAACACAAAGGTGCAAAAGCACCAATTTATGATTTCAACCCACACAATACTGAAAAACGCCGCATTGAATTTCCCATGTAGGTATATCAGCTATTAAGTGGGTTTTCCAAAGGCTAGTCCCTTGGAAACGCTTCGTCGCGCCGAATACGGTACATTCACCCCATTCAAATCCTCGGGACCGTTATGAGATAAAATTGACTTAAAGGAAATGGTCACCGTTATTATGTTGGGTGAATAAAGTGTAGCGTGAATGTAAATCACTGGTTCCTTGGCCGGTTCAATGTAACCTAGTTTTGACTCTGATTTACTGATAGTCATTAATATTAACTCGCATTATTATAATGAACAGGATATGTTCAACATTCCGATAATGTTTCATTTCCATTGTAGGGTTAATAATGTGTGAAATGATGATTTGCGTACACATTTCGCAAGGAATTAACCTCGTTTGACGTGAAGTGTTCAAAATAGTGAACGATTTACTCTTTCCCATACTCACAAGTTCGTACTCAATATAGCCATTTCACAACCGTTCTAAATAGAACACTACGTATGTACGAACGTACTCATAAACGATTAATATTCCGCCATCATGAAAGCTGTATAGTGCAAGTTAATTCAATGGGAACACAATCAGATCGTTTATATTCTCCGTAGTGGCGTACCGCAAGTTACACTCTGTGTATCAGGCCTTTGTGTGTTTCTCTTTGAAACACACAATAAACAAGCCGAGCATTGTGGACGGAGTGTACTGAACCATGTTCTATAGCAACGGGACTATCAAGTCGCTTACCTATAGTAAAGTCAACGTGTCGATAATCTATCTAGATAACTAGGTACAAACGTCCGGAGGGCGGACTGATTACTCAGACGCAGCTCAGACGTACTAGATTTGTAAGTTCAGAATCAAAATTGATGTCTGCAACTCTGCCAGTAAATGTTTTGGCAGACATTGAACTAGATTCAAGTAAAGCAAATGAATACAAGACGGAAATCAGAATTGAGGATGAAAATAAAAATGTTATTAAACCTGAAGAATGAGAAAAAAATATAATGAATACCAATTTGCCCTGAGCTATAAAAAGAAATACGTTAATATTGCTTGATCGCTTAAATGTTAAAGAGCTTTACGAGCCGAGCGAGGAGTAATTTCCCGGGAAAATCATGGCGCGAGTAGCCTTTGTAGGATCCCTGCCTAGCAACGGTGCTCCAACACCTTTTACCGAGGTACTCGAGAAAATGTGAACATTATTCTGCATATTTAATAGACAGACGAGTAAAAGAGATTTCATTTTACCTATTTGGCACAATATGATAAGCAGCCGTCTTGAAATATTTCACTTCGTAGTCATAAAAGAGTAGATCTTATTAAATATTTCCGTTATAATAAAGTTGGAGTAATTTCTGTAATTAGTGAATGTAAACAGCATCTTAAATTGAACGACGCCGACGCAACAAAAACTTTAATGGCCATAAATAAAAGGAAAGGATTTATCACCCCCGCCACGTTTTATATGAAAACTAAAAGAGAGGCAGAAAAACTAAGCGGATTATCGACACGTTCCACGCTGTGCAAACAGGGCCGCATTCAGTCTGTATAATCTTTTATGAAACCACAACAACGCGTGGATAAGCAGAAACAAGTATAAAGGAACCCATCAATCTGTCACGCGTGTAATATTTACAAGGAACAGTACAGGTGAACGTCCCCAGCAAGAGTACACAGTGATTTATTTCCAAGTTCACCTTCTAGACACTCGCCTGCTCCCCGGAGTGTAATATCGACAAAATAACCAAGATAAATTGAACCATTCTGCCTTTACAAGATCGTGATAATAGATATGTGGGTACACAATAGACGGAGCTTTGATTAATTGGTTAATTTGAACATGAGAGGTTAACGGCACGACTCTACTTCAAAGCGTTGAAGTGCCTTCAAGACATTAATCAGTTGACACCCAATCTAATCTAATTCTTAATAAATTTCCTTTACTATGTAAATGTTTAGCGAGTCACGATTCTGCGTGATAAAGAAAATCTCATTAAACCTAAAGCTTTGAGAGACTCTATAAAGCGGTTAGCTAGAAAATGAACCTACAAGTTTATATCCGAAATAACGTTAGCTGCGTTATGCGAAGCTTTCTAGATAATAAGGCTGAAAATGGCGCCATAAAATATATAGATTTGTAATGGATTATAAATATCCTGTTGAGACTGTCATAATGCCACTAGAGCCTTTCTTTCTTTTACTGAAGTATTCCAAGGTAATAAGATCAGTCTCTCCATTATGTAAGAAGCAGGCAACAAAGTGAATAAGAATAACTTCCTAATATCTTCAACACATTTCAACCATCTGACATGCGTCTAAATTCTAAATCTTCCAGCTTGTCTGTAAAGAAAGACTCGTCTGCATGAACGAGAAATATTGCATAATGCAGAAGCACGGAACTCTGTCTGAATAGTAACACTTTACAAATGTTACGCAAGTGCATGCTCGCCTGACCTTTGTCTGCCGATGAATGCCTTTACCACAATTTATATAGGTAATACTGTTACACTCTTCTTTGTATGTTCTCTACTGACTGTAATTGGTTTAAGAGGATCAGTACATTTAATCCATTCAAGCGTACAATACACTATCTTTATAACATCTTTCGTAAGTTGTCTGTCTTTATATTAATCATCGGTGTTGTCATTTAAGCTTGTAGTCTTATTTATCAAGCCTTATCTTTTACAAATTCAGTTACTATAATGAATTAAACTTCACTCACAATAAAAACCAGCGTGTTATCATAAAAATACCAAGTACTAGTAAATGCATTGTAATCATTCTCTGTTGTTATTATTACAATTACGTAACGAAGAAGGATTGTTGTGATTACTCAAGATGATTAAGCATTTATCATTGTTGAGCGTAGTATTACGCGGTTCGTTCCGTGTACACGGGTATACAATTTCACGTACTTTCTCAAGCTTGGAGAAAAAACATAGTGCCTCGGGCGGTTATATAGTGTGTTCATACGAGCAGTTCCCGGTACGTTTATCTCTCAATCTTGTGCAGCCGGGGGCAGGAGTGCAACTCGACTGGTCGGACCAGCTTGCCCTCCTTCCCCCCTATTCCCACTCGAACCGGTATTCCTAGTCCGGTCCTAAGCCTTTGGGGCCAGTCTCGCTAACTAGATTATAACGTCGATACTGCTACTAACTGGAGTAACTGGTCATAATTAATAAAAGACTTTATTACCTTTTTGAGTGGATTTTCATAAGCGATATTGAAATTAACAATTTCCTTTCTGAATAATTTTTCCCTTATCGTATGGTATCCGGTTATTGATTCCGAATAAATACTTGTTCCATCTCTCGTTATGCGGATTGCAAACGTTTAAAAATAACATAATATTCGAAAATGTTTAATTCATGGTATTTATTACCATGAGAAGTAGGAAGGTATACTGATTATATTAAGCAGCGCCTAACAGGAAGCTCTAATGATTAACTTGAAACGTGAGCATAATTAATTAAATACACCAGTTATGTGGCATTACGTAATAATAATTTAAGATAAGTGTAACGAATAAGTACTGTTGTCCAAAGAAGGATAAAATAATTAATATAAAGGACAAAGTTTGTATCAGAAAGTAAGTAATAACAATATTATTAATAACACTGCAGTAAGTGCCGGAAATAAGGTAGAAAGACAATACAAATAAAATGGCAAGGAAAGCTATAAACGGATTACACATACGAGCAAAATCCACACACAACAGAAAGTTGGATCCGTCCCAAACCTATTTTATTAATGTCTTGTGCAGTAGCAATAAGTAAAAAAAGAATATGTAATCAATCTACGAGAACGTACAGAAAGTGGGTCAACACAATAAAGAACAGATTAATTTTATAACTACCTTTGAAAGTTACACCGATTCATCGAATTTTAATGGCCTCGAACGGAATTTCGTAGCGAAGCTTCTGGCGTACTCGAGTCTGGGTTTTATTCGATGGACCAAATAGTAGCTCATTTTAATGAAGTAGATTACAATGTTGTTTTGCTTGTTAAATGTACTACCTACTAGGCGTATTGTTGATGTTTATCAGACCAAAACCAAAACAAATTAAGATGTAACAAATACATAATGAATAATAAATCAAAGTTACGACGAGGTTAATGTAAGCAAGCAACGGGTATTTTATAACTCGTATCGTTTTATGACGTCAACATTATAAGTGTATGTGGTTTACATTCATGATGGCAACACTCCAATGCGGTTAGAGATAGCCGAACATAAATAAGACGGGAATGTCGCCGTGACAGTCAGTCGGAACTTATGCCTTTGTTACTTCCATCTCGATTGCTCTTTGCAGTTCGTCAACTCAGTATAACAACATTCGGTTCCATTTTTTGTGGCCGAACAATTGAATTGCTTGGGAATTTTCGCATCAAGCTATTTATTGTTACATTGTTACAATCACAACGCTTGATGAAATAGGGCATCAAAATGGAATATTCTCTCAAAGGAAACATTGTTGTTTTATATCGGAAAATAGCTTGGCAATTTCGTGGAATCGCTCACGTTTCTAAACGTAAGATAAAGTTAGCTGTATGTGTGGAAGGCTCGGCTCGGCCCGGTGCCCGCAGTCCGAACTCCGGCGTTGTCAGGTGGGATTTATTCACGTATAGCCTTAACATGCGGAGTGGGCGTACGTGGGATGTAGACGGGCCGTGGTATTCGTGTACCGCCTTTATGTCGTTGCGTCTAGCGAAGTATTCAACTCCCTATTTGGTCTTTATTGCTCTTTACGGCCATATTTTATTTCGTAAAAGCAGAACAACAAAAGCTGAAATTATGCCAGCACCTGCGACGTATTAGGAATACAACTTTGGTTTCTATTGTTGTTACAGATTCAGAGAAAGTATCGCGCATGACCTTTGTGAATTCTCCGATTATTGTAACGCAATAGAAAATATTCCGATCGAAGAGTGAATGTTTATAAATAGTCTCCTCCGCAGTGGTCGCTTTATCACGCCGAACAAAGGAACAATAACGACCAACAAAGAAGTTAGAAAAGAACAAAAGCAAACATCGGGACCGAGTCAAACGAGCTGTTTCCTTCTAAGGCGATGTAATAACAATAACAATATGGCGCACATTGTGCGTGCGTGCGTCGATTAGTGATGCGCAACACTCTCGAACTGGTCTAATTCCGGGCTCCGGGCTGCACTCCACTCTCGCGAGCGGTTTCAGAAAGTGTCGTAAACATCTCTTCGGAATTAACGGTCTGTTAAGCTGTCTAATATAGTGAACAGAGACGTGAAGGTGGGAGAGAGACAGACCTTTTATCGGGGTGTGGCTATCTCTACTTTGTATGCACTGCGCCTACATAGTTGCATGCGAGCGTAATATAGTATGCATGTTACACGTATATGTATGTTCGAGCCGGTCGTGCTCAAACCATTCTATGCTAATTAGCTTTCCGATGCATGTTCACTGTTGCAGATTAGGCTCCGGCCTGTTCGTACATAATATTTTGAACAAAAGATGCTAAATCGAATTAGGTTACAGGTGAGTTACAGGTAGACAGCTGCCCAGACAATAAATTGACTTTAATGCCAGACTGTCATCCATTTTCATGTGGAATTATTATTCATTCCCATTTGAAACAGGCAGCAGAAGATAAAGCGGTAATGCAAATAAATATCATAAAAAGTTCTTTGAAGTAATATTTGTGGTGTATAAATTGCATAAGATACTGTGCTACGATAATAACGTGTAATACTCAATGACCTAACGAAATGAAGTGTTATTGCTGTTATAAATAAATATAATAAATCGTATAAGTAAGCCGGCAACTAATAGGCGATGGTAAACAATGAGTCATGACAAGTACCGGTGGCTCGGCGGGGCGCGGGGGGGACGTGTCACGGTCCACAATGGCCACAGCACCAAAATCACTTCACGACGTCACGTTGCACATTCGAAATTTGAAAAAACATGTGACGCTAGTGCGGTGAAAGGTAAGATGCGTTCAGTAAACCGTTCCGAGCAACGAGTAACCGAGCGTAGTGACGCCGACGCGGGAGAATGGCGCAAACTGGCTGGCCGGGAAGGAGGGGCCCCCCGCGACCACCCCGCCTCCCCCTTCCTGCGCCCGAAGCGGGCCTGGCTGCCCGGCCAACAGACACAGGCTTGCATAATTAATTATACTTCACACACATTGCGCCTTCCGCTAAAGCAAGGTCATCTTTTTACTGATGTAGATTTGTTTGCGATACGCTTATCTCTGTGGCAACTGACGTTTCGTATCGACAGGTGATAAACAAGATTTATCTGTTGAGTAATGTTGTATTGGTTGTGGCTTATCTAACTCACGTGCAACCAAAAGCATTTTATCTTTAATCGATAGGAAAGAGGAAGTAATAAGTAGACAGCTTAGTTTTGGTAACACAACTGGACTGAATAATATTTTATAAGAGAATAAATAAAGATTTTCCAAATTTCTCTCCCAATAAATCCGGATTGTTCGGATTAGAATATTACGCACGATCATATCAAGATTGATGAGATTTGTTCCAGTAAACTGATTTAAAAGTTTTGGTAAATCATTATTCAATAGAATCAGCACACATCACTCAACGCCTACAAGAACATCTATCATCAAAAGAATTTCAACAACGAATTCTAATTCTAATTCTCGTTTGAGCAAGGAATGAAGGAACTCCGTCATTCAGGTCAAAATGAATATTAACCTTCAAACAAAACAAGAACTAAGTAGTGAGTGGCACGTTATACAGAACCTTTTGACGGGAGGGTAGGGTGGGGCGAGGGTGTTCGGTTACCCGGGACTGCCAGACGAATCCCGGGCGTCCCGCACTTGTCGCGATCGATATCCGTATCCGCTGCACGCCACGGGAACTCGCATTAAAACTAACTTCACCGATGGAGGTGGAAAGTCGGCCGATGTTGTTACAAACTTTACCGATTACAGTTCCTCAAGATACTCTCCCTCTTGTTATTCTAAATGAATCAACAACTCGTTACTGGATAGTAACAATATTGACGCTCTCCCAGTTTCTCTCCAATGTTCAAGTTTTGCTTCAGAAGCTAGCTAACGAAAAACTTAGACGTTACATAAATTAGTTACATTAAATCAAGCTCTTGTTAGCTGGAAAGTACTTGATTCTATTTTCGTATATATACAAAAGGTTAACGAAGCCTAACACAATGATGAAATTATTTAAGTTAGAAACAGGGGAGGTGGAGATAAAATTACTACCAAAGATATTTTCGACATAAAAATAATATCCTATGTTTTTATTTAACTCACCGTCTCACAAGTATTAAAGAGAGGTTACTCACCTATCAAAGGATCCACCAGTATGATATTACGTTTTGGCAAGGCATCAAATGAATCTGAATGAGATATATACAGAGAAAAAGCTTACTGAACAACAGACAGACAGATTGGCTAGAACTTCTGACGTCTGAGAGAATCAACAAGAATAAACTACGAATAAAAGTCGCGTAAAGCTATTCATTACACAAGTCTGAAGTTCTAACAGAAAACATTTAGTTATGTCTACTAATATAAATGTCATTTGCAGCCAATCCTATTAAAGTTCTCAATACAGACTTAATTATAATGTAATTTATGCAATGTTATTCACGATCGAAATATATACGTAGTTATATTAAATAAATTAAGCAACGATTATTGATTCTGAGAACCAAGACTACAGATAATTTAATTATTTCTGTGATGAAATCTGTTAGTTCAGTTCCAGGCAGCAACGATATGAATATTATTTTAGATACTTGGTACCAGACTAAACATACGCTTCTCACGGAGATAACAAGTAGAAATTAATGGAAATCAGTAATTTAACTTGAACAAGGATGTTATTTGTTTGCGCAATATCATAACTTAGCAAGCGCAGCTATATGAAACGCTGACTCTTTATAATATTTACTGCAATTATCATGTAGAGATGGGAAAGAACACGTTTCCAAGATAGCGTGCAAAGATTCTCTTCGAGAATTATATCAAGAACATGAATCATGCTTAGTTACTGCTACGACTACAACTCACAGGTTACCTACGTTTGTTTTTACAGACAACAAAACTTCTGGCGAGGAGCCAAAAACAAAAACGATGACCAACGCTGAGTATCGAGATTGTTAAATATGCCCTTGATCTGTCAGCCGAATTGATTCACGAACAAACGAGTTTTAGAGCAGCCATTAAACACAATGAAGCGAAATGGGCCACGCTCGGCCACGTTCAGCCACGTTCACGTTCTACGAACGTCTCCAAAACGAATATGACGATAAGGGAATAAATTGCAAATGTGAACCATTAATCCTTGTTACAATGTCACCAGTGACCTGGTCGCAGAGGGGAGCTTTATTTATTCGACATCTACGGTATTTACATACAAAAACTTCCATTCAAGTGTTGTTAGACTTTTTATGGGAAACAAACACAAAGGAATCGTGACAGACGTACCCCATTTTGATGTTCGTGAAATGTTTATGTCATTTTTTACTAGTTTTCTATGAGAATTACAAACTAGTACATACTACGTACAAGCGGGAGATATATTTTTGTTATTACTGTCGTCTTTTTATATGGCATTACATAAATAAAATATTGGAGTTTAGTTTTGTACGCAAACAAGGTTCCTTGGGCATGTATGTATTATCAATAATAGCTGATCGTAGAATTTTTCGTCAACATGTTCCGTTTACGAAAGATTAAATAAGAAGTTTATGTTATTGTGTACGGGCACAATACACATAAACGATATTGCTTGTATAAACTTCTCTGTCTACTTACTTAGTAAATAAATTTAACATTTAAGCCAACATTCGCAATTTCTTTGAAGCAATTTCGGAGAATTTACAAGTTACACAAGACCACTCTGCAGACGTTTCAAAGCTTTCTGCTTTAATTAATGTCATAGGGTAAATGGCAGAAAATTCCATTCCACAAAAAAGTAATATTGAGCAAGAATAATAAATAAGCAAAAAGGAAAAACCACACCTGTTATAATCGGAGACAATGCATATGTATCAGCAAAAACTGTAACGTCGAAGCCAATTCCATGGTAATAGGAAAACTTTGAATCGATTCACGACGCAAGTTTCTCGTCGACAGGAGCGCTCGAGACCAAGGGCCCTACATTTTCTCCAACATGCTCAGAAACGGCATAGCTTGCAATTGAATTTGCATGCCCCGCTCTATTTTCAATATATCCCCATTTTGTAAACCTATTTCGTTTTTTAACAACCAATAGACACTAAACTACACGGCAGTCATTTTCTTTAATACGTTTTATGAATTTATTTCTGAAAACGTTTACTGCGAAAATACTATTGTAACTTAGGGCCAACGATAGCGAATTTTCTGGTTTATCTGGCATATTTCTCTTGGGAAACAAAAATTTTAATGTAAATCAAATCTGATAAAGAGCAACAGTTAGAATACTTTTGCTTAGTTCGCTCCTAAAGTATTTTGTCCTAGATTATTTTAATGGAGGACTTATAAACGCTCGGGGTTGATCTTCAGGTTAAGCTGCGCTTGCTTAGGTTGGTCCGTAGATGCGTGACCACCGGAAAGCACGTTCAGCCGTTGCCCCGGTCTTTTTTTAAATTTAGTCAGTGGCCCGAACGACTGACAATCTGTCTTACCAAAGGGTATCGTATTACCCAGTACTAACAGGGTTGCGGAAGTCCAAGTAAAATACTGGTATTCAGCTGAATCTGGTAAGACTGGAAGCCGACCCCAACGTAGTTGAAAAAGGCTAAGCAGATGATGAGGGGACTTATGCCCGGTTTGTCACTGTCCCGGTTTGTCATCAAAAAACAAAAGATCACGATTCACAACTGTAACAAAAAATTATACAGATGTTTATATTTCAACATAAAATTTTCATTTCACTTATGTTCATGTTTATCAACACTCGGGCTCAAATGATAATTTATTTGAATTGACCAGGAGGTGTTGAGTTGTTCTTGGCAGGTCTCCAACTCCAAATGGTTTCTCTGAAACGTTAGTGCGAAAGCTAAACTTCCTTACGTCTTGAACAAGTGTGTCTGCATCTATGTTTAACAAAGAATATATTTATTGTTTTGACCGACTATTATTTTTATAGCCTTTAAATTTTTTTCAGGGGTATTTCTGATCTGCACAGGAAATTCAATTAAAAAAAAAAACAATTTTTTGAGTGAGTGGGTGATATAATCTCCAATTACGATATTATTTATTATTAAGTGTATTCAAGCATTAAGGTAATGATGTATAATATCAATAAAATGTTTACGACAAGTAATTCAAGTATTACCTGGGTCTAATTTTAATAAAAGGTCATAATTATTAAGTACCGAATTAGTACTACTTTACTGCTGACATACTTAAATATTTTGAAATTGATGTAAAAAAAATAAATAAATAAATAAATAATATATATATATATATATATATATATATAAATAATGTAATTGGTGTAATAATATTATAGTTTTACTCGCTGAATTAACATAACTACATAGTATAAAAGAAAGTCGCTTCCCGCTGTCTGTCCCTATGTATGCATCTTATCTCATCTTATTGTATGTATATTTAAAACTACGCAATGGATTTTGATGCGGGTTTTTTTTAATAGATAGAGTGATTCAAGAGGAAGGTTTATATATATCTACATAGCACCCGTGCGAAGCCGGGGCGGGTCGCTAGTAAATTATACAGGTGATATGAATTAAAACAGCCACATACTAAAATTACATTTTTACATTTAGCATTTTATTACTTTTTATTTTCTATTACTTAAAAAAAAAACCATCTGATACGAAAATTAAACTGTCAAACAGTTTATTTACCGGATAAATCTATCTGCACGGTATCTTTCAATTTTTTTATTTAAACACGCTATAGATCAACTCAAAAAATAGGTTAACGAACGAATACATTTTGATTAATAGTCAAAACACATACAACTAAAAATGTGATTCGAATCTAACGAATTTTAACTGCTGCAAAAGTGTCAGATTTATTGCGAAGTCGCGAGCAGTACGAAGTACTATGTTGCCAAAACTATTACGTCAAACAATGTTTCATTTACTAAATTATTGAAGACGGTAACATCGTGACTAACCGGATTTCCCACACCAAAATCCCAGGTCATTAGCAAACTTTAGAACGAGTTGTAAATAAACCTTAACGACGCAACCGGCGCCAACTTTCGATTAAAATCTTTATTACAAGTGGGAGCTAGAGCTAGCGTTAGATAAAAAACAATTCCAGATGTTCTTTGACCGTTCAATTCAGAAAAGTCAATAGAAAAAGAAGCTTAGTAATAGTTGTTTCACGATCACGGCACACCTGCACACCGAGTTGTTGCATGCAATCTAAAAACACTCTAAAAGTGCACTTTTCAAAGCCCCTTTTACTATTCCCGTGGAACGTGCAGGAACAACTCGAGTTAGGATTACAGTTTAGCATTCCACTCACATGCGGAAAGAGACGGGGCTATTACAACTTGGCTAGAGGGAAAAGTGGAAATGATTTGTTTTAATGTACTTTTTGAATCGATAGTCTAAGACTCTAAGAGCATTCATAATGCCCCCGTTCTGATCTACTATCGCTATGCGTAGATTTCGCAAGATGAATTGTTTATGGGCTCCGAGCCGGGAGAATAGTCATGTCTCCGAAAAGGGTCACTGAACCAGACAAATTGCTACGAAGAGAATTGCTTCGCTCCCCCTTTGTCAAATCGGAGCGCAATGCTCAGTTTAATCGTATTATTTGCAGGATTTACGCCGAGTAGAATTTTCGGGTGAATTAAAATTAGAGGTAAGAGGAACAAGAATTTGCACTAATTGAGCATAAACTGCGCCTTTATGAATGTCAAACTAGGTTTCCGTTCGGTATGCAAATGTGGGATTGTTTTGAACGCTTTGTTGTCGGTTGCAGTGGATGCGATGTGAATTATTCACGTCACAAACTACAAGAGCTTTCAAATGTCTTTTTCATATTTTTGTACCTGAAAAGTAGTGCTCCGCTCACACAGCACAGTCGTGACTAAACAATGTTAGCGGCAGAGTTGAGCGGAATATTCAAGGTTCATTCTAGGTTACGAAATTGATTGACACAGTAAACTGGTGTACTGGACTAATGGGAGGTTGAAAGCCCACTATTTTGATGAACGAGGCGCGTCTTGTCACCATCAGCTCGGAGGTCAGAGGCAAACAGTGCCAGATGAGAATTATGGCCGAGTGTATTGGTGGCATACGAGATGAGCACTATCGGGCATTGCACGGCTGTACGTGACATCCATGTTCAATGCACCACTAAATCTCTCTCATTGCCTCCTGGCTTTCAAAAAGAAATATGCTTTACGGACGGTGACACGAATTCGGACGACTGTATTACCGTTTTATAAAATACTTTCATTTCCTTTTCGCAATCTTGATTATGTACTTCGTTTGACAGAGTAATTTAAACCTAAATCAGATATTGCTCTTTCGTAATCTAATCTAGACTTCTAAAGAGGTTTAATCATGTAATTTGAAACTCTTTCATTCAAACTATAATTGCAGAGACCTCGTTTATGTTCTTTAAAGATTATTCAAATAGAGCTACATATATGGGTCCAAAGGAATATGAAAGTAAGCGTGGGTGTTCTAAATAGGACCAGTTTAAAGAGACCCTTTCGACAAGTCTGATATCGCGACCTACATAATAAAGGTAGATGGTAGTTTCGAGGTCCGAGTCCTTCTATGATTGGTCTCTGTGAATAATAACTACACATCCTGGGGCTTGGATGGGTCAGTGCGCAATAACTGGCGACTTTCTTTGTCTTCGTTTTATGTTAATCTGTATCGTTGTTACTACACTGTTATTATCCGAGGCTTCATCTGAATATTTCTTTGTTCTTGCAAAAATATATTTTCTTTTGCTATTTACCTTGTACGAAAAAACAAAAAGGAAAGTGTACTTAGGTAGCTCTCCTAGAGTTGAAAGGAAGAAGTCACACTAGGCTATGTCGAAGATGTAGAAAGAGATGACTGTGTAAAGTCTTTCGTCAGTACCGTTTCTAGTAGGCAGTATAAGAACTTATCAAGAAAAGCGACTCTTTACATCACAGTATGAACCTACAAGAAAATGTAAAATTAAGAAGAAGATAACCCAAAAATAGACAGTCAATTAGTAAAACTTTTTAGCTTAGCACAAAAACCGCAAGAACTCTCTTGGAATAACGAAATTATTCCATACGATAAAGTTTCCACAAGATTATCTGAAGGTGAACCATATAATTATTCATTCTCATTTCATCCGAGAGTAAAAGACACGTCCTTCACAAATGTCGGGACCTTGGTGCGTCCGATCCTTGAAACCTTGAAAGCTGTCTTGAACAAGACCAACAATTTACTTAATAAAAATGAAGTTCTTCGTAACTTTGGAACTTTACCGTTTATGACTTTAACAGGGTCTTGTCATGAATTAACTTTCACGTGGGATTAAAATAATTGTTAATTTGGTTAGGATAACAAAAAGGTATACAAACAACGTGGACGGGAGTCGCACGGACCGGTCAATGTGGCGACACTTGGGGGAGGCCAGTCCACCAGTGGACATCTTTCGGCTGAAATGATGATGATACAAAGATACCATACATGGGCTAAAGGACATCATGATTTATTCCCATGAGAACGAAGACAATTAACGAAGGAGATTTATCAAGAATTCATTTCATGATTATAGATCCCGTAGTGTTAAAAATTTCCAACCCGTGTTAAAAGTTTATGTCACGATGACCGTGTATATCAGTCTTTCTTTAAACGAGTGATACCAGTAGATGCCTAATTGATAATATTCGGATCTATAACCTCAACAAGACCACAAAAAGAGATAAACACAACACCGGTTGTTTCTCAGCTGCCAGTATAAGTTACGTTTGCCTCAATACATTAGCAAATGCCCCTTCAATATTGTTTGTAGATACATCTACACATAAACCGAATTAGTTAGACATATTTATGGACTTGGAGCTAATTATCCTACACTTGTAACAGCACTGGAGCTAAATTTGAACCTCCCGAGAAGTTTTAAAGCCAAACCAACACGCATTTCAATATTCAAAAGGAGTATTCCGCTTGTGTCCTTTACCATCCTTCGATTAACATTAAAACAATACCGAAGCCAATCTTCTTGGTACAAGTTTCTATTCTAATATTCAAATGAGTTCAGTGGTGCAAAAACTCCATCGTTTAGAGCTGAATCTACTGAATTCCGTCCGTCTTGACTTCTTGAGCAGCTGAAACATTGTTCAGAAAACATTCTGCGGTTGACTACAAGTCTACAATACTGTGTTGTCATAAACGTTTAGTGGATTTGACAATTGGAACAATGGCTTAAGGCTGGAGACGAATATCGATTTGTCGTTCGCTACATTGCTGCTTTTATTGAGCTACTATTTCTCGATAATCACCATCATTATCTTGCCCTTATCCGAATTTATTTGGGGTCGGCGCAGCATGACTTCTTCTTCCATACTTCTCTATTACTCGTCTACGTTGTACTATTTCTCGATTATATCGACTTGAATTCTACCCTTGTTCAAAACAAATCATTCGCTATAAAATTAACATTATTCATCATATCTTCTGCTTCTATTTCCACTGCCTTTATCAAAGCGTGAATATCAGTTTCATTTTACTATTACTATCCAATTAATTCCAAACGGGTAGCATCTACCAAGATCGTAACTACACCTACCAGTTAGTCATTTATACCATATTTAGCTGAACCGGTGTGAGTTCAGGATAATGGCGGCGAATGCGTCACCAGGCGCCGGCCACTTGTCGCGACACGAACACCAAAATAACCGACGGATAGACAGACAAACGCTACTTGAATATGTATAGATAAGTGATTTGCATCATTTGCATGCTACGAACATTTTGAAGTAGGCTCGGCTCATTCTTGTTCACTTTTGAGAAATTAACTGTAGTTACAACAGTTTACTTAGGAAACTACTATGCTACTTTTAATGGAATGTGAATTTTAACAAAAACTTACTTATGTACTATTATAAATGCGAAAGTTTGTAAGGATGAATGGATGTTTATTACTCATTTACCCAAAAACTGCTGTTCGAACGGAGTTGGATGAAATTTGGCACACAGATAGCTTATAACCTGGATTAACACAAAGGATCTAAATCCGGGTAATACGAGCCCGCGATTCCCGCGGACATAATTTAGTTTATAGATAAAGCAATTCTTGTAACAATAAATATTTAACTTAAACGTCTTTTATTTATTTTCAGAACTCTCCAAAATCTGAGAGAATTCAATTAGAAGGAACAGGACGAGCAAGGAACGCGGGCACACGTTACGTGACTACCTAACACAGCTTCCGAGAAACATCGTCTTGTTGAAACTGGATAATTTCCCTTTATACCGTCGAAGCTCGGATCTCTTACTTAATTAAATATTCAAGACAGATTATTAGCTAGTCAACTTACTTGTAGGTTGGAGCGAGATCGTCTGGGCATCACGCCCACTACTTCTCCCTTCATGATTGATTCGATTACTGAAAAGAAAGAGTAAAGTCAATGTTTGGGCTTGTGAGGGGTAACCGTGAAACACGAGGAGAATTAAGTTCTTTATCTATCTGCTAAGAATTAGAGTTTATCTAGAGCTAGACAATAAAGTTAGGGATAAAATACATCGCATCTTCTACTTTGGTCTGTTGTGTCTTCATTGTTCTTAGTTATAGTTTATTTATAAGTACTAATTATACCATTGTATGTTAATAATAGTACTGCGCCTAAATGTACACATTTTGTTGTAATTCTTTCTTTAAATAAATTATTCTTATCTACTGTTTTTTTTCTTTTTCCTTGCATGTCAAGTGTCCCACTGCAGGACTGACCTCCCCTTTGTCCTTCCAAACCCTTCTATCTTGTGCGATCTTTGGCATGTTTACCCCACAAAAAAATTCAGATCATCTAATGTTTATCATAGGTAATGAAATTATAAATGTGATGAAGAGAGATTCATCTTTGGAAGTTGATAAATACTGCATTTCCTATCCAGTTTAGTACCTAGTTCCGTTAAGTCGCTTGTAACTTGTAAGCGTACATTCTTTCCTCAGCATAATGCAACTTGAATTACTAAGGCTTCAATCCAATTATGCACGTGAATGTATTTACAACACCATCCTATGTTCTCATTGCAATATGGCCGTTAGCACATACTGTTGCACAATATTATAATGCACTATTATTAGTCTGTCAGTTGCTATCTAAACAAAGCATCGATTTATAAAAGATATCTTCGTATTCCTAGCTCCACAAATATCCGGAGCTACGTTCATTGTTTGATGAAACTTGTACGTGTACTTAATAATTTCCCAGACAGTTAGAACAAAGAGAATCTTGACTAACGAACTTTCTATTTGAAGGTACAAAAGCAATTTTTTTTTAGACAGTCTTTCAATTTGTACAAAGGTTAAGTGCCACAGACAGATACGATTGTTTACGCCGTTCGTCCCGTAATCGGGTCAGTAGATTAGATAAACATTTATAAATGTCGACCTTACCTACAATAAGCTAAGCGTTATCTATTTAAAAATACATTAAATATAAATCATAACTGTGCGTGGTGAAACCGGCCATTGTTCTACAGATGGTCGAAGATTGTTCAGTGCAGCGTGTGGGTTATGTAACCAGACCCCATTGTTTCCATGTACCCACATAAATGTTATCGTAATCAATCATGACGATCCTTTTAATCGTTAACCAGAATAATGGTGCGTAATGTGACAAAGCGATACGGTTTCGCATTGTTTGGACTCCATTGGCTGATTGCTTTTTGTTTCAATTGTGCATGATGTATATTAGGGGTATTGTTGACGTAATTACCTCCATCGCCGAGGAGTCGCATCTGCACCAGCGACGGATCCTCGCTGTGCTCCTCCAAAACTGTATCATCTGTCACAGTCAGCTCCTGGGAACAAAAAAACGAATAAAAACTTTAATACTCTGTTTTTCTGTGAAGCTACTAAACCGGATTCATAGAAATCGCCTTGTTTATAGAACCAGATATGGTAATACGATCACCTATGTGATGATCTGATACCGTTATAACACCTCTCGTCTATGCCTTGGTCGCGGCAGTTTATTTCGTTACTACTAGCGCCATCTAGTTCCAAACATAGGCATCACGTTATTCTCAGTAATAAATAGGCGGTAACTCTGTTCTGTAATTGCATATTTACCATCTAAAATATTATAAATGAGTTTGAAAGATGCCAAAAAGGCGGACTCATAAATATTTTGTTAAGCTCTTTCATCGACACTATTAATAAATTTCCATTCCATACAAACAAAAATGCTCATAGTATAAGAATAACCAATTTCTTTGGAAGCAAAACACGAAGTTTGGCAGGTGTTTTATATTCGTAAGCAAACAAGATTCCCTAAATTCCCATCTAAACTTTCTCACGCCCGAGCGCCGTTCGGTTAAGTTCGGTAGATATAGCGTAAACAAATACGTCTGTTTTATGTTCGTCGTCGAGTGGGTACAGGTGTTTGAGCGAACATAACCTTGAACGTACCTATTAACTCTCCGCCTACCGTGAGCTTAATCTGAATCGAAAATGTATTCACAAAAACAGCGTCTGGATCATTCTTTGTATCCGCACGGATGATCGCCTAGTGTAGGAAACTGCGGACATCCTTTGTCGGATAATCATTGGAATAGTGACAATAATACGTATTGTTAATCGAAAACATCTATGATACAATGCTACTCGAATATTACAGGAGAGTAAACGTTTGCCAAATATATCAATAAAATAAACAAAGAGAGTTGTCGATAAACATGTCGACAGCCGACAGACAAAGTTGGACACAAACTTGCGAGAAACAAAGAAGAAACTTTAAGAAAGTTACTTGAGAAACAGGCAAATGGGGTGAACAAGGGGGTTACTCAAAACTTCGACGTTTCGGACTCCAGTAATACGAAGCTCGCGAAGAACGAACGAAGTTTTCCACTCGCTAATTCGCAGTATAAATTTGTTTAACGTCTCAACTTTTTAACTGTAATTACTTAGCAAAGTTCGGGATAGATTGAAGTACTCCGAAACTCTGACAGTCTGTGAGAAGTTTGATGAGTTATTGTCATAATTGTAGTTGGCAGTTCGCAATCACCCGAACAAGGACGACTAGAAGTCGAGGTTTATGTGTCTTCTTGACTTTGTGCAGGTCTTCACTTTGTATATCTTTTAAGATGTAGGTACTACCCACTTCAAGTACCAAAGTCTTGAGCTCATTTTCCGGATAGTGAAGCTGGTGCCTTTGCAAACTAACCTCTTCACAAAGTAGTAATCGGATTTTTATTTTAATATTGCTGTAATAGATTATTTGATCCACAATGCGGATAATGATTATGTAGATATGTCTCACCTGTACAATGTTAGAACCTTTTTGGTATTTAAGGAAAACGTAAAAGTAAACTTTACAATGAAAACACGTGGAATGGGGTTATTCCACGTTTAGATTATTTGCAGTGTAATTTTTTAAGGGAACACTCCAAGTTCTTACGTCAAAATAAAATTGTAGGCCTCTAAAACGTGACAGAAGAACTACGTCTATTTTTTTAAATTAAAAACAAAAACAATTCCTATTCATGTTACATTAAACAGAAGCAACAAAACATTTAACAAGCAATCCAAACAGAAACATTTCGTTTGGATACGTACAATACAACTTCGACATCGCCAACTCAAAGGAGAGGAGATGAAAGAAAAACAATAAAGTGTTTCAATAACGCAAAACAACAAAGTTTGTTTAGAGAAGTTAGCGAAGGGGTGAATGGGGGGAACGGGCCGCCAACAACCCACCCACACGCCACAGTATTATCGATACAGCTGTATTCACTAACAAATTCCCCAAATATATACTAAATTAATCTTGATTGAATAGTCTACAAGCTGATTTCACGCTACCCAGGCACGAAATTACTATAGTACCAAATATTGCTAGGCAACGAGCCGAAGGCAGTATGGAAGTAATTAAAGGAAATGATTATGCAATAATAAATTAATAAGCATTAAGACGGAACACCGGCAGACGGTTACAACTTCCTCTCATAAATAATATGACCAATGGTCGTAATAAATATGTATCGTGTAATGAAGATAGCGGTTCTTCTTGTAAAAAAATATCGGACAGAATATATTAACATGCTCATAGCAGATAACATCAATGATGGTTGTAAATCGAGATGTTTTACAGTGAAAAATGATTTTGCTGATGTGTTCACCACCGCATTAAAACAAAACATTGCCAATAAACATTTCACAAGACGTAAGCATGAATTTTTCATAATTATTAGTTTCTGTTTGATCGTAATACCAATAAGTTGTTTATACGATACCTTGTTTACATTCTTTGCAAACGTACATAAGTACCTATATATCATGCTAAGTACACGATACACGAGTATACATGAGAAACTAATATTATGTAACAAGTTAAGCTGTTGTTAGATCCCAGTTAATATCGTGAGCCGGCCTTGATCCGGAAACAATGATCGGTTGGCATTTCAAGTACTATACGGGCACGGAATTTGAAATTATTGTTATTAATATTCAACTAGACTACACCCAGCTCGCATAGATTAAACTTGAAGCAAACATGCGTTAATTCTGTATCCCTAGGAGAATACGCTCCAAAGTAAAAGAGCTTGTGATTTTCAAACACATACACGAATTCCTCTCTGCAAAGTTTCATCGTCTTGACTCTCATGAGACTAACTCGTAATAAACGTACAAGGTTATACAGCTACGTTAGCTAGAATCGCTATCAAAGACCACACTGTTGTAGGACAAAATGTGGCATTAAAGGCAATTTAATGGACTTCAATTAATTGAACGGTACTTAGTCCTGCGCCCGACACATCGATCACGGAATTCAATTAAATCGCCATCAGGGTTTACCTCACACGGACGCTGTCGACATAAATTGACTCGCTGTTTTACCGACTTCTTATACACCTACATGGTCGACGTTGGCAGTTATTCGTGCATATAACACGTCCATAGCTGCATTCGAATTAACGAGTTCCATCAAAGTACTTAGTTATCCATCAATAAGTACTGAACAGGTTCTACATTTCCAGCAGGCGCCGGCGACCAATACAGAGGCAGCTTTATAATTGGAAGCATGTGGAAAGTTCAGGATTCCGGGTACACTTTTATGGAGCGACACAGCGTGCTGCAGAACAGGTTTCTATATGTCGATCGAGTAACGAAGTCGCTGTTCAAGTTGTTTCGTTGCTTATGAGCGCCCTTATAAATTGAACATCGTTGTCGGATGCCATCGCGTTCAATAAACCAAACTGGTTCTCTTCTCAACTTCCCGCTTTGGAATTATCTTGTAGAATTTCTTAACAGTTAGTTGTTCATGTTATAATGCTCACCTACACTCACTTATATAAGGTATTCCTTCGAGATCCTATTGTTAGAGGCAACGAGCAGGCTGATAACAATTCACGAACGTATTATCTTAATGGCTTTTGTAATATCCTGTTCGAAATAGATAATTTTAAACGACTTGTTAATATTGAGGAAGTTGACATAAAATCCTTTATCCAACAACAAGATTGTATCATTCCAATATGAACAATGTGAACGAAGTAATAGAGAAGAATCTAAACGAATCTAGATACATTTCTAGCTATATTGTTATGTCGGATATCGATCGTCAATCACGTTTCTTTATTGGAAGTTGGAATTGGTTTCGTTTTTTAATTGGAACATAAAGAAAACGGTATATGAATCTTGAAGACAATTTCCCTTCCAATTCCAAGAATTTTGTTATTACTGAGAACCTGTTAAATATTCACTAATCAGGTACCTATTTAAAGTTTACCCAACCACCATACTTTCAGAAAACTTACCAAGCTAAAAAGAGTAAATGCACTTAAATACTTTTTGCTACAGTATTTTAGGAGTACTACGTTTTCTTACCCAAGTATTTCTAAAATCTAGTTTTCTGTGAAATGCTTGCGATAAAACTAAGCTGAGCTATATTCTATTCAGGCTCTTTTAAGCAGGTTCTCTAAGAACTTGGCTCTCGTAGTCTTGTCTTGTTACATTAAACTATCTAATCTTGATTAATAGAACTGCTTAGTTAGAGCGTATCGGAAACTGGTGCATTCATTACTTACCCTATTTCTAACTAATTTGGGATTGGCTACTATCAGTCTGGCCGGATAGTAAAATATCGAGTAATTTGCAGAAATCGAATGTTTGTCCTTCGTTAGACCCTTCGTTGGAGTATCGATGAATCGATTAAATAGATCGATTGAAATGGATTTAAATGGACTCAATCCATCAGCTAATCATATCATGAAACTACTCAGGATAAGCGATTACAGATAGAACCAATAACATCACATTTGGGCCATTTGGTAATCACTGTTCAATGTCTTCCATAGTTAAGCCACTAATGGCTCGAATCTAAATGCGAGTGGCTCTAAAATATTCATCATAGTATCAGCCAAAAAACATAATCAATGAACATAGACTGTCAAACCAAAGAAGTTCACCGACCACAGACCCTGAAATGCCCGCATCCAGCTAGTAACGGGGACCAGGGAGGCTCGGTTACCACCAAAGCGGGAACGA
This sequence comes from Lycophotia porphyrea, assembly GCA_950005105.1. NCBI lineage: Eukaryota > Metazoa > Arthropoda > Insecta > Lepidoptera > Noctuidae > Lycophotia > Lycophotia porphyrea. Next base: position 12,726,122 of record OX465395.1, on the reverse strand, counting down.
GCGGAGAGAAGACGTGCAGGAATCCACAAATCACATTGGTTGCAATCCACATTGCGTCCCTCATCTCTTCTGTGATTTATCGAATCTGCTCCTCTCTGCTCTGATTGTTTTCGCTTAAGTGGAAACGAGGCCTCGCTCTGGCTCTCACGCAGGCAGTTCAGGATCTGTCATTGTGTCGATTCTTTCGGCCTTATCGTTATATGGAACTCTATTGAAGATCAAAGGTTCTTGAGAGCACTCACCCCAGTATGCTCGTTGACTCCAACGATGACGGCAGTGTACCATTGCGTGGCACCTGCAGACCGATACACCTGGGCGCGGCAGCCCCCGAGCACTGAAGGAGTGGTTGTCAGGATCCGCTGCCCATCCTGTATGGTCTTCCATTCTGCAGCTTCGGAGGACAACGAGGAGAGTATTGTGGCATCTAGGCCAGCGTCTGCACCAGCTTGGCGGGCGTCCCAGTCCTGGAAATGTAGGATCAGGTAAGTATTTGCAGGTCAAGTAGGAAAAGGGAGAATTTCGATAAGACTTGCTCGTTATTCATATCTACATTAATGCTTTTTTGTGAGTTAGATGTTGGGAAGAATATAATTTTTGGATGTGCCAAGTACACAGTCCCAAAAAAGGGAGAGAGGTCTTTCGAGACAGGTCAACTTATAGTAAAACCCGGTTTCGTAGGTATCCGTACCCAGGATTTTTCTATACCCTAATCATTTCTATTCGATATCTTGCAATAGCCTTTCTAGTAAAAAGTGTAAGTTTCAGAGCACCTTCTAAAGTTAATTTTATCATAGCCTGTGGCGAATTTCTCCAGAAACCAATACGCTTCTTTAGTCCCTGAACTTTTTATAAATCTTGTGACATACAACACTTTAACCTTAAGATTTATTTGAAAGCAACTCGAAGAATGTTGTTATTTTCCTCAAGATGAAAAGATTCTACATTATAAGCGAGAATTGTTGTGTCGCGTTCCTATTATTTCTTAGATAACCTTTTGTTAAAATACAACCGTTTCACGACAAAACGAATTGGATTCTTATTAGGAAAGGAGTTTCTTTGTTATTTTACTTACATAGAGGTTCCTTAGATAATACAAATAATCGCTAGTACGCCTTTCTCAAAGCCAATTTCATTATACAGTAGGTATATTAATGCCTATGTAACAAAATAAAAACTTACGTTTATTATGTTAATATCATGAAACTAGAAATGCTAATCAAGCCAGACAGTAATAATTTCCAGTTGAGCTGTTTCAGTTTCACCATAAGTATAATGTTTATGTATCTATGTGTAAACTCGTTTAATTAGCCTCATACATGCTGGTAGCACATACCTAGCGGCAACCAGAACATAAATCTGTATCTATATATTAATTAATGCAGAACATCGATAGTTGCCTTTACGACCTCGTATCACATCTAAACATTATGCCCCACATTGAGGTAAACCTCCACAAATCAACATTAGTATAGTTGCCCACGTACATCGTGTTAAGTGCAGCAATATTTCACCGTACACACACAATCTACATACACACACACACGGTATACCTGAACGTGCACACGGTTGCACTAGTATTTATGTCAATGTTACAACACACACATGGATATCAAACGCACACCTGTTTCAGTGTATTGCATACAAGCCAGTGCCCGGCGACAGACGTATCCGGTGCGTTGAACCCGCCCCCCTCCCCCCGTCCTCCCCCCAGACTCGCCCCCCTACAAATGGCTGTTATATCTACATGTAGACCTACTGTATCCGCCTGTTTGCTAACTAACGCTTTTGGACCATTCAGGGTCACCGGTTGTGTAGACAGCTTGCTTGAAAGTATTTATGTGGAGCTCAACGCAAGAATTTAACACCAAACTCAACCAAGACAATGGACACACCATTGTGTAATTATAAATGTAAAGGAAACAGATATACAGTGAGTATCTTTATAACATAAACTGCTCAAGGTTTCACTGAGTATGATTGTAAATATTTGCAAATGTAATTCACAGAATCAGAAATATCGCTTTGCTTGCCGGTAACCTTATATCGTGGAACGAATAAGAACGCTTTACGGATGAAACGGCGCAATACAATGAAGCCCTTTTCACGGTCAAATCATTTTCCGATATTATGGTCTGGAAACGTACGTAGTAATTGTAAGCGGTAAGTATTTGTTAAGTCACGCACTGATGAGCGTGGCGGAGCGGTGACTCAGCACAGCTCAGCGACGGTTACGCAACATTGCCTGCAGCCATTACTGTTTATTTTGCTTGCGGGTCGCTCTATTTGGTAAGATTACGCCGTGATTAATACCAGGCCGTGGCCCCGGGATCATAGAAGGGATTAAGCTGGTTTTGTTTGAGAAAGTGATGAATATTAATATTCTTGGCTCTAAGTCTGCGTGGTCACCTCTGACAAATGAAAGTTTCAAGTTTATTATGGCTATCAATTTTATCGCCATTGAGTTAAGTTTGTGAGTTATCTTTTACGAGAGGTGTTAAAAGTTTGGAGCCTTCTAACTTTGAAGTGTGGGAGTACGCTAACCGAACTCATACATATTACAGAGATATAACTTTTTACCCCGTTATACAACGTTGGGTAACGGTTCAAAAAGTCGTAAGTATACATGTCCTGTTTGTTGGCTACAACTAAAACCTATTTAGTTATTTCGTTTTAGAAAGACATAACAGTAGAAGTTAACTATAAAGTTAGTTGTTAGAAGTACCTATAAAGTTCTAAACGTAGAAGGTTATTTTACATTAACTTTTTATGATCTTCATCTGCAATGTCTGGAAAACATTTGTGCATCTAACAAACGTCTTAAAAACCTCCAATGATCAAAGACACAAGGAAACAAAAACAAAACAAACATTAAAATTTCACAACATTGTATTCTGTATCTCAAACGTTTTCCGTATACTCAAGCGGGTACGGAGCTAGGTAGGTAGGTAGCACTCCACCAGGAAGCCATTACGTCTGGCACACATTTACATCTCCCGCGACTCTCATTCAATTTCCTGCCAGCATTACTGGCTCCTAGATTGTGATACCACTGATAACAGGTTTGGATACTACACCTATCTATGGAATTTATTCCTTAGATACTGCCAGTATTGGGTAACGCATATACTCGGTATTTGCGGACAACGGTACTCCCAACAATTACCTCGATACCCTTATGAATGTTCCTTCATTATCTTGGATCAAAGCAATGTATAAAGATCCCATAACAGTCGTAGGATTCTAACTTCCCGTAACATAGCTTATAACAATCTTATTTACGATCACTAGAAGTAAACGGATACCTTACATCCGTAGGTATATAAAAATGAATATACATACATTAAAGCACAGATTTAACAAAAATATGAAAATGAAAAATTTGTTCATTGTTCGCAGAACACAGTCGAATTTGCACAAGCAAATAAAAATAGACGCACGAAAAAATTCGCGTACGTGGAGTTTCGCAAGTGGCTTTATTGCAAACTCTAAAAGTTCCCGGAGCGGTCATAAACGAAAGGTTTTAGTTCCCTAGACAATGCACTCATGCTGTATCCATCAACTGAGATGAAACGTCTGGCGTATGGGGGCTCAGCGCCGAGGAAAATGCAAACACTTATAACGGGAAACATAAATTGTGCTTTTATTATTCACTACTACAAGAATGTATGAAATTATAATGAACCATTGTATAGTCAAAGATTGTGTCTGAAAAGCTTGACAAATAAATCTTGGGAGTTTCAAAGCGTTGCGAAAATTAAAGAATTAATTCGTTAAGTAATTCTGTAATGAAACGCACAATGGAGCCTAGATTCATTGTTCTGAGCTTTATTTAGGCAAACAATGAAGGAGGTTTAGTTTAAGAACGCCTTTATTTTATTATACTACGTTAATAATAGTTCAAGAATGTATAAGAAACTAATAAGAGAACAGAGACAAAGAACAATGAGAATCCGTCAATAATCCGACATCACATTGTCCTTCAATAGAATTAGCAACAAAGAAATGTTTGTTACTTCGGTATTGATGTCCTTCATGAAATATGAGCACAATCAAAGTAACATTGTCTCGTGTCTAACACACGCCTTTATCAACCAGAATCCCCATCCCTCTCTATCGGGTGGGTAGGGGAGGTTGGGGAGCACCGGACAGTTGAGTAAGCTAACTGAAACAAACTTTACTCGTTTAAATTTTGCGGGGAACAGTTTCTGAGTTGGGTTGCGTGCATGCTGCTGACGACAAAGTTAAGAAACTCGCGATAAAGTTTCATTGCCGGTTGGCTAATTGAGTTTTTTAATTATAAATACTTTTTTTCAAGTTTCTGGTGATTCAATTATGTATTTTTACGCAATGACACCAAATAGCTGTTTGTGAAGTTACGTAATGAGTACATATTTTAAATTTTTCACGCTTGCTGCTAATTGGTTTTTTTGTGAAAGTTTTAAAACAATTTGATTTTAATTACTTTAAACTTACAAAACGTTTTAAAACAGCGAAAAGCCAAAATCAAAAAATCATTTCCATTCTGTTGTAACACATGACTGTATTTCTCTTTGCTTGCCTTAGATAGCACTTAACGTATGTACCTACAGATATTCAGCACATATAAATTACAAACAATTCAGAACTATGCTCCCTCACCCATATCTGACCAATAACGCCACCCCACGCAGAGTCAAACAAGGAGTTACGTAACCTCCTTTGTTCTCGACTTGTTTTACTAATAACACAGAGCTAACAACTCCTTTAACTAGAATACCATAGATTATACCTAAGTGACAGGTACTCCTTCCTGAATTTAAACGAAGGCAACCTCAAAATATTAAAACTTTTTCGTAAATTAAATGGATTTGTTTTAATCGTCTTTTAACCCCGCTTTCATTTCTACACGGTTGTAATTTTATATAACAAAAGATATAATTTACAACGAAAATATATAATCTACGTTAGTAGAAGAAGTAGAAGTACGAAGTCCTGAATAAACTGAAAATAAAATTCTTTCACGTATTTAATTAGTATAAATTACCATCTGTAGAATAAGCGGAGAATCTCTTTCTCAATAAATTTAATTAAATATCAAGTTAAAAATGTCAAAGAAAAGAAAAAAAACTTAACTAAAGATCGGGAGCACGGGCTGCTGACGTTGAAAGGAAATTTAACATTAATGAACATCCCTTTTCGTAATAATATTCTGCTTAGGGCCGCTCAAGCGTTTGTATGTCCTCACAGAATAAATTACTTTCTCAAACCTCGTCGTAACGACGTTTTTACTTCAATATAAATTGTTTATGAAAGTACCTTGTCTACTAGGAAATATAAACCTAAAATCGTTGAAAAATATCGTCAGTATCATCAGCCAGCGATGCAATTCACAGAATTTTCAGTTTAGTATATTCAATTACAAAAGAAGAACATACCCATCAACCATTTTATCCGTTGTGAATAATTAAATTAACAGACGATCTTCAAATCTTAACTGAAGACATACAAAACTTGAAAGGTACCTGTAACGTGATGCAATAGCAAAATAAAAAAGAAATTGGCTTTGCGGAGTAGCAGCCGATCAATCATAGCGCTTCCACGGGTGCGACGTGGCCAGGGCTAACCGAAAATAGCACGACAGTCGGCAATACCGCCATCCACCTGGCTCCGAATATGTATATAATAAAGGGGAGGCTCGGGCGAAGCGGGCGCGGAAAATCAATAAAGCGGGCGGCGAGCATCAAAACATACCGCGCCCCGCCAGATCACCTCCGCCACCCGACTCTCCCTGCGCCCGTCGCCCGGGGAAACCCTCCCCATGTTTGGCAGACATCGTCCTTGATCTCCCCACTTCGCCGAAGCGCGCAAGTTTGGATAAACACTCGTATCGTCTCACTGGAAATTGGGTCGCTTATGCGTTTTGCTTTTCACCATCCGTCCCTCTTTCATCTCTTAAACTAATAAGCTTGGCCTTTGATACCTGGTTCTTTCCATGGACGAAATATTGACGATTTTCTTTCAGCTATTTTTAGAAGCTTCCACGTGTAATAATGTATATAGGGTGTAAACAGACTCTTAACGAAGCCGAAATGCACTTGTTCTCCCCGTCATTGCGATCATTTTTTTGTTCTAGACCATACCTGGGAACCTTCTCGTTACGGAATTATTGGGGGTCAAAGTTCCAACTTTTTCACAAGTTTTTTTTTAAATGCGTGTTTTTAATGTAAGATTTTCTTTAAACTCCTCCAGGACCCCCTTACTATTCAATCCATCGATCAGCACAATGTTTTGAGTGCGTTACATTGAGTCCTACTGTAAAACGTGATTATTCAGCCCAAAAAAAAAAGTCGTTTCCCAGCACTAATTTTTGCGTAAAGTTACTTAGTTTGATGTACATAGTGCTTGTTTGACGGCTTCGTGAAGAGTCTGTTTACACCCTGTATAGGTTGTATGTTACTTCAATTTATCACGGGTTCTCTTCACAATGCGAAGCGATGGATAACGTTTCCTTTCATTCGTATAAAGGAAAACGTGCAGAAAACTATCCGAGATATGTTGATTTTCCGTAACCAGCTTCTGTTTTTACTTGTATCATATTTTATTTAATAACAAAAAGTCAGTTTTTCTTGTTTACTAAGCTATTAACGGTATCGTTTCTAGTAAAACTTCGGTGTTTTTCTTGGAAAACAAAATCAGCCTCAAATGTCAAGGACTATGGAGTAAGTAATAAGTTTTGGAGATAAAGTGTTTGAGTAGCTTTAAAAGAAAAATACAAAGCTTACATCACTTTAATATTATGTGCTATTATATCGTCGAATAACATGCATAGCGTGGTGTGGTCCAATTGGTTACACCTCACCCTTTATCAGTAGTAACTAGATAACTGACACACTAACTGACTGATATTTATTTATCTTACTGAATGAACAGTTGATGATGAGTTTGTTTGTCTACTTACTACATCAAATCGAAATAGGTTTAAAATCAAACAATAAAAGAACTTGTTCTCATCTGATGAAGTAAATAAGTTTTCATTATTAAAATTTAACTGAGTCATCATTCATTATAAACACCACCGAAAACCTACGAGTATTGAACTATTGATAGCAATCACATTATGTACCAGTATAATTATTTTTGTACTTCATACTTTCACTAACTCTGAGGACATCCGGTACCGGATTTCCGAAAACTAAAAGAAATATTCAAAAATATTATTATAACGTACTTAAATACTCGCAATATTTTTTTTATTACAACTATCTCTTGAAAAAGCCGGAAGCTGTTAACACACTTTGCACAACGTAGCGCCATCTATTGGCAGTTTAATGTAAGCATTCGAGTTCCTAAGTTTTCAGTACAACGGATATTTTCTGAATACAGTCCCTGTTTCCGTGTGTAAAGTATTGTAGTATTAATGCGTGAATATTAATTAGTTAGTTAGTTTGTTTGTTTATGTTAAATATATTTAATCAGCTGTGCAAAGCATTACGGATATTATTTTTATTGCCTTGTCCAATTGTACTGTTGAATACGTACTGCAGAGTAAGCAGAAGGTATATGGAATATAAGGATCACAAGATATGGTTAATTTTTAGAACTACATTAGAAGTAATAAATCTATAATGCGGAATATGCATACCTCCCTAATGTCCTCTATCTTTACTTATATTTTAAACTATATTTTCTTATAATACATGAATAGTTCTTGTATGTACATAATTTAGTTTATTAATGCTAAACTAAAACTACTGTTTTTGTTAATTTTCTTCTTATATGTTTGCTTGTGCTTTATTATTTGTTTACAACCTTTTTTATGTTACTCACCTACAACAAACTTAAAAAATATATACTATTTTGCTGTCCTGATACCAAAGTGAATTCTTGAAGGTGAACTCAAAAACAAATATGCATGTAAACGTTATCTGAATGTTAAAGTGACATAGTTATGTCACATTACTATGTCACCTTAACATTCTGATATTTTATCTCATTGATACATTCTACATGTTCATATGACATGGTCATAATAGTGATTATATAAACGACACGCAGTTGACTGGCGACAGCGTCACGCAACATAGTGATACAACTTGACCTACACAACCTACTTTGTAACAAGCAAGTTGTCACTTTTTATGTGTGTTTTGCATTGGATATTTTTTCATTTAAACAACAAAGTAATCTAAATATCCAAATGAATAAAATAAAAGTGTCTGTTTGTAATATCAAAATAACAACTTCGTACTGAATGCATATAAAAATATTTATAATGGGCGCACTTAAAGCTAAAACACATTTTTTGTCTGTCTATTTGTTCCGGCTAATTTCTGAAACAACTGGGCCGATTTTGACGGGACTTTTACTTGTAATTTTACGAGAACGAAGGTCGCGGGCAATAGCTAATAAGTAGGTAATAAATTCTTTGTTGTATAAATAAAAATGATTACACAGTTTATAACATACATAAATACATACACAATAACACATACACACGGCTCTCTACCATGGCAGAAACTACAGAAGACCTGGTACGATGCTTTCATACTCCGTTCACATTACCACCACGTTCATATTCACACATATTACAAAATCATATTGTATGTTTAAAGGAACTTGAGAAGCTGTATTTCATGCTAGGTAAAAATAAATCCTGTAAGTTTCTTAGCAACTTTATGTAAATGTATAATCACATGGACATAAGTCCTCTCTCTTTTTGAATAATCACATAGACAAAACATCAGTTATGTCCCAGCGACATTATATCCTTAACAACAACGTAATAATTTATAATAATGTCGACAAGACTCATTACTTTCAAGTTTCAACCCACGCGATTAAGTATTTATAGTAGTCGATCTGAAGCCTTAGAAGCAAGCAGTACTTATGTACGTGAGGAAATGCGCCCGTATATATTCAATAATGTATTCGGAATGGTTGCACCGTCGTTGGAACAATGACCCGTGGCGCCACCTGTCTGTATAAACTTGAACTACCGGTGGTACAGTGAGCAGTGCTAAACGTTTTTCATGAATTGATTAATTATTTTATTAGCTCTGTTTATTATTAATTGACTTATTTAGTTTCTGTTTTAATTAAATGGTCTGTCTATGGGTTGAGTGTGTCTTTATTTCGATTTGATCTTGACTTCTGCTCAATCAAGGAATTTACAATAGTTCTGATTACGATAAGTTAGGTACCTAATTGGACAAACACTATAATAAGGTAATAAGGTGCAAATACGCGGGTGAAGCCGTGGTCAAAGGCTAGCACAAAATAATTCTAGCATTTCCCCTGATACTATCAAAGTATCAAGTGAGTCATGTAGACTATTACAGTACCTAAATTTCACTGTGAACCCACTTTGTAATTTTCATATCATTAAACTAGCCTGCTCGAAGACGGGTCATTACAAAGGCATTATTGTTCGGAGGTAAGTACTTATATGATGAGTTATTTTTCTGTTTAGGTACTTAAGTTGAATTCGTGCTGCTTCTGGGAAATTTCTGACGGAAATACCCATTATCACTTCACGACCTGGTTAACGAACCCTAGAGAGGAGTCAAGTTCTTTTTTAGGCTTCCGTACCCAAAGGGTAAAACAGGACCCTATTACTTAGACTCCGCTGTCTGTCTGTCCGTCTGTCACCAGGCTGTAACTCATGAAACGTGATAGCTAGACAGTTTAATTTTTTACAGCTGATGTATTTCTGTTGCCACTATAACAACAAATACCAAAAACAGAATAAAATAAATATTTAAGGGCCCCAATTTTGCCCGTAATTTTGCTCGATGTTAATAACGGCGATAGGTAGATGCTTGAAATATGCACAGAATATGTAGTTGTATATTCACTTTAAAAATAAATAATAAAATTAAAATAAAATAAATATATAAGAGGGGGGCCCATACAACAAACGTGATTTTTTTACCGTTTTTGTCTAATGTTGCATAGATAATGGTACGGAACCCTTCGTACGCGAGTCCGACTCGCACTAGGCCATTTTTTTTATTTATGGAGTAAAACAGGGTGAAAAGGAAGGTACTCGGGGGTGAATAGAAACAAAACTTTGAAAAGGATTCACGTTCATCAAATTGCATTCATTGCCTACAAGGATTCTTATTTAACATCATAACATGACATCACGCCTGTAATACCCGAAGGGTTAGGTAGAGGTGGACCTAATAGTACACCCACATTTCGTTATGTTTTGAGACCCATGTAATAGGGGGCGTGCCTATGGCTGTTACTGAGAAATTCCTCGTGGAAAAATCCAATAACACTTTGCCCGAACCGGGAATCGATCCCAGGACTTCATGCGCAGCAGTCGCACTTGCTATAGAATGAACGACGAGGCAGTCTAGTCTATTAGATTTGTGGATTTTTATTTTTTTATTAATATTAATCATAAAATCAAGAATTGCGATACCTATCGCGTTAGTAACCTACACATTTTAATACCTAATTAATTATTCAACATTGAAAAGTTTTTCTAAGTTTGGTCCCGATTCACCCTATCCTAAGTAAAAAGTGTTAAAGGCATTACCTGATAATGGAGCAGGTTGGTGTAGTCCAAGAAGTCCAGCTGCTTGTCATGGAGGAATTCCACCGGCTGTGCGTCGGCCTGGAGCGTTAGGTCAGCTGCCAGAGGCATGAACGTCTAGGAAACATAGGTATTATTAGATATACGTAGGCATACTTGTAGGTAAAGGTATTATTAGAATCAGAATTGTAGGGGGAACCATATAGGAAACTAGCTTTTACACGCGGCTTCGCTCGCGTTGATTTAGAATTTAACAATCAATTCGAGTTGTACTCTGCTTGTAATTCAATCATGATTCGAAAGACACGTGGCGCCATCTATGAGCATAAGAACGTTATTGTTGTTTTCCTCTGAACATTATTTTTTTCAGGATGAAAAGTACTCTATGTCCGTTTCTGTACACCTGAGAATGTATATGTAAAATTTCAGGATGGTCGGTTCAGTGGTTTAGGCGTGAAAACGTAACAAACAAACGTTACTTTCGCATTTATAATATTAAGATACAAGGTTTTAAGGATACCGACAACATTTACTTGTGCGCCGCGGTAGAAACAAAATAAAGGAACATTTTCATGTTTTCTTTTGGGCAGTGCTTGAAGCCATTTTAGAAAATTAAGATAATTTAACACAATTTTCAAATAGTTCCTAGTTTTCCCCGAAACATTTCCTAAACTCGATTATTGATAAACCTTGGAAGAATTTCTTAGTTCATAACCGTCTAAGTCATAGCAGCCTAGCAGATCATAAATTAATTTTAAACAGTAATAATCTGGTCTGCTTTTAAGTATCTCGTTCATTAATTCGGCTCCGGTTTTTAATTGCCTATCAAACTGGCCTGAAAGCGTACTCACTTGTAAATCACGTTTTAAAAGTATACTCTACTCGCTACTAGATGGCGCTGTCCATAAAAGAGACGAAGGTAAATTGGGACCGCTTTACTAATTGCTATTCTTAACTTTTATGTTTAATTAGCTTACCCATTAATTATTATTTATTTAAAATTACCTAGTAGAGCAGTGATGTAAATACCTTTGACACTTAGATTAATGGTTTATTGACAAGATCTGAATATTCTCTCATTAATTATGGGAGAACACGAATAGAGGTCTACTGAGGCTTTCAGTAATCAATAAATACTCGATTTAGATGGAATTCACTGGATATAAACTGCGGATCTAATGATTACCTTTATGTTGCAAATTGACAAGCGTTATTTAATATTTGAATGATCATAAAAATCACTTCAAGCTACCAGTGACACACACTGTAGATATTTTCTCGTTTCACTGAGCCAATTGCCCTGCAAGAATCAGCTGCATGGATACTGAGAAGGTTTTGAACTGCAGTACAGTATAAAAGTAGCAAGAAAAGCAGTACCTGTACGCTCACTCATAGCACTATTATCACCGTTAATCGGTCACTATCACTATCGATTCCACCAATTTAAATACATTATACGCTATATGACTAAGACAGCACCATGTGAGCGCATTTACACAAATCACCTATGCTAAAGCTAAGGGATGCCAGGTAAACGCTGGCGTGACGACTTGAAGGTGTTTATGGGAGAAAAGCCGGAAAAAACCGCACAGAAGAAAGAGATGAAAGTTATGGGGGAGACCTTTGCCCAGCAGTCCGACAACTTAGGTTACAAAAAAAAACTAAGTTGACTTTATCACAAAACAACGTCATCAACACTATGTTATGTGTCTTATTTTTAACTGTCTTCAAAACCAGGAGGAGGTTCTTTTGTCAGATCGTATGTTTTTTCTGAACTGTATAAGTACACCATAAAGAGCTGCATTATAAAAAACAATGGGCAAAACCAACGACCAGTGGTCCACATTAGCCGTCGACCGAAAAATCTGTAAGTCATGGGGAGAAGCCTCTGGCAGTGGGAGGATGCAGGCTTACAGTAACAGTATAGGTACCATGTCAAGGTATTGGTGTTGTTAAAATATTTGTGTCACGAGTATGGTTTTCAATACGAATCAAAACGTTGTGTGACCTCAGACGTGCACAAAACGTGACCGACATACGTAAAGAGGGTGCGTGCGAGCGTGCGTGTGAATCTGACACAAATGGAGGTCGTATAAGGCACGTGTATGCGGAGCTACGTTTCGACGTAACCTTATAAACATCTGAAACATTCCCTCGTATATTGAGTTATTTTTTTATGTCAGACGAAAGTAGTCTATGTATAGTATATGTAATAAGGACACTAAGGTAATTCCATCTGGAATTGTTGGCAAAGATTCAGGCATAGTATACTTAGTAGGTATGTGACCGTACGTGTCATTATTTTGGTATGAGGAGAGAGCTGACAGTGAATCAAATTATTATCGTTTATTCCTCTGAAGTATTAGTTTCTTTTTTCTTTGTTTTAGTTAAATCTTAGAGCAAGGATCAATCCGACCATTACAATTTTGTTATTTTATTATAATACGTTGTTTTCTACAATTGCTAATACTCACTTACTAATAGAATACAACTACTACAAGAAATATGAATGTGCTAAGTTAGCTGAATTTGTGACTAGTAGCGCCATCTACTGCAGATTGATTGAACTAAACAAATATATTTACCAAAGCCGGCCATTTCACGTCTTTTCCTTCGTGTGTTTTGGGAGCCCAAACAAGAGTTCTTTCCACTAAAAAAACACGAAACGTCCGTCGGGAATAAACTGCCACCCACTCGCGACGTTGCCAGTCTACACCGTCATATTCCACTAGCACCTGAAACAAAGAAAAATAGTATAAAACACCGAAATCTGATAAAAAAATTAGCAATATATTCATTCCTCGTAAAAGAATTATAAATAATATTTTTTATGCTATTAAACTATGAAAATTTCAACATCGATGCTTTCTGAACATGCTACTAGTAGCACCACCTTGTATCGAGTAGCGACACTACAACGAACGTTATAAAACAGGTTGTCTACAGTTGTAAGTTCATACAGTACATTCTGCCACTAGATGGCAGCACTGGTATTCAACCGTCCAATGCTGCAGTTCGACCCCACCCAAATACAGCGTGGGAAAGAGACTTGCATTTTGAAAGAGACGACAATAATAACAAATCAACTTTCTATCCTACATAACTATCTCATAACGTAGTATTACTATCAAAGTCTGTTGCTCCGATACAAACACACTTTGAATAAAGTTGCCGCGAAGTATGAAATTATGATATAGAATGCGTATTTACTCCTACGTGCCTCTATATACTTAGTAAATGCTTGTTTATCTTAGCTAACACAGACGTCTGAATAATTTATCTTGGCAACTAGTAAGATCGCTGATAGAGAGATATCGGTAGGCAGATCCAAGGTAGATCCCTGTACTTCGGAAAATCTATGCAAATTAGTGGCAAGATGGTAAGTCAAGATGAACTACCTAAAGGTAGGTAGATATTGAGTATAATAATTATGTGAAGGCATATAGATTGTATCTGTCTCCACATAAAACTAATAACAGAAATAGAGAAACTTCATTATAATTAAAAAAAAAGGTTGATTCATTCATATTTTTTGTAATTATAATGAAAAAGTACACCCTGCAACGTAGGTTCATGCATGGTTGATTGCTTTCATGAGGAAAGGAGCCTAATCACACCAGGTGTAGGTAAGATTTAAACATAATTAAGTATTTTCTCCTAACATGGGACAGGCGCGGTCCTAGGGGCACAGGGTTCATGACCACCCCCAAAATCCAATAATCATACACGCCAAATTGACACTCCTTCTCCGTTCCAACCAAATTCCTGGCTATGGCCCTGTGTAACCCCCCCAAAGTCTTAGGCTAGGACCGCACCTGACATGGGAAATTCATTGAATTGGTGAAAACCTCGCACGGTATCCTGTTTCAATGAAATCACTAGGTACACTAATCAGCCTCGTCTTCGATTATTTAGGAGGAGAAAATTATGGCTGTATCCAAGGAGTTGTAAATATTGATTCATTTAATATGCCAAAAGAGTTGCAAATCGAACTGCAACTACTCTGAAGTTGCAAGCAATATTCCAGGAGTTTTCCAGAAAATCGCTTTTTCAAGGCTATGTTTAGAAAATTGGCTCTGAGAGGACGCTCGGCAGATATAAAACAACTATGTTAATATTAGTATTCATAATTTTAATAAAAAACAAAACCAATAGCGAAATAAGGAGTAAAATAAGGAATAAAATCATTTTTTTTTTATTATATTTAAAGAGACGTTATTTTGACTTTTATTTACTCACAACAATCGTTCCAAAACGAACTTTATTCTAATGGGAAAAGGTTAATTTTATGTGGCATAGAGGACACATCAGGCCATGACAGCGTCATGCCATCTTCCGTCACGGCAAACGAATAGGTTTTACTGCATAGGTAAGCGTATTAATAAATATTTCACATCAAAAATCGGTCTTCCTTATTACTAAAACGACTTCTCGCAGACACCAATCACGATTTCAAAGCTTCACAAGAAGTTTTAATATTGGAATCGTGTGTGTAACGTTGTAATACTTTATCTCTTCCATGATAATCATCATTTATCTCAGGCGTTACGTAACACAACTGCATAGGGCGACCCTCGGGCAAATAAAATTACGCTACGTTACGTTTCCAATGTCACTGGCTACACCTACTGACACTGTTTTGCTAGACATACATTTATTTTTATAGTTATGTTGTTCTTTCACGATTTGCTTAAACTCTTAGAGGCTTTTTTAGCAAATCACTTTAATCTCGAGAGTAAGGGTGCTTTTCCACCAGAGATGTGCTATGCAGCTATGCTGCGAGGATGTAATAGCTGAGCTGTGAAACTATGTGACCGTTTCCACTGATACTAAGCTATGTAGCGGTGCGAGTAAGATGTGCTATGAAGATGCGCCGCCGCAAAGTAGCTGCGCGAGGAAGATGGGCAGCTCGAGCTATGCGTTGTATCGATAGTAGGAAAGCGGCAAGGGCGCATATAGCTACACCACTCGCGATCATCCATAGCACCAATCCATAGCACGCATCCTTCCATATGAAAAACATATCTTAGTTGAATCCGTTTCCACCAGTGCTAAGCTACGTGCACCAATGAATATAGATCGCAGATATCTAACGCATCCATAGCAACGTATCATAGCACATCTCTGGTGGAAAATGCACCCTTTGGCTGCGTTTCCATCAGAGGATGCGTAGAGAGGGTTGTGTGCAAAACTAACCAATAATATCGCTTTTTTTTCACAGCTTGAAGTATTCTAGCTATACTGATTGGTTAGTTCCACACTGAGAACGCAGCCTAACCATGGAGTATCTTGATAGTTCTTCTCATAGGAGACGGCTATCTTTTGACATGTCATAAGTATGTACATGTAGGTTTATGTGTAGTAAAATATTTTTGATTTTGAACTTTCTTCAGTGAAAGAAATAGATGGACCTGTAGTACTTCCTGCATAGCTCTGACTTACACTAATCATAATACCAGCCTATTACCGTCCTACTGGGCACAAGGCCTCTACAACACAGAAAAGGTTCGACGACGGTTACGAGCATTGTTCACCACTATTACTAAAGACGGGTTGGCGATTCCAGACTTATCTTACTATTACTACTATTTTAAATGAGAAAGTTTGGATGGATGGTTGATTGTTACTCAATCACGCTAGAACAGCTGAACGAATCTGGATTAAATTTCGCACGGAGGTGGATTAAGTCTGGAATAGCACTTAGGGTACCTACTTTTCTTTTGACGACGACACTTTCACATCAAAATTCCACGCAAACGAAGTCGCGGGCAACAGCTAGTGTTAATATTATAAGTTTTCTCACGATGTTTTTCTTTAGCGATGTCTGTAATGTCCAAGATAAACTTAGAACATGCTTAAAATAACACCAAAGTCTAAAAATGATTTTTATACTGTGATAATACTATGTACTTGTGGTTGGCATCTTGTCCTAGACTCTTAGAACGAGGATATTAAGTAGTGTAACTACGTGAAGCTATACGCAATTAAAGATAGCAGTAATGAGCAAATAATTACAGTCATCTAAGATCTGTTTAGTTACGGCTCGTCAATGTCCTTCATTTGACTGTTGATGCATCAGACAATGAGTACCTAGACTAAACTCTTTATACAACGTGTAACGGAAAGGGTATTATAAGCCGAAACGGGGTCACACAACTCGTCATTCTGAACAACTTTTGTTCTACAACTTTTGGAAATTCGTGAAAAAAAAAATCTACTCCCCATACTAAAAAGTCACGTGACCAACAAAGTTTGCGAATTTTCCAAATTCGTAGAACAAAATTTGTTCAGAATGACGAGTTGTGTGACCCCCTTTCAGCTTACTATACCCTTTCCGTTACACGTTGTGTAAATATACAGGGTGTAAACGGACTCTTCACGAAGCCGTCAACCAAGCAGCGTGTACATCAAACTAAGTAACTTTACGCAAAAATGATTGCTGGGAAACTATTTTTTTTTGGGGTGAAAAATCACGTTTAACGGTAGGACTCAAAAGTAACGTATTCAAAACATTGTGCTGATGGATGGATTGAATAGTACGGGGGTCGTGAAGGTGTCTTAAGTAAAAAAAATACATTAAAAACATGTATTTAAAAAAAACTTGTTAAACTGAACTGGACTTTGACCGCCAATATCTGGGTACCTAAGGGGGTTCCCAGATATGGTCTTGAACAAAAAAATTATCGCAATGACGATGACGAGGAGAACAAGTGCCTTTCGGCTTCGTTTACAGTCTTTTTACACCCTTTATGTATAGTCTAAGGGCCTAAAATGGCCGCATTAGCAGAATCTTACTAGGATAATAATTTCATATTATTTACAATCAATGAATCAAGGAGCTCGTGGCTAAACAATAACAGCCGCTCGGGTCGATCTTTAGGTTAAGCCGTGCTTGCCTAGGTTGGTCTGTGGATGGGTGACCACCCATTACATACCGAGTTTCCTCCGTGCCTCGGAAAGCACGTTAAGCCGTTGGTCCCGGCTGTCATTTAAAGATCTTTGACAGTCGTTAAAGTAGTCAATGGCCCAAAAAGTCTGACAACCAGTCTTACCAAGGGGTATCGTATTTCCCAGTAGTAACTGAGTTGTGAAGGTCAGATAGGCAGTCGCTCCATGTAATATACTGGTATTCAGCTGCATCCGGTTAGACTGGAAGCCGACCCCAACATAGTTGGGAAATGGCGAGGCAGATGATGATTATTTACAATCAATCTAATCAAAACACTAAATTCGTAAGAGGCATCCATACAAAGGTACGTTTTCTGGTCCATTTGTTTTCATTTTCATCAGATATTTTTAACTACTAGGTACATTCATTTACTACAAAAGCTGTTTATATTGTCCGTCAATGATAGTACAACTTTACGACTGTCCGCTACTAGATCGCAGACAACCAATTAACTCCTTGATTACTATAATGAATATCACATTGGCATTTTTATTTCCCCGTGTCAGTTTAATTACCATAAAAGGCATTATTATACAAACATGGCACACGACACGACTCACTGGCATGGCATGGCGTGCCAGTGCCACTCGTGCTAGTACTCGTCCTAGTTTCAATCGAAGCCCTACTGTTAAAGCGACCTTGTCACAATATCTGAGTCTGTCAATACATATATTATAAATAATATACCTACACATACGTCCACTTATACCTTACGTATTTTCAGAATGTTTGTATACAAAAACATTTATAATGGATGCAAAGTGAAACACTGATTACTTTTGGCAGGCCACCAAGGAAAGTGCCATGAAAGAGATTACTGTGTAAATAGGTAGAAAGGAAATTCGGAGGAGCTCGTGGCAAAATAATAACTGCCGCTCGGGTCGATCTTTAGGTTAAGCCGTGCTTGCCTAGGTTGGTCTGTGGATGGGTGACCACCCAATACATACCGAGTTTCCTCCGTGCCTCGGAAAGCACGTTAAGCCGTTGGTCCCGGTTGTCATTTGCACATCTTTGACAGTCGTTACAGGTAGTCAGTGGCCAAAAAAGTCTGACAACCAGTCTTACCAAGAGGTATCGTATTACCCAGTACTGACTGGGTTGTGGAGGTCAGATAGGCAGTCGCTCCATGTAAAATACTGGTATTCAGCTGCATCCGGTTAGACTGGAAGCCGACCCCAACATAGTTGGGAAAAGGCTAGGCAGATGATGATGAGGTAGAAAGGAAATTAACCCTGCAGTAGTCGCGTGGGCTACATTTTTATATTTTTGGAAGTAAAATAAAGAAACAATATTTAAATGTTTATTTATTTGAACTTAAAAATGGACTTCATATATTATGTAGTCCATGCGACTACTTAACTGCTGTCTCATTTAGATACGCGACCAAGTACGAGTTGAACTTTTTTCACTAGTAAGAGTAACGACGTCTTCCTGCTCTTGTCCCAAAGAATCCCATTGAATAAAATATATATTTTACACACATATGCACGTACCTAACAGAAAACTTCCCAACACATTAAAGACTATTTTACAAAGATGTCCAGGTTTTATAATCTAATAAGCTTGATTGAAAATAGAAAAAGAATATTTATAGACCGTAAGTAAATTACTGCAGTTGCCAGTCCAGCTACTTTAAGCGACACCCACGAAAATAGAGGTGTGCTCTAAGTATTCCTGGCTGGAAACCACACGGCAACTAACCCAACAAATCCAGAAATATCAACAGAGAACTGAGTCATTACTTCAACATACACACTGGCAAGTAGCAATCACTGACAGAAACTCAAAAGAGACAAGATACGGGCAACGGATAAATCGATATCTGACTGACAGCATAAAGTACGGATTTATATTATGACAAGACAACAAGTCAGTTAATAATGGGGTCACTGAATTCAATTAATTTTCAAATGACACCAAACCGTCGAAGAGGTCTAATTACAAGTCTTGATAACAATTTAAAATGTCACCTTAACACAAATTATGCAAATGAATTCATGTTTAGGTACTACACCCGCGAAACCGGTTTGATTCCGAAATAGCACTACAGTGCTTACGAATACCGATCACGTAAGCCACTGTGTAAACAAACATTGTAGACACTGCACTGCATTCAATGCATTGGAAACCACGCTCTAATTTGTATTCATCACCGATATCTTGAGTACTATCGTATCGCACAAAAAGATTGTTATACCGCGTAATATAACCTCATTTCGTTTCTAAGAAATAAGCTGTGATTCTCGAATCAAACAGTCATCCAACACAAGCTCGTTGGAGACTATAATGTTTGCAATCTAAATGCCAGTTTGGTTCCAGATTGTAATTTTATTGCCAGCTCGCCATTTATGGTTCAGAATGTCGGAAAGTTGGGAAAAAATGGTTTAGTTTCAGAAAGAGATCCTTTCTAGCAAGACTAGAAACAAACGACTGTCTCTGGTTAGTTTATCTTATCATTTAAGTTAGTGGGAGTTTATCTAGGGTCGTACTCTCGTAGCATCGCAGACGCAAAGCGAGGCGAGGCGTAAACCTAGAAATTGACTGCACATTACACGTTTAATAACGTCAAATTAGCCGGAAATCGTGAGTTATGCGACATTTCCCTTTGTCCATAAATTACTGACAGAAATTACCTATGTGAGAATTTTAACGAGGCGGTATAAAGCAGATATAGACGCGGTTTCGAAACACTTGTAGTGAAGAGTTTCACCGTCTGTTCTTCAAACCGAGCCGTTTGAAGTCGAACTCGGTCACGTATAATTCAAAGATTTGACAGGAAACTTAGGCACCTACCTATAGCTACCATTTTCAGACGCCAAGCTCCATTTCACAAAGCAAATATAAAACACGAAACACAAGGACTTTTTCAGTAATGTTTACGTATGAAGGTCTGAATGAATAAGATTATTATACTGAGACTCCTAAATATGAATAAAATAGTTTTTGTTTCGGCATATTTTGGTATTTAAATTAACGTGAGATAAAATCTCATTAGGTACTTTGACTTAACAATAAACCAAAGCCAGACGCGGTAACTAGTTTATTAACACAGCTATAAAAATCAAAACAAAAACAAGAAATTTCCTGAAGAAATAAAACTTACTGAAGTCTAGATAAATATTTTAAATTTTCACTGAAATGTTTTCGGAAACGGAGTGGATCTGTCCTAAATCAATGTTATTCTTAATTTATTTATTTATTCAATCATCTCCTCTTGGCTAAGCGCTGGAAGCGACTCTGCCATTTATTATTAGAAACACCAAGTACCCACGTCAAGGTTGCGAAACTAGGCCAAACGCGAGATTATACCAACACTGGCAACACTGACTGTGTTTGTCTATCTACTCGAATGCAACATTTGAAAATGAGTTATTGATAAACGTCGATTCACTGGAGGGCCGAATATAGGGCACGGAATAAGAGCAGGCCGGAACGCGGTACTTACACTTTCAATATCGAATATCGACGCCAGTGACAGTGACTCGACCGACGAATATTAAAAATTGATGTCTGTATGAAAATAATATGCAAACATCCGAAGTTGGTAACAAATTCTGTAGCAGGTACCTATTTGCTATAATAATTCTCATACGCCTTGATCATTTTAATAAAATAAAGCAAAACAACTCCTAGTTCGCAAAATAATTCAAAAATATCAACGCCTCTACAACTTATCTACACAATACAAGACCACCTCTAATTCTATTTTCAAATTCACCAAACCAGATGTTTCCTTTGTCTCAGCGAGCTTCAACGAAAAAAAAAACAGTTTCCCGCCAAAAGAATCGATCATACATAGGTTGTATAGGGCTCCGACACTGCGAGGAGAGGCGGCCGGCTCGAGGCGCAGCCCCCGTAAGGCCGGGTTCAGTGGGTCAATGAACGCTGTGCAGACGCGAGCGCGCGGTCCGGACCTGTCGTGCGATCCGTTGCAAAACATTGTCGCCGCCCGACCTTGGTTTGTGCCACGAGCGTGTCTCAGTGAAACTAAACAAAAGATTACTACTGGCGAAGGCACGAGTATGCTGTTCAAAAAATTAAGGCGAGCTGAGATTTTTTTGACAGACTTCAATTTCGGATTGATTCTTTAAAACAGAAAATCAATTTAAAAAATGAGTACCTAGATATATGCCTAAAATGGCAATGAGGTAATTTTGGCAATAGAACGAAATAAAGAAAATGAATTACAGGTTTAATTTGTAGTTTAAAAACTCCCGAGTTAACCTAGAAACTTCTAAAACCATACAACATAACATCACGCCGTAATCCATGAAGGGTTAGGCAGAGGTGTACCTAATAGTACACCCACATTTCGCAAGTTACGTACCTATAAGACCCATGAAATAGGCGAGCCTATTGCCATCAACTTCCAAAAAAATAAACAAATTACAGTTGAATCGAGGTCAAGTTAATACATTCAGACGAACAACACTTCGTATCAAACAGTACATAATTGCGTCCATATCGATAGTCTGATAGACGAGTAGGTATGCGTTATCATTGCAGAGGTCTTCGACATCCTGTCGAACCTAATGAATGACACTTGACGGACAAATTCTGCCGCTCTGATAATAATTTGCTACAGTAAATGTACTTAGTTTCGGATGCATCCTCAGAATGTATGAAGCTTCACTACGTTTGCCTACACTCCCAAAGTGAACGTGACATTTCTGAAACGTGTTTAGAGTGTGTTTCGCACCTCACTTGTTATTATTGCACATAAATGTTTAACGCTGCACTCAGACAATAAAGGATATTAAAATATTTCGCACATAATTATTAGTTACTTACGTTTATTACAGTTTTATTTACTTTTTTACGCTAGATTCCCGGTAAAGATAAAGAGTTCAAAGACTGCTATGTATCAAGAATCAAGAAATACCGGCTATAAATTTGAAATGTTTAACACTCAATTATGTAGAATACCTACACATTCCACAGCTCGACCAGATTCGCAGGTAAGTTGTCTGGCGTTCAAAAATACTAAAACTATTTCTGTTACATTTATTTGGAATAGAAAATTCGATGTAAACAAAAACACGTACGAAGTCAAAGTATAATCAATCTTTCATTCATCTGGTACATTACTCCTTTGATTAAAAAAAAAAGTTATTTTAGAGGTATGCAAAGAAGATTGAATATAACAATGAATATTATCGAGGCTTTTAGTAAAACATGAAAGACGGTATGCCTTGTACAGGTACACCTTGCTCAATCATCATCCTACGCAAATTGTAACGAGTCCGTTGATTGCGAAAGAAAATCCATTAGTTGAAGGTATAAATCTGTTAACTTACGAGTATCCCTATTTTAGTATGACTTCAGACAAAGAAGCTTAATGACGGATTGGCAGACAAGAGAGAATGAACTTTATATGCGGCAGTCAACACTGTCATATCTAAGTTAAGGAGTTTATTGAACCCAATAAAACTGTAAGTTAACTGAGAGAACTGGACCACTTGTTGTTTAGATCCCCACTACCCTTACATCCCTTTAGACATATTATTATGACGCTCACAAAGATTTATTTTTGGAAAGGCTCATGCGCATGATAGGTAATAAGCCGCATAGAAGGATGACTCAAAAACTCAAAAGCATTTATTTCAATTAGACCATTACAGGCACTTTTGAATGTCAGAAAAACAAATAAGGCTAAGCTACAGTCACAGACACAAGGCATAATAACTTGTGAAAGTACTGTAGTTGCCCATTCCAAAGCGTAGATCTCTATGGAGAAGAATGGGCAAGAAACTCCATGGACACTCTTTACAATCAGAATATTGTACAAAATCTTGGTTACATCATTCATGTTGAGATTCTGGACTCCAAAAAGCCACTAGGAAGCAGAAACAAGATCCAATCTTGGAATTTTCCTATGATAAGATGAAGGGCAAAGTTGGTGTTCAAAGAGATAAGATTGCTAAGCAATGGTGTCAAATAACATCCATAATATACGAAGTTGTGAAAAGAACATCATCCTGAGCAGCTTTACCAAAACAACAAAATGTACAGCTGATTAAGTGACTAACGATTAGAGTGGCCGTGCTTTACGATTTATGAGAAGAAGAAGTCTCTAGAATTTCAAACTAAGATTCAGACACCAATATAGTTCCCAGTACCATTCAGGGACAGCGCAAAACAAAAGAAAGACATATTATATTCCATTTTCAAATAATCGTAACAAACGACGAAATATGACACGAATCCACGCCAGCCGGTTCCAATCTTAAAACTAACATAGCGTGAGAATATCAGATAAGAATTTAACTTACATCACCAAACGACATGATAACAATGACCTTGAAGTTGATACGCTCAGTTTAACTGTACCGTGAAGTATTTATTTAATTATACGCGTTTAGAGACAAAAAAAACTAGTGTGCTGAGCCTCCAATTTATCTTTTTCACGGCCTTAGATATACTCGGACTTCCAGCTAAATGTTTCATCGTCTATTCGGGCTTTCAATTGTCTGTGTTTTCTTTCATGGAGCATCGACCATGTAACCGTATCTCATTGAACTGGGTGTTATTACCATGATTCATACTCATAATGAAGATGAGCTGGTGAAACTGGTCTGTGTGGTTACTAGGCTTGCGAAAGTCAGGTCACCTTATCTACCGTGCCGTAGAGTCGTTCATCTATGGTTTAATAACAAGCTAGAATGGACCACCATCTTGAACAGCTTTGCAACTGAACAGCGTCTTGAGCGTTCAGAAAAACCAGCTGTATATCTACTATTCAATCCCCAAAACTTTATAGTTATGGCAATATTCTCGTCGTAGTTGTGAAAGTGCCATAAGGAAGAACTTTTAGAAAAGAACTTTATGGCATAA
The DNA here is from genome assembly GCA_950005105.1 of Lycophotia porphyrea. Taxonomy (NCBI): domain Eukaryota; kingdom Metazoa; phylum Arthropoda; class Insecta; order Lepidoptera; family Noctuidae; genus Lycophotia; species Lycophotia porphyrea. The sequence goes on along the minus strand of OX465395.1, from coordinate 12,701,817 downwards.
TTATAATGGTTAGAGTATGACCAGCAAACCAATTTCGTAACGTACTCAGCGTTCCGCAATCAGCAAACCAGCTGATCATAGCCCAAAGGAATTTCGAAGGAATATCCTAATCCATTGATTCATGTTTGAAAAATTAGTCTGCTTGATAACGTAAACAATGCAATGAATATTGTAGAATTGCCATGTTATCACGCAATTATCCCGCAGTTTTAGATGCAGATTTAGATTCCTCTATTCTGACTATAGATAGCACTGAATCTGTCTGTCACTGTCGCAGCTAGCCGCTTGACAACTGAGATCGTGCCTGTTTAAATATTCACCTTCATTAATCTTTGAATGAAGGGCAATGTCCTCTAGACAAATTAATCCATTGAAAGCCAGCTCCGATAGAGCAGTAGGTACTTGGTACAAAAATTAAAATTGAAGTTGACAAATGGGTTCACAAGACTAAGCTCTTGAAAATACGCTTAGTCTAGAGTAATGCGGGCGTTAAAACAGATGGACCTTACTGTACTTTGCAGAATTGAAAGTTTAATAATGTAGTGCTAGGTCTGAGTAGCAGTAGGTAGTTGATGTAAGGTTTTCTATATTGATGATGGATGTGTTATTTTTTCCATAAACTGGTAAACACATATTCATTGGGAACCGCTAGGCTGATGAACTTATATTTATTTCAATTTTTGGGTTTCGTCCGCGGAAATACAATTTCGTACTTAGACACAACTTCACATCAGAATTTGAAGATACTACGAACATTTTATATAAGGTAATGAAAAGCAACGAACTCAGTTTCCCTAAAGGCGGAAGAAAACACCGTTAACGGTAGTTAAGTATCACCTCCTACTTCACGAGTATTTTCGCTCTTATCGCTGCTTTATGTAACATTGTTAGACGCTAATCTAAAATGCAAATGTGCATGCTCTTCGGCTTTCTTACTTTCAATAAAGTAACACGAATCATTTTCCCTGCGTACATTGTATCAAGTATGTAAATTGTTTTTTTTAACTCAATACTCTTCTTCCTACACGGAATGTTAAACGTTGTCATTCGTGAAGAATTTATGAGCAAGGCAGTAAATGAAATCAAAAGAAATCGGTTTGCATGAGTTAGCTTTCATGTTTTATACAAATAAAATCGTCGATTCTTTGTAGTAACCTTCCTGGCACTGACCGACCTCGGTGTGATACATATTCAATGAGACTATTCTGCAGTTAAATTCTCAGTAAGTACACATCAAAACAAACCACTTTATTCAATGTTTTACTGTGTAGACCGCTCCGTATTTGGATGCACTCAAATTTAGGTTACCCAGTGGCGCTAGTGTCACGGTTAGTGTTGTCAAACAAGACCTTTTAGCTCTCGGCCTATTTTGCTGAATGGAGAGGGCTGAAAGAATTTTTACGAGAAAATAATCTCAGCTCCACTGGATGTTTACGAGAGCAATTCCAAGAGTCCAAAGGAAATTGCTGTCTCGCTGAAATATTAGGTCATTGATGATTAAGTCGGGGTTCCTTTCCTTTTATGAAGACGGCTGAATTAATTCATCATGAACATGTGAGGTAAATACAGCACTTTTTTCTGTAAAATTCCCGACATTCACAACATACGCTCGAACTCTTTTATTGGTAATTTTCTCCCGAACAGAGATGAGACACACGCCGTAATAGTATCATGAAATATTTACGAGTATTTTCCCAACGATTTTCCTTGAAGGGAGAAGGGGCATCGGCAGTAAAGCCAGATTCCAGTTATAAGTGCGCTGGCTTCTGATGTTGCTCATAAAGCGTCCCTGATAAAGCCTCCGGTCCTGAGGGAGACGGGGTGAAGTGGGGAGAAACACGTACAGAGCGAAGTTTCGAAATGTGTCTATGTTGTAAAGAGTTGTCATATTTGGAGGACTGAGTATCGAAAAAAAGTTATATTGAAGGATTGTTTGGAATAAAACTAGATGAGATACAAGACATACATTTTGATTTTGATTTAAACATCAGGCGTAAATTTACGACATATGGCTTTAACAAAAAACACTAGCTGATGCGCGCGGCTTCGCCCGCGCGAATGTCGGTTATCGCGAGCAAAAGTAATAATGAAATTTTGATCCCGTTCCGGCAACCGGGAATACAAAAACTTGTACTAAAACCTTCCTCGAGAACCACTCTATCCAGGGTGAAAACGGCATGAAAATCGGTGCAGTATTTTTGAGTTTATCACGAACAGACAGACAGACGCGGCGGAGGACTTCTAGTCCGGTCTGTTAAAACTTACACAGCCTGTAGCTTCTTAAGTATTGGTCGTAGAGCAAATATAAATATGACCAAATATGTAGGACATTTTATGTAGAAACTTTTGTCAGAAGTAATCATAATGCTATTCCTACAAATATTCGAGATATGAGCAAAAACCTGAAAAAAGGAACCTTCAACCCCCCCCCCCCACCCTTAGAACAGCCCCCCTCCCTTGAGGACTTTTAGTATGTTCATCTGGATACCGTAAGGTATAACTGTACTAGTTTTCAAGACTACACGAATTATTTCCCCTGATTTTTTTAAATTTTCATGGACTATTTGTTTTAAATAATATGAAGTGATAAATAATCGTCCAACTTTAGGCGCCCCTAAACATTATTTTTCCTTTCCGCGTCATATATCACACGGTGAAGCTATCTACTGTTTTCTGCCATTCCCCCAGCGAGTATCCTGTTACGCCCAGCCCCCAGGCCGACCGTTAGCTCTTCCGAGTTCCGAGGGAACTTCCTTACTGCGCACTATTCTCCGTTCTCCCCCTTAATGCTGATGGTAATCTACATGTGCTTGGAATATCGCGCTGACATTTTGTGGCGTTGTTGTTCCCACGAACATTAAAATACTGTTTCTAAGAAGAGATGTACAGTTCTGAATGCGGTTAAGTGTAAAAAAGACTGAAGTCACGAAGTACCTAGATTCGCATGGAAATAAGTAAATACTTTCATTAAATGTTTTTACACTGTACTACTAAGTAGAAAACAGGTTTTATTGGAATTTCTAGTAAATGAGAAATCTTACGTCGGAATGACTAAATAGTATGATCTATGAGTAAGGAAGACGATGAATGCGGTAGTGTGGAATGTCTCGAGAGAATGTTGGCATACGTCGGGTATAATGGATAATGGTGCACTGTATTATGACGCAGACAATTTAGAGTGATATAGTATCGAGGCTCAATTCTGATGGACCTAGGGTATAAAATTGAGATTCACTAACGTTAGGCTCGCCCCTATTATATCTATGAGATGTAAATATAAAGTTGGCGAAATGTGCATAAAGCCGTGTACATTTTTCGCAAAGATTTTGTTTATGTGAGTTTAAATGTTTGTAAACGTACCCACGATACAGGAGAAGTTCCTAGTGTGGAGCAAAAAAAAGAAGTTTCTTTTTACGTGTTATATTAGATATTTGAATTATTTTCCATGAAATGATCTATTACGGTCAACGATACTTCTTCAACTTTATTTACAAAGTTCGCTCATAATTATTTTTATAATTAATATTCTCAGCAAGCCGTCCAAACGCCAGCGGAACAGGGAACAGCTGAGTGTGTGTGCCTGCCCATGCGCGTGCGATGCATTCCTAGCGGTCAACGCACGCGCGCGCACTCACTGCGCATGACTTTACTACATACAACATATCAGCAGTTATTACTCCTTTTAGAACCGTGTTTGACCACTGTTACACCTGTGTGGTCGAAGATGGCCAGTACCCTTTACCAAGAAGTTATCTTTTTAAATTTCTAAGTTTATAAACACTGGGGAATACAGACTCTGTCAAGCAGTTCTGTTTGCTTCTTACTGCTACAGCGGCATAGCATAATAAATTCGACTATTATCAATCGTAATGTGCGAATTTCTGGAATATTCTACCATATAACGATTCAGCATTTCACGACAAACACCCCATTATATTCTCAAAGCAACTATAATCTTATCAACACATAATAATGCCCTCGTAAGATTTGAAACACTGCACAATAACCGGTCGTGCCCTACCGATCACGTAATACTATGGTCTTACATCGAATGAAAATACCTCGACGGCAAACAGCCGTCTAAAATCATTATGATCTCTACTTTAAACATGTAATTTTCATAAGCTCGTAACCTGCTTATAAATTCAGTTGTTGGATTTGAAATTCAGAGAGAATTTCGGAGGAGTTTGTTTGTGGAACCGTGTACATACAATCTACATAGTTGCTGATACGCGTCTAACTTCTTATGATGCTTCGCAACAAAAGTAGAACTACAACTACATTAAACAACAGGGTAACTAAAGTAGTTCCAACTAGACCCAAGTAAGTAGATACGAAGTAACTCTAAGTAAATAAACATTTCTCAACAAATCGGATCTAAAAAGAAACTTTCTACAAAAAAAACATAGGCAGACACCATGAAATGTACGTTCCGAAAACATTCAAATTATCTATAGATCAACCGTACAATTGCACCAGACACACAAGCAAGTACGAAGTTATTTCGCGGCAAATTAAGCGGTCTACCGACTATTAAAAAACAAGCAGTCGTAGCACCGTGCACCGCCCGTAGATTGGCGAGACGAGACCAGCATAGCAATTAGAAAAATTGAGACACAAAAAGTCCCGTTCCTTTGAAAAAGGCGTTAATTTTTCATTCGCGGTGAATTAGACGTGGAACGGGTTGATGTCTCGACGGCTGCTGGCGACGATCGATAGAAACGAGTTATGGGACTTTCAGTTGTGTGGTCTTGCAAAGATTTTAGCTGTGTTTAATACGATATTGCTTGGCTAGAGCAGAACAAAACATAAGAAAGAACCAGAGGCGATATACTAAAACAGAAGAATATAAGTAACGTTTCAATACGATCAGAAAAGACAGCTAATTCGTCGTAGCAAAACTTTTCACAGGAATATGTAAATTCAGCTCACACCACAACATTGAGATCAATTTTTCGCTCTGTCTGGGAAATACGCAAAAATATGCATTAGCGAAAAATATGTATTTCTGAATTTACATATTTAGCAATCTGTTTACCATTGCTATTTCGACTGCCACGCCTCTTTATTTTCTCATGCAACCTTGAGTGGTGGCAGTGGTAACACGCCCCCTATTAAAAGAACTTATTTTAGAACCAAATAAAGAGAATATTCGGTAGACTTGGATGCTAAAGATGAAGAAGTGAATTGTGAAATAGAGCTCACTAACAAGATTGAAGATGCAGATGCAATTGTAGAAATCAAACCAATTGCAATGATCAAAAACGAATCCAGATAGAGGTCAGTGATATTAGTAATCCAGAAAGCAATGCACTCGAAAATAGCGTGGAACAATCTTAACATATCAGAGTTTACTTTACGCCTCATATACAAACAGTTTTTCTTCAACTCTCAGTTTCTTTCATAAAGCGTAGTACAATGCAGTGCTTCTATTTATAATTAAACTGTTTAACCTTAGATCTTTACAGTTATTATTTGCAGGAGTAACGTCAAGAAGCCGCGCATCGTGAATGAATACATCAACAACTGTGAGCATTAAAAATGATCGGAATACGCAACCGCTTTCCTTGAACGTACAAACTTATGAATTATACAGAATGCATTCCGCTAGTTTACTATACAACGTATTTACAATTCAATTTGCTAGTAAAACGACATCAAGTACTCGTACCTAGTTACAATCAGTCTTTTATGCGTTCTCAATTTGGAACGAATTGAGAATTTGAGATAAGGAAAGAATGTGTAAGTAGTGTTTAGCATTACACAGCAGTACTCAACACATTTGGTTACTATATTTGGTTCAACTTATGACTACTGAAATAACAAGACATAGCGGAGAATGGAAGAAAACATGCTGCGCCGACCCCAAATAAATTGGGACAAGGGCAGGAGAATTATGGTGAGGATTTAGTTCACCTTAATAGGAAAAAATATTCCAAAGACCAAGGAAGTTGGTAGCTAATACAGAGAAGAGAAAATAAAGCTAACTAGCATTTGAATTGACGCCAAGTACCACAGAAACCAGAGCAAGCATGCAATTGCAATATTTCATTCAATTTTGCAAGCTTGCCAACTTCCACCTCATTATCTTCAATAAATAATAAAATTTACTTTAAATAAAGTATCTATCAAATGCATGTCACGTATTCAATGAAATAAAATTAGTTGTTACGAAATGCCATTGTTGCGACACTATCGCTATAGCTCTGTCCTCAAATTTTGAAACGTGAGCTGACTTTTTACTACAAACCAGTACTGATTCTACAATAAAATTTAATACAGTACTAACTATTCTTCTTTACATACTAATTAATTGAGAGGAACATGTAAGTTGAATGTAACAATCATATTTGTCTTATGATAACGTGGTGAAGACACTTAACCATGCCAAAATATTCAAAAGAATTTCTCCAGTCCTCTTCAACAGCTACAAGTCCTATGTCAATAAAACCCTTTTTAGTTCTTGACTACCTAAGAATAATAATTTCCTCTGGTTATTTACTATCGTTAAAAGTTTTTCAAATATCGTGAAAGAACGACTTAGCAGTTATAACGATTGGAGCCACACTAGACACTTTTTTATTATGCTCGTGTGCTTTCCAATTTATCTCCATTACCAACGCTTCATTTTCTATCATCATCAGACAAAGGCGTAAAATGAAATAGAAATCCTGTAAATCATTAATATTTGCTAGTATTACAAGTATTGAAATCAGCATGACTGTTCGTATTTGTGTCAAATATTAATTTTAGAGAGACTGCCCAAGAAATTGTGCTCACAGCGAATTGATTAAACTCGCGATGTTTGTAAGCTCTTACGCAGTATTATACAATAGAGCTATAGTATTTATTATTGAAGACGTCTCGAGTCACGGCCTCGATATGCAAGTTTAAAAAACTTAATACTTTAGACTTGACACATCACACGAAACCACAGTAAGAGACAAACAAACCCTAACTTCAGATTTATTAATTTTAGTAAGATGGATGGAGGTTTCGACAAGAATTGAAATTTGCGCAAAGTTAATTTTAATATAGAAACAGTTAATAAATTTTGATTAAAACTGGCAGCAATCTAATACATAATACTCCACATTGTTGACTAACCTAACAGAGACGATCAATACGAAAAAAAAATACACGTCGATGCCATGAATCATCTTTTTTTGTATTCCAAAAGCGCACACCCGCAATATCATTAGGCAAATCCCCTGAAAGCCGAATGGCATTAAAATGAAATTTAAAGTCAATACAATTTCAAATAGCGACGTAGGGAAGCAGTAACTAACCAGCCCTCATCTCTCCTCTAGGGTTCGTCCCAATTTCGTCCCTTCACACTGTGACCCAGTTCTGAAAGCCGCTCATTTGCCACCGTAGGTTTAAAATGGGGTTGCATGTAATCGTTCTTTGCCCTCATACTCGGAGGGTTTCAGTACTCAGCTGAAAATGTCCCTTCTCTTTCACACAAATTGATCTTTCAGTAAAGGATGCTCTCTCCGAGCATTGTTGATCTACAAACAAGTTTTTGTCGACGATTATTTTCCTTAGAATGGTTGGATGTTGGCTGGTTACTGAATGTGACCGTAAAATAAATAATCAGCATCATTAAAACTGGGTTTTCGTTTTAGCTAAACTATGGCGTCTCCGTCTAGGGGCCTTTGACGTGACTAATAACAAATACGAATTAGCAACTTTAAATAAGATGAATGGAAAATAGATCTTCAGTTAGTTTTGTGTTCATGTTCAAAGATTTTCGTCTGGCATATGATATTTGGTCTCTACAGAAGAAAGAGCACTATTAAAATTTTAGATATTGTGAAAACCAGTGTATTAAATATGAATTCTCTGTATCTTGTACTTACTCGTAGCCTACGTAAGTTATTGACACTATTATTGGCGCCATGTTATTAAATACAAGTAAAATTGCATCAGAAAATCTACAAATACATGCAATGATATGAAAATACTTCTTAGCGATCTGCTCAAACGGGATTTCGTTTGGTACATGATACTCCGGCCGTTGTTTACCTCGACACGACAGGCAAACGGCGTGGAATTCACTTGCGTCACTTTTACACTACACTTATCTATCTTTAGTATTTAAGAACAAATCATACGAAAGTGTCAAACTAAAAACAAGGTCCACTTCTCGGCAGGTGAACGACCGAAGAATGTTGCAAGAGAGCCACAAGGTTGCTGCCTCGGACCAGTATGTGAATTTAAAATCATGAAAATTACGATAAAGAGTGTTTCGTAAAACTATCGCAGTGGTGTGGAAGCTAATTTTAACTGAATGCTAGAGATAAAAGTATTTTATGTTCATTTGAAAAGATAATAGAGATAAATTGGCATTGACAGTGGCACTGGATTTGCATTGATTTTGATAAAAGATTATACACAAGACACTTATTTGCTGCTTATCGGTGTAAGATTAGGCAGTTCTGTAAAAGATTTAAAGACAATCACAAAAAGAATTTAAACATTTATTTAAAAATATCTACTTTTTTTAATAGAAAATCTATTTTAATCAAAAGATTAAACGATAAAGAAAGCACTTGTTACAAACTTTCCCTATAATTCGAAAGTTTACAACAACAACCAAAAAAAATTGTGTCTAAATAGTCACCTTTACATGGAGTCCAAAAAAAATATTGCTTCTTATGAAGAATAAAATTGTTCCTACCCAAAGAGTTAAAAGAAAAAAGAACTAAATGAATCTAAAATAAGTGTAGTTCATTCAAAAGAAATAAAAATACACTGAATGTAAGTGGAGATATAAATCTGGGTAATAAAATCGAATAGGTAGAAGAAACAACAGATGCTTACTTATAAAGAAAGCTAAACACCGATAAGGTTTACGAGAGATTTTTCCAAGAACTCAGTTAAGTATCGAAGTACAGTAACTAGTGGTTGCGTAACCAGCGAATGCAGTCAACCAAAATGGCGTGGTGGCTTATTGCGTTGTACAAACAAAGATTGCTCTCACGACCGCGTCAAAGCAAACTAATTAGTAAACAAATAGAATATAATCTACGTCTACTAGACTATACAATTAATGTTAAAAGGAGATGTAGTTTTAACTTTGGATAAGACAACGGAAATGATGGACGTCTTTGCAAGAAAGAAAATAATGGATGTAATCACTACTAGACTGAGACCAACTTCAAGCAAAGCAGAAGCAAACTGCCAGTTGGTACTGGATAAAGTTTTAAAGAACCTTGACTTCAAGATCTGGCCTTCAACAATATTATATAGAGACGGGCCATGATTTACGAGCATAAGATTCAAACAAGTAAGAACTTTAGAGAAACTTACATAGAGTTTATTAAAGTCACCGTGACAAGACATTGAATTAATATACTTCTAATGCTATTGTGGAGGACTCGGAACGGTGGGAAAGTAAGACTGCAATTAAAGTTAGTTAATCCGGAAAATTGATTTTGTTTGAATCGTCGACGGAACGTAATATAACGTAGTACACTTTCGTTTTCATTTCAGAGTGTAATGTAGCACAATAGAAATTGCTTTTGTACTTGTTCCAGGTGAAACCTTAAGTTAGCAAATAGCTAAACCATTTAGATAGTTATTAGACCTATGCCTAATAGTACAGAACTTTACTACCGTAACTTATGATTCTCCTTCATCAGAATAATCGATTCATATATAAATCTTAATGTCAGTTTCACATGTTTTTTCCACAGCCGTAAATTGTAAGCTGACATCTACAACATCGCCTTCGTCGTTAAGAATTTTCCTCGTCTCCAATGAATGAAACCCTTGACCTACTTTTGTATGATTTTTACTTGAGGAAACTTGGATATCATCAATATTAATGTCTTCTGATTCGAATGGATTACGATGATTATGTAATTCAACTTATTTTTGTACAGACGCCAGTACATCAAGCTACTATAATCTGTCAAACTTCTTTAATACTCGTAGATTTTCAACTTTATCGCTAAAGCATTAGGTTGATTGGGAAAATCCGACAGTTTCGGGTAGTTTGACCTGCTGGTGTCTGTACATGCGCGTCCTAATCTATATAAATATTTGGATGATTGAATTTTTCCTCATCAACGATATAATTATGTCGACATCGCTACGGCTGTGTCTATAGCTCATGAACTCATTAGACACAATTTATAGTAGGTAAATAACAGGTTAATAAAACCTCATCAGTCTCTGCCATTAAGCACGATGCAACATTGATATATTTTGCTTATATCATAAACAAATAGTACTGGTTTCAGGTCGCACCTACTTACATCTTTAATATACGTTGTAAGGGCCAAAGGAAACACGTTTAATTTAACTTCATTGGAACAAAAAATTAGTATTGCGATCGGACATAATACATTAGATTAAAAATTCTCTAAAGGGTCTTTGCTTTTAGGATCATCGAACCCACAAAAACACCCCGAACCGGGTGGCCGGGTCTTTCAAAGGATAATGACCTTAGAACTTAGAGAGATCGACATTACGAAAAATAGTATTATTACTAATTTAAGGTGAATTATATTTGGAGACTTTTACCCATATTCGGCTTTGATCGGAAAATTAATGCAGCTGTTTTCTGTGTGGTCTAAGCATTCTGAAATAGAAGTTTTCAGACACGCAATTACAAGAACCGTCGGAGTCCAAGGTCCGTTTATAATTCCAAATGTCAAGAAAATATAAATAAAACAGCACGAATAAAAGGAAAAAATGCGTAAAATTTGTTTTATGACATAACCAAGGAAGCTCACTGTCCGGACACCATTATTATAGTCGTACTGAAAAAACGAAATTAAGTTCCGCCGAATTCAGACTCGTACAAAATTTTCTTGCACGTTTCCAATGATATACGTAAGCCGTCCAACTAAATTCTCTGCAATAATTTTATTGTTTCTCTGCAATCGAATTACTTATTTAAGTAATTTGTGTCGTGAAAGTGGCCAGTGTTTACTGGCAGGGCAAAGCACGGAGTACCTCACAACACGACTTGTGGACCGGTTTAGTGGACTGACCCCAGCAGTCAAGCAAGATTGTGTCCTATTGCACAACTAAAGCCCGATTTATCAGCCCCGGATCAAGATTGCAGCATTTACAGGTAAGTAACGATTATCTAGTTATCCATTGATTCAAACTTAGATTAAGTGTAGGAGTTTGAAGAACAATTAGTTTAAATAGTAATATTGAGATGAATGAGCGGAGCCTCCCAATACAGGCATTACTTGCTTAAAGGGAGGCTCCAATCACTAATTTTGTTTGTGTAACATATTTTGCTGATGAAATAAATGAATTTTGATTTGATTTGAAAAAATGAATTTTGATAGTGATATTTAAACTAATTTAAAAGCACTTTGTTCAGTTATTTGTGAACAAAGCAATATAAATAATGTTGTAGAAGACGATCCGTAAATGAATAAGCGTAGGCTAGTCAACAACACATTGTTGGTTTTCATTTCAAAGTTATAATCATAATACAAATTTCCACATCTTAAATGCCCAATTAAGGAATTACATTTAGATGAAAAAGAACAGTAAAAGAAAATTATCAAGAAAACAAAGTGATTGGTAGAGGGGTCAGAAAGAAGAAATCGACAAACTGTGAAATCCAAGCAGTAGTCGTAATAAAATACAAGGTGTAAACACGAAGAACACACTTCACGAAGCCGTCAACCAAGCATTATGTACGTCAAACTAAGTAACTTTACGCAAAAATTAGTGCTGGGAAACGACTTTTTTTTTTGGGCTGAAAAATCACGATTTACAGTAGGACTCAATGTAACGCACTCAAAAGATTGTGCTGATGGATGGTTTGGGTCCTGGAGGTGTTTAAAGTAAAAATCTTGCATTAAAAACATGTATTTAAAAATAAAAAAAAGTGAAATGTTGGAACTTTGACCCCCAATATCTCCGTAACTAGAAGGTTCCCTGGTATGGTCTAGAACCCAAAAAATTTCGCAATGTGGGGCAGAACAAGTGCCTTTCGGCTTCGTTAAGAGTCTGTTTACACCCTTCATACCAAATAATGAGACACCCATCATCCATTATCAACATCATTGATCTTGAACCTCTAAGCAGATTGGCACTTACAAGGCGTAGAAAAAATATATGAAGAAGATGGTCCGGTTCGACTTTGAAATGCAGTGATGTACAAGTCGGTAATGTATTCAGATATTCAATATCAAAGTACAACACTACACAAGTTGATCTGTTTACTTGATTGACATTCATAGCTAGTAGGTAGTTAGCACGTATCACGTTATTTATAGAAGCTGGCGTGATAAAACCTCAGTAGTCGTTATCAGAGACAAACAATAAAGACAAACACAAGTTACAGTTGCATAGTTATGTGCACATTATCTTAATTGCATTGTCGAAACAAATATGATAATAATTTGTGAAGAGAGAACTAAAACAGGTTTTAAACATAGGTAAGTAATAGTAGAACAGTAGATTGTTAAAGATAATGTACAAGGAGGCTAAGTAAATTTTCTTTTCATTGCTTAATGTACTAGAAAATGGTGCGCTTAAGTCTTCAACGCTTTTCTTGTGTGCCTAATACATTAGCAAGACAGTGAGCTCTTTCTTCGAAATGTTACAAGCTTTAGTTTTACAAAGGTTGCCTGTGGTTAACGTTTTTAATGTCTGATGTCATCAGTCAGCGCTGTGTAGGAAGAGGCTACTTAGACTACTTGATACTCGATCATCATATTAGTCGCATACATATTCAATGCTGAACGACACTGAACTGTCACACAATCTGGCTCTAGTAGATCACTATGTTCTTCTTCGTCTATGACATTTCTGCACAGAAACCGGGTGTACAATTCTGTCCTGGAAAACGCAGGTCAGCTTGCAACGTTGTTAATCTCAATGTCAACCATTGAACAGTCGATAACAATTGTATTATTGTTTACTAAAGTAAGGAAAATAGTGCATGAGACGGTCTTGTGATTGTTACCATCAGAAAACCTAAATAAAGCTTTGTTTCCTGCGATTTGTTTACAATTTTAAACAATTTTCATTGTTTACGTTCACTTTGACCTCAATGATGCGACTGTGAATCACAATGGAGCTTAACCTTCTTCCATAAAGTTACAGCCTTTACAAAACCATTATAACATCAGTCCAAACACGATTCATGAAATCGATATACATAATAAGTTTATAGCAGATCATCGTATTTCTACAGACACTTACGTACTTGCAGATGTCTATGTATCTTGTTCAGTTACTTTAATTAGGCCAGGGGTTTCATTAGAACCGTGCTGGACCGTTGCGTAATTACGATCGTCAGCTACAGGCGGTGTCGGCCCTCCGTTGGTCCTAACACTCCGAACGCCCTCAACATCACAGAGAACAGAGTCCTAATTACAAGTTATTTTTAAATATTATTCTGGGACACGTAACTAAGCGTAAATGTTTACCGACGAACAGGGTTCTGCATAATAGACAGCTACGACCATCATATAGGATAAATTCTTGATGGTAGACAACAAACGATCCTGGAAAAATAATGCCATTATTGTTACGCTTGGCAGCCGACTGACCGGACTACGATCTTATAAGAAACTTTTGTTTCTCATCCAGACTTTCTGCGGACCTGTTTGCGGAAGCAACCACAAGAAATACAGGAATAGCTACAGTAAGAATCATGTGATTTATTCCAGCTGACTGACTGAGCAATCGATGTTGTGGTTTATAAAAAATGCATAAATATCATCGTTTATTCTCTTATAGTGCACGATTGCGATCAATCATAATATTAGTGATTCATAACGATAATCATGACAAATAAGTAGAGGTAGATGCTTGCCTGTCAGTATCATATTACAGTCGTTTTGATGGACTCTAAAGGCCTCTACACACACCCGACCGCAGACTGGCAGGTATTCGAGCCGGGCTTGCATGTTTCCTATATTTCTTGTTTATTTTATACGGCATGTGCGGCTTGCATATGCATGGCCGCTCGGCAAAAACCCGCCGGCACTGTGTGTAGGAGCCTTAACAGTCACAAATCGCATTTTAAATCAGAACGGGACCATCTAAACATCTATCCCACCACTAGTGCGCAGCCGTCGACGTTGCAAAATCATCAGAACAAACCTTTTAAATGAGCCTTCAGACTGAACCGCTCACAAACGAAGGCCGACGGTCATGGCTGGTCATGGTACTACATAACAAAGTAATACAAGATCGAACGAGAAAGATAATAAAACAGAAAATCTCGGTTGTATAGATAATGAAGACCCAGTACAAAATTATGAAACAGAAACGCAGTAAATCAATCATTGATAAAAGATAATTGGTGCATTACGATATCCAAAAGTGAAGGAACCACTTTTGGCAGATTCTATTCGGTAGTTAAACTAAAATGCGGACATTAAAGTTGTCGTTATAATCCGAAATCGATGCCGAAATACTTTCGTCGGTGTTGTAACAGGTTATTTCAACGGGGCCATCGTTGTTGGTATAAATAACAGTTAATTTCTCGTGTCACGCTCCGTTAGATCGCGTCGCGTGCCCACCGATGTTTCCTGGTTTGCCTCGACAGATTCCATTGCATTTAACTATAGTTTGTGACTTTGGCTATCGACCGATTCGTGTTGTCTTGACCACTCATGAAGTGTTTTTTATGGTCCTCAATTTAGAGTTCATACAAAACCCGTGTCGTCGTCTGCCAGTCTTGCAATAATTCTTGCATCAAGCACTCCACGTTAAAGAAGTAAAAACAGTCATTAGCATTTTATTGCATATTTTAAAACAGCATCTCATTACAGAGTCCCATCATCATGGATCGCCCAATACGCATTAGCAACATGATTATATATTCCATTGGAAGACGACACATCATCAACAAATATAGAATCATTATTACACTTGGCTCATTGCACGTAATTGAAATCACAAATCATTACTTCTCATATTTTAATACTCGTTACGTAAGAGTGGTTGCTATGAATGCAGGGCAAGTAACATACGGGCGGAAGAACCATGATGCGTGACCGGCTATGTGTCCTCAGCTTTGTTCTAAAGAATTTAGAATAACGGTACCGATCGTCGCAACGGGGGGAGGTCCTTTATTTATTAGGTTTTTAACTCGGACTTTGCGAAAAGATTTTGATTTCATGAAAATTGAAGTACTCGGATTTGTTATTGCTATTAAATTCATTGAATATGTGTTATAAATTCGAAATCTGGACCACCAGTCAATGACTTCGTGTGAAAATAATTCGTAATAAACTGCAGTCGATTTGTTCCAGTCACCTCCAGTGTTCCAGCGAGTACTAAATACAATTTTATTATCTTATGATAATTCTAGGCCAAAGATCAATATTTTAAAATTCACAATAGAATCATTATTTCATCTCTCACAGTTTCCTGTAATATTCCTTTCATTATCATAAATGCAATATCCTCGGTTTCCACGGTTGTCATGAAACATTTATTTTGAGAATCGGAGTTTGGATTTATAAAAGTGAAGATGCATTGAGAATTCAGGTCGTGCAGTATGGGCCGCAAGCTATTTCCAATCTTCTCGTGCAGTGGATTCCAACCACGTGAGACTGTATGTGTTAAGATATATCTATCTTATTTGCACCTCTCATTCCTTTACAAACGTATTGTAGACAAGAAACTTCTAGAATATCGCGACCTCGTAAACATGTTTTCTTTGCTGTAATTTAAGAAAACCTTCATGAAAAACTTGACCTTTAAACTAGGTATTCTGAATTATACGGTATACCATCTGAAACTAGATCACATTTCACAAAGTACTTCTATTTACCCAGAGGGTACGAAATCTACATTCCAGAATTCAAAGCAAATACAGATTCTCCTACACGTTCCATATATTATGATTAAAACAACACAGTAAACCTTGGTTTCTAGATCCAATTCTACATTATCTTGCGAACGGTTCGAACAAGAAAATAACAATTGAACTACGTATTTAAAGAAAACAACGGCTTGCTTAGAGAACAATAACATTTTATTCAGCAACAAAGAAACTGACTCGAATGAAGTATTTATTATGTGTCTTTGTTCATTGCAAGTTGCATCGACTGTTCGACAATTGCTTACATAAACAAACAGGAAACACTTGTTCTACAGTAACTACTCACTAGAAAATGTGATTAATATTGACATCTCTAACGGTTATGACCTAAATTACGAACCCTACTATCCCTAATTACGACCTAAATTTTAACGATGCTTAAAAATGCATCATAGAGTTGGTGGGTTTTTGAAAAACTGTAGAAAAAAGAATTGTTTGACGCGATGTATCCAGAAAAGTTAACCTAAGATGGAAATTTCCTGAAAACCTATTATTTTAATCAAATAGCTCCTATGTTCTTAACACGAGAGCTTCAAAGTGTGAGGTTCTAATTGCATAAAGTGTTTAATTGAGAAACCTCTCCTTAGTGACCAATTCAATTATTTATTGGCTTCAACATCAACAAAGTAAACACAAACAGACGAATTTTATAAGTATTATTTTTGTCGATGGCACTGAGCATCGGGGGCCTCGCAGGTTGTTCGTCGCGAAGGGCTTTGCGAGGTTACAATAGCTGAACCTTATTTGGACGGTAAACATCGAACAAAAACTAGGCACTATCAACTACTTCAAGTTTGGGTTTGTTATTTCTATATTAGTTGGTTTTGTTAGTGTAATGGTGAGTACAATTTTATATCAGGTAAGGGCTCTTTTGAAATGCTGGCCACGTCCATACTTATTAATTCCTGCTCGCAGTGCCTGTTGTCTATCAAGCTTTCTCTGCAGCCAGTTCTTTCGTTCAGCACTCAAAACGTTTACCTCCTTTCCACACAGATTCAATCTCTGGACTTCTTTCAACCACTTTATCTTTAGAGGGCAAACATGAAGTGTCGTAGATAACTACCTAACTAGTTTGCCAGCTGCCTTCACTCTGTCAAGCCCACTCAAACTGGTATCAGGGCAGATGGAAAGCGACTCACGCGTGAATACGAGTGATTTCACCTCTATCTAGCCAGTGAGCAGTTGTTTCAAAATATTTAGAAAGTTATAGTCAATTATTTACCAATTGATAAACACAAGAGATGATTCAATCAACAATCAAGTTATTCACCAGCTCCAAGCGTAGTTGATTCAGAAGCTAATTGCTCTGAAACGATGTAAGTACCTTGTCAGTACAAGGTTGTACTACGCTTTAGGAAGGGCACAGCCTTCCTCATTATGAATAGAGGTAAAATATAATTATCTCATCTGTGGAGAAGCATTAAACTCGCGCCAGCGAACACAACAGTGCCAGATATCTACCAACAAAAATTTCAAGAGACAAACTCGCTTTCCCCGCTAGCCGCGGCCCCGGTCGCTCGCTTGATAAGTGGCCTAAGGGCTCCCCCCTCACTTCTGTGACCTACTTCCCGCCCTCGCCCTCGCGATCTTTGAGCTGCCACTTGCACAACTCGTTTGATATCAGCTGGATGATAATGTTGATTGGATCATAGGCACCACCTCTATTCTGAATTTGGATCGCATTGCGATACTCTCTTAGCGAGTTTCTTGAACTTGTACTCTTCTCGTACATATTGGTTGTTATAACGATTTAGATAACTTGTTATACTTGACTCTATTGCTTTTAAACTTTCTTTATGTCAACGACCGGTAGCGACTAGTGAGGTACATGAGCTCCAAATAACTTTCACAGTAACTTTTTGTTTTTTGACGATTGTTGATATTCTTACTCCTTTGTTTTCATTGGTTATTTGTAAGACATACCTGTCATGTTTTGTAAACATTACAGTGTACGCAACCGCCAATTTCGTTTGCAGTTGCAAGTTTTGTTTTTAGAATGTTCTCGTAAACGTCAGGCTATTTCCCAGTTCCAAGCGTTGCGAAGGTCGACCTCTAATGGATATTTTACAGCTGAACTTTTTACAATCTTCCGCTTCTATGGTTGTGTTTTCATTACAAAACAATTTACAATTTATGGCTGTTGTCTTTACAATAATTATATCGCCATATCCACACTTCAGTAAACAACTTTAAACAAGTATCGAAAGATGTCGAAAATAACTGTACAAAAAACTAAAGTTGCCACCACAATATCATCGAGGTAAATCATTACGCGACAGAAAATTATTACTTGAACATAACCAGAGTACTGAAGTCCGAACAATTCAATATTTATGAACACCAGCTAAACAATGACCATTATAAAAATGACGGTGCGTCAAATCGTTAATGAACACCGAGTTAGATCAATAAAACATTTGTGAAGGCCAACTAAATCCTGACTCAGCAATGTCAACAGTCAATTTCTAGGAGCACGCAAGAGTACCAACTATGGGTGATATTTCAGGGACGTAGCCAAAGTATGTCGTAGAAGATCAGGTTTCACGAAACCAATTTTCCGCAATATGTCACCTAAAGTGATAAATGATTTCGTCACCTGGAAACTGGAATTAAATCAAAGTTATTCTGGATTCTTCTTTGGACAACTTCCAAAAGATTGTCCAAGGGACCA
This sequence comes from Lycophotia porphyrea, assembly GCA_950005105.1. Classification (NCBI taxonomy): domain Eukaryota; kingdom Metazoa; phylum Arthropoda; class Insecta; order Lepidoptera; family Noctuidae; genus Lycophotia; species Lycophotia porphyrea. Next base: position 12,683,320 of record OX465395.1, on the reverse strand, counting down.
AGATGCTTGCCGTTCTAAAGACGACCCTGACAATAATATTTTAACACAACATAACATTACATGCTTGTCCCATAAAACTTTGTCGCCGTTAAAACCAGTGACTAATCGCTACAATCATTTAAAATGGTCGCTAGGAACAAAGACTGATAAATTACATATCTTTTGTTCACGCTTTTAACTAAGAAATCCAAGGCCCAGGAAACACTTATAACCAGTTCCAAACATCTTCGTGATTAAAAAACGGCAGACTTATCAGCAGCCAGTATTGTCATCAAGTGGGACAAAACTCAAGTCTTATTTAAAGATAAATGTTTTTGTGGCAAACCAAATGAGCCCAGATAATACTTACTCGAACATAAACTATAATGAGCAGTTTACGATGAATTCAGCACAAAGCCATTGCAGAGTAGTGAGACTAGATCAAAGAACGTACAGATTACACAATCATCCTACAATAGTAGCAGTTGCCTAGGTGATGGAGACGTAATAGATTTGATTACCAAACCGGTCTCCTTCAGGCCACAGTTCAATTAACAACAAACGACCTATTAATATTGATATCTGGTACGACTCAATTGACTTGAAAGTGGAAGGAATGGGGGGAGGCCTTTGCCCAGGAGTGGGACAGTTCAGGCTAAATAAAAAAAATAAAAAAAACCCACCAAGTTGTCTCGGTAATTTTTCTTTGGATCCAAGACTTCTAAGACATCACAGACGAGAGTGTTTCTGATAAACGAAGTTGCGTTCGAAATAAAGATATTTTAAAAATAATCATAAATAAAATCTTCACGTCAGTCACTCAGAAAAAGAGCAAAGTGCCTCAGAAATACTATCCAGAATATCGAGCCAGAATGCAGTATAATGCGCATGTAAAATTAACAAAAGAAAAACAATGTGTAGCATACAATTTTATCGAAACCGGTGTGGCCTATAAGAATGTCAGTATCGTGTATATTTAAACTCGTTTGATCGGGTTTAAAACAAGTATGTTTAAACAGGGTTATTTGTCCATGAAAGGAACCTACCAACATATTACTCATCACCAGAAACAAACATTGAGTATTTAACTAAATTCAAAATCTTGAGACGCAACTTTAGGGTTCCGGCTACAGCATATTTGGCAAATATTGTTCTTTATGTAAGAATACATCTACACCAGTAGAGCCCTTTAAATATATTCTTTTTATCTTGCACATCAAATGGTTATTTATTCCCAGCGAAGTTAGGCCACCAGTTTTTAAATGCTTGTTTTGGGTTAAAACGTAAACATTCACTCCTATAACATTTTCAATCGATAACAATTTTTCTATATTTTCCGTGAATAGCATTCTAGAGTTCAAAGCTAGTGAATTAGTGGCTTAGACCAGACCACAGTCTGAAGTATTTAGCTAAGCATTGTTATACATAGCTTGTTATTAAGTAGAACAGGAAACCAGCGATATAAATCACTTTGACTGACATGCATGACGGACATATCAACTGGACTGCTGCGGGTACCACACCCGCAAAGCATTGCTTTAAAACCATTTGAAACTGTACTGTTTCCATGTTTAATTTTGCCCAAAAACAAAAGACACCTGCGGTCGCAGCCAGTGTTCAAAACGCGTAGGTAATCTAAACAAATTATCTTTCATGCGGCGTATAGCTGTGTGAAGTTGGTCTGGCGTCTCTCACTCGGCGGGAGAGCAGGCGAATAGCGATGCAGTGGTATAAAGATATGTCGTCTATTTATAACAGACGAGTAATGCAGGCGTGCGGACGCATCACAGAGCAACTTGGCTTTTGTCGTGTCTCTTGATTTTGAATGTTTTGTGTTCTACCTTATGTTTATGCGACGGGACACACAGATACTGCAGAAACATTCCTGTCATCGTATCTTTGCGTGCTATCTTTTCAAAACTCAAGTCATTGTCTATTGCATTACGCCTGATAAGAGTAATTCGATAACTGGAGTACTTACTGTAACAATAAACTTTACTAATGAGATCATATAGTTAATTATGAGTTCTCGTTATGTTGTGTGTGAAGTTGCCAATTTCAATAACTGATTACGCAACGGGTGAAGTAGCACTTCTAATTATAACATACCTATAAATACCTTGATTTATAGGTATGTTATAATTAGAAGTGCTACTTCACGCGCAGGTTGCTCTTTGGGTAAATAATATGGTAAACACAAGTATGTTAAAATTAGGGTTCTTGAATATTGATGAACGATAGAATAGGTCTTTGGATTTTACTAAAAGGTTGTTCACTACGAAGAAAATATTTGAGACAATATCAGAATCTACAGGAGCCTTCCTGTCCTAATTTTACAAACTACTCTAGTCATTCTTCTGATTAATCTGACTTCCAAAATAGTCCTCCCATCTATCCTTAGTTTTCTCATTTTCCGAAAGAACCCTTCGAGCTACATCCCTTACATGTTTTATCTGTTACTCACCCTTTGCTTTTATCTCCCTAGCTCTAGCGAGTCGGAGTGTTTTAGGCCTACTAGGGTATCTAGTGCGTAAATGTGCTTTGCAAACTTTTTGTACGCAGTTTTATCAGAAGTTAGTTTACTGCGTATATAGTTCCTTCTGATACCAGTTCTTATTACGTTTTCAATTCAATAGCACACTATTATTGTACTACGTATACTTGTTCTAGTAATAACAAGGTTTGTTTTTTGCTAAGGCATCATAATTTACGTCAACCTCGTTATTTTTTACGATAATGCCGCCTCAACCAAAGTTGAAATTTTTGTAATATACTCCAATTCTTGGCTAAGCAAATATTTGGGTTTTTGTATTAGAGAAGTGGAAATACCAGGAAGTGAAACTTTAATTTATAAATGACGCAAGTAATCAAGAAGTTGTTTTCATTAGATATTTGATTACTGATTAACAAAACCCCTGTATCATTTATTCAATTTGGCTTACGATCAGCACTTTTTAAACGTTCAAAAAGTGCTAATCTTAAGACAGTCCCAAAACGCACGATTTTCTTTCCACAAAAAATATCTTAACTCCCTTGCAAACATCTTTGGTATTATAAGATTAGGGTTTAACTTACTTGAATAATATTACGTGTAAGTCTTCTCGTGCTCAAAATAGATGAAACATAAAACTGTAGTAAAGCTGGCCGTATTAGGTCAAGATCCAAGAATCCAGTTTCACAAGACGTGTAGTGTGAAGAAAACACTGTACCTAGTCCAAAGTTTAATAAAGAGGGCTCAGTTGCTTCATTTTCTCTTATTGTTATGTTTCTTTTCCATTCGGCTTTTCCATATGTAACGAGACAATACTAACACAATCCCTTTTAATATTCACGAAGAAAGGATCTGGCTAAGGATTCGGAGAACATGGGATAAATCAATTGGAATAATTTATTTCCAAATTGGAATTCCTCCGTTCAAGTAAAATCCGAAACCCGTAAAATCTTTCCATGTCTAATTTTTTTTTTGCTTCATCCAAAAACTGATTGGGCCGAGTCGACACAGCCAGCGGTGCGTACGGACGGTGCATCGAACGCGGTGAGAGCGAGGTCGATGAACCTCGCGCCATGTGCATTTAGATTTGTACAATTTTGTACCTAAATGCAATTTTAGTGCTTTAAGATTAATATTACTAATACCGGTTGATCAGTGTTCATGTAATACAAAAGATAGATATTGCGTCTATGTTATATTATGTCCGCTGTTCATTTTTCACATTAAACTAAACTTATTGGCTATAAAAGTGTTTATAATTGATTATTTCTTATGTATCAGTGCTTGGTATTCCTAAGTAAAAGAGTAACCACTTTTATTTATGATAATTTTATTGTTAAAGTAGGTACCTACCTAGTATTTAGTTTACTTAAGCAACGTCAATTTGTAAACTCTTTGTAATCTTTTTGCTACCTACCTCATTAAATTTAATTAGGAAAAGGCAGCATGCTATGCTCATGCTTAATCTTAAAATTAGATCATTTCCTTTCATTTCGATCACGAAGGTGAGTAAGAGCGACTTATCTTCTTAGATCCTATAGACAATCATAGAAAACACCGCTTTTGTTTCTTTTTTTTTAGGCCAAAGGCAGTTTTGTTTTTAAATAAACTAAATTCTATTTTTGAACAGACGAAAAAAAAGGAGGAGGTTCTCATGTATTTTTTATAGCGATTATAATTATGTTTAATAATTATATTTTTACTCTAGATAAAAATATCAACTTTAAAACTTTAAGATTCACCAAATCACCAGATTTTATTTTCGGCTAAAATAATAAGGATGATAATAAATACCTAGCAAGAATGTTATCTTATCTAAAATAGGTTGTGGTAAACATCTTGCTATTTACTATGCTTTATGCTAAAGGTCAGTAATGCAATAATTACGTGAGCAATACATAGAAACATGCTCTAGTTCTTTGTCATTGAATTGTAATTTAGTGTTGCCACTGTTTTTTTTTTTAATTTCTCGTGGTACCTTCCTGTCTACAGCTAAGATGCCCAGTGAGTGTTTTTATTTTCCTTTGCAGGGCCCAGTTGCGCAATTTGAAATTGAACAGCCAAATAAAGAAAACAAAAAATTGCCGGTTTATTAATTTCCAACTTTGACTTTTTACTATCCGTATCTTACGAAGAACACGAATGTTGCCAGTATCTATGGCTTTGTTTTACAGTTATTGTAGTCTTCCGCCTTTTGAAACAAACCTTATGGTTATGAATATGATGTTATTATGGAACGAATAGCACCTTTGTATTGTCGTGTTGTAATTGTAATTAAAGTGCATGCTCTAGGTCGTAAGTATATAATGTACTTGTAATGCAATGAGTAGGTATGTGTGAACACGCAACAACGTCGTGCTCTAAGAATCAGTTTATAGCGAAAACGAAATTTCAACTTGTATTTATCTGTCTGTGTCTGTACTTTTGTCCTCTTCTTAATTTAGTTAGTTTGCCGTTTATCATTAATTGCTAGAATGTTATCCCTAATAACGCTACCGAATGGTGGAATAATGTAGTGTCTTTTCAAAATCAACGGGTTTGATTCCTGGCTAGGAATATTGTTATGAAAAAATCCAATGATGCAGTTTTAGTTTTCATCAAAATAGGGGTCGATTTTCCATGGAGTGTATTTGGCTATTCCTCATAGTTTCAGATTTAGCCATCCGGTACACCCACTTGAAAAATTCACCCTGTACAAACACCTATTGGCACTACTACATGTATAGTATTAAATTAAGCATCGATCAAAAGACAAATGCTATGTATGTGCCAGTAATAGGTATAAAATCTATGCATGATTATGTAGTATCAAGATAATTAAGATAGGCTATATATATATATATATATATATCTACCTGTAGGAACTTTGAAGAAAAACTAATTAATCCTGACCAGGTTCTAAAGAAGTTAACCTTCCAAATCATATGGATACCTAATGTTTTACGTAGGTATGTATAAAGTAAATACTGTAGCTAGCATTGTAGGTAGGTATATATAAGGGTCGCAATATTCCAGGGTTTTCTAGTCCCAGGCCCTTCGCAACTGCCCGTAGCTCGGGAGCCGGAGCCCTTTCTTGCTCCCCCCCCCCTCTCTACCCCCCCCCCCCCCCCGCGCTTGTAGGACGAAATGTACCTACCTAATACATATAGTTAGGTAGGTATATAGCTAGGCGTATAACACCTACTGCTGCGGTATCTATTCGTTTTTAGGTATTCAGTTTTACACATCAATGCACTTTGTCAGCTCTGAAGGTCATGTAAAAATTATAGAAACAAACAGCAATCACAGTAAAATAATAAATTTTCTTGGCATTGATTCGCGTTTTACGACATTGATAACATCTTCTAAAGTTGGCAATGAAAAGCAATGAGATTATGGAAAGTAGCCAATGCAGTACATACTCAGTTAATCAACTATTCTATAGCTATGTAGTTAGGTAGGTAGGTACTAACTTACAGCTCAAAAACCGCGCGTCGGGCCGGCTAGTTTGAACCGCGTACGTAATTCTCCGACAGAATTGCGAAATTCGAAAAATATATGAATGAAAGTCTTGATTATTTTAATTAAATATTTCATTAAACACTAGGTTTTACCTGAAGCTCCTTATTCTTGTTATCTTTGAGCGATGCTGCTCTGATAACACCAGCTTTCCATCCCCATTCGGAAACTTTATTCACGTTAATTTTTGTCACACCACTCACAGCGAGAAATCGTTTGCCAACTAAATCTTCACGGTACTTATAAGCCATAACGAACTACACAATCACATTATTCACATTAAAAACTACACAAACGTCAAGAAACTCGGCGTTATACACACTACACGTCACACTCTTCGTCGAGCGAAGGGAAACTACGTGAAAAACACAAGAAACGTTTCTGCGGAACGTATATGTTACGCGACTAAATTCGAAAGACAACCTCGTTCAACTGAGTTAGGACGTTAATCCGCACTTTCACAACTGGCGGTGTTATGAAGAAACTTGTTATGAACCTGCCGGGGCAAAATGATCGCACGGTTTTATGAACACAACGTCGATATACCGAGCTCCTAAAATTGTTCGCATTATAGGCTCATTTTACAAGGACGTAGAATTTACGTGTTAGTTCAAAAGAATACCGATAGAGGGAAGATACTTCAATACTTTATTCAATTAGCTTTTGATGAACACAAAGGTTTTCCTGTAACAAATAATTAACTTACATTTTGAGAAGGGTTTTTAGTTCTATCTTTTTAGTAAATATCTTGAACTAAGAATTTGCAAGCGCGGCAAGAATTTTCCATATCTGCTTGAAAAGCCATAATTATTGATAGTGATACTTATGTCCTGTGTAATCTTTCAAACCGTGTGACGTCGAAACAAAATAAAAAACTTGAAAATAACAAATGAAGGTAGTCAGGTACGTTATGCATCTTGCAAATTCAAAATTGCTTCGAAGTTTAAAAAGTTTACTTTTACAGTAAACCTCATAGATGGCGCTAGGAGAAAGGAATGGTTAGCAACTTGTTTGTAAAATAATACGATATCTTTTACCCCCTTATAAGTTACACAATCAATCAAGACAAATTGTGCTGATCACATGCTGAAAATTTAATTAAAGATAAACATTAATGCAATTCTAAAATTTCGTCTTTTGGACCGCTCGCTCTCTTGAAGCCATATTGATTTGTGCGGTCACGTGATCAAAACAACTGTCAATTCAATATCATCATGGCGTATTAAGCTTTTCAACGGGCGGTTGTGTTTTGCTATGTTTTGTATTGTGATTATTTGAGTGAATTTTTCATATGTGATTATTAATATGATATCATCGATAATCTCTCGATTGGTCATGTAAGTATATTTTTCACTACCCCGTTTCGTAACATTATGAAAATTATTTTGCTCGACTCCTTTGTTTGAAAAATGAAAAAAATATTATTAATATAATGTTCCTGTTTGTGCTCGCTGCTAAATCAATGGGTTTTCATGTACTTAGTGATTGAATTTATTTATTGCAACATATTTTACAGACATATTTCCAACTAATCTTGCTCAATTCAGTCGTCATCGAACATAATGCTTGTATTTTAGATTAATTTTATTGATTCTTCTGTTTGCCCTTATTGCACTGGCGGTGAACAGTTGCTGAGTGGTCTGTCGTTTAGTTTATTTATATTATTTAAAACTCTTAGCAGTTCTATTGAAGCTCCAGGCTGGAGCTCACCTTAATTATCTTATTTCCATACCAGCTGCAATATAGTCTTCAATTCAACTCAACATCTTAATCTTCAACAAAGTGTTTTGTTTTGTAGGTTAATTTATTTTTTTCAAGCCCAAAGATGACCTTGCAACTTGACCCACACTTTATTTTTTATAATCTAGATCCATTGGTATATAACTGTACTTGTGTTTTACAATTAAGGTACAGATTTATAATATCTGATTAGTTTAACACAATAAGTACTTAATTTTTTATCAAATTCCATTAGTTTGAAGGTGGAAATGTCTCTTAGTTACATTTTTATTTCAACGCCATTACAAATCTAGGGTAAACTTGATTAACTGTAAAACTATAAATCAAGAGCAAAATAAAAAGCCTATATCATCGTCAAAAATGTAAATTGTGGTTAAAAATAACCAGCCTGCTTGCATAGACTGCTGACTGGTAAGATATTTTTTTTTACGAATTATGTATGATTAAGAAAAATACCACACTCCCAAAATGTACCAACATATTCAACATCAACAATTACCTACTGAAAACTGTATGTATGTTGTAGGAAATAATATCTCATCATTGACAGTGTTACACCATACCTACACTGATTGATGCGTTGGACTATACTCTATAGCATATTTATATAAATGAGTATTCTCTAGTATCTTGCGGTAATTATTTACATAATACAGGTACAGCGGCAATTATGGGTTCCGAATGTGTAAACAGGTCATAAAACATGTATGTCATAGTGTTGGATACCAACTAAAAACTAAAACAATATTATTACTTTCTACATAGAATTATCATAAATTGTTTACTCAATTATGTGAGCAAGTAATGTGATTTCTTTCTATGTATTTGAACCTGGCTTCGTACTTGCGGCTGTTAGAAATTAAAATTAATTCACATTAATTAACAAGCCAGTCTGACAGTTGTCATTATTATACTTATTGTGTGTTAGTGACTAACTCAATCGGGTGTTCATGTTTAACCACATGATTATTACACTTGTTTCTTTCTCGGACATGGTGTGTCCTTTAACTGTCCTTTTCTATTCTGTCATTAAGTATTGGTTATTTTAAACTTTATCATGAATTTTATTGTGAACTTTATTTTAATAATTAGTTGCAACATCAAGATATTTTTTCAGTAAGAATTAAAATCGTATATAAATCTCGAAAAATAAAGTTGATTCTTTTATTTTTAAATTGTGTAATTAATACTACTATTGTAATTGTTCATCAGTTTAAGCTAGCCAAGAGAATAGTTCAATATTGGCAGTGGTCCAAATATCTTGATTTTGGGTACGCCAGCCGTCTCAAAATTTGGCAACACTTTAGACTTGTGTATGCCTTTTATCATTCTTTTCACCTTCAGATGTAAACTAGCTTTCTTGAGGAATAGTTGTATTTTTATTGAATCAAGTTCCAAACCCCTGTTTTCTTGTGATATTTTAAGATATTAGTAACTCTGATTTGAGTGGCAGTGAAGTACTTTTGTAACTGAATATGTGGTGATTCGTGAAACAAAGAAAAGTTGAGCTTGGTTGCGGAATTCGTCACTAGGGTATCCCAGTGCACTGCCGGGTGCTATTTTCGGATAAGCTCGGGCGTTCGCCTCTGGTGCAGCGAGGAAAAGGTTTAGTCTGTGGCGCTCACGGCTTGCGTCCGCGTCGCTGTTCTATGCAACAAGTGAAGTGCGTTGACACCTAACTGTCGGTGATTCATTATCGATATTCGGTCTTCGCGAAGAGTTATTAGTGTCTGTTCCGAGTGCGCTCAATCTGTTCGCGCAGTCAGGAGGTCGTACACCTTGACTGCGCCACCTTATGTGCTTATTAAGAGCGCTTGTCTTGCCTTATTAGGAACAGCCTCGGCTGAATTACGTGTACCTTTACCCAGTTTCGCTGGTGACATATTTTTTTTGTATAATTTTTAAATGTCTTCGCGAACGAAACTTGACATAAGAATAACTATTTATTACGAGAATCATGTAGTTGTGATTTATATTTAACTAACGGTTTGTAAGTGCTATATTAACTTTAATGTAAGTTCCTATAAATATATAATGAGTTGTACCTTGTGTTTATTTTCGAATGCCTTGCGACGTGTTTGAAATCTAATACTGCACACTCACAGTAACACAAGAGAGCACAAAATCCTTCAGCCACAGGATAATGTTCCCTTTCCTATTTAGTAACCTGCCTCAAGTACCGTGAAGTTAATTACGTAAATTAACATCCATATGTACTGGATAGTTGAAGCGTAGTGTATGTATAACTGGGTTACTCTCCCAAAATAACTGTGGCATAATTTTGTGACTAGTGCACAGTGAGTCAATAAACATGAACCTATTCCTAATATTAAACTCCAATTTGATTTGAAACCAATAAAAATAGATTATGGTTATTTGTTAGTCCGGAAGCTATCTACTACGGTTAATACTACTATAACTCGATTTGACTAATAAATCAAAATGCCAGAATTCGTTCGATGCTATTATTTAATTACAGGAAACGTGCTTATTGTGCATTTGTAAAAATATCCGGCTAACTAGAAAGTTAAATACTGATTCAAATTCATTTATTTTGTGAACATAGGTACAAAATAGGTGGTAAAAAATACATAAAATCCAGAACTAACTATGTTCCGCCGGTAGGCATACAAAATGTTTCACAAATTACATTAAATTAAATTAAATCAAAACAATTAAAACCAATAAATAACAATACAATTTGATTAACTAAATAATTGAAATCACCAAATAACAATTATTAAATTAAATTACACAAAACGTCAGCAAATGTCAATATTAAAAAAACATGCATAAAAATTTCAGAATTATGTCAATACATGAAATTACATGATTCATTCAGTAATTTAATTTTATTAATTTTGCGAACATAAGGAACTGTGATGTTTTTTTTTATCCATTGCAATGTTTTATTCATCCTATGTTCCGCCGAAAGACATAAAATGGTGTCACTGGTAAAATCAACATTAAATTAATTATGAAACTACAAAACTCATAAAAATAGAATGTCAGCAATTAAAGTTGTCAAAATAAAAATACATATAGTACAAAATGTCATGAATAAATATAATGTCAGCAAAAAAAAAAAAAAGTTAATGTTGTCCTGTTGTTCCATCAGATTTAAACCAAAAGAAACCAAGGTTTCATACCATTTGTAGATCTGACATTCATTTTTCTATGACACTGTGTGTAGAGTTGTACACCAAGAACTTCAAGACCTGAAATATTCGGCTGTTTTTGTTTTCGGCAAACGTTTGACTATTCAAAGTTATTCATACAAAATTACCGATAACCGAACTTGGACTGGGGAGTGTTTTCAACAAACGCCGAAGTAATTTAAAATTGTGATGAACCAATGGCACGCTTGACCGCTTCTTACAATACACAGGAAGTTTACGTATTACTTGGGCCGTTTACACAAACTTGTGTTTAATATAAACTGATAAGATGTGAATGCATTACAACAAGAGTATTTACATTGTGAGATCGTATTGATGACGTTGGTAAGTCGTAAAGCGACGTGAAATGCGCATAAAGATCTGAACGTCCCGTCTGGTTGTCTAAACAACGACTGCTCCAAATGACGGTTTACGAACCTATTTGTTTATAATGGAAATGGGTAAAATCTAATATTAAAAATGAGTTCATTCAGGTCACATTTCCGATGGCGTTTATGACTTACTTACAGCAAGACATACAGACTTGCAAGGCTATTTACATCAGCATAAGAACACAAATAACAAGTATGATTGCTTATCGAAGATTTTCCGCTAATATACAATTATACCTCTACAAATTGCTCCAATTATTAACTAGAAAAACTCTGAATCAAAGAACTAAATGGTTTCCGAAGAAACAAAAAAAACACCCGTTATTTAATACGCCTATAATCATAAGCCACACTGGACACGCTCAACTGACTGTTACGTCGACCCTGAAGAACGATGCGCACGATTCGATGCACACACTCCTTATTTAGTCCACCAATGGCCGGCCGTACTCGTCCGTATAGAAAGGATCAAGCCGTTTCATTATCGATATAACAGGATGCATTCCAATAAAACGTGATTTGAATATGGAAGCTAGTAACCGGTTTCGATAAGTAACCCATAGGCCTATTCAAAACAACCTGATACATTTTGATTAAAAAAAAACTGAATAGAAAGTTACTCTATCTAAATTCCGCTTTATGTTTACAGTATTCCGTCAAAATCAGACCTGACTAAGTGTGCACAACAAAGAAGTTGGACAAAGTTTATGATTCATAATAACTCGTTATAATAATAGATGATAACCTTTCGAATAAAACCCACAAGGGTATAATTTGTTCTGCGATGCACAACACAATGAAGCAACGAGCATGAATTAGCCTTGCAATCACGATGTAGGGTTGCTAAATGTTGATGTTACTGTAGTTTTTATAATCGATAGTAATAGAATCTCGATTATTGCTCGTTTGCGGCGCACTGCCAACCCTGAAGCTGAAATTTATCTGAACAAAGGTTTCTAACATCGCGTGAGATGCTCGGATGCACCACACTGTATTAGAGGTTCTTGACCTATATGCGTGGCGTATATTTTTATAACCGATCATTTTCGTCACGATTTGTTAAGCTCGGGATTTATGGGAGCTACCCGATACTCTTCTTACTGGAAATATATAAAATTCGTACGAATACGTTTATTTAAATTTCATTCCGCTATAAAAGGCCTTAACACATTCCCGATAAGGTCGAATGCTTAATAAAGTTATTACACCCACACGCGTCGAAGTTTAAAGATTTATTCCACAGTTTCGACATTCAGGAAATCGATAGGTTAAACAATTTTCATAGATGATTGCATTTAACGCATCATTTGTCAGCGAATTTGCGTAATCATTTCTATTAATGCTCCCGAAGATTCCATTCATCCGCAGCAACTTCAGAAACTTCTACCTAAGAATAGATCGATTTTGATATGAACACGGCTTTCATGGCATTAAAGGTGACACATCCAACTTTCAGAGCGATAAAAGGGTAGGTCACCACGTCTCACGACATACTTAATGCGCCACAGTTACAGAGAACTCATAGAACCTGCCCAATTTATAATCCTTTCAAATAGGAACATTTCGTGATTTTGTAGTCCTACCGCAGCAGATAGACGGATGGCCATCGAATTTGGGACGATTAGGCTCTCCTCGCGTATATCCAATACCCATTACGCCCACGAGCTCTAAGTGAATTGAGAACCGAAATAATTATGACCATTTACACATTTTGCAGTACTTTACGTTGGCTTTTTGCTGTTCCCGACCCACGTAAGGGCATGATCAAAAAGTATTACAGTACGCCTGCTTTGGCAACGGCTACCGATTTAACCTAAATGGGTCGAGTTTCTCGCCTATTTATTTTAGGACGTTATTAGGGAGTTGTGAAACCTGTGCGTGCACGTTCGTTTCGCACGCATGATGATCTAGTTTTATCCACATTTAGTGTTCCACTTCGCCGGACACGAAACAGATGCGTTCCGTGTACATTTCGGATTTTGAAATAATACTAACTTTTAGACAGGGTTGTTACTCGTATACTTCACATTTCCGAAGTCCTGCTAGTGAAGCGCGGCCTGAAATAAGGTATTTTACGAAAAGCAACAACTGTTAGCATGCCCATAAATAATAAACAGAAAAATTGCAAGGATAATTTACGAGAACATTTATCTCTACATAATAATTTATGATCGATTCCTTATTCGTAACACAGCTTATTGTCTCCCTCAGGTGGGTGTAGTTTATGAAGAATGACATCATCCAGTTTTCGTATATGATCATTGTTGAGCTGAAATTGAGAAACTTGCATTACGTTTTTGACAGTAATTAAGTACCTATTTGTACCTTGTTATCGAATCCATAACCTACCAAAACTGGAAGTATGTTTTCTGCCAACCGATAAGGAAAATGATCTAATCTGTTCTAAATAGATGCTTAATGTATTGGGGGATCACGTTTTGCGGTTTATAACTAAGGCGTTCATGATAATTGATAAAGAACAGAAAACAATACAAAGATGATAATAAACGAAAACAAACGTATCATTGTCTGGGATGGTTTTAAACACAATACTGATATTGTTCCAGACTAAACTTAGACACACCTACAGGTAATCTATCTATCTACGTAGTTATACATCTTGCAACAGCGGTGCAATTGTGTGTATTTTTAAAGTCGTCCAGTATAATAGGAATCTTGATATCTAATCTGTCTAAGGCATACAACGTTCGGGGTGGCTCATATAAACTGGCCAAAACTCCGAGCCATCCTCCATTTATTATTCATGTGGTTCGTCCACTCCTGCATTATTGGCTTCCGTCGTGCTATCTTTAATAGTCTGGACATGGAATGCTCTTGTATAACATCATGGCTGCGATTCATATGACCCTCTATACCATGAGAAACTAGCTCCACAAGTACTGACTGAAAATAATAGCAAATAATACAGACTATCGGTGCCTACTTTCTGTAACCACTAACTCGTTAAAATTTCATGCATTCGTGCACTTAATCGGCTAGTGAGTAAGTAGTATACCGCATGATGCAAAATGAAAAAAATATTTGAATGATCAAATGCCAAACTGACTTGCGAAGCAATCTTTTTATATCCAATCATGAACTGCTGGTCATATTTATTTAGCACTTTACTATCGACTACAGCACATCTAAACCTTGCAAAACACCCACGCGGTTTGTACCGTTTACCAGTACAGTTACAAGATACTGGAGTCATTACCAAGTAAAATACAACCAATTGTATTCCCCGACGAAGTTACCTAAACCAACAATTAATTTCCAGTTTAGAGTCAACAGTCAAATAAAATCGAGAACCTAATTACTACTCGAAGGTCGTCTTTGTATTTGTTACCTTTTTACTATTACCTTTCAACTTAAACACCAGTCCACGCGGCCTTACTGTGCACCGAGCACGGTTGTATTGATTTGCAAGGTAGCTAACAACAAACAGCTCGCCAATCACGTCGAGATAGATCTTTATTCAATCAGTTTCTGCTATTCACCCAGAGCGTGCGTCTGTGCAGTGCACTCGAACAGACACTATAAAACGATAGATAAACAGTGAATACACTGCGTTGCTAGAAAACAAATGACGTTGATACCGTATCCATGGCGGTGGGTCGCGCGCCCGGTAACCGTGACGACAGCCCTCGCCTGCCGCCGCTGAGCCTCGGACTGTCCAGCGTCCGATTCATTGTCAACAAGCTCGAGGCGGATTACACTCGTGTCACTGCGGCTGACAGATTTGAATCCTGCAAAGAACTCGTCAAATACGACCCGAACGTCGACGAGGGTTACGACGATAACGATGACTCCCCTCTCGGTCAACCGAGAGGACAAGTCTGGAATCGATTCGCAACGAACCTAGGATTGGCCCTCAGTAGATGCATTCCTAGTGTCTCGTTTGGGAACTTTGGCCTGTTCGCCGTAACGACTGGATTCTTCGCACCGAAGATGATTACTTATCTGGTGGTGTATCCATTTTGCAGATTGGTATTCGGGACCCTCTACCCGGCTTATGCTTCATATAAAGCTGTCCGGACGAAGAACCTAAAGGAATACGTAAGTACAAAATATTAATTATTTAGTCCTACAATAATAAGCCTGTTCCATATTCTGTGACACTTGAGCCATTAGACTACAATTGAACGACATTACTGTCTATAAGCTTCAAAAGGCAAGTAATTGTCTAATGACGAATTACCATTTGTGGAGCGACAATTTGGCGTGTTGAAAAAATGGTAATTTACTGTAAATGGTTCAGTAAAGTACAACGATGGCCTTGTGACGGGCACTCACTCGTGTTTGAAACGCTTCGGCTCCCACTGTGTCCTTTACCTTGTTCCCGGCTTCCTATGACTAATTACTAGCCGCCGGTAACAGGTACATATCCCTCGGTATTGTTTTATAAACAATACCCAGAATTAGCCTAGGGTGTCATGATCAAAATGAGTATTTGGTTACCGATATGATGTCAAACTGAGAGGATTCGTAGTAAAGTGATTACTATTTGTTTTTGCCGCAATATTGTTCACGTTGCTCTAGATTTTGACCTAGTTAACACAGCATTTTCCTCATGCATTTAAATTGACAAACAATAAGTTAAAATGAACATAATTTCAGGTGAGTAATAATCTGCTATTTATAATTTTGCAATTTTACAATAACTTTGCGTCCTACTTTTGACCGTTGTATTTGCGACTCAGTTTGATCATCAACCATGACAACCACTTACAATATTTTTCATTCATGACTAAAATTACCGTTCTTTGTTTACGAAATCTTGCTCAATATAAAAGTCGTACACCTACAAAAATTATAATAAAGGAACAGTGTTTTCCTGATCGGAAATACTTCACTCACAGCCCGATATTGAAAAAGCGCCCGTCAGTTTTGCCTTCCATCTCCTAGGAAACCAATTTAATTGACTAGGGTTCGCCGGTACGCTTATGTACTTTTGTCCCACCCTCTTTGCCCCTTCTAGACTCATTAAGCTTTATACCAGTTATAACTATGTTGTATCGGTGTTCATTAATTTTTCCTGCTACCCTGTATATGAAATTTTGTTGTTATTACAACGCTGTAAACGTTCTACGTATTTCATAGTACGTTGAAACAGGAGCGGCATAAAGCCAAAGTTGATCGTCAAAATGTGCTCCCAAATTATTTGAGGTTGCCGCAGCATTTCTTCGTCATTCAACATCTCTTTCAGTCCTCATTTCAATATTTAAATTATTTTCCCCTTCTTTCAGTAGCCATAAAACTAACCCTAATCTGCCAATTCCAGGTAAAATGGATGATGTACTGGATAGTGTTCGCTTTATTCACGTGTACGGAGACTTTCACGGACGTGTTCCTGTCATGGTTCCCGTTCTACTACGAGGTGAAGATTGTGCTGGTGCTGTGGCTGCTGTCACCGGCAACCAAGGGCTCCTCGATATTGTACCGGAAGTTCGTGCATCCGGCGCTTTGCAGGAGGGAACAGGTGAGAAACACTTGATGTATTTTCTTTGTATGTTCGAGATATTTCAAGACTTCCAACGTATAGCAGAGTCTGTTTGCCCAGCGGGTTAATTGCGTAACACACTAGCATTCCCAATGCTCATTCATTTTGTCAATTCAACAACATTCATTGCATCTTTTACGTTTGTCGAGCAGACGAATTTTCCAAACATATTATGAAGTGAATAACATTCATTGTCCAAATGTGCAATGTATTACGAATTTATACTTAAAATCTAACGGAAAAGTGTGTTACGCTAATAGAGTGCAGATTATTTACTTTTATTTTAATGGAATCCGTATGAAAGAAAAACGTAAATTATTTAAATACAAAGCAATTTTCTTACCAGCTTTCCAACCCAAGCTATTAATAGATATTGTGCTGGAGCGCGAGGTCCATTCTTTCCAGTGAGGATGTCCCCTCTTAAAGATCACTTAAACTGGCTCGGAGAAATTGCGGATCTGAAGCGGACGTCGGACACTGACAGATGCTTTAATAAGTATTTGTATGTCTCTGTCCGGTGCCGCGTCCGTTTCCGAACCAAACCGTTACATTGAAACGGCTATAATAGTAAACACATCTAGGCTATTTGCACTTTGTTACTGGATCTAAATATTGATGCTAAACAAACGCAGTCAACTCATTAGGGATCATAACCATATATGGACCGTCCCTAAGGTCCAGTATTGAGCAACGACCTTTCCAGAATACCGTCAAACATAACGAAAGTCAGACCGAGGTCGAATATTGTATTAAAAGAAATTAGAGTATATTTGCAAGAAGAAGACACGAGTGTTATGAATTTTTTTCACATTGTGATCTATACGACTAAATCCACGACACACGTGTTTTGCCGACCGTGTAGTAAGTTGTGGGGTATTTCCGTAATCGATACTCACTGCATTCGCAGTAGTTACGAAGTTGTTAGTACACAAATAGATTTTGCTGCCTATCCTAGTAATTTAATCCTATTGTAGCGTTGACAAATTCACACCCACATGGTAGCGATAAGATGATATTTTCTACGTAGTAGAGATTACATAGTGAATTGTTTTTTTTATTGATATGTAAGAAATGTCTTTGTGTTCATACATAAACTCACACATTTATACTCCTAAGCGGAAACTGTAAAACGCCAGCTGCTACGAGCCTTATTTATACTACGTATTAGGTAATCCTTTGTTTTCATTCTAATACCGCTATGTTCCATAGCTGTTGTTTCAATTATGTTGGATGTTTGAAATGATTCGCAATATTCGGATTTTTAATAAGAGGAAGAACATAACATGGAATAACATGGACTAGTGCTACCCTGCTGCTCTGTTTACTCTATCCCATACAGTCTGAGCGTCCTGTACATTATATTCATTGAAGTTTCTTTGCAGTTTAGCATTCAAAATTATTGGCGCAAATGTGTTATTAATACGATTTCATTGTCCCAATCAATGTGTTTTTATCATCGGGCTGAAGCTTGCGACATTACAAGATAAAATTGTAGACTGATACTTTCCATATTTTAATTTATACGGAAGCACAATACTTTGTTACAATTCTACTAATGAATATGAGGAACTAGTAATTAATTGTGTAGGTACTTAAAATCACGGGCAGTGAGATGCGTGACTCGTAACATCGTTATAAAACAATTAACATTTTACTTTAAATTTTAATGTTTCCATTTTCCAGGAAATAGATGAGTACATAGCGAAGGCCAAAGACCAGGGTTACCACACAGTGCTCAATTTGGGCACCAAAGGCGTCAACTATGCTACAACTGTCATTATGCAGACTGCCATAAAGGTAAGTTTTCACAACCCTGTAATAACCATTGTGTGGCATGCTTAGTTTTATAACTTCGCTCTCATGTAAGACCTGTAGTTAAACGAAACGTTTATATAATTTCGACAGTTCTTAAATGAGCCAAATAAGGGTGTCGGTGGGCTAACCCTTAACTAAAATACACAGTTACAAGTGTTAATTGGATGTTTAACTTTGTGTTGTTTTCATTACACTTAAAGTTGTCACAGAGCAAATAGGTTTACCAAAGCAACAGTGTGGCATGTTTGATTACAGTGTGTATAATGTAAATAAGTTAGCAAAACGTGAATTACACCCACAGTGTTAATTTGCACACAGCTTTACATGTTTTTTTTTCCCCAAATCGGCCTAATCGCACTTAGCAAGCTAGCCAGCCAGTAGCCACCAGTCATCGGGCATGACCACATCAAGACCATGTAATATTTCAACTCTCACATCGATTAGATCAAACCACATAGCCGCTTTGTTTAATTTCGTCTTTTTTAATTTTTATTAACACGCTTTTTTAATTTCTCCCCTCCACCCCATCTTTTCCAAATATCCTTTCCATTGCTGCTTCACGCAGAACTTCAACCTGCCGAGTCCTGAGCAAGACAGAGAGGCGCGCGCTAGACAAGCGATCAGGGCGCGTGACGTCACCGACGGCTACCACGATACCTACGAAGACTTGGAGTATCAACGTTCTAACCTGCCTGGTATTGTGGAGATAGTGGAACTGGACCACGATGATGAGCGGCAAGACTATAATATGCTAGGAGACGGCGACTCACTTGATCCGGACTACGAGCCAGATGACACATCGGCCCGCAGCCGAGGCAACGTCATTCGTAAACGTAAAGTTGCCAAAGAAAAAGAAAAACGACCTCGAAGCAAGTCCCGAGGTCGCCGGACCAGATCCCAAGCGGCCATAGACAAAGAGAACAACGAAATTATGGTCGACTGAGTAACAAGTACGAAAGAAGCTCAACTGTGATGTTTAGATAATTTTAGGCAACGATTAGGATGACACGTTGTTTTTAAAGTATCAATAGTGTATCACATTTGAACAATTACTTTTATAGTTCGAATAGTATGTTACGAAATTTCGAATTGATAGCCACCGGTATTGGATTTGATTTTGGTGTTTTTGTTCAAATTAAATAACAATTCTCAAGCTCGCTAAAAGAAGAAGATTGAAATGTGGTCAGATACTTCTTATTTCTCATAAGTTTTAAGGTAAACCTGAGTTTGTGCCCACTGTGTCAAACCGACAAAATGTCGTCATTTTATGGCGTTGGATTAGTTTTGTGAACTGAGCTACATATATAAACTATTCAGTCACTAGGACGTTAGACATTTTATCGCAACCATATCCGGAATGGCAGGAACTTATTTTGACGGAAATGACTCATTTTGGTATTCTTGAAAACTGAGCTTTTGGTGGCGAAAGTCACTTTAAATAAAATATTATATCAATAGTTGTTTGAAGATAAATGTCTAATACTATACATTTTTTACGATTTAAACCATTATTATACTACTAGGAGGCTATGCTGGACAAATGCCTCTTGTGCAGTTTTTTTTTTAAATCCGGATTATTTTAGGCTCTCTTTGTAATCCGATTTTTTTCTAGTTTGGAACAACTATTTTTATAATTTTGTTAGACTTTATTACGATTCCACAGTTTTAATTAATTTAACTCAAACCAAAGCAACAATAAAGTTCAGTCTAATAGCGATCTTTAAAATGCCAATATTGTGTTCTCTATAACATGAATATTTGTTTTATATAAATTATATGTTCGGGTATATTTTTCACTCTTTCTAAACTACTTTCAACATTTGTTTTTCTTTGTACAATGCAAGTTAGGGAACTGTCCAGGCATTTCTTTGGAATTGTTTTAATATTTTGCTACACTTCATTTTTCACTGTTCCTAAACTGTCCTGCACAATCTCATAGTCGAGCCGAGTTATTTAATTTAATATTATGTTACATCGCATGACGTCTGTAATTCATTACATAATTAGTTTATAAATACATAGATGAGATACACATAGAGGAGGCAAGAAACATAATGTAATGGATTCATGTCAAAAGAAAGAGATAGAATCTTGAATGGCCCACTCAAATAACCCTAGTCTGAAATGGGCCACTTAATCTTCCGTCTCATTCTATTGACATAACAGTAAGACTTGTCAACTGGATGTGTATATTACCTCTATACATACCCTATTTGTAAAGAACGCATGTGTTGTGAAACCACCAACGTTGTGTATTGTGTTACTTAGATTTAGTTGTGTGACTGATTTAGCTTTATATTCGATGATTTCTCAATAAATCAATATAGTGTCCTCAATATTGTTGGTTTTTGTGTAAAGCGCTAAATATCATTGCTTTAATAGACATTATGACAGCATGCGCTTTACTTCACAAAGCTTAACTGAAGCATTACTGCAGATTCCACGTGAGTACTATTTTTATACGTTTATGCAAAGCCCAATTTGTGACTACGCAGTAAGTAAATCACTTTATGAAAGAGACGATTTTATAACAATAGATAGAAAAGCTTGAAGCCATCAAGTCATGTTACCACAGCCATCTGCTATACGTAGTCCTACGCTATAACACATTATCGCCTTAGAAAACGAAATAGCAAGAAAATCATTTTCAAGGAAGAGTTCCTATTTTACCACAGGCGCACCGAACGACCACGATTATTGAAATTTATGAATTCTAATACTTTTGCCTATGTTAGCTTCAGGTCTATCCAGTCCAGGCAATCTTAAATGTACTATCATACTGAGCATAATTAAATATTATTATAACAAATCCCCAGGGCGGCGGTGGCTTAGTGCAACAACTGCGCAAGAGTTACAGCCTGTCCGACTTGACGGAATGCGATCCGCGCGAGGAGAGAGGCAGCGATGAAGCCGATGATGTGCTCACCGAGCCTCGGCTTATACGACGAGGTGGTAAGAGGTGAGCATAGCTTGAAAATCATCAGCTGTCAGAACTAGAGATCAGATATTCGGATTCATATTTACCCAAAGTTTGAGTGTTGTCTTATATGTATGGAGTGCGAGTTCGAGTTGCAAAATTAGAATTCAGTTATTATTTATTACAGTGGCGTAGCTAGTCCTAGTAGGGCCCTGTATCATTTATTTTTGTGGGCCCTTTGAAACCCTGTGCGACGCGGCGTAACCCAAAAAGAAGAGAAAATCATTAGTATTAGTTGAGAAGATTTTGTGATTTTTCCTTATCAGCGGCCCTTGTTACTCGGGGACCCCGTATCATTGATACGGCTGATACGGTGGTAGCTACGCCCCTGATTTAGCGGCAAAATTTTAAAGTGGACGTTTTTTTTTTAGTTTTAAACAGAACAGAAATGATTATTATTCTTAGGAATACTACATTTTACACACTATATTTTTGTGAAATCCTGCGACCTTAAAAAAAAAATTATAAGAAGTC